>OY743225.1:129564978-132064978 GCA_963555765.1 Orthonevra nobilis
GGCTCTAGATTTTTTTTTCGTAAAAATTCAAGAAAGCCTTTAACAAATTGAGAGGCATCTTAACGCCGTGCCATGGTTGCCAACAGATAAAAATTGTTGATTATTCAAAATAAGTCGTCCGAAAAAATAAAATTAAATATTTATTTAATCTACTTTTTTCAGTCTCGGAAAAGGCCACTTATACATTTATACAGCCATCCAATATTGCATTCAAAAGCTCCACTTATTCCGATATTGCTTAAAAAAAATTAAATGATCGCCAATTGAAGGTTTGACTCATAAATTCGCCGCACTTAGAGCTTCATAACTATTGATCTGCTTTACGCATTGATTATTTATAGCTTCGTCTAACTCCCATCAGACTCAAGCTGGGATTTGAATATTCAAATCAAATCTCAAACAAACTAAATCAGTTTGCATCACTAAAAAAGTCATGAGACAAAACAGAATGCGAGCAATATGCAAATCGATCTGATTTATTAACAACACAAACTTTTTACCATAACCAAAGCCAAGGTTAAACTTCAAATTATTTATGGATCAAACTGAATTGATAACTTCAGTACTCGTACAGTCAAACTGTCCGAAAGCAAATGTCAAACGAAACGCTTATTCTGCATCATTTTATATTGGTTTCAATTCTGTCAAAAAAAAACAAACCTTTTCTAGACCAGTAGAGCTGTGTTGTAGGAACTGGAACTTGTTTCCCAGGTTCGTTCAAGCAAAGACCTTCTATATATTTTTATTTTATAATTTAAATCATAAGTTTCCTGCTAAGTGGAGTTAAATATTGACAATTCAGTCATCAGAAACCAGAAGCAATTTCAATATTCGAATTCCGCATAGAATCCCCTTCAATGAAGATGACAACAAAAATTAAATCTCGAGGTCTCACTTAGGAATTATTCCATCCGCCGTTCAATAACCTCGTCACGAGGCAAACAATCAAACAATGTTTTCAGTCAGCTTAGTGTGTAAAGGCCCTTATGTGACATCATCATCCCTCTAGCCCAATTACTCTGACTATGATTGTACTGGCAGTTTCCAAATTAATTGCTCCTTGACAACAGTTGGGTTTCGTCCAGCATTTAAAGAAGCAGATAAGAGAAGATACTCGTTCAGGGGTACTGTCATTAATATGTACAGCATAAATTTCGGGGCAGATAAAATCGCCAAACCGATAAAGAGAGCGAAAGCAATCATTTCCGGAATAAATCGGCGCCTATCAATCCAAATTTGGATAAGCAATAACGAATTAATTCCACTACATAAATATTTATGAATCCGTTATTCGGCCGAAAATCCAATCAACAGCTGCAAACCGATACAATTGAACTTGGCTAGAGGGTTCGAGAACTGAAGACCCCTGTCGACAGTGACCATTTAAAGATATTGAACTATATTCTTGCAATTGGAGCTGAAACTAAGTCAACTGGAAAATGGTATCGAACTTTGGTAATGGCAATGAGCATAAGCTCGGATGGTTCTTCATTGGTAGGTAGGCTCGAAACCGGTTAAGAGTGCCGATTTGACAAATTGTGCGAACAGATGTCAAATAGTATAAAAAAGATGTTACTTGGGCAGATAGCATCATTCACTTGACATCACCTTCGTGTAAAGCACTAAAACAACTTGCAAGGATGGTAAGTTAAAGGTCTCTAGGGCAAAAGTACGGATTGGATAACCAAAGGATTTTAAATTTTTCTAGAGATTCTTCGTAGTAGGATTTGCTTTATTGGCCCTGGCATCGGCTGGCGTAGTTCCAGTTGATTACTTGCCGCCAATTGTGGATGTTGCTGCGCCAGGCTTGGAGTATCTGGCACCAGCTGTTGCTACAGAAGTCATTGAAGAGCCAGCGATCTTAGCTGATGATGGATACCGTTACAAGACCGTCAAAAAGCTCCGTCATCGTCACCGTCGTGATGTTAACGAAATTGTCAACGAATACTTGCCCCCAGTTGTGGAATCCGGTATCGAAATCGCCGCTCCAATTGAGGAAGTTGCACCAATCGCTGATGCTGCCATTCTTGCTGATGACGGATACCGTTACAAGACCGTCAAGAAGCTCCGTCTCCGTCACCGTCGTGATGTTAATGAAATCGTCAACGAATACTTGCCCCCAGTTGTGGAATCCGGTGTCGAAATCGGAGCTCCCATTGAGCAAATCGCTCCAATCGCTGATGCTGCCATTCTTGCTGATGACGGATACCGTTACAAGACCGTCAAGAAGCTCCGTCTCCGTCACCGTCGTGATGTGAACGAAATCGTCAACGAATACTTGCCTCCAGTTGTGGAATCTGGTGTCGAAATCGGAGCTCCCGTTGAGGAAGTTGCTCCAATTGAAGAAGCCGCCATTCTTGCTGATGACGGATACCGTTATAAGACTATTAGGAAGTTGAAGTATCGTCAACGTAAGTAGATAAGCCCCGACTAGATGTATGACAACCAAAGGTGTTAATAAAAGACTCGAAACATAAACAAAAACAAGTTTTGGTTTCCTTTTTCAGCTTTTAGCAAAACTCTTAACAAGACATCAGGTATCTGCTTCCATTTTGGAAAAGTAGTTTCTAAGGCAAGGCTATAGAGTGTGTTTTTTTAGTCTAGAAAGCAGTGGACTTATTTGATCTCGTGAATTTTAAAGCATTTTGGGCATATGGCCACCCTAATTGCGGCTTATGCAAGACATCCTATCGGCCGGATGCTTAATGCTTGTCCCATTAAAAATATGAATTCAAAAACTATTAGGCTCTTACAGGTGAGTCTTCCGCGTCAAAAAAATATCGGGCTTTGTACCACAGGACATAGCCCATTTCTTAACATTAAATTAAGTTATGATCATTTTTTGTGTGGGGACCCTCATTTTTTCCAACTTCATATTATTTTGATGAACTGATGGACGGATGGACGAATGGACGAATGGACGGATAGACGGATGGACGAATGGACGGATAGACGGATAGACGGATGGACGAATGGACGGATGGACGAATGGACGAATGGACGGATAGACGGATGGACGAATGAACGGATAGACGGATAGACGGATGGACGAATGGACGGATGGACGGATGGACGGATAGACGGATAGACGGATAGACGGATAGACGGACAGACGGATTGACGGATAGACGGATAGACGGATAGACGGATAGACGGATAGACGGATAGACGGATAGACGGATAGATGGATAGACGTATAGACGTATAGATGGATAGATGGATCGACGGATAGATGGATAGATGGATTGAAGGATTGAAGGATTGAAGGATTGAAGGATTGAAGGATTGAAGGATTGAAGGATTGAAGGATTGAAGGATTGAAGGATTGAAGGATTGAAGGATTGAAGGATTGAAGGATTGAAGGATTGAAGGATTGAAGGATTGAAGGATTGAAGGATTGAAGGATTGAAGGATTGAAGGATTGAAGGATTGAAGGATAGATGGATAGACGGATAGACACATAGACGGATAGACGGATAGACGGATAGACGGATAGACGGATAGACGGATAGACGGATAGACGGATAGACGGATAGACGGATAGATGGATAGACGTATAGACGTATAGATGGATAGATGGATCGACGGATAGATGGATAAATGGATAGATGGATTGAAGGATTGAAGGATTGAAGGATTGAAGGATTGAAGGATTGAAGGATTGAAGGATTGAAGGATTGAAGGATTGAAGGATTGAAGGATTGAAGGATTGAAGGATTGAAGGATTGAAGGATTGAAGGATTGAAGGATTGAAGGATAGATGGATAGACGGATAGACGGATAGACAGATAGACGGATAGACGGATAGACGGATAGACGGATAGATGGATAGACGGATGGACGGGTAGATAGGTAGCAGCATTGAGTGAATTAACAATGCGCACAGTACCGATCCTAAGATTTGCGTAAAAGCAAATTTGGCATAACGCCCTTTAAGTTAAGCGAGCAAAAGCGAATTTTGGAATAATATTAACATCATTTTAACGTTTTAGTGGCGTTAGTCTTGCGTGTCTCATAGCAGGCGTAACTATGTTTAACGGAAACTTAGCACTAACATAAAAACAAGTCGCTTATTTCACCGATCTATTTCTGTAGAACTTTTCCCAAATTCCCCTTTCCCTTTTGTTTCATACGAACTTCACTTGCCTTTCCTTTTTGTTCTCTGTTGAGCTGCTGTTACCGGTCCTGTCGATCTTTTCAATACAGCTGGATATGATCTGATCAGCTAAGTCATTCCTTAGATATGGTCCGATGCAAATGTGGGTCCGCATTAAGAAATATGATTCCTGATCCTTAAGGAACAAGACCCTCTTAACTGTACCAATTATAGAGAGAAAAGTTCTTATAACTAAGTTTGACGCAAAGGGCCCCTTGTTAAAACATCGCTGTGGCAAAAAAGAGCCTAAAAGTCCTAACATCTCAAATGTTTACAGAGGAAAGCACAGTAATTTTTTAAGTTTATGTTTCAAGTCTTTTATTAACACCTTTGGTTATCATACATCAGGTCGTTGCTTATCTACTTACGTTGACGATACTTCAGCTTCCTTACAGTTTTATAACGGTATCCGTCATCAGCGAGAATGGCGGCCTCTTCAATAGGAGCAACTTCCTCAATTGGAGCGCCGATTTCGACAGCGGATTCCACAACTGGGGGCAAGTATTCGTTGACGATTTCGTTCACATCACGACGGTGACGGAGACGGAGCTTCTTGACAGTCTTGTAACGGTATCCGTCATCAGCAAGAATGGCATCATCAGCGATTGGAGCAATTTCCTCAATGGGAGCTACGATTTCGATAGCGGATTCCACAACTGGGGGCAAATACTCGTTGACAATTTCGTTCACATCACGTCGGTGACGGAGACGGAGCTTCTTGACAGTCTTATAACGGTATCCGTCATCAGCAAGAATGGCAGCATCAGCGATTGGAGCAATTTCCTCAATGGGAGCTGCGATTTCGATAGCGGATTCCACAACTGGGGGCAAATACTCGTTGACAATTTCGTTCACATCACGTCGGTGACGGAGACGGAGCTTCTTGACGGTCTTGTAACGGTATCCGTCATCAGCGAGAATGGCGGCCTCTTCAATAGGAGCAACTTCCTCAATTGGAGCGCGATTTCGACAGCGGATTCCACAACTGGGGGCAAGTATTCGTTGACAATTTCGTTAACATCACGACGGTGACGGTGACGGAGCTTCTTGACGGTCTTGTAACGGTATCCATCATCAGCTAAGATCGCTGGCTCTTCAATGACTTCTGTAGCAACAGCTGGTGCCAGATACTCCAAGCCTGGCGCAGCAACATCCACAATTGGCGGCAAGTAATCAACTGGAACAACACCAGCCGATGCCAGTGCCAATAAGGCAAATCCTACGACGAAGATTCTCTAGAAAAATGTAAAATCCTTTTGTTATCCAATCCATACTTTAACCCGAGAGATGCTTTACTTACCATCTTTGCAAGTTCTCTAAGTACTCTAGGCGAAGATGATGTCAAGTGAATGATGTTACTTGCGCAAGTCGCGTCTATTTTATACTCTTTGGCATCTGTTCGCACAATTTGTCAATAAAGCACACTTAACCAGTTTATAGCTCAAACTTATTACCATCAAAGTTCGATGCCATTTTCTCAGCTGTCTTCGGTTCAGCTCCAATTTCCTTCAGTTTCTTGCTTTGAGAATTATAATTCAAAATTTTTCAATAGTCGCGGCCAAGAAGGTCTTTTGCTTTAAATCAATACTGATGCTCAATTGTATCCGCTCTGCTACTGTTTGTTGAATTATTGTTCGAATAACGGAGTCATAAATATTTATGTTGTTGAATTAATTTGTTATCGCTAATCCAAATTTGCATTGATAGGCGCCGATTTATTCCGGAAATGATTGCCCCTCACAGTTTCCCATTCCGATTACCGTATGTGCCCTGAAGTTGGTGTTATGCATATTGATGATGTTACAGCAGTTTGTTCCACTGTTTGTTGTCCGATTAGGTAATCATTTAAATTTCTTTACTTTCATCTTTGTAAAACTTAACTAGACTGGAAAATGTTTGGGTTATAGTAAAGAGCTTGCCAAAAGGGAAGTAGAATATCGTCAACTAAGAGGTCTGTTGGAAGGCCCTCTTTACCAAAGGGAATTTTTATTCAGTCCAGTGTCCAATGCTTTACTTATTTATTTTGTTTGCTGTGAGCTTGTCTTAGATCATTAACTTGCCTTCTGGAAGATTTTAAATTGACGTCAAAAATGAAACGTTTTCTTGCTTGTTAAGGCGCATATTTGAAAAGCTTTTGTGCTTAATTTTTTCATCCAGATTTTCTAGTCGCGATTCAAAAGCCTCGTTAGTGGAAAATAATCAATTTTACAACTTAACAGGACACTCTTTAACCCTTGAATCCCTTTAATCGCGTTGCATCTTTAATACAAATACGTTCTAGCGCTAGAATCAACGAAGAGCCTTACCTCATCAACTTGAATTTCTTAAGAAAGGACTATGAACTTATTCGACCTTTAAATGGTATTCAGTGAACTTTATTATTATTATTATTATAATTTTATTGACTTATAAATAAATTACATAATCAATAAGTTAAAATTCCAGGACATTAGGCTAATTTTAAAGAGAAGGATATTAAAATAATAATTCTTATTTAAGTTTTAAAACAATTTCGTAAACGGATCTAATATTTTTGTCGGTGATGAATGATAAAAGTTGTTGAAGGTTTTTTCCAGAGATGGTTTTGCTGACCAAATTTAGATTTACGCATTCTAGCATGTGTGTTACAAAAAATCTTGGTTTCTCGTCACAGTATTCGCAAAGTGGAGCAGGGTCCTTACTGATCAAATGCCTGTGAATTATATTGGTGTGACCCATTCTGAGCCGTATGTAGGTTTTTGTCATTAAAGTTGTTAATTAAACTGGATGAAAGGCTCTTTCAGCAGCAGGATTGAGCGTTGAATATACGTGGTGATATTCCGACAAAGCATCTTTATGCATTAGTGTCCTGAGGAGGTTCTTTCCATCTTTTTGGTAGAAGTGGTAGAATGAAATGAGTGGTTCTTTTAGGGCTTGTTTAGCTTCAGCATCCGCGACTTCATTACCCGTGATGTCAGCGTGTCCTTGTATCCAGGCCAGTTTTAGACTGTGGCTTTTGCCAATAAGTCGTATCTCGGATTTCAACAATGATATTGGTGTTTTTGATAGCATACATTGAGAACAGACTATTGGTAAAGATGATTGTTTTTGTATTCCATGCGGCTTGAACTGCTTTAAGAATCGTAAGAGCTTCTGCCGTGAATATAGATGTAGTAAAATGAAGATGGCCTTTACTGATGATATAACCATTCTCATTGACGCCGGCGTCAGTGAACAAAAGTTGATAACCTAGCCCAACATAACTTTCTCTCATATCAAGAAACATTTTCTTATAGCTGTCTTTGCTTGTGGATATTTTAAAATATTTTGAGATCCTAGAATCGATAGAATTATTGAGTAAATTCCACGGAGGAAAGTTGATATCGGATTTGTTTTTTATTTTGATTGGGATGTTCAGATTTTGTGCGAACTTCAATGAATTTTCCATTCCATTGCCATTCCGAGAAATTGTAAACACTCGTTTGAACTTATGTATCTACCCCTAATTATTATTCACTATTTTAATACTTGATAAGTAGGTTTGTTCAAATACTAGTGGGTTTTCCAACACTTTTCAAAATAATTTTCAATTAAAAAGGGTTCAGTTTTAATTTTTACGGCTGCTTTGACGTAAATATAGCAGCCTTCTATGTATTCAGTGAACTTTATTTGCAACCTTTTACCTGTTTTAAGCCCCAGAACTTTTGTCTTGTCATTGTTGAGCAAGTTTTCAAATCGGTTTCAAGTACCAAAATTCGTTTTTTCTTGTTGAATTTGGCCACGAACCTCACCGAAATAATTCTACCTTGATTATTTTTGTGTAGCCTTAGTAATTTTTGCCCAAATTTGATCTGCAATTCTTAAACATAATCAAAAAAATAATTACAAAATTTTTATTTTTATGGCTGACTAAAATGTTCGTTTCCATGTTTCAAAACTTGGATCATTTGAAGTCGTACTAACCACCTCTTTTTAATTTTACATCTTCCTTCATTGAATTTCATTGAATTGAAATTTTGGAGTAAGTCTTGAACTTTAAGTGCGTAGCTGTGCTGTAGTGACTACTTGTTCGGCTTGTCATGCTGGACCTTCAAGTTCGTGTTGAAAAAGTGTTCGTATTATTAAACTGTTACTGGTTTTGCTGTGATGAGCCAAACTCCCAAAATACAACTTTCTATTTACTTTAAAATACTGAGAACCCATGGAGATTTTTTAACTATAACCACGATGCGCCAATTCTTCTCGTAATCATTATGCTCAACCAAAACATTTACCTCTTATAACTTTCGTCCTTTGAGGTTCAAGTTCAAGCGGCTTGCCGTAAAACATTTGGGCTGGTTCACGACTACATTTTTACTTAAAAGAAATCTATATATTGTGTCCCGAAGCCAACCTCCAGCCATGAATTGATGCGGGTTCACACCGCTTTTTCTTTCAATTGGATCAATTGGTAGATCCCAGATTCGAATCCAAGAGTACATATCGAAACGTCACCTTTTTGCTTTGGAATCAAACTGATGGCGATATCAGTAGAGTGCTCGGCCAACGACAGTAGTTTGACTTAGTGGGTGTCCTTGCTGTAGCGGTTACTGTATTAGCTGTTGAAATAAGTCAATTTCAAACACTCCAACCACGGTGAAATCGAAATCAAAATACATTTAAGTTTCAAATTCCATTCTCTTCAGTTTTCTGCTATATGTATTTTTAAGGACAATCACAGTTCCTTAACAATGATATTAACTTCTTCCCTTGTTTTTTTTTTGGTTTTTAGAAAATTTGGGATTTGAACAAAGTCTTGATATGATCAAGAAAAAAAATCATGGTGGACTTATTTGCGGGATGGGTTCCACTATCCAAATGGCTATAAAAATAAAAAAAAACTGCAGTACAGCCTTCATCCACAAACATTGGACTAAAAGTTTATCATACAAACAATTGGTTTGCATGCGATTTGCCTGCCCGCACCATGAACTTTCGGTTAGGTAGGTTAAAACAAGTATCCAATTGATAGTTGACTCTCACACGAAGGGTTCCGCACCTCTAAAGACTATGCAAAACTATATTTTTTTCATTTTAGATGTCTTGTAGGATCGCAAATACATAAGTAGGAGTAAGCCAGGCAAATTAAAAGCTCTTTATTGGTTTATTTGTACTTCCAAATGATAAATTAAAAAGTTTAAAAAATAAGAACTTAAAACGATAAAAATGTAAAAAGATTATTTGATGCAGACTTACTGTATGAATGTGTGAATCTATGATTCTGACGTCCAAATGTAGTGGTGTCATATCCGTGTACTTGTTTTGCTATCGCAACTTAAGATATTGATTACAGTGGTAGTTTATTGAAAGTAAATATTTATAGACAAGAGTGTCATGTGATTCGCGTTAAAGTTATCAATGTATTCAAGTAAGTGCTCCTAAAAAAGGAATTGGAATATATTGAAAAACAAGAAAAAATTTACTTGAACTCACAAAAGAACCACATGAAACCTTTTTTAATAGTTAGTTAATGAAAATGACATGGTGACTAAATACCGACTCGAAAGAAAAATCCGTATACATGGATTTGACACGCCGTTTTGTTGGGTAGAAATCTATCCAACATTCAATTCGCGCTAACACGAATTCGAGCTTTTACCTTGTTGTGGATGGACGAGATCATTGCCTACTTTTGAAGGTTGTTAAATTGCTCCATGAAACTCATCGCCTACTTCTATATGTTATGTTGTGTAGGGTTTTTATGCAACACTTACTTTGAATACTGACCCCCACTTAGTTTTATTTTTATATCATTCTTATTATTGGTCCTTTGGACTCTTTGGGTACGAAACTGTAAAAAAAATGGTTGTGATGAGTACACATCTACTCGAAGAACATAAAGACGAATTTGGCTTAACTATAGTCTCAGCGTCATTATCATAATGCACTGTTATTTGCATATGGAAAATTTATATAAGGCGTAACGTAGCGTACTCGAAACATCGGGCTTAAGTGAATTACACACTTTTTAGATTTCTGATCTCAGACATTTATCTTACTAACACTCACATGGTTGAGATACCTCGATATTTTCGCAACTACTTTTGATTTTGTGTAAATAATGAGGATATATATTTTCGCCTGAAGAACAGTTCAAGTGGTCAGTAATCTGAACGACTCAGATCATCCCGAAGGTCCTTAAAAAGATTTGAGCCCTTTTTTGAAGCACTCCTCTGCACATTCCACATACATGAAAGTTTGGGGAAAAGATGATTTAAAAGCATGCTTTCGAGCTAAGGAAATGTTCAACATGGAACTTTCTCGTAAATTGTAGCAGGTCCAGGCGTGAACTGCGCATTATAATGCAATAAATTCATAATATTTTTTCAGTCTCGAAATCGAATTTCCGAATCTTTTTCTCTACTAGAAAAGTCTGTGTACGAAGATAAGCATTTATGCACTATTTACTGAATTTTTGGAGTTCAATAGTAAATATTATTAAATAAATAATGTTATAAGAAACTTATGCTAAAAAAAATCTTTTTATTTCAAGTTTGGATTTTTTTCTAATAATTTAGTTTTTTAATTATTATTTTAACGAGCTAAAAGCACGATTTCGAAGCCGGCGTTTCATTAAAAACATTATTGAAATACGTCGTAATCGAATTATAGGCATTTTGGACGCATGTAAAGACATCGAAAATAATCACATTTTTCCGACATCAAGTTTGGTTTTGTTTGCAAATTTTGACAGTTCCTAAGAGGCGGATTCCATTTAATAGTATTGTGCGTTTTCTTTGTACTCTGCGAAAGTTCAACAACTTCTCTGAATATGTCTATAGAGTTTTTAATATGCCTTTAAAAAATATTGGGGTCTAAATTCTTTTAATTTTGTTTTTGTTTGATCTAATAAATTAAGAAGATGCCCGAAAATCTGTTTAAAAAACCACAATAGGCTGAATCCAATCAAACCATGGCTTATATTTCGCCAAACATTAAATATGAAGTATCACGAAAACAATTCTTTATGTGCTATTAATGATTGTGAGACTCACTCTAATTTTTAATAGTTTTAATCTGGATAAACTCTAGCATTTGTCGTCTTGTTGTGCTACATCCATATAACTGAAAAAAAAAGTTCGTCTGTATGTGATGATACTATATGATAAGAAACCACAAATTTGGTAAAATAACTTAACAATCGGGTATTGTGATTTTGCCAACCGAGCTTGTTTCAATGAACGAATAATGCCATTTTATTCATGTGTTTTAATTTAGTCATGTTGCTGTTTTTTTAACGAAATTGAATCATAAATGTTGCTCCATCCAAAGCGTTTAGATACAATAAATTGTGTAGCAATTATGCGGACACATACATTTTGAACAAAAAAACCGAGTTTACAATCGGCGGCTAACTCTGTTGTCCAACCACTTAAGCATGGAGATGACACCATAATTGTTTTAGGATGTGCTTCGTGCTCTAGCTGTGCAGACCTCATCCGAAGTCATGAACAGGGAAAGGAATAAGGTTTACGAATTCAATTGTCCAGAAACGGCATTGTTTATATTTATACAAATGTTTAAATCTTAAATTCAACTTGAAAACTGTTGAATTAATTTGGAACTTTTTTCATAAGTAAACTAATTTGATTTTAATTGAACATTCGAAATTGTCTTTTCTTCTGTTTATTATGCAAATAAGCTTCGAGTGACACCAATTTGATTCGTTTTCAAGTAATGCAAAACGCAAAACTTTACACAAACTTACGTTAACACACACATCAGGCATAGTTCTAGAAATAAAAGTATCCAACCTTGAAACATAGAGTCATGTCATTATGTTGAATTCCGAAAATCGGACCGGAGTAGGGGAACATAAAAAGAGCATTCACCTTAAATCCTCTGTTTCTTAGAAGACATTAGAGAAAGATCCTGATGGTACAAGCCTTTTTGTCTCAGCATTTTTCCAGGCATCAGGATAAGTTTCTTAATAAAAAAAAACCAATGTAATTCTCTGTCTTGACATAGCTTGGCGTCTTCTGCTTTCTTGCGAATTTATCTTCTTTTCCATTTTTTGATCTTATGTCTTCTATTTGAAAATCGATTTTTAATGGAACCCCACAAAGACTTCAAATCCTCTTCAAAGTACAAAATTCGGTTGTGATGCTTAGATCGGGCTCTCCATTTACTCTTGGATGAAAAGTGGGCCAATACAGTCCCACTTTCATGAACTATCTTCTCTATAATTGAGTGTAGATTTGCCAAGCCCAATCAATCAATAAAGTTGTTAGATAGATAGATAATCATCCGCTTGTCACGTTTAAATAACCTTTTAAGAGTCAAATAAAAGAGTTCTTTAAAATTTTTACTGAAATCTTGATTTATTGCATCAATTTAGGAAACATTCGAGTACGAGTATATTTTTCGAAGTTAAAGTGACTAATGACGTTGACGATACTTAAGTTTCCTAACAGTCTTGTAGCGATATCCATCGAGGAGTATTGGCTCTTCCGGGATGCCTCCAAGAAGAATGTTTTCCTCGACTGGAGGCAAATAATCAGTGGCTATTCCACCGAGGCTTCGACGACGCCTCAGCTTCCTAACAGTCTTATAACGATATCCGTCGTCGGCAAGAAGGCCACTTTCCAAAGGAAGCTCTTCAACGGCAGACAATTCAACGGGAGGCAAGTATTCACTAAGAAGTCCACCAACCTCGCGACGATGCCTCAGACGAAGCTTCTTCACGGCCTTGTAGCGATATCCATCGTCGGCAAGAAGGCCACTTTCCAAAGGAAGTTCTCCAACGGCAGACAATTCAACGGGAGGCAAGTATTCACTAAGAAGTCCACCAACCTCGCGACGATGCCTCAGACGAAGCTTCTTCACGGCCTTGTAGCGATATCCGTCGTCGGCAAGAAGGCCACTTTCCAAAGGAAGCTCTTCAACGGCAGACAATTCAACGGGAGGCAAGTATTCACTAAGAAGTCCACCAACCTCGCGACGATGCCTCAGACGAAGCTTCTTCACGGCCTTGTAGCGATATCCATCGTCGGCAAGAAGGCCACTTTCCAAAGGAAGTTCTCCAACGGCAGACAATTCAACGGGAGGCAAGTATTCACTAAGAAGTCCACCAACCTCGCGACGATGCCTCAGACGAAGCTTCTTCACGGCCTTGTAGCGATATCCATCGTCGGTAAGAAGGCCACTTTCCAAAGGAAGCTCTTCAACGGCAGACAATTCAACAGGAGGCAAGTATTCACTAAGAAGTCCACCAACCTCGCGACGATGCCTCAGACGAAGCTTCTTTACGGCTTTGTAACGATATCCATCGTCGGCAAGAAGGCCGCTTTCCAAAGGAAGTTCTTCAACGGCAGATAGTTCGACTGGAGGCAAGTATTCACTAAGAAGTCCACCAACCTCGCGACGATGCCTCAGACGAAGCTTCTTCACGGTCTTGTAACGATAACCATCATCAGCCAAAATGATTGGCTCCTCTTGGACTTCCGGTGCCAGGTACTGGAGTGGTTCGACGACCTCTTGTAGCGGTGGCAAGTAGTCAGCTGGTAAGGCTGCCACTCCGGCGGATATGACCGCAAATGCGGCAAGGAAGAATTTCTACCAAAAAATTCACCATTAATCCTTTTGATCCTTCAGCAAAAGCTCGCAGTTTAACTCACCATAATTCAGCTGGTTTTCTGTATCTATCTGGGTTCGTATCTCTGAACTGAACTAGCCTAACTTGAATTATGAGTCCGTAAAATTTATAGCCTTATTTATATTCGATTCACTTCAGAAAATGTTGCATTCGCATCCAACTGGTTTCACGCGGTAGCCCTGAATTAATCCATTCAGAAGTTCGGCATTGGCATAGCCTAGGCGATCCGAAAGTGTGAATGAATCATAATTTTCGGCATCGGATACTAACTTGATCTTTAAAGGAACTTGGAGTTGGTGTTTATTGCCGCATTCAAATTCAAATGGGGTTCGAACTTTGTTTATGCTAAACGGTGTTATTTTGAGGATTAAATTCAAAATTTGAATCACAAACGTTAGATTTATTCAGACACGCGGTAAATGTAAACAGCGGGGGTTTCCTTAAAGCTGTTGATATTGGGGCTACGCATTTTTCTTCAGCGCCTCATAGAATTTTGAAATAACAGACTTCGTAGGCCTTTTCGGCGTACTGGCAAGTAACGTCTTTGGACGTCAACGAACCGAACTGGCCTACCCTTGTAGGGCCCTGGCCTGAAATTGAATTGTTGCTTCTCACAGTAAAGATGCTGGTCGAGGAAACTTTACTGAATTCGTTGGCGCTCGGGGTCCTCTTCGCAGGTTCTAAATGTTCCAACTTTGAACTTTTGGATCGCATGACAGATTACATCCTCCACTATACTAAAAAACACAATGGCTTCCGGTCATCTGCAAATAGCACGAGGTTTCCGAATCCACACAACTTCTGGGTGCACTCTGAATATGCAAACTGCGAACTGGCATAAAAAGAAGATCAGAGTTTGGAAGAGTGTAGGATTGCTGTAGCCAGAGCCTACTGAGACCGTCTATACTATCAAGACAATAATACATTTCTAATCAACACCTTGGTATGAAGATGAATGCGTACGACAGAAAAAAAGGAGATCGGTTCAAAAAAGTATCGAGCCAGAGAGAGGGAGGCGAAGAAGAAACGTAGCTACGCATTCTTTCAGCTCAAGGATATCGAGATTCCCGTTCATCTAATCAGGGAATAAAATATACTATATATTTCCAGATGATACTAAATGGGCACAAAGGGAGCGGTAGGGTAAAAAAAGGAACCCGCATTCGGTCACTGCATGGAACTACAAAAAGCCAACGTCAAAATATCGAAGGAACATGGTGGCGGACAGATAAAGTCGAAGAAATAATTCTAGTAAAAGAAACGAACGCGGCATTCGAAATTTAGTCAGTGCTTCCTTCTTACAAAAGAAAAGCGAAAGCTTACCTTGAAGAGGAATACAGACTTGGCAAAAGTTTTGATGTCCTTAAAATAGTTTAAACAAAATTGTTCATTATTCTTCTTGTGGTGTCGACAAAGTTGGATTTGGAATTCGAATACACTTTTCAAGGGCCTTTTCGGAACGATCAAAGTAAGCTTGCAAAAGCTACAAAAAAAGAAATACTTTTTGGCAAGATGAGATTCTCTCCGAAATTTAGAAAAAAGGTGGAAGACATTGAATCAATAATGTGAAGTTCGTTAGTCTGTGATAAGGTCGCCGGCTACAGAATATAAACAGTTTCAGATAACCAGTTCGGATAAATCAATCTTACCAGCATAGATCGATTATTGAGTGACGAATTGAGAGAGCGCCGGTTATAATTTGTAGGCAATAAACTCACCAAGCGTTTCTGCAATCAGCACTTCTTCAATTTTTGAAAACAAGCTTTTCTTCCAGGATAATTTTTATTTAATTCATTTTTTTTGTACACTGAATCTCTGATGCTTAATTTTTTATCAACTCATCAAAGCTCGAACTGATTGCAATCAACGCAGGCTGCAGATTATTTTCGATGTTGCAACTTTTGAATGTTGTACAGAACTGGAGACATAGCTGAACCTTGAGGTACTCCATCAATTAAATCTGAATCGACACCAGTGAATACAGATAAGGCAAATTATCATTCTCTAGGCATGCAGTATTTATGGTTTTGATAGCTTAGTTTGTCAAGGTTTCTGGCCAGTAGTAAAAAGGGAAGGAATTTGTTTTAAAGTTAACAATTTCAAAGCAACCATGTGTAGAAAAAAACGCCAATTTTCGGAAGGTATTTTTCGAAAGTCCAATTATTTAAAAAGCTTAAATGATAAACGCGAAACTGCCGTTGATGGTGTTGCTTACAAGACTGTTAGTAGATTTGTGGCTTGTAGAAAAGTTTTGAGCTTAATCTTCTGCTTTCTTCGCGACTGAAACCGAGGTACAGAGTTTTCTGCTTAAAAGTATTTGCGTTTTTTCTTCCTGACGTTTTTACAGTTTTGAAAAAAGGGTCTACTTCGATTTTCGAACACTACGTTTTCATCCTGACAGATAGCAGTTAGAATTCGATAAAAATATCCGACTTGAGCTCTGGCATACAACTTTCTGAACCTATGAACGAAAATTCGCATGTTAAGAAATACGTTTATGTCAAGAACTCAAGTCTAAATGTTTATGGAATCGTTTAATGAATCTAACTGCTTTAATGAAAAATCAGTTCTTTAATATTTTGTGTATTTAATTTTTATTTTTGAAATTTTTAGTTCATTGTCCTTGCGGTTTGCCAAGTTAAACTTAACTAGGGGCACTCAATACTCAATGGCGTCTCAAACGATACTTCTTGACTGTCTTGTAACGGTATCCGTCTTTATCCAAAACAGTTTGCAATTCAGGAGCCAGGGAGATGTTCAAATCCTGGACAACTGGTGGCAAGTATTCGCTTGAAGGGAGCTCGTTGACATCACGGCGACGCCTGACACGGAAACGCCTGACGGTCTTGTAACGGTATCCATCATCAGCAAGGACGGTCTGTTCCTCTGGGGCTGGAAGTGGAGCTTCCTCAACTGGGGGCAAGTATTCGTTGGAGGGGAGTTCATTGACATCACGACGACGTCTCAAACGGTAACGCTTGACAGTCTTGTAACGGTATCCATCATCAGCAAGGACGGTCTGTTCCTCTGGAGCGGGGAGTGGAGCTTCCTCAACTGGGGGCAAGTATTCGTTGGAAGGGAGTTCGTTGACATCACGGCGACGCCTGACACGGAAACGCCTGACGGTCTTGTAACGGTATCCATCATCAGCAAGGATATTCTGTTCCTCTGGGGCTGGGAGTGGAGCTTCCTCAACTGGGGGCAAGTATTCGTTGGAGGGGAGTTCGTTGACATCACGACGACGCCTCAAACGGTAACGCTTGACAGTCTTGTAACGGTATCCATCATCAGCAAGGACGGTCTGTTCCTCTGGAGCTGGAAGTGGAGCTTCCTCAACTGGGGGCAAGTATTCGTTGGAAGGGAGTTCGTTAACATCACGGCGACGCCTGACACGGAAACGCCTGACGGTCTTGTAACGGTATCCATCATCAGCAAGGATATTCTGTTCCTCTGGGGCTGGGAGTGGAGCTTCCTCAACTGGAGGCAAGTATTCGTTGGAAGGGAGTTCGTTGACATCACGACGACGCCTCAAACGGTAACGCTTGACAGTCTTGTAACGGTATCCATCATCAGCAAGGACGGTCTGTTCCTCTGGAGCTGGAAGTGGAGCTTCCTCAACTGGGGGCAAGTATTCGTTGGAAGGGAGTTCATTGACATCACGACGACGCCTGACACGGAAACGCCTGACGGTCTTGTAACGGTATCCATCATCAGCAAGGATATTTTGTTCCTCAGGAGCGGGGAGTGGAGCTTCCTCAATTGGAGGCAAGTACTCGTTGGATGGGAGCTCGTTGACATCACGACGATGTCTCAGGCGGAAACGCCTGACAGTCTTGTACCGGTAGCCATCATCAGCAAGGATAGTTTGCTCCTCGGGAGCCACAGCTTCGGCGGCAGCTACTGGTGGCAAATATTCCTGTGTTGGAAGAGCAGCTTCCTGCACTGGTGGTAGATACTCAGTAGACACGGCAGCTGCAGCAGCTGTTGCAATAATAGCGAATGCTACGACAAAGAATTTCTAAAAAACAAAAAAAACAAAATTCAATCCAATCGCTTGAAAAAGTCAAGGCTAGATGCGAGCTTACCATCCTTCTGCGCTATGATTCTGTAGCCGGGGATGATAGTTCAACGAATGATGGTATCTCAGAACCTACTCACCTATTTATACGTGAATTCTACAGTTGGTTCTTTTGCAAAGAATTAATTACTGAATCAGTTAACCGGTTGTCCGCTTTAAATGTCTTTCACACTCACTCGAGTGGTCAATTGTTGGTGTTTGGAAACACACCGCTGGCCGCGCCGCCGAGGCTGAGATAATCTAGATTATTTGCATATCTATTTGTCTAGAAGACTCATCAAGTGTTTGTTTAAGCTTCTTAATTCCCATACGCTAGCGATGGACACTTTTTTTTTTTTTTGTTTATTGAGGAGGACTTATTTATGCAAACTCTTAGCCTATTTATGGAACAGTTCTCGAACACGTGTTCACTGTAGCGAAACCTACTCGGAAGTTATGTAAAGTGCTTACATAAGTGGATCCATTGTCTTAATTCGTATTCCAATTAATTTTGGTGATGGGTCTATGGGAAGCTGCCGCCATGACCACCCAACAACCAGTTGTGTGGGCAAATTACACATCGATTTATGTATCTCAACTCAATCACTCGTCGGGTTCATTCACCACTTAATGAAGCATCAACGATTATCGGTCGCGAGGTGAACGGGATGTGGCCATAATATTTAAGCCCGCAACTACTCCAGAGAAATGGGAATCTTTTGCCCAGTATCTTTCCGACATCAAATTTGATTACTCCGAAATGATCTAAATCTTAGAAAGCTTTAAGCCTTAAGTGGCGAATGCAATTGATTAGCTTTTATGACTCGATAGTTTGCAGACAGCTTGGCGTTTTGCGTGAGAACGTTTACTGGACTTTTAGATTTGATTGAAACTTGTTCTAGATTTTTTGTTTTCCTTGTTCTTATTCTTGGAACTGCCTTTTACTATCCTTTAAAACGATTATCGTGCCAAATTCTAAGCGTGGCCATCATAGCCATGAGGCGACAGTTCTTTGGAAATAAACCTGACATCGTTAAATTTAATTAACATTGGTTGGCCAGCGGTCGGGTGAATATGCATTTAGCATATTTTATGGTTGGATTTGATGCCAAAAGAAAAAGTATCTATGGTATATGTTTTTATGAATCAATTTTATTATTATTTTCAACCATATGATGTTAAATTAATTTAAGAATGGTTCGTAGTGAATTTTATGGTAGGACACGTGTTTATAAGCTCGAAGGAAAAATTAATAAATTAAGGAAAATATATTGCCCACGGTTGGGGACTCCTGAATTTTATTAACATATAAAATATATACAACTGAAATCCAAAAACAGTTTTATTGACGTTTTTAGTTGTTTTCTTACCAAAAGAACGAGCTAAGACATTGTCTTGTAAATATAAAATTGTGAACGAGAAGAAGAGGTTCAAATGTAAAAAATGTTTTTTTTTTTTAAGAGACGATAAGTAGCACTGTTGAAGTCCAAATTTTTACATATTTTTTTTTATTTTTACGCCTGAGCTAATCGAGCTCTCGAAGCTAGATTTCGGTGGCTTTTCAGTAGCGGGTCAAATAAATAAATAAGATCTTAGGCTTCAAATTAAATCAGGTAACCTCTTCTGTAATTAGGAGCTTATACGTTCAGTACTTACTAAAGACCCACAAAATGCTTAGTCATAGTTGTGTTTGTAATAATGCAATACAATAAATAACGTGGCATTCCGGGCTGGGTGGCACAGTTGGCTAAGGGCTTGCTTTTCAATTGGTTCGAATCCTGAAATAAAAGAACTAGTTTTCGTATCTGGTCCAGTCACAATTTGCCATTAGGATAAAATGAATAACCCTTAATCTGGAATGGTCAACCAGCGATAGTAGATCAACCTGTATCGGCTGCTGGAATGCTTAGTTCATGCTATCAAAAATCATGGTTTGTGACCATACAGTGATAGGAAAGTGATGGACCAAACTTCCTAACTTTCAATGTCTGTACAATAAAATCTTGCGAATTAAGAGAAAGCTAAAAAGTCTATATCAAATTCTCCGTTCCATTTCGGACTACAACCTTGAAACGATCGAAACAAAATACATCGGAGTTTCAAACCAAATACACAATCTTCCATTCTTCTCTTGCTGCTCGCTGTCGTGTTCCATATGCATTTTAAGAGTATTCATAACCTTCTGGTTATTTTTTCTTTAATAGTTAAGAAGGATAA
The DNA here is from genome assembly GCA_963555765.1 of Orthonevra nobilis. Lineage (NCBI taxonomy): Eukaryota > Metazoa > Arthropoda > Insecta > Diptera > Syrphidae > Orthonevra > Orthonevra nobilis. The sequence continues at coordinate 129,585,022 of OY743225.1, forward strand.
TTTTGGTTTGACAAATGAGAAAGAAGCGCGAAAAACAAGCTGTAAAGGTCGAGTTGAAAAGCCAGATTTTGCTATTCTTAAAAGGAGAAAACGGAAGAGTTTGCTAGCAATTCTCAAATCAATTTGATGTCCACTAACGAAGCTTACTTGTGTAGAATAGACCTTATAAGGTACGCAAGTTATAAAGTGGATGTTTGTAATGATGATCTCTACATATTTATGTAAATCCAGTGCACCAGTTTGGAACATTGTCTTAAACAGTTCACGGCATTTTAAGGATCTGCAGGATTCTTGTTTCCATATTACAAGTTCAGCTAAACAGTCGAAATGATTTCGGAACTAAGAGTACACCCAAATACTTAACTTTGTTGACAAGGATGTTGGGTGGAAGTTCGACGATCTTACTTATGGAAAATTTGCAAACCGTGTCATTTTTGACTTTAAAAGTATGCTTTTTTTTTAAATGCATTTTCTTAAAATCAAATTCATTTTGACTTACATGCTAGATACAAAAATGCTTAAACTAGCCTAAATAACCGTTAACATTTTACTTACTGGCTTAATATGTAAGCCAGGTATTTAATAACAATTTCTTAAGAGCTAAAGTGTAAGATCAATGACCATGATGACAACTACGAAGCATCCTCTTCCTCATTTAACCACCTAAATTGTTGGTGCTGTCTATCGACATCCTCTTTGTCACAGACTAATACCGCCCTACTGAACCGGAGATTCTCCTCTGATCTGCGAGCGACATCTCCATTGTAGGCAAGTCGCCTGTCCACACTCTTTCGGGCAACATGGAAAATTAATGGAACCGCATTTCTATCCTGAATCAGGCCGTTAATGTCAAAATAGTGGAAAGCCTCTGGTGGAGTAAAGTAAGGATAGTAAGCCCCAGAGATCAGGTTTTTGCTCGAGGTCATTGCTCTTGCAACGTGTCTCCAAATGAGTTAAATAAGAAAGTTGTCCACTCGGATTAGGTTGGCCCCTTTGTACAGAACCTAATAAGAATAGATTTTATTCACCAGCGATTAACTGAGACTCTGGAGTTCTATATAAATGGAGACAGTTCCTTTGACATCGGCTTTCGAAAACCCGAATCTTTTCCACTAAGCTTGCTCCCACGTTGAACCACACGGGACATCCATATGCAAGCATAGGCCGAATGAGGGCCGTGTAGCAGATTACCCTTACCTTGGCATCGAGTTGTCTGCTGTGAAACAGTCTCTTTGTCATGGCATAGGCCGCTCTTACTCTAGCTAGAGCATCATCTATATGTTTGTTAAAATATAGAAACTGATCAAGTCAGATCCCAAGATATCTGACTACACTCCAACTCGTCAGTGGCTGCCCGTTTTGACCGACGATAGAGAACTCTCGCCAAATCTTTCTGGTATCGCAAGAGGCGCCAGACAGCGGCGTCCTAAACGAAGTAGATTCGCACTCTTGGAAGTTGATCTTCAACTTCCAATTGTCGCAAAATTGCTTTATCTTTTCGAAGTCACGCTGTAGAAGACTTACAATTCCCTCAATCTTTTGGCCTGATCTGCGCGCGGTCAAGTCATCTGCGTATGCTATAGCGTGGTAAAGAGAGCCTTCAAGATCGCTCACGAAAATAGAATATAAAATCGGCGAATTTACTACACCCTGTTGTAGACCGTTGTTAATTTCAAAGTTTCCAGCAGACGTCACACTGCCATTTTGTAGAATAAATTGTCTGCTTGGTTTGCTGGTCAAGCTTGAAAAAGAGCCCTTGCAACAATACAGTATCAAATTCCTTCTCCAAGTCAATCAACAATCATGTCCCGCTCTGAAACCGAACTGATTTTTCGGAATAATATTTTTGTCCCCAACCCACTCGGTCAGGGCTCTATAGATAATTTTTTCAAAAACCTTGTTGATGTTCGGCAGGTGACTTATCGACCGGATTGGAAGTGTCTTTATTCCACCACTGTCTTCCAATGAGCTGGATAATGTGCATTATTCAGCAAATTATTGAACAGAGTAGTGTAAATGTCTACCGCTTCTAAAGGTAGATGTCTGAGAACAGGGTTTGATATACCGTCGATTCCTACGGATTTCTTTACTTCTAAGTGCACCGAAGATAACCAAGAGATCTTCCTTCGATATAAAAGGAGGTTGTGCCCCATCATCAGCGACGACATCATTTGCCAAATTATCATCGCTGAACCTGGTAAAACCAGAGTTCTCCGATTGCCAGTTTCCAATATCATTTCGAAGGTCGGAGTTGTGTACGAGGACGCGATCTTCCGAGACATGGTTCGGGTGAGTGCTGACATTCACGTTATACACATCTTGAAAAGTCACTGCTGTAGGTTTTTAAGCTCGGACTTCAGTGTCCTAACTTCCCAGTCTTGTGGGTCAAAGAAGCGTCTGTACAGTATTTTGAGTCTTGTCAGTAGCCTACTTTTCTGTAGGTGCAGTAATATCAAATTGTCAGACCCTTATCCGTATCTTCTTTAAGCTCGTTCACCTGCAGTTGTAATGAAATGAGTGGATAAAATTTTCGAAGTATATTCAACTGAATTAGATACCAGCTCCTGTTTCGTATTGAAAACGAGCATTGCAACGAACCAGAAATGATCCACGCTATCAAGAACAATTTTATTACGTTTACTCTGTTCTTTCTTGATTTCATCTAATTTAACCTTTTATAAACTTTTCCCCGAAAATCATATTTTGTAAGGCGAAAAATTTCGAAAGCTTGGATAGGGCTGTCTTTGTCCTTTTTGGTTTTGAGATAAGAGAATATTTGGAAACAAAATTACAAAAGAGTATCTTCAGTAAATACTGTTTAACACTTACGGATTTCGAAAATTTTGCAAACGTAGTTTCGAAAACAATCTGTATACGCTACGCCGTCTTAAACAGTTGTGTCCGAGTTATTTAATATTTCGATACTGCCTCAATAAATACTGAATTAAAGAGAAAGCGTGATTTTTGAGGAATGCTCATATCACTAAATTTGAATTTGATTTTCGAATATTTACTCAAATCATTTTTTTTGATTTTTTAAAACACTCAAGCTATGCGACTTATGTCCAGGTAACATAATGCCATCAACATTCCGATTTATTTTGTTCAATCGAAAACATTCAGTGAATGGTTTGGAAATACCTTAAATACCCCAAGTTCAAACATCTCCACTTCATTTACACGAGTAGCATCACAAAAGACCTCCACAAACACACAACTTTTACGATACTTAAAATGTTTGTGCATTTTTTTATGGCAGCCAATTAAATTCATGGCAGAACGCACAAACAATCTGCGGAACAATTTTCACAAAATTCAAATGTGTTCGCCACCGCCGCCGCGTCCTTTTCGAAAACTAATTAATTCCCTACCATCCCATGAATTCCTTTGCAAGCACACACAGTGTAGTAATTTCCTAATTTCTTCTCAAATCCCGACGCTGTTATCACAACATCATGCCACAAAAATGGAAACAGCAACAGCAACAACAATATCAATGAAACAAATATTTTGCGTAAGATTTACTGACGCTCCTTGTTTATTGTCGATAAATCTTTGCCTGGCTAAAGAAACGGTGCGGCCGGCGCGGCGAAAGTCCTTCAGTCTGAAAATTGAATTTATTCCAACAAACGAACGGTCCGAGCACACAGTATGGTTCCTAGAAACTAGATTCAGAAAAAAAAGTAAACACACTTCAGCCCACTTGGGGTGTCATAAATCATATCTAGCGTAATTCAAGCTAAGTAAAAACCAGAGGTCCTTTTTACAATTTACTTGTTATATTTTCCAAAGAAAAGAAAATTTAGAAAATTAATTGCATTCTGGTCGTTTTACTTGCAGGGTCTAGCACAGTCCGGAGCCTGGGCATGCTTCGATGAATTCAATAGGATCGAACTGGAAGTGCTGTCTGTTGTGGCCCAACAAATCCTTACAATACAAAGAGCCATCGCCAGGAGAGTTGTAAAGTTCTTTTTCGAAGACACATTGCTGAAATTGGATACAACTTGCTCCATATTTATAACAATGAATCCCGGGTAAGTGTGCGGTCATTTTTGCATATTCAGTGATGCTGCATCAGGATGTCGTAAAAGGACATTCCATTCGATAGTTATAATAATAATAATAATAATAATGGTTGGCGTGACGTGACATATGCGAAACTTGCCCAGGACGAACGGGAAGTTAAATTGAAAAACTTACTTTCGTAGTGGAGACACCAGTTCCGCATATGTAAATAGGGTTGTAAATGATGGAAAATATGTCCTTGCGTCTTTGCTAGAATGCACTTGTGCACACTGTCGTTCGTAAGAGGGACGAAATTAAGAAAGATTTGTGTGAATCGATTCTTAGGTATGCTGGACGAACGGAACTTCCGGACAATTTGAAGGTCCTCTTCCGGACGGTCGCTATGATGGTACCTGACTATGCAATGATTGGTGAAATCACTTTATATTCGAATGGATTCGATGATGCACGTCCGCTGGCCCAGAAAATCGTGCACACGTACAAGCTATGCTCCGAGCAGTTATCCTCTCAATCCCACTACGACTATGGTGAGTGTGTGTCTTTTTTATCCACTAGTTTTTATTTTTTTTTTTATTATTTCTACTGACTTTCATAAAATGTCCTTACTCTTTTTTTGTTGAAGCAATAACGAGCTAAGCATGTGCATGGAACTGCAATGAGGGGGTTGGTTGCCTTAGGTGAATTGGGTACTTTTGGGAATGGTTTCCGTTTTGGGATCATGAAATTTTATGGAATAAATGCGTTTTAGGATAACTTTTATCGTCCGTTTTTTTTTGTTATCGGAACTCGCTAGATTCAAATGGCTACGATGTGCATTGCATTTCAGTTATCGTTTGATGAAAGAAGGACTTAAAATTGTGTCTGATATACTCGTATACAGTTGTTATATTTTTTTTTTTTTGAAATGGTAACTAGAACGGGAGATCGATAGGTACCATTTTGATCACAGAAAAAGGATACTCGTTAAAAAATTAAATAACACAAATAGAAGGTCTTAAACACCACTGCTGCGTCTTATGATATCTATGCTTTCGATAATTGCGGAAATAATCTGCCGAATGTTAGCCTCTAAGTCGTCTTTTGAGGTTGGCTTACCAGGACATACAATTGACTTCATGTATATCCACGAAATGGAGTCCAAGGGAGACAACTAACTTGAGCCAAGTGGCCAATAGACAGGCTCAATTCTTGAAATGATTTGCTAATTAAATGTTTGCCTAGTATTGGCAAGTCTTCTTTAAGATAGGCTACCACCTCATTTCTTACTCTGGTGACCGGACGGACAGACAGAGCTGAACATCGTGTACATATAAATGAATCTGCACATGCTTACATGCCAAATGTAGATCGTTAATAAATATGCAGAAAAATATTGGGCCAAGTATTGAGCATTGGCAAATCCTGAGTAAAACGTTTTAGAGTCCAGCACTTACCATCGACAACGAATTTTTGCCACCTGTCAGACAAAAAACTATTTATAAGTTCAACCGCTCTTTCACTGAAACCAAACGTCGAACACGAACACGAAGGGTTCCGTCCTTCGATAATTTTTTGGCGATTTTTTAAAGATGTTTTTCTTTTTATGGGGACCCCCCTTTATTTTTAGCTTTATATAATTTTTATTCTTTGCTTTTACAGCAGCAGTTTCTAAATAGTTAACATTTTGTGAAAATTTGCAATTGTCTAAACGTAATGGTTCAGAAGATACAGCCCTGTGACGTACGATCGGACGGTCGGACAGTGAAAGCTTTGATGACACACTTTGGGTACGGTACCCTTAAAAGAAATTATTGTGCTTGGCGTGATAGCTTCTTAGCCATGTGTACCCATTTACTTGTTAAAATATCTTTTAAGCAAATAATGAGCCTCACTGAAGATATTTCAAAGGTAAAAATTCGGTTCAACTTTCCGCAAGTTGGATCTTATACGATGGCTTGTACGCGTCTTAAAAGAACTTGAGTACATTTCCGTCTTGTGACCATTTAACGATAGGCCACAGAAGAGTTTACAAATTCATGATCTGGCTGCGAGGCTCACTAGTCATTTGGAGAAGATACTAATTACAGAATCTAGTTTTGCCGCGATTAGTGAAGGACAGGTGTCCAAAGTCCAAAAGATACCTTTGCGGCTTGCAGCTAGTTTGAAGAGACATCTGACCTCTAAGCCGAGGATGCAATTTCCGTATCGAATTGGAAGTATTGGTCTTCTTTTCGAGCTTACGATCTTCACATTTTTGGATATCACCTTCACCTACAACATTTCTCCGCTGAAGACACTAAGTCCATTATCGCCAAAAATTTTGGCCAGGCCTTGCTATACACAACATAAGCAGACTGCTTTGTTATCCCACTCATTTGCGGAATCTAGGATCGGTAGGATGTAGTCTGTTTGCGTGGCTCTAGCGGGAGGAAATTTGCGCCTCCTTAAATTTACATTGGCAAAGCCGATATAAGATGCACCATTCGTACCATAGTCTGTTCGATGTCATCTCGACTCTCAGACTACATAGTCTTTATTTGACAACTGCAGTGTTTGTCATGTTGAGACCCCATGTCTCGCCTACTTCTTCTGGCTAATGTGTGTTTCCGTATCAAAGAAAGTGATTCCTAAATCAGTCCAAGTCTGGCAGATTTCCATTGCTCTATTACCTCCCTTTCTATCTCTTGTTTGGAAGGTTCTACATTGTTAGTACCAAAATAATCCCCTTAGTGAGTCAAGACTGAGAGACCTGTCGATATTTTCTGAAGCCATGCTCACAGGCGTGGTTACGCAGTAGGAAGTTGAAATAAGATTGTACATATCCGTGTCTCTTTAAGTTTGATTGCGTTCCAAGGAATTTTGAAAGTCTTTCCTGAGGACACTCTAATTGTTCGTTGGATTGAGAAAAGACTGATTTTCATGTGTCGCTCAGCTTGAATGGAACTTGATCAATCTTATCTGTCACCGAGCACAAAATCATTCGAATTCACCATTTTTTTTTTGATTAAGATGGATAAAATGAGAACGACTTTGATTAAGACACAAAAAGTCGCCAAACATGATGGATAACTTTTTGGCTGTTCAGTTCTTTGACTTCTTCATCGTAAAACTATCTTTAGAGATGAATAGTTTTATGCTTGGCCACTCCATCATCTTGAAGAACTACTTCAGTCTATGTCTTTTCCGTGGGTGTTGAATAGCGTCAAGATACATAAATACATTTGCCAAAAAAAATATATAAAAAGTAATTATCACTCAAATTGAGTCATGAAATGAAAAAGTTTTCCCGTGTCCCGTGTTTTAGATGCTTCGCAAAAAGTTTACTGTTTACTTGACAGTCTGTGTTTGAAGACGGTTTGGTTTTTGTATGTCTTAGGTTATTGACATTTGACATTGTAAATGTTTCCGAAGTACGAGAAATGACAGTCCAAGAAAGTCGCTGGAGAGTAAAATTAATAAGTTTAAAAACATATTTTTCAAGTTTAAAATATGTACGAGTCTTTGGGTTGACGTGACTGGAGATCAGCAGTGTTATAAATGTGCCAATAGGAAGACTGACACTTTCAACATATGCAGAATCTAAGAGTATTCGCAACCCCCTGAAAATAACAAAAGATAAATAAACGCCCTATGTAAGCTCGTTAAAGTCTTTATCCGATTAACTGGAAGAGATGTGAACAGCATATGAAAGAAAATGATCCAGAAGAAATCAAAACTACTCGATTCGACTGGAAACAGCTTCTGAGCCGTGAACGTTTACAGGACAACGCGCCACGCGATTTCCATTATACGGTCATCTTCGCACTGCACTTAAGTGCAAGACTGAAAGAATGATGCCGACGGTCTATGAAATAGTTCCTACCTTAAGTATGCTAACGCTTTCCTGAAACTGTTTCCTTCTGCTCGTGCTGTGCAAACAATCACTTTAAGGGTACTACCAATCCCTTGAGCGCTTGCACAGTTTAACAAAAAAACAAAAAATAAAATGTACGGAAAGCCCCTCGTTTTTTTCTGAAAGAACTTTGGCATTTGAGTTAAAAGCAACTTTTATAACAAGTGTCAAATTTTGTCTTCCTTGGAGCAGATAAAACTTCAAAGAAGACTTGTGATGAACAGAATCACCTTCATTGACAGCTGACAGTTTTACTTACTTTTTTTTTTTTTGGTGAAATTCGCTTAAGGCACGAGTAGGAAATTTTCTCGAAAGCTTTCACCTGAAAATTGAAACAAGCAATTTGATGGACATGTGCAAGGATTTCCCAATTCCCATTTCATACGTGCCCCACTTACCACTTGTAAACTAAACGTTTTTTTTTTCTCTTCGTCAGGTATGCGAGCCGTGAAATCTGTCCTTCTGGCATCTGCCTCGTTGCGTCGCATGCATCCCAATTTGCCCGAGGCACAAATTGTTCTGCGAGCCATTGTCGATGTTAATCTGCCGAAATTTCTCGAGCAAGATGTCTCCCTGTTCATTGGCATTTACAATGATCTTTTCCCAGGTGTGGATTTGCCCGAGGTAAGATACCCATTAATGCCATCACCAGTTGAAGCACATGCAACACTTGTTCGTCCTGGTAGCAGCTGTTGTACCTCTACCGACCATGTTAATCTGTTGTTCACGATGAGCCTCATCTGAGCCCCAATGGAGGACTTGGCGGCGGTTTAGTGACAACAGACTACAATTGCATGTGATGGAGGACGGTACTAATCTTATTTCAATTTACAGCCATCTCGAGATGATCTCCTTAGGTGGATGAAGAAAATTCTGGAAGAGCGGAACCTTCAAGCAACGCCGTGGTATGTCGAGAAGATTTTACAAATTTACGAAATGCTGCTTGTGCGGCACGGCCTAATGATTGTGGGCGGATCGATGGGTGGCAAAACAACAGCCTGGCAAGTGAGTATAAAATGCAATGTCCTTTAAGCCAAACGAGTCTCCGCGTCTACATTGGAATCCCTTTTATATATTTCCTTTTATATTTTTTTTTGCATTGAGGCGAATGTCCTGTACAACTGAAGGGAGAGTTTTTTTTTGTTTCTTTTTTTACTGACACTGCCGAAAAAGGACAATGACACACACAGGAAGTGAACTGCCTTTGTTCCACTTTAATGAGGCATTAAATTGAATAGAATATGCCAGCGAAATAGCCACGCTACCACAGTGTATAGAACTGCAAGTAACGAGGGGGTGTGTGTAGATGGGGTGACGGAGAGTTAGATGGTGGGAGGACTAGTTTACTTTTTTACGAGGCTCTTAAATTTTCGACTTAATTTGAGGCACTACGGTCGTTGATGGTGGTGGTAATGAGAATAGTTTTTCAGACGGACGACCGACGGGGTGGACTGCATAAAGAGATAGTTGTAAATTTGCGTCCTGCGCTCTTCCGTTGGAGTTGATTTACATTTTGGAAGAGACATTTTTAGATGTCTGGGCCTTTTGTTTGAAATATTTATGAGCCCACGTGCTGTTGTTGTGATGTACATTTAAAGTTTGTCGCAGCAAGGCTAAGGTGAAAGTTGGGCTTAGTCAAATGGTTGGGGAAGTGTTGTTTTGTTCTTTTCGAAGGATAAAATTATGGGAAGGGAAGTTGAGACAAGGCGTGCTTCCGAAATTCGGCTTGACTTGTAAGAGGCATCATGGCGAAATTCATAAAAAACTATTTTTTTTTTAGCTCATTTATGTCAACAAAAACAAAACGATATAACATACACATGTGAGAAAAAAGTGTTGAGAAAATAAAGTCTCTAATCCTATAAGCAAGTTGGCATGCATAAGAAACGATAAAAGGCAGTTCCCTTGAACCCTCCTACTGTATTTATTGGGCAACGTACCTCTGGCTATAACAAATCAATAAGTTTATGACTAAAAGAAACTGGATGGATAATCCTTTCAACTACCGATAAATGGGAAAGAGTGATTTCATTGAATGGCCACCAAGATCACAAAATGTGGGTCGTTTGGATTCATTAGCTTGGGTATTAAAACAGAACTTTAATATTAGAGCAGCTTTCCAGATTAAAAAAAAAACAACTGATCTTAAATTTTATCATATCGGGTTTTTTCAATAAGAGCGCTACAAAAGTTTTTTTTAATAAAACAAAAACGGTTTTGGATATCAATGAAATTCTTAATTCCTGTGAAAGAACGTTCGATGCCATTATGTATGGATCTCGATTTCTTTTGCATAGCCACCACGGGCACGCTTGCAGAAGTCCAGACGCTGAACCCAATTTACGACGGTTTTCAAGCATAAATCGGCCGAAACTGCTGCAATTTCACGTTCGATATTCGTACAAAGTTCATCAATCGTCGCTGGTTTGATGGCATAGACCATAGACTTGACGTAGCCCCACAGGAAATAGTCTAACGGCGTCAAATCGCACGACCGAGGCGGCCAAGCGATTGGACCATTTCGTGAGATAACACGTTCTCCAAATTTGGTTTCCAATAAATTGATTGTGACAATCGCTGTGTGGCTTGTGGCGCCGTTCTGTTGCAACCACATGTCCTCCTAGTCCATATCATCCAATTGGGGCTAAAAATATTCGGTTATCATTGAATGGTAGCGATCCCAATTCACAGTAACGTGCTGGTCGGCCCATAAACCACACCAAACCGTAATTTTTTCGGGATGCAATGATGACTCATGAAGTACGCGTGGATTGGTGCCTGACCAATACCGCATATTTTGTTTATTGACGGAGCCATTCAGCCAGAAATGAACCTCATCACTGAAGATGAATTTTCGATGAAAATCCGAATCATTTTCAAGTTGTTGCTCACGCCAATTCACGAACATGCGACGCTTCTGGTGGTCAAGCGGATTTAGTTCTTGCGTCAATTTAATCTTGTAAGGAGGTAGGCCAAGATCTTTTCGCAAAATTCGCCACAACGACGTCACAGAGATGCCCATCGCTTGAGAACGACGTGTGAGAGACACATTTGGGCCTTCTGCAACTGAAGCCTCAGCGGCAGCAATATTCTCAACACTACGGGCACTTCTTTGTCTCACTGGCACGGGAATATTTTGTACTGTGCCTGTGGATTCAAATTTTTCCTCTAGATTCAATTGTTCATCTGCTAGGACGGTTATGACGACCATAAATTGGACGTAGCGCTCTTAACGCTGAGGCCACTGACTCCGAATTTCGGTAGTAAATTTTAATAATTTCTACTCGTTGTTGGCTCGTATATCTTTCCATCATGAAATGGCAAACCTTGCTCAAGAGAAATGTCAAAAGATCGGCAAGAAATATGGCGTCGTTCGCTGTCCCTGTCACTCTACCTTTGTAGCGTCCCTGTTGAAAAACAAGTAAGGTTAATTCGAAAGAAAAAAGGCATGCTTTTGTGAATTTTTGGGGACAAAACAGTCAAAATCTCTTTATTAAAACCAACAGTTCATTAAAGTATGACATTTGAAGAAAATGTTCACGAAGAAATATTAAAAAACACGGCCATTGCAGCAATTCTTTGGGAAAAATTAGAATTGCTGAGACCCTCATATCTTGGTTCTCGATCATCTGAAATCAAAAAATCAAAGTTCAGCCGTTAGATAATAGTTTTCCGCGGGTTATGCTGGCAGGGTTTTACGAAATTTAATAGTTTCAATTTTTTGGAACGGAAAACTCGATTTTTATCGAAAAAAATCACTTTATTTTTTAATGTAAAATAAAAAATATGAATAAATTTGAAAAAAAAAAAAAAACTTTTAACGTTACCTCGTTTATGTACAGAAATAGTGTTCAAGATTTCAGTAGTTTTGAATTTATGAGGGACACCTACTTTGAAAGCATGAGTTGTAAGGAACACGCCTTAAAGTTTTGAACACTTGAAATACTGGTTCATCCGAAAGATATAAGAATACTCGTTACTTCGTCAATTTTACTCCAATCGTCTTGATATTTTGACACAATTCTGTGCAATCAATTAAAAAAATTGAATACCGTAGCCGTAGTGAAATTTCAAATTAAAAAAATATAGTATGCGGCATATTTTGATACTTGCAAGGAAATCACATCCTTTAGGGTACTACATACAAACAAAAGCGGGAAAAATTCTTCCTGACTCGATTTCCGTGATAGTCGCACAACTGGACAGTTTTTTAAATATTAGACTAATGGCTTGCAATGAAAAATAGAAAAGCGTAATCCTACCATTTAATAAAGCCATAGTAGATGTTCAAACTTAGGAATACCCCAAAAAGTGTTTTTCTGGAAAAAAAAATACTTTTCAATGTTCAAATTTCTCCAATTCCAAAATTAAAAATGCAAAGTTTTGCAGATTCGATTTGAGAAAAAAGAATTTTTTTTTTTTTTTAATTTTGGCATTGAAATTTTGTTTCTCAAAAACCGTCCAATTTAACAAGATGAAATCCACGTTAAAAAACAATATCATGTTATAGTTTGTGTTTTCGTTAATTTTAATATTTTTATTCCATTTCAAATCAATTTTCAGAAAACTGCACTCGGCCTAAACGGGGAGTAGATTGACCCCTCCCATCCAGAATTCTTTTTGCATCTTATGCAAATCAAGCTGGTGATTATTTAGTCTCAGTTGGTATCACTATCTCGGGCTATGATAAATCAAGCCAATTGCTAGCTTCAATTGAGTTACATTCGCCGACCGCGCAAAATGATTCCTCACAAGCACGATGAAACTCGTGGGCTTTGTCGCTCGAAAATTCATTTGACGATTTCACTCCGAGATTCTTCCACTCGCTCGTAAATCCCTGTGCTACTGGGGAACATTACTGCGGATATTTGGTTTTGTCCTTATTAAGTTTCAATCTCCTCAGATTGGTTGAAGATTATCGATCCATGATTGATAATGGAGAGCCATGAGCATATCGGTTGACAACGTCGGAGACTGATACTGAGCTATCCAAATGGGATTTCCTTATGCGGCTACTTGAAACGGAACTTACTAAATTTCTGTCAGTTTCTGAGGAAATATTTTTCCACTTTAACTCAAATCTGGACTTTAGTTCTCCATAATCCGAGCTAGACTTCGAATGCAAAAATCCTTGCGTTAATTCGAAGGTCCCACCTCCGACTCCCGAAAAAATATAGTTTTCGTATCTGGTCCAGTCTTTATTTGCCATTGGGATCAAACTCATGGCGCTGTAAAGGGAATTGACCATTCCCAGCCAGCGATAGTTTTCTGAATAAGGCTGTGTCTGTGTCTCTGCTGTAGGGATTAGAGTATCAGCTCCTGTTTTTCATAGTTCATGTTTTTAAAATGAACGTCTGTCTAGGTGTTAAGTCATTGACACTGCTGTGCAGGCAAAACACTGGCAGCTGTGTGATGAACCAATCTTCTGATCCCAAAAAATCGCTTATCGTACCTCGACAGCGCTCTCCAGTACGTGTTGCCTATAATTTAATCACACCAAAAAGCACACAAGCAATCATATGTACAGGATACATCCCTCGAATTTGTTTCTCTGTCATCCTCTTGTTTTTCATATAACCCGCTTAGTTGCTACAAAAGTATTCAGAACTGATGAGAGGATGGTGAATCCTGTCCTTCACGGGCTTAATATTCTGGTATCCAGACAACGTTTCTAGAAGCTAGTGACATTCCCAAGCAATCTCCAAAAACACATCCGCGCGGTTTCATGACGAAAAAAAATCACTTTATAACATATTTTTGTCACAGCTAAAAATAAAATCAGTTGCCGGCAGACATTTACGAAGCTGAGAATATTTTCAAGTTCACTCTTATTCCCAAGACACAAGCTCTCGAGCAGATTGAGTGAAACCTTTTTTGAATGAATTCCACAGAAATCACCTGTTAGCCGAGAGCTGCTCCAAGAACTTATCTAAATCCGATGATCGCAATTCTAGTTAGAAGAAAATAATTGCTGCTCTTAAGATCACATTCACTTGATACGGCCTTTAAATGTATCGGCTTTCGATTTCTAAATCGAATTGTCTACGTGCGTATTTATCTCCTCGAAGCACTTCAAGTGACGAATTGTTCTGCCGGAAAACAAAAACAAGCAACAAGTAGTCGTACATCCGAAGTTCAATTGGCCGACCCGCATATAAATTAAGCAACAATTGCCAGAGAGGCTATCATTCAACCAAGTCTTGCTTCAGTGGATAGACATATCTAGATCTGAGGATGGTAAATACAGGAAGAAATACTTTGTATCAAAAGGCACAGGATAATCAAGGACTTTAATTTTCAGAGGCTCTTTGTGTTTGGATTTGTTGCGATTTTTGCAGCGGCGTCTGCGATCCCCGCCGATTATTTGCCGCCAGTGAAAGAAGCCGAGCCAAGCAACGAGTATTTGGCACCATTAGCCGAAGTTAACAGTGCACCAGAAGAACAAGCCGAACTCGCCAGTGACGGATACAGGTACAAGACTGTGAAGAAACTGCGTCTTAGGCATCGCCGTGATGTTGATGAAATTCCCTCAAATGAATACCTGCCACCAGTTGAAGAAAGTGAAGCTGCCGCCATTGCCGAAGAAGCAAGTCCCCTCGGTGCTGATGGATACCGATATAGGACCGTGAAGAGGTACCGCCTGAGACGTCGTCGTGATGTTGACGAACTCCCTTCAAACGAATACTTGCCACCAGTTGAGGAAAGCGAAGCTCCCGCTGCTCCCGAAGAAGCTAGTCCCCTCGCGGCTGATGGATACCGATACAGGACAGTGAAGAGGTACCGCCTGAGACGTCGTCGTGATGTCGATGAACTTCCCTCAAATGAATACCTGCCACCAGTTGAGGAAAGCGAAGCTGTCGCTGCTCTCGAAGAAGCTAGTCCCCTTGCCGCTGATGGATACCGATATAGGACCGTGAAGAGGTACCGCCTGAGACGTCGTCGTGATGTTGACGAACTTCCCTCAAACGAATACTTACCACCAGTTGAAGAAAGCGAAGCTGTCGCTACTCCCGAAGAAGCTAGTCCCCTTGCCGCTGATGGATACCGATACAGGACCGTCAAGAGGTACCGCCTGAGACGTCGTCGTGATGTTGACGAACTCCCTTCAAACGAATACTTGCCACCAGTCGAGGAAGCCCAATTGAATGCTGCTGCTCCACAGGAACTCGTTTCTGATGGATATCGTTACAAGACCGTTCGTAGGTTGAAGTATCGTCACCGCCATTAACCAATCAGTATTTACAAGATCTAAGAAGACCCCTTAAGCCTTGATAACGAAACTACGCTTCTAACAGAATAAAAATTATTATTACTCCCGCTTAAAAACTGACAATTATTATTTGGCATTCTTTTAGAGAAGCAAGGATAAAGAATCAGCAGTGTGAATCCTAGAAGTCTTTTTCAAGACTGAGCTAAACATACTTTCCAACCTCTGCCTTCCCGAGCACGCTGTTTCCATTTGGTAACACCAAGCTGCAAGGCATCCGCGAGTGCTTGATCTATGAACCGGAAGTAAGGTCTTGGTGGTGATGGCTCTGTTTCGAAGACTCCCAGCTAGAGCACGGTAGTCCACCAATAGTTTTGCCTTCCTACGCATTGCTTGTCGCCCGAAATTTAGTTCCAAATCGAAGAACTTGTAAGATTTGTACTTTGAAAAACATGAATTTGGTCCTTCGAGCTGCGAGTTTTGTTTTTAGTTGTTTGGACAAAACAAACCAAAAATAACATCGTTTGTCTTTGATGGGTTTTTGTCGGATCTCTTAGGCGTCGCATAACCTTTAAAACCTCAATGTTCCAGTTGGGTGTGATGTTCTTTCGAAGTTGGTGTCAAAGGAATCGATTTCAGGTCGACAGCATGTGTTTTTGTTATCCTCTTTAGATTGAAGATCAAGTCCTTTGGCCTCTTTTTCAATAAAATGATAATCTTTTGGGTGCCAGCGATGATGATTACCTGACAGCTGGCCGGGATTAAAAAAGACACTTGCCGATAAAAAAAATAAGAATAAGGTTGAAGAAATCAGATCACAGTGCTTCTCATAGCTTCAGACAGGTCAAGAATAATCCAGAAAGATACGCCATAAGCGGCTTTAAAGGAGATGAGGTGGACTTGAAGCTATGAGGTTACGGATAGAGGACGGATAGAGTTGCTAGTTTAGTCGTCAGGAATGCTTTTGTGCTCCTCAATTGATATTAAAAACGTTCATCTTGGGTTTTTGAACTTTCTAATGGGAACAAGAGCTTCTTATATCATTGGTAAGAGAATTACTCCACAAGCTTGAATACATCCAAAAAGTTCCCGCAGATCGGAAGCAAGTTTTCTTTTACAGGAACGAAGGCACTCAGTACACGGTTATCTGTCTTCTCATCGTTTAGCTCTATATTCTTCCCTTGTTGCTTGCAGCGTCTTCTTTTGTGCCGCATCATCTGCACGCACGTCCATTATATCAAAAATTTCTTGTCGGCCATAGTTTGTGGTCTTTAAGTCTTTCCGGGGACTTGATCGAATTCATTGCTTTGTCGTTCAACTTGAATATGTGTGTGATCCGATGCAGCTTTGGGAAGTCAGCCTGTAAATCGAGTTGCTACTAAAAACAAGTCAGACTCCAGTTTGTCCCTCTGAACGCTGCTGTTCCATTCTTTAAACTTGACAAGTGTTCTGCGACGATCATAACGTGTCGATGGGGTGGCAATTCGACCATCTGCGGATAGCCATGTTACTACCTGTAACTATCTTGTCCTCTTTCTCACCGTATGACTAGCTGACGCGAAGTCTGTTTTTCGGAAGACGCCATATCGTAGAAGCTAATAATTTTAAAATGTTGACCATTTCAATATATTTTTCTGTGAATTTTTTATAGTAAAAAAATTACGCTCAAAAAACATTTGTTGCTTCAAATTTTCCTATTTCTTCGT
The DNA here is from genome assembly GCA_963555765.1 of Orthonevra nobilis. NCBI lineage: Eukaryota > Metazoa > Arthropoda > Insecta > Diptera > Syrphidae > Orthonevra > Orthonevra nobilis. Next base: position 129,601,832 of record OY743225.1, read on the forward strand.
TTCAAAAACACCCTTGCTCCAAAATTGCAAAAAGATGCGAGCTTTAAATTTTTACTTTGAAACAAGTCGGCGCAAAGTCGAATGCCTTTTTTTTAATCTTAAACATTTTGGTAATAAGCAAAATGGAAAGATAAGGCCTTAGTTGATTGCAATCGGTTCCTATTTTTGGTTCGTGGCCAGTGTCCGAATAGGGCCGGATAGGTTGTCACCGATTTATTGCGTTCTCTCAAAATTCGCAGTATTTTTTTCGCCAAACATGTCTACACCAGCAAGTGTGTTTGGGCAAAAAACAAATGCCTCATCTTTTTAAACCAGTTTGTATTCGTTGATTCCAATCTTGAACTCCAGCATTACGTTTGCCTAATGCAACAGCGACTCCAAACTAACACCCACTTCAACTGATTAACCGAGGTGCTGAAATCACTGTGAAGCTAAAACTCACATGCATCAATGAATCTTTTAAGTCTTTCGCTGAGAAACGTTCGTGTTTATTAAAATAGAACCCCCCATTTTCCATCTTTTCAACTTGCACTTTAGAATTTTAATTTTTTTTTGTTTTTTTTCGTTTACCAACAGGTCCTTGCTCAAGCAATGAAGAGCGTCAGTACAGACCAATATTCCACGCTGGTCGAGTATCCAGTCAACTATCGCATAATTAACCCTAAAGCCATAACAATGGGCCAACTATACGGCAGTTTCGATCCAATTTCCCATGAATGGACCGACGGAGTGCTGGCGAAAACTTTCCGTGAAATGGCCTATGCCTCGCCAAGGGAACGTCACTGGGTATTTTTTGACGGGCCCGTAGATGCGGTTTGGATAGAAAATCTTAACACTGTCCTTGATGATAATAAAAAGCTGTGCCTCATGTCGGGCGAAATAGTCCAGATGACGAAAATGATGAACATGATGTTTGAGCCAGCTGACTTAGAACAGGCGTCACCTGCAACAGTATCCCGATGCGGTATGATCTACATGGAACCGGCACAGCTCGGTTGGCGAGTCTTTCACAAGAGCTTCACGAAAGTCCTCGAAACCGAGCATGCACTGAATGACATTTATATGGCGCTATACGAGGACCTAGTTAATTGGTTGGTGCCAGCCGGATTGACTGTATTGAGCGAGTGTAAGTCTATGTTGGAGACCTCGCCGATATATCAATATCAGGTGAGTGTACTGAGTCTGAGTACCTGCTGCTTGATGGTTCAATTTTCGTCCTGCACAAAGCAAGTTTAAAGTGCTGCAGGGTGCAAAAATTTAATTTATTTAACTTTTACATTTTCATGTCGTCCTGTTTCTATTTTTTTTTTCTTTTTTGTTCCTTTTTCTCCATCGGTATCGTTTGGTGTGCGCTTGGTGCGTGTTTGTGATGGTGAAATGTTTTTCTGGCTTTGCTGTGAGAGTGCAGATGCTTTCGAGGTTCTTCTTGCAATTTCTGGAGGAGAAGCACGGAGCATATAATCAGATATGGTTCCAGCAGACTTTCCTATTCTGCTTCGCCTGGTCATATGGTTCCGCACTAACAGGTATGAAAAATAAAACCAACAAGGACGCGCATACACTCAAGAAGCAAGAACTTAAAAAAACAAATAATTCCTTGGAGCGCGTCCACGACGACGAGTGGTATACACAGATAGACACACTTCGAACTCACGATGGTTTCCCTGACGATAATTGAGTTTCAAATGGAAGGTGGGTGACGATATGATAGGAGTCCGCTTTCGGAAACTCAATAACTCGACAGGGTGCCAGCCAGATGGGGAAAAACTTCACGACACAATCAAGTACAGTGTGTCTCGCAAGAATTCATGAATATTTTTTTTATTTTTTTTTTTTGGCTTTTTTACTAAATGTGCTTCCAGAATTTTAAGGCCTGTTTTTTAGCGAATGCATTGTAACATTTATTTATTTTGGTTCTGCGTTTTTAGAGTTTACATGACAATAAGGAAGGTTGACCAATGACCAAAGCTCTTGCTCGTCTTTTTGTGCCGTAAAACAAGAGATTGAGTCATGTGTGAATGTTTTTTAAGACCGAAGAAACAGTGTTTGGCATATTTGTCATGTTGGTTAACGAAATCAGATTGACAACGTCATCAGTGATATTTATTCGAAGAAGTTGAAATTCCTTAAATACCAACTGACTGGACAAAGTAAACTTAATTCGCAGGTTGAACATCCGATGCTTTTGTACCTACAAAAACTGATGCTATGCAACTTCCCACAGATTTTAGTTTTTCTAGAGTTAAGTCCATTGATGTACGCAGTTGAAGCCTTCATAAAGTTTAAATCAAATACGAGATGACTTGATGGGGTACATCTGGTATTCCTGAAAGCAACTCTTCCAAAGCTCTCGCCATTCATAACGCACTTATTTAATTCAGTCCTTAAGCTTTAGTTCTTCCGTCGCTTTTTTTCGTAAAAGTAAACTCTATAACAAAAGAAGGTCGTTAAGATGAGAAGAAACGCATCACCTCTAAGGTTTTCGAAAATTATGCAAAACCGGATCAACAAACCAACTGATCAGGACTCTGCTTCATTCCCTGTTCTTCCTGATTTCTCCAAGGCTTCTGCCAATAGTTCCATCCCATTCTTTGAGAAAGTCTTTCTAGATTTTATGGTTTCTCACCCAACACAGTGAGACTTTTTTCGTCCAAACCATCTGGATGAAAACAAGGTGTTGCCACAATCTCGGATTTCCTTCCCGTTCAAAGAGGTGTTCCTCAGGGTCCCATATTTGGTCCATTTCTCTTCTGTCTGCGCATTAAGCGAAGCTGCAGGTATTCCTGCTTTATAAATCCTTATACAGATTTACATCAACTTATTAGTAGCTGCGATAAGTGCATTGCTTATGTTTCGAAACGAACAAAATTATGAAGAGCCTTTTCATCCGCACCAGAGGGACAGAATGACGGATCAATGCCTAACCTTCGGTGGTGTACTCAAGCGGTATGTGACCTTAACTAAAGAAGAGTCTTGTTAGTTAGGACATTTGTCTAGCACGGACTGTGTACGATATCTTAAGTTTATGAATCAGCTTTTCAATGAATTTCGGAAATAAAGTAATACAAAACTATTAGTCTGCAAAATGCAAGTGGATACAGAATTCTCCTTTTCTGTTTATAATCCACGCCTAGAGCAATCGAAACCATAAATATCCTTCGGTTGATCTTTCAAAATGCATATTAAGGGTAGTCACAATCCCTTAACAAGAAGTTAATAACATACCGATGCAGAATATGGCCTCCTTTATTTGAGAAACCTATCGTTAAGCTTACTCTATATTTTGATGAATACTTTGTCGATGCCAGGTGCTTTTTAATACTTTCCTTATGCAAAGTTTAGTTTTGTTATATTTGGAAGCTGCATGTGATTTTTTGCTAGATGAAGAGCTTAACTTAAAGATCTAAGTCCGCACCAACTTATCCTTTTAACGTGACTTCTGTTCTTAGTTGAAATTCTTTATTTTACCGCCTTGAAAGAGTCTACGATTGCACGTGATCCCGCACTTCTCTGCCGCTTTTTTTTTACAGTAATTGAAATATGAGATCAGGAAAGCAAATAGCGGTCTTTTGCGTCATTATGATTTTTTTTAGAATTCCTCGTTCATCTTTTGTGCATCATTGTAGAAGGCTTGGAATTTAAATGCAGAGCCTCTAATCAAAGACTAGAATGGTCACAATATTCTCTTTTTCCATTCACATTTCATTTTCAGTTCCAATTGTTCAGCGCAAGACTTGGAAGTGACCATGACTTCATCAAAAAAGACCTAGATTCTTTTTTATTAGACTAGATCACCGAAAGTAGTTCTCATTTATTTTATAAAACAAAAAAGAAAAAAACATTAAAAATTTCGAAGGCGATTTCTTGCTAAACACACTGTAAATTCGATTGCATCTAACTTAAAAATTTAACATTTTCGTTGTTTTGTTTTCTTTCCAATGTCACTCGCATTTCAGAGCGACAGAACACACATTTTATGGATCCTTGTTTCCCGTTTCTTTGAGTTATGTGTCCTCCATTTACTAACTCTCACCACTTTATCTTCATCAATTTTAACGATACAACGACACTCACACATGTCCTCGAACATACAGTTGCAGGTCAAAAGAATTTCGACAGTTTTATCAGGAAACTTTTATACGGATCGAACGAGAACTACCCGAGGCCGAAGCACTTTTCCTTGAATCGTGGTCAAATGTTTCCGGAGAAACTTTCTCTAATGGAATACCGCTTCGATGGCATGGAGAACTGGTGGCCATGGCAGCGGAACGATGATATTCAATTTCCAGAAGGTGTCCAAATAAGTGAGATTATCGTTCCCACCAAGGAGACTGGTTACATCAATTATTGGCTGGAATTTTGTATAACACGCAAACCGATGCCAATTATGATGATTGGACCAACAGGAACCGGCAAGAGTGCAATTATCAGCCATCATTTACTGGCAATGCCAAAACAGACAACTTTGGTGAATGTTGTCAACTTTTCCGCAAGGACCAGCGCACAATTGGTAAGTGTTTGTTGATTTTTTTGTATATGACAGTAGGAATCACTTGAAGTATGTACGAGACCCACTTTCCAAGACTGAAGCTCTTTTCAAACGAGGACGGCGAAAACCGAGAGCGTACTGAATTATCGGTCGGCTTCCGGGCGCCATCCCTTGAACTGAAATGAAGGGAAAAATGTTTTCCTCGTGCGACTTTAAATACATATAGTATATCGCCGTCCGTTCTAATCCAGATAGTGTGAAATGAGCCTTACTATGAAGAGCAAGGGTTTTGGGGTCTCTATTGAAATCCATTCAGAATACTTAAAGCAGGGATACGGTAATCTCTTGGCCTATTTTATGTCAAGTTAAGCATTGCATCATTGTTAAATCAAATTTATGTCTCCTTAACGCTGGTTACTCAACCCCAAGTTCAAGTTGATAACAGTCGATACATTAATTAATCATTATCCCAAAATACGGACGCCATAATCTTTTGGCCCGAAATTATGACTTATGGGGCTATTCTAGTCTAGAGGCATGAATATCATGTAATTTTTGAAGTGTCATAAAAATAAGGCAATTAAAAGTATCCATTTTTTTATTAGTTATTTATTAACATAACAAGAAAAATATTGAAATTTTCAAAAATTAGCAGTTAATGAAGTGGGGGATCTCAAAAAATTGGCGCGTAACCATACCCACAATTTCAATCCTCCTAGCAATCTGAAACCAAAAAAAAAAGATAATTAATCTAGAATAATGTCGCAATGTCTGGAACTACGGAAGAGCTGGAAAGATTTTTTTTTCACTACCTGAAAAAAAAAACACTTTTCGTACCACTTTTTTTGACTGTTTCGAATTTCGAAAATACTAGAAATTTGGGGATGACATAGACAAGTCCATAAAGAAGACGCTCTAAAAATTTCAGGTAAAACGGTCCAGTATACTCTGCGAAATCGTGGGTATTGTTTTGAAAAACACAGTTTCGAGAAAAACGCGTTTAAAGTTTCGCGTAAAGTTTTTAGCAGTCTAAGTCATGAAATGATATTGTAGACTTACATTTATTAAATCTGCCATTCCTGCTTCATACATCGGACCTTTCTCGACATCGAAAAACTATTTTCCACGTTTCTCTCTTCATATCGAGCAGTTCTGGCCTCTTTTGATGAGTTGGATGCTCGTATCTTGGAGCGGTCAATCCAGGCGATGTCACGTTTCACAGCAAATGAATGAGCTTCCGGGCCAATTTTCATTCCCAAGAGCTCCACCATTTTTAAATAAAAATACAAATAGCAATAAATGTCGGTATCTCAATCATCTTAGGTCCGGAATGAATATGTTTTGAATCGAAAGTCCAAATCAAAGAGTTTAGAGACTCATTATTATTTTGAGTTTCTGAACCTAAACATCGAGTCAATAATTCCTCTGATGATAAACTCTCGTAAATTGATATTATAATTTTCAAAACTTCATAACACAGAGGCGGATTTTCGTGGTCAAACTCCTGTAATGTAAAGTGTTTTTGAATAAGAGCGCTACAAACGTTTTTTTTAAATAAAACAAAAACGGTTTTGGATATCAATGAAATTCTTTATTCCTGTGAAAGAACTTTCGATGCCATTATGTATGAAACACGATTTATTTTGCATGGCCACCACGGGCATGCTTGCAGAACGTGCCAGACGTTGAACCCAATTTTCGACGGTTTTCAAGCATAAATCGGCGGATACTGCTGCAATTTCACGTTCGATATTCGTACAAAGTTCATCACTCGTCGCTGGGTTGTTGGCATAGACCATAGACTTGACGCAGTCCCACAGGAAATAGTCCAACGGAGTCAAATCGCACGACCGAGGCGGCCAAGCGACTGGACCATTTCGTGAGATAACACGATCTCCAAACTTGGTTTCCAATGAATTGAAATGACATTCGCTGTTTGGCTTGTGACGTCGTCCTGTTGGAACCACATATCCTCCAAGTCCATATCATCCAATTGGGGCCAAAAATGTTAGGTTATCCTTGAACGGTAGCGATCCCCATTCACAGTAAAGTGCTGGTCTTGATCATCACGGAAGAAGTACGGCCCAATGACGCCGCCGGCCCATAAACCACACCAAACCGTAATTTTTTCGGGATGCAATGATGACTCATGGAGTACGAGTGGATTGCTGCCTGACCAATACCGCATATTTTGTTTACTGACGGAGCCATTTAGCCAGAAATGAGCCTCATCGCTGAAGATGATTTTTCGATGAAAATCCGAATCATTTTCAAGTTGTTGCTCAGCCCAATTCACGAACATACGACGCTTCTGGTGGTCAAGCGGCTTCAGTTCTTGCGTCAATTTAATCTTGTAAGGATGTAGGCCAAGATCTTTTCGAAAAGTTCGCCATAACGACGTCACAGAGATGCCCAACGCTTGAGAACGACGTGTGAGAGACACATTTGGGCTTTCTGCAACTGAAGCCTCAGCGGCAGCAATATTCCTGACGCTACGAGCACTTCTTTGTCTCACTGGCACGGAAACATTTTGTACTGTGCCTGTGGTTTCAACTTTTTGCACTAGACGCTCAATTGTTGATCTGCTAGGAAGCTTATGACGACCATAAATTGGACGATGCGCTCTTAACGTTGAGGCCACTAACTCCGAATTTCGGTAGTAAATTTTAATAATTTCTACTCGTTGTTGGCTCGTATATCTTTCCATCATGAAATGGCAAACCTTGCTCAAGAGAAATGTCAAAAGATCGGCAAGAAATATGGCGTCGTTCGCTGTCCCTGTTGCTCTACCTTTGTAGCGTCCCTGTTGAAAACCCCGTTACCTTCAGGTTAGAATTCAACTGTTAGCAGCTGGAAGTCAGTGAACACTAAATATAAAAGATACAAGTCACCTTGTGAGATTTGAAAAATTCTCTTGTAGATATATTCTTGAATAGTTAAACTTTGAAAATATAAGAAAAATCGATTTTTTTAAACTTCTAGACAAGAATACCGCCTTAAAATTTAAATTTTTAGCTATCGAAGGCGGTCTGTTTCATCTCGGGATCAAACTCATGGATACTGACATCGTCTATGGTTCCACGTAGCCTAAAAAAATCTTCCGTGCAAGCTCATTGATCGACAGTTAGCATTATTGTTTTCCAATGCGCCGACAAATTGTTCATCAGGGAGCACCTCTAAATGCTGCTAAATGAAACCACCCATGTAACACCATGGAGGAGTAGGTTAATCAAGTTGGCGTTTTATGTCCGTGGTAGAGAATTTTTTTTCAGGCGGAGATACTCCATGACTGCACTGACCTCGTTGTTTCCCATTTTCGTGTTATCGCTCTGACTGCTCATATTCAAATGAATCTAGATTCAGGAATGGAGTTGAATTTCTAGGACTTTGCCTCCCGTATTTAGCACGAGTATAAGCTCTTGTCTAGTGCAATGTTTTAAAGACCTCGGAGCACAAGAAATATTCAGTTAGCATTAGTTTCGAGTCGCCTGCGAATTTTATATTAAACTGAAGCATCTTAAGAGGCTTGCGTTTGCCAGAGAATTTGACACAACGCTTTCCAAAAGTAACCCCTTTATTCGAAAATTCTATCTGAAGATTTATAATAAAGCTGTACCGGATTTCCGATCATGACAGGACTCTGAGAAAAGAGTCTGTGACTTTCCGAGAGGCACATAGATTCTATTAAGAACTAAGTGTTTTCATTTTTGATTCCCCTTATTCCTGCCGCCATCAAAGCATTCAAAACAAATTTGCGCTGGTGGCCGGGAAAAAAGTTACTTACCACACCATTGGCCAACCGAGTGGAAATAATTGAATCGCGTTTCCTGCCATTTAATCGATATAAAGTATTTCAAAATTTTTTTTTTTATATATTGTATTTTAATTCATCGATGTCGCCGTTAATTTTCCATAGGGCACATGTATTGTCCGTGTTGCCGCCACAACATTATTTTGCTACATTGTTTACCAATTAACAAAATTACGAACACACAAAACCGGCGCGGTACAATGGGAAGCGTAATTACGCATGGCGGCGACACTGACTCCCGCCATATGTGTGTCCGTGTCCTGGCCGATAACAATCATTAATGGAAGTTTACGGGTAACAAGAGATTAACATTATTACATCATCGCGGTGGCGGGGCGGTAGTTGGGGCAGTGGTTAAGCTTCAATGTCCTCCACAAGCGATTTCACCGACGAAGTACGAGTACGTGACGTGTCGCGCCAATAATAATCTATCTGCCTCAGCGTACTGAATGCACGTATAAAAGGTAACAACAACAACAACTACTGAATAACAATACTCATTTATGCATATCCTAAAAATAATGAGGCGGCTTAACAGGATAATTGCATTAAAAACTGCGGTCGCAATGAGAACCCAAATTGGGGGCAAATTAATAGATACGAATCCACACGTGTATGCGATATCGTCGGTATGGTACCTTCGCTGCATATAATGGTGGAAGGGGCAACGTTTTTTCGTAGCGATTATCTACAGGTTTACCCGGGCCTAACTTTTGAAGGTAGACCTGGATAGCAGCGCATTAATTTTTCATTTGAAAAGCGACCAAAGGGATTAGAGAGTGAGGCTGGCATTTGAACGCATCAGATTTGCAATTAGAGCTTTCTGATCAAAAATTATCATAATTTCGAATGCATTTACGTTTTTTCGAAAGTTCAAGCCCCATGGAAGGGGGGTTGCGTTTAATATTCAAACGAGATAAACGATATTTTAATAAATATTGCATGATGTGGCTTTTGATGGTTAAAATCACAAAGAGTGAAAAGAAATACTTTAAATGCAATAAACGCTTTGAATCCATCCCCTGAGGAACACGTGATAAATATTCCAAAAGCAAGCACATTCACTTACTTAATTTTTAGGTCTTTGAACTTTGGAGGATCAAGTTCCTACTAAAAGCTGCTTTACGGCATCCGTGACATGGTTACCGGAGATTCAAAGCAATTTTTAGCTGAAGTATTGGTGTCCATTGCTCAATGTACCCGAGCCACAGTAGTCAATGGACTTTTGCCAGAGTTGTTAGAGAATCAAATTTTTATAACTTTTGACTAATGCAATTGAATCTAAAAATAGACTATAAAATAAAAAGTCTAAAGTCGTTTTAAATCAATTGAATTCAATGAAACTCACTAAAGTTATTTTGAATTCATTCAAATTGTGCATTTTTTTTTCAAATTTTCATGGTCCTGCAATGTGGAATTGCTTCCTTTTTTCGGTCGTGATCGGGACACGCGGGATCACAATATACCTTCTTAACTGCATCCCTTCTGGTACGCCTGTATGTCTCGCCAGCCTACCAGTTCTGCAATAAGCTTGACTAGGAAAAAAACAAATTATAAGCGACATTCCCTTACTTTGGAGCCTAGTGATGGACAAGGTCATAAATGTAGTAGCGTATGCCGATGACGAAGTCATTCCCGACGCAGGAAAGTATTTTCCACTTAAAGAACTTACTCTGTGGCCAGATTCAAGCGGCCTTCGCACCAATACTTGCAAAACGGAAGTTGTTTTCTTCACAAAAAAACTTGAGGAGCTTGCTCTCCCAAAAATAAACAGAACAGAATTGAAACTTTTCCAAGAAGCTAAATATCTGAGTTTTATAATGAACTCGAAGCTAACGTGGTAAAGAAACATTGAAGATAGAGTGAACAAGGCAATCTGTGCTCTCTACTTATGCAAGAGAACCTGTGGCAGTTTTGGGAATCAAGCTTTCTAATCGAAGCACAGGATACTCCAAATCTTCAAAGACAGAAGAAGGAACTGGTGCTGGAGTCTCCTATAATACGTTGTACATCAATAACTCGTACAGACTTCCAGTGTGGTGTCATTCAGGCAAATATCTTCGCCATCGAAAAAGCTGCTTCGATAGTATGACCAGAGAACCCCGCTCCTAAAAGAGTGAACATTTTTTTGAACAGCCAAACGGCAATTTAACCTCTAAACAAGGATACCATAAAATCAAAGCAAAGACCATCTAGCCTTCAACAAGAAAGACCTGACGGGTTAAGGACCATTGCGTAAAAGGCTCAATGGCTGTCAGAATGGGAGTCATCGCCAATAATTTTTGTAGAAGCTGCCAGTATCAAGAGGAAGAGGAGACCTAAATACAAGCGAGACGACTTCGGTTGACGGGGACAAAACGCACAGGGAGCCCAGAGCACTCATAAAGTAATACTCAACAACCTAATAAGTTTCATCAGGAGCACTCACTGGTTTTACCAGTAGCCATAACGAAGTTAAAAATGGACAAAGTTTGTGATGAGGAATCCTAATGGACCTTTAAGGCCTCCATGGTTTCTTCTAATTTAAGGAAGTTCATATCTTTCAAACTAACCCAAGCTTATCCAAGAGAGATAACTTGTGAACCATTAAAAATTAAAAAATCGATTTGTACTATATTACAAATGTATTTATCACACGCAATTGAAATGCATTATTTGACTCAATGTTATAATTAAATGTAGCATTACTTGACTGAGCTAAGTACATTTATTTGACTAAATATATATTTTTATTCAAGGTACCATCAGCTCAGCTTATTAAGTAACCTAATTTCCAAAATGGTCATAAGAATTCAAATTGTTCCTGTTGCATTCATTGACTCCAACTGATTTTATGCGAATTCACTGTGGACTTCAAGGGCAATCAAATGAATTCAGTATGACCATTTAAAAAAATGCAAACATTTGAAACAATTCGATGTTTGACTTAAATTGAATGCACGAATAACTGACTTCAAAAAATTCCAATCTTTTTTTCGCGAAAAGATTCCAAATGAATTCAATTGATTTATCTTCGCAAAAGATTTGATTCTCTTTTAACTCCGATTTGGCCCTTTTAAATATGATTCACATTATTTTCCACTCCTCCCTCAGAATCTGTTTCAGATGGGAGAATTTTTTTCCAAGGGTCGAATGGTCAAATCTGTCCTGTCCTTGCTTATCCTCCAATTTTTGTTCGTTCGAGTAAAAAATCTTTTAGCTATCGATGGTCCTGTGGTGTTTTTTTTGTTTATTTCTTGCTGACAGCATCTATTTTGTGTTATGGTCATTAACTTTAATCCTTGTTGACGGCACGTCGGACAGGTGTTAACAATTTGTGCTTTCTCAAAATATAAATTATTAAAATAAGTTAGTTTTGAATTCAACTCTACTACCAACTAAGTCTAAATACATATAATCTTCATGAAAGCGAAGGTGGTCCTAGAAATCGGCTCGTTGCGGCCATAATTGTTCCTGTGACATTGTTCAAACAGCAAATGTTCTCAGCGATCTAACTGTTGGTTTCATGTGATGTTTAAATGAAAAAAAATATATCGAATTAAAAACCCAGGTCTTTGATTTTGCCAACCCTACACAGAAGTATGGAGTCAGTGGAGTATTCGAAATCAATCGATCTGGAAAATGAAATTTCATTGCATGTTTTAACATTTAGTATTTAACTTTTTGTGTTGCACCAGTCCAAAACGCGATTAAGATCTGCCTTCACCTAGCTGTCTAGGTGAAGCCAAAATTTTCACTTGTTGGGACCGTCGAGTGACAAATGAGATTATCCAATGGATGAGCTCAGAGTGGAATCCGAAAGAATCGAACATTTTAATAAAAGTCTGCATTTTGCATTTTATTCTCATTCACATTAATGACATATGAAAGGAAATACACCACATTTGTATATTAATAGTAGATCAACCAGGTACAAATCCATGTGAAGCTTCTGATTTGGTCTCCTCAATAGGAAACTTGGGTCTATTTTCGACAATGCTTTCATAGACTTTGGGAGAGCTTACTGATAGCCCCAAAATTCTCCACGTACGACACATTCAGAAAGAGAATGGTTAAAAATGATGAGCAACGGAGTACAGAGGGGAACTTTACCTGAAAATCATTCCTGGAATACGATCAGCATCATAATATGGGTTAGATTTTACAGATTGAAGAGCCATGTTAACTACTTCATAACTCGGTTGGAGGCTTATATATTGATACATACATTTGAGCTTGAGGAAGGCTGTGAATGCTCTTTTCTTAATTCGTTAGAGTTTGGCGTTTTTCTCATCTCGCTCTGTAAGAGACTGCTTGATTTTTTCTTTCACGCGTCTTCTTATGTGCCTCATCTGTTGCTTTATTCCCAACCATGCATTTGTTGTCATACCACACATTTCTTATAGGATCGATTCGTAGCCTTAAAAGGTTTTGAGTATATCCTGAATTGGACGGCATTGTGACTACATATTGTTGACGATTATTGTAGACAGTGTTTTCCAGCCTTTCTAATGGCTGCGGATATTTCCGGTGCACTGTGGCATCCAACATAGAATGTCAGTTTCTTGTTTTGTGCAACTTTCTAGCAATGAAGTTTTGGACTCGGACTCGGACTCGGACTCGGACTCGGACTCGGACTCGGACTCGGACTCGCAGGCGCTCCTAAAAAGTGGTCTGAGCCGAAAATATCCCCTCTGAACGCACATCCAAAATTCTTGGTGACGACCTTGGGTTAATCACATGGTCGATAATGGTGGTTCGACAGTCTGGGTATAGCCAAGTTGCTGTGAAGAAATCTTCTTCCACTTGTTTCCGATTAAATAGCTACAGTAAAGTCTTTGATTCGGAAGCTTTTAAGTTTCCAAGAAAAAAATATTTCCTTTATCGCTTTTGGCATTGAAGTCCACAAGAACAATTTTGATATCGTTCTTCGGACGGTTTTTTTATTTTTTGAAGATTTTGAAGGTCAGAAAATTCAGCGAAAACAATGAGGAGTCCTGGTGTACCCATATGCAAGTCGCAGAAATATAAGGGTACCAAATAATCTTAGATAAGGCCATTGCTGGACAACAACATTTTACCTCTGCGAGAAATGTACATGGAGACAGCGTGAGAGAAATATAAGAAAAAGTGACTGAGAAAATCCATTGGCTGGAATTGGAGAAAGGAAGAGGCGAAGCATTTATTTAGAACTTAAAAAGATGATGCAGATGATGCGGGTTACCCTAAATAAACTTTCCTTTGACAGCATTAAATCACCCCTTTGGAGCCTCAAAGGTGCACCATTGAAATTTCTTAGAAACATGCTGATGAATAAACCGCATTCAAGGACCTGGTCAAGTTGTTCCTAAAATAAAAGAGGACAAAAAGTCCGCCTTGAATAAAAATTTCATTAAAGAATTGCAAAGAAGAAATGCGCTCCAGTTCAAGAAACAAGTCTGAATGGCCCGTATAAGAAGTAAAAAATGGCTCTCCAAAGTAATTGAAAATCGATAGCGTCCAACGAGCAATTTCGCAATATTAACATCCGCAGCACTCAAATGCAATCCCTACTGACACTTAAAAGAACATTTTTCATTTCTGTGTCTCCTCCAACATCCAAAATCATTGAGCTCCTTCAAGTATCGAGCAATCACAGACTCAACCTCTTCTTTGTTTTCATATCCAAAGCCACCAACAAAGACCTTCAAAATGTAAGTCAAGTACTTTTCGTGGTAAATTTTTTGCCCTCTCATGATACAAAAGAACAATAAATAAAACTTCAATTAACTATACACAAAAATGATGACAACACGCAATAGAGAAGGACCAACTTGACCAACTGGATTTCATCTAAAACTAAATTTTCAAAATTAATTTAAATGATTAGATACAAAATCATCTGCGTGTTCTGTTTTTGTTTTGTTTTTTTTTTTTTTCATATTCAAACAAGCTGAACATGTTCAAAAGGTTAATTCGCACTAATCCAAGTCTAGTCGTCTGAGTCAGTGTATCTGCGAAAATTATGAGATAAGCTCAAAAGATACCGACCGCCTGTGCAATGTCCGGGAGAACATGATTTTTAAACGTTTTCGATTTTACTTTCTAATTTGCAAAACTTCCATCAAAAGATACAAATACAAAAAAATAATACATACACTTTGAGTTTTGCTGAACTTGTAGCCAAAAAGTCGCCATAGATCGCCTTAGGGAAAGACTGACATCACTTAGGTATTCACCATTCACCTGTGACCACTTCTCATACTTCAAACTCCAAACCAATTGACCCAATAAGTTCCTAGAATCGAGAATATTAAACAATTCGTCCGAAAAATTGCGTCATGCTGAATTTGTTTCTAATTGTTTGACCACTCAGAACATTGCACTGTCGTGTTCGCTGTCGCTGTCGCTGTCATCAAATCTAAGCGATTGTAAATTTTGAACCTCTTATCGTTAAACATAATTAATCATCATTTAAATGTCAATCAACCTCTTGAGTGGAATAAAATACAAGAAAGACCAACGAACAGATATATCTTTTTGCTCATCCCAAAACGACTACGAAGAGCTGTTTGTCAAAATCAATAAACTGTGCGATTTATTTCTAACCGGGCACACTACTCATTTATACACTGCCGTTCACAAGTCTCTGGACAATACTAGTTTTCTTCGGTTTTTTTTTTAAATCTTGTTTATTTCAACCAGAATTTTAACAACTTTCTTATCGAGAAACAAGATAAATGCTAAATCAATAAATTTACAATTTCGTAAATGGCCAATTAAAAATTGGCTCTCATTACATATAATTTTATAATAATTATTTCGACTTAATGACGAGAACATATTTGTTTTTCAAAGCATTCTCCAGCATGATTTATACACTTTTGCAAAACCAAAACATGGTTTTTGAACGCTTCAACCGCATGTTCTGGCGACTAAAATCGTTGACCACGCTTTTTTTTCTTGATGTGCGGGAATAAAAAGAAGTCATTGGGTGCCAAGCCAGGGCTGTATGGCGGATGACTCATCAATTCGACGTTTCGGCCGGTCAAAAAGGCGCTGGTTTGAGCCGATGTGTGAGAGCTCGCATTGTGATGGTGAACAATGATTTGTCTTCTCTTGTTTGTTTTTCGAATTTTTCCGAAGACTTCACGCAAAGATCCATGATTCGTCACCTGTGACAATCTTATAAACGTCTTTTGAAGCACCGCGATCATATTTTTTTAACATTTCTTTGCACCAATCGACACGAGCCTTTTTTTGAGCGATTGTCAAATTGTGAGGGATCCAACGAGAACAAACCTTTTTAACGGTCAGGCGTTCATGCAATATCGAATATATGCTTCTGGGAGAAATGCCCAGGGATGCCTCTATCTCACGGTATGTCACATGACGATCTTGCATTATCAGTTCACGCACGGCATCAATGTTCTCTGGCACAACGGCCGTTTTGGACGACCTCTACGGAACTCGTCTTTGAGCGAGCGTCGGCCATGACTGAATTCATTAAACCAGTTTTTCACAGTGCTATAGGATGGTGCTTCATCGCCATACAAAGATTTAAGTTCATCAATGCACTCTTGTCGTGATAATCCACATCGAAAGTTGTGAAAAATGAACGCACGAAAGTGTTCCGTTAATTCCATTTTTTGCCGAGATGAATTTTTCAAGTCTCTGTAAATAAACCAATTCACGTTTAAAAGACAACACATTCTGAGTGATGTTAAAAAATTTCAAACTTTCCAATGGAAATGTCAGATTGCGCCTGGCAACACTTAGTGTTGCCCAGAAATGTATCTAGCAGCCTACGTATGAATTTTTTTTTGAATGGCAGATCTTAGCTTTATCATGCACCTGGCAGCATGATATATGATAGGGACATTAATCGAGTCTGAAAGATAGCCAAATGCATCCAGATAAAGAAATGCTTCACTAATAAATGAACTTCTAAAATAACCAGGGGTAAGGCTATAATAAACCCGATATGAATTCATTCTCAATAACATTAGTCGACCGAACAAAATGATTCCTCACAAGGTCTAGAATGACATTATCAATTCTAGACACGCCGGAAGCATCCAATAGTCTTTTTTTGGAGACGTAATGCCGAAAGTCGGAATGAGCGCTTCTGTATATTCCCATGCATGTAGGCACTTCCTCTCAAAAATTCTTTATTTCTCCAAACACTGGACTCGCATAAGCCAAAATTGGACGCACAAGAGCTTGGAACCAAATGACCTTCACATCTGATCTTAAATGCTGCCTTTGCTTTTTTTTAATTGGATATTTACATGACCATTATACAGGAATTTATCTAAGTAAACTTCTTTTGATTCGATTCGAAGGCTATTTGAAGATATTCTAAACAAATTACTGCAATTGCGTCGCAAGCCTGAATTGCAGTATGGTTTCGCATTTAGAACTGTTTATTTTTAGTTTCCAATCCTGACAGCATTTTTCGAGGGTATCAAACTTCAGTTGGAGTTCGTTTTTGTTTTCGCAATTTTTGAACCAAAAGCATACAGAATGACGTCGTCGGCGAATGCTATTGAGCCATCCAAGGCCCTAAGCATTTTAGAAACGTAAATATTAAAGAGTATTGGTGCCGATACTGTGCCTTGTAGCAGACCATTAATGGCATCAAACATTTTTTTCAGTCTTGTACTTTCTATCTGTTACAACGAATTTCTTCTCGTGTAACATAGTTTATTGATCTGTGTACAAATTCGGATGAAAGAATTGAAGTTCAATCAGAGTAGCAACTCCTAGAGGATGGGTAGCAAATGAGCACACCAAAGTTCAGCTAATTGGATGATGATTAGTTGAGAAAGTCGCAAAGCAGACAAGTCCGCTTGCAAGACAGTTCCCAAAGAAATACCAACTTGAAAAAATTGGAATTATTTCCAACAGTCATGGAATCGACATCACAGAACTGTTCAGGCAGTTTTGAAAAATCGCCCTAGAGGTGCAAAAATCAATCAAGTTTCACAAGGACGAAAACTTTAGTAGGGAGAAACGGCCTCCGCAAGAAAAATCAATGAGATGGATCTGTTCCACAGTTGCGAAACTTCCAAAGGCCAGAACTCAGTCAGCTCACTCAAGCAGACTTTTGTCTAACATTTGTTTTAAATCTGTTTTTTAAATTGTCAAGCTTTTTTTCAACAAACAAACTTAAATGAACAATATTTTTCACATCGTTTAAAGATCGAAATTTGGCAAATAAGAAGTTTGAAGAAAAAGGTACGGAATCCAGGGACTTAAACTGACGTTGAGAGTAAATAAACAGAACTGAACTGAACTCACCCTAAATTGAAACTCAGGAACTTTTTAGGAATGATCTGTTCTTTACTTACTGCAAGGCTCTTCTTTTCTATGTTCACCACCCCCTCCTAGTGATTTAAAAAAAAACACGAGTATGATTCTCAGCGCCAAAACAAAATTTAAAAACTGAAGTTAATGAATGGAATTGGAAATTAGTCGAAATTTACCATCCAAACGTGAAATGGTACAGGGTATCAGAGTTGTAAAAGACTGCAATCTTTTGTAATGCAATCCCTGAATTCTCGGAAAGTATTTCATGATTAGTGATTCATTCAATTTACTTCATATGATTGCTTAGACTCCAGCATTGAAATCTCTCATTCTTTTTGAAGTTTTAATTGAGTCAATCTTTACGACCAGTCTTTTGATTTGAAAACAATTGAATGCAATTCTATCGACTGACAGTGCATTCACCGAAGTCACTTTGAAGTCCTTGTCATTCTCTTGAAGTCTCCCGCATTCAGTTGAAGTCTTTGGGACTTCAACAGATTTTCATTGCAGTCTTTGGGACGTCAAAAAATTTACATTGCAGTCTTTGGGAACCCAACAAATTTTCATTGCAGTCTTTAGGACTTCAAAGTTTTTTGTTGCAGTCTTTGGGATTTCAGCATGTGAACAGGTTTGAAACGGAAAGAATCACGAATCACACTTTTATATGGAGTATAATGTCATTGGATAGACGAAGAATTCAACAGGCAATCAGTTGCTCTTGCTTGTAAGCGATTTTCTGGATCGCATTCATATGACCGGACCAACTTCATAAAAGCATTCAAGGAATTTGGGATACAAACATATTTTGCCAACAATAATGAAAGCTCTACAGCTTCGTAAGCTATGTGGCCTGCACAATGTCCAGTGAAAACTAAAACTCTCCTTGAACTATAGAGGAAGCATATAAGCAAGCTTCGAAAAAATAGGTCAACGATAAGTTTGGATGAGCCGATTATGTGACAGCACAATGAACCTTAATGGTCTAAGGGAGGCATAACCTCCCCATGGCAGTGCATTATTAGATGGCTGGTCAGCTGTTAGAATGTTGAAGAGGATGGGTGAGGCTCTTCCTCCTTGTTGTACTTCTCCAAGTAGTCTTCATAATATTGATAATTTATCCTTTACCTGGACAAAAAAAAACTTTCTGTTAGGGAATAAAAAGGTTTATTATCAGATGCTGCAGAAATACCATTATCTTCACTTTGTAGAGGAGGCCCTTGATCCAGACACTGTCGAAGGCCTTTTGTATATCCAGAAGACACGCAACTAAAATTGCCTTCTTGTTGAGGGTGAGTGCGACGTCATTATGCAGCAGTGGATGGATGGCTGAGTGCTTCGCCCGGAAACCCTATTGATCGTTTGGGAAAAGTCCCTTCTATTTGAAAATTGCCATGATCTGGCGCAGTAGGACCGCCTCCAGCACTTTCCCAACGCAGAAGCGCTATCGGCCTAGACCCGTCGATGGTGGATCTATTGCGACTGCGATACCTTTAGCTATTTTCCAGGAGTTGGATGCAGTTATTGAAGATCACCGTCAGAAGTGGAAAAGCAACATTTGGTAACTTTTTCAGCAACCTGGACCTGGAGACTTGTACTGTGAAAAGAGTTGTAACCAGTTGACAATCACCGTCACATGTTTCGTCAAAAACAAACCAGCTGGTGATCTAACCGACAACATTGATGAATTCAACACGCCTGGGGAGGTTAGATAAATCGTCAAAAGTGTCCATTGAAAAGAAATAAGCTTCCGATATCAGAACGATCCCGGACATCCGATTTGGATACAGGCAGAGGCATTCAACGGTTCAGCCATTGACGATTTAGAACGATGAGGCCATTGAGTCAGCACCAAACGCCGGTTGGATGCAGTTTTAGTTCACAAATTATGTAACTTAAAATACATCATGAAGGCAATGAAAGTCATGCAAGGTTACACGTTAACAAAGATGCTGAAAGCACTGAAAAGAAAGGTTCTTCACCGGTGTGCTGGTGACAACAAACCTCATAGGCAACAGCAAAGTTCCGAGGTTTTGCCTTAGTGAAGTTTGAATAGGAAGACCAGGCTAAAAATGAATAAGCCAGAGGGATCTGATGGCCTGCAGCTCTTAGTACAGCATGACCTCAAAGTCGATGAGTCTTTGGTGGGACAAATTCAAGTAGCACCAGGATTGAATGTGAGCCAATTTATCGAAGATATGATGAGCCATATTTTAAGCTTTTGAACAAAAAAGGAGATTTTCACTGCAGCAGTCCGATGAAGCAAAGAGCCCTCCATGTATGCGGTCCCATGTCTACATGGGTCAAGGAAAATACCAAGGAGTAGTAAAAAAACGACCTCAATCAAGTAGAGCTGCGTTGGGACAAACTTATTAGAGGTCTACCTAACAGTGTCCAATATTGAAAGACTTATTTACGGAGATCCTTTAAGCAGCACGAAAATCAATAACTAACAAGAAGTTGGTCCTAAGGACGCATAGATATACGGTCAAAGTACCAAAGTGGTGCAAGTATTTGATGCAAAAGAGATCTACGAAAACGAGGTCAAAAACCAATTTTATTGTCTGGAAACTTATGGACAGCAGTGTACCTACAAAACTAAACGCGAACCACCAATCAATCTAAGCAAACCAAAGACGAGTAAAAAAAAGGTAATTGATTTCTGATGGAAAAGTATCTTCACATTTAATTAAAAACGAATAAAGCGAGAGAGGATAACTATACGCCAGCATTTATGCTAATTCGATGATCTAATCACAGGCGTGCGAGTTCAGTAATTAGAAGCGCGGGACGGCTTGACTCCTAAGCGTGCCAAGCGGACTTATTCCAATGAGACGTGTGTTTAAACTCAGTTTTTTTTTTGGTTTTCAATCTCAACTTTTAAATTCGACTTTTTTTTGTAGGAACGGCAAGCAAACAAAGTCAATTGATTTGCAATTCATTAGGGTGACGTCTGATTCTAGAATTAGATTACGTTTTATGTTAAGCTAAACAATCTTAATGCGTATATGTTGCATAACACCAGACGTCTGTCGTACACTCGACGTCTTCTCAATTGGATGAAGAAGAAGAGTTTTTAGATTAAAGATATTTGTATCCGCAAAGAGAACAGGAAAGGTTCCAATCTGACTGGAAAGTGCTTTATGTTTTGCGCAGCGCTCATTTATCATATTAAACTTCCGATTGAGTTTTTTTGTGAAATCAGCTCACAGACTGGGCACGGGGTCTTTGGAACATTTGCAAACTAGCATGCGAGGATTTACTCCCAAACAATGTTTCAAAACCGTCAAAAGCTTTGTCCAAAATTCGCATTTAGAGACTCCTGTGCCCATTTTGAGATGCACAGATCCGTCCATCTGGTCCGCTTTCTTTTGGAAATTATATAAAGCGTCTTTAGCAATATCCTGTTGAAACTATATGTCGTTGGTGTCCACGTGATTCAATTTAGGCCAAAAGAAGTTGGTAATCATCGACCTATAGCGCGGGATGCATTTGACACTTGGATTTGATGTGGATTCGAAGATTATATAGTATATAATTTTGTTATTTTTTTACTCACACATTCATCCAGAAATGAAATTTGAAGCTTATTAACCAACGAAGTTCAGTAAACGGGCACAAAATCAGCTAGAATTCTTATATCCAAATTATCTTCAGTGATGAGGCTCATTTTTGGCTAAAGGCGATCTTGGGAGCGGCTCCTACGAAACTCCATCATGTTCCCAAAAAGTCACTGGTTGGAAATTTGGCAAACTTTGTATGACTTTTTTCCGAATTTCAAGATGGAGCCAGCGTTGCCGTCAAAAGTGAGCGCTCCAAATAAATGATTCATTGTCTTTTTATTCTGAGATTAGCTCGGTACGAATTCCATCTTAGGAATTGAACCCCACCACCACCGACCTGAGAACTATGTTGCGGGCGGCTTAATATTCGCAAATCTATGTGGCTTTAACACTTTGAATAGACAGTACCTGAAGAGAGGTATCTCGGTTTCGGTGCTTTGCAACTGAATTGAAGAACTCGGGGTGTGTCACAGGGGTACTAGTACTGCGAACAATAAATACCCCTTCTTTTGGATTTAAGTATTTTCTTCAGAAATTTGACGAGATTTCTTGAAAGAAAGATGTTTTGTTATCATTTTGAATCTCTCTGGGAAAAGGTTTGGGCAGCCAGTCAGTATGTGTTCCATAGTTTCTTCAGCCTGTGCCCAAGCCTACATATTTCTTTTAAGACTCATTTCATGAAGGTGATAATAACATTCTCCGCGTGTTGTTTTTGCTCCACATAGCACTATTAAGTTTTAGTGTATTGAACATTATTGAGTGTTTTATACCCTCCTGGTTATATCAAAAATGTTTTTTTTTTTTTGATCATCTCTTTGTGCAGATGTAGGTTCATGTCCGTATTGTTGAAATCATAAAAACGGGAAGGCCCAGTGCAAGGTGTCTGACCGCCTTCCTTAGCTTATAGCATTTTCATCACCTTCATGGTTTATATAGCCTAGCGCCGAAACCAGCTTGAGTCTGCTATTTTCTATCAGCGTATTTAATATTTTGCGACTGATATGCTCATTGTCGTTTGTAAAGTTGCGCTTCCAAAAATTGGCTTGTTGATAACCCATTAATGTGATGTGGTTGCCGTCGCTGATACGATTAAATTACAGTTTTCTCTGTAAGCGAAGGTGAAATAGTGTCCTATGCTTTCATGTGTTTCCCATTTCTTATAATCAAGAAATATTCAAGAACAATGGGCAGAAGTACCTATCCTGTTCTTTCCTCCTGATCCCTGCTAAGAGCTCTTTGTAAATGTTAATTGTCAAATGAAAAAAATTACAAAAGTGCGGTGGGTATATCACTACAGAATTGGAAACTTGGACCATTCCGCTGCTACATAATTCAATCAGCACAGGAATTAAATCTTCCAGGCCGTTTTCAGCGCTGTACATTCGCCTTCTGGGTGCACTAGCAAACACGTGATTTTTTTTCAGCGACCAGATCCATTTTTCAGCTAGCTCATGCACTCTTAAAAAGTCACTACTTTGATGTTGTTGAGCCTTGAGCAGTCCCTTTCAGAAACCAGGTTGCCTCACACTCACTTTCATGCCGGACATACTACTTTCAGTAGATTAGACTTAGCGCGCTCTAAACCGCAATAACTTGAGGTTCGGGCTTTCATGACGCATCGACCCTAAGAGCTGCAATTCGAAGACCTTTTTTAGAACAGTATTCTCCAATTGCTTGATATGATGGAGTGTTTAGATTCATGGAACACATCCACATCGTGGTACTGCATACAGAGTAGGCTTAACGGTTGTACCTTTGTCTTCCATAGCGAAAGGTCTCCTGGTGATCTGATGGCATATTCAAGCTTGGCATTAGGTCAAAAACGTGAACGTTGGAAATCGAAGACTCTTCTCATTGGTCATGTAAGACACCATTTTAATGTGCTGTGCTAAAGGTCTACGGTTCTCTTTTAAATTTTCATTAATGCAAATTCTTTCGTTGATGACGGTATCTCAAGTTTATCATTTCGTTCACAAATTCATTCTTAAATTCGTTAAATAAATAAACCATAATGGATCGATGACCCGAAAACGACCGAATAGTACCTTTTATCGCTGCTTGCATAAACGACCCTTCAGTCGCTTATACACGGTTGCATTCCTTCGCCTTAATACTTATCTCTAGTTCCTCATGGAACCGTTCCCCCCGTCTTGTGCTATTTACATGACAAGGGTATTTATACCCCTCGAGCTCACTTGAACTATACCAAAAAACCTTTTATGACATATGAAAGCATGAAATGTGTGTCGCTCTTATTCAGCCTATATTTAGGATAACATTTGAACCCGGCTTGGATGATTTCTTTTCGAGCTATGTGAGGTTTCTGCAATTTAGGATCATGCTCAGAAATTATTGCCCTGCTTCGTTGAGTAAACGTTTGCTCTCATAGTCATACCTTTTACCTGTTTGCTTCACTGCACGTATGAATCATCAGCACGGTCGCATCTGACTTCCACTGTTCGTCCTGTTCAAGTTCATCCCTACCAAGAAATTGACACCTCCAAATGATGTCTTGAACTTATTTATAAAAAACCAGATCATGCCTTCAACTGCGGCAAAGTCCGTGCTTACAGTACCAAAAATAATGTCACTTATATTCAAATCCGCAGGTTCAAGAGACGATAATGTCTAAGCTGGACAGAAGACGTAAAGGTGTGTTCGGACCGCCACTTGGAAGAAAGGTAAGCTCCATAAGATTTCCCTTTATCTAATTTTTTTGACATTTTGACAATCGTTCCTCGATAGTGCCTTGTATTTTGCGACGATGTTGGAATGCCTTCGAAGGACACTTACGGATCTCAGCCACCCCTTGAGCTGGTTCGCCAATGGCTTGACCATGGTTACTGGTCAGACCTAATTGACACGACAAAAATCGAACTAATCGACACGGTAAGCAAAACCTCACGCTATTTTTTGACTTTCATTTACCAGTCACATTTTCATTCCAGAGCTTTGTCGGTGCAATGGGCTTGGTTGGTGGCAGCAATTACATATTCCCACGCTTCTACCGCCACACATTCGTCGTAGCAGTGGACGCATTCGAAGACAAAACCATCGTCAAAATATTCACCTCAATCGGTGACTGGCACTTTAGCAAAGGCTACATAGAAAAAATACAACTTCTTTCAAAAGTAAGCTGAGTTTTTCTTATCACGAAAGTTAAATCGAATCGAGTTCAATTTTAGGGCTTGGCCGAGGCTATGGTTGGCATTTATCGCCAGGCAATAAGTGTATTCCTTCCAACTCCGGCCAAATCGCATTACACCTTCTCACTACGTGACATTACCCGTGTGTTCACGGGCATTGTTCTCGTATCACCCCTGCGACTGCCCGATCCAGAGAAATTAGGCCGTCTATGGGCTCATGAAACCTATCGCGTTTTCTATGACCGGTAATAGACAACACACTATCCACCACTAAAGCGCTCCATCACGGCGTGGTGGCGGAAGAGAAACAAATCACTTCTTTGATGGAAATTTGGGCGCGTACCCGCTGTGATGATGGTGCTTGGGTGAAGGGTGGTGCAATCCTGACAACAACACAAACAAACAACAATTCTATTTTGTCATTTGCACAGCTTGATCGAACAGCAGGACCGCGAGGCACTTCTGAATATGACACGTAATTCGTGCAAGGCCAATCTACGCTTCACCCTCGAACAGGCGATGGAGAACCGCATCGAGCAGAATGCCAAATTGACAGACGATGATTTACGAAATTTATTTTTTGGCAACTACATGGAGCCGGACGCCGATCCCAAGTTATACGACGAGGTCGAAAACTATGACAAATTGGAAAAAATGATGAGCTACTATCTGAAGGAATACAATGCGTTTTCGAGTTCGCCCATGGATTTGGTCCTGTTTCGGTTCGCAATCGAGCACATATCTAGGTGAGGATTGGACCACAAAAACAGGCACATTAACTTTTTTCTTTTTTTTTTTTTGTTGATAGAGTTTCAAGGATTCTACAAATGCCGAGAGGAAATATTTTAATGGTTGGCATGGGTGGTTCTGGTCGAAGGAGTGCTGCTAAATTGGCCGCCAATATTGCTGATGCCAAATTGATGACCGTTCAAGTGACAAAAACCTATTCGATGTCAGACTGGCGTGACGATATACGAAAGATACTCATGACCGCCGGATTTAACTTGAATCATACTGTGTTTTTGTTTTCGGATTCACAGGTGAATATTACGAGTAATTTGGTGTTCTTACTGTAGATATTCTGAGGCTAACTTTTAAGGCAAATTCGCCTCAGCCTTTCTGCTTTGGGATTTTGTTCTTTTCCCGTGCTTTTTTATAGTTCTATAATTTCCTCCTCCGATATGGAACGGAAGATCAAATATTTTCTTGTTTGCATTCATTTGATTCGCAGTATTTTATTTTATACACAACCCAAACCTTCAAAGCCGAATCAATTATTGTTGACAACATGAACTTGGCATTCCAGGCGATACATTAACCTTTATAGCAAGGACATCCTAGCCTCTATCGGTGGTTGACCACTTCAGTGATATCGACATTGATTTAATCACAAATAACAATTGACTTGATCAGGAAAACTAGATATGTTTGAAACTAACATTTTTTTTGTTAGGATTCAAACTAAAGTCCCTAAAATTAGTTCAATTGAAAGTCAGACGTTTAACAAACTGCGCCATTGTTTGAAAAATGTTGGGCTATCTTGAAGTCATAAATAATAGGTACATTTTTATTTTGATTTCTGTTTGTAAATGTATACAGGCCATAACTCGAGTATTTTGGCTTGAAACTTAGAGATCAGGAAAAAGTTTGAGCACCTCATCAAGTCTGCAAACGATGTGTTGAAGACTTTCGAAATTGGCTTAAGGGTAATGAAAAAGCCTTCCGATATGTGATTCCTATGGTATGGCTCGTGCAAGAGAACCATAGTGATGATAGTTACTTTTGTTTGAGTTGTGTAAAAGGATATAATTCAAAACGGAAGCAGTCAATTCCGTACCCCAATCTGCAATCAGCTATTCGTCCGATCCCTAATGGGACTGAAATACCAGTGCCTAAGGCCCCTGCTACCTTGGAAGAGATTCAAATTTCTGACGAAGATGGTGATGAGCTGGAACCCGATGGCAAGCCAAGTTTTGAAGTTGAAGATGACACAAGTCCGGAATTGTTTTCCCAGGACGAGCTACATTATTTGGTAAAAGACTTAAATCTTCCCAAAAACCCTGCTGAGCTGCTTTGATCAAGACTCAAAAGTAGGAACTTACTTTTGCCGGGAGTGTCTTCCTTCTGGTTTAAAAATCTAGAAAAGCAGTGCCCAAGAGGACGAGTTGGTTTATTGTATCAATATTGAAGGTTTGTTGAAACATTAAAGCTCTCATGCGACCACGCACAGTGGCGTTATTTCGTTGATTCTGCAAAAAAAAGCCTTAAAGCAGTTCTGCTTAGCAATGGCTGTTTCTATACTTTTTGTCGGTTATTTCGTACACCTCAAGGAAACCTACAAGAACTTGGAATTGGTCTTTTGCAAATTAAAATATTAAAAACCACGGTTGGCAAGTGTATGGCAATTTAAAAATTTTGGGCATGTTGCCTCGACAACAATCTGGATTTACCAAATTGCCTTGCTTTTTGTGTCTATGGGTTAGTAGAGACCGAACAAATCACTGGCCAAAAAAGAGTTGGCCTCCGAGAGAGCTTAAAGTTGGCGAAAAGAACGTCCTGCATGAAACTTTTGTGCCCCCTCATAAAGTTCTTCTACCACCACTTCACATAAGATTGATGAAGCGATTTGACAATTCCAAGAGATGGAAATTGCTTCAAATATTTAATATCAAGTCTACAGGCCTGTCGGAGGCAAACGCTTCAGCCAGGCATTCCATTCATTAAAAAAGAATATGAAGGCTTTTATCTTTTATTTTAAGCTGATAAATTGCTTAACATAGTCAGGAAACGTTTCATGGCAAAATGAAAGTCATTTTCGGATTCAGCACATACAATTAGAAATACGCAAAACAGCAAATTTGCAGACTTGTGTAATTAAAAGGCATGCCTCTTAAAGCTTTCAAATCTGAAGACTGAAAAACAAAAGAGTGTTATTGGCGAGAAATGGACAACTAATGCATACCGTAAATGCAAAGATCAGCACACCTGGTGCGACATACAGGCCCCAAATATGAACCTATAAACAAAGTGATGGATAAGTCCAAACAATCAAAACTAGATGCTTAAATTTAGCACAATTTTTAAACAAAAACTATTAAGTACCAAGATGTTTTAGGTATGAGACACTCTGAGCATCGCCAGCTCCTGCCTAAAGAAGCATGCGATTCCTATGAAACAAGATTGACGCTTAAACACACTGAAAATGCTATAAAAAAAAACTGCTGAATATTTTCTCGAATTTCTTTTTTTATTTGAAAGTACAATGCTTCCGGTTAATAATGAAAAATAATTTCATTCAAATGGCTGCCTCGGCTGGCCATGCAGTAGCCTACACGATCGGTCCAATTTTTAAGTACATTATCGATTGTGTGCAGCTGTATTTCACCAATGGCTTCACGAATATTGTCCTTTACAGCGTCAATTGTCTCTGGCTTGTCGGCGTAACACATATCTTTGAGGGCACCACACAAATAATAGTCCAATGGTGTCAAGTCGCAGCTCCGAGGTGGCCAAACGACATCAGCTCTGCGGCTGATAATGCGATCTTCAAAAACAGGGCGCAAAACATCGAGTGTAGCTTCAGCTGTGTGGCACGCAGCGCCATCCTGTTGAAACCAAATCTTACCAATATCCTCCTCTTCAATTTTTGTGAACAAAAATTCGTTCAACATGGCCCGATTACGATCGCCATTGACTGTAACTGCCACTCCTTGCTCATTTTCGAAGATAAATTGCCCAATTATGCTTCTGGACCAAAATCCGCACCAAACAGTGACTCGTTTTGGGTGCATCGGCTTTTCAATGTATGCGTTCGGGTTTTCTGTGCCCCAAATGCGACAATTTTGCTCGTTTACATACCCGCCAAGATCAAAATGAGCTTCATCTGAAATGATGGTTTTTTGGCAAAATCGGCATCTTCTGTAAGTCGATCGCAGGCCCACTTAGCGAAGCGAAAACGCATTGGATGATCAGTTGGCTTCAACTCCTGACCCAATTGGACTTTGTATGGCGTCATAACAAGGTCTTTATGCAAAATTCATCTCAATGATGTCTCCGAAATGTTCAATTGTTGAGAACGACGGTGAATTGATGTTGATGGCGCTTCACGCACACTTTCTGCCACAGCAGCAATATTCTCGGGTATACGCACTGTTTTTGGCTTTTCATGCTTTGGTTTATCGATGAGGATGTCAGTTTCTTTCACTTTTTTCACAAGATAACGACCGTACGGAGCTGACGGTGCTTCTCTTCTTCCAAAATCCGTACGCAATTTTCGCACACATTCTGCAACATTACCATGATTTTCAAAGTAATGTCGCAATATTTCCCAGCGTTGTCCAAGCGTATGCACAACCATATTCGTTCAGCGGAAGGATAAAACTAATACCTATCAAATCAGACATGAGCTAAGTGTTACCATTCACGAAATAAGCACTAGTTGAAAAAAAAAAACGTTAGATGGCGGACCCGTTATTAATATATTTTTATATAAAAATAAACTTAACCTTAGTGTCAGGTTCTCCCCAATATAACCACCAGTGTAATTCGTGGTTTGACCTACAGTGACTGAAAAAAGTATTTGCACACCCATTTTTTTGACGTTTTTACATATTCATTTAAAATCCAAGAAACCTGCTATCGAAAAAAATGCAGAAAGAAAAGGGGCAAACTTCAAGACCAATTTAATAACAATAATCAAGAAAATAATAATCATAAAAAAATTACAAAAATAATGGTCAAAAAAGTAAAGGGTCCGTCAAATAAATTTTTTTTTTGAAAATGCTATAAAAAAAACTGCTGAATATTTTCTCAAATTTCTTTTTTTATTTGAAAGTACAATGCTTCCGGTTAATAATGAAAAATAATTTCATTCAAATGGCTGCCTCGGCTGGCCATGCAGTAGCCTACACGATCGGTCCAATTTTTAAGCACATTATCGATTGTGTGCAGCTGTATTTCACCAATGGCTTCACGAATATTGTCCTTTAAAGCGTCAATTGTCTCTGGCTTGTCGGCGTAACACTTATCTTTGAGGGCACCACACAAATAATAGTCCAATGGTGTCAAGTCGCAGCTCCGAGGTGGCCAAACGACATCAGCTCTGCGGCTGATAATGCGATCTTCAAAAACAGGGCGCAAAACATCGAGTGTAGCTTCGGCTGTTTGGCACGTAGCGCCGTCCTGTTGAAACCAAATCTTACCAATATCCTCCTCTTCAATTTTTGTGAATAAAAATTCGTTCAACATGGCCCGATAACGATCGCCATTGACTGTAACGGCCACTCCTTGATCATTTTCGAAGAAAAATGGCCCAATTATGCCTCTGGACCAAAATCCGCACCAAACAGTGACTCGTTTTGGGGGCATCGGCTTTTCAATGTATGCGTGCGGGTTTTCTGTGCCCCAAATGCGACAATTTTGCTTGTTTACATACCCGCCAAGATCAAATAAGCTTCATCTGAAACACTTAGCGAAGCGAAAACGCATTGGATGATCAGTTGGCTTCAACTCCTGACCCAATTGGACTTTGTATGGCGTCATACCAAGGTTGTTAAAAAGGTACAATCGCCTTTAAGGCAAACGCGCCTTTACGCAGACGCGCCTTTAAGCAGGGCAGACAACCCTTGACAAAGCTGTCATCGGACATTTTTTACCTCGTGACGGACGCGGGGGTTTCCTTTTTGAATTTTCCATGGTGGACATCGGAATAGATTTAATTAATTTCGAAGTATTGCGTAAGAAGAATTTAGAGTCTAGAGACTGTAAGTGAACTTTGTATATAACTGAATCTAAAAATAACCTTTTGTACTTATTTTGATTAATAAAGGAACTTGTAACGCGCTTCGCGTTAAAGCCCAAAGGCGTGTTTTTAATTGCTCTAGGTGCCACCGAACTTGTGGCAACAAAGGTCTTTATGCAAAATTCGTCTCAATGATGTCTCCGAAATGTTCAATTGTTGAGAACGACGGAAGCAATATTCTCGGGTATACGCACTGTTTTTGGCTTTTCATGCTTTGGTTTGTCGATGAGGTTGTAAGTTTCTTTCACTTTTTTCACAAGATAACGACCATACGGAGCTGACGGTGCTTCTCTTCTTCCAAAATCCGTACGCAATTTTCGCACACATTCTGCAACATTACCATGATTTTCAAAGTAATGTCGCAATATTTCCCAGCGTTGTTCAAGCGTATGCACAACCATATTCGTTCAGCGGAAGGATAAAACTAATTATCTGTCAAATCAGACATGAGCTAAGTGTTACCATTCACGAAATAAGCACTAGTTGAAAAAAAAAAACGTTAAACTTAAAACTTAACCTTAGTTTCAGCTTC
This sequence comes from Orthonevra nobilis, assembly GCA_963555765.1. Taxonomy (NCBI): domain Eukaryota; kingdom Metazoa; phylum Arthropoda; class Insecta; order Diptera; family Syrphidae; genus Orthonevra; species Orthonevra nobilis. The sequence continues at coordinate 129,632,440 of OY743225.1, forward strand.
TCCCCAATATAACCACCAGTATAATTCGTGGTTTGACCTGCAGTGACTGAAAAAAGTATTTGAACATCCATTTTTTGGGCGTTTTTACATATTCCTTTAAAATCCAAGAAACATGCTATCGAAAAAAATGCAGAAAGAAAAGGGGCAAACTTCAAGACCAATTTAATAACAATATTCAAGAAAAAATTACAAAAATAATGGTCAAAAAAGTATTAGCATACCCCTAATCACTGTTTAAAATTTGCTACCAAGCTTTTGTGCGTCCAATTCTGGCTTATACGAGTCCAGTATAGTGGAACATAAGTCCATCTTTTATGGAAAAGTTTAGAATGTGAGGAATCATTTTGCGCTGTCGGCGAATGATACTGAGAATGAGCTTATATCGGGCTTGTTTTATCCTAACCAGGACATTTAATACCTGAAGCATTCCTACTTATCGGACTCGAACAATGTTCCTTAATATTATATACCATGCTGCTAGAAGGGCAACAGACAAAGGGGTTCACGGTGTGCTAATGCACTCGGGGTATGGATCAGCTGACTGGAGGTACTGCATGATCGTGCCTGAAAGAGATTTAAGTAACATAAATAGATTAAACAGAGCACAATATTGGTGGCTTGACTGGGTTGAGGCTAACGCTTGGGTTTAGTAAGGTTAAGCTAGGTTAAATTAGGTTAAGTTAGGTTAACCCTTGTGTTCATACCCAATCTTACTAACGTCGTTTGGCATCCAGGGTACCCAGGTACCCATTTCATGAAATTTTTATTTTTTTAATATTTTGATTAAATAAAAAGTGTTTAGAGAATTTTTTCTCTACAATATACATTGCTATGAAGTATTTGAGAAAGTTTTAAAACAGAAAATGCTGCAGAAATGTATTTAGCATGAAAAATAAGTTAAGGGCACCTCAGGTAGAAGACCTATTTCAATTGTTCGGAGCACAGCAGCTGCTCCCTTCATAGAAAAGAATGTCAAGGTCAATTTTTGTCGTTTCTACCGCGTAGTGGAGGGAATGTTAGCTCCCTTCAGTATAGTTTTTTACAACTCTACCCGTTGCAAAGCACTTGCTATCATGGAATCTTACCATTGTTGGAACAATAAAGAGTAATAAACCATACATCCCGGGTATCATGGCAGCAAATAAGTCACGAGAGCAATACTCAACAGTTTTTGGATTTCACGACAAAGTAACGATGTGTTCTTACGTACCTAAAAAAACAAAGCAGTAATTCTGATATCAACAATGCATTCGGATATGTCTGTGGGGGATGATGCAAAGAAGAAGCCTGATATCATCAGTTATTATAACAAATACAAAACTGGTGTTGACACTATGGACCAAATGCTCAGAAGGTACACAAGTCAGCGGCGCTCTTCGAGATGGCCAATGGCAATGTTCTTCAACATATTAGACATCGCTGCACTCGCGGCATAATAAAATGATTAAAAAGAAAACAGCGGAACGACGTCTGTTTCTACGCAAACTCAGTGAAGAACTTGCCAAGCCAATGATTGAAGAACGTATGACGAATCCTCAAGTGATGCGTACTTATACTACAAAAATTGCAATTGAGAGTATCATAGGTCGTGAAATAACAAGGGCAATGCAAGATCCTGGTCCATCGGTTGCAACGGACAAAACTGGGAGAAAGAAAATTACTGGATCCTGTTACTTATGTTACAAAATGACGATAAAAAGACGACGAAAAACGCGTAAGAGCTGCAGTGAATGTGAACGACCAGTTTGCGATGAACACACAGCTCATGTTGTAAAATGTATAGAATGCAATGAATAATATTATTTGTAAATAAACATGTCTTGTAATTCCCTGTTTTAATAATAAAATCAATTATCATCCCTGAACACAATTAATTTCAAACGTATTCCATACAAATACTGCAGTGGGTACCCGGGTACCCGGGTGCGCATGATGCGATGGCTTAAGTTTAAGCTAATGAAAAAAATGAAAAAAATAAAAAAAAATTTTTTTTAAATACATGATTTTTTCGCTTTTTACCTTAATAACGAGGATCTGAGAGCTCAAAAATAAATTTTTATTATTTGTCACTTTTTATCACGAAAATACATCGCAGTGGGCACCCGGGTACCCGGGTATGAACACAAGGGTTAAATAAGGTTTAAAAAGGTAAAATTAGGTTAGTTTTTTTTTTAAGGAAAATAACAATAGAAGGAGAATTTTTTTTTTTAACCTCGCTTTTCTTTCTAGATTATTATATAAAAAAAACGCATGTTATAAATTTAATACTGGTTACATTTAAGAATCAATTTATAAATTTTATGTGTTGCGAACCGATCTTCGGTCTTACACGGTATTTTAATAGTTAGTAAATTAAGTATTTCTCATAGTGTTAATTGTGGAAAATAAATGAGTTAAAAAAAATCACTAATCACTGCTAAAATCGCTGAAAGCATTCATCAATTGCGTCGAAATTGTAACTTTTATCAGATCACTTCTTCTATTGATAAATTTTACTATTCTCACTGACAAGTGAAGAAAGACCACAGCGCTTAGCATTTGCAAGAAAACATCTTGATAAGCACTGCAGGAGGAATGGCGTAAGATTAGTGCCAAGGAGACTACAAGCCATTATTGAAGCAAATGGGATGCACACATAAGATTGAAATTTTAGAAATAATAACGTTTTTTTTTTCTTTTTTCCTTCAGAAAATGATATTTGCAAATAATTTTTTGACTATTATTTTTGTTATATTTTGAAATGAATTGTGTATTTTTTGGAATATTAATATAACACTGCTTTTCAAATTTGGACTTTTTCTTTCTACATTTTCTGATATGTAACAAGTTTCTGTATCTTCAAAGGAAAATATTAAAATGTCAAATAACTGGGTGTGTAAATACTTTTTTTACTCACTGTATCTTAATTATTTATATCCCTATCAGCAGCGTACTCCAGCTTAAGGCTTTATCATATAAAAGGAACGAAACAAGAGTCTGATAGGTAGCCATGTGCATCCAGGTATAAAAATGCTTCAGGAGGTATTCGTCTAATTTCCAATGAATTCATTAAATAGGATAAAACAAATCCGATAAGAATTCATTCTCAATAACATTCGCTGATCGCGCGAAATTTTTTCCTCACAAATTTCAGAATAATATTGTCAATTCTGGAAACACCAGAAGCATCCAGTAGTGTTCAATTAGAGACGTAGTTGCGAAAGTCTTACAGTATGTTCCACCAAACCTGGTCTCGCATACGTCGAAATTAGACTCACAAAGGCAAATTGATAGCAAATGGTCTTCACATCGAATCTTAGATAGTTGGAGTAGTCAATCCTTTGGAGCTACATAAATGCCGCCCTAGCTTTTATTTACTTGGTATTTTGCGTTCTTTAATGTACAAAAAATTGTCCAAAATGAACACCCAAGTTGATTTATTTCCGAAGAAGTAGCTACATACATATGGATACATATTGTACATAAATGTAGACCGTCCCCAGTTTACTGCAAATTACGCCTTGAAATTAGTTGTTGAAGCTTATTTAACGAAAATCAGTTCCTTAAGAATGAGGTAAATGAAAAACGAAAGCTTGATATTCTGCCGAGTTAAGATACTCAACGCGGTTTTCAAAATATGGCATCGTGCTAGAGCCCCCAGATATAATTGAACTGTCCGTTTTGAACCTTAGAAGCAAACCACAAAGTTCAGCAGAACCGAACAACAATACATACAAAAGTCGATGCCAACCCATCTCCATCTTCAGTGATTACGGTCTCACAAAGTCAATAATCTTCTATACTTCAAAATTAGGGCGGGTAGCTACTCTTAAAAATAGTCAAGCCTTTGATAATGACGCTCTACAAACTGCCCAAAATATTGTCGTGAAGCAACTTATCAAACGAATGTACATCTCCTGATATGTAATTTTTTCGTAAGAACATACCCCAAATTTTATTTTTCACATAAATTGACAGCCAATTTACATTACGTCTTTATTTTTACCCCACCCTGTGTATTCGATTTGCATGCTGCATCCCCATAAATTCTATTCTAGGCAACTTTGCTTCTGGACCTTTATTTCATATCGGAACTCGACATGTCAGTTGTGGTCACCCCTTTACTCGTTATCAGAGGGAATGGGGCATCACGACTTCTCCACCTTGACAATCAACTTTGATAACGAATAAAACCCCCCAAGGGTGAAACAAGAAAATGTTAACCGATTTCTAGTGAACCGATTAGAAGGAAATGAATGTGAACAGGGCCGCTCAGCCTCCGGGAAAAATTCAAACTACATTGCATTAATTGATTGAACAATCTCTATGAGCATTCATCCAAAGCATCTCCTCTGCTCTAAAGGACACACAACTTAAATTTAATCAAATAGTCCTTTCGTTAAAACGGGCCCATTCAATATTCATTTCAATCACTGCGGGGCCTCTTCACAGGGAGAGTATGGGACTGTAAAAGGACATCTCTGCCCGGTTGTGTGTATCTTTTAATCTCAATTATTCCCCCCACATAATCACATCACAATTTTGGTGCATTAAGTTTACAAGTAGTAATCGAAATTGTTGTGTCACACTCACCTTTTCCCACAGACACTAGAGTCCTTGTCGTCGTCCGGTTCCATGCTGCTTCACACTCTGTAATTCAATTAAATTGTACTTAAGGCGTAACACCTCTCTCGTCCTCTTACTTATTGCAATTCGATATAACCGGTCGGTTTGCGCAAACTAAATTAAATCAATTCACTGTACACATCATTAGGCCAATGATGTCCTTTTGGAAATGATGAATTCTCATCCTTTGTATACTTGCAGGCTGTAGATGAAGGTTATGTCGAGGACATCAATGGAATATTAAACACAGGTGACCTACCCAATTTGTATCAGTCCGAGGAGAAGGCGACAATTATGGAAAATATGACAAATATTGCCAAACAAATGGTAAGGATTAAGGATAAAGGATAATCATCATCATAAATTTCGATTTCAATTGCAATTCTCTTTCCATGGTTAAACCCATGACAACATGAACATCAACATCAAAATTATTGCTGATACATCGGATGGTGAAAGGCTCGAAATATAGATCCTTCGCCGGTTGAAATGTACGGTTACTTCATTGAAAGGATACGTGAGCAGCTGCACGTGGCACTGGCATTCTCACCAATCGGTGACTCCTTTAAGGAACGTCTCAGGATGTATCCATCACTGATCAACTGTTGCACCATTGACTGGTAAGTAAATCCTTTATCATCCTTCATCATTATCGCCCTAATCATCATCATCCAGAGTATGTGATGAACGTTGCTACGTGTCCCTGACGTTCTGTAAACATTATGTTATCCCCCAAAGCGATACACCACACGTATTTACATTTAAACGCAATCAGGTGCAAAAAGGATACCTAAACGTTTCTTCACATCGCACCAGGGGGGGGTGGTAGTTTATTTATTCCTTTTCTTCTACTTGTTTTTTTTTTTGAAGGTACGTGGCATGGCCAGTGGACGCCTTGGTACGTGTTGCTGAGTATTTTATTGGTTCGATGAATTTGAATAAGAACAAGGAGGGTGAAGGATCCGTAGAGGAATTACATCGCTCGCCTCGTGGCAGTCAAGCTAGTGAAGGAACACAGGTTGTCCTTTCGGAACAGGATCAAAGTCTTGTACAGATGGTGATGCATTTCAATGTGTCTGTCGTGGATGCTAGTGAGAAGTAAGTAAAGCATTGAGTCCTTACTCGAAACTACACTTTGTTTTTTTTTTTGTTTTTTTTTTAAAGATGCTTCCGGGAAATAGGACGAAGGAACTATGTGACGCCGACTTCGTATCTGGAAATGCTGAAGGCTTTTAGGATCTTCTATAGTCGAAAGCTAAATGAAATCACTCAACTTAGAGACAGGTAAAAGGTTGAAAGCGACTGACTGACTGAGTTCAACTTGTATTTATATAGGTACACAATTGGCTTGGAAAAGTTGGACTTTGCAGCGGGACAGGTCGGTGAGATGCAAGCGAATCTCTATGACCTGCAGCCAAAGCTGAAGGTGCTATCCGAGGAGACAGAGAAGATCATGGTGAATATTGAACGTGAAACGGCTGAGGCGGAGAAGAAGAAGGAAGTGGTCGGAGCTGATGAGGCTGCGGCGAATGAGGCCGCCGCCGCGGCTCAAGCGATCAAGGATGATTGTGAGAGTGATTTGCAAGAGGCGATTCCTGCCATGGAAGCTGCCTTAGAGGCGTTGAATACTTTGAAGCCAGCCGATATTGTTGTGGTGAAATCGATGAAGAATCCGCCGTACGGTGTTAAATTGGTGTTGGAAGCTGTGTGCGTAATAAGGGGCATAAAGCCAGATAGGAAACCCGATCCTAGTATGTCCTGACAAATGCGATTGGTCCTGTGATGGCTGTAACAAATGGCACGTTTGTTTTTTTCCACAGGTGGCCGCATGACTGAAGACTATTGGGGACCTTCGCAAAAAATGCTGGGCGATATGAAATTTCTAGAATCATTGAAGTCATTCGACAAAGACAATATTCCGCCACCGATTATAAAAAGGATTCGAGAAAAGTAAGTGTAATAAACTTTGTTTTATGAGTGTGAAGGAACCTTCTCGTCCTGTGAAAGAAAGTTCAATTGAACTTAAAGCATTCAGGTTGTAAATCGGTGTCATAGATGATAGAAAGAAGGAAAAGACGAGAATACTAAATCAAGCGTAAATTTTTTTTATCAAAACTTGATCTGGAACATAACCATCTTACGGCACGAAAAACCTTGCCTTGCTCTTCAAATTAAATCAGCTCCTGTGCCGATGCCCATTCTTGGTCCAAAAGGTGTTGAAGACTCTTTGAATTGGAGCCCGTCTCTTCATGGATCAGAATGGGTCAATAGTCTGTCGAATATTCCGTTTTGAAGGATTTACTTTTTTCTTGCTGCGAAAGAAGAGATCGATCGTTGTCATATTTAGAATTGAAACTGAATTGAATTGAATCCACAGAGTGGAGCCGATGTCATTCATCCAATAACCCTTAGGTAACTTGCTCCTTGCTCCTTGTATTTGAATCTTCATTTCAGATTGTGAACGACCGTGGATATGAATCTGTCTCTGTCAGTGTGTGAAGAATGGATCAATTCCTCATTCATTCAAATTCCTTGATATTTATTGATTTTTCAAAAATGCCATTTGTCATTTGATCCAAAGTCGCTTTTTATGAAGTCCGTCTTATGGACCTAATTTTGCACCAATTTAGTCTCATGATGATTTTGGTCATGTTGGCTCCATCTTTATACATGAAATATGCTCCAAGAAAATGGTCCATAGGCTTTCTTGTTGTACCAGTTGGCAATGCAAAGATCTTCAAATATTCAAAATGTTACTGTTGGATTCAAGAAAAACTTCTTTTTGATATTTATATGTTATTCAAAGGGATGTGAGTGAATATAAATCGATTCACTGTATTACGTTTAAGCTGCATTTTTAGCATTTAATTATGCGTAGTAAGTTTGGCGCACAGAATGCGAATTTTGGAAAACAAAATCCTAGAAACATATTGAATTTAAATGTCGAAAAACGTGCTTAATCCGACGACTTCTATACTTTCTGAAATCGACTACTTCGAAAGGAGCATATCAGTTTCATGACCATTATAACTGCGGTAATTTTGCGGTAAATACCATCTTGTTGTGTGGTTTTCTAACTTTTGTAATTGCCAGATGGCAGTATTCGAAACATTTCGAGCCATTTCTTTCGTTGATTCTATGGAAACACCGAGGTTACTCCATGCTTTTCTTTAAGAATCTCTGCCTACCATTTTCTTGATGTTTTGCTCCGTTTTTACACCAGCTTTTGCAAGTTTCTAGAGGTAGCTCAATTTTTTGAAACGTTTTTGTGATTTCAGACGTCTATTCAAAACGTTTTCCAATTAAGGGCACATTAGTGAGCTGTTGAGTTTGTCGAATATATGATCAATTATTATTTTTTCTAAGTGACTTTATCCAAGTGAGTTGTCTATACAATTATATAATAATCAATATAACAGCCTGAGTTTGGAAAACATTACGTTTTATTTTCCAGTCATCATATCCTCATGGGTGGAAAACGCAAAAATTCTACCTGTTCCTAAAACATCTTCCCGTAGTAATGTCGAAGTGGACCCTTTGCAATTTTTCCGTATCTCAGTAAAGTCTTTGAGACAATCATAAGTAAACAAATAAAATTAATTTTTGAGGAACGGAATCTTTTGAAACTACACCAATCAGGGTTTAGAGCTAAACACATCTGTACTACGGTCTTGTTGAAAGTCACTGATGACATTCGTTCTAAGATTGGCAAAGGTATGATATCACTCATTGTATTTTTTGACTTTTCGAAAGCATTTGATGCGGTAAACCACTCTTTGCATCCTATCTTTGCGACCGAACCCAAGTTGTGTATCACAATAATGAGTTCTCAAAAGTTTTAGCTATATTAGCGAGCGTGCCTCAAGGGTCTGTCTTAGGTCCTTTGTTGTATACATTGTTTAGAAACTATGTCAAAGGTATTAATTGATGACGATTTTAACGCAGATTTGAGCTCCATTTATTTGTAGTGAAAACATAGCCAGATACAGCTTAATGCATCTAAAACCAAAGCCATACAGATACATGGAAGTCGGGTAGAAAATATTACTCCTCATCTCGTTATAAACAATACAGCAATCGAGTTCGTTACTTTGTCTAGGAATCTCGGTGTTTATTTCAATCAGTACTTGACTAGGGATGTTCATATCAACCATGTTGTTGCCAAGATTTATGGCATTCATCATGGTTTAAGTGTTAAGAGGTTTCTACCTAAAACGGTGAAAGGCAAGTTTATCAAATCCTTCGTCCTCCCATTGATTCTATTGTATATGGCTGTGAACTTTTTGCAAATCTTGGTGCAGCTTCTGGTTATAAATTGAACGTCGACTACAATAGCTATGCGGACGGGATCACGTCTCAAATTTTACAAAACAAATAACAGGCTGTACTTTAGGTTCTTATCTACAGTTTCGGATAGTTTTAGCACTACACAAAATTATTAAAAGTGAAATACCCAGCTACTTATTCTCCAAAGTCCAAGTCGCGAACTCGGACAGAATTCAAAATATTATTCCACTAAGACACAAATACCAAGTAAGCACCCGACATGGAACTCATTTATGGAACTTCCTGCTCCAACATATAAAAAATTTGAGCACCACAGACACTTAAAAAAGAGCTTTTTCAACTCTTTTTTTTGGAGCAATTAACATATCAACCACCATGCGTGGAGTAGGAACGGCTTATTTGCATTACTTACAGTATTTTACCACCAGATGCAATGCCTTTGAAAATTTCTTCATTACTCTGCTGTTGGTGATGCCTTTATAGCATGACATATCATCTACATGAACCATTATTCAGACGACGCTTATTTGAAACTCTAGCATGTCTAGCCGATAAGGTAATTAGTACACCAATTAAAGTTGGGATCTTGCATCAACTTACCGACAAATTGATTTTGAAGATATCCCCACGCCTGAACTTTTTTAGGTTAATTGTCTTGATCGCTGGGAGCCTCTGAAGTAAGGTATGGTGATTTTATAAGGGTTTAAGGAGTAATACTGTACTCTCTGAGGCCGGTTTTCAATCGGGAATAAATGGTTAAAGATCCATGCCAAAGTTTGCGTGATTCAAATGTGCCACAGAAACTGCGTCGAATACTATAGTACATACTTATTTACGAAAGAATTGTGGAAAATGCTTTTTGGATTTTGAAGACTAAACTTTAAAGGAATGGATTTTCCCTTAATCATTTTAAGCCCAGCTGGACATCCTACGCGCTGGTTAGAAACGGCGCCGGCATACCGGGAAAGTCAGGCCAGTGTTGGTTGGCTGGTTGGTCCACACGTCCGTCTGTAAAAATGCGCAAAAATTCCACTCCCGAAAAACGAATGCGGTATTTAAAAAAAAAAGTAGATTATATTTCGAAGAATAATTTTCTAACTCGATTTTCCTTTATTCCAAAATAGAGAGGATCGTTAATATGCGCTTTTGGGAGAGCATGAATTATTTTGCTAGAGACGAAAACATATTGTTTGGAATTTTCAGGGTTTTCTTAAGTCTTTTCTTCTTCTATTCCGTTTATTGCCGCTAACGGAGATGAAACCGTAGGTAGTTCTCCGGCCCCTCACATGGATCTTGTTTCTGTACCCAAAAGAAAAAGATCTACCTCCCGAAACACAAATCCTCGGAGCACATTTTACCAGGTTCTTCTTCTGCAAATCTTAATTCGACTCGCAGTACTTCTAGCACTGACAATAATGCGAACATATTACAGAACATCGAATGCCCTACACCTGCTCTACCTTGTATTGTGCAGAGTATTACTCCACCGAAACTATACACACTCTCTGTCATACCAAAATTTAAAGAAGTATTTGTATCACGTCTTCTACCAAATACATCCTGTGAAGATGTTATCAACAATTTGAAAGAATATTATGTTGATAAATAAACAAGACAGTCCGTTTGCTTCTTTTAAACTTACAACTGAAGCAAATATATTCACTCAAATTATTAGCAGCGAAATCTGGCCTGCTGATGCTGTTATCCGTGAATTCGTTCCATCCAATACGCATTCAAAAAACTAGGGCGATTATCCCTTTTCTACCAAAATGTAAGGGGATTACGTTCTAAGTCTCATAGCCTTGTCCTTTTTTTGAATTAAAATCTCGCTCGACTTGCAAATGACACCACTTGCGGACCTGATGGAATACACTAATATTGAAGAACTGCGGCAGTGCTCTGGCAGGGCCCCTTGCTTTCATATTCCAGGTATCCTTTCACCATAGAGTTTTCCTAAAGTTATGGAAAAATGGTTTCATAATTCCGGTACACAAAAAAGGTTGCCGGGATGACGTTACTAATTATAGACCTATAGCTAAGCTATCTTGTTGGCCTAAACTCTTTGAGGCTATCATTTTTGACAGTTTTTACTTTAGTTGCAAGCTTTTCCTCACTGACAAACAGCATGGTTATGTAAAAAACAAATCCACTGTGACTAACTTGCTGGAGTTTACTTCTTTTACTAATAAAGCATTAGAAGAAGGGGGTCAAGTCGATTGCATTTACACTGACTTCAGTAAGGCATTTGATAAGCTTTCCCATAAGCTAATAGCTTTTAAAATGAAAGCCCCTTTATTCCCTGCATCCTTTGTGGAATGAATTTGCTCGTATCTTGACGGACGAACCTATCAAGTCTTGTTTAGGGGATCACCCTCTAAAAATCAATTTACGCTACCTCAGGTGTACCTCAGGGTAGCCACCTAGGTCTTCTGTTATTAATTATATCTATTAACGATGTTGTAAGTGTGCTCAAGAACTCTAGAGTTCTAATTTATGCCGACGACATAAAAATATTTAACGGAATTAAAAATCTTTCAGACTGTTGGGCTCTACAGGACGACCTTAATTCTTTCGCAAAATAGTGCTCCAACAATAGCCTATCATTAAATATCTCTAAATGTTTAAACATGTCCTTTTCTAGAAAACGTAGTCCTCTGACCTATACGTACACCTTAAATAGTTCTGCACTGGTCAAAGTTAACCTGACAAGGGACTTAGGTGTACAATTCGCTCAAAATCTTGAATTCTCAACTCATATTGAGCAAATTGTCAACAAACGTAACTCCCTCCTCGGTTTCATTAAGCGCTAGAGTAAAGAATTTAAATGTCCATTAATAACAAGAACCCTGTACACAACATTTGTCAGGCCACAGCTTGAATACGCTTCCAATGTGTGGTCACCGTATTACCTGACATATTGACCGTATCGAGTCTGTACAACGCAAATTTGTTCGTTTCGCACTTCGACATTTATCATGGACTGATCCTCTTCGCCTTCCACCTTATAAGGACCGTCTTCTTCTTATTGGCCTTCATTCTTTGCAAAAACGTCGCGAAGTCTGTGATATTGTGTTTTTGCATCAGCTTATAGCCGGTAATATTGACTCATCAGCACTTCTTACCCTAGTTAATTTTAGTGTTAAGTCATTTAATTCCCGATCAACTAACATTTTTGACATTAAATACCACCGTACGAACTACGGCTGCAATGAAACCCTAACGCGGATGTCAATGCAAGCTAATCCTTACTGTCACATGTTCGATGTTTATTCTAGTAAACTGACACTCAAGCGTAAACTTTTTGGACGTATCTATTCTTAACATGCATGTCATTTGAAGTTACTAACCAATTATATTTTTGCATTTCTTTCTTATGTGTATTTGTGTATGGTGTTAGGCTATCCCTCTTATAATTATGTTTACTAACAACTAACACCACGCTAAATGATGACTATGACAAGTTCGGTATTACTCTATGAGTAACAATGTCACTTACAAAGCTTGTTTTATAAGCAGTGTTACCGTCGTTCTCTCCACCCTCGCACCGCGACGTCCTACGGAAGGTTGCCGGCCAACAGCAAAGAATAGCCGTGGGTCAAGATGGTAAAATGGGAGCCACGCGATTGCCCTTCCGTATAACTACCCACAAAAATAATCGCGAATTATCGGTGAGATTCGCGAAAACGTATGCTCTATGCGTTTAACTTCTATCAATGTAAACACGCCGTTTCAAAATTTATACAATTTTTAATATAACACTTAAAACTAACTTAATTCTAATCACAATTTTTTTTTTTCCTTTTCCGACTTACGATCCGCAACAAATTTTCCCCAACCCGGACCCGTATTACACCGGATGCCTTCGGATCGCGATCGATCAATAAAAAAAAATTACTTCAAGACCGCGCACCGAGGATTGAACTTAAACAATTTATTCGTACCAACGACTTAGACCACTCCGCCAATTACTTGTTTTACGAAAGTGTCTTAAACGATAATTTCAGCACCGTCCGGTTATGCAAGTAGGATTCTTTTTTTTTTTTTTAAAAACACCCACGAGTAATAATTTCGTCCTGCCACACTTCTGCTCTGGCTCCGATATTAAATTTAATTTAATTTTATCAACTTAGCTTATTGGAGTTCCCCACTCAGCAGATCAGTTGCTCCATATGTCCGGGAATCCACCAATATCCCATAAGGTGCCAGGAAGGAAAAAAAAAAACCTCCAACCACGACAAATCGTTTCTAAAGGATTAAATGGTTGAAATAAAAGTCCTCATCTTGATTTCATAATCCTTACCCTTATTTTTAATAAAAACACCTATCCACAATTCCTTCCAACGGAACGACAATTTTGTTCACTCGTTACAAAAATTACTTGGTGCGCATAAAAAAACTTGATGAGGAGACACTTCCTTACGGTTCACTAATTTTTCCAATAGTGATCCACTGGGCCGACTTGTAAGCCAGCAGAACCTCATGCAGAGCCTTGAAATCTCTCGCTTCCATATGGCGTGATCGCCTTATGTAATTCATTGCTCTCACTATATATATCCGGACCGTTCCACTCATCCTACTCCCTAGTGAACGCAGCTGACTCGACACAAACAAAAAAAAGTCTAACACACAATCCCTCAACAGGAATCGAACCCGTATCGCCTGCGTCGTAAGCCGTAGGTGACGCCTCCAAGCCAAGCCCCACCGATGGGGGGTGGGCGCCCAATGTGGGTATCCCCAGACTCCCACAATTTAATGCGGCGAATTCAAAAAAGAAATTAGCAAATAAAAATATAACGAAAACCTTTCAACAGATCAACCCATAATAGCAGTACTGATAGCGTTATAAGTGAGAAGGTAGACTGTCTTAGCCCTTGATTTATGGACAAGGAGTTGAAGTGTACGTGTACTCAATTATCAGAAGTTCTTGAGAACGTCAGTTGCTGATTCATTGTAAACCTCCTAACGTTTCTGTATGTTCATAAAATCATGATAATAATCCGATCCCTTAACTGACAAAGCACCACTATTCCTTTAAAGCAATACTTTAATTGGAGCATACTTTTTCTTATATTTTTTTTTAATTTCCAACACGAAAGCAGTTTCCTATAATCCAAGGCTTTTGCTTTGATTTAAACTTGCAGATACATTTCCGATCGTGACTTCATTCCAGAGAAAATCAAAAGTGCATCGACAGCCTGTGAAGGTCTATGCCATTGGGTGCGCGCCATGGACGTCTACGACAAAGTGGCAAAAATCGTGGCGCCAAAGAAACTCGCCTTGGCCGGGGCCGAAGAAGACCTAGCCTCACAGATGGAAAAACTTAATGCAAAGCGTGGAGAACTGCAGACGATTCTGGACAAATTGCAAAAACTAAACGACTACTTTGCCGAGAAGTCACGCGAGAAAAAACGCCTTGAAGATGACATCGATAATTGCGAAAAGCGTTTGAGCAGGCAAGTGGCAATAAATTCTGAGTTACCTGCATTTGAATATCGTTCCTGAGCGACAACAGGATGCAGAATTCAACACAGCCTTATTATTTTTATTTTCCTTTTGATGAAATGATGATGTTTTTCAGAGCGGAAAAACTTCTGGGCGGACTGGGCGGCGAGAAGACTCGATGGTCGGAAACGGCAAATCGTTTGCATGAATCGATTAACAATATTGTCGGTGATGTGCTTCTAGCCGCCGGCTGCGTTGCGTATTTGGGATTTTTCCCAACAGAGGTAAGCAAATAAAATCCGACAAATTGATTGGATTTTTGATTCGCATTTTGAATGAGGCATCACGCCTCCAAGCGCTGCGTGCTATCCGGAATACGCCACTTGAACAAAGCCGAAGAGCACAAGGGATATTCCCCGAGTGATTTTTTCTGTTTTTTTTTTTTTTTTTTGCCTCAATCGACTGGAAATTTATTCCGATATAACACATAAATCAACGCAATAAAATACGCTTTTCATTTTCAAACCCTTTGTTATTAGGAAGGCGTGCAACAACCATGTCTCTTGATTTCAGTCCCGGATTGATAGATGAATGAAATCGAACGGATGTAGTTGAGTATATTATTAATATCACATGATGATGATGATGGAAGGGTTTATCGATGTAAGCTCTGACTTTGATCTGCGTTAATATTGACGCATTGAAGTTCTTTAAATATTTTCAAAAGCCAAAGCGATATGGGAGCGGATATGATTCATGCGGGTTGTTTACACGGGGCCCCATCAAAATGTCGGTTTGACAATGTTTGGCTTGAATTTCAGTGGTTGAAAATCGTATACTAATCGAAATATATTTTTTTGATATAAATTTTGTCATGAAAATAATTTTCAAGTTAATTTAAAGTTCACTAGCTGATCCGAGAGACGTTGCCATGACCGAACGTTGGCTTGTTCGATTTTTTGATATTTTTTCGTTAAAGTATAAATTTGACATGGTTTTTAGGATTTTTTTCCAACTTCCCGCTTTGCACTCCGTAAATTTTGTAGCACTAAGACGGAAGTAAAATCAGTGCCAACTATGATACTCAAACACTTCTTTGAATTATTTTCAGTATGTTGTTGACCCTTCAGAAAGCTTATCGGTCAATAAATCATGAAATAATGTTAATGAGTGAATCGAAACCATAAATTAACCCACTCAAATATTCATATAAAATTGGATTGAAATCGGTCCAGCCGTTCAGAAGGAGTTTAGTGACATACACGCGTACAGAAAAGTGCATTTAAAAATAAAAACATCAGGACACATAATACTTAATAATAAAATCATCGGGCCTTGAAGCTGCTGTCATACATTCACGGTCACTGAGTCCTGGTGAGACCAAGATTTTTGCATTTGATTGATCTTTGAACTGGAGGTTTGGCTCATCCTTTTTCCGTCAACCTCGTGTTTGGAATCTTGTGGCCGAGCAATCATAATCGACGGACTTTTGCTTCCCAGACCAGCTTTAAATCGTTGTTGGAGATTTTCTCCCCCGAAAATACCTTAAATCTATTCTTCTGTTTGCTTATCAAATCAAGACCAAAATCAAAGAAATCAAATGATAGTGCATCTAATTGCCGAAACCCGGTGCAAGCCGGGAATAATTTCAATTTCTTAGCCCAAACTTACAGTACATCGCCTATTTTCGAGAGTGATGCAGTCAATCGGCGGGGCTGGCAGCAACATGGACATTGGCCGATTCGTACTTTGCAAAACATATTCAGACGTTGACACATAACACTGGATAGGAAGTTATAAGCGAAGTTAGCCAGGGAAAGGCCTGCCTCGAAAGTATTTGCGAAACATAGAATCTCTTTTTCTATAGATATTAAAAGAAGACACTTTATAGCGTATCGAAACGTACCAAATTTGAAACCAATTTTAGGTTTCCAGTTGTTGTGATTGGGAACTACTTGCCACTTTTTCTTGTGTACATTTTTGCGCTGCATTTTTACTCGTCTTGAGTATTTCTTGATTTCTTGATTTCTTGAAGTCCGTAGCGTAAATTTCTGTTCGCCTAATTTCGAACTTCCTGCTACACTTAATAAATAAAATAATAAGAAAAAAATAGTTGTATTTTATTTAAGTTTTAATTTAAAAAAAATAAATTTCTTTTAGAGGAATAAAAATTCTGAGAGGGCTCTTTTGGCAAACCAGGTCAGTAGGTAGTAGTCTTCCCCGAATAATGTTTGAAAATCGGCGACTTTTTTTTAAATTTCCCAGAACCAATTTGCTGTGGTCCTTATCAACCATCTAAGCCGATAATACGCAAAACTAAAGATCGGTTGATCTCTGCGTTTCGTGCAAGCCGAAAAGAAAGCAAATTCAACCCTATCGCAAAAGATTGCAGATTATCCAGATGTCAAGGCATCCAAAATCAACGAGAAAAAGTACGTATTCCAAACGTACGCAGTCTAGAGCCATATCATTTTACCGTTCGACCTTAATATGAGCTCTTTTTGTAACAAAGCTAAAGTTCTTCAAATTCTTTTTCGATGCTTTGCAATACTAGCCCTGTGGACGGTTTTTTCCCAAAACATAGTCACTTCTAAAACCAAACTGATCTCGTTTCAATGTGTGTATGTAGATTTGATTTGAATATTTTTCAAGGATTTTTGTTATTTCATTTCATTTATTCATTATTCTTTGTTTCACAAACTTTGAATTGCTTAAAATTAGCATTACAGTATTAAGATTAAGAATAAGTAGTGACATTTGTATTTATATTATATTTAAATAGTGATAAGGACACTTTACAAATTAAAAAAAACTTTGAATTGTGGGGTGAACTGTATAAATCAGTATAATATAAGAATTGAAATTTTTCAATAAATTAATAAATAAGATGAAAGAAAAACATAAAGTTAAAGCTTATTAAACATTAATGATAGTACAAGCAAAAAGAAAACAAAAAGTTGTACATATTTAGACAACATAGTTCAGCAAAGCCTTGACATCTTTATGATCGAAATCAAGAAGCCACATTTTTTACACGATTTAAGAACTGAGACAAGGATCTTATTCGCCGGATGTTAAAAGGAAGTGTATTAAATAACTTACATGACACGATGGAATAAAAGTTTTTGAATTGAGTGCTACGGAAACGTGGTATAGCGACAACATTGGTTGAATTGCAGCGTAAAATGCGGAAGCTACTTATAGCACTCTGTAAATAGCCAGCTCTAATGAAAAAAAAATTTAAAACTTTGTTATAGTACAAATGCTTAATAGGTAGAATTTTCAATGCTCTGAATAAGACTATGGAAGGAGATAATCGATTGACCCCACATACTTTTCGTATAGCGCATTTCTGCAAAACGATCAGAGGTTCAAGATTTGTTTGGTAAGCCCCACCCCAGCAACTTATACCATACTGTATTTAAGATTGAAGTATTCCGTAATATACTGTTGTTAAAGTTTTTTTGTCGCAAAATTTTATAAGACGGTAAAAACTACGTTCTGCAGAGCGCAAATATTGCTTAAGAATCGCAATATGTCTGGACCAGCTCATATTCTTATCAAAAGTAATGCCCAGATATTTAAAATCATTAACAACTTAAATTTTAAAACACCGTTTACTACAAAATCCCTGAATAATCAGCATTGTTCTACTGTCATCCTTAGAAGTAGAAGTAGAACACGTACAATTTGATATATCTTTCGCAGTTATTTGCGTGAAAGAAAATTTCAAAGCTGGGAGACTCTTGCATGTTAAAACTAAAGTGCATTAATTTAGTTTTGTTACTGACAATCAATTTGTGCTCCAGAAACCAAAGGCCCAGGAGGTGAACATCGTGATTAATATCCGCGCTTAAGTTAAGGAGACTATCGGATCTGTATGCAATGCCAAGTTCGTCTGCAAAAGCTGTGACTAATCCTCTAAACGGTTAGCTAAACAAGGAGTTAATATAGATAAGAAACAAAATTGGACCAAGGACTGAACCCTGTGGCACACCTTAGTTCATGGTTTTAAAATTGCTGGCAAAGCTACCAACTTTGACTTTTTGAGTTCTATTTATTAAGTAGGACTCAAACCATTTGTACATAAAACCACGAAATCCTAAATTGTATAATTTATTTAGTAGAACTCCGTGGTTGACCATGTCAAAAGCTTTGGTAATGTCTACAAAAAGCCCAGCGCAAAATTTTTTGTCATCTAAAGCTTTATAAATGTAGGACGAAAATTTCAAAAGAGCATCGTCTGTAGATAGACCTTCCCTAAAACCAAACTGAGCAGGATTAAGAAAACTTATTTTTGAGAGTTAACTCATAACTCTGCTTTTTATTGCCTTTTCGAAAACTTTAGATACAGACGACAGTAAAGAAATTGGCCTGTAATTGTTTATGTCAGTTTTACAACCTTTTTTATAAAGAGGGATTACATTAGCACATTTTAATTTATCAGGGAAAATACCTGTCGAGATACTCAAGTTGAAAATGTAAGCTAATACGTCCACTACATTAAGCGCTATTTTCTTGAGGGTTTGATTGGAGATGCCATCATTACCACAAGAGCTTGAGCTGTTAAGTGAAGAGATAATTCTATATAGTTCAAAACCTGTAATTTCTTCATAAAAGAAACTATTATTTATAACAATTTCGTTAACTAAATGAGAATTCACGCAACCTAAACAATATTTTGGAGACTCAGAAGAGGACATCTGCCCAACCGCAGAAAAGAAATCATTAAAAATGTTAGAAACTATTATAGGATCATCAATAATTACACCATCTTTACATAGACTTAACGATTTAGATTCAACGGGAGAGCTTCCATCAATGATACTGTTTATAGCCTTCCATTCCTTCCTTGGATTACCAAGCGCATTACGGACTTTGAAGTAATAGTACCTATCATGAGATGAGCGTGAAGATAAGGTTGCTTCTCAGTAGGCTATAAAAGACGATACGATAAAAGATTATCTTTTTGTTTTCTTGGCTTTGGAATTTGAATGTTCCACGCTCTTGAAAAATAGATAAGCCTTTCCTAATATAATAAAGAGGTGATGTTTTTATTTTTGAAAGTTTTGTTCGTATCTTCGAAACTATCCATCCGATTTTAAAAGTTCGTGCTCCAACACTTACAACGGACCTTTAGAACATATGGCTAAAGGCTCTTTTATGGTGAACAATTACGAGACTTAAAAACGGTCCAGTGAATGCCATTTTTGAGAAGGCTGCTTTCACTTTGATGGTGAACAATTACGAGACTTAAAAACGGTCCAGTGAATGCCATTTTTGAGAAGGCTGCTTTCACTTTCATAGATATGTAATCTTTTTCAATGAAAAAGTTCATAAATAAGTCCGCGACGACAAATCTCTATATGCTGAGGTTTTGACTCAATTTTAAATTTTATTATTCTTAGTTTGATAATTTTTATCTAGTAGGTAGTTTTCGACACGACCCACCCGATTTCAAAAATTCTTTCACCAGTACTTACAAAGGCTCTTTAGAATGAACATAGGCTATAAATTATCCCATATAAAAAATGGAGTCTTTGATAGCGACCAATTATATTAGTATAGTTATTGAAAAAGGAGTAGTTTTTTGCGAACGCTGTCGCTACAATAAGTGATACTTAATTTTTTTCTTATAAAAAGTCCACGATGACATTTTTGTATATGTAAAGGTTAATACACAAATTGTTAAAAAAAAAATTCATCAGGAAAATTTGTAAAATTTTTTAAACAATCAGTGAGTAAACCATTTCGAGTCGTATAACTTTTCCACATTCAATAAACCCACGCGAATGAAGTAGCTGTGATATGTGCTATTTTAGTGATAAAATATTTCATACCTTTTAAAGGTAGTACCTCTCTACCTTGTTCAGGAATAACACTTCTTTAAAGCACGTGGTATTAGCAAATTTTTTATCTTATGAAATTGTGAGTTCTGTCTGTATCTCTACATTTTTATCTTCCTGTTCTGAAGCATGAAGAGCCAAATATATGCAGATCATACTTGTCGATATTCTTGATTGAAATTTAATTCAGTTATCTTCGGAATTTTTAACTGCTGGATTTATATCCATTCTTGTACACACAGCAGATAATCTAATCCAAACAAATATTATGTGGTCGGCTGACCAGATTTGTAAAGGAATGCATTCGCGAAATTAAAATATTTGATTGATGCAAGTCTTTAAGCACCATTCTTTTTGAAGTCAATGACTGGTGTGTTCATTTTTTTTTACAATCAAAAATTGAAATCATTTTCGGAACTCAATTGAATTCACATGATACAAGATGATTTCAGTTGTGAATGTCATTTAAAGTCATTAGTGAATTCAATCTTAATCCTTTGAAGTCAGTGAATTCAAGTGAAATTTTTTTGCATTCATTAAAAGCTAGAGACTTCAACGTTATGTGTTTCTCTAAAATGCATCTTCTTCCTCCTATATCGACGAGGTTATGCTCGGCACAAGCGGGATCTTTGGAATACGGCGTCTAGTGCGAGGCAATTTTATGTTTTATGCAATATTTTCATTTGATCACCTACACATAAAAATATATTTTACATCGGCTCATAAGGTTCAATCCATCAATACCATCAATCCAAAAAAGAATTCAAAGTGTTTCTGTTGAATTCACTGATTTCAACTGATTTTTTGTGAGTTCAAGCCGGACTTCAGCTAATATGAAGCCCATTTGGTAGTGAAAAAGAAAAGAATGCAATCATTTGATTGAAGTCTATGATTGGCAATAGTTGAATAAACAAGTTACTGACTTCAAAAGAATGATCTATTTTGGAAAAAAGTTTTCAAATCATTCTGAATTCATTCGACTGAATTTTCTTCCCAAAAAATTAATTCTCTTACAATTCTTTAAGGTAGAATTTAGGCATTTTAAGGGTTCATAAGTTGCGACATAACGCGTCAAATTAAAGACGCGCAAAACCGCCAAACTATTGAATCGGTTAAAGTGAGGGGTTTCAGGATTTCCTAAAAGCAGGGATTCGTAAAAGACCCAACACCCTCCATGTGGAAATAATCTTTAAACAAACACAACAAAAATTAAAGTAAAAAATGTCGAATGATTTATTTGTATATTCTTTTCAATCCGAACTTTTTTTTTATTTCCAACACCGCAGTTATTAATCCATTCCGGTGTAATTATCGAACCAAACAATACCGTCAAGTGTGAGAGGCGCAGTTGAAATTTAATAATGTTCAAATTCATAATAATATCTCTGTGCAGTTTGTTATAAAAAAAAAATTACAAATATTATCATCAGGAATGCTGTTGTGGACACGTTGCAATTATTTGCATATCCTTTTCTCTTGAAATATTGTATCTACATTTATCTGGAGAGATACCCTCCAAATGTTTCGCATTTTAACCATTTTTTTTTATTGATTGATTTTTATTCAATTTGATATGACTGCAACCACAACCATGCAAATAGAGGTACGAATTTTTGTGTTATTAAAAATGTTCAATATTTGCATTGGAACAACAAAGTATTGATTTCAATCGAGCTCGAGGCATGGTGTTTAATTTGATTCAATTCAAATAGATTCATGCCAACAAGTTTTATTAAATTGCACACTGTTTGGCAAAATAAATGCAAAAGTATATTTGGACATGGAAAGGGGAGCTGGTCGAATTAAACCAAATACTCCCAGAAGCCTCATTCGTTCGTTTGCTCCAGTGCTGCTCTTGTATTATTCCAATTAGGAGCACCTTTGCTGCATAGCTAATCAACGCAATTGTTGAAATGAGTTCATCGTTTCAATTGCTGCATATTCTATCAAAAAGAAACTGCCTGATCAAATATTAATGCACCACACGGTTCCGTTTATTCCATATGTGAATAAGCAAAAAAAAAAAAAATGTTATAACAAATCTGCACACTAATTATCCAATAAATCCCACTGTCCATGGCCAATAACTCAGCTAGAGAGCCAGAGAATGAGTACATTTCTAACTGGCTTACTTTAGTTTGTGTTCAACCAACCCATTCATTCATCAGGCCTAACAAAATTTTCCCAAAGAGTTAATTAATTGCACAAAAAGGACGAAACTCCAGCTACAAGGATACACAATTTATACAAGTGAATACCGTCCCGGGCTCATCGCAAACATTTACCGAGGAATAGCAAATGCTCCACAAATGATCTAATTAGTTTGTAGAAACCACACCACGGTGCTCACTCAGAATCATTCATCATCATCATCCTATTATCCTTGCTGAAGAATACATCACTCGTTTGAACGAGTACATTCCAATGTAGGTAGGCTCTGTCCACAAGGATAATGAAATAAATTAAAAAAAAAAACAAAAACTAAAAATCCTTCGTGGTATGTATTTGTGCTTAATCTGTGCGCTTTTATTTGATCCTTTACAGTATCGTGTCAGTATCCTAACTGATTGGAATGAATTGTGCGTCCAAATGAAAATCCCGTGCACAGAGAAATTCTCACTGGCCGCCACATTGGGAAGTCCAATGCAGATTAGAGCCTGGTCCCTCGCTGGCCTGCCGTCTGATAATTTCTCAGTGGAGAATGCGATTATTGTGGCTAATGCGAATCGTTATTCATTACTAATTGATCCACAGGGTAAGTTCTATTTTTTTTATTTTATTATTTTTGTTTTATTAAAAAAAAAAACGAACTAAGCTATTTTTGAGTTTTGAGAGTGGTTTGTTTTGCCTTTTTTTTTTGTAAAGTTTTGTTGTTTTTTATTTTGTTTTATTTTTTGTCATTTCATCCAGAGGACGTATTTTGAAGAAAGGAAAAACTAAAAAAATTATCCTCTCATAAACTTTACAAAGAAATCCATCTTAAGACATATCCATTACCAATAGTACGGTAACCTGTAACCCAAATTTGCTGAATAAAGATTGTTCTAATATTTTAAAATTGTTAGAAATTTTGAGGCTCTTTCTAAGCAGCTTATACCCTAACCTTCTAGGCTACTTTTTTCACGTCGTTGCAAGCCTAGAACCGGCAACAAATCTACATCTTAAGACAAACCATTTTCGAACTTTCGGAAAAGCAGCCTGCTAAGCCATTTAAGTCAGTTTCTTTTAAAACGTGGTATAAAACAATGCCCAATCTTTGAATTCAAAATATGGTTTCGATTGGCAGGTAGCAGGCCATCTTGCCAACGCAGCTCTTCAAAACATTTTCGATAGTTTCGGTCTTTGTTTTACGAATTGCTTGACCAAATGTCACACAATGTCAACGCCAACGTAACTCTGCGACAACCTAGCAACATCACCAACAGGACTGCCAATACTTCGATTGTTGAACTGTTTGCGTGGCACGAAGTATTCTTGCACGAATCGAGGCATGCCAGGTCCTAACCCTTAATTTGTGTCCATAGTTACTCGATAATCATGCCACCGTTATGCTCTCCGTAAACTTCTCTTGACATCTTAGAAGGGGATCGGGGCATATATGCTTGGCTCCTTGTCCATTTTCCTTCACCCAAATGCAGTAATTTTGCTTCTCTCCGTAGCCATTGAGTTATTTTCGACTAATTTGAAAATATTTTGAGCAAAATTGTCATCAGGGAATCTATGGCCAAACGAGTATCATTTGGACCTTGTTACTTGTGAACGAACTGTTCGAGGTCTTTAGACAAAATTCTGCTCAAACTAGGGTGTCTGATTTTTTGTTGCTGAAAGGATTGACTTCAAGGAGCAGCTGTAAAATTCTCTGCTGAGTGCACAGGACGGATACGGGAATATGTATGTTCAGTTATCGGTCATCAAGCTAGTCTCAGGAACTTTTGTCGACTGAATTTTTTTTTTTTATAATAACTTTTCGCGAAATTTGGATGCTGGCAATATGTGAATCTTTAAAACGCATAAGAACTGCTGGTTTCAATATAACATACTCATTTTAAAAACCACTTAACGCGCTTTGCAACTGTTAACTTTGCAAGTTAGAAAACCTGGTCTCTACCGTGCCTCAAACTGAACCTCATCAATCAATGAGTGTTTGAATCCGTAAATGTCAATCTTGTTCTGTTGTTAGGGTTTCTACTATAAGACTCTTTGTTGTTCGATGTCTTTTTATCGCCTTTGCTAATGGCTGTGGGTTAGAGAAACTCATCTTCATGTGAGGTTGAAGCTTCCGCGCAAGTTTTTAAATTTGAAAATTTAGTCCCTTGATTGCCCCCTGTCTTTTATTGAAAAGGTAAGCACGTATCTTGATGGGCGAAACTATCAGGTCTTTTTTGGCAAACCGCTTCCTCAGATGTGCCTCACGGTAACCACATGCGTCCTCCATTTATTTAAAGAGGTCTCCGCTGGCTTCATTTACTTCATTTATTCAGCCAAAGCGTGAAAACGTATCCAATCCGCGAAAACTTGTACGCTTGCAAATCTTCGGTTGGACTAGAGTACTCCCCTTCTAGTAAAACGAATCTTCGTCCCATCGACCTTCATTTTTTGGTTGGTTAAGCACCTGTGCCATTCAATGGGAAAAATTGATAGCTTCAAGATGGACCTCTAGAGAAAGTCTAAAACTTTTATCTTGCTTTCAAGACCTATTCAGTCACTGAAGCATTCGCCCAGCGATAGAAGTCCTGACTAGTCGAGCGATAACTCAATCAACTTGTCATGATGATGTCGTCGTCATTATATAATCGTTTTATGAAGATTTATTTGTCCGCTATGAGGGCATAACACTGATATCAGATAGTGATGAGGCTATCATCTACGAGGATATTAACTTTAGACGAAAAAAGTACTGTGACTTAAGCGAATGCAAATGCCACGATATAAAATTCTCCATCTTTATTTAGACCCCATCCATGTAGATTAAATCCAAAATAAATCTAAGCTCCAAACCACTACACAATTTTTACATTTTTTTTCTAATTCGGTTCGCTCAGGACCCTTAAGAGGTAGGACATTTAAAACAATGGGTTTTTTTTTAGTAATACTGTCGCTTTAAATTCTTGTTTTGACAGCAAATACTGATTGCGTTCAAGACAACTCCGGTTGCCTAATCTAGCGCAGTCTTGCTAAAGAAGTATTGCTGCGTATTGCTGAGGAGAAAGTATTTCAGTTTTATCTATTTGGTCATTGTTAATATTTCAATGAGTAAACGTTGCCAATGCAATTCTACAAAATTTGCCAAATGTCAACAAAAATTTCATGGAACTGTTCCTGTCTCAAAAACAAAGCTGTCATTATCTTGACAGCTCACACTTAAAGCTACTCATTCGCAGAAAGATACTCATCAGTATTATTACTAAGTACATCCTTTCTGACAGTTATATGAAGTTAATGTAAAAATAAAAACCACATCGTAGTTACACTAATGCATTCCTGCTTCAGCTCGATCAACATAAGCCCATCCCAGCTAAATTACTTTTTATCTGTCACCAGTATCCTGACATGCAATTCGATTTCACATCGGCCCCCCAACCGATGCAACGGACGCGGCGAACATGCCAGTCATGCCAGTTCATTTCAGTTTTAATTTATTTATCGCTTAATATTCGCAGCTCAATTTATCTGTCAACCACGTGTCCTTTTAACCAATTCAACCTTTCTTTCTTCCATGTGACCGTACCTGGCCCGCCCTCTCAACCATTCATTTTGTAATACAGCTCAAGCCAACAAGTGGATAAAAAATATGGAAAAGGATAACGATCTTAAAGTGATTAAGCAGAGCGATGACAATTATATGCGCGTTATTGAGTTGGCCATGAATTATGGTAATCCTGTGCTGATTGAGAATGTTGGTAAGATACTTATTTTTTTTTTTTTCTTTTTTCATATTCATTGTTTTCAAATTTTATTATTTTGGGAATAAATTCATTTCTTTATTTGGCGCTGCGAAGGGCCAAGCGATTGAAAAAGTAGGCCTTTAAGCGTGCTTAGGAATATTCATGAGATACTTTTCCAATATTCATTCATTTATTGAATAATTATTATGTACAGCTCAATGAAGCGACCGACACTCTGATGAATGGTATCGAAAGCGAAATATATTCACGCAAATGTTGTCGCGTTGTCGCAATAAATTGAAATTGGAATAAAAATAAAACGAAGATAAAATATTCGCGAAACACAAAAAAATAAACAAACACAAATGCAAATGAAATTCAATTAAGTGATTTGAATATTGTCGTGGAAAATTGTCAAAAGACGCATCAGTCTATCTGTCAGACATTGAAAGTGGAGAAGAGGTCGCGATATTGTCTTTTGCGTGATTGATGTTTCCGGAAAGATCTACCCCATGTGCTTATGGTGGATGTTCCACGGAAGGAGACTGCTGAGAAGTCTATACCCTTGTCCAATCGCATGAAGAAAATTTTTTAGCTCAAGCAGATATTTTTTTTCAAAGATCCTTTATTCATTTAAGGCTATGCAGCTTTAAGACTTAATATGGCGCTATTGTATCAGCATACAGCATGAATTTAATTTAATTTTTATGAGAACTTTCTCATCTTTCGTCGCGTGTTTTATATCAAATGAGTTCTGGAGTCGTCAGTTCTGTTTTTACAACACACAATTTTGACCACACATAATAAGTTCATAATTTTTCATGATTTTGAATTCCACTAAACCAACTGAAAGCAATTCGCATCTGTTCTCCTGTTCCATCAATAAGAATGTTTTCCTTCAATTCAGCTAACTTACTTTTAAGGATTCAAGAATACCCTTCCGACTTCACTCGAAAAGCGATTGAAAAATGGGATCAAAAGGAAGGTGAGAAGAGACATCGATGCGGATTATTCTTGAATTGCATCAGGAAGCTTTATTAAATGTTTAAACTGCTCGTCGGAAAGTGTGTTAAGGTCTTCCGATTAGCATTTTTGGAGACCATATAATGGCTAAGCAGTTGAAGGTCCACTGTTTTTTAAAAAAAAAAAATATTGAAGGCAGACTGACCTCGAGTAATTGCTGTTTGCTATAAATGAAGATCTCTCCAGGCGTGTGGCTTACCTTCTAGCCGTAGGCATATATACGCCACAATAATTTCCCCAACTGACTAGGTCCTCTCCTTTGTAAGATTTGAATTGATTGTTCGTGATTGTTTCTTCACCTCCATTCACTCAACTGTGGTTAATGGAGTTAATATTTGTTCCGAGATAGATGAAGGCAAAGGTTAAGCTTTCTATTTTGACGTTTTGTCCAGGATAGTGTCCGAGGGATCACCAAGGATCGACTCCTTCGGCGCCTTCTTCAATCACCTTGAAAATTGCAGTGCGATTGATGACATCAAAATCTTGTACATACTCAACACCTGGAGCAAAAGTGTACTGATTTCCATGTTGATATTTACTCATCTCAGTATCGGTTCAAAAATAAAGCAATTCTGGAATTTTTCCACATCATGTGCTTTCGAATGCTTCCCATGATTCCGAATTCAGCCATTACTATTTTTTTATTCAGTGCGATGATTGCTCTTTGCAACATTATTACTATTGTCAGTCATTGGGAACGACTTCTTCATTGCAAACCTGACGGATGATCTGCTTTATGCTTCACACCGGAGCACTTCTACCAAAGCATTTGTGGTATTTGAATCCGCAGGCAGGAGAGAGAAAAACTGCATCGCCGTCTTGTGGTCATAATAATTAAGCATCTGTTGGAAGTGCTGCTGCTATTTTGTGCGAAAGAACTAGGTGCCTGTCTTGTAGCTTTTTGAGCTCTTTTTCCTATTTCTGGACCCTTTACCTACCTTGAGCTAGGAGGCAACGTAGGCTCTTTCAATATATTTTTCTCAACTCTACCTCTGGTGTACCAGTTTGTGTACCAGTTTTTATAACAGGATACAACAAAATCTGGAAGCCTTCAGCTTCATCTTCGGAGGCAGAAGAATTTCTCTCCGGTGTGGGTCATAGCCAGGCGAAAGCTTATCGACTTGAAAAGAATAACCTGCGTTATGACCCGATTTTCAACAGTTTCAAGGAGGGGTGACTAGTTTCTGCGATATACAACCGTCCTTCATGCCAGTAGCACAATCCTTCTCCGTTTTCAGGGTCGTCTTCCTTTTTGCGGTCCGTTGAAATCCGAAGCATTCTCATAACATGGATTTCTTCACCTGATGAATGTGAATTCAACCCACAACCGTCATTAAAGCGGTTTGCGAGGCTGCATACATTACTTCAATACAATACCAAAGCGATGGGTAAGATGGTTACTAAGTGTGCCACGTGGTGGCAGTATATTAGCTTCAATTTTAAAGAGATGGTACACTTAATTACTTTAAGGGTACTCTCAATCCCTTGAGCACTTGCACTTCTTCAATAAAAAAAAAAGTTAAAAATAAATATGGGCATCAAATGAAAGGTCTTGAAGAGTGGAATACGAATAAATAAACAGTATGTCCGGTTAAATAATTATACGTTTTACTTTAATATTATACCTCGGCTTAATTTTCACTGCAACTTGATTCGAATAATAAACCTTTAAGTTTTAAAAGAGAACATTAAAATTAAAATAATTTCAAAATTTAACTTTTAATCGAAAAAGAAGCAAAATAAAAATAAAAACTCAATTTAAGCGAAATTTTGAAATATCTACTTATTCGAGACTCGGTTTATCAACATTTTATGATTCGAATATTTTTCTCTTGTTCTCAATGAAACTTTTCGTCTAGATTTGTTGCATCGCTGCCGACCATGATGACATCTTTCGCTATTGAAATCTATACAACCTGTGTTCTCTGATCGACTTCCCACTTTTTACGCTTAATAAACAACGAACAATTTGGCCTTATTTTGTTTCGCATTGTTTTATTGGTTAAGGTCATTCTCTAAAACTGAATATTTCTGAATAAAAACTAAGTTCACTTCCGCCCCAAAACCAGTACACACTTGCCAACATTTTTCACTTCCTCCACACAAGTCATTCACTTCCAAAAAAAAACAATAAAAAAAAAGTGGCACCGTCAATCCCATCGGAAACACTCCACCGGCTTGAATGACATTCAAGTGACGTCAATCTTTTCCTTAACAAACATTAAAAATTCATAAGAACCGCACTCAATGTCGTCTGGAATGCTTTAAAGTCGCAATTTAAATAAATTAAAACCACCCCAAGTCCGCAGAATACACTAAACAACATTTGCACAATACCCACATCAATTCAAAGCCTCACTCACACATTTGTCCCATATAAATCAAAGTATGTATTTAATTAATTTATTTATTCCCACGATGCGGTATTCAAATGGAAAACAATCGATCCACTTGTTATTTGAGTCTGGCCTAATGTAACAACGTTTCCGTGTAATTCTTTCCAAATCTAATTCAAGCGGCTCGTTCAAGCTTCCTTTGGCTTTGTTCTACTCTCAAGTATGAGAGTGGTCTCATACGCGGCACCACATTTCCTCATGCAATTAAAGCCGAAAACTTAACAAA
The DNA here is from genome assembly GCA_963555765.1 of Orthonevra nobilis. NCBI lineage: Eukaryota > Metazoa > Arthropoda > Insecta > Diptera > Syrphidae > Orthonevra > Orthonevra nobilis. The sequence goes on from OY743225.1 coordinate 129,662,150, forward strand.
ATAGTTCCCGTTCTCGAGAGGCCCCCAACCGAGTATCTATAAAAAAAAATTGAAATCATAATAATAATTATTGTATCTTTTGGGCTCATATCCGTAAGATACAAAACGACTTGTTGAGTCAACAGTTATGACCTCAACCATCACCGAATTAATTACACGACAAAACCATTATTCTTCTGCGGAAACCTACAACGAGAGCCTACCTCAAGAGGGGTGAAGCGATTATACCCTCATATTTGGCCATTCAAGTGGATCCAAGTATCTCTGGGCTGAAGTTGAGGAGGTACATAAGAGCCAGGTTACAACGAAAACCATCTAAAATAGATCCAAAGCGATGAGTCAAATTTAATCGCCGATATTTATGTAATTATGGCAATCAACGTCAACCGATGAATTCATCTGCATCAGTTTAGGCTTTAAAGGGATCATCGATATTCGGATGGAGAAGAAAACTGCGTATGTGGAAGGTCAGGTGATCTCGTAGATACTTCTTAATTCGGCAAAGCATCGAAGCATGCAAATTTAACATTTAACATCACCTTTCACTTTTATATTCATGTTTATTTATGGTTCTCATTATCATCTAAATGGCTGCTGCGGCGCGGCGGCGGTGGCGGCGTCTTCGTCGGACAAAGCCAACTTCAACAGGGAGAGCCTCGACTGGCTTTATGCTAGTTTTTAATTGGCTAGAAATTTCTTTGCATCGGAACAAAAGACGACGCACACATGTCTTCTCACGGGCTCGTGTGAGTTTTTCGATAAGAACCAGTGTTGGTTCGCTGGCTATCTGGACCAGTAACAGAAAGGTAGGTCACGTCTTGTAATTTGAACTATCATCACCTTCTCAAATGAACTAGGGGAAGAGAATGAGTCTCTTTCCGTAGCTTGTCGGTGCGTGGCGTTTCGTTGCTGACCAGATATAGATTCGAATGAAATTAAGTTACCGCATTTGGCGCCGTTTTGGTGCCGAGCAAACGCTTAGACCCTAATAATTAAAAGAGAGGAGAAAAGCATTACAACTGTGTCCAAAAAATAAGGTGACATTGTATTTATTTTGAAAATTCTTTATTTATTCTTCCAAATCAATTTCATCCCCTTTAAAGTAATCCCCTCCTGATGCAATGCACTTATGCCAACGGATTTTCCAATCTTTGAAACACTGGTTGTAGTCACTTTCCGGGATGGCCTTCAGTTCCGTCTTCGCTGCGGCTTGAATCTCCTCTATCGTATCAAAACGGTGTCCCCGGAGCGGTCTTTTGAGCTTGTTGAACAGCCAGAAGTCGCACGGCGCCAGATCAGATAAATACGTCGGTTGCGGAACGATATGGGTTGAGTTTTTAGCGAAATGATCACAAATTACGAGTGCGGTATGGGATGGTACATTATCGTGGTGTAAAAACCAAGAATTGTCTTTCCACAATTCCGGCCTTTTTTTTTAGGCGGATAGCGTCACGCAAACGACGCATAACGTTCAAATAATATTCCTTGTTGACTGTTTGGCCGGTTGAAAGGAATTCATAAAGCACAACACCACGATAATCGAAGAAAACAGTCAACATGACCTTGATTTTTGAGCGACTTTGGCGCGGTTTTTTTGGTCTCGGCTCTCCTTTGGCACGATATTCGCTCGATTGATCGGTTGTTTCGGGGTCGTAAGCATAGATCCAAGTCTTATCGCCAGTTATAATGCGTTTAATGACATCCTGGTAGTCGGAAAGCATTGTTTCACACACTTCAGCGTGACGCCTTTTTTCCAAAAAATTCAATGTTTTCGGTACCAGTCGAGATTTGACGCGCTTGAGGCCCAAAGCATCCTTCAAAATGATATTGACTGAGCCTTTCGATAAGCCAACTTCATTAGCAAGGTCTCTTATCGTTAATCGATGGTTTTTCAACACCAAATCTTTGATTTGTTGGATGTGAGCTTCATCGGTTGAGGTTAATGGTCGCCCAGAACGCTCTTCGTCTTCGACACGTTCACGGCCGGCTTGGAAATCACTATACCACTTGTAAAAATTTTTTTTAGACATAGCCTCATCACCAAAGGCTTTCTGCACCATCCTCAACGTATCCGCAGCAGAAAATTGATTCCGCAAACAAAATTTAATGCAAATTCTTTGCTCAATAAATTTCGACATCGCAAAAAACGAAAAACTCACTTTTAGCAGCTCACAAAACGACGCGTATCACAAACACAATGAAAATATTTTGACATGAAATTTCACATAGATGTCACTGACAGTACTACCAACCTAAAAAGAAAGAAAAATTTCCAAATCCTTCGACGCGCGCAGTTTAAATTCATACGTCACCTTATTTTTTGGACACAGTAGTATTACTAAAGACCAAATAGAATGGGCAGTCAAATTGTTCCAACCATTTAGTCTCTGCTCCAATACAACTGAAAAATGACCACTAACGTGGCCAAGCTTAATTTTCACTATGAACGATAAAAAAAAATTAAGAAAAATCGCAAATACAATAAAATGGAGATGGCTAAAAAAAAGGGATCTGTAATTTTGTTGTCCTTGTTTTCCCTGTTTTATAACAGCTTTTCAAAATGGCATTGCATTCCGCTTAATCCATTTATTTGCACGACGCTATTTCGTGAAAAATTTATGAAAATGGGTTAACATGTAACTGTTCAAAATTTAATAAAAACACAATTATTTTGATAATCTGGAGTTTGTTTGAAGAAAAGATGGGGAAAAATAAACACTCTTTGATGGGAATAATCGATTAGCCATCGTTTTCAGAAGTCGGGAAAAGATTATATCGCTAAAAAAAAAAATAATGACCTTCAATGCAATAACCTACTACGGAAAAGATAGCACGACGCAAAAGACCGTGTAAAACTAATGAGGCTGAGGATCGAAGAATGGTTCGAGATGCCAAAAAAATATCCAAATATTAGTTCGAACGCAGTCAAAAGGAAGTTTTTGATGACGTCCCGAATGCGCTTTCATCACGCTCCATACACCATACACAGGAACGATTGAATGAAAGCCAATTTTTTGGTAGAGCGACAGGAAACATTTGGCGATTTTCTTTTTTCATCCAGAGCAGAGCCTGAGTTGTCAAAAAAAAAAATTCGTGTTTCTTTTTTAGCTCAGACATTTCAGAGCTCAAAATTAGTTTTTCTTTTTTCCGTTCGGAGCATGCTCACAGCGCACTCTATGAGCTCAAAATAAACAGATATCTTGATCGCGTACAGGTCAAATCCGAAGATCGTGATTATCGTAAGTCTTTTGCAACGTAACTTCGAAAAGATTCAGGGATATTGCGATGATTGGAAGTTGAAGATCAATTTCCAACAGTGCGAAACCATTCCGTTCAAGACTCCGTTGTCTAGGGCCTCTAGAAACACTAGAAAGAAGTGGCGAATATTCTCTTTCGTTGGACAAAACGGGCAGACACTCGAAGTGTTGTCAGATGTCTTGGGATCAGGCTAGATCAGTATCTTTATTTTAACAAATATAGATGCTGCTCTAGCCAAAGCTTAAGTATTCTTTGCCTTGACAAAGAGACTGTTTCACATGTTCTTGTCTATGGATGTCCCGTTTGGTTCAACATTGGAACAAGTTTAATGGAAATGATTCGGGTTTTCGAGAGACGATGTTTTATGCTGTATTATGTCATTGAAAAGAGCGGGACCTTCATATCGAATCAAAGGTATAATGTTATGCTTCCCCATACAAAAGAAGAACTGCCCGTTATTTTAAGATTCATGCAAGATAATGTCCCAAAACACTAGGCAAGGGTATAGAAGTAGCTATCTTGTAATCTGGATTTAAGCACTTTAAAAAAAAACCTGAGCATGAACTTAAAACCGAAATCGGCAAGCACGAAATTTGAATGAATTATTTGAATTTGTAACTATGGTTTGGGCCATCATTTTTTCCAAAATATGCCGTGATCTCTTTGCATCTATGCCCTGCAAACTTAAGATTGTAATCGCGGGTAAATATGAGGCAGGAACATTGCAAATCCGTTAATAAACAAACATTTTTATTGAGCTTCTAATTAGGTCGCCACGACTGTATGTACTCCTGAACTGGATTAAGGTAAAATTGTTATTTATTCCCAAGGAAGAGATACCTACTCACTCAAACGCGGCAAATTAAACACCAATCGATATTTTCGCTTTTACGCTTAAATTAATCTAAAGACTACTAAGCTTTCATATGTTTACGAGAGTGGACTTGCTTATGAGCAAAACAACTGCGCACATACATACACGTGAAAATCCGTGGAGACAGTCCTTCTCGAGGTATCTAGCATTATTGCCTTCATAAGCCACTGCAGGTTTATGGACATCGAATGAGCGCTTCAAATGATAAGAGTCCAAAGAGAAAGCCCTGGAAGCCTTATATTGATGCAGGGCTTTGTTTTCTATTGAGAAGGAGAATTAAACACCGATTTATTTGCATTCATTTAATTCGCAGTATTTGATTTGGAATAAATTTATTTGCTAAAAAGTTGTATCCAGGAAAAGTCTTACACTTCTGTAGTGTTATGCCTTTTCAGCAGAACCAATAACAGCTTTTCTCCACGAATATAAGAACTTAAAATTCCAGCATGAAAAGCAAAATTGGGAATCAAGGCTACCCATAAATTCAGATTCCCATAGCCAGTCGACCTCTCCTGTGAACCGAAAAATAGATAAAAGTTTAAGACATACTCTCCGGTTTCAAAAATTGGGATCCATCATTTCTTTCAACTGCAAAGCAAGCGCTGGACCAAATACCGAATCTAGCTTCACCCGCCACAAGGTGGAGTCATTTCAACCTTGCTGTGCCGTCTTTTAAAAACAGTTTTTTTTTTTCTCACACTCAAAAAGAAAGCGTTTAACACAGCAACATTCAGCTGCTTCCAGTAGTCGAAAAAATGATAAAAATAACTTACTTTGAGCTATACCTCCGTAAGGCTGACTACTTTGCACTGGTCTGCAAAATTAGAGGAAATGGTGGTTAACCAAAGAGCTTTAACAACTTTTAACTTACATATATCTCTGAAACAAAATTAATATAGTACTGAATGGGTTGTTATGTGTACCCTCAAAATAGTCTTACACAGCACGAGCAAAAGAAATGTAAGGGACCTGCGTAAAGAGGTACTGGTGCTCATTGGTTTTGAAGTTTTGCTAGTTGGAATGGTGGTAAAAAAAAAAGAATACGAATAAACTGCTTGGGCATTCGATGATGTGCGGGTTGAGAGTGAATTTTCGACTGGACAGGATGAAGTTTGCTATTTCGCCCAAGAGTTCTTTTGCAGGATGAAAGGTAAAACAGCGACAAACATGAAGCATGCTTATGAGGTTCCGACGTCGCACAAATGCTTTACTACCTGACAAATATCGATGCTGTGCTCGAACTTAAAACGAACAAAGGCCTTCTTAGTTAAAAAGCGGCAAATTATTTACGGCATGATTTGTGAGAAACAAAGTGTTGTTTATTTGAAGCATTCCACTCTATTGAATGCATTTGAAAAACTGAAGCTACAATCATGCTTGAAGGATAAAATTGCAATCTTAAAAGAGATCATTTATAAAATATTAAAAAGAATCTTGGGCAAAAAAACAGAGCCCTGAGGTACACAAGTATTCAGATGGTGAATAATAGACTCTAAATTACTCAACGCCTAATGCATAACGACCATGGACCAGAACTGACTTTGGTCACTCTTCGAAGTCTGTGCTCCACATCGTGAGGAGTGAGCTTGACAACGAATGCCGGATATCTCTTAACGAGATAGCGGATTATTCCACAGTTCACCTGTACAAGGTGCCAGGACAAATTGACTTCCACGGAAACTTTAAAGCAGACGAACACGCCCGTACAGCTACTCCATACATCGACATCCACTTAACCACGATCAAACTAAACATTAAAAATAAATACATCCACCTAGCAAATTCAAATGAGTAAATGAACCAACTTGCAAACCTGGACACTCCTTAATAAACAGACAACCAGGAAGCTCAAAAACTTGAGCCGCAATTCTTTAAGCGTCCTCATATCAGTCCTCACGGGGCACTGTCTTTTTGGCTGACACTTCTCCAAAATCGGAGGCAGAGGAGGAAACCGATTGTGATCTCCTCGGCGAATGCCCGGCCATAGCAAAATCGAGGTAAAGGAATCTGGGTTCCCCTTTTTTCACATCTTCAACAGAACTTGCTAAAGCAAACCCAAAAAACCTTGCCAGATTCATTAGAGAATAGAATAGAAGAATTTCGTCCTTTCCGTCCTTTTGCCAATATTTCATAGGCTGACGAATGAATCTGCAATTAGTGGGGGAAGATTTTCCTCTTTAAGGGACCGGCTGTTTACTATCTTCTCCGAAAGAGACCACAACAATAGGATAGATGAAGAACACTGTGGCATGGGTTTGCTGACGGCAAAAAATACATCTCTGCAGAAGAATTTTTGGTATATCATCTGACCAGGGTAAATATTCTTTGATTTTTTACTTCAATTTTTGTCCATTTAAGACCCAAGACCTCACAGAAAAGCATTGCAATCAATTCGGACTCATCGAAGGGCTTTGTAAGACCTCTTAACCTGGCCAATTCCCTGATAATCAGAAAAGCCATAAACCACATCTAATATCATGCAAATAAATAACATAAAGATAACAGCTTGAAACTTCTAGCTTCGTTGAAAACTGTCAGATTTCTGGGAAGACTGCGGAAATATGTCTTCGGCTGAATCTTAAGTAGCAATTTTTAAAAACTCTTGAATGATCATAAAAATATTTAACAGCAACCCTGACTGCCTGACTGTTGGTCTAGACAATAAATGTTGTAAAAACGGTGTCTTCCTTAATTTTAATTTAACGATATGAATAAAATTAAGAAGCAATTAATTCTAGACAAGAGCTAGACATCATTTAACAAAATTGGCAAGAATTGAGCGTGCGTCCGTCTTGGGCAACATTTTGTGTTTTTTAGAACAGACGCAGTTCCATTCATAATTGTGCGCCTGTGGAGTGACTTGTTAGCCATGAAACCGATTCCAAATTAAACTGATTACAAATGGCTTATCAACAAAGACGGTAGGAAACCAATGAAAAGTCATAAAAGCCATAAAACCAAAAGATCTCTTATTAACGTTTAATTTGTATATGGAAATGTATGTTGGACTCCAATCTAAAACTCATTAATGTGCAAGTGATTCGCGGATAAAAATATAAAAATCAAATTAGTAGTTTCTCCATGAGGAAGGTCAGGCTGTTGCGAAAGGTTATGCTAACAAGCTGTGATCCTTCGTAGGCGTTGTTCATAAAAAAAAGTGTCTTTCATTATCACCGAAATGTATGCGAGAACAGGCGATTTTTATTTTATTAGTTTCCATGTAGCCAAATATTTGCTTCTAAAGTTTTCAAGGCTTAGCATCGAATTTGACAGCCAATTTAATGTTTTATATGCTAAATTTTTAATCATGAAGATTCATGGTTTTTATTTGTCACTAAAGTTATTAAATATTGTTCAAAAGTTGTGAAATCCATAGGCAGCTTATCCTTGAGAATGTGGGCTAGCTAGCCATTTGTTAACACACTCAATTGTCACACAAGATAAGGTCGCACAGGGTTAAAAGGAGATTGCATTGAAGCGGAATTTACTTTTTGAAGATAGAGCTTGAAATGTGCCAAAAAAATGAAGCATGTCCTTTCGTCTAAGCAATTTCTACAAAATTCGATTGAGAAGATGCCTTATAGAGTCAAGTGTCGGCATATATTGCAGCTTGTTTTTATGACACTAAAGTGCGGTCTTTGGCAAATTTAAGCTTAAGCTCAGTTGAGTCTGCTTGAGTATGGTAAGTTTTATTTTATTGAGGACTGCGATCGTTAATTTTTCTTTTAAAAAAACGACTGGAAGCGAGGATGACTACCATTGTTCCTGCTCTGGTAAGCTACTGTGCTATCCGTACAGGACTTGAGCGGTAGTTAGAGCTTGTTCCTTATAAGTGTCAAGGATTTAACAACTGTTTATTTTTGTTAAATTGCGGTTTTAAATTTATTTGCTCCAGCTATTTGAAGAGAGTTCCAGATGAAGAAAAGACGTGACGAGCTTAAATTTCTTGAGGCAGGAGTTTTCGAATTACATGTTCGGGCCGACTGAGCAAATTTAAGCTTTTCGGTGAGGTACCCAGGCAATTGGTTGTGAATTGCCTTGCGCATGAAGATGCACCATCTTATATCAATATATTCAAGCAAAGTGCACCCAAGAATTAGCCGATGATATTCAGAAACATGGTCATACCTCCGCAGTCCGAAAACATATCCGGTGGTGTTATTAAAAGCGACAAGTAACTTATGCTGGGAATCGGGTTTGCAATAAACTACGGCAGCATAACAGATAATTGGTATTATTAGGGTTTTGACCATCCTTAATTTTGTTCCTAAAGGAGTGAATACCGCAGACAGCCAAAGTATGCGGAGAGTTGCATAAGTGCGTCCAACCGTATAGTTCACATGATCTGTGGCGAAAAGGCTTCTGTTTATCTTAAACCCAAGACTGGTCACTCTGTCTACATACTTAAGTCGAACGTGCGCTTAGAATACTGGCAGTATCAAGTCTGTGTCAAAAAAATTACTAGAAATTATTATAGCTTGTGATTTATTAGGTTTAAGTATAAGACCATTACACACAGACCAGTTATGTATTTCCAACAAGTCTTCATTAAGTCTGAAAATGAGATCCTCAACCAGACCAATGGGCCTAGATAAGTGTACTTGTACATCATCGCCATAGAGATGTAAGGACATATTTTTACATACTTTTTGTAGGTCATTTATATACAAACAGAACAGAGTAGGTCCCAGAAAAGACCCCTAAGAACGACGTTTACGCTGAACGACCATGGATCGCTGGACAAATACCGACGTGATATTAGCTTTAAATTTTGTATTGTGGTAGTATTACTTTCGTTACTAGTGGGATGCTACTCTTCATTTACATGCTGCTTTCGATATTGAAATTTTCGTGAGCCTTAGCTAGAGCAATGTTGTACCTTCGCTCTTTGTAGCCTAGGCTTGGTAGTCGACAGACTTATATCTTCTGGACTAGATCAAAATTTATTATATCTTGTATATCTCTTCCATCTTCGTCATTCGCATTCTCCCGTCTAGCCCAACATTCAGTTCCATAAATATACCAATTCATGTGTTTTCAAAATTTGGTGCAGTTTAATTTCCTGGGCTAGAAGCTACTCTCGTTTAAATCTATTAGACGACGTCAAAAGGGACATCCCTCGAAGTTGTTGAAAGATGTACAGTGTCATTCAAAAAACGGTGGAAGTTTTGTTATCTTAAGAGGTTTAAAACGTTTTATGGTATATTAAGAGGGTTAACATTTTTCACATACGATTATTGGAGCAAAAAATTGTCAGACCGAAAAATGGGTTTTTTTGGTACCTGGCTTATTTTTAAAGACTACAAAAAAATTGCTTTATTGGTGCAGTGTTTTCTTAATTGCTCCTCCGACAAATTCTCTATCTAATTGGCACTTTTTTGGACCTCCTCTTACTTTTATTACAACTGCACATCGGAGAGACATTGATTCAGATAGGTTGTTCTATGTGGATGCAGGTATGATGTTACCGGTCCGTATAGGTACATTCTTTAGGTTTTCAATTGAATTTGGACGCTTCTTTGCAAAAAGTTTCAATTGGATTGAGATCTGGACTGAAAGGAGGCCTTTTTAACCTTAGAAATACACAAAAATGCAAATATTAGATTTAGTCAAAGAAGTTGTAGCTTATCTAAAAGCTTGATATTTATCTTTCACATTAAAAAACAAAACAAGTTCATACTTACAATTTTACCTTGATGTCAAGGAGCTTGTTCTGTTGAAAAATTAATCTGCAAGTGTCCCCAAACTTCTAACAATTGATTCCAGGAAGACCATTCTACCTTTTTCATCGTCCATGACTTGAGTCCAATAAAGATGCTCCTCGATGCAATCATTTATCTCCGACTCTTATTGGAAAATCTAGCTTCAGTACTGGCTTGAGTATCTAAGTCCAACTTTCATGAGGCTTTTCCTCACTGAGCTTGACAAAATTATTTTTGTTGTAGCTCGACATGTATCGTCTTTAAGATCCATCAAAGCCTTGAAACAATCTTCCACTGTTGTCGTCTATTTTGCCCTTATTGAGTCTATTTTTCTGCTGAAAGTCCAAGTCTTATATATATATTTTTAGATTCCATGTCACAGTTTGTTAAGAAACATTTAATTTTTTACAAATTTAACGTGTTGTCAAACTCAGAGGTGACAGACAAAATTTTAACTGATTTTTCCCATTTTTTTCACTAAAAGACTTGGGCTTTTTTTCGACTGCCATCGCGAGCTAAAAGCACCCCTATTCATAATAACATCGTTTTTATGCAATATTTGTACAACATTTTTCTACCTGATGCAACAAATTCCAAGAATTGCCCCTGAAAAAGGATTTTAAAGCTTTTGACCAAAACGATTCGAACGGCATTGTATTTAGCATCATTTGGCTGTTATTGGATAAAATAAAATGTAAAGAGCTGTTGTTTTAATGGTCAGACATGATTTCTTTCTCCCAACTCAGTAGAGTTAAGGTGAATGCGTCCTAATAAAAAATCCAAGTGAAATTTAAAATTTCAGTTTGTAAGATGTCAGTCATCCGAGCCATGTTCTTCTACAATACATCTTAGAACATCTTCATCGGCTGAATTTTTGTTTTCCTGATAAACCTTGATATGGTTGTGCATCTGCTGTAAAATCTGTTGTAAATGAACCACAATTTCTTTGGTGAAAACATTTCCTTTGCAAATTTAGAGAGACTTTTCATTTTGCCTTTTTGTAAAATAAACAAAAGTAATTTCACTTAAAGTACCTCTCCATGAACTACATTGATCCCAAGCTTCTCGTAGTCTTTCTATTCCCTCCTGAAGAGCCGATGATCACATGATCTTAATACTACCGCCCGCTTTGCGCACCTCCTTTGTTCCAGATTTTCAGATACGCTATCCATATTTTGTCAACAGATATTTTTCACCCTTGACATTGATTTGATATTTGTGAAGTAAGTGGACAAGAGTGGAATATTCACGCCTATTTGTACTCGGGCCATTTTCGGTCAAACTTCGCGCAATTCAACTGCTCCAGACTTCTTTCCTTTTCGTTTTCTTAAATCCAGAACAAACCATAGACCATGAAAGCTTTCAAAAAGATTGTCCGATAAGAGTGCTTGAACTTATCACCCCAAGGCCTTTTTTATTAATTATCCTTAGACGTTTGTTTATATATATCGATAATGTCTTCTGGATATTAAATAAACTCTTTTTTTTAAACCAAATATAACAGCACGAATGGTTGTAATTGTCCCTCATACGTGCTTCTAATAAACTTCAAAACTATATGATTTTCATGAACAATTTGTTTTAATTGGCGCCCGACACAAAACCTATTCCAACAAAAATCAAACGCAATTATACGTCTTCAAATATAAGTTAGTTTGATTTGACTCACAACTCTGCTATTTCACTTCACTTTAATTGAACAAAAACAATTAAATTTTTAATTCGTTTTCATTTCTGCTTTCATCAAATTCTAGGCGAAAAATTGGACTCGAATCTGACGCCAATTCTAGAGAAGAACGTCATTCGTCACAAGGGCGGCTATGTAATCAAATGTGGCGATCAAATGATTGACTTTAATCACAATTTCCGTTTGTACATAACCACTTGCCTGCGGAATCCCCATTATCCTCCCGAAACAATGGTCATGGTAATTGAATAAAAAAAACTAAACAATCATCCGCAACCAGCAATTCAGCAAACACTATTTCACTTATTTCTCTCTCTTCTTTTCTTCTTTGCCCGTTTCATGGAACTTAAAACAAACAACAGGTAACTATACTCAACTTTATGATTACCGAACAAGGACTCAGGGAACAGCTGCTGGCAAATGTCGTTGCACACGAACGTCCCGATTTGCAAGAGAAGAAGGAGCAACTTATAATTGAATCGGCAAAGAATCGTGACGCTCTCTACAATATCGAGTCGAAAATCCTCGAGGTGGGCGAACTAAAACAAAGAACGAAACAAACAAACCCAAAAAAAAAAAAACAGAAACTTTTGCTAACTGAAAAATCTACATTCCCGTAGGTCCTGTCGACGTCCGAAGGCAATGTGCTGGAAGATGAAAACGCCATCAACATACTTTCGTCCAGTAAAATCCTTTCGGAGGATATCCAAGAAAAGCAGATTATCGCGGTCGCAACCGAAACGGAAATCGATGCCGCCCGCCAACAATACATTCCAGTAGCCAAACATTCGGCCATTCTGTTCTTCTGCATCAGCGAGCTGGCCAACATCGATCCGATGTACCAGTATTCGTTGGGGTGGTTCCTAAATCTCTTTGTCAATGGCATCCTGAAGGCGCCCAAATCTAAAGTGCTCGCCGAGAGGCTGGCTAATTTAAATGATTTCTTCACAAAGTCAATCTACGAGAACGTATGCCGGTCGCTTTTTGAAAAGGATAAACTTGTAATCTCGATGGTTATGTGCGTTGGTATCCTTGTCTCGCAGGTGAGTGGATGGATGGGTGAATTGCAATATGGGGGTGCCTCAACACTGGCGGCCTGATTGTCATGCATTGCTCGGGTGCTTCTCCGCTTAATAATTCATAGTGATTTTATGTACAAGTGGGTGGGTGGGCTGGCTGGTCGTGCATCAGGCGCCAAGGACTGGTGCATCCTCTCGGGCCAGTAATAAGCTTATTAATCAAAATTTTAATCTGTGTTTCGCGCGTTGCGATATCATTATAGGGGAAAATAGATAGATCGCATTTGGTGTTCTTCCTGACTGGAGGCGTTGGCCTGAAAGCTGTTCCGCCTAATCCTGCGCCCGGATGGCTGCCCGATAAGGCTTGGACGCTGATTTTTCGAGCCAGTGACTTGAACGGGTAAGCATATTAGACATGCTTGAATTGTCTACTTCGAGTTGATCGAACGACACAAAAAAAAAGCAAACACAACAGTTAATAGGATTTTTTCTACGCGAATGAGTTAGGATGTGTATAGAAGTATCCTTTGGATGCACGAGGCTTGGTTTTACCAAGAGAATGCGAGTGGAAATTTCATTATTTCCTCCTTCATTTCATTTTTTTGTTGTTTTTGTTAGCATCCAAATGCCAGGATTACGGGTAATCGTTTGTTTTGCTTTAAGGCGGTCTTAGTGTATGCTGTAAGAGAAGGCATTCTTGCCGTCACTGGAGTGAATCATAAATAACTTTCCTTGAGATTTTATTATCCTTGAGAAATATATGCAATCTTAATAAGAGACCGAAGGAAAGAGGAGAAGCGAAACAGAAGGGATTATTAACGTAGAGTCAAGACAGAGAAATTGTTTTTATAAGGATACTTGGTCGGGTAAAATTTAACCCCATATATTCTCTCAGGATAACTTGAAGGCTTTAGCGGCGTGATTAGCGTAAATTTACTACACTACTGTTGCCTGTTGAGCATGAGAATTGACATTTGAAAAACACAGTGGAGAGAAGCGCAGACTGATATCAAATCTCACTGAATATGCAGTGTTTAGGGGTCTTCATTTGGATAAAACTTGTTGCCAATAAAATAATAATAAAATCCTTTTTTTTATCTCAAAATTTTCTAAAGACTTGGTCAATAACTTTTAAATCAAGCTATGAAGAGACAATCTCATTCAAAGAGTGTAGGTGGCGTCAAAAAAATAAGTTATAAGTTGAATGTGTAGGTTCCAGGTACTTAAGACATGTCTCATTTGAATTACCGTCCATAGTGAAAAGAGAATTTTCATGTTAGCTTTACATGCATCTGAAACTACTCCGCGAACTAAATTTATATCGCAGCCCAAAGCAGTTTTTCGGAATTTACGTCTAGCGTCGGATAAGAATTGTAAGAAAGAGCAACGATCGATGCAGTTTTCCGATAATAAAAAGGGCTTTTGACGGTATCAGGTGCCCGTAGCTCAGTGGTTAGTGCGTCTGCTGCTGAGTGTGAATACCCGGGTTCAAATTCGGGTAAGAACATCTGACATATTTTCACGGTCTCACCTTTCGCGAGTGACAGACAATCTCTCCAATGAGTACAAATGTCAAGAAAAAAACTACTGTAACCATTTGGTGTCGGCATGAATCTGTAGGTCCAACCCCCGCAATTTGCAAAAAATGTCAGACTCACAAACAAATGGTGAAGCTAGGTGTTGGACTTCCAATGGCCTGTTGCGGAACTTACTTATTTTTTTCCGAGTCTAAACCTCTTGCTCAGTAGATTTAAAGGGCAAAAAATACTGTGATGTAAGGATGCTGAATTCGTCAAAAAAGTGGCCAGGACCGTGTCGGACATGCACACGAAGGGCTCCGTGAAATTTTACATAGGCTACTTACTTGCTTAAACATGAGATACGATTTTTCCCTTGTGCTATAAGACATTGCTTCCTGTAAAATTTCATGAATCTAGGTCAATGGGAAGAACATAAACAGCTGTATCGTTTGTCTGCGTAATTTAGGAAGCTTGACTTTTCTACAGTCATTAGTATTTGATATAAATTTCGACTTCCATTCGTTCCTCAGAAAAAGGGTATTAATAGACAGGCAGACATATAATCGGACAAAGAAGTGATCCTTTAAAGTTCTGTTTTTCCTTTTGAGGTACGGAAACCTAAATTTTCTTCTTCAACATCTTATTCAGCATAATTTCAAAATATCTCCAAAAAAAAAAGAATATCGGACGGCTTCTAGTGACAGCAAGTACAGAACTAGCAGGAGAAATTGAACATGATAACTTCTGGATTATCGAAGATCCTAAGGAGGGAGGTGTTTCAAAATTTGCATAATCCTCGCTTCATAGTGCAAAAATTCGACCTATTTCATTGATTTTACCGTATTCAATGACGATAATATGGCAAATGTTGTCACCGCCGATGAAGGTCCAAATCCTCCGCTCATTTGAAAAGAAAAGCTCGACGTTATCTTGGGTTTAATCAAAGTATCTTATCGGTGGGAATCGATACCTTCCTTCACAAGCGAAAGCCAAAAGCACTTAGAGTAATAAGCCTCCTTCCGAACATTCATTAGTAAGTTATTTCAAAAAGTGATCAAATCAGCTCTCAAAAAGCTGTTATCGTGGTAAACAGAATATAACAGAAAGTTCCCACTCGTCGACAGAATGGGAAGCCAATAACGACTCAAAGTCTCGGATAGCTTCTGTTTTTAATCAAACATAAAACCACTCTGCTGGCTGGAACCAAAATAGCTTGCGCAATTACAAAAAGAGTGTTTCAAAGCAGCCAACTCAATGTCAGGGGTAAAGTGATCTTCATAAAACACTGACCTTATGCGGCACCTTGCTTTTATGTGGATGTCTTGTATGATTCCACATGAGAGCAAGCTGAGAGAGATGGAAGATTGTACAAAACAATATATCCTAACGATTTCCTTCAAAACGAAATCAATCAAATTCGAACGGCTTTTTGCAAGAGCACCTGAATGGCCTGATTCAGAAGAGACATGCAGAAGCTTTAATGTTCGCAAATAAAGCCTACAATGGAGACGTCGTCGCTCGCATCTCAGCAAGAGCCCGCGCTTCAGTTGAACACTATCTGTCAAGACAAGGCGGATGCTATGAGGCAGCTCCAACAGGGCAATTTTATTTTATGTTTAACTAGCGGCCGAAGGCGATTTCGTGTACATAAAAAATTTGAAGAACTCAAAGCAGTCTTAAAACAAACGTCCACTGCCACCAGATCGAATTAATTATCCAAACAATGTTAAGTCAAAGGCAATTTTTATCTAGAGTAGATTTCCTCGACGCCGAGCGAAAATAACTACTGACGGATTGGAATTAAATTTGAAAATATTTTTACAATTTGTGGTTCAACCTTAACATATACAGATATGTCATTGTGGACTTTTTTATAGAACTGTTTAAGTTCAATAAATTTTCTATAGAAAGCAATTTAATAGTTCTTACCGTTAAAGCAGCGTTCGTAAAAAGACACATTCGGTCGATTGTTTTTATTTTTTGTCGACTTTGGTTATAAAATTACTTGCCACGAAATTATACCCCTTTCAAGTATTAGCGTAGAGTGAAAAAAACCAACTGGGAGTATTTGGAAAAAATATTGAAAACTATTACCGACCTGTGCCTCGTTGAACCAC
This sequence comes from Orthonevra nobilis, assembly GCA_963555765.1. Lineage (NCBI taxonomy): Eukaryota > Metazoa > Arthropoda > Insecta > Diptera > Syrphidae > Orthonevra > Orthonevra nobilis. The sequence continues at coordinate 129,678,327 of OY743225.1, forward strand.
ATGGGACATGGATAAGTTAACATTTAACGATGATGAAATTTTCATAGCAAATGGCCTTTCTGAGGCACCGTGTAAGCTGTTAGGACGCTTATACTTTGGCATTAAATCTGCTTCTTTTGACCTGACATGAACAGCATTACAATGTTTAAATATAGACACTGATCCAGGGCAGTAGACAGCAGTTCAACAATACGCAATTTGGGGATGGTATTTTATGTTTCCTTGTAAATTCACTAGATCTATTTTTGCCGGATTGACTTTGAGACCCCGATGGTGATCTTTGCGTAGGCACCAAAAATTTCGTTAAGACTTTCATTTTAAGTTTGTAGGACTTTGTTTGCTTATACAATGACAAGTATTCACTAAAAAATCATTGTACTGCGCAGCTTTGAATTGACACGCCCTGAGAAGATGCTAGGGTGACAGTTGCGTCGTCTTGATACAAAAATTCCATAGAATAGACTTTGCGACTTGAAAGCAATAAGAAAATATAGTAGAAGGCTTGATTCATTGGTTATGATTCTTCCTTAATGTGGATTACATTTTCAACCAACATTCCAACGCCGATTCCGCCGACTTGCCTTGAACTGTGTTAGAAACGGTCCTTTTGTATTTGCTTTTTTTTTGAATATCAGGTGACCTCTCAAGGATCTTTACCAGGATGACTGTGAAACCGATCTCTCTATTGATAGCCTTGCCTAAGACTGTGCATAAAAGTTTTAAGACTTAAGAACTGTAAGGATGTTGGAGACCCAATAGTCCAATCTATATTTTTCAAGTCATTTATTCTACCATCTTAGATTCAGCAAGCCACTGAACTGCTGCTTGTGGTTTATTTATGGTTCTTTTTTCTGCAAGGTGTGTTTTTTCTAGGTTTGTTCGTGTCTGCTTTCAGGAAAAATTCCATCCTTGTTCCAGCACTATTCTTAAAAAATATATTCCGAATTCTAGAAGATTCCCATCTTTCTGCAGTTGGACTAATAGAACTGCTTGAAAATGTTCTCTTAGACTGCCAATTTTGGTGTGCTTCCTCCACGGAAGATCAAAATGTATCTTTTCTACCTTCCTGGAACTTGCAATACCTTTGATTAAAAGTTGAGATGAAAGCGTGTCCACCTGAATGGACACGATTAAAAATCGTCATTGGAAGGACTTGCTTGGACTAACTTGTTATCTATGCGTTTTTGCCCGCAGATGTTTGCTTACCACTATCCATCCGTCCTAGCTCATTAAGCGTTTGAATAATACGAGAGGTATACCATTTTAGGGTTCCATACCGCTGACCGTTCATCCGTCTGTCTGTCACAGTATTGAAAGTAGACACTTTAATATTCACAGACAACCAACATGATAGTTAAAATCCTACACATTTCGCTTTACAGACTCAAGGGACTTCACTTGGCGTTCACAAAGAAAATCAACGAATGGAAAATCTTTTATGATTTATCTGCGCCGGAGCTGGCCCGTTTCCCTGAGCCATACCAGAATGCCAGCGAATTGATTAGTTTGATTTTATTGAGGTCCATCAGACCGGATAAAGTTGTTCCCGCTGTCCGAGTGAGTAATAGATGAGTCCGATCTCAAAACCTAAAAAATTTCCTCATTTTTATAACATTGACATTTTCGTCCATTTACAGGATTTCATTACCCGAAATATGGATCAGTCATTTGTCGAGCCACCACCCTTCGACCTGAATTCATCATTCGCTGACAGCTCACCCACGACACCGTTGGTATTTTTATTGTCTCCCGGTTCGGATCCCATGGCAAGTGTGTTTATGTATGCGAAACAACGGAACATGTACGACAAGTGAGTTAATTGTGTGTCATATGTGCGCTGGCACGACTGACCCAACTCCTGGACTGGAACACATAAATAATAATATTTAATCGTGTCCTTTTTTTTTGTTTTCTTGTATACCATTTGACCAGGTTGAAAACGATTTCACTGGGCCAAGGTCAGGGGCCAAGGGCTGAAAAAATGATATTGGAAGCGAACCGTTATGGACATTGGGTTATTTTGCAAAATTGTCACGTCGCCGTCAGTTGGATGGGCGAACTGGAGAGGATTTGCAACGATGGAGCCCTTGCGGATTCGGCACATACGGATTATCGTCTATGGTGTACATCGTATCCGAGCGAAGTGTTCCCGGTGTCTGTGCTCCAGAATTCGGTTAAGATGACAAATGAGCCGCCTAAGGGACTTAAAATGAATATGTTGAGATCCTTTGGTTCGGATCCCTTGGTTCGGGATAAATTCTTTTCGAAGGCTTTCTCCAATCGACCATTGACCAGAATAAGCTGGCTCAGGGGTGTGTTTGCGTTGGTGTTCTTCCATGCAATTGTACAAGAGCGACGGGAGTTCGGACCCTTGGGATGGAACATTCCCTATGAGTTCAATGAATCGGATCTGAAGTGAGTATGCTATTCTGATGTCTTTATGGTTTTATTTTATTGCTCAAGCACGTGCCCGGGAAGTCTTGTGATTTGTGCTGAGCTTTGTGTCTAGTCATTTTATTGTCAGAACGTTGGATTTGCACTTAAAATAGTGGAGGGATACTTATTTAGTGATGACGTTTTGGGAGGCTTTGTGCTGTGGAGAAAAGTCAATTCATTATGGGATGGCCAGAAGTCAGATGAAGACTGAAAAAATTAGAGGGTGGTCAATTTGTTGGTTTCTTGTTTAAACAGACAAGCTCAAAAAATTAATATTGACTCGGATTTGTGTTTGAACAACGTTTGGAAATATTGCAAATCACTTCCAAAGTGGATTCTGTGCTGCCGAAGTATTGTGGAATTTGAAATGAAATTTACGTCCAACCACATTTGGTGTTGTTGGTGAGAATAGTTCGTGAGACTGACTTGCTAATTAAAAGACGAAAATATTCCCGCGTTCATCGTGTGCGCTCACGTTATCTAGACCATCAAGGCTCCTCAAGAGAGGTACCCAGACATAAAAACCCATCTTTTATTATTTGAAATTGAAGATTTGAACTATGGTTCGAGTAAGATTTGACTGCATGCCACATCAGCTGTCCAACAACCGACCATTGAGAAATCAGTCGTTTCAGTAATGTCACTTGGTGGTTAAGGAGATCGATGATACGTGAATAGCCCAGATATCATTCAGGCACTCAAGAAAAATGTTGGTCAAGCTATTCGTTAAATTGGAGGCGAAGCCATCGAAAATTAATTGATCAGTAATTTTTATAGTGCAGCCGTTGACAACTAATTAGAAACGATAAAGAAAATGGAAGAAAAACTTAAAAAAAAATAGAGAAACATACAAACATGTGTGGTATAATGCCTAATAATTTGTCGGAAATCCTTTTTGCTTCAACACTGATCCATATCGTCTTTGCATTGATTTGATCAGGTTTCGGCATCGTTCCACTGGAATCGCGTACCAGGCTTCCTTCACTCTATCAAACAAATCGTTTAAATTCGTGATATTTTGTGTGCTGACGGCATTTTTAATATCGGCCCATAAATTTTCGATGGGATTCAGGTCGGGACTTTGCGATGGCCACTCAAGTACTCGCGTGGCATTTCGATCAAAAAACTGTTTTGTCCTTTTGGCGGTATGTTTGGGGTCATTGTCTTGCTGGAATGACCAAATAACCGGCATCTTTTCTTCGGCCAACGGTAGCATTACAATTTCCAATTTATCGACGTATTGATCTGCCTTCACTGTTCCCTCAGTACGATGAATTGGACCAACGCCGTTCCATGAAAAGCATCCCCAAACGAAAATTGATCCGCCACCATGTTTGACTACTGGTGAGGTGTATCTGGGATCGAGTTCTTTACCTTTTGGACGTCGGACGTACTTTCTGCCATCGGGGCCAATACGATTTATCTTTGCCTAGTCGCTCCACAATATAAATTTCCATTGGTTTGACATCCAACCGATATGTGTTTTAGCAAACTGAATGCGCCGTTTTCTATTGGTCGATTTAAGCTACGGTTTTGTGCGTGCGAGTCTTCCGTGAAGTCCAGCTTCCACCAAACGACGTGCCACGGTTCTCGTTGATATTCTGATGTCAGTCTAATCCAAAATTTCCCGCTGAATTCCTTTGGCACTTTTCCTAGGGTCTGCTTTCGACAATCGGACAATTTTTTTTTATCAATGTGGACTGTGGTTTTAAGCGGCCCCTTTCGACGTGCAACATCTTCTGTGGTCTCATATTTACAAAAATGAGAAATTGCGTTGAATACCATTTTTTTAGAACAATTCAACTGACTTGCAATGCGTTGATATGAGAATCCAGCATGGTTCAGCTCAACAGTAGCCTTTCGCAACGCTGGTGTGCAACTTTTGCGTTTGTCCATTTTATAAACAGCTTACTAATACAATTTTTTGTTAAATTTGTATTTACTCAAGCACAAATAATAAATACTTAATAAAATTTTCGTTTCTAATTAGCTGTCAACCAAAAGATCACACTTCTCAAATGATGTCAAATTGCGTATGCATGTTTTTTTAAAGAAGTAGAAAGATAGAAGACAACAAGCGCCAAAAAGGGCCGTAAGTTCACGAAAAATAAAAGAAAGTTGGGCATAAGCAAACACAATGTCATCGTTTCTAATTAGTTTTCAACGGCTGTACATATTTTTTAAAAGAAACCAACAGATGACCCACCCTTTACAAATAATGAATGGTTATGAAAAAGGCACAACTCATGCACCACATCAATGTGTTCTTCATGCTGCCCGTATACTTATTGACTTTCAAAAATAATATTTTGTGTAAACTACCTTGTGTCCAACACGTCTAAGAGAATTTTTGAGTTTGAAAATTCAGAATTTTTTTGTGCGCTGCATGGATCTTTATGGTTTGAATTTAATATTGAAAATAAAATTTGAATTTATTACACTCAATTGCAATATCGATTGCAATTTTATTTCCCACGCAAATAAAGTATAACCCAGAACTGGCACTCTTTTTGGTAAATCCTGTTGAAGTCTTTTCTTCGTCTATCAGTTTTTGAAACCATTTTTCCGTTTCCTGATTAATAATTTGTTTGCCTGCAAACACTTTCTTCTTTGGTTTTTAAAAAAGGTTTTTTTTAATCTTTGATTTGTCTCTTCTTGCTTTTATAAGCTTTATTTTGAAATCTTTGAAGTAATTGTAGCTCCTTCTCTTGAGCAAGTTTTTCCTTTTTTAACATCTTGGCTGTCTGTCTCGATTTCGCTTAATTTGCAGGTTCTGTTTGCATGATTTCTTCCGAAATTTCGATCGTGTTTGTCGCAATAATTTCTGTTTCAAGGATATCTTTAACTATATGTTGATGGTGTCCTTAACTAATGTTGACAAAAAAGTCTAGTCCCGCTAGTTAAAGACATCAAGTGTCAGTCACTGAATTATTTCTTAAGGAATTATTAAGTTTTCAGCTAACTTCACAGGTTTTAAATTTACTGCTATGATCACAAAGCAACGGATGACTTCAAAAATCCAAGTGAATTCTTGTCTTATGACATTTGCATGCCTGAACACATTAAAAATAGTTTCAAAAGTATCCAGCCACATGGAACCTTAAGAAAACGGAAAAATAATGGCAGGTGAACATCACTAAGAAGATATCGGTCACTAGGTAGATTCCTATATACTTTTTGTCATATCCTGAAAAGTTTGATATTCAGACATTTGTCCTTTTTGAAATTGCGTATTGCATATACTTAACTTAAAAGTTACTTATTCAAATTTATCCTGATGGATTGAAAGTAATTTTACATATATTTTTGGGCATGTTTTAAGCCATCGAAAATTAATTGATCAGTAATTTTTATAGTGCAGCCGTTGACAACTAATTAGAAACGATAAAGAAAATGGAAGAAAAACTTAAAAAAAAATAGAGAAACATACAAACATGTGTGGTATAATGCCTAATAATTTGTCGGAAATCCTTTTTGCTTCAACACTGATCCATATCGTCTTTGCATTGATTTGATCAGGTTTCGGCATCGTTCCACTGGAATCGCGTACCAGGCTTCCTTCACTCTATCAAACAAATCGTTTAAATTCGTGATATTTTGTGTGCTGACGGCATTTTTAATATCGGCCCATAAATTTTCGATGGGATTCAGGTCGGGACTTTGCGATGGCCACTCAAGTACTCGCGTGGCATTTCGATCAAAAAACTGTTTTGTCCTTTTGGCGGTATGTTTGGGGTCATTGTCTTGCTGGAATGACCAAATAACCGGCATCTTTTCTTCGGCCAACGGTAGCATTACAATTTCCAATTTATCGACGTATTGATCTGCCTTCACTGTTCCCTCAGTACGATGAATTGGACCAACGCCGTTCCATGAAAAGCATCCCCAAACGAAAATTGATCCGCCACCATGTTTGACTACTGGTGAGGTGTATCTGGGATCGAGTTCTTTACCTTTTGGACGTCGGACGTACTTTCTGCCATCGGGGCCAATACGATTTATCTTTGCCTAGTCGCTCCACAATATAAATTTCCATTGGTTTGACATCCAACCGATATGTGTTTTAGCAAACTGAATGCGCCGTTTTCTATTGGTCGATTTAAGCTACGGTTTTGTGCGTGCGAGTCTTCCGTGAAGTCCAGCTTCCACCAAACGACGTGCCACGGTTCTCGTTGATATTCTGATGTCAGTCTAATCCAAAATTTCCCGCTGAATTCCTTTGGCACTTTTCCTAGGGTCTGCTTTCGACAATCGGACAATTTTTTTTTATCAATGTGGACTGTGGTTTTAAGCGGCCCCTTTCGACGTGCAACATCTTCTGTGGTCTCATATTTACAAAAATGAGAAATTGCGTTGAATACCATTTTTTTAGAACAATTCAACTGACTTGCAATGCGTTGATATGAGAATCCAGCATGGTTCAGCTCAACAGTAGCCTTTCGCAACGCTGGTGTGCAACTTTTGCGTTTGTCCATTTTATAAACAGCTTACTAATACAATTTTTTGTTAAATTTGTATTTACTCAAGCACAAATAATAAATACTTAATAAAATTTTCGTTTCTAATTAGCTGTCAACCAAAAGATCACACTTCTCAAATGATGTCAAATTGCGTATGCATGTTTTTTTAAAGAAGTAGAAAGATAGAAGACAACAAGCGCCAAAAAGGGCCGTAAGTTCACGAAAAATAAAAGAAAGTTGGGCATAAGCAAACACAATGTCATCGTTTCTAATTAGTTTTCAACGGCTGTACATATTTTTTAAAAGAAACCAACAGATGACCCACCCTTTACAAATAATGAATGGTTATGAAAAAGGCACAACTCATGCACCACATCAATGTGTTCTTCATGCTGCCCGTATACTTATTGACTTTCAAAAATAATATTTTGTGTAAACTACCTTGTGTCCAACACGTCTAAGAGAATTTTTGAGTTTGAAAATTCAGAATTTTTTTGTGCGCTGCATGGATCTTTATGGTTTGAATTTAATATTGAAAATAAAATTTGAATTTATTACACTCAATTGCAATATCGATTGCAATTTTATTTCCCACGCAAATAAAGTATAACCCAGAACTGGCACTCTTTTTGGTAAATCCTGTTGAAGTCTTTTCTTCGTCTATCAGTTTTTGAAACCATTTTTCCGTTTCCTGATTAATAATTTGTTTGCCTGCAAACACTTTCTTCTTTGGTTTTTAAAAAAGGTTTTTTTTAATCTTTGATTTGTCTCTTCTTGCTTTTATAAGCTTTATTTTGAAATCTTTGAAGTAATTGTAGCTCCTTCTCTTGAGCAAGTTTTTCCTTTTTTAACATCTTGGCTGTCTGTCTCGATTTCGCTTAATTTGCAGGTTCTGTTTGCATGATTTCTTCCGAAATTTCGATCGTGTTTGTCGCAATAATTTCTGTTTCAAGGATATCTTTAACTATATGTTGATGGTGTCCTTAACTAATGTTGACAAAAAAGTCTAGTCCCGCTAGTTAAAGACATCAAGTGTCAGTCACTGAATTATTTCTTAAGGAATTATTAAGTTTTCAGCTAACTTCACAGGTTTTAAATTTACTGCTATGATCACAAAGCAACGGATGACTTCAAAAATCCAAGTGAATTCTTGTCTTATGACATTTGCATGCCTGAACACATTAAAAATAGTTTCAAAAGTATCCAGCCACATGGAACCTTAAGAAAACGGAAAAATAATGGCAGGTGAACATCACTAAGAAGATATCGGTCACTAGGTAGATTCCTATATACTTTTTGTCATATCCTGAAAAGTTTGATATTCAGACATTTGTCCTTTTTGAAATTGCGTATTGCATATACTTAACTTAAAAGTTACTTATTCAAATTTATCCTGATGGATTGAAAGTAATTTTACATATATTTTTGGGCATGTTTTAACAATTTGTGTGCATATCTTTCAGAGACCATTTCGAGGTCAACAACAATTAAATATCTCTTACCGATAAAGCTGCGTTTGCAAAAAGCATTTCTTTGGCTGTTTTTTTTTGTCGAATTTGTTAACGGAATTGGGCACAACGAAAGGCCCTTTTATTTATATGTATTTAGTCTCCATCTAGCTTTAAAGTTCATTCTAAATATTGATGAAAGAATTTTCGAAATTAGAGGAGCTGTTTAGAAGCTTACCTCCTGCCTCTCGTTTTAAATGAAAGTAAAGATCACAGTTGGAAAACGTACGGCTTGTGATGTGGGCTTTTTTTTAATATTAACACTCTTTTAATGCGTGTAGCACAGAACGAGCGGAAGAATTAAGAGGAGAATGAAAGATTTTGTAGTGTTTTGAGAAACTCAGGTGTATTTCAACTCTTCCTTGGGTGGAGCCCGAAACGGGATGAAGGATTTTCATATCGACCTATATGACTATATATGAACTTAGAAAGTTTGGACGATTAAGCTAAACACCCTGCTTTCAGTGCTATGCCTTCACAGCAGAGCCATCTACACACAATCTACACAAACCACTGCTTTGAAAACATGAATTAGGTACTGAGCCAATACAACAACCACTACAACAACGCCACCCATTAGTAGACTAATATCGCTGGTCGACCAATCCAGTGATAATGCCATTAACTTGATCCCAATGGCAAATGGTGATTGGACCAGAGACGAAAAACTAGACCACTCTAGGAATCGAAACTGAGACGAATCAATTGAAAGGCAGGCGCTCTACCAACTTCGCCACCCAGCTGTTGCGAGCTGCGTGTACGTTGAAGCCACATCCAAGAATTTTAGTCCTTTTTGCACATTAAAGGCACTTCCATTCGAAGAAGTGAAGAACAGTTCTTTGGGGTGTTTTTGTCAATCACCGTGAAAGGTTAAATGAGGGCACATTGGGTGGAACACGCCGTTTGCGAAATTCCTGCAAAAATTGGGCTCAAGAAATGAAATGATTAAGTTATCTGTGTGCCGAAACAGGGTGCAAGGCGGGAATAATTCGCACAGAATACCGCGTGTTTTGAGCGTTGTGTGACATAATCGGGTCACCTTTTCCTGAGACATTTCCTCGTAGATTTCAGTGTTTTGTATGCTGACATGTGTGGATTTAAAGACGATGTCGCCGTGATTTTCCAGGCCGGTACTTACCACAATACGAGATGATTTCTATATTGCAATACAGCTTTAGGTGTTCACACAGTAAAATGTCGTAAGCCAGGATTTGCGTCGATAAATTAAACTGGACATGAGATAGATAGGGTTGGTATTTCTGACATCATTTCCTCAAACCTGGCAGATGATCTTGTGCGTGTTCTCTACCATGAATCACAGCCGAATTTAAAAGCATCAGCATGCAGAGTATCTCTTTCCACAGGCTTCAAAAAGACGTTAAACTGCATCAACGACTGGAGTTGGAATATAAAAAGTTTTCCTTCAAATCTTTTGTTGTTCCTAAACATTTCGATTTCCTTGAACTGGAAATGTTTATAGGCTTTTCCCGAGTCACTGTTGCTCTTCTCATGGTTAAACATGGTTACTCTTCTCTAGAAGCTGCTCGAGTTTTTCTTGACAGCCTCTTCTTATGAGACATAGCTGCTGCCTTCTTCTGTCCTCCCTCGTCATTAAAGAACACAGTTCTTATTGAAAATGATTGGCAGCCTAAAGTGGTCTCAGCTTTTTCTTGAAATGTAGTGGAGCTTCGTGCCATGAAGACGAAGGCACTAGATAATTCGAGAGTCTTTAGCTAAGATGCTCTCTTTTGACTCCAGCTGTCTATTTTCAGTATCCTACTGCGGCCAATGTTGATGCTTCAAAAGGTTTGAAAAAAATTGACATTAGCCAATCTGGAAGTCCGCAAATAATCTTATTCATTTTCGTGTTTTTTTTTAATCGAAAAAAACTTTGAATGAGACAACAAGTAAACTAATAGACTGTCCAGTTTTTAAATATTCGATAATCTATTAAAAACTATTTAAACTAGTCCCACTTGATGCAGCCTCAAACTTTTTCAAAACAAAACGAAAAAAAAGTCATTCAAAACTCTGCTTAAAAGAAAACAATCTTATAATCTCTTTGATCAAATTTCAAAAAGATGAAACTCTTTCCCATTTAATCGAAATCTGCTTTGACATACCACTTAGGCTTATCCCAAAACACATACATAAATCAATCTCCTTTCATCCTTTCACAAATGTATTCCATACCCAACAATCGTCTAACATAACAATAAAAAAAAAATAACTCTCCTTCTTTCAGGATATCCTTACTGCAGTTGAAAATGTTTCTGAAACAAGGTGACACCATACCGTTCCAAGGACACATCTATCTAACCGGAGAATGCAACTATGGTGGTCGTGTCACCGACGACAAAGATCGTCGTCTAATCTTATCGCTCCTAAACAAAAGCTACAATCCCGATGCCATCGAAATCGACAAGTAAATCCCGCCAATTTCATTTTCCCCAACCAAAAAGTAACAAATCCACAACTAATAGTTTTGTTGTTTCTTTGTAGCTATCCGCTTTCACAATCCGGAGACTACTGCATCCCAGAATACCCAACCCGTTCCACATGCAACGACTACATCTCAAGCTTTCCACTTAGCCCACATCCGGAAGTTTTCGGTTTACACGAAAACGCTGATATAAATCGCAATAATAAGGAAACCAATGGTGTAAGCAAATTTTCACACACAAACCCCAAGTCCATGTCCTTGTCTTTGCCTTTTTCCACATTGTTTTCTTTTACGAAAAAAAATGCCACAAACAAACAAATCCATTTTCCGTTGTCGCTTCCACGTCAAACGGATAAGAGAAAATAGAATTTTCAATTTATTTTACTTGTTTCGTTTCGTCCATTGTTTATCCAATAACAAACACGTGTATCCTGATATCGTGAATTTCAATCTTACAGCTTCTTCAGGGAGTGCTGCTTACCCAAACCGAACTGTTGGCATCAATAAGAGCATCATCGGCCACAGATTCAGCCGAAGATCCAGCTTTCCATGTCTGCAAGGAGATTCTAATGCGTTTCCCACAGCCCTTCGATATTGAGGAAGTTTCCACCAAATATCCTGTTATTTATACGAATTCCATGAACACGGTACTCCGGCAGGAGCTCATAAGGTAAATAAGAACCTACATACTACTCCTTTCGTTTTTGTCTTCGGTTTGGAAAACAATGAATTTTTTTGAAAAACGTGTCACTGTAGTTTCCATTCCGAATGGTGAATTGTTAAAACGACAAAATACTTGCGCCAGGATAATCCCCATCGATATGGCAGCGACATCGTTCTGCGGCTTATCCTGGCTGTTTTGTGGTTTTAGACTTTGTTCGTTCGTTTTTCAAAAATGAAATTTTATTTGAAAAAAAAAAAACACTGTCCTCGAATTTAGATTCAATCGACTTTTGGATTATTTGCGGAAGAGTTTGGTAAACATTCAGAAAGCGGTTCAGGGACAAATCGCAATGATACCGGAGCTGGAACGGGTGCACGCATCAATGGTGATTGGAAAACTTCCAAGGGCCTGGCTAAACAAGAGCTATCCCTCACTGAAGCCGCTCGGGAGCTATATCAATGATTTTCTAGCGAGGTAAGTGTGCTAATCTATTTTAAGCTGAGAATAAGTCTGTTTAAGGTTTTTTATAATATTTTTGAATATCAAATCTTTTGTCGTCGTGCCACCGTTTTCAAAGTCATATAGTTCGAATGGTGGTGGACACTTACTCTTATCTATAAAAGCTGGAATAGCTGCACTACTCTTGGAGTATATAAGACCTTTGCAAGTCAGAGTAACTCTGTACCTCTCTGAAATAAACTAAATTCATCTGCCTCTGTGTGAGATGGTTGGTAAGATGGCAGCATCTGAATAGTTTTCGAATTGAAATGTTTAACCAGCGATAGAAGCCTCACTTAATGTTAAGCTAGTATTGTTTGGCTGGTTATGTCATAATTTGAGTCCAGTAGGTCCATAATTTGAGTCCAATAGGTCCATAAAGCTATTGGCTTTGGAAAATGTCTTAAAGGGAGTTTTCGACATATAATGATGTGGACGATTCTCATTTCAACAACAAATGATTACCAAGTTTAACCATTTTGACATCAGAGCAGCAATGGACGTTTTTCTCGACCAAAGTCGCTGGTGATAGGAATTCATTTTCCTGATGGGTTTTCAAAGTCAACGAACAACACAGCGTAGTCAAAATTGACGTACTTATATCAATTCAGTCATTAGAATTCCGTCGGGTAATAAAATCATTCCAAATTTAGTATCTTTTCTTGAACAAAACACAATCAAAACTTCAACGTTGGACTGCGTAATGCCATGCAACTAATGCGGCAACCACGATTTCATTCTTGCGCGGCCATTTGATTCAATTTCTGTCACTTTGACTTGGACGCCAATGGTTGAAATGATCTAAATGCTCCTTGTGCATTTTTGAGACCTTTTGAAGCGACCACTTGGCAACAACAGCTTGGAACTTGACCTGTGAGCACGTGAACATGAAGCACGTCCGGAAAATTTTTACGCACAATCGGCATTTTAAAAACTGTGGTTTTAGCTCAACGAATTGAGCTTTTGACTTGTGGACGCTGAATTCCAAGCTGCGAGATGTTTGTTGACTTTCAGATGACATGCAATGTCCAATCTGCTACGTGATGCGATCGAAAATTCAGACTTGCATTTTTGCAAATTTTGCAACTTTCGAATATCGTAATTTCAACAAACGGATACGCGATTTGAGTTGTGCATTGAAAGCAAATTTGCCTTTACATGCTTTCGGTATTTTCGTTCTATTTCCGCCACCAAACTCAAGCTCGGAAAGATACACACAAAAGCAGGCACAAAGAACAAAGAATGCCGCCGAATGAGAATAAATGACGCGTTCACATGTGTATGAGGAGTTAGGAGTTAGTCGAGTTAGTGAGCCTGTTTAGACGATTATTTTTGAGTGCCCCATGACGAGAGTTTGATGGTGAAAGGCATGAGCGGTAAGGGACTGCGAAGTATGTTCTCTGCTGATTCTCCTACTTACAAAATTTGCCGGTAAAACAAAGTAAAAGCAGGAGTTTTGCAGGATTTTAGGCGAAAACGCAGGTTTGAAAATTTCGCTACGCTTGGGTCGAAAAAACAAAAGTATACTGCGAAAAGCGGGACATACACAGGCCGACATAATTCATCGTACGCCAGTTTAATGTCTTGATGAAATTGGGCTGTCAGTATATTGTTTGTCCTCCACCAGGTTGAAGGAAAGCTTGTTGTCGATGTGGGAAAGAAGAGACCAGATTTTGTGTAAAATCTGTGGTGGAGAATTCAATTGTCTTGGAGCATTATATAACAACCATTCCTTAACATATCGAGCAATGTGTTTAAGATCGATTTCTTGCTTACATACCCAGGCGGGATCCAAACTTAATTTCTCAACTAATGGGCGAGTTTTCTTTTAGTATGCTGATCCATGTTACCTTCAATAAACACCAACTTTCCTACGCCGGATCAAGCCATGCTCCCGCACACCATAAGACTACCTCCACCGTGTTTCACTGTTCCTTGAAGTTGCTGAACTTCCATTTCAGTGCCGCTCTTTCGTTAAACTCTTGAAGGACCATCGTGACCAAAAATATTGAACTTGCTCTCGTCGATGAACATAACTTTCTTCCAGAAAGACATATCAGCCAGTCTTTGTGCCGCGAGGCAAAATCTTCACGTTTTTTCTTATTCACTTCACTTATGGACGGTTTATTTCTTGGTGTTCTTGAAAAATGTCCACGTCTGTTGAGAGTCCTTTCAATTTTGTAAGCGTGCTGACCTCTGCTCTGCATGTGTCCGCGACTGTTTGTTTGATTGTAGGACAATAAGTTTTTGGGTTTTTTCGGATAGTGTTTAGAATAAGCCTTTCACTCCTCTCATATAATTTACGTCGACGACCTGTTCTTAGCCGTTTCTATGATGTGTCTGTCAGTTGATTTGCTTTTGCCAACTGTACAGGCAATTTCTCCTAAAGATTTGATCTTGGGTCGTTTCTTTTCCCCGTTGTTCAACTGACATGATCACTTTTATTTTGCAAAGATGTAATCTCAAAGAGCACTGAATACAAAATGACTTAATTTTTTCTAAATTCGTAAATGAAAACTTCTAGTCTAGAGGCATGAATTTCATGTAATTTTTGAAGTGTCATAAAAAAAACGGCAATTGACAGTTTTATAATCCATTTTTTATTAGTTATTTATTAACATAACAAGAATACAGAAAAAATAAAAAAAAAGTTGAAAATTTCAAAAATTAGCAGTGGGGGTCTCAGAAAATTGGCGCGTAACCATACCATCGATTTCAACAGTCCTATTAATCTGAAACCAAAAATAACGTCGCAATGTCTGGAACTACGGAAAAGTTGGAAAGATTTTTTTTCACAAAATGGCAACTGTCTGAAAAAAAAACAATTTTTGTACCACTATTTTTGACTGTTTCGAATTTCAAAAAAAAGACAATAGAAATTTGGGGATGAGGATAGTTCTAGACACAGACAAGTCTATAAAGAAGACTCTCTAAAAATGTCAGGTAAATCGGTCCAGTAGAACCTGAGAAATCGTGGGTATTGTTTTGAAAAAGACAGTTTCGAGAAAAGCGCGTTTAAAGTTTCGCGTAAGGTTTTTCGCAGTCTAAGTCATGAAATGATATTGTAGACTTACATTTATACAATCTGCCATTACTGCTCCATACATCGGAGTATTTTCCACATTTCTCTCCTCATATCGAGCAGTTCTGGCCTCTTTTGATGCGTTGGATGCTCGTATCTCGGAGCGGTCAATCCGGGCGATGTCTCGTTACACAGCAAATGAATGAGCTTCCGGGCGAATTTTCATTCCCATGAGCTCCACCATTTTTAAAATAGGAATGAAGCCTTCATTAAAAATAATAGGACTACCGGTTGAAATTGTCGTTATTGCAGACAACTTCATATCTATTACTCTGAGGTGAATTTTGAACATGACAGCTGTGACATCAGATACTTTCATTAGTGGAAACACACAAGTTTTTGTAAAGCCGTACAATGTCTACATTCGTGCCATCAAAACAACATTTGCGGGAAGTTTTAATATGCTTAATATGAAGCACATCAATTGCTTACCGAAGCTTACCCGGGCTATACTATAGACGTTAGAATGTGCCAGCAGTGGTTTAAGCGATTCAAAGATAGTGATTTCGACACCGAAGAACGCCCCGGCCAGGTGAAAAAGTTTGAAGATTATGAATTGGAGGCATTGCTCGATCAAGATCCGTCACAAACGCAAGAAGAACTTGCAAAATCACTTGGCGTCGCTCAGCAAACCATTTCCGATCATTTGAAAGCAATGGGAATGATCCGAAGGTAGGACATTGGGTGCCGTGTGAATTGAAGTCACGAGACGTCGAACGCCGATTTTGCATGTCCGAAATGCTGCTTGAACGCCACAAAAAGAAGTCTTTTTTGCATCGATCTGTCACTGGTGATGAAAAATGGGTACATTACGATAATCCAAAATGTCGGGCAATGTATGGATACCCCGGACATGCCTCAACATCATTTGGTGGAACCAGAAGGGTGTTGTGTATTATGAACTGCTAAAATCGAATGAAACAATCACAGGCGAGGTCTACCGACGGCAATTGATGCGTTTGAGCCGAGCACTGAAGGAAAAACGGCCGGAAACGGTCGCAAGACACGATAAAGTTATTTTGCAACATGACAATGCTCGGCCACATGTTGCAAATGTCGTCAAAACTTACCTTGAAACGCTCAAATGAGATGTCCTACCCCACCCGCCGTATAGTCCAGACCTTGCGCCATCCGATTACTATCTCTTCCGATCGATGCAACATGGCCTGGCTGACCAGCATTTCCGTCATTTCGACGATGCCAAAAAATGGATCGATTCGTGGATTGCGGTCGAATTTTTCAGAACGGGTAACCATGAATTGCCAGAAAAATGTGTGGCTAGCGATGGGCAATACTTGGAATATTGAATTTACTACTGTGTCCAAAAAAATAAGGTGACATTGTATTTATTTTGAAAATTCTTTATTTTTTCTTCCAAATCAATTTCATCCCCTTCAAAGTAATCCCCTCCCGATGCAATGCACTTATGCCAACGGATTTTCCAATCTTTGAAACACTGGTTGTAGTCACTTTCTGGGATGGCCTTCAGTTCCGTCTTCGCTGCGACTTGAATCTCCTCTATCGTATCAAAACGGTGTCCCCGGAGCGGTCTTTTGAGCTTGTTGATAAGCCAGAAGTCGCACGGCGCCAGATCAGGTGAATACGGTGGTTGCGGAACGATATGGGTTGAGTTTTTGGCGAAATGATCACGAATTACGAGTGCGGTATGGGATGGTGCATTATCGTGGTGTAAAAACCAAAAATTGTCTTTCCACAATTCCGGCCTTTTTAGGCGGATAGCGTTACGCAAACGACGCATAACGTTCAAATAATATTCCTTGTTGACTGTTTGGCCGGTTGGAAGGAATTCATAAAGCACAACACCACGATAATCGAAGAAAACAGTCAACATGACCTTGATTTTTGAGCGACTTTGGCGCGGTTTTTTTGGTCTCGGCTCTCCTTTGGCACGATATTCGCTCGATTGATCGGTTGTTTCGGGGTCGTAAGCATAGATCCAAGTCTCATCGCCAGTTATAATGCGTTTCATGACATCCTGGTAGTCGGAAAACATTGTTTCACACACTTCAACGTGACGCCTTTTTTCCAAAAAATTCAATGTTTTCGGTACCAGTCGAGATTTGACGCGCTTGAGGCCCAAAGCATCCTTCAAAATGGTATTGACTGAGCCTTTCGATAAGCCAACTTCATCAGCAAGGTCTCTTATCGTTAATCGATGGTTTTTCAACACCAAATCTTTGATTTGTTGGACGTGAGCTTCATAGGTTGAGGTTGATGGTCGCCCAGAACGCTCTTCGTCTTCGACACGTTCACGGCCGGCTTGGAAATCACTATATCACTTGTTAACATTATTTTTAGACAAAGCCTCATCATCAAAGGCTTTCTGCACCATCCTCAACGTATCCGCAGCAGAAAATTGATTCCGCAAACAAAATTTAATGCAAATTCTTTGCTCAATAAATTTCGACATCGCAAAAAACGAAAAACTCACTTTTAGCAGCTCACAAAACGACGCGTATCTCAAACATTATGAATATATTTTGACATGAAATTTCACATAGATGTCACTGACAGTACTACCAACCTAAAAAGAAAGAAAAATTTTCAAATCCTTCGACGCGCGCAGTTTAAATTCATATGTCACCTTATTTTTTGGATACAGTAGTATATAGTACATGTCTATAAAGAAGACTGGTAAATCAGTCCAGTAGAACTTGAGAAGTCGTAGGTACTGTTTTGAAAAAGACAGCTTGTATAAAAACGCGTTTAAAGTTTCGCGTAAGGTTTTTCGCAGTCTAAGTCATGAAATGATATTGTAGACTTACATTTATACAATCTGCCATTCCTGCTTAATACATTGAACCTTCCTCGACTTCGAAAAACAATTTTCCGCGTTTCTCTCTTCATATCGAGCAGTTCTGGCCTCTTTTGATGCGTTGGATGCTCATATCTCGTATCTCACAGCAAATGAGTGAGCTTCCGGGCCAATTTTCATTCCCATAAGCTCCATCATTTTTAAATAATGAAGCCTTCATTAAAAATACAAACAACAATAAATGTCGCTATCTCAATCATCTTACGTCAGGAATGATGATGTACGTCCATGTGGTTTAAAAGGTTAGAAATCAACTGTTAGCAGCTGAACGTAAGTGAACACTAAATATAAAAGATACAAGTCACCTTGGGTTCCTGTATTACAATATATACAAAGGACAAAAGATTTTACTGAGAAATATGGATCCAGGTAGACGGAGAATCCCTAATGTCTTTTGTTCGATTAGTTTCGGCCGATACCGATATCTCCGGAAATAATTTGAGTTTTGAAAAATCCTCTTGTAGATATATTTTTGAAAAAAAAAATCTTTTTTTTTTTAATTTCTAGAAAACCCTCTTAAAAAACTAACGGGATCAGTCATCGTACGATGAATAGTGTCAGCCTGTGTATACGATGCTAATCTATAATCTATTGGGAATCTTGTCGAGGAGTCTTCTCTAAATGCAGCTCCTAACCAAAAGCTTAAGACAACTCGAACTTCTTGCCCCGTTGGAAGAAGCATTGACCGCCTCATTTTCCGAAGCTTACTTTAGTAAGCTAAAGTGATTTGCGGATGACCTCCCTGTGCTGTCTTTCTACGTCATGATTCCAATCTTTCCTGACATTCATCACTTTTAAAGTTCGGATTGTCGCACTTCTTCACAAAAAGTAAAAAAAAAAATTATGTTGGCCAAAGAAGTCTTTTGGAACGACCACTCGAAAGACTCACTACCCTCACCTTGTCACTTCTTCTTTATGGACACATTTTCTAAAAAATAATCTCTTAATTAAAGGCTGCTATTTTTTATATATTTTTTTCTTACAGAATAAAATTCTTTCAAAATTGGATTGACGAAGGCGAACCGAACGTTTACTGGCTGTCGGGCTTCTACTTTACCCAATCATTCATCACAGGTGTCCTTCAGAATTTCTCACGTAAAAATCGTTTTCAAATCGATTTGGTCCAAGTCATATTTGAGGTAACCGAATTCGAAACGGATCACGAGCAACCAGCTGAATTGGGTGCCTACGTCAAGGTAACTATCCTCCAAATTAAGAAATCGAAAAATTCTTCTTCCTTTTTTTCATTTTTCAAAAAAAAAATGTGTTTCTCATACAATGTGTCTTTCTTTATAATAACACGCATGCATACACACATATTTCGATAAAAGGAACAGAAGGCCAATAACGAGGACACAATTTGCTTTGACGTAAGACGAGCATAATAAAATGAAAACATCCTTAC
Organism: Orthonevra nobilis; assembly: GCA_963555765.1. NCBI lineage: Eukaryota > Metazoa > Arthropoda > Insecta > Diptera > Syrphidae > Orthonevra > Orthonevra nobilis. The sequence continues at coordinate 129,697,659 of OY743225.1, forward strand.
GCACCCTCCCTCCACCCTCCACCCACAACAGTCAACATTCCTATTTTATCAAAAAAAAAAAAAACAACCCTATCCCTTCTCGTATACATTCGCTTTTCGTTTTCGCTTCCTGCATGGCTGGCATCCTGACTTCCTTGTGCGAGTATTTATTTTCCATTATTTCGCTTCAATTCACAGGGCCTATTTCTGGAAGGCGCCCGCTGGAATCGAGAGCTTGGCTACTTGGATGAATCATATTCGAAAATACTGTTTGATTCGCTGCCAATTATCCTGATGGTGCCGGTCCTGAAGGCCGAGTCTGATGGCGAGACCACCAAGTCATTGTATAGCTGCGAGATGTATGATTGTCCCGTCTATAAGACGAGCGAGCGCCGAGGCACATTGTCAACAACAGGACATTCGACGAACTTTGTCATGTTCATTCAGCTGAAAACTACGGTTGGAACTACGCACTGGGTAAATCGTGGCACTGCCACACTGTGTCAACTGGACGACTAATTGACTGTGAATTGATTAAGGGAGCCATGGATATCCATACGACTGAAAGCACATCCATGTCCTTTTCCTACAAATATATTTCGAATTGGAAGTATATATTTTTTAATAAACGACTTTATCGTAGTTTGTTGTTTTCTTTTTTGTTTTGGACTACTCATATGAGAGTCCTTAACATGTCCTTGAATCAAATTCAGAAAAACACAAGTTCTTTTGGAGGTAAAAGCAAATTTAATTTTCCAAGGACGCGATCAAGTTCAATGCGGTATTTCTTAGTGACGGTGACGATATTTCAATCGACGTACAGTCCTGTACCTGTATCCATCATCAGCCAAATCGGATTTAAGTTCAGCAACTGGAGCTTCCTCAACTGGAGGTAAGTATTCACCAGAAAGGAGTTCGTCAACATCACGACGACGCCTGCGGCGGAGCTTCTTCACGGTCTTGTAACGATATCCGTCCTTGGCAAGAACGGTGGCAAGTTCAGGAGCAAGTTCGATATTCAAATCCTCGATCGGTGGAAGATACTCGTTCAAGGGGAGTTCGTTGACATCACGACGATGACGGAGTCGGAGTCTTCGTACGGTCTTGTATCGATAGCCATCATCGGCGAGTGGACTAGCCTCTTCGGGAGCAGCTTCGAGCTCCATTGCCTCTTCTACGGGTGGCAGATAATCAGCTGGAGGGACAGCTGCTGCTGCTGCTACAGCTAGTATAGCAAATGCGACCACAAGGAATTTCTGCAATCAAAGGATTAATCCTGATCTCTTGTGAATGAAATGTCCTCGACTTACCATTGTTCTATTCCAAGACACTATGCACTGGGATGAGTTGAATTGAATGATAATGAGGTAAATTGAACGAGTATTTATATGTGGATCAACTCACTCGCATTCAGGCGGTTGAAGAGCGAATTGCACTCGAAAAATACGTGAAAAGTATTTAGTGAAGCATCACGGCTATTGTATTATGCGTCGGTCGATGAGATCACAAATGCGTCAGTCAGCTATATGTCAAATTCCTGTGTCAAAACTGCCAGAACAATGAAACCAAAACGTTTTGAAAATTAGACGCGAAAATTCTTTATTCTCATTCACTGTTGATAGACTTGAAGGGTGATTGAAACACTTAAGATTTTAGTTGTGGAGTGGCCTCAATGAAGTCCGTTTATGGGGGGTGCTTCGTTCACTTCCGGGAATAGTATTATTTAGCTTTGATTGAAGAACTTCAGTAAATTATTAACATTGTAAGTAATTAAATAAGTAAGTAATTAATTTCATATGCTTCCAAGTGAGTTTATAAAGATTAAAAAAATGTCATCTGTTTCTTCATACGAAGTCGTAGCGGTCAAACCCACGAACAAAATTGTCCTGAATGGCAGAATTGTAAAAGACTTCAATCTTTCTTCTCACTCTATTGAATTCATCTCGAATGATTCGAAGTCTTTTATCTGGAAAACAAAAAAAAAATCTTTTTGAAGTCAGGAATTAATGCACTCAATTGTAACCGATCATTGAATTTATTCAAATGACTGAAGTCCGCAGTGAATTCACATAAAATCAGTTGAAGTCAAATGCTATTTGAATTCTTTTCAACACTGTGTGGAAATAATGGAGATCAATTTGATTTAAGTATGCTGATGATGATCTTGAGCATAATAAGCAAAAATATATGTTTTCGTGAAGGTGTAAGCCAAGTGATTTTTATGAGCCATGAAAAGAGCTTTCTGAGATTTTAACATGTGACTAACTTGAATTACATGTCTTTTAAACTATGCGTTTTTCAGGTGACAATTTTGAGCGGTAAGTGGCACTGAAAATTGTTGGGGGTAAAGCATAGTGGGAAAGCTCTAATCCCTCTTGTACCAATCAAGACTTTGCCGATAAAAGATCGAAGACAATATATGTATTAGATAAGATTCCTTATTGGTAATACGACTTAATTAAAAAAAAAATGTAAACAAACTATGCTTGCTCTGCATATAAAACTAAAAGACAACAGTTCGATATTTAACCAATGATGTATGTTAAAAGTTGACTTATAGTTTGAAACTAGATCATACGCGTTCCTAAGACGATAGGTGTGATTCTATATTTCATTTTGAAGACAAAAGCCTGCACTTAGAACCTCAACTCTGTGTTTTATATTCGTCCACCTTCAAATGTGGAGCATTGATTTAATCCGTGTGAATCGGTTACACCTCAATATTACTCACATAGACCTTTTATGCAGCTTTTGCAGTCTTGAGATATTTACCTCTCCACACAGGAACAGTACCGTGGCGCATTCGAACTGTGGTTTAACATAGTTGACACCATTCTTCTTATCCGTTTCATGAAGCTAATCTTTTTTCAACCTTCTGACACACAAAATCCACATGGCTACAAAACTTCAAACCAAGTATCACCCTCAAATACTTTATATGATCGACAACTTCAATGACTTCATTTTCCATTTTTTACTGGATCTGAGAAGAAGAAAGGCGGTCCCGCATTGTTTTCGATTTGTTAAATAATTACTAAAATAATTAATTAATATCAACACCTGACTTTGCAGCATTTTGAGGAAAGATCGTTGTGTCACACCCAATTAAATTTTTTTCTTACTGTATGATATGACTCAAACCACCTAGGCGCAATGCGATTAATGTCATGTTTTGAAATTCCTGCTTCCTATTTTAGATAAGTCAATTCATGGTCGACTCACATGAATGATCTCCCCTTCATTCAGGCTGCTCTTCGTTAAGTAACCCATTTCCCTCTAGATGCTTATTGACTTCCTCTCAAAATTCCTCTCTCGTTAAGCTATTAGCAAAAATTCCCCATGTTCATTAACCTTTTTAAGGTTCATGTATTGTACTATAGGTAATTCTTTTTATTCATACTTCTTCAAATTTCTATTAACGTATCTTTTTGCCAAACCACATAATGTTGCAGTCATTACTTGAATTCACTGATTTCAACAGTTTTTAAGTGAATTCAAAAATTATTTCAACGTTCAAATTCAAATTCACTGCTGACTTCAATTAATACAAAGTGAAACAATTTGATTTCTGAAAATGATTTCAATTCTTTGATTGATTTAAAAATTGAATGCCACAGTCATTGACTTAAATTGATTTTGCGCCTGAGCTAGAAACTGCGCTCTGCATTCACCATACATAAATGCCAACACTTATGAAACCAGTACCGCAACATCATTAAGGACGTAGTTGAGACAACCAAAGGCTACAAGCCACCACCCAAAAACCAGCTATTGGGATATCGACTTCATCGGTCTCTCCAAGCTTTTACGGCAATTGGAGCACAGACGTTACGAGTTGGCCTTTAACTAAACGGGGACAAAACCAAGAATATGTTGTCAACAAATAAAGAATCTGTCCATCGCATAGGACAAAACGCCACTGTTGCCAAAAGTCTTTCGAGGTGGTTAACGACCCCATGGAGATTCGGCGAAGACTCACACAAGGAAACCACTGCTACTTCGGTTTGGACAAAACAAATGGGTTCAAACCTCCTAACTTGGAAGACGAAGTGTATGAACTACAAAACTTCGATCCTTCCAGTTATGCTATATAGAGCCGAGTGCTGGACGATAAGCAGGAAAGCAGGGCAGATTTTGAGCAGTTTCGAGAGAAAAATTCATCGTCGAATATTGAGTCCCGCATGAGAGTAGGGCGCATGAAAGAGAAGATATAACCGCGAAATTAATGAGCTGTGTCATGATGTGGATGTAGTTTGGCCATATAGAACGAATGGACAATAATGCTCTAAAACAGTTGATCTTCGAATTACAGCCCACAGGTTCAAAACGATAAGGAAGGCCGAACATCAATTTTAAGATAGAAAGGGATCGCGGGATCGCCGTATCTCAGGCACAGACTCTTCACGGGTCGGGAGCCCATTAAGTAAAGTATATTAACTTCAGAAGTATTCTTATTTATGTCTTTAATTCGCAGTCCTAAGTAATTTCCATTGCATCATTCGAAAGTTTGAATTCTTTGAATGCAATCTGCTGGATGACCCTCTGAGGCAGTCTATGGGATGAACTCCCATTTGCGGCAAAAACTATGACTGACGAGAATTTTGCGAACATGTGGGAACGTCAAAGTGATGAAAAAAAAGACGAATGTTTGTTTTTTCACAAAGTTTTTGAATTGCCATTTGAAGAAGTTCAAACTAAATAACAACTTCTTGATTTACTTCGCGGTCTTCTTTTGGGCAATGCTAAGATTATTAAACTTGAATTGAATAAATTAATTGGCAAAGTATAACTTGAGCCTTGTGAAAGTACTAGATTAGTAATTGCCCAAGATGGTGCCCATTTTTTCACATGTTTCCTTTTCCATTTAATCAGATTGTTCTTTCAATTTTGCTGCAACCATCGAAGGGCTAAGTACCATTTTGATCGCGTGTCTATTTGTATTATTAAAAAAACCATATAAATTTGAACACTATTTTTAAACTCCACAACAGTTAATATTAATTAATTCGAAAACTATAATTAACTTTGCGTAGGATCATAAATGCTTTTCCCGCCAATTCAATGACCGCCAAAATCGGGGATCCTTCAACCTACAACTATGTATAACGCAAAATTATAAATGAACAAATGTCAATTTTAAATAAATAAATTCTGAAACTGTTAAACGCAAAACGTTTTCTACACCATATACTGCGGATCACTAGAATGATGCCAGCATTTTTTTAGCCCGTAAATATTACTGCCCGTGAGTAGTGATGAGATATAAATGGGTTCCGCAAGGACGTTGCCAGCGACAGAAAATCAAACATAAATGCTTTCAAGGATTTGGGACTGAATATAAGTAAGAATGTTTTTAAAAACTGTCTTCTGTCATGTGGATGCCTTAAGCTAAGGGGAAAATTCACTAGGGGTATCCGCCGGCAGTCCCATATCTCCACAATTTAAGAGTGCTTCTTTTGTCATGACATTACAGTTGTTGATATGGTGTATGACGAGCCACCACCTATAAGAGTGGGTGGAAATAGCCACAACTATTTTCTGAATATTCATTTCTAAAAGTAGGGAACATTTTCAGTGTTCTGCCTTGAATTTTTCAACAAGTTAACGCCACGATTCACATCTTCAGGTTAACTGGATTCACTAAAGACATTGGGTTGGCAACTAAGTAATTACGGATATCACTCATAGATGGCTTTAGTTAAATTTTTAGGTTTGCTGACGTAATCGAAATGTCAAACACATTTTGTTATTTGATAGTTGGTACTTCAGCTGTCAATCAGTAAAAAAAATGTGTAGATTTTGTTTAGCGTCTGTTGAAAAATGGAAAATCAAAAGGAAGATTTACATCGTATTTTGCCTTTTTGTTTCCGGAAAGGAAAAAATGCATCGCAAGCTCATAAAAAGTAATGTGATGTTTATGGTGACGAAGCTTTAAAAGAACGACAGTGCCAAAATTGGTTTGCCAAATTTCGTTCTGATGATATTTCACTCAAAGATGAAAAACGCTCGGTCGTCCAGTTGAAGTTGATGACGACCAAATCAAAGCAATAATCGATTCGGATCGTCACAGTACAACACGTGAGATTGCAGAGAAGCTTCATGTATCACATACATGCATTGAAAATCGCTTAAAACAACTTTGCTATGTACGAAAACTCGATATTTGGGTTCCTAATGAACTGAAAGAAAATCATTTAACACAACGCATAAACACATGCGATTTGTTATAGAAACCTAATGAAAATTATCCATTTTTAAAACGATTGATAACTGGTGAACCTGCTCAAACAACATCAAAAGCTGATATTCATAAAATGAAAGCTATGTTATCAGTTTGATGGGATTACAAAGGAATTGTCTACTTTGAACTTTTACCACCCAATCGAACGATAAATTCAGATGTCTACAATGAACAACTAACAAAATTGAACAAAGTAGTTGAAGAAAAACGGCCCTTATTGACAAATCGAAAAGGTGTTGTATTCCATCATGCCAATGAAAGGCCACACACATCTTTGGTCACTCAGCAAAAATTATTGGAGCTTGTTTGGGATATTTTGCCACATCCACCCTATAGTCCTGACCTTGCACCATCTGATTACTTTTTATTTCGATCTTTGCAAAACTCCTTGAATGGTAAAAATTTCAATATTAATGATGATGTCATATCGTACCTGGTTCTGTTTTTTGCTGCCTGAAAGATGGCAAAAGGTCATTGCTTAAAATGGGCAATACATTGTGGAATAAACTTATTTCGTTTCATAAAAAAATTGTCTTTTATTTTCTAAAAAAAAATGCGCAATTACTCAGTTGCCAATATGATATGTGGAATCTTTGCCATCCCCGTCCTATTGACCACAAAGTAAATGAAAGCGGTAGACATTTTGAAGACAAGGACATTTTAATCCAAGCTTTGGAACGAGATTTCGGTTGTCAATTTAAAATTAAGAGGTAATGTCAAAAAATGTCGATCCCCCGTTATTCCTTTTTTAAGTAGTTCAATATTTAGTTTTAAGAAATTCGAATGGACTTTCCTTTTATACCTTCCATTTTTGGAAGAATACAAATCTACTGAAAACTTATTAATGTTTAATTTTTATTCAAAAAAAATTATAATAACTTTCGTGAAAATCGGCATCAAAAATTGTGGCCTCATTCTAGTGATTTGCAGTTTAATTGAGAAAGGGTATAATGCAACATCCTTGAGACGAATAAATACACACATATCGTCACAAGTGTTGATTTATTGTTTTTTTAAAAATATTATTATAAAAACTAAAAACTAAATGGAAACAAAAGACCAAACAAAAAAAAGGATACAACCTAGTCGGTTGCTCATCCCTACACTGTTGGATGATGGACTTGGAAGTGTTTTAAAATTTTATCTCCTAATTAAATACAAAGCAAACGAAATAAGCCAACGGAAACAAAAATAAATTAAAAACTACAAACGGAAAGAGTCCCTCTCTCTATCTCTCTTCAAGCTGATGCGAACCGGAAAAGGCAATCTTTTGTTTCCCAAGTTCGAATGAGTTGCCATTCCCAGCTAGCTAAAGCTCGTCTGGCTATATCTAATGTGATGGATCAACAATGAACGTAAAACAAATGAAGTTTGCTTCGCCAAACAAATGGCACACACAACACCAAAAAAAAAAAAATAGAAACACATATAAAAAATAAAAACAAACGAAATGTTTTCCTAGAGAGAATAAAGCAACTCTGGAAAACAAGTGAAAAGTTTTTCTAAAAAAAAAAATAAAAAAATTGTTTTTTAATTTAAATTTAATTCAATTTTTTGGTTGTTTTTGTTTGTTCGCCCCCTCGTCCTTAATTCGGTTGTCCGAATGTTGAAGTTTTTAGTTAAGCTTCATCCGTCATTGCCGGAGCGTAGGTATTCGAATGTTCGACTGATGAGGATAGAATCATTTTTCGCATTGCAAAATAAAGAATGGCGCCCAACAGGAGCTCGACAATGGCCAGAATTAGTATCAACGCCCAACCGGGAATAGCTAGTCCAGCTACAAGAAAAAAAATCAAATTAAATTTGTGCTTTTTTTTTAAATTAATTTCATGAAGAATATCGTAGAATTTAATACGTACTGTAGTATTGTTGAGTGAATGTCCTGCGTCCACGCAAGACACGACGCATGGCGTCCGTTTCCTGGGCGCAACAAGCAAACAGAACTGCAAGGAAATATTAATTTATTATTATTACTTAATTAGTTTTTAATGTGTTGTATGAAGCAATTCTCATCCTGAACAAGTCCTTTTTTTTTGTGTGTAAAAAGGAGCTTCAATCAAAAAGTTTCATATATCCCGGAGGTGGATGTTGTTTTGTTTGTTTGTTTGCATGGGTTTCCTGTGTGCGCAGTGCCTTTGCTGTAAGCTATATCCTTATGGAGAAATGTTTACCGGCTGCAATTAGATGCAAGTGAAAATTTTCCCCAACGTTCATTGCAGTAACGTATTTCCAAACGGGGGGGGGGTGTAATTTAAATAAATTAATATTCTATGGGCAAAACGTGGAGCGACGAAAGCTAAGTGTGGAATAATGGGCTTTGAGAAATTACTGCATAATTCAAATCGAGCGCAATTACGAGATGGTTTCAGCTCAAGCGCAGGTATTTTTCTTTCGATTTAAAGACATGGAAGAGAGTCTAATACTTGGAGCTGATAAGGCCTTGTTCTGTGGAGGTAGTATCAAGTTTATAGTGTACATGAAAATCTAAGAAATACTTCGCATCGCACAGCTTGGTAATGGAACTTTCGCAGGATAAGACGTGAGGAGCTCGTAATTTTTACACGCAAGATGCACCTCGAATTGGTTTATGTATTTAAAGCGCAGGTGGTAATGCGATTTTCATAAATGAAATGCAATTAGTTAACAGGTTTTGTTGAGTAGAAAAGTGTTTCAGGATGTAAAATTTTTGAAACGATTAGATTCGAACTTGGATGGAAATATTCTGTATTCTAGTGAGGTGATGTTAGAGAAAACGTGTTCAAGCGACAAAAATACATTTCTCTGGCGATATACTGACCCACTGTAAAAAGCATGTACTCCTGACTACACTCCAAGGTAAACAAGCCCCATTATTTTTGAGAACAAGGTTTAACCTTTCAATTCATAAACTTATAGGAAAAGCGAGACCGTTTAGATCTACACCATTACTACTTTCTCAGGTACCCGTAACTAATCGAGTTCACACCATGTCTTTCTTGGGCTAGAATCGAACTTAAAACGAGAACTTTACTCGGGTTATCATAAATTTAAAAGAAGGTTTTAAATCCGTTATGGAAGCAGCCTAACTAAACCATTTAATTAAGTCCCGAAATCAAAATTTTTAACCATGCCCCGGAGTTTATGCGAGCGCATTGGAACAACTTCCTGAGAGAGAGGAACTATCCAATTATAAATGAAAAAGTCGCGTGGACCACGGATTTTTTTTTCAACCGATGGCAGTTGGAAAGATAAAAACCGTCAAAAAAAAGACAACCCTTGACTCAATAGAAAAACCAATGAACTTACTCGAAAGCCGAAAGAAAAACAAAACATTTCAGATCGGAAGAAAACAAAGAAAAACCGCCAAGTGTTAGTCAAACACGCACACGAAGGGTTCCATACCACTGTTTAATATGCAACACTACTTTTAAACACTTTTAAAATTCCTACTCTCTTTCTGGATTAATATAATTTTAAATTTTATAATATTTTTATTATTTGTTGTTATAGCAAATTGCAAGTGGGAGCGGATCCTTAAAAGTAGTAAGGTCTCAATAAAGAGACTTAACTTTGTTCTTAGAGAGGGCACTGACTCGTGTCGAAGATTGCTTTATATGGAGAGGGAACCATTAAAGCCCAATGACGTTGTAAAATAAACTACTATAGATATACGAGGTACAAATGAAGAATCGAAAAATTATGAATGCAAATTCTTTGCATTAAAACGCATAAGGGAGCCTAGCTTTGGCTCACATATTCAGGCGTGCAGTAGGACCAATAGTTCATTGCCGACTCCAAATGGCCTCAGAGGCTTCCTTATGACAGTATTACATTTCTTAGTTTCAAGTCTTAAGAAATCACTAGCAACAGGACAACTAACGGAATTTACAAATCACCATTCCTCGACTCGACTCGGAATCTTGAGCGACTTCAACTTTGAAGGCTGGACGGATGGTAAAGGTTCAACAATCAAACATTGCCTCCGACTATACCACAGACGCTTTAGCTATATTTGCAGCGGCTAAGAAAAGATTCGAAGCTGCAAGTTAATGGGCCATCTGCTCGCTCTGACAGTCTGTCAGTATTGCAATAAATTGTTTATCTTCGGAATGACATAATCACCATAGTCAGAAGTGATTTCCATGCCGGAAAAAATGGTTATGAGCTCGCAGATGCTGCTGCAAACGCCGCTGTAAAAGCTCCCGACTTCACCTTCAAAACCGAAGAACGAGGAATGCCTCAATCTTCAGCTATTTATGATGATGAACTCACAAACACCTCTATAAAGCAGTCAACTCAACTGAAAGTCAGCCAAAATTCTCTACAAACATCCTCAATCATATCAATCTTTATTCGGCTTCACTTCGGTCACAAAGCCTACACTCACCAGCAACTGCTCAAAAAGGAAAATCCTGCAACCTGCTTCATCTGCTTCAGCGCAATAATTGTAACGCATCTTTTAAGTCCAAGTTTCTTATCATACTGGAACTCCTCAAGAAATGATATTTTAAATCACAAGCGCCGGACTTCGTTGCTGCTAGTTGCTCTTTGTTTAATATTACTAATAATTTTTTATAAATAATTTATTATTTTATTAAAAATATTAATAATCCATAAAAATTATAAGTTGTAATTTATATTTTATATAATATAATAATTTATAATTTTTTATGGATTATTCATATTTTTTTAATAAAAAAATAAATTTATAAAAAATGTTCCCAAACAATATACTGAAGTAAAATTTGATGGGAATCAAAATCATAAATGTTAAGGAATAGCCCCGCATAAATCGTGCTTAATGATTTAACAGAAATGAAACCTTTTAAAAAACAGGATGTACGCGACTTAAAATTGAGCTCTAAAACGAGTGCCAACAGAATGTTCAAGTGACTCAATTGAATTTCTCGGAAGGAGTGACGCTTCCGTCTTAGGCGAATGATAATTCTCTCACATTTCCGAAAATTTCACTTTTTAGATACCAGCTGAAGAGTTCTTATTAACAAACAAATACAGCCGATCACAATTTTGAAATCCATCTCTAAACTCGTGGAGAGAAGCAGTTTCGTCACCGCATGACTAAGTGCCCTGCCTTTGCACACATTTACACACATTTTTCATTCAACAATGAAATCTTTTCTTTTTTAATTGAAGCGCAAAAACACTAAATTTTCAGTTCATATTTTGTAAATTTAAGTCCTTCTTTGGTACGTACTTAGAACAACTGTGAAGTAGTATGTGCTATTTTTAACAAGCTTCATTTTTGAAAGTGAATTTAAATACAATTTTTAAACAAGAAACAAAAAAATACAAAATAATCGGTCTTCGAATTTGTGTATCGTATACACCTGTCGCAAAGTATAAACTGCCGAACGTTCAACACACAGGTGAATTCCATAGGTAACCTAAAAATATAGGAATCTTATCGGGGCGCGATAAGATAAGCTTTGAGCAAACTCATAAGGGCGTAGCACACTGGGAGGAGATAAGGTTTCTGTTTTGATTGTGAAAATCTTAGTCATTGGATACATTTGATGTTGCTCTGGAAATACCAATGTTTGTGTGTTTTTTGAACTATGATCAAAATTTGTTGCAAAAGTTTTCTAAAGGTTCAGTAGAATTTTTTATCGACCGTGGTTAAGGTGATTCGTCATCTGTATGGGATTTGTTCAATGGCAATACAGTCATACACTGCGCACCAACAGAATAGATTAAGAGTGCTGTTAATAAATAAATATAATAATGTCTACTGAAGCCTAAGGAGGCGAGAAAAAAAACTTTTCAATCCAGACAAAAGGGCCAAAATACCATATGTTGAAAAGCCTACGAAATTCCCAAGAAAATTTGGAATATTGTAAAATTTGATAAAAGATTTTTGTATTTATAGGAAGGGCAGCAGCTGCAGATAAACCAATATTATTATTTATGACTGTGAACATTTATGACTAATTATTTATGCCTTATGTCCAATTTCACTCTTGTTTCGGTTTAAACTCCAGTTCAGGGAATGTAAGATTTTCAGTGGTCATTTGACGTCATAGTTGAGTTTACACTGTGAATTTTTACAATTTCAACTAAACGCTTAAACTTTAAAGCTGTGCTTAAGCGGTTAAAAGTGCAAGTCTTATACTATTAAACAAGTGACTTAAAGTTCCTTAAGAACTTTCGACATGTCAGAAGAGTCCTGGAAGCGGTGACATCTCATCATGTCAAATGCTTAGCGAATTGAATTATACACGTTCACCCAACTATATCCTTCTATCGGACAATGCTATAACTTTGCATAAAACAGTAACTGTCAAAATTGTTTTAGTGTGTGCTAAGTAAAACACTCACGTGTAAATACCCTAGCCTTGAAGAGACCGGCAAAAATCGGAGAAAAAGGCTCATTCGGTTGAGAAAATAATCACTGCGGCTTTAGTTGTCAGAATTGACCGTTCATCGCGTCTCAACTACTATAATGCTCTCCTGAATACAAACGACGCATTGAACCAACACTTCCGTCTGAGGGGATTCGAAAACAAATTCGCACTTCTGGAATAGTGGAACGTATCAGTTGCGAACATTGCTCAGTGGTCCCAATTTTTTTTAGCTTTCTAGACATTCGGAAGAAGGCGTTTCCTTGTCTTTTTATGAAGGTCACTTAACTAAAGGTTGAAAATTCGAAACGAAAACAGCAAAACAACATAGTACTATATAAGTAATTTTGGGCCAACATTTGGAAAAGGTTTCCAAATTGAAATAGTTTTCTTACGATATTATTTTTTTATGATCCAATTTAATTTATATTCGCGAAGACCTTATATTGAAAACCATTGCTAACCATTCTCATTTTCGAGATGTGCATCGGTGAAAGTGGTCAGCATACAGTAAGGTTAACACACTCTTTTTTTTTGCCGTGTTTTTTTGCGTTTGAGACTTGAAAGTTCGTCTCTTCTATTTCATTTGAAAATCGTCAATTCTTGAGTATGAGAAATTTGGCTTCATATGCATTTATATTTCTAGATAAAACCATGAAACCCAGAAAAAGGAAATAATAGACAACTCCAATTTTTTAAATATCACATAAATAATATGCAAAAAGTTACTCCGGTGCAAAATTGCCGTTTTCTTATACCTAATACTTTTACCTTACATTGTAATAAATTGCATTGACAACATAAAGTATAGCTTTGGAACAAGACTCATTTACATATGTAGTTGGTATTAGCCTGTTCGTGGTCTCCATTTAAATGTATCCATATAATTTATTTTATCAGCCGGCTTTACTCTAAAAGATAATTCTCGAACTCTTCTCGCCAATCGGGATGATAAAATATAGTCTAGCCCCCGCACCTCTTATCGATATTGAAGACCTTTAATGTTTAAAATTATAAAAGAAACCGCTTAGTTAATAAAATCTGAAAAACAGCATGTTCGAAAATTTAATAACTTACAAACAACAATCCTCTAGAACGAAAATAATATTATTCTAGGGGAATCACGTTCTACCATTTACAATGCTGGACGGAAAAGTAACTGCATCAAGCAACTCCAATACAATCGCAAAACTTCACAAAAGTTCTTCGGAAATCCTACTTCAGCTGTCGGGTTCACTACACTCCAAATACGATTTATAATTGGAAGTATTGGAAGTGATTTGCACTGATTTTTCAATTGATTCCCAAAAATTTAAGATTGTCTCAGAAGGCTAAATTAGCACTCTTGGTATCAATGCCTGCAGCAGTTTTCAAAATTTTTGAATTTGAACTTAACGCCATCTATTTTATTCTATGAACATACATATATTTATTTAATTGTTTTATATTTTTTATTTTATGTTTTTATTGCACATATTTTTCTATTATTTTATTTATTTGCAAAAAAAATAAATGCAACAAAATAAAGCATTTGACTTTTGCTCATATCGAAATCAAAACCTAAATTCGCTTCTATTTAATTTTTTAAAACCAAATTTTGACGAATCGTTTCATATTTCAGCTTTTTATGAAACTTTTTTCCCTCTTCCATACAAAGCGCCCCACTGTGCGGCAGTGCATTAAAGCGTACCAAAGGCACTCTGCGATCGACTCCATCAGATCTGCATCTCCTACATTTGGAACTACACAAAAAAAAACATTACAGCACACAGCGCCATCAGGCTCAGCGAGTCTGGTTACTGGACTTCAAAACCATATCGTCATAGCACTATTCATGATCTTATACCAAGAGAATTGGTCTCATTACCAAAGGACTATACCTAGTCAAATAACTTTGACTTTCTTATCCCAGAAAGAGCGGAATCATATAGTGGGCAGATATGCAAGGATTTTAATTGGACAATCTACGCTTACGGCTCGACTATTCCAGCGTTTTCCAAGCGCCAAGTCTGAAGGTTGCCATATGCATTGATAGCCAAGAAGCTATCAAAGATATTGCCTCCTGGTCTTCACATTCAAAATTAGTACAGGAATACGGAGCTGAAATAGCATCGTTAGAAGGTCAGCACCGGTCACAGAGACATCCCAGGTAATGAGAGGGCTGATGAACTTGCTAGGAAGCGCTCGCCTGTAGGGGAGGTTTGCGTCTCACTTCATGCGGTTAAGTCTTTAATATCCTCATACTTCCTTGAAGCAAAAACCTAACAAGGGCGGGCAGTGCAACATCAAGGAAAATATGGCCTGAATACAAACAGTCAAAAACAAAAGATCTCCTTCCCGTAATGGTATTACTTGACTAGTGGCGATCTGCACAGGACACTGGCCGATTGAAGATCATGCCATTAAACTGGGCATCCCACACAATTCACAGTGTCGCAGCTATAAAAACACAGCTGAAAGGAAAATCCTAACACAGTTCTTTTGCGCCTGTCCGGCACTTGCTAGAGCTACAAAGCGAGCACCTTCTTCAATTCAATTGATGAGATTTCTGTTAAGGACATTAAGCAACTTAAAAACCTCATGCTGGATTTGGAGATATCTCAAATACACCTCATAAATAAGGTAACAGAGCTGTGGCATAAAAACCGGCTCATGGGGGGCTAGTTTGGTACACAAGGCATTTAGGTAGCTTAAATAGTGATGTATGTAGTACGGGATTTTGTTTTTCAACCCCTGCATAAATGACACCTAATTGGTCTCGTTGATCAGGGGGTCAATTCTGGTTCTGTGAAAAAATGAAATGAAAATATTTTCACCTTTTCACCGCAATTTTGATTCTCGTTCTGCGAAAGCGTGAAACCCAACGTCAAAATTTTTCACATGAATAATTTGTTTTCACTTTCTCATTCGCAAGTGAATATTGTAGTGAAAGGGTGAAAATGGAAAACTACAAAAAAAAAATGTTCTTCGTCTTTTATCATAGGACGGAGCAGTATTGAAGCAGTTTTTGCTGGAGGAGAACGAAGAAGTTTTCGATGAAGAAGCAAAGCCGTCAACATTTTCTGCTGCTCAGGTAGTGCAACCATCAACCTCAGCATCCGCGCGTCAACAACTCCGGCAATTAGGCGTCCAAGTAGAAGGCGGACACCTTTGTTGCCAAAAAATGAAAACCTTTTCTTGCAGTTGGAGCAAAAAAATATAGAAATAAAAGCTTAGCGCCTTAACTTGGAAGTAAGAAAGGTGGTAGCCTTAGAAGGCATTGGAAAATCTCTGTGCGAGCTTATTGATTTAATAAAAAAAAAACAAATTGATTTATAATTAATGCATTTATTTTCTTTCTTTGTTAATAACTAGAGAAATGATTTCTAACAATTTGCTATCGAACATTTCTCCCTTCAGCTTAAACATTAGGCTCATTATAGTTATAATTTCCACTTGCAGTAACATCTGTCTCATCAGCTGCAATACCGGTTTCAGTTGATACATCTTCGAGCAAGGGAATTCCAGCTCTAATCAACATGTTATGCAAAACAATACACGCATTAATAATTACTCCCGATTTGCCAGGAGCGTAAAATAAAACCCTTTCTGCTGACAAGAAACGAAACCTACTTTCTAAAACGCCTATACACCTTTCGACATGGCTCCTAGTTATCTTGTGAGCCCTGCTATATGCTTCTTCTGCCTCAGAATTTGTTTCAGTGAAGGGAGTCATTATCCACGGCTGCAATGGATATCCACTATCGCCGAGTAAAAAAAATTTCTTTCGCCTGAAGAATATAAAAATTCCAATGTACATTTTGTTTTCGAACATCTCCAAATATAAGAATCAAGCCGTTCCGTCGAATCGCGCATTGGGACTAAAAATTACATAATCTGCTCCACCTATTATTTGAACATTTTTCGAGTTTACCCTTTCTACAGTAGTAAACATATTCTATTTCTTTTTTTGGTGCTGCGATCTTAATATGTGTGCCATCAATCCAAACCAATAACACTCGGGAAACCAGCAATATCAAAAAACTTCTTTTTATCTCAGAGTACTGTGAAGAGCTTGGAGATTCAGTTCAAACTAATCGCAACCTCTGTAATGCACCGAGATACCGATGTTTGAGACAAGGAAGACAAGCTATCCTGACCAACAGCTCGTTGAAAACTTCCTTGAGCAAAGAACCGGAATGCGCATAGCACTTTGATATGCGATGGAAGAGCGTGTATTTTTGATGATGTTTTAAGGAGCGAGATCAATTCTTCAATCAGGGTTCTGCATAGATGTTTAGGAAAGCGATATAATTTTATGAAGTGTTCCTCCGTTATCACTTCAAAAGGATTTTCGTTGTCTCTTAGACGACGCCTGATAATCCGCATTTTGTTCCTTGAAAACAGAATTGTGTATTTATTTATATAGCATCTTCGCCTTGTTTCGATAAGAAGTCATATATATTGAAGGCATTTTATAATATAAAAATATATAAAAAATTGACAAAATTTAAATTACAACAATGAACAAACTGCTTGCTTTGACATTCACAATGTGTTTAAATGACAGCAATTTAATCACCACTGTGTGCGATATTGAATTCACCACAGCAGTTTCACTTATTGAACGAGAATCGCAATTTAGTACTCAGCGAATCGAAAAAATGAAAGCAATGCGTGAAAGCGAATATGAAAAGGATTTATTCGATTCACGCTTTCATAGAACCAGAATTGACCCCCAGTTATTTTAGGCAAAACAATCGGAAAGCCGAACAAGTATTATTTATTCATCTTCTCGCGATGAGATGGATGCATATGTCCTAAAATTTATTTATTTCCCCGGGCCTGTCATCTAAAATGACTTAACGTCTCTCTTCACAACGGGATAGAAATTTTTGGGGTCAGTCATAAAATAACCTCGCCATGCAATGTAATTGTATTTTTTTCAAATTACACTAAAACTGAGTAGGTTCTTGAACTTTCCTAAATTAGCTTTAAATTATTCTTTTAACCGATTCTATTAAATAGTAGAATATTTAGTTTTCAAATAAATTAAGACCCTAAAAACATAGATTTATAAAAATAGGCAAAACACTTCGTTTTCAAATTTGACTTCAGACGGAAATAGATAACACGCTAGGAGTAGAGTTAAAAACGCAAATGACGTGATCATCGCACATCAATAAAAATCAATCAAGACTGCGCATAATTGACGATCACGTCAAACAACTCTCACCAGCCCCCTAGTGGCTTTAAATAAATTGAATTAATTTAAATAAGGCTTCCGTTCGTAGGTGGCCGGGAGGTTGTTCCACGAGTGTTTCATTTAAACGCAGCATTTGTTCGAAACGTGTTCACGTTTTTATCTCAAGATAAAATTTAAGCCATAAATATAAAACAAATTATTTGACAAATGACACTTATATAAGTCGAGCATAAAAACTAGATGAGCAAGACTTGTGGGTAGATTTTGCGAACTTATCTTAAAAGCTGGAGAAAGTTGTTCACGCCGACTTTAATTTGTGAATGCTTGAAGATGATACCCAAAATAGCTATGTTGTTCGCAAAATGTGGCTTCAGCGGTGAGAGGGATATGCTGTTCGTCGTGGAAAACAAGTTCAACACCGGGTTAAGAACACTGCCTAGGGGCACTCCGGGGATTCAAAGGTAAAACGAGGAATAATCGTATTAAACAAGGATGAGTCTAATTTCTGCGAAGAATTCTTGTATCCTAAAAATTGTCGTAGGAAATACCTAAAGGCTATTCAAAGACTTGACAGACGTCAAAAAAGAATTTAGATATCACACGTTATTATTTAAATCTTGCCGTATGGGCAGCAATAAAAGTTTTGTTTTTCGATGATCAGCTTAGGACGCTTCAAAAAAGAGTTTTTTAAAACCTTTCCGAAAACCTTACATTAACCTTTTTCGAAAACAGTCAGGACGATTTTGTATCGTTTGATGACTTGCGCAGTTTTAGAGTCATTTTCAGTTGGAAGACTTTCGTCTGCCTTGTGTTGAAGCCTTTATTTTATTCAAGAATTTTGCTACAACTTTTTAGGCAATTTCTCGAGCATTTTTCGGGACCTTTATGCTTTTAAATTTATAATAATTTGACAAAATTCAACGTCAGTTTCAAAAAAATAAGGTACTGTGGCCGATTCGCCAAGATTGTCGATTAATGCCTGTTCGTCAAAAGGCTTGCATATCTTCTCAATGAAGTCTCCATATAACTCAGCTTTATCTTGTTAGGCACATTCGCCATTGTCTTGCTTAATTGAAGTCGATTGCAAATAAAACGTTTTACAGCTTACGAGCCTTGAAATATCGAATAGTTTTAGGTGAGCAACTGTCAATAGATGGCTCCAGCAGTAAGTGCTGGTCCATTTTGACATATCCAAAATGTCATGGTCCGAACTTAGACAGATGTGTGAAAATGTATGATTTTGTGCCAAATAATCGTCATTTGCGGGAAGGGTTGACGGCGGCTGAATCGCATCGAGAGCTCCAACAAGTTTACGGAATTGCTGCTCGTGCGGGTTTGGCTCTGTCGTTTTAAAGATGTTGATGATCGACAGCTGCTCATGGCAAACACAAAAACAGCTTGCTTCAGCATTAGGAGCTATACGCCAAGTCATTCCCGAGCGAATCCAAGAAACTTGGGTTTCTTAAGATTTGAAGCCATGGGCCGTTGAACGTCGTTTTTTCGCCTGCGGACAATTTTCCCAGCGGTAAAAAGGAAAGGTTTTCTTCATCGCACCGTGACGGGTGACGGGTGATGGAAGACGGAAACAGTAACCCAAAAAAAAAGAAACTTATGGGGACTGCCCGGTCATACTTCTATGTCGTCGCCTCAGCCAAATATTGACGCTGAAACCCAACGAAACCATCACTGGGCAGCGGTATCGACTTCAATTGGTGCGATTGGTGCGATTGAACCGAGCACTGCGCGAAAAACCAGCACATTACGAGCAGAGTGATGAAAAAGAAATTTTACAGCATGACAACGCTCGTCCTCACCTTGCCAGCAGGTTATAACCAACCTGGAAAGGTTCAAATGGAAGTCCTACCCGAGCAGGCATATTCCCCAGATATTTCGCTATCCGATTATTATCTGTTTCGGTTGATGGCACATGGTCTTGCTGATCAACAGCTCCGTTCATATGAAGACATCAAATTACGGCTTGTTTCGTGGATAGCCTCAAAAGATAAACACTGTTACTGGAGCAGTATTCGGGCTCTCCTTAAAAGATGGGAAAAGTTAGGATGAGCTATACTTTGAATGATTCATTTGTAACCATTTTTTCATCAACAAAAACAAGGAGGACTAAGCTGCGCACTTTATCCTATTAAGGCTCATGGCGTTGTTTTATGATGAAGTGGAAAAAAGACTGCCATATTTTATGCGCTCTCCGCTTTTCGCGAACTAAATATCATATGTTATTTTATGTGGGTCTTGTAGTTTTCTGAACGACCGATTCGCGAACCTTTTTAAGAGGCTCGGTGCCCTGTATGATCTCAATAAAATTATCCCGAAAAAATGTTTTGAATATGGCTTGCGTCTTATCTTTATTTTTTAAGATTCTTAAGGCGCAGCGTTTAGCATAGATCTAGGCTTCAGGTGTTTGGGTACCCCTCAAAATATACCAAGAAACCATGGCATTTGTTTTTACTTCAGTTTGCCGAAAAGTATGCTAGTGAAAGACTCCATTTGTCTGATCGTATGTATATCGTAAGATTGTGGCATTGCCAGACTTTCTGTTTTTGAATATTTTTAAAGGTCGGGTGATTTTAAAAACTCCATAAAACTTAAGTTAAATAAAAAAAGGAAGTATTTAGATTGAAAGTCGGAATATTATGAACACCATAGCTTTAAATGATTATTCATTTATTAGGGGGAGCCACCATTCTGTTTCTTTTTGTATCATGTTCTTTTGACACTGACACGTCTAATGCGTTAACAAAATAAACGACAGAAATTCAGTATCATATTTACCCCGACGCGAATCATGCATTTTAGCCTCGGTTTATTTACTGAGAATGTCCCATTGATGCAAGGTATCTCTTTTCATTTTTTCAGGTGAAGAAAACTTATAGTATTTGAAACTTGAAAACGCACGGCATAATTAGCTCTTTTTTCTTCCAAGATGCCAATGGTTCCTACAATGGTTCACAAATCTTTAGCTGTGAAATCATTCGTTTTGCTGCTCTCGTTAGGCTGCTCTCAAAGAACAATGAAATGGGAACAATCCAGTGAAAAATCAGACACTCTATTATAACATTGGTCGAGGTACTCATTAAATAGAGGCCGAAACCCTTGCAAATTTTTTTTTCGATTGTGGTGGTTTCTAGGTTCCTCTATTTTCGCATCGACTGGTCCAGTTTTAAGGACTTGTTGATTGTCCTGGTCGCTGTCTACTGCGCTGGTTCCTCGAACTAGTTAGACTTCTTTGGTTGCTATTATCACATCGAATGCCTTGGGTGCTAGAACTGGACCGACTGTCCTGCTCGCCTTTATCGAATCAGCTGCCCTAGTTCCTATGACTGGTTCCACTACTTTGGTTTCTATTTTTTCATCGACTGCTCAGTTTTCAAGGACTTGATTGACTGTCCAGATCGCTGTTATCGCATGGACTGCCCTGATTCGTGGTTTCTTTGGTTGCTTATCGCATCACTCCATGAAATCCGCAATTGATCCGATTGATCTCTGAAGCGGAGGTTCGGTCTTTCGTTTTTCATGATCGTGTCCTCGAATCCCATCACCTGTCTAGCCTGCCCAAGACATCTGAGGTTCTGGCTGTTTGATAATACCTTTCATTTGTTGAACATTACTCCTTTAACCAATTTATTCACATACAGCTTCAAGTAAATAGAATTACTGTCCCACAACTACTGAGAAGAAAATCAAAATCCATCTCAACATGTTCTGAGAGCTACAGTAACAACTCCATTTCCAATAACCTTTCACTCTGTTATCCACATAATCGTTCTGCCATTTGGTATCATTACATAATGTTACAACACGTATCCCCATGAAACGCAAATCCAGTCGCAGAATATTAAACTTGGAAGACCTACATCCGCTTTTTGCCACCCCGCAGACCCGAAACACATGAAAGCCATCTTCTCCAATTATTCGGTTCAACCGAGACTCGCATGTGGTTCAGCACTCGCATAAGTATTCCGAAATCCTGCCGCACTCGCAGCAACATTAAAAAGTGCTTACCTCTGCGCCAGGTGCGGTTGGGTTCCCGTACCGCATACCGGCAATACTCAGAGATCACAACTTGAGACAGATTCCCTAATGGTATGCCTTGACTTCAAAGATTCTCTGCCAACAATGAGATGTTAATTAGATTATAAAATTCAATTTGTTCGCGAAAGAAGTCGCGTATCGTGTGCCTTGTTGCGCGGTGTGGCGGCATATCTAAACATCAACAGGCACATGGCACTGGCATACCGCAGCAGCGTGTATCTTTGGCATGTTTGCATCGGAAGGTGTTTGTTTTTCACTTGGAGATACTTTATTTTCATTGTGATTATCTCCTAACCTCAAGGTTGTGGCTCGAATCACTCACTTACGCCCTGAACCTGGGTTTTTGTTCCCAGGGGCAAAATGGAATGTGTTAATTTTGACGAGGCAAATGGTATCAAAAAGAGCGAGTGGAAATTGATAACAATAAAACACTTTGCAGCTGGAAACATGGAAATTGCGCATGTATGGGCACTAAATGGTCAACATATTGTAACACCCAATTGAAATGGAGCACAAAACAGAATGAACCATAATATTTATGCTTTCAAAAAATATCACTTCCTTATTGAAGCTTATATTTCCAAACTAAGTGGCGAATTTTTCCTTTTAAAAGAAAATTAAATATACAAGGCGGCCCAAAATGTTTCATCCTATCGGAAATTGGTATAACTTTTCCAAATGGCGGCAAAAGTTAATTGCACTGAAGAAAACGTCAGAGGCGAGTAGACGACTGACGTGCCACTCACATTGCTATTGCAGGTGAAAGGGTTGAAGGTGTTCCTTGTCCAAGTACACTTCTGGACTAAGCTCACGCTCTTTTCAAGTCCAACAACGCAATGGACGATTCTCGGTTGAAATGCTTTATCAACGGCAAGGATTATTTCAATTTGCGGCTTTGTGAATACTCAGAAACCATTATACCCACCAGCGGAAGAATTAGGTGAAGAATGAAAGATTATGTAGTGGTGTTTTGAGGAGCTCAGGTGTATTTGGTTTCAACTCACTTCCATGGATGGAGCCCGAAACGGGACGGAGGATCTCGGTATCGACCTATGAGCTTTCACATTGTTCGCAGAATTTTTTTCGACATTAGTTTGATATATGAACTTTGAATGTTTGAAAGACACACAATATACACTAACCACTACAATATTTTGAAAAGACGAAAAAGCATTAAGCCGATGCAACAACCACTACAACACCGCCACCCAATCGCTGGCAAATGGCAATGGCCAATGGCAAATGGTGATGAATTCATATCATTCGGACTACAGGCCACCCTAAAGTTGTTCCACCTAATATCATTTTGGATGATTTAAAACAGAAATTCGAAAAAAGTTTAATTACTCTGTTTCGTTTATTAGAGAAATCCTAAGGCTTTGGACAAAACTAGAAACTGCGGAAAAATTTTGGTTTTAGCTTCTTGAAAGGTAGATTCCTGAGAGTCGCTGTAGATGGCAAATACTCTGCTTTCAATTTCACTATACAAAACATATCTCAAGGATCAATTCAATAACTAGGCCGGGAACAATGGATTAGTTGTGAACAGTAAAAGATGTCTAACTGTTCCTATCTCACACAAAGACAAAGACGGTGAGTGGATAAGAAGATTCAGCGACGAACTGTACGAGCTGTACAGGAACACCGAAGTAACCCAAAGGATAAGAGTCCAACGGCTGAGGCGTCTCCGTGATGTAGAGACACCAATACTCTGGAGCGGGAATTTTCGAATCAACCTCCAACCAACTTGGCGTGTAGAATTGGAGACAACGGTCGCCAAAATCGTCCTTCCACTGATGGATGAAATTGGGTTAACTGGCTCAGCTAATGGTCAACCACGTCGACGAAACGCAAGATCTGCCGAAAATATCACCGCTTTCCCTGAGAGTGTGCAGGAGAAAGCGATGACGGCCTTTCGCACAACTTGACGAAGTTTGCGTCGTGATTTGGGCCTGCACTCGTACAAAATTCTACTGAGCAGGAAACGATCTTAGATAACAAAGTGCGTTCGCTGAATGGGCTCTGGAGCAGTTGGAAACTGACGATGAAAAATCATCTTTAGCGATAAGGCCTATTTCTAAAAGAATGGGTACGTCAACAAACGAAACTGTAGAATTCGGGACAAAACCAATCCACATGAGATCCCTGTGCGTCCAATGCATTTCGAAAAAGTAACCGTTTGGTGTGGTTTTTGTGCTGGCGGCGTAATCGGTTCATATTTCCTTAAGAACCAACTTTGGCCAAGCTATCACCGTCAACGTCGAGCTGGATCATATGGACACCAACGATATGTGATTTCAACGGAAAGGTGCTACGTGCTACACAGATCACGTCCCAATAGAAATTCTGAACGAGGGAATCGAGGGCACAGTCATCTCACGTGGAGGTGATGTGAACTGGCCACCGAGATCTTGCGATTTTACTCGGTTACACTTTTTCTTGTAGGGCTCTCTGAAACCGCAGATCTTTGCGAAAAAGCCACAAACAAGAGCAGCCAACTTCAGTCTGATTTATGCGCCAGAACTATAGAAAATCGGATTTTTGAAACATGTTATATTCCATACATCGATAAGCCCCACAAACTTTGTTTAGTTTAAATTTAAATTAAGAAAGAGCATAATGAAAGACCCTTTAGTTGGTAAAAGTGCTCAGGTTCTGGTATATCTTTACGCGACCTGGAAGCGCTGCTGGTTCTTTCTCTTTCCACATATCCGTGGATTCTCAATGCTTGGAGCATTTGTGTCATCTATTTGATCAAGGTTGATGGCTCAATTGCGACATCTTCAACCACAGCGGTGATATTCTACTTGGAACAAGCACAATATGGGCTGGCCTTCTCTCATAAAATGTTCCAATCTCTTTGAGACTAAACGCTTAAGTGTTTGGTAAGTTGGCTTAGGAGAAAATCTGCATTGAAACCCACGTTGCGCCACAGTCACTTACGCAATACTTCCCGGTGGTGAGGAGTATACGAGTATAGCGTTCAAAAGTATCTGTATCTGTGACCATTTACAAAATTTAAAAAATCTTGAAAAAGTCTGAACCAGTAAGCCAGTAAAATAATTAAGCATAGTTAAGCTCGGTCTTTTGTACAGCATGTTAATTTCCATGAATTACGCCCAAAAAATTAATGCCACCATGTCCACGACATTTACTCACAAATTAAAAATTTTACTCAACCTTGATTATCGATCCAAGGAAAGGATTGTCCCACTTAACGGCTTTGTGTGTTCAAGACGGCTCAAGACATCATTATGTTAATCGAAATCGATTTAACAAATTTGTCATCCATTGCGCACCCTCTTCATCTCGTGCTCTAAGATAATTTCCACATCAATAATTAAATTGGAACACCTTAAATTGCCCGAAAGGCATTCCATTCGGTGACATTATTCACCTCCAACGGCGCGCTCTTAAATCAATTTATTTGCATTCAATGCGGCTAAGTGAACAAGCCATCGCAGCACACCCACTGCCCCGTCCTTTTGCATTTACGGCTAATCTAATCCATGCAACTGAGAGCCAGAAGAAGACGCATAGCTACGAGCTGAAAGTAGTTCCTTTGCTTTAAACGAAGCTTATCCGAACAATAAAGACGGAAAAGAATGCTATCCGCTTGTTCTGTCAACAGCTAAGGCCAATAGAGGCACCAGCATTGTCCTCACGACGGTAATCCGATTTTAAGCTGACAGCAACGATGGGCTTTTAGGTACGATGACACTTTTGTGACAAATTTGTGCATATCCTTGGAATAACGACACAACCAAAGCGAAGACGGATGACAATGTTGCCCGTGCATGCGAAGTAGCTGGAGAGGGGTCGGTCGACCAGGTGCATTTCTTGCTGGACAATGACTGCGTCTCCTTCGCTTCGTTGCTGCCTTCTGCACTTGACTTGACTTTGTTCCGTGGGACAGGCGATGGGAAATATTCGGAAGTATTCTTCACTGCATGGCGAAGGGAAATTGTTTGTGAAGAAATAGTGCAAGGATACAAGAGAGCAAAATGATGAACACTCAGGAAGTTCAGTTTATTTTTGCGCTCATGGTCAATTCGTTTGCAAGAAGCAAGGACGACACTCGAACAAGTCTTTGCAGAAAATAAGGAATCTTTAATTTCCGGCAAAAGACAAGTGTCACATATGACTTGTGTGGTTTCGGAAAGTTGTTCACTGGAATAAATATCAATTATGGTTCCAATTGAATGAAATGGAAGTCCCTCAACCATGGAACTATAGTCTTCTAAGTTAGTTAAATAAATACTCTTTTGCAATTGAAAAATGTGGAATTGGAAGCATGTCGACTCCGCTGTATTAAAAGGCCAAATCATTTCGCTTTTCTTTCGAATTTGATCCTCATTTGGTTTTCCCAAACACCTGGAACACGAATTTGTCAACCGGCATTGAGCCTTCACTTTTTGAGCTTGCGTTAAATTTTTTCCCCTCATATAGTTGAATTTGAAACTGCAAAATTTGGTGTCGCAAGAAAAGCCAAATGTTCATTCATGGATTTGAACTTGGAAGCTCACGCTCAACAAAACTTTAGGCGCTAGGGAAGGATTAAGTTATGCTTCCCTCAGATAAGAGTTAACACGAATTTGATTCCGCATGACATACTTGTGGATTCTCGGGAGTGTATGGATAAAACCACTTTAATCCATCAAATCCTGAAGTGGAGTCATTATTGATTCAATTGAAAGGTCCCAGTTTCGATTCTTAGAGTGGTCTTGTTTTTCGAATCTGGTCCAATCGCTATTTTTGCCATTGGGATCAAGTTAGTGGCACTATCACTGTAGCAGTCTGACTAAAGGGTGGCGGTGTTGTAGTGGGTGTTGTATCGGCTTAATTCCTAGTTTGTGTTGTCAAAATATTGGTTTGTGCAGATTGTGTGTAGATGGCTCTGCTGTGAAGGCATAACACTGACAGCGGAGTGTTTAGCTAAATCTTCCAGACTTTCAAAGTTCGCAAAGTTCGCCGTTTCGGGCTCCACCGACGGAAGTCAGTTGAACAAAAAACATCTAAGTTTCTCAAACCACTACAAAACCTTTCATCCTCCTCCTAATTCTTCTGCTCACTCTGTTCTACACGTATTATCAGAGTATTCATATCCTCTTGAAGAGCGAGCCAATTATAGAAAAATAAAAAAAAAATCAGTACTCACAAGTTATCAGATTCGATAACCGATTGGCGATTTCATCCTTAAAATGGCTTTAAATTTCCTCAAGGTGTTTGGCAAATAAGGCTGGGCTCGCATCGCATCGTCTGACCAACTCGTCCCGCCGATAGGTGAAGTATTGTGTGCACAACATCGCTGTGACTATACTTAATTCACTTCAAGTAACGTGAAAATCGTTATTTATTATCGTCTTGTCGATCTCGTTTGCGCGATATCTATTTCACAATCGCCTTTCGGCGAAAACCCGACTGAAGGTAATTAGAGAAAAAATATAAATATTTATATTGTTTCGTCGGACTGTGAGTGGAGGTATTGCGCTGGCTGAAAACAATGAGTGATGCATCAAATCCTACGTCTCTTCCAAAAAAGAAATAAGTGTGTGTGTAAGGACATTTGTTGTAAAGAAATACTTTAAAATACTTTAAGTTGTATTTGACGCTTGTCTCTCAAAAGATGCCCGTTCGTATGTATTAACCAAAATTGATTTGCAAAGTGGGAATCGATGCACGTACCTATGTAGAGTGGTGAGCGAAACCAGTCGAATAAAAGTACATATCCTTAAAATCAGCTTTAATTCATATTTTAAAGTTATTATTATTTTCGAGCGTTCCATTCTCAAAGGGTCCAAAGGAACCTATTACTAAGCCTCCGCTGTCCGTCCGTCTGTCCGTCTATCACAGAGCTGTATCTCCTAAGCTGTTTTAGAGAGACACTAACAATTTACACAGAAGGTGAACTGCTATTGCCACTATAACTACGAATAATAAAATTGATATAAAGTCCAAAATCGCAACTCAACTTAACACAGTAAACAATGACTCGTGGACTCATGGAGCAACTTAACAACCTTTTAAAGTATGCAATCATTTCGTCCATCCAACACAATGAAAGAGCTCGAATTTCAATAAGAAAACAAAAAACATTTTGCAACTTGAGCATCGAATGACAAAATGTAGAAGTGCTCGTGAGAATTGAATTTCTGTATAATTGTCCCACCAAAACGAAATATTTCACGTGATTTATTTAGACGTGAGTTTGAGTTCTGATTAACCCAGCATTTCAATTATCACTTAACAGAGGGTTGCAAATGGAGAAAAATTGTAAACATTAAAGGACGTTGTGTATGTTGATTGCATATTTAAGGCACAGAAGGAAATTCAATTTTTTTCTTGTTTTGCAATATTTTTCAATACGATATCTACTATGAAAAATCTTTTATTTAAAAAAATATGATTTTGCGTACTTTTAGGAGGCGCGGAACCCTTCGTGTTAGAGTCAACTCTAACTCTTCTCTTTCACTAGTTTTAGTTCCATTGACTCGAATTTGCAGGTTAGAAGTGTGTTCTTGAGATAAATTTTAAATATGAAACAAAGGATAAGACAGAAGGTTCAAGATCAACTCAAAGATCAACTCTTCAGTGCTAGTTTTAAAGAAAATAAGAAACTTTGAAGCTGTACGAAAATTCCGAAAGTCACCAAGACTGTTTTCAGATGGGGACGCGTGTTTTATTAAGCGCACGATAACATCCAAAATGGCTAAGAACCCCAAGAGAAGCCACAAAAGCAATCAACAACGAAGTACGCAACCGGACAGCCAGAAGAGCTCTTCGCAGAATTTTACTGATATCAGCCATAAAAAAAAACGGCCGCGTTGTCCGAGAAAACCATCAAAGACCGGTTAAAATATTGCAAAGAGTACAAATCTTCGTCCATAAAAGATTGGAAACTTAAAGTTTTGTCCGAAGAAACGAAAATCAATCTTTTTCAATAAGATGGGATGGCATCGTCCTAATGAAACTACAAAAAAACATCGTATTAAACAAACTTGGGGGCACGAATTTGGGAGTTTAATGGTGTGGGGATGGTTTGCATGGTGGCATATTGACCCAATGATGTATTGATGAAGTTCCTTATTCTTGTAACTCTTTTTGTTTTAAGTCACTTTAGGAAGCATTTCTGCCCATGTGCAAGCAAGCATTTCTCGAAAGACCCACAATTTTGTTGGAAAATTGCCAATACTAAACGTTATGGAAACTCGCTAACCAGTGTAGCTTCCGAGTCGGTTCTGACCGATATGGTATATGAATGGTTCTTTGTATCAAATCATCAAAAGAACTATATAAACTTAAAAAGAACATAATCCAAAAAAAGCTTTTCGTCCATTGTTTCTTGTAAGAACGTTTTAATAATTATAATTACATAATTTTAAGTTTAAATAGATCAAAGATAAATAGAAATAATTATACCACATGTCATTTCACGCTGCGCTGTTTGCTTTTATTTGCGCAGAACATAATGCGCTGTTGAGTTTGCATTTAAGAATGTTTGCCAATTCACAATGCAGGCACCCTAATTATCTCCTTTGGAGTCGGGGCTGGGAGGATTACATCGCACAAAAACAAAACAAGAGAATACCATTAAAATTGTAATCGCATACATCAGGGATGGGCAGCTGTCAAACCGTCGATATAAATAAACGATCGACGACACGTTAGTGATTACATGAGGCAAACGACTGACGACAGCGTCTTAATCGTCTAAGAAACTACACGATTAGTGTAGCCCGTTCTCTATTGTCTTTTTTAATTGGAAGCGATTGTAGTTTGACCTTTTTCCGCTACTCAAACATATTTCGGACTGCACGGTTTTGAAAATTTCTAAAAGTATTTTTAAATTAATTACTCTGTGCGTTAACTGCGCTTTGATTTGTGCCACATGCCAAGATGACGGACTAAAATTCCTCGGTCATGAAAAGAGCGCGGCTGACTAAAATTCGCGTCCGTTCGCTAAAAGGGTCAGTCAACATGGTGTTTGTATTTTCGAAGGTAAGTGAATGGTGTTTTTATGGTTTTCTTACAGTTTTTCGGTCTTTTCATCGCTAAAATATTTACTGCATGAGTTCAATTTTTATTATTTTTTTTTTATGAATCAGTTAATTTATAATATTTTTTTATACAAAAAAGTTTTTCCATATTTCTTTTTCACTTGCCTTCGCTTTTGCGCTTTTTTTCTAAAATTCCATATTTTTTACTAATATTGTTATTATTATTCTGACAGTTTTTGAAGATGGGTGAAAGACATACAGAGATGTACGATGAACGATTTCAAGTGACTGAATAACTCAAGTTTGAGCCAACTTTTCAAAGACTACATTCTTTAAAAAACTTATAGTATAAGCTAAAAAAGTCTCAAATCGTTTTTTTTATATTCGTTCATTTTTGAGTTATGAATTTTTTAACAAGATTTTTTTTCTCCCGCTGCTTGGTCTATGGCTAAATTTTTAAACTTTTGAGCTAAGCAACACTGGAAGCCTAGAAAGCTTTGAAAACACGCCCGTTCCTTAAAAGATCCAGTTTATAACCCGTTATTCACCCGTGCACACACCACATTAAGTACTTAAACATTCCATGGCTAGTGGACATCATTTTTCATTTGATTACCTTACAAATATCAAAGCAAGACTCACATTTGTCACCGTTTGCAAATTTGTTAGCATCTTTCGATTTGGAAATTCGTTTTGGGCCAACTTGTACACTGGTTGATTTGAATAAGATGCAACAAAAGACTCAAGCGAGTCGTTATAATGGTAGGTCTATGTACCCACGTTAAGGCGGGAAGAGCGATTTCCTGAAAAATTGATTAAAAATGGAAAAAATTAGCCAAGTGAGAGTTGTCTCCCACACAAGGGTTTCCATACCTCGTAAGAGTATGCAACACTAAATTTCTTTTATTTTAAATTTCTCATTGGATTGCACATAAATATGTACGAGTTAGCCATACAAAGTATAAGTATAGTAAAAAAATTTAGGATTGGAAATTAAGGAGTTCACGATCACAAGATTAAAAGATTATCCTGGGATTCTGGAGCGTGTTTAAGTTATAGTTTTCAACGTATTAAAAAATTTGCTTTAAGTTTGGAATTGGAAAATATTGAAAAATGAGAAAAAATTTTAACATCTAATGTCCTTGTGTGCCTTAAATCCGAAATCAACATCATTGTTTATATTTTTCCTCATTTTTCAACCCTCTATTCTTAAGTGATTTATTGAAATGCTGCGACAATCGAAGTTCAAACACACATCAAAATAACATCAAAATGTTATGAAATACCTTTTTTTTAATGATCTTTTTTCGGATTAAGAAAAATGCCGCCAAAAAAGCAAAACACGTTTACACTTGGTTTGGTTGGGTTGAAAACTATATACAACATTCAATTCGCACTAACACCACTACATTTTGAAATTCATAACACAAATTCGCAACGAATGATGTTGTTTTTGGTTTTTTAAGTTTTCTTTTTGTTGGATGGACGGGACTACTGTCAACTTTGTTGGTGTAAAGATGAAAAGCAGTACACAGTCAAATTGAACTTCTCCCCCAAAATCGGCTTAGGAGATATACATCTGTGGCAGACGGACAGCGGAGGCTTAGAAAAAGGATTCGTTTGGCCCTTAGGGAACCCTAACAAATTATTACAAAAAAAAAAATATATTTTTGTCATCAAATAGAATTGATTCTTACAAAACTTTGCAAAGGCTTTTAAATTGAAACTTTTATTCCATCGCTTCAAATTTTTTGCCCAACGGAGGAGGACGAAAAAGCCAGCAACATTCCTTATATAAAAACCGCGCTAAGTACAACAAGACGCTCGTGCCAAGAATGTAAGAATGCAAGACAATTTTCAGTTAAATGGCTAAAAAGTTTTACTTACTTTGTGTTTTCATAAAACCACACAATGTTTTTTTATGGTAAATACATATCTAAATTTTGCTCTGAGTGGTGCTCATGGCTAGGTGACAAGATCATCTTGTATTACTCTTACGACCATACCTCTCTCGGATGATACAATTGCCATGGTTAAGCTTCTGGCATCCTTTGAAGTCGACAATAACATGTAGCTCCAACGACAGCCATTTGTACGAAAAATATAACGCATAGATACAAATGGTGAAGCCAAACGCTGACTCCTGACAAAGCCCTGTCATGCCAAAAATGGGATTATACGTGTGACGCGTGTGTGTTTCAGAATGTTTCCATGAATCATTCCATGACGTATAAAAACAGGTGACAGGCAGGCAAGCAAAGTATTGCTTGTTTTAATGTGTACGCAACACTTAAAAATTAAATTAAAAAAAAAAAAACAGGAAATCATTGAAAACAAAGTCAGTAGTAGGCTTCTAATTTATTGTCAATAGGCCAACGCAGCCCTTTTTAGATGTTCAGTCTCCAAAAGCACACCACGTACCAAAGAAAAAAATAAAATCAATATTCTTTTCGCACTCTTACACCTTAGGAATACAAAGCTCGTCAAACTGAGTGAAAGGCTGTCAAATTTCGCAAACGCAGAACGGGTAGTATCCCTTAAATTCATATCATACCTCCCCCTCTCTTATTTACATGCAAAGTGTCACCGAGTTCAAATTTAAATTCTAAATTTAACCACATGACATCGAAAAACAAAAAACGAAAAACAAAAAATAATATGTTGATGGCGCAGTATGCCACCCTCCAACCTTTTGTTTTCATTGTCGTTTTTTTTCCCTCGCTTGATTGACATATCGCAGCACAGGGGTTATTTGGATATTCTTGTCGTTTTTGACTTCATGTGCAAACGCGCTTTCATGAAAGCATTTCCATCCCGGCTTCAAAGCGCGGGCAACACCCCTACACGTGATGACTGACCACAAAAATTGTGTCTTCCAATTTTCAATTTCTCCATATTGAGCAACCATTACAACTACGTCATGAGATTGTAATCACACACGAAAGGGGGGTAATGGGAGCCATCAATTGCGAACCCCCAGGCGTTTACTAAATCTCAATCGGGCTCAGTTATCGGTCGAGTGCGGATGAGTGTCGTCTAACAGGCTCTTGTGCTGTTGGTTGTGGTTAATAAGCTCGCCTTTGTCGTTTATTAAAGCGTGCAGGTCCTTGAAATTTGCACTCAGTGCAGTGTTTGAAAACTCCTGGTACTAGCAAGGACAATGCATACACCCGTTTCCAAGGTGTCGGGTTTTATCAGCCTGTTCGTTGTGCAAATAGGTTTGTTGCTTCTATTTTGGATCTATGCACGTTACGATGGAGCTGCAGCTCCGCCATCCACTGAAGATACCGCCAATGGGACTGCTGCTGCTGCTGCTGCTAGAACAACTGAAGACGATGGATTAGCTGAAGGACACGTTTCCAAGTATCCCCGTGAGTGCTTTTATGTTTAATTTTGCGCTTTAAAATGCGTTTCCTTGGTAAGAGTCTCAGATGAGATAGCTGCGTTGTCTTGGTGTTAACTCGGCAAGGAGTGGGCGGATGATACGGTGGTTCTTTATGCGCTGAGTGCATTTAGTAACCCGTGTGATTGTTCAGGGACAGAAACGTTCGTTCAAAGCTTAAACCAAGGACCTCCTTTGGCTTCGCACATCCACTTTTCGTGGCTGGCTTTGGGGTTCTTTGTTGTTGTTTCTTTTTTTGTTTGCCTTTTATTCCGGTGCAGCAACTCAATTAGGATCACATGCCTAGTGTTTTGGTCTGGAGGTGAGCTTGTAGTCTTCTCTGGATATGAGTCTTTTGGGATTTGTTTTCGTTTAAGTACTCCCGCTGCTGCTTTGCAAATATTTCATTAAGGTGGAGTACTTATGTGCGAACAAGTGAAGCTCGTGCTAAAAGCGGACGTTGGTTTGCTCTGTTAACAATGGAAGTGCAGAAAGATAAAGGATTCGCTTGGTTTATAAGCCGGATGGGATCTGTGTTGCTTTATGCTTGCAGAATAACTGCGAGGAGTTTGATTTTTGCGGGCGTGTCCTTTGAAGCGACTCCAAAAAGGAAAGTTATAATCCTCCACGTATATAAGGATTTGTTTTTTTTGTTTTTTATTTTGTTATCCTTGTACTTTGAGGTAAGAGAAAGGTGGCCAGAGATTGAGGTACATTTTTCGAAGCAAATTTTTTTGTGGTACGAATAATGACAAACAATTAAATTTAAAAAAACGAAAAGCTTTCCAATATAAAAATTGATTAATTTAATCAGAAAAACATAACGAAATGTGTATTTAATTTTTGTAGAACTGGATGCAGTGCATCACTCCTCATTTATTCAGTTACTCATTTCTCCTGCAAGATACTCTTCTATCAGCCGCCTTTTTTAGAAGAATTGCCATGAGACTTTTTGTTAAAAAGGGTGATTGTTTAAAAGCCATAGGAATGTTTTTCAAAAAAAAAAAAAATAAAATTCAAAAAATGCATGAAATCTTTATTTGAATCGATAGTATGGTCCATATAATTTAATGTTTGAAGATTCATGCAAATGTTGACCTTGACTGCGCCTCAAATGGTCCATCCGCTTAGTCCAATTTTTGCATACTCTTTCCAACATTTCGGCTGGTATCTCACGAATAAATGCTTCAATGTTGTCTTCCAATGTGTTAATTGAAGGGCTTGTCTGTATAGACATAGCCCCACAAAAAATATTCTAAGGGCGTTAAATCGCAGGATCTAGGCGGCCAATTGACCGGTCCCGAACGTGAAATAAAATGTTCACAGAACACGCCTCTCAATAAGTCCATTGTTGTGCGTGCTGTGTGGCATGTGGCACCGTCTTGTTGAAACCACATGTCATGCAAGTCAAGCTCTTGCATTTGGGGCAAAAAAAATATGGATAACATCTCACGGTAGCGCTCACCATTCACAGTTACGTTACGATTCGCATCATCTTTGAAGAAGTACGGTCCAATGATGCCACCAACCCTTAAACCGCACCAAACTGTGACTTTTCTGTATGCATTGGTAGCTCTTGCAAGGATTCTGGCTGATATTCACTCCAAAATTGACAATTTTGCTTATTTACGTACCCATTTAGCCAAAAATGATCTTCGTTGCTGAACACAATTTTTCGGTAAAAAAGTGGATCTTCGGCCAACTTTCCAATAGCCCATTCACCAAAAAATTTGATAATAAAATTCAATAATTTGCAAGCGTTGTTCGTTTGTAAGACGATTCATGGTTAAATTATAGACCAAACTGAAGATGTTTGACAGTGAAACAAAACACGAAACGTGCGTCAGCTGTTTAAACCAGTATTGCCAAAAAGATAATAGCTAAAAAATCACCCTTTTGTATTGATTACTAAGCTCGTTCGACCATCACTTTATTTATTGTCGAGTTAAAGTGCAACTTGAAATCCAATCTAGAATGGTTAATTATTTCCAATTCATAACGATAGCCATTATATTGCATTTTAAAGTGAATTGAAAGATGGTTTTCATTGCTAGTACATTATTGAAAAAGATTGTATCCTTCAGTGGTCATAATTTCAAAAACTAAGAACAGATTCTTGAATCATAAGCGTTACTAATTATTTATGAATATTATGAACAGCAATGGTTCTTGGGCACTGCTGAAGGGACATTCACAGCATTGGATATCACATATTTATGTAACAATTCAAATTACGACAACTTTTAAAAAACCAAAGAAATTTTAAGCACTTTTTGACCTGCGGAGAAATCCTGAAACAAATCTTTCAGTTGAAGGAATGCGACGTACCGAAACGCAGTAATTTAAAATTTGTAAGACTTTTAAATCGAATTCGAAGACGATCGCGGAGCGAATTTTAGAAAACAATTTTCTGGCGTTGAACTCGTGATTGCTCGATCTTTATTTGAGTTACAAAACAGGCTAGGTTTTTAGTCAACCAAAATTGAAGAAAATATGGACGAATACAAGTGACAGGTGGGAAATTCAAATTCTAAATTAATCTAAAATATTAAAGAGTATCGAAGACGATCGCGGAGCGAATTTTAGAAAACAATTTTCTGGCGTTGAACTCGTGATTGCTCGATCTTTATTTGAGTTACAAAACAGGCTAGGTTTTTAGTAAACCAAAATTGAAGAAAATATGGACGAATACAAGTGACAGGTGGGAAATTCAAATTCTAAATTAATCTAAAATAGAAAGAGAGTTCAATATTATTATAATATAACAAATTATTTATTAGTGTGTGCTCCAACACAAATCAAAAGCTTTTTCATATCCTCCAGTGGATACCGAAGATGTATATTTCAACAGGTTGGTGATTCCAGAGACTGTAACGAATCTATGCTGAGAATTGTAGAGCTAAGACTTTACTTAATGCTTTTAATCCCCGGCGTCAGCTACTAATGTTCCAAGCATTTTGGTTTGTTAAACTTGCTTCCTGCCTGATGGATTTGTGGGGACTGCACAGAATGGCCAGAACCGGCGCTATCGCTCCTTTGAATACAGAGTATCTCATGAGAATACAGAGGACTCAGAAGTTTTTCGAAACCAATTGATTATAGGAAAAAATTTGTAATTTGAACAATATTTACATGAAAATATAAGATGCCTATGTTGGCGGCCTCAGCCCCTTCAAGACCCACCCGATCACGCCTATCGTGGGTAAAAGGAGGTACTCCAACGTCCAGTGTCGAGCAAGCAAGAAAGCTTCAGTCGCACAGATGCCACCTATAGCGAAGATAGCATACGTACACCTGCTGTTAACGTCTTCGCACTAAAAGACCATAAACATCGGTCGAAGTGACGCTCTGCAAGATCATTTGCATGCAGTGGACAAACATTTCAAAAGGATATTCGAAAACAATCCGTTTGATGTGTTTTTGGGTCGTGAAAGATTTAAAGAAGGCAAAATTCGATTTCAAAAATATAGGGGAAATTCACATTGTACTAAATGTACTAAATCTACGATAGATGCCAATTAAATTTAAAAGCTATCGGTTTTCGTCTTAAACGGTTTTCGAAATATGTAGTTTATATTAGAACGAATTAAGTCTTGTTATTATTTCAATCTTTAACGTTGCACGTTAAATCAACGGCTTATTCCCGGCATAGCCCCATCCGCTTTATTTTCTACCTGAAAGCTGTCTATCAATTTTGAACGTATGACTTTCTTCCTCCATCCAATGTCATCCACTTTATCGACTTTGCTTGAATTTCTAATTCCTTGTAAGCCTATCGATGAGGGCAAACTGAAATCCATTCCTTTGGTTTTCTTTTCAGTAAATTGTGGGTAATTTTTAGTCTGATTACATCTATTACCTTGATTGCTAAGAATTGATTTCTTATGGCGGTAGTTTACTTGTAAAATGGTTGAGCAAGTATTGCGAGACAATCGAATATATAAAACATTTTGTTGTAGACGAAGCTAACTTACTTGATGAGTATGCTAGGTCAGTTTAAACGGCACCTGAAAATTCTATAACGATTCGGCATAAAGTTCTTTATGAACGAATCTGGGGCAAGTGGCTCATGCTGAAATAACTAATTGTTCTTCATATGATGAACATAAGTTGACTTGCATTAAATGCGCTTCAAGGTGATAGCAGTTAAAGACAATCCGTATTTTGGCTATCAGTAGTTTGGACATAAGATTGCACAGAGGTTTTCGAATTAATTCGGCTTACGATTTTTTTTATTTCTGATATTTGTAATTAATTTACTGATGATTATAAACAACAATTTTTTTTAAGCTTTGCAGCGTCAAATTGGCAATGTACAAATTTCAAGCATTTAATTTGAAAAAAAATCATTTGGCTTCGATTTTCTGACCGGACGAGAACCGGAGCAGGATTTGTTGGAACCTGCTGAACTTAATAGAGTAATAACTTCAGAATGAAACTTCTGGACATGTCATGCAGTCAATAACTTAAACGATTTGCATGCTTAAATTAAAGCAAATGCTTTCAACAGAATCATTGCTTAATTGGGAAAGCCAATTTGGATGGTCTAATTTTTTTTTTATTCACTACAACTGGACTCCTTTGATGTTGACATGGATTCCGCTCTTGATATGATAACAAATGCTTGCTTACTCAGTAGGTATTTGGTCCCTGGAGAATCTGAGCCTGAGCTGATTTCCATGCTTCCAGTTATATTTATAGCATAAATCAAGCTTGCTGGCCTCCGTGACTGCATAATCCTTGATATAATCTTCTCATGAGCCTGGCGGTCGGGATCTGAGAATATTCTTAGCCGGAGCATTGGCGATTTTGATGAAATTTCACCTTTCCCGTTCTTCACTCAGGAGCGTAAATCCAACAAAAAAATTTCCTACTCTCAACATTCGTCTACAAATAGAAGCATACACAAGACGAGTGATCTTTTTTTGCAAAATTTTTAGTCTTCGAGTGACCTTTGGGCTCATCTCCTCTAACTTTAGTTTGTGAATTTGAATGTTGACGATGATGTCAAAATCGATTGCGATTCCCAGAAGCTTGGCAGACTTGAAAAGGACACTGTTTTTCATGTGAATATCCGGCCATCCGGAATAAATCACAAGACATCGCATCTCCTCCTGTCATAAGGCGAATCAGGTTTCTCAGAATCTGAAATTTGAACATGATTTTTAATGGAACAGTCTGATGACTGCTCTCATGTGCGGCTTTTGGTGCAGTTTGACTTAAAGTATCGATTTGATTCTATATTATCCATGATTCTGATTTGTGTGACAATTTGTCCTATTATAGATTTGCTGAGCCGGAAGTCACAATGATATTTGCGATTTCTTCGAACCCACAAACGCTGGATAGGATCTCGTAAGCAATATTTATCCAGACAAAGGATAACCTTTCCTTTTTGGGATGGAAAAAAGTCTCGGTATATGAACTTAAAAAGCGGGCGAACCTTAAAAATGAATGTATTCAGTCTTTCATTGTGGTGGATCACCGGTTAAATACAAAAACCACTTTCAATTGTTTCTGTAAGAAGAATCAGGAGTAGAAGAGCCTCGAGAATCTGGCACTTGGATTAAGATTTATTTTCTAGCTTTTATTTGAACTTCAAGTGGACAATTCTGTTTGGCAAATAACGCAAAAAAGAAAAGTGTGAATTTTCCAACCCATTGAGCATGATATACAAATTTGTCAATTTCTAAATCCTGGCTCTTAATTATTCATTTATATGAGAGCCCAACCCGGATTTGTGATAAAATTTGTACAAACAGCGCAATCAACACATTTGCTAAAAACTAATTACAAATTAATTAATGAAAATTATGTTGATTCTCTAATTCATTCAGTGCTCATCAAAATGATTTCATTTTGATGTTCACTTTTATTTCAATTGACCGTAGTTTCGACCAACGAGTAAGAGTTTAAGCAGAGTCCCGCAGGACTTCCTTCCCATGGCCAGCTTTATTTTTAAACACTTGTTCGTTAGTTCATTAGCATTCACCAACTACGTACTGCATGATGATCCACAATAATAATTTCGTTCATTTTGTTTTTCTTTTTTTTTTTGCCTTTCAGTTGCGCTTCATTCTAATTCTAATTGAATTCATGAATTCATTATGAATGAATGGGGAAAATGCGCGTATTTCGTAGATACATACTCGTAAAACAGTAAAATTCCCATCTGGGAAAATTGTTAAATTCATGTTGCCCGGGTGGTTTGGGTTAATGCATGTACGGAGTTCGTTTCGCCCTTTTGCGTCCAGGATACGTACCTTGTTGGTATGCTACGTACTATATACGCGGTGAACGGTTTTCGGTGTGTATGGGGCTATAAAACATGATTTCAATTATACACACTTTTTTTCCAGTTCAAATAGAATATTCAAGTTTGCATTTCGAATAAATGTTTCAAAGTGCAGTGCTTAGCATTGTTACAAATTGAAAAGCAGAGGGTTCTTGTTCACCACACTCTGACGGCTACCATGAATGGGGAATGTTTTATTATTATTATTTTTTTTTTGTCTTTTAAAAAATGAAAGCAAAAATGTTTGAGATTATCTCATCTATAATTCATGGAGCACGAGTGTATGGTGGAAAACAAACGCAGCAAAAGTGTGACGCTTGTTCATTTTTTGTTTATTGTTATTAAAGGGGTTTGTTTTTGGGGCGGTTTGGTTTTTAGTGATAAATCCACACACACACAAGAGATGATGTGAAACATATGTTTCGTTGGATAACGACGCCATATTTGTTTGATGTTTTTTGATTTGGAAAGTTTCGGAAATACCAAAGGTGGGGAGAGTACGATAACTTGGGCGCCAAAAATTGATGACGATTTCTTGTAGAGGGGTCAAAAACAAGCATTTTTTACTATGGGAGGGGGGGGGGTCTATCTCGCACTGTTTAGGAGGTAGGGGCAATTTAAAAAAATGATATAAATGAAAAAAAAACAACGGCAACACTAACAATAAAGTACTATACCGGCTTTGAAAGCCAGAAACATGTTCTTTAATCCTTGGCTTAAATTAAATAGTAAACTTTAATAGTTTTTGAAAAATTCGCATGCAAACTCAAAATTTTGATAAAAAAAAATTAAAAAAAAAAACTATTTTAGACCAATTTTTTCAAAATTGTGAAATGAAGTGCTAAATTTGCTTTTTGTAGTCAATGCTTGTATTAATTATGAATAGAACACAAAAAACCGAATGGTTTTATGTCTTCTAGTTTTTGAGAAAATTACTATTTTTGTTTTGTGACATTTAAGTGGTCTTCCTTTAAGGTAACCGAATGAATAATC
This sequence comes from Orthonevra nobilis, assembly GCA_963555765.1. Taxonomy (NCBI): domain Eukaryota; kingdom Metazoa; phylum Arthropoda; class Insecta; order Diptera; family Syrphidae; genus Orthonevra; species Orthonevra nobilis. The sequence continues at coordinate 129,738,119 of OY743225.1, forward strand.
GATTAAACGTCCGGCATGCGTCTATATCAATAGTTTTTTTTTTAAATCAACAGTACATGGGTGGCCCGAAAAACTTACTAATTTAAAAACTAAGAACGAAAAACTTATTAAATGGACTTCTTGCCTTTCGCTTAAACTGAAATGAAAACTAATCTAAAACCTCAAGAGCTCAACCTTTTTATTAACTTAATTGCAATGTAATTTTAAATTATAGACAAAATGGCTTTAAACTAGCTCAAAATATCTTATATATTCTTAACTAATAACTTACTTTCCCTATGCGTGCTCTCTTAGTTAAACCCACTGCATATTCAGTGTCTTTCGAGTAAGCTTGATGGGTGTTTTATTATTACATTAAGACAACTTAAAACTAAGAGAATTAGCTCTAAAAACTTAGTTGCTAAAACTCTTTATAATTACTTCAAATAATATTAAAAACTTCCTAAAACCTAATTAAACTACCTTCTTATATATATAAACCGGCCTTAATCTCCGTGTAGCCACCAATAGTGTCGATGTTGCTTTCCGACATCCGCTCTGTTGCGGTCTGATACTGCCCTACTATACGGAAGAGTCTCCGGTGAACTACTTGCGACGTCTTGGTCGAAGTTGACCCGCCCGACCACAGCTTTTCGGTCAACGTTGGTTGTCGGATTGTCGGTTAAATTACTATCCTGAACCAGGCCTCTCCTATAGAGATAAGGCAATCAAGGCGCACGGTCTCATCGTGCATATCATTAGGGGGTAATTAGCCCCCGGTAATAAAGTTGTTGTTCGAAATCATTGGTCTTGCAGTGTGCCTTCGAATAAGTTTTGCCCCGTTGTACAGAACTTCATTACTGTAGATTTTTTTTGCAATCAGACTCTGGGGTCTTATATGAGTAGAGACAAGCTCTTAGATATCGTCTCTCCAAAACCCGAAACCTTTCATTATGTTTGTTCCCACATTGAACCACACGGTACATCCATAGGCAAGAACAGGTCGAATGTTTGTTAAAATACAAATACTCGTAGAAAAATTCTTCTTGCCAGATCCAAATCCAAATCCATGTCCAAAAATAGAGAACATTTGCCTATTCTTTCCAGTATTTCTAGAAGCTCCAAGCAACGGAATCCCCAACAGAATGGTCTGCGCACTAATTGATCTTCAACTTCGCAATATCGCTGAATCTTTTCAAAGGCATATTGCAAAAAGTTGACGATGAACTCGATCTACGGACTTGACGTGTTCGCCATCCAGTCATCTGCGTACGCTATGTAGTGGCGGAGAGAGCCTACAAGATCGCTCGTGAAGATCGTAAATAAAGTAGAGGAAAAAACTACACCCTGTTATAGGGTGTCCCAGCAGACGCCACACTGTCATTTTTCACAATAAACAGGCTGCGGGTGATATTTTCAACTCTCTAAAACCTCTCGGGATCAATCGAACGTTCTTGTGGCATTCTATTAAACAGTACACAGATACTCTTAGCGTAAAAGATCAAGCCGAATAACACTCTGAAGAAAATTAGATATAAAGGAGCAAAAGCGTTATTCAGACGTTACGCTGATGGAAGCTACCAGAAAACGTTGCTTTTCTACTCTCAAAAAAAGAGGAGAAAAGGACCGGAGTTTTGAAAATTTTGAGCAGAGGGTTGCAAAGTGAAAGACAGTTTTTTCCAGAATATTGTCAGTATACCAAAAGCTCATGGCTTTGAGCTAGGTTTGCACTAATTGCTAAGTCTATATCATTGAACTCGATTTTTGGCACAGCAGAAGTATCAAAGCATGTGGTTTCAATAAACGGGGAAAAAACTGACTCAAAAAATTTAGCAATTAGTTCAATATTATTGGATTCCGATTCCTTGTAAAACTTTTGTTTTGCTAGTCTTGAACGACTTTAAAGACTTGGAATCAGATCTAGGTTTATTTTCTATTCTATAAATATAATTTTCAACTTACTTTAAACTGAAAAATCAATTCGATGTTTTTGAAAAACGTCTTTATTCGAATCGTTTCTCGTAAATTTAAATTTCAAATAAAAAACGTTCCTGTCATACCAGGGGGTCTTGGATGTCTTTTTCTTCCGGTTTTAATTCTGGCTTTAAACTTATTCGTTGAAACACCAATTCAATCCAGCAAAATCATTTTTCCAGAAATAAAGTCAGGGAACGGAACTTGGAATTTCTTTTTGAAAATCATATAGTTTGAACTCAAGTAACAACTGCTTTTGGCATATTATCGAGTTCGGCTTTAATGCGGATTGATTTATCACATAATAAACTTACAACTTTTTGCCTAAGTCTGCCTCGATAAAAAATTAACACCGGTGTAGCAATCAGTGCAGCTGATGTTAGTGTTTTCCATCGTGTCTTACCCAGTCCAACCCATCGCTTCTCTTGGAGAGCGGTGATCCATATTCGAGGCCTGCTGTTATCTCAAAATGCTTGTTAGTTCTTTTAATAGGTGAGGCTTTATAAGGTTCTTAGCCCGCGAATAATGGTTGCCCCAAGGGAAGTGGAGCAAACTCAGCGGTGCAAATGGAGGGCTGAGTATCCTCTTCTCATGACAGGACTTGGGATGCCATCATAAGCCTTCCTTGATTCTTTTCCACCTGTTCAAATTAAGCATTCGTGCCTTATTAAGTCGTTGCTTAAGGTGAGTGCATTCCAATACATTTTCGAGGGTAATCAAAAAGTCTAGACCTTCGTCTCGCCGCAAATCGACTTAAGTGGGTCATAACAATAGTCAGAAATAAAATATTATTCCATTGACATGTTATATTAAAAAGCGAAATTTAAAAGCTGTGTATTTGTAAACAAATTAAATTACTCAAATTTCACAGCAAGTCGATGTTAATTGTTAAGGAAAACCATTTGTTCGTTTACCGAGCAACCATTTAAACCACGTCGTACGACGCTAAAATCATTTTATAGCCATAATGAAATAGTTGAAGCGGATTATAGATGGAAGCAATATTTGTGGGCCATAACTGAATGTTATCATAGCACTTGACTGCTAAACAGTTTCGTAACTGCAGAGTAGTTTTAAATGCCAAGCGCAAGTGTTTTCAGTTTACGAATTCTTGAACTGAAAAGTCACACATGCGAGCAACTAGGAACGCTTCATTTCTAAAAGGTGTTTTTTTTAAAGTTCCACAAAACTTGTTTGTTGGTCCATTCTTTTTCACATTATTACCAAAGATAACAACTGCGATGATCGAGTCTAATGGGTTGTTTTGGATTTATCTGTCCTCGGAAACGTCATCTTCACTTGTTCGCAATAAATTGTGTGAATTTCGTTACTACGCTTGATTTTTTGATAACAATAGGGGACTTATAGCTGCTGAGCAATTGAGCCTTAACATCACTTCTGTGGGCACCTTTATGTTTAGACTATAACGCCCCTCAAACTGAGACCACAATTCTCATCAAAATAGCAGGCGCCAAAGCTTTAATATCTTTTCGAACATCGATCTTGAACCGTTGTGGGGATCTTGATCACTGTCATAGACTTAAAAATCTGGTACTCTAAAACTAAACAAATTTATTAGATCAGCAAACATTTCAAACATTTTTCGAAAGAGAGTCATAATTTTACGGACTGTGTGAGCCATCGAAGGTAAATTAAATCAGTTCTGATATCTTTTATAGCTTGTAAAATATTTGGCTTTGTAGAACAATATATTGGTTCTTGGATTAAGGAGTTTAAGTCATCGTTGCTTGGATTTAAACTTGGCTACTTCCGCTCAGCAGCTGACGAACTTACCAATGAGCCACGGGTACCCATAATGTCAAAAAAGATGCAACTGCATTCCACCAGACGATGGTGGAAGCTTGGAAGTTTTTGAGCACTGCTCAACTCATTTCGAATTTCACAAAATCTTTGGAAACGCTGAAGACCAAAGTCGGGGAAAATACTAAACCACTCAATAAATTGTTTGAGAACCAGGAGCATTTCGAAAATAAAAAAAAACATATGATTTTTGTGCCAAAATAACTGAAAAACGGATTTGAGTTTGAGCGTTTCTGCTGAACTATTAATTAACAAATGTGAAGGTGCCATAACTCACTTCAAGATATTGGATTTTTTTTTTAAATTTATTGCATTCTTTGTTCCAAAGGAATTAAAGATTAGGCCAAAGGTGCTGCCAAATCGTGAATCCTGACATTAAGTTACATTCTTTCAATTTTTCTAAGAAAGTTTTTCTTTAAAACATACGCAGCACCCACTAAATGCAACTTTAAAATTGGAAACTTTTTTGATTGCATCCCATTGGACAAGGGTTTTACAAAAAAAAAATTGGCCATTAATTAGCTTAGTGAACAGAGAGCCCAGAGCTAAAAGCAAAATAAACAACGCGAGCGTCCTTATTTCAATTTTAATTACATTCGCGGAAATTAAACCGGACTACACAATATTCAGTGCTCCAATATCGAAGCAAATTATTGGGCGGTTTACGAAACTAGTAAATTAAAAATAAATATTTCCATTGAATACATATTGCATTTGCAACAGAATAGGACGTAAAATATGTTTAGTTACATTAATTTAATTGAATTGGCAGACGCTTGCCACTGCTGTCCATTTGGCCAAATTAAGTGATTTAATTGGGGCAGTGGCGAAATTTTGCATTTCAAATGATTTTTAGTGGACTCTTCACAGGCTTCAACTAACATGTAATAACCCCTTTTCACTGCATTAACACTATCGCCCAAAAGTTTACAGGCAAACTTATGCAAAAACACAAAATTTATTAATCAATTCCTATGCGAATCGAAGCCTACACTTCAGGAAACTCTTCCTCGACTTGAAGCATCATTGATTCCTTAACCGCGGCAAACTTTGATAAGAAACGGTAAGCTATATAATTAATAAAAAAAAGGATCGGCTTCAAAGCAGAATTCAGCCATCCGCACTCGATTAAAGAACGTTTTTTTTTTATTTGCCAGCCTTGAAGGGATTATAACTACCCTTAAAATACATGCATTTTAAGAGCGTGCCGGTAGAAGAAAAATCTGCAATTGCTTAAAACTCAGATGTAGTCGTAATTTTTTTTCGAATGTTCCAAGTGTATAATTCGAATTAGGGTCGGAGAATCACATATCAACTTATTTGCATTCATATTGTTCGCAGTTTTTTTTTTTTTTTTAATTTTCAAGAAAGTTTTGTTTTTGAACATCACAGTTTTCGAAAGTTATGACTTGACTTATGCTAGGTCACATACAAAAACCATTTTTTCAATGACACTCGTTTGGAACTTCAGCATAACAAGCCATCAATAATGAAAAGCCATCCACTCTATTTAGTTATCGACCACTCCAGTGATAGCATCGTTGATATGATCCCAACGGACCAGATATGAAGGCTAAATAAAAGTTCAAGATTTTGAACCTGGGACCCATCAAGTGATCCGTTTGAAAGGCAGGCGCTTAACCAACTGCATCAGCCAAGTGATAAGATGGGGGTTTAGATCGCAAGATCGAAAGTTCGATGAAGTTTTTTTGCACAAAAAGCCATTTACTTGAAGAACAAAGGGTATTATCGGGCTAACAACTTAACCCTAAGATGCATGATATTTCCAAATTTGGATTAAAAATAACCCTGATTAAGTATTGGTTCTAGAAACACTTCCTCATCAATAATTTTAAGTTTTGTTCAAATTGTATTTAATTATTGGCATAAATATAGTTTGTGCCATATATGGCACATCATGCACTAAGCCATTAAAAAAATTAAACTAGAACCCAGTTGATTTACAAAAGTTGTAATTTTGTTAATAACTCAAATTTTATTTTTTCATGACATAATAAAATGTATGTTAATGTACATCAATAGATACATCTACTTTTCATGAAATTTTTGAAAATAATTACACATGCCATATTTGCGGCATGTCAAAAACGATTTCAATTTGCATGTTGGGAACTTACACCTCTGACGGTCATTTCCCCAAGCCGGCATATGGTTGACTCCATCCTGTCTCACATCTGTTGAAGGTATTGGTGCAGCACGTCCCCTTCTATTTTTCTCAGCCTGAAGTGAAGAAACAGATGGACTTCCTGAAGTCCGTCCACGTTTTAACAAAGACGATGAGCTGGTACCAATATTGCACAGGGTCTTTGCTAATTCGATTCGAAAGCGAACCAAAGTCATGTCCTTGTGAGCCGAAGTTCGTTTGTAGAGGAGCCACATGCTTTTATAACACCCAAGTCGACGAAGTGTTAGAAAATGCGCATATACTTTTTGGATTTCATTGAAATCTTTGATCATAAGTCGATTATATTCTTTTATAACAGCCGGACATTTTATTTTTATGTTGGATTTCGTTTTTCCATCGTACCTTTTTATAACTTCCTCAGGTTCAGTTCCAACAAAAGTTGATAGCATGTTGACGCTTTTATTATCTTTTCATATCAAATTGGAAATAGATATTCCTACAAAATCAACAACGAATTCGACTGAAGTCCCCCTAGCTACCTTCTTCAATTTAGAATCCTGTTCCCCCTCACTGTTCCCAAGGAAAGCATTCCAAGTTTTGCCAAATAATATTGAAGCTGAATTGAGGTGTTAAAATCATCATTATAAATCTTGAAGTTGCATTTATCGACATAAACGTACAACTGTATTGCTACTTGATCCCAAGTCTGGCTCTTTATGTAATACACGTTCAGCAGCATTATTTTCTATACCCATGTAAACTTCAAAATTGTATGCAAAACCAGGGACACCATATAAAACATAAATTTTGTAATCCCATTTATGAGGCTTCAGTGGCAAGTATTGCTTCAAATGATGTTTAGTAATTCCAAAGGAATTGATAGACACTTCTTTTTGAATCTTTGATAACTGGACGGATTTTGTAAAGCTTGTCGAATTCAGATGAAATTTTGTCAGTCACCATTTTGGAATTATAATTGAAGTGTAGCAGAGAACGATTTTTATCAAAGCAATTAAGTGTCATCGAATTTTTAACCATATCAAGGCCGATGTCTCTATCCCAATAAAGTCTTATATTTGAGTACTTTGCAACTGAAGATAGAATTAAAACTCCGAGATATTTCAAAATGTCATATTTTGAAACAGAAAATGAGTCCTCAATAGATAGGGGATTCTCCAATTTACCAGTTAAAACTGTACCTACCATTTTATCATCCAATTCGTCTTCATCACTTTTCAGCTCATCCAGCTCTCCATGTCGCTAAGAATATCAGATAGCAAATTGAAGATTTCTTCATCCAAAATTTTCCTCCTGCCTTTGGAGTACCTGACATCTAGAAACAAAATAAATATGTGTACTCATAAATGCATAATGTGCCATATATGGCACGAACAAACCATCGCCTTAAAAACTGATTAAAAACTTACCATGCCTTATTATATGTTTATTAACTGATTTAGTAAACTATAAACTAACTAGAAATATTTTTTTTTAATGCCTTACTATACAAAAAAACGACTTAAACGATGTTCACTTAATTGATTTGCACCAGCAAAAAGAAATCTGTGCAACTGTTACGCATATGTCAATTTTATGAATATCTTTCGGAGAAAATAAATAAAAGCTCATATAATGCGTTCATGGAATGTGCCTGACATGACACGTTATACAATTGCACCGACATAATGGCTCCAAGCTTAAATATTGCTCGGAAATCGGTTTGTGCCACATATGGAACATTATGCATCTAAGGGTTAAATTCCCTAGATTCACAAGAAAATTATCTTAAACATTCCAAGCTTTACTGAGGATACGTGGGCCAAAAAGTACCAACGTGGGCCAAATTAAAACGGAGATGCTTTTTGAACCTGCTTTACAGAGAGCCTCGTAAACAGTATCGTACGTCGAAACACAAACTGTTTCAGAGCTCGGTGATCAATTTCATGCCTCGATTATAAACTAAAGTCGTACAATCACGGGGTGGACTTTTTGGCGAAAAAATTATTTACTATAGATTTTTTTCTATTGATAAGGTTCATTCCATTTGGTCAGTGGCTGGACTACAATTTTTGTATAAATTTCTTTGGCAATACGTAATGTCCGGAAATTTATGGACAGCAGTGTTTACAGATTATAAAATAATTTGGAACAATAAATAGTAGCAAAGACTGAAATGGCGGGAGTAACGTAAACGAATTTTTATTAAATAGTTTTCCAGTACATATTTAGTTGTCAAGGTTCCCTTCTACTATGAAGACTTACTTGACAAAACCATTAAAGGGGCTAGGAAGGCGAAAGGTTTGTTCAAAAAATAAATTTAACTTTATTGGGCTAAACAGGTGTTCTTTTATGTACTGCACAAAGACAGAAGGAATTTGGTTCCCATTACTTCTGAAGAATTCATGCTGAAACTGTGCTTATTTCAGTTCCATCAGTCTAATATCACACACGATGGGGATCGTTGAGTAGATCTAAATGAAAATTAAAAAGCCTTCTGGTTACTTAAGCAGGCTTGGCATATGTTAACCAACCACATGTACAATTCAAAGCATAAGGACCCTAATTGTTTTCGATTTTGAAATTGCGTTCCAGAGACAATCCTTGGATTTATTATCGGTAAGAAAGCGAGAAGTTCCAGAAACCTACGTGCAGATGATTACAGATAAGTATGAGGGTGCTAAGACAGGAGTATGATTCCATTGGGGAATCACGAAAGAATCCTCCATCAAAGATGGTGTTCACAAGGGGAGTCCCACAGCTCCTATGCTTTTTTTGCCCTTGATTGTCTACTTGAATGAAAAAATTGATGGACATCAGTACATTGGCTATTCTTCTCTGACCATGAAGAGATCATGAGCGAGGATCAAACTTTCCAGGAACGAGAACTTGCATTGTGATTGAACATTTTGGTGGGTAATGTGTATCGCATGTTATCGAATCATTGGGAATTTTGTTCATTCTCCGAATGCTCTTCAATCTTTTACATTTTCCAGGATATCCCGAATCGATGTTCCTTAAAAGATTTTCCATTGCTCTTAAAGTTTTTTCTGTCGTGAAGTTTCGCTCCGTCACAAAAAAAAATAGCTGCCCGTAGTTGAGCTTAAACTAAGTACTAATTGAAGTACAAGGTTGCCAAGTGGAGATGTTATTTTATATTTATTTTTGTATTTTTATTTAAAAATCTTATGACCTATCATGGTAACCGATACTCTGTTACAACACTTCAAAGGTCTTGAGTTTCCTAATTACACTTTCAAACGAACATATGTCCGCAAATGATAAGACTTCATTTGTTGCATCTAAAGATCTTAAATATACACAAGGGTGATCTCAATTAACATACACATCTTCTACGATTCCCAATGGGCTACATCCTCCCCTTCGATGACTCTCCATTGCATCCATGTCACACCAATTGCATTTGCTAGTTGCACATAAAATATCCCAATCAAATTGAGTGCAATTAGTGTTAATTTGGATTTATACTATGACTGTCAACTGTCTTGCATCTTGTTAATCCCTCTGATTATTAAGTGGCACACGAGTGAGTCCTCATACAGTCAATTCTTCATTTATACCCTTGCCATGCAGTCGAGCTTTCATTAAGTATTCTTTATGCCACCATAATTTGATGTCAGATGCGGAACATCCATGTCCTTAAGCTGATTCGAAATTAATCCACTTCGTCATAAGAAGCAAACGTTCTTCGAATAACTCATTGGCACATTTTAATTACATTTGACTTGGAATAGTAAATCATCCGTGTTTTGTTCGAGAAGTTAGACTGAAGCTAATTGAAACAATTTATTGCCGGTCAGGGATTAATTGGTTTCGCAATTGAAATGCATTTGCAGATGATTCCGTGTTTAAAGTGTCACGAATCGATTGCTGTCAAGTGTTGCATTCTTTACAGGCTGCCAGATGAAGCTTATGGAGGGACTAATCGTATGACTGAGATCAAACCTAACAATTTTGACTGAGCTCTACAATTTTGTACGAAACCCTGAAAATTAATAAATCACTTCAATATGAAGAAAAAGGGGATTAGTTTTTCAAAACTCTCTCTCGATCTGGCTACCTGTAGCCTGAGATTGGTTTCCGTTTATGAGTGCAATTGAAAGTAAAGTTTTTATTTTGGGCCTTCTCTTAAAGCGACCAAGTGCATTTCCATCCGTGGCATTGGAAAAGTTCAACGGTTGGTTTTTTGCTTTCGTAGCCGATTTCAAATCTGTTTATTATACATGGTGGCTTAAAAACACTCATCCGATCCTTGTTTTCTATACCATTGAAATGAGACAAATATATTATTTCTGTTTAGCTTGACGCCATTGTTGAGGACCATTTTGACTCGCTTTTTTCGATTTCAAAACATTTTCGGGCGGTTATAAGTAAAGATATGAGTATGTTGTTGATCTCTTTGCCTCATAAGCTCGTGACAACACATTCTTCAAGACTTCCTTTACCAAACGGTTTGCTTTCCTTTTTTTGCACAATTCTGTTAGGGCCATGTTCTCCAGTCCCAATAAATCTATTTACGACATTAAAAAGTCGCAGATCATAGTTCGTATCGCCAACTAGTCACAGAATTTACTCTCAAGGGATTATGAATGCCCTTGGAAAAGAATTGAAAGATTGTTGCTATGATTTGAAAGTCAGATGTATCCTGGTTTCAATTGCTCTATGGATGTAGTCCCAATTGGAAAGAATATTTTTCATCCAGTTATTTGCATTCGTTTAATTCGCAGTATTTTATTCAAAATTAATCAATCTATGGAAAAGTTGTGTTTTTGAGAAGATTGTTTGACTGGTCCTCTAAACAAGCCATTATTTTAAGGACACGAACTTGGAATTCCAGAACAACAAGCCGATATAGTAATTACAACAGCAAGGCCGCCCACCTATATTAGTTAGACTATTATCGCTCGCGGTGGGTAAGCGCTGTTAACTTATTCCCAAAGCAAATTGTAAGTGCAGCAAATTCGAGAGCCTTTGATCTAACAATTGGCCCAATTGAATGCAGGTGCTTAACCAACTGCAAAACGAAATGAATTTCAGCATTAAGAAAAAAATAAGCGTGCAATTGCGAGTTTGGCTCTCACACGGAGGGTTCCGTACCATCGTACAATATGCAACACTTTACGTTTCATTCACTAAAATTCTCATTGCGCGTATATGCGAGTAAAACAATTGATGATTAGCTAAAATGCTTAAATTAAAAAAAAAAAAAAACTTTTACACACAAATTATATTAGAGAAATGAAAAAAAGAATGATTCAAACGATGATAAGCATAACACATAAAAGTTTTTAAATGCAGACTTATTGTTAAAACTTCTGAATCTATGATCCCTCCTATTTTTTGGCAATTTCATGCGAGAAAATAACTCTCAAAGCGACTGCAAGTGTCTGCCTTTTGTGGTTGAGAAGATACATTCCCGTGATAAACGAAAGGATGGACCGACAGCGAAGGTTTGGTAATATGGTCCTGTTGACACCCTTTGGGTACGGAACCCTTAAAAGAAGAAAAAACCATTGATCCATGAATTTTACTCCCGCGAGAAATAGAAACTGGATGAATTTCGAAAATATGATAAAAGTTTGACAATTCAACTTGAATCCGAACCTGTGATCCAATTGAAAGTCAGACACTTAAACAACTATGCCAAACAACCACTCACAACGTTTCAATTGTAGCATGTCGAAAGTTTTTTGAATATTGTTAGTAGATTTGTATTAAATTGGGACTATTTTGCTTCCACTCCAAACCCCTGCTAAGATAGCTTCACAGAGTGAAAACAGAGATGGTAGCATCTCAATATATATATATACATGCTCATAAAATGTGCTGTATTGTTTTATTAAGAACTCCTTCAATAACCAAACGGATCATTTCTCTTAAACTGAACAAAGATGTTGTACTTGTACGGAGCACTCTATATTTGCAAAGAATAATATTCCATTTGGAGTTTGCCTTACTAACGTAAGCACATTCATTAGAATTTCTTCAAACAATCTGTTATAACAACCCAATTTGATAAAATTGCAGAAGTTGTCGTGTGAACTCACATTGGAGTCGTTGCCCCTTGGGAGCTCCTATTTTCCTAACACTCATTCAATTTGTTTCGCCTGCATGCAACACAGTACTGGATAAGCTCTCTCTCTCTCTTTCTATGTCGCTCTCATCTTGCTTCTCTATCGTTTAAATATTCAAACTTTAATCCTCACCCAGACTAATCCCTGTTCGTTTGTTTAACAGAACTCCAGGACATTCATGTGATGATATTCATTGGATTTGCCTTCCTAATGACGTTCCTCCGCAAGTACGGCTACAGCGCAACTGGTTACACACTATTCTTGGCCGCACTCATTGTTCAATGGGCTATTCTGGTTAAAGGATTCTTCCGCATGGACTCCGCTCATAATATAAGGTAAACCAAAAATAAAATCTAAACATTGGCGCCCGACACTGGATCAGGACTGAACGTATGCTAATTAATTACTAATTGCATTGTGCATCCCAAAGTAGCAAAGTAACATGAAGATAAGTTACGGCAACGAGGAACCACATCATCTATACCATGTGTCCTGGTATCCTTCTTTTTATTTACTTACGTGCTTGTCCTTCTTTTGCCATTTTATAGATTAACCCTGGAGAGTATAATTGATGCAGACATTGCTGCTGCCGTACCGCTGATCAGTATGGGTGCACTCCTGGGCCGCACAACGCCCATTCAGTTGCTCTTTATGGCGTTGTTTGAAGTTGCACTCTTCGCTGTGAACGAGTTCATCCAGTTGGATATCCTTAGTGTAAGATATCTTCCTCTACACACAAACACACACACGCAATAGCCTCTCTGATCAAAGAAACACGAAGTGCAATGGAGAAGGCCAAAGGGGACGAAGGACTCGATATAGGAAAACTTTTGCAAAACTGAATCCTTATAAGAGAAAAAAACTCCAAACAAACATCCACACAACAGGATGAAATTAATTAGTCCTTTTGAGTGGAGGAGGAACTTTAGTTGTTCGTTGTTGTCGCTCCTTCGCTTCGTTTCTTTCGCTTCTTCGTCCTCTTCTCCAGACATGATGCACAGACTAGGAGGTAATCGTTTATTTTGTAATTTTCTCCTCTATTGCAGATAACCGACGTTGGCGGATCCATTACAGTTCATGCTTTTGGTGCATACTTCGGGCTGGCCGTCAGCCTGATGTTACGACCCAGCAAGGACCAAAATGATGCCGGCAAAAACGAGGGGGCCAATTATACGTCGGATATTTTCGCCATGATTGGTACCCTCTTCCTGTGGGTTTACTGGCCAAGCTTTAACTCAGTGTTGGCCGATGGTGCCGCTGCCCAGGAGCGTGCTATTCTGAACACGTATCTGTCATTAGCAGCTGCAACAGGTAAGGCGCAAATACGACTCTCGAATACAACTAAACAACAATACTGACGACGACGGACGATGTCCTTGTTGACGCGCTGGTATTTTGTACACGCTTAGCGATGCTGTTAGTGCTTCTCTCTTGTTCTGCTTGTTTGTTTGTTTGTTTATCGTTGTGTGTATTTAAAAGGGATGGCGGGTTCGGATAGGGACTTGCTCCTTCAAATGTTTTGTGCTAAGTGTAAATGTAAATAATGGGTTACAAATTAAATCGCAATAGACCAGGTGCTGCGTTGGGAATATTAATTAAGCGGTGGTAAACGACGAGTACACAGTTGTCTGTCTAATTGCTTTACATTATCCGCAACGGCAGCGCAACACATTAATCTTGCGAGGTTTGCCAGAATCTGCGGTTCGAGAGGTAAATAAGAGCACGAGTCTTGAAAAGGGGTAGCGAGTCATTTACTGGGATTTTAAGAAAGCCTGTGTATGAGGGTTTTAGGGATTTTGTTTGGTGTAATCCTCAAGACATGTGACATAACAAGTTTTTTCATTTACTCGAAGCCTTTTATTCCTACCAACAGGCAAAAATTTCAAGGCGCTCCAGCAGTGATGCACTTTAACCAGGATGAAAATTCATCCTTATGATAGATATCATCTGTTTAAAGCTGAGAGTACAGTCAAAGTTTCGGGGGCGGAAACACCTTCTACCGGATATTTCAAGTGGTCTTTAAGTCTTTGGAAAATCGTGATAGCTTGCTAACACCGGTAATACGAATATGAGGTAGATCCTTCATCACTTATCTTTACCGTAAAAAATTCTTCTAAAGAAATGCACGACAAACGAGTAGAAGCATTTAAGGACTATGTTTCCCTATATCCTTCAGGTGCAGAATGGTACAGGGAGTTTAACCTAGGCTCTTCCTTTTCAAAGCTGAGCATCACAAAGAAAGGCTATCCACGGTCTCTGACCGAAAATTGACCATCAGCTATTTTTTTGGAAGAACAAACGAAGTTGACAAGATCGAATCTTTGAAAAGTGCCAAGTTAACGCAGACAGAGTTCTTGGGTGATTTATACCACTTACGATGCCCAGAGACGAAACTCTCTACCGAAGCCGAAGAAAATGTATCTAGCAAGATCGGTGTAAAAGGTTATGGCGTCCTTATTTTGAAATGCCGAAGAATTGTTATGGTACATTAAAGGGAAGAGAGGGTGGCTATTAAGGACTTCTCCTTACTGAAGAAAGAAGAACCCCTAAACGCCTGGAGACGTTCATCATCAACCTGATAGGACCACATCAGTATGACTATAGACCAGAAAAGTCCACCATACACCAAATATTCGTATTACAACAGATCTTGGAAAAAACCCAAGACCTCCAAATCGACACCCACCACTTTTTCATCGATTTGAAGTCCAGCTCAGACCACTTTGCTTTTACCTTTGCTCCATAATAAGTGCATGAACATAAGCAACTGTACAAGTCTTTGATTAACTTATTACAATGACCAAATCAGAAGATTGCGGGGAAGCTATCGAGAAGTGTTATTCCACCAAGAAAACTGTCAAGGCGTATCCCTGCTTACCGTCGTTTGCAAGACCCAATAAAATGTACAAGGTGAAGGTCTGAAGCCGTTTTGCAAACACAAATCGGTCAAGCCAATCCAGCTTGACAAACATTTTCAAAAAGCGTCAAATCCAACGACAGAGTCGCAAAGGACGATCAAAGATCACACCTCGAAGGACCAAATTTATGCTTTACAAAACACTCATCATGCCGAATGTTGGACTATAAGCCGAACAGTAGAAAAGATCTTAGGAATCTTCGGAAGAAAAATTCTCCAGTTGCGAATTGACACCAAAGGATCGACCACAGTACGTCTTCGAATCTCAGACACCAACAGGCTCAGAAAAAAGGGTAGACCGAACGATCGATTCATATATCAAGCAAAAGCGGATGAAGCATGCAGCTTGGACTAACCGACTGAACGTACGGGTGACGCCGTGAAGGATGCAAACAGCCTCAGCTGTCTTCCTGAAACCTATGACCGAACGAAAGCAAGAGTAAGGTGTCTCAGGTAAGTCACCAAAAAGTTACTCCATGCTGATATAGATGAGGATCAATTGTCTCTGCAATGAGCGTTGACATATCTTCTGTTACCGAAAAATGTCTTCTTAGCGGATGGGATAGCTGCAGTTGTGCGTCCGGAGTTCACAGAGTTGGTATGAACATTTTAACACGTTGCCTTCCGTTTGTGTCCAGTAAGGGTTGGCCATGTCCCTGAGCCAGTTAATGATGCACCAATTTGCGATGCTGATAAGTTTGCCGCAAAATGATCGTGACATCATAAACCGTGATGCTGATTTCTGGCTAGCAGGTGGGCTTTGTTTGTACTGGCCAGCTGGTTCAAAAGTTGAAGGCACTCCCATACAAGTTTGGAGGTGACTTCATAGCTCTGGCGAGCCAGAAGTGCAGCTTCGCTGTCAGAGAGAATATATGTGAATGTTTTTTTTTTATTTTTATTATGGCCCTGTTTATGTTTTCTCTTAGCCAGAGTTTGATTGCGAATTTTCTGTTCCCAAGTGTGTCGTGAGGGATACGTGACCTTGAAGTTTTGGCAGAAGATATATCTGAGAATCAGTTGTCTATGTGAGATCTTCACCATGTCTCCTTTCTTTAATTCGATGTGAAGAAATGGTAGGTCCGTTATTAATTTTAGCGTTGCTGTGAGGGTTGTTCTCAATGGTCCTGGCTTTATCAATGATGTTTGTGATGTGGGAATTCCAAGTGAATTTTTCGTTTAGTGTTAAACTCTGGTGTTTGACTTCTCTTGAGAAACCCATCGAAAAGAGTGTGTCTACTTTATTTGTGTCCGCTTCTTCTTTTGGTGAAGATGACTTTTGTGCTTATTTTTTGGGTTGACATTTAATCCAACTTTTATGCACCAATTTGCAACAAGGTTAAGTGCACAATGGAGAAGGTCCTAGATTGTGTCTTCGAATTTGCCTCAAATAAGGATCACAATCTCGTCAGCATAGCATTGGACATTGAAGCTATTGTTGCTAAGAATGTCCATCAGTTCTTTGACCACGACGTACCATAGGAGGGTACATCAAGAAGACAACATTCCAGAATTTTGTTGTCGCTGAGGGAATTATTAATCCTGGCAGTTAGCTCTTGAAGCAGTCAGATTGGTAAGTGTGAAGGGGTGATCTCTTCAGAAGACCCTCCCATATATTTCTATCAACGGAGATAAAGATCCTTCGCATGACAGCAGTTCAATCCTTTAAGCGCCCTAAGATGCTTGCTTATTCTTAAAACCAAAAACCTCACGTTTAAGCTTGACTTCAAGGATTCGCAGATGTAATTCCACCCTAAACCAACTCAACATTTTACTCGTGATTTATCAAAGGTGCACGCCTCTTTAGACACTGCACCGCAACAAACAATGCGCAGTGGGCGCTCAACGCAATTACTAAACAATTATTATTTATTCATGCAGATATGTTGTTGTTGTTATTATTGTTCTACAGCTGTAGCTGGAGCAGTTTATTATTTTTACTGAATACACTGCGTCAGCAGCTGTTATTTGCGTTGCATTACATAGTAAAGAGTTGAAGCTGCAGCTGTGACAGCGGGACAAGAGGATTCGCGCGCCAACACACGCACACAATGAGCAGAATGAGGTTGTCGCACTAAAGCACCTCATTATCCTTTGTGAATGCCATTGAACATGACAACACCAACGAGAACAACAGCAACTTTTCACGCCTAATGTGCCTGCCACTCGGAGGATATGCCCTTTGCACGCCTCGCCTCCTCGCTGGCTCTATATTACAGGTGACATGGTGTAAACATTGCAAAAGCGAGGAATTGTTTATTTAAAGCCTTATTTTTTTTTTTTCATTTGTCCTGCTTTAGTGTCCTTTTTCATATGGAAATTCATTGTTTCGCACAATAAGGACACTTAATTCAGTCGACCTCCTTATTGTGTGGGTGGTGGTTTTTCCTTCTCATTCTATTTTTTGTTTTAACACAGAAACGCGCTCTTATTGTATCGTTGCAGTAACCACGTTCGTCCTGTCCGCTATTGTCAGCCATGAGAACAAATTGGATATGGTGCATGTACAGAATTCAACATTAGCTGGAGGAGTAGCTGCCGGTTCGGTTTGCAATTTGCTGATTGGGCCGCATGGCGCGATATTGATTGGAATCATTTCTGGCGCTGTATCGGTTCTGGGATATCGATTCTTGACGGTGAGCTCTCATATTTCATTTTAAATTCATTGTTTTTAGTGAAACGCGAGGAATCGCATCTTCAGGACGTGTTCGAAATAAAAAAAAAATAAAAACAGAATATATAACTATCACAAGGAGGGTGCTCTTAATATATGTTTTCCAAATATTTTCCATAATTTTATTTACGTCCGCTTCTGTATTGTGGTACCATGACTACATCCATGTCGTTGTTAAGCTTGGAAAAAGAGCCTCCTCGTCTACACTTCATCATACAACTGGGAATCACAAATCACACTCTAAAGATCGATGTGAACCGGGTTTCGGGACCGTATTGCATGACACTGACAGTAGGGTGATAAACCAATACTATACAAAAATACTGCGAATTAAGTGAATGCAAATAATTCGATATCCAAATTTGCAAGGTAAATGTTTCTAGTGTATTTTCAATATTTAGTTTGGCCGCGGTTAAGGGGAAGATGTAAAACCGCATACGAGGAGAAAAGATTACCTGCACGCGAAAGTTCATCTCCTTCGCAGTTGCCATGGATGTCCCTATGTCCTTGCACCTAGTACAGTTGAACAGTGGAATAGTCCGCTATCTCGTTAAGGGATACCAGACATTCATTGACAAGCTTACATGTAGTGTTTATACCAGCGAGGGACTTAATGGCAGCTGGCTGATGACAGAATGACAGAACTTCTATTACACAGCAGCCACTTTACCGCCTGGTTAATCGCATTGATTTCGGCTACAAATACAATGTAGTGATCTGGAATGCTGATGGAAAGCTTTAGATTAAAATAAGTCGAAAAGATACCAATTCTGACTTTCTGGTCCAATTTTGACCCATTCGTAAATATCGTGCTAGAGCCTTCCGATATCAGGAGACCAGCATCCTACTCCTCACGATGTGGGAGAAAGGCTTCGAAATTCGAGGTGAAGTTTTCCTAGGAGACTATGGCTGTAGGGGAAGGGAAATACTTTCCGAGAATTGTGGAGTAACCAAAGTCACATCTGATCCATGGTGAGATTGAATTGAAGCTCACAGACACAAGCTTTGCTTGTTGCCTGATAAGAAGTCATAGGATTGCAAATGTAGAATACTGCAAAGGGTCTTCATCAAAGTGACGTGGTAAGCTCCTGTAATGAGAAGACAAGGCATCCTTCTAACCTTACCTCGAATTTTTATGGTTTGTCACCAAACAAACGCTCCATAGAGAAGAATAAGTTCAACAACATCTGTGAAAAGCCAGACTGTGATGTTGGGTTTTAACATGGTTTTTTTACAGCAGTAGAATGCACACGAGGCTCTCCATATATTTCCTATGGTAAATTTTCAAGGAAAACTTTGTATCTAAAATCAAGCCAAGGTTTTTAACTGAACTCTTGACAACAAGAGCTGTACCTTTTATTTTGGGGGTATTGAAATGATGTATCCTGAAGAGCACGAGCTCCATTTTCTTTGTGTTAACGTTGAATCCGTTTTGCTCATACCAGGATGACACAATACCCATGGCGGTCCATAAAGTGTCGGATAGAATGTTTGGGAATTTACCAGATGTGCTAATACGCCGTCAGCATATGCTAATGTCTGGAAACCAGTATGTCTCAAACGGCACAGTAACTTATTTGTAGTATGATTCCATAATGAGGGAGAGTGGACGCTGGGTTGTGCTAATCTACAGAGAATGGACCCTCCCGGGAATGAAATTATTTTTCTTTTCCTAAGCAGTTAGTTATAATTTGTAAATTGATTTCAAGATCCTTTACATCGATAGCTTGCGGATGTAGAGATGCTGCTACAGTGTTAATCTTGTGCGTGATTGATAGCTATAAGGAACTAACAACTGTGAGAAGGGCGGTTTCAACTAATTTGCCTTTTGGGTACGCATGTTGATACTTGGGGATATGCTACAGGAGCCAATTTAGACCCTAAAGTTATAATCTGTGATTCTCTCAAGAGTTTTTAGATGAAAGGTTGAAAGACCAATAGATCTATAGTCTTTTGGTTCGCTGTATGAAGTTATATTACTTTTAGGAATAAAGACTAACTTGACCTTGTGACATCTTTTGGGTACATAAGAGAGGGAAAACCAAGGGATCATCACCCCAAATGATTGATAAAGATCAGCACGGATGATGCACTCAGGGCCCGGTGGTTTAAATGGAGAGAAGGACATTTATTTTATTGCGCATTTAATTTGGATGATACTTGTTGAAAAGGATATCTGCTGGAGATCGAAGCTAAGCAGAGCAGGGTCAATTGTCGCTACAGGACATTCTAGAAAGTGGGGTGTCAAATAGAATATTTAATGTTTCATCGCTTGAAATTGTACAATGACCATCAGATTCGACTGTTCCTGAGACACTTTCGAAAAGACCTTGATTTCCCCAAAGCATGGGTTGGGTCTTCATTGTGATACTGATAAATCGTATGCGCTCAAGAAATTGACAGAAATCCATCATTGCATTTTCGCAGTACGAAGGGGACCGTCGACAAACTTAAGCTTCAACAACGTTTGGAAATATTGCGCAGCTAACTCCTAAGGGGATACTGTTTTCGAAATGGTATGAATTTTGAAAAAAAAAATTAGGGCGGAAATAAAGCTCTATTTGCAGCTGTTGTACATAAGTAAGAGAAGAGAGTTCGTGAGACTGATTTGCTGGTTGCTTACCAACTATATTCGTGGGTTCGATATAATTTTGGGAAAAAATCTTGGATTATTTGCCTACAAGTTCCAATTGACTCAGGATTTGAAGCAAATTGACCGTTATTAATAAAATCCTCTTTTGGTGGTTTCGTGTAGAAGCCAAATTGTTATATTTGGTTCTTAAAGACTCCACACATATGGGTAAAGATAAGGCAATGCATCCTGATCCTGTGACCTTGTGTTGTGCTTTTGAGAGAGGCGGTATTTTTGGCCCATTTTTCTCCCAACACGACAACTGAGAGGTAAAAGTCAACAGCACGCTACCGAGGTATGAAAACAACTTTTTTTTATAGCCATTAATTATGGATTTCATGCTTAGTAAATGAAGTGGCTTCTCAGTTAAGGAGCTGTGATTTAACACACGAAATTTCTTGTGGAATGCGATTAAGCATCGGTGCTGTTCGAAAATGGCAAGAAGATTCAGGCACTCAAGAAAATAAAATTTTCTTGAATCTGGTTGAAAAGATGACATGGCACTACCAAACCACCCGAAGAAGACTTTTTTGTGGGACAATAAGTGGAAAGGCTTACCTTACCGGCCGGTACAATCATGACTTTTGTTTACTTCTTTTACTTTTTTTCATAATTCAGTCCGCTTGAATCTTCTGTTTTTTTATATTAAAGAAATTCCATGCCCCGCGAGAGTTACTTAAAATGGCATTCCTTGGTACATCTAAGCTCAAACAGAAGAGCTAAACTAACTCCGTTTGGGTAGTAAGAGTAAGTTGCCTTAGCTTCAGCGCTTTTTTATGTTTTATGGTTCAAAAGGTTGAAATTACTGATGTGTTTTTTTCTTAAATTCTCAACTGTCAAGCTTGACGAGCCACTTTGCCTTGATGAAGGCTCAAATTTAATTTGTTTCTGCAGCAATGAAGGATTGTTACATTGCACAACAGGACCCAACCAAAAGCCTCAATGTTAGTGCTGCAGGTATTAAAATTCATCTCGTACATTTATGTTTTCATTAAGAAATAATAATAATAAAAATAATAATGAAATGTTACAAAACTAAGTCATCAGACAAACCTCTATAAAACTCTTTACTGCAGTCCACCACTAGCTCTAGCAAAACCATAACACTACGCCAAAATTTGTTTGGGTAATTGCACACCCTGCGTGCAAAGAAAACTGAGGATTACATTTTAAGTCAATACTCATTCATCTGTTGGGTGGTAAGACTTAGAGATAAATTTAATGAACAAAAAATCAGTGATTTTCGAAACGACTCGAAATAAAACAACTTTTTTTCGGGACTACAAAACCTTTGTTACGCTAATTTTAGACAACCCCTAAGATTCACGTAGAGCTCAGAAGATTTCGCTTTTTCAGATTTTTTTTTCCACTATAAACTTATTCTCCCCACCCATCCATTCTCAGCCTTAAAGTCCCTTCCTGGCTACATCAAATTCCCTGCAAGAACAACACAAATTCATTTTAACCTTTCAATCTATAAAATTTTTTGAATACCTACTCGTATTTCGAATCTAAATTTCGGGTGTGGCAATTTATTATTCATACTGGTACCTTCCCAAAGAGCTTCCTACTTGGGGTCAGAATCTCTGCAATTGCACAAACGCATCGCAAGTATTTTGTTTCCAAACTCAATCTTGCCAAATAAGTTTCAAATTTACACAAAGCTTAGACACTGATACAAAACATGCAGATCCACAAACTTGGCCAAGAATTTTCAATACACAAGGATTCAGTAATCGGAAAATCCTTAACTTTGTACAACCATCGTTTTCAGCTAGCAAATACTATCGTATGGAATTTCAAATAGGCCAAATCGACCCAAAGAACATTCACCCTCTTCTCATGCTCTTCTCATGTGGTGTATCTGTTGTATGTAATTACAAAATTTTAGTTAATTTTGACTATTGCCCCCCCCGAAACCTGCCCGAAGCCAAATAGTTTTCAAATGCTTCTATTGACGTTGTTATTGCTACGACTACAATATTGCCTTTCGGCCAATCATGCCGGACCGGGGTGGCAACTAATAGGATCGCCTTACATGCTGCCTTAACCCAGGAATACTCTATACCAAGGGAAACAAATCAAATATGAATAATACTGAATGAAATTCAGTGTACAAATTATTATTTAACAATAAAAAAAAAGACAAATGAATAACGAGCTCGACGAGATGGTTTTGGCATTGTTTTACAGCATCCGAACGGAAACATGCTGTTTGTTTATAATCCGGATTTCATAATACATAAGCAATAATGAATAATGCCAATGTAGACAAGGCTTAGTAGTTTTCGAATTGAATTGACCGGATTGCAGTGCCGAAAATAGTTCGCCTGTTGCCTATAATTGTACTTGTACAACTGTTTGCATATGTTTCCAATGGAACGATCTGTTCAAATGATTGTCGATGGAGTTGTGCAAATCAAACCGGAAACACACAATCACCTGTTTGTCAAATTAGAATTTCCATTGGCTCGCATGAGTTCAATAATTCACTGGATTATAAAGAATTTCATCAAATTACACATATGAATATTTTTTTTATTTTAAAATTGTCATGATTTTGGGGCTGGTACTGTTTTGATTTAAGACAAAACGCCAAAGAATATGCAACTTTTTTCTTCTGATTATTACTGCTTTAAGCGAGTACACTCAGAATCATTCGATTAGATTAAATTATAATTAAATCGTGAAATATTTTTATATTGATTGAATGCTCTCAGGAAAAAAAATAACAAAATAAAATTGTGTTTCTAGAAATAACTATTCAGTTATAAAAATTGACTTTAGACTTCTTTCGCGTAGATTTCGTGTACGTAGAAAAGTTCTACAACTTAGCTCGCCGTCCGCTGGTACATAATCGAACTTCTTTTGAAACAATATAGTGTACAAGGCAATTTTTATCTTCAAAAAATTTTCTCAGTTTTACATCTCTTCCTGTTAATACGCTTTCGTCAGAAACGCATTCGCTCGACAGTTTTTGTTATCGACTTTAATTAAATAATGGGTCGCCACGAAAATACCTTTTATTTAAAAGGGAAAATTTCTAGCCTATGTTCATCCCGAAGGTCATTTGAAATATTGGTGAAAGAATTTTCGAAATCGGATGAGCATTTTCGAAGCTTTCCTCATACATACAAACTTACAAACATTACCTGATAATAATATCAGATTAGAAGAGTTGATTGCAAAATGTTCCACACTTCTTCATGCAATTTTGCGAAGATTAGACGTTGTGAAATATTTTTACAAAATTGCCTTGGTTAAATATAAAACATGAGAACTATGATCTTTTGAATTTAAATTTGAATTCATTTGAAGATGAGTTTTGAACTCAGACACAATGAAATACTCCACATCCGTAATTTAACAACGACACCAATTAAAAAATCAAAGGAACCTAATCTCACCGGTCGTTTTTTATGTCGCTGCTACTCAAGAAAATATCTTTCTCGGTAAAGTTTTCTTGACGTCGGCAACGCCTACAACCTCGATTCGGTTCAGGGATTCACTTATGGGTCATGGCTCTGTGTCGCTCACAGTATCAATGTTTCTCACCCCGTTCCCAGAAAAGCGGGTAAGTGGAAGTCAAACCGCACACGAAGGGTTCCGTACATAGCCTTCCGCTTGCCGTTAAATTTTATATTTCATAGTCTACATAATGGCGTAAAATTGAGCTTCAATTTTAAAAAACACATTTCCCCCCATATTTTTAACTTTCTATTGTCTTTAATTTTTCTTGTTATAACGGCCGTATTAGTCTACACAGTGTGTATGTATGACAGGCAGACGGACGAATTGAGGCGGATGCATAGTATTATGAAAACGTTGGCACCTTTTGGTTGCGGAACCCTAAAAAATGAGTACCGACGATATATCCGGCGTATAAAGCGCACCATAAAGTGACTTTGAGTGGACGTGATGGTTCTTTTGAGATTGTTTAGTGTGTCAATATAAACCCGATTAGGTCATCTCCAGCAGCTTTGAAAAGTTGGGCAGGAAGTCCATCGTCAGATTCAATGGACTAAAGTTTTGCTATTTTACTATCACTGCTTTCGCTGATGCGCTGCATTATTGTCAGTCATCTAAATTTGGCATTGTTCAATCTACTTGACAGTGGCTGTTTGTCGTCTCCCTTAAACGATCTGCTTAAGTTGTTTTTCCATAGATTCAGTATCGACTGTGCTTCTACCACGTTTTCATTTTTAACCCTACAGAGCTCTAAACCTTCGAAACTTCGTTTTGGCCATTGCTAACATTTTCGAACGCTTCTCTGCATTCGATCAAACTTTTTTTGTGGTCTTTCTTTTTCTTTTTGAGATACCAACGTTCAACTCCTGTGACGGTTTAGCTTTTCTGCATTCGGCAATAGGTTTCCTTGTGTGATCCAATGTTACCTAGCTTATAAGAGCCGACAACTCTGAAGTGGCACCAAGAAGTTTGTGATGATTCGTTTTGACCACTTTTGCAGTCTATGCTAAAAAGGTATCCTGAAATTCGTTAAAAACAGAAGTCTACTGCAATGCATCTCCAGTAAGTTACACTATCAGTCCCAAGACAGAATAGACAGCGAGGTCTATGTCATTTCTTGCGAAAATGAATGCCACAGAGAATCGATTACTTCAAAGTCATCAAGTGCCAACGAAATGATTACATTCTCAGTAATGCCATTTTCATAAACGTGTAGGCGAATATTACCACTCTGGAGTCAATATGGATGAAATTCCGCTTTTGAAGAGCTACAATTTTTTTATATCGGGATGAAGAGATATTCCCGGAAATGAAGAAGCTGACAAACTTGCAAAGTAGAAGGGACTTCGACTTCCTTCGAGGGACTAAGAATATTTTTTCTCTGTTAACCAAAAAAACTTTAGTGGAATAGATGTTGATTGAAGAAATGGGAGGTAAAGGTGCACATTGTTCTTGAATTGTTTCAGGTTCTTAAGAAAGAATTTCGAAGCTTTAGAGTATGGAACGCTGTACATATATAAATATGAATATTTTATTGTCCTTTAAGACTTACCGTATCAATCATTAAGGAAAAACAGACGAAGCTAATAAAACGATTAGTTTCAAGTGCCAACTATCAATAGAAAAATAACAATTAAGAGATCGTGGGGATATAGATTCCGTCCCTAATATTCTTTGTGGATGACCTGCCCTAGACCCAGTAAGAAAGAGTACCCCAGTCAGTAGATTCTTCCAATAACAAGAGGTTTTGATTTAGTGATTTTACAGCTATTTAAAAACTAGGAGTCTACAAAACCTGAACTAATGCTATTCTTAACGAGAGGGAGAGGATGACTGTTTTAGGATTAGATACAAATGAAGGGCATCTTTAAGGGTGTATCTGTTGCAGTGGAAATTAAAAATGTTCTGCACAGCGTTGGCCTTGCGCAATATTCTGGACATAGGTTCGTTGGTGCCATAGTTAGTGCGGTGAGGGACGAGAAGGCAGAAGGAGACAGATCTAAGGTTACGGGGATTAGTATTGAGAGAGATCAATCGCAGCAGCGCCGGGCAGTCAATATTTCCAGTTAGAAGCTGGTGAATGAAAAGAATATCAGCAATATCACGGCGTTGCTCGAGGGACTGCAAATTGCTAAGTTGCAGGCGATGTGAGTTAGGGGGAAGATTGTATCTGTTTGCCCACGTAGTGCGAAACGAATGAATCTGCGCTGGACGGCCTCGATTCGCTAAATATGGGATTCGTAGTAAGGGGACCAGACTTGGGAAGCGTATTCAAGAAGGGGTCTAACAAAGGTGATGTAAAGGGATTTTGTGATATAGGCGTTCGAGAATTCCTTGAACCATCGTTTGACGTAGCCAAACGCTGAGTTGGCTCTACTAATAATGTTATCGATGTGAGAGCGGAAAATAAGTTCGGTATCACAGATTACACGCAGATCACAAGGAACGAGTTCGCTGTAGATGAAGTAGGTTCCGGCAGGTTATGGTAGACGCTTCCGTGTAGATTTGCATTTGCTTGATATTGAGCTCCAGGAAATTTTTTTGCCCCACATTGAGAATCTGGTCAGATCATCTTGCAGGATGATAAGATCGACATCATTTATTGTCAGGATGGAAATCATTGGGCCAACGTGACTACCTTGAGCGACTCCTGAAGGAGCTATAAATAGATTGGAATTGGAAGATCTGAAAATGACGACTTATTGACGATCTTCCATGTAGGATTTGATCCACGCGATAAAGCCCGATGGAATGATAAAAGCCTTAAGTTTGAGGAGTATGATACTGTGGGAGATTTCGTCAAAAGCTTTACTGAAGTCAGAGGCTACAAGATCGACTTCTTTATCTTCTTCCAAGACACAGAGGGTTCGAGATACGAATTCGGTTAAGTTGGTGCTTGTTGACCTACCTCTTAGCAATCCGTGTTGATTTGAAGATATGATGGATTTGCAAGATATTTCATAACACTTCTATTCAAGCAAATTCTAAGACGTTAATAGTAAGCGTTTGTGTTGGAACAACGCATGCTCCTTGCCAAAAAAAAGCAAACACAACCAAAGGCCGGTTAAGCGCTAGAGATAAGTGTGTGCGGCAACTTCTATCTTTTGTCAACCCGCTAGTGTCCGAATATCATCCAGTTAGCTTCACCAAACTCCAAATGATTAACTTAACCATATTTTTTACTAATCCATTTATTATCACACTTAAATAAGAAATTTAATTTAATTTAATTTATAAATCTAGAATTACATTTCGTTCCCCTCTGGACGAGGAGTCCTTAAAAATGATTCCCATTCAGCGTTCACTTACATCATCTGCAAACTCGTAACTACACTCAATACCGATCATACAGCATATTGTCAATTTATCCTTGAGACATACACACGTATGCAAATCACCCATTAACATCCTTTACTTCACACGGCAACATCTTCATTCACTCAGCCAGGAGCCACATGAAAGGAATTAGCTTGCAAAGTGCTGGTAATCGAAGAAGGAGTCTCTAACATTCCTCCACCTTCCCTTTATCTACACAAACAGTGTACGAGTATACGTACGTGTGTCTGAAGGAGGAACGAGCATATCCTGTGAGACAAATTTGCATTTTAAAATAACAAGATTTATATATTATTCAAAATTATCGCCGTTCACCAAGGACGAAGTACAAGGATGAAGTATACACAACTACTAAAGCAAGGCTAAGGAAAACATATGAGTATCCTTGTTATAAGGCTGCCTGATACAGTCATAAATTCTAAATTATGTATGAACGCGTGCACATAGTTTTCGATGATGGGTTAGGCGGCAAGGATGCTTGTGCCCTTAGCACAAACGACGAGCATATCCTTGCTCACTGAGTTAGGCTCGACACAACGACAAAATGATTCAAATAGAAATTACATGAAACATTTATTTAATTTGCCATTCGAA
Organism: Orthonevra nobilis; assembly: GCA_963555765.1. NCBI lineage: Eukaryota > Metazoa > Arthropoda > Insecta > Diptera > Syrphidae > Orthonevra > Orthonevra nobilis. The sequence goes on from OY743225.1 coordinate 129,765,749, forward strand.
ATTGCTCCCCAAATGAACACACACTCCAACTGTCTGGCTGTAGATCAAGTCAAAGGACCTGCAAGAAAATGGTTGAGTGCTGCCAAGGGCATAACATTTTCTTTTTTTCTTTTGCATAAAATAAGTAAAGAGTGTTATTCATTTAATCTTCTGTAAGGATACTCTCGGTGAATGAAGCTAATGATCTATTGAACCGCCAAGCAGATCCTTGTGCTTGTAATTATAGAATTTTTGTTACTTTTTGTAGCCGGCGATGAAAGCAAATCTGCGAATTCACGATACATGTGGGGTTCATAATTTACACGGCATGCCTGCGCTGGTATCGGCCATAGCTTCAGCTATTTATGCCACTCTGGTCACAAAGGATGCCTACCAAGACTCAATGGTGAAGATATTCCCGGCCATGGCGGATGCAGGTGTCGGAGATTCCACTCATATACTTGGCGTAAGTACCAGTACAGCTTTTACATGCAAACATATATAAATTAACACGGAGGATTTTCGTAGGGTTACGGAAGGACTGCATTGCAACAAGGTGGCTACCAGTTGTTCGGAATCCTTCTCACCTTGTTAATGGCTGTTGTTGGGGGTATACTGGCTGGTAAGTGAATGCAATGTTCTTTGTTGGATAAATAAAGGGCTTTTAATGAAATGGTATGTTTCAGGACTCTGTTTGAAGGTGGCCAACATGAGAAAACTCGACAAGGAGCACCATCATCTTGATGAAATCTATTGGGAAGTACCAGAAGAAAAAGAACAATAGTAAAGTCCTTTTAATAGTGTTTCACTGAATTTAATTAAATGTAATTGCTTTAAATTTCTTAAAACATTTCAATGCATGCTTCGTTTAAATAAATTAAACTAAAAGTATTATTCAGGATCAAAGAGATTTGGACAGAAAACGAAGGGATTTAATGATGTACACCACTCAGTCGAGGACGAATCTTTGGCATAATGTCACCGTCTTGGATCAACAAATAAATAATAATAAGTAATTTGTTATACAACTTTAGTTTAGCTCAAAGTCAAGGAAATAAAAAAACAGGATTACATCTGAATAAGTGTTTGCATGCGCGAGCTTCTTGGTAAGGCAGGAACTTTATTAGTTTGTTGAAGGTGGAGTGAAGGGGTTCTGATGGGATAAACTAACTAAGGAAAAGTTATGTACTTACATCGTCTAATCGTCGATGCTTGTTGCAAAGAATTTCAAACTTATCTGGATTGGTTTTGAGGCTTAACTAATAAATCGGATGTTATGGAATTTAAATATAACTCTAGAGCCTTCCATAAAACTTCAGTTAGTGTTGTTTTGGCAAGTAACATCTCATATGGGTGGCGCATAAAAAACGAGGAGCTCATAAAGGCTGAGTTCCTGTGCTGCTCATTCTTCCGTACATGAGTATGAGAGCAAACAGTCGACAACTGGAACGAAGATGCTTCGAATAACAGCAGGAGTAACGAATGTGGGTCGAATGGAATCCTCAAAAATATGAGTATGCCCAAACCTCCGACAACCCATCGCCTAAAAAAAGGGGCGGGCTATTTCAACCAAAGTTCCGATTCGATCGCGTAAAAAGGCAAGTCTTAGAACAGCCTCAGTGTCCTGAAGCCTGTCGAAATATTTAATGGCAAATGCAGACCAGTAGGGAGGCATTGGAGTGGGACGATTGTGATCCCTATAATTATTATCTTAACCTAGCCATAAGGGAAAAAGTAGGGTCAGGTCGCAAAGCCTGCAAAGAAATTAAAATAAAAAAATAGTTATTGAAACGTCACTAAACATACTTAATACTGGAGCACCACTTTTGAAAAGCCTCGGATCTACAATGTGGTGTCGTTTGTGGAGAATATTGTAGTTCTGAGGTTGTTGAACTCCTTTACAACCTCGAAATTGTTGCTTTCAATCGCTATGTTTTGGGGTCGAGATGATTTTCAATGGATCCATTTCGGGATGAGAAAACAATCCCTGTGAATGCTTCCACTACGGCACGCTGGGAAAGAGCGATCATATCGATATCGTTTGCATATCGCACAAGTTTGAAAAATGTTAGTACCTTCCGTGTCGACACCTGCTCGTCGTACTATCTGATCCAAGACAAGATTGTAGAATTCACATGACAATGCCGAAATCTGGTGCATGTTTGGTAAAATTCCGAGGTTTTAGTTCTAAACTGCTCGATGCATCGTGTTTTTTCGAGCGTTGTGCGGCAAAACCGGATCAGTTTTCACGGCATCTCGCGTTTTAGAGCTCGGAGCCCTTTATACTGTCATTTTGAGGCTATGAAGTGTGACACCAAAGCGAACTAATTGGCCAAAAAAAAAAATTACAAAATTTCCTGCCCACTTATAATTAACCTGACAAATTGATATTCATTTTAAATACATTTGTTAGTCCTATTTTAGCAATTTGTGTACTAATCTTAACATATTGAAGTATGGGATCGCGGACTTTTTTATAGAAGCTTTTCAGTTCTAAAACTTTTTTTCAAAAAGCAAGTAAGTATCTCTTTCCGTAACGACAGCGTTCGCAAAAAACTACCGCTTTTCCAACAATTTTACTAAAACAATTGGCCGCCACGAAAGGCCCTTTAATTTAAATGATATACTTTATATTCTACATTCATTCCGAAGGTGCATTGTAATTATTGATGTAAAAATTTTTGAAATCGGATGGGTCATGTCGAAGATTGCATCCTAGATATTAACTATCAAACTTACAAAATTGTAGTCTTTATAAAATTGTGCCAAAATTCCTACATATACAGATGTGTCGTCGCAGACTTTTTTGTGGAGCTTTTTGATCTCTAAAATTTTTCTATGGAAAGTTATTAAAGATCTTATACTATTAAAGCCGCTTTCGCAAAAACGTGGTAGGAACATTACCTCTTTACAATATTAGTACAGATTTGCTGGGCCGGAAGCCACACTATTATTGTCAAATTTGTATTGATCTTCAGACGTTCACGCAGTAGACTGGTAAGGATCTTGTATGCGTCATTGAGTAGGGCTATGACGCGGTAGTTGTTGCAAGATATAGGATCTCCATTTTTTATAGAGTCGGGAATGCTTTCATCCTCCTTCCTCCCAAACTTGGCAGATGATCTGGTGCATGATCACAACTAGAACAACTTTCAGCTTTTACATAGCTGCGCCAACTTCTTCTAAAGTGGGTGGGGGAAATAATTCGTCGAACAGATTTGGATTCTCATGTTGGCCTATCACTCTCTCTAGGTCACATTAATACATCTATAATTCCGGAAGAGCTTGAGTATCGGTTCTTTAGCCTGCGGCTAGATTTTTGTTTTTTTATAAAAGCTTCTTGCAAGATTTCAATTTCTGCACTCTTCTATGTCGTTGAGTTAGAAGACTGTGAGGCTCTTTTATTTTTTCGCTGCTCTCTCCGTCTCTGTACTCCTCCTATGCTGTTCACGTTTTTTCGTTGCAGTGTCATTTCACAGCACACATTCGTCATTATACCATGGATTTCCTGTCAGGTATGGTTGGTGGTCTTAGGTGGCCCCGGATACTTCCTATTTGACAGTGCGGCATAGCTCTCACATATTGTTGGCTTCTGTGATTGGCATCTGTGATTGACAACAGCATACTGAAAAAAGGGCTGCTTCAAAAAAGCGGTCAGAGAAGTGGTTAAGGCCGTCCCAATTGGCTTCCTCATATTTCCAGAAAACTAGACGCGATAATACGTCAACGGTGTATTTATCAGGATGAGCAGTGAGTAACAATTCTACGGCAGCAGGACTACCAATGACTGGAATCCACATTATAATCGCAATATGCAAACTATTTATTGATATAAAAATTTAATCGAAATCTAAATTTTTAATGTGTTTTACTTTAATTTACTTTCGGATAGGATGACCACGTAAAAGTTAAACGCCATTTATAATAATGTCGACCACTTCCATTCATGTGCATCCAGCCTCCCAACCAGCTCTTCCAACAATAGTGCATCCAGTTTGGTATCCCAACTGAAATCTTTTGAATTCGTTCAATTCATCACCCTCGTTGACAGCCCTAACAACAGAAAATAGCTTCAGTCTCAGCTTCCCGAAGCCAATAAACCAGGAAAAAAAAATAAAGTAAACAAAACTTGTTACAGCAAACTTGTATAGTTAAAATAATTTCCTGATTTCTGGCATTTTATTTGCCATGTAAATCTCTATTGTTCATGTTGTTAGAGAAGCCCCCGTCTCGTGGAGGCACAAACCACCATTTATCATGGCAGCGTTCCTCGGGACCAAAACTTACTCACATTTTGGATTCCATTCATCAAACGCTCGACCATAATGCTTTCGATTCAAGTCGACATTTCTTTTCTTCTTTTATTTGACTTCCGTTTGCAGGGCAATGGGTAAGGGTTTTACGGATGCGAAGATAGAATAGATATGAATCCTCCCACGAGCACGACCATTGTATGCCCTAAACTTTGGGAGCACTTGGAATGGAAATACGGATAAGGAATTTTAAATACCGAAAAAGTCGTTGTGCTGTTGCATATTTTCTGACAAATTGCGGGGGCGAATGGCATTCAGATTCGGGCAGGACTAAGGGCGGATGAAATACCAGGAAGTGCACTTGAGGGTTGCGTTTGTTACGGAAGGGATGCTATTGAATAGGATAAATGATTTGGAATGTACGTATTCAGTTTGTTGATGGCATATTTAATCCCAGTCACAAGCCAAGAGCCGAAGAGATCAAAAAAATTGTTTTCCAAAATGTACTTAATACTTAAGCTGTAAGGAGGGGTGTTTGGAGGACGAAATTCAATTCATCTTATTTTATTCCAAATGAAATACGTAATTAAAAAATGAAATCGAGCTATTAACGTAGAAAGAGTGATGTTGAAAACGGAGCATGTTTTAAAAGTACTTTCGCATAAAGATTTTAAATGAATCGCCAGCACGTTTCTGACTAAGAAGATCCACCCCGCTAGTTTTCACTTCTCTATTTGAGCAGATCGAAATTGGCAAAAAAAAATATTTTTTTCTATGAGGCACATTTCATTCTCGGCGGCATCATATGTTAACAAAAGTGGTGTCGCATTTACGACTCGGCAAATCTACAGGACTCTGCTCCTCCATATCCTCCTCCACGAGTCAAAATTTCGATGGTGAAACTCGAAAAGTTTTTTTTTTGTTTTGTTTGTCACTTTGCTTGATCATGGACAAGACCTGAATCCACTATTTTGATCCAGAAACCAAACAGCATTCGATGAAATGGATGTGACCGTATTCACCGCCGAAGAAATTCAAAGAGTCGCAAGAAACTTGAAGATGATAGCAATTTGATGACCGCTGTCGAGAAGTTTATGCTATGGTGAGCCAAGATAAAGAGTTTTTCTCTGATGGTATCCTGGGCTTGGAAAAAGATGGACTTGATATATAAACCTTCTAGGAGACTACAATGTATCAATAAAGAACTGCGACAAATTACCCTCTCATGTTTTTAAGGCGTTGAAGTGGTTAAAATTATTTACTTATAGCTACCTACATACGTAGGCTGCTAGATATATTTCTGGCCTTGGCAACACTTAGTGCAATCTGACATTTCCATTTGAAAGTTTGACAAATTTTAGCACATCACTGTCATTTAATCGTGAATTGTTTTATTTACAGAGACTTGAAAAATTCATCTCGGCAAAAAAAAAATGTAATTAACTGGTGAACACTTTCGTGCGATCATTTTTCACAACTTTCAACGTGGATTATCACTACAAGAGTGCATTGAGGAACTTAAATCTTTGTATGGCGATAAAGCAAACTGGTTTATTGAATTCAGTCATGGCCGACGCTCGCTCAATGCCGAATTCCGTGAAGGTCGTCCAAAAACAGCCGTTGTGCCAGAGAACATTGATACCGTGCGTGAACTGATAATGCAAGATCGTCATGTGACATACCGTGAGATAGAGGAATCCCTGGGCATTTCTCCCACCAGCATACATACGATATTGCATGAACACCTGGCCGTAAAAAAGGTTTGTTCTCGTTGGATCTCTCACAATTTGACAATCACTCAAAAAAGAGCTCGTGTCCATTGGTGCAAAGAAATGTTAGAAAATAAGATCGCGGTGCTTCAAAAGACGTTTATAAGATTGTCACAGGTGACAAATCATGGATCTATGCGTATGAGCCCGAAACAAAACAACAATCGACCGTGTGGGTCTTCGAAGACGAGCCAAATCCAACAAAAGTTGTTCGTGGACGAAGCACTTCGAAGCAAATAGTCGCCTGTTTCTTCAGCAAAACTGGTCATGTGGCGACTGTTCCGCTTGAGCAACGTAGGATGGTCAATTCTGAGTGGTACACCACAATTTGTTTGCCTGAAGTTTTCGGAGAAATTCGAAAAACGAACAAGAGAAGACGAATCATTGTTCACCATGACAATGCGAGCTCTCATACATCGGCTCGAACCAGCGCCTTTTTGACCGGCCAAACCTCGAATTGATGAGTAATCCGCCGTACAGCCCTGACTTGGCACCCAATGACTTCTTTTAATTCCCGCACATCAAGAAAAAAAATGCGTGATCAACGATTTTCATGCTGTTGAAGCGTTCAAAAACCATGTTTTGGAGGTGTCTCAATCAGAGTGGAAAAAGTGATTCGACAAATGGTTTGAGCGCATGCAAAAGTGTATAAATCAGGCTGGAGAACACTTTGAAAAACAATAAAACCACTTTTGATGATAAATATTCGAATTTTCATTATAAGGCCAGAAATATATGTATGTATATTATAGTGTAACAGAACACAAAACAGGAACAAAATCACTTGTTTTTCTATATAAAAAAAAATAAAAATGTAAAAAACGTACAAATAAATGTTTTTTTTTTAATTTTAGGACATTAAAACTAAAATGGGAAGCTAGACTTTCTTAGAAGCGAAACCGCTGGTAATAAAGCATCATCATAAAGCAAAGGAAAAATGTTTCGCGATATTCGCACTAGTAAAAAGATCGCACTCCACATAATAAAACGGCTCATAACATCCAAATCCGAAGAGAATAAACCCAAATCTGGCAGACCTTAACTAATCACATCTTCTGATGAGCAATGGATTGTGCAGAAATCAAGAAGAATAACAAACTAAGCTCTCCAAAATTTAGCAACAGACGTGTCATAGAGCCTAAATTAAAAAGTCCTTTGTGAAACAATAAGAGTGGTTTTATGAAAGAACAATTTCCATGGAAGAGTAGCCCGTAAGAAAGCAACAGAATTAAAAGGATAAAATTCGCCAAGGCCCATAAAAATAATATTTTATCCTTTTGGAACTAAATTTCATTGGAACCCAATGAAGAGTTGAAAGAAAAAGCTATGATAAACCACGGTGCTGGTTCTGTTAACTTTGTTCAAAAGTAAGTGCAAAGTTCTGCAAAATTCGGAATAAGGAACGGTTTCCGCTTTTACCAAGACTACGATCCGAAACATAAGGAACACAACGTACGTTTCTGACTACTTTGCAACGGTCCACATGTTCTGGAAACGCCATCACAATCACCAGAAATCAATGTTATTGAGAATACCTGTGGGCATATTTGAACAACCAATTAAAAGAGTACACAATTACAAACAGAAAAGCGTTTGAGTCCATACTCAAGAGATGAATGGTCCAAAATTAATCCCCTTATCTGCATAAAGCTTGTAGAGCCCATGCCCAGACGATTGGATTCTGTTCTGACGAACGAGGGCCTACCAATCAATTTCTATCTCTTTTACTTTTTATTTTTTTTTTAAATGTAAGTGATTTTGTTCCATTTTCTTTTTGTATTCTATTAAACTAAATATAGATGTAAGAAAATAGTTTTGTCTTTCTTTTCAACAGATTTTTTTTTAATCTCCTTAAGGGTGTTTTCTAGTCTAGTGGCATGAATTTTATGTAATTCTTGAAGTGTCATTTAAAAAAAGGCAATTAATATATATAATATTATAAATTTTTTAACATAAGAATACAGAAAAAAATTAAAAAACTAAAAAAAAGTTGAAAATTTCAAAAATTAGCAGTTGATGAATTGGGGGTCTCAAAAAATTTGCGCGTAACCAAACCCACGATTTCAACCCTCCTAGTAATCTGAAACCAAAAAAAAAAAAGATTATTTATCTAGAATAATATCGCAATGTCTGGAACTACGGAAAAGCTGGAAAGATTTTTTCACAAAATGGCGACTGAAAAAAAAAACAATTTTTGTCCCACTTTTTTTGACTGTTTAAAAAAAAAAGTAAAAGAAATTTGGCGATAGCGGTAGTTCCAGACATAGGCAAGTCTAAAAAGAAGACTCTCTAAAAAATTCAGGTAAATCGGTCCAGTAGAACCTGAGAAATCGTGGGTATTGCTTTGAAAAATACAGTTTCGAGAAAAACGCGTTTAAAGTTTCGCCTTAAGTTTTTCGCAGTCTAAGTCATCAAATGATATTGTAGACTTACATTTATTCAATCTGCCATTCCTGCTTCATACATCGGACCTTCTTCGACTTTGAAAAAACTATTTTCCACGTTTCTCTCTTCATATCGAGCAGTTTTGGACTCCTTTGATGTGTTGGATGCTCGTATTTCGGAGCGGTCAATCCGGACGTTGTCTCCTTTCACAGTAAATGAATGAGCTTCTGGGCCAATTTTCATTCCCATAAGCTCCATCATTTTTAAAATAGAAATGAAGCCTTCATTAAAAATACAAACAGCAATAAATGTCGCTTACTGAGAAATATGGATTCAGATAGACGTAGAATCCCTAATGTCTTTTATACGATTAGTTCCGGCCGAACCAGTTTGGATTCCGGGTCAGCAAAATCCGATATCTCCGAAAATAATTTGAATTTTGAAAAATCCTCTTGTAGATATATTCTTGAATAGTTAAACTTTGAAAATAAATCAATTTTTTAAATCTCTAGACAGGAATACCCCCTTTGGAAAAGTAAGCAAGCAAGTGTACTAGTTCTCTGTTGATAAACTGTATGTTGAAAAACAAACGTTTTAGTTTTTTTAAGTTTAATTTTTTTGGTTTATATTCACTTTCATTACTTTTGACAGACACTTTTTCCCCTTAGTTCTGCAAAATTCGTTGTAGTGGTAACCTGAGTCGTTCCGCATGGATACTAAGTCGGAAACAAGTCGGAAAACCTTGTGACCTAGTAAAATTAGAATATTTGATCCATTGCCATCGTAGGCAGGACGCAGTAGATAGGATGTGGGCATGGGTCCACTCTTGATGGCCACCTGGCTTCCCGTAGTTTGCAGATTATCTATAGTTTCAACGTGAAATATTCAAAAGCCATCACATGTCATGAAGCTGCCATTCATCAATCATTCTACACAGCAGTCACCATCTTTTGTTCCGGAAGTCGTCTTGAGTTCCTTAGTGTAGAAGGTCAGCTCTGCATGCCACTTTTTTCTTACAAAAATATTGATATAAAATTTTATATTAGAGTAGGTTCACACGTTGTTGCCATCTTTCCCCTTCAGACTTTGCATTGCGAAACGATAAAAGTATGCCCTATCTATCCAAATTGAGACTTCATGCCGAACATATTCTTGCTCACATATAACCCGATTTTCAGTTCAATACTATCCAACTTTGGTATAAAAAAAAAGTGTCAAAAGCCTCATTCTTGTAAAAATACTATCGCTGGGTACTATGGTATTTAGGATTGGCTAATATTTGAAGTTTGATCGTGCAAAATTGTGACTCTCCACGAGTATTTATAGAAATTTCCAAATACCAGCATTGCGACATCGTCAAAATATGGCCTTACGTTGAAGCCGTAGGACTCTTGCATCTCTTTAATTTCGTCGACCACTTTAATCAATAGCAGCGTTGAGACAACTCCTCCTTGTGAAGTTAAATTCCTTGATAACACGACGTCATAGAGGAGTCAATGCATTCTAAATGTGTGACTATTGAATTGGTGGCATTATTGCCACATTTTTTGTTTAAGGACTCAATGAAAGAAACCTTACAGTCAGTGGGGGAGCTCTTCGGAGGATCGATATCCGATTTGGTGAGCTAAGGATCCAAAAAAAATGAGGCAAAGCGCCACACAACCCGTTCAGTTACCGACTTATCTCACAATTAGTTCAATAATAGGTTCATTAGTTGTTTTGATGATCTTGCTTGGCCGGCACGATTTTAAGCTTTTGAACCTTTTCATGTGAGATGTCATTACGGATGCTTACTATGCGAGCAGTACAGAATCGAAAGAGATGATTAAGGACAAAATCGGCAAAGCAATTCATGAAATATAGCTTTTTCAATAAAGCAATAATCGTTAAACATATCAATAGGACTACCGGTTGAAAATGTCGTTATTGCAGACAACTTCATATCTATTACTCTGAGGTGAATTTTGACCATGACAGCTGTCACATCAGAAACTTCATGTCATTGTCTAATTATTTCAGTCTAGGTTATTGGTCATTAGTGAAAACACACAAGTTTTTGTAAAGCCGTAAAATGTCAACATTCGTGCCATCAAAACAACATTTGCGGGAAGCTTTAATACGCTTCGTTCTTTAAAGACAAAAACAACCGAAGCGCATCAATTGCTTACCGAAGCTTACCCGGGCTATACTATAGACGTTAGAATGTGTCAGCGGTGGTTTAAGCGATTCAAAGATGGTGATCTCGACACCGTAGACAAAGAAAGCCCCGGCCAGGATGAAAAACTTTAAAGACCATGAATTGGAGGCATTGCTCGATCAAGATCCGTCATAAACGCAAGAAGAACTTGCAAAATCACTTGGCGTCGCTCAGCAAACCATTTCCGATCGTTTGAAAGCAATGGGAAAGATCCGTAAGGTAGGAAATTGGATATGAATTAAAGCCACGAGACGTCGAACGCCGATATTGCATGTCCGAAATGCTGCTTGAACGCCACAAAAAGAAGTCTTTTTTGCATCGAATCGTCACTAGTGATGAAAAATGGGTACATTGCGATAATCCAAAACGCCGGCCAACGTATAGATACCCCGGACATGCCTCAACATCGACGGCCGTTCAGAATATTCATGGCCTGAAGGTTATGCTGTGCATTTGGTGGGACCAGAAGGGTGTTGTGTACTATGAGCTGCTAAAACCGAATGAAGCAATCACAGGCGAGGTCTACCGACGACAATCGATGCTTTTGAGCCGAGCACTGAAGGAAAAACGGCCGGAAACGTTCGCAAGAAAGGATAAAGTTATTTTGCAACATGACAATGCTCGGCCACATGTTGCAAATGTCGTCAAAACTTACGTTAAAACGCTCAAATGGGATGTCCTACCCCACCCGCCGTATAGTCCAGACCTTGCGCCATCCGATTACTATCGCTTCCAATCGATGCAACATGGCCTGGCTGACCAGCACTTCCGTCATTTCGATGATGTCAAAAAATGGATCGATTCGTGGATTGCGGCCAAACCGGTCGAATTTTTCAGAACAGGTATTCATGAATTGCCAAAAAAAAGGGAAAAATGTGTGGCTTGCGATGGGCAACACTTTGAATATTGAATTTATATCGATTTTTCCTCAATAAAGCATTGATTTTTGAAAAAAACGACATTTTCAACCGGTAGTCCTAGTACATAATTGTTTTTCATCTTGTAGATCCATCCAAAATGTGTTCCTGGGTCCGTGCAATTTTCACCTGATCATAGTTTTCCCTTTGAATGAAAGAAACCTTAAAGTATGTAGATTGCTGTTAAATTTGTGCTCGGTGGTCGAAAACTTTTGCTCGACAGTACACATGTAACGAAATACTTCCCTCATTCTTCTTTCATTGCAATTTTCATCAATGACGTACCATATTTAAATCCGGAACATTTTCCACACAAAGCTTAAACAAATTTCTCATTGCAACAATTCTTTTTTTTCTGCTCGCACTATGCACACCAGTAACTCATGCATACATTAATACCTTGCCCCACCTCATTTAAAGATTCACTTATATTAGTCTGCCTCATCGTTCCACACATGAGTCAGTTTGGAGCTTCATTCATTACTTCCAATACCCCCGGTCTTGATAAACAAATGTCCCACACCAACACAACAACCCCCTTCCATGAGGTATCAAGAACGACCGCCACCACCGCGCTAAGTACGCTGGGCATGTTAATTGTGAACTTAATTTAGTACTGCTCGACTGGTTCGCTGGAAAGCTGTATACGGCGGTATACCCGAGATCTGACACCTCGAAGCTCCAGCAACGACACAGACGATCCGACAGCGTATCATTGAAACCTAATGAGTCTCTGCGGTGGTTCGACTCCAGACGGTACTAGTGCGTCGACAGTAAAAGATTTTTCAACGCAAATGTCAATTAGTGTCGTTAAACAAAACATAATGACAGTGGAGAAATTACGCGAACGCGTACGTCAAGTGCTCAAATGTGTTATCAACTTGCACATCGATATTTTGGTAATTTTTCAACCAAAGCTCATTCCCTTAACCCCGTTGTTTGGTAGAAATGAAACTATCTGACGAAAAAGTATCTCGGTATCTGTCATAATCGAAAAAGTTTTAACCAATAATTTCTTGTGTCGTGCGTCAGTGCAAAACTTAAAGCTTCGGCTTGTGTCATTTTGTTTCCCGATTTTTTTTTTGTTTTTTTGTGAAATTGAATTTGTTTATATTTGCAGATTCTTTTGCTTTAAATAATTTTATTTGTTTATTCAAAATAAAAGAGGAGATTTTCGTTTCATAATACAAAAAGAGAAAAGTGAGACTGCAAGACGGTTTTGGACGCGTTATCTGCGAAGGCTTGTGTGAAAGATTACGAAATGAATCCGTGAGCTAATTAAGTATCTGACTGCGGTTTGTTTTCGTGAGATTTGTTTGATTTTTTTTAATGTAGTTGAAAGTCATACTTGTGGCCTCGATCTGTGAACAAGGATTCATTTATTGGAAGCGACACAAGAGGGTTTTTTCTTTTGAGCTATAAAACGGGTTAGCATAATTGTGTTTCTAAAAACATTCAGATAACGAATGAATACCTAAGTTCAGTCAGCCTTGGAGATTGACATGTGAAACAAATTCAAACCCGGTATTCTACAGCGAAATGGAAGTTTGAACAAGGTTTTTTTAAGGATGGGCCATCTTTTCATTTCTTAAACAGCTTAACCATCTTAAATCATCGGTCTTAAATGACACGCACAAAAAGAAGGCATACAGCGTCAAAGGCAGCTCTGTACCGGCCAAGCAATTTGACTAAGTATACAATTATTGAATTTGTTGTGCTACAATATACATCGATTGTTAGACGGCTTGTGTGACACATAACCCCCTCTTTACTAGAGCCGTCCAAATCCTCAATTTCTAGACATAAACTGTTGGTTATCATGCTTCAATAGCAATGTCCATTGGCTGTAACGTTTCTTCCATTGTTTTCTTGGGAAAAATTAGTAAAGCATGTCGCCACACAAATAGTGTTTTCGTCTCTCGCTAGACATGAAAGAAGCCTTCAACAATGTGAGCACTGAAGCCAATTTTCTTTAGCCTGGTAATGGCACTTCACAAGTAAGGCTTGTCTCACACCCCCTGTGGCTACAAAATTGTACATCTCATAGCTTCAAGGTGGTGGCCCTTGCTGACAATGTCGGAGTTCTGGTATCGGTCAAATTCCTATCCAAACTCGTGAACGGCCTCCAGTTCGAGCTGTCAATAATGCAGTCATGAGCCAATAATTGTTGCCAAGACCTACAGAAACCGAGATAGTATTTTTCACTTAGGAAATGTGCAGCTTAATAAAGTGGCTTCATTCTTGATTCCGAATTGATTTGGAAAGACTTCATCGTGTCCTTGCTTTTTTCATTGTCAAAATAGGGTATAGTTAACTTTTCTGTTCAACCTTCCGCTCCGCTTCAAAAACACGCCGGCTTTCAATTTATTGGGTCAATTTGGGAGAGCGATTCAATTAAGCGCTGGAATCAGTCCTGAATCCAACACTGATTGAAATCTACTGTAGCAGCAAAGTAGTTCAGACGGTGCACAGAAAAAAGCCTCAGGTTTTAAGATAGACCGACTCATAGGCCACGTATCGTCTGTGGCAATGCAGCACTGGCCTTCTACACTGACGACTCCGAAAGCAGGGAGCACCAGCGGATGTATTGCTTGCTTACGACGCTGTCGAGATGGAAGTCCATTTCATCTGGCAGAACAACTCTTTGAGCAAAACTGTCCTCAATTTCAAGTTGCCCAAATAGAGAAACGATAACATAGGGAGTTACAATTTTTCCTTAATTTCTGATTCCGAAATAGTAAGACTGATGTTCAATTTCTGAAATAATTCGCGCTCCGAGGGTATCGGGCTTATGTGCATACCTTCTCCATTTTGCGCTTACGACGAAAATGAACTAGATTCAACTCGGAAGCAAGCTGGATGGAAAAGATTCGGAATTCCGAGAGACGAAATGATCTCTATGGCTTACAACCCCAACTTTATGCATCACGAAAAAGTGCGCCTTAACGGCTTTACTCCATCAGAGGCTTTCCTCTATTTGGACCTAAACGGTCTGATTCAAGGTAGAAATGGGGTTCACAGGCGACTTGTCTTCACTGAGGATGTCGCTCGCAGCGCAGAGGATAACCTCGGGAACAGAAGGGCGGGATCAGTCCGTGACATGGAAGACCTGGTTAGGCAGCACGAATACTTTTAGCTTTGCTCCAAAAAGATGAATGAAGAAGTAAATTTCGGCCAGCATGCTTGCCCAGTTTAAGGTTACTTAGGGTTGGGGTAGATTTAAGTCATGTACAAACATATATACATATATGTTAAGGGCACTGCCCACAAAAATAAAAACAGTGTACGATGTTATGTAGTTTTGTATAGCGTTTTATTTTTTTTTTAAGTTTTATTTTAAGATAGTTTTGTTATTTTCTGGTTATAAGCTGTAAAACAAAAATGTTCTTATACGTATAATAAGTTTTTTATGTTGTAGAAAAAAATCGTTTAACTTAGAATGCCCGTAAAGAGTGAGTAAGTTATGTAAGCATTATAAAGTTATTTAAGAGAATTTAAGCGTTTTTTACTTCTTTTTTTTCAAAAACGAACATGAACTTTTGTACACGAACTTTCTTCTTGCGTTAATCAGCTAGAGATGATGCATTATTTCGACCAAAAATATTTTTCTATTTTCGCACTATTTCGAAAACACAGCATCAGCTTTGGAAGTTACTTTGTACCTCGAATAAAACTGTCCGTCTGTATTTAGGGCCCATTCATCCATATGTCAAAAAAACATACATATCAAACAGAAACCAACAAATAGACAATGGCCAGCTTAATTTTTGGCAAGTCTAAGAATCTTCTCTCGAAACATGAGTCACGATTCACTATTGTCAGGTCTCCAGAACCTTTTACATCTCCGAGATATAAAGACAACATAACCTTTGTGCGCTTAAAATAAAGGTCTTGCCGAAGATTTGTTCAAATACCGAAGGAACGCCTATGAAAAGAAAAATACAAAGTGCAGTCAATAGTTACGTTATGAAACATTTCCATTTTCACTTTCCATGTCGACGGTCGTCGACACAAGTGCTCGGCTCTTTTAAATACATTCTCGCCTATTCGATCGCACTGTAATTAAATCGTTCTTTGTTTCCATTTTGTCAACACATCGAGGTTTAATTGTTTATTATTGATTAGATTGTTTACTTACTATGCAGTCGGTGTGCATCATCGAATTTCCGACACAAACAGCTTACAGGCGTTAATTTGATTAATTTTCTTCTTGTTTTTTCATAAGCATTGAATCAAATATTATGCTAAGCAGGCATTTCCTGTCGTCATATCGTTTCTGTTAGCATTGTCCATAAGAAACCGCACCATGGATATACGCTTTGTCTTGAAGAGACTCTTAATATTGTGATTTACATTTGTTATCATTTAGCACCTTTTTTATTAACCAAATTTCAATTTGATTTCGTTACTTCATTTCAACTTGTTCCATGTGATTCCGAGGTAAGCTGTAATGAAACAAAATGAATGGATTGCAGGCCTATTGTAATGGAACGTTGACAATAATTTTTATGGTTATGTCGGCAATCACAAACAACTGTAGGTACTCAATCACTTTCAGCATCATCGTCGTAAAGGATCATCGACAAACAAACTGATTGAATGTAGGCACTCGTATAAATAAGTGACGATTCATAACTTTGAAACTCAGATTCTGCGAGTAATAGAAATGTAAAAAAAGCGTTAACCTAAAGCTAGATGAGTTATGGACCACTTTTTAATTGATGATTTACAACTGGTTCTTTTTTAAAGTCAGCTGTTTCGGGGGTTTATTACCAGCTATTGCTTGACTTATGAAACGATGATTCGATCTGCTCTTCTCTGCTGTAGCTGCCTATACGCATTGTAGTCGTGCCAGTGTAGTTAGTCGACATGTTTTGGCGTTTTGGACAACATCCACATCTTGTTACCATTCATACAGTTCGCGGTTGCATCTTCTCCCCCATTTGCCCTCCTAACTTTTCTCTCGAAAGTGTTCAATATCTACTCTTATTCCTGCCAATCTTCAAATGTTGGCATCAATGTTTGAACCCATTTGTTTTGTCAAACTGAAAAAGCACCGTGAAAACTTGACCGCATCTCCACTCTGTCAATCGTGGTGTTGATGTTAACTTCAAGGAATGTAAACTACTAAGCCGCCTCAAACTTACTGTTTCCCACAAAAACGTTTTATCGTTCGCGGTGGACGCGAATCATTCTTGGTTTATAGACAACTTTTCTCATTTACTGTAAGGCCAACTCCTGACTTGTCCCTCAATTAACGTAAAAAAAACCTTTACGATGACGCGGCCCACAGGAGTCGACCGATGATTGCGATGTCGTCTGCATATCCTGGCAGCGAAAGTTGAAGATACTGCACGAGATTAAAGAAGTGCATGACAGCTCTTCTCCTTGCCGAAATTTCGCACATGTTTGAAATAGTTCGGAGGAACTTTTGAAGTTTACTTTGCATTGCTTGTTTCCTAGCTTGAAGTGAAACAGCTAGATCAGTTTTTCCGGCATTGAAAATTCGGCCATACCTTTTTACTGCCTAGACTTGAATTTGGTGTGCTTGGTTGGTATTTCCGAGCGTCTGCCGGGCCGGAAACCACACAAGTAAGTAACGATTAGCGCGTTGCAGAGAAGCTGCAGTCATAATCGGAGCGATAACAAGAAAATGGAGAAAAGCGAAGTCAAAACTGTCAGCAAGCACGTCAGCCTGTAAAAAATGTTCCATCTCAAAATGGGGCAAAAATATCTCAAATTCGAAAAATTTGCGTTCAATTAGTCTGCTTCCGGCAGTAAGCTAAGTCTTCAAAAAAGCTGTCAATAAAGCCCTGTGTGTATGGGTAGAAGACAAAAATATAGTTCAAGAAAATCGATTGGGCTTTAGAGCGGGGCATGATACCAAACATGCCGCGTCAATTTTTTTTTTAACTCAAAATGTATTCTTATTAATAAATTTATAATTTCTTTAATGCTAGACGAAAACATTTTAAGCTAGCTTAATAAACTTAACTCTATTTTAAATACTGCTTTACTGGCTTTATACGGGTACTCTAAGCTAAAACTTTTTCTTAAAATACCTTGCTATCTATTAGCGGAATTTTATAAAGTTAATAACATTGATTTTTTTTTGTTAACTAAGAAAAAAATTTAATTTAATTAATTTTTTTTTTAAACTTTGCAAAAGGACGTTTTATATTATAATAACCTTTATTTATTTTGAACTATAGTAAGAAACAGTAAACTACCTTGAACTATTATTATTATTATTATTATTATTATTATTATTATTATTATTATTATTATTATTATTATTATTATTATTATTATTATTATTATTATTATTATTATTATTATTATTATTATTATTATTATTATTATTATTATTATTATTATTATTATTAATTCTTTATTAATAAAAAGTAATTAAATTACCTTATAAATATAAAGGAATAGCACTAGCTACCAGGGCTATCGGCTAGTACCTTAAACTAAATACCTAAAAATGTATACAATTTTTTTTGTTTATTTTGATTATTTTATTATTTTTTCAAGTGGTTTTCAAGAACTAAGGACTTAATTTGACTAAAACAAAACTGGATTCAGATGTACAGCGGAACAAAGCACGGGTGTCAGTTTGGTTAGGTTAGGATAAGTTGAAGGAGATGAACTTCCTTAAGTTCGAAGTAAGCATGGGGACCTTAAATGCCCGAACTATGTCCTTATTTGAACTATGTTATGGCTCCTGGTGAAACCATTTGGTACTCCTGATGAAACTCGTTAGGTCCTTGAGTGATACCCTTGCGTAGGCTCCCAGTTTCCTCTGCGTTTTTATGTCGTGAATCGGAGTCGTCTCGACTGTAGGTTGAGGCATTTTCAAACGAGGTGCTAAACGGGCTCCATTTCCTCTTTATCGTGGCAGCTTTTACGAAAGTCGTTGATGACACCCATTCTGACGGCCATTTTTCCTATTGCGTAATGCCCCGTCAGGACACCCGTCAGGATGCGTAAATCTTTCTTTTTGAAAGCCAGAAGGCCATTGCTTCTCTGTGTGTTTAGTTCTGGATATTTATAGGCTGTGAGATATGAGACAATAGTACCTAGAGTCCCTTACTTTACTGCTACGTTCTCGAGTTACTTTGTCTATTTGCTCCCTTCTTGGCACGTTTTTCTACCTTTTTGTTACCTTTGATATTACTTTGGCCAGGAACCCAGATGATGCATGGTGATGAACTGCAATGCAGCTGGCTACTGCTTTCGATTTTATGGTAGACTTGTTTAGTGCTTTGATTGCCATATCGCTGTCCACAAGGATTTTCACTCTTGTAGGAGCGAGGTTCTCTGTTAGAACTGTCGAAGACTTCAGCATGAAAGACACTCCGAGTTATTGATGTAAAACGTATTACAGAAGACTCCAGCACCAGTCGCTTCTTGTTTAGGGTTAGGCAGCTTGATTCCCAATCCATTCTTCTTGGGACAAAGGTGAAGAACTTTTTGGCCCTTGTCAGACCAATGGTTACATGTGGGTTTCCCGTGTAGTTCAACGTAGCAGCAAATTCGATGGAAAGGATTCGGGTTTTTGAAAGACAATGACTCAATGCTTGCCTTTGTTTATAATTAACTCTAGGGTCCCAATACAATGCGGTCCTCTACAATGGGGCCAACGTGATCAGAGTGGATAAGTTTCTTATTAAGCTTATTCGAAGACAAGTTGCAAGATCAATGACTTCGCGCAACAACCTGATATCCGCTTTCTACACTTATTGTTTGTACCACGAAAGTGTTCGCCTAAACGGCTCTGTCCATACAAAGATTTTTTTTCTTCGATACTATAGATTTGATCCAGACTTAGACCGGCTGCAGAAGGCCAGTAAATTAGTTATAAATTCGGAATTACGATACCTAAACTAGTTTTTGTCTAGTTTTTAAGAAATTCAAAAAGCTTAATAACAATGCATTGAAACTGAAACCTGTAGAAACTTCCAAAGACATACGTGTAGACTTAGTCAAAATTTTGGGCTTAAGCTGGGTAGATCATTCACCGAAAACCAATATCTTCAAACGACCATCCATATCCCAAAGAGTGGAGAGTTTGTGAAAAAAGTGAAAGATCTTTTATAAGCTAACTGAAAAGTGGCCATCAGTGGTTGAGAAGGAATCTCATGTGACAACATTCAGAGGATTCTTCATAAAGAACCTCCTTCCAGCGTTGTGTACCCAGAATGTTTTCCGCCGAACCCAAGAACAAACAAGTTTCAAGAACAAATCTTAAGAACCACAAAGCTGACGCTAATAAGAAATTTGGAACTATTTATCACCATGGGCAAAACCTGGACCCATCACTTTGATCCTGAGATGAAACAACAGCCTATGACCTGAAAAATATCCGAGAAAAAGAAGACACTATTAGTTCGTAGAAGCTATAAATGGAAAGGAGAACGCACAAAGCCGAAGCTTCGACGCTTGCCATTGGAAAAACTAGGTTCAAATTAAGGCACTTTGTGATTACCAAGATAAAGTTTTTTTTTTGTTTAAAACTCACTTACTCCAGAAGATATGAACTAAATGTTGCTACTCATTGGAAGATTATGTAGAAAAATTAATTACACTCATAAACATTGTAAACTTTTCATTTACAATTCATTATTACTTCAAACTTAATTACCGTATTTTTTCCCATTGACAGGTTCTCGAGTCAAATGTCAACCAACTTATTGATGAAGTGAAAGAGTTCAATGCCGACCTTACCGAAGTCGACCGCCTGGACAAACTGATCTCTGCACTGCGAGACTTCAACGGACCCACAATATGCTACGAGTGGCCATATCCGCTGTTAACAAATGCAACCATAGATGAGGCGGACATTGCACAAACATCCCTTTCCTCATCGATGTTGAGTTTAATCCCAACAACTGAAGATCCGAAGACTTGACCCGGTCAATGCGAACGCAACGCATGCGACAGCAATACTCTCACAGCCATTATACCAACTATAGTTTTTAAATATATTTAAAGTTGACTAAGCTATCTTTTTATTCATTTTTTAGGTCAAAGGTTCATTGGCCTGAGTTTTTCTTCTGGCAAATTCAATTACAGATGCACTTTGCGTCTATGCCGCTAAAACTTTCCCAGGAATGTATTCAAAGAAGTCGCATTGCAACAAGAATATACATTTCTAGCCACAATCATAGATTGCCTTGCGGTTGACGATGTGCAATACCAGGCTATAGATACACTTGTATCTATTTTGATATCAAACGCACTGCGGTCGTTGGTGTTTAGCTCAGATAATTGCAACTGACAAATGGAGACAGACTGCTTGGTGTGTGTGGTTCTTAGCAGAGGATGATGATTCAGCGTGACATGACGTATGTACCTCCTGGGGTAATGAACCAAACAAAGAAGTTAAGCAATATCTTCGGAGCTAATGTGTTTATGTTTTGACTTTAAGATGCATATATGTATTTATGTTTCCATGGTTGCTTTTAATCTTAACAGAAATTGGTTAATTTCAATGAAACTGATAGCTGTATGATGGACTGTCGTTGGACAGCCTAATTGAAGGTCTCCAAGGCGCTTATCACTTCAGCCAGCGAACATGGCATTGGCTGATAACTCGTTCGATGACTGTTGTAAGCATATGTGTAAGCTTGAATGGCAATTCATTTTGACCTTTTGCAAGCAGATGGTGACACAATGGGGAGCATTCAGATACCCTTATAAGGTGAATAAAATGTTAGCCTTCTGGTAGTTTCTTTAACTTTTTAAGAACTCTTTTAAATACACATGAATATTTTTCAATGTTTTTTGCACAAAAGGAAAGAGTAAGTCATTCGATAAGCTATGAAATTGTATGCCGCTCAACTGACTGCCTCGGCTAGCTCGGCACAAGGACACCCAGTCAACCTTATTTTTCAACGCATTTTGGATAATCTCGGCCCCCTATCCCAAGAATAGCTCGCCCAAAATTGCTCTTGAATAGTCTCTGAATGGAACCCTTAAAAACAAGCATTAAATGGAAATGCATCTCATATGAAAATATGATATCTTGACCGAAAGATATCAGAACAGAGATGCCTGAGTCAGTTGAAACTGGTAAGCGAAAAAACCGAGAAATTTATATAAAAAAAAGAATCGCCTAAAGCTATGGTTCAATGTTAAAGATTTTCGTCAGAAAATTGCGTCCACTTGCGTTTCAAAATTCGCATAATTTCGGGAACAAGTGAAATCAATCTACTTCGCATCGCGAAAATTTAATCTGAGTTCCTGCCCGGTTTTTAAATGAGTTCAAGTTTTTGGTGTTTTGTGATTCAAAAACATCAGTGACGTATGTAGTAACATTTATTGGAGGTTTCCTAAAAAATAGAATAAAAGTAATTTAAAAAAAAATAGTGTTTAGACATCCACCATCAAAACCAATTTACTTTGCCATAAACGTAATGAAAATGTAGCTCACGTCCCGAAGTCCTTGTAATTTTTTAATTGATAAAGTCAAGAACCATGAAGGCTCGAAGTGAAGGCGAAAATGAGGTGTATTTGTATTTGTCACAAACGTTGCTGTGCTGAAAGTTCCATTGGTCGTATTGAATTGTCTCTGACACCGCATCAGTCGTTTCTATCGTGGCATTTTTGAAACATGCAAAAGGGGCCTTTAGCCAAGTATAATCAAACCAAAAAGGTTATAAACAAAATTTTGAGATTGTACCCAGCTTATCACAGCAGTGACATTCCAGCAACACAATAAGTTTAAAGAGGGCACCAGATTTTTTTTCATTTAGGCAGTCAGAATAACGAACGAAAATGTGAGAGATGAAAATTCAATTCCATATCGATCAAGTTGTTTAATGTCGCTACCTTCGGTGCTCTGAGTCCTTTAATTGCCATTGAAGACAAAAAATGAATATTTCCCTCGAATTAAAAAAAGAAAAAAAAAAAACTTATCATCTATAAGTTATCGTCAGGTTACCTTCGGAAATAAGGAGCGGATACCTTTCTAGCAATACAATATACCACTATTTGGCTATGGAATTATAAATTGGCTCAGTCGCAGGTACCGAAAAACTCCTTCAGGCATAGGAGAGTAGCAAGGACCACCAAAGAAATTCGTTGGGACGAAGTTTTCGAGTAAGTCCTTAGGGCGAAAGAGAACAGCCCTGTGGCACTCCCAAAAAATATTGTTCAGATGCTCTCAACGAACACAAATATTTATTTATATTATTCTTAAGAAGATTCAATCTTGCACGAACCGAGAATATGACTTTAATCTAGGTTATAGCTTTTTGAGGTACAAATTGCACCTTTTGAACGTTGAGAACGTCTCGACTTTCAACGTCTTGAATGACTGAACCATGAATCGCCGCTCAAATGGGAAGCCGTACACTGCCCGTGTGATTCTTTTTTGGCATGCTTTTCTGCTTAAGGAAATCATCCGCCATTATATAATTTAATGTAAGCAGACAGGACATACAGTGGGGAACAAAATGATTTTTTTTCTTGATGTTGATGAAGAAAAGAAAAATTCAATTAAAAAAAGGGATACAAAAAATAAACAAAACATAATTAAGTGTTCGCATTCGTCCACTCTTGCACGTTGTTATATTTTTGGATTTCTCTTTCTGTGTGTCTCTTCTACTATATATTATTTATTCATTTAAAGTTTTATTGACTCGAATTTGCAGGTTAGAAATGAGCTCTTGAGATTAGTTTTAAATATTGCATTAAGTATGATAAGCAAGAGGAGTTTGAAAGACGACATTGCATTCTCATCTGCAAAGGAAATACAAAATCTTTGAAAATCAGTCACTCTACAGTGCTTGTAATAAAGAAAAAAAAGAAATTTGGAATCTGAACGAAATTCTGGAGGTCACAAAAGGCTGTTGCCAGATTGAGATGTGTATGATAACATCCAAAGAGGACCTCAAGAGAGGCTGCAAAATCAACAAGGAAGTCAACGAGTGCACTGCCAGAAGAGGTCTTCGCAGAATTTGACTGGTGTCAGCTTTCAAAAAGCAAAAAACCCGCGTTGTCCGAAAAATAATATCGTCTAAAATTTTGGAAATTTTGGAAACATGTCGTCTGGTCCGACGAAAAAAAAATCAATCGTTTTCAATCAGATGGGAAAGAATGCTTTTGGCATCGCCCTCCATTGAAAAATTCATCATTTAAAACAAAGTTTGAAGCACAGTGGTGGGATTTTAATGGTGTGGGGATGTTCTGCTTGGTGGTCTATCGACCCAATGTTCAAATGAAAAAAGTAGACTACGTTGAGATCCTGCGAACAAATCTATATATCATCCATCATATCCAATTGATGAAATTGTGTTTCAACAAAATGGGGTTTCCAATACACACAGATAAAATCGTAAAAAAAATGGCTGGCGGATAAGCAGTTTCAAACGATGCTTTGGTCGGCCCAAAGTCCCAAATTGAATCCAATTGAAAATTTGAGGGCATTCGTGAAACAAAAAAAGTTTTCGAAAAACGAAGATGCATGAGCAGTCATGGCCAATTATGGTCTAATGTACAGGCTGAATGGCAACGTACTCCCCATTCAACCATTTAAAAATTATTTGCAAGCATGCCAAAAAGAATAAACAGTGTGATGGAAAATAAGGGCCTTTGGACTTAATCCTTAAAGTCAGTTAATCAGTAACATGAACTAAAACCAAACGTTCAAAAGTCCAAATGTGAGCATTTAATTTCATTGATGTATTTTTTTTTCAGTTTTTGAAATGTAATTGTTTTCCCTTTTATTGTTTTTTAATTAACATTAACAATTCAACAACAAAAATAATCTTTACCAGCATACGAGTGGTTTCAATAAGATGTGGCGACTCCGCATGCTGCTAAAAATCGATCACCAGCTTACCAGAAATTCATTCATTTAATTCAAAAGTAAATCTTTGACGGCTGAAGTGGTTCGGATTTGACATCCCTTTTTCAATCGCTTTCGGCAAACTGAACTGTAACACTAAGCATGGAATGCGTGGAACCGATTGGGTGCTTGAACATCAGCGTTCAATGACCAAATTTCGGATGACCAACTTTCAGACAACATTTTTAAAATCAAAGAGGTTAATTTTTCACCCGGAAGATACGTTAAGAATCGAACATTGCATCCTCAAAAAATCACTGTGTGGTGGTACCATTATTCTAAACTGCTTCGAAAGTGCGGTAGTATAACTGGCAGCATCTCAATTCTAACTGGTACAGCCATTACTGAATCTTTTTAACATCATATCAAAGATATGATGCGGAAGTCAGTTTCAAAAATTTGCTGCCACATGTTTCATAACACGATCCAATTTATTTCAGTGATGTGAACCGACTGAATTTCTCTTTATAGATCTTCAAAAAAAAACTCATGTATAACCCCAATCTCTGAACTTTTGAAGCTTTAAAAACGAACATTCGTCATTTGGCCCGATATGTGTAGAAAAGACATCGAAATCTGCCTTGCCAAAATCCAGTCCTAAGGGAATTCCAAAATGAAGGATTTTATGCTCCATTCATGAAGCCATTTACTGGCATGAATGTCTTATTAAAATGTACATTTTGAATCACAAAACGAATGACCCTAAATTATCGAAAATACTTTTCGCGATTTTCTAAGAATACCATCCCATTTTCGGTGTGCCGAAATTCATACTATCGAAACACAGGACAACACATTTATATCTATCATACAAGTGCCATGGAGTATTTTGTGCGAAGATGCAACTACAATCACTGATTAAATTGTGCATCTATGATGCCACTGTTTGAGCACAGAGCAATCCCTAATTAAAACCCACCCATGGAATTTAATTAAAAGTCTCAAATTATAAGCAACAACGACAGCAGAACGAGCAAGGACTGCCAGTTACAACAAAATACAACAACACCCCCAGTATAGGTTACCCACATATAAAGTGTGTATCCCCATTCATTGTAGCAACATTCTCCAGCATCCGGGTGAAATTGAAATTGTAATGCAAGCGCACAGCTGGACCAATCGACAAGATACCACAAGCAACGTCATCACATCCACTTGTTGCAAGCCTACAAGCTTGATTTCAATCAGCAAGTCCTCGATGCCAAAAGCACACCGGACCAAGCTCCTGAAATGAATGGAAATGCACAATGCATACAGATTTTGATAAATCTGTAACGCAATCAGGATTTTGGGTAAAGTTGGTCGGTTTATAATATTTATTGACATCACGTTCAAATTCAGGGCTATGCTATCCACTGGCAGATAAACGAAGCTCTAAGCCGTCCGACCGACAGTTGATTAAGTTATAAGAGCCTGAAGTTGTGAGTGAGCTTCGGGTTCACTGAACAGGCAGGATGCAGCTAATCTGATTGACAGAAAATGCGATGTGTACAAAATCAGGAAGCATATTGAATATAACCTTAAAATTGAGCAGTCATGCATAAATGCGGTAGTTATACCGAATATCGGAACATAAAACTTTCCCAGTGATGACGGTGATTGTGAACTGAAAGAGGATCTTGTAAGTTTTTGTTTTGTAACAATCTTACTTGTCCAAATTATTGTATCTGAACTACTTTCTGTGACATTTTTCGGGCAACTCTACGTAGTAGGAACATTTATTATTATTATTATTTTCTTAATAATTCAAATATTTGTATACAATTCAATATTGAAAAATTGGATTTAATCTAAATTTTAAAGAATTTAGAATGCGTAAATAGAAAGACTTCAATAACGACACAATTTTGGGAGAATAATTTCATTCAGAAACTAAATTCAGAGATCCATAAAATTGTTACGATAAATAAGGGCGTGATTACAAAAATGAACAAGAAGGTTCCATCCCTCTTCTCCGTATTAAACTGTTTTTGTTTTCTGAAAGTAAGTAAAAAGGAACTATTTGCAAAGCACAGTAGATGCAGCACTGTCCTTGCCTTTAAAACTATACTTATTTTTCAACACTCAGATCTTTCGTTAAATAGTGATTGGGACCCTATGACTGATTGAAGAGATTTGAGCGCTCTTTATGTTTACTGAGAACATAGCTTCGTCCACTTTTCTAATGCAATCATAAAATTTTTATTCAGAAGTTTCCAGATTACTTTCTGTAAGGCCAAGAAGTGCGTTAATATGCGACACAGCTTGCTCGTTCCGATCTACGAAAGGCACTGAAAAGAATGCTGCATTAATCGCTTTTGGAGATTTCATTAGTCCTACATATAACTTAAAAAAGGAAGACGACATTGGCTTTTAGATTCCGTAAGTAGCCTTGGAGTATGCCGGACTCGACATGGGAAGCTTTAAAAGGTGCTCAAAAAAGAACCGCTGAACTATTTCAAGGTCGGAACCCAGCCTGGAAAACGATTAGTCGGTACTCAACTTCACATGCAAAATCTGAGCAAAGGCTGTCCTTTTCCGGCAAGCTATTCTCACCTCTTTTGTAGATTGTAAAAATTATTGATTTAAGGATGACTTCAAAGACTGTTCCAATACTAAATACCTCATCGTATACAAGTATACATAGGAGGAAAGCTAGGGAAGAGTATTTGTAAAATTGTAAAGTTTTTATCAATATTTTTCAGTGCAGTTAGGAGCTCCCTCATGGGAATAGGAGCATCTAAATTCTCATGTTGAATATAAGGTGAGCCGAATTGGTAATGGGTTTGGGAGATTTGGGGATTAAGAAGCAATTTGAAATGCTCTGCAAGTATTTGTGGGTCTAAACTGTAAGTAAGACGACGCTTTGTGAAGACTCAGCTTTAAGGCAAAACACCTTAAGCAAGGTGATGAATCAATCTTCCAAAAAACTGAACTTTCTCGTACATAATTTAGTGACGAATTAAATACTGCGAATTTTGCGAATGCAAATAATTCGATATCAGATTCTCCGAACCAACTCGGACTAAACTCATACGATTAGAGCAATTAAAAAAAAAATCTGAGTTTCGAACCATTACAAAATCTATTAGATATTCTCCTAATACTTCTGAGCGATAGTCATAGTCCCTTGAGAGCGAGCAAGAAAAAATATTAATGTTAGTAAATTTTAAAGAAACGAAATTTATTATTTATTATTTTATTTATGTATTTCTTTAACAAGTAATTAAAATTACAAATTAATTTTAATTAGAAAATGAGCCTAGCTGCAGAGACTATTGGCTCAAAACGAAATTTATGAGATGGCTTCCAATGCAAAATGACAGGTAAATGATATCAAATTTTGGCATGTAGAATGTTCCACTGTTAGACTTCTTGCATGGAAAGAGGTAGACCCCGCATGTGTCGTAGATATGCATTACATCATTTTTGAAACTTGCAACAGAAAAAAGTTTTTGTTTCCTATATGTTATGGCCTATTTGAATCTATTTTTCTATGTAATCTCCATTCAAGTCAGTTCTTCTCGAGTGTGCTATTTCCTTTTCAAATACAAAACTCTTTATATTCTCATTCCAAAATGCTTCAACTTGACCCAACCATCGCTTCACTTTAACTTTCTCACATATGAGCAGATCCTTAAGCCAGATAGAATTAGCTGGATACAAGATCTGAGGAGTAGAGGGAGCAGTGCAGCAATTCGAAAACACTTCTAGAATGGCAGTTACTGCAACTTCAGCTTAACCTGCTACTCTATTAACTTGATGAAACATTTTGTTAAATAGAAGCCCACCTCGAAGATTACCTCGACTCCTTTCCGGCAATCTTTTGATTTAGTTTGCATCTTATTGTCTTAATTTTTCAAGTTATCTACCATAACATATCCATTGACATTTCAAAAAAAAGAATATAGTCTTTTTTTCCGAACTTATCATATATATCTTGTATGTCAGCTAAGATGGTCTTTTCAACGTCGGCTTGGTAGTTCTAAAAATTTGCGGATGGTGACGGTATAACCAAGCTATCACAATTTTTTTTTTGTACGGTTTTAAGAACAAGAGACATATCCAGATATCATTACTTTTGGATTTCTCATAAGCTGTTCTGATAAACGTTACCAAAGAGGCTGTAATCAAAATTACAAGTCACTAGCGGTAGTTCGTTCAAAGTTGTCAAAAAAGTCTATTCGTCGTCTAAACCAAAGCATCCTTCTTTACCAAACAATGTTGTAAAAAAGGTAATTATAGTCCAATAATATTAAATTTCTTCGGCAATAAGCAAATTTTATTTGATTAAAGGAAAAGGCACGTCTGTTACAACTCGAATGCCATGGAAATATACACTGACGGTTCCAAGTCGCAGGAAGGTAGAGGATCCGGTGCATACGCGAGGGTAACTACAGAGTTTTTCAGGCAGCTATTCAAGAGCCAGTCCTCCGGCCATCAATGACCCTGATAGGCGGTAGTTCTATTGTTATTTAAATAGATAGTCAGGCAGCTATAAAGGCTTTGGAAACACCATCGATCAACTCCAAGATTGTTAAACTCTGCCGCCTATATCTAAGGGAGAAAGCGGACAGATGCAACCTTACCCTATGCTGGGTGCATGGGCACAAGGGTATTCAGGGCAACGAAAGAGGGGAAATGGGGCGTGTCTACCATTGGCATACAATCAAGAGACACTTAACTCTCCATTGAAAGCAGTAAAAGCTTTGATTTTATTGGACACCTGCAGAGCTTCGAAAGCTATTACTTTCGATTGATAATTGGTACCAAAATGTACCTCAAAAATATCATACTTCTTTCGAAAATAATTATTCAATAACATTTCCTGCAAAATTTAATTATTGAGATATTTTTTTTTTTCAAAATTGCATATTCGATTTAACTGATTAAATTACCTCTGAGATATTGAAATCAATTTTAAATATATTTTTAGTGGTATTTTGGCAATTTTTGTATCAACAACAAGATCGGCGACTTTCTTATAGACCCTTTTTTGAATTCTATCGTACAACATTTTTTTGTTCAAAAAAGCAAATAAATATCTCTTGTGCAAATAAATGCACTGCCTCTACAATTTTTTGAACGACTTTAGTCACTTGGTTGGTTGCCAGGAATTGCCTTTTAATTTAACGGGGTAGAATTTAGCTTATTTCTATCCTGAAAATTCTTAACATTGGTGAAAGATTTTTTTGAAATCGGATAAGTTGTTTCAAAGATAACCTC
Organism: Orthonevra nobilis; assembly: GCA_963555765.1. Classification (NCBI taxonomy): domain Eukaryota; kingdom Metazoa; phylum Arthropoda; class Insecta; order Diptera; family Syrphidae; genus Orthonevra; species Orthonevra nobilis. The sequence continues at coordinate 129,795,310 of OY743225.1, forward strand.
CTACATACAAACTTACAAACTTAAAAACTATACCGGCTTATAATACTAGTAAAGATATTTATTAAGCCGACTCACCAAGCACCTCAAAAATCCAGGAAACTTTATTCCTTTACTTTTCAAAGTTGTCAATGCAACCAGAATAACGAACGAAAATGTAAAGTACAAAAAAGATTGCCGTATCGGCTAAGGTTTTGAATTTATTTTGGAATTCTTGATACCTTGAAATGCAGCATGCGAAGTATTCGATTCACAAAAACATCTCTATTTCTTTCCACCATCAAATGGGATGTTGATGAAAAGTGCAGCCCGACTTGCCTCCAAAACAATTTTTTACAAAAAGTATTCACCAAACGTCGACTTGATGGCACTCTGCGTATCGCGAGTCATACTGAAGCAAGAGCTCTGTAACATGTCCATTTTCTTCTAAAAATCAAGGAAGATATTTCCAGCTCAATCTAAACTCACCATTGCACTTTTACTACTACGTATTCACATTCGGCCAACCTAATTAAACCAAATAAAAAAAAAAAAAAAAAAAAACACCATTCCATAGAATCTTTTACATTTTATTTAATTTTTTTCCTTTTGCGAAAATCAAAATAATAAATTTAATCACTTCATAAGCTCCGTCATGAGATCCTTTAAATATACATCCAACTGGGAATAATCCAACAGGGTATTCCTAACAATGTCCAACAACAAGCTTGGCCACAACTCCTCCAGTAGGTTCAATTTCTCGACCGCATTACACGTATTCTCAATCATCAGCGAAAAGTGCATTCGGCCACGTTCCCTCGCGCTGGCATTCTCAAAGTCCCCACTCGCGGTTTTCTTCCATTGAAGCGCCTCCTTACCGACGACCAGCTTTAACGCACTATCCGCCTTCAATAGCCATTCCTTCGGTGAGAGTTTACTCGTCGAGCAACTCTCGTCTAGCCGCAACCTCGCCAACAATGGCTGCAACATTCCATCTGGCATTGACCACAAAACCAAATCGGACAGACCGACATACACCTGCTGAGCAGCTCCCATTTCGGCTTCGGTGACCTCCTGCCCGTTGAGAGTCTTTAGGCCCCAGTGCGACAGGCGATAGATGGCATAGAATCGCCAATCCTTGCCACAAATCGGATTCCCCTCCGGATCAATGGTAAGCGATGTAATGCCCTGCAATTCGGCGATTGCATTCAATTGTCCCAGCGTCGAGATGTTCGTCTCGCGAAACAAAAAGTGCTCCGCATGTGGGAATCGCACCTTCACCCTCCCCAGAACCGCACTGATACTATTAAAGTTGATGTAGCTAAAATTAAGGGTATGCACATCGCCGGCTTTTTGCGCACTCCACTGCTTATCGATGAAGCGTAACGCCCCCGTGCCGTAAACGTTTAGGTAGCGGCCGCAGATCTCTATCAGGTAATCACCGCCTTGTTCGCGTTCCCGCTCCGCAGTTTGCTTGGCGACACTATTGGCCGCGGTAGTTGAGGCGGTAGCTGTAGATGCTTTATTTGTAGCCGTCGTCGTCGTCGTCGCAGTCATTGTTCCATTGTTGCAGGACGATGAAGAAGTCACGCCACCTGCTGTGCAGCAGTTGGAGTTGTTATTTGAGGAGGAACCGCTTCCAATGCGGCCGCCACCACCACTATTACCGGGACCACTACCCGTAGCGGAGGTTACAACTCCATTATTTGCGGTCGAATTGTGGTGGCTTAGTTGCGCTGGTGCTCGTGTGGCGGTGACGGTGGCGGCACCGGCATTGACGGAGCCACCCGGCTTTGTCGTGTGGGATCTCATTAGGCTGCCATGCATGTAACGTTTTGTAGTGACATTTGCATTCGATGTGCTGGCGGCGTTATTGTTGCCATTAATCGTCAGGCCTACCGAAGGATTCCGCTGCTGTTGTTGTTGTTGTTGTGACTTAGAGGGCGCCACTATCGTTGTTAGTGATTTCTCTGGATTCGGATTCATTGCGCTGCCATTGTTAATCGTGGTTGCATTCGATTGTGTCACAATGGTGACAGAGGGATTTTGAATTATTGCCGGCACGGCACCGGTGGTGGGCGGGGAACCTGGTGCTGTTGATGGATTCCCAGTTGGCTGTTCTGGTTGTTCATCGTTTGCGGGCTTCTGGTTCTCATTAGTCTCATTGTTCGATGGATTTAGTTTTTCTACGCAACCATCTGCTGTCGGTTTCTCATTCTCGGGGACACGTTGTCGCCGCTTTCCTCTGGGATGCAATGACACATCCCGTTCTTCGTTATCCGAACTGAAGCAACTCGAAGAGGAGTCGACGTTCGGTCCCAAGCTTGAGGCGGACGAGTGTGTTTTCTCCGATGGATCCGATGGAGCATTCGAACTGAATGGATTCGAATTGGGATTTGAAGCGTGAATGGGTGGGAGTTTGATGGCGGGGTCCTGTTGTGGTTCTTCCACACAGATTTCCGATGGTGGATGCACCTGTTCCGTGGTTGGGCTGGCAGCAACCAAACGACCGTGCAGAGTTTGCTGCGACCGCAATAGTTCCCAATTGGTGCGCGCATTCGAAATGACTTCCTCCCGGCGAATGCTGCTGAAGACATCCGAGGAAAGAGTTGAATAGCTGCTGTCCGAGAGTTCTTTGTTCCGTCGCCAGGCCATGGCGGCACGTCGAACTTGCTCTGTAATTGGCATTTGACTGAGCATTTGTAACTTGGGCAGGTAACTTACCAAAAACGAGACGCAATCTCCTGCCAAAGACACTGGGTTATTCTCGATTGTGACTTCGAGCAGATTGATGGCTTTGGCTATGGATGACATGTCTTCAACTTTGTGCAAATCATTATGACACAACCAAAGGCGTTCGAGACTTGTCAGGTGATTGAAGCCGTGAACTCGCTTGATTTTGTTTCTTTTCAAATTCAGTTCCCGAAGGTTCATCAGACCAGCAAAGTCATTTTGATTGATTAGTCGAATTTGGTTGCCGGCGAGATTAAGCGACTTGAGCTCCTGGAGACAGTTGATCTTGTTGCCAATCGATGTGATTCTGTTGCCATGCAAATCAAGAACTCGCAAGGTAGCCTTGAGGGATGACAGACCTGCAATGTCACTGATGCGATTCTTTCCCAAAAGCAACACCGTCAGATTGGGCAGTCCGTCGAGGTTGGAGATTTTCTCAATTTGATTGTCGTAGAGGTCGAGGAAGACCAGATTTTGGAAGATCTCTCCATACGAGGCCAGAAGTTGGTTGTTCTTGACATTGAGAACGTCGACGTTGCTTTCAGACGAGCCTGCATCCAGAGACCCAGGCGTTTGTTGGCCAATACAATCGGCCGCTTTCGTTATCGAGCACTTTGTGTGGATGTTCCTTTTCAAGCTCGACAGATGCTTCGAATAATTCGAGATGAAGCTCTTGGACTTCCTCATGACACAGGCGTTGGTCGTGCCATTTGATGAGTTTAGTACAATGGACTTTTTCACTAGAAGCCTACTCGAGTTAATCTCGGCTTGTTGCTGCTGCTGCTGCGAGGGACTACATCGATTAAGGAGCGCGTTTGGTGTAGGATTTCCGCTAACCAGTGGTGACGAGGACCTCTTGTGGTGCACTGACATTGGACCACTGCGGGGGTTATTCAATAATTTGGCTTTTGAGGTATTTGTTGTTAAGGCGGTGGTATTGTTGGTGATGGTTTTGAGGTCCTTTTCTAGTTTTGCATCTTCTGGTGGCGGCGTTTGTTGCTTCTTGACATCACTGTCGTGCTGTGGAATATGAAAGACATTGATTAGATTATGCTGCAACGAAAGTAGTCTTAAATTTGGTTCGTTTTCAAATATGGGAATTGCTCCCAGTCCACGGCGGTCATAATTGATGCGATCTGGAAGTTTCTCTTGGTCCTTGGAACTCCTTGCGATGCGACACACTCCATTCGGTTGTTGGGTGACAATGGCGGCATTCGCCTGATTCACAGTTGACGTTGATGAGCCTGATGACTTTGATCTTTGCTTCTTAATCGATGGAATTTCCTTGCCTCGTCCCTTGAGATTTGCCACTCCAGGTGGTTGGTGTACTGCTTCCAGATTTGGTCCATTTAGTCGATGGTGTGGTTGATTTGCGAGTTTCTTAAAATAACTAGTACTTAGAGTGCTATAGGATCGGTGAATTGGTCGACGAAGTCTTGTGGTAAAACTAGGAACAAACGGTTCGATTTTTAGCAGTGACGCCTGAGGTACGTATAGGGATTTTGTTAATTTCGTATTGTTGCTGTTGGCAGCCGTCGTCGTTGTGCAATGGCTAGTTGGGGTTTTCTCACAGGTACGTCCAACTGCTGATTTGCCACGTAGCTTCGAAATAGACATTGACTTGTTTCGAACATTTAGGCTTGTTTCATAACACTTTATCCATTTTAACACGTTTATTTGTTTTGATGCAACTAACTTGAAACACTCTTGAATTGTTTTCTAAATTTTCAAATGTATTTTGAATAATTTTTTTTCTCTTCCCTGTTTAGCTCGACGAGGAAGGACTTTCCTAACACAGTTTCACATTTTCACTCGATTTTATTGGTTTGTTTATTGAGGTTATATGCGGTTGCTAAGGGCATTGGTCGCGATTTGTGTGCTGATGTTGGTGGTACATTCCACAGCTAACAGGAAGAAAAGTCGATATGTTTTTTGACTAGTGTGCCCAATAGTATTATTTTCCATTCACAAGTAGCTGGAGGGTTGAAGAACTTTGCTGGCACACCGAGTACTAATGTGTGATGTGTTGAATTGAAGATAGGAAAAAGAAGTTGAAAATGAGAACATTTTTGGACGGTCTTTATTCCATTGAAGTCGAAAAAATGCTTGAGCTTTAATGTCTTGCGAGATTTTGGTGAAGTTTGTTAGGGAAGAAAAAGGATCAAAAGAGCCTTTAATTCAAACAAATATTTTTATAAGGACGACTTTGCATTTTAAGGGGCCATTTGCCAGTCGGTTGAAAGGCTCAACTCCTCTGAAATTGCTGATTATGTGGAAGCCACTAGCGAATTATTTTTCTGGGCAATTCATGTTAACAGTAAGGCTCCACGAGACTCCACGATACCCCGACAAAACCATGTTGGCTATCATTTTATGGTGAAATGTTGTATCTAGAGAGCCAACTCATCCAGATTATGGTTGTGCTTTGGGCTCACATCGAAACAAAGTAAAACATTACCTGTTTTTAGAGAGCAAGCTGCGTCAAATACGAACGGATTCTTTAAAGAAAAATGCTCCTGAATTGTAAGAACTCTTTTTGACGTTTCTTTTCAATAAAAACGTTGGTAACTACGGTTTTGTTCAAATTTTAAAAATTATTTATATGCAAATGTGATGGCAAATGTGATCTGATTACGTAGGCTGCTAAATTTATTTCTGGCCTTATAATGAAAATGCGAATATTTATCATCAAAGTGGTTTTATTGTTTTTCAAAGTATTCTCCAGCATGATTTATACACTTTTGCATGCGCTCAAACCAATTGTCGAAGCACCTTTTCCACTCCGATTGAGACACCGCCAAAACATGGTTTTTGAACGCTTCAACAGCATGCTCTGGCGACGAAAATCGTTGACCACGCATTTTTTTCTTGATGTGCGGGAATAAAAAGAAGTCATTGGGTGCCAAGTCAGGGCTGTACGGCGGATGACTCATCAATTCGAGGTTTTGGCCGGTCAAAAAGGCGCTGGTTTGAACCGATGTGTGAGAGCTCGCATTGTCATGGTGAACAATGATTCGTCTTTTCTTTTTCGTTTTTCGAATTTCTCCGAAGACTTCAGGCAAACAAATTGTGATGTACCACTCAGAATTGACCGTCCTACGTTGCTCAAGCGGAACAGTTGCCACATGACCAGTTTTGCCGAAGAAACAGGCGACCATTTGCTTCGAAGTGCTTCTTCCACGAACAACTTTTGTTGGATTTGGCTCGTCTTCGAAGACCCACACGGTCGATTGTTGTTTTGTTTCGGGCTCATACGCATAGATCCATGATTCGTCACCTGTGACAATCTTATAAACGTCTTTTGAAGCACCGTGATCGTATTATTTTTAACATTTCTTTGCACCAATCGATACGAGCTTTTTTTGAGCGATTGTCAAATCGTGATGGATCCAACGAGAACAAACCTTTTTTACGGCCAGGTGTTCATGCAATATCGAATGTATGCTGGTGGCAGAAATGCCCAGGGATGCCTTGTTCTTGTTCTCTGGTACAACGGCCGTCTTTGGACGACCTTCAAGGAATGCGTCTTTGAGTGAGCGTCGGCCATGACTGAATTCATTAGACCAGTTTTTCACAGTGCTATAGGAAGGTGCTTCATCGCCATACAAAGAATTAAGTTCATCAATGCACACTTGCCGTGATAATCCACGTCGAAAGTTGTGAAAAATGATCGCACGAAAGTGTTCACGAGTTAATACCATTTTTTTGCCGAGATGAATTTTTCAAGTCTCTGTAAATAAAACAATTCACGATTAAATTACAACACGTTCTGAGTGATGTTATGCTTAAAAATGTCAAACTTTCCAATGGAAATGTCAGATTACATCTGGCAACACTTAGTGTTGCCTAGGCCAGAAATATATCTAGCAGCCTACGTACATTTGTTTTGACGAGTGTTGATTAATCGAAAGATTATTATATCAAGTGAAACAAACTTGTTATAGTTTGTAAATTTTGTTGGACAAAATAATAGCAACACCCTGTAAAAGTAAAAAAACGCTTTAATAATATTTTGTTTCACTAGATTTAAGGAGTACACTGAATATTTTATAGCATAACCTTTATTTTTAATCACTTCTTCATATATTCTAATAATTTTTGGCATTTTTCGATTTGTATGGAGTACCAGCATTCTTGGACGATTCTCCACAGTTCAGTGATATTTGCAGGATGAGACTTAGCAACTTCGATCTTCAGTTCATGCCAAAGGCTCTCAATCAGATTTTAATCCGGTGACTGAGATGGCCACTGCAAAATACATATCAATATTGTTGTGCACAAACCAAGCTTGTAAGTTTCGCCGAATGATTTGGAAAGAACGAAAAAGAACCCCATATCATCGGGCTACCTCCACCATGCTTCACAGTTGGCTTTGTGTACTTGGGATTGTAGGCTTGGTTTTCTGGGTGACGAACAATCTGTTTCTCGTCCATCCCAAACAAGTTAATTTTCGTTTCATCGCTCCAAAGTACATTTCTCCACTGCTTCACAGACCGAAATGGGTCTTGTGGTATGTTACACAGCTTTGCGAAAGCAATCCGCTTTTTTAGGTGTATTTTTTTCAAGAGTGACACTTTCCTTGGAGCTTGAGCGTTCAGTTTGGCATCCACCAGAGTACGTCAGACTGTTCTCACTTCTAACCCCGTCTCATCTTTAAGGTCTTTAGATGACATAAAAGGATTTGTCCGTGCCTTTCTAACCAAAAGCATTTTGCTTTTCTGGGACATTTTAGATGGACGCCCTCTGGTTTCAGCGAGTTTTTTAAAAGGCATAGCGTTGAAGATCATTCTTGAGGAGCATCCGACGGCTACTGCAATCTTCCTGACGGATTCATTTCGATTGTGTTACATTAAAATTGCTTTAGGCAGAGCTTCTGTGCAATGTTGTCCTCATCCCAGTTCTATTCTTTGCTAAAAAGTGATCGCATTTGTGTGATTCGAATCGACGGAAAATGCCCCACAAATGAAGCTAAAGACTCTTTGAAAAAGGAGTTATATGGACTCATGCAATTCCTTCATAATCGGACATTGATACTTCAGTGCTAGTATTGGCGAAGAAAACATGTTCAGAAAGAACAGCATTCACGAAACAAAAGCATATAAATACTAGAAACTTACAATCTACAGCCAGCTAGGAATACGAAGATAAGATTCACACGGAAACCTGTCTATCATCAGATGACTGAGCCAAGGCATTCGAAAAACGTTTGGAATGTGCGAACTTTCAGAGGGGCTTTTGTCAACTCTGATCGTATTTAGTAGCACCTCGATTTAGATTCCGACTGTGCTATCCCAGAAAGCCAAGAGAAAAACAATGAAATGAGTCTTTTCAACGACCACAACAAGTTGGCGTCATGCCACACTATAATTCAGGAAACAGCAGATGTCACTTGACCACCTACCAACAAGGGAAAACAGTATTTGTTTGGAAAGAAAGGACGAAGGATGGAATGTAGTAGTTTCTATAAAAAAAAAAAACATCATAAGATGCAGCAAGGGAAGAGTACAAGTCTAGACCAGGAAAATAAGACTTCCTTTACAGCCTCCCAGCTAGAGCATTTTGAAGAGCCTAGGAGTAAATATAGAATGCCTTATTTCTACTGAACATAAGCTCAAGCCAGAGGGAATTGTGTGTATATTAATGGTGACGACCACAAGTGCGTGATAAAGTATGAAGAAAACCCATTTCCTGATGAGGTACTTCTCCCGCACACTTTAAGAGAACTAAGTGAGTGATAAGAGAAAGTCTTAATATATTAAAGCTTCTGGTTGAGATAACTTTCAAGCTGAACTCAGGGCTGGGCATCTGTCTGATTTGGGAAGAAGAAAGCATACCCGATGACCCGATGAACTGCTTTATCCACCTCGTCGATGTGTGTACGTCTGAAACCTTTTTCCAACACACAAATCGGATTATAAGAGTGTGGTTTGCGGCCCACTACTTCGACAATAGATTAAATTAAATTTATTTTAACGCTACGCCTAATTGTGGAAAGGACCAATGTACTTGAAGTTGATAGTCGCCGGGAACACCGATTTCAAAACCACTTATGACCGCATTCATCGAATTGAATACAAAGCGCACTCGCAACATTCGGTTCTATAGGACAAGTCATTTGGGTTAGAGACACCATTTTGGACAAAACGTACAATCTATTGTATATCGATAAACGATTTCTAGGTGGCGATTCGATGAAGGCTCGCCCTCTGCCATTGATGCTCCTCCGGTATGTCCAAGTAACTAGGGCAAAAAAAACTCATCTTGCAAGTTCTTCTGTATAGAGTCGTAGTTTGGACGATGAGCAAAACATCCGAAAAAATTTCAGAAGCATTCTTGGGAGGCGAAAATCTGTTAATTAACTCCACCAGGAGTTGTGTTTCATGAAAACAGCAATTTCGTTTAGTCTAATCACCACGAGACAATGTTGTATATAAGTCACAATCATCTGGAATAAATAAAGGCGTGCTGCTCTATATTTCGAAGGCTCAGATCCAACTTAGGCTCAGATCCCTCTTTTAACGAATTACGCACGACTGATTTTCGACGGTTACATACCCGGTTAAACCCCGAGTTATTCTCGGATGAGACTCTGTTATATTCTATGCCCCTGCGTTTTTAATGTTGTCTAGTCACTTGGACAAATTTTTGAGTTATTTAATGTGAACGATTCTGCAACAAAGTCGTAACTTAAAAAGCCAATTTTCTTTCATGAAATAAAAACGTTTGGTACTTTCGAAAAGGTAGTGCATTATCCGCTATATTAAACGCGTTTGATTCTTATCTTGCCAAAAGACTTCGTCTTTTTTAGATGGCGTAAGAAGTTGCTCTCTGATACTCAATTTGTAGGACCGTATTAGAGACAAGTCCGAAAAGTCGTTTTCTATATTTTCGAAGCTTTTAGTTTCGAATTTATGGAAATTGACAGGTTTTAAATTTTCGTATTAGAAAAATTCAAATGAACTGATTTGGTTCCGTTGAGAACGATCCACCGGACGCTCACCTATTCGTTTACCTTATTCAGTGTTTGTTTTTTAAAGTTTCGCAGTTGGCCATCGACTGTTTTGACTACTGTTCGGATCCCAGTGTCATTAGCATCGGTGTCTTCTTTTGGTATATCACGAGTATATAGGTAGCAGGTAGCTACCTTTCGTTACGCTGGCTGAAATTTTTTTGAGCTCCGAATATTCGTATCCATTTTTAACACGATAAAGTCTTTTCTCCAGATATGATTCCAATATATCGTTTAAGCACTTGGGAAGATCTTCGAGTGCTTCTGTTATGGTCAAACGTGGAATTCTTATTTCTGAGCCCAAGCTGGTGATCAGTAATGAGATTATTTTCTTCTACAGCCGGTTGAAGGCGCCTTCACGAAAATTTTGAATTTGACTGGAAGAAGCGAAATTGATCTTTACGAGGTTTACCTCATAAGGCGGTTTATTGACTTTTCACAAGTTTTGATTTACGCGGAGCATCTTTACGAGGTTTACCTCATAAGGCGGTTTATTGACTTTTCACAAGTTTTGATTTACGCGGAGCATTTATGATATGAGTTCTTTTAATTAGTGCTTTACAAGTAAAGGCTTTTAGTACTTCCCTTGTAATTAAATCTTAACCTAGAACTTTCTTTGTTTATTTCAAATTTGTGTTTTGCAGTTGAGTAAGCGTTGCATTCGCCTGGTCGTGAAATGTCGCTTCGCGGGCTTTTAATAAATATTTAAAAGTGTTTGAGCATCAGCGTGAGGTTTAAATATCGCTCCTAAATACGAGCTTCTCTCGAGTCAAATCAATTATTTCCAGAGGATAGCGTTAGTCCGATTTGCTTGTTATATTCCTATATAAACAGTCAAAATATTATTTGATTTATTTTTATTTTAAAGTTGAAAAATATTAAACCTTGTTATTTATTTTGTTAATTTTTGATAGAAGTAAGAAAAGCAAATAACAACAAACAAGAAATTCTCAAATTCCTTCAAATGTTTCGAAATATTTGGCGACCTAATTAGGAACGTTGCTTATTTACGAAATTGTTATGTCCTGACTCAGTATTTTGTTGGAAACACTTTACTCGCTCTCATGGACTTACGATTCCGGGGCATAGTTGCAATAAGATCGCGGCATTTTTTGGGTCGTATTTTGGTCCAAGCCGTTCTTACGAATTTAAATAAAATTTGTGAATTCATAAAATTTGCAACTTAAAGCTTATCCATTTCGGTTTTAAGTTCATACCACAGGTTTTCTGTAGGATTTTTATCCGAATTATATGATGGCCAAAGTGAACCATTGAGATAGTAACGAGATTAAGTAACGAGCAGTTATTCCTTAGTATATTGTAACATGACATCATACTTTCTCCTCTATGCTTCAATGTAGCCGTCGTGTACTTCGGATAATAAGGCTCAGTCTTTGGCCGCCGGACTTTCCTTTACTATCATCTTCCAAAGCTTATATTTCTTCACAAAGACTAACCTAGCTTTTCGAATTTTTAGGGATAGCAATGTTTTTTTTTCGCTCTTTCAAAAAAGGTTTTCATTTAATCGTTCTTCTATGGAGCGTGCTTTAGGGGCATTCGGGTCTTCACCAAAAACTTCCTTTTGTATATGTTAAGAACTCAAAAAGGACCTTTTTTTGCAACTGGAAAGATTTTTATTAGCTCAGCCTCATTAGTCTTACGCGATCTTTTGCGTTTTACTAACTTTTCCGTTGTTTGATGTCTCTTCATTGTTAAATGTTTTGGTTAAAATTATCCAGGCGTTCTTAATTAGGTCCCCAAACAAGCTTTTACACTTAAAAAACTCACGTGCAAATAAATGTATTAAACGGAATTCAAAGGTGTTACAAAACAGAGCAAACAAGACCAACTAAATTACGGATCCCTTTTTATGGAGTGTCATCTTAATTTTATTTTATTTTTCTTAGTTTTCTTTATCGTTCCTTATTATTACGCCACAACTGTATAAATGAAATGCTTTGCGTGCTTTGTGCTAGTGCCCTGTATCGTTTTATATAAAAGGACTACCGGTTGAAAATGTCGTTATTGCAGACAACTTCATATCTATTACTCTGAGGTGAATTTTGACCATGACAGCTGTCACATCAGAAACTTTATGTCATTGCCTAATTATTTCAGTCTAGGTTATTGGTCATTAGTGAAAACACACAAGTTTTTGTAAAGCCGTAAAATGTCTACATTCGTGCCATCAAAACAACATTTGCAGGAAGTTTTAATACGCTTCTTTCATTTAAAGAAAAAAGCAACCGAAGCGCATCAGTTGCTTACCGAAGCTTACCCGGGCTATACTATAGACGTTAGAATGTCTCAGCGGTGGTTTAAGCGGTTCAAAGATGGTGATTTCACCACCGAAGACAAAGAACACCCCGGCCAGGTGAAAAACTTTAAAGACCACGAATTGGAGGCATTGCTCGATCAAGATCCGTCACAAACGCAAGGAGAACTTGCAAAATCACTTGACGTCGCTCAGCAAACCATTTCCGATAGTTTGAAAGCAATGTGAACGATCCGAAAGGTAGGACATTGGGTGCCGTATGAATTGAAGCCACGAGACTTCGAACGCTGATTTTGCATTACGATAATTCAAAACGTCGGGCAACGTATGGATACCCCGGACATGCCAAAACATCGACGGCCGTTCAGAATATTCATGGCCTAAAGGTTATGCCGTGCATTTGGTGGGACCAGAAGGGTGTTGTGTATTATGAGCTGCTAAAACCGAATGAAACAATTACAGGCGAGGTCTACCGACGACAATTGATGCATTTGAGCCGAGAACTGAAGGAAAAACGGCAACAAACGATCGCAAGACAAAGTTATTTTGCAACATGACAATGCTCGGCCACATGTTGCAAATGTCGTCAAAACTTACCTTGAAACGCTCAAATGGGATGTCCTACCCCACCCGCCGTATAGTCCAGACCTTGCACCATCCGATTACTATCTCTTCCGATCGATGCAACATGGCGTGGCTGACCAGCACTTCCGTCATTTCGATGATGTTAAAAAATGGATCGATTCGTGGATTGCGGCCAAACCGGTCGAATTTTTCAGAACGGGTATCCATGAATTGCCAGAAAAATGGGAAAAATGTGTGGCTAGCGATGGGCAATACTTTGAATATTGAATTTATATCAATTTTTCCTCAATAAAGCATTGATTTTTGAAAAAAACGACATATATGCACCAGGAAGCCTTATGGAATTCATTGAGAGTCAATAATTAAAATGCATTTTCTTCTTCAACTATGTTCTCTCTATTTGTTTTATATTAAAAATCTTTTTTCAAATAAAACTCAATGCAATCTCACTAATTACCATCAAGTTCTGCTTTTTCCAAATGCGTTTCTTTAACGTGGTCAACGAGGTCTCCATTACTACCACGTTTGAAAAAAAATATTGTAAGCATATTTATCCTTTTTTAAAAAACCTGTCAAATGGATTTAAAACGTTTAATTTAAACAATTAACTATTCACTTAAAGAAAAAAAATATGATTTCTTGACTAGCTATCCTACATCATGCCCGACTACTTGCTTATAATAGTCTCCTTATCTTCCGGACCCACCTCCTTTACTTCTGTTACTTTGTCCACATAAATATTCAATATCGCCTCTATGCCCGGATACAGAACAAAATTTGTCGTGCGAATTTTCTTGTCCGTTAAATAGGAAGTTACTGATTCAGTGTTGAACGCAATGTCCATTGCGTCGCTGTGAGTGATTCGATCGATGTTGCTCCGTACAATCTTTATGACTGCATTCTCAAAGCCATTCACCTAGAAAAAAATCAATGGAATTCAAATTATGATTGCCTAATGTGCGGTAGCTACCTTAATGGTCAAGTCCAATTGATATTCATTGTCTACATCGGGCCATCGCTGCTGGAGAACGTCCTTGTCCCACTGAAAATCATCAGGGCTGGCGTTTATTCGATTTGGTACTGAAGTGAACTTTGACCATAGTTCTGAGGCAAAATGTGGCGCCATTGGAGCAAGCATTATTAGCTGAGTGGCTAAGGCACGTTCATAGTGTTTTCCATACTTGATCACGCTTTTAGAAACGCGCTGAATGGAATAAAGATTAGCGAAGGAAATAAAGAGCAAGTACTCTTACTCTTATGGAATTTGTAAGTCCTTGCATCTTCGAGATAGCGACGCTTAGTTGATGAGTGTGGCGATAGTTAAAGGTTGCACCAGCCACATAGTAATTTCTTGCATCATAAAGCTTTTCATCTTCCTTGAGGAATATTTCATCAGAGGGATTGAAGTTCGGTATTGAATCCTCGTTCCGAAGTTTGTGAAACTGATCTATTGTCAACCAGAGGCGTTTCTGCCAGTTAAGGACACCAGGAAAAGCTTGAAAGGACATCCTTTACAGTAAACATGAAAAAGAAATATGAATTGTTGGGCTTACTTGTCGTTGACCAATTCCTATGCGAAGTTGGGGCGACATCAGCCAGAATTATGAGTCGTGTTGTATCGGTTCCGTATTCTGCAATCATATCGGAAGGATCGACTCCATTGAATTTCGACTTGGACATCTTTTCCCACGTCATTACCACTGGTTCTTTTGTGTCTTTGGTCAGTGCTTTGTTTTTCTTTGCGTCAACAATATCCACCTGGAGAAAGCAATTATAAATGTTTCATCTTCAATTTGTTTGTCCTACCTCATGCTCCATCAGGTACTTCCCACTGCCTTTCACCCTAAATGAACGTCCCATAACCATTCCCTGCACCAATAGCCGAGAAAATGGCTCTGAACATGGAACTAACCCCTGAGAATGTAGGAAATGGTTCATGAATCTCGCGTAGTATAAGTGAAGCACGGCATGCTCCTTGCCGCCTATGTACAGGTCCACGGGCATGAACTTGCGAATCAGCTCCTTGTCAAATATATTCCCAGAGTTCTTTGGGTCCAGATAGCGTAGATAATACCAGGAACTATCCACAAATGTGTCCATCGTATCGGTTTCTCTTTGGGCACTTTGGTTCCCGCATTTGGGACACTCAACACGCATTGTATCTTCATTTTTCTCCGCAGGCAACTGAACTGGAAGATCTTCTTCCGGCACTGGAACGGCTCCACACTCGGAGCAGTGTATGATGGGAATGGGAGTGCCCCATGATCTTTGGCGGGAAACTAGCCAGTCTTGTAATTTTGAACTCACCTTGAAGCCACCAATGCCTAGACTTTGGGCCTTCTCCAAAACGGATGTTCGGCAAGTGCCTGCGTCAAATTCTGCAGAGAGATCAACTTTAATGCCAAAATCATTCATGAATTGTCTTTCGGAGTCCATGAAGCTTGGAGCCGCAAGATAAACGTCACATTTCTCTGGAAATGCAACATCGTCGCTGTAAATTATTGGAATTTTCCCTCCAATAAAGGGATTCTCCACCGAATTTGGTGGATTCGAGGATTTTCTCAGGTGATGCGTTGTTTTGAGCACCAAATATGCGTTAGGATCCATCAAATGCTCTGGAAATCTGGTCCATACACGAAGACTACCCAATTGAAATGCATAACCGTCACATTCTCCGATCCAGTGACGCTGTAAGTTGATGATGTCCCTCCAATCTTGGAGATATGGATCATTCAGGCCGTCTAAGAGATTCTTAGCGAACTTTGTCGTCCTAATAAACCATTGCTTGAGAAGTTTTTTCTCGACTTTAGCTCCCGATCGCCAAGAGCAACCATTCGCATCGACCTGCTCATCAGCAAGCACGGTTTTATCAACTGGATCCCAGTTGACCAAAGCCTGGAAAAGAAATAATTCATCACTTATCCAGTCTGGTTGTCAGTTTTTACCTCATTCTGGTATGCCAGGCGCTCCTGGTGTAGCATGAGAAACAGCTTCTGAGTCCACTTGTAATAATCCGCACTACAAGTCGACAATTCGTGTTCCCAATCGAAGGAGCACCCCAATAGCTGCAATTGTTCCTTCATTTGTGAAATATTCTGCTCTGTCCACACTGCTGGCTCGATGCCTCTCTGAATTGCCGCATTTTCTGCCGGCAACCCAAAGGCATCCCATCCTATCGGGTGAAACACATTCTTTCCGTTCATGCGGTGAAAGCGAGCAACCGTGTCGCTTATAGCGTACACCCTAACGTGTCCCATATGCAGGTTACCCGATGGATAGGGAAACATCGAGAGCACATAGAATTTATTTAACGCAGCATTTTTGTTGAACTCTCCTCGCTTTATTTTGTCATGCCAGTGGGCTTCGATGTCACGCTTCACAGAATTCGAGAGCTGGCTTGTCTGGAAGCAAAAAAAAGTCCCATTTTTTGCATCTACTCAGTTTATTTTCACAGAACTTGACTTACATCGGGACCTGTGCAGCTCTGTGACACTAAGCGGCATATTGTGTGTAAATTGAAGTTAAGTCTGTGAATTGGTTTGCTTCGCAAAAACACTTGCATGCTGTTTAATTTAATTTAATAATTTAACAAAACTTTGTGAAGCCAAACACGTTCGCTGGATTGAACTTATTCGGAAAAGTCAAAATATGCCGCTTGAGCTGTCATTTGACCATCAGCTGATTGGATTTTTGGTTCAAACTGTACGTAAACATTAACTATTTCTCCGCTCTCTTGTAGTTACAAACGTGCAGAAATCTAGTACAAGGCGGGAAAAGTGAATACCTAGAAGTGTGTTTCTTTTCCTTTTTTCCGATTTCTTAAAATAATTTGCAATAGGCGCAACTGAGAGACTAAAGGGCTGTCATGCTATTTATCAAAATCCCTAAGCCACAAGAGAAGGTCCGGATCCGGCTGGTGCCTGTAAATATTTTGAGTTTCCATGCGATTTTGCTTTTCTTTATAAATTGACAGTGTAGTTAACACTTGGTAATGTCTGCAGAGTTCCAGTGGTGTTCCCACTCGTGGTTTTTGAATTCAAAGTGCTCCCTATGGCTTTGCACAGAGCCATCGGAGAACCCGATTTCAAAGCTAGCGGCCGTTGGTTAACAAGATTTAGGAAAAGACATGATATTTAAAATAGAAAAGTGGTTGGACATTTGCTGATATTTGTTCTTTCTGATTTCCAAATATATAAACGCATATGAGACAGAATTTTTTTTGGAGAACAATGCCAGATACAACCAGGCTGGTTAGTCAGACAAAAAAGTTTCTGGTCAGCCAAAAGATGGTTTATCGGTTTTGGTTAGTTATCGAAAAATTTATCAGTGAAGTAAGGTACAATGCTTCTGCTTATCCCGCAGATCTAGAGAGTACCGATGGCAGCAGAAAATGCTAATTTCTTCCACCAAACACAACCTCCATTCTTGGTTGGACCAGGATATAATCATGGTTTTTAAACGATTATACAGCCGTCGACGTTTTTTTTTGTAGAACGAGTGCGAAAACGTTAGAGTGCAAGCAGTAAAAATTTAAAAAACTTTAAAAAATTCTAAAAACTTGCGAAAAACGATTTTCAACTTCATTCGTGGGCTGACTCCAGGCGCGTCAGACAGAAAACTTTATAGAAGATGACCTGAAAAACTGCCTTATATTGATCAAAGCGACCCGGACCATTTAGTTTTGAATGAGCAGGAAATATCAGCGTCATTGTTTGATCAAAGTCTAACCGAAATTTCCTTCGAGTCTGAAAACAACGTAGAAACAGAAACATGCAAGGTTACTCGAAGGGAATTGCTACAATGTTCTGACAAAACCATTAAATATCAAGAAACAAGATTCAGTGAACCGGAAGTTCAAGGTTACTACACTTCTATTAAAAATTTAAGAACTTATCTTTGAAGCGAGCAAATAATTAATATTAAACAAAGTTATATTGAAACGTTTTTAAAAAATTTGAAATGTTGATAGTAATATGTAGTTACAACAAAAAACACGTATGTATTCGGAAAATTCGTTTATTCGGACTGACATTTCCCCAGCCATTCCGAATTAACGAGCTTTTACTGAACCTTTAAATTGCTTGTTGTTAAGCACATTCAGGCTACTGGACAAATTTCTAAAAAAATTGTTGAGAAGAAGCAAACCAGTGGCGCCTTACTTTTAACCCCCTTGTTGATCTTGATGAAGTTAGGAGAATTCAGTTTAGTCATTTTCGAGAAGCGGACGGGGATGTTGAAACAAAGAACAACCGCTTTCTCTGTCTACCAGCGCCAAGTACCTAGACGTTACCTTAGACCCTAAACTCAGCTGGAAGCTAAACGTTGATCAGCGAGTTAAAAAGGCGTGCATAGCTTTTTACGCCTGCAGTAGAACCTTTGGCAAAAAATGGGTGTACGGCGGTGGATCGGCTGATACTAACATACGGATCACTAGTATGGTGGCCGGCCCTCATGAAAAAATTCAATGTCATCAAACTTAACAAGGTACAGGGAAATGGATGCATAGGCACCACAGGCGCTCTACGATCGACTCCGTCGGATGCTCGGTAATGCTGCATCTCCTTCCTTTGGACCTACACATTAAAAACACTACTGCTCACAGCGCCATTAGGCTCAGAGAGTCTGGATGCTGGACGTCAAAGCCCTATGGTCATAGCGCTATACTTGATCTTATACCGAGAGATTTGGTATCTTCACCAACGGACTATACGAGAATTTATCCATCAAATAACTTTGACACTCTAATCTTAGAATGAGTGGAATGGAATAGTGGACAGATATGTAAGGACTTTAACTGGACAATCTACACTGACGGCTCTAAGATGGGCGGCGGAGTCGGTGCGGGTGTGTTCTCAGAATCTCTGAACATCTGTAAAGCCTATAGACTGCCCGACAATTCCAGCGTTTTCCAAGCCGAACCATTTGCAATCCGGGAAGCATGTCGTCAAATCAAATTACATCCAAATATCCTGCCAAGCCAGAAGGTTGCCATATGCATTGATAGTCAAGCAGCCATCAAAGCTGTTGCCTCCTTTACTTCACATTCAAAATTAGTACAAGAATGCCGAGCTGAAATAGCGTCGTTAGAAGGTCAGCTCATTTCCTTTATATGGGTTCCAGGCCACAGTGCCATCCCAGGTAATGAGAAGACAGATGAACTTGCTAGAAAGGGATCTGACCTTCAGCGGTCGCTTGCAGGTGAGGTTTTCATCTCACTACAAGCAGTTAAGGCTAATATATCCTCATACTTCCTTGAAGTAGCAAATCTTCCTTGAAGTAGCAACATAAAGGAAAATATGGCCGGATTACAAACAATCAAAAACAAAAGATCTCCTTCGTCGAGCCCGTCATGATATTGCTAGATTAGTGGCGGTCTGCACAGGACACTGGCCGATTGGAGATCATGCCATTAAACTAGGTATCCCACACAACTCACATTGTCGCAGCTGCAAAAACACAGCTGAGAGGGAGACCCTAACACACTTCTTTTGCGACTGTCCGGCTCTTGCTAGAGCCAGACAACGGGCGCTTGGTAGACCCTTCTTCAACTCAGTTAATGAGATTTCTGCTAAGGATATTAAGGAACTAATGTCCTTCTTAAATACCTCGGGCTGGATTTAGAGATATCTCAAATACACCAAAATAACATCATAAATAAGGTAACAGAGCTGTGGCATTAAAACGGCACTTGGTGCTAATTAGGTTCTCACTGAACCACCACTTTTACCTACCTACCTACCATCTGAAGTGTGAATATTTGATCAATTGTCAACCTTTCTGGCCTGGTTTACACAGGGTTTTGTTTTGAGTGATATTAAGAAGACTTATAACAATGTAGTTGACGCAGTTGTATTTCCTTCGGACGAAAAAACGAAGAAGACGGTTGATTTATCGGACAGACTTAAGAACTTTTTTTTGGGTACCTGGGTGCACTTTTGTAATATCAACAACTATTATTACTTCCACTATTCCTGCTGTTTATCTTCCTGTTAGTCCATCATTTGTACTTCTTTACTAATTTCCATGTCTTTTTGCAGTGCTTCTTCGTATGTCTCGCATTGAGCCGCTAAGTGCCTGTACTCTATACGAAAGCTCTCATTGTGGTGATAGACTATGAAACGCCCCGGGAGTATGGGGATACTTGGTCGGGAAAGAATATGTCGAAGTCGAATGCTGTGAAGATTTTCTGGGTTATTATTAGAATCCGACCGAACATTCGGCTTCGGCTTCGGCTTCGGCCACATTCAGTTAAAATTGTCACCTTCGGCAAAACATTCGGCTTCGGCGAAAAAAGGCCGAAGATTTTGCCGTATAAAATGTCGTATTCTCCGTATTCTGGAGTGGATTTCGAGCAATTCATTGCGTGTTTGTTATGTTTCGTGAAGTGTGCCAGTAATAATTCTGTGGTAGTACCTACTGAAGTTGCAAGCTGTTGTGCTGTGTTGGTTTCTATTTTATAGAGAAGCATAAGTTATTTCAGTCTGTAGACATTTTGTGTATTGAAAGTTCGATTATTCAGGTAAAGTACTTAAAATATTAAGTGGTTGGTATCAGAGATGTAAAAGATTTAAATCTTTTGACTTTAAAAATCAATTGACTTCATATCTCTGACTCTTCAATTCATAAATTAACTCTACGAACCAGATTTCAATATTGAAATCATCATTCTCTTTGAAGTCTTGATTGGATCAATCTTTACGACCAGTCTTTTGATTTGAAAACAATTGAATGCAATTCTATCGACTGACAATGCATTCACCGAAGTCACTTTGAAGTCCTTACCATTCTCTCGAAGTCTCCCGCATTCAGTTGAAGTCTTTGGGACTTCAACAGATTTTAATTGCAGTCTTTGGGACTTCAACAGATTTTTATTGCAGTCTTTGGGACTTCAACAGATTTTTATTGCAGTCTTTGGGGCTTCAACAAATTTTCATTGCAGTCTTTCGGACTTCAACGTTTTTTGTTGCAGTCTTTGGGATGTCAGAAAGAATCACGAATCACACTTTAATATGGAGCATAATGGGCTTTTAGGTTTAGAGGAAGAGGAGTACGCTGTGTTCACGTCGGGATAAGAGGATGGGGATGGGGACGGAGTCGTACTATTACAAAAAGAGCAATTAATAAAATTAAAGTAAATAAATTTTTAAAAAATTATTTTTATTATTAAATTTATTTCAATTAAGAATAAGAATTGGGAGACCAGAAAACTCGTGACCCTATCTCCATCCCCTCCTCCCGACGTGAACACAGCGTACTCCTCTTCCTCTAAACCTAAAAGCCAATTAAACTCCCTATAAAAGTGTGAAAGTGTGAAATCCCAAAGACTGCAATGAAAATTTGTTGAAGTCCCAAAGACTTCAACTGAATGCGGGAGACTTCGAGAGAATGGTAAGGACTTCAAAGTGACCGGTGAATGCATTGTCAGTCGATAGAATTGCATTCAATTGTTTTCAAATCAAAAGACTGGTCGTAAAGATTGATCCAATCAAGACTTCAAAAGAATGAGATATTTCAATGCTGGAGTCTAACTAATCATATTAAGTAAATTGAATGAATCACAAATCATGAAATACTTTCCGAGAATTCAGGGATTGCATTACAAAAGATTGCAGTCTTTTACAACTCTGGTTGGTATAAATAAATGAAATTTATTTACATATATGGATCGGTTTCAGGTAGACTATAATCAATAATGGCAACTAAAATCCAAATTTGGAACCATTTCGACAAAACTGACGCTTATGCAACTTGCAGAGTATGTTTAAAAACGTTATCACTTGGTAGTTCGATACCAAAGAAACAAACGATAACAAATATAAAAAATTGGTTTGGGAGTAGGCCTGCCCATACCATGAACTTCTGTTTTATTTGCCTACACCATGAAATTCAATTCGGATTATGAAAACATCATTCATTCCCTAAACAAATGCATTGCAAACAAAAAGATCAGATACATATATTTTTAGCTGCCTTTGAGGAATACCATATACTCGTATATGTTTTCGTATTTTTGAATCATTTAAAATACGAATTGCGTATTTAACATTGATAGATTAACATATTTCAATTTGGAAATACTTTTTTTCTGACTGAGTTACATTTCTACTAAAAGAAAATTAGATTTAAAATTAATATAATTTAAAATAATTTTTACCGTTTTTTTTTCAATTCAATTTAATTACTAACTTGTAGTGGCGTTACAGTCCGCGTGGCATGGTATTTTATCCTTTTGGCTTAGTCGATGTCGCTGTACAACTCCTAGCATACAGTTCGTTGTTGAATCTTCTCCTCCACTCACAGTCAATGCAGATGGGACAAAAGATTGCACTTTTCTCTCGGAACAACCTAAGGGGCCTTCATCCGCTTTTGAAAGTGTACATGCTTCTGCACCATATAGTAGGGCGGGGATGAGATGGGTCTTATATAGCGATGCTTCAGTTCTTCGAGAGAGGGCTTAGCTTTCTTAACCAGAGGTATTCTTCATTTGGTCTCAGCGCTGGTGCTATTATCTGTTTTTACAGCGGAGCCAAGATAGATAAAGCCCTAACTACCTCAAAGTTATAGCTGTCTATGGTAACGTTCTGACCCAGACGTCGGATTTGGTTTTTCTTGATGGTAGCATATGCCTCTTTTTGCCTTCTGGCGTTGACAAGGTTCTTGCACTATTGTCTTAAGAATGATGTTGAAGAAATCGCAAGACAGTGCATCACCTTGTCTAAAACGTTGTTTGACATCAAGTGGGTCGGTGACGTCTTTGCTGACATCAATTTGTGCAGGATGGCGGTGACCTAAATCGCCATCCTGCACAAAAGTACGAGCTTGCCAGGGATGCCAAATCTAGACATGACTTCATAAATCTCGTCTCCGTGGACGAAACAGACACCAAAACTAACCTTGAAATTGATGAAAAGGTGGTGCGTACTGACTTGGCGCTTTGGGTTTTTTTCCAAGACCTGCCGTCATTTTAATATTTGGTTTATGGTGGACTTTTCTGGTCGAAAACCACATTAATACGTTGATTAATATGTTGACGAACTGCTTTAGACGTTCACATCATACGGCAGAAAAGATGTTAAAGGCAATTTTGAGGAGATTGATACTGAGAATTCATTCATCTCGCATGCTTTCTTCTGACCATGTATTGCAGATACAACTAAGTAATCGCCGCCGCTTTTAGAAGTTCTATCTTGCTATCTGTACTTCGTCTAGGTCAGGTACATGGCATTGTTGGTTCTTCCATGTCCTCAGCATTGACTGCAATTCTACTATGATATTTCCATTTCGAATTTTGCAGGCTTCGGTTTGGGGTTTGTAACCTTGAGGTAATTGCTTTTGCTGGCTGTCCATGGCTTGCATTAAACGAATCAATGAAAGCATTTTCGACTGTAATATAGGATCAACGACCCAAAATCTTAGCCAGTCTTCCCTCAAAGAGTTTCCAACTCAACGTGAAGATAAGATATTTTAAATTTAGAGTTGCGAAAATCGATTTCATAACAACAACTTTAACATTGGAAGTTAAATTTGTATTTGTATTTGGCAGTTGTTTTTCTACTTCTTCAATAAAGTGTTATAAATCAGACAACCAGCATTATTAAATATTATATAGCTTAGTTTCAAAAGTATTACATTTTGTAAGAACTCTGTTTATAGGGATTCATATTTTAAAAGTTTGAGGACCAACTGCTTATCTCAATCAAATTTGTTAGATTGCTTTCCTTTGGAGAATATTTACCATTGCTCTGAATAGTCTCATTCCAGAGATTTCGACCGCCTCTTCTTTCCGAGCTGGGAACTGCTCAGCATAGGATCCTTTTCTTCTGGCCCAGTTTTCTTTGCAAATTTTGATAGTTGTTTCAAAGCCGATTTCGAGAGATTGTTTATCTCTATATCATTTTCTGGAAAGACCTCTAAGATTGGGTTCGTGATAAGAAACCACAATAGTGGAAAACAAACTAAATCGGATGTTATGTTTTTGCTTGCAACGCTCTATAACATACGAGTAATGCAATTTTATCCATGTGATTTAACTTTGTCATTTAGATTTCTCTTGACGTTTTTTCTTTGAATTCAATTGCCTCATGTAAGTTGCGCCACGATAAAAAAGCGTCAAGCTAAAGCCGAGCAGGTTTTGAACAAAAAAACTGGTGGATCCATAATTTTCCAAGGATGTTTTCATGTGTCAGTGTTGCAGACGTCACTCTGAATCTTGAAAATGGGAAAGACTTACAGGATTCACATTTCTGAAACAATTTTCAAAGAACTTCCGTGGAAATTTGGACCAGGAAATAGAGAAAGGGGCACAACAATGTATGAAATGGCCTCAACTAAATACTGTTTTAGTCTTTTTGGTAGTCTCTATAAATAGTAACTTACTTGGTTTAGTCAATTGACTAAATAAACATAATATTGATGAAACTTTTGACATTAAAATTGAACCAAAAAAAATTTTATATGAATTTGTCCGGAAACTTATGAACGGCAGTGTATATATTTATGCATATTTTTTTTTTGATAAGGTAGCTGCAAACTATAAATCTAATCAATTTTGAACTTTTTTTATTGGAAAACTAAATTGGTTTTAATTGAAGAAGTGAAAATGTCCCTTTTTATGACAGTTTTTTCGTCATAAAATTCAAACTACCCTGTGAAATTTAACACGCTTCGAATGAAACCAATTTGGCTTCGATAGCTTGATTTGTTCTCGAGTTAGGCTGTACGAAAGAATCCGTACGTACGTACACACACACACACAGACATCTTTCTAAAAATGATGGAATCCGACTACTGGGACCGCCAAACGTGGAGAAATGTAAAAATTTTGAATTCCGAAAATCGGACCGATTACAAGAACTTCCTGATGGGAAGTTAAAAATCATTTAGAAAAAGTACACAAGAAGGAATGGGAGAAATATACTGAAGAAGCAGAAAGTCGCAGTTTCATTAAAGTCAGAAAAACGGAAAACATGAAATCGTCGAATGAAACCAACGCTAATAATGATCTTATGCAACCGACTTTGTCACAAATAATGGAACGAAAGATAGCAACAGTATGGCCTGATGATCATCCTATTTCTTTGCGTATCGATAAGAGCATTGTCGACATGCTGCCTTACAATATTGTGTAAGGCAGTGCATTTCAAAGACTTAATTTGGCCGATCCTCATAGCCAATCACGATATAGAAAAAAAAACCCGAAAAATTCTATAGAACGTCTTTAATGCCATCCACATACGAAAAAGTAAAAGCAAAGGTACTCAGTTATGTCCCCAGAGCTGAATGGAAAAGTTTCACAACCGACATTTGGACTAATCCTACGTAAACCTGTTCCTTGTTGAGTTTTACGGCTCATTTTATTGATGGCCCAACCAGACCAAAAGTGATATTAGGAGCCATGGCTCTGGATGAAGATCACACCGGATCATATATTTCTATAAAGCTCAATAAAACAATTAGCGAATATAAACTAAAGGACAAAATTCATATGGATATAAAGGACAACGCCACTAATATGGGAGCTGCTATGCGTTTGGGAAATTTTACATCCTTAAGATGCGTAGCTCACACATTGCAGCTCGTTATTCATGATTCTATTTTCAAGGAAGAAAAAATTCAAAATTTAAAAAAAAAAAAAGTCGCAAGGTTATAGGCCGATAGGTCGATATCTTCATCAATTTCAAGAAACGTGTGGTCTACCAAAGCATTCTTTAATTCAGGATGTAGAGACTAGATGGAACAGTACCTACTTAATGATGGAAAGACTAGATGAGCAAAAAGTTGCTATCAACTTCTACATGGCAGAACGTGGTGGAATTCATGTCCCGACTATCGAAGAGTGGATGCTGATAAAAAAAACTTAATAACTGAAATGATTTTATCATTTTATCACTATGCTATTCCGCATGCGTCTCACAAAACTTGCAGTCAAACCAACTGATTCCGAAGAGATACAAATTTTAAAAAGCCTCTTATGCGAACCGGTCAATAAAAGATTTTCCTACACAAGAAATTTTACTGATATAGGCATTGCAACGATCATCGATCCAAGGTTCAAAACCAAATACCTAACCAATGAAGAAATAATAACCTGCAAGACGGAAATTTTAAATTTTTTACGAGAACAATTTTCAAAAATGTCTGAAAATGACATAGTAAATCAACCTGTTGCTCCTTCAACTTCTTCAATTGCCAATCCCAACTCTCAAGAAATCGAAAATCTATGGGATACACATGATAAAATGCCGCCAATAGTTGAATTTTCCGAATCCGATGACTTCCCATCTTTCGAAGAACATCTTAAATCTTATTTAAAAGAACCTTTATTGACAAGGAATGCTGATGTCTTCAATTACTGGGCTTCAAATCCTCATACTTGTTTGAAAAGTATTAGTAGTGAGCAATTTTTCAGTGCCGCTGGACAAATTTATGCTAATAGGAGGGCTAATTTGCAAGGAGAAAATGTGGATAAACTTTTGTTGAAGTTCGGCTTCGGCCAAAAAACTTGCCTTCGGTCGGACTCTAGTTATCATTTGTCTGCTAAGTCAATATTTATAAGATCAAATTCTTCATGCTTTGCCTGCAACTTTAGGATATAAAACATACAAGTTTTCAAGCTCGGATCTTAAGCGCGAAAACAACCACGCCCCCTTCAATTGGCACAAAAAAACTAATGAAATATCGCGAAATAAATAAATGTTTAAATTATAAAACTAAACATTTTTGCGTAAATATCAAAAAAATTGTACCAGATCGACTACTACAATTGATGACTTCAGCTCATCACTATTGTGCAAAATCTCGATGCATTCGCAATTTCTCCGTCATTCTGATTTTTCACCTAGTTGAGTGCGAACGTGTCTAATAGGAATTCCGTTAAATCATTTCCAATTTGTGCAAAAAAATCAATAATTTTAAGAAATCAATTTGAAAAAAAAATTATTTCTCAGTGATTCAGTGGGGTTTTGTGCGGCAAAACCATCATGGGGGATTCTCTGGATAATACAGAGGCTCCCGTAGACACAGTGAGTGTGACCATTGTGGACTATGGAGCTTTCGCCAACTATCTCCGAAAAGCCGTGACCATCCTTTTGCCCGAGGAAGATGTGGTTCCTCCAGCTCTTCATGTGGCATTAGAAGATCCAGTCAATCAGGAGTGTATTAAGAAGTTTTTGAGTGATCCGCAAGTGCAGGCACTGTACATTCAAAGGAATTGCTTAAAAGGTAAAAACTAAATGTAAAAATTGGAACATTTTTCCTGAACACACGCCCAAGATGGCCGACATTGGTTGGAGGCTATTGATTTTTTTTTGTCAGTATGGAAACAGTTCCGAGCCGTTTGAACTGATTTACAGTTTAATTTTTCCGAATTTTGGAACAAGCTTAATGAAAATCTGATCGATTTTTACAATTTTTCAAAAAAAGTTAATATGTGGCTTTATTTTGGTTCTACTTTCGCCCATTGCGGGTCATTTTTACTTTGATGTCTTCCTTTTTGGGTTTGATGATGTCACCTGATGACGCACCGTTGGGGAACCGGTCAATTTTTGACGTTATGCTGTACGCATGCATTCTGCGATACTGCTATAAAAATGACGTTTTGCTTTCTTGTTTACTTCGTCATCTGTTGAGCTTGGTGCAGTCAGGAGCCGGTGTAAACAACAACAAACAGCGCGAAGTGTGTTTATGTTTACATGCGGTGACCTTGTCCTTGGTTAACTTGTGGATTCAACTGTGTTTCTCTTTCTCTTTGTATAGAAGACGAAAATGAACAACCTGCTGAAGGAGAGGAAGAAAAGGACTCTGTTACCTATTACATCAGTAATGAGGTGCATTTCACCAACAGCCGCATGGCTTCGCTGGCTTGTATTAAGCGCGGTACTGTGATTGAGGCGGACAAATCCATTCATTCTCAGCTTCGACTGATCAACTTCTCCGAGGGATCCCCATACGAGACTTTGCATGCATTTATAAGCAAGTCTTTAGCTCCATTCTTCAAGAGCTACGTGAAGGAGTCTGGCCGCGCTGATCGAGATGGCGATAAGATGGCCCCGTCTGTGGAGAAAAAATTGGCTGAGCTGGAGATGGGACTTTTGCATCTGCAACAGAACATCGATATTCCAGAGATTACGCTCGCAGCACATAGTGCTGTGGCGCAAGTCATCCGTAAGTGTGTTGAGGAAAATCGCAAAGCGAAAGTAGCCGACTTCGGGGACAAAGTGGACGATTCGACGTTCCTCAATCAACTGCAGAATGGAGTGAACCGTTGGATCAAGGAGATCAAGAAGGTGACCAAGTTGGATAGGGATCCTTCGTCGGGCACAGCTCTTCAGGAGATATCTTTCTGGCTGAACTTGGAGAGAGCTCTCTACCGGATTCAGGAGAAGCGCGAGTCGCCAGAGGTTGCTTTGACTTTGGATATTCTCAAGCATGGAAAGAGATTCCACGCAACGGTGTCGTTCGATACGGACACTGGCCTGAAACAGGCTTTGGCAATGGTTGCCGATTACAATCCTCTGATGAAGGATTTCCCGATCAATGATCTGCTCTCTGCTACAGAGTTGGAGAAAATTCGTCCAGCTGTACAACAGATATTCTCCCATCTCAGAAAGGTCCGCAACACCAAGTATCCCATTCAACGTT
The DNA here is from genome assembly GCA_963555765.1 of Orthonevra nobilis. Classification (NCBI taxonomy): domain Eukaryota; kingdom Metazoa; phylum Arthropoda; class Insecta; order Diptera; family Syrphidae; genus Orthonevra; species Orthonevra nobilis. The sequence goes on from OY743225.1 coordinate 129,823,527, forward strand.
GCTTAAAGTTAATCGAGGCAATTTCGCGTGATCTCAGTCAGCAATTGCTGAAGGTTCTTGGAACGCGTCGTCTGATGCACATTCCCTTTGATGAATTCGAGCGGGTTATGAACCAATGCTTTGATATTTTTAGCTGCTGGGACGATGAGTACGACAAGCTGCAGGGTTTGCTGCGAGATATTGTGAAGAAAAAGCGCGATGAACACTTGAAAATGGTTTGGCGTGTGTCACCAGCGCACAAAAAATTGCAAGCACGCATGGAACACATGAGAAAGTTCCGTCGCCAGCATGAACAGTTGAGGACTGTTATTTTGCGAGTTTTACGTCCGACCAAGCAACAACAGAATGCAGCCGCCAGCGATGTACAGCCAGAAGTCAAGCAACCGTACAGCCTGGAGGCAGCAGATGCCAATGCTATTGAAGAGGTAAATCTCGCCTATGAAAATGTCAAGGAAGTAGATTGCTTGGACATTACCAAGGAAGGTTCTGAGGCTTGGGAAGCCGCAGTAAAGCGCTATGAGGAGAGAATTGGTAAGTTATTAATCTCTTTACTCACTTGAAAGACTCTGACATGCATTTCTCTTAAGACCGCGTTGAGACCAGAATCACGGCACATCTTCGTGATCAGTTGGGAACAGCTAAGAATGCAAATGAGATGTTTAGGATCTTCTCTCGTTTCAATGCGCTTTTCGTTCGGCCGCATATTCGTGGAGCCATTAGAGAATACCAGACTCAGCTGATTCAGCGAGTGAAGGATGACATCGAGGCCTTGCATGAGAAGTTTAAGGTAATTTCCTTTTCACATACAGAAATATACGTATACTCTATTGCTCTTCCAGGTTCAATATCCACAAAGCAAATCCTGTCGGCTTTCCATAGTCCGTGATCTACCGCCAGTAGCTGGATCCATCATATGGGCTCGGCAGATTGACAATCAGCTCACCATGTATCTCAAGCGTGTGGAGGACGTTCTCGGCAAGGGCTGGGAGTCCCACATCGACGGTCAGAAATTAAAGGCTGATGGCGATAGTTTCCGTGCAAAGCTCTCAATATCCGAAGTATTCCAAGACTGGGCCAGAAAAGTTCAGGAACGCAATTTCGGCATCAATGGACGTATCTTCACCATTGAATCGGCTCGATCTCGAACTGGTCGCGGTAATGTTTTGAAGCTGCGAGTGAATTTCCTTCCCGAAATCATAACACTCTCGAAGGAAGTCAGAAACATCAAGAACCTCGGCTTCAGGTACTGTCTGCATATTGACATAAAACAAACACTTACATTTTTCTTCGTCTAGAGTTCCATTGACTATAGTGAACAAGGCTCATCAGGCCAACCAGATCTACCCATACGCAATTTCGTTGATTGAAAGCGTCCGCACATATGAACGCACTCTAGAGAAGGTATGTTTTAAAATAAGCTTCGCTTATAAAATGTCCTGTAGATTTTTATCAAGTACCTTTATTATTTTTGTGTAAAGATTCTCACAGTTACACACATAATCACACCACCATCACACCTTTTTTTCTTTTGAATTGGTTCTTTGTCATTACCTGCACCCAAGTGCTTGGTTTTGTTTACTTTGTTTACATTTTACTTTTTAAAGTATAAACACTTGAACATTTTGATTTCGATGTAATGATCATGGATTGCTAAATGTTTGTCTGTGGAAAACAATGTGAGTTCTGGCATGCCTTGCTAGCATTTGTCTCCAGAGTTAAAATGTGTTTTAACTTTTGGAGATTGAAAATTTATGAAGCTAATTAGATGACACTATTTTCGACATATACATTTCGATTGGTTAAAAGCGAGGTATGCAATGCTTTTGTTGTGAAATTAGCAATTGTTTTTGTTAAATTGTGAACTAATTCGTGTACCAAGGAGGAAAATGGGGCAGTCCACGCTGAAAACTAAAAACCGACAAGCAAGGTAAAGGTATTTCGATTTATATTATAGTGGGAAGAGTGTTTTTGGAATCAGAAAGGATCCAGTCGATAGATTGTAAACTTAAGGGTGTCTCCATCTGCAATGAACTCTGTTCTTCAATGTTAGAAGGGCGTTGTAAGAGAAAAGAAAAATTCATCAACATTAACCAGTTCACAAGAGTCGTATTAAAGAAACTGCCGTGCATAGGTGACCGTCGATATTTTCTATCTTCCACCCTAAAGTTCTTGCATGGTTCCAAGCGATTTTTATCTACTATATACCCAAAGTTAAGGGAAAGCTCTTTCAAGCGATGAAGAACGCAGTTTCAGCATACTTTTCCGACAAAGAGAAAATACTTGTTTGAGGAATGATTAATATTTCCAAAATGTAAATGAAGGAGAACATATTTTATTTTTATTTGCAGTCTCCCGATTCAAGTCCACTGTATACTTAAGCCTGTATGCTTTGCGAGACCTTTACTATTTCGACACTCAATTTTAAACTTGCGACTTCGCTTCCATTTCATAATTCAATACCTTTCTTAATTTCTTTACTGCCATGTTACTTTGGTGTGTTGAAAGGGTCCTGTTGACAATATACTCAACTATTATCGCCTGCTTTACGATTTCAAGCTGCAGAACGCGAGGATGATACCGGTTCCATGCTTACTCTGTTGCGTTCCGAAATAAGACATCCCATATGTTTTTGTTTTAATGTCCAGGGAACTTGTCCGACCTTCACTTTTTATTCCTCTTATCCTGAAAAGTTTTTCCGGTCAAACGTTGACTTCATAATGAGCTAAGCAACTTGAGCTAAGCAAACTTTTTTTCGATATTCGAGTTTTCGATGAGCTACACAGTTATTAACACAATTATTCGAACAAAGTAAGTCTTTCGCGAAAACAGTGAGACAAACACATGATCTTACAGCTGTTTTTGAAAGACTTCTTCAAATTTTATTTGTTGCACATATTCACCCCGTTCGCAATAATTTATCTTGGAGTCGTCTCAGTTTTGAATCAATAAGATTCGGAAAAACATCCTTCAACTAGACGCCAGGGTATTTTGTGAGTGAACAAATAACTTTAATGTTCTTTTAATGTATCCCCTTGAAAATATTTTTGTCACCGTGTGAGTGTCGAATAGGCTGAATTGCGGGCTGATAAATCTCGATCTCTTTTTTTGGTCAGAATAAAAGTATTTCGACTTCAAGTACCAACAGTGTAATATTTACATCTTTTGTTTACTTGCGATTTCTACATGTGCTGTACTATTGTCTATAAATAAAAAAATAGTAGTTTGCTTAACAGCTTTTATGTTCTTTACAAATTCGCAACAATAAGTTGTAAAAGAAAAACTGCTCAGCATGCCATTTAAATGTAATATGAAGATAAACTAATTAATCGCTGAAACAAATTGGGAAGAATTGATGAATGAAAATGATGCGATTTCTCATTATCAGAAACTGGTCCAAAAAATTAAAAGTATATACGAAAAGTCGACATCAACAAAGCATAACCCATGGATTTCATGTGACTTAATCGCTAAATGTAAAAGAAGAAAAACAAACTGAGCAGGACCCATGAACTGGAATTTAAGACTTTCCGAAATAAACTAAACAGATGAAAAAAAAAACAGCGCAAAAATCTCTTTTTTTAACAAAACTAAGTTCAGCCGGATAAAATCAGATCCCCGCCAAACTAAAACTAGCCTAATAAATGAGATATGTAATTGGAAGGAAAAATCCTAGCGGCGATGAAACTATAATTTCAGTTGTTAAATGTGTCTGAACAATCTTGCTGCCGAATTGCAAACATCAAACTTATTCATTCAAATAGAACATTAGACAAATCAGTTTTTAATCAAATAACAAATATTTCAGAAATGTTAATACTAATTGGTTTGCTGGGCGAAAATAAGTCGCCAGGTACTGATGGAATTCGTGCGGTGGATATAAAAACTTACGCGGAAATCTCTGCTAGGTCAATACACAAAGGAGGTACTCAAAGGCTAATTCAGCAGTTACAGACCAATGTCAAAATTGCCATTAATTGAACAGTGCCTGGAAGAAATAATAAAAAGCAGAATTTCATTGAAAATCACTCCATCATCCATGAAAGTCAATTCAGTTCAAAAAGAAAAGCTCAGGGAATTCGAAATTTATATTAATGAAAGTCTTAACAAAAGTTACCACCAATCATTCAAGGATTAATGGCTGATTGGCTAAAGGATTACATTCACAACAGGCATTTTCGTGTCAAAAAGGACACTTACAATACGGAGTTTTGCAAGGATCGAAACTGGGGCCAATTCCGTTAATATTATACGTCAATGAGCTTCTTTGCATTCTCAAAGGAGTCAAACCATTTGCTTGCACAGATCCTTGCAAACGGCAGAACAATACTTGAGGAGGAGTTCGATGCTGCAGCAAAATGGTGTCCTGATTATAGTTAAATTATCAACGCATCCAAAACAAAAAATGATCCACATAAGAAGACGGCTACCGCACAGGAAATATACTTTCGGAATGATTCTAACCGTACATCAACAATAAAAAACTTAAAGAACAACAAAATGCGGCACTGAAAAAAATGAATAGTAATATTCATAGAAAATCAATTCTTATATAAGAAGCACATTATTCTGCAGAATAGTTCATTAGGCTTCGTGGGAAGTTATAACCAACGTTGTCAAAATGTTCTGAAAATTGAATTCATCCGCAAGCTAAACAACTCATCGATTTATAAAAATCCCAGTTTATTTCAAAACCAAGTTTTTTTTTCAAATTTGTCACTTAAAAAAATCAGCGCCAAATTTGAATATAGTTATGAATTTTTCTAAGAAGTGTAACCTTTGGCTTTTCAGAAGATTCATTGGTTAATTGGTTGTCGGGTTAATTTCGAAAACCACAGACAACAACAAGTGATCATTACAAACACAAGTAGCACACCACAAACCAACCTCACCAACCACCCAACCTTTAACCTTTAGTCCAGATCTTATTAACTTAAGCAAAACAAAAAAATACTTTTAAAAATATTTTTTCCATGCAGCTAAATAATAGGAGTTTAGCACATAATTCTGTATTCAAGGTAGATTTATAAACAATTAAAAAATCAAAGATTTCTTTTTAAAACCTTCGCTTTTTTAACTTGATTTCCAAAGTAGCCAACCGCTAGTAGAACAAAAAAAAAAAGAACATGCATGCATATTCATTTCCCTTTCTTTTGTTTGTTAACTTTCTCTCTTATTCTTTGCATCGGAATCAAGCTCAATGGCTCTAGTTGTTTTTCAAATTACCTTGCGTTCGAACTAATGAGGTTTAATTTAATTTAGATCGAGGATAGAGCAAGTATTGTGCCACTTGTAGCAGGGCTGCGGAAGGATGTTCTCGCACTTATCTCTGAAGGTATTGCATTGGTTTGGGAAAGCTACAAACTTGATCCATATGTCCAGCGATTGTCCGAGTGTGTAACTCAATTCCAAGAGAAGGTAAGTCAACAAGTGGATCATTTTTGATACGAAGAACGTTAAAAATAACATCTGCCTATTCTAGGTGGAAGATTTGCTTGTCGTAGAGGAACAACTCGATGTGGATGTGCGATCTTTGGAAACATGTCCATATAGCGCTGCAACATTTGCTGATATTTTGGCTAAAATCCAACACGCAGTCGACGATCTTTCATTGCGACAGTACTCAAATTTGAACGTTTGGGTCACACGCTTGGACGAGGAGGTTGAGAAAAAGCTGGCACTTCGTTTGCAGGCCGGCATCAATGCATGGACTGAAGCTTTGAGTGGAAATAAGAAGGAGGTTGATTTGTCCATGGACACAGATGCTCCAGTTCAGCCAACACATAAGCTTGGTGGCGAACCACAGGTAAAGAGCATGCCGAGAGCTAAGATCAATTGAATATGACTTAAATTTCTTTTTAGATCCAAAATGCTATCCACGAGATCCGCATCACTAACCAGCAGATGTACTTGTATCCATCGATTGAGGAGGCTCGATTCCAGATCATGCAGCAACTCTTCGCTTGGCAGGCCATTGTAACATCTCAGATCCGCTTGCAAAGCTCTCGTTATCAGGTTGGCTTGGACAAGCCTGTGTCTCAGACATACAGGAATCTGTTGACTAAATTGCCGGAGGGAATGATTCTGGAAAATGCTTACGGTTCCATTGAAGACAAGATCAGTGAAGTCAGAAATTATGTCGACGAATGGCTGCGTTACCAGAGCTTGTGGGACTTACAAGCCGACACTTTGTATGGCCGACTCGGAGAAGATGTTAACTTGTGGATCAAGTGCTTGAACGATATCAAGTCAGATTAACAGAGCAAACGAAGAAGCATTACATTTTTTTACAAATGATGTTGTTTTTTTCAGGAAATCTCGTACAACCTTTGACACCTCGGATACGCGACGAGCTTATGGTCCAATCATCATTGACTATGCAAAGGTTCAGGCAAAGGTTACTCTGAAGTACGACTCGTGGCATAAGGAGGCCCTTGGTAAATTCGGAACCCTTCTTGGAACTGAAATGTCCACCTTCCACAGCAAGGTATCGAAGTCTCGAAGTGATCTTGAGATGCAGAGCATTGGTAAGGTTTAATTTGTAAAAAAAAAAAAATACGGCTTTGCTGAGAATTTTTTGAACATTAATAGAAGCTGCAAGTACATCGGACGCAGTTTGCTTCATTACATATGTGCAATCGCTCAAGAAAGACATGCTTGTATGGGACAAACAAGTTGAGGTATTCCGCGAAGCACAACGCATTTTGGAACGCCAACGTTTCCAGTTCCCCAATAACTGGTTGCATGTGGACAATATCGAAGGCGAATGGTCGGCATTCAATGAGATCATAAAACGCAAGGACACAGCTATTCAGACTCAAGTTGCTAGCTTGCAAGCAAAGATCGTCGCCGAGGACAAAGCTGTCGAGACCAGAACCGTCGACTTCCTCAATGACTGGGAGAAGAACAAACCGACAGGCGGAAAGACTCGACCTGATGACGCTTTACAGCAACTGCAAATGTTCGAGAGTAAGTACTCGCGGTTGAAGGAGGAGCGCGATAATGTTGCAAAAGCCAAGGAAGCGCTTGAACTACAGGAATCGGCCATTCCAAATAATAGCAGTGAACGCATGAATGTAGCGCTTGAGGAACTTCAAGATTTACGTGGCGTATGGAGTGAACTGTCCAAGGTCTGGACTCAAATTGACGAGACCAGAGAAAAACCATGGCTGTCAGTTCAACCAAGAAAGTTGCGTCAACAGCTCGAGGCAATGATGAGCCAACTGAAAGAATTGCCAGCACGCCTACGCATGTACGAGAGCTATGAGTATGTCAAGAAACTCATTCAGAGTTACATCAAGGTGAACATGTTGATCGTTGAGCTGAAGTCGGATGCCCTCAAGGAACGACACTGGAAGCAATTGACTAAGCAATTACGTGTGAATTGGGTGATCTCCGACCTCACTCTGGGTCAAGTTTGGGATGTAAATCTTTTGAAGAATGAAAATATAGTCAAGGACATAATTCTAGTAGCTCAGGGTGAAATGGCTCTCGAAGAATTCCTGAAACAAGTTCGTGAATCTTGGCAGAACTATGAGTTGGACTTGATCAACTATCAGAACAAATGTCGCATCATTCGTGGTTGGGATGACTTGTTCAACAAGGTGAAGGAGCATATTAATTCAGTCGCTGCAATGAAGCTCTCTCCATACTATAAAGTCTTCGAAGAAGAAGCCCTCACATGGGAGGAGAAATTGAATCGTATCAATGCATTGTTTGATGTCTGGATTGATGTTCAGCGTCGTTGGGTATATTTGGAGGGAATCTTCTCTGGTAGTGCTGACATCAAGACACTCTTGCCTGTGGAGACTTCGCGTTTCCAAAGTATTAGTTCGGAATTCCTCGGTCTTATGAAGAAGGTAACCAAGTCACCAAAGGTAATGGATGTGCTGAACATTCCAGCTGTGCAAAGGTCCTTGGAACGCTTGGCTGATCTTTTGGGAAAGATCCAAAAGGCATTGGGAGAGTATTTGGAGCGAGAACGTACTTCATTCCCAAGATTCTACTTTGTGGGCGATGAGGATCTGCTTGAGATCATCGGCAACAGCAAGAACATTGCCCGTCTGCAGAAGCACTTTAAGAAAATGTTTGCTGGCGTTGCTGCCATCTTGTTGAATGAGGACAATACTGTCATCCTTGGTATTGCATCGCGAGAAGGCGAGGAGGTTAAGTTCATCAATCCGGTGTCAACTGTTGAGCATCCGAAAATCAACGAATGGTTAAGCTTGGTAGAGAAGCAAATGCGTTTCACATTGGCTTCGTATTTGGCACAAGCCGTACAGGACATTAAACAGTTCCGAGAGGGACAGATTGATTCACAGAAATACATGGAATGGTGCGATGGGTATCAAGCACAGATTGTAGTATTGGCTGCACAGATTTTATGGTCAGAAGACGTCGAGTCCGCTCTGCAACAAGCATCGGAGAATAGTAGTGGAAAGCCATTGAATCGCGTTCTATCCACAGTCGAGGCCACTTTGAACGTGCTGGCTGATTCTGTGTTGCAGGAACAACCACCACTGAGGCGTAGGAAACTAGAACATTTGGTATGGAGTGTGATCTTATGTTTGTTTTTGTTTATTTAGTTTTTTTTTCTAGATTAACGAGTTTGTTCACAAGAGAACAGTCACACGTCGTCTTATTGCCAATGGAGTCAACAATCCGAAATCATTCCAATGGCTCTGCGAGATGAGATTCTATTTTGACCCTCGTCAAACTGAAGTAAGTTGAGTGCATTCCTTCGAGTTCCTTAACTTGATTGTTTACATCATTTAAAGGTTCTTCAACAACTTACAATCCACATGGCAAATGCTCGCTTCTACTATGGATTTGAGTACCTTGGGGTGCAAGATCGTCTGGTACAGACTCCTTTAACCGATCGTTGCTATCTGACAATGACTCAGGCTCTGGAATCCCGTTTGGGAGGTTCACCATTTGGTCCCGCCGGTACCGGAAAAACAGAATCAGTGAAGGCATTGGGCAATCAACTTGGTCGCTTCGTGTTGGTCTTCAATTGTGATGAAACCTTTGACTTCCAAGCGATGGGAAGAATCTTTGTTGGTCTGTGCCAAGTTGGTGCCTGGGGTTGCTTTGATGAGTTCAATCGTTTGGAGGAGCGCATGTTATCTGCTTGCTCACAGCAAATTCAGACCATTCAGGAGGCACTTAAATATGAAATGGACAGCAACAAGGAGAGCATTACTGTCGAGCTGGTCGGCAAGCAAGTTCGCGTATCACCCGATATGGCCATTTTCATCACCATGAATCCTGGTTATGCAGGACGTTCTAATTTGCCCGACAATTTGAAGAAACTCTTCCGTTCTCTGGCTATGACCACACCAGATCGTCAACTCATTGCTGAAGTAATGCTCTTCAGTCAAGGATTCCGACAGGCCGAGAAGCTGGCCTGCAAGATTGTGCCATTCTTCAAGTTGTGCGACGAGCAATTGTCCAACCAGAGTCATTACGACTTCGGCTTGCGTGCTCTGAAGTCGGTACTTATCTCGGCTGGTAATGTGAAACGTGATCGCATCATGAAAATCAAGGAAAACATGCGCTCCCGTGGAGAGATGAACTTCGACGAGGCGTCGGTAGCAGAGCATTTACCCGAACAAGAAATTCTCATTCAGTCAGTGTGTGAGACAATGGTACCCAAATTGGTTGCCGAAGACATTCCATTGCTGTTCTCACTTTTGAGCGACGTCTTCCCGAATGTTGGCTACACTCGAGCCGAAATGGGTGGACTCAAGGAAGAGATTCGTAAAGTTTGCAATGAGGAATACTTGGTGTGCGGAGAGGGCGATGAACAGGGAGCCGCTTGGATGGAAAAGGTAATTGGCATTAGGAATGCCCCTTTCATAGTTGACCAACATTTAGAAACTAGTCCTAACCTTAACTAACATTTTATTGCATTCGAATCTGTAACTGAAAACCATAATGTAAAAGGGATTCGGTGAAACTTGGGTCGAAAAAGTAAGATCAGGAGATTTTTTTTCGTTGTAGTAATTTTTTGTTTGTTTTGTGTTTGCTTGAATGTCCTTCATCCATTGAAAAAGGGCCCAATGAGGATGTGATGGAAAACATCCATTGTTGTGCTCTTAATAGTAGTTTGTTTTGGAACTGAACATGATATTAATTGGGTTTACTTTCATAAGGTCTTGCAACTGTATCAAATCTCGAACCTTAATCATGGTCTGATGATGGTTGGTCCGTCGGGCTCTGGAAAATCAACCGCTTGGAAGGTTCTTCTCAAAGCCTTGGAGCGATTTGAAGGAGTTGAGGGAGTGGCACATGTCATTGATCCAAAGGCGATTTCCAAGGAGGCTTTGTATGGTGTCATGGATCAGAACACCCGAGAATGGACCGACGGTTTATTCACACACATTCTAAGAAAGATCATTGACAATGTTAGGGGCGAGATCAACAAGCGTCAGTGGATTATATTCGATGGCGACGTAGATCCTGAGTGGGTTGAAAACTTGAATTCGGTGTTGGATGATAACAAATTGTTGACACTGCCCAACGGAGAGCGTTTGTCTCTTCCACCAAATGTCAGAGTCATGTTTGAAGTGCAGGATTTGAAGTTCGCTACACTGGCTACGGTTTCTCGCTGTGGTATGGTGTGGTTCTCGGAGGACGTCCTATCGACGGAGATGATATTCGAGAATTATTTGTTGAAGTTGAGAAATATTCCACTGGAAGATGGCGACGAAGACTTTGGTGTGATTAAGAGCAAGGACAAGGAAGATGAAGTGTCCCCGTCGCTGCAGACTCAGAGAGAAATCGCTATGTTGCTGCAGCCATTCTTCTCCGCTGATGGTATTGTGGTGCGTTCGTTAGAATATGCCATGGATCAGGAGCATATTATGGACTTTACGAGACTAAGAGCTCTGAGCTCGCTGTTCTCCATGATCAACCAAGCAGCGAGGTAAGTTCACATGAATTTCGCAAAGCTCGAGTGACTCACTGTCTTTCTGTTTTGTAGGAACATTTTGAATTTTAACTCTCAGCATCCAGATTTTCCGCTGAGTCCAGATCAGTTGGAACAGTATGTGCCAAAGGCACTTGTCTATTCCGTACTTTGGTCATTTGCAGGAGACGCCAAGCTCAAAGTTCGCACCGATTTGGGAGACTTTGTGCGTAGTGTGACAACAATTCCACTGCCAGGAGCTGCTGGCGCACCGATAATTGATTACGAGGTTAACATGGCCGGTGAATGGGTACCTTGGTCCAACAAAGTACCAGTCATCGAAGTGGAAACACATAAGGTTGCTTCGCCAGACATTGTCGTCCCTACTCTAGATACAGTTCGTCACGAATCATTGCTTTATACCTGGCTTGCCGAGCATAAGCCACTTGGTAAGTTTTTTATTTTTTGGATGCAGTCAAATATTTCTAATCGAAATTTAAAATTTCAGTTCTCTGCGGTCCTCCTGGTTCGGGTAAGACCATGACCCTCTTCTCAGCTTTGCGCGCCCTTCCCGATATGGAAGTTGTTGGCTTAAATTTCTCATCAGCCACTACGCCAGAGTTGCTTCTCAAGACTTTCGATCATTATTGCGAGTACAGGAAGACACCCAACGGTGTTGTCCTATCGCCAGTTCAGATTGGTAAATGGCTCGTTCTATTTTGCGATGAAATCAATTTGCCAGACATGGACATGTATGGCACTCAACGCGTCATCTCTTTCCTTCGTCAACTGGTGGAACATAAGGGCTTCTATCGCGCCAGTGATCAAGCATGGGTCTCTTTGGAACGTATTCAGTTTGTGGGAGCATGTAATCCACCGACTGATCCTGGCCGTAAACCGCTTAGCCACAGGTTCCTGAGGCACGTGCCTATAATCTATGTCGACTATCCGGGAGAGACTTCATTGAAACAGATCTATGGCACCTTCAGTCGTGCAATGTTGCGTTTGATGCCTTCACTACGCGGCTATGCTGAGCCCCTGACCAACGCTATGGTAGAATTCTATTTGTCTTCACAAGATCGCTTCACACAGGACATGCAGCCTCATTATGTTTACTCTCCGCGTGAGATGACACGATGGGTGCGAGGTATCTGCGAAGCTATACGTCCATTAGATTCCCTACCTGTGGAAGGTTTGGTTAGACTGTGGGCTCATGAAGCACTTCGCTTGTTCCAAGATCGTTTGGTTGAAGATAATGAACGTCGGTGGACTAATGAGAACATCGATTTAGTTGCATTGAAACACTTCCCTAGTGTCGATGCAGAGAAGGCTTTGATCCGGCCGATCCTTTACAGCAATTGGTTGTCCAGGGATTATATTCCCGTCAATCGTGAGGAGCTGCGAGAATATGTACGTGCTCGTTTGAAGGTGTTCTATGAGGAAGAATTGGACGTGCCGTTGGTGTTGTTCGATGAGGTATTGGAGCACGTGCTGCGTATAGACCGAATCTTCCGGCAACCGCAGGGTCATTTGCTTCTCATTGGTGTATCTGGGGCTGGCAAAACCACTCTGTCACGTTTCGTGGCTTGGATGAATGGCCTGTCCATTTTCCAAATAAAAGTCCACAACAAATACACCAGCGAGGACTTTGACGAAGACTTGCGTTGTGTGCTGCGAAGATCCGGTTGCAAGGATGAAAAAATCGCATTCATACTGGATGAATCTAATGTGCTTGACTCTGGATTCCTGGAGAGGATGAATACTCTGTTGGCTAACGGAGAGGTATGTTTAATTCAACTGTTCTTGAACAAACTGTAAGAATATTTTGCCTGTGAATAGGTTCCTGGACTATTCGAAGGCGACGAATATACAACTTTGATGACTCAATGTAAGGAGGGAGCTCAACGTGAAGGTCTTATGCTTGATTCTAGCGATGAATTGTATAAATGGTAAGTGCCGCTGAAACTGAAATGGATGAGTTTTCTGAGTGATATTTCTGTTTCCATAGGTTTACACAGCAAGTTATGCGCAATCTGCATGTGGTGTTCACTATGAATCCTTCTACGGATGGATTAAAAGATCGTGCAGCAACTTCTCCAGCTCTCTTCAATCGTTGCGTACTCAATTGGTTCGGCGACTGGTCTGATTCAGCACTCTTCCAAGTGGGCAAAGAATTTACTACCCGCGTTGACTTGGAAAAACCTTCTTGGTCGTCACCAGACTTCTTCCCATCCGTGTGTCCACTGGTGCCAGCGACACCATCGCATCGCGACGCTGTCATAAACAGTTGCGTCTACGTTCATCAGACACTGCACCAGGCAAACGCTCGCTTGGCTAAACGTGGTAGTCGCACAATGGCTATTACACCACGCCATTACCTTGATTTCATTCATCATTTCGTGAAACTTTACTCTGAGAAACGCAGCGAATTGGAGGAACAGCAGCTTCATTTGAATGTCGGTTTGAATAAAATCGCCGAAACTGTCGAGCAAGTCGAGGAAATGCAAAAGTCCCTCGCCGTGAAGTCACAAGAATTACAAGCCAAGAATGAGGCCGCTAACGCCAAGCTAAAGCAAATGTTCAAAGATCAACAGGAAGCCGAGAAGAAGAAAATCCAATCACAAGAGATCCAAATCCAACTCGCCGAGCAAACCATCAAAATCGAAGAAAAGCGTAAATATGTTATGGCTGATTTGGCTCAGGTCGAACCAGCCGTGATTGAGGCACAACAAGGTAAATGTTTCGTTATTCATCTCGTTAACTGCATTATCATCCAACACCCACGACCCATGTTCTTTTTTTATTATCATTTATTTTTTTTTTACATACATGCATATACCACTTCCCTTGTATTCAATCCCATTAGCTGTGAGTTCGATCAAAAAGAAACAATTGGCTGAGGTACGCTCAATGGCCAATCCACCAGCTGTGGTGAAATTAGCCCTAGAGTCCGTTTGTGAGCTCCTCAATGAGAGTGCAACCGATTGGAAGTCGATTCGAGGAATTATGGTTAAAGATGGATTTATCTCGTCGATTGTTAATTTGGAAACGTCCAATATCACGTACGAAATATCTATGAAAACAATCAAAATCAAACCAAAATCATTCATATCACATAAACACATATACAATAATCGCCCTATTATCTCTGTAACTCTTATTCCGTTAATATTGTTTATCATAAAATGCATTTTTGTTTATTTGTAATCGATTAAATAATCCATTCACCAAATTCATTTACAATCACATCACTCAAAAGAAATATCACCAAATTAACAGCAGCTAATTTGCAAAAACAGAAAGAAAAAAAAATCCTTTATCCCAATCCTGACCCATTTAAATCCCAAAGTTATATGAATCTGGTCTAGAACTACTGACTTCTGTTGTAAAACGTATAACACTTAAATCTACGTGTTCATAACATTATTGGAAATGATAGTATTACTATTGTTGTGACTAATATGAGTACGTCGAGGAGCGGCGATAAGCATGAAAACCCAATTCACCTGTTCTTCTCTTAAATTGTTGTTTCCTTGTTGCTGCTGTTGACCTAAGAATCCATTCACCCACTCTTTGAACTTCACCATCATCTCTCGAGCACCTTCATTTTCTGCCCATCATGGCAACAGATTTTATTTAAATTTCATCTACTTTTGTTTTACAAAAAGAGATTTGCAATATAGGAACCAGGGCTATTCTCTGATGCTTTTCTTCTCCTGATTTCCTTTGCTTCTTCTTGGTTAGCCAACAATTTGTGTGTTTGTATAAATGTTTTTTTTTTTAATGATTTATTTATCTGTTTTCTTTCTTTGCGGTTGGGAATTTGTTTATATTTAAGTTTCTTAATGGAAAAATGAAAGTTGGTGGAAAGTGAGTTCTTTGTTTAAATAATGTAAAAATTATATGAAAATGATGTAGATTTATTCAAAAGTTCATTTATTTAACAGTCGGTACTAAATAGAAAATGTGCAAGATAAAAAAATGATTAACGGATGTCAGAGATGACTAATGACAAGTTGATAATTGCAATGTTCAAAACAAAGCAAATCATCGTCCAGAACTCCAGAACCATCGTAAAAAAGGTTGCGCTGTATGATTAAGAAATTGAAATGAATAAACATCTAGTAGAAAATCATCATAAAGTCCGAAAATTGGATCACCTGGACCTCAAGAAACAACTCCAAAGTGTATTGATAGTTTTGCTCTCTGTTATTATTTTAAAAATTAGAAAATGAAGCCAGACTTAGTTCAAAAACGACGTTGCTCCTTCAACAGTTGGCTTCGCTTCCAAACAGAAGCGTCAAGTTGTATGGAAGTCGATTGGTCGACCGGATTTTTATTCAAATAAAATATTCGTCCGCGTTCTCAATGAGTGGAGACATGTATTTTTCAGATGTCCAAATATGTATTCCATTTTGTAAGATTTCTTGCTAAAGAGGATATTTGTGAACATTACGAAGATACGAAGAACAGGTAAATATTCTTAACGAAGAGAGAAGAAATTTCCTCTAAGCCAACGGCTTTGCTTCTCAGTATATTTTTCTTGTGTTAAGGTTTGCAATGCAATTTAAAATTGACTTGGCTCTGTAACGCAAGTACATACTTGAGAGTTAAGCCTGGTTAAAGTTCTCGAATAATTCAATAAGCCTACAAGCTTTTTCTCTATTTTCTGAGAAGTTTTCGTAAATTTCCATACAATTAACGCGAAAGATATTTTCTCGAGCTACCAAATAGTCTGATCACATGCATTTTGAAGCGGTAAATTTTTAAGAATGCCTTAGACTTTCAGCCGAATCATAGAGAAACTAACGTACCGTCCAGATTGAAAAATATATTATATGGATTGGTTTAAACTTATACCAACAGAGAGCTTGCTTGATGTCAATTTTTTTTATAAACTACAGATAACTAGATACAGTTTTTTATGTTAACATATTTACATGTAAGTTTGTTATTAGTTTATACCATATCAAGTTAAAAATCTTGTTTTTTTTTTGACAAGGCACCCAAAATTTTACGACACCACTTACTGGTTTGTTTTTTCGAAATGTACGATCATTGCCCTAGTTCACACCACGATGCACGCGTCGCTGTTGTTTTTACGATTAAAAAAATATTTGCATTCGGGATACCATCTGCCTCTCTCCTTATATATAGTATGTCCAAAAAGGATCTGATGGATGACTTACGAGCGATTGGTATGGCCGATTTTATTGCACACTCCTTTAAAAAAAAAAAAAAAAAACGTTGCACCTATGCCGTAGATGTCAGGATAATCTAACCTGTCATCTATGTACATGCATATATTTCTTAGCAATGCTTGATCGTCGATTCGAATCTTAGAATACGCAGTGAAATAATTCTACTCAAATTGTTTCTCTTGGCTGCACTTCATCTGGTACCCGAACAACTTTCGGCAACGCTCTGGCGTAACCGACTTCTGTTGAATTCAAAGACGATCTAAAGCCTTTTTATTTGTGTATACATTTATTGTAGAATAATGGAAAAGGCTTATTTATGGTTCTTTCGTTCAGCTATTCTTTCGTATGGTCAGGTATGTTTATGCACGCCAGTATAAAAAAACTGAAGACTGAATCATATTCTAGCTTTGATGTAATTACTGACAATGAGTATAGTTATGAGAGTATGTAAATCCTCCTATTTGATAAAGATCTGTTTACAATCTTCGAGGAGTGTGAGAATTTCTTTTCCTCTTACTGGTTTCTAGAACTGAACATATCTATGGTATTTGTATCCGTCTAAAAAAGATTTTGCTTAAATTACAATACTGAACTTGTGTTCGAATTTTAAATTCGCCGTCAATAGTTACATCAACAATCCTGACAAGTTATTAAGTTAAACATCTGAATTAATTAGATCGTAAGTTTTTTTCATCCTTTATGATGAGTAAATAAGCCTTGACCATAACTTCTTGCATACCCATTACACCGGTAAGCCAAACCAGACTGACTGCTATAAAAGCGTATTTAATGTATTTTTGCACAGCTCAATTCTCGGCAATCCTACCCCATTTGGACAACTCTTCGATATAGTTGGAAATTTAAACAGCGGTTCCATTGATGTTCGGAAAGGCGCGATTTCAGGTTTACTCTGACTCTATTTTTTATTTATTTATGCAAGATTTTTTTTCGAAATGTTACTGTAACCCATCTGCGACTGTGTCCTTCCCGGCTAATCAAGAAGAAATCGTTAAGATACGCGTATCTCTCTTAGCTTTCCTTTTTGGTTAAGAATTTAGAAAACATTTTTATTTCCAAAGAAATCCCCCACTACTACTTGGCCTAGCAAATAAGAAACTAATATTTAAAATCAAACAAAATCAAAACAAACAAACAAAAATTCTTCTTCAGCTGTTAAATCGATCAAAAAGCAACAACTCGTCGAGGTGCGAACAATGGCCAATCCACCAGCTGTGGTGAAATTGGCATTAGAGTCAATATGTTTGCTCCTTGGAGAGAATGCGACCGATTGGAAGTCAATTCGTGCCGTTATTATGAGAGAAAACTTTATAAATTCAATTGTATCTAACTTCGGTACTGAAGACATAACGTAAGCATGTTAACAATTTAATAATACAACCTAGTTTTTTTTTCGTACTTTTGTTCTTAATTTATTTTGCTAATTCGATTCAAAAATTAATTTAATTTGAATTAAAATTGAAATTGTTGTATTTTTTTTTGGTGAAGGTGTTCTAATTTGATGTAAATACAAAATTTAACTTAATGATTTATTGCTTTACATTTGATGTTATTTTCATTTTAAAAAATGAAAGTTAAACAGTAAATAATTTACTTAAAAAACTTTAATCAATGCTTTTGCTTGTTATCATCACGTTTTCGATTTGATTTGAGTTTGAGATTTGTAAAGTTTGCTTCGAATTTATGTGCGTTTTATTAATCATGAAATATTTGTATTTTCAAGCGACGAGGTGCGTGAAAAAATGAAGACCAAGTACTTGAGCAATCCGGACTACAATTTCGAGAAGGTCAATCGTGCTAGTATGGCATGCGGTCCTATGGTCAAATGGGCTATCGCTCAGGTAAGTTATTCAGCCATCGTCTTTTGCCAATGAAGTGAATACATAAGGCATCAATTTTATATTCGAATATTAATGGTTAATAAGTTATCTTGGATTTACTCGTACTAGTTCAGACTATTTGCAATGCAGACGACGTTTCCGACAATTTTCCTTGCAAACGAAATAAATATTAAAAATGCTTTTTAACTTAATATTGATGTCTTTGCTCTTTTATCATATAAGTACTGGAGACTGCGTTTTTTCGCAAATGGGTATTGTCTTTCAGTGCTCAGTGGTTTAGGACCAAGAGCACAATACTTTAGAACTCTATTTTTTCCTGTTCGAGGATGATGCCAACATTTTTTCAAATTCCAAAAGAAGAATATTTTTAAAGTATTCTCTGAAAAGTAAAGAAAATTTGGACTATTATTTAAAGAATCGAATAACTTTGAATTGAGATGACTGTGATGCATGAACGGCAGGCAGCGGCAGCTATGTGCTTGGCTACCTTTTGTTGTATCTTATATTACATAAATTATAGTTATATATTACCATTGAAATTGAATTGAAGGGATTTAACATGGTCCTTGAATAGTTGATGCAACGTCCAACGTCGCAACAAAATCTGCCTCTTTAAACATGTTTCTCTTCTATTTTCACCTCTGCGTATTTCAGTACCATCACAGCACCCATACCGTATGCTGCAGAAGCGTTGGGAAAATTGGCAGATGCCATTAGCTAAAGTTCCCAAACATTGTGTAGCTACCCACTATTTGCCATACCTTGCGCTTTCCGTGGCGGCCGAAAAAGGGCGCAATCATTTTCATCCCCGAAATGAGTTGTGTCGATTTGGTCTCATGCTAGGAACCTTTCGTCAGAAATTATAGAGCATTCTGACTTAATACACTCGTGTAACGTGTGTATTTTTAACACGAACTTATCATACATCAAAAACGCATTTTTTTCTCATACGCAAAATAGTCATACAAGAAAAATAAAGTTAATTTTTCATATTTTCGGCCTGCTAAGACGTTCTTATTCAATTACAGAGCACTGAAAGTAATGGTATTGCATTAGTAATGTTGCAATATACCATTGACCGTTTCCCAGTTCGCAAACGTTTTTTTTTCTTTAAGGCGTGGCATTCTTCCTTAATATATACTTCATCTTCTCTCTCCAATATTAGATTGAATACGCTGATATGTTAAAGCGCGTGGAACCACTTCGTGATGAACTTCAATCTCTTGAGGACCAAGCTGCGCTCAACATGAAACATGCTAAGGAAACAAAGGATCTTGTTACGCAACTGGAACAATCTATTGCTGCCTACAAAGAGGAATATGCTCAACTTATCTCACAAGCCCAAGCAATCAAAACCGATTTGGAAAATGTTCAAGCCAAGGTTGATCGTTCCATTGCTTTGCTAAAGAGCTTGAACATCGAGCGCGAACGTTGGGAAAGCACCAGTGAAACATTCAAATCTCAGATGTCTACAATCATCGGAGATGTTCTCCTCTCAGCTGCATTCATTGCTTATGGTGATTACTTGTTTCAAATATTTTCATAGCAATCGTATTAATTTTTCATTTTCGTCCAGGCGGCTACTTCGATCAGCACTATCGACTCAATCTGTTCACTACTTGGTGTCACCATTTACAGTCGGCTAACATACAATACCGCCCAGATATTGCTCGCACAGAATACTTGTCGAATCCAGACGAGCGCCTCCGTTGGCAAGCCAATGCGCTGCCAAGTGACGATCTTTGCACAGAGAACGCTATTATGCTGAAGCGTTTCAACCGCTACCCATTGATCATTGATCCATCAGGTCAAGCAACCACATTCTTGTTGAATGAGTACGCCGGCAAGAAGATCACAAAGACCTCCTTCCTGGATGACTCCTTCCGCAAGAATCTCGAATCGGCGTTACGTTTCGGCAACCCACTTTTAGTTCAGGATGTCGAGAACTATGATCCAATTTTGAATCCAGTTCTAAACAGAGAACTACGCCGAACTGGAGGTCGAGTGTTGATCACTCTTGGAGATCAGGATATCGATTTGTCACCATCGTTTGTAATATTCCTTTCAACACGTGACCCAACTGTGGAATTCCCGCCGGATATCTGCTCGAGAGTAACATTTGTCAACTTCACTGTCACCAGGAGCTCACTTCAATCGCAATGCCTCAACCAAGTGCTGAAGGCTGAACGACCCGATATCGACGAAAAGAGGTCCGATCTATTGAAGTTGCAAGGCGAATTCCGTTTGAGATTGAGGCAGCTAGAAAAGAGCTTGTTGCAAGCATTGAATGATGCAAAGGGTAAGATTTTGGATGACGACTCGGTGATTACGACTCTGGAGACGCTTAAGAAGGAAGCATACGATATCAACCAAAAGGTGGACGAGACAGATAAAGTCATCGCAGAAATCGAAACCGTGTCGCAGCAATATCTTCCACTATCCGTGGCTTGCTCTAATATTTACTTCACTATGGACAGCCTCAACCAGGTGCATTTCCTGTATCAGTATTCACTCAAGATGTTCCTTGACATCTTTAGCACGGTTTTATACAACAATCCCAAGTTGGAGGGAAAAACAGATCACACGGTGCGCTTGACTATTGTGACAAGAGATCTGTTCCGTGTATGCTACGAGAGAGTTGCTCGTGGTATGCTTCACGACGATCGCTTGACATTCGCTTTGCTCATGTGCAAGATTCACCTCAAGGGCACTGCCGAGGCTAATCTTGACTCCGAATTTAACTTCTTCCTCAGAAGCAGGGAAGGACTTTTGCTTAACCCTACAACCGTTGATGGACTATCACAGGAGCAGATTGAAAGTGTTAACCGTCTGGCAACGCGCCTGCCGATTTTCAAGAAACTAATTG
This sequence comes from Orthonevra nobilis, assembly GCA_963555765.1. Taxonomy (NCBI): domain Eukaryota; kingdom Metazoa; phylum Arthropoda; class Insecta; order Diptera; family Syrphidae; genus Orthonevra; species Orthonevra nobilis. Next base: position 129,844,359 of record OY743225.1, read on the forward strand.
AAAAATTGAAGTCTATGCCAGAGATTGGAGCTTGGCTGCAACAGAGCTCTCCGGAACAATGCGTTCCTCAGCTGTGGGATGAATCGAAGGCTCTTTCATCAGTATCATCGTCGTTCCATCAATTGCTTCTGATTCAGGCTTTCCGTCCGGATCGAGTAATCGCCGCTGGGCATAACGTTGTCAATACCGTCCTTGGAGAAGATTTCATGTCAACCGCTGAGAGGGAATTAGACTTCGCCCAGGTAGTCGAGAAGCAACTAAACTGTAACACGCCCGCTTTGCTTTGCTCGGTTCCTGGTTTCGATGCATCCGGAAGGGTAGATGACTTGGCTGCTGAACTGAACAAGAAAATTTCAAGCATCGCCATCGGTTCGGCTGAAGGCTTTAATCAAGCTGAACGTGCCATCAATATGGCTTGCAAGAGCGGCAGATGGGTTATGTTGAAAAACGTCCACTTGGCTCCTCAGTGGTTAGTTCAGTTGGAGAAGAAATTGCACTCGTTGCAACCACATTCTGGCTTCAGGCTGTTCTTGACCATGGAGATCAGTCCTAGGGTACCGGTCAACCTGTTACGTGCTGGTCGCATCTTTGTTTATGAGCCACCACCAGGAATTCGCGCTAATCTTCTGCGAACATTCTCGACTGTTCCAGCAACTAGAATGATGAAGACACCCAGTGAACGCGCACGACTGTATTTCTTACTGGCTTGGTTCCATGCTATCGTCCAAGAACGCTTGCGTTACGTACCACTCGGCTGGGCGAAGAAGTATGAATTCAATGAGTCGGATTTGCGTGTAGCTTGTGATACACTCGACACATGGATTGATTCTACGGCGATGGGACGCACTAATCTTCCACCAGAGAAGGTTCCATGGGATGCCTTGGTTACACTTCTGTCACAGAGCATTTACGGTGGAAAGATCGATAATGACTTCGATCAGCGTCTGTTGGCGTCATTCTTGTCGAAACTTTTCACTGCACGTAGTTTCGAAGGGGACTTTGCCTTGGTGGCCAACGTAGACGGCGGAGCTGGTGGACAAAGACACATCACCATGCCCGATGGCACACGCCGTGATCATTTCTTGAAATGGATCGAAAACTTAACCGATCGACAGACTCCATCGTGGTTGGGATTGCCCAACAATGCTGAGAAGGTATTACTCACCACTCGTGGAACGGATTTGGTTAGCAATTTATTGAAGATGCAGCAGCTCGAGGACGACGATGAGCTAGCTTACAGCGTCGACGACAATCAGGAGGCTGTACAGACTCGAAATGAAGATGGCAGGCCATCATGGATGAAGACACTTCACAATAGTGCCACAGCATGGTTGGAGTTATTACCGAAGAATTTACAAGTTCTGAAACGCACCGTGGAAAACATAAAGGATCCTCTGTATAGATACTTTGAAAGGGAGGTAACTTCAGGAGCTAAGCTTCTACAGACCGTCATATCTGACCTTCAGGATGTTGTACTGATTTGTCAAGGGGAGAAGAAGCAAACGAATCACCATCGCTCCATGCTCTCCGAATTGGTCCGCGGAATTATTCCGAAGGGTTGGAGACGTTACACTGTTCCGGCTGGTTGTACTGTCATTCAGTGGATAACCGACTTCAGTAACCGTGTCCAACAGTTGCAGAAGGTATCGCAATTGGTCTCTCAAGCTGGCGCTAAGGAACTGCAAGTATGTGTATGCGATTTTTTATCCGTTTCATTTTGTATAATGTTGTGATTTTTTTAGGGTTTCCCTGTATGGTTGGGTGGTCTCTTGAATCCTGAAGCATACATCACTGCCACAAGGCAATGTGTGGCACAGGCGAACAGTTGGTCTTTGGAAGAACTAGCACTAGAAGTGACCATCACGGAAGCAGGATCCAATTCGAATCAGAAAGACAGCAGTTTCGGTGTTACCGGATTGAAATTGCAAGGCGCACAGTGCAAGAACAATGAACTTTTGTTGGCTTCTACCATCATGATGGACCTTCCAGTCACAATCTTGAAGTGGGTGAAAGCTACCACTGACTTACGCATTAGTAAGCTCACGTTGCCCGTGTATTTGAACTCAACTCGCACAGAATTGTTGTTCACTGTGGACTTGGCAGTTGCTGCTGGACAGGATCAACACAGTTTCTATGAACGTGGCGTTGCAGTTTTAACTTCAACTGCTTTAAATTAAAAATAAAAATTATAATACATTCACATATTTATTCAATCGTAGAATCGCTTGAAGCGCTTTCAATTTGAATCAATTGCTTGCTTGAACACAGGCACATCGTTTATTATTCAAATATATTAATCCAACTTTATTAATGAAGGAACGTGTTTTGTGCATAACATTTTCATTCCATTTCCATTGATCATTCGACCAAGACACCTCTAACACGAAGTTTCAAAAAAGGCGGAAGAGTTTCTGTATACTAAAAAAAGCACGGTGTCTCGCTTATTTTCGACCCATAAACACGAAATTTCCAAGCTGCTTAGCGAAAACAATCAAGATTGTTAGGGTATGAAGAAAAGCGAGAAAACTCAAGTCATCCCACCAACTGTAGAAATTACGGTTTCATATTCCTTACATAGCCGATCTTTTTAGTTATGTTGGAAATGGTCTGGTGGTCAGCAGATCATCTGTAAGGTTTAGGAGGTCAAAAGCAAATCAGACGATTGAAATATCAGCCCTGTCGGTCTTGTCCACAGAAAATGGTCAGTATTCGTGATCACGTTATGAGGCAAAACGCTCGGAAACTATGTACAATTTTCGGAAACACGATGCATAGTTTGGGCCAAGTATATCCGAATTATTCCGGACTTGCAGTGTAAATGCGCCTACGTGTTATTTGTTCTATCTAAAACTAAGATATAGTTTCCTTCTCGACTTTTCTGAAGCTTTGACACTAGATCACGAAATTTAATGCAAAAAATTCAATGTGTACTTTGGAATGAGCGACAGATCGGTGCAGCAGGGTTGCGGTAGGTGATAAGTAGTCGCTATGTAAGGAATTATTGGCGTGAGTACCACAAGGATATAGTTTGGGGCCACTCATTTTTTACCTTTTTATAAATAATCTGTCGGAAGTGTGCTCTGATGCATTTATGAACATTTACGTAGACGATGTACCAGCTGATCACTCGAGGCCTTTCGGATTTGTTGTTGGATTTGCCTCTAGGTTTAATGAGAGCACTTATCTAATATGAAAGATTACGTCAAATCACAATAGCATATTTTTAAATCCGACAAAATGCCAGTTAGTTCTTGCGTCGAAACTTTACAAAACTTAAAAATTATCCCAAATGCCACAGACTTTTGTTTGTATAAAATGTGACAAAGGTTTTACAAGAAATCAATCACTCAGCTGTGGATCATATTAACCATGTTATTGGTATTTTTCAAGTACCGATTATAGAATATGCCAAGGTTTTGTACTGGAAACTTGCCCAATACGGACTCGAAAACCGGTTTACTGATTTGATAAACTGCAATTCGTATAATCATCCTGAGCGCTTAATCTGATCGTTCCTCAATCCAATTATTGACATCCTGCACGTCTATTGTCCTCTGTACTCGACTTCTGTAAAAGAATATGCATATTCTTGTCTTTTACGTAATTCCTTATATATTCCGTTTTCCTTCACCTGTCCTTTTACTCTTTTCTCTTTCATTTCACTAATATCAAATTTGAAATGTTAACTTTGTATTAAATTCTAATTTTGTTTAAATTTATTTTTGGATTATGTATATAATCTTGAACGTATTTTCTATTATCCATTTGATATAAAGGACCCAATTTCAAATCTTCAAGGGACTTGTGTCAACAAGGACGACAACATCCTTTTCAGCTTTTTCCAACTGTCGCGAGCAGCATTAAATGCAAAGGATCGCCATCAACATTCATAACTGAGATAGTAAATGAGACCCTACGAAAACTATGGCTATCGATGCTCAAATCAAAAGCTGGAAATCAAGTCCTCATCTTGCGAGTTCTTCTTATGCAGATGAATGTTGGCCGATTCTTTTAAAGAACAATGCTCGGTTGCATATAAGTTCGGTGTTGTTTACGCCGAGGTTGGAGACCGGCATATCAGCTAAATGCATATTTTTCACCCTGAGCGCTAAGCTGTATCTTCTGATGAAAAAGTGGCTATTCCCGCGCAAATGCATACCGACCCAACAGCATTTGATGGATTTTTATTCAACAAAAGGATATGCCTGCTCGATATAAAACAAACAGGAACAACTCAACCACCAACAACTCAAAACCTACATTTTTTTACATATGCCGGTATGTCAAGGACGATAAAAAAGTCGACCCCAGTGGAAGATCATTTTTTGGTGCTTCAATGCTGTCGGCATCGGTTAAAGACTTCGGTAGACCTTAAAAAAGATCTGTGTTGAGTTGCAGGAATAATATTTTCGTCAAGCGCAGCAAAGAAAAGGCTCGTGACGTTGGACTTAGAGTACTTAAGTCAGTATTGTAGTCGGATTTTCCAATAAGGAGCTCAGGCGCATCTTAATTGAAATCAAGACATGTGGACCAATATTATCTTTTCCTACGAATCAAACTTTAAGCTGTATGTTGGACATGGGAAGATTATTGCGCGGAGAAAAGCAAAGGAAAGACTGAGCTCTGAATGCATATTACGGATATAACCCAAAACTGAAGGTGTGATGGTTTGAGGATGCTTCTCTGGAAATGAAAAAGATAGAATGGTGTTGCTAGAATCGAAAGTCACTGCAGAAGTTTATTTATGGGATCTGGAAAAGCAATTTGAGTCCTCCTTTGGTGACACTTGCAGATTTATTTTCAACAGGACAATGCTTCGTGCTAGAAAGCCAAAATTGAAAGTGTGAACTTTTTTTTTTTTTAAATATGAATGATTTATTTAAAGTTTTTTAACAAGCTTGAACTGTTTGTGACTAAAAAAATCTTAATTTTTTTTTGTATTTCTTAGGTTTGTTCTTCGAAGAAAATAATTTCAATGTATAAAGTTGCTCTCCCTACAGTCCAGATCTCAATCCAATTGAGAACATCTGGTCTATATTGAAACGAAAAAGCGTCCAGAGTCAATTGAAAACATAAAAAAAATTACTTATCCGGACATGGAACACCATACCTATATACGCATTGAAAAACCTATCTGAGTCTATGTTTCTGAGAAGCAATTAAAAAAACAATGTACCAATAAAGCAAGGCCCAAAAATGAGCCTGGTAACCAAAGTATCAGACGATTGAAACAGCATAAGAAAACAAAACCTCATCGAAAAATATGTACATAGTTGCAACAAATTGACAAAATTCGAAAAAAAAGGTTGACCAGCATTTTTCGAACGGAACTATTTTTTTTAAATATTGAATGAAAAATTTTAAGTGATGTTAAAAAATTAAAAATCGTGGGCGATTTCTATACAAAAAAGCAACATTGTTTTTATGGGGGAATCTCCGAAGAGAACTGGAGCAACAGAGTGGAGAGTAGAGCAAAGATGAAGGCAAGCCAGATGCAGGAGCAACGAACGAAGTTAAAATGTCCATTCGTTTTTTACATATGAGTATTTTACTCTTGTGATTTGATTTAAATTTTTTACTAAACTGAAATCCCTCGACCAGATAAAACTCTAAGAACATATCCAAATGATAATAAAAACGTTGAATTATTTACTTGGCAAAAGTCAACAAAAGCTGACGCAGAAGTAGACAAATTTAATCTCAAACCCAATCGTTTAGTAAATTTAAGGTTAAAAACCACAGACCGCTTAAGTAAGGGCAATACAGCGACAGAGAGTACATACTTTGAAGCGATGGAAACATTAAAAAATATTCACGAAACTAAGGTGCCGTCCCATATACATATGATCACTACGTTGTCCATCTGTTTGTCAGTCACGAGTCTTCTTCTAAGGAACGCTTGGAGGTATCATATGCACTCAAAGGCTTCAATTTAAAGGCGTTCCATACTCTTTGTTATCGTGAAATTTTGTTGGAAACCAAGTGATTGGTTGGTGATTCGATGAAATGCTCCCAAACGTGTCCTTTCTTACTCGCGGATAGAGATTCTCTGATATGTAATTCGCGCTGAACGTCGAAGCAATATTCGCTCAACAAAATACCAAGAAATCTGTGATTCTACGAGGATAATTTCCGATTGACGAATGGGCCGTTCTAACTGTTCAAGCTATCATAATACTTTTGTTTTCGAATGTACGTCTTCTATGTTTGACTTTCCTTAAAATATCCACGCTCTCTTCTAAAATTGGTTGAGTTTATTGTTTGTTGAAATTATATTTAAAATTATAAGCCACGAGTCAAATGAAGACAGATCTGTTGTTGGCTCACTTTGTGTATGGAGCTCCCAAACCGGATGCAGTGGGAGAACTTCAGATAAAGAGTTTTTATTTTCTCAGAAAACTCATGTTCACGTGCAGTATATTCTGCCTTCCAAATGTTGTAAGCAAACAAGAAACATTTGAGGGCATCATGTTTTGCGAAAATGTTGTTTTTACAGCTTTCCGAAAATGCGCATATGATTTTCATGTGTGCAAGAAAGTCTGTATACCCACCAAATCATCGCCGCATCCTGTGTTACACATTTTCAATTATTTAATATTCCCCATCCCTGACTTAAAATAATAATTTCATTGTTTTCCTTGGAAAATGTTTCAGCAAACTTTTGAAAATAATATATTTTTTTAAAATTATTTTCAGTGTTTTTATTGTATCGGAGATTCCATTATCATTCCGATGGGATCCTATCCAATTATAATAATTCTACAAACTGGTTAGGTCAAGGGAAGTGCTAACAATTTTGATTTAATTACTTTTCAGTTTACTGAGTAAATTTTTATTATTATACTATAGTTAAATATAATTTTGAATTTTATAAAAGTTATTGTTATACTATATTTACAATATGTAACGTTCTTTCCAATAATGGGATCCGAAAATTGTTAATCAATTGTTGTTTTTTGTTTCATAATATTAACCAAAAACGCATGGCAGATAAAATTGATAAACGATTATCTATCCAAAAATATAAATGGTTAAAGTTAGAGAAGTCGGTGTTTTATACTTATATACATATCAGGCCACCAATCCTTGTACGATCTGAGCCTAAGCAGTAACTGTATTCCATCTTTATGGTCCCCGGTATGCTGCTTCCAGTAGCTGCGATTAAGAGTTCCCTGAACCGAATGTTCGGTCATCATGCTTTTCAAAAACACTCTTAGCTGAAATTTTATTATTCTTTCGCTCTATGTTGCCATGTGATTGTTAGTGAAGTATGTTTGCCTCCCAGACTCGATCATTGAACAGTTAGTAGAATTCCCAACTACTTTTGACTTAAAATATTTATTTATTATAAAGGGTCCGCCATCTAACGTTTTTTTTCTTCAACTAGTGCTTATTTCGTGAATGGTAACACTTAGCTCATGTCTGATTTGACAGATAATTAGTTTTATCCTTCCGCTGAACGAATATGGTTGTGTATACGCTTGAACAACGCTGGGAAATATTGCTACATTACTTTGAAAATCATGGTAATGTTGCAGAATGTGTGCGACAATTGTGTACGGATGTTGGAAGAAGAGAAGCACCGTCAGCTCCGTATGGTTGTTATCTTGTGAAAAAAGTGAAAGAAACTGGCATCATCATCGACAAACCAAAGCGTGAAAAGCCAAAAACAGTGCGTATACCCGAGAATATTGCTGCTGTGGCAGAAAGTGTGCGTGAAGTGCCATCAACATCAATTCACCGTCGTTCTCAACAATTCAACATTTCGGAGACATCATTGAATCATCACAGCCAACTGACCATCCAATGCGTTTTCGCTTCGCTAAGTGGGCCTGCGATCGACTTACAGAAGATGCCGATTTTGCCAAAAAAAAAACATCTTTTCAGATGAAGCTCATTTTGATCTTGGCGGGTATGTAAACAAGCAAAATTGTCGCATTTGTGGCACAGAAAACCCGCACGCATACATAGAAAAGCCGATGCACCCAAAACGATTCACTGTTTGGTGCGGATTTTGGTCCAGAGGCATAATTGGGCCATTTTTCTTCGAAAATGAGCAAGGAGTGGCCATTACAGTCAATGGCGATCATTATCGGGCCATGTTGAACGAATTTTTGTTCACAAAAATTGAAGAAGAGGATATTGGAAACATTTGGTTTCAACAGGACGGCACTGCGTGCCACACAGCCAAAGCTACACTCGATGTTTAGCGCCCCGACAAGCCAGAGACAATTGACGCTTTAAAGGACAATATTCGTGAAGCCATTGGTGAAATACAGCTGCACACAATCGATAATGTGCATAAAAATTGGACCGATCGTGCAGGCTACTGCATGGTCAGCCGAGGCAGCCATTTGAATGAAATTATTTTCCATTATTAACCGGAAGGATTGTTCTTACAAATAAAAAAAGAAGTTTGAGAAAATATTCAGCAGTTTTTTATAGCATTTTCAAAAAAAAAGATTTGGAAAACGTATGATATTAAATAAACTGTGAACTAATACTCTTCGCAGATGATGGATTACTATGCATCACTGGGAAAAACTTAGCTGTTAAGTTGTGAAAATATAATAAACAATGATTTAAAACAAATAGAAATCTGGCTTAAAATTGACAAATTAATAGTAAACGCAGAAAAAAAAACGAAATTCATGCTACTAAACTATATTAAGGGGGACTTTGTCCTTGAAATATTCAAAAAATCATTTTTTTTGTACTAAGGATTCTTAATCTACATGTAAGTAGAAATTAATCTGTCGAAGCGTTTCCCGGATTTCGAACGTTTACGATATTTTGAACGCGTCCGAAATTGGCACCGTCAGCGCGCTTTGACCATTCACGGGACAGAACAGGGATCGAGCGCGCGGAGAGGCAGGTGACCGACGCAGTAAAAAAGGCCCGGATTGTGCAGAGGGAGATGTTAGCAGCTCGACATGAGCAGCAAGAAGAGAACCAGGCATTGCCGATTAGCGGTTATAAAAAACACATTTGTGTAAACACATTACAAAACATTTATTGCGTTTTTCTCGAAAACACCTTTTTAAAAAATGGCTGACATTCTCCTGACCGCTGTAATCAACATAACGACCTGAATTTTTGAGTGCGCATTTTTGCATTTATTATTTATCTTTTTATGCGAAAAAAACGCGTTTTTCGATTTGTTTTAATTGCCGCCATTTTCCGAAATTTATACTAAGAGAAAAACCCATCCGTCATTCCATGACTAAATATCACGGATTGGTAATATGCTTTGAATTTGTGTTTCAGATCAACAAAGAAGGGGCAGTGATGTCAGCCGTTTATCTCCCGTGAGATGAGGACCAGTTTTCGCGGAGCTGCAATGGCCACCATTTTTTTCCTTAAAAAAATAAAATGCAAACAGCTAAAATATGGTACTCTAAGGACAAAGTCTCCCTTAAAATATAAATACCCATAGCCATAAAAAGAGATCTCAAAACTATTGAAGACGTATCGTCAATCAAGGATCTACGTGTTGTGCTTGACAATAAACTTAATTTTGAATCCAATATGAATTTTTTTTTGTAAAAACGTGTCTTAAACTTTTTTGTATTAAGCAAAATAAGGAGAAATTTATCTTAAACAAAATTTATCTTTTTTTTTATAATTGTATTGTTTAACCAAACTTCGAATATTGTCCTAGTTTGTAAAAAAAAAAATAGACTCCAAACGTTGAAAAAAATTTTTTCGGGCGGAACAGGAGATGATGTCCTCTGCGAAGACGGGATGATAAGTGGTTTCTTCTTTTGCCCGGCTGCGAAATGAAAATAATTAATAATATTATCGGCAATATTATTACCATTTTCGAAGGCCCTGAGGTAAATATGGATTAAATTCAAGCTTGATAAGCTACATTCAAAAACCAAAGATTATATTAGAAGTCAATTTCGTGACCAATTGTTGGGTACAAGATATATTTGGAAAGAGAAAGCTGACAACTTAGCGAAGTAGGAAACGGACCGGACCAATATCGCCAATCTTCCCTTCATAAAAGCGGCAATCAGCTATCTCCATCTAAATATCGACAAGAAAACAGTAGCCCACGCTAATAAGGGACAGAATTGAGTCTACCAATGAGACATAGCCAGACTTCCTTGACTAAGTATCGACGGTCCCAGTAATTTAAGTGCCAAATTAACTTTCTGTAAGCTTCCATGCGGATGAATCTGTGATACCCTAAAACGATTTTCAAAGAAGCTGCAGGGACGAAGATGAAAAACATGCTGCCCATCGTCTGGCATGCCAACCAACCCACCAGCGAAATAGGATCTTTTACTTAAAGTGATCGGGCTGAGATTCGTATCCTAGACCTAATTTTATAATGGCATTGTTTTGGTAAATATTATTTCCCCTTGTCTCGTTAGGATAATTATTTGGAACTTTCTATAAGACTGTATATTTTAAAGCACGGTTTCTTTTGTCTTTCGAATAAGCATATTTTTAAAAGCAGGAGGGAAAAAAGCCTAACCTCCTTTGTTATGGAAATATATATTAGAGTAAAGTTAAGTATTGCTTGAAGTCCTGCTGTGGGCACGTTACCTACATCAGTTTTTCGCCTGTAACTTGTCGCAGCTTTTTGAATTTACTTCATAAAAATATTCTGATGTCTTGATAAGAATACATAAAAGTGGCATTATAATGAGCCTAGCCATAGAAGGCAAGTATGTCCTGATAACAATCTAGTTGCTCAGTCAAAGCACATTTTAATTTAAAAAAAAAATATCTCCCGTACTCATGAGAAAATGTGTCAAAATCTGCTCTGTAATTGTGGCTATTTAAAAATTGTTATATACAAACTTCTTTCAAGTTTATAAAGAGGCCTCCGCTTCCATTCCTCATTACTCGTATCACAAATCCTCATTTCTCCACTTAAGATTTATACCACCTTGAAAACCCTACCCCAAATGTTTACCTCAACTTTTCGCAAAGTCCATGTTACGCCAACCCATTCAGATTGGCGTGCTTCATCCGCTTATGGTGTTCAAAAATTCATGGTTTCAATTCACTTTAATCAAAACTTAATCTACCTACAGCGAGCCGAGGCTTCTCTCATACTTTATCAAATGTCCGAAAAGAATGTTTCATTTCTCAAAATCTGACAACAATACGTGTTGTTCGAAACTTAACTTTTGCCTCCGAGCTATAACTTCACAACAGGATGAAATTTCATGATTTCCACCTTGAAGGATACAAATTTTCATTTCAGATTCATTAAATTAATTTCGCTCTTTTTATGTTCTGGAAAGGATGTTTCTTGAGAAAATCAGTTTGTTTCAAAAAAGCAAATTTGTTTTGATTATCCTTAACAAGGGATGTCCTAAAGTGATGTGAATAAAGTTTGGCTGAAAATGCATCTTTGATTGGATGATACACGACACAAACGAGTGGGCTGATGGACTGCACACGACTATCAAGGAAAAAAGGTTCCACCGAGACTTGAACTCGGATCGCTGGATTCAGAGTCCAGAGTGCTAACCATTACACCATGGAACCAGTTGCCAGGACGCTTCAAGCAGCAACATTTGCTTTGGAATTTTTCCTTCTGCGCATATTCCTTTTTGTTGCCCAGGTTTTAAGGATTCCACAATACAAATATATATTTACGAGGGTAAGTTTCGCAGGAACGAGAGATGCACATAACGTCAAAGCTTCAGGTTGGAATGCTTTACTTAGCTTGAACCCAAAAATGCAACACAAATAAACTGAGTAAGAACTCTTTTTCAAATTCTTAAATGAAGTCAGCTCTATAGGTTTAAAGTCGAGAGATTGAGCAGGCGATTTCATATATTTAGTGTTGCCGTCCGGTCTTCTTGATCCACGTTACCTTGATAGTCTAGGGAGAGCCCTAGTAATGGTTGCTCGCATTGTGCCAAGATCATGAAATTTCGCCAATTCTTTCTTGTATCCTAAGAGACTGCCTGCCAGCTAAGAACTGGCTATCTGTCACCTCCCAACTGGCTACCTTAATCCAGCTCCCAACTCGCTACCTGCCTGCTTTCAACTGGCTACCTAAAACCGGTAAACAACTGGCTGCCCCTTCAGCCGGCTTACAACTGGCTACACAGATCCAGCTCGCAAGTGGCTGCCCCTTTAGTCAGCTAACAACTGGCTACCTAGATCCAGTTACCAACGCGATACCTGTCGGCTCCCAACTGCCTTCCTTAAACAAGCTTACAAAAAGGCTGCCTCTACAGCCAGCTCCCAACTGGCTATCTAGATCCAGCGCGCAAACGGGCGCCTCTTCAGCCAGCTAACAAAATTAGTTACGTTCAAGAACTATCGACATCTGCTAAAAAACCGGACTTCGAGTGGTTTCTTTAAAAACCAAATTTCCACTGTACCAGAAGGAACAAGATCCCTTACTGCACTCTGCATAAGCTCGGAAGCATAACTGAGGCGACGTACTTTGGAATCATCTTGACTCCAAACATTATTTAAGCAAATGGAATATAACTATGATATTACTCGTTATTCTAAAGATGTCATAAAAATGACAAAACTTTTTACGAACCTCTGAGAAAAGGATCCGATCGTTCGGACTGTCAGACGCTTATATATTTTTCAGCCTAAAATCTATGCAATCGAAAACCAAGCGGATGGCAAGCAACTTAAATCAAGCATTATAAAATCAAACACTGTGGCGAAATTTCTAGATGTCGAAATATTAGTGAACATGATGTCAATCTATTATCAATCGATCTGTCAAAGGATTAAATGCCAAGACGCGATTCGGTCGGTTATGTTTGAAAAAGTTGTTCCGAATTTGACGTTCGGAAAACGTTCTTAAGACGCATGTTGGCTATACTCCTGAAATGGTTTTCAAAAACTGAATATTTTTCATACCACACCGGATCAAACAATGTGTTTTTTTTGTTTTATCAAACTAGAGAGCACTGATCCTTGTAAGACAACGCACACCAAAGCAAACGAAACAAAATAGCGTTTCGGTGGTGGTTGCCGAAAATTATATGCGAGCAACACACACCGAATACAACAATTTAAAACCAGCGTTTTATAATTGCCTATTTTCTTATGGCGCAACAAATCGAATGAAACGAAACATTTAAAACAATGAAAAACAGAAAAACATGTTTTGTTGCCGACAGCTGACCTGATGTTTTTGCAAAACAACAGTTTGACGAATCGTTGGATGTCAACTGCGGATGGATGTCAGATGCGGAAAGTAAAAAGACAGATCAAGGCTCTCCTAGAATGAGCCCAGTGCTATCCAAAAGGAGTCGGACTTTGGCTAGAGATTTTTTTAAACAACACTAAAAGCTAAATGCAACTTCCATTTTGTATTATTCCGAGACACACAAAAGTTAAAAATAAAAAGTGTGTAAAATAAAAAACAGTTTCTTTTCTAATGAAACAAAAACGTTTTGATCTTTTCCGGTATGCCAGCCATACTTGTAATATTTTGTGCTTCGAGCTTGATCTCACTTTTTTGTCGATTTTCATGGGAAGTCATCACATAAACATTATAACGATTAAAAACAAAAACTAGTGCCAGATGTGTGTTGAAAATTATATTGTCAGAATCGAATTCTGAAACAGGCATTTAAATGTTTTTTTTTTTTAAATTGTATTGTATTTCTCTGCTGAAATAAAATTACAATACAGATTTTTAGCTTACCACTTCCTTCTCCTTTAATTGCTCATACAAGAATGGCATTTTTTCTTTACCGGGAAAACCACCATCTTTGACGGCTATTACACACAACATAGTTGCGCTGCGCAATTCTCGGTGATTTTCTTTTGAAATCTCATTCCGAGCTGCGCACGTTATTACACGAAGATTTTTTGATGCGCTAGAGCTGCGCGTTTTTTTGACGGTAATCTTTTATTTTTTATTCGCTGTTCGCAGATGAATAACTTGTTGATGAATTTTTATATATTTATAATGATGCTTTTGAGACAGGGAATGAAAAGATCTAGGATAAAATCATAGAGGAAACATCGACATGTCCAGGGATCATTCAAATTCACTGAAATCTGTTGTGTATCCTAAGAGTGAGAAGTAAAAATAAAGCAAACTCGAAAAATAAAGAAGGAGATAAGGAAACGTCAAAAATATGCAAGGAAAATCCTACCCGTGCATGTCCGGGCTAGGTTATCGCTATTTCACCTTCCCTCTCTTTTGCACTCATTTGAATCTTGCAAAACATGCAGTGTGTAATAGCGGTCTTTCTTTTATTTTCTATACTTTCTCGTTTTTCGTTACAAAATACAGAGGGCGAACAACGAGTAGCAAGGACTTATGAAGGTTCTTACGAGTCTACAGATGGCCTGCTATTAGAAATAAAAATCTATAACAATTGATCGTAATTTCATAAAAAAATGTGTTTTGTTTAAATTTACTTTCGAAACTCGAAAATGAATGATTAATTTAACTTCGAACACTGATACGGTTTCAAGCTGTTGGCCCGACTGCCCGAGCACAATGCACGGTAGCTGTAGTGTAGCAGTAGTATCGCGCTGTCAAACGGTGAGGCCCTTCACTCACGTAACTCACAGACAAAGACGTGAAAATATACTGAGATGGCAGATCATCGCGTAGCGCAAGGTAGCGAAGAGTAGTGGGTCGCTACGGGGAAATTTAACTGCCCGACCACGATGAGGCCGATGACGCGCCGTTGTAGTGGAGTCTGCCAAAAAGTATGTATGCAATCTAAAAAGTTTGCCCAGAATGATGCAGGCGCACTCCTTCGAGTTGGTTAACTTTTAAACTTTTCGGGCTGCAAGTGACAGGTAGGGAAATTGGCGGCTGTTTTCATAGTGTTTATGTGCATGTTTACGTGGACCATATTTATGTATGTATGACAAAACGAAAAATGGAAGACGAAGAAGTGGAACGTTTTCTTAAATCTGTAAAAAATAAGGAAATGTGGAATTTGTGCCATCCACAGTATGAAAATATAAAATGAAGGCACAGAAGTGACAGACAATTCCAAGCAGCTGAGTTTGAAGTGACACTTATTTGACATGCGGCGCGGTATCATTGTAGGCGAATATTGTGAGTGCTGCTCCGCCATGTTTGACAGCGCAGCACTTATGCGGCTGCTTCACCTCAGCTGCGCTCTGCATTGTGTTCAGGCAGTAAGGGTTGTCTGACACCGCCCGTAATGTCAAATTTAGTGTCATTTGAAACAGCTGTATGGAATTGTTTTGTCCAATTTAGAATAAAAAAAAATCATTTTGTTCTGTCGTTCATACTACGTCCATATAAAAAATATGTTTACATAGAAACACATAAAATAAAAGTCAATATTCGTCAATCTCTCTGTTTATCGCATTTAGCGCTACAAAAGTCAAAAGTAAGCCAACTCGTACTACTGCTACGGCTACACTTAAGAAACCTTATTGTGTTTTTGGCCAAAAGCGTCCACACAGGAGCAGTAAATTACTGCACGAAACATGAATTTCGTTTTACACAAAAAATAAAGGCATTCGAACTAAAAATGAAAAAAAAAATTAAACTAAATTAATTTTTCCTCACTTCATTTGGAATTAATTTCATAAGACAAAATGTATGCAAGAATTAAAAAAAAAGATAACTCAAGGTTCCACCGAGATTTGAACTCGGATCGCTGGATTCAGAGTCCAGAGTGCTAACCATTACACCATGGAACCACATGAAAATCGATGACCAAGTACACACTTGAATCCTATTCATTGATATTTTGAAAGCTAGAAAAAGAAACGATGAGTTCAAAATTTTTGCTGACAACAAAATAAAGTTTCTTGTCACTAGACTGCATTTCGTGCAAATATTCTGAACAAATTTATGTGCATATCAATTGAGTGCAGGTCTTTGTTTTACGTAAAGAAAAGCAAGAAAGGATTTTTTAGGAATTTGGGAAACGACACTGCTTGGCAGACTTGTTTATACGATCTGACAATGAGTTCGAAATAGAGTTTCGAAAGGCTTCAATTCCACTATTCTGTCATGATAGAATGAGAGCTTTATTTTGACAAACAGAGTATAGAGTTCTGAATGCTATGGAAACGAATAGAAGCAAACAAATTTGATATGACCATTTATACAGAGTGTTTTGCATTCTAATCTTATTCCATTATGCTAAAATTCCCAAGGACTTATTGCTCTATGGACAATCTCTCACTTAGTAGACTTCTTTTAGATGTTCCCCATTTGTAATGCATTTTATTTAAGAATTGCTTAAAAGCTAACTTAACTTAACTAAACTAAACTTATATCGGTTTTTTCAATTAGAGCGCTACAAAAGTTTTTTAAATAAAACGAAAACTGTTTTGGATATCAATGAAATTTTTTATTTCTGTGAAAGTAAGTTCGATGCCATTATGTATGGAACTCGATTTCTTTTGCATGGCCACCACGGGCACGCTTGCAGAAGTCCAGACGCTGAACCCAATTTTCGACGGTTTTTAAGCATAAATCGGCCGATACTGCTGCAATTTCACGTTCGGTATTCGTACGAAGTTCATCAATCGTCGCTGGCTTGTTGGCATAGACCATAGACTTGACGTAGCCCCACAGGAAATAGTCTAACGGCGTCGAATCGCACGACCGAGGCGGCCAAGCGACTGGACCATTTCGTGAGATAACACGTTCTCCAAACTTGGTTTCCAATAAATTGATTGTGACATTCGCTGTGTGGCTTGTGGCGCCGTCCTGTTGGAACCACATGTCCTCCAAGTCCACATCATCCAATTGGGGCCAAAAATATTCGGTTATCATTGAACGGTAGCGATCCCAATTCACAGTAACGTGCTGGTCTCGATCATCACGGAAGAAGTACGGCCCAATGACGTCGCCGGCCCATAAACCACACCAAACCGTAATTTTTTCGGGATGCAATAACGACTCATGGAGTAAGTGTGGATTGCTGCCTGACCAATACCGCATATTTTGTTTATTGACGGAGCCATTCAGCCAGAAATGAGCCTCATAGCTAAAGATGATTTTTCGATGAAAATCCGAATCATTTTCAAGTTGTTGCTCAGCCCAATTCACGAATATACGACGCTTCTGTTGGTCAAACGGCTTCAGTTCTTGCGTCAATTTAATCTTGAAAGGATGTAGGCCAACGCTTGAGATGCCCAACGCGTGAGAGACACATTTGGTCTTTCTGCAACTGAAGCCTCAGCGGCAGCAATATTCTCGACACTACAGGCACTTCTTTGTCTCACTAGCACGGGAACATTTTGTCCTGTGCCTGTGGATTCAAATTTTCCCACTAGACGCTCAATTGTTGATCTGCTAGGAAGATTATGACGACCATAAATTGGACGTAGCGCTCTTAACGTTGAGGCCACTGACTCCGAATTTCGGTAGTAAATTTTAATAATTTCGACTCGTTGTTGGCTCGTATATCTTTCCATCATAAAATGGCAAACCTTACTGAAGAGAAATGTCAAAAGACCGGCAAGAAATATGGCGTCGTTTGCTGTCCCTGTCGCTCTACTTTTGTTGAAAAACCAGTTATAACTCTGGCCTTTTTGGGCGCATTAAGCTCAACCCAATTGTTTTTCGACGGTCTTAAAGATTTATTTGTTGTTAATAACAAAGAAAACTTGGTTTAAAGAAAAATGTTAAACAGACAATATTTAATTGATGTCTTATTGGTACAAATTCGTAACTGCTTTCATAAAAAATCGTACACTACTTTATTCTTAAAACGCAACTCATCTATTAAAGGTGTTTTGTTTAAAGGCATTGAAATTTCATTGAAAATGTTAAAATATATCGATCACTGAATGATATGACCAATTCCTTACATGGCTATACTTTCGGTCCAATCTCGAATAACCGTCCCAATTTCTTCAGTTGATATTCTGTGAAACCATTTGCCTTAAAGGAAACTGTTATTGACTAAGGGAATTCGAAAATCATTTGCATGTTTTGCTCGCCATTAAATCGAATGTTGGTTCCGTTTTCAAATTAAATAAAAAGACCGTTAATGCGTCCAGCGTACAAATTGCACCAAACACAGACTTGACAGTGAAGTCTTGAAAGCTGCAATTTAGCTTGAGTATCATTCTGAAGATGATTTCATGGTAAAAATTTGGATAATCTTCATGTTGATTCTCAAGCCCATCTATCGTAGTGGACGAGATGCTGACAATGGTATCGGCCACCCTCTGCTCTACAGAAGAGACATATTCTTTGTGTGAGTAGGAATATTATCCTTCTAAGACATTAAGTAATATTTTTTTACATATTTTTCAATCTGTTTGTGTAGATCAATATTTTTTGACACAACATAATACAATCATATTTTTAATAAAACTGCATACAGTCCAAAATTGTAAAAAATGGAATTGCGTTCAACGACGCACGACTGAAATAGCAGCCGCAAGGGTACAACAGCACATCGAGAAGCTCTGTGACTATAACATCAAATGGAGACCAAGGATCAACAACAGAAAGACGAAGCTCATCTGCTTCCGACCATCACAACAACGAGGAGCAGGAAGGCATTTGCGAGTAGATGCCACGACATGAGGATAACACTGTCAGACGAGAAAGAGATTGCTATACAGCCCAGCTCGAAATGCCTGGGGATCACCTTCAGCGAGCTGTTCCAATTTAGGCAACACGCTGTAAATGCAATTAAAAAAACCAATTCCACACCAACTTCTTAAATGGAGGAGTAGATTTCGTAAAAGCACCAAAGTGGTCTATAAGCAACTTATCAGACCATTTATAACGAACGCCTGTCAAATATGCGTTACGGTGCCGCCATCAACAATGACGAAAATTCAAATACTTGAAAGGAAAAGTCTCAGATTGTGTGCTGGACTCGGAAGAAATCTCAACACCCGAAAGCATATCAGCAACATAGCGTTGTATACGAAAGCGCAAGGATCACTCCAATTGACGACTTAATGCTGCAGGTTTCAAGGAAATTCATCGAAGGATATTAGCAAGCCAACCTAACAAAGACATAAGGATCATCAGCAGACAGAAAATAGAATCAGCCCATAGGTACCCCAGCACACGGACAAACATCGATTCTTTCTACATAAAAACAAAACCTACAGAGGTTGGTACCCTGTGAAAATTTTCATTTTTCATTCTTTCCTAAAATAACTCCATCAGAGTAAGTTTTCAAAATTTTTGCACAATTGAAAATAAATAAATAAATAAATACATTTATAATTTTTGTAAAAATTAAGTTTACTTTAGGTCATTATTTCATATATAAAATATTGGACAAAATAAAAATGTTTCTCAACCGATAATCGAGATCATTTGAACACGAATCGTAGATGAGATGACATCCAAATGGAGAAAATCAGAATTAGAGATCTCATTAAGTACCCCTGCGATTGGGTGGGACTATGCTCCTCCATATTTCACCGTTGCACAAATGGGCCAAGAAGCTTTAACTGGGAAGAACATCCACTAAAGAATGACGTCCATCCATGTACCTCACTGAAGACAACATGAAAAAAGTCAAAGATGTCGTGTTGGCAGATGGAAGTGAGACCATCAAGCATGAAGCTGAAGTCACATGGATCAAAGAATCCTTGCTAACGAATTACTCTCTGCGCGTTGGGTGCCGAGAATGGATGAGCAAAAGAAGAAACGAGTCGACATTTCGAGGTTGAATCTAAAAAAGTTCAATGCAGATCAGGAACATGTTTTTGCAACGTTTCGTAACCTTGGACGAGACCTGGATTCACCATTTCGATCCAAAAACCAAGCAGCAATCGATGACGAAAAAGCGACTCTCTTCACCGACACCGAAGAAATTCAAAGTTGCGAGTTCGGCAGGGAAGGTTATAGCATATTTTTTTTGGGACGTTCAGGAATTATTATGGTGAAATATTTTGAAAAGGGAGCCGGTGTGCTGTTTCGTCAAGACAACGAACCGCTTCACAAAGGCTACAGTTGCGGTGGCTACAATTTAAGAAGCAGGATTTGAACTGCTTAAAAACCCGCCCTTTTCGACTTCTGCCTCTTTCCTCGGCTCAAGGATCACCTCGGGGCAAGACAATTGAAGAAGATACCGGAGTGATAGAAGAATTTTTTTCTAAGGATATCGTGTGTTTGGAAAAAAAAGTGGACTTAATTATTTTTTAATGCCTATATTAAAAAATAAATATATTTCTTTTAAAGTTTTTTCATCTTGGCTTATATTCATTATCATTTCTTTACCTCATAGATATTTATGGGCACCGAAAATTGGGCCTATGCGAATTTCCACGATTTCAAAAGCTTTTTATTACAAATGTTTTACACTGTTTGCGTTATGTGATTTTTTAAACTAAATATACATACATATAAGCCGGTTAGTCTGGAGCGACGGCCAAGGTGTCTTCTTTCGTTTAAGAATAAAAGTGATTTATTCAGTTTTCGTCCATGACTATTAATAGCCTCAAAAATCTGGTCGCGTCAGCTTGCTTATCTTGAAATGTCAACTTGCTGCTTCTATTGCTTACCGGTTAACGTTATGAATACCCAACCTTTTATATGTAAAGTGCGTTTTGAAAGATTCGTATAATTCGAAAACAGATCTTCCTCTGGCCATCTTTCACGAGCGTTGTCTTCTGTAAACGTTCTACACAGCTTAAACTTTAGAGCGTTCCAGCCGGCGCGGGCGTATTTATCTTTTGGAGAAATTTTTTTCCGGCAGAGATACAGGCTGATGGCTTTGGTCTTCTCCTTTTTCGTATCATCGACTGTTCATTTAAAAGAAACTCATTTAAAGGATTGAACAAGCAGTAACAATAAATAAATAGCTAAGCGTTTCACATTATCCCCTAGACTTATCGAATTTTTGAAAGAATAAATGCCTGATGTCAAATAAATAATTCGGCCTGCTACTGTTGACAAGTCAAGTGGGACGATTGATATTTTACAACTCGATTGAAGTAACCCCCTGATAAATGATAAACAATAATGATGGGAAAAAAACTCTATCAATACTTCAACTCTTATTTCAGCATGTTAGCAGTTCGCATTTCGCCCGGCACTCGAAGTTAAACTTAAAAATAATTTAACTTTCGAAATATCTTACGCTTTGCTTATTCGACGAAAAGATTAATCGCACTCGGATCAAGTGTACATTTATGCTGACTAGGACTCCTTGACATTTTCCTGTGATTTTTTCTTTTTTTATTTTTTGTTGGAGCATATGGACTATTTGTGTCTCTTAACGAGCTTGTCAACCGTACACTCCTACGATTCTTGAACTCATTTTGTCAACTTTACCAGATGTCAACCGACACTCCCTCGCTCCATTGAACTCTGAGAATAGTCGGCATAAGGGTGATGTAGTTGAAATCTGAAAGGTGACTAAGCCCTATGTAAGTAAAGTTGTACGGATATAAACCCACGCTTTTCGCACTCTAGTTAACATTTAAACGGAAATTAAAACCGCATGTTATGCCCACTTGGGATTAGGTATACGACTTATGAACTTACAGGAGCCTGAGATAGTAAGGTGCTTTTCTTATCATTTCGTAGAAATATGACGTAGGATATAACATTTCCGTATTTACTCAGAACCCACTTACCTTGCCGTGACATGACATGCTGTACCGAAGACGATTGTGATCGGGTAAATGTGTTTAAAAGTGCTACACTGGTTATTAAGCCCATACAAAATATTCAGTTTCAATATTTAAGTTGGGAATGGAATTATGCAAAATAAAAACCCTTTAACTTTCAGTTAATTCAGAAGTGTGAATGTTTGAGCTTAGAGAACAAAACATTGTAAATTCATCAATTATCCTGAGACCAAGGACAACTTTCTTTAGTATTAAGGCAAAGTTTAAGTAAATTTCAAATGAAACTAGAAAAACAATTACGTTGAGATTCGAGTTCGAAAATGACCATTCCAGTTGACTGGACTCTAGAATACCTCTGAATGTACTTGTCCTTTATTGGCGTTTGTGTCTTAGGTCAGTTTAAGGTCCATTGGGATACCCGCATATTATTTGGGCTATTTTCGTTGTTTAACCATTTGAGGTAAATGGTAACTGGATCGTATTCATAAATGACACAAAAGTTTAAAAATTCTTTGAGAATACATCCTTGATTTGAAAGTTAGGCGCTTAACCAACTTTGTTATCCAGCCGTAAATGAATTTGCCTAAGAGCTGGTTTCATTTACATTTTGGTTTTTATCCTTTTGGGCGTCTTTATGCTGTCTGATAAACAATTTTTGATTTTGCGTGAAACAAAGCTGTTGGGAAAATAACTGGAGGCAAACCGCAGAAATCATTCGATTGGCTCCATGCCCTTTCCTTTCAAAACCATGGCCTTAGTTTTCTGCAGCCAGATCCAGTTTTTTTTGAAAGCAACTAATATTTATTTTTCTGTCGACGTGTTTTCAGTGGCTCAGCTGTAGGCACAAATCCACGATAATATGGCACTTTTGTATGACCCCTGTGGATGGAAATCCTACAAAACAATTCAACTGCCTTGATGAAAGATTCCGAAGCCTTTTAGAATTGGCAAGAAACTGTAGGCCAGCACTCACCATTTGTACGAAAAAAAATGGTTTAGTTCTTACCTGGGTTCCACAAGAACTGTCAAGCCAAGAGTCTGTGTTCACATTTTTGTCGAAAATTAAAATTTTTAAACTTTTCTGCAATATTTCCAAGGTTTTTTTGCTTTTTTTTTTTAAAACAAAAACTCGGCTTAAACTCTTTCAACTCAGCGACCGCATTGGCTTTACCAAGCGGGGTAAATTTTTATACTATTTACATCTGCGAACATAAAATAAAGAGCGCAACGAGCAGTCAGCGATACGTTTGCAGGCAAGGTGTCAAGCCAGTCGGACACGCACACGACGGGTCCCGTACCACCTAGCAATATTTTACATTTCTCAGGCAACTTCGTGGCGTAAAATTGTGTTTTGATTTTTTAAAAACACATTTTTATTTATTTTTACCTGACTGCGCCATGGGTTATGTTTTGCGAGTGTTTTTATTTGTGTTTACATTTTTTTGGCATGATCTTTATCCTAAAGATTTCAGCTTGAGAAAAGTCGTAAGATTCGTCTTAAGTGTGAGAGTGACACTGGATATATCAAAAGTTTAAAAATTAAAATGGCAAATTTTTGAGCCATATTTTGTGTTTTTAACATTTTTTTTCCTTAAACCTTTCGAGTGGGGTATCAAAATAAAGGTTTTCGCAAATAGCTTGAAATAAAACGAAAAATCTACAAAAAAACATGAAAATATTCAACGATACAACATAAATTATATTAATAATATAACAGAGATAACTATTGGATTACTAAAAATAAATTCGAACGTTTTTATTGCCGATCCAGTGTATTTGGCAAAACACGTTTATATTTACATATCAGCCTGGGCAAGAAATAGAGAAAGACGTTTATGCAACAAAATTAATATTATAAGCGGTTAAGCCGGTAAAAGTTTTCATAAGAATCTTGAAAAAAACTTATGAAAAGCAGCAGTAAGCGTGCTTAGTATAAATGTGATAAAGAGTCTAACCATCTAACCGAATACAATGTTTAACCTAACCTAACTTTGTAAAAATTAATTAACGTGTATATATTTAAATTATACAATTGATTTACTCCGAAAACTAAGAAACAAAAAACAAAAAAACATGACTGCACGAGCTGAAAATTCAAACTTTAATGTATTATAAATAAATGAACAAAAAAGCTAGAAATGCGTTGAAAAAATAAACATTTTTTTGAATTTGAATGATCATGGTTGACAGTATTTACAAACCCAGTTGGAGGCTTATTATGTTACTATTTGTTGACTTACAGTAGAACACATTCTGTGAAAATTCCATGCGCCTTCATTCCTATTATTGTTCAGGTTCAAGCATTTCTATGACGGACGAACGGACAGGCCACGGAGCGTTTGAAATAGCATTCCGTTGGCACCCTTAGGGTACGGAATCCTAAAAGAACCCAAAATATCGAAGCATTTGTCAAAATTTCACAATAGACAGATCTAGTTACGAGGAAGTGAAGGACTTCGATCCTCCAAACCAACATGATTGAAGAGTTTAATCATTATCAATATTCCTTTGAAATAGAACCTTCGGGTACATGGGTTTGGAGAAGAAGCTTAAATGAAGAAGTCTGACATTTTATATTGGAAGCAGAAAGCTCTGGGATGGGCTATTAATTAAGTGAATAAATTTCAGCAAACTATTGAAATAATGACACCTTCGATTTCATGGCTCTATTTTGAAACATTAAAAAAAAATGGCGGCAACAGGAAAACATCGTGAAAAATGTTTGAAAAATGTGGCCTTTATCAAGTGAATGGACGTGTATACCGAGTATGTGATAAAAGTGTCTAAAAAAGTATTATCAGCTTCCTGTGCTTGCTGGAAAGCTATTTCATAGTGGACTGATAATAAGCGTCTACCTCGGCTTGTAATTATAAATGTGGATATTCAGCCCAACACCTGTAAAACTTCGTAAGCCCTTTTTTAAGATATGGAACGGAAGCCCTTTTTTAAGATATGGAACGGATATGAAATGCGTCTCTTCTCGTTTATTTTTATGTTCTTCTCTGGAATATTTGGCTTGTTAGCTTCAGGTCGGCATCATTTCGACACTTTTCTAATATTCTCTTGAATATAAAATCACTCACATTAATTATCCGGTCTGTTTCATCCTTGATAATTTGGTCAAATCTTGAGGACGTGTCATTTTGGTTCGTCAAAGAAATATTAACAAGTGCCGTCTCTGCATAACCATTAGAAACATGACCAATTGGCTACAAGAAAATTCTCCACAGCCACATTTCGTTGCGCCCAGCAAATAATTTAAAAACCCAACGCAACAAAGGATTTCATTAACCTTCAGCCACCCGACTCCAACGAATAAGCCTCACATTTGACTTCATTTCATGTGAACTATCCTTAAATTTGACACTCATCTGTCAAAATGATGCGTAATCTCACCCAGCAACAAATATAGCCTTGGTTCCAGGACATTCGAGTAGACACAAAAAAAAAGTTACTCTTCGCTTGCTATCCTGATTCATCCTTGAATAATAACCGTATCTGCCACATTTCGACAGACAAGCTATTCATCCACACAGAAGAGCCCTTCCATCAGACAAGATCGACCGACGTAGCGTGAGAATTGCCATCACACCAAGAAGTGGAAATGCTTTGTTAAAAGAAAAGCAACACCACGACATGAACATACGCATACCCAAGGATATCGTAGAAGACCTGACATAGAAAATATCTATCTTGACCCTTACCCGTGTACCTTGTACCATTTAATCTTGAGAAAAATTCCAACCATAAGGACTCTTCGAAAGAAAATTTAATAGTGACAACAAAACACCAAGGCAACTTCGTGCGGTGATTTAAGTGAATAAAATCTTCCCATTCAGGACTCTTGAAACACTATACCAGCAGCCATACTAAATTCCAGCAGCACATCCTTCGAAATCCGTACAACGAACTTTCGACGACAAACTTACCTTCCCTACAGGCGGGATGGAATATTTTTCACTTTGTTCACTACGCGCAAATCAGGAAGGATATCATAAACAGCAAAGAAACCTCGGTGTCGGTCGTGTATGTTGAACATCCTTGATGATGTTTACGAACTTTATGACTACTTCTTCATCAAAAATTCCTTAAATTCCTCAAGTGAACTCGTCCTTGTAGAAATTTTGATGATGATATGCAGTAAAATGGCAGCGAAAACAACACATTAATGGAACTTGTGTATGTGTGCGAATATTTTTGTAGACAGGAACAGGAAGTGCTGGAAGCAGGAAGGAAATGCCTCCTAATTCGTGTGTTGGCTTTGAGAAGTTGATTCCCCCTGAAAAAAAACAAAAATACATCTATCATTCCTCAGATCAATTTAAGATGATTTGCATTGTTGTGGTGTGCCGTTGATGTTTAAAAATAAAAGAATTTTTATTTCTGTATCCTGTTTATGCTCGTTCTTTTTTTTCCGCCTTTGACAAATGAATAATATATTCGTTAAACAAAAGGGATTTTGTTTGTATCCTTTTTCGAGAGTGATATGACATTTATTCATTCGCTGTCACCTATGAGTCGTGGCCTGTTGCTGACAGGAAAAGGGATATCCTATATCAATTTCGTGGGTAAGGCGGAATAAGGAATTGAAATTTTTATATCCTGACTAATGCTCTTGAATATATTATGTTTGGAGAGAAAAAATGGAAAATATAAACATTCAAGTCAGCCAAATGCTGTTTGCCGACTGGTGTCAATTTTCAGACAGGAAAAGGTGCATAGTTATGAATTTGAAGCTACATTAGTTTGGTTAATAACATAAAGGATATAAGTTCTCAATTCTGTCAAACTCGACCTCTAACTGGTATTATCGCATTAACAACAGCTAGTCAGGTCTCCGACAAGAGTAAATTAAAGATTTTGTAGTAGAAGCAAAGAAGCCTGATCTCTTTTGATTGAGTGCAGTGAAAGCGATCTTCTTTTTAAAAATTTGATAAGATAAAGCTGAAGGGGCGTGGCTTATAAATGATCGTCTACAGAGGCTGACTTTAATTTGACTATTCCTGGCGAGTCGTACATCCACGAGCCCAGAAACTCTGCTTACAGTTGCATCCTCGTTTTTCTTATCTTTGAAACGGAGGTTTGATCTTCAGCGTTTAGCTGGAGCATGGTTGTCCATTAGCTTAATGTGCCAGAATAATTCTAGGTGACGGAATAGATTCCAAAAAAGATCCACATCCCTGTACAGCTCGTAGAATTGTCGGGTCCATGTAAAGGGTTTTTCATCAGGGACGCTTCAAAAGTAGAGCGACAGGGACAGCAAACGTCGCCATATTTCTTGCCGCTCTTTTGACATTTCTCTTCAGAAAGGTTTGCCATTTTATGATGGAAAGATACACGAGCCAACAATGAGTCGAAATTATTAAAATTTACTACCGGAACTCGGAGTCAGTGGCCTCAACGTTAAGAGCGCTACGTCCAATTTATGGTCGTCATAATCGTCCGAGCAGATCAACAATTGGGCGTCTAGTGGAAAAATTTGAATCCACAGGCACAGTACAAAATGTTCCCCTGCCAGTGAGACAAAGAAGTGCCCGTAGTGTCGAGAATATTGCTCCCGCTGAGGCTTCAGTTGCAGAAAGCCCAAATGTGCCTCTCACACGTCGTTCTCAAGTGTTGGGCATCTCTGTGACGTCGTTGTGGTGAGTTTTACGAAAAGATCTTGGCCTACATCCTCACAGGATTAAATTGACGCAAGAACTGTAGCCGCTTGACTACCAGAAGCGTCATATGTTCGTGAAAAACTTGAAAATAATTCGGATTTTCATCGAAAAATCATCTTCAGCGATGATGCTCACTCCATGAGTCATCATTGCATCCCGAAAAAATTAAGGTTTGGTGTGGTTTATGTGCCGTACTTCTTCCGAGATGATCGAGACCGGCACGTTACTGTGAATTGGGATCGCTACCGTTCAATGATAACCGAATATTTTTGGCCCCAATTGGATGTTATGGACTTGGAGGACATGTGGTTCCAACAGGACGGCGCCACAAGCCACACAGTGAATGTCACAATCAATTTATTGGAAACCAAGTTTGGAGAACGTGTTATTTCACCAAATGTTCCAGTCGCTTGGCCGCCTCGGTCGTGCGATTTGACGCCGTTAGACTATTTCCTGTGGGGTTACGTCAAGTCTATGATCTATGCCAACAAGCCATCGATGATTGATGAACTTTGTACGAATATCGAACGTAAAATTGCAGCAGTATCGGCCGATTTATGCTTGAAAACCGTCGAAAATTGGGTTCAGCGTCTGGACTTCTGCAAGCGTGCCCGTGGTGGCCATGCAAAAGAAATCGAGTTCCATACATAATGGCATGGAACGTACTCTCACAGGAATAAAAAAAAAACTGTTATAGCGCTCTTATTGAAAAACCTGCCATAAGAACTTGAAAGACGAGTGTTGTGTGGTCCTTGTTTTTTGGACCATTCGAAGTAGAATCGATTGCACAGGATGTGTATTTGTGGATATCGTTTGCGGAGCGTTATAGTTTAAAGTTCAAATTTTCTGAACTCTTTTTCAAACTTTATGGTAGCTTCGATGACGTTTTCGCCCCAGTCCCGTCATAATATCTGTTGAAAAATTAGGTTGAAGAAATCACATGGCATCACATATCCTTGCTGGAAACCTTTGCAAGTATGGTTGTTCCATACTAAGTAGTTCTTGGTCCAAGCTGAAAACAACGTCATGTATTTTTTGCGTCGTGCAACATAGCCAGATCAATTTTCTCGGGGTTCGGGACTCGGTCATCATCAGCTTCGAAGTCGTTTCAAATTCAGCCTTTACTTAATTTCGTAGCGCCGATCTTTGTAGGTCAAATGATAAAGAAAGGCTCTAATGACACTTTCCGTCTATTTTGCATTTTCCTTCTGACCACTTGATCTCTAGCCAGCTTTAATATGTAGATCCAGCAATGCGGGAATTAACTTTGAATAAAATAAAACAATTTTTCAAGCTATAAACATACTTTATTTGGTACTAAGACGTGCTGTCTAACCACATCTATTCAAATTGTAAGCACTCCATATCTTTTAATTTATCTTAACTGGAAAGCTTATCCCGCATCATGCATTCATGGTGAGCAACCCTTCTTTAATTTTGCATTGGCGGCTTCTATTGCCCTAGTTGGCTACATAATGGGCATCGACCATTTAGAAAGACTCCCAAGAAGCTTTCCTCTCTTAAAATCCCGAAATTGGTGGGTGAATGGAATGGGGAAACATTCTTAAAGATTCATGAACGCAAAAGAGTTGAATACAAATTGAAAAACATCATTTGGCGTAGTGTGGGGGGAAAATCCCTTTTTTGGTCTATTAAACTTATAAAATCCAGTCCACTACTTAATCGTGTCACATCGTTAAGAAGGTTTTTTTCTTTGAGTTTACGAATGCCTTCGACAGCCACGTTCCTCCTTGGGGATATTTGTGCGCCAGAATGCTCCGTGTACAGTGTAGTCTGCAAGTTTAAGCAATGTTAGAGTCGTGAGTTGAAAGTGCTAGTAAAAACCATATTATAAGTATCAAGAGCTCTCAAGACAGTTGTGGAAAGGCACGGCAGTACCAGGAACGAAAAGAGTCAAATGTGCATTAGGAGTAAGTCCGACAAAAACCGAGTGTAGGCTCTGCACTTTAACACCACCAGAACTTCAAAGTGATCCAAAGTGATCCGTTGTTTATACAGAAGATTAATTTCCTCTACTGTAAGATTGAAGGTTGGTGGGGACTTTAAAAGAAATATACTGTCTTTCGAGTGCAGGGGGATTCTCTGCTGCTTAGGGTTTAACGAATCAAAGAAATCGACATTTATTTTAGAGTTGAAATCAACGCTAAGTCTAGCACCAGTCAATACATACAGTAGCAAGAAAGCGGTAAAGATGTCGCTCGGATATAAAGCAAGCTGCAGTTCTATGGATACTAGATTATACCAGAGGGCACGCAATGAAAGGTCTCAGGGAGAGTGATAGAAACTAATTGCAACCAAATCACTTTTTACTTTGACAGAAAATTTCATTTCAGAGTAATTGGAAGGAAGGAGTGTGATGACTATACAGTCTGGTTCAATACAGAGCTGGAAGTCTACACTGGCAGATCAAAGAAAGTTTCTGGAAAAGAAGATGGTGTCTTTTGTAAAGAAAGTTTGATCAATGGCATCTTGAGGATGGGGGATGTCTGCAGCAACTTTCAGACCAGATCGCAGCTGTACTAAAGCCTGCGGAAATGTTCATTTGAACTGTCGGCAATATCATGAACATCCACAACATCATTAACAGTCATCAAAGCTCTGATACCATGGGTGTAAGGACATGATCATGTTTACTTTTGCCAATACGCCAATCAGTAATCTCCAGAAAGAAATCTATATAGAGGGGCTTTAAAACCATGGAGTCAAGTAGACTCAGTATATTCAGTAGATTCAAGTAGACCAGCTAGGCAACTCCAGTACAACTGGAAGTGAAAAGTCAAGCAGGACTTGCGGCTATCAGACTCAAGGCACTGGGAGATTTTGAAGAGAGGAAAAATACTGGACATAGGAAAATTGTAAGGGCGATGACACCACAACTCGCCAAAGCGATGAGAAGATTTTCACCTTTTAAAAACAATTTAGAGACAATTTTTCCAACCAGAGCTTCTTGGATAGACGGAAACACGACAAGAGACCCCGGTGTTATCACAATTTATACGGATAGTTCTTACAGGATCTACTGTCCGAACCCACCGATAGAAGTTTCGAAGCATCTTGAACCATTCGTCACGGTGTTTCAAGCACAAGTCTTCACAATACAAGCTGTAGTAGAAAACCTCACCGAACTCAATATTCGGGAGAAGCAAATACTCATCTGCTCCGATAGTACTGCAGTTATCAAAGCTATCACAAGCCCTCTATTAGTATCGACATTGGTAAGGAAGTGCAAACACAAATTTTACAAACAAGCAACAGTGACCGACGTCAGTCTAACTTGGGTCCCGCGATACGAAGGTGTAACGGGAAACGAAAAAGCGGATGAACTGGCTAGGAAAGGAGCAGGAAACAGCCACCAAAACCCTGTAAAGGAAATAGGTGTCCTTATTTTATTAAAAGAGTAATAAACGAATGGGCAACCCAGGAATTCAGAAACCACTGGGTCAATCTTGCAGAACAGCAAAATCGGTAATAGATAAACCGACTAACAAAGTAGCTAAACGAGCTCTGAACTCAAACAAACGGAATCTAAGGCTAACTTACATAGACTTGGACTAGCAGAAACATCAACATGCCAAAGCTGTGAGGAGGAAGAGGAAGATCTGCGGCACTTCCTCTGCCACTGACCAGCAACAGCGAGACTGCGACATAAAATACTGGGGTCAGCACTGATACCGGATTTTGCGCACCTCAAAGAATTTTGGATCGGTGAGATCATGGATTTCCCGAAACGAAAAAAAAAGATCTCCCGACCATTCAAATCAAGACACTGCACAGTAATCCCTCCGACATTACCCCTCTTCCACTACAACTCTCCCACTTTAACCAACGGCCCCAACAAGAAGCCTAAGTGAGGAGCTAACAAAGCCATACCCTAACCAACCAACCAAAGCAACCAGACCAGTTAGGCAACTGCGACCAACTAAATATGGACGAAAATTTCAGTGATCTCTTTTATCTAAGGAGCGAAAATATCCAACTCGTATCCGGGATAGTAAGCGGCAACTTACCCAACCCCTACAGAGACAGATAAAGTGCTAATTTAAACCATGTTATGTGAACTTAGGTAACCAAATACTCGAAGGCTGTACAAAACAACTTATCTTTGATATTCCACTTAGTTTTTTTAAGCCACTGAGTAAAAAAAACTGTGGTTTTCAAAATTGCCGCCGCAGGCAAAACTAACGAACGAAAATGTTAAATATTAAGAGCGCCCTATCCGGGTTATGTAGATTTTCTTAATTTGTTGCGATGAAATGTAAGAAGGCAGGAAAACAGCCAAAAGGACACCATTAAGCTTAAGGTTTCCGTTTTAAGAATTTTAAGAATTTACATCATTAAAATTTGATGCGGCACAACGAGTAAAAACGAACAATACAAACCACAAGTAACTAATTTTGAATTGGATCGCCCTAAAATAATAAGAAAATATTTTTCAATTAAAAAAGGCAGTTTATTGGCTTCAAAATAATACAGCAACTGCAGAGGTGAATTTTCAATAGCCCCGGAAGGAACTCGAACAGATTAACGTAATGAGAATTTGGGGCTTACGAGATGAATTGAAAAGAGTATGGATTGCTTAACCGCTCCTTTTTAACATAGTGAGGATAAGAAACTGATTTACCAATCATTGAGATGTGGCCCGAGTAAGCTAAATTGCAGAGTTGAGGATGACAGATGGCAGAAAGGAACAGAAAGTCCAAAGGAAGTAGATGAATCTTCAAATAAAAGCCCCTATTGCGAGTGTCGTTCAGCAAATTTGGGTTTTAAGAACAGGTTTAGATAACACCTTGGGACTCGAGTTAAACGTTTGCGCAACTTTGCAAAACATTTGAATCTGCAGATCAGTTTGTGACTTTTTTATTTCTATTTTTTATTGCATAAGCTTAAGCGTCATAGACTATCTTTATAAAGTCGCAGTCTTTCCTTTTTAATTGCCAGCAATTTCTTATGTTTATCCTTTTTTCTATAAGAACTCTTTCTGGAATACTCTTTCAAGTTTGTAAGTTTCTTTTTAACACCGGTGATGGTAATTTTTATTTTATCATAAAACTTTATCAAAAGCTCCATCCTTTGATCCACTTCTTTGGTCTTCTTATGTTTCTTTTTCAGGACACTAGTTGGATTGCCACAAATTAGTAAATCCTCGTTTTCAGTCGTACCAATTGGTCGTAATTCCTCATCAATTTGCAGTGGTTCATGGATTTATAACTTATGACACTTTCCTGATTGCCTATCTATAAAACTCGTTTATCGATTAACACTTTACAATTTTTGGGGGTTATCATATCCAACTGTCTTTCGAAGAGATCAAGAGCAACGACGAGCCGAGATCGCATCCAAAAGAGACAGCATTATACAAAAACTCCATTTGCAACTAATCGCGAATATAATACTGCGAATTGGGTGAATGAAAATAAGTCGATATCGATATTCTTCTCTTACATCTTTAAATCGCTCTGTTAAGAATGCATTATAAGGGAAGCCATTAACCCTTGCTTGCTGGTAAATTAAACGAAAACAAATTAGAAAGCTTTTGATCGACTTGTTCATAATTCTATTGACCCCTCTCTTGTCTGCCTGATCGTAAGTTAGCTGCATTTGTTTCGAAGTTTTATTCTGACAAGAAGAATTCCAACTGCTCATTCATGGTCATGGGAATTCTCAATCTTCTGTAATTTTCACACATCACCTTAATCTTTGTGTGCCCAACACGACACATAACATTTTCACTATGATTCCATCGGGATTAATCCATCTAAACGCACCTCGGCGCATTAACCCTTCCACTCGTGCCAAGTCGGAGCATACACTCACAATTCACGTTGGTGAAAATGGAACCATATTCACATCCGATTAAATCGTTCGAGAGGAGGAGTAGTAAAGTGCGGTGGAGAAAAAAAAAAAAACGCCCACCCTACATGGAATCTGATCCTCAAATTACAGTAAGTATCTGCGGTTGCGGTGGTTGATGTAAGCGTACAATACCCTCGCCGCGAGGTAGTCCCTTACGCGACCAGGACACAGTTTTTATTATTTTTATTTAGTTAAAGGGGTGTTGGAGCAATGTCCTCGTTTGGAGACACTGTCTAGCGGGATGAATGTGTGCCTGGAGCAAAATTAAATCCAGAGAATCTGTCAGGAATCACAATTGAAGTATGGTGCGTTACGTTGACGACAATGTGGTGGTGCCTCTTGTGAATTGCGTGAGGCGGCAACGATATCAATGACACTTTAAGGGTGAAAAATAGTGACGCGGGTTTCTACTGCCATCGTGGGAATAATTAAATGTTTTGTGGGTGGAATTTGAGCTCTTCAATTACAGGAGTATCGTTTCATCGATTATTTTTTTTACCGTGTTCCTTATCTGCTTGATGTTTTCAAATAAACTTAAATGGGCTCCGGGAGTGAGCATGCGGTACAAACGATTGCCATGCATTTTTCAACAGGAACCTCACACATCAAGGTGATAAGAAACAGGTATCAACTGTGCGATTACTTTGTGTCAGCGAAATTAAGTGAGTGGGCGAGAATAGTGGAGATAAGCACTTGAGATGAGATGAGCCTGCTTGCTCATATTCCTGGGGCGTGTTCCAGATAAGCTAATAGTTGGACATGTACAAATGTCTGGAAGGCACAGCCGCTTTTAGTGGATGAAATATTCCAATATTAGTAAGTGGCTTAATGGCGATCACAGCACTTAATGCGGGTGAAATGGACGTTTTGGATAAATGGAGGAGGACACTTTTGCCTGGTGAATGTATGGCCATTGTGTGACTTGTTGGTGGTGGATTTAGATTTCATTTAAGATTCCATGGATAGAGTGGGTGGACGGTGGTTTTTGTTTAACACAGATTTTTGTTTCCGGGCTGTGAAGCCGTGTACAGAGTTGGGTTGAAATTTTAATTGAAACTATTTGCTTGGGATTTAAATTTAGTTGGTAACTATATTTTGAATATTTTGACTGGGATAAGTTACTACTTACTGATGCACCCGGCAAATAAGCTTTTAATAAAAAATAAGCCAGAAATAAAAAATCCGTGGTAATTACAGATTGTAACAAGCTTATAGTCGGAGACTTGTTATGAACAGAAGCAATTTGTTTTGTTAACTTTCCATTGGGGGTTCTTGTTGTGTGTCCAATTTTTCACATTCCATATTTTTGGGGACCATTCAGTTCTATTTTATTACTTTAGTATGCAAAGTTTCCTAAAATGTGTGAGCCTACTGGAAGACTCTGTTTTGCAAATGGAGGCAACTTTCGGTAATGCAAATGGAGAACACATGTCTGTAAGCCATTAAATACTGTTATGGCCCATATTTTAAGGCCATCTTGCACCAACTGGATAAACTATAACCCCTAAGCTGGCCGCCCCGAAGTGAATCGAATAACATGAAACACACCGAATGGAGGCCCCGTAGCTTGAACAAGCCTCGGGGCGCCAATAACGTGGACCAGTTGCAGACCCCCAGTCGTATCTAGACTATACACTTACGCTCTCTTTAAATTAAAAGAAGCAGTATACGATATTCAATCGGGTAAACTTTTTTTTAAGCTTCCAGAGTATGACTTGGTCTTAAAGAGGCATTATAGCCGGTCTTATTTAGGCATAAACGCGCCAAATTGAATCTCATGCGAAAGTTGAATTTGGTTGATGGCTCCTTTGGTACGGACAGTATTACTACAAGTTCGATAAATATTATCCATAAGACTATTCGTACGAAAATAAGCTTGGTGCTTTATAAATTCGGTGCATGGAATGCGAGTTTTGAAGTAAATGTCTTCGTTTTTTAAACGTTGTCAAAGTACACATAACATAATTATCTGACAGTTTATTCGACCCTAAGAGGTCCTTTATACAAGTTGATTAACAAAAAAATATTAATAATGCAGAGTTTTACAAAAATAAATGTTAATTAGCATTTTTTTTTTTAATTGTCCATCGAGAAGTTCTTATTGTCGGTTCCATTCCCGGAATTCAAAATTTTGTCATTTCTCCACGTACGTACTTATGTACATATCATATCTTGAGAACGATTAAAGCTGTCGAAACCAAATAAGTTTCGCCTCATTTTTTTATTTTTTTTATTTTATCGTAAACGCATTCGATGTATATGGTTTTGCCAAATGAAGTGGTCATCTATAGTAATGCCTAAATATTTTATGTTTATTGAGACTTATATGGCTTCACTTCTTCTGGTGATTGGGCAATCTTCATTCTGATAGTAAATGTTAACAGCGCCAGTTGGTATATTTGGTGTACCATGATCGTGACACCAACGGAAAAATTTGACAAACTCCTCTTGCATTATTGCCTTGGCGGTTTCTTGATTTTCGTGCTTCACAACTACAACGATGTCATCGGCGTACGCGAATGCCGAGAATTCTAAAAATATACGGAGTTCATAAGTGAACAAGATAAACAATATAGGTCCTAGCTTAGAGCCCTGTGGAACACCGTATAAAAATAACTTCTCTTCGCTGCTAGTATTTGATACCCTGACTCGCATATTCCTTCCCGACAGGTAGTTCCTAGTCCATTTGGCTTCTTTTCCTTTTACTCCGATTCGGTATAAACTATCTAGAAGCTTTTCACGTGAAAAAGAATACAAAGCTTTATTGAAGTCTACAAACATGAAAAGTATATGTTGACTCTTATTTAAAGCCATGTTTATCAAGTTAGACATATCTCCGAGTAGTTATCCAGTGCTCCTTCCTTTTTGGAAACCATATTGGTTTGGCTGCAAAAACTCGATGCTTTGTTATAAAACTGGTAAGGCGTCTAACAACAATTTCTTCCATACACTCCGTTTCTCCATTTTTTATTTTAGATTTTACCGTTCTGCATGCTGTGAGGTTGACTCAGTTGTTTTTGAATTCCCCGGTTGCCCAATTGCCAATAGCTGCCCTTTTTTTACTGGTGGTGTTATGGTTAAAATTGCTTCGATGGCTACGGCCGACCAACATACTAAATTGCTAACAGAAGGGTTGGTTTTATTCTACCAGAAGACTTGCTTTTGTTTCAAACCACAGGACTTTCCAAAGGCATATCTAGTTTGCGCTCTTAGCTTTAGTTGAACGTTCTCCCAGATTTTTCATCCCATTTAGTTTCTTGTCAATTAATTTCCAGTTTAGTATCTGCAATTTTGGAGATATGGAAGTCACTTATCTTTGTGGAAAGGACTGTTTTGTTACGGTTTACATTTACTCCATTTTCAATCGCCCATGTTTCAATGGTGTTTAGTATGTCCTGCATGATTTCGCCTATTGTGTTCAAATATTTTCCTTGAACCAGGATCGCTAGGTCGTCTGCATAAGCTTTACATTTGGCGCTTTTCAGGAGCCATCATTTAAAACCCACAAGAGAGGTGATATGATTCCTCCTTGTGGTGTCCCTGTTAGGACTTTACATCACCTTGTTTCATCTCCGATGGAGGCTGTGATGATGCGGTTTGAAAGCATATGTCCCACCCACTTGTTGATTTGTGGGTTTTTGCTGTAGACCGATAGGCCGTCTTCCATATTCTATATTTTGATGTTGTTGAACGCAGCTTCTATATCTAGCTCCACTCCTGCTGGATTTTCCTTTGAGAGACGCTTGTTGGTTGGGACCCAGCTGTGGTTTTTTTTGTTATCTGTATTGTAATGAGATTGTCATAGAATCTTTGTTAAGTCTTCATAACAAAATATATAAGACTTAAGGTCCGTAGCCTGTATCTTTTAGTAAATCCTCTTCTGTTTTAGGCAGAAAAATTTCCCTTACTTTGCCTCCTGGCACTGATTTAATTTCAACAGGATGAATAAAAGGCTCACCTTGCATCAAAGGCTGTTTTGAAAATACACTTCCTGAAGCGCTATGGAGTGGCCAGCTAGCTCTCCTGATCGGGTTCCTTTCGAGTTTTCTTGTGAGGTTATTTCGAAATTCCAAATTTATGTCAGCCGTCCAAGGACCCTACAGGATCAAGACTGGCAAGGGTCACGACAAAGTTTCAATAAGAAAGTTATTTTGCCACACTTTTCATTTTGCATATCTGCTGGCAGATGGTTAAATAATGTTTAATATACATGGATGAATTTTCGCCTTTCAAGAAGATATTCTGGTTCGTATGTTGTGGCGTAAGTTGTTGGAAGCAAAGATTATCAGAGTAAAGCTGTCTGCAAAAGAATTGAATTATCATCTGGAAATTTCAAATTACCATTATTCTTGATTGTTTAGATGAATCTACTGTTATTCTAGTCTAGAAATTTAAAAAAATCGTTTTTATTTTTCAAAAATATATCTATTGCTGACACGGCATCCAAACTGGTTCGTCCGGAACTAATCGAACAAAAGACATTAGGGATTCTCCGTTTGTATATAGTGTAATACAATTTACGAGAGTTTATCATCAGAGGAATCGTTGACTCGACGTTTGGGTTTAGAAACTCAAAATATTAATGCCTCTCTAAACTCTTTAATTGGGACTTTCGATCCAAAACATATTCATTCCGGACCGAAGATGATTGAGATAGCGACATTTATTGCTGTTTGAATTTTTAATGAAGGCTTCATTTCTATTTTACAAATGATGGAGCTAACGGGAATGAAAATTGGCCCGGAAGCTCATTCATTTGCGGATTGACCGCTCCGAGATACGAGCATCCAACGCATCAAAGGAGGCCAGAACTGATCGATATGAAGAGAGAAACGCGGAAAATAGTTCCGATGTATGAAGTAGGAATGGTAGATTGAATAAATTTTAGTCTATAATATCATTTCATGATTTAGGCTGCGAAAAACTTTAAACGTGTTTTTATCGAAACTTTTTTTTCTACTGGACCGATTTACCTGAAATTTTTAGAGAGTCTTCTTTATAGACTTGTCTATATCTGGAACTATCCTCATCCCCATCCCCAGTCAAAAAAAGTGGTACGAAAAATGTTCCAACTTTTCCGCAGTTCCAGACATTATTCTAGATTAATAATCTTTTTTTTTGTTTGGTTTCAGATTGCTACGAGGGTTGAAATCGTGATTATGGTTACGCGTCAATTTTTTTAGACCCCCAATTCATCAATTGCTAATTTCTGAAATTTTCGATTTTTTTTTATTTTTGTCTGTATTCTTGTTATGTAAATAAATAACTAATAAAGAAATAGATATTAAAAATATTAATTGCCTTTTTTTTATGACACTTCAATAATTACATGAAATTCATGCCTCTAGAGAAGAATACCCCCTTAAGATACCCCAAAAACTGTCGGACATAAACCCTGCATTGAAGAAAGGACGTAAATCGATATCTTCCAGAAAATTGTATGTTCACCTCAAAATGTGGATACCTCATTTTCAAGCTTAAAAAAACTTTAATTTAGCTTTAGGTTTTTTTTCCCTCATAACTATGGAAAGTTGAAACGGGTGCTCGCCCCTTGTGAATAAGTAACCAGTCATTTGACCATCACATCATCCATCCAAAAAAAAGGAAGAGAAAAACAAATGTGAGGCTCCTCCGAGGTCCACTTGAGATACGCACGCCATGGGGATGGACATATAAATTGCTGGGTTCGGCAATGTTATATTGACGACGGACGTAACCATTTGGTTTTTATGATACGTGAATACAGATAGGGTGAGTGCCACTTGAGTGACATGGACTCTGGATAATAGAGGAATAGCTAGTTTACCTCAGTCTCTCTGCTCCCTGGAGACTTGGCGAAATTGTCTTAAAGGCAGAAATGATTTATGTGTGAGCAGCACTAGTGGCGTTTTATTTGCCATCATATTTCGTTTATTTTTTTCGCTCTCCTTTCTGCATGAGTTTTTGGATATCAATTTGAAAGCAAATATAAATAGGAAATCCCCAGGACATATGTTGCCTCCTCAGGAAACCAATTTATTGAGAGAAGACCAATTTGCAACGTAAAAAAAAACATACTCGCAGTATCCTTATCGTATTCATTTATTTCAATTCAATCAAATATCCTCTTTCATTCGACATACTTGGACGCACTTAAGCAAGAAGTTAATTAAGCTGGCCCAAGGATCCTTATTATTCCACCACTCAAGCCCACTTCTGACAGCACTTGTGTGGAAAAAGTTTTTTCATTCTAGGACATTCGAAACGGGTTGATAATGCCCGCAAAACTTTTTTAATGGGCCATCTTTTGGTATCGATTTTGTCTGTCAAGGACCGACCTACAAGAGGCTCTAATTGTGGTATTAAGCGGTAATTGCCGCCGTGCCGGTACTGAAAGTACTAACCCCTTTTTCTTCTAGGACCATAAACGAGCTCATTATTTAATTTGTTTTTGTTTACGCTGGACAAGCATCGTGCTTGTTTTATTTGTATCTGAGAATAGCTTTCGCTTTGACGTCGACATTTCTTGGCCTATTTAACGGATTTAGGCAAAGGTAAGGCCGTTAAATTTGCATTTTTTTTTTCGGTGGCAAGGCTTTCTAAAAAATAAAATAAAATTCATGATCCTTAGAGTGGTTACAGTGACGTAGGAGTTCGACAAAGTGGTATGGTCTGAACAAAGTGGGTGGATTCGTCTTCAGGATTGAGGCGTTCTGTTCTTTTTTATGAACTTATAATAAGAACGTTAAACGCGATGTTATCACGAAGATAAATTTCGAATTAAGTCACGCAGTGAGTGTGAACGATGACAAATTACGCAAAGTTATTATGACACGAAATATAATGAATGCCACGATAAAGTTGCAACACGTTACATTCCAGAGGAAAGTCGTCTAAGTGATGAAGGGTTAAAGACCCGAATATTCACCAAACGATAAAAATTCAAATCAATGTGGTTACAGGACCAAACATTCGACGACTGGCTTGGTTTAAAGAATAACCAAAGTTGCAGTGTCTTCCTTGCCGTCTTTGTCTTTGATAAAGTGTATTTTAAAGGCTTGAGCAACATGAGGTATTACCTTTGGCAGCAGGCTTTATAATCATGGTGCTCAAGCAGAGCAGGAAAAGTAAAAAACCTTCACTGTTGAGAAAATTCCAAAAGTAGCTATTGACATTTCGTCAAACGTGTGAGAAAGAAGTCTCGCGAGATTTCCTGGCTGCCTTCCCATAGCACGTTCAAGCAGACGTCCCTGTTTAAGATGCAGGGGAAAATGAGTCGGTCAACGACACCGATGAAAAAGAAGTACAACACAGGCGGTCATCGCGGATTCGCATTTGGACAAATCAGACAGTTTCCCGTTTGTGACCGACAAGGTTAAGAGAAAACATTCAAAAGCTCCAGCAACAATAACATTGGGATAAGTGTCAAAAGCAGCATCGAAATCTGCAGCAGGTCGATTTTGTTGTTGTTTATATAAAAACGGTAAACCGATTGTCAAGATATCGGGTTGTCCAATAGGGACTTGACAACTTTGAATTCAATTTGTGAACGCATCCTTTCACTAATCATCGAACTGTCATTGTCAATTTATTCATTTTCTTCACGGTAAAGTACGCGAAGGAGAAACGTCTGCAAGTTATAAAAATTTTCTACCGAAATAAGAAGTCGGTGACCGCAATTTTATGTGCGTTAGTTAGTAAGTTAAGTGCAAAAATTTGAGTCTTCATATTCGTTGTGTTTTGTTGCCGTGTCAGTGAGGCATCGGGTAGGTCTACGTTCTCTAGAATTGGTTATTGCTCAGACCACATTATGGCGCATTTTGCCTAAGGATCTTGGTTTACACCCAAACAAGACCAAGCTAACTCAGTAATGAAGTTCATTTTGGCTCAATAAGTTCGTCAATAAGCAAAATATGCGTTATTGGTCGAGTGAAAATCCACATTTGCTCCTTGAATCACCACTTCATCCACAAAAAATAACTGGTTGGTGCGGTTTGCATCCCGGCGGCGTTATTGGGTCATATTTTTTTCGTCGACTGAATTGAATGGCCAGCGTTATCGCGCCATATTTACCGATTATTTTTGGCCCGAATTGGAAGATATGGACTTGTACGACATGTGATTAAGAGAGGGTGGTGTCACACGCCACATGGTGCCACAAATGGGCCAGTCGATTTGCAATCTCGTTTGTGCGTGATAAGACGCCTCTGGATTATTTTCTTTGGGGCTACGTTACATTCCAAATCCTTGGTTTATGCCAACAAGCCGATGACGTTGGAAGAGCTCAGAGCCAAAATTGAACGCGAAATAGCGGCCGAAATGTGTGGCCGAGTCATCAAACGAATCCCGCGGTGGCCATGTGAACGAAGTCAAGTTGCATTCATCAATGTATTGATTATACTTCAAGCTGATAGTAAAGTTTTTGAAATATTTCAAATGGTTTGCGTTTTATTTAAAAAAAAAGTTGTCCAGTCCTTACTGGAAAATCCTGCACATTGCAAGAAGACCATGCAGCCAATAGAAAACTACACTTCACCTGCTCGGCCAAATAAGGAAGAAATAACTAACGAGCGCAATTAAAGCCACGCCATATATCAGTCCCGGCTCAACAAGGATAACCAATTCAACGCCTTGGTCAAAGAATTTGTGAAGGGTATGGACTTGATGGCGGCAAGTAAGGACAAGCAGATCCTTGGCGAAGGACTTCCCTTGCAAAAAAGAATAAACCCTGTGTAGAAAATGCCTAAGCTTTGGTTTTGTCGCTTTCTCGCAAGTGCAAGGATGAACCAAGTAAATGAACTCGGACCAAAACAAAAGAAGACAAAAAATTCTGTGACCTATAAGGTAGAGAGGGACATCAAACCAAATTCGACAAAAGAACAACATAGTCAAGGTCGGCAAAAAGCAGGAAGTATGCGCTGCACTTAGTACTAAGAACTTAGTCTTTTGCTCACATGTTCAAGACTTAAAACAAAAATTCAAACCAGACTACAATGGCGCAGAGTTACCGCTTTTCCAGAAATATTATAACTTAGGATTTGCCTTTTTCCTTTTATCCTCAAGATAGTTGTTTAAAGCAGTCTAATTTCAATTCAGAATAGTTGCTTTTTCTCGGCTTGAGAGTCACAAACCTTTGAAATTATTTATTGTTCCTCTTTCTGTTTTTTGGAGGCACTTAATTTCAACCTTTTTTTGAAGCTCTATGATCACGGCCGAAGTAAGAGACAAAATATAATTTATTAAAGAAAAAAAATAGATGCGGAGTAAGAATGGAGCCCTTTGGCACGCCAGCATTTATGTAGTTAATTGAAAACTTGAAACTATACATCAAAATTTGTTTTGAACGGTCTGCATGATACAAAACGTGATTCCAGTTTTCTTTGGGATATAACATAAGATAACCAGTGGACTTTTTGCTACGAAAACCACACTACCGGATGTCAAGAATCTTCCCTGATTCGATGTATTTCATAAGGTCATAATTTATCAGCATTTTTATGAGCTCAGAAAGAAGCGATTTTACTGAAATAGATCTAAAATTGGAACTGGGTTGGGATGGAAAAAATCAAAAGAGTATATCACTTGAAAAAGCTTACGTAAAGGTCGTGTAAGCAAAAAAGAACACCTCTCCGGAGAACCATCTGGAATGTGGAGACTCTTAAAACCTATATTACTTTGCGTACCTGAAAGGAGATTCGTCTCATGAAGTATTTGAAGCATCCAAGGAGAGGAGGAAACAAAGCATAATCTTTAAGCTGCTGGACAAATTGCTGCTACCAGATCTGCATTGCTGACCGAGCTGACAGCTGGAGTCTCATTGTTAACAAGAATTGGGGTGGAAGTTGAAGCACATTTTTACATTTTTCACGAACTTTCAAAAATTCTTGCGCATTGTAAAATTTGGTCCTTTCTTACTTGTTTATTCTTAAAAGAAACCCATGAGATGGTTTTTCTTTTAAAGGTTTTCTTATCCTTATGCAAGTAGCTTCTTATCAGCTCAAGTCGCACCGTAGACCTGTGAGGGTTGAAGTTATTCTTATAGAGGAGGACAGTGTTTGTGACCATATCGGCGGTGGTATCCACGTCGCTATCGAGGAAGCTTAATTGATATAAGCAATTCACCATTTGCTGGTTCGATTTAGTGAAAGGAAATTAGGGTTGCCTTCGACTGCTTCGAGCTAAAAGGACTTATCCAAGTCAGAGGTCAGCAATTTCAATGTATAACTCTAATTTTCGACAATTGCGTAATCCGTGAAGGCAATTTCTTGACAAATACTAAATCAAAGGCATTTAATTAAATACAACAAAATCGCATTTCGAGCTGATCATAAAAACTAGATGGTTTTCAGAGAGCAAACCCATCTCCAGATTGCCCAAAGTTTATTCGACTTCGACTATAAGTCAAGCAATGATGAATTCCATAAATCAATTTATTTACGACTTTGGGTCGTCCTCTTGAAATGTGATGATAGTGGACAATAAAACGGTGAAAATATTTTACGACTCCGAGGACATTTGCATCAATTCCCGCTTTCTTCCGGAACGCCATTCGTTTTATATCACTTAGATTTTCTATTCGAATGAACTTAATCAACTGTTAACTCCGGTCTTCAACTTAATTTATGTAATTGATCAAAGGATGTTGTGTTTTGTGGTAGCTAGAAACATTACCATGGCAAAATGGTCATCTCCGGCAGTGTTACATAATTTATTCGTTGACGTAATTGAATCATTATTGCTGTTGGGTGTGGTCACACAGATGGGTGGCCAATAAAATTCTCATCGGAAAGGATTATGTTGGGATTTTGTCGATGTGTAATGAGCTCTCATCAGGAGACAGCAGTGGCAAGGTGTAGCAGCAGCAGAAGGTTTACAAAAGTTGGCAATAAAATTCAGTCATTATGTGGCAACCGTAAAGGTAACATTAGCTTTATTGGTCCTTAAAGTGCGATAAGGGTGCTGAGTTACAAGTGTCGAAGTGCATTAATTTTTAGTGCCAAAGTTATTGGGTATTTAAGGGCAAAGTGCTTGTAAGTAAGTAGCCCGGCGGACCATGGTCGAAGTGATTAAGTTAGGAAGTCGGGTTGAGTGGAGTAATGTTCTTTAATTAATATTCGGTTTTATTCACATTTTGACATTGACAGAGTGGCTCCGGCGGCAGCAAGCCGTAAATCAATTTATGTGCAGAAAACAAAAGTTATGAACGTTGTGGTCCATGGTGAGTCACTTTTAGTTGCGGGCGATTTACAGCTTATGAGAGATTGCAAACGGATAAAAGTATACTAAAGGCTATATGCCATGGTAGTCTTTTTAAATGCGCTTTTTTGGTTTTCAAAAAGTTGAAATGGCCCGCCTTGGGGCTACCCTTACAGCACATATTTTCTTTATAGCAAAACTCAAGTAATAGAATTAGCACTAATTTCTTTATATAACATAAATAAAAGATTTACTTAAGCGAACTTTTTTAAGTCTTTTAAAAAATACAATTTTTGATTTTTAATACCATTAAGCGCGCTCAACTAATGTGAGTTTTTGTTATACCTATTTACGGGACAGGCTTTTTTTATTTTCGTCCAGGCATGAAAATATTCACACGGAAGATATTTGGGCCCGATTTGAACAATATTCTCCTCTTATCTTATAAGATATTACAATTTT
Source organism: Orthonevra nobilis (assembly GCA_963555765.1). NCBI lineage: Eukaryota > Metazoa > Arthropoda > Insecta > Diptera > Syrphidae > Orthonevra > Orthonevra nobilis. The sequence goes on from OY743225.1 coordinate 129,889,052, forward strand.
CTATCCTTGTAGGCCACAGGAATATTCCTATCTGATTAGACCAAGCTTCCTGGAATTCGCCAATATTTGAAGCTCTAATCAGCAAATTTCCACCCGATTTAAAGATACTCTAAGCTGGAGTGTTGTTGTACATTCTCTCGGATTTATGCCTTTTGTGCTTGATTAACATCATTGAACAGCTCGTAAGGTTTGCAACGTCTGTTGCGTGGGCTCTTGCATGCGACGTTAAGCATGACTATCCCTCGATAATTGATGGAAGAAATCGTTTTTGTTGGTGAGACATCTATATAGGGTCTTCCAGTCGTCATCTGTGTACGATTCCATGGGAATCAGTGATTCTTTTACATTATTGGGGATATTCGGTGCTTGTTTTGAAGCATTTAGCAATTCTTCTAACTTTTTGTTGTAAAAATTGCGTGTAACAAATATTTCTTTAGCTGGGAGACTGGACTTGGACTTTTCTCCTCATCTGGCTATGTGCTCACCACTTGCTGCATTAGGCACTTCTTTGTAGCTTCTTAATATGCGCCTCATCTGCCAAACTTTTCATCATACCATACATCTCGTAGCAAGTGTAGCCTAAAGTGGTATTACTTTCCGAGTTGGATTGCGGCACTGTAACTACATATTGTTGATTGTAGTGCCTTGTTGTTCGTTTGAGAGGCTTTCTCTGCTGGCTCTAGCTATTTTCGGTTTGCTGTGGCATCCAAAGTTTACCTCCATATTGTAGCCTGGTGCAGCCTACTTGAATCGGACAGTAAGACTCTAAATCGAGCTGTCGGTATCTAGCCCGCCGAGCGTTTGTTCAAGCATAATGTTTTATTAGTGTCCTTTGTCAATCAGCATGCTTTAGATTCTGCTGGTAGATGTACGTCGGTGGATAGCCAGGTTTTTGTGCTCCCTTTTTAGTCAAACTTTTTATATCTTTTGTTGCTTCTTTCAGGATTCTTGCTTGCTCTCCTATTAGACTTTCCGTTTGCTTACCTCTTAGAGATCCTTATGGATACGCTGAAGTTGAAGGACTAATATCCAGAAGAATAACTTTATTTAACCATGATCAGTTTCACATACTCGATAGAGCCTATCAGTCCCGATTAGGAGCGAATAGTGTAAAGTTTTTTTTTTTTTTGTCGATCCCAGCTCGGGCGCCAGTTATTGACATTCCATTCGTAATCAAATAAACTGTAATTCAAATACAATTTTTTTACGTATACATATTTGGTTTTTCCGAATACACAGACTTCCAAATCCGAGTCTGCCTTGCGTATGCTTGGCCTTTGTAATGCCCAAATCACATGCTAATGTCGGTATCTTCTGCATACCTGGCGGATGTAGATGATCATCCTCGGATTTGAGTCCAAGCCTTACGCTTTGTCGTTTCATACCCTTTCTTTTGAGCAATAAACTTATATCGAATTAAGGTAATGAAATTTGCACTGATCTGTTTTTTTCAATTTTAAATCTTGGACGAGGTACGCAAACGATAGTAAGGAACGTCAGAAAAGTTGATCTTCAAATCAATGTCGGGACAGCTCACACTCGAGACTTTGACGAAGTAATATCATAGGAAATCGATGCTTCTTAAGTTTCTCCAAACAATGTAGATCAAGGAAGAAAATCAGGCTCTACAAGACACTCATCTTGCCAGAATGTGGGATGATAAGCAAGACGGCAGAATGGAGACCTTTCCAAGAAAAAATTTCCCGTTGATTTAGCGTTCCAGTTTGTGAAAAGGACAATTGCATGAGTAAAGATATTGATCTTGTCTTCCCAACTGGCAGCTGCGTGAAATGAATAATTTGATCAAAGATGATTGGTTGATTGACCTTTTCGTGTCCCGAAGGGAAACCCCTTAAATTTTTTTTTGTAACACCTTGAAGATCTACCTTCTAATATTCTTAATCGTGACTCTCAAATTTCAACCATTTGTTGTTCGTAGAAAGTCGACTGGCTCTAGCTCTAACGTGATCACTCCTTCTTGCCAAAAGACCATGAACATGGGTAGCATTAGGAGTGCCTTATCAAGAATTGTATTCCTTGCCATAAAACTGTTTGTTAAGCGATATGACATGTACATGCTTCTAGTTTACGAAACAGGAGATCTTCAGACACATCAGTCCACGGACTGGCACACGGTTTTTATGAGGAACGTATCTGACTCGGAACTTCTGGAAGTTAAGGATGCTCCTTATATACTGAATTCCACATAGACAGCTAATTTTTATTTTTAACTTATCTTTTCTGTTCTCGGAAGATGATTAAAAGTTCAGCTGTATCTTCTTACAAATTCGTTTGTATAAAGTATGAATTCACAATCCTTTCTCTTTCAACTTTTTTTTCTAAAAATGATTACGTTAAAGACTCATGTAACCCAAGCAACGTGAGAATCATCTCAGGTGTTGCTCCCGATTCCCCTTCATCCAGTACATGCTTCCAACAGCAATATCCTTGCAGTCATCCGCAGCACATTACAGATTCATGCACAGAGTTTTCACAAGAAATGCAAACATGAGTAAGTGTATAGAACAAAGTTCAAAGTAAACAAACAGGACTCTTCAGGAAGCATAAAAAAAAGTTACCAAATAACGAGAGTAAAAGTTTGGTTTTAAAAATTATTTAACATGGAATTTTCAAGTGCTGCGAAGGATAATGCGAGTATGCCACTGGCTTCGCCACTGCCAACGCAGCGCCGCGCCGTTTATGAAAATTGAAGTTGTTTTGAGGAAGTTTGCCCTCATCCTTAATTTATCCCACGTACAAGGACTCGCTGCGTAACTAAGTGGTATTTTATTTTTTTTGCAAAGAAGACTGCAGTAAATAGATTTAAATTGAATAAAAATGTTTTGAAGATGTTTTAACGTCTTCGAAAAGCGCAAGGAGGATATGACTAGCTGGCATAACATTGGAGCTCATTATATGAAAGGATTTTTCAAATGCTTAAAAGTTGTTCAACGAGTCCTTTGGACGGACAGACAATTCCGCTTCTAAAAGTGGGTGCATTGAAATAAATTTAGTTTTTCAGTGAATTTTCGTGTGTTCTTTTCAGGACGAGAATAGTGCACTTAGTTGCGACGGAAGTGAGTATAATTTCCTGACGAAACTCTCGATTTAGTAGTACGTGACAATGAGTGCTTTGGAACATTTAAGGGAGGACGTAAGAGAGTGCAGTCAGGATAAAACTGAATTTTCACACCTGATGCCTTCGACGTGATGCGATGTGGATGATACCTATTTTTCTGTTGTCATTAAGTGTAACGTGTCATATCCTTTATTACTCAAGAGATTTAAAGCAAATAAATGATTTAAATATTTATTTTTTAGTAAATATCTTTTTTTTCGTTTAAAAATTTCATAGAAATATCTATCGGCGCCTATTGTGAACATTTTAGAATTTCTTTTTTTTTGAATTTCGGTAAAATTTTTGAAATAGGTGAATTTTGAATAAAATAATATATTGGAAATTGGCAGGACATCGGTAAAAACCTATTCTCACCGCATTAGATTTATGATTCATTTTGAGGGTGACTTTCATTTTGATTTTGACTGCCATCGAGGAGACCGCGTCTACAAACACTGCCGAAAAGTGAGCAGGAGCAGTAAGAAAGTCTGTTTGATATTATATGGAACACTCATCTCTTTAACTATTTCCTTTCTCATCCAAATGAGATCGAGAGACACAAAAACCTTTTCTTTGAACTATGACTGCTTTATACCCGGTTTTGTCCCATAATTTTTGGACACTAGTGGTGCAGATTCAAATGCACGGTAACATCCTGCACCAAATTTTTCAATACCTCTAGTCCAAGACCAAAAGTTGTGTCATCAATGTTAAAAAGTCAAGCTTCAGGTAACTGTTTTTAGGAATTTTGTAATACAATTATCTCTTGGCATTCTACCATAAGTTTCCGCCTCAGGAGACTTGTTTAAATCATTTATTGTGGTTTATTTCTGTAGATGTGTCTGACAGTGGGGAATAAACGAACAACAATCCTATCAGAAAAATCACTTGAAACAAAAAACAACTGATTTGAAATTGTAAATTTTTTAAAATTTAAATTGTTCAAAATTTCCTTACTCCGATAAAATTTGTTTCCATTAACAAAATCCTTTTGAATTTTTTTCCCTAACTTATCTTCTTGTTTTCAAAAAATAAGCTGGCTTTTGAGACAAAAATGAGAACACATTTGTAAAAGATCCTTTATGTAATGGACTACCGGTTTTTCAAAAATCAATGATTTATTGTCATGTTGCAAAATAACTTTATCGTGTCTTTCGACCGTTTTTCCTTCAGTGCTCGGCACAAACGCATCAATTGTCGTCGGTAGACCTCGTCTATGATTGTTGCATTCGGTTTTAGCAGCTCATTACACAACACCCTTCTGGTTCCCAAAATGCACAGCCTAACCTTCAGGCCATGAATATTCTGAACGGCCGTCGATGTTGAGGCATGTCCGGGGTATCAATACGTTGCCCGACGTTTTGGATTATCGTAATGTACCCATTTTTCATCACCAGTGACGATTCGATGCAAAAAAGATTTCTTTTTGTGGCGTTCAAGCAGCATTTCGGACATGCAAAATCGGCGTTCGACGTCTTGTGGCTTCAATTCATACGGCACCCAATGTCCTACCTTTCGGATCATTCCCAATACTCTCAAACTATCGAAAACTTCCCGCAAATGTTGCTTTGATGGCACGAATGTAGACATTTTACGGCTTTACAAAAACTTGTGTGTTTTCACTAATGACCAATTACCTAGACTGAAATAATTAGACAATGACATGAATGTCATGGTCGAAATTCACCTCAGAGTAATAGATATGAAGTTGTCTGCAATAACGACATTTTCAACCGGTAGTCCTTAGCTTAGTAGTGAAGCTCGTCTGTATTTAGGCCCATATTACAGATAATCGTTGGCTTAGTAGTGAAGCTCGTCTGTATTTAGGCCCATATTACAGACAATCGTTGGCTAAACCTGTCCACCAATTTTCGGTGAATTTTCGAAGGCTTAACCAAGATTATTTTTGAGAGGCAAACGCGTCAAATCGCAGTTTCTTGGCGGCCACAAAGACTGGTTCTACGAGTAATGAATTTATTGCGCTAGATTTTTATGTGCAAATTCTAAATTTCTGGCCTAACGAAATGGGTTATCGTGTCTCGTTGTCGCTCTCCATCTACTGAAATATTTCTTGTTTTGTCGTTTTGAAAAAAAAAAAATTTAACCATTCTTTTAAGATTTTGGACCTTGTAAGCAAATAATTCGAGATCTTTATGCAAAGATCTCCTCCGGATGGCGTTAATAATATTCAGTTGCTGAAACGTTGAGGTTCTCGTTGGGTTCATTTATCAGTCCCGCAAACTTCTTTACACTAGCTACAGTTTGTGTATTATTTCAATCATAGCCTACCGGTAATATTTCAGTATGGCAATGCAGCCCACCTTGGAATTTAATTGCAGTATTTTCAAGCGATGTTAAAACGTAAAACTTATCCACCTCGTTATTCGAAAAAACTTATAATACTGAGTGTCTGTAATCTTTTTGAGTGCATTTAAGCTGTCATTGCTAAAATGCCTTGTAATTCAAAAATTGAAGTCTATTGTGAATTCTTGCTGACGGGGATACTTAAAACCGCTCACTTTGTGAATACGTCATCTTTGCTCGCCTGAACTCTGCTGGGACGGCATGATTTTAGTAGTCTTTAAGGAGACAAGATTACTTAACCGGGCGCCTCTTACTTTCCAATTGCTTGGACCTGGGACTTAAAACGCTTTAAGTGTCTGGTAAGATGGGTTCAAAATATGAGGTTTTTGGAAAAAAGAAGAGTTTACGTTTGGTGTCTTGCTAACGTAAAGATAGTCGCTAGATTGCCAAAGTTGCCTTTGCCCTTACAAAGAGACTGTTTTATAGCCAGCAACTCAATCCTAGATTAAAAGTTATCAGCTACAAGGACCTCATTCAGCCTTTACTCGTGATGCCCCTTGAGGTTAACGCGGGAGCAAGCTTAATGGAAATGATTCGTTTGATTGAGCTCCACAGTCTGAGTGCAGAAAATTCTATCCCAAGGAGCTCCTACACAACAGGGCAGACATAATAAGAGTAGATAATTACAGTACGAAGCTGACACGAAGTCATGTTGCTAGAACAATTAACTCGGTCAATAATATAATCTCTGGGGTTTTCTACCTCAATGATATGTATCACGTGTGTGTACGCCTTAATGGCTTTATTTCCCCAGAGTCCTTCTTCAAGCTTGACTCGATAGGTCTGAACCAGGATAGCTATGATTAGCTGTAACTTTTATGCAGGTAGGGATCTAAAAGAAGAAGAACGTCAGCACCGCCAATTCTGGTGGTTGGCAGAAGACATGGAGAGAACTCTTTCGTCGTATCTTTCCAGCGATGAGAAGTTCATAAGGACCAAGTTGGTCGCCGTCCATATGCTATAAATATTTTCTTTCCGTTTGAGTGGTGGCTGACTTAAATAGGTCAAGGACCTTTAGTTGAGTTAAGTATACAAGCAAGAAAGGGCCATCCACATTTAAAAGGGTTTTCAAATAAGGATTTAATAACTTTGCTTTTTTTTTAAATAAAACGCAAACCATTTGAGATTTTTCAAAAACTTTACTATCGGGTAACAGTTCAATCAAAACGCTTATGGACTCGATTTCGTTCATATGGCCACCGCGGGCACATTTGCAGCGGTCGATTCGTTCGACCCAATTTTCGATGACTCGGCCACAAATTTCGTCCGAAACGGCCGCTGTTTCACGTTCAATGTTGGCTCTGAGCACTTCCAACGTCGTCGGTTTATTTGCATAGTCTAATGACTTAACGTAGCCTCAAAGAAAATAACCTAGAAGATTTAAATCGCACGAAGGAGGCTGGTCATTTCTTGAGATAACACGCGAATCAAACTTACTCTTCCATAAATTGATTGAAAGGTGTGCTGTGTGGCTTGTGGCACCATCCTGTTGAAATCATATGTCGTCCAAGTCCATATCTTCCAATTCGGGCCAAAAATCATGTAATCATGGCGCGATAAGTTTGGCCATTCTCATTCTCAACCGCACCAACCAGTTTTTTTTGTGGATGAAGTGGTGATTCATGGAGCAAATGTGAATGTGAATTCTCCCGACCAAAAACGCATATTTTGCTTATTGACGAACTTATTGAGCCAAAAATGAGCTTTGTCACTGAAGATGATTTGCGATGAAATTCATCATCTTGACGCATCTTCTCCAGAGCACAATCGGAGAACATACGTCACTTCAAATAGTCCATCGACTTCAATTCTTGAGTCAGCTTCATCTTGAATGGGTTAAAATCAAGATCCTTACGCAAAATATGCCATAATGTGGTGTGAACAATGCCCAATTCTTGATAACGCCGTGGAATTGATTGATTTGGATCGATTGCTAAGGACGCCTGAACGGCAGCGATATTTTCGACACTTCGACATGATGTGTTTTTTTCAAGAATTTTGATATGATTTCGAAAGAAGAAGTCAAGCTGTCAATTTTGAAACAGTTTTTGTTTTATTTTTTTACTGCTAAATCATTTTTAAAGCAAACCTTTTCAGGTTTTCAGATTGGATTCCTCAGCCTTATTTATTTTCAAAATATGCGAGATAAACGTACGTGCTTACGAAAACAAATGCAGTGCCGTTCGAAAAATGTTGGTCAAACCCTGTACTATTGCTCTGGGTTCAAAAGCACCTTAATTGGACTCAATGCTTTCTCATGTTTTCCGACAAATCAAAATTTAATCTGCATATCGGAGATGAAAGGATTGTTGCGCGAAAAGAACCAAAGAAAAAACTGAGCTCTGAATGCATATTACTGTTGCCCCACGAAAATGAAGGTGTGATGGTCTGTGGATGCTTATGTGGAGATAAAAAAGGTAGAATGGTCTTCTAAGAATCAAAACAGAACTGCGGAAATGAGTTTGAGCCTTACCGTATGATTAATATCAAGCTTTTAAATAAGCTAGAACTTTTATGACTAAAAATAATATTTGCATTTTTTTTAATTTCTTAGGCTAAAAAAGAATACGATGTAAATAATGTCGATGTATTAAGTTGGCATCCATTCAGTCCAGATCTGTCTGACCAATTATGAAACTTAAGGTTGCGAAAAATCGTCCGTAGTCAATTGAAAACCTAAAAGATTAACATATTTACATAACCGGACCTGGAACATCATACCTGCATGGAAGAGCAAATGAACTTGCTAGGAACGGCTCTGTCCTCGAAGTCATCTGTATGTACTCGTACATATGTATGTAGGTGCAGACGCTTCTTGGTCACATTTTCCTACACATGAAGGAAAATGAAAGAATCTCAGCAGCTTTATAACTTCTAGAAAGATCAGGCCCGCATGCCTGAACAGCATAAACAGCAATGAGATTGCCGGAATTGTTGCAGTCATCACAGTCAATTTTGCTGCAAGAATAATTTCTTATAATAATTTATGACCACTCAGAATTTGTCTCCATAAATTTAAAAAAAAACCCATATTCTATTATAATTCCATTTGATCTCCAGGAGCGGATTAATTTTGCTATGACCAGAATAATGATGGAATCTATTTATACTCACAAAAAAAAAATCAAGCACGCTTGTCTACTTTGGATAATGCGACACAAGTCCTTCCACTAGAAAAGTCCATGTCACGTAATACTTCATGTTTACCTTCATCTCAAGGCCACTTGTTTCTCATATTGAATTCCAACACAAGCACTGACTAAAGATGTCTTATGACAATATTTGATTAAAGAAATATTGCTTGTCGCCATGTCTCCGGTGACTAATACAAATCCATTTGAATATTATGAAAAAATTTCATTGCTCCTTGATGCGTTGTTGTCGTTTGCTCTGCATTCGCAAATATTGCACGTTTCTTTGATTCGTTTCATAATTCAGTCCCCTTAACCATATTCTTCAATGAAGTCCAGCGACCTCTCAAGGCATTTCCATCACTCGATGGGTTGGAAAATTTAAATGACAAAACAAAAAATTAATAATTATTCCCACTGGACTAATTTCTCTCTTCACGGAGTAGATAAACCCGCCAACGGTGTCGCTCCTCTTCAATCGGTAAAATCTAAATGCCAGCTTCCCTACACATACATCCTCTTCTTTTTAAACAGTCAGCTTCAAGCTCCTCATACTTTAATGAACCAAGTTAATTGTCCATTACGAAAAAAAAACGCGGAGAAAAAAACAAAAACAGAATTTCACAGGACGAACAGAACGTAGAATTTTAATTAGGATCTAATAGCCTTGAAGCTGCATTCCCATGTCAAATACATACGACGGTGCAATTTAGTTTGTTTTTTTTTTTCCTTTCCAGGAAAGAACATGTCGCTGAGTGGGAAGGAACTCGTATAAAGCCATTTGCTTAATGAGGCTTCTTACAACAGCCCTTACCATAGTCTACATTTTTAAGGTAATTACCTGATCCACATTCTGTATGGCTCGTCGGTTTGTAGAAACGATTCGCCTCATCTCACAAATCGATAGGACTGTCGTCCTGACAACAAGTTGATGAATTCCTTATTTAACACCAACCTTCAAGATTTAAATAATCAATCGGGAAACCAGCATTAATGCTTTTTATGATGACGATTCAACATGAAACAAAGCGTAGCACATTAGGTCTTATGGCTGTAGCTGTAGCTGTAGGAAGTGCACCCTCAGCCTGATGGGCATAATAAAGTCTATTACATCATTTAACCGAATTATTGACGGAATGCGAAAGTATTCTGGCGCACATCTCGTATGTGGTAGTTAATGCCTAAGCATTGCCTTGATATTAACGAACCTCAAATGTACGGAGTAATAGAACTTTCTACCGAGAACACTCTTGCCATTAAGCCATTGTAGACATACGTTCTTGCTGTGACAAGGGTGATATAAATTAATAAGTTAACGCTCAGTGTGTCGAGTCCCGGAAGATTGTTGCCAGGTAAAGTACATGGCCATCATCATTCGGATGTTTTTATTTTTAAAGGATAATAGAATTTTGATTTGATAACGACGCTTATTTCACACATTTTAATTCGAAACGTGCTAGACAGAAGTTCCCCAGACTAGCTTGACACATTTAAAAATCCATGTTTCTTATCTTTTCTTATTGTATAATGTAGTAACCCTCAGGGATTAATGATTGCTCTTACAATGAGAGCGAAAAGAGCAGGTGGAGTTATTTGAATTCTCTCGAATCGCAGTATTTTATTCCCCATTGGTTGATACACTGGTAAGTGCAATTCATGTGCCTTAAAACTTGGTATCTTCACTCTGTTGTCAAAGTAGTCCTTTCCCAGCATAGCCAATGATATCTACGGAAAGCATTATTTGACGGCACAACTTTATTTCCGTATGACAAGCCGATCCCTACACACCACTTACTACTATATATCGGGTTATTATCAGTAGTCGACTGCCGTGTTAGCGTCGTCAATTTGATCCCGAAATGCAAAATGGTGACTGGAAAAGATTCGATAAAAAAGTCCAAGACTTATTTTAGAATCCCAACTTTTACCCAAAAATTGATCCAAGAATTTAACATACTAAGCCACGCTTCCATCTAACCATCAGCTATCAGTTTTTAGGATTCCGTAACCAAAAAGTCCAGAGGAACCCTATAACTTAGCCTCCGGTCCGCCCTTCTGTCACAGAGCTGTATCTGCTAAACCTTTGTAGGGAGGCACTTGCAATCCACAGAAGGTGTGCTGCTGTTGCCGTTCCAACAGAAAATAATAAAAATGATAAAATGTTGAATTGAAATGGGGGTTTCATGAAATCGTAACTCAACTTAAAACCTAAGAGTAGACAATGAGTTTCATGGAGCAACTTAACAGCTTTTAAAAGCAAGCAATGATCACATCCATCCAACATTAGGTAAAAGCTCGAATTGATTATGATTGTGGCAGGATTTAAAACAAAAATGTAAACATTTATTGACGTTGTGTGTGTTTACGCATTTAAGGCACACAAGGATATTCAATATTTACATTTTTTCTTATTTTCCAATGCCTTCTTAAAAGCAACTTCCGGATTACATTGACAACTGTTACTTAAACATGCTGGTCACCATTTGCCATTGGGATCAAATTAATGGCACTTTCAGTGGATTGGTCGACCAGCGATATAAAAGTCTTGACTAATGGGTAGTAGTGGTTATTGTATCGGCTGCTAGAACTCTTATTTCGTGTTGCCCAAGATAAGGACTGGTTTGGTTAGATCGTATGTCAGGCGCTCTACTGGGAAGGCATAGCACTGACAGCAGGATGAGTATTGAGCTTATCTTCCAAAGTTTAAAGTAAATCAAACTCATGTCGAATAAAATCCTGCGAATGAAGCAGAAGATTAGTAACCGATTTCAAAAATTCTCCGTCTCATTTCGGGTTCTATCCATGGAAGGATTGAAAAAAAAATACATCTGAGTTTCGAACCACTGCACAGTCTTTCATGATTCTGCTCGCTCTATGGAATATGCATCATAAGAGAAGTCAAAAACTCTTGAGAGCGAGCAAATTTTTAAAAAACAGAGATCATGGTTGACTATGGTTTTAGATGATCTTTTTAAAATGCAAAATTTGTTTGATTATTTAAAATTTGGATGTCCTTATACTGTGTTGATTTTCAGAATTTAAATTTTTGAAATTTCCCCTCGTTTTCGAGTTTCTTATACGAAACTCGAAATAATTCGACTAATTATACGAGATACCCATGCAAACTCGGGACGATCGTTGGTGGACATCTTAACGCAATAATGAGTATAGTCATATAGAAAAGTACAACCGCTCCTTGAATCCAAATTATCTATTTATTTAAAGGTATGGGTTCTTGTATTGTCCATGGCTAGGCGGTGTGTCCGTTTTTTTTTAATTACGTAAAATGCTCGAACAATGCAGTAAGCTAACAATGCACTTACGAAAATAGTGAAGCAATGTCCTGTTGCATCAAAATACCGAACAAAATGTTGTGACTAATCCGATCAGTTTTTCGCTTTAGCCTCATTCATTATTCTGATCCCATTAAATGATTCGAAAAATCAAATGGGTTTCAAAATAAATCTGATATAAGACATCCTATCACGTTGAAAATAAATTCAGAATAAAAAAAAGAAATAAATTCCATCTGGCAATGTCGTGACCATTCCAAGATGCTGTGCAAGGAGCTGACCATTAATGAATTAGCACGACAAAGTGCTTGACATTATCCGTCATTATCCCCTGCTAGGACACGGATTGTGTGATTTTTTTCCTTCCTTCCTTCCTCTTCGTAGCCTTTAACTCTCCAAAAAGGATACTTCACTTTGCTGTGGCACATTTTGGTCACGACATGTCTTTTTCTCTTGTAGAAACATACACATATGTGCAATTCAATGGAAGTTGTTTCAAAAGAGCTTGACTTGAGGATTTAAATGAAATTCAGTATCAATTTGTTAGATTTCTAAAGAAATCAGTTGAAACCGGACGTTAATCGAAGCGAATTGTCGCTTTTAAAATTTCATTGAATAAATGTCACAGCTGGTGGAAACCAATAAATTTGGTTTGATTGACAAATCAGTATCATTAGAAAACACATCGCATAAAGGAATTTAACGAATACGTTAATTCACACATTGATTTTTAAGACAGATTGATACAAGCTGTGGTTTGTTTGTCACGAGCTCTCATTCCATCTTTTTTTAGGGTTCCCGATCTCAAGTGTACCAACGGTACCATGTTGCCGTCTGTCACTATATGTTCTCTATGTTCTCAACCATAACAGCTAGACATTAGCAATTTCCGCAGAATGTGTACTTCTATGGCCTTAATGACAAAAAATAAAAAATATAAGATAAGGTTTAAAACAAAGAAGAGTTCCCATAAAACATGTTTTTTAAGTGTTTAATATTGTACAGTCGTACGACTCCCTTTCTGTGCGAGTCCGACTCGCACTTGTCCACTTTAAAAGAGTACAAACAATTTTTTTTGCCTTTGTCAAATTTATATTTTCGCAGAAAAAGACCAAGACTATGTCAAGAGCCTTTTATGCCGAAATTTGCTGCGATAGGCATCGACGAATGTCCTTTCAATGGATTAGAAAAAAAACCGAGTCGGACTCGCGCACCGAGGGTTCTGTACAAACCTATAGGTATATAAGTAAAAGTTCACTCATCATGCAAAATTTCAAGATTCTAGGTCGACTGGAAGTACCCTGTAGACTTTGAATCCCTTACGAGTTTGAAAATACGCGGATTAAATTTCTGTTTCTTTCGATTGCGTTGACATAGAAGTTTGATTTTGTTATAGCTTAATGGCTTTTAATATATTATGTTACTAAAAATATATTATGTTATGTTACTCCAAATACAGTAGACCTAAGTATTTGATATATTTCCAGTTTGAGACAGACGAACGAACGGACTACAAAGTGATCCTATAAGCGTTCCGTTTTTCCCTTTCGAGGTACGGAACCCTAAAAATGTGGGAAGATATCAAGATTGCAATGCACTTTACAAATGATGGAGTATCACAGTGCTCTGCTTTGTCTTCGTCTCTCTCTTTAATGTTTATAGATTGACTGATTTATACAATTCACATTTTCGCCGATGGCAGTAGCCTCAATCTGCATATTCGTTTTCAAATTCAAGTGTCTCATCGTCGCTCGTAGAAGTAGAACGGCGAAGTATGATCGGGCTGCAAAAACAGAGTTGAATTTTCTGCCTCCAAAACACAATCCTGTATACTGACTCTTCAGCACCATAGAAATCCGTTGCCATTCTACGACATGAAGATCATATGAAGATGAACGTGTTTCAAATAGTTTGGTTTTGGCATCTTATTCATTTTTTTTTTTATATCGGACCGTCTACGAGTGTGATAATATTGTTCCAAAATTTGTCGATGGTGACAGTCATATTTCTTGACAACTTTCGAACATGTTGTCCATTCACGTGTTGGACAGTTTTGTTATCAGCTTCTCATAACTGTCAAAGGTAAGCTTCCGTGGCCGATTTAGTTGCTTGTGTTATCGAAAGGAATTTTCCAAAATGACCAACCTAATTTGTTCTTTTTTGAATGTTTATGAATGTAATTGAGGATGTTGTACACTGATGTATGTATGAGTAATGAGCACCACAGTTGGATTGTACTTTCCACAACTAAGAGCTTTCTGACGGTTAGTCGCCCCATTATGCGGTGCAATTTCTTGTGCAAAAAAATAAGAACGTTTTCACAGAGCCTTTGTGGCTAATCAGGAATAATATTTCCCAACATGGAAATATCTCTTTTTACTGTCACATTTACGCAGAGCAACATATTTCCAAGCCACTAAACCCAAAATAATTGAGAACATAGCGCAACAGGACTCTGCTCTGCAATACAATTTCATGACCCTAGTCCCCAAACCAATTTCCATCGCCACTCGTGAGCACATGCATAGTATAAATGGGACTCAAATGTTGAGAGTTCGCATGGTGGCTGAAAGTCAAGGATATAGAATGAAAAATTGTAGAAAATTTCTCCTGTCGGTATCCTTCTGAATTTAAGTCACAATGTTTGTTTTTCTTGTTCATGAGTGTGAATAAATTTGTTTGTAAATTCCGTGTCGGTGGATTTGCAGGTGAAAAAGTCTCATCCTTAAACATGTCTGGAGGATGAAGATGTTAATGATTCTGTCGCGTCGAGGGTAAGCCAATATTTATGCATTATATGTGTTAAATAAAGGTTTGTTAAACTGTCCATACTAAGCTATCATTGCAATATCTTTAAATTATTTAAAAATAGAATATGGATGGAAGCACATTCGCGAAACATGTAAAAATTCTAAAAACTCACTTAAAAATCGGTGGAATAGTAGCAATAAGGTTTTACACTGCTTTGGACATAATCTTGCGTCCGGTAAGGCTTTAGTAAGTTAAGTCGATAATATTTTACGTTTCGGATATGTAAGTGACCTGAACTCCTTTTCATCCAGTAAGATGAACCTCTGTAGCCTTAAATGTGACTAAAAACCCAAATGTGCCCTCTCCAAGAAATCCCAAGAACTGTTTTTCATCATTTTTGTAAAGCCTTTGCCGATGATTGTGTATAAGTTTGCTGTTAGTAATAATCGAACTCTAAGATGTACAGGGTCGTCTATTTTGTAGTTCTGTGAATGAGTTAAAATTAAACACATCTGTGGATCCTGCCATTAACAACAGAGTTCAACATTAAGCGATTTATTTTATTTGTCCATAAAACATACAAAAAACTTAAAATTGAACTTATAACTAAGGTTGCCTTTTATCGGCCCAACAAAAGAGACCCGAATAATTTTAAATTTAAAATATTTTCTTAACAAAATCATTATATTGACGGCTTTATTTAAATTTTTGACTTTTCCCTCTCTAACATCGGCTGTCTTTCGTGGAATTGTGTCACCTCACAATTGACCACCTCATTGAATCTCTGATCGATGATCAACCGGGGGCTGAGATATCTGTGTTATGGTTAGTTGAATGCTGATTGAGGTCTTGAATCTCCGCATTTTGGTGGTTTTTTAGTCCTTGTATGATTTTTCGGTTTACTTGTTAGATGAACCTCTTTATTGGACTTGTCCCTACATTTTCAGATAACGTGGTGTTAGGGTAATACTTCCATGTGGTTGGGTGTCGCCACAATCCTGTGCACGATCGAAGTATTCTTCACTCAAACTTTGAGATCTTTCTCATTGCGCTTGGAGTGAACCTAACTGGGTAGCCGAATGTTAAACTTGCCTGATGAGCTTATGTGCTTTAGGTTAGACCATTTTATTTTCTTCAGCATCCAATTGATGTTTGGATGAGATTAAATGCGTTAAATACCGTTCAGGCGGGTGATCTGAATGTTCTGACAACAAATCGCAAATTTGCGGCTTCCTCACGCTGCTGTTCTCAGTATCCTTAACCACACGAGCTCTGTTTTGCTACTGTACATGTTCAGTCCCCATTGGCCTTGTACTATTTTAGCTGCAGTCTCTGGAAAAAGCGTGTTACTAAGTCATCTGCATAAATCAGCGTATTCGTGTGTGTAAATTATTTGTTGGTTGATCCGATGTATGAATGATGAAAAGTATTGGTGATATTCTTCCTCCTTGTTGGACTCCTACCAGTGGCCTTATTTATGATATTACTCTTTTTGTCAAAGAGCTTAAAATTATTCTAACCAAGCGAAGACGAAATTCTATCTTCATAAATTTGAAGTTAAGTCTCTTTATCCAAACGCTGTCAAAGGTCTTTTCGATATCCAATGGATACGCAACGGTTGGCTCCTTTTTGTTTAGCCCCACGATAATATCGCTGTGAAGTTTTTTTTACAAAAAGTTCGAAATGCGATCCAGTGCCTAGAATTTCAACTCAAAATCATCCCCTGGATTTTTCCGCATTCGTAAGAGTATCACTATTTTGCGGATATGTTGTCGTTGATTTATCTTGTAATTGGACTTACGTTACTTGTAATTCTATTCTCAACGGAATCAGATAAGATTTTTTTGTTCTTCCGACAATTTTATTTATCTTTTGATAATGATAAATAAAATTGTCATGGCTTGAATAGAGTTTAACATTATTCGATTGTCTTCCACGGGAAGTCTCGCAGGACTCTTTTCTGGCAAGGTTACCTTCGATGATTTCTCGACACATTTCTAGTACTGTGACAAACCGTATGTATTCGGTATTGAGTACGCCATCTAGTACCGAGTAACGAAATTTTACACCCGAATGTATGTCGTTTCTCGTTACTCGCATTTTTCGGAGTATGGTACCTACACTGGTTCGGTTCATTCAAGTACTACAGTGCCACAAACTTATCTGTGCAAGTGGCAAATTATTGGAACTGGTGGCATTGGTGGCAAATTATTGGAACTACAATTCACCCAT
Source organism: Orthonevra nobilis (assembly GCA_963555765.1). Taxonomy (NCBI): domain Eukaryota; kingdom Metazoa; phylum Arthropoda; class Insecta; order Diptera; family Syrphidae; genus Orthonevra; species Orthonevra nobilis. Next base: position 129,905,941 of record OY743225.1, read on the forward strand.
AGATATTTTGACATTTTTATACATATTTGTTCACGACTAGCGACACCACCACCGGAACAGATAAGTTCGTGGTATTGTACACCATTGATGCGATCATGTGTGTATTGTTTTACGAAAGCGCGCGCTTATTCGGTGAACTTAAAAGTGTACGTTACAAAGAAAGGGGATTGTTTATTATCTAAAGTATAATTTTAAAGCTCATCACTCAAGTTTTTTACAGTTTAAGGTATTGTGTGTTTAGACAACGTTGGAGATTGGAAAAGAAACAAGGTAAGAAAGTATTTTTTACAAATAAGAAACATGTAGGTGTGTTTTTGTTTTTTATTATCGTAATAATATACTATTTTCATGTTGATTTATCGTCATGATGTTGTTGCCCATTTGTTGTTTTTTCATTATAATCGATTTATTATATATTGCTATATAATTGTGATGTAACTTAACAGTTAAAATTTTCAAAATAGTCGATTGCAAATTTTGTAGATTCCGTCAACAGTTCACCTTACACAGCTTAGTATGTGATGTTTATGTAGATATGTCACAAATATTTTACAAATTACGAATGCTGCGACGCCGCGACGTCATACTGCGTGTGTACACGTACGTAATGCGATTTGTTAGGTATAATATCAAAAGTAACGAGTAACGATAACGATACGATAGTAACGAGTTCTAATTTTCATAGTAACGAATTTATACGGGTAGACTTTTTTTTGTTACTTTTACACCTCTGCAGATTTCGAACAATAACTCATCCAAAACTAGGCCGAATATTCGTTTTCAATGATGATCTTGTTGTTCAGTTAACATACATGACCCAAAATTTGGAATGACTCATCCAGTATTTTTTTCTTGTAAAAAAGCAAAAACGGGTCGTGCTGTGTAAGATGTAAGATCCTTTCAGCAGGCTCAAGCGTACCACTATGAAAAAGATGACGTAGAAACGGACTACCACACCTGGAGACTATCATTTGAAATCGCCAGCCAAAAAGGCAACAAAGTTACATCAACTGGCTGATTCTTGAAATGCCACAACAGACTTAAGGATGGTTAGAGTTATGAAAGTATTACAAATTTTACCTTTAGCTTAGCTAAGTTGTAGTTTAAGGGTAACTTCACATTCTTTTTAAGCATTCTTTACACCATGTTTTCCTCGAATACTGATTTCAGCATTTTTTTTTTCTTCTGTTCTCATATTATTTTTTTTTTACTGGTTACTTTTGGATTTTAACTTCCATATATGCGAGCATTTTTAAAGATTAGCCTTTGTGTGTTAAATTTGGTTAGACAAACGCGAATGTTCGAGCAACCAGTCGTCGCATGTTCCACGCACTCCGTGGTCAGTTGGTTTCAGTTTTCAAGTAAGATAAATTTAAAAAAGTTACAGATACAAATCTTAATACAAAGTATGACTTAATGAAACGTTAGATAAGCCCAGACCTTCTTCCTTACAATTCCCTATAGCAGACATATTTGCTTGAGCTAAGAGACCACTCATAGTTGCACTCGTCTTCTGCGGTGGTGGTTGGTATCAGGTTTTTTTTTTTAAGATTTTTGGTACCAAGGTGGCAGCTAAAAGAACCAAAAAGCAGATATCGTTTAATGATTGACCTGTTATCATTAACATCTCTTTGAATAACACACTACAGCTGAGGACCTGTTTACATAGCTTTGTAAACCCGATGCAGTTACCCATTATACAGCTCTTCGTATTCCCCTTATTGTTTGTGCTAGTCAAACATCCTCGACACCAAATTCTACTGAAAGCCTGCATACGGATGTTGGCTTTGAAAACGTAAATTCGATTCATTCGAAAGAGGAAAAATATAACGGTCTACATACGCCGCAGTGCACGCGGCACCGTGTTGCACCTACAAAATCCTTGAATCTGCAACAGTTTAATGAAAATTTAATTGCTTGAAGCGAAAACTGCATCTCTGATCGAGGTGGGCACCAAAGGACCATTCGACCAACGCTCTTTCCCACGGAAACGCAGAGTCCTTCCGAATGAAACTCCGTATCCCGCAAACATCAATATAGCCAAGGCAGAATAAAAACAAGGACACCTAAAATGAACTTCCACGAGGGTAGCGAAGCACTCAAACCAACGCCAATGGCCATACTGAACACCTGGGATTACGTTCGACTTTGGATTTTATTCGCGTCATCGTCTCGTAACGTTTTTATTTATCGTTTAGCCGATAAAATTCTTGTATGAATATTTATAAATCGTGGCAGAAGACAGTCATCCGATTTGAATTACGAGCTTTTTTCTATTAAAGACAGTTTATCTTTTTGCATGAAATTCGCGGACATGACTGTTGGGTAATTTCGAGGCTGTGTCTGGGTTTTTTTTTTATTTTTCCTGGTGTCGATAATATTTCACATGCTCCTGATGTTTTTTTTTTTTTGTTTTGAGGTAAAAAAGGATATTTTATTTTGGGCAGGCGGAATGTGAAGCTTCTGATATAAGGAGATAAAAATGTAGTAAAATTTTGTTGCTTGCCATTTGCAAGTCGAACAGGATGTTTGGTAAACTTGATTAAATGAAATTTGCTTTTGTAGACTAAAAGATTTAAGCAAATAATCACTGAGCGGTAAATTTGGTGTTACGAGGTCTAATCAAGGTAGTAGCTAAGTTAAATTGCAGCTTTGTTTTAGTAGAAGAAAGGTTTCGAAACTTAGATAAAAGACTATTTATTTGTATTTCCAATTTTGTTCATTTGAACAAAATGTTGAACGTTTTTTAAACATTTACAATTTCTTCCGGATGCGAAGCAGCATCACCAAAAATGTTTTTTAAGTGATAAAGCTCAACATTTGCTGTGACCTGAAATAAATCATATTTGCTGTTCTCTAAACAACCAATAACTTTGCTTAAAACTGTGGCCTCGATTTCAGTGCATCCTTGAATACTTTTGTTTCCAAAAAGGAAAGCACAAGTAACATTCATCAATAGGGCCAAGTGCCATCATACCAAATCAATCCTAATACGAATCCATTATCGAAATTTTGTCCATTTTTTGATTGAGAATAATTTTTTTCTGGCACATACTGCACTGGAAGATGCATATGCAACTAATGTAACAATAATCCAACATTTATTAACATAAAAGTGCAGATTTCTCAGTGACAAGGACTGAACCGAGAGTCTATTTTCAGCGACGCTTGACAACTTGTAATAAATGTCTGGTGTGTGGTGTAGACCCTCAGGTGTGATTAACATGAATGAAAGTTCTCGTCAGTTTTGTGAAAGGATGAATTGCTTGTGTGTCAGCTTAAAGGACGTGTGGTGTTGGTGGATTCGGCTTATAGATTATGAGGGAGTTAATATTCACACGTCAGGTGTTACTAATAAGTGCTCCCCAAACCGAATTTGAAGTCTCCGCGAATCTTGAATTATTCAACAATATTGTGGTATTAACCGCCTTAAAGAATGTTGTTTATGTTTATAAGGAGATATCTCCTTTTCACAGAGCATCGAAAATTATTTAAACTATTCATTATGCGCTGCGGTTGCTCAAGGGCGATGCTAACCAGACAATGAGTCGAAAAGGTGGTTGATCATTTCTCTTTTTGAATACTTATTTATATGATTTGAACAAAAGCAATACGTCCTATTGAACTATTGGGATTCTGGAGAAATCTGAAGACATTAAAAAAAATCACAAATTTATAAAAATAAACACTTGTTTTTCAAAATCAAATTCTAGATGAACTGTGCTTTTAACATTAATTTGTGATGCATACTGAAGACAAATTCATAAAAAATGTTTAAGAGAACTGCTAATTGCAAAAAATGTTCGAATTTTAAATATCGAGAGTGCTAACTTATTCGAATATTTCTTTTTCACTCCCGAAAAGTATTGCTTTTTTTTTCAATGCATTTTTATTTATCATTTCATTAAATCACTTGCTAGACAAAAACGCTTAAAGCTAGCTTAATTAACTAAACTATTTGTAACCTAACTTACTGGCCCTCTGTGGGCGCTCTTAGCTAATCATAACAAATTAATGTATGTCTTTCGACGAATGTTTATTTTTATATTTAAATTAATATAACTATTTGTTGAACTAAGAAAAATATTGTCTGTTAAAAAACAAAAAACTTAGTGTAAGGACTTGTTTTATTCTTTTGTTATAACTAAACCTTAAGATAAACTAAATTCTAATCTAATACCAAAAATCTTAACCTTACTTAAAATAACGTTAAAAACTACTTACTTACTAATTACTTACTACTTATACTACCTTAAATAAAAGTAAGCCGGTTAAGGCTGACAGGAGCATGCTATAATCATTGCCAGAAGGGTACCAAAGATAAATAAAAGACGAAAGAGTTCTTATCATCGTCCAACCACCAATAGTATCGATGTTGCCTTACGACATCAGTTTGATACCGCTCTTCAAAACCTGAGGGTCCCCGTCGAGCTACTTGCGACGTCTTGGTCGTAGTTGACTCGCCCGTCCACAGCTTTTCGACCAACGTGGAAGATTAACGGCACCGCTTATTTATCCTGGATCAGACCTTTTCTATCAAGATAGAGGAAAGCTTCCGGGGGAATAAGGCCGTTAAAGCGCACAGTCTCGTGGTGCATATCATTGGGGTAGAAAGCCCCGGAGATCAAGTTGTTGGTCGAAGCCATTGCTCTTGCAATATGACTTCGAAAAAGTTTAATCAGGAAGTTATCCACTCTGATCAGGTTTGCCCCGTTGTACAGAACTTCATTACTATAGAATTTTTTGTACTCAGACTGTGGAGTTCTACATAAGTGGAGACAAGCCCGAAGACATCGTCTCTCGAAAACCCAAATCTTTTGCATTAAGCTTGTTTCGACGTTGAATCAAAGGGGACATCCATAGGCAAGGACCCGGCCGAATGAGGGCCGTGTAGCAGATCACCTTTATCTTGGCATCGAGTTGACTGCTGAAACAGTCTCTTTTTCGAAATCACGTTGCAATAGATTTACGATGACCTCGATCTTCGGACTTGACCTATACGGAGGGATTTTAAAAAAAAAACAACAAAAGCGTTCCTTTTTTTGCAAAATTTTGTTTCTTATAGCCCATGATTCCAAAATACACCTTTTTTCATGAAATCTCTAAAAACGTAATCTGAACAGCTGGTCAATGAAAGTACCTGCAACACGTTTCAAATCTGAACATAAAGGCTTAAACACGGGAGACTTCAAGGCGAAAATCGGCATGGAAAACATCTTTTGCGGATTAGTCGGAAGGCACAGCCTCCAAGACACGACAACGGATATTGGTCTAATCGATCTTGCTGCAGTTCGTAACACGGTGGCAAGTTGTAAAAGGCTTCTAAGATTACGAATCCACACATCAACCTAGCGTTCTCCAGGCAGTCGAACTGCCAACGAAATCGAACATGTGCCACACGCACAAACGTTCAGAGGGGTAAACGCGGACTCTGACCATTTTCTTGTTGTAGTCAAATTCAGAGCTCGTTTATCCAGCCTTAGCCAGAGCCTACAGAAAGTACCTGAACGAGAGGATCTCCGCTGTGTATTCGATGCAGTGCAAAATAAGGATAGCGAGGAAAAAGTGTCGAGCCATAAGAAGGAAGAAAAAAGAAAATTCTGCGTAAAAAGAAAAGGGCCTACGTAGCTTCCCAGCTCGATGAAATCGATGAGTCCCGCGATAGGAAGAGTTCCCGGAAATGTTTTTAGGAAAACCAAGCAGCTGGCAGCTGACTTCAAGTTCGGATCGCAGGCAGTTCGAAACAGTGAAAGAAACTTAATTACCGAAGAACGCATGCATTTCCAGCAGCTGCTTAGTGGGCATCAGGTAGAGAGAGCGATAGGGCGAAAAAAGATACCGCATTCCCTGCGGTTGCGGTTGGCTCAGCTATCAAAAAACTGAAGAATAAGAATGCCGCCGGCTTTGATGGCCTACCAGCGAAGCTTTTCAAGCATTGTGGTGATTATCTGGTTGGGTGCATACACCAAATAATGAGCCAAGTATGGCAAGGTCAGCTCTGTTTGCCCATTTTCAGGAAATGCGATCCAATGTCTTGTAAGAACTTTCGAGGTATATCCCTGCTTAATGTCGCATATAGAATCCTATCCAACGTACTGTGTGACCGTCTTAGGCCTTTCTGCAACACACATCGTCACGTTCTTGTGTGACTTCTGGCCCGGTAGATAGACGATCGACCAAATATTCACACAAAGCAAATTCGTTAAAATACCAATAAATTTCGAGTCGAGACTCACCATCTTTTCATCGAATTCAAAGCCGCATATGATCGCCTTGAACTTTGCAAGGCAATGGCCGAATTCGGGTTTCCGGCAAAATTGATCCCGCTGTGCCGCTACCATGTGACTTCTTCAAACTCGTGCTGGAAGAGATTGTGCGAAGGGGAGGTGTGGACATGGGAGGCACTATCTTCAAAAAATCTGCTGAGTTATGCAGACGATATCGATATAATCGTTCGCTCCCAGTGCGCAGTCAAAGAGGATTTTACGGCAATCGAAGAAGAGGGGAAACGAGTTGTCAATAAAAATTACACACACGTCCACCACAAAGGACAAAACGTCACTGTTGGTTACAGTAAATTCTAGATGATTAAGTAGTTAACCTACTACTTAATGACACCCTAGTAGAGATTGATCATTGATGTGAATCTTGGCATAATCCAATCGAAAAATCTTTTCTTTCTCTGGTGAGACCCAGAAATAGAGAAAGAGAGAGAGCTTGAATGTAACCGGGCATTTTTAGCACACTTTTGAAGAAAGTGTTATTTCTCATTGAGAAATATTGCTGCTCCTTGTACAATCTCGGTCGTCTAAATATCATATTTTTTATCGCAGAATATAACAATGTACAACGAATTAATTTAAAATTATTAAAATAGTCAAAAAACGACGATAAAAATGATTTCTTTCTGTGAATTCCAGCTTTGCAGTTTTCTGACGACTTCAGAGACGGAACAGCAACTCATTTTAGTCCAGACTTGACCGCTCTCCAAGAAGTTTTCGTCATTTTTGTCGGAGTTTACGCAGAAACCTTGCTCCAGCTCATGAGTGAACTTAAACTTCAAAATCTTGTTTAATATCACGTTCGCCAAGCGAAAAATTGGCCTTATTTTACTTGGCCATATATCACCAGTACGAAACTAAGCCCCTAGACAATTCCCTATTTTTAAGCCCCTCGCATTAGTTTCCTGTCACTAATAATGCATCATTAATTGCGAGTCGATTTTCGAAGCCAGATTTCGTGTGAGAAGTCCCACACGATAAGAGTTAATCTGCATGTGTGGGTTTATCTTCTTTTTTAAAAAAAAATAGCTTCAAGCATGCCTCATTAACCCTACCGCATCATTATTCGAATTTCAGTTTTGAGAAATTTAACATCCTTTCTGCGTCACATTTTAGCTCCTGCGGCAATGAATCGTGTTCCTATTTTGACAACAAACATTAATATAGATCTCAAGTAAGCATATTCTACTTTAAGGTACATGTTTTCAGGATTAACACGTTCCATAATTAACTCTCAATTCGAAAAGAGTGGGTGTACACGCGCCAAGTGAGGACTTGAATATTCTTCTATAAAAAAAAAACCAAATCCTTTTTCTGTGAGCAATAAATTGGCACATGAACTCAAATGTAATATTTTGTGATCTTACGATACGAATAGAAATTATAAGCTTTTGCAGAGAATGAGTTGGATTCCATGGAGCCAGGATATTTAACAAACTCGGGAGAGCTGCCCTGAATAAATAAGTCAACCGATTGCCAAGCTTTATGGCCTCATCAAATTCTTTGGAGGTCGACGCGGACATGATGCAAATAAAATTAATATTGCATGGTGGACGTGAATAATTGTTGTTCCGACAGCGTTTAGTCCTTTTTGACACTCTCTTTCTCTCTCCTTCTTTATCTCGGTCTGGGATCAAACTCAATTTAACGACACACAATAAAATTGTGATTGTCGGACGAAAGGACCCGTGTCCACTTAAACAAATGACGAATAACACTTGGCAAACGGTTTTTAATCAATCGGATTTCGGGAACCTTTTATTTGACGATTGACCATTTAGTAAATTAATTTTGCAACGTTTGCTGCTAATTAATTCAGGAGCCAACTGCCTTCGATGGGATTTGCACTTCACAATGTTTACTGAGATGGTCCTCGATAAACAGTGTTCTTGGATAATTTTTTTTTGAGGAAAAGGATCCTTAAATTATGGACTTTGAAATACTTAAATGTGTATAGGTTGAGTGATGAGCGGTCGTGCGATGCCATCAGTGGGGCATTACTGACGCAATTCGTTCGATATTTCACAGCTTTAGTGAACGAATATCCTCCTAAAATTTTTGAATATATGTTTTGAGATGATGTGGAGTTTTTGACGTTAATTTTCTTGTGAAAAGAATAACCAAGCTTAACTCTTACACCAGCAAGAGAGGAACTGCAAAAATAGACTCTTGGAAAACCTTGTTGGAATTCATTGAGAATGGCAACGAAGCAAACTGCGTAAGATACTATCCAAGGAGCATCGTTGGACCCAATAATGAAAACTACATTTTCCTGTTCTACTGAATATATTCTTGATCCCACTATACCTTTCCATCTTCGGCCGTGAAGATCGAAGAAGAGGAAAGTCACATTATTTATGAGCATCAAACAGAGTTAAAAAAAAACAAACCTTCTGACCGCTGGACTAGAGGACATTATCTTGGGCATGCCCCAGCAAAGTGCCCGTGTTCCGAGTGAAGCTGCCTGAATTTCAGAAACGTTCCTTTAAACTGGAGAGGCTTCAAAGTTGTAGCTATTCTCAAAGCTTCGAAACCAGCAAATTCCACCGCAAAGTATTTTAAATTGATCACTTTATCTAAGTTCTATCCAACAATTGCCCTTGACCTACGGTCTGGCAGACCGAAATATTGTCTCGTTGATATACTGGCACGATTCAATCCATCATATACCTCCATCCAAAATGAGTAAGAAAGGTGAAAACGGACAGATGGACAGACGGACCGTTGGCACCCTTTTCGTGCGGAACTTTCCAAAGGAAAAAAATCCATCTAATTCAGTGGACAAAGTGAACGTAGGAATAACCACTAAGCCAATCAGTTTCTAGCGCCAAGCTTTTATTTGCTTATCTTGAGGAAGCAAAAAAGTTTTTCGCCTCTTTTCGCAACTCGATTTTTTTCCATAAACAATCTTTTCATTCATCAACTGTGTCCCACAAGAGATACGATCCAGCATTTAGCCCCCTTAGGACAGAAACTATCTGCTGCTCTGTGGCACAGGAAATTGATGAAAATCTTACCCCAACCATTTCTACCCATTTAGCTTATTTAACAGTTAACCAAATTCCAAACTTCCCAGCTCATGGCATCCCTTGGGTTATAGGGACATAAATGTCCCATCACCATCAATAGTTCATCCTTTGGGCAATTCATCACATGAAAGGAACTCTCCATGTCATTAATGAGACCATAGTGAAAGTGCTACGGAAAGTGTGGGTACACACCACCCGATTCTGTTAACACGACTTTTGCATTTAAGGATCTTTCATACGAGTAGTTGTGAAGGGCTCATCGTGTGCGACTGTTTTCAAGTTAATGGATGAAAAATCCATAAACAGATGAGGACGTTTAAGTGGAACGATATCCGAAACACTCCGACGAGGTTCGTTAATTGAGTGCGAGTTCTGAACTGTTAAGCCCACACCTTTCTTTTGCGTGATGTTAAGTAATGTATCTGGTTTCAATTTGATATGTCAAACTTGTCAGAGATATTCGGAGGAGCTTGTTTCAAATCACTTGTCAGGAATCGGTGACATATGGCGTGATCTCACGAAACCTCTCCAACTCAATTTCCGCCGAGCAGGTGCACCTGTTCACGTTAAAGAAACGGTGACTACCTTTTACAAATGCTTTGAATTCCATAGGGGCAGACCGATATCAAACAGATGGATTGAGTTAGTCGGATTTTGTTTTCGGAAAATGTTTATAAACCTTGCTGGATCTGGAAGGTTTGTTATTATTTTTCCGCAAAAAGATTGCGGCTGGATAGATTAGTTAGGTATAGTACAACGTCCATTCCTAAAGGGAAAGAAAAAGAAGACAAGTGCAATGAATATGAGATAGACAGATGGATAGGAGGAGAGAGGATACAAAAAGGCTTTATAGTGATAGTGAGGAGGTTATTTCTTCGAAGTAATGAGATTGTTGAATTAATACTTTTTGGCTGTTTTATATACAATCTTCTGCAGGCATTTATGCAAGTATTTCGGATATAAGCACAACAGAACACTACTGTGAACCTTTTTCACATTTTTATCCGACCTGGAGCTTCTGCAGAATTCGAATTATTGTAGGCCTCGTTTTCGGAGCCAAACTGACACAAAATAATTTGACAAAAATCGATTGCTTCCTTGCATCATATCTTTAAAATAAAATGGCAGAATTTCATAAATCATATTTTTTAAATGTTAATTTTGAACCTTTAAGTTTTTTTCACTTATTTTTTAGGGTTCCGTACCTAAAAAGAAAAAATGGAATCATTATTGAATCAATTTGTTGTCCGCCTGTCTGTCGGCAACTTTTTTCTCAGGAACTCGCAGAGCAATTTAGTTGAAATTAATACTAAATAGCCTTAAATCAAGCTAATCAATTCAAAAGATACGGGTTTTCATGCCGTAAAGTTTGATACTCGCAAAGGGAATCAAAAAATCTATGGGTTTGTATCATAAAATGATGGGATGACTTTGAATCTGTAAACCGTAAATTTGTACTTGCCTCATAATTTTATTTTTTCAACTCGCAAGCGAGGGAATCAAAACCTAAAGCGTACTACCAACAAGACACGATTTCCGTGATAGACGAACTAATTAAATACCTACAGTTTGTACGGAACCTTCGTTGCGCGAGTCCGACTCGTACTTGGCTGTTTTTTTTTTTTTTTTTAGGATAACTTCGTTCACTCATTTGGCGGCAATTTAAGTGTTCTAGCAGCCTTGTCGGGGTGTTGTTGATCTGAGAACAACCAGTGATTTTGAAAAAAAAAGCTAAGGAGTGTTCGAATTGGTCAATCTTAACAGTCAGGGCAAGTCGTTGTAATGCGACCTGGAAGCGCAAATTTTAAGAGGTTAATTGACGAGCTGTGTGTAGCTATTGCAATCTGTTGTGTTCTTAGCATTTACCTGTTCCCATTCACAATGGGACCTGAATTGAAATATAGCGCGAACCAAATAACTTTGCGAGCGGATACAAGAGAACGCAAATGGTCTATAAGAAATTTGAAAATGAAGCTTATTTCTTGAATTTTATATTACAATGCCTAATCCAACTTTGTTTTTCTTTAAAATTAAAATGATATTGCGTTTGTGTGTTTCATTTTATTTTAAAATGGGTTTGAAAAGTTTCGAAGAACTACTATATTAATAAGAAATTGATCCTTGTACTTCTCAAAATGTAAAAAGAGAGAGTGTTTTTTTTTTGGTTTTTATGATTTAAAAAAATTTGAGGTTAGCACCACCTACATGCGGGCGAAGTTGTTTTTACTCAATTTAGAGTGTTTGTTTTATGTTTAGTTTTTTTTCTTAACCTGTGAGATTTAAGAACAAGATCAATGGAATAGAGTTTTTAGATATTTAATGATAAATGAACTGAGTTTTTAAGAATGAAATTTTGCATCAGAGTGAAATTATTTTATGTTGTATCCCACGTTTTTAAGGGGGAAATCACAGTAAAATTTTCAATTTTTCGAAAAAAAAAAATTTCCCTTAAAAGGTGTTTTAGGGTCTTAAAAATAATATACCGAATGATGGAATACGGCAAAAGTGTCCGATTGACCAAATTTTCCACTCTCCGGTTAGCTCATATATTTTCATATGGTTTCTCAGTACTTAAAACTTTAAACGCGTTTTTCTCGAAACCACTTTTTTTGAGCTCGCCGAAGAAATAACTCGAGCAAATCTTTACCGATCGACTTGAAATTTCGACAATAGCTTCGAAATATCTTTCTCCAAGGAGCTACGTAGGATTTTTCATTTTATATGGCTTAATTTATTTTTATCGACGGTTTTATGGGGTTTTTTTTTGTTAAAAATTTAACTTTATTTTCAAACATGCACCATTTTGTAAAAAAAAAATATATCGTAAAAATCCTACGTAGCTCGCTAGCTGTTGTTATATGAAAACTTAAAAATGTTGGTGTTTTCTTCCAGGTCAAAAATTAAGGAGTCTACGTCTTCGGGCATATGCTGCGCAGCCGCCATTTTTAAATTTTTTTTATTGAAAAAATTACATTTTGTACTCTATTAGTATTGCTATAAAACCTTCTTTACAGATTTTCGATTGATACTTTTATTTAGCCAAAATTAATTCCCGAAAATATGCCTATTTTTTGTGTGCTACTGTGATTTCCCCCCTTAAATGATAGTTTGTTTCGAATGGAGTTTTTGGAAAACAATAGCAGCGATAGAACGACATTGAAAAGGTAGATAAGACATTTTCATTGATCCATTAAGAAATAGAAAACCAATAGGAAGCCAGGCGCGTAAGATTGTTAATAAAATATATAACCAAAAATTGGAAGAAGGTAAAAGTTAATGTTTCGATAATTCTGCGAGTTACTCAAACAAGCAGACCATGGAACGAACTGGAATTTCAGACGGAACGATAAGAGAAATTGTTAACCACTAAAAAAGGCATACATAAAAAAAACAGGAAAGACGAATTTGACACCACAGCTGTTCACACACACACACACACACACAAACACACACACACACACACACACACACACACACACACACACACACACACACACACACACACACACACACACACACACACACACACACACACACACACACACACACACACACACACACACACACACACACACACACACACACACACACACACACACACACACACACACACACACACACACACACACACACACACACACACACACACACACACACACACACACACACAGCGCTGAAATTTGTCATCTCTAATAATGAAAACACAAAGCGCAGAATTTAAAGAGTTCGAAGTAAAGTTGACATCTAAAGATCTTCTGGACGGAGCGGCAATTGCAAAATGAGAGTTTACCTCGAAATCGGTATGGTTTGGAAACGAAACAGTCATGCCCAGTCAGAAGATGACATTCGGTGGATTTTCAACCTTCAAGTTCCAACTCACTAAAAAGCTGTCTGTTTGAGCCGAAATGTCTTTCAATCCCGTGCCCGTTTGGCCAGGCAGAAAGATCCTGTTTAGACGATTAGTTTTGAGTGCCCCATGACGAGGGTTTGACGGTGAGAGGAGGGAGTGGTAAGGGAAAAGCGGGAGTCACGAAGAAATTATAAAAATGGGGGTGGGCAGTCATGCTCCACACTCGAAATGTTCCGTTTCTATTCCATTGTTCAACCTAACCAATTATTAATCATAATTGGTTAGGTTGTGAGATGAGGATCGTGAGTTAAACTGTGTGCTCGGACGAAAGAAGAAATAAATGCTCCATTTCACTCATTCCACCCCTATTCTTTATCAATGTAGTACAGCAGTGAGCACTACAGTGTGTAGACACTAAATGACTGCTCACTACGCACTCAAAGGTAACCGTCTAAAAAGACTCACAAACCATAATCATTCCTCATGTAAAAAAAAATTCACCTTTGTAATATGATCTCTTTTTTACTCGGACGGATACAGAAAAAAACGCACTCTCAGTCGCATCCAAGCTACTTTGGATGTGAATTTTTCCATATTTACGAGATACGAAGAGAAATTTTAATAAATTTTAACAGCAGGTCTTTTTTAGATTGACAAGTGATTTGGTTGAAGCCATAATACCTAACTTAAACTGCTTGTGAAAATGATAACAAATTTTGGTTTATCTCTGTGGTTTAAATCATAATTTTTTCCATGCCACGTTGTCTTGTTCTGGCAAAGCCTACTTTGTTAACTTAATAGCTGTCAATTAGTTTGAATTGTAAAGAAACGTGTTTCATTTCTAGCTTTAACTTAATTTAAAACAAAGAGTAACCCAGCCCCATACTACTTTTTCAACGTCACCAGAAAATAGCCTTCTTCATATTTGTCATTGATTTTGTAAGAGCTCTGTTTCTTATATGAGTATTCCAAGAACGAGAAAGTTTTCTTCTTCTAAGAAAAACCATAGCAAAGAATGATGACTTTAAAGAAACTCCAGCATCAATCTGAAATCCAATCAGATATAATATTTTAGCATTTGGAACGTATAGCCTCAATCAATACGAGAAGCTTGGAAAACAATGTTTCAGCTTTGACAAACCCTATAATCGAATTTGTTTCTATCCTTTTCAAAAAGTGACAGCATTATTTTTCATCAACTACCAAAAGACTTCAATTCAAGAACAAAGCAGCAAACCCAACCAACAGATGCATCCTTTTTTCCTATAGATAGATAGATAGATAGATGGAATTCAATAGCAAAAACAGACAACATTATTAAATAAAAAAGGGAACAACTAAAAGACGAACAAAAGCAGTCCTCAGTTCTGGCCATAAAAAAAAATTGTGCAGTGAAAATGCAGTAAAAAAAAAAATGCCAACCGATAGCTGGAAGGAGCATCCATTCCGAAGCTTCATGTTTGCCTTGTTTCTTTGTCGATTCATCACACACTCTAATCGAGAACCTAAGGATGCCACTGATGATCCATTTAGGGTACTTTGAGGAGGTTTTTTATACATCACAAGGGCCATGATGGATGGTGGTTCCTTGCACACGAAAATAGTAGATAAATGTTTAGTTGAAGTACAGTTTACGGTTGCAGGATGTGATGTTCTGGTTTTTCCTAAGGAGGACACGAAAATGGTAAACGACGTTGGAACGTTGTTGCATGAAATTGAATTATTATCGTTATTGTGTTCGATTGCAATGGAAGGTTGCGCTCGTTGAATTCTCTTATTTGCTGAAGGGATAAAAATTGAAACAGTTTTTTAAGTGAATCGATGATTGTTTGGAAGGGATTGAATTCGAAGTCAAAAAGTTCAAGGGCAGACGCATGTTTCCACGCAAAATGACGTGAGATTCAAGCTCTCACGCCCTCAATGTCTTCAGGAGACCTGATGGGAGTACTCCCCTTCTTTTTCTTGTCACAGTAGCAGTTGGTCCGAACGTAGTGAATCATATAAAAATTGGTTTTCGGTTCAGGATAAAGTTCACAACTGGGCTACTTTGAAGCAATTTCACTGGGTTGCAGAATATCCGTTAAAAAAATTGGTCTTGACTTTGTGTTTAAAATTTAAAGAGAATTGGACGTGGTCTTTTTTCATCACCACAATTTTTCTTAAGACTCTGTGGTAAGATAATCGCTGTCATACGAGGCTGTCTATCCACAGTTCAAGGGATTTAAGGCTATTGACATCGTTTCGGCATTTGTAAAAGTGACTATCGATTTCATCGATTCGGTAACTATCAGCACTCGAGTCTTAGAATTTTATTGACAATTACAAAATATCATCTTTTCTCGGATGGCTTTCATCATTCAATGGAACCGGAGGTTAACATGCGTCTGAAAATTGAATTGAATTTCCGATTAACTTTGGGTTTGAAGCGCCAAAGTATCGTCTTGCTCACGTAGATAGTTCTTCAAACCATCTCAACGCGATCAAAATCCAGAATGGCGCCAAGGTGTTAAGCTGGATTTTTACCTTAAAGATTCAATACCATTTAATCTGCTACTATGGATTGATCTGTGAAAGATTTTCGTTTTTTTTGTTTATTTTATACTTTCGATATCGACTTCTTAAATTGTGATAGTCTGGCGATTTCCATATTAGGGCGCATTCTACCTTGTATCAGGTGAATGTTAGCACTCGCCCGAACCATATCTTGGAACATTGTCCTTAAAAACCTTCCTCCAGATGCGGTAAACATTAACACTATACTGTTCAACAATTTGCTGAATAATGCACATTATCCACCTCATTGGAAGAGTGGTGCAACCAATTCCTAAACAGAACAAAGACACATCCAATCCGGCATATCTCCTGTTGATAAGTCTCCTTCCCAACATCAGCAAAGTGTTTGAAATCAATGACCAAGTGGGTTGACGACAAAAATATTATTCCGGATAACCAATTCGGTTTCAGAGTGCTGCGTCTTAATTGGTATCGGATATCCAATGGAACAAAGGTAAGAAGCGATACACGGGTGCCTTGCTGATTGACTTGGAGAAGGCCTTTGACACTGTATGGTTGCAGGGGCTCTTTTTCAAGGTAGATATGCTCACCAGCAGACAGTTTATTGTGAAAAATGGCAGTGTGACGTCTGCTGGGACTTTTGAAATTAACAACGGTCTACAACAGCGGGTAGTTATATCGCCGATTTTATTTACGATCTTCACAAGTGATCTTGTAGGATATCTCCGCCACTCCATAGCGTACGCAGATGACTTGATCGCGTACCGGTCAAGTCCGAAGATCGAGGTTATTGTAAGTCTTTTGCAACGTAACTTCGAAAAGATTTAGAGTTATTGCTATGATTGGAAGTTGAAGATCAATTTCCAGAAGTGCGTGACCATTCTGTTCAGGACTCCGTTGTCTTTGGTTTCTAGAAATACTACAAAGGAGTGGCGAAATGTTTTCAGATGCCTCTACATTTAAACAAACATATAGATGCTGCTCTGGCCAGAGCCAAAGCGAGGTTTGCCTTGACAAAGAGACTGTTTCACAGCAGTCAACTCGAGGCCAAGGTAAAGGTGATCTGCTACATGTCCCTTATTCGGCATGTCCTTGTCCATGGCTGTCCCGTTTGGTTTAACATGGGAACAAGCTTAATGGAAAATAGTTTTCTAGAGACGATGTCTTAGGGCCTGTCTCCATTTATATAGAACGCCAGAGTCTGAGTACAAAAAATTCTATAGTAATGAGGTTCTGTACAACGGGGCCAACCTGATCAGAGTGGATAACTTTCTGATAAAACTTATTCGAAGTCACATTGCAAGAGCAATGACTTCGACCAACAACTTGATTTCCGGGGATTTTTACCCTAATGATATACACTATGAGACAGTGTGCCTTAACGGCTTATTCCCCCTGAAGCATTTCTCTATCTCGATAGAAAGGGTCTGGTTCAGGATAGGATAGATAAGCGGTACCGATAATCTTCCACGTATGCCGAAAAGCTGTGGACGGGCGAGTCAACTACGACCAAGACGACGCAAGTATTTAGCTGACCGGTGACTCTTCAGTTCAGTAGCGCGGTGTCTTATATATGTTTAATGTAGTGAAAGTAGCTTTAATATTATTGTTAGTAAGGTTAAGATTTTATTTTAAGATTAGTTTGTAAGTTTGTATTTAAGTCTTAGTTTAGTAAAAACACATAAAAAAGTCCAGATACTAAGTTTTTCTTAAAATTAATTTTTTTTTCTTAGTCCTATTAATAGAATTTTAAATTTAAATATAATAAATTTTAGTAAGCCGAATGACATACATTAAATTGTTAGGTTTAGCTTAGAGTTCCCGTATAGCGCCAGTAAGTTAGTATGTACATAGTTCAGTTAAATATGCTAGAGTTAAACATTTTTGACTAGCATTTAAGGTACGAAATGAATTTAGAGAAATGCATTCAAATTGGAAAAAAATTGGCCTAGGGCTCAGAACTCAGACGATACGGCTACTATTCCTGGCGAGATATTTTAGTGTTCGTTTTTTTTCTTGTCAAATCTCCTACGTGCATTAGAAAAAACACTTGAGAGACCTTTCTAAGGATTGATATATTGAGAGCGGCTAAGTAAAAGGTTCGATCAGGGATTAGAATTACTCATCGGCTTCAAAGTTATTTTTTTCCTTTTTGGATTGATCGTATGCGATCCGAGGGCGCTGGTGTAATGCAATGTCTGGTTGCATAAAAGTATTACACACGACATAAGAAGAGGCGGATCGTTAGTCGGCGTATAACGTGAAAAGGCGACGCGAAATGAAAGACAAATTTGTAATCAGAAATAAAGTTAGTTTTAAGATCAACATTAAAAATTGTAAAAATTTCTTAAAATGGCGTGTTTGCTTTGCTAGGAGTAACGTCTCCACAGCTATTCTTTGCAGTTGTCCGAACTAACGCCCGAGGACGTCGCGGTGCGACGTGGAGACAACGACGGTAACACTCCCACTACATTTATAATTCCGTCTATCACAAGTATCAATAAAAAAAATTCTTGACTATACAGCTTTTATTGGAGCCAGATCATTTCTGTTTATGTTAGGCCTACATTCTAATTCGAACTTCGAATGGCTTTATTTAAATAGAAATACTTTTGGGAGTCAAACTCGCTAGAAGCCGATATCCATACAGTATTGGTTCGTTTTTTGATGTATGTGACCAAAAAGGGCCAATGGAGATTGCTTTTGTTGTTTAAGGCTTCTTTTATATCCAGGAAATTGAACAGTCATGCCGACTACTTCATCCAAAGCCATCTCAACCGATCTGCCCTTCAGATTTGCACCGTTTGAATTGCAAGTACGTATCGCAAATCACCTTTTTGAAATTTGTGTCGGTCAGTATTGAAAGGCTTTAAGTGGAAAGGCGAAAAGGCTTCCCTGCTTTGAATAAATAATGCATTCAAACCAATTTCCATAAAAAGGCACGAATCTTACTTCAGGGATTGACTTCATTTAAAATGGCTTAACATAAATTCAGTCTTGCAAATGTTGACATTGAAGCCGCCCCGTTGGTACCAGAAATATTCAATACCGGGAGCAACACTTTCTGTATCAGATAGAACATGGAACAGGGAAAATGTCAACTGCTGCAAAAGCATTGTTTAATCTCTTTGAACCGGCATTTTCAATTTTCTAAGTGGGTTTTCGTTGCTCGGATCCAGAGAGAGAGAGGGTTCGCTGAGAAATGTTTAGATTGTTACCAATTATTCCTTTCAGATTGTTGAGTAGAATGATAATAGAGACCGCGAAAGGACTTTGGGTTGCATAAAAGAAGCTTTTCTGGATTTCGAAATAAGGCATGCATCCACTCAGACGACCGGTTTAACGTTGTTAGCCATGGTGTCATTTACTCAGTTGATTGCATTGATGCTAAAATTCCTGATAGAAGAATGAAAAAGAAGGCCAGTGTAGATGTGGAATATCCAACTTAAGCTAGAAGGTTTTGAACTTTTTTTAGTTGCGTATGTCGGAATTTCCACAGGCTAAAGGAAGGTAAGTTAGGTAAGTTGCCTACCATAAGGCATACGTAGGCCAGAGTTTTGGAAAGGAGTCAATTTCGTGAGTCTAACGCTTATGAACTGAGTAAGGTTTTTGAAGTTTTTTTTTAAAGTTGTAATGTTGTTAGAATGAGATCCAAGGTTTTTATACCTTGCTTTTGATGGGGCTGGAAATTACGACTGAGAGGGGCAAGAGGTCAGTTCCAAGAACACTTATGAAGTTGGGAATCATGTTAAGCAGCTTCCTAGTTCTTTGTTTGTTGAGGTGGTGACAGGTTTGTTTGGTAATAAGTATAAGAGAAATACTTCGCGAAATAAGGCTTTAACAGAAGTACATAGAATTTAACAGGTTGTTTCTTTTCAGCCTTTCAAAAAGTTGAAGTCAGCAAGCAGCAGATAAAAATCTCTTTAGAGAGTCCTCTTCAGGAACCTATTTTTAGACTTTTTGCACTCAATAATTTCTATATGAGATCAAGCCCCATTCGAGGAATCGCCAAAAAGATTCTTAAACTTACGCCTATAAACAAAAAATCACTTCAAGAGCCAATACAGATTCCTTTTAACAACCTCGCTACTCAATTTTTAATGCAATGAAATGTGTATCCACATAAAGTTGAAATCAAACGATTTAGGATATTCTAGGGTTTACCACATCCGATATGCAAGCTTCCAAGCATTCCCTCCTCAACATTTTAATCGCTTCATTTGTAATCCATCCGCCGGCAGTCAGAAAACGAAATTCCGGCCTCTTCAGTGAGACTTCAACCAAAAATTTATACAAAAAAAAAAAAGAACATAGCCCAAGTCACTGACCATCCGGATATAAAAGCAAATCTCCATGAATACTACTTCTGAACTCGTAAGCCCGCATGCATTCCACTGAATGGTTCCTTTTTCGCCCGACCATTGTTTGCTCATTTTGGTGCACCACTTCCGAACGAATTTGCATGCAAACCAGGTGAGCCTCACAATTTCAACCTCCTACAAAAATCATGCAAAAATTCCCGTCATGCAGAAAAGGCTTGCAATAGAAATAGTTCACTTCAGAGTCCATTTACATAGTTTATGGGTTTTTAGTTTTACTCCTGGCATTCAATCTGTTAGCCGTTCTTAAATGAAAAGTTAAATAAAAATTGAAATGGAAATGAGAAATGGTTTTAATGGGAACATGCCCGTAGGGCGGCAAAACTTTGGGTTACAAGGTATTAAAAGTTTTGTCGAGGCATTTGAAAGTTCGTTCAGAAAGCGTAAAACGCCACTGACTGCGGATATTATCATAAAAAAAAAACGTGTGTTTTTGAATTCCATGAATAAGAAACAGTTTTTGAAAGTAGTTCTTTGGATTTTAATGGAATGTGAAAGTGTTAGTTATTTTAACTCTTGTTATTCTTAAAGGTCTTTAATAGAGATAGACATCGAAGTCAAATTCGAAGTTCCATTCACATGCCAGTACATTTTAAGCAGCATCAATTTCGAAGATGATTGGCTTGTCAAATGGTAAAATTTGAAAGTACGTAGGCTGCTAGATATATTTCTGGCCTAATAATGAAAATGCGAATGTTTATCATCAAAAGTGGTTTTATTGTTTTTCAAAGTATTCTCCAGCATGATTTATACACTTCTGCATGCGCTCAAACCAAGTGTCGAAACACTTTTTCCACTCCGATTGACACACCTCCAAAACATGGTTTTTGAACGCTTCAACAGCATGCTCTGGCGACGAAAATCGTTGACCACGTATTATTTTCTTGATGTGCGGGAATAAAAAGAAGTCATTGGGTGCCAAGTCAGGGCTGTACGGCGGATGACTCATAAATTCGACGTTTTGGCCGGTCAAAAAGGCACTGGTTTGAGCCGATGTGTGAGAGCTCGCATTGTCATGGTGAACATGGTCTTCTCTTGATCGTTTTTCGAATTTCTCCGAAGACTTCAGGTAAACAAATTGTGGTGTACCACTCAGAATTAGCCATCCTACGTTGCTCAAGCGGAAGAGTCGCCACATGATCAGTTTTGCCGAAGAAACAGCCGACCATTTGCTTCGAAGTGCTTCTTCCACGAACAACTTTTGTTGGATTTGGCTCGTCTTCGATTGTTGTTTTGTTTCGGGTTCATACGAATAGCTTCATGATTCTTCACCTGTGACAATCTTATAAACGTCTTTTGAAGCACCGTGATCGTATTTTTTTAACATTTCTTTACACCAATCAACACGAGCCTTTTTTTGAGCGATTGTCAAATTGTGAGGGATCCAACGAGAACAAACCTTTTTTACGACCAGGTGTTCATGCAATATCGAATGTTTGCTAGTGGAAGAAATGCCCAGGGATGCCTCTATCTCACGGTATGTCACATGACGATCTTGCATTATCAGTTCACGCACGGCATCAATGTTCTCTGGCACAACGGCCGTTTTTGGACGACCTTCACGGAATTCGTCTTTGAGCAAGCGTTGGCCATGACGGAATTCAATAAACCTATTGTGCTATAGGATGGTGCTTCATCACCATACAAAGATTTAAGTTCATCAATGCACTCTTGTCGTGATAATCCACGTCGAAAGTTGTGAGAATGATCGCACGAAAGTGTTGACGAGTTAATACCATTTTTTTGCCGAGATGAATTTTTAAAGTCTCGGTAAATAAAACAATTCACGGTTAAATGACAACACGTTCTGAGTGATGTTTCCAATGGAAATGTTAGATTGTACCTGGCAATGCACTCAGGAAGAACGTCCGCAAGATATGGAAAATGCTTCAAACAGAGATAAGCTTTAGTACACGAAAATACCGCACACATCGAAAACAGTCATGGTTGTCTTAAGGAAGAAAAAAAAACAGCCATTTTCGACACGAAACCGCACACGTAGGGTTAAGTACCATGGTTATTCGTCTACTGCTTGGCGTTAATTATTTGGTTTGTTTTTTCACTAAAGTTTTTAAAGCCTCATTGCCGAAAAATTCAGTTGCGTTTTAAATCAATTTTAAATTTCGTTGCCAAACAAAGAAACAAAAAAACAAAAAAAGCGAACAAAACCCGAATTATTCAATGGTGAATTAAATACTGCGAATTGAGCGAATGCAAATAAGTTGGTATAAGATTCCATTCATAGAGCTAAGCAAGGCAAAAGACATCTGATTTCCAAAACACTTAACTGTGCTTTTAATTTATTTAATTATTCCGTTCATTCTTTATAAAACGCATAATAAGGAGTGTCACAGTCCCTTATAAAAATAAGCTCCTGTCGCCTTCACATGGCTTCAATGTGATCCGCAAATGATAGTCTTGCCTCAAGCGTTCAGTTCCTGGCTTAGAAGAAGAAAAAAAGTTGTTTTATGATGCTAGTGGACTTGGTTCGAATTAAAGAAGCTTCAATAAATCGAAGAAATTTCGTTTCACATTTTCGAGGCGCTGCGAACGGATAATCACAAGTGCAAAAGCGCCAAACACAGACCTGTTAATATTAATGAAAACGTGTGTATCAACTGCCAAGTTATATCACAGCTTGGTTTACTCAACAAGAACCTTAAACCCTCTTTCTCCTACCACCTTATCTCAAATTATAATTCATCCAAAAGCAAAGATGACACTCAACGATAAGCCGCGAACGCATACTGAACCAACCCTTAACACTTTTATGCGAATTTCTGCGCCACCATACACAAGGAATAAGAAGTAATCTGGCAGGATATGTAACCTCCCATAGCCAGCTCCCTTCTCGGTACCGATACCAAAACCGCAACAAGTTTACATATCACACAAATGGTGTAATGCGGGAGTTAAAAAGAAAACCAATTAATTTAGAATTAGACGTCTTCCAAATAAAAGGCTCACACCACAATGCATACCCCATCACATCCTGCGTAGATCCTTCAGCCAGATTGAGAGCTTAGGAGTGAGTTTGAGTAGGCATCACCCAGCAACATCTATCGGTACCACTAGCATAGTATGTATTTGAATGAGTGTCGCAAGGAGGAAGGTACTTTGCAAAATTTCACTAAAATTACATTTTTCAACATCACACGCACACACACTCTTACATGCCAAAGGGAATTGCTTCTAATGTAGCCGCACAAAGCTACAAGCCGAAATTTCAACATGAAATTTAAAAGAAGCCCAAACCATATCCGTACGAAGTAAAGAAACATTTTCATACACCACCAAGACTCCAAGTGGATATCCTCGAGCTGCCTTCTCCAGCCATCCTTTCATTGGCAGTCTGGCATGGTGTGGTGACCACTTCCGCCGGAGCTGGGTAATATCAAGACTGAGTTAACTCTGGAGTTGTTTTTTTTTGTAGGTCAACATTCATTGTGTTATGGTTGAAAGTGTACACCTGGAAGACGATGCACGATGGAGCGCCACTTGTGTAGTTGGGCCGAAGAGAGTTTGGCAATCGAATCCTTGAAGCATGTGTTTTTTAAGGGACGTTGTGAGAGCAAGGGAGGCAGGGTGGGCAACTTCATAACCTTTAGCTATGAGTCGATTAAACTTAATTTTGTACCAAGTGTAATTGAATTTCTATAGAGTGCGAGGTTTCGCATGGGTAGATTGCTGCTTTCGAGGCTTTGGTAAGGGGTTTTTCAATGGAACGAAAAATGACAGCGCACAGAGATGGGAGGATATACAGGCAGGCGATGACTGGAAATTTTGAGAATGATTTCTATTATATTTGGGTTACTCATCAAAATTTTTGACAGAGAAATGATTGTTTTCCATATCACACAACATGAGTTTTCCCCACAATGTCATATATAAAGGGTTTTTTTTTTTTCTTACATGGCTTGGAACTTTTATTAAAAAAAATAGAGGTATGATAAATGGATCAGACGATCAATATTTTGGCTTTGTTAGCTCTCTCTAATCTTTTTAACTCGATTTTCGTCGAAACACAAACAAGGCGAACGTATCGAAATACAATTTTCTTTGTCGCAAAATTTTCGTTGAATAAAGTCCATGATTTTCAGAACCATTTTTTTTAAAAACCTTATTTTTACCCCAAATAACCTGCTTTTGTTTACCGAAATGCAATTTAACTAGTTTTTAGTCGAAAGTTTAAGAATCCAAATATATTAAAATACACAATCAATAATCGTCCTTTTTTGTCGCAAAATTTTCCTTGGACAAAGGCCATGATTTTCAGAGCGCTCTTTTCCCAAAAAACTGATTTGAACCTCGAATAACCTGGTGATGTTTACCAAAATGCTTTTATACTAATTTTTTGTCGAAGCGTAAAGAATCCAAATACATAAAAATGTAAAATAAAAAATTTACTTTTTTATCGCAAAATTTTTGTTGTTGAATAAAGTCCATGATTTTCAGAGCTCTTTATTCCAAAAACCTGATTTTATCTTAAATAACTCGCTGATGTTTACCAAAATGCTATTTACAATTCAAATACATAAAAATTGGTTTGGGTGCGAGTAGGCCTGCCCATACCATGAACTTCCCATCTCAAGACACAAAAGAAATAGGTGCTATTTTATTTGCCTACACCATGAAATTCGATTCGGATTATGAAAACTTCATTCATTCCCTTGAAAACAAAAAGATCAGATACATATGTTTTTGGATGCCTTTGAGGAAAACCATATTTAATATATAAAATACAAATTGCGTATTTAACATTGATAGATTAACATATTTCAATTTGCAAATACTTTTTTTCTGACTGAGTTACATTTCTGCTAAAAGAAAATTAGATTTTTAGTTTTACTGCAGAAATAACTTTATATAATTTAAAATAATTTTAACCGTTTTTTTTTTAAACATGATACCTGGTTGGACATTTTTTGTCATTAATCATTTAATTACTAACTTGAGGTGGCATGGTATTTTATTCTTTTGGCTCAGTGGATGTCGCTGTACAACTCCTAGCATACAGTTCGTTGTTGAATCTTCTCCTCCACTCACAGTCAATCCAGAAGGGACAAAAGATAACACTTTTCTCTCGAAACAACCTAAAGGGCCTTCATCCGCTTTTGAAAGTATCCATGCTTCTACACCATATAGTACGACGGGGATGATATGGGTCTTATAGAGCGATGCTTCAGTTCTTCGAAAGAGGGCTTAGCTTTCTTAACCAGAGGTATTCTTCATTTGATCTCAGCGCTGGTGCTATTATTTGTTTTTACAGCGGAGCCAAGATAGACAAAAGTGGGTCGGTGACGTCTTTGCCGACCTCAATTTGTGCAGGATTTCACAATTTGATTTGACCTCCATCGCCATCCTGCACAAAAGTACGAGCTTGGCAGGGAACTTGGCGCTCCTGGGTTTTTTCCAAGATCTACCGTTATGTTAATATTGGGTTTATAGTGGACTTTTCTGGTCGAAAACTGCATTAATACGGACCTATCAGGTTGTTGACGAACTGCTTCAGACGTTCACATCATACGGCGGAAAAGATGTTAAAGGCAATTTTGAGTAGATTAATTGTGTAATTTTGAGATAATTATTTTTGCTGGCCGGCTGTCCATGGCTTGCTTTAAACGACTCAATGAAAACATTTTCTACTGTAATATAGGACCAACGACCCAAAATCTTAGCCAGTCATCCCTCTAAGTGTATCCAACTCAACGTGAAGATAGGATATTTTAGTTTTAGAGTTGCGAAAATCGATTTCATAACAACAACCTTACATTGGTAGTTGAATTTGTATTTGCTTTTGGCAGTTGTTTTTCAATTTCTTCAAAAAAGTGTTATAAATCAGATAGCTTAGTTTGAAAAATATTACATTTTGTAAGAACTCTGTTTATAGTAATTATTTTTAATCAATCAAATTTGTTTGATTGCTTTTCTTTAGAAGATATTAACCACTGCTCGGAATATTAAGGCGTGATTAACTTTATGTCCTTTTTGAAAGGGTTCAAAAGTACATAGTTTCAATCCAGAGATTTCCACCTACTCTTCCTTCCCAGCTGGTAACTGCTCAGCAAAGGATCTTTTTCTGTCTAGTAAATATATGGCTTAAAGACGATCACATTCAGTCCAGTTTTCTTAGCAAATTTTGATAGGATTTTCCACGCCGATTCCGAGAGATTTTTTTATCTCTGTGTCATTTTCCGGAAAGACCTCTAGGATGTGATAAGAAACCACAACAGTGGAAAACAAACTAAATCGGATGTTTTGGTCTTCCTTGCAATATACGAGAAATGCAGTTTTATCCATGTCTTTTAACTTTGTCATTTAGGTTTCTCTCGATGCTTTTGCTTTAAATTCAATTGCCTCATGTAATTTGCGCCATGAGCTTCTTATTGTTAATATGTTATAACTATAAAAAAGCGTCAAGCTACAGCCGAGCTGGTGGCTCCATAATTTTCTAAGGATTGCAGACGTCACTTTCAGTCTTGAAAAATGGGAAAGACCTACAGGATTCACATTTCTGAAACAATTTTCAAAGAACTTGCGTGGAAATTTGGATCAGGAAATAGAGAAAAGGGCACATCAATGTATTGATATGGCCTCAACTAAATATTGTTTTAGTCTTTTTGGTAGTCTCTATAGTTAGTAACTTACTTAGTTTAGTTAATTGGCTAAATAAACATAATATTGATGAAACTTTTGCCATTAAAATTGAACAAAAAAAAAAATTTGTATGAATTTGTCCGGAAACATATGAACTGCAGTGTATATATTTATGCATATTTTTTTATCTGACAGCTACCCTAGTAAACTATAAATTTAATTGATTTTGAACTATTTTTATTGGAAAACTAAATTGGTTTTAATTCAAGAAGTGAATATGTCCCTTTTTTGACAGTTTTTTCGTCATAAAACTCAAACCACCCTGTGAAATTTAACCAAAAGCTTTTCAGGTGATCTTTATGCACACACGCTTCGAATGCAACCAATTTGGCTTCGATAGCTTGATTTGTTCTCGAGTTAGGCTGTACGAAAGAATCCGCACAAACGTACGTACGTACGTACACACACACACACACACACAGACATCTTTCTAAAAATCATGGAATCCGACTACTGGGACCGCCAAACGTGGAGAAATGTAAAAATTTTGAATTTCGAAAATCGGACCGAATACAAGAACTTCCTGATGGGAAGTTAAAAATAAATAATTAAATTTCGTTTTCGCCGTACAATTTTTGCTGGCTATAATTTGAATTGTGATTTTGGAGCCGTTTTTCTAAAAGCTGGTTTTGAACTCTAGTAACCTGCTGATTATTTTCAAAATGCAATAAACTTGTTTTTAGTCGAAAGTTTAAGAATCCAAATATATAAAAATACGAAATCAAGAATCGTCCTTCTTTGTCGTAAAATTTTTCTTTCCTTTTTTCCCAAAAAACTGATTTGAGCCTCGAATAACCTGGTGATGTTTACCAAAATGCTTTTATACTAATTTTTTGTCGAAGCGTAAAGAATCCAAATGCATAAAAATGTAAAATAAAAAATTTACTTCTTGATCGCAAAATTTTCGTTGTCCATGTTTTTCTGATGCCGGTTTTCCATAAACGAAATGTTGGATTTCGAAAATCGGACCCATTACAAAAACTTCCAGTTATAACTAATGGCCACGTTCAGAATTCTAGGCACTAAAATTGCAGTCAAAACCTCGGGAGACAGCACCTTCGTAGCACATACCTGATGCAGTAAAACCAGCAATTATTTTTTTCGCGTTGCCTACAATAACCGATTCCAAATAACTGAGTTTGTCTGATGATGTTAAAGTGCCGTTCTTATGAATAGCCGAGCGGAATTGCTCCCAGAACGGTAACCAGTCTTGGTAGTTTCCATCAAATTTTTTCAAATGTAACTTGGGAAGTTTAAGGGAACAACTCATAGTAGATGACATGTTAAGAGATGATCTTTCCAAATTTGATGTTGTCGGATTCTGTTTTCGTCGGATTTGTTTGAGACGAGAATCTACGCGAGAAAGCACACCAATTGCTGCATCTTGATATTCGGTGATTTTTTTCAACACCCTGTCCAAATCGTCTGTCTTGGGAAGATTTTTATTTTGCACCTCCAGGTTCGTAACGTTGAGACCATCGTGAGCTGCCATAAGTCGCTATATATATGAATCCAAGTCGGTCGCCATATTGATTTGATATTAGAGAATCTGCCCTATCAAGAAAATCAGTTGCTTTTTTAACAATTTTTCTTACCTGCCCCCTATAGGCAGATAAATCCATTCCTCTTTCGGAAGATTGTCACATTTTAAACTTTAAAACGATTTCAAAGTATTGCTTTGTAAAATTTTCTAGTCTTCGATCACCTTTCTCTCGGCTTTCGGCACCATGTGGAAAATTTGGCGGTTGACTTTAAATAGAAAGTCCAAGACTTGAAGAAAACGATCTTTAATCTTCGAAATTCGATATGACAATGACATCTTTAATTCAAGAACATTAAAAATGAAACATTATAATGAAAAGAACAGAGAAAGTATAACGAAGTATAGTGCATCAAAGTTCGTTGGGAATAATTCAGTTAATTTTTAACAATATTGAACGAGAAAACAGTTTCATATGTCAAACAAATTATTTTTGGAGATTTACTTTCAATTTGTACTTGGAATACGTTTGTTTCATGAATTGTGTATTACGTTCAATAATTGTGTTTTTTGAATAAAATGGTCAAAATGAGCGACACGGAAGAAGAACTTTTATGTCAGTTGAATTGTGTGCACATGTGCCAAGACAGTGAACTTATTTTAACATCAGTAGGTCAAGTTTCGTTATTCGTTGTAAATGAGTTGCAGAGCCTATCGTTTATTTTGCGAAATCACAGCTACTTTGAGGAAGTAATTCCTGCGTACTCGCTGGTAGAATTTCGTATCCACTTCAGGATGAGTCGGGCTTGCTTTTTGGTAAGTACAAAAGTACTGCCTTGTGATCCCATTTCGACTTAATATAGATCTTGAAATCCTTATACTAGGTTATTAATTAATTTTAAAACAATACTTTACCACTTTTATATTTCATAAACTTCAACCGATTAGTAAATAATATTAATTCAAAATTAATAGCTGACTTTTCACGTTTTTAAAATCAATTGCAAGAAGCAGTGACATATTTTTAACTGCAAATCCAGTCCACTTCCTCACCATATGACAATAAGCTTTGCCGTAAAATTCACGGGCTCTCGACCAATCAGTGCCAATTGACTAGCTAGTGCCTAGAATTCAGAACGCGACCATGGAAATTATTTCTCCTTGCGTTCAGCTTGCAAACTTGTTTCGATGTTTGAATTTTCTATAAGCTACACTCAAAGTGATTTTTGACATTGATTTTAATGTTTTAGTTTCGATGGGCCGTTTGAATCTTTGAAACACTACGACAAAAGTATTATCAGTGCCAACTGTGATGTACAAAAATAAATTTTAATTCAATTTTTCAGAAGGAAGAAAACTATCCGGGAACCCGCTCAAACAAACACACAAAAATTGCATCAAAATCGGTTTACCCGCTTAGGAGCTGTTCAGTGACATACATACGCAGAATTTTGTACATGAAAAACATATTGTTTTATAAATTTTACCTTTTTTGTTTTTTCTCTTGAATTCCTCTCAGGAGTTATATGTACGTATGATGAGACTGCGGTTGTGATAATATCAGTTGTCTTAGGAGTGGATTCTTTGGCTAGATTGAGACGGTGAGCCTACGGACCTGGTAAAGTAAAAGTTCTAAAAATTTTTCTTCGAAACTGAAACTTGTACAATTAAAATGACGCTTGTTCAAGTTCTGCTCCCTTTTCCAGTTGTTGTTGAACAACGTAGGGACGCTACAAACTTATTGTGAATTTTCGATGCCAACGAATTGGCTAAAATTTCTATTAACTGCCTATGGAATTTACGAAAAGAAATATGTTTTTTTCGCCTGCAGAACCCTTTTATTAGCTCGTCGCCCGAGTCTACAACAATTTATATAAATATTCTATTCTCACTCTTCATATGTATTTTTTCTTACAACAATGCTTAATTTCAATTTGCCAACAAGAAATAGAGCCAATTCCATTCGAATGCATTAGGAGCCCTGCGCTGATGAATTACAAGGGTTCGAAAAATGTTATTTTTCAGAAGATTACTTCGTGCCAGTAAGAGTTGCCTCCAAGGCAAACATTCCATTGTAGTTTTCTAGGCTCCATTGCCATCTATCTTTGTTCATTAGCCCCGAAATAAGTGAAATGTATCAATAGTTGGACGGAGAAGAAGATTTGTCTTTTTCAAGTACGGACTGTGCCCACGGAATGGTTTCAACAACGAGGAAAAAACACCACCGAATGAGAATGGTTGGAATACCATCTGGACCAGTTCACTGTAGGAATGCAAAAGTGGATCCGTCCCATGGAGTAGAGTATTTGACAAATTCAAGTGCATTTGAAGGCAAAGCATAGTCACGAGTGTGAAATAAGCAGCAAAGTGTACCGCGAGCTGAATTCCTTTGTCCAGAAAATATATACCCTGAATGTCATTCTAAACGAGAGTTTAACGAATGTCATAAAATTTTCAGCGTATTTGGAACCTTGTCCAAATTCTTGCTTCCAGATGAATTTAACTTAATAAATAGTTACATCGCAACCCTTTTTGTTAATACTTCTTTTGTTTGGTTTTCCTCACACAGTATCGCCTTTATAGCCCCTATACTTTTTATGATGCGGGGGAGACATAAGGACATATACCGAGTCACTACCGAATCTCTGTTTCGGCTTTAGAGCAGCTCGAATTCGACAACAATTTTGCTTAATCATAATGTTTTCAAAAAAATCAAATTTCGATCTAGCCATCTCCATCACTCGCCAATTCAAACTGAACTGACAATTGAGTGCCGTTTTTAGACCGGTGGCATTATTGACCGATTTTCCTTTTCAAAGAAGACAATGGAAGAAGCGTAAAGCTAAGAAGCATTGTTAAACTCAAGAAAAACACTTTGCTAAATCCTCAGTCCACATTTTGATGAAGTGTTAAATTTTTAAATTTAATTCTAAATCTTCAACGTTGGATGAAATATTTTAAGGGTACTCATTCCCCCTTAAACTTGTGTAAATAACAAAAACAAGAAACAGAAATTGTTCCGAGAGTCGTAGCGAACAAAAATTGTTATCATTTAGTCCAACAAGTTGCTCAATTCACATTTGAACTATTTCGCAAATGGCACAGCAAGAAGCATCAAACCCCTTATTCTCTTAAGTTTTACCAATAAAGACAAACTGATGGGTTTTGTTGAATAAAAACTTTTGCCACCTTCAGTCAATATCGTATTTATTATTCATTCGACAATTTTCCCTGAATTCATAGACTGTTGAGAATGCGAATGTTAATATCGTCAGTCCTCATGGACATTATCCACTGAATGCCAGCGAAACATCCTCAAACCTCAAGATACACTCCATCCAGACCATACTCATAAATTATTCTTAATATTCACAACCTAAATAATGCATCACATTCAGGCTGAGTAAAATGGGAAGAAGAAGATGATTGATTTGGGGCAATATTGGTGATGGTTCCGGAGGTGCTGACTAGTCGGCTCCAATAATCGTATTGGATGAGGTGCTGGTGCCGATGCTAGTCCATTTGAATGCACGAATGATTGATAAGCATGTCACTTGTAAATATTCAAGCTCAAATTGTGTTTTCCTATAGCTTCGAGTATGATAGCCCCTTCAGCACAACTTGTTGTTTTATTCATTTGTAAATTAGTCCATTTCCTATTAAACCTCAAAGCCCAATGATTTCTAGATAAAGTATCTATAAGTATATTCCAAGTTCATGTGATTCTGATTCAATGAAAGAGGGATTAAGTATATTTCCTATAAATAGCTTTAGTTATATTAAATTAATAAGAAGTAAACGTTGATTCGAGAAAAGAGGCTTATTGTAATAAAGCGAGTAACATTTTAGATTAAGATGTTTTTATTTATCGTCGAAAAATATTTACAATCACGACTTAAAATTAGACTTATAACTAAGGTAAGGTTTTGTCGGCTCAACAATAAGGGCCTGACTTATTTCTTATGGTATTTATACAAAATATTTTTTTTTTTTACAAAAAGGTATTACAATGGCGACTTAATCTTTTAGGTGACTCTATGCAATTTTCCAAACATTTTGAAAATTTTTGTTGAAGAATTTTTTTTTTTTTAATTTATAATTTAAAAACTAACCTCTGTAATATCGGCTGTCTGCTTTTTCGTAGAACGAAGTCTCGTAGCAATTTACGATGTCCTCGAATCTCTCGTCGATGATAGCTCATGGGCTGAGGTAACTCAGCGCTGGCTCTAAGGTCTGCTGGCTGATGTTCCTGATGTCTCGATTTGGATGATCCTTTAATTTGTCCAGTATCCTTCCGGAAAGCTATGGCATGTATAAATCGATTGGCGTCATGCAAGCATCTTCATACAGCTTCGTGTTGCTGAAGTATTTCAGCGTGTCCGGTTTTCGCTAGAGTCCTGTACAGGACCGAAGTATCCTTCTTTCCATGAGTCTGATTTTCTTCATGGTTGATGGTGACACCGTGAACCATAT
Organism: Orthonevra nobilis; assembly: GCA_963555765.1. NCBI lineage: Eukaryota > Metazoa > Arthropoda > Insecta > Diptera > Syrphidae > Orthonevra > Orthonevra nobilis. The sequence goes on from OY743225.1 coordinate 129,938,604, forward strand.
TGGGCAGCCATAGGTTATTACCGGTCTTATGAGCTTCTTGTAGACCAGTAATTTGGTTTTCTTGCTCAACCCGTTCCTCTTCCTCAGCAGCGGGTTAACAAGATGTAGGGCAAATTTGGCCTTTTTCATGACGTTGTTGACATGGGCGTATCGAGTATTTAGTCGTTTCTTTTGGCACAATTTGTGTGTTGTCCGGGAAGATTACTTTGATGTTGCGACAAAGTGCTGCAAATTGTCGTCTTCCTCTGGTTGCCGTCGTTGGTGTCCTGAAACAGATGAGTTCTGTTTTGTTGCTGTTGACTTTGAGTCCCCAATTTGAGTATTATTCAAAGAGCTTCCTAATGTGGTTCTGGATCCTTCGCGCTGCTATGGTTGGTGAAGGTGATGCTGCGTATGTGATGGAGTCGTCCGCATATAATAACGTTTTTGTTTGAGGATCGTTCTCTGGCTGTTCTGCCGTATAGATGTTGATCAGCGCTGGTGCTGTTCTTCCTCCTTGCTGGACACCCCCTCTTAGGGGCTTCTTGGATGAAGAAGCATGAAGGACCTGAACAAAAAAGAATCTATTTGTTAGTGAACTAAGGATTATTCTTACCAAATGTCTGAGAAATTCCATTTTCAGCAGCTTGTAAATAAGGCCGTTGATCCAGACACTGTCGAATGCCTACTCAATGTCCAACAAACAGGCAACAACTATCTCCTTTTTGTTAAGTCCCGCGGTGATGTTATGGTGAAGCTTAAGCAGTGCATGAATTGTTGAGGGAAAAGCCCTGAATAAAATAGTAAGCAAGTACCTTCCTTCAACCACTCCACATATTGTTAATTTGAGTATGCATCGATTTGTGTACAATTTCTCATGGGGGTTTTTCGTTTAACGTGACAGTGGAGTACAAATTTTCTTGCCATCCAGCCTGGAAAGTTACGTGACAAAAGAGGACGATGGCGCTACTGACGCGTGTCTCTGCAGCGCTTTTTTATGAAAGTGCCGAAGTGTTTCCAAACAAAGTGCATTAACTTCGTCAGGTAATACCTGCAAATTATAGGGCGTATCTAAACAGATCTAATTCTTAAGTGCAGATCAACCGTTGAATCTAGAGCAATGAGGCCCATTTCCATCTAAATGGAAACAAAATTAACTTGCTCCTTAGGCACTGAAAGTATACGAAAAAGCAAAACATCATGTCAAAGTCACTGCGACTGTGGTGCAAAACATAAAAATGACCATGGCTGGAATTATCGAGTCAAGATCACTTTATTTTATTGTCCGACCGAAACATGATTTTAAACCGAAACCGAAATCGAACCTTATTTAGACAAGTTTAAATCGATTATATTTTATCATGGTTATTATATAAATTTAGTATATTTTTACACACACTGAAAGTTATCTCGTCCGAAGTGACCTGAAACGTTACGCAAGCACTTACCTAGCACCTACCTGTTTTAGAAAAAACACAAATTAAAGTTTGTGTTTGTAAAACTCAATGCAATATCGTCATGCAACAGAGTTGATTTTGATCAGTCCTCAATCTTTGGAATAGATTTACCTCCCAACAGTCGACCCCATCACCATTACAACCGATGGGTCAAAACTGAAACGAAAAGTGGAAGTTTATTGTTTTTGAAAAATCTTAGTCTTTTACCACGACCGCAAAATCGCTGCTGTAAAGGCATTTTTGCAAAAGAAATATTCATTTCGACCGACAATCAAGCTGCCATAAACGCCTGTGATCCCTTAAGGAGAAAGCGGACTTTTTAGAGTTTCACCTTTAGCGAGTGCCAGGACATAGAAATCTCCACGGAAACTGTAGAGCAGATGAGCTTGGCTATGAAGGTACAATGCCCCCTCGCAGATGCACCTCACAATATATTGACATACCATTAGCTGCGTTAAAAACTAAATACATCAACCCAATTGCAACATCACAGAGAACCACAAAGCTACAAAATCTCCTCTTTGAATGTCCGGCCATAGCAATATCAAGCTATTGAAATCTATATTGAAATTTTCAACTAGTTCTTTCCAATTTCCTGTACTTCACTATCCTGGAGGAAAACCTCTTAAAATTCACTTCCTTCCAAATATACGTTAACCCACATAACCCTCGCGGTATCGCAATGGGCCAAATCGCTGTGTGCCTTGTGCAAGACTGAGTTTCGGCCGATTTCTTGCCGAAACCAAAACTCTGACCAAAACCAATTTTTTTCGGCCGAAATTGACCGAAACCGAAACAGAATGTTCGGTCGGTCACTACTTTATTTATTTGTTCGAGTCTTTGGGTATTTTTTGCTTTAAGAGACGGGTCTTTGAGAACAAGCCACAGGCTCTGGAAATTCTCATACTTTCGATAAGAGTGCGTGAGCATTTCACACGCATTTTTTACTTGGTTGCGCCTCCTTGAATCATGTCATCAAAACATTAAAAAATAAAAGAAAAATAAAAGATTTGTAATTTTATAAAAACAAAAATATACAGCCTGAGTACTTTTGGACACCCTGCATTCATTTATGGTCATACATTCATTAAGCATGCAAATTGCACTGGAAATGGTTCTGGTAAATCAACTACGAACAAGACGTCTAAAGTAGCTCACCGAAAACTCTTCGGTTCAGTAGGGCGATATCAGATCGCTAACGAGCTGATGTCGTAGTGGTTAGACGAGGAGTAAAGCTCAATCGTCCATCATTTATGAAATTTGATAGTACCTCTTGGCAGCCTTGGAAATAATTATTGTAATTTAAAGTATTTTAAATGTTTTCTAAGTTCAGTCAAGAAATTAGCGTAAAAGATAAGTTTAAGTTTAGCTTAAGGTCTAGTTTAAGTGAAAGTCCATTTCCTACGATTTTTTTATTTAACAATTAATATTTTCTTAGCTTTTTTTTAAATAATTAATAATGTAAGATTTTAAATTAAAATTAGGTGGAAATACATATTTTTAGTTGTTAGGTTTAGTTTAAAGCGCCCGCACAGGGCCAGTAAATTAGTTATAATAAGTTAAGTAATAAAGCTTGATTTAAACATTTTTTGTCTATCATTTAAGGAAAACTAATGAATTAAATAAAAATGCAGTGAAATTGAAAAAAAAAACGTTCTGGGAAAATCTTTTGTTGAAATTCGACGTTATGTGCTTCTTAAGATGTTTGATTCGTTCACAAGATGGCAAGTTCTTTAGTCCGGGCTCTCAGCAACTTACTCACCTATACCGACCCAGTTTCACATTAGGCAGCACAAGCATCGGCTTTAAGTGACGTACGTGATTGGTCGACCATTTATTTTTTAAACTGATTTTCCCAATTGCTTGCTTCCTGAAATTTCTCTAGTAAAACATTACCATGAATCTTAAACGGCTAGAGCCATGCATCTTCGAAAATATTGAGAAATTCGTTTTCATATCTTAACACCGTAAAAGACCAGAAATTATGTAAAATTTAAAGTTAAAGCCATCGTATATCAGCGTCCATTAGCTCCGTTGCGTTGCGATCCACTTCCTTTGGATCTTTTTGCAATTCCCAATATTTCCCCGCCCCATTCAATTCGGCTTTGTCTGGAGTGTGGCAGAGGAAGTGTTCTGCGTCATCCTCTTCGGATCCTCTTCGAATGGATTTCAGTAAATATGTCTTCCCGGCCGAACAACTCTTGGGCGGCAGTTTTACGGGCATACGACGGCTTGACAAAACAAAACTATGTCTTTATAATTTTGTACAGCTGTACGCCCGGGCATACAGCGGCTCAATTCAAGAAAATAATCTAATGGCAGTTTATGCGGGTGAACCACGTCCAAATTGTGTCCACGGCAACTGAAAAGAGAGATGTCAGTTAGTGTTTAGCTGTCGTCGAAGGAACGTCTCCTCCTCACTGCTGGGACCAAATATTTTGACTATTCCATAGTACTTTTCCACAGAAATAAACATTTAACTTGTCCTCTTTATAATAAAGGTAATTGAAGATTCCAGAAAGTTCATATTGCATATCATAGAAAGAAGAAAAAAAGAGCCAGAGATGATCACCATAAAAAGGGTAAAACGACGAAGCCCGACTAAAAATATTTAATTTTTATTCGCATGGATGTACAGCAACCGTAATACGCCTGTGAACTATGCATCCACATTTTTGTACAGCCGTCGTACGGCTTTAGCCTTCAGTCCCTTACTGTACAGCCGTTGTGCAGCTGTATAAAAAAAATATATAAAGCCGTATCTGTCCGACAAACGGACACGGACCTCACACAGCCTCCGTACGGCCGGGGAACCTGAATCCGTACGAATAAAACTGAAATATTTTTACTCGGTTGATTAGAACATAGTTCCACCACTTACCAAAGCGCCATCCTGCATGTGGTAGGTATGGCAGCATGGTGATGAGCCATATGGATGGATATGTGCAAATTATAAAAAAAGGAATAAATCTTTTAATTGCAGTCAAAATCAAACGTTAGAGAGGAGTGCCCAAAGCATAAGTTAACTCTCAAACAAATCATATTTACAGAAGACCATAAGAGAATAAATAAACCTCGTAGAGGACCATTCATTTTCCTTGCTGATATTTCTATCATGCAAAGTTCAAGAGATGTTGATCAAATCGATTTTATCTTCAATCAACTGCAAAGCCCTCAATACACCGAATAAGGTTAGGTTCATCCCACTTGTTTTCGTTTAGTATCCAATCAGGTATCCATCCGACCTTAATTGATTTTGTAGTTACATCCACGTATCCCTGTCGACCTTTCCATCTCTGTGAACACAAAACAATTAGAAAACTGGAAAATTTAATTAATTGAAGATACACATCAGGGAATGATTTGAGCTAACAGCTTCTATGATACTTTTCCTCGGAAATACTAATGAAACCTCAACAACAGTTTTTCAACCTCATTAACGTCTAAATAAAACGTTTATGTTATTTAAAGGCGATTTTCCACAGGACGTTGGTTGGCCACAAATCTAGCATTCATATGCAAAGGTGTTTAATGAGAAGGATTCATTTTCAGCAAGTCCGGCAACGAAATCAACAATTTTGCATTTTCATGAGTGTGAAGTTTTTCGTCCTGACACGACCCCTGTTCTCATATGAAACATAAATTGAAGGAAAACATTGATTTAAAAACCCCTTCTCTAAATGCTCAAGCTTAATATAAATTTCGAATCCTTTTTGAAAGGATGTGAGCTTCTCGTTCCGAAACAAATTTTCAATTCCGATGCTATAAATTCAACTAATTGAGTTTCATATTTGTTTTTGGGGGGATTTTGGAAATGTGTAGTTCTGTGAATTTGGCTGTGAGTTCCCGATGCTGATAGGATTTCAGGATAAGGTCTTATTTACGTGTACATACACGTGCCTTACGATAATGTTGTGTAGCTTATGCAAAACAATTCTATGATACACCTACACTACACCTATTTTTCGAGGTAATCTGTTGTTTGGAATCAGTGACACTAACACTCCATGTACATGAAGCTCTGTAGTTGTCATTCTGCTCGAGAGGTTTTATTTAGTCTAGCGATTTGTGTTTTGTTAAAGGGTGAGCTATAAAGGAGCCTTAAAAACACCCCAAAAGAAGCTTGTAGGCTTATGTTGGTGTATTTATTGTGAAATTTAAATGCAAATCTCTTGCTTGTACGAAGACGGGAAAAGTAAACAGTTGCATTAAATACACTTCGCAATAAAGGTGGATTGAGCTAAGGTAGGTAGGGTTAACATGTCTTTAATAAAGGCGATACACGGGTCCTTAGACTCATTTGCTGAAGTATGGAAAGAATAGAGAGACGATTCTTACACATTTTCAAGCTTTACTGCTGCATCGAACGATTAATCTAAACTGCAAACCACCGGAAATTTTCATTTAGGCTTTCTTAACAGAAGTATTGGCCATACCTTAAAAAAGAGGTAGCCGATATTTATATATGGAAAGAAGAGAGTACGATGGTATAAGGCACTTTTCATCATGACAACTGGTAAGTGAGTATAAACTAGGTTTCTGCCTACCACCCGCTTAGGCGGGATGGGTGCAATTTTCTGAAAATTTGACCTAAAACGAAAATAAAAAATTCAAAATCAACGAAAGCACAAACGATAAAGTAATTAAGATGTTTCTAAATCTGATATCCGATTTATTAATCTAGTGTTAGACTCAAGTTGTTTTAGTTAATGAAAAATCAAATTCGAAATTTTTAGGAAAGAATTTGTTTATTTTTCTGCGAATCAAATTCGTACAAATTTTACATTATTAATAAACTTATACATTGAAAGTCAAATCCCAAAAACCTGGTGCCAAAAGGTGTATTAGTCTTTCAAAAATTATAAAAAAAATATGATCGGTATTTTTGCCTAGGAAATCACTTTTTTTTGGGTTTCTTCTTTTTTGGACTTTGACGCCAATTATTAAATGCGCGGATACTCCCGGTGCTAAGTGAGGAATTAAGTCGTACCATACGCTGGCATAAGTTTTTTAATCCAGCAGATGACCATTCTCTCGTTTGAGACTACATCACCCCATATTTCCGAAGACGGTCGTGAAATCATGAAAGAAGTAAATGGTGGGCACATATCCTATTGCGTTACCTTTCAGCGTACAATCTTGTACTTTACGAGAGTAAACATCCACTAAACTATAGCGGTAGTTAACATCTGTCAATGATTTCAAAGAGGGCCAACGGTTTGTGTTTATGTTACCAATAAAATTTTCTTGCACATTTATGTGTTTAGGTAAAACTTAAAATTTTGTTTTCTTATTTTAAAATATCACCAAACTCTTTTTAAATTGGCTTCAACGAGTTCCAATAAAAATATAAAACTAAAAGTTAGTTAATCCAGTTTATTTTGTTATAACTAGCCAATAAAACTGATTAAACAAAAAACAAAAGATTATCAGCTCATTAAATGATTGACCTAAAAGCTAAAAAAATAAATAACCAAAACAATGTCTTTTTTCAGAAAAAAAACACCTTTCATATTTTAGGGTCCAAAGGAAACCTATAACTAGGCATTCCGCTTTCCGTCTGTCCGTCAGTCAAAGAGCTGTATCTCCCAAAGGAAGACACATGCAATTTCACAAAAGGCTTGCGGCTATTGCCGCTACAACAAAAAACAAAAATAAAAATGAGATAAAGTTAATTAGGGGTCACCATACAAAGAAAGGGTTTCATAAAATCGCAACTCAGGTATGCAATCATATCGTTCATCCAACACAATGTAAAAGCTCAAATTCCAATAAGAAAAATGATAAAAAAAAACCTTTTTGGAAAAAATTATTTGTTGGGAACTAGTGGAACGCATGCCAAAATATTTCTACCAAATCCAATGTATGAACAGGTTAGGGTCGGAAATTAAAGTTCGCTCTATCACCAAATCCAAATGAATTTTCACTCGGTTTGAGATGAATTCCTTGCACATTCGCAAACAAAAAAAAAAATTTCAGATTCATAGATCAAAACATTTGTGCAGTGCATCTGCATCAAATATTCGTTGAATCTTGTTACCACCTGGAATAAAAAGTAAATCGATATAGAGCTTTTACTTTGCCTTCTTTAATCGTGCATGTTTTTAGAGGGCGCGGAACCCTTCGTGAGAAAGTCAACCCTCAATTGGCTATTTTTTCAATTTCGCAAAAAATGTATACACCTTTGAGCACAAGGGTTTTGGGATTTGACACACAAAATTTGACACGCAAAATTTTGTAAAAACTCAATTCAAAGACAAAAAAAAAAAAAATAGAAAATATCTTTCAAAATTTTAACTTTGAAATTTAATTTCCCAAAAGGCATTGACTTGAAGAACTTAAGTCATACACTTTATTTAAGATTTTTGATAAATTTTTCTATTTTAAGTAAATTTTTCAGAAAATTGTTAATCCCACCTAAACAAGCCAGAAAGGCACCTCATCCATACGATTTTTTCCCCCTACTAGCTTTTGCCTTTTGTCGCATCAATTGCAAATAACCCTGTTTCTATGTTAATGTTCACTTATTATTGGTAACAGAGCCTTAATGAACTTAGGGCAAACAATCGCATTTTACCGACCTTTGGTATAACTGTTTACAGTGGATTTTTTTGACGTTCCGCTCAAAGCGACTTAGGTATCGAATCTCCTTGCAATAAACTGAAGCTACTGTCAGACCAACACTCAAATACACAGTTTGCCTGTACATTTTGACTATCCAAAATCTGAATCCACTTATACTTTGCTGGACTTGTCTTTCACAGTCGGCACACGTTTGGTATGGAACCCTAAGAAGCCTAATGATATCAGCACCGAACCACTCCAATCTGTTGGGCTACGTATCGGATGAAGAGGCATTTTGTGTGTAAAACTAACTCACTTGAAGTACGCTAAATCTTTGATGGACGCGTGGGGGTAGTTAGCTGGAGTCCATTTACCGAGTGATTTTCAAAGAAGCTTCGGTATGTGAGCATGAGCATCTAGACATTTTTTCCGACCTTTCAAGTGCACTAATTGAATGCGACTAAGAAGATTACAATATAATTGAACAAATTGGATTTCGAGATCGTGTTGAGGAAGCCGTGGTTGTCTTTGCAATTTTCAACATCCGCAACGGCGCAGGAAAAATTCCAGATTACCGGCAACATTATCTGGATTAATTCAAAGGTGTGTTCACAGGAAGTGGATGTTCCATATCAGAATAATTTAAAAGCTCTACAGAACGACAAAGCTCATTCCATTCCGTTGATGAATTTTAAAATTTTGCCGGAAAGACTATAACTCCTTTGGAGACGATGAAAATTTGACATCCCATGAAGTCGGAGGAGTTACAGCATTTGCAAAATTATTCTGTGAATTGTGTTTCATGGAGTAGCACCTGATTTCGGCAGGATGCGGATGCAATAAAAATTAACCTGCACTTCAAGTAAACATTCCATTCGATTGAGATCAGTTTAAGGATGGTCAAAGGAGCTTGATGACCCGTATGCAAAGTAAAAAAATTGTATGTTGCCTTAGATCGTTTAATGCCGAAGCATGAATGTCAACTCTTGTTCCCATATTACTATCAAGAAAATGCTCCTACTATTCGAAAGATTCGATGCGTTAGTTTGGAAAATATATTCCAGTGGTCAGTATTGCATATGCTCACGATAATCGTTCGTAACTCTCTGGCCATTTGCACTTCAAATTTAAGTTAGAAAACGTTATTCTTCGTTTGTTTTATAATTGTTGATTATAGTCAAAAATTTCATGTTCTTAAGTGTGTTTAATGAGTTGGATAAAAATAAGAATAGTGTTATCCTTCATGTTTTTCACAGAGTTAATGATTTCTGACGTTTTAATATTAGGTATTAAAATGTTGGCTTCTCTAATATCAAAAGTCTTATTTCCTTCTGGATATGATCACTTTAAGAACACGCCGCAAGAGTACGTTCAAAAAACTTCTTCCTTACAGTCCATCATTCGGCTCAGCATCAGAGAACTGGCAAGATGAACATTTTATGAAGCATGTGTTAGGTCCTTCGAGTTAGGATCTAATTATTATAATTATTATTATTAGGACTCCAAAATTTATTATTAAGCTTAACTCACAGGAAAAGTGATTTGGATTTTTTGGTGTCTAAAAATTACAATATTGTAGGCCCTCTACCAGAGTTTCGCGAGATAATTTAAGGACGCATTAGAGAAATTTATCGAAATTGTTTGCTTTTATTTTTAGGTCAGGGCAAGATGTGACTGTGAATTTAAGGGTGGCCGAGTTACCATCAATTTCTCTATTTTGATCTAATAAACTATGCCTGCGGTTCGACAAAAAACTAATCTGAGCTCGACCTAGACATTTTTCGAATAGCTATCGAGAGTTAGATTTTGTCTCATTCGTTAAGCGACTCTTACATGTTTTCGGATAATTAAGAAACCATAAACATATATTATTAACTTAATTTTGTTGCAATGATGACTTTTATAGTTTGTTATTATAACACAATCTTTCATCCAGCATAGTGTTGAAGTACAGCTTAAGCATAAAAATTCAACAGGATATATGATGGCACAATCTGTTGCCTTCATTTCCTCCAACATTGTAGTCCTTCCGCACAAATCCTATCATGCCAAGTCATTGCTCAGGATTAGGAGTAAACTGATGCAGTTACAGAGTATAAATTCAACCAAGAGTGTCATGAACCTAAAACTTTAATCTCAAAAGCTCTAAACATTTGTGCCTTTATTTAAGATCATCCAGGGCGTACATCCTCGCATTTTCTCCAACAATACCACTCTAGTGTTTACATTTCCATCTCAGATGAATCCCTTAATTTGTATGCATCTTCCGTCAGCCATAAAAATGCTTAGCGTATGTTCGTCCTTAGTCGTTCCTTTCTGCATCTCGAGCAGCACAGTTAAGGACAGCATTCGCTGACGACGAGACGAGTACAGTGCTCCTGAATGCATTCCGCCGAGGAGCAGTAATTTTCAATTGATTTAACATTCTCGGGCCCGTTTAACCGTATACGATGGAGATGCTCTAGTGATATACAAGTAGCATGTCGTCTTAAGGACAAAAAACAACAAGAATGTCAATAGCAACGTCGCGGCTCGGCGACGACGACCATGACAACTGGGACGATGATCCTAAAGAATTTTTCCGCTGGCATATTCCAAAAAGGAGCAACAACACAAAGTGGTTAATGGGAACCTTTTTACCAGAATCTGACTGACTTGAATATCTTTTGTTCTGCTCGAGAACGAGGACTTCTAAGTATTCGGATGGAAAAAGCCAGTTGCCAAGGATACAAAGGATACCAATAAACATACTGTGTATATTTTATGTTTGACTCGGAAATATGTGGCATGGGGGCGAGGATGCACTTCAAGAATCGTATTCGACCTGAAGTGGAATATACATCAAATGGAACTTATGCACATGTGGCTTGCGGCATTGTTGGCTGCTTGTGGTGTTGGTTACGATACTCATTACTAATTGAGAGGCTCTCGCTTGGTAGGAGCTTTACTCTGATTGTTATGGTAATTTCTGTGTTCGCCAACCGTAAACGTCTAAGTTGTTTCGGTTTTATTTCACATCTTGAGTCTTGTGCCTCAAGGCATAGAATTCGATGAGTTCTTTTTACATGGTGAAAAAGAAAAAATGACTAATCTTGGTGATATTAATACAAGCCTTGGGCTTCAAACGACTAAAGAAATAATCAATCATCGCAAGGATTTAAAAGTTAAATTTTTTTAGGGATCTCTAAATTAGGACTATAGGTCTGTCTTCATGTCATTTAATGGCTTCCATTTACAACTGTTGATACACAATTGGATGTTTAATTTTACCTTTTATATTTTTGAGGACACTTAAAGAGATAAGGCGTGAAGAAATGCTCCCTCAAAAATAGCTTTCGATGCACTTAAAGTGTGAGCCATTGTTCTGATCTAAGTCCTAAGTCCTATTCATCAAGTCGTGAGAAATAAATTTAATTCAATTTAATACACACAAGTATAAGTCTGCATATATTTTCACTGTGGCCTCAATTTTTTAAGGGGGTATTTTAGTCGAGAAATTTAAAAAAGTCGATTTTTTTTATATTTTCAAAGTTTACCTATTCAAGAATATGTCTACCAGAGGATTTTCCAAAATTCAAATTATATTTGGAGGTATCGGTATTTTGCTGACCCGGCATCCAAACTGGTTCGGCCGGAACTAATCGAACAAAAGGCATTAGTGATTCTCCGTTTACCTGAATCCATATTTCTCAGTAGGCGACATTTATTGCTGTTTGTATTTTTAATGAAGGCTTCATTCCTATTTAAAAATGAGATTATGGGAATGTAAATCGGCCCGGAAGCTCATTCATTTGCTGTGAAACGAGACAACGCCCGGATTGAGCGCTCCGAGATACGAGCATCCAAAGCATCAAAGGAGGCCAGAACTTCTCGATATGAAGAGGGAAATTCGGAAAATAGTTTTTTCGAAGTCGAGAAAGGTCCGATGTATGAAGCAGGAATGGCAGATTAAATAAATGTTAGTCTACAAAATCATGTCATGACTTAGACTGCGGAAAACTTTTTCTCGAAAGTGTCTTTTTCAAAACAATACCCACGATTTCTCAGGTTCTACTGGACCTGATTTTTCTTTTTTAAATTCGAAACAGTCAAAAAAGTGGTATAAAAATTGTTTTTTTCAGGCAGTCGCCATTTTGTGAAAAAAAAATATTTCCAACTTTTCCGAAGTTCCAGACATTGCGACATTATTCTGGATTAATAATCTTGTTTTTTTTTTTTTGGTTTCAGATTGCTACAAGGGTTGAAATCGTGGGTATGGTTACGCGCCAATTTTTTGAGACCCCCACTTCATCAACTGCTAATTTTTGAAATTTTCAACTTTTTTATTTTTTGATTTTTTTCTGGATTCTGTATTCTGTTATGTTATTAAATAACTAATCAAAAAATGGATACTAAAAATATTAATTGCCTTTTTTATATGACACTTCAAAAATAACATGGAAATTTATGCCTCTAGACTTAAGAAACCGAGTCACAGCAATCCCAGCTGAGGAAATAGGACACCACATTTTGAATAAAGGTGAATATAGAGGCGTTTGATGTTACTCTGCCCATCTTCTATTTGTCAATGCTGCCACTCAAGTTAAAATAATCTTCATAAGAACCAGAAGCGAATAAAGTCATTTTCAAAAGGTTTCTGCATAATCGTAAACTTGAAAGGGCCGCAGTCATAAGTATATGAAATACATTTAAACTTTATTCCTCCACGCGTTTCTTTTTTCGTCGAGTTGTTCATTGTAGTACCGTGTTATCGATGGACTGAATCGTCACCCAAAGTATAAAAAAAAAAATTGCTTGGTTGGTGCGTTCGGAAATCGAACCAAAATTTATCCCACTTAACGAGTCAGTAGCACATGGTCAATTGTCCGTTCAAAAAGCAAAGGCATTTTCTTTCCGACAATCTTTGAACGTTACAATTTTGTCCAACTTTAAAATAAGTCAAAACAAACACTTCAACTGATTTGGGGGATGGCGTACGAATTCTTTGAGAGCAAAAATTGTTCTTTTTGTGTCCGTTTGACTAATTGTCGCAAGGACTACGAGTCTATTTGTACTCGCTCTACCAATTTCAACACTTATATGCTCCTCTTTGGGTTTTGTATTAACTCCAAATATGTGCAAAATTTTTCACAGCGCTGTAATACATTTCACATTTTTTATTTTTTTTTTTATAAAAACAAAACACTCTTCAATCAATGTCTTTTTCAATTTTATTCGATGCAGCTTTGGCTATTTCCTTACTTCTTTTTTATTAGAGGTTGGTAGAAATAGGAACCTTAACGCATGCGAACTTAAAATTTATTTTCATTTAAATGTTGAACACGAATGTTGAATCCAAAGTTTCAATTGATGCTGGCTTATCTGTATGCAAAATTGTGTACAGGCACCAAGTCCCACCGAACTAATCGACTTATAGTATTTCCCACAAAGAGAGATAAATTGCTGAGCGCCTTCATTTCTCAATTTGTCCATCAATTCGCGTGATATGTGACTTGCAGCTCCGTTTTATTGGAACCACATATCGGCCAAGGTCAGCTCGTGGGTTTTAGAAAAATAGATCGATTGATTTTTATCTCGTACTCTAAAAATTACAATTTTGTAGACTTGTAAAATTTAATAATTACGATATACTAATTTATCTTACAACCGAAATAGTTTTACGATATATTTAAAAGTCTTCGTACTGGTAATTTACTCGATATATTTGAGTGGGAAAGAACAAGAAAATCCCACTATGAACAAGAAAACAAAATTTAAATTTAAAATTTGTATGTTAATAGAAGAAAAAAAATTTATTAACAAAAGAATAATACAAAATGAAAAGAATATATTAAAATCACAGCTTCAAAAAATATTGAACGATGCATTTTATATAATAAATAAATAAATAAATAAGTTGATATATAAATAAATGGAAACAAAACAAATAAACAAATAATTTAGTTAATGAATAAATATGTTAATAAATAAACAAAGTAGATAAGTTAGTTATTTTATTTGGTAAAAATATTCATATTGATTTGTTATCGCACATTTTATTCGCAGAGATTTGATATTTACGTTTCTATATTTTACTATTTAAAAAAAGTTATATTCTAATGCATTCTAAATAATCCAATAAAAAGCTATTCTGAAGGAAAATTACCACAAAAATCTTCGATATAATCCAAAAAACAAAAAAGTAAACAAAAGTTATATATCAATGAGTAAATAAATGAGTAATTGACAAGTATTCTATCAAAAAAAGCAAATTTTATGCAGACAACATCTATATGTATGTAAATATATCTATATATATATATATATATATATGAAAGTAAACAAAAGAATGCAAATATATAAAAATACAACCAAAATAAAACAAAACAAGTTTGTGAGTAAATAAATAAATAAATTAAAAAAATAAATTAATTAATTGATAAATAATAAATTAATTGATTAATAAATATATAAATAAATAAATATATAAATAGATAAATAAATTAATGAATGAATAAAAAAAAAGAAAAGTAGATTAATAATGAAAAATTGTGACAAATGTAAATGATTATACTGAATTATGTGTGCAACTCAAGTGGGGAGTTATTCAATTGATTCATAAATGGATTATCAGGAAACTCAGATCGGAACATGAAAGTATCGATGAGTTTTTGAATTCTGAAGGAGAGCAATTCAACATTTGCTCTCTCATGAAGATCAGAAGTGGAATGATACCAGGAAAGCAATATTTGACATAACACTTACACATTTAGCACATTTACCTCTTACTTGATATCCATACAGCAATAAGACTTGAAATATATCTTTGTGAATTATAAATTTGTTTTCATTCGGTAGCTGGGATTTTCTGTTTATTAACGCATACAACATTTGTATAGCTGTATACATATTTTGATTGCATTCGTGGTATGTACATTAAATGCTTGAATCCAGATGACTCAATATTTGATGGAGGATTCTCCATTTATTTGCGTTCCATTTAATGTTAAATGGTTCTGCAAAAAAAAGCAAGGGTTTCTTTTGAGAAAGAAAATAATGGCCAGCGTCTTTTCCGCATTCATTTTGATTTTCCGCTTTTTGTAATATTTTTTCAAGACATTGATCGCAAAATTATGTCTCATCTCGATATTGAGACCGATTTCATTTGACGTAAATATCGCAATACTATCAACATACATTGCACATCCTGACAGTTTTGGCGAAACCAAAGTTAGCAAATTAAACGGATCTGGAGAAAGCGATTTTTTTTTTAAAGATTAAAATAATAAATTTTATTCATTTTCCAACTTAACAATTTAACAATATATGGTTGAATAGAAGAAAGAACAGAAATATCAGAAAGTTAGAAGACTGAACAAATTCTATAATTTAAAGAACATTGAATTCAAAATAAGTGATAAATGAAATTTCAATTGATTCTTCACTATCATCAGTAATAATACTTAAAATAAAAATAATATTTAAACTAAATAAAAATGTAGTATATCACAAAAACGTTACTTAAAAATACAAAAACGTTACTTAAAAATATACTATGATTAATTCGACGAGATGGAAAAATTGAAGAGAAAGATATAAAGTAAATGTTAAAATGGAATAACAATTCAATGAACGATACAATATACCGCCTCTGCCTATAGATATTTAATACCGATTCAACGCCGCAATTATCCACCAAAAGAAGCCAGTCTTTGATTTGATTGTTCAATTTATTATAACTTTGAGCAACTCGAATGGAAAATGGAAATTTATTAAATAATGTAGGCGCTGTAAATGCGTAAAATTAAGAAAAATTAGTCATACGTGAAATTGGAATGTTAACCGAATCCAAATTGTTGATTCGTAAATTATATGTTTGATTTTTTCTGCTAGGGATATCATCACTTTGCTTGTAAAATTCTCTAAGCCTTTTTTAAATTAACAACGGTGCTATAGGTGATATTTTATATATTTTACATTAGGGCCAACTATGTGTGCGACGGTTACAATTAGAGAGAATATGAATAAGATGTTTCTGTCCAATCAAGATCAGTTTAACATTGTTTATATAAGAGCCTCACCAACTAATTGGTTATGCCGTACTGCACCTTGTGGCATGCCGTCGGGACAATTATTAACATAAACTC
Source organism: Orthonevra nobilis (assembly GCA_963555765.1). NCBI lineage: Eukaryota > Metazoa > Arthropoda > Insecta > Diptera > Syrphidae > Orthonevra > Orthonevra nobilis. The sequence goes on from OY743225.1 coordinate 129,954,730, forward strand.
TTATGTAACGATTGGTCAAGAAACTTTGAATGATTTTATTATTTATCTATTATCTTGCATTTTGTGTATGCCATACGGAATCAGACGCCTTTTCGATATCAAGCAGTATCATCCCGTTTGTAAATTTTGAGAAGCTGATGGGAAGTGCTGTGGTATAGTCTGAAGCCTATTTGCTCATTTCCATTACAATTTCCTCGTCGATTTTAAGCACAAAAAAGTCTGAATTCATTGATAGATAGATGGCGCCATTGACGGTAACTTCGTTCTCACAGGGACAATGTTTCCGCCGAACCATAACAAGCATTAAGATAAGTTCATTTTTCCAAGGGCATTGGCGGATCTTGTGTTGCCTGAAGTTGCTCATTGGATGCGATAATTTTGTTTACACACCATTCATCCAGAAATGAGCTTCGTAGCCGATAAGACAATATTTCAATAAAAAAACCCAATTTTCTAAGGCCCACTCACTGAAAACTGAGCTGAAGTCTGTCAGGTTTTTTACTAACTTAAGAGACTTGACATGTGTGAACGGTGGGTTCAGTAAATTTGTCCCATTGGTCGAGGTTTCTCAGTCCAAGCGTCCATTCAGTTCTTCATTGATTACCCCAATTCAATCATCCTCACTTTGTCCTGTAGCTTTCCTGTTTTCTCCCCAAACAATTTTAAATGAAACCTAACATCTTTTGTATCATAATAGCTTCCGCTTACACCAATTGGCAGGCCACCACTCAAATTTCATCCATCTTAACTTTCTGTAGAAATAAGAAATCATTTAACGTCACTCATTAACGCTTCCATGCGTTGGATCTTTGGCAATGTCATGCCAATATTATTTTCCTTAACGTGATGGAATGCGGTTAGACCCATCGGAATACGGCTTAAAGAAAAAAAAAAGTCCAACCAATCCACTGTTGCTGATTAATTAAGGAACGCAGAACGCTATTGTACCACTGATGCCTCGAGGATGTTTCAGTTTCGGCGAAATCCTTTTTCAGCGCGAAAAAACAATTACCATAACGAGCTGGAGCTGCCAAAGTCATTCCCATGTGACAGGAAAGCCTTATAAATAATTACTCGCAACGCAACAACGTGACAGCGTTTCGGTATTTAAATTGGAATTTTCATTTCTCTGTGATTTAGATTCTAAACGATTTGACCTAGGGGCGCTGACACTTGGGAATGCTTTTATTCTGAATAAATAAAACTAACTTGAGCCAGGGACTTGTTGACTGAGTTGACACGTAGGCTCAAGGATTGTCGACTCTGGGGATCTTGATTTGTCATTTGATTGAGAAATGAATTTCGCAACCACTTTTTTTGTCGAGTACGTACTTTTATACAGATTGGCAGTGCTAAATTGCTCACTGATTTATGCTTAATATCTGTCTTTAGCATTGCACAGAAACAGATAAATACAGGGTGCCACGTTATGGTTTAACTACGGTATAAAGTTTTTGTGAAAAGTCGATGTTGACCTAAATCTATCACTCCATCGGAAGATGCTGTTAACTCTTGTTAGTTGCGATTTTTGTTCATTTTACATATAGGAATGCAAGATCATAAAATGTTCGTGGCTAATATATTTTTTTATGGAATAAATCGTCTGTGATTTTGGCGTGAATTGCGACACAGATTTCCTGATTATCCTACATGGCCATATTATTTTGTAATTAGCAGCTTATTTCGAAGGGCTCGCAGTTTTCAAGAATTCATGGATGACCGTCAAGCGTCATGTAATTGAAGAGCGTTGAAGATGTTTCCCTTTAAAGTACAGAGAGCTCAACAACAAACGACGTTGATTTACGGTCTTGGCTCATTAGGAGCACGCTTTTTAATTACCTGTCTCGTCTCCAGACGATGTCATGTCAAAGCATCCCGTTTGTAGGGTACCATACCCAAAAAGTGCCAACGGAACACTTTTGTCCGTGGGTCCGCTTGTCTGACAAATCGTTCGGCCGTCCATTTATCACAGGGTTGTGTCTTCTGAATCGTTATAGTTATATTCACAGAATTTGTACAACTATGGTTACTCAAACAATATAAAGCTACAATTAAAGGGGGTCTTCATACAAAAAAAAAGTGTTTTTAAAAGTGTGTTATAGAGATGCTATAAGAAAGCATAAAGTCAAGAAAAAGATAGATTTGTATATTGTTTTTGATGGTACGGGCCCTGTCGTGTGCATGTCCAACTTGCTCTTGGAAGCTGTTTTTTTAAAGAATTAAAATTTTTTTGATAATTTGTTCATATTTGCTTTGTTATTAAAAATAATAAAATACTGCAAACTAAGTGAATGCAAAAAGTAATAGGCACTTGGTAAAATTTTGAGATTCAACATATTATTTAAAAATAAAACCAAATGTGCATAAAAAATATAATAAAAGTACATCTTTAAAAACAACCTTAATTAATAAATCTAATAAGCACAATTCTTGTTCCTTCTTTCAATATGAGAACAATTTAATCTGTACAGCCCTACAACTGGAAGAGCACATGAAACCAACCTAACGTCATAGATTTCCTAAAGAAACACAGCAGGAATTATCATTCAGTTATTTGTCCTCCATTCCCCAACTTTTTTCCGACATGAGTTCAGTGCATACTTTTAAAAACTTGATTCAATTAATGCAGCGAAGAGAACGATGCATATCCTGTCGCTTTTAAGCTTCTTAACATCATTGCATATGTGCATTCAAAGAACCTCGCAGATGTAATACAAATAAAGTAGCAATTTTATATGCACCCAAGGATGACGGAGCAACAACTTACTCCTCATTGCTCCCAAAGACATTTCTATTAAAATTTCGTTACAAAGAAGACATCATGTCGTTATCTCTTATTGTAAAGTCAAAGCGTTTGTTACTCACAGAATACGTTTGCTATAAGATAGTGAATTCTAAGTTTTAGGAAACTTCACAAGTTTACATTGATACATACTCGTATGAAGCCCGCATCACAGATAACAATTCCTTCTTCCATTATTTTTGTTTTTTTTTAAATAGAAATGGCACCGGAAATATGCATTTTTGGCAAATTGTTTCATTATATAAAAAAGGGATATAAATAAAAGTACTGGTTTGCTTCATTTTTGTTTTGAAAGGACGAAAAAGCTTGAAGGCTTTCGCAATGTTTTTAAAAATTGTATGCCAAAATGCGATAAGTGCGGGTGGTCCAAAAACTTCTTTCCTATGTTAAAAATTTATAACTTTTTTATTTATAGATATTTTTGAGCAGTTTTTTTTTTTGTTACAGACATAAGATAAGAGGGATTTGACATGAAGTACTATCCGATCGCAGAGTGAACAAAAATCGTCGCATTAGTTTTGGAAAATAGTTGGTCATAAATTTACACTCAAAGTGCCTACCTGCAATTTTATACTGCATTAATGACCAAATGTAGGTAATATCAGAACGTTGGCGATGTGAAGTGTACCGATAGATCTCGTTATGAACGATCGATGAAAAACATTCAGTTCGTTAGTGATATTGTTGCAGCTTGAAATCCTGAAGCATCGACATGACGACGTTAAACACAGTTCGTGTTCGTCGAATTTTAAGGAAAGCCTACACGCATACCCTTACAATCCAGACCCAGAAAAACGTTTGGAGTACTCCAGAACTGTACTTAACATCGCCGAAAATGACAAAGTATTTTTAGAAAATTTATGATGAGCAACGAGACATTTTCCTCTGAGTGGAAATCTCCATCAATGTTCCTGTTTGGTGTGGAAAAACCTCGCGTAAGATTTATGGGCCATATTTTTTTGAAAAATAAACGAAAGCAAGCTTTATAGTTAATGGTCATTGTTATAATGGTTCAGGACCTCTTTTTCCACTCATGCAAGCAGACAACAATATTGAGCTCATTATGGGGCGAAAAATTCCCAAATAAGGTGATATTGAATGGCCATCGCGATCGTTTGCTCTGTCGGCTCTAGACTTTTATTATGGGGCTACCTGAAGGAAAAGTTCAACATTGGCGAACCAAATACAAAAGAGGTGCTGAAACTCAACATTCGAGAAGAAATTGTGCAAATTACATCGAAATCATTTAAAAAAGTCATGGAAAGTGCTATGGAAACACGCCATTAAAGCCTTCATTCTAATGGCGGCCATATAACCGATGTAATTTTCCAAGCATAATAAAAAAATGTCCATGAAATAAACTTTTATTTAACATTTATTTCATTAGTTTTTATCTTCACATTTTAAAGTTGTTCCAGATTTACATAGGAAAGGAACCCTGTATCAACTTCTTCCTTGTATCAGTGAAGCCGGAATCTAGAGAAGATAAATCTCAACCTGCCAACTCTACTTCATCGCTTTACATGGAAAAAATAATGATCGCAAGCGAGATTAAGTACGAGCTACAAAATAATATAATACAACATAACATTATTCTTTCACTGTTCAAATGAGCTCAAATTATTTCTATTGAATTCACTGAATTCAACTGATTTCAATTGAATTCACTGAATTCAACTGATTTTAATTGATTTCAGTTAAGTTAAGCTGAAGTGGGTTCAGTAATGAAATTCAAAAGAATGCAGCAATATGACTTTATTGAATGATTGTCTAAAATCGAATGCAAAAATTAATGAATTCCAAAGAATGGTGAATCAGATTTTTTAAATCACATTCTCGTTTAACAAAAAAAAATAAAAAATTCAAATCATTCTACATTCCTTGAATAGCATTTAATTTCCAAAATATTTTATTCTTTTACTATACAACTTCTTTCCGGTTCCTTTAAGAGTGGAATGGACTCGAAGGTGTATCTCCCTTACTCTTTGTAATGACCAATTACGAAATCCGTTATCGATCTGTTCATAAAGCATGAGCCTATTACCAATTCCTTCCCGTCATAAATTAAATAGACCTCCCCCTCCGTTAATCACTATTGTTCTGGTCTAGATTCGATAAGGTGTGTATTCATCGGAGACAGCGTCAGAGTCAGAGTGCTTGGCTTACCCCCAGTGGAATTCGTTACATATCGATTTCTTAAGTCATTATATCTGGTTAGATCTGCTAATGGGGAACTAAGTGTACACATTGTGTTAACCTGACCCATTATTCGACTAATGTACGCAACTAATTAATGAGAAAGATACGAGTACGAGTTTTTTTTTTAATAATATACCCTGAAGCATACGAGTAAGTCGGGCGTTAAGTTATTGACTGCACAGTTGCGAATTAAGGGGTTTTATTAAAAAAAGGAAATTCAATTCAATTTGAATGCCTTTTCCGCTTCAAGCAGTACTTATTGAAAACTTGAGTAATTTTTTTTTGTTGATTTTATAAAAACATATGTGCCTACATCCTTCAAAGACATTCACCTCGGCATGAAGGAACTTAATTTATTCGAATCATGTGTGTTCATCAGCCACCGATGCATTCGATTTGTTTAGTCGCCGATTTTCCTTTTTAGCAGAATGTTTTGGTGGTTTAAGTCGTTTTAGGATTTAAGATTGCTTTGTGGGATCGTAAGAAAGTTTCAATGTGCGGTCTGGGTTTTTCTTCAATTTATTTTGTGCAGCTTTATTTAGACTTCTTTTGTTGTTCAATCACTCATTGGATTTTAGTCGATACTCGTATTTGACATCCAAAGTACACAAATGATTTGTAAGTGCATGTTTTACACAAAGATAGTTTAGTGGCAAAGTTTGTTTTTGAATTGCTTTGAAAATCATGATAAAAATTTAAAAAAAAACTAGGAGAGATTCGGGCTGACACCTCCAAATTGTATCTTATTGAGATGAAGCGAAATTTTTTCTCTTAAACCAGCCATCGATGTCCCCGAAGAGCGAGCTGTTGCTTCGCCCTGTTCAAACCAAGTTCCCCCTTAGTCCAATTCGTGAAGCCTTGCGAAAAAATGAATTCCTCCAACAAGTTCATAAACTGGCCTAAATTAATTATTATAGTGACTAGTGACTAAATTTTCGTCAAAATATTACGGACCCAAAAAACGTAGACCAGAGCGCTGGGAACAGAAGATGTGATAAAACAGTGTTTCCTACAGTCAATTAGTGGTCACCAGGTAGAAATGATGGCAGGACTGTTTCTAGTCAATGAAGAAGCTATCCCTTCAACATATCGCTTGAGTAACGTAACGGGTGATAAGTGTTTGCAATGAGGATAAAAACAGAAAAGTATTCGTTCACTACCTACTATAAACCGTCACTGTTGGAAGAACTAGCTTCGAAGTTGCTCGTGAGTTTTCCTATCTTAGAGGAGATTCGGCGAAAATTTAGCCTTGTTGTCTACGCTAGAAAAGATTGATGCAGTGAGGCAGGGTGTTGCTGAATGACCCAGATTCTCTAATCAATCTACGAGAATGGCGAATGTCTTCATCTCAATGAAAAGTGACTTAATCGAAGTGCTTAATTTAAACAGGTCAATGAAGACGACAATAATAAGTGTCAAAAAATCGTTAAGGGTAATGAGGCGACTTCGCTTGATTTGTCAATAAGCTGAATAACTGCCATACGGGTACTGAAAACCCTACATTGATTCAATGAAGATGACTACAGATTTGTAGAGTAACCTCACAGTGCATATTGAAAAATATTTATTTCAGGAAACAAGAGTCAAAATCAGTTACCGTTGTCCGCTATCGAGGTTTGTTGCAAAGGCTTCTTGAGCACGATTGTTCCTTCAAAATAAAACTCTTAAAAGGGGTGATTATCATAAAACGTAACAAACAGCTAGAGCAAGAAGGAAAAAAAATCATATAGGACGAAGGTGTGACGAAATCCTTTACTTACTGCTTCGTGAAAGATTGCTCCATACCATATCCGACAGTGCCCTTAGTTTGTTGATCCAGCATCTGATGTCTCTCCCCTTCGATACTCTATCCCATCTTGCTCCCGAAGACGGTTCGGAAGTCAAGAAAAATAAATGATCGGCAAATCTATTGGGATTTCTTTCAGCGTACAATCTCCGCACTTTTAGACTGTAAAAATCCGCTAAACCAAAGCGGTAGTGCATATCCTGAGTGTGACTTAACCTGGCCATTATATTGTTTTGCCGATTTGACGTGCAAGATTGCAATAATTTTCTGCGAAATTTTTAATTTTTATTTAAGTAAAAAATATTTTGCCTTTTTTTTTGTTTAATATAAATGTAAAAAAAATTTAAAGTTTAATGCTTTAACAGGAATAATTATTTTGATACAAAAATCCAGGTTTTTTTTTGTAACTTGATAATAACGCAGACGGCATACGAGGAAAATTAAAAAAATGGATAATCCGCTCATTAAATAATTATCCCGAAGTTTTAAGTTTTAAAAACCTCAAGAAAGAGTGTTTTTTCTTTGAAAATATTATTATTGCATTATTATATATATATTATTAATAATATAATATTATTTTAATTTCTCAAATACCATTAAACATATGACACCAAATATTTGGGGTTTCATAAAATGCACTTAATAATATTTGATTTATAAAAATTTTATTCGAAGGAATTATATTTTTTCTTTTACAAAATATTGGATTCAAAATCATTAACTAAAGCGTATCATCATATGCGTTTTCCATTTTTCCAGTTCAAGTAATTTTTTCAGAAAATTGCCCCTCTCGCCTAAATTGTTTCAGAAAGATCTCTTTCACCAATACGATTGGTTTTTGTCGCATTTTATGCAAATCACCCTGTTGGAGTTACTAAACGTCATCAAAGTCATTCAAAGTCCTTTCTATTTGAGTCTTTTAAATTATTTTGTTTTTCTTTTAAAAAACAATGACTTTTTTCGAAGCAAAACGCTTGATTCAGGTTAACACAAACGAATCATTCATCATCATCATGACGCTTTTTAAGGTCATTAATCAATTGATTCCATGGCAAATAGTCCCCATTCCTGTGCGTAGGTCTACTTCCTTCGTTTATGACTTATCAAACAGTTCCTTGGAAACGTTTACTTCTGAAGTTCAAACTAAAAAGTAGGTTGCAGTCATTAACGGTGGTGTCCCACTTAAGCTTATTTTAACACTATCTCTATTCTCATTGAAAGCAATCGAGTTATCGCCTCATCTTGGTACGGAATCTTAAAGCTCCAAGGGGGTTTTTGTACTATTAACCACGATTGCAGCAAAGGTTATTGTCGTCTTCCTCTTCGTTCCACGCAATAAAACTGCGCGAATGAAGTTTTTCTCATCCTTCCTGCAAGAAGAAGAATCTTTTAGTAATCCCTCGGTAATAATCACTTTGTCGCTGTTTTTATGGCCGCAAGGGTGCGCGGGGGATAAAGTGATATACACACAGATTTTCACAGCACACCGACTGGAAATAAATACGATGATAGCCATAAGTCAAGTAGGTACGTGAGCCGAAGATAAAAACAAATCCGCACAGCATGATAAGATATCCTTATAGGCACAAGTTCAGCACGTCGCCACGTTGTCATATGTAGAAGACCCGAGTACAATGCTTCTAAGGAAGCAATGCCACCACTATTGACAATATTGTTAGACAAGTACAACAGAAGTTCGTCCTTTATTGAATAATCTTCCATTTTTGTTATTCCATAAGGACATGTGTTGTCGCAAGAAACTACAATGTATAAAAGGGAAGCCGCAAATCTAGTTAAGAGTATGGAAGGAAACAAAAGCTTAACACAATTTGGAATCCGAGTTCAACTTTTCTCAAAATATGCAAACAAACAGATTTGCATCGAAGTTTCGAAAGTTTTCCGATCAGATTTTCGAAAAGGGACGAGTCCAGGTGCGTTCTACAGACCAAATCCTTTTACACATTCGTACTCCCTCGTTTTCAAACAGATGCCGATTTAGTTTGTAATGACTTTGCCAGAAGCAAATCGAGCATAAGGTAGAAAGTATTCGAGAAGAACTTTGGCAAGAGATGGAATTAGAAGAAGATTTCGTATTGAATTTGAGGTCCTTGCGGTGGGTACGAGTATGCAATGCACCATAGTCATCACATGCACATGTTGTGAATGCTTCTGATGCTCGATTAAATGCAAAAGAAAACTGGTGGTGGTTGGGAATTCATCATTGATATGATATTGCATCAGGACTCAAGAGATCAAAAACTAAATGCAGCTAAAGAAACATTTTGAAATCGAATAAAGGAAAAGTAATTTTGTAAGAAATTGTTTCTGGCTATAGGAAGAAAAGGCATTTGCATGATGGATATCATTTAAGGTTTTCAGAAGTTTTGAGAATGGATGGGTGTGTTGCTATGCTTGCCCAAGTTCCTGGGGACAAGCTGGCTTACGATTTGTTTACGAGATTTAAAATTTGTTTTTAAATATCTTCGTTATGGTAGAAAATATAGAAGCCAAAGTATTCATCAAGGATGCACGCAAACGAAAAATGGACATTTACCTTCGGATATGCACGTGGAATTTTGAGAATGTTAAAACGAGTATGGTGAACCGAATAATTTGAGGAGGCCGTTAACTAATGTACAACGGACGTAAACAACTTCTAGGAGTACATTGTTGCTAAATCAGTTTTATTCTTTTGGATAGGTGAAGTTTTATAATTAATTCATTGACCTAAAATTGTACATTCAAAGAGCAAAGCGAATTGAGCACACTGTTCCGATGAAGTTAGAGCCATAATAAAATCCTTGCGACAGAAAGGCAAAACCTACAAATACATTGCCGAAACTATTCGCAGATTCCATTGTTGACCAAATGGAACGTACTTAAGATAAAGAAGTTTCCACATCTTAGTGGCTAAATAGTTTGTGGTCTGATGAGTCATAGTTCATTTTTTTGACCCAGGCGGTGGCAAAAAATATGTTAGAAGACCAAAAGGCAAGGAATATTCACCACCGTAAACGTTGAAACCCATTAAACATTAAGGCGGAAGTAAAGGGTGATTTTATAAAAGCAATAGGAAAAAAAAACTTATAAAATTCAGAAAAATGCATGAAATCTTTAATTTGAATCGTCCGCTTAGTCCAATTTTGGCATACTCTTTCCAACATTTCGGCCGCTATCTCGCGAATAAATGCTTCAATGTTGTCTTCCAATGCATTAATTGAAGCGGGCTTGTCTGTATAGACATGAGCTTTAACATAGCCCCAAAAAAATAGTCTTAAGGCGTTAAATCGCACGATCTAGGCGGCCAATTGACCGGTCCCGAACGTGAAATAAAATGTTCACCGAACTCGCCTCTCAATAAGTCCATTGTAGCATTGTGCGGCATGTGGTACCGTCTTGTTGAAACCACATGTCATGCAAGTCAAGCTCTTGCATTTTCGCAAAAAAAAGTTGGATATCATCTCACGGTAGCGCTCACCATTCACAGTTACGTTACGATTCGTATCATCTTTGAAGAAGTACGGTCCAATGATGCCAACAGCCCATAAACGGCACCAAACTGTGACTTTTTCTGGATGCATTGGTAGCTCTTGCAATGTTTCTGGCTGATATTCACTCCAAAATCGACAACTCTCCTTATTTACGTACCCATTGAGCCAAAAATGAGACGAAGCTCATTTGAACTGAACACAATTTTTCGGTAAAAAAGTGGATCTTCGGCCAACTTTTCAAGAGCCCATTCACCAAAAATTTTATGTTGCGGTAGGTCGTTCGGCTTCAATTCTTGAACCAGGTGTATTTTGAAAGCCATCACACCTAAATCCTTCCGCAAAATTTTCCACGTTGTTGAGTTACAGAGGCCCAATTACTGCGAACGGCGACGAATTGATAATTGATGGTCATCATGAACACTGGCCGATACAGCTGCGATATTTTCTTCAGTTCGCAATCTACGTAAGCGTGTTGCTGGTTTAATGTCCAACAATGTAAATTTGGTGCGAAATTTAGTCACAATAGCCCGAATAGCCGCTTCAGTGGGTCGATTAAACTGACCATAAAATGGAAGAAGCGCGCGATGAACTTTCTTAACAGAGCACGCATTTTGATAATAAAATTCAATAATTTGCAAGCGTTGTTCGTATGTAAGACGATTCATGGTTAAATTATAGACCAAACTGAAGATGTTTGACAGTGAAACAAAACACGAAACATGCGTCAGCTGTTTAAACCAGTGTTGCCAAAAAGATAATAGCTAAAAAATCACCCTTTATAATGATTTGAGGTTCTTCGTTTTGCTACAGCGTTGGTCCCATCTCCAGAATAAAAAAACATTATGATTGCCGCATATAACAGGGACCTTTTATAATTCTGCCTTTCGCTGAAGAAGAGATGCCCTTACGGTGGACATTCGAGTAGAATAACGACCTCAAACACAATTCTATTTTGTGCAAAATTGTGTTGAAGTTTTCGTATGGATGGCACAATCTCCAGACCTAAACCCGAAAGGAAACCTATCGGCTGACGTCAAGAGGGAACTGGGTTATCCCAGGTCTAAAAATAAGGAGGAATTATATCAATCTGTGCGATCCGCATGTGAATCATAACCTGTGGAGAGGTGACAAAAACTGATTGATTCCATACCACGGAGGTGTCAAGAGGTGAAAAATCAGAACGGATTTGGAACTGAATATTGATCCAAAACTATTCATTTGAAACTTTAATATTTTTCCCTCTTTTCAAAAGATGCAACAGCAATACACCAATTATTTGCACAGCAAGGAAAAAGTGATATTTGTTTCATAATTTGTATTTATTTGTTTATATCTTTGTGCTAAACATTGTTTTATCAGTCTAAATTGCATTAAAAATTGCTTAAGTTTTTGAAATTATTTGATTTTTAGGGACACACCTGTTATTTAGTACACCACTGTGTGTATCAATCCGCATTAACGCCAAAATAATTTTTCTCGGCCTTAATAATGCCCTTATAACGATTGTTATAAGAGTTCCTTTGTTCGCGTAAAAAAAACAATAGTTTCCAAAAAAAAAGAAACAACAACACAGTTCGGAAGGGATATGCATGAATTTATTATTTGAAAAGAAGAATAAAAGAAAAGGACCACCGTCGCCAAGGACTTCAGATCGACTGCGTATGAAATTTAGAAAAACATGTCCTGATCATAAACGTATGACTGATGGTCTTACTGATACCAAGGATGACGCCATTTCGGCGTATATGGCAGCTGCAATTTTTGTCCTTTTTGCTCGTGGCACGATGTTTACGATGTTTAAATCATACTCTGCGAATTTAACGGGCAGATCAACAAAGTTTATAAGTGACGAAAACACATTCGATCTGGGACCAGATCTGATCGATTTTCTTACACAATGGTAGCAAACGACTCATAACAGGAATACAGAAAAAGATTAAAAAATAAAAAAGTTGAAAGTTTCAAAAATAAGCAGTTGATGAAGTGGGGGTCTCAACAAATTGGCGAGTAACCACACCTACGATTTAAACCCTCCTAGCAATCTGAACCAAAAAAAAAGATTATTAAACCAGAATAATCTCGCTATGTCTGGAACTACGGAAAAGTTGGAAAGATTTTTTTTTTCAGAAAATGGCTACTGCCGGAAAAAAAACAATTTTTGTACCACTTTTTTTGACTGTCTCGATTTTTTTTTTTAAAAAAAAAAAAGTAATAAAAAATTTGCGGATGGGGATAGTTCCAGACAAAGACAAGTCTATTAAGCAGACTCTAAAAATTTCAGGCAAATCGGTTCAGTAGAATCTGAGAAATCGTGGGTATTCTTTTGAAAAAAACAGTTTCGAGAACAACGCATTTAAAGTTTCGCCTAAAGTTTTTCGCAGTCTAAGTCATGAAATGGTAGACTTACATTTATTCAATTTATCATTCCTGCTTCATACATCGGACCTTCCTCGACTTAACAAAAAAACTATTTTCTGCGTTTCTTTCTTCATGTCGAGCAGTTTTGGCCTCACCTTTGAGTAGGTGAACACTAAATACTACTGTGTCCAAAAAATAAGGTGACATTGTATTTATTTTGAAAATTCCTTATTTATTCTTCCAAATCAATTTCATCCCCTTCAAAGTAATCCCCTCCCGATGCAATGCACTTATGCCAACGGATTTTCCAATCTTTGAAACACTGGTTGTAGTCACTTTCCGGGATGGCCTTCAGTTCCGTCTTCGCTGCGGCTTGAATCTCCTCTATCGTATCAAAACGGTGTCCCCGGAGCGGTCTTTTGAGCTTGTTGAACAGCCAGAAGTCGCATGGCGCCAGATCAGGTGAATACGGTGGTTGCGGAACGATATGGGTTGAGTTTTTTTGGCGAAATGATCACGTATTACGAGTGCGGTATGGGATGGTGCATTATCGTGGTGTAAAAACCAAGAATTGTCTTTCCACAATTCCGGCCTTTTTAGGCGGATAGCATTACGCAAACGACGCATAACGTTCAAATAATATTCCTTGTTGACTGTTTGGCCGGTTGGAAGGAATTCATAAAGCACAACACCACGATAGTCGAAGAAAACAGTCAACATGACCTTGATTTTTGAGCGACTTTGGCGCGGTTTTTTTGGTCTCGGCTCTCCTTTGGCACGATATTCGCTCGATATCGCAAGCATAGATCCAAGTCTCATCGCCAGTTATAATGCGTTTCATGACATTGTTTCACACACTTCAACGCGACGCCTTTTTTCTTCATCAGCAAGGTCTCTAATCGTTAATCGATGGGTTTTCAACACAAAATCTTTGATTTGTTGGACGTGAGCTTCATCGGTTGAGGTTGATGGTCGCCCAGAACGCTCTTCGTCTTCGACACGTTCACGGCCGGCTTGGAAATCACTATACCACTTGTAAACATTTTTTTTGGACATAGCCTCATCATCAAAGGCTTTCTGCACCATCCTCAACGTATCCGCAGCAGAAAATTGATTCCGCAAACAAAATTTAATGCAAATTCTTTGCTCAATAAATTTCGACATCGCAAAAAACGAAAAACTCACTTTAAGTAGCTCACAAAACGACGCGTATCTCAAACACTATGAATATATTTTGACATGAAATTTCACATAGATGTCACTGACAGTACTACCAACCTAAAAAGAAAGAAAAATTTCCAAATCCTTCGACGCGCGCAGTTTAAATTCATATGTCACCTTATTTTTTGGACACAGTAGTATAAAAGGTACAAGTCACCTTGGGTTCATGTATTACTGAGAAATATGGATTCAGGTAGACGGAGAATCCCTAATGTCTTTTGTTCGATTTGTTCCGGCCGAACCAGTTTGGATCCCGGGTCAGCAAAATACAGATATCCGAAAATTATTTGAATTTTGAAAAATCCTCTTGTAGATATATTCTTGAATAGTTAAACTTTGAAAATATAAATATATATATACATAATATATATTTATATATATATGTATAATATTTTAAAAATCTTTTTTTTTGTAATTTCTAGACTAGAATACCCCCTTCACAGACTTCAGAACGTACGAGGTGACTAGATTGTTTCCAAATAAAAAAAAACAGTCGATCTTAATGAAAAAATTCTTCACGATTTTTCATGATCACTTAAAAGTCCTCGTTCTCAACCAGATTGGTGGATATCACTGCAATTCTAGACCGGGACAGTCCACAATAGATCGAATCTTGAAATTACATCAAATCCTAATCTGCTTCAAATCGATACTCACCAAAAAGCATATCTAGATCAGAACGGAGACCACTTCAAAAAAAATTTTGAGTTAACCTTTTATTTGAAAGTTTGCTGATCATAAAAAATTCTTCTCTTCTTAAAGTTGATTCGCTTACTAAATCTACCAAGTGTAAATTGAGGAAGGCATGCATTCAATGTCTTAAAGGTGGGTACATTCAGAGTGGGGATACGTTGAATCAAATTCGAGCTCCACCGTAGAACGAGAAGAAAGAGCCATGGAAGTTCATAAAGAATTTTTTGAGGCATACTTTGCCTGATATGGACACATCACCTTCTCAATCCACATCCTTTCGAATGTAAATATTTATTTAGGACAATAATTTCTTTTACCATCTAATGGGAGTCGAGACACCCCCAAACAAATTTTGATTTTATTTTTAAGGCTGTCAATAGAATAAAAGCGGCCATTGAAATAATTGTGCCATGGAATATTGAATATTTTTTTTATTCTGAAAATATCCTTTGTCCAGAAATTTACCTTGGGAAAAATTGGTTTGTCCGCCTTACACGTGTCATTCCTCGTCTGGCAGACGAATTTCTAAGAAGCAAACCATTTTTATGTTTTGAAATTCAATGATCCTTGCGACGGAGACAGATAAGGATATCTATATTTGAGCTTGCCTGCCGTTGTTTTCAGATAAAGCATTAACCGATGATGTTTTGCACATGAAACTCGAACAACCAAAAGATTAATGTCGCTAGATTATGGCAATCTTCATCCTTTAAATTGAAATAAAATTCAGTTCGTATTTCTTAAGAAAAATTTAACATGAATCGTCTTAAGGCAAATTTTTCGACAGTCTTTCAAACCAACAGCCAGAAGTGGCACGTGTCTTAAATATTTATTTTCAGTTTGCTTGGGCCATTAACCTCGCAAGGACTGACATGCTAAATAATGCTTTTCTGGCTCAAATCATTTTGTTTTTAAGCAAAATTGCCATTTTTGAGTATCCTCAGTCCTCACGTGTATTTCGGGACATATATTTTTTTTATTTTTTTTTAAATCTGAATATGGAGCTGGTGTCAATAGCCAGCGGATTTATGTGTCAAAAACAATCGTCCAAGGAACAAAAAGTGGTTCAAAATTGACGCAGCGGCGGTCAAGAAAAGTTTTGATATTTGAAAAGCATACAGAGGCAGGATATATGCTGACAAGCAGTGGAGCACAATGATCCTCCTCGGGATTTTTTTCTGGAATAATTCATCAGTCATTTCGGTTCACCGTGAATTTGGGCGTAGATTTGTTGGCCGTGTTACACCAAGTGATGAAAGAGGCGCCAGATGAAATCGTATGGTTCGTTTCGAAGAGAATATCGCGGATGAGCTGCACAATCGTCATTTTCGCGTTCGTATCTGAAAAACATTTTTTTAAAGAGTTTAAGAGATTCCTTTTTAAAGTGGAGAAGTGCAGTGGAATATTTTTGTTCAGAACTGCGAGGAGGCCCACGGGCAGTGACTTATTTACACGGTTACTGTGTTCAAAAGAGTAGGCTACTGACGAGACTTAAACTCCTGTACAGACGTTTCACCGACCCACTCGGAGGTTAGGACACTGAAGTCAATGCTTAAAAATATCCAGCAATTTATTCAGCAAAATTACAGAGCTTCCATTAATTTGCACTGGAATAATAAAATTCGGGCTATTAAAGCTAGCAACCCTAGTATGTTCCCGAAAATTAATAAATTTTTTCGAAGGAAAAATGAGAACGAACTTCCGTGTCTTAAGATCCCCGGAGTGCCAACAACGAACAAATACTTGTAACAGCAGGCATAGATCCATTAGAAGCGGTCGAAGATGACAACTTTTTTGTGATCGAAGATCCTCAGGAGAAAGTTGAAGTAATAGGCGCGACCTTTCAAGATGTGTATAAGGTGAATCTTAGCACTCACTTGAACCATATCCTGGAAGATCGCGTCCTCGTACATAACTCCGACCTTCAAAATAATATTGAGCACTGGCGATCGGAGAACATTGGTTTTACCATGTTCAATGACGATAATTTGGCAAATGATGTCATCGCCAATGAAGGGTTTTATCCTCTGTATATTTCAAAGGAAGATCTCCTGGTTATCTTCGGTTCACTGAGAAGTAAGTGGTGGTGCAACCAATTCCTAAACGGAACAAGGACACATCCAATCCGGCAAATCTCCGGTCGATAAGTCTCCTTCCCAACATCAGCAAAGTGTTTGAAAAAGTAATCAATAGAGCCCTGATCGAGTGGGCTGAGGACAAAAATATTATTCCGGATAACCAATTCGGTTTCAGAGTGGTGCATGATTGCATACAAGCCGCGTCTAAACTGGTATCGGAAATCCAATGGAACAAAGGTAAGAAACAATGCACGTGTGCCTTGTTGATTGACTTGGAAAAGGCCTTTGACACTGTATGGTTGCAGGGGCTCTTTTTCAAGCTTGACCAGCTCAGCATAAGCAAACCGCTGCTGTACATAATCTTAGATATGCTCACCAGCAGACAGTTTATTGTGAAAAATGGCAGTTTGACGTCTGCTGGGACTTTTGAAATTAACAACGGTCTACAACAGGGTGTAGTTATTTCGGCGATTTTATTTACGATCTTCACAAGTGATCTTGTAGGATCTCTCCGCCACTCAATAGCGTACGCAGATGACTTGATCGCGTACAGGTCAAGTCCTAAAATCGAAGTCATCGTTAGTCTTTTGCAACATGACTTCGAAAAGATTCAGGAATATTGCAGTGATTGGAAGTTGAAAATCAATTTTCAAAAGTGCGAGACCATTCTGTTCAGGACTTCGTTGTCTAGGGCCTCTTCAGATACTAAAAAGAAGTGGCGAATGTTCTCCATCGTTGAGCAAAACGGGCAGCCACTGGCGAATCGAAGTGTTGTCAGATACCTTGGGATCTGGCTAAATCAGTATCTTTATTTTAACAAACAAGCTTAATGGAAAAGATTCGGGTTTTCGAGAGACGATGTCTTAGGGCTTGTGTCCATCTATATAGAACTCCAGAGTCTGAGTACAAAAAATTCTATAGTAACGAGGTCCTGTACAACGGGGCCAACCTGATCAGAGTGGACAACTTTCTGATAAAACTTATTCGAAGTGACAACTTGATCTCCGGGGCTTTTAACCCCAATGATATGCACCACGAGACGGTGCATCTCTACGGCTATATTCCCCCTGAAGCGTTTCTCTATTTAGATAGCAAGGTCTGGTCCAGGATAGATCGGTGGTGCCGCTAATCTTCTACGTTGGTCGAAAAGCTGTGGACGGGCGAGTCAACTACGACCAAGACGTCGCAAGTAGCTCACCAGGGACTCTTCGGTTCAGTAGGGCGGTGTCAGACCGCGACAGAGCTGATGTCGAAAGGCAATACCGACACTATTGGTCGGTTGTTAAATTTTGTTCCTGAGTGCCCTTAAGGCAAAAATGATAGCATGTCCTGTTAGCCTTGGCCGGCTTACGAATGTTTATGATGTTATTATTGTTCCATGGTGGTTAGTTTAAATGTTATTTTAAGTTAGGTTAAGATTTTATGTTTTAAATTAGTTTTAAGTTTAGTTTTAGGTTAAGTTTAATTAAAATACAACCCGTCCATTCACTAAGTTTTTTTGTAATAATATAAATAAATACTTTTTTTAGTTTTTTACTTTTTCTGATTAATTTTATTTGAATATATAATATTAGATAGTATTAAGTCGAAAGACATATAATTAAATTGCTAGGTTTAGCTTAGAGCGCCCGTATAGGGCCAGTAAGTTAGTTCATAATTAAACAAGTTAATTAAGCTAGCTTTAAGCGTTTTTTTTTTTCTAGCATGTAAGGAAAATTAAATGAATAAATAAAAATGCGGTACAAAAAAAAAAAACGGTTACTGTGTCTGATGAGTGAAACAGAATAATAATGTACTTAATACTAGAAGTTCTCGCCAAATGGTCATCAACTATTGAGGCACAGTTAAAAGGTCTGAAGATTTATACAAAAAAAATAAAATTTATGAAATCAATTCGTTTACGTTAAGGCTTTGGCAAAAAAATATCGGGTGAGTGAGATCTTAAAAAGAACCGCCTAAATGGTAAAAGAAAATTGGGTGGCTGTCTTATTGGTATCTAAAAAATTTTCGACAAGGTCCAATGATAAACGAGAAGTAATTTGCTGAAATAAAATAGAGACGAACCACGGCAACTACGGTTTTTGATATCGGTGAATGCTTGCTATTCTTGTCTCTTGTATGCTTGCTGTCAAACCAAGAACCGTCTATGTTGTCTTCGAAGTTACAAAGAAATCATTCTGTACGATCGCCAACGTTACTGAGATTGAATTTGTGTCGGTCATATCGTTGCCATCAAAAGGTATTTTAGAAATTCATAAGCAGCGCCGACTGACGTTATCTGCTAGAACATCAATCTAGAAATCAGAGTGAAATTTTGTCGTTTCGTTTTTAGAGACAAAGCAAAACAACATGCTACATGTTTTTTGGTCACCCTGTCATTTTCTGTTTATTTATCCATGTTAAAAAACAACTCTCTGATATTTTTTTATATTTATTATTTATTACTTTAAGACTGTTTATTATAAAAACTAAAATATTTCAATTTAATTTCATATACTTTCATTTTTATCATTCAACAATTGTGATTTTAACTTTAATAAATATAAATACGAATATATTTTAATTTACATTATATTTTTTTTATTGAAGATTTAATAATTTGTATAAATTTTTTATATTAATTTTTTTTTCTGTAACATAAATATATCTACATATATATATATATAAAATAAAATACAAAAACAAACATATATTACATTTGCAGCTTATTTTTTATTTTCAAAATTTAAATTACAATTAAATTTAAATTTAATGTGCGTTTTTCGCATTTTAAATATTATTTTTATATCACTAAATTTTTATACGCATCTTTAAATGGATCAAAATGTATGCGGGGCTCCTGACAACATTTAAATCCATTTAAAAAAATAAAAATATCTCTATTATGGCCATTAACATCTTTCAATCGAAAATATGACTGCCACAAACTCCAATGGTTTCACAGGAAGGATTCGTTTTTTTTTTTACGGTTTGGCCCATATGACGGAACCTGTTCTTAATCAGATGAATGAAAATTTGCCAATTTGTAACTGACCAAGCAAAAAAAAAAACAAAAATGGATGACCCAAAGTCACGCTTCATTTATGCATGCCATCCTTTACAAGTAGGTCAGTGAAATCAGAAAAAAAAATCGAAACGAATCCAGAAGAGGAATATGGAAACTATGTCCTGCCAAGACGACTGACATTCATTTTACTGCGGCTTCATATCAATTTGTAATCTTTTTTTTGCCTTTTTCCTGGCATGACACAGAATGAAAACGTTTCCTTTAGTGTCGGCGACTGGATCGATGTAAATCGCTGCTCCTTGTCTGGGGGGCAAATTACTTTCTGAAGTGAAATGATAAATTGGTTATGAAATTAATTCTCTTCAGGGTCCTTTGCATTCACATAAATGTGTCGTCTTGGGTAGAAGGAGTTGTACGATGATGATTTATTCGGGCTTCTGAATTATGGGGTTCAAGCCACTAAGCAAACACTTTGCTTTTTTTTTTTTAGTTTTATTTGACCATTTATTTTAAATTCGGAATTGAGTTGGAGAAGAATTTTGATAACGATTTCGTTTTGGAAAAGCCTTGTCAAGTCAGAAAAATAAATACTATAAGGAGATAAATCGTAAGTAAACTTGGTTCAGTAATAACGGGGGTAGGGCTTATCTTTAAATGACAATGGAAGCGCTATTAAGGCAATTATAAGAGAGTTTCGAAATTGCGAGGATGGTTGCAGGAGCCGTTGTGACAGCCAAGGGTAGGACATATATAGGGAAGCTGTATTATTTGGCGAAATTTGACTTGGAATGGCATAAAGATGTCAAAGGGGTATGCGACCTCCTTCAAAGAAAAATCGTTCATAATGGGGTATTAAAGTTATCCATGATGAATTCCAGATTTATGGATTTGGTTTTACAAAATACAAAAAAGGAGGAAGGGTCCTTGTACGTTAACATTCATACTTAATGTGGAAAAATAAAGAGCAATAGCATTTGAAAATTTGTAGCAAAATAAGGATAAGTAAGGAGCTCAACCAACTAAGAGTTTAGAGGCTTTGTTAATAAAAAAATCATGTATTTCTATGTTCCTCGAAGACGCTTAGTTTAGGATCATCCAATTCGTGGTCTAGATATTGTGCAAGTTGGCCTTGTTGTAACATTGGCTATATACTTCCTCGAAAACTTGGAAGCAAATTTTAGCCGAATTTTTCTTGGTCTCAAATCGAAGGCATGATTGTGGAACACTTGTGGTTTTCGTGCCGCATCTTACAAAACGCGAGACGTTTTGACTTTGTTGAAAATAAGCATTTCCTGGGCAAGCTTTTTCGAGTTTTGGTGATGTGAACTGGACACCAAGATTTTGGGATTTTTTTTGCTCTTGCCGTCAAATTACCGCCGAGTTATTGACCGAGATGTTTCGAAGAGAAATAATCTTGTCCATCTTAAACGTCCTGTCTCGAAGAACAACGGCATGCATTGTTTTCTTTAAATTGAGCCAAGTGTTAAGCGAAAGAACAGAACAGAGAAGATACAACCTCCAGCTCCATAAATTGAAAAGAGATGTTAATTAAATTCGGTAGGCAACATTTTTCGTCTTAATGAGCTCGACTTTATCCAGCGAATGGGCAACAATGCTGCAGTAAGGATGTGGTTGAATTCAAACCATTAATACCGCTTAAGGGACAGGTTGTTAGCGTTGCTGCAAAGGCTGGATTGAGCAATTAGAAGTGACGTTCACGCAACATAAAATGGAAGAAAGAATGTTAAACTCAGGTTTATCTTGCTAAGAAAGTTTCCTCTTACTTTACTTTTGCGCACAGCTTAACTGTGATTTTTTTTTAAGTAATTGAAATTGACTCTTCGTTTCTCTATTTTTGTAGCACTAAAAAAATTTTGCAGCCTCAAGTCTTCAAACTTTAAAAAGCACTTAATTAAATGGACTAAGATGAAGTCTACTTATTAAGGTCCCACTTCTCCATGAGGGGTTTTCCGACAAGATTAGTGTTCCTTCCCAAGTCACTACGTGTATAGGTCATGTATCCTTCACAGCAGGATTGATTCAGGTTGAGTAAAAATATTGTTTTTTTTGCAAAATGTGGCCTCAAAGATAATTGAGGTTATAATAAAAAAACGGCAATCGTACACAGTTCGGCACATTTTTTTAACAATTGTTCCTGGAATGTTTCGTAACAATGTGACTTCGGCAACGTAACTCAAAATCAAGTAAGATGCCATTTTTGGTCTGGCGATTTGGATAAACTTTCGGTGCATTTTTTACTCTGGCCTCAAAACGCATTTAAACAAATATTTCATAGACTGTAAGTTTTATTAACACTTTTTGTGGGCCAGTGCTAAGTCAGTGCTAGGTTCAAATCGTGGAAAAAATATCAAGGCAGTTCATCAGAGGGCATAACTGGCGAGATAAAGTTTCTGATCTCGATCGGTGCCGATCAATTTCATATTTTCGCGGTACTTTCAAAGTTGATTCTGCGCAAACTTTGAATTTAAGAGATTGAAGAAACTTTGAAGACAAATCAGGAGTCAATGCATATTGAGAATTCAACTGTCAATTGGAAGGGCTAACGAGGCATAATAACCGCATTGATATAAACAGAAATTCAGGATTTGGAGCGAGCAAAGATTCCAGTAGGATGGGGCTATGTGCTACACAAGCTTTCCACAATGAGTTCAGCAATCATGCATTCAGTGGTTTTGATGAAGCTTGATTTGTAACGCAGCTTTGACTTATCGCCGTCGAACTATTTTGTCGGGTGCTATTTAAGATTGATGCTGAACGAAAGATTGAGACACTCAAGAACAGTATAAGTCAAGCTATTCATGAAATAGAGACCAAAACCACTGAAAATGTCCTGAACAATTTTATTGACTAGATGGTCCACTCCCGAGTCAGTCAAGAAAATACTGTATTCAGTTCAAGACAAATTACAAATTACAAAGCTCAGATATAGCCTCATTTTTGAATCGGGCGTGAAACGTCTTTGATTTACGGGGCCATTCAAACTCACTCAGCAGTCTTTCATTTGGTCTAGACTTCCAATATGACGTGACGAACTGAGACTCAATGAACTTAAGCGTGGCGTGGAAGAAAGTTGTCCCAATAGACGTACCATCATTTAGTGTCCAAGAATAGGGAGTCTACTTCCGAATGAACGGAGCCTGGTTGTGAATTGAACTGAGTGATGGAAAGGTCCTGACATCAACACTGACCTGAGTCTAGAACCAATATCTTCCAACTGCGAGGGAAATTAAACAAAAAAGGATTCAAAATGATCACAATTCATTTCAAACCGACTGAAAATTCGTTCGGAATTCGTTGATAAGCTTCAAAATGTCACCTCAGTGTACGGGTTTTTAAAAAATGAAGAAAAAATGTATCCAAACCTTAAACATCCTTGTGTGCAACGTCATTCAATGATAACATTTTTCTTAATTTTGCAACCTTCTGTTTAAAGTCATTTATTGAAATACTGGGACGATCATAACTCAAAATTTTTAGAAAATTACTTTATAATTAATTAATTGTAAGAGGCAAAGTTTTGCTTGTCGTTTCATCATTTTCTGATTGTTCCTTCAATGTCATTTAAACAAATTTGAGGTGAGAACAATTACATTGCCGTAAGTGTATGTTTATTCTGTCACTGAGGCAACCTGAAGACACTGCACGTGATTCTTTCCAATTGAGGGACGCACGTGACGCCAACACTGCGGCATACCAATAACATTTTCATTCAATTTAGCTTGACAATGAACAGCATTTGTAAATTGTTCGATCTGTCGAACCATGACTCTAAAGGATAAGATTGAGGTCCTCACGAAACATTAATCATTTGTGTCTCTTAATAAATAAAAAAACTATCTACATGAACAAAGAGTGTTTGTCAACGCGTAAATCTGTCCTCGAGGATACAAATGTTAACTGAATGCCGATTTTTTTTTGGTTTCTTGTTGTTTGCATTTGGTCTTCTGTGTAACAAGGTGAGTAGAACTCCTCTAGTATCGACACGTGTCACATATTGGATAGAGTAAACGCTTACGGGCAATATACGATACACGTGCAGAAACGTCTATCGCTGTCACGAGTGCGCCTAAATGGGTTCGTGTCCTGAATGTCGTCGTAATGTTAATCTAACTGACAAACGATATGAACGCGTTGCGTACAAGTGGAATTTGGATATTTTAGAGTTTCCGAAGTTTAAGATATTTGATTTTGCATACAGATGTGAGTACACTCATTGGAGGCGACGGGGAGACACCTGTCAAAGGTACGTACGTTTCCTGTTGAGGTTTTATTCAAGCAAGAGGAGGTAGGATTCTCTATTTGATATGCAGTGACACGTTGCAAATGCTGTTCGTTGTCGCAGGCAAAGTCATATTTAGATTATTGCTTAAACTTTTACAAAAATGACAGAAATAGATTCAGTTGAGAGAACTCAATTTCAAACAGGGTTGATATCAAATGCTTTGGATTTCAAAGAATTTGTTTCTGTAATCCTATACCAAGCCTAAAGGATTCTGCGGAAACTTAAGATACTGATCAAAGTGAAGGTCCTCCTTTGATGTATAAATAAATTTTAATGAAGAAACATGTAAGCGAACGACTCTCATATGAGCCATTGCCTTGCACAAATGTCAACATATAGTTCAGGATCTAGTCAAAACCAATTGCGACTGCCGGGTATGAAAAGTGTTTTATGGTGGCGCCTACATTGAAGCGCTCAAAATGACCTCTGCAAAGAAAATCTCAAGCAGTCATGAAAGCGTTGGACCTATTAATAAAACAGTCTTGAGCAGTACCGAGGAACGGAAATGTAACAAGTTCAAGCAGTCTATCTGTTGTCAAAGGAATCTTGTCACCTATAGGAGGGGAAATTGGCATTTACTATAAGAAGCTGCTGATCTACGGATAGACAGCTCCATAGGGCACTGATCTATTCAATCGCAATTAAATGTATCAAAGAGAAAGACAGAAATAGGCTTCATTTCATCCACTTTGGGCTCTAATTTAAAATGACATCTTCTCATAAATGGAAGGAAAAGTTGGGATACTGAAGTTCACATCTGGCCAAACAGTTCCAAGACGGCCTTCGCGACAGGCGCCGGTATTTCCGATGAAGAAAGGTTGGTCAATTACTTCTTTAGGAATGGAAATGCCTGAAAAGTCTTTCAGGCAGAAACCTAACCAACCTCGAGTCAGCTGAAATTGTCATGATACGCAATGTTGTCAATCATTACATTACAATTTAAGTTGGCAGCCAGATGGTAATCAAGTCTCCGAAGTCAATGCCGTTTTGGATAAGTTCCAAGCTCGCCGAGATGTTCTCATTTAGACTAAACGTAAAAGGCAATGAGGCCAAAACATAGCCGGGAATGCGAAAGCTTGAAAAAATCCTTCAGTCAGAGAGATAGAGACAAATCTGAGCTTATTGAATGACCCTTAAGTAGGCAAAATCTATCGAAGATGAGACTCAAAGGGCCCATATATATCCATCTCTCAAGTGTAACTATTTTCGTTTACAAGGAATTTTGTTATGTTATGATTTTATGATGAAATCGGAGGAAACCCGGAAAGAGAAAAAAAGCTGCAAGTACAGAGAATAAGGCTGCATGCGTCGAAAATATCAGAACCATTTTCGAATTTGGCACTGTACTATGTGAAACATTAAGAAGATCGCAAGGAATTTGCATCATAGTAGAAGTTGTAGAAACATGTACCATAAAGAATGGTAAAAAAGCCTGGTCAGCTTGTGACTTCAATAACGAGGGCGCTAAAAATGAAATTGTTGAAATAGTCTCCCAGTGTGCCAATATAGAGCCTGTTACGGCAATTTGAAAACAAGCGAAACGAGTTGGCTCTGAAAGTAAACGAGGACAGAACCAACTACATCTGTCCACCGCATATAACAAAATATCACTGTTGGCAAAAGTAATTTCGAGGTGTTTAAGGAGTTTACCTTTCTCGGCGTAAATATCAGCTCCACGAATAACACCTTCGTGGAGATTCGGCTAAGAGAGATACTCGGAAGACGAATTGTTTGCTCTACAAAACTTTGGTTCTGTAAGTTCTACTCTATGGAGTCGATTGCTGAATTTTGAGCAGTTTCGAGAGTAAAATTCTTCGTCGAATCTTTGGACCCGTATATGAGGAGAGCGAATGGAGGAGAAGATTCAATCGCGAACTCTATGAGCTATATCAAAAAGAAGTCCAAAAAGCCAAAATTGGACGACAACACTGGCTTAGCCACACCGAGCAAATAAACAATAATGCTCCAGCTCCACGTTCGAGACGACGAGGAAGACCGAACATCCGTTTAAAAGACCAAGCGATCGTGGATGCTAGATCACTTTGTCTAGACAAGTGGAAAGAGTGTGCACGGGAAAGACAAGAGTGGAAGTATGAATTGGACAAAGAACACGAGACAGGATGCTGCTGGAACGGAAAAACTAAATGAAACTCCTACAGTAAAATAAATAAGTTGATAATTAAAAAATAATTAATATATAAAATATATTAAAAATTTATTTTTAAGTTCGATGTTATAAGAAATTTATTAAATAATTTAATTTATAACGAAAAAAAAATATATATATAAAATTGTAAAAATAACTGTTATGAAAAAGAAGTTCAACTACCGCCCGTTTTTTTTATAACCTCATTCGAAACGAAAGAGAGTTCCACAGCTTAAACGCGTAAACAAACCTCGATCGCGATAAATTTATAATTACTCTTAGCTGCTTGTGTAAATTGGTATTTTTGAATACACTGATATATGTATGACCTTTTACCCGTAAGGTATATGCATGCCGAACCATGGAGTTGAATGTCACCTGCTGTTTGTAAGAGTAAATTGAAAAGCATTCATAAACTACCAAAGATACCCAATAAAACGTTTTAAAGTTGTAAAAAATAGTTTTCAGTATATTTGATTGATAAGTCAGCGACTGCAAATATTTAAATTTTTTTTTTCACCCGGAGAGGCACTGGGAAAACAATTTGGATCATATGTTTAAAAGGCTATTGAATGACTCTCGCCATATGTGTGTTTAACAGGAATTTTGTATAACGGAAATCAGCTTAGCTGGATTTGGTTTGTTAATAAGGGTAACGTCTGTATCCAAAATAAAAATGAGTTAGTGCTAGTATAAAATATATAATTTTTCTGCAATTAAATTGTCGACATCAATAAATAGAAACAGAAATTGTTACTGAAAGACTTTCGACAATATTGTAATCATCTATGTCGTACGTTGGTCGTCCCAAACGTTTAAAAAATCACCTATTGCCGTTTTCCTTTTTACGTTCAGAGTAGGGCCTATCTTTAGAAATATCAGATCTCTGAATTGTTTTCCTTTTTCCGTTCGGAGCATGCTCAGAGCGCAATCTATGAGTTCAGAATAAATTGACCAAGTATTCAGAGCAAAAAGTTGAGCACGCCCATTTTTTATGTGACAGGAGGGAAAACAAACAATTAAAATAAAGCACGAGATTTGTTATTCTGGCAAAGAAGGCAATAAAAATATAAAATACAAATAACAATAAACAATAAACTGAATTTTAGGGTTTGAATGAAAAAAAATTATGATCCTAAAATAAATTGGGAAAATTAAAAAAACTATGTTTACTTGGAAAAAGGAAACAAAAAAAATCGTACCAAGATATCGCCAGGGAATTAAACACTGCGTTTAATTAAATATATCATATGAGCATGTATCTTTCAAGAGAAAGGGACTTAAAAGAACATACAAAAATAAAGGAGGACAGCTTAACATATGATTGCTAATCGAATGACAACTAAGCGTTCAACTGTGTTCCAAAAACAAATCTGAGCGTTCTGAACACGCTCGGTTCATGCCACGCTTGATATTATTATATTTCGTTGTGCACAAAAGACCTTATGACTCCCCCAAAAAAACACGAGGACAATTTGTAAATTTATTGATCACATAGTTGATGACTTCTCAGATCGAAGTTTTCGAATGGAATTTATTGGTCAGACAGGATGCTGACCCAGTAGTACCTGTTCATCATAGCATAAGAACAGAAGTCTTGTAAAATAACAATTTACCAGCTTAACTCCATTGGAAATGTTTAGATAATATTAAAAAACAGTTTTTAAAAAAGAAGGCCTTAATTTATAAAACCTTGAAAACAATTTCTTTAAGGGAAACACAAACAAAATATTCCTTAGAAACCTTCAGAGTTGTCAGCATACACACACTCACTTCATTATTAACATTCCCTTATTATTTAAATACTATTTTTAACGATTAGAAAAATATTAAACTTGAATAAATCTACGAGCTATAGTTATATATAATTTATGCTTAAACTTGATGCAAAATTTACATTTTTAAATGACATACCATTTTTGTATCACATCCCTGGTGTTTTTTATAAAATCTATTTACGTTTTTTTAAATTTTGTTTCTTTTTTTATTACTATTATTTTATTTTTTTAATTAAGACTTCGTTCTTCGTATACCTTACAAACCTAATTGTGAAATAGTGTCGCCGTGACTCTCAAGGGAAATTTTTATAATTACAAATAGCATTTCTAAAAAAAATAAACTAAGCTATTGAAATATTTATTAAATAATAAAATAAAAGTAAAATACTTCATTTTTTTGAAACCCAATTAGCCTAGAAGAAGACTCAAATGCATTTGCGTTGCTAACCTACAATAAGGAACATTCTGGTTTCGTTGTATTCTGGTGATGCTGTTGTCGCCGTTGGGAGCTTCGTATTAGATTGCAAAGGATGCATCCTAACAGTCCATTGGAAGCAGCGGACGTTTGACTAGTATCCTCTAGATAGCAACGCTGTAATTTATGCTACACATGTGTCACCTGGGTTTGTGTGTGGCCATTGTTATCACGTCCAATGTCGGTGCGGTTCAGCATGTCTTCGTCCTGAGCAACCGGTAGCCATTTGTCGAAGAATTTCGGTCGAAATAGAACCACAAATGTTGTTCGAAATTGTCGACTCATTGCACAGTACAAGATGAAATTTATACCTGAATTGATTAAGGCCAAAATGTCCATGACTTCACCTGCAAAAAAAAAAGAAAAGAAATTTATTGATCATAGTACACGTGTGGAATTTTTTAAATTTAGTTTACTCATACAATGCAAATCAATTTCGAATTAATTTAAATCATTTTTGTGATGGTTTTAATGATTCATTTAATTGTCCTACGTTAATTATTCAGGTGCTGGACACCACTGTTCTGTAAAGTCAAACATTAATGAGCTTATGCGATGTCGCTGTGGTTTAAAAGGATTACTTCAACGAGTCATTTTAATTATTGCGAAAATTCTTTGTGAGTTATTTGGCACAGGATTAATTCAAACACAAGCGAGACTTTCATCAGTCGAGTGGAAAATTTATTTTTCATTAAATTCGCGGTTACACAATATTTCGAGAGTCAATACAACAAATTTTCGCTCCATGGAACGTAGCAGTTTTAATGACATTATGCCCCGAGGTTTCGCAGTAAATATTTCTGTTAATTATGTGAGAAATATAAATTTGGAAAATATTGGCTGCAGCCATATACATATTCATGTGTCCTCCAGGATTTAATGCGACCATTTATTGCTGTTGAACATGTGTGTTAAAATTTTTATCGCACAAACGTAATGGTTGTCATCAGAGTGTCAGGGGGGAAGATACACTTGTTTGTGAAGCAAACGGAAAGACATTTCGTGACAGCGTTTTGACAAGATTGTTTCATAACCGTAATATTTTACTGGGCTATTAAATTGCACACATCAAGATGTGTGATGTAATCGCAGGACAACACAATATAAACGGAAACCTTACGTCAAATAAGAATCATATTTGTGGGCTTGTAAAACAACACGTTTGTCTCTGGAGCATTGTTGTCGCGACACTTTCTCATATAAAAGAGGTTCACATGCAAAGTAGATTGGGCTTCTCACTCCAAAGCTAAATTAAAATACATTCCATAAGATGTACGTTTTGGCTTAAACTGATATTCAGCAAGTAACAAAAGCAACCTTCATGTGTTGACTTTTGCTTCACTAGCTTGAGCGATTGTTGTCATCTTTCATGCTCCCAGGCACGCTGCTTCCAGATGATTGGATAGAGCTTTCTGCCATTCTAAATTGCTTTACGCACAAGAGGATCGATCTTCCCTTTTTCGTGCAACTGATTATTTGAATTAAAAAAAACCTTATCTAGCCGAACCATAGTTGTTGACGAATTCTTGATTTTCGGGACAGGGTCCTCTTCATTGTACGACTGTAGATATCTCGGTTGTATGTTCTCCTTCACTCACTATTCTCACAGACAGGAACAAGAAAGACTCCATTATTATTTTGATGTTTTAGCTGTCGATTTCGAAGTCGACGGATTGATTTCTTATCCACGGCATGCATCTTGTTTTAATGTCCTTCGTAAAATGATTAACTCCTCTAGGCTCTTCTTGTAGTAAGCTTTTTGGTGTGTTGCAAAGGGGTTTCAATATTGCGGAGATGTCTTATTTTTCGAGCACGCAACAGGTCATTTGTTAAGTTGGGAATAATGAAACATGCTTTCGAATACTGGATGACTGGAATTTCAGTCTTTTCCTTCCTGCCCCCAAAAAAGGTGATCCTTTATCGGGGTAAATCTTAGCTAAGCATCGCTTTAAGATTCCATGAAAACGGAGTTGACGGGTTGGTCAAAAATATGGTTTTAGTCCGGAAGGCAAAAGTCCGTCGACAAAAAGGGTTTGACCAGGGAGGCAGGAGGGAACAAAATATTAATTTGTTGGTGTGTCGATAAAGACACATTCCATCTGATGACTTAAACATTTACAAAGAAGGTTTGCTGAGAGGAATAATTGCAGGGTATCTGTTAATTTGCACCTCAGTCATGCACTGCAGTGGGGGTTAAAAAGTTTACTACAATGATCGAAATTAGACTACATATTTTCAAAAAGGTAAGCCTTATTGATGATGAAATAAACTCTGCTTCGTGAGTTGATGTTTAACTTCAGTTTCTGAGTGCGCAAAAGCCTCTACCGCACGTCCTATTGATGCATGAGTGCTTATCTTGTTGTCTTTGAAAAGACCCATGAAAGTGTTTTTAAACAGGTCGAAATTAAACTAGGGTTCCAAAAACGACTGTCACGCCAAGAACTCAAGTCTTAGTTTTAAATCGACCATTTATTTGGAATACTGTTTTCATAAACAACACATTTAATCAGGATTATTTGGATGACACATCTTGCAAAAGTTAAACATGTTAACTGTGTGTACATTATTTTTGAGGATGGTCCGGACAAACCGCTCATTTTTAGTACAGTTAAGAATTTTTTGAGCCTGCGATCTAAGACTTCAGTCAACTTAAGCCTTAACTTAAGAAAACACACACTTTTGGGACCTTCGAACAGCTGCATACTTGTCAGTTAGCTTCCCGTATATGTCCATCTGAGGAAATTCAGTAATATTTCTTGAGCAGCTGAGAGTGTTGAACTTAGTGCCACCGTCCTACAGATGCGTGCCGATCTTTATATTCCGCTTATACTATTCAGATTTTGTATAGTCCATAGTGCCGGCCACCAAGCTAGGAGTAAGAACTAGTCTTGCTATTGCAGTGTAGAGCCTGTGTGTTATTTTAGGTCGGATTCTCTATTTGGGTCCGACAATTCTCTTGCAGGTTAAGAGTGCAATCTATGCTTTCCTGATATGGTCTTGGTTTTATCTTTTCCAGTTAAGGGTACTTCCGACAATTACACCGAAGTATTTAGCTTGGTTAGTGAAAGTTAATTCCTTCCTTTTTAGCTTCGGTGGAAAGATGTTTAGAATTTGTCATAGACGGATTAAAATCAAGTTCGATGCTGTCCATCCATTAGCTAATATTTTCAGTGCTGATTCCATCACGTCCTTGGTTCCCTGGTCTGCGAATTTACTTCTGATATCTAGTGCGATGAATTCAGTTACGTTTAATCCCTGAAGGATAATATCAGCAACTATAATAGACTTATAAGCATAGGCATAAATTCGCAATATTTTTTTCCGACATAAGTCTATACTTCCGTTTTGGAAGAAAGGCTCACCACTCTGCTGTCAGTGTTGTCTTTACAGAAGAGCCAATCACATTTCATGTACACAAACCATTATTTTGACGACACAAACTTGGAACTGCAGCATGACAAGCTGATACAGCAACCAATACGACAAAGACATCCACTAAGTCAGAATTCAATAGAATCAATGAATTCACTCGTAGAAAGTGATGCTTGCACTTGATTTTAAAACTAGATAAAAGTTTAGGACTTACTCTAGGATTGGGAAATTAATGTCTAGAGTCCTACATCAAAAGAGATCTTTAAAGTATTGAAATACTTAAAAGCGTTTTGATATCTAAGAAAATATGTAGGTTTTTCCTGTACCAGTGTATCCAAATATTCTCACAAAATTGGCAAAAACCTCCCTCGTTCTCATAAAAGCTGAACTGAATCATGTTTGGAGCCAAAAAAGTCTGTTTCTCACAGACCCGTGCATTCATATTTACTTTAACTTAGATAATAAAAAAAAAAGCAATCCCTTTAAGTGTCTCTATAACCCGTGGAAATTAACTTGAACCAAAATAAAAAAAATAAAACCCAGCAACCACAAACATACCTGCGGAATGCGAGTTGCTTTCAAAAAAGGTATTATACCATTTCGTGGAAAGAGCTCATGCGACCATGAGTTTACCATTTAATCCAGACTAGGAGGAATGTGCTTTGGTGCAGTGCTAGGAGAAAATAGTACTCATAGCTTTATCGCATCTGTCCTGGCTTCATTTTTACTTTGCTTCTTTTGACTAAAATAAAAACGAAAAAATGTACTTTGATGCATTCACTTCTTTGCATATGGAGTTCTGGTAATTTGCAACAAATTTTTCGCATACTGTAAAGTGAACTGTTTTCCATGCTCCATGTTTTTTCAGACAATGTTTTAGCATCTGCAACTGCTTGCTTGATTTTTGAACCGGAGGGAGATTCGGTCTCAACTTTTTCCTTCCGACTCCAAGCTGGGGCGTTTGCACATTGAGCTGTGGCCGAGCATTTTTAGTCTATTTTATTGTTTATTGTAGATTGTGATGCATTGTCCCGCTTGGAGTTCACCCAATCGCTTTCCTAACGACAGCATGCATCTTGTTATATCCTTCTTTATTTAAGAACTACTATTCTCGGCCCCTTCTGCTGGCCCCGCGAAATCAAACGATGATTTCAGTGCGGTCTTCAGGTATCTCTTAATGCTGTCATTTGAAGTTTTCACGACGATGGTGAATATAGACTTCAACTCCTTAATCTTTCCAGTATTCGGCTCGGTGGCTTGATCTAGTCTACACTGGTATTGGATGAATTGTGTATTAGATAAGGCTTTAGATATTCGCGCAATGCAGTGGATAGGATCTTGTAAGCAAGCTACGTTAAGCAGGGATATGCTCCGTTAGTTGTTGGATCGCTTAGCAGTTATTCGTATGGTTGGGCATGCTTTCGTGCTCCTAATCCTGAAGGAAAATCCGCTGAATGTGCATGTTTGCAGCCTGCAGCATGTCTCTTGGTCCCTAGACTGATCGATAGCCTTGCACTGGAAGACTGTGGAAGGCTCGTTTCTTTTATCACAGAAACGTTTTCTCTTCTCCTGATCTGTTACATTCTCTTGTGCACGCAGTTTTCATCATTACATATTTCTTGTCAAACTTGGCTTCTAAATGAACTCCAGTATTGTTGGCGTTTATTATAGGCTCACTGCAGGTTCGGAGTGCTAAGTCATCCAATGTTGAACGTCATTATTGTTGCCTTATGCATTTTACTACCATTGAATAGTTAGACAATCAAATCGAGCTGTTATTAAGACCGCGTAAGTCCGAGGTGAACCTTCGCCTCAACGAACAACCCTCTCCAACTGGCGCGATCCTCTGGTAGCTGCTTCCAGTTACACATACCAAGTTGCAACTGGAAGCAGCTACCAGGCTCCCCTCAACTTTTGGGCGCAATCGAAACCGTGGTTGTCCCATAGACTCGGAGTCGAAGATTCTTCGGGCAAGAGTCATTCGGTGTTTGATCTCATCGCTGATGCGATTTGTTGAGTTTGCTGCGGAACCGAGGTAGACGAAGTGCTTTACTACCTCGAATTTTAATCCACCGCGGCATACATTTTGTTTTGCCCCCACTCACCGCCAGACCCATTTTAGCCGCTCGCTGGGTTGGCACAATCATGTCTCGCATTAACTACTGCTTTATGGATTTTTCGAAGATCGTTCCTCTAGCGTTAGCTAGTAAGTTTTGCACGATCTTCTCAAGAACGATGTTAAAAAAGTCACATGACAGCGCGTCACCTTTCTTTAAAACTTTTGTGACATCTAGGAGCAGCAAGAATCCTCCATCATTATCCTAATATACAATCTAACCAACTTGGCAGGGATGTCAAAACTAGACATGTCGCTATATAGCTCGCTCTATACATCCTGTCATATGCGGTCTTGAAATCGAGAAAAGGTGATGTGCATCGATTTGCCCTTCCTGAGTCTTTTTCAGAATCTGTCACAGTTTAGACTTCCTGTCTATTTTCGACTTCCCTGGCCTGAAAGCACTTTGATAAGGGCCTATTCGATTTTTAACAAAAGGTTTCAGGCCTTTTCACAAAACGGTAGAGAAGATCTTATATACGATGTTAAGGAGACTTATTCCTCAATAGTGGTGCAATCAAAAGGGTCTCCTTTTTGTGAGATTCAACTCATCGGGCATGCGTTCCTCAGTCAAAAATATTGAATGGGTGTCTTTCGTCAGTCGGCAGATTATCGATCTGGTAAGCAGTTCGATCGTCTGCGAGAAACTTGGTTCTTACGTGAGTCTTTTGGTGAGAAAATCTTCTTTTACCTATCACCGTAATATGTCTGTAAATCGTTAGCTATTTTTTGTGCCAAAAATGCTACAGGTAGGCTTCGTTTAGGAGTTCATATAGTCTTTAGCTACTTCTGTGGGTGCTCATATGAAATCGATGCCCTTTTTTCAAGCTAAATATGTTATATCACATTTCTTCACAACTGCCAACCCTATTCAACGTACCTTTTGGATCAGGTAAGCTCCGCCGTAATTTGTGAGTAGTTCTCGGTCCTCTGAAAGCTCCGCACATTTAAGCTATAAACTCGTATCTCGTTGCCCTTTTTCAAACTGACTGTGTGCTTATCCACTCATAATTTGAGAAGATTGGCTTGATTGTGGTGTCAATCCAACTCAAAATCGTGACTGGCTATAAGCAATGAGCACTTTATTCTGTTTAAAAGCTTTCAGTTAACCAACCGATAGTGACCCTATGCTATTGGCCCTGTTTGCAAATTTAAGAAGCATGACACTTTCCATTTATGCAAGACTGGAATAATCGAATAAGATTGTACACTTTACGATTTTTTCCATCTTTCATCTCAGGTTCGCCCACATTGGGATCATTCAAATTGGAAAATCCTCAAATCGGATTTGTTTACACAAAACAAAATGTATATAATCCTTCAGTGCATTAAAGCTCCTGGGCATCCGGCCGTCGTAGGAAGCTACAGCCAGGTCATGGGGGAAAAAAATAAATCCCAAAACCATTTGAGTTACCAAACATCTGTGGGATGCTGTCAAATGTATCTAAATCAGAATTTATATCATCAATTCTGTTCAGTGAATCAGAAAGTGAAAATCCCCTCAAAATATTTTACTAAATTTTTTTTTTGCTTTTCTGTTTTTCAAAAAAGACATGAAAATCTTGCCGAGTTTCCATAGAATTACGAATTGCCGCAGCAAAATCAACAAAAGCAAACCGCAATAATATTTGTTCAGAGGACGGCTACGGCTAAGAAAATTGTTTATATTTTCCCTTCGATAAACAGCGAAGCCTGATTAAATAAATAAATAAATAAACAAGTGGATTTTCCATCAAAACAACGAAATAGTGAAGTAATCCGTCTTATTTACTTAAGCTGACATTAACAACAAAAACCGAAACCTGACCCTTGTAGGCAGCTGTTCCATTTAGAAAACGGCTTTCCTTGACACAAGCGAACTCATATGCGTATGAGCCACCCAGAGACTCCTCTTTGTGGCTATTTTGGGGGGAAAGATGGATATGGTTATTCGAAAACAGTGATTTATATGCCCACTCACCAGAAAATGTGTTTTTTTTTTGTTGGATTGAATAAAATGTATAAAAAAGAATCCTTTAGCAGGACAATAACATTTGACTGACAAGTTAACATAAAGAGTTTCGCCTCCTTGAACATATCCATCCATCCATCAGAATCAACTGTGGTTAAAGCATCGCCGCACCGTCAAGCAAATCACATTGTTAGAAAAAGAAAGGCGGCCAACAACGAGTCTAACACTCACGTGAAGGGTTCCGTACCACCGTATGTAGTGAAATTCTTAGCGTTAAATTGAGTTGCCTTTAAAATAAATTTTGAATTTTTAAACGTTCTACTAACCGTTAAAATTAAGTTACATTTTTTTAATTTCAAACGTTAAAGCCCAGTTTTTGGCTTTTCTTTTGTACTATATGAGGACGACTAAGTAAATTGTTCACATACAGTGAAGATTGCAATTACGGATTCGCAATAATGTTCCTGTGACAGGTTAGACAGATGGACAGCGAAAGTTGCTAAGTCATAACGTGCCGTTGGCACCCTTTGGGTATGGAACCCTTAAAAACGAATTCCAATTGGATTGGAAAACCATTTTGAAACGATTTCTCTTACGGAATTGCAATTATGTTCCTGTGACAGGTTAGACAGACGGACAGCGAAGGTTGCTAAGTCATAATGTGCCTTTGGTACCCTTTGAGTATGGAACCCTTAAAAACGAATTCCAATTGGATTGGAAAACCATTTCGAAACGATTTCTCTTAAGATATCGCAATTATGTTCCTGTGAGAGGTTAGACAGATGGACAGCGAAAGCTGCTTAGTCATAATGTGCAGTTGGCACCCTTTTGGTATGGAACCCTTAAAAACGAATTCCAATTGGATTGGAAAACCATTTTGAAACGATTTCTCTTACGGGATTGCAATTATGTTCCTGTGACAGGTTAGACAGACGGACAGCGAAGGTTTCTAAGTCATAATGTGCCTTTGGTACCCTTTGAGTATGGAACCCTTAAAAACGAATTCCAATTGAATTGTTCTCCTGCAGCCTTTTTGGAAAACCATTTCGAAACGATTTCTCTAACGGTATCGCAATTATGTTCCTGTGACAGGTTAGACAGACGGACAGCCTAGGTTGCTAATTCATAACGTGCCGCTTACACTCTTTAGATATGGAACCCTTAAAAACGAACTCCAATTGAATTTTGCTCCTGCAGCCTTTTTGGAAAACCATTTTGAAACGATTTTTCTTACGGGATTGCAATTATATTCCTGTGACAGGTTAGACAGACGGACAGCGAAGGTTGCTAAGTTATAACGTGCCGCTTACACTCTTAAGATATGGAACCCTTAAAAACGAACTCCAATTGAATTTTGCTCCTGCAGCCTTTTCGGAAAACTATTTTGAAACGATTTTCCTGGTAAAAAGGACTAAATGTGCCTTGCTGATTGCATGGATAATGGATAATTAAACTTGAGATAGGTTTTTCTTTGTCTGAAAAAGAAGCTCACTGAAAAGAGTGCACTTGAACAAGAGGATGCAAATGCAATTGCGGATACGGATGATGATGGTTTGGTGAAGCAAATTAAATTTTTATTTACGTTTGCCAGTTGGGTCTTTGTTTTTCATCCTCTTGGTTAAGTAATGAAATGCGAATCTAAAGAGCTCATGGAAAAATAATAAGCAATTCGAGATAGGCAAACTACTCGTACCTATTTGCTCATAACTACCGAGTTTGCCTATCGAGTCAAATGTGAGTTTTAATTAACTATTGTTACTTCGGAAAAGGACTGAATGGAAAATTTTATGAAATTAAAATCACTAGAAATTGTGTACTTTTCATTTTTGTTATTAAACAATTGCTTTTGTAAATATTAATTCGTTCAAGAGCACGTATATTATTCTCGGCCCCAAGGTAAAGCTGAATTGGAGGACATTTTGTTGAATGGCAATTAGCATATGGGAAACGATTTGAATGAGAGCACAAGTGTATGCAAAAAAGGGGCTAAAAATGGACGAATTCAAAGAGGTTTCGTTCATACGAAAAGCTTAAGGGCAGGCTCTTGAGAATGAAAGCAAATAACGACACTTTCGATGAAGTCCGCTCGGCACACAAAATGACAGTGCGAAAAGTTCGAAAGGCGGTCAAATACTACAAAAAATGAAAAGCTATTAGTCCCGATGTGAAAGTTTCCAAATTTGGAAAAAAATAAAATCATTTAAGGTGATTCAAAGCCTATTCAAATCAAGGGAAAGCTTTCTTTGAACTTATTTGCAAAGTTAACCTGAAAAAACTGATGCTTGAAGACCATTGAGCGGGTATAAGAAAACCGGTCGCGGAGAATAAAACAGTTGGTATACATCAGGAGTGCGTTCTGAGCCCTTTACTTTTCATTGGTGTTACTGATTATCTGCTTCAAACCACAGTTGCGAAACATTAGATGCATCAGTTTTTCTTCGATGACGATGGAACCATCACAAGTGAGGATAAGAATGCTAAACAAGCAGCATTTGATGTTTGAGTTGATATTTTTGAGGGGAATGGTAATTAATGTAGTTGAAAAGGACTGAGCAGCTCTTATCCACTACAGCCCATTCCAGACCTTTGAATCAATGGAAAGGTTCTTTCAAAACATAAAAACATGATATATCTGTGATTCGTGATCTTTTATGAAATAATCACGGAGAGATTAAATAAACTATCGCGTTAGCGTTGGGTTGATAAGATGTAGGGAAAATAGTACCATCTACTATATTTGCGATTGATATTTGAAAAGCACTTTGCAGAGTCTGATTTGACTCATGTAAATGCGTCTTTTGAGCATCGATCTTTTAGGCCATTCAATTCAATCAATCAGTCAAAAGAACATACTACTGTGTCCAAAAAATAACGTGACATATGAATTTAAACTGCGCGCGTCGAAGGATTTGGAAATTTTTCTTTCTTTTTAGGTTGGTAGTATTGTCAGTGACATCTATGTGAAATTTCATGTCAAAATATATTCATAGTTTTTGAGATACGCGTCGATTTGTGAGCTGCTAAAAGTGAGTTTTTCGTTTTTTGCGATGTCGAATTTTATTGAGCAAAGAATTTGCATTAAATTTTGTTTGCGGAATCAATTTTCTGCTGCGGATACGTTGAGGATGGTGCAGAAAGCCTTTGATGATGATGCTATGTCTAAAAAAAATTTTTACAAGTGGTATAGTGATCTCCAAGCCGGCCGTGAACGTGTCGAAGTCGAAGAGCGTTCTGGGCGACCATCAACCTCAACCGATGAAGCTCACGTTCAACAAATCAAAGATTTGGTGTTGAAAAACCATCGATTAACGATTAGAGACCTTGCTGATGAAGTTAGCTTATCGAAAGGCTCAATCAATACCATTTTGAAGTATGCTTTGGGCCTCAAGCGCGTCAAATCTCGACTGGTACCGAAAACATTGAATTTTTTGGAAAAAAGACGTCGCGTTGAAGTGTGTGAAACAATGCTTTCCGACTACCAGGATGTCATGAAACGCATTATAACTGGCGATGAGACTTAGACCTATGCTCACGACCCCGAAACAACCGATCAATCGAGCGAATATCGTGCCAAAGGAGAGCCGAGACCAAAAAAACCGCGCCAAAGTCGCTCAAAAATCAAGGTCATGTTGACTGTTTTCTTCGACTATCGTGGTGTTGTGCTTTATGAATTCCTTCCAACCGGCCAAACAGTCAACAAGGAATATTATTTGAACGTTATGCGTCGTTTGCGTAACGCTATCCGCCTAAAAAGGCCGGAATTGTGGAAAGACAATTCTTGGTTTTTACACCACGATAATGCACCATCCCATACCGCACTCGTAATTCGTGATCATTTCGCCAAAAACTCAACCCATATCGTTCCGCAACCACCGTATTCACCTGATCTGGCGCCGTGCGACTTCTGGCTGTTCAACAAGCTCAAAAGACCGCTCCGGGGACACCGTTTTGATACGATAGAGGAGATTCAAGCCGCAGCAAAGACGGAACTGAAGGCCATTCCGGAAAGTGACTACAACCAGTGTTTCAAAGATTGGAAAATCTGTTGGCATAAGTGGATTGCATCGGGAGGGGATTACTTTGAAGGGGATGAAATTGATTTGGAAGAATAAATAAAGAATTTTCAAAATAAATACAATGTCACCTTATTTTTTGGACACAGTAGTATTTCGCTCATTTTATGACCCTTAGTTTTTCAGTTTCAGAAATGAAATCGGATGAACACAAAGTTTTTTTTTGTAAAATTGGAACAACAACAACTTTTCAATAAAATCGTTTATTTTCGTTATTGTAGGTTCATCTGGCAGCTGGAGTTTGAAAGTGGTAACGTCGATATCTTTTCAAACTGGTGGACAAGTAAAATCTTAATTCAGAATTAAGAAAATTATCTTCTGTCATCTTATGAAGCAATCTAACATGAAAAAAAGATTGTTAAAAGCACACATGAGAAACAATGATTCTTGGCTAGAAGGAGCTTTTGAATTCCCCTTCCATGATGCAGACTAAGCCAGGTCGACCTTGCAAAGCGTTTGAGGAGTCCGGTGAGCGAAGTAAAAGAAGAAAAACTGAAGAAGTTTGTTCGAGCACAGATAAGGAAGCTATTTTTCAAGTGTTACCACAAACGGGTGGATGCACAAAAGCTCCAAAAATACTCAAGAACATTACAAATTCCCTAACATGTGTGAATTAATATGACAGAAGATATTCTAAGACAAAAGAAGACGTTGCGTCCCTATTCCCGCCGCAGGCGATGTTAATGTTTGTTGAAGCAGATTTGGCCGAGCGCCAATATGAAATAGAACAAATATTTTACCCGTGTTACGACCTACTGTTGAAAGACAAACAAAAGTGCTTCCCACCGAAGGAATCATTGCGAGTAACTGTTTCCTGTCTCGAAAGTATTTAACAACGCCTTTTACATCATTCTGTTACATGCTTGTCGATGTACCTGAAAGAGGTCCTGTCAACTCTTGCGGAGAATGATAGAAATTCATAGCAGAATATTGCCAAATGGGGATTTGATGTTTTTCAACAAGCTTAGTTTAAGCAAGGATCTGACAATGAAGCAAAATCAGACGCAAATTGAAATTGAAAATTCTTTGTGGAAAAGTGAAGAAAAAAATTGTAAGGCAATATGCAAATAAGAAATTAGTTATGTACAAGAAAGTG
The DNA here is from genome assembly GCA_963555765.1 of Orthonevra nobilis. Taxonomy (NCBI): domain Eukaryota; kingdom Metazoa; phylum Arthropoda; class Insecta; order Diptera; family Syrphidae; genus Orthonevra; species Orthonevra nobilis. The sequence goes on from OY743225.1 coordinate 129,995,676, forward strand.
AAAAGTCTTTAGTCCCGAAAAAAGTAAATCTGAATGGGCAGACATTCTTAGTTGGAATATTTTAAATATGACCATGGTGAACGGAAAGATCTACAATGCAGCAACGAACAAAACCTCGACAAGCTGGCGTTACATAAATGAAGTTACCACGAAAGATTTCAAAAATTTAAGTTAGTAATACGATGCCAACCTAGATGACCTCGACTTTGGATTCTCAGTTTTCCATGCTGGAATCCGGCTATTTGAAAATGTCCTGCAATCGACTTATAAAGTACCAGTAAAAAAAAACAAATCCAAAGAATATTGGATATTCGGAAAAGATTTAGTGACGAAACAGGTCTTTTAGTTGATATGCCAAAACCTAAATTTGGCAATACGAATGAGGGCAATAATAGTGGGTGATTTTTTGATAATCCACAACTAGCTGCTGAGATAACAGGATTTAGAAATGATTTAATAAATGGCCTAAAAGATATATTGGAAACACTTTAACACTTTTACGATACGACGAAGTTGTATATTGAATTACCCTATATGGGTGGCATCTCATGACTCCAACCTTGTATAAAATTGTGGTGGAAACATGATGCACACAGGATAACCCTCAGAAAATGCTGCAGAAGCCCGAAATAAACATTTTTGCACGTACAGGCAGAACTACGTAAGAACGGTTTCAAAGGAAGCATTTAATCTAAATAAACATGCAAAGATTACCTTTGAAGTCAGAACCGCTAATTAGCAGCATGAGAAAGGGAAGAAAAGCATCTTTGTAATAATTTTCACATGAGACAATTGATCGCTGATACCCGCTGAACCTGATACTTGTGAAATAGACGAAGAACCGGAAAAGGAGAATAATATTTCCATTAATAATATTGGCTAAAATTATAATTTGAATATTAAATTTTTTATTATGTTAATAACAAGAATTATAATTTGAGCCAAGAATATACAAGTTTTGTTTTTATTTTGTTGTTTTTTGTATTAATATAAATATGTTAATATTTTAAACAATGGCTCATCATTTTAAGCCAAACTTAGAATCCAAATAAACCTTAAAATATTTTTGCCATATAATTTAGTTAAATCGACATTTGTGGGTCACTGGACTACACTCGCAAGATAATGCCAGAATATTTGTCGCGTGTCCCAGTGTCACTCATTAGTTCCCATGCTACTGGCAGTAAAGAGCAATCAGAGATTTTTAGACTCTTGAGCGTGAGTGTAACTGATAAAGCAATTCCCAGGATTTAATGAGAAGGGAAGGTCAAGACATACTGCTAAATTTCCAGCGAATAACCTGGCATATCGAAAAATAGAACGAGATCTATTCGCCTTAAGAAAAGAAGAGACATCGGCTCAAGGGCTTAATCGAATGTTCGTTAATTTGAATATTAAAAGATTTTAAAGCTGGGACAGGTGCCTTCAAATATAAAGACGGAAACATTGCAGGAGAGACGCAATCGATGCTTATTAATTAAAAGACCAGCCGCTAACACTGTTAAATGGGACAAATGCAGCATTCAACATTTCATGACGAAAATGGGCTTAAAATCTGTAGGAAGTTAATGTCCATAGTTAGTTCTGGCATGACGTTCAACATTTATATCCGAACTAGTCGCACATCTCGCAAGCCATTGGCAATACTCTGAAAAGTACATGAGAAAGTGTCTGGGGCTATTCGAAACTGGCAATAAACCCATAAATTGATGTGGCTCTGATACCTTAAAGAGCTCTCCTGCCATTTATTCGAAAATTTGATATTGGGAAACATTTCTAAAGATGGTATCAAGTAATATTATTGTGCAAGCTGAGGTCTCCATAGAAAAGTTAGTGTTCAATAATCTGGTAGGAATGTGGAAAGAATGTTTCAATATTCAAGTTTGAAATAAAATAATATACACTCATCTCGGTTTCACAAAATCTATTCCAAAGATGTAACATAAAAAAGTGCAATAATTTTTCATTCAACATAAGAAGGGCACTGAATACATAAGCACTCTGTTTCACAAGAAAACATAAATTTTTATAATACACAAGTTGAGTATGAAGAAAGTTCGTTTCAATAAAATTGCTCGATTTATTGTGATCTTGCAACAAAGGTTTCAAGTCGGCGTCGGGACCCTTAAAATGCCACCCAAATGACTAATATTTCTGTGCGAGCGTCTTGTTTTGTTTTATTTAAAATGTTTTTAGTACTTATTTACATTAATGAACATTAAACTGGTTACAAAAAAAGGCCACCAATCACACTAAGGCTTTCGAGGTCTAATCTATAATTTACAATGACATTCGTTAAAGAACAACTTTTTTCACGGTAATGAGACGCTCAGCGTCGCAATTTATGAACACACGTTCTTTTCTACAGTTTCTAATGTTTACCTCGCAAATCATAAACTTCGCAACCCCATATTCCAGGCCAATGAATTTGAAAAAATTCCAAAAACAAAAAAAACAAAAATTAATAAAAAATTGAAACGAGGCCCCATGAATTCCAAGGCAAATTTTATTAAATATTCCCTTGCGGTTGGTGGTAACATGTTCAAGTGATTTCAATTGAAAAACAAATAAATTCCGCTTGGAGTTCGCTCATGAATAAAAAGAAAAAAAAAACGCCCGCAACATCAATTTTTAATAACATGATCTCAGTTAATGGAGGAGGCATTCCACTTGATGTCCTTTACAGCTTAAGTTATATTGAACAGGCAAAAGAGAGTAACAAAAATTCCGTAACATTGCCAAATCAAAACATTTCAATCGCTTCATTTGCCACGGGTGTAAGCCTTAATTTTTATTACATACCGACTGAGTGAGGCATCACACCAGCCCCCTTTTAAATGCGCCAAAGCCCTCAAGCGGCTCATTATTTATGATTCCCTGGACAAGTATGCTTATAGTCCTGTTTAAATATTCCATCGTAGGAGTGCCGCTTTAGATCTTAAGATAATGGTTAGGTTTGTAATGCAAAGTATCATGCCAGCCCAATCTATCACCCTTGAATTCGATTTTAAAGGTCATTTGTTATATGCCTAGAGTTCCAAAAATAGTAAGCGATGTTTTAATGCAAATTTTGAGATTAAAATCGAAGGGACGAATCCATCTCAGTATAAATAGCTTTCAATAGATTCAAACAACCGAATTTGAATCATAAAAGGAGGACTTGAGTCTGATTTTGGAATTTGGAAATAATGACGAGTCTGCAAAGGAAGTATTCAGAAAATAATCAAAATATGTATTTTCGTCAATTAACCTTGGGCTACACCGAAATAAGCCTAATTGGTGCTTATACCTGCGAAGGTTAAGTGCCTTTCATGATTCCCCCTTCGAGATTCCCAGACTAACTATCTTAATTATAAGGTCACTGTTCCTGAGAGTCTGTGTGAGTGTATGTTAGCTTTGCTTCCTTGCTTGTTCATATAAAGGATTGCTTGTCGCGGTTGAAGGCTTCCCACGGGTAGACTTGTGGAAAAATCAAAATTTCAAATGATGTTACACTTTTGAGGCTCGTGATTAAGTCGCGTATTTAATGAGACAGGTTTTAGGGAGTTGAATAAAAATTTTATAAGCCTCGTACTGTTATGGCTTCTTATTATATCAAGTTTTTATATAGCAAGTTTTTTTATACCCCACAAGATGGCATCAAGTGGCGTTAACTCGCATGGTTGCGGTGGCCAATTCACTGGTCCATTTAACGAAATATTGTTCCAGTTTATCATCTTAACTTGTCTAGTAAAGTGATAAACTGAAGCGCGAAAAGAAAATGTATGAAGCCACAATACAAGGTCATGTAGTTCCAAAATTAAGTTTTAAGGAGACATACATACTACTGTGTCCAAAAAATAAGGTGACATTGTATTTATTTTGAAAATTCCTTATTTATTCTTCCAAATCAATTTCATCCCCTTGAAAGTAATCCCCTCCCGATGCAATGCACTTATGCCAACGGATTTTCCAATCTTTGAAACACTGGTTGTAGTCACTTTCCGGGATGGCCTTCAGTTCCGTCTTCGCTGCGGCTTGAATCTCCTCTATCGTATCAAAACGGTGTCCCCGGAGCGGTCTTTTGAGCTTGTTGAACAGCCAGAAGTCGCACGGCGCCAGATCAGGTGAATACGGTGGTTGCGGAACGATATGGGTTGAGTTTTTGGCGAAATGATCACGAACTACGAGTGCGGTATGGGATGGTGAATTATCGTGGTGTAAAAACCAAGAATTGTCTTTCCACAATTCCGGCCTTTTTAGGCGGATAGCGTTACGCAAACGACGCATAACGTTCATAATCGAAGAAAACAGTCAACATGACCTTGATTTTTGAGCGACTATGGCGCGGTTTTTTTGGTCTCGGCTCTCCTTTGGCACGATATTCGCTCGATTGATCGGTTGTTTCGGGGTCGTAAGCATAGATCCAAGTCTCATCGCCAGTTATAATGCGTTTCATGACATCCTGGTAGTCGGAAAGCATTGTTTCACACACTTCAACGCGACACCTTTTTTCCAAAAAATTCAATGTTTTCGGTACCAGTCGAGATTTGACGCGCTTGAGGTCCAAAGCATCCTTCAAAATGGTATTGACTGAGCCTTTCGATAAGCCAACTTCATCAGCAAGGTCTCTAGTCGTTAATCGATGGTTTTTCAACACCAAATCTTTGATTTGTTAGACGTGAGCTTCATCGGTTGAGGTTGATGGTCGCCCAGAACGCTCTTCGACACGTTCACGGCCGGCTTGGAAATCACTATACCACTTGTAAACATTTTTTTTAGACATAGCCTCATCATCAAAGGCTTTCTGCACCATCCTCAACGTATCCGCAGCAGAAAATTGATTCCGCAAACAAAATTTAGTGCAAACTCTTTGCTCAATAAATTTCGACATCGCAAAAAACGAAAAACTCACTTTTAGCAGCTCACAAAACGACGCGTATCTCAAACACTATGAATATATTTTGACATGAAATTTCACATAGATGTCACTGACAGTACTACCAACCTAAAAAGAAAGATAAATTTCCAAATCCTTCGACGCTCGCAGTTTAAATTCATATGTCACCTTATTTTTTGGACACAGTAGTACATCAACCAATTTTGAATCTTAATATTATTTCTGGATTTCGTCAATATGAATGGAATATAACCTCATTCAAAAGACCAACAGGCAAGTTCTAGGAGGACTCGATTTTTCCTTAAGCCTTTTACGACATATATCGGGTCATAAAGAGTCAAATGTCTGAAGATTGGGTGCATAAATTCGACCGTTTGTAGAACGCCACAAAAGGAATCCAACGCAACAAATCACCTGACATTGATATCCAGTTCAGATCATCAGAACGCAAAAATGGTTGTCGAGGAAAGTAAAACCAAACCGAGTAGGTTTTTTGGGATGTGGCACTGAAACCATGTATCTTCCACGAACATTTCCTGGATTTGAGTCCAAAGTACGGGAATTGACGACGAAGGTTACAAATTCAACAGGCGGATGGTTTCTCAGTGTCCGCATATATGAAAAATAAGCCTCTTTTTTTGTTACTTAAACTCGCAGATTTCTTGCGTTGTAATCCATCGACTCGACTCTCCTTCACTTTGGCTCTTTGAGCTGAAAATATTATTTTTTAATAAATTTATTTCCATTTTTTTAGGGTTCCATACCATACGAATGTTTACATGCTTTTTTTTTAAATCGCAACCCAATTATACGCAAAAAAGTAAGCTTTTAAATTTAAATTTGATTTATGTATGCAATACAACCTTACAGTTAGAAGAGGGCAATGAGATATTCAAAATATATTGTAAAGAGAACGCCATGTAACGTTTAATGTCAAGAAGAACGAACGGTGGTACGGAACCCTTCGTGTGCGTGTTCGACTTGCACTTGGGTTTTTTTTTTTGTAAAAAAAATTGAAGCATTTTTTCTCAATTTTTCAATGACGTAGAGGTTAGTATGTTTACGCGTATCTGACTTTGACCAAGTATTTGAAAATTATAAATTTGTCGTGCGGAAAATTTTAAAAAGACAAATTGACAAGAGTGGTCAAAGGTTTATCCCAAATCCTGAGCTCATCAACGACACCAGATAAAGCTTTTCCGAAACAAAATTCAAATCATACAGTTAGTTTACTCAAAAGTGTAGTCTTAACGTGAAACCATAGCGAGGACAATACCAGAACGATTTAAGTAGTATGAACGCTCGGGTAGGAATTTTTTACTAGCGCAGTACACCTTCATATTAAAAAAATATTCACAAACTCTGCCAAAGGAAAAATCGCTACCGAAACTGTAGAAGATTCTCTGATTCGAAAGAAGAACATAGTTTAAGCAATAGCGAGATTTTCAATGGACAAGCTAAGAGGTATTTTAACAAATAAATCAATCAATTTATAATAAAACGAAGACATATCTCGAGCACATTTTTTTTAGATAACGTAAGCCGAAGGGAACTATTGAGGACCTACAACCTGTTGCCATTGAACTAATGATTTGCTTGGCGAGTCCATAAATTTAAGAATCCGATTGGGAAAGTTTGTCCTTATGCCTAGACAGCTGGCGCCTTCAGGCAAGCAATTGCCTGTCAGATGGTCGCATGATCAAATCCTATTGTTTTTCTTGAACTCTGCCTTACTTGAGAATCTGACAAGATTAAGCATTAAGATCAAATTTACGACGCTATTACTGGATTAGTATGCTTTGGTCGGCATACTGTTGCTAGTAGTTTGACATAGTGGGTAGTGAGTGCTTCAGTGATTGCTCTTTCGGCTTAGCATACTGGACCGCCATGTTCACATCGTCTTAGAAATTACTTGTGAAGATGATTGCATTGACTCAACTGTAAAGGCATAAATCTTTAAGCAGAGTGATGATGCAATCCTCCAAAAAAGCCCAAAAACTGTGCTTTCTAATTTACATCTTCTGGTGAACAAAATACCGTGAATCAAGTGAATGCAAATAAGTGCATAACGAATTCTTCGATTTTTTTCCAACTCCATCCTTGGAGCAATCGATACCAAAATCCAATGAACAACTTCTATGTCTATAACTAACTCAGAAGCTCTTGCAAATTAAAGTTGCTTTGGTCTCTGATCGTCCTCAGTCCTTTATTTTTGCTTATTGGTACAATGAGCTCTTTTTAAACAACCTCACAGTTCCATGGAGATGCAGTTTAATTGAAAATTTTAATTTCCGAGTATAATGTTCAATTAAAACGTACGTGCGTCGGTCATCTTCTTTTTATTTTAACCCTCAGAAGGCCAACCGTTTCCGCTTGAGGAAGAAAGAAAAATATTCAAAAGAGTTGCCGGACTTATGTACTTCAATAATAATAATTCTCATTTCATTTTTTCAATTCTCCGCCACATAAATCTCTTTGCATCTGATTTACTTGTGCTCCTTCAGCTGGACTGCATCAAACTTGGAAAAAAAGGTCCCTAGTTGGCAGCTCATGAGACGAAAAAAAAAAGTAAAAATCATTTCACTGGAAAACTAAAATGAAGTTCTTAAGTCAACAAAAAGGACGCACAATAATGAGCTCTTGAAAACATTACTACAATAACCGTTTGCTATCTTTTACCGCTTATACGTGACACAATTTTCGTTTGAATCTTTTTGCCAAGAAAAAAGAAATGATGTGGTCCTGAGTGGATTTTGTAATTTGATTCACTTAACGTTAAAGTTTTATCAAGGAGTTTTGTGTAACGAAAAGAGTTTGACTATCGTTTTTGCATTACTTTTTCGACAAAAAGTCACATGCACTGTGCAGGACTTGACGAGCGGACTTATGGGCAAGTGTGCATACAAAATTAAGGATTCCCTCAAAATAATTGCCTTAAAAAATTGTGTGACGCCTGAATAACGAAATGTCACGTATTCGAAAGCAAAGTGCAAAGGTTTATCCGTTTTAGACCTCATTAGGAAGATTCATGTTTCTTTTTTCTACATTTTATTACAGCAGTAGTTTATTCATGACTGCAGATGCAAGAATTGTGAAAAAATTTCGACGGAAATTCACCTTTTTTCTTTCAAGAAGATCCAAGTTGATGAGTAACACTTCAAAATATTCTTCGTAACGCTCGGACCATTTGTATGCATGAAAAGTTTCACTGAAAGTACGAAGATTTTCTGGTTCAAATATCAAGTAATCGCGGGTCAGAATCGGAGTCAGCATCCTCAGGATCGGAAAAGATAGAGAGCAGCTTAATCATAGGTTATTTAGTATAGGCCCATAAGTAAGTTTTATGGGAAAAACTCTGTTTAATAATATTTTTCAAGATTGTTACTTTACTGACTTCCGACCAATTACAGAAGATTATTTCAATGGCTGGCATGAAAGTGGGCCAACTCCAGAACTAATTGTTTAAATGAAATTTTCTTGGCACGTTGCTCCATTTTGCTACCACCGTCAAAAATCGCTTTATCTTGGAAGATAAATAAGCCAATAATACCATACCCCTAAATACATAAGTTTTCTATTACTACGTACGTATTTTACGTATTTTTGAGCAAAATTATCATCAATTTCGAACTTTTCTTATGTACGTGACTCAGGGAGTAATTTGTTAGCCACTCGAACTCGAATAGTCATTCCGGTAATTTTACTGGCTCTCATTCGTACTTGTCTAATCTACCGAGAACATTTTCGTTGCAATGTGTTGATGAAATTTGGGTATCTGTAAAGTCCAAAGCTGTCACAAACATTTTCATATCCATAATTACTATCGGAAAAACGCACGGGTGGAATAACCCAAAAATTATACCTGTTCCTAAAAAATCTAAAACATCTTCCGTAGTAATCTCGAATTTAGACCCATTGCAATTCTTCCGTACCTCAGTAAAGAATTTGAGGCAATCATAAGTAAACAGATAAAAAAATTTCTTGAGGAACAGAAACTTTTGACACCACACCAATCAGGGTTTAGAGTCAAACACAACTGTACTACGGCCTTGTTGAAATTCACGGACGACATTCGTTCTAGTGTTGACAAAGGTATGATTTCACTCATTGTGTTTTTAGACTTTTCAAAAGCATTTGATACGGTAAACTATTCTATACTGCTGCACAAATTTAAAAATCAGTTTGCTTTCGAGGACTTAGTTTGCAAACTCATTGCATCCTATCTTTGCGACCGAACCCAAGTTGTGTACCACAATTATCAGTACTCAGTTTTATCTATATTAGCGGGCGTGCCTCAAGGGTCTGCTTTAGGTGCTTTATTGTTTACGTTGTTTATCAACGATATCTCCAAGTCTATTCATGTTTGCCAACATCACATATATGCGGATGATGTTCAGATATACAAAGAGGTACCAAAAACTGATCATTTGATGACGATTGCTGATTTTAACGCAGATTTGAACTCCATATATTTGTGGTAAAAACATCACCTATAAGAGCTTTATGCATTTAAAACCAAAGCTATGCTATCTGTATAATCTGGTAGTCGGGTAAAAAATATTTCTCGTCATCTCGTTATAAACAACACAGCAATCGAGTTCGTTAGTTCGATCAAGAATGTCGGTGTTTATTTTAATCAGTACTTGACTTGGGATTTTCATTTTTAACCATGTTGTTGCGAAGATTTATGACATTCTTCGTGGTTTAAGTCTAACGAAGAGCTTTCTACATAAAGAGGTGAAATCCTAGTTGATCAAATCCTTCGTTTTCCCATTGATTCTGTATGGCTGTGAACTTTTCGCACATGTTGACGCAGCTTCTGCTCATAAATTGAACGTCGCCTACAATAGAAGTGCAAGATATATTTTCAACCTGGGTTGGCGTGATAACGTCTCAACTTTTACAAAACAAATAACAGACTGTACTTTAGATTCTTATCTAATGGTTCGGACAGTCTTAGCACTACACAAAATTCAAGTGCTAAAGTGCCCTGTTATTTATGCTCCAAAGCCCAATTCGCGAACTCGGACAGAACTCATAACATAATTCTACAAGACAACAATACCAAGTAATCAGCCGACAATTTTTAATCCATGCTATTCATTTATGGAACCTCCTGCCCTAACATATAAAAAGATTGAACACCACAGACAATTTTAAAATTGTCAACCTTTTGAATGAATGTTTTGTTTAGTTTTTATAATTGTTAAACTTTATTGTACAGAGATGCATACTTAAATCAAATAAACTTAAAAAAAAGGGCGTCAGTTGCTGAGCGTCAGGACCCGAAATCAAATACGTGTAAGAATTCATCCATTCATCCCGATGAGTAAACCTGTCTAACAAAAAGCTTCTAGGGACGTTCGGAGTCGGCAATAAATTATAGGAACAGCCCCAGAGAGTCCTGACTCTCAAAATTTGTGTTTTTTTTCAAAAGCCAAACCTGAAAACAGAGAAAATTGGTTTTGTTAACAAAGTGGTAAGCATTTGAATCGGAATGACTCGGTAAGAAGAATATCACAACTTAAGATGGAGTGGAGGAGAAACAATCTTATAACTGTTCCTGATTCTCTCCATGGACCTTATCCTAAAGGTTAATTTTAATCAAAGATTGGTGTCAAAACGAGTTGGGACCGAATCCCTCGAGCATTGAACTTTTCCTGTCCAATGCTCGGAAGGGCGACTTTTAACGTCTTGAATGTGTGAACGAAACTCAGTTTTATTTTGGACTCAAACCTTTAAAAAAAAACAAGGTTGGAAAAGTCCTTTAACATTTCTTAGCTCAATGAAGGAATTCGCGGGAAAAGATGAAAAAATCGCACAAAATAAAAACATAAAAAATACACAATCAGTCAATGTTGGGTCTGCGTATATTGAATAAAACAAGGACACGGCAAAAGCAGGCGAACTTTCCAAGAAAAAAAATCCTGTAGAAGGGAGGCCCTGCCAAAGTGCACTTTTAACTTTGCTTTTGAACGTAGGAGCTGTTGCGCCGTACACTGAACCATCAATAGAAAATTGTATTGGAATCTCGATTACTCGAATCACAAGGATTTGAGTTTTTGAATAATCAAGGTTTATCAATATTAGACTTGTCGAAATTGAGCTGCCAACTTATTTTGAGTAACATGTTTTTTATACTTTTGAATATTCATCCGGGACATGGTTCCAGAACTGACTGAAATTTGTGAAAGAACTCCTGCCACGAAGCTTCTCTGTTTTTTTTGTCAACTTTCCTGATTTTGTTAAGGTTTTTAAAGAAGACAGAAGGCACAAACTACATTTCATATCATTTGAGTGGAATAAGTTTTTTCTTCGAACCGTTTCAGATTCAACGATTTGAATAGTTATCGGGCCTTCAAGCCTTATATGGGATACATGGGCTTACTATACCTGTAGTCAAGCCGGATCAACGATATGATACCAGTTCTGAGGTTAGATGAGGTCGAATGTTTGATTGCAAGCATGACAGAAGAACATATTTGAGCCTCGGTAGAGAAGTTGCCGTCGGATATACGGAGCAGAACGGACAACAGAGAACTACATGAGCTGTATGATGATGTTCATATAATCTAGAAGACAATTGACACGCCTACAAAATTTTGGCCACATTTACCAAACGATAAAGCAACTTCAAGATCAAACAATTAAATATAGGTCTATCTAACTGGGAATAGAGTTCCCATGACGTAAAGAATAGAAACGAGGAAAAGAACCTCCAAAGGTTGATCCCAATCAAAAAACCCCATCGTTAGAAAGTTATGTTGTGAAAGCAGTTTCTCCTTATGTGAGCTTTTTCTTGGAACAAAATCGTCTGTGAGACTCTTATGGTGTTAAAGTTCTTAATTGAGATTGCTGTTTAATTCTAAAATATATTTACATCACATCGCTTCCAGATTAAGCATTAAAGTAAAAAGACCTTCTTACATACTAAAAATATTCATTGTTTTTGGAAAGGCTTCATTTCATTTTAACTCAACTAAACTATCGTTTAAAATTTTGTTGAAGCGACTAAAAGTTGAATTTGTATCAAAGAACTTTCTCAAACACAACATTCTTCTTACTACAAATTCCCTAACAGCTTGTCAGTAAATGGATCCAACAAAAAACCAAAATCCTCACCACGACAACTAAAAATCCTCGAACGTAATTATCCACCACATTTAATTTTGATTCTTCCGACCGACTGAACTCATTTTACTCTCCAACTAATAACATGGCACTCATTTAACCAATTAGATTTTTATACATTCTTCTCCCAGAAGCCATATTAAAACCATATCAAGCATGTCCTTAATTTGTTTGTAACTAACTTTTACCACGAATACAACACAGATATTTGAGTTTTAGTTTTAGAGCTTCCCTTAACAAAACGAGGATACTGGCGATCATTCAGGCAATTCCTCATTCTGAAACAACCAAGCAGAAGGATAATTCGAGAACTAGGTCGATTAGAAAATCGTTATTATTCCAAAAAACAATAGAAAATGAAAAGGAAGGAAGAAGTGCATCCTTCTGTATGAGATGAAAATTGTGAAAATAATTAGAGCTCAAGGGACGTTTGGCGTTCGTAAATTTTTGTGGACCTCAGTGATTAGTCAGGTGGCAGAGATTCTTTTTGTTTCATTAACTAAGGTGGTAAACATAGTTTTAGATGATGTTTGTTCAACCAAGGGAAACAAAGTAGAACATTTTTTCTACCTTGTTTTGTTCAATACGAAAGAACCAGTGTCTTAAAGGTTACGTACCGAAATGGCGTCAACGGAATCCTATTACTGGGTCTATGCTGTCTGTCTCAGGTCTACATCTTCTGGACCATAATAGATAGATACAATTCTACCTCTAAAGCCGCTTTAACAACAAGAAATAAAAAAAGTATTAAGTCAACAATAAAGGAAAGGCATACAAAAAAACGTATTTTTGAAATTGGAATTTTACGTCAAAAAATATTCAATGAAATTTAAAATAAATTTTGAAAATAAACTCAATTTTACAGACAGAAGAAGCCAATAAAAAATTCAAAATTAAAATAAGTGCCGAGAAGTAGTCGAGGAAGGTACGGAACCCTTCGTGTGCATATTCGACTCGTACTAGACTGCTTTTTTATTTTAAGATAATTAACTTGCAGTAGAGTTTTCATTCAAATCAGCTGTCATACAGAGGACACCTTTGAAAAATCTCTGAGTGGTGTCATATTTGATATGTAAAATTTAGGTTCTCTAATGCAAACTTATGAATGGAGCACAACGTCCAATTTAGGTTGCTCGGATCATCCACCTGAGAAACTTATATGCTTGTCTATGTTCCTGTTGAGAATTTGTATTCAGCATGAGCTAAGAGTGTATGTAGCTTGGAAGCTATGAGATCTATAAAGGTGAGTATGACCGAGAACTCAATTCAACTCAGCAACTCGAACTCTGCTCGTCCACGGCATAAAAACTTTGTTGCCTACACAAATTTAAAATCCAACTGATGCTGTCAAAAGCAATTAAATTGTTCATTCAGTGGTGTTCGAAGAATTATTTTGAACGTCAACAAAAATTAAGTCGTATCATCATCAGTGATGAGGCTCATTTCTATCGGAATGCGATGTTAATAAGTCAATTCGTCTAAGAAACAAACAGTTAAGGCAGGGTGACGCAACACCTTTGATCGGCGAATAATATCAAGAGGATCTTTGAATTGACTGCGTAGGTCATGAGATATGAATCCCCTCTACTTATAAGTCGTCACTCGTGTATGCTGATTAGCCAGCTGCAGTTAATAACTAGGAACCCAAAATATGGCGCATGTGGTAAAAAGAAGTCCAGTCATACTGGAAAAAAGAAGTACGAATTTAATCTAGTGGTCGACAATATACCAGTTTCAAAAAAACAAAAAAAAAAAATATCACAAACATAAATACGTTGGCTATAAACTGTAGGTTAGTGTTGTGCAAGAGCTAGATAGTTAAATCTAAAATAATGAAAACATTGCAAATGGCTTATGCAAACACTGCAACATAAAATGCTGAGCCGAGTTAAGAAAACTGCAGCCTTACGAACATTTTGTGAACTATGTTACACTCAAGTCCAACCAATACTATGGCTATGGATAGGCAAAGACAGTGACTTCACACTTAGGGTTGATAATCGACAAGAAACTCAACTGCAGGATAAACCTGGAGGATCGCACTACTAAAGCCAAGAGGGCATATTGGATATGCAAGAGGGCATTTGGGAAGTCCTGGGGACTGAAACCAAAACAAGTCCACTGGATATACAATTGTGCAATGAAACCGATCGATAGATAAAAAATATGTAGCCGACAAGCTCACTTAAGTGCAACGGTTGGCATGCCTGGGAATAACAGGTGCACAAAACTCCACTCCGACCGCTGCTATCGAAGCAATTCTAAACATAACACCAGTACAACTGGACCTGAAAAGACAAGCAGGACTCGCGGCTATAAGACTCAAGGCACTGGTCATTTTGACGACAGGAAAAACACCGGGCATAGGAAAATTGTAAACATTGTTAGGGCGATGACACCACTACTAAGTCGCCAAAGCGACCTAAATGAGAAAATTTTCACCTTCAAAAACAATTTTAAGACAATTTTTCCAACCAAAGCTTCTTAGACGGACGGAAACACGACAAGAGACCCCGTTGTTATCACAATTTATACGGACGGTTCTTACATACCGTCTGAATAGGGGGCAAGGCTCTACTGTCTGAACCCACCTATAGAAGTTTCGAAGCATCTTGAACCATTCGTCACGGTGTTTCAAGCAGAAGTCTTCGCAATACTAGCTGGAGTAGAAAAGCTCACCGAACTCAATATACGGGAGAAGCAAATACTCATCTATCAAAGTCCAATTCGGGGTCCCGGGACACGACAAACAAGGTAGCGAAACGAGCTCTGAACTCCAACAAAGGGAATCTAAGGCTAATGGTGGGACTGGTAACAGGGCACATTAACCTTAACCTCCACTTCATAGACTCGGACTAGCAGAAACATCAACATGCCAAAGCTGTGAGGAGGAAGAGTAAGATCGGGAGCACTTCCTCTGCCACTGCCATGGTCAGCACTGATACCGAATTTTGCGCACCTCAAAGAAACTGGGATCTCGGAGATCATGGATTTCGCAAAACGAACAAAAAGATTTCCCGACCATTCAAATCAAGACACTAATACAATAATCCTTCGGACATTAGCCCTCTTCCACTAAGACTCTCCCACTTTAACTAAAATCTTCTCCAAACAGGAAATAGGGGAACACAATGGGCCCAACTAGAGGTCTAAGTGATGAGCTAACAAAGCTCACCCTAACCAACCAACCAACCAACCATGGAAAGGCTGTAACCCAAAGTGCATTGAAAATGAAGTGTACATTTTTTTAAATTGTTTCTACTTCATCTTATGTTTATCTTGCTCACTTTTTCACTGATTGCTGTGCCCTCAGTTTTTTACATTCACGTCCCTCTTCGTTGGTCGTAAAAATTGAAAAGCAGCATGAAAATTTTGGGCTATATGAATAGAGTGGAATTTAATGCCTTTAAAACACAAAGCTGTCTACTGTATAGTACGAGTTTCAACATCGACAACCTGACTTCACCATCAATAATTATAGGACTATTCATAATGCATTGAAAGCATATTGAGTACTCTAGAAAAATAGAAAAATAATTTTACAATGACCTTTCAGAGTAAGCATCCATCGAATTTACACATCATATTCTCTACCTCAGTTCAACAGCTTCAATGCGGTTACTACCGCGCTTCCTACTCCATCTATTTACAGGTCACCTTTTTATGAAAGTTTGACTCCAAAACAGAGCCTTAGATGTTGCTCGTGCAGGAAACGATTTACCTACGGACTTGAGCTCACCCATATAAAAATTTCATCTCTCTGCATTTATTTGGAATTCTTTAACTGGAATCTTACAATGGCCTATTTAAGTGCACCGCAGAGCCATAAAACACAAATTTAGATGAGGAAACTCACACCAAATGTCTTGACCGGACGCTGGACGCCAATTGAATGAATATGAATGTCAGTTTTTGGACTTTTACGACAAAATGTTTCTGCAAAGCTAACTGAAAAATGAAATTTAAAACGAAACTCGGCATAACACAGGGACAGATTAGGCATAAATATTCGGAGAACAACGCTCGACGGATGATACCTTGCGTTGACCTAAGGCTCTTACCTAGATTCTTTTTAAAGCCTGTTACCCACAGTTATTTATATTTATTCAACTTTCGCAATCATTTCGTTTTGAAGATTGTAAAGCTGGAAGAGTAACTTGGTTTTTTTGGATACTTTCAGAGATCATTGGCTGTCTTTCTTTGGTACCATTAGAGGGTATTAGTTAAGGCTTGGATTCTTTAATGATCAAAGTCTACAAAAAAATGATGGAAGAACCTCCTCAAACCCGCTGATTATAACCTTGACCTTGACCTTTCCTGTTAAATGTATGTAAATAAATATATCCCCACATATGTATTTATATGAGGGATCCTATCTCTTCAGGCCTTATAAATTCAAACCCTGTCATATCCATGAATGACATGGCCTCCTCCATTGCCAAAGCTTAAGGTAAAGAGGATCTTCATTCTACTCTTTCTCTGGACAAAAAAGAAAAATCGCCAATATGAATTCGAACACACGAAAGCGCTTTCAGCTGATCTCAATCTTCGCTTCGTAAGGACCAGAGAAGATTAGACGACCAAAAAGGCTGTCATAATCTCCCTAACCGTTGTAAAGAATAAAGCGTTGCCTTTCAATTTGAATCTTAGTTTAAGCATAAAGCTTTTATCTTGTTTTCGAATCTGCAATTCTATTGTGGTCAATTTAACTGAATGTTCGACTGGAGATGATGTCATAGGCTATGCTTTGAAAGTATAGCAAATTTAAGTGAGTCGATATCGAATTCCCGTCTTTTTTTGGACTCAACCCCTGCGAACCAAAACAAGCCTGCGTCTTAAATCTGCGAGCAAATTGTAAACAAAAAATTTAGGGATTGTCAAGGAATAACGAACCACTTTTAAATTGGCTACAACTAGATAAGATATCAAATCAATTTGAATCTGAGTTTACGAAGCAACCGTGCTCCAAATCTTGTAAAACTAAGCATTTTTTTCAATCTTCAAAGGACCGAAAAATTGCCTAACCTTAACGGCGCATGTAGGTATACATATGTATCTTCGTCTCTTTACTGGAAAAATTCTTTAGTTAGGTAAACGGAAAAAAGTCCTAGGATCATAAGATTCCTGCAAAATATGTCATCCCAAAGAGAAAAACGAGAACCGGACTTTACTCTCAGGGTGCACTAAGGGCCTGCCTTAGTCATACAAGAATACATAGCTCACATCCGCTTCAGTTCAGTTCAGTTCATACAAGAAGTGTCTAAAAGGTAAGCAGGAGAAACAGCTCAAGTGGCCCATAATAAATACTTTTCGAAGATGCTTTTACTTTATTCATTCAAGGTCACTACTTGGTTCGCCATTTACACCGGAAGAATTCACTTGGTTAATTTTTCCTGGGACACTAAACTGTGCAGTGGTTAGAAATTAAGACGTTTTTCTGGTTTATTTACAATCACTTAATTCGCAGTATCTTTTTCATCATTAGTTGGTATGCTAGAATGATGTGTTTCTGGAAGATGCCTTCACAGCAGAGCTCCACAAAAGCATTTTATTTGACAACACGAACTAAGAATTCCATCAGCTGATAACGTTACCAAAACAGCGATGACACCCACTTAGTGGGGCTATTTTTTTTATGATTCGAATATGGGCATTTCAATTGATCCAATTAAAGGCATGCGCATAATCAATTTTATTCCCTTCAGTAGAGGTCATCCAAGATGTGGTGGATGCGCTTAATGGTTATCTAATGTCACGATCGGCGATTGATATTGCCCGGCAGAATCACCCGATTACACTTTTCATTTTTTTAAAAGCAATGAACGTATAAAAAATCAGCAATAGTTTGTTTACTCTAAACGAGAATATCCACAGTACAGTAAACAGAGTCCAAAAATCAACAATCGTGGCGCCTACTTAACTAAAGCGTATTGAATAATTAAATAGACTTAAAGCTCCAAGAAATCATTTATTTTGTAGTTTGGAGATACTACAAAATAATACTGAGTGATGTTTTCGGGCCACCCAAAATGGCTTAAGTTTAAGTCTGTAGCAGCTGATTCAATAAAATAACCAAGACCACAGCCAACATAATCATTCGATGCAAATCATTTATGAAATTAAGAGGTCACAGTTGGAACAAAATCTCTAATGCTTAATTAATATCAGTGCAAACATTCAATCGACAATAAAGTTCCATTCGAGCACTGTTTATACAGACTGTCTCAACTCTTAAACTACACTAAAACCATAATAAATTTGCTCATAACAAATACGAGGAGTTCTTAAATGAAACCCCTTCCACGTGTGCTTTATTGCTTACTGCAATATCAAGTCTCTAAATAAATAAACAAAATTCCAAACCTGCCTCACCACGAACTTCTCGTATTCCGGTTCAAAAGTCATTCTTCATCGACCGTAGAGCCCCTTAACCGTAGATATTTTAAGCAGCAGCACCCGAAACGGAGGCGCTACCGCCAGTCATCATTCATCAACGCCAGCAGAACATTAATACCACTTATTTACTTTTGGGACTTCATACTTTATAAGGTCGTCAAAATTAAATTCCCCATCGTCCTTTCTACACACTAAATCAATTTAATGGCCGTCTTCATCTTTCCACGCACCATCGACGCACACAGGCTTGCCCATTAAACAAGTGTTAACCGCAGGATATAAAAATAAGCCCACCATTTTTTTTTTTTATTTGTTTATTACCGTTCTGGAACAAAACGAGGAAACATCCTTCCCAGAATTATGCAAATTGCCAACATAATTATTACTTGGAACGACATTACCGACATCTGTCTGTTCGCGCTAGCCTTGCCCAAAGCTGTTTAATATTAGGATCCGCTCAATCGATCATTATAATTATTTCAGGACAAACCATCGTCCTTGTTGGGAAAGTTAGTTAAACAATAGCAACCCCCTTCTGCACCGAAATGAAATCATGACTTTTGACTTACCGAATTTCAAGTAGCACTGTACAAAGAACTGCGGTCCCATAATCTCGTTGAGGAGACCCAGGATGCCTTGGGGGAATTCCGTGATGAGGAAGAGCAGCAGAACTGCGAGCAACATCTTCGTGGTGCGATCCGTTTGCTTCTCCTTCTCGATGGTTTTGCTGTTCTTGCGAGGCTTCTCCACCACCTTGCCATTCACCATGTGCTTCATGCCATTCGAGTTGCTGGTCAATTGCTTTCGTCGGCGCTTGGCCTCGAGGAGGGCAGCGATTAGACGCACACTTAGTATGGTTAGGGCGAAGCAGGGAATCAATTTGATCAGCACACTGTAGATGAGGAAGTTCGAGGACATTATGATTGGGTAATCGCGAGCCAGTTGACTTTTGGTCACCTTGTACAGGGTAACATTGCGGCCCTCTGTCAGCGGGGTGATTGTTGCATTCATCAAGTTCGTCATGTTGACATTGGTGGACGCACTCGTGGTTGTTATCCTGTTGCCATTGATGTCGAGCATTTCGTTGACGGGTGTTATGCTGAAGGCTAGGTATGGTGGTGGTATCGCAATTAGGGGACAAATCACGTAAGCAGTCGCGATGGTGTAAATGGTGGTCTGCATGCCACACCATAAACGATTCTTTTGCGGATAGACGACAGCGATGTAACGCCAGACTGCCAGCGTGACTGTGAGCCAGATGGATATGGTGTGGCAGGTTTGGGCAAATATCGAATGGAATTTGACAAACCATGCCCAGCTGTAGGTGAACTGCTTCTCGCGGGGATAGTTCATGCTGGGAAGGATATTCTCGTGACATGCAAACGGGATGTAGTCGATCATGACTGTTAGGTCGGCGATGGCCAGTCCCGTGAGAATGGCATTTGTTGGCGACCGCATTTCGCGGCGCGTCAAGACAATGATGTTCAAGGTGTTCGCTATGATGCCCAGAATGCAGACGAGCAGGGACACATAGCCGTGCCATTCGTTGTATCTGTAAATGAAAATTTGACAGGAATTATTGGTTTGTCGAGGAATATGATGAATTTAAGGGTACCGTAGTTTAAATAAATAAACAAGTTGAAAGTTTAGAATGAAAAGACATTTGAAACTTAAGATTTAGATCTTGATGTCGTCCTTACGTTTGTCGTCATTTCGAAGACATGATCAGACAAAGGTGAGGTTAAGTCTGTAAAATAATCCGAAGTAAAAAATCGAAAGCCTTTGAACCCTTTTCGTAGATTCGACGGGAATCTCTTCACGATTGGTCTCATATTATTAGGTGAAAATTGGTCTTCTTATAGGGAGCATCGACGTACGCATTAAAACCAATTTAAGTAACCAGATTTACAGATTCAGATATCACATCACGTTGAATACGCCCCTCATTGACCACACACCAAAAAAGCTGGCTTCTAGCGTCCAGTTGTCCAGTTGAGTGGAGGATATGTTAACAAACACTGCATGTATGTTGGCCTTGCAGATCTTTAAGCGGCCTTGGACTTAAAAAAAAACACACACACAGATATGTTGGAACGAGTGTACAAAGCACTCCAAATCATCTCGTACTGAGGTGCGGCGCTCCGGAAAGTGCACATTTTTCGAAAAGTGCATTAAAGTTGCGTTTGGAAATTTTCTGCACAATGACTAACCACGAATCGGAAAATTGGAGGGCTGTAATATGTTTACGTGCAGATCGCAAGATTGAGTCTCTTACTGCCTGAATATTTACTGCCGAGCGGCTCCAGTTCATCGTCCTGTTACGCCCGCAGCTTAGCTGAACAAGTGAACCATAAAGCAAGTAACATTGATGTGATTTTGAAAGGAGTGTAGGGTTCATTGTTTCACTGAATATCCGTTCAAAAGGAAGGTCACGTGGACAAACGCAAGCTACTGGCTATTCCAGAGCATTACGGCGACAGTTCTGGAAGGGAGAAAGGAGACACACCTGCCGAATGTGATCTCTCCTGCCTTGGTGCGAATCCTTATGATGCAGAAAATTTAAAAGTATCGCTCTGAAAAGAGTATCTCGAAAAAAGAGATATTAAGAATGCTGAGTTGTGCAGTCTGTTCAGAGCCTTGGTATAATTGAAATCGTTTTCGATTGTTCTATCGGCTTATCGGCCTGGAGTTCCACGTCCTTGTCATAAAAATATTGGTTCTACTGTGAAGATATAACACTGAGAGTAGAATTATGAAACAATTTTCCAAAAACCTGAAAATTGCTAGAAAATCACTTTCTGACGAGTAAAATTCTGCAAACTGAGCTAATACTCAAATTCTTTGTTCCTTGTCATAATCCTCCCATGGAATTATCGGCACATGGAAGCTTATTACTATGAACGGGTGTCTCGTAAGTTTTGATTATCTGCGACTCTTTTGGTTTTAAAGACGTGAATCGTTTTGGGGTTCTTCAACGATTCCCCTTTATCGTTCTGAACCTATTCGGATGGCATAGGACAGGATAAGCTAAGCATCATTTCAAAAAAAGGTATACTCAAATGGAAGGACACCTAATGTGTCAGTTGGTCAAGATTCTTTTGACAATGCATCCTTCAATTTTAGTAACTGTAACCGGAACTGAGAAACAAACTGATCTAAAGGTCTCTTGTTCCATCACACAGTCTACAAAAAATCTGATCAATATTTTTAATTGGACTCTTTATTGAAAAGAGTTTATTTAAAGTTAAATGGCGGCTTCGGCTGGTTAAAGAGTAAGCCATTTGGTTGACCTTATTTTCAATATACTTTCTATAATTCCGGTCCCTATTCACGAATAGTTTGATCCATATTATTCATGAAAGCCGCCAAAAATACCACATAAAACAGTCCTACGTTTTGCGCGCCGAGTTGGTTGGGGTCCACTTCAACCTGAGTCGTGGTCTTTCCCAACTGCCAACTGCCATGGGGCTGGATTCGAAAACTTTCCAGGCCAGATTATTATATTAGTGTCCATCGCTTTACATGACCCAGAGATCCATGACCCATAGTCACCTGGCTTGGTCAGTATTGCTGTACGCGAATCTAGTCCTCCAAGCATCGTCTATGCAGACGGGATCATATACTTAACAACACATTGGCGCTTCCATCTGCTTTAGAAAGCGTTTATGCTTCTGCATCGTTTAACAGAAATGGGATGATCAAGGTCTTATAGAGCGTTTAAAATTATCTATAGAAGGCTCTTCGATGCAAAGAAACATTTTCTAATACCGAAGAAACAGCAATTAGCAAGATTTTTTCTTCGTTTGATTTCCAGCGCATGTGTTATTTTCAGAACCTCAGTCCGATAAAGTCGCTAACAACCTCAAAATATAGCTATTAACGCCGACGTTCTGGTCAAGACATCGGTGTTGGGTATCTTTTCTTGATGACAGAAGATACTTCGTTTTGCCGTCGTATACCACCAAACCCATTTATGCCACAACCCGACATGGAAAAACCCCTCATCTGATACGATATTTTTTTTTTTAAACAATATTGCCATCAATTTCCGGCGGCTGTAAGGCTCCAACGGAGGAGCGATAAAGAACAGGGCAGGCACTTGCTTCAACTCTTAAGTCAATTTCATATTATATTGTATTTCATGAATACTCCGAGCTCCTGATCCTGATTTCTTCTCAGACTTGTGCGACTTATGTTCAATTCCTGAGGTATCTTTGTGGGTTATGTTTTACGGCATTGGGCGTAAAGTTTCGCGAACAGCTTGAATGTTTTCTGTTGAGCCGAATTTATATAGAATGATTTTAAGTCTTAATGTTAAAAAAGACTTGGATTTAAGACACATAAGTCTTTGAAGTCAGTTATGTGTATTCAATTTAGCCACTCATTCTTATTTGTATTACAAAATTGAATTCACTTAATATCAGCTAAAGCCACTGAATTTAATCGAAAAAAATAGATTTCTTTTGCACAATTTTGAAATAATGTAAGGCATCTTTCTAGAGGGCTGATGATATTGTGATCAGTGATTATTATGAGCCGAGCTATCATATGTGCGGATCAGACTAGCTACGATAAATTTCTTGCAAGATGTGCCAAGTGAGTTTGTTGTATTTTGAAAATACTTTTTAGTGGTTTATTAAGAATTCGAACTTGGTAAAAAAATGTGTATCTTCCGCTATCGCTGAGCTCGACGAGATGGTATGACGCTTTACGTACAATTGATCAAAACGAAATATGTATATCTGAATTGCAGGGGATAAATACGTGTGTAACAAGCCCCCGTGGGCGATGGACCACTTTCGGTACGTGTCCTGATCACGATCTTTTCGATCAAATGAGGAAAAAGATACTTTAAATGAATTCAAACTATTTTATTTTTAATTCATTGACTTCGATTGATTAAAAGTGAGTTTACGATTAGCTTCAAGGAAATTTTTGAATTCACTGCTGAATTCAACTTATCTTAAGTGAATTGAATTGACTTTCGAAAATGATTTCAATTCTATGATTGCTTAAAATTGAATTCACTATTTATTGCAGTTTTTTTTTTAAATCAATTGTGTCAATCAAATCAAAAACTTCTGATAAAAGAATGCATTTTTATATCCCTCTAATTTTTAGCATATTAAGTGACAAAGGTGATTGCTTAACGCAATGAATTTGGTTTTGTTGTACGGATTTTCACGGCCCATCGCTTTTGATATATCTGATGGTTCGATCATAATTTGCTGACCAGACGGAGACTAAGCCAACGTAGCCTAAAAATCATCTGCATAAAGAAGTACCCAGTTCTATGTGGCAGTAAACTGAACAAAACCTTATGCAAATAATTGATATCTACAGCGAATGCTATTGGACTTAGAATACGACCTTTGGGTACTCCAAGAAGTGTTCGAAAGGGGCATGATGAAACAACATGATAACTTTAACTTGTCAATATAAAAGTAGATCAGCCTTAAAATCTAATATTTCTTTTTCATAAGTTTCAATACCGAATACGAAAGTAGATGAATTGAATCGTACTTTTCCCGTCAGCGTTGTGTCTGCGAAGCTTTTCAAACCCTACTTCAAACAGTTTTGTTTCTCATCTAAAATATATACGAGATGGGAACTTGGAACGCTTGCTAGTAAATAATTCTCATCCCATAGTCCACTCTCTTCACAGCAGCCGAATCATGCAATCAAGCTCATTTCCATTTATTGTCTGGATAAATTATTCAAGGTTGTAGACAAAAGTAACACTCTGATTTTTTTTTATAATTAAAAATAAAAGTCGTGTGAAAATTATTGGACACTACAGAAGGTTATGTTTTGTTGGCAGCTTCTTACAAAATCTGAAAAAAAGCTCAGTGTTAAGTACGTGTTCAGGTACAATGTGAGTATCCTGACGTGGCAAACTACAATGAGCTAACTCGATGAACCAGTGAAGATGACTGATGGAATTCAGTAAACGAGTTAGGCTAAGCAAACTATAGTAGAGTGGTATCCATTTCAGTTGTCAATTAATTATTCACAAACAAACACTTTACCTCCAATGGATATGTGTGTGGTTGTTACACAAATCATATGACATAATCAGGGTGTTATGTCGTCTGGGTCCTGTCACAGCTCAAAGCAGAAACAACGCCAGACTGAGGCGTTACTATTTGTAAGGATGCAACTAAAGGTGGAGGTTCTTCTTTCTTACGAGAGGACAACATGTGAACAAATAATGGATGTACATTGCGTGCTTCAGTTGTTCATCGTGGAATAGATGGAGGCCAAAGTGGTCCTATGAGCTTGTTGAGTAATGTCATTGTGTTGGAATTAGATTGGGTGAACAGAAACAACCGAGTAATGGCTGCTTTTGATCACTTTATCTCATTAGGTTAATTGATTGAGTTACATATGAGTCTCTGAGGCTACATTGGGTTACGTAGAGAGCTGATATGGGAGCAGAATATAAGATGAAATCGTGAAGATTGTTGGCATGCCAAGGCGACGCATTTGGTGATGCTAATTAGTTTGCAGGATGAGAGAAATGGATTTTTATTCTGAGACAGAAAAAAGGTATCTTCTTAGTTATGGACTTGATAATGTCGGACTTATTGTGTGGGATAATCCTTGAGTATATTATTCCCTAAATATTTCCACAATATGGGCTCAAAGAAAAGAAAATATAGTCAGCTTAGTTAGAAAAATAAGAAGATGGTCATAAAGAGTAATTTGAATGATAGTAGACAAGGAATGAGTAGGCAGAAAAGATAGCCTTTGTGTACATAATCTGCAAATTCCTGACGCATGAGAAACGTATATTCACCAAGTTGTGACCGAGTTATGGTGCCTTAAACTCATCAACAAAATTTCGTTATCGAGTCCTGTAACAACTCGGGCGAAGGACATTTGAATGATATTGAATTCCAGTCATAATTGCAAGTCTAAACTATACATCGAAATCCAAATGAATTATTGAAATTCACAAAAAATTAATAAAAAAAATGTTGCGTATACGCCAACGTTTTTTTTTATCGATTTACCAGATTGTTAATTTTTTTATTCAATTTGATGGAATGTTTTATTGTGCTTTGTTTTTCTGACTAACTCAAAGCAAAATGAAAGTTCTGCGTGCAATTCTGTCGACCACGAATAAATTATTTACAACAAAAGCACCAACGTTTTAGTCACGTGTGAATTTAAAATAAATTGTTGATTGCATTAATTCGTATAAAAAATGTTGCGGCCTTTGAATGTTATTCGCCACCACATGAAATTAACTATTAGTAACTGCATGTAATTAGTTAAATTTAACATTACAGTGGCAAATAGTGTGGTTTTTATGGCAACCATTATTTTCTGATTGCGTGTGAATAGTAACTACAACGCCTGGCTTCAATCTCTGTGGGACGAGTATTGGATTAGTTTTACATAAATTGCTTATGGCAAGCACATGCTGTATACAAAGTTTGAACTTCATAGAAACTGAAACGCAGTCTGCTTGTTTATAGGAAGTTTTTTTTTAAGGTGTAATAGAAATATCTTACTTTGGTTTTAGCGGACCTATTTCACCTCTCGGCCAAAAGGATGCGTTTTTATTTATCGATTTATTAAATTAGGAGTTCGAATACTTCTTACTGGTTTCCAAAAACTCCTTTATCAACGTAATTTCAGCTTGAAAGGAGGTCTTTATTGCTCAGGTTGATCATCATTGTGTGTTGTCACGTCCTATACTCGTTTGTCACACCTTGACCCGAACTGTCGTCATATTTGAATTTTAACTGCCATATTAGCCTTTCTGAATCTGAAGGATGATTTTTTCTGTAAATTTTTGTTGGCATTTTAGGCATTATGACTATGAATGGGAAAAGAGAGGCAGTATTTTATAAGCCATTAATTGTTATTTCATGTTTCTGCTGTCATTCTCTGAAAAGTCCTTAAAACTATTTTAAAATTAGTTTTTGATGCTAACGTGACTGCTGATGTGACTGCTAACGATTCAATGGCTTCACAAAAAATTCGAACCCTCTGGGAGCCATCAAGCTATCGTGCAATTAAAATGCCTGTACTTAACCAACTGTGTCACCGAGCAGTTCCTTAATTAGCCCATCACTGCATATCCTTTCATGCCACTATGAACATCGAACTAGCATACTTTCACTGATTATATTGTGGCCAAGACCGTAAAGCAAATCCTGGCAGGACTCTATGAATCTCGTATGTTCTGTTTGTATTGCGGTTGATGATTTTCTAGCTGATTGGATGTGGATCGAGGACGTAATTCCAACCGCTAAGTTTAGTTTCCTGATATTGAATGAACCCTTCCACCGTGCACTATTTATAAATTTTAAATTTTGAATGCAGAAAATGTGAAAGACGTTCAGCATAATTGTTTTACTGACAAGCGGTCACATGTTAATTTTTATCTACATAAGTATAAATAATTTGTTTACAGAAATATGTCACTGTGGACTTTTTTCTATACATTCATGAGCTCAAAAGCACTTTTTTAGAAAGTAATTAAATACTTATTACGGAGGCAGATATCCAATTTCATGTCGACAATTTGAAAGTAAATAAGAGTGCAGGTTTTGATGGCATTAAGAATATATATCTCAAGCAATTTCCTCGAAATGGAATAAAGTTTTTGGCAAGAATTATAAATGCGTGCCTTAAAATACAATATTTTCCTGATGCTTGGAAAATGGCCAAAGTTATATCAATACTTAAATATGGGAAGTCACCTGAGGACCCCAATAATTACAGACCAATAAGTTTGCTGAGTAGTGTAAGTAAATTAAACGAAAAAATCATTAAACAAAAGATTACGAAAATTTTCGAAGAAAGAAATATATACCCGGCTATACAAGTGCTCCGAATATGCAACTTCGTTAAAATAAATCGAGTGCAAAGAAAATCAACAGGCATGATTCTCGTAGACATTGAAAAGGCATTCGATTCTTTTTGGCATAATGGTCTTTTATATAAAATGATAAGTCTTTATTTTCCTCCGTATTTATGTAAAATAGTTCAAAGTTTTTTGTCTGGTCGTTGCTTCAAAGTCTTTGTCAATAGTGCGTTATCTAGTCTTATTTGTTTCAAACTGGGAGTTCCTCAAGGCTCTGTTTGAGGACCTCCTTTATACAATCTATTCACATCTGACTTTCCGAGTCTGAGTGAGTGTAAGGCGGCTATTTTTGCAGATGATATCGCTTTATTTTCATCTCATATGTTTCCTCAAAACGTTGAGACAAATTTAAAGGATGCGATGAAAATTATCGAAAGCTACTACAACAAATGGAAAATTAAGCTGAACGGTACCAAAAAGCAAGCCATTTTTTTTTTACCAGAAAAAGAAGTCCTTGCCTCCTCCCGAACAGCAGCATACAAATCTGTGGAGCCGCAGCACTGTGGAGCAACTGTGTGATATATTTAGGAATTAATCTTGACATAGAACTAACATTTAGTAAACATATCTCTAAGACCATTCACAGAGTTAGAATAGCAACAAAAATGTTATATCCAGGAAATCTGCGCTAACAAATGAAAATAAAATCATATTACATTAAGTCATTTTCCAATCCATACTCCTTTACGGTTGCCAAGTATGGGGTAGTCGTGCACAGTGTCACATCAAAAAATGACAAGTGTCACAAAACAAACAACTTAAAATGATTCTTAACCTGCCCTGGCATCACTCCACGTTAAGCCTGCATAAAAGAGCGAATGTTGAAATGATATCTGTAAGAATATAAAAACTTACAGAAAGATTCATCAATAATTGTGCTTTTGTAGAAAATACTCTTATATCGAATTTATGCTCTTAAAAATTTTTTTGTTAAATATTCTGTAAAATCCGTTTTTTAAATTAATTAATTAATTATTTATCTATTCAGTCACTTTTATGACTTGTTTATTCGTTTATTAATTATTAATTATTTACCTTTTAATTTTTTTTATTAATTTATTTAATTTATTTATTAACATATATATTTATTAATTTGTTTATTTATTTATATACTACTGTTTTCAAAAAATAAGGTGACATTGTATTTATTTTGAAAATTCCTTATTTATTCTTCCAAATCAATTTCATCCCCTTCAAAGTAATCCCCTCCCGATGCAATCCACTTATGCCAACGGATTTTCCAATCTTTGAAACACTGGTTGTAGTCACTTTCCGGGATGGCCTTCAGTTCCGTCTTCGCTGCGGCTTGAATCTCCTCTATCGTATCAAAACGGTGTCCCCGGAGCGGTCTTTTAAGCTTGTTGAACAGCCAGAAGTCGCACGGCGCCAGATCAGGTGAATACGGTGGTTGCGGAACGATATGGGTTGAGTTTTTGGCGAAATGATCACGAATTACGAGTGCGGTATGGGATGGTGCATTATCGTTGTGTAAAAACCAAGAATTGTCTTTCCACAATTCCGGCCTTTTTAGGCGGATAGCGTTACGCAAACGACGCATAACGTTCAAATAATATTCCTTATTGACTGTTTGGCCGGTTGGAAGGAATTCATAAAGCACAACACCACGATAATCGAAGAAAACAGTCAACATGACCTTGATTTTTGAGCGACTTTGGCGCGGTTTTTTTGGGCTCGGCTCTCCTTTGGCACGATATTCGCTCGATTGATCGGTTGTTTCGGGGTCGTAAGCATAGACCCAAGTCTCATCGCCAGTTATAATGCGTTTCATGACATCCTGGTAGTCGGAAAGCATTGTTTCACACACTTCAACGCGACGCCTTTTTTCCAAAAAATTCAATGTTTTCGGTACCAGTCGAGATTTGACGCGCTTGAGGCCCAAAGCATCCTTCAAAATGGTATTGACTGAGCCTTTCGATCAGCAAGGTCTCTAATCGTTAATCGATGGTTTTTCAACACCAAATCTTTGATTTGTTGGACGTGAGCTTCATCGGTTGAGGTTGATGGTCGCCCAGAACGCTCTTCGTCTTCGACACGTTCACGGCCGGCTTTTAAATCACTATACCACTTGTAAACATTTTTTTTAGACATAGCCTCATCATCAAAGGCTTTCTGCACCATCCTCAATGTATCCGCAGCAGAAAATTGAATCCGCAAACAAAATTTAATGCAAATTCTTTGCTCAATAAATTTCGACATCGCAAAAAACGAAAAACTCACTTTTAGCAGCTCACAAAACGACGCGTATCTCAAACACTATGAATATATTTTGACATGAAATTTCACAAAGATGTCACTGACAGTACTACCAACCTAAAAAGAAAGAAAAATTTCCAAATCCTTCGACGCACGCAGTTTAAATTCATATGTCACCTTATTTTTTGGACACAGTAGTATTTATTTATTTATTTATTTATTACTTACTTAATTATTTATTAATTTATTCTTTTTATTTTCTGTTTATTTATTTATATATTTAATTTGTTATAATATGTCAACAATTGTTCAATATTATTGTTATTCATATCATTCCACTATCTAGTCATTATATCTGTATTAATATATATATATATATATATATGTATATATATAGATTTTTTTGTTTTTACAACTATTCAGTGAAGGTTTTTTTTCAAATTTTCCTTCGTGATATACTCTGTTCATATCAAAATTCAACTTCATCAAAATAAATAAATGTTTCAGTGGCAAGATAGCTTAATATCAAATCTCTGTAATGTAGAATGTGTGGTAACCCCAATATTGTAAATTAGTTTCGAAATAAAGATATCTATCTATCTATCTAATTAAATTTCTTTTTCCATTAAGACAGCGTTCGCAAAAAAGCATTCACTCGACTTTAGGAACAAAAATGATTGCCTCGAAAGGTCCTTTCATTGAAACGGGACGATGTTTAACATATCCAGAAAGTTCATTCTTAATACTGGTGAAAGAACTTTTAATATCGGATGAGAAGTTTTCAAGATCGTCGTCTACAAACAAACTTAAAAACTTCCAAACTTCCAAACGTTTCCTCTGATTATATTAGTATTGATATGATAGCGTTTTATAATTGGCACAAATACCTAGAAATGGTTATGCTTCGTTATCTCACAAAAAGGAGGCGCCTTTAAGTTCACCCGTCCTACTGACGTCGGAAATGAGTCTGATAAGTTGTTATGCGAGAGAGTTCATCAAGAAGGTTTGCAGTAAAAATGCAGTCTTTGTTTTCCTTGTTTTCTCTCTTGAGTTCCTTTTGATGAATTTCCTGTACTGACTGTCTTCTGAATTCTAAGATTGCTGATACTTTTCCTTGTCCAAGGCTATCCTATCAAAAGGCTTATAAATGTAGAGTCATCATACAATTTTTTAGCCTATTTTTTGTTCCTAAAAATCACACTACTGCATTATATCACCATTTGATCTAACAAAAGGACACATGGGGCGTGCTTTAATTACAGGGAACCACAGCAAGCACATTTCTCATTAATGATCATTATTTCGACAACACGAGTTTCGCGTGCAGAAACCACATCAATTCCCACGAACAATGCGTGCTAATGACATATAACGAAAAAACAAAAACGCCATTCTTGTATGACGGTTGATTATAACGGGATTTCTATAGGTTTTCAATTTTCTATTTAAACGTATATGTTTACTTACCCTGTATGAAAGTCATCCAATCCCTTCCCACAGTAAATGGGATCAGATTGATTGGAGCCCAACGTCATTCTGCTCGTTTCGAAATCAGTTGTTGTATTGGATTCCTCATGAATGGAGATATCAATGACTGCAATAAATAAAAATAGTGAAAAATATTTATTTATTGGAAAATTATTTAAAAAAATATAAGTAATTTATAATAAGAAGCCTGTTAAGGTAGTGTAAAGTGTTGCAGGAACCCCCACAAAGTCAGCGCATGACATCCCTAAACAGTACAGCGAAGCACCCACCAGACATG
The DNA here is from genome assembly GCA_963555765.1 of Orthonevra nobilis. Classification (NCBI taxonomy): domain Eukaryota; kingdom Metazoa; phylum Arthropoda; class Insecta; order Diptera; family Syrphidae; genus Orthonevra; species Orthonevra nobilis. Next base: position 130,026,942 of record OY743225.1, read on the forward strand.
ACATTCGCCGGAGCAATTTTATACAAGGGATGGGTCAAAATTAGTAAAGAAGATTACTGATCCAGCGGCAAAAGAATAATATCTCTTCAGGTGGACTAGTCATCTTGTGAAAAGGCTTACCATTTGTGATTTAAGGCTATCGATACTTGTGTCAGCTGGCAATCAAAACAAACAATTTAAAATGAACAACTAAAACTTCAAAAATACAAAAAAGGCCAACATTCGTATGGAAAGGACTTTATATGTACACAGAGTTGTTGAGGAACGTAGAATCAAAGAATGTGAGCAATTGAATTATAAAAAAAAATCAGTACAATTTAAGTCTGGGGTACAGGTAAGATTCAGTCTCTTTTGGCACATATGTTAAATGGTTATACAATTTATACAATTCAAATTAAAGATAAATTTTAATGTGAAACTTAGACAATCTGTATGAAGCAATCAAAAATAGCTTTTTAAAAATGAATGACTCCCTTTGTTTATTTGATGGCTATTGGCAGACTATTCCCAAGTCTAGTGCAGTAAAAAAAGATCAAGCATGTGGTTGATTAAGTTCTGGGTGACCGAACGAATTGTAATTTGTCCAACGGGTCTAGATGACTTTGTGCGTATGCTTACAGCCCTTATATTCCGGAACTCTTTATGCGAACAGTCGAGGATATGTGGTCATACCTTCGGCGCCCATAAATGTATCTGACCATAAAGAGCTTCAATTAACCTATTTATGGACTAAGAGTCAATATTGCAATGGACAAGTAAAGCCTAATCAAAAATGGGAACTAATAAAGATTTTACTAGTCTTGGCCTTGTTGAAACAGGTGTGAACCTAGCAGCCAACTACAGCTTCCGAAATCCTGCAAAGATTCATCCCATAACATGGTTTACGTGGTCGGTTGTGGAAAGATTAAGACTTATTTTAAACTCAAGGCTGATCACTTTATCCACAAATTGAAAAATATTGGAAGTATTTCTTCAGTGTAATAATTTTTATTGGAAATGAGTATCAGCTGACATTGATTTGGATTCAGACAAAGCCATTAATTCAGAGACCAATTGGCAATTTTTGATGAGTGTTTGTTTAATCTGGAGACATGGTCTCAATGAGTCCAAGAGGTCTCGATTAATAAACCTGCGCATCACGTGCATAAATCTGCATTGATATGCTGGAACATACATAAGTTAGATCATTAATAAAAAAGGCAAAAGGGAATTGGTCCCAGAATTGATCACTAAGGTACTCCTGCTATTTTTTTGCAAACTGGGAGTCCCTGTGGTCAAGTAAAACCCTTTGCCTTCTGTTACTTAGGTAATTAATAATTTCAACAATGACAATTTCAAGATTATATATAAAAAAATGTGTAGATATTTGTAAAGATGTTTTTGTATGTGAAAACAATTTATATCGTAATAAGTTTAGTGAGGCCCAAAGCAACTCTAAAAGGGAATGGGAAATAGTTAAAGATATACTGAATAGATCAAATCAAAACGAACGACTCCACAACATAAAAAAAATAATGCCCTAATATCAGACACCAATATGTTAGTCGAAATATTTAATAAGTTCTTTTGCACTATAGGTGCAAAGGTAGTGTCCGATTGCACTGATTCGCTCTCTAGTTGTAACTGCGAAGCTCAGGAAGGCTCATATTCCCAGAGTTTTTTCTTTGACCCTATAACTTCTTATGAAGTATATAAAATTATAATTGCTCTTTAAAACTCTTATACAAAAACGCCAGATAGAATTTCAAATAACTTCGTCAAAAAAATATCTTTGAACATCAGTGATATTCTATGTCTTTTATTTAACAGAAGCATTTATTGTGGTATGTTTCCAAATTATTTAAAACTAGCCGAACAAAGGTGATAAAACCTTAAAGAACAAATACAGGCCTATTTCTCTATTATCCAATTGAGTACAAAGAGTAAATATTAATGGTGTCATAGTTCCGTGCATTCTGTCTCTGCAGGTATTCCTCAAGGTTCTGTTCTCGGTCCTGTTCTAATTCTTATATTTTTTATAATAGTGGTATAGAAGTAGACTATGGACCTTTCATGCTTCATTGTGGTAATTGTTATAGATTTAAGCATAGTGCTACTATTTGTGATTCTGACGAAAACTCGCAGAGATATTTTGAGAATAATTTTTGTTCAGATAAATGCTTTAATATAGAGAAAGTTAATCAGTTCAAATATCTTGAAGTTATGCTTGATTGGAAGATGAATTGGTCTATACACATAACTGCACTTAAGAAGTATCTTATGGCAGCTACTAGACAAATCTATTTTTTAAAGCCTCACGATTTTCTTAAGTGTATTTATTGTTGTCTAGTGCATTATAAACTGTAATATGGTCTCCGTGGGGCGTAACTCACTATAATAAAATATTTCCTCTTCTCATTAACCAAAAACATGTTATTCGTTTTATTTGTAACAAAAACCGATTGTATGATAGCCTAGAACTTTTTAGAAGCCTAAAATTTTACCCTTGAAACATTTATATTACTATAAAGTTTTAAAGATATTCTTCAAAAAATCTGGCTATTCATTCAAAGGATGCTCATCTAATTATCGACTTCGAAAAAATCAACAAACTCTCGTCCCAGTACCTCATCACAATGTGCAAATCTTCTTAAGATTTTTTAAGTCAAACGTTCTTAGACTTTTTAACAAGCTACATTTTAATATAAGACTTATACTTAATGAGACTAGTTTCCTCATGGCTTTTAGAATTAAACTACAATGATGTTCTTGATCTGCTCTGTGTTTTTAATTTTTGTTTTTCCTTTTTTCTTTTAATTTCTTTTATTTTTTATTTCTTTTTTCTTTATTGCTTTCAATATAAATTTCTATTATTCATCGACTTCTAATTTTTGACACTATTTGTATGCTTATCTTTAATGACCCCACTCTTTGCTTGTGAATCTGCTCTCGCTTCTAGTTCCTTTCGATCTACAGATTGCAGATACTTTTTTACGGGATACTTATCCTTCATTGGCATACTTATTCATTGTATTTGCCGTTTAAAACATATCTGTAAAAAAGTATTAAATAAATGAATAAATAAATTATTATTAATCTTTTATCAATCGAACCTCATCTATCGCTAGGTCCGAACTACAAGCTCTTTTTTCATAATACCTATTCCATGATCTACTGACTCGAAGACCTCGGAAAAATCAAGCAAGCAAATAATTGTTAAATCAATTGCATCATATTTAATTCTTATGTCGTCAAGAATTTCGACTATTGTCGAAGCAAAACAACGACCAGATTGAACTTTTGACAATTGGTTGTATAGATTTATGTGATGCAATATTTGAGAGTTCACTCCATTCAACTTCATTCAACGGTTTTGGAAATCAATACAATTCTTTATTCCTGTGAAAGTACGTGTAATGCCATTATGTACAGAACTCGTTTTCTTTTGCATGGCCACCACGGGCACGCTTGCAGAAGTGCAGACACTGAACTCAATTTTCGACGGTTTTCAAGCATAAATCGGCCGATACTGCTGCAATTTCACGTTCGATATTCGTACAAAGTTCACCAATCGTCACTGGCTTGTTGGCATAGACCATAGACTTGACGTAGCCCCACAGGAAATAGACTAACGGCGTCAAATCGCACGACCGAGGCGGCCAAGCGACTGGACCATTTCGTGAGATAACACGTTCTCCATCCGCCGTCCTGTTAGAACCACATGTGCTTCAAGGCCATATCATCTAATTGGGGCCAAAAATTTCGGTTATCATTGAACAGTAGCGATCCGCATTCAAAGTAACGTGCTGGTCGTTATCATCACGGAAGAAGTACGGCCCATAAACCACACCAACCCGTAATTTTTTCCGGGTGCAATGATGGCTCATGGAGTACGTGTGGATTGCTGCCTGTCCAATACCGCATATTTTGTTTATTAACGGAGCCATGCAGCCAGAAATGAGCCTCATCGCTGAAAATGATTTTTCGATGAAAATCCGAATCATTTTCAAGTTGTTGCTCAGCCCAATTCACGAACATACGACGCTCCTGGTAGTCAAGCGGCTTCATTTCTTGCATCAATTTAATCTTGTTAGGATGAAGGCCAAGATCTTTTCGCAAACAACGACGTCACAGAGATGCCCAACGCTTAAGAACAACTTGTGAAAGACACATTTGGGCTTTCTACAACTTAAGCCTCAGCGGCAGCAATATTCTAGACACTACGGGCACTTCTTTGTGTGGATTTGTGGATACAAATTTTTCCACTAGGTGCCCAATTGTTGATCTGCTAGGATGATTATGACGACCATAAATTGGACGTAGCGCTCTTAACGTTGAGGCCACTGAGTCCTAATTTTGTTAGTGAATTTTAATAATTTCGACTCGTTGTTGGCTCGTATATATTTCCACCATGAAATGGCAAACCTTACTGAAGAGAAATGTCAAAAGATCGACAAGAAATATGGCGTCGTTTGCTGTCCCTATCGCTATACTTTTGTAGCGTCCCTTTTGAAAAACCCTTTAGTTAAAATAAGACGCCGCAAACTGACATCGAAAGAAAGGTTTCAAGAAGTTTCTTAAGATGAATTCAATTGAGTTACTTTTCCAAGAGATTTTATTATCCCACAACTCTGTTAGAGTCGACTCTTTGCTAATCCAAGCGCTGATTAATAACAAGTTGTTTCTTGAATCAAAACAATAAAAAATATCAGCGTGGTTGCAGTGTGGAGCACTAAAAACCTTTATAAGAATGAAGCAGTAAACGACATATCAGAAAATGTTTAAGTAGAATTCTCGTTACTGAGCTCGGTGAAGCTTAGACTTTCCGATAATCCATATTGAATATTATTTGGTAGTCACAAATTGTGGAAAAGGGTGCAATATTACAAGTCCCTATTCGAATGAAATACAAGAGAAAAAGTGTTCGTATTTGAAGATACAAATTCGAGACCAATTTTGCAGCTACCCCAAGCCAATACTTTAAGATCATCTTTTGCCGCTTTCTGTATCAGCACTTGTCTTGCCTCACATAAGAATGTTGCTATTTTTAGTTCGTGATCCTTTATACTTCCGTTATTTTCTGACATTATAAGGGTACTTATGATCCTTGATAAACAAGATTTCATTTCATTACGTTTCATAGGAAGCTCTTGGAATCTCCGAACAATAGCGTTATCCTCAATAAATAAATAAAAGGACATCAGCATCTTCTTATTTTGGCTTGCTCCACAAACGAAGTAATGGTGGAGAATTTTTATTATTTCGAAAAAGTGTGCCCTCATCCCATTTTGTGATTTTCTCCCAATATTCAAATGGATATAAACGAAGCACAAAAGCATGCATTACAGAAAAAGTATCAAGCGTTTTAAGCTAAAGTAATTGCGTAAATTTAGACTTCTTGTATAACCACAAGAAGCAGTTTTGGCATCACCCCATCTGCTGTTTATATAATAATTGAAGCTTTTATGTTTTCCTTTCACGGTTCGATTGCAAGCATGATACAACATTTACACATTTTTAGTCCTGACACGCATCAGCAATGTTTAATCCAACTCATGATGGAATTCTGACATGCACTACAGAACGCGGTAATTTGGTAAGGCAAAATCCTTCACGGATCAAGGTTGCCTTGCTTCGCGAACAATCCTATAACTCAACGTATGGCACGCCGTACATCACATAATTTGAAGGAAAAATAAATTTAGGGACGCCTACCACGTAAATGTTTATGGTAGGAATATCTTTGTGATTTCGAAGATAAAGGAAATTGTTTCGCCTACGAAGCGGAGATTCATTCGTTGATATATCACCAATATCCTTTTATTCATGGGAATCTTCCCTTCCTAGCCTTTTCCTGATATATCACCAGTATTCAAGATAAATTCACTTTTTTTTCCAGCCCATTGTAGTAGGAAAATAAAGAGTCAAAAAACATTTACTCGCGTCGCAACGGTGGGCGGTCTCAGATGGGCTAAGATTGGATTGATAGTAACATATTTGTTTTTTCTTACTTTGTCTTTTGTTTTTGGTAATTAAATAAGCTCATCTGTGAAAAAATAACAAAAACAAATTTACAAAATGATATTTCGTTGATGTGCGCTTTGAGGTTTAATTAAAATAATGATTTAAGATTCTTGGACTAAAATATTATTGATTCGTCAATTTTAAACCATTTGAGAGTTTATAAATTATTATTTTTGTTCGGCAAGCTGACCCGAAAAAAAAATTTAGGGTTCCGTACCAAAAGCGTGTGAACGAAATCCTGTTACTCGTTTGTCACAGGGATAACGACTTTTTTACAAAACGGCACTCAATTTTAGCGGTAAGATGTAGCAAAACAAAAATTCAAAATTTATTTAAAAAGCAGCTCAATTTAGCGCTAAAAAGAAAGCTTCGTATTGCGGTATGGAACCCTTCTTGAGCATGTTTGACTAGAACTTGTCGTTTTTTTTTGTTTTCCTTATTCAAAAGATGCAACATCGAATGGTCTAAGAACGTTTATTTACATGCCGGGTAACAGCTTTTCAATATGGTGTACAGGTTAGATTTTGTGTCAAATCATATTAATGAGCAGACACCTTTATGTGCTCTTCAGACTTTCGTGTACAATGAATAGCGAACTTAATAAACAATTCGAAATCTTTGTTATCAAAAAATACACCTCCCACATGCATTAATTTGGCCATCAATTCTGACAATCCATTGAACAACTGCTTGACGTTTTCTAATGTTATAGACCTCAAGGACACTTAAAAGATTTCGCAATTGATATTGCTTCGACGACGTCCCACTTCGTAGGTCGCAATGCTCTTTTTTTTATTGACTTTTTCACAGTCATGCTTTGCAAAACATTTCGGATCATTATTTGGCAAATATGTGAATCTTAAAGGTCCATATTGTCGACATACATAGGGTCTGCAACATTGGCAAGTGAAAAACATCTTTAGACAATTATGGAGACTCTGCCATGTGTCAAGAAACTTAAGCAAAAAATCGCCACAAATCATGCTAACAACAAAAAAAAAAACAATCCGGCTTCTATTGTTCCATAAAATGAGTCTCTTATGTAAAAAAATCAATTCTTTCTTTATTTATTTATTATAAGTCCGAACCAATACAAAGAAACCGACCACAGCGACGACTACACTATCACTGGGCATGGTTCTCGACTGTATGATTGACTGTGTGCGTGACAAATGCTTGACTGTTCTGACAACATAGCTAGAGAACACCTTTTTCTCATCAGACCGCTATATTTTTTTCTTAAAACGTCATATTTAAAATAACTCGTTCATAAGATTTTCGATAAACTTAAGTCTTGACATTCCTATAGCCAGTGCGTTTCTCAACATAATTCTCATTTATCGTAATGCTATTTTTCAGCAGGATCCATTTTCCAAAACAGCTTTTAAAATCGGTCTTTTGGAGCTTTTCGATTTCGAAATTGACTGCATTCATAATCACCTCATAAAATGTGAAGATTTTTCCACTCAAATCGTTGTTTTCGATCCGGAGAATAAGGAATAAGGTCATTGATGCTTGAGAGCGCAAGAAAGTTTGAGGTTTTTTCCGAACCTCTTTTTGTTGGTGTCGTTATAAATTTTGGAAAACTTGTCGTCAGCAAGTTTCAGTATGAGAATTAGCAGTGACTTTTTGAACAGTTTAAGTGGGATTACTGTGACCATTTTCGCCTTGGTGAAGGGCATCTACATCATAACTTTGGCCGCTTATTTTTGTTGTTTAGCCTTTACTGCAGAATTGGCACTTTGGGGAGTCCGGGTGCTTGGTTTCCGGATCGTGCTTGTAAAACTAAAATTCATCACCTATAACGATCTTATTTAAGTAGATTGACTCTCCATTTTCAAACTTATCCAGGATATATTGAGCAAAATGAACGCGAGCCTCTTTGCGTTCTCCATTAAAAATGGGACTTCCCCATCCGACGAGCTCGGCCTAGAAACCACAATCGTGCCGCCGTCCTCCTGATCCTTATCGAACATGCCTCCGTGGCCTTCCATAGCTCACTCCACCCATCGATTCCTCGAATATTTCAGGTTATATAGTCATGGTATTCAAGACCAGCTTATCCGCTGTCATGTTCTGCCATCCTGCTATTTTCATCAATTAAAGAGTACACCATAGCCACAGTTGTATCGTCGTTTCATGAAATTCGTCCTCCATAGAAAAATGGTCAGTCTTGAATATTCAAAACCACTTTGCATTTTGGCATTCGTGTAGAGTTGACTTCGAAATAAGAAGAGAATGGCAAAACCTCAACTGAGCTGGCGTAATTAATTTTTCTTTTTCTCTTTTTATTTATTGTTCTAAAAGTTGGAAGTAAATTGTGTTAGATTTTAAACTCCAGGAATGATTTTTTTTTTTCAAAAACTGCTTAATTGACACCAGCTAAGCGAACTTTCGTTAGTTCCTCCGTATATTTGGAAAAAATAGGGAGGTCGGGCGGATAAATTAAGCTACACCATTTAAATGAGACAAGCCACATAAGGCCTGAATACAATGGAACCATTACCAGTCCCACAAATTAGAGAATCGATTAAGGGGATATTCTAGTTTTTCATTTTCAAAGTTTAACTTCAAGAATATATCTACAAGAGGATTTTTCAAAATTCAAATCATTTTCCCAGCATCCACACTGGTTCGGGTGGAACTAATCGAAGAAAAGAAATTAAGGATCCTCTGTCTACCACGAAAATCCTCCTCTGTGTGATGAAATTTTGAAAATTACAAAGCCAATTTACGAGAGTTTATCTTTAGAGGAATAATTGACTCCATGTTAAGGTTCAGAAACTCAAAATAATAATGAATCTCTAAACACTTTGATTTGGACTTTTGATCCAAAACATATTCATTCCCGACCTAAGATGATTGAGATAGCGACATTTATTGCTGTTTTTATTTTTAATGAAGGATTCATTCCTATTTTAAAAATGATGCAGCTTATGGGAATGTAAATTGGCCCGGAAGCTCATTCATGTGCTGTGAAACGAGACAACGCCCGGATTGACCGCTCCGAGATACGAGCGTCCAAGGCATCAAAGGAGGCCAGAACTGCTCGATATGAAGAGAAAAACGCGGCAAACATCGAAGTCGAGGAAGGTTCGATGTATAAAGCAGGAATGGCAGATTGAATAAATGTTAGTCTACAATATCATTTCATGACTTAGACTGTGAAAAACTTTACGCGAAGCTTTAAACGCGTTTTTCTCGAAACTGTCTTTTTCAAAACAATACCCATGATTTCTCAGGTTCTACTGGATCGATTTACTTGAAATTTTTAGAGAGTCTTCTTTATAGACGTGTCTACATCTGGAGCTATTTCTATTTCTATTACTTTTTTTTTTTTTTTAAATTCGAAACAGTCAATAAAATTGGTACAAAAATTGTTTTTTTTCCGGCAGTAGCCATTTTCTGAAAAAAAAATCTTTCCAACTTTTCCGTAGTTCCAGACATTGCGACATTATTCTGGATTAATAATCTTTTTTTTTTTGGTTTCAGATTGCTAGGAGGGTTGAAATCGTGGATATGGTTACCCGCCAATTTTTTGAAATTTTCAACTTTTTTTTATTTTTGATTTTTTGATTACATAAAATGCATGCCGCTAGACTAGAATACCTCATTAATAGAAGAAATCTTAGCAATAATCCATATTCATACCGGAAAGTAAGTTTTCTGGAAGCAAAGTGGGTAGAAGCTATCGAGAGTTCTTTTGAGAATTATGAATGAGTATGTTTTAGTGGCCATATATCGGCATCCAAACTGCTACCTTTTACGAGAAATAATAAAGTCTCAAGGTGCACGTTACCTCAACGCAGAAGCCATACCGACTCCAAAAACCTAAGCTGGTTGAATGTATCTTTTGCATTGATGCTACTCTTTATCATGGAGAAGAGGAAAATTGTCAACAGACCACCTGGAAAAATGTGGTCCGAGTCCTTCAGACTTAAAAACATTTAAAACATTTTCGGGCAGAAGCCATTGCAATTGAAAAGCCGGAGTTAACCAGAAAAGTTGTAGCACCAATTTTATAGGCAGTCAGGTTGAGATAAACAAATTTGCCGAATGTATTAAAATGCGTACAGATAAGCAACCGAATCACCAACTAGTTCGTAAAAGTTCCAAATAGTCCAAATGATTCACAAGAAGTGGAGTGGCAATGAAGCGGTTGTTCATCACTCACGTTTTATCAACCCCAGTAACATAAACATTTATTTAAATTAGCAGTTTTCTTTTCGCCATCAATTGGGCAAAATTCCGCATTGACCATATTTTGCATTTAGAATCAATTTTGGCATATCAAATTAAAATTAAAATATCCAAGAAAAGAGAAGGTATACTAAAGGACCACACACCTCTTTGGCAGCTTTTATTTTGAAACTTTTAAAATTTATAACTAACAGTTCATATAAATGCCAAGATAAAATTCAAATCTTGTGTATCTCTTTCCAAAAACGAGGACATCACATGCATATTTCCAAAAGAAACTGCAGGACTTTATTTATCCTTAATCCCAACCAATCTCATCGATCTCATCGATGGATATTTGTTTATTTCTTTTATTGATTTTCTGTCAGAAGTGTGGGCGGCAAAGCAGCGTCGTCAGCAAGTCGAATGCTCTTGAATGATGTCTGCAAGTTGTGGGAGGTGAATTTGTTTGTTGTTACGAAAAGACGCTCGCTCATTGGATCATTGTGTCCTTATTACGTTGACAACTTCTTGATTTATTCTTATTCTTTGTTGACTATGAATGTTACATTAAAACGTGCGACAAAACAGGTGATGCCATATTAAAGGTTGTTTTTTTTTGTTGTAGAACTTTCTCCACAAAAGTGGTCAGTATCTGCTGGAAAAAGGCCATCACCAATGGAGTGAGATATTTGCTTTAAAGAAGTAAACAAATGTGAGGATGGTTCTTCTTCTTGCTTGAGAGCCAAAAGGTAAATACCAATTAATTCTTCCATGCGAAACCTCAGCTATTGTACTCGTACTCCAATCAATTGGTGTCGGCGCCAATTTAATTTTGGTGCTTGGATGCCTGAGCAAAGGACACGAGAAGTGAACGTCGTAAATTTAAAACTCGACACTTAATTTGAAAAGTGGATTTTGAGATAGTAAGTTTCTGTTGAAAGCAGTGTTTCGGAAGATGTCCACGAACAGCACGTCTGAGGATTTATTTTTATGATGAATACTTTGCAGATGTTGTCAGAGCTACTTTATTTAAAATTAGATGCGGTAAATTTAATGGATACTTTTTCATGGATAAAATAAATTTATTAGTGTGGACGTTTTTTTTCCAGCGCTCAAATTTTCTTGTTTAAATGATGACATAAAATGAGTATTTTGGTTAAATTAAAAGTTTATACACACAAGTTTATACACAGGGCCATGTTTATTGCAACAGCGTTTTTTATATCTTGCCGACTTAAAAAAGAGGAAGTTTTTAATTGGGCTGTTTTTTTTTTGCGTGTTTGTTACGCTTTTTGCTCGTAGTCATGGGTTAGCATGCAACCCGAAAGAATTAATGTTGGAGATATAGTTTTAGGAAGACTATGCAACTTTATAACAAAATAGTTTATTGCCATTTAAAGTGAACAAGACTATAGCTTATTAAATTGTATCCAATTGAGTCCACACAAAATTCTTCTTCCCTGAATCGACAACTGCCTTCTCAAGACAGAAGCCTTCTATATGTTAAAACTTAGTGGCGATTTCCTATGTTTGATAATCTTGATCTTAGAATGGCGAGTTTTCTTCAGTTGATCTCTTCAGATAGAAGTGAATAAGTTCTCTTTATGATCCACCCACCCAGACCCACCGGCTTATAAATATTACGTCTTCATATGATTCGCCACCCATTCTTATGGTTGGTGGGAAACCATCATAGCTTCAATGTTTTTCTGAACAGCATTATCTGATAGCTTTCATCATATGGTGCGCATTGTCTCTAGCTTAGGATTCTGAACGCACATCGAACACAGTCAAAAGCCGAAGCAAAAGACCCACACTTTAGTTAATCATCGCCAGCTAGGCGATATTTTTATAATTACAAAATATAAAATTTTAAGATTTTAAGTTTAAATTTGTCCATACAGACATAATTTTAAAATCCGTTTTTATTATTTTAGTTTTGTGAAAGTTAACTTGGATTATGAAAATTTGTATTTGAGATTTGATATTTGATATTTTCGCCTGACCAAATTTTCAACATCCCACTCTGACATGCAACAATAATCTTTCGAGGCCGACACGGGGCGTATACGTAATATTATTTTATTTTAATATTTCCCTTTTGGGTATTTTTATGAAGAAGAAAGGGGAAGGGTTTCGGAAGGAAATTCAAGGTGTGTTTTAGAAAATTGAATCGACATCCTCGATTAGGAAATTTTTGCCAAAATGTTTTGCAAAATTTCATGTAACAACGATGAACAATGTTTTAAATTTCAAAAGAAAGCAACATAAATCTGCGCAAAGAGCCAGTGTCGTTGTTTACAGTAGACATGCAACATATCTTAAAATCCCTTAAAGCAGTGTGATATCTGTCAAAGGTACTTTCTTATAAGTCATCCAGTTCAAGAGGATCAGAGCCAGCTAAAGCTGGTTCCTAACTTTGATAAAATTTGCTGGCATTCGCTTCATTTGTTTATTTATTTATTGATTTATTTATTTATATGCTTGTGTATTTATTTATTTATTTATTAATCTATTGATTTATATATATATTTATTTACTTTTTGTTTTTTATAACCATACAGAAGATTTTTTCGTTATTTCCCTCTTAAGCAAAAAAAAATTATTTGACAACCACATACCTATTTTGAAATGTATTAATTTTCGGTAGAAAGATTTAGTTTGAGTAAAGAATCTCCGTGTGAATTATGAGGAAAACCTCCATTGTAATTTATGGAAAATAAAATATCTATCTAGGTTCATAGATAACCTAGTGCTCATGGAGGCGGGAATTTGAAGATATTCATACCTTTTGCATGTTATCCATTCTCTTAATACGGGCGAGCCATTGTATTCGACGGGTTATTGCTTGTCGGAATATTTCCACATCCATATGCAGCTCAAGCAGTTGTACCTCCTTCCCAATTCGCCGTCGTCACAAAGAGGAGTGCATACCCGACAAAGAATCACAGTTCAGAGTTCCTTTAAAACTATTGTCAGAAGAACTGACAAGAACACTGATATTTTAAGCATTTTGTCCTCAAAAACCGAAGCTGGGCGCGGATGATATGTTTTCTTCTACGGACTTATATTTAAAACGTGTTCATAAATTATAGCAATAAGGAAGATAAAATAATCAATAAATGATGAAGCCCGAATACCAATTAATACAATCACCCTAAAATCAGTTCAAAGTCAACCCAAGGTAATTGGTGAACTCGCTTCGTCAGCGGCTCTTCTACGAAGTCAAAGTTAATTCAAAATCTTGTAAGCCATCGACACTTGCTACTAAAGTGGCGTGTATAAAATGTGCAGTGGAACTTTTTTGTTTTATTTTAGGAGAATTGAATATATTAAAAACGTATAGTTTTTTTGTATTTTTCATAAGCAAAGAGAATGCTGGTTTTATTTTTTAACATCCCACCTGGAAGTTCTTGTTTAAATAATGTCGTTCAAAAACCATCTATTAAATTGGGCAAAACTGTTGCAAACAGGTAAACAAGTTTAATGTCAAACGCTTCATAAGGCTTCGCTGGATGTCGTGACTATTAACATAGTAATCCCTGAAAAAAATTAAGGTCTCCACGTGCATGAGGAACAAGTGGATTTGCTCAAAATTTCAGTATACCAAAAAAAAATGTTTTCAATTCTCTGTTCAAATTTATGATGCCTTCGGACCCCGTCATATTTATAACCTTTTGAGGTATTCGTCTGCTAAGACATAAATCCGGGGAACTTACCCTGTACAAAGAAGAAATAAAATGCAAGCTTGTTTCTTATCAATTTTAAGTCAATGTTGAAACCGAATACATATACAGTACTTCACCTGTAAATAATGGTGACATGAAGCCTCTTTTAAGAGAAGGTCATCACAATGATGTGTCCATAACTCTTCTAAAGCATGATCAACGATTAAATATGGATCAATATAGATTTTTAAAAGGGAGATCGATTGGACAACCACTAACTTAACTGAAATCGTTTCAAAAACCTTTTGCTCCTTAGGTGAGGTAAAAAAATTGTTTATAAAGTTGTTTTAAGGAAAAACTTCTTGATTTATGTGCCTGCGGACTTTTTCGCACTCAACAGATCAGCGACAGCGACATTAGGTCTTACTCCAGGTAGTTATGTTGGTCATATGTTATTCGCCTTAACGATGTCGACCTTCTCGTTCACGACATGTCTTAATCTGAAAATGCCGATGATTTAAATACATTCACAATACTATCCCCCAGTGATTCCTGCCTCCATTTTCATATACCCCGTTCCGTTTGAACTCCCTTGAGGAATGCCGTAATTTTGCTTATAATCTTTTCATCCACCATCTTTTAACTGATTGGATTGACTCTCCCAAGTTGCTCCGATTTATCTTTAAACACCGACCCTCGTGACTTCATTTTGCATTCGCTCTTCCATCCAGTTCCTCACCGCTTCAGCTATGGTTTCAAGGCTAACGCTCAATAGAATATTTTCGTTTTCTCTATAATAAGCTCTGTATTTCCTTCATAATTAATTCAAGTATTATTCTTGTTCAGAGTTTTTAACGTTGCTTGAATAAGGCATATTAGGGGTAGTTTCGCGGTCCACAAATATATTAATAAACTAGGGCCTTCACAGGTTATCAAAAGTATTTTTCAAAAAACTTTGTGTTGGGAGCGAAAAATGTTGAAAAATGGAAGTCTGAAAATGTTTTTCGTTGACTTTTAAATTGTTCCTCAATAGTGTACTTTCTAGGTCCACCTGGAAACGACAAAAGTTCCGACCAATTCAAGGAAAAATCATGCTCAAATTCAAAACAACTCCTTATATCTAGTTACCTACCAATTGGAAACTCTTTCTATTCCTTCGAACTTTGAATTTTTCCAATGAAATTTTTCGATAAACAAGTTCGGGGTCTGTTTTGTCTGCCCTCCTCATAAGGACTTTTGCCTATGACAAATGCGGTATGCAATGCAATAAAGCCTAAGGTGGAAACGACAAAGTTTGAGGCATCATGGGTCAACAGCTATGAACTCAATTTTCATGAGAAAGTATTTTGTGTACTGAAAGTTCTGGCATCATGGCGAAGTTTCGACACATTTTTGACATGTTGTCGTGCACATAAGCTTCCGTACCAAGTTTTGGTCTAATAGCAGTCAGTGGGGTAATGTTTTTTTTTTACTTTGAAAGGAAAACATCATTAAGCGGGTCATGAGAATTTTGTGCTTGCCAAAGTTGTAAAATTCAAAAGAGGTGATATGCACACAATCTATGTTGTTTTTCGTATTTGGGAATCGATTTTCTTGTTGCAGTCTTTAGCAGAACAACCGTCTTGATGCGAGAATACGTAAGAGTGGCTTTGTTGTAAGTTAAAGTCCCATAAAAGTGTTTTGTCAGTCTATTTCGCATATATAAAATGTAGTTGGCTGGTAGTTGTTCAATTCATGTTGCGAGATATTGAGATCCTTTGTGACAATTAAAGTGACAAGTGAGTTATTTCTCATTTCGGATAAAACGGCGTTTGGGGCTCTCATGCGTCTGGGGCTCTCATAACTAATGCGACAGATCAAAAATTACAATTTTACCTTTTCTTGAATTGCTTGTAACAATATTGGCAGTAACAAGAACGTGAAAGTTTGACAGATTGGAATGTTGTATTCTATTGATGGAGTATAAATAAAATTGGTTACTAGAAAGGTAACTAGTGCCAAGCAAACTTCGCTATAAAAGAAAGACAAATTTACAAAGACATTCCCTTGGCTCAATTTCTTCTCTATTGATATAAAACAATAACCACCTTCACTTGTGTCTCTGGTAAAACAAAATATGTTTACAAAAGTACACAGGAAGTCATAACATCCTACATTAAGTCACACAGCAACACCCAAAAAACAGTTATGGAGCAAGTTCCTGCTCAGCTAGGTTTTTGTATCACGCCCGCATTTCTACCGAGCTGGCTATACTCTGATCAAAATCACAGGACTTATATATGGGAGCCCAAAAACACTCAACTGACGTAGCTTTCTATATCTTGAGTCAATAGCCACAGAAGTCCGTCTTAGTAGGTGTCCTTGCTATGCTGGTTGCTGTATCAGGTGCTGGAGTTCTTACAATTTGTACGTGTTCACAAAAGTAATGGTTTGTGTTCCTGATTTGTCATTGGCTCTCCAGCCAATGTGTACATATACGAAGAACGAATTCTTGTAGTGGAAAATTTGTAACATGGGCAGCCAAATCTGCTCACATATTTTCCTATTATTTTCACTCACGTTCTTCACTCTTTGTGTTTTTCAACGCGGGCAGCAAAAGTGTAGGATATTCATCTTGATAAAAGTGATTAATTGTAAAATAAATAATATAAATTATTTCAAAATTATTTGGACTTATTTGCCATTGATTCTCATCAATCAGTTCTAATTGAATTGCGAATATTTGAGGTCTCTTGGTCTGAAAATCAGCCAATTCATGAGATCATTTGCACATTTTTTTTTTATTTTTTTTTTATAAATCTACCACAGTTAAAATTTTAAAAATAGAATAGCTTAGACAAGACAATTTATAATCAGGAAATTTTTTTGAATCTACTTTTTCTGATCCAGAAATATAAGTTGGCTTGCCTTGCCACATTGGCGCAAGGCGAGAGGGCGAGAAGCCACAGAAGTTGTAATAGAAAACATTCTTATTCACGATGTAAAGGGCCTTAGAGATAAAACTTTTGTGATATAGACCATCACGCCAAATCATCGATTTTAATGCGACAGAACTGAACTATAACACTTGCTTAGGTAAGTACTTACTGCCACAAATTATAAAATTGATCAAAATAAAATTTTGCTAGTGTGATGGAAAAAGTAACGTAGACGAATTCTTCAGGGACATGAAATAGGACCAAAAGTTGGCCTTATTTCGCTATTGGAAAGTGTAATATCGACCTATTATGTTCATAAATGCCTTAAAGTAAAATCTTGAATTCGTAATAATATGTCCGAAATTTCGGAAAATAGTACACGGCTTTTTTGTAAAGTATCAAGTTTTCAAATGGCGACTTGACAACTTTTAATTTAATTTATTAATGCACCCTTTTACTAATCATTGAACTGTCAATGTCGATTTATTCAGGAAACTCAGCATTTTCATCAACCAGCAACGTCTGCAAATTATAAAAATTTTCTACAAAAAATTCGAGTCAGTGACCACAATTTTAAGAGCGTTAACTCCAATTTTCGGTTGTTATTCTCGCCCTAGTAGACAGGCAATAAAAAATTTAGTGCGAAAATCTGAGTCTTAATATTTGTTGTGTTATGTTGCTGTGTCAGTGAGACAACGCGTTGGTCGTTCAGGGGTCCGTAGCAAACGATCCAAATCGCTCAGACCACAAAATGGCATATCTTGGTTTGCACCTATACAAGATCAAGCCGTTCCAAGAATTGAAACCGATGGACCATTTGTAGCGACGTACGTTTTCCGATTGAGCTCCTCAATTACGACGCTGATACTGACTGACGTATAAGAAATTCATTAAGGTGAAGGCATTTTACTGACAGAAGGGTACTGACCCCATCTTCCAAAATTACAAATTTCTAGTACATCAATTAATGTTGAAAAAAATTTTGCAAATTAAGTGCAACCTAATTACTCAACCAAAAGTACAATTTGTTTCAACCCGCTACACAATCTTTGCAAATCCTCTCCTAAAGGAGAAGTAGCTCGCTCTGTGCGACAAGCATTATAAAAGTAGTGGTAACATCTTTAGAACGAGCAAAGTTGTAAAAAAAAAATATCATTTACGTTCTTTTTGGCGGAAAAAAAGTTCTCGGAATTTGATCAGATAGTTTGTTTCAAATCTTCCAAAGTCTATAAATTCTTCTCATAGATTCCTAAGAAATCGAAATCGGGCGAATTTGCAGTGACCCGAAGAAGCATCCTTCAAAATGTCAATGGTCGCTCGAGCTGTTATTTTTAATGGCTCTTCGGGAATGACGCGTCGATTCTCAATTCTCACAAGTTTTTTATGTTCAGGTAAAAATGGGGCTCGTCATTGATGATAAATTTTGGATACGTCGTTCTTCCAACATGCTCCGTTGGCTTCATTCAAGAGTACGTAGAATTCTTTCATGTTTGGGCATTTGCACTTACCAACTAACACTGTAGAGCCTACGCTCGATGCGGAACATTGCCACGTGTTCACTTATCGCTTTCGAATTGATTACCTTCGTTTTCAGCCGTTTTCCAATGACAGTTTCACAATCTTATCTGTGCAACCTTTTCTGATAGCAGAAATACATCTCACATTCACATTGTCCTCGAATATAAAAAATGGACTTGGCGAATCACAGTAATGCCAGCTTCGTACAGAGAGAGTAGAGGCTCAAAATTTCGTGTAGCTCCGCGGTGTGCTTAACACCATTCGGCTGGAACTAGTGAAAGCCTTTCACCTGTTTGAAGGAAATCAACACTCAATCCTATTGAAACGTTTCCATTCCATTGGTGAAGCTTCAAGGTGGTGCAAGCGAAAAATATAAGGGTTCTTAGGTCAAGAAATCTCAGGAACAAGATAATCAGACCGTCCTACTATTTAATTAGTCCAAATATTATGAAAGCTGGGGCAAATGTCATATGTGTTTTGGCTGTCGTTTTGTTAAGATACAGAAAAACTTTTGGTTCTGATTTGAAGATAAGTTTCTTCGAAGTTTTTGGCTTGAGATAAGTTAAAAAATTGGGATGTCGATGAAATCGTCAACTCTTTAGGAGACGCCCATTTGACATCGTTTGACGGAATCTTGCTCTGACTCTCGTCCCAAAGTATTGACTTCCAGTATCCGTAAAGTTTGTTTTAGTCAACATTATATTTTAAATTTCACATGGCTCCGAAATCGATGATTCAAAAACTCCATTTTTGAACTATTGTGGAACCTTACGAAAACTGCTAAATTCAACTATGAATGAGACCCAGTCAAGAACCTTCTGGCAAAGAAAAACCACGTATCACATCGCTCACCAGTTACGTTACCGCGGTGCTGTCAGCGGTCTAAGAAAAACGACCATTAATTTTTTACTGCAAAAGCCGCAGTAATTATACATTTCCCGCTGAACGAGGAATCCGGGAATCGTTCAATACTTGCGGCATCATAATTGGATCTTATTTCCAGGAGAAAGGTGGTCAAAAAGCACACAGAAATAAAAATAAGTAAATTAAAATAACAGACGAGAGATCGGTCAAATAAGCAGTTTCAATATTTCCGCGTTCTTTAAGCTTTTTTCGCTTCAATTCATATTATCGTCTAGCTATATTTCTGTCAACAACATAGATCTCAACTTAGAATGACATTTTCAAAAATTATTTAACATTTACATTATGTCATTACTTTTGCCCGGCTGATACAAAAAAAATCACAAAAATTGTTTTCGGCCGAACGGATACTGAAAAACCGAACGTCGAAAATCCGAATTCGCATCTCGTTCACTTTATGGATTAATGCACTGTTTTTTGAAGTTTGCTGTTTGGTCAGAATGAATCATTGCATAATGAATGTTACGCAGTTTAACGGCGGATTGCTGTAATCGTGCCCTCCTCAACGACACTAAGAAAAAGTCGCCGCCCGGTTTGGAACCGTCCCGTTTATACCCTTAAGTGTAAAAAGAGTCTAAATTTGACTTTCGTAGCAAGTGAATCTCATCTTTCTAATGTTCAAAACATTTCAATATGATAAACATAAAAATATGAAGGCTGTTTTCTTATGCTTTAAGAAAGCCTTATAACGGAAAAGGATTTCTAAATATAGAAATAATTTTTCACTGTGAGAACTCAGTTTTTTCTAAAACAGGAATTCTGAGAAAGTTTTCTCTGCCACACGAACGAAAAAATGAAGATTGAGGACATCAGATTGAACTTGCAATGTGACTTTGATAAAATCCAGCGTTATTGTGACGACTGGAAATTGAAGATTAACTACCAGATATCGGAGACTATTCTTATCAGGACTCCACAGGCGTTCCTCTTCCTCAATTCTAATGGTCTGATCCAGAGCAAGCTTTCGGTGCCGCTAATCTTCCACTACGCCCGCTCAAGAGTAGGCAGGCAACTCGCATACAATCGAGACATCGCATGCGGTTCCGAAGAGTGTCTCCGTTTCAGCAGGGCGGTATCGGTCCGCGACGTAGCAGATTTAGGAAGGTAGCGCCAGCCATTTTCGTGGCAGGTAGATAATTTGTAGGGAATTCCCTCATTGAATGCCATCCACGACGAACTATTTATCGGGGCAAAGTTTGCCTGTTTTCTTTTCCAGAAAAGCCTTGGGTGGCTTACATAGATTTAGATTAAGATTTAGTTAAATTGAAGCATTACTAGCGTTGCTATAACAATATTATAAATATATTGATTGAATATATATATTTATTCCGCATATGTTTCATCAGTTTTAAGGTATGTATAGTATATATATTTTATGTACGTAGTCCTACGTAGATTTAAGTGTATTTTTAGGTTATTTAAGATAGATTTATATAAAAGAATAAAAACATGGTCATGTAACTAAGTTTTTTATTTACATTTTTTCTTGGCTATTCATTTTAAGAATTAAAATTGTCTAGTTTTTAAGAAATTCATATAGGTTAATAAAAAAATGCATTAAAACTGAAACTGAAACTAAACACAGCTTTACTTTAAAAAAACTGAAAAGTGTTCATAAAACTTCGCTTGTATTCAACTTTTGCGGCAGGTCATTGAAAATGGAAAAGAATTTGCATAGCAATGCATTGTTTTTCACCTCCAACGCGAATTTAAAATCCTACATTTGTACAAAATAAATCAATGTGCATTGATCCAACTTTCGTTTTTCAATTCATTCATGAGATTTATTTATTGCAAGTCGTCCGGAAGATTTATTGAATTTTTTATTTACTGGCGGCATAATAAATTTCAATTTTTGCATATTTAAAACAATCGAAACGTGAAAACCACTGAACTCTGAAAGCTTTTCAAAAATTCACGTTGCATATGAAAATTAAATTTTAGCAAAAAATCTCAGTCAAACTCCAACCGTGCGCCGGGATTATGAGAAACCTTTGCAATAATTACCCCAACACTGTTGGACAATCTTTTCATATTTCACCCGAGGTACTTGGCCAAATGGGCTCACATTTACTGCCATACATAAACAAACAAAACAGGCAAGAAAAACAGAAGACATTTAGCTAATAGTTGGAAATTAATTTTCTTACTTTTTTTTCTAAGCGAACGCAAGCGTTTCTGTATTTTGTGATCTTGAATCGTCGTCATTGAAATAGGCAGGGTTAGTTAGCGTGGATGTGGACTAAGGGAAGAATTTCTACAGAGCGACACAGAATCGGCTACAATACGTTAAGTTGTCCATCAATCGTGAAAACATCACGATAGGCCTGGGGCCATACACAATAAAAAAAAAAAAAAACATAAAGTCAAGGCATTGTAAATATGGTTGCTTTTATTGCAATGTCAGGAGCAGGACCACATTACACACATTGTTCGGATTGTTTGGTTTCGTAATGTATGTGTCGCTACAAGGACCCGTGCTAAAGGACCAAGAATAGCTTGTTATTGGTTTTCCGGTTAATGGAAAATAAATTGTTGGAAATAAATAATTTTGGTCATGTGCCTGAAGGCGGCAGGATGTTGGCGGAAATTGCAATCTCAGACAGAAATAGGTTTTTACTTGAGGCCAAAGGACACAGATTTGGGTTGATACAGTTGTCGGATTTACTGTTTTCATTTAAATTTTAGACTTTTATAAACAGGAGTAGTTTTTGAATACATGTTTGAATACATGGGCTGAAACATTTCTGCAAATAATGTTTTGTAGAGATGAAGATGTTTTGCCTATATCATAATCTCTTACATAACCCCTTTTGTTATTTTAAAAATGTTTAACTTAAGGAAAATATGTTAATTAAAGGCCTATTCTATTCAGAAAACTATGATTACACGGAAGACTTTGCATACGGCTCAATAGCGACATATTAAGTCATTGTGGTGATATTCTCGTCAAATCGGTTACTTTGAGGCCTTCCGACTTCACATCTGGCAAGTGTCATTCCATCGTATTTGAAGAAAAGGATTGAGTGCTTATGACGGCATTAAAACATCAGACCTCATTACAAGTGGAGCATATCCTGTGAGACTTTGCTTCAAAATATCGGTGGATGACAGTCTTGCCAACTTTTGAACTGGACAGAAGAACAAAGTCAGGAAAAACAATTCCTGGATAAAAAACACAAAAAGTAACTCGATCTCAATAACGAGGACCGTATACTCCAAAAAGGCTTTCTAACGTTGATACAACTTCAAAATAATAACCGATAATGACTCCTGATGAGTCAGCAAAGCCAAAATTCCACAGGGGTGGCAAAACACTTAATCTGTGACTGGTCTGCTGCAACAAAGAAGATCGTTCCCCCCAAACGAAGGGAAGTAAAAATGCCAGTAGAATTGAGTCAACTCGGAAGTACGACTTTCGATGTTAGTAGAATGTGGTAAAATTAAATTTTTTAAAAAGGACTAATTTGTTTTGAGCGAATAAATGGGGGCTTTGTCTTTCAGACTAAATATGCAGTTAACAAAGAACACCTATCTTTCCTCGAAGAAGAGTCACAATCTGCAAGAGGCAATCAAAGATGTCGATGTTCTCATATTCGTTAAGATCAGCTACTCGCTCAAAAATTAGTCGGGACAAGTGAACGATGTAAAGTATTTCAAATTGAAAGACAGACCAACTCTGAGTGAAAATTTGATGGGCACTCACCACCCACCTTTTAGTAACACCTCATCAAACCGGGTGTAACTATGAACGAGTAACGAGTTTTGGAAATTGCATGTTTTTATTTTTCTTTATCCCATCTGTAAGTTCTTATCATGAATCTTATTTTCAAAATTTAAAATTTTTATATTTTATATCTCCAGTTTCAAGGTCGCAGGAGTAAGATTCCAATGTTTTTGGAAAGATGCTTGTAAATTTGAATGTACGTACTTTTGTGTGTATTTTTTGGTCTCGCATGTCTTGAAATTGGATGAAGCCATCCATGTAAGTGTCATTCGAGGCGCATTTGGAAAATAAACACCTGAAAAGGTTTTCGTTAATTTTGAATTGGTGGTTCAAATTTTTTACAAAAAAAAACTGTCGAAAAGAATGTCTTGTTTTATTAAATTCACATTTCGAGTGGCAGTCTTACGCTTTCGGACTATACATTCTGCCAGAAAAATTCATTAAAAATTCTTTGTCATTTTCGATTTTACTGTCAACATTTCTTGTAAATAGTATTATCAATCTTTCGTAGGTAAAGCCAAATAACCAAACGAACATTAAAAGTCTTGGATATTTAACGAAAATTCACAATCTTTGTTGTCAAAAAATTCACCAGAGAGAACGTGAATCGAGACATTGTATCGATTGATTTTTTGATGTTGCTTTAATTGTCTAGACTACATAGAGTACATCTCCAAGTTCTTATTTCGATTTTGAGCACTTTTTTCGGAACTTTCTTCAAGTTCGATGAAACAGACGATGTCGTCAGCATTGACGCAACAGAAACACCCTTTGACAATTATGGAGTCACGTCCCTTGCTTGTCTATTATGACTGCACAGATATGGAGCATCTTTATGGCAGCAAGACTTCGAACTGCAGCTCGTTCTTATATTAAGTTGCAACCAATCTAAGGGTATCTCCTGGTTTTCATATTACTAGTCTTCTGTGAAGGCCTACATTTTCTTTTTTTTATCGTTGTACCAAATCAAAAAAATGAAACTCAGAGCGCAAGATCTTTGATTCCACTTATTTTGTAAACTCCAGGTAGAGCAAATTGATAGCAAGTTATCCCGTTTAAAGATGAAGCATATGGACACAATACCCGAAGGCTCAGTAATTGCACCACTGTTGTGGTTTCTATACATGAACCAAATCCCATTGATCTTTACAGAAAAGTATATAGCGATAGTCGCATGCTAATAACTTATATACTCCGACCATTGATATTTTTTTTTCAAGGATAAACAAATCATCGAAATTCGCCTGAAAGGACCTATAAAAATCTAAAGATGAAAACGGACTCCGTACTTCAACTTTTCACCAGAAAGAAAAAAAAGATCCCATGCTGATTGCTTTCTTTTACTCAAAAGCAAGAATTTCCACCTGTCGACTGGGGTTTAGTGCTTTTAAACCGTTTTTATTTAAGGGAGTATTCTAGTCAGGTCTTTTATATTTTCAAAGTTTAACTATTCAAAAATATATCTACATGAGGATTTTTCAAAATTGAAATTATTTTCGGAGATGTCGGTATTTGGCTGACTCGGCATCCAAACTGGATCGGCAGGAACTTATCGAACAAAAGACATTAGGGATTCTCCGTCTACTTGAATCCATATTTCTCAGTAAAACCATTTTCCTTTGAATATATTGTAATACAAGAACCCAAGGTGACTTGCATCTTTTATATTTACGCGAAATTTTAAACTCGTTTTTCTTGAAACTGTCTTTTCCAAAACAATACCCACGATTTTTCAAGTTTAACTGGACCGATTTCATTGAAATTTTTAGAGAGTCTTCTTTATAAACTTGTCTTTACCTGGAACTTTCCCCATTCCCAAATTTTTATTACTTTTTTTGTTTTTTTAAATTCGAAACAGTCAAAAAAAGTGGTACAAAAATTGTTTATTTTCAGGCAGGTATGGTTACGCGCCAATTTTTTGAGAATTTCGAAATTTTGAAATTTTCAACTTTTATATTTTATGATTTCTTCCTGCATTTTTGTTATGTTTATAAATAACTTACAAAAATGGATGGCAAAAATATTAATTGCCTTTTTTTATGACACTTTAAAAGTATCATGAAATTCATGCCGCTAGACTAGAATACCCACCTAAATATTTTAAGTAAATGGAGTGTTTTAAGTTAATTCTTCTCTACATTATGCAGAAGAGAAGTTGACAAAAGAGAGCTCAATAGTTTTTACGTACCCTCGGGAGAGTCAAAGATTACCAAGATCGTCATGGAATCAAAAAAAGAAATCTGCTAAAGGATTGCATTTAAACACACATTGTCGGAAACTTGATTGAAGATGAAGTCAATTAAAAGAAAGAAAGGATATGATTGCAGTTTCAGAGGCAGTCAATTCACTTGAATCTTCAATTTGAATTCAAACATACTTGGGCCCTCATTTTATTGCCAAACGTAGCCTCACTGAAGTAATCACAGTTCACTCTGCTATTTGAACCCTGTAAATTGCAAACAACGATTCATACAGAAGCCGCGCTAATTATTATGAAGAACATTTCGTAGCACAGCAGAGTTGAGCCAAATAAGATCATACATTCTTCCAGAAAATTTCTTATCATCATGTAGGAGTCCTCATTTGGCAAGCCAAATCGCACGCAAACCAACTTTTTTATACTCAGTTATACTTGAAATGAAATTTTACTTAACTTATTTTTAAGAATATCACAAGACAATGATATTTAACTTCAAAAGATTCAAGTTTTAAAAAATTCCAAAAGGAAAAGTGCCTACATTATCGAATGCATAACTTAAATTTAAAGTTAAAGAGCTGATCCCAAAAAAATTGTCCCATATAAAACAATTAGCAAGGCTCCAGAGAGACAACAAAATTCTATTTAACTTTCGGCAAAGGATCAATGTCACAGCAGAAAAGTATCCATAACATTTACCAGTGTTTACCTCTCAGGTGTGTAGCCACGTTGGGTCAACAAAAAAATCCACTGTGAATTGTGTGACTGTCGGCTCCAAAAAGTAATAAGCTTACATATTATCAAAAATACAAATAAAAACAAACAAGCCAGGAGCACGGTTCCTTTGCAGAAGTTGGGAAAACAGAAGTTTTGTGGGAGAAAAGTTACTGCTTGTCAAACCTCTGCTACGTAAGATATAATTGCCTAAATTTATGTTTTTTGATTATCATACTTTTGGAACCTTTTTTTTTCTCATTCAAAAGTAACGATTCGTTGTCCTTTTTATGTCCTGTTTTGAAGAACTACAACCATACAGGCAATTTGGTTGTTTCTTGTTTGTAATTTTTCCCCATCAGGGTGTGGTTTTCTTTTTGAAATAAAAAGTTTGAAAAAATATTTTCTATTCTTGTCGTTGTTGGCCAACAAGTAGACCTTTCGAAAATACATCCACTTTGTTTTTTGATATCTTGTGGAGTCTTCCAAAGGGTTTATGTTTATTATTATTTCATTTTTGTTTTTTGTGCAAAAGTTTTGATGGAATAATTTAGAGAAGCCCATCATTGCGGACGTTCGTGACCGCTGAAAAAATTGGGCCTAATAAAGCACGACTTAAGTTTGTGTCTCAGGGTTAAGTGTTGAAGTAAGTTGATTTCGAAATGAACCCAGTTGTCCTTGGAGGGATGGCGGATCGATGTAGAATCAAAGTAAATGGATGGAGATAGAACATGTTTTGAAGTGTTTATTAGTGGGTATGGAGTGGAATACGTAATAAGGGGTTCAGTTTGAATCCGGAAGGATTTGACGAGAATGAGAATTCAAAGTGAGTTATAGACTTGTAGATCAAGGCCATTTGGTTTTCGAAGGGAGAGCGTTTCTTCATGATTAAATTTAAAAATATGATTTTCCTAGATATCATGTCAAAGTCTAGGAATTTCGTCAAGAAAAATTAACAAACGAATTATCGAATTCTTTTTCTCCTTTTATCAGAGAGTCTTGAAGAATCTTTTCTTGATCTGGAGTCGATTGTTATATTTCGCTTTAATATGTCCATTCGCCGAGCCTAGTTTTAGTTCAAGATTAGATTTTCGTACAGCTAGAAGAGACGCGATTTTATCTTCACTTTTTTTCGTCTTCCAAGCAGACCAGGCGGTATATCGGATGAAAAGAGTTGCTTTCAGATGTCCTTAATATCAATTTTCCTATCACGGTTATCAAATTACTGTTTTGAGGAGTTGGAGATTGTGATGTTTTATCTCAGATTGCGTCTGATGGACTGATATCATCTCAACAGCATGAATTTTCTTTTATCCTCATTTATTTCAAGATCAACTCTTCTGGCCTTTTTGGGACCGCTGTGAAAGCTCAATCATGGCACTTTAAATGCGAGCCATGCTCCAAGAATTTTTCGTAAAGCAGGGAAATGCCTCGACAGTTATTGCTGTTACTGTTATTGGGGGATAGAGCTATTTTTCCATTCGTTGGGCGTTCTTCGTCTTCACAGTGATCTGGTCCAAGCTCCTAACTTGAATATCTCTGGTTATATCGATCATAACCCGCAGCCACACCAACTTCTTCTACAGTTGATGTGAGTACGACTTTATCAGTTGTGTATTCTTCATGCTCTTAAAGTCTCACCTTGAAAGTCTCGCACGATTGATAAGCAGCTAATGGAAATGCTGCTCTGGTAGATCCCTAATAATCTGCGGATCGGTGAAAAGATATCCTCCACAATTACCGAAATATTGTGTGTCTCTTTCGTCGTTTGGCTTTTTCACATGGTGTATTCCTGTTTCTAGACTCCCTTGAGCTGAAAGACTACGTAGACTTTTTTTCGTAGTAACCCTGTCCTCTTCCTTGTTTCTCGATGTTTTTGTTACAGTGCCTCTTATCCACCTCGTCTATGACATCTTCTTCTGCAAACAATCGTCATACCACACATATATTTCCGGGGATGGTTGGTACCCTAAAGTTGTCTTGGCTGTTTTCTGAATAACAATGTGCCTTAAAGGCTCTTAAAAGCCTTTCCTTTCCTTTCGGTCAAAATTTACAAAAGCACCTCTGACCGTTGGTGCAACCGAAATAATTGCGTCAATCAGCACGTGGATACGTAGGAAGATGTTTGGATTTTTTTAAAGGAAATCTTGTCCTACTTTCCGACCATTCCATAGCAGTTGTTATTTTTTTTTTCTAGTGATTATAACATTGAAGGCGTTATATATGATTTGGTTGATATTCTAAGGTCAGGCTCCTTTCAAGAGTGCGTAGGATTAATTTTTCATAAAGCCTCTAGCTTCGTCTATGGGGCACGTAGAATTATAGAATTTGCCCTCCATGTGGATCACAGTCATGCGATCGCCTATCGACTTGAAATCGATGACCTTCGTTTTAAGGCAGTTTCCAAAAACGACTCTGCATCTTTGTTTGTGCAACCTTTTATAATAACCGTATTACATGTTGCATTCAATCCTCATCATTTCTCTTGATCCAAGCTAGCGAATTCACTGGATCGCTGTAATGTCCGCCTTACCCTGCATGGGGATAGTTTTTTGATCAGCTTCTGAGCTGCACTTATTTCAGGGATCGTAAATTGTTTTTTCTCCTCGATTGCTGCGCTTAGTTTTTGTTTTTTCGGTCCATTTATATCCAAGGCAGCTTGCGCTCTCAAAATAATGGACGATTTCTGTGGGGTGCTAACGCAAGGTAGTCAACTTTGACCGTTGCTTTTTATTCTATTTGTCAACAACTTATTTGAAGCTGTGGTTCATTCCAAAATATTGCTCTTTGCTGATGATGCAAAAATTTTCTTTTCGCTGGAAAATCAATCGCAGTGTGGTTTTTTGCAAGCGGATTTATTTGGTGTAAAAATAAGTAAATGTTTCAAAATACTCGACTTTGAAGAACTATGACGGATACTTTCATCTAACTGATTTTAAGCATTGTTGACGTAATTTAAAAACTTTATGGTTCTCTTCGAGGGCTTCTTAATTACGTTAATACTAGCTGACTCGACAAATGTTGTCTTGTCCAAACGTTGACTTTGGTTCGGCAAATGTTTTTTTTTCAGTATTCGAATTTTCGATTAAGCAATACAGTCATTGACACAATATTCGGACAATGCAAGTCTGTTAATTCTTCTTGTTTTGAAAGTGTTTCCTAATGGTTTTTAGGAATTTTAATTTTTAGAATGATGACTTGTTTCCTTTTTTATTGAATAAGTAAGATTTATAATCAAAGGAGATAAAAGGAAACTACATTTTTATTTCACACTTCGTTATTTTTTATTCCAACTTTTTTCACGCTGAGTTCAACTCCTTGGTTCAACGGCTGAGTTTTGAGTGCCTCGCATATCCATCTGCAAAAAGCAAAGTCGATGCTCGTTTTGAATAAGAGAGATTCTATCAATAAGAGATGGAGAGCGTGACTTCGCCGTTTGCCAAATTGATTCACAAAATTTATAAAAATCTTATGGGTTTCAACGTGAGGTGAATTAACAAATTTATATAAAATAAGAAACTGGCTGTAGATAAAATTCATTGATGCATGAACAGAAAGCATTTTGAAAATATTTTGATACTTAAAATCGTGTTCATCTCGTTTTTAAATCCAATTAACATAGCAAAAAAAAACAAAGAAAAGAAACATTTTTAGTAATAATCACTGCAAAATTATTCGGAAACACAATTCTAACAGGTCATACTTCTAAATTGTGGCAAAATTGTATTCTATGTGCGAACCAGTTAACCCTTTACTATTACAATGAGTTCCGGGCTATGAGGTGACCATTTCAACATAACATTTAGATAAATATTTTTAGCATACTTTCATTTTCATTCAATCAAATTGGGATTGATATCATGACGCGAATGCTTACATCTTTCTATTCAACAAGTTTCTTTATTGAGTTATTTGAAAATTGTTATTGCCATTTAAGTTTAATAGATACGCAAATGGTCTCAGTAACTTTTTTGTAAGTAATGATGTGCAAAATACAGACGAAGTCTTTTATTTTATGTTTCGTTGATAGTAGCGCCCACCTGACTGATGACATTGGAGACAAATTTTTGATACTTTGGGTTTCAATCACCATCATATTTCATATATTTATACAAAACTTATATAGTACATTAAATCCTTCTTATTGGATCACTTTGATCATTGGTGAAAACCGTATGAAAATCCTTTTGGTAGTTTTTGAGTTTATGGCGTACAGACAGACAAACAGACACACAGGCAGAGGAACCTTGTTTTATAATATTTTGTGATACACATTGCCAATTAAATAAATAAAAAAGTCACGTACACGTCTATTAGAATAACAAACTGACTCTCAAAAACGATGCTCAACAAGAGTGAAGGCAACAACTTACTCCACACTAATATTTTTAGTTACGATAGTGCAAGGATTCGCCTGGTCTTTTTAGAGGCTCTATCACACGTGATTGGTGTTTTTTTATTTAAATTATTCTCTCAGTAAATATTTCAAAGTTCAGTAAATAAATAACAAAACTTCAAGAGCCTTAAACTGCCCAACATCTTATTCGATGCACATAGCAAATCTCCAAACGACTGTCATAATCTACTGAGTTTGACTAGTGTTAAATTGGTGTTCGTGGTTAAGGAACAAAATACTTGCAGGATAATCTACTATAATATCCATTAGAAAATTGAATTTTGTTTATTCCTTGTGATTGTGTGCGGAGCTCCCGACGACGACGACTACGGTGGACCTTTTTCAGGAATAATGAATTTTAACAAGAAAGTTTCCCCCTCCTAGCAGGAGCGAGTTAGAATGCCATGCTGGCAATTTATAATTAAGAGCATAAGGATTGGCCCTTACCCACAACACCACTGCTAACCTTAACTTGTCCATTATATATGAAGTGGGTTCACATAGTAATCCACTTTTTTTTTGGAATGAGACCCCGATTCTGCTTCCTTTTTTGGAAAGTTATCGCTTTTATGTCCATGGAGGTGATGTTAAAAGCGCATTAGGTTTCAATTTTATTGACCATTAATGTGACATTCTATTACGCCTCAGTATTAAGCGGGGTGAGTGGGTTGGTCGTTAATATTCCATACGACAAGAAGGTTGCCACCTATTTTTTTTTATCCGTATCTGCAGATGGTTCACGGAGGGTTTTTGCAGTTAGGAGTTTAAGGGATAAACAAACTTTCTATCAACTTAATTACTTATATTTGTTTCAGTTTCTTTCAACTCAAACTTTTCATTTTGACTTTGTTTATCAACTCAAGAGTATTTGAGTTATTTTTCGTTTAATTAGGAAATTTTTTGAAAGCAAAATTTCAAGGGATCTGCAAAAAGGAGTTCATGGATGCGGCAAGGTTTTATTTTGTTTTCTTCTTGCTATTTATTTGAGCATTACTTATTTGGTTTTAATTAAAAGAAATCACTTCAAATCAAGTGTTTAATTGACCGAAGTTGTTCCGATTAAAAGGGAAATCATGTTACGGCTTCTAGAAATACTTTGATAGTTAAAAAACAAAAAAAAAAATCATATTGTTTTTGAAATTAAATTACTCAAAGATGATGGGAGCTTATGAAAAACTAGAAGATGGGAAACAATTAGGAATTTGATCAAAGGAATAATATTTAAGCGAAAAAATAGAAAAAAAAATAATTATCTCATGTCTGAAAAGTGTGCCAGGTTCGTTATTTCTGGAGCCCTCCAGACTACAATTTACTTTTTGTTTCAAAAACATACATTTTAAAATTAATGAAGATGTTTTTAAGGATTTTATCTTTCCAATTAAAAAAGTAGCTCCAAGATAGTATTATTATTCGCGAATAATTGAATCTTTAAATTTATTCTGGTGAAGTTTTTTGCTTGTTTTTTGTACAAATTTTCAAAGGAGATGATGAACATTTAACGGTGATATAGAGCTCTGAAAATTACTTCTTGTGAATGATGCGTCTGTTCTTGAATTTGGCAGCTTAGCAGAAATAATTTTGGCAAAAAGTTGTTCATGTGATTGTAAGACTAAGATACTTGGTCATCTTGAGAATGTATTCTACAAAATTATTTAGTCATTGAGCTACGGCATTTCGTCCAATGTGCGCATCAATTTTTATACGGATTTCTTATTTTGCCGAAGCCAGGAGTTTATTTATTTAATCACGGGCATGTTTCACCGATCGCTAGACTTTCAAACCACGATCAATTTCAATATGGAATGTGAGTCATTTTGTTCTTACGCTTCACATATGAGAGTTCGTTGCCATTGGTCTGAAATGACCGATTTAAGTTTGATCTCTTTCCGGCTAATGTCATTTAATTGCCTTCGAATCTGACGTGTCTGGGAATAAAGAAGACCTAGACTTGACTTCTGAAAGCCTGATATACAGCCTGATTGCATTTTACACTGAGATTATGAGTACCAACAAGTAAGCAGAAGGAAATGCAGAAGAATAAAGACATTTTCCAATGATTCGAGCATCCGATGTATTTTGGTTTACATTGTTCCATGGCTAGACTCTGAAAGGTGACTGTGTTGTATTCGACTATC
The DNA here is from genome assembly GCA_963555765.1 of Orthonevra nobilis. Taxonomy (NCBI): domain Eukaryota; kingdom Metazoa; phylum Arthropoda; class Insecta; order Diptera; family Syrphidae; genus Orthonevra; species Orthonevra nobilis. Next base: position 130,059,324 of record OY743225.1, read on the forward strand.
TTTTATTAAAATCTTGTCTCATGTTCACATGTCACTGCCTTACATTAAGTCTTAGACTGCCCGCAATGACAAACCATATCTATTCTAATTTTATGAATAGGTAATCTTTGAAACTAGCCATTAGTTTTCAAAAATGCTTCGAACCTTCAGAATGCACACAGGTTATCAATTAACCCATAAAAATAAAAGAGGGCTAATTATGCTTGTAGCTTTTTGCGAACGCTGTCGCAGTGGTAAGAGATATTTACTTGCTTGAAATAGAAAAGTTTTATAACTAAAAAAATTCTATAAAAAAGCCCTCAATGGCATATCTTTGTATATGTGGATTAATACACAAATTATTTAAATATGACTTGAAAACATATCTTAAGTTAATTTCAACCTGTCAAGGTAATAAGAAGGAGGCAGGAAATTTTGTAAAATTTTTTGGACAATCAGTTCGCTTCGATGTCACAGGCCGGTGAGTAAACTTTTTCACGTACAAGAAACTTTCGAGGATGAAGTCGCAGTATAACAGTTTGAGAAACACTTTAACATTGAAGGTTCGCATACATTTGATTCGCAGTATTTTATTCGGCATTTCATTCAAGCTGTCAGTGATATGCCGTGTAGCCCATTAAAGGTCACCAACACAAACTATTTTTTTTAAGTCCAGCATGACAACTCGATGAAGTAATCACTACATCATTTTCCGCTATTTCGTTTTACTACTATCGTTGGTCTTCCACCCCAGTGATGGCACTCCAGTGATAGCAAGACTTACTCTATCTCAGGGCGCTGAACCAACTTGACATCGATGATCTGATGGAAGCTCCACTAGCTATATGGATGCTTGTTTTCTACCTAGAATGAGTGAATGTCCTGTGTTTACCTGAATTTTCGAACGATCGCGTCGGTAGAGGTGTAAATATTTTGAGCTCATAAAATGTAGCCTGATTTCCGATCATTTTCTTTTTCAGGGATATCCAGTTGGAAGGGATTTTGTTGAAGTTTTTGATCAATACCTACTCTGTTATCTTATTTTACGAAAGGCTACTATGCAACTTTTTTATATAGAGGCGAACCAATAATCCTTTTCATTTTTTTCTTTTCGAACACGATCTCTGTGCTTCAATATCCGGGGCAACTGCCTTAATGTGTGGACAGGCTAGTGCTTGCATTTTTTTGCAAAAGACTTAAACTGTGATTATCCTTCAAATTTGAACAGTTCAACCTTATTGGTGATCTGATACGTTTTCATCCTTAAAATATAATATAATAATATTTTTTAGCTTACGCATAGAAAAATTTGCGTGATTTACTTGACCTGTCAATGCATGAGGAGTCCCTGAGATGAAGAGGTCTTGGATAAAATCATTCCGATTACAGAATCAACCTTTAGTTACTGGGGAAATTAATTTGTACCAAAACTCATTTTTTGGTACAAGAAGGAAAGTCCATTTTAGATTTTGGATTGGATTTTGAAATCGGATATTCTTGGTGAAATCCAAAACTTGACTTTTCATTGAAAAGTGTTATTGTCTCTGTGAAGTATCTGCAAGTTGAAGGAATAAATATATTCATAGAAGACTTACTTAGAAAGGGCGTTTTTCATTCATATATTTAATTCATTTTCCCTTAAAATAAATCTCAACGATTGCAAATAATAAGTGTTAAAAAATCAGAATAGATAATGACATTTTCAGATATTAGGTAATGGTAAATAGAACTAAATGTCATTTTGGATTAAGATATCTTAATTCATTGTTGGGTGATAAAAAAATTACAAAAATATTTAAAACAGGAGACTGAGAAAATTAATAAAGAAAAAATAAATTAATAAGCTATAAACAATAAACTTTAAAAAAATATAGTATTTTATAAATTGAGAATATTAATTTAAAGCAGAATTAAAAGAAACTTACTATTGAAGCGCAACAATATTTGAATTGCATTGAAGTTGTTTTAATTCCATAAGCTGTTAAGATGTTTACAGGAAATAAGAGAATAAAAGTTTATGTAGGCGGTAATACGGCAAACAGGTATGCTTACTGAGTTGTTTGAATTATATTTCTTACGCCTTAAATATTTTAAATTTTAATTTGCATAGAGCTACCACTCGAATAAAAACTTTAAGGCAGTACAAGTGTCGCAATTGCAAGACACTCAAATATATAAAAAGTGATAATGATTTGACTAAGCGGCTGGTTTTGCAAACTTTCCTTTTTGCACGTTTTTGAAATAAAAGTGCAGGAGCATCTTCCCCAGTAAGTTATTCCATACTGCAATTTGGAATAAATTATTTTAAATATTTGCATGAAAATAGTGTGTATTGTTTCAAGTTCGAAATATGATCAGATCAGAAAATATTTTGGTCAAAAGTGACACCTTAATATCTTTAACTTTGTTCAGTTTCAATAATTATGCAGTTATTGCTACAGCTAGTTTTGCTATCAAAATAAGACTCATTTCATTTATTGATGGACAACTTGTGTCTCAAGCAACCGCCACTGTGAGGCACCACAACCACATCCAGTGATGCTTGTGCATAAAAAGAAAAAAAAACTATTTTGATCTTCTTACTAACGATTTATTTGTGCCAAACTAAATCCTCAATGAGTCAACATCTGAAATAAAATTGTATGGCCTATCAGAGATGTAATGAATACGAAGGTCATCAGCAAATGCTTAAATGATCCCTTGGAGAGACATCCAAAGCAAGGAGTTGATATAAACAAGAAACAATACTCGACCGAGTAAACAACCTTGAGGCATGCCTAGATTTCTGTCAAATTTGAACCTTTTGAGCTTTTTGCTTTAAATAAGACTCAAAACAGTGTAATATGCAGCCATGAAAACTGACTTTTTAAAGTTTTTCTAAAGAAATGTCTTGGCAAAATATTTTTGTAATATCCCCAAAGAGCTTTGCATGATATTTTTTCTCATCAGGACCTTGATAGAGAGACAAGCCAAAATCATATAATGCATCCTCAGTGATATTTGTTTCTCTAAAACCACACTGTTTACGGCTAAAAAAGTTGACTCCATTGATCACAGCCTATTATAACTGGGGACAGATATAAGTTGTGCATAAGGGAAATATTCTATGCGGTGAGAATTCATCGTCCTTGTGAAGGATATCCGCAGATACAATGGTTTAGGCATGCTTTGCCACAGAATTGCAGCTATTAAATCCATCCTTAAGGAACTTTTCACTTAAGATTTCATTGGTATGAAGATTAGCCCTGGCTGAAAGATATTATATCAGTTTGTTCTAAAATGAGTTACCCAATTTTGATCAATCCACGGGTTTAAAAAAAGCGCATCTTTCATGTTATTCATACATCACATCGGGGTATCGTTTTTTCACCACGAAGGTCAAACTCAATCACCCCCACTTTCTCCATGATTGCTTGCATGGTTGTCGCCTTAATTTTGTAAGAGGGAACTTCTACTTTTTGGCACAAACATTCCTTTTTCACTCTCACAGCTTCAAAAATTTGATACAAGGCACGATGAAGTACGAGTACATGATGCTTACGAAAAGGACACTCAATATCTCCAACATCTCCAAGTCCAACCATCGCGGAAATCTTAGCAGCAACAATATTTTTCTCTTTCCTATCACTAAAGATGCTAAATATGTAAGTGAATACTACAGGCTGAATGGAGTGAGTCAGATTGTTGTGCATAAAATTCCATGTTCAAATCCGGGGAAGAATACCGACAAGTATTTTTCTGCCCACTTCAAGCGATTGATTGCCGATCTTCCGATAGAATTTCAGAATCGATATTTAACCTTAGGCTTTTGAATGAAAAATAAAACGTGCACTCGCTGATGTCGAAACTGGTCGCTGCTTCCTAAAAGCAGGCGAACTCCGTCAAAAAAGCAATATCAAAAATTCTTCGATCTCGCTTATTGGTTAGGTGCTTCGGGATCAAGAGGCCAAACAAAATGTTTCAGATCACAATTGGCTTTGGGTTTCTATAGAGTGGTCATACTCTCGCCAGAATGCATGTACCTTTTTCCTGTATACTTTTGTGTCCCAACTTGCCTTCCTTGGGGGCCTTTTCCTTCACGTCAAAGTTGATATAATATGAACCAAAAATAGCTAAATTGAATAAAAAATTTTCAGATGCTTGTTATTTCCAACTGCCAACTTCATATTTCCCATGTTACATACCTTTACCAAAATAGCACATGATTAGTCTGTCACATTCAAGTTCATTATTAAAGAAAATCATGGGCTAACTTTTGGTCAGAAAACACCATGACGCCCGCACCCGAACCATTCCTCAGTAGCCAATACAATGCCAAGCCTCAGGGCCACCTGCTTTCATACAAATTCTGCCAATCATTTTATCGATCACTCCCCTGTTATCACCATGGGATTACTTATTGTTTGAATCACTCAGAAAGGCATCCAAAAAAAAGATTATTATAAAGAGGCAAGAAAGCTTAAAAAAAAACATAAATTTATTCAAAACCAAAAAGTGTAAATAGATACGTGGCATGTGGGTTCCCAAATTGAGCTGTCTTTTCATTTACATGGAAGCTTTTGATCCTTTTTGGTTTCACTTAGCATATATGCAAAACTTCCAACAAATACTCGTATTCCAAACCACATGACACCTCCTTTCTTATTTTAATGGAATTTCAAGTTCTTTTGTTGTTTTTTGTTGAAAGCAAGAATTTAGCTTAGTTTGTTGTTTTTTTCTGGGAATGAAATTCCCTGCAACTCAATTTAACTCGGATTCCATTCGAGTGGGAGATTCTCCTCAACGAGTTGAGAATAACTTTGCCTGTCATCGGTGTATTATTATAAATCAATACTAAAGTAAATGACCACCTCGTTGCTGTAACCCAGTTGGTAAATGACAGTAATTAGTTAATTAAATTCTCTCCGCCAAATCAATTACTCAGCTGTGGAATTATCCTGCCCCATCCTTTTGCTAAATAGTATAGCAACGATCTGATTACATATTCAACTTAGTTAGGAAAAAGGAACTGTGGAAATGCATCGTGCAAGATAGGAATTCCTATATGACCTACAAAGGTATCCTTAGCTATACCAAGTTACATCACCATTGTTCATCCCTTTCTTTATTGGATTCCAGGCGACATGCACGTAAGCGGTTAAGGATTGGGTCTCCTGTGAGCAAAAGAAAAAAAATCAACTGAACTGTCATTCTCCAACAGTTTGCATTACAAAGGATAACAATTACGTGAATGCTTTTTGGGGACACAAACACTCAATCTGTCGCCTTGTATTGTGTTGCATTTGAAATTGAATACATGTCCTGGCAAAATGAATTTCTTTTCGCCAGAGGATATGAAAAGAAAGGAATGTGGCTAAGTGAAACGACCCAAGGAGACTCACTCCTCCCAATTTAGAGTGATGTAATTCATAATGAAAAACAACAAATGTTGTTGTTATTGTAATTTTTTTTGTCCAAAATTGACCTAAAGAATGAGCAGCAAAAATGGGCATTTTTTTGAAATGAAAAGACATTTTTTTCTGTGTGGGAATTCAAAGAGAATTATATTTTTGTTTTTACTTTATTTTGAAATGACATGGAAAAAAGGTCCTTTATGAGGGTACAAAGAGAAAATATGAAAAGGTTATTAATGAAGCGGTCCTTGCTTAGCCACGCGACGTTCTTGTCACGTAGGAAGATTGAAGTTCCTGAAAGAGAGAATTCAATTGAATCAATTTAATTGTAAGGTGTGCTAGTGAAACCAATAAGCATACTTGTCAACCGTGAAAAGGATGCCGGGATTTGTATGCTTTTATGTATTTTTTACAAACACTTTGTTAAGAAAATTTTATTTGACAAAGTGGCACGTGTTTAACATGGAAGTTTGAATTCAATGGCACAATGACTCGGACTGTGAGTAGGGCAATTTTAAATTTGCTTAAGGTCAAATCATGCTAATCAAAGATTGATCCTTTGGTCGCGTGGAGAAATAAAAAAACCTTGAGTAACTTGAGTAATTCTGAACCGCCTTTGGAACGAAAAAAAGAGCAAAAGAATAATAGACTCCAGGTTTTTGGTTATCTTGCACAAGTTTATTGACACCCCATGGTCATTTTAATAGGTTGAGTCTTCAAAATTCAATACACACAAGTTAAACCAGACTTTTCCCCTTCCTTAAATTTTACAAAATGGGTGTATCCGAGGCATGCACATGTTCCATATTCATATTGCGCGGCTTGAAAAAGTTATCCTTTAATTTGAGGAAAAATGACCTTTCCTGTCATGGAATGTTTGCGAAAAAGAATGAAATAAGAAATAATGAAAAATTTAACTATGCCAACCGTCCAAATTACATTTTTCTTATTGTATTTGTGTTAAATTTGGATCAATGTGCTGCAGTAAATTTGACTGGATAAGGAATATCCTTCAGACAGACTCGAGTTACCGCCATTTGAAAAAAAAAAATCCAAAGAAGTAGAGGTTCTCAGGAACATGAAAGAATGGCTGACTAACAGCTGCCTTCATCGCACGGCGCCAGATCGCACGGCGCCAGATCAGGTGAATACGGTGGTTGCGGAACGATATGGGTTGAGTTTTTGGCGAAATGATCACGAATTACGAGTGCGGTATGGGATGGTGCATTATCGTGGTGTAAAAACCAAGAATTGTCTTTCCACAATTCCGGCCTTTTTAGGCGGATAGCGTTACGCAAACGACGCATAACGTTCAAATAACATTCCTTGTTGACTGTTTGGCCGGTTGGAAGGAATTCATAAAGCACAACACCACGATAATCGAAGAAAACAGTCAACATGACCTTGATTTTTGAGCGACTTTGGCGCGGATTTTTTGGTCTCGGCTCTCCTTTGGCACGATATTCGCTCGATTGATCGGTTGTTTCGGGGTCGTAAGCATAGATCCAAGTCTCATCGCCAGTTATAATGCGTTTCATGACATCCTGGTAGTCGGAAAGCATTGTTTCACACACTTCAACGCGACGCCTTTTTTCCAAAAAATTCAATGTTTTCGGTACCAGTCGAGATTTGACGCGCTTGAGGCCCAAAGCATCCTTCAAAATGGTATTGACTGAGCCTTTCGATAAGCCAATTTCATCAGCAAGGTCTCTAATCGTTAATCGATGGTCTTTTAACACCAAATCTTTGATTTGTTGGACGTGAGCTTCATCGGTTGAGGTTGATGGTCGCCCAGAACGCTCTTCGTCTTCGACACGTTCACGGCCGGCTGGGAAATCATTATACCACTTGTAAACTTTTTTTTTAGACATAGCCTCATCATCAAAGGCTTTCTGCACCATCCTCAATGTATCCGCAGCAGAAAATTGATTCCGCAAACAAAATTTAATGGAAATTCTTTGCTCAATAAATTTCGACATCGCAAAAAACGAAAAACTCACTTTTAGCAGCTCACAAAACGACGCGTATCTCAAACACTATGAATATATTTTGACATGAAATTTCACATAGATATCACTGACAGTACTACCAACCTAAGAAGAAAGAAAAATTTCCAAATCCTTCGACGCGCGCACTTTAAATTCATATGTCACCTTATTTTTTGGACACAGTAGTATATCATGAAGCAAATATAAGAGTCCATTATTTTCAGTGTACACCTGCATAGCTCATCCCTTAAGATTTCAGAATATAAGGACTGATGATTTCTGTAGTCGGACGGATTGTTTGTGTAACAACCGCTGAAAGTTTATTTGTGTAACCAAAAATGACAATTTTGCTTATTTACGTCATTCTGGTGGAAGTTATTTTTGTCGTTCCAATAGATTCAATTAACATGGGGTACATCGGTTATCCTTTAGTTCATTGCAAAGCTTGGGCCGAGATGCGTTCAGTGCTGAAAAAGTTTGGTGAGACTTTTGCCTTCACATGCAAATTTGATTTACTTTTGGACTGCGTGTCAATCACGGAATATTTTCTCTGAACAAATTTGTCGACGCCCAACTAGCAAAGAGTTGATACTTTGAAAAAGCGTCTCGAACCGGCATCGCTCTCCCGCGGAACTTTATAGATTCTTCACATGTCAGCAGTTTTAATAGGATAAATCCCCTTTCAGACACCCTGTTGTTGTAAAATCTATTATCAATAAAAAACTGCAATAATTTTGATGTTACACGAGAATACACCTGATTTAGAGAATTTTTACGAGTGGAATTTCCAAAGAAGTTAACTGCAGTTCACCAGAGGACTTGAGTTTCCATAAATTAGAGAAAAATAAAAGTAAATTTCATTATTTCACCTCCAGCAGGGAACTGAGGCTTAAGGCGAACAGAAGTGTCCCAAATCCCGCCATTCATAAGCGTCTTCAGATCAACAAACCACCAACCAAATTGATTACGTTGCGATCAATGCGATCCTCGATGTTTCGAGGGGCCAATATAGACTCAAAAAGTGACTCCCCGGACTCTGAGGTACTTTGAAATTGTAATTTAGTTGGTGTGCTTACCACTTCAACACATTCAGCTAAAGATGAGGCTTAGAAGGCAGCACTGCAAAAGCTTTTCGCGGGCTGTACGAGCGAAATAGAATTTAATGAAAACTATGCCAACAGGTTCCGTCCCATCGCACAATGAACCAAAATTTACCTAAATTTAAATTTCTCCTAACCTATTTCTTGGTGTAAAATTAATCGGTTTTCGCGATTTATGATGTAACTACAAATGAAAAATTTTGATTTTGATTCCCTTGAGAGTCTCAAAATTAACTGCGTCAAAGTAGAAGTTTGATTTCTATACCTTGAAGGAACCGCAGTTAAAAGTATTCGATATTAAATTCAACTTAAAACCACCAAGCGTTCCTGAAAAAAAGTGTCTTGAAAGACCAAAAGATAGAAAGACGAACGGCGAATTGATCCCATAAAGTTTCGTTTTTCCTTTTGAGATACATAACCTTAAATAATATGAAAATCTCGCAACTAAGGTGTCGTCGATAATAAGCCACTTCTGCAGTGTGTAAAATGACGACGATGAACAACCTACCGCAAACAGGGAGAAAGAAATATTCAATATTGGTGATGACCGAGCATAGTGCTACACATTAGACTATAATACCCGATAAGCCCGCTTTAACTTGAGCAGTTCTTAATAAACGTAATTCTATGAAAAGGATTTCTTCGTAGCTGTGTTAACTTCCATTTTGCAACATTGTGTAAACGCTTAAAAACGCTTATTGATTCATATCAGAGCTCCTTATGCCAACCAATTAGATGCTTCCACTTCTACCCTCATAAATATCCCCAATAAAAAATCATGTTATATATTTTAAATAAGCTATTATTAAAATTATTGTTGCCTTCGCTGAGCTCCAGTTCTCCAGGAGGACACAAGAAGAACTACTTGGAAAATGAACTCAACTGAAATTCTGAATTGTATGCATTTCATTCAACTTATTTCTCATCTAAATGGAAAGTCCTTGATTGGGACAATTACATTTATACCACATCCTTGCTCGAGGCACTTCCTTTTTCAAAGAGGTAACAGCGCTCGTCCTTCATCGTAAAGTTTTCTAATAAAAATTAATAATCATATCTTTCAACACAAGATATAGGTTCTCGAACAATTTACGTAAACGGTCTACCAAGGCGCGGTTCTGTTGGGTTGTTTACCATCAAATTAAATATTTTCAAAATTAAATTTGAAATTTAATTAAATAATTTCCTTCACTTTTTTTTGTTGTTGTTGTGCTTTCATCCTTCAAATCGATTTTCTTTCACTTCCAACAGAACACCTTCGCTTAGATTATCCTCTTTACCATCATCACGCTGTACTGGGCGGTTTTGCCTTGGAGCCATCACATTTAATCTTCTGCCTTCTTAAGATGTGCTATTTTTGTTATTTTGTTTAAGGTGCTTTGGTTGCTTTTCTGTGTTTACAAAGAACCTCAAAACAATTTCAGCATTTGAATTGTAAAAATAAAATAGCATTTTCAGGAATGACGTGCCTATGTTCTTGTTCGCGAACAGGGAATACCCTCGGGATAGGGGGATCCCGGTCAGCCTTGCCATTCATAGGATTGAAAATAATTTCGCAATAATCAATCCAGTGGAAATGAATTCTTCAAACGATGAACTTATACACTAAAGGATAAATAAAAATTTTCAATTTTAGAACTTTTATTAATAATGTTGCTTTTGGTGACCTGAGCTGAAATTAAACTGAGGGGTCATATCTTGTTCTTTCTACATTTTTTTCTATGCAAGATACACTTAGACTGTATCGTGATTAAGGCGGTGATCTTGCTGGAACATCGTCTCGTCAAAACACTGGTTTGAGCAGATGATACGAACATCGTTTTCTGAGCTGCTAACTGCTAGAACAGTGGAATAGTTATAACGCTTATGCTAGTATGAAATTCTGCGAATTGGGTGAACGCAAATAGTTTTTCATCCCTATACGGACTTCTCCTCGTTGAGCACTCGGAGCCAAAATACACCTGTACACCAGAAATGTTCCCTCTTATCTTTTTGCTTGTTGTCTGCAGAATGTAGAATAAGGGTAGTCATAAACCCTTATAAGTAAAGAAAAAAAATCTCTGCTGCTGATTAGAAGGCAAAAGACTTGTTGCTAAAAAAAGAATAAAACAGAAAAAGCAACGACTACAGCAGATAAAAACTGACATACTGAGGACAGGAAGAAGTGATCACTCTTTGGATTGATCAGTTACAGTCTAAGCTTTTTGGTACAGAAGAGTTTTCATTCCATGTTCCGCACCCAATTCGAACTGCTCTACTTTTGTGATACATTGAGGTGGATCTATTGTACTTTGGAGAGCATTACATTTAAGCGAAACCTACGATTTCGTTTGTACTAAAGGCCATACTGTAAGCCGGTCTGAATGGTAGTTCTACAACAAGCAACCTCTGTTGAGTAAGAGAAGCGATCGTCTTTAATGAGACGCACTTCAAAATTACGTTGAAGCTTTCTGAGAAAGAAAAAAAGTTATTTATTAAAATTTGAATACCGTTTCTGTTTAGTTTGGCATTACTTTTTAAAAATATTAACCTTGGATTGGTAGTTAGGAACATAAAAATTGCATAGGCCACTTTTTCCTGCAAATAAAAGGTTGAAATTCGTTGAACTCACGAAAAGTCTATCGAGGACGTAAGTTTAGGTAAACTGGTTGAGAGGTTATGATGATGTTCACATCGTGCTTGGCTATTTCTGTTCTTAAACCGACAAACAAAACCTCACTTAGGTTAAATCAGATGACAGGTTTCATGTCATTGCCTTTGCAGCAGTGAGACAAAACAAGGAACACATTAAACATCTTAGATATGCGCACTTTCAAGGAGCCGACATCGAATGGCCATCTTCCTGCGGGAAGACTTTATATTTTCAATTTTTTTCTTTTGCATGTGAGGTCGAAGAATGCTGGAGACTGTTTAACAACAAACTCTTCGACAAATTGGCTACATTGTCTAAAACAGTTGGCATTATGTCGAGGAGAATGGATGGCTTCTAATACGCTCAAAAAATTGACAGAACTTCAGTTCAAAATTTGCAAGCGATGAATCGGTTAACGCTTCAGTACATTGCGATTTATCATAATTAAAAGGCTTTTCAAAATGAAGATTCGGTCGAAATAGTGCCAGTTGCGAAAGAGCACCTAGAGCCGAGATCAACTGGAACTCAGTCGCGCTAGAAGAAAGCAATCATATCCTTCACTATTGGCTTCAAGGTCCAATTGATTTCCTTTAAGTCTCCTTTTTTGAATATTTCAAAATTGACAACAATTTCCACGAAATTGAAGATTGGATTCGGGCATCTTGCGGTTCCAAAAAGATGAGGTTACGTGCCACGCAAGACACCCAACAATCGATTTAATGACAAGTAAGTTAACAAATTGTTCAATTCACAGAAAATTACGGGTGTAGTTTTTCTCGATGTTAAAAGAACATTCATCACCGAACGAAACCTCAAACTTTCCATTAATGATTAGTACTATAGCTCTTTTGCCAGAGGGAGCTCGCCAGGGAGCACGGATTTCGCCAGATTTGTACACTTATGACTTCCCCCGTCCTATTAATTGAGAAATTTCTATGTTTGAGTATGATAAGCATATTTTTTCATTAAATGTGTTTGGTTTCAAAATCTGTTTTGGGAACTTTCACATCGCTTTTTAAGACTGGAAAATTAAAATGAGAGTCTCAAAATGTCACGCTCTCAACAACAATTCAGATATTAATGGAAATCAAATTGAAAGGAAAATAAGTTGAAAATATCTTGGGGTATTGGAAGATAAAATATAATATAAATAAAATATAAACATAAAAATTATCCATCCAATTATAAATCGGAGTTCGAAAATGAGTAACGACAATAAAATAATTAAATTCAAAGCAATTTTTCAAGCCATTACATTTTACGTGTCACCTGTTTCGGAAAAATGCGCAAATCATGATATTAATAGGATGCAAGGAAGATCTTGAAAATGAAGTTCAATAATTTACCTCAGCACTTTTCAACTGAGGAATCGCACTTACTGTTAAATCTAGAGAAAGTCCTCCAAGTCCTTACTTTCCAAAGTCATCTGATCCTAAGACGTTATAAGTCAGATAAAATACTACTATCAAACTTGGCTTTCCGTGACAATGATTGAATTTCAAAGGAAACGTGATATTTGTTTAATATTTATTCATTTATCCGATTATTTATTTATTTAATTTTTTATTTTTTTTTTATTGATTTATTTATCTATAAATATATTTATTTATTGAACAGGACTACCGGTTGAAAATGTCGTTATTGCAGACAACTTCACATCTATTATTCTGAGGTGAATTTTGATCATGACAGCTGTCACATCAGAAACTTCATGTCATTGTCTAATTATTTCAGTCTAGGTTATTGGTCATTAGTGAAAATACACAAGTTTTTGTAAAGCCGTAAGATGTCTGCATTCGTACCATCAAAGCAACATTTGCGGGAAGTTTTAATATGCTTCTTTCATTTAAAGAAAAAAGCAACCTAAGTGATTCAATTGCGTACCGAAGCTTACCCGGGCTATACTATAGACGTTAGCGGTGTCAGCGGTGGTTTAAGCGGTTCAAAGAGGGTGATTTCGACACCAAAAACAAAGAACGGCCCGGCCAGGTGAAAAAGTTTGAAGACCATAAATTGGAGGCATTGCTCGATCAAGATCCATCACAAACGCAAGAAGGACTTGCAAAATAACTTGGCGTCGCTCAACAAACCATTTCCGATCGTTTAAAAACAATGGGAATGATGAAAGGTGCCGTATGAATTGAAGCCAAGAGACGTCGAACGCCGATTTTGCATGTCCGAAATGCTGTTTGAACGCCACAAAAAGAAGTCATTCTTGCATCGAATCGTCACTGGTGATGTTAAATGGGTACATTACGATAATCCAAAACGTCGGGCAACGTATGGATTCAGAATATTCATGGCCTGAAGGTTATGCTGTGCATTTGGTGGGACCAGAAGGGTGTTGTGTATTATGAGCTGCTAAAACTGAGTGAAACAATCACAGGCGAGGTCTACCGACGACATTTGATGCGTTTGAGCCGAGCACTGAAGGAAAAACGGCTGGAAACGGTCGAAAGACACGATAAAGTTATTTTGCAACATGACAATGCTCGGCCACATGTTGCAAATGTCGTCAAAACTTACCTTGAAACGCTCAAATGGAATGTCCTACCCCACCCGCCGTATAGTCCAGACCTTCCGCCATGCGATTACTATCTCTTCCGATCGATGCAACATGGCCTGGCTGACCAGCACTTCTGTCATTTCGATGATGTCAACAAATGGATCGATTCGTGGATTGCGCCCAAACCGGTCGAATTTTTCAGACCGGGTATCCATGAATTGCCAAAAAAATGGGAAAAATGTGTGGCTAGCGATTGGCAATACTTTGAATTTGAATCTATTTTTCCTCAATAAAGCATTGATTTTTGATTTTTGACATTTTCAACCGGTAGTCCTATTATTTATTTGCAAATGTTTGATAGTATTATTTTCCTCTCTATTGTTTTTTGTTTCTTAAATATTAATTTAATTATTGTTTCTTTGTTTTCTTTGTAAACACGTTTATATAAAACTGTATATAACAGTATTCTTTTTTTTGTATTCTGTCAGTTTGGAAATGCTTTATGTTTTTTTTTCTTGAGAGCCTTTCTGTCAGATAGCTCTAAAGCAACCTCCCTTCCCTCTAACATAAAGAAATATTTTCTTTATCTTCATTTTCATTCGTTTGTTTTGAAGGTTTTTTTAGTAACTTTTACTTCGGCGAACTAAAGACTATAAATTTGTTAGTAGTAAGGCAAAAATATATCTCTTAAAACGTGCAGTGAGTCAAATAGCACTGTTAACATTTTATTTTTGCTACAATTAATAAATTCAACTGCATTAAAATAAACATCAATCAGTTAAACAAATGTTATTACTTATTTTATTTTCGAAATTCGGTTCAACCGCCATTCTTTTGTATGAAATTATTTAGAAGACAATGTACACGACTCCATCTCACTCTTCTTCCATCTTATGTTTGTGCACTCATATACCTTTGCATCCTTTGAAGGAAGCTAACAAATTTCACTTTCAATAAACAGAATTAGTTAAAACGTATCTGAGCTTTGTCGACACATTGCTTGATTCAACCAAGCATTTGTCGATTTTATGAGGCATGGTCCAGAATACATTTGTAGCCTCCTTAATGGAAAGCGTTATACATAAACCGGTTACAGGATATCATAAAAGGATTGTGCCAAGTGCCTTATGATGATTGGATATATGCTCTTTCATTGCGCTGGTTCGTAATTCACGCTCACAATGGAATAGGAATTGTGAATCCGTGAACTGATTACATATTCCATGCACACAGGATGATATTCTATTTAACAAATTCACTTTTCTCGTGGGAACATGAGTTAATTAAATCTAATTAAATGAAAGTGAAAGGAATAAGAATACTTATTTAGATCGAATAATATGAGCCAAGCAATTGATTGGTATTTTTGACAACGACGAGCTTATGATATTTTATTCTTAGAGATGCAGAAGACCGAAGTGAAATATGATTAAATACCAGCTGCTTGAGACAAACGAAGTGCTAGAAAGCCAACGAGTGTATCACCAATGAAGCCGAACATATCACGTATGAGCCGCAACATCGACCAGACAAAGTTTCATTGAGTTGGTCACTACTCGTTCATCTCTGTTGCGGATTTTAGTGTAAGGGCTGTTCATTTACAAACTCCACACAGTCCCTAGGCTACTGCCTGCAGACCAATAATCGCACTCTCACACTCTTCTGAACCTTAATGATGCTGTGGAGGATCGTCGATCGAAATTCATTATGATTGACCGTGCCATTTCCATCTGAACGGATTAGTTTAACAAGCAAAATTTTCACTTATCATGAAAAGCATTGAAATCTCTGGATGGTGCGCCATTAACGTCGGAGGTTTTTCGAAGACGCTATATGCTACACGGTAACTGTGACTGATGAGCTATACAGAACCATAATCAATAAGTTTTTTGTTTTGTTTAAAAAAGATGAACTAGAATTGAGAGACGTGCGGTTAAAAAGGACGATTCAAGCGCACGCACGCAGCCTACGTAACAATGGACACTTAGAACGGTCGGCTAGTGCTTCCATTTGACAATCAACAACATCGTTGCGGCAAGATCGCCCAATATGACCACTGCAGAATTCGTTCTTTAGTCATCCTAAGTCCAGAGCCTATGAGAATGAACCCTTATCTAAATAAGAGTCTGTCAAATCTTTAACAATGAAGGCGACCACTTGACGGACATCAGCTTCGAAAAGTTATCCTAAAACACAGGTCCAAATAAGTGTAAAAAACCATTTAAAATTAAGTCTTAAGTTTTAAGGACAGTAATATCGAGTCAGGAAAAGGAAGCACTTTGAAAGCGAGTATCAAACGTAACGTTTTCTTCTTTCTCCTGCCTACCTACTGTGTACCTAATTCTACACGAATTGTCAGAAAAAAATCGAAGCCACAGAATGACATCTTTTTGAACATCCAGTGGCAAGCCAACATTTTGTCTTCTTGCCATACAGATTTTTTTCCCATGGAGAAATAAATAAGCATTATTTAAGAGTCATAGAATCATTCAATTTAAAAAACTGCTATTAACACATAAATAAAACCAGGCACAATCAAAATGGATACAGTCTTCTAATAAGGGTAGGCGAAACTAAGCGAGAACATTTTGCTGACTATTTGGAACCCTGATTTGCTATGATCAAAAACCATTTCAACCCTCTGTGCTCGACCTCTTGTCCATCTCTAAATTTTTTCAACAATAAGCACCCAGCAGTTCATTTCAAACAATCCGAAATAGACTTCAGCTCTCGAAATGGCATCAAAATTAGTTCAAAAAACAATTGAAATGTTGAAATAATGCGTATTGACAGCACCTGTTACAGCACTCGAATGTTTAAATGATTTGTACGAATACATTTGGAAAAGCAATTCTCAAAAATAAAGCAAATCTAAGAAAAAGTGCCAAACCAATCATCCTTCAAGTATTTCCCAACCACTTTTCATCACCCTTCTTGCCTCGGGAGCAGGGTAAATAATCAATTTTTGATTTCAACGCCTTTGGACCCGGGTGGCAAGCACGACGAAGGAGTTTCGACGAACCCAAACATCGTATCTTAAATTTGAAATATTTATGTTCACAAAGGGTTGTGTTTCGTTCTGTTTTTAGATTTCGTATTCCGGTTTTGCATTGTTTGAATTTTCATATTCTCGACGGGATTTCAAATTCGAGTACAGAAGGACTATTTTCAGATTGTGCTGGTTATGAACAAGGATACAATTGTGTTGGTGGCACTGCCAGTAGTTGGAAACGTAATTTGCATCCTTTTCGTGTCGATGAAGAAATAGATTTTGCAAAATGTTTTTGCTTCTCTGGATTTTCACAATGCAAATATTTCCCTAGGAAGACGGAATTATTGAAATTGGGTAAGAAACTTTTGGGGCCCTTTTGGGGCTCTTCTAATTGTTCAACTTGAAAAAAAACTAGCAAAAATGTTAAAATAAATATTGAACGGCAAATAGTTAAAACTTTGCGGTCAATTAATTTGTGCATACTATTTTAGTTTCAAAAAACAAATAAATAAAAAAATTTTGTTTTATTTGATTTTTCTTGAACTAAAAATATGTGGATTTTGTTTTTTGAAATTTATGTCGTTAAAATACTTCCATTTCGTTGCGAAAATTTGGGTCACTTAATTACGAGCCCAGTGCAGCAGTAAGCTTGACTGGATGTTGTGAGACACTTCCATGGAAAAATCGTCGATTACCATGGCATGTCCCCAAAGCGACTAATCAGATTTCGTAAGAAAAATTCATTGAGCAAATTAACGTAGGCTTTGGCGGGATGCGGACCCATCCATATTTACATATGATAAGTCAGATGAAAACGCGTCCATTATTTTTTAAATCGGTGGGGTTTCAGTCAGTTAGTAGCCTCCTGGCTTCGGAAGATGTAATTCACAATATCCCGCAAAATATTTGCCGGAAGATACGTCGGGTATGTTTTATCTTGCAGTTGCAATAAAAAAAAATGTAAATAAGATTCCCAAATGATATATTGAAGGACGACTTAAGGCTATACCTACAAATATCAAACGTAGTTCAATAATTTCTCGAAGTGAATGAAAGCCAAATTGTGGCGTGCTCGGTCGCAAAAGGCAAAACTTTTAAAATTGGATTTGTTTCATTTGCGCATGTGATTTTTTTTCACTCAGTATTATTTGAAGACCTTCAAGTCACATTCAATTCGGAAATCAAGAGCCGGAACATTTTGGAGTTTTTTGTTTCATTTGAACCATGCGGCATAAGAGACTGTCATGCAAGCCAAAGCCGTATCGTTGAGGCATGGTATGTTAAGAAAGGGAAGAATATCGTAAAATCCTGAATTTCTCAATCAACCTAGGTAAATCTTTATCATCAATCATCAATTATGATTTACAGCAAAAGTAGAAGTGCAAAACACGAAAAATGGTATTTCAACGGGACGGAAATTTAAAAAGTTAAGGACTACGAATATTCAGTAATGCTTAAAAAACTGTGACTTTCGTTTATGGGATAACTTAAAGAAAGAGAAACAAAGGCAACTGGAAAAATTTTATCGGAAAGAAGGACGTGTCGAAGGCTACAATTTGCTATTATTATTTTTTTTAATAATTTGTTCGATCCCGATCTTAAATCTTCAGAAACCACAACCAATGTTCAGAGTTCTACCCGATACAACAACCACTACAACAAAGCCACCCATCAGCCAAACTGCTATCGCTGTTGAACCAATCCAATGATAGTGCTATTAATTTGATCCCAATGGGCAATGGTGGCTGGACTACGAGTTCACCTAGTTCATCATCACTGATGAAGACTGATACCTCCACCAATTTTGGAAGGAAAAAAAAATCTACTAAAAAGTCGATCGTAACTGTGCTTAAAACGAAAAATAAAAAGTAGTTCAATCCGTTCAAGAGTATTGAGCTAATTTATTTTCAATTTATTTTAAAAGTCGTGAATCGTAGCGAATATTTCCAAATATTTCAAGAATTGTAAGTTTCTTTATGGTTAAGCGTCTGAGAAAAACAAACAAAAAAATCTTTCCAAAACTCCAGGTAACTTTAAAGCCGACAACAATTGATGATCAAATAGAACAAGAAATAGAGTAGGCTTATGTGGATCAAATGAGCTCTTCTTCTTCAGATCAGTTTTCTTTTTAAAAACGCAATGGAAGGCATTAACTCAAGAGCATTTTTTAAGTAGTCGTGGATGACATGTCTGTTAAATTATGTAAAAATAATAATAAAAAACGTTCCAACTGCGATTCAGTCTTGCACAAAGAACTTAGAGGTACGTAAATAGTTCCTCCATTACGAAATTCAAGGCTCGAAGAGTTTTCCCGATTCCCTTGCGAGTATCAAAATATGCGGCATAAACAGTCATATCGATAAAAGGAGATTGATTTTACAGCTCTACGGGACCGTAGTCATGAGTATAAGATAATAATTTCAGCATGGAGGTATGCTTTCCTGAGAAAATGTATCATGACAGACAGACGGACAACGAAGCAATCCTATAAGCGTTCGGTTTTTCATTGTGAGGTACGGAACCTTTAATTCATATAAATTAACTTTGTTTCGTAAAATACGTTTTTTTTCCTTCGATGACGGAAGATAAATAAAATATCCTGCAGGACATTTCGATTGAAATATAAACGAAATATAAGCTTTATGTCACGAACATGGGGTGGGTGCACGTACCAAGCCCATTAAAGCCCGACATATAAATACTTTCGAAGTTCCAAATGTATTGTGGCGTAATTAATCTGAAATTTCTGACAAATGGACTTGTTAAATTGTAGGCTTTTAGTTGAAAAGAAATATTGTATTTTTCTCGAATAATTACGGTTACGATTAAGTTATTATTGATGCGTTCTTCATTGATAATTCTGTATCTGAAAAGCCTATCCGTGGTGGCAATAAAAAATATATATGTTTTATTTAAGAGAATTATGAATGCACGGAGAAAATTAAATTGGCTTGGAAACGTTTCTGTTTCAGTTATGATGAATAAAATTATATTTGTAAATTTTCATTAAAGTTCGGTTTGATAAGACCGACAAGAATTCGAATTTCTACTCGAATTACGTTAAATCCATTATTTTTGCAGTCACTTTTTCCAACTAGTTCACGAAACAGTTCTACTTCTTGCCTGTTTAAGAATATATGATAAATTTGGGTGCCTCAATACCAATAACATTGAGCACGGTCTGCTATACCGATCCAACGGCAAAGTGCAAAATACTTCATTGAGGATGTAAATGACAGACTTATTCAAGGATAAATACTTTTTGATCTCTTCTGGCAGCGTTCGAGTCGCGAAGCTTGGCCTAGCTGATGGTATTGGTTGCTTTGTACAAAATAAAAATCGGAGACTTTAGTGAATTTTTCACTTCTGAGACTGTGATCGCTGACCCTTGTCGTGACGCAGCTTGGTGTTTTGAAAAATCCTCTACATATCTAGCATTCTCCAGGGTTCCAAGCCCATCGAAAGTTCTTTTTAACGACAGAAAATATTTGCACTTAGAATGCATCTGACAGATACAGTTGTACATCAGCAGCATACAAAAGTAAACTGGCATTGGAACAGACTGTTGGCAGGTCATTTATAAATATGCAAAATAAGAGAGGACCTTATATTGAGCCCTGAGGCACTCCTGCAAGAAAACTTCTTACCTGAGAGGATCTATCACCAAAAACAACCCTTTGGAAGCAGAGAGATGCACCGAACTTTCACTAAAGCCGAAATAATTTCTCAGCTTCTCGGAAAGAATTGAGTGAGTATCAAAAACTTTGGAAAAGTCAAGGAGGCAAAGTACTGTGATAAAGACCAAGTCATAACTAATCCTAATGTCATCGAGGATTTTAACCGTATCCGTAGAACAACTGTGGTAAGCTCGAAACCCGACCAGGAACGGTGCAAGAAAAGTATGCAGATCAAGGTGATGCGTAAATTGCTTAGGGAGGACCTTTTCCAATACTTTTGAAAGGCAAGGTAAAATACTAACGGGGCGAAAGTCTGCAACCGAAGACGTCTGATGTTTTTTGGGGACAAGAATGACTTTAGCCAGCTTCCAGTTAGACGGAAAAGTCGAAGGCGTTCTCCAGGAATCAATTATGTGAGTATAAGTACTGATTATGTTGGTAAAGATCATTTTGAGAAACCAGATAGGAATTCCGTCTTCGCCAACAGCATTTGACTCAATACAGCAGATGGTATCAATAACATCAACTTTCGAGACAACCTCTTATTCGAAACCTCCTTGTCGATCAGAAGAGTGTCGATAGTTAGCTGAAGTAGGTGTTCTGTCTGTAGAGTTGGAGAGGAAAGATTAGGTATAAGATTTACAACGTCTCTGTTACCAACACCTACTGAGCGTAAGTTGCTCCAAGGCTTCTTAGCATTCTGGTCTGACCCCAGCTTGGATGAAAAATACCTTTTCTTTGCTAGTCTCGTTATGGAAGTAACAAACTTACGGGATCGACAGAAAATTTCCCAGTTATGATTAGTTGGACAGCCCTTTCACTTAGAGTATAGTTTTTATAGCATTCTGAACATCAAGAGCAAACCATGGACAATTTCTATTGCGAACCACCACTGTTTTTAGTGGAACATATTAAATGAACAAATTAAGAAGTAGAGATTGCAATAGGTCAACTTTATCACCCACATCTGAGACAAAATAACAGCCAAGAGAGAAAACTCGCCTCCATTTGCAGGGTGAAATAATCCACTGAAGCAAAATCTCTAAACTGGAAAGATGCTGGTATAGATGATCATGTTATAGGTGCAAAAAATATTATCATGGTCTGTGACACCCTCCAACGACAATTGATCTTGTAGTAAGACATTCGACATACTCCCAGCAGATTTTTGTCTGTCTACGTTTCCTTATGTTCCTTTTGTTTCCAAAAAACGGATATTCATTCCACAAGGTGCATTAAGCCTTTCGACTCTTACATTGTGTATGAAAAGTCGACGGCACAAATGTACTTGTAGTATTGAACGTCTCAGCAGATGGAACACGTCCGTTTCGGTGCCAAAAGTGGATTTTGGAGTTCGTCAATACGTCTTAGACTGCGATGAAATTTACATCAAAGTCCTAGTTTAAAGGAGGCGCTCTAATTGAACACAATCTATGAATGATATGAACTCCTTTAGAGCCCCTTACCGCGGGAAACCACATGGACACCATGAAAGATCCTTATAAGGACTCACAAATGGATCACCTGAATCATGTCCGCATAAATCACACAATTCCACACACCGGCGTACAAATATCATATAATCAATAAAAGGATTCAACCGATGAATAAAAGTCAGATTCAGATTACTGCTACAAAAAGAGGCAAATTTTATTTGATCCCAGACACAAAGTCAATTGCAGATATCCTCGTATAGTTCATTATCCGTATCATCCCAATTTGCTTTTTATTGCACATTTTATTTGCCTGCCTCTGTATAAATATCCTTTGCCAACAAATATGACAACACCTTCATAAATTATAAAAAAAAAAAAATCCACACGTAAAAGATGTGTCGTTGGATTTTTGAAATGATTTCAAAAATTCCAGCTCAAGACTATTGAATAAATCTTCGCTCCGCTCGAATGATACTGATGGATTCGATATTATCGGATCAACATCAATTTACACGTTTGCTTCAGCTTCTGTCAATCGATACCCGTTCCTGGCTCGATTCCTTTGAGTCCCCGTATATGTGTATTTTATATATCTGCCCGCTTATCCTTTGAATGGTTAGGATAGAAGTAGAACCCGAAAACATGATAATCATGAAAGGAGGTGGTACATGGAATGATGTCACGTAATATATGGTAAGGACATAGAATTCCGAGTGTCAGTAAATGAAGTGAATAATGATATGAGGGCTGAGCGAGAGCCAAAATATACAGGTTGCTGTAGATTTGGCTTTGCTGTGCTTATAAATGAAATATGAACAAACAAATCAGAGAAGGAATTTTGGGAATATTTTATCTTGGCGATATTTTTGGAATTGATTTCGGAATTCACATAATAAATCAGAGAACTCTGCCAAAGGAACCCGCAACCCTCATACTCGTATAATCATTGGCTTGAATTTTTTGATTGACTTTCAATTCAAACGTCATTTGGTTTCGTGTTCACTCAGGTGTGCCTAGATTGCTTCGCAGGGTATTGAGAGTGTTTCTGGGCTAAGATGCCGCAGGTGGATAACTCAATCTTTTCTATGGACTGGATTTTGATTGATTGTTAGTCTGATTGATTTTGGTTACATTGAAAGTGTGTTCTACGTTGAAAGAGAACAACTGTGATAACGAACTTTTTGAAATGATTGTAAAGCCGGTGAGAACCTTCTTCAACGAGAATATGATCTTTGAATCCAATGAGAGCCAGATCAGATTACGAAGAGTTCTTCTCATATAAATCGATATGCTCGAACAGGGCTGGGTGCATGAAAACAATGAAGATTTAAGTCGCTCTACAATTCGCAGCATATTTTTTGAATATACATATTTATTTTATGCACAGGACTTTAAGCTCTTTTTAACAAGAAAATCCTACTCAAAATCGGAATATTTGAACAGCTTACTCAACGTTGCTTATGGCTTACTTGTGATGAAAATCAACAAAAGGATCAGCTACTCCTGAAATGCAAATAGGCTTTTAAGCCTAGCCTGATTAAGAGCTGAGCAGTCTAAAGAAGAAAGCCTTAGAAGAATGCCCCAACCTGACAAAAGCATATATGTGGTAGCTGTCCAACGAATTAGTGTAAATGTTCTGTTGACTAGTTTGGCACAAAAACGTTGATAAGAACTAGTTTCGGAACTTTCTGTTCCCATTCCGCCTTTCAAAAAGTGTCTCAAGCAGTTTCAGAAAAACTGCAATAAGACTACACGAGATCGACAGCTCTAGTCAACATGCTTTGCTGGTCATTCATCAGATTGCTCAAACACTCTTTGCTATATGTAAAAAAGGAATAAGGAAATAAAACTTCTGTGGAAATAAACATCATCAAGGATCTCTGTTTGTATTCCAAAGCTACAAATGAACGAAACGTGGAGTGATTCCGCTCCTCCATAATTTGTATTTGAGCCTTGATGCAAAAACTTTACGTTGGATAGAACATCCAGAGACGAGGATCTTCGTGAAGCATGGTGAAGCGATTTATAACTACTGACGATACTTTGATTTTGAGACAAAATAATTGGGATGCCGGGAAATTGTAATGATAGATTACCAGGACAAGTGGCACTGATGATCATCAATCAATTTCTAAATTTCTAAAAGATTAAATGTTGGTTAAGAACACATAGCCCAGGTCATACGAAAATAATAAAGAATGCGAGAATTCCGAGACAGAGACTGTATCACACCTATCCTAGACTTCGAATCGGGATACAAAATACTGATCCCAGATAGGGATGACTGGACGAAAGATATAGTCAGAAAATCTGCCAATCTGAAAGTTTACATGGACGGTTCCAAAACAAACGAAGGCACCGGACTCGGAGTATCTACTTCTCTCTGTCCCTTCGATTGCCCAACCACTACATTGTATTCCAGGCAGAAGTTAATCCAAAAAAGACAAGTACACTCCTAAGCCTTAACAGAAATATAATGAGCAAGGTCGTAGGAATTTTCACAGGTCACTGTATCATGGGCTCACACGCATTAAGAATGGGAGCTCCCCATACCGAATTTTGCAGGAGCTGCAGGGACGAGGAACAAGTAAAAGCTTACTACACTACCCAGGCACCTGTCCCGCCCTCGCAAAAACGAGGAAAATCACGCTATGAAGCTCTCTCTCTCTACAGAGACCACTTGGATACCAATCAGGTATTTCTAAGGTATTAGTTAGTCCCCTGGCTAATGAGGAATCGGGCTATAAATCATCGGTAAGTGATAACACAATGGACCCAAATAGAATCTAAGTGGGCACAATTGTTTCAGATGTGACAATCACACCTACCTACCTAAATGTTGTGAGACTGGGACTACCAGCAGAAAGGAAGGTTTATGGAGATCGAAAAAGACGACCACAGAGGAAGATCTTTTTTTTGGTGCCTGAAAGTCGTCGGTATGGGTTCAATACGATCCATGTCGAGCTACAATAAATGTAGTTTCGTCAAACGAAGTGGGGAAAAGGCTCATAAAAGCGAGACTTAGGCCACTCATGCCAGTGCTGAAGCCGGATTTTCTAATCGGAGTCAGAGAACAGATTGCTCCGTGCTCAGGAGCATCTTAATTAGACTGAAGACATATAGAACAATGTTATCTTTTCCGACGAATCAAAGTTTAAACTGCATGATGGGGATATTTTGTATGAGTAGAAAGACCGAGCTCTGAATGCATCTTACGGATGCCCCCCCAACCTGAAGCTGGATAGTCTAAGCAACTGCAGAAGTTTATCTATGGGTTCTGGAAAATGAATTTGAGCCTTCTGCGCTGGAGCTTTTTGGTGACATTTACGATTGCTCATTGCCATTCAACCAAAATTGTAAGTTAGAGTTTTAAATAAAATTGAACTTAAAATAACTTTTCCGTTTTTTGTTGTCCTGTATTTCTTACGTTAAAAAGGAAATCGAAGAAAATTATGTCGTTGTATTAGTTTGGCCTCCCTTCAGTCCAGATCTCAATCCAATTGAAAATATCTGGTCAGTAACAAAATTTTAGGTTGCAAAGAAGCATCCAAAGTAAATTGTTCAATTCAATTATCCAGATCTGGAACACCGTTCCTGCATCCACATGGAAAAGCCTATTTGAGTCAATGCTACGAAGATGTGCAGTTGTAACAAAAGTAAGAGGTGGTTCAACAAAGTACTGATTTGATAAAAATTGTTTCTGAGAGGCAATAAAACAAAAACAAAAACACTGCACCATTAAACCACTTTCCTTTAATCACTCAAAATGATTCAGGTTCCCAAAAAATCCAAGCCCATTTTTCGGTCTAACAACTTTTTGAAACGATTGAAACCGCATTAGAAGTCTTTAGTTATTGCAATAAATTTGACACTTTTGACACAGTATAAATCAGTATAAATCTATTTATGTGTCTGTGTCTCCTTTACGCCTGCACCGAATTTGATGAAATTTTGCATGTGTTTGAGCCGACTTTCGGATAGATAAGATTCACCTGTTAATATTTTTTCATGAATAATTGTCCTATAAGCCTTTTGAATAATAAATAACCTTATGAGAATAATTCATAGTTATGTTATTCATGCATCATAGTTGGCGCTCATATAACTTAAGTCGTTACGTCTAACCAAAATAAATGTAAAACTCAATGTCATATTCCACTTAGTGTATAGTTAATCGAAAGATTCGAAGGAACCATCAGACATGTCAGTCTCTGTCGGCTCCGCCAGTGTACATATTTTAAATGACTAACTCAAGTTTTGTATAAAATCGATAAACCATTCAAAGGTTCTAAAAAAGAAGGCATAGGAATCAGCTTCCAAACCAAACTCAATAAAATATTTACATATTTTTGTAGCTTGCGAATAGATTCAACTTGAATTATGGTACATCGTTTTTCATTGACAGATAACAGAGTCCAGCAAAAACCCAATCGGTTCCTCACTGAGTTAAGGATCTATCCATTTGGTATACACGGGAAATCAGATGTCATAGAGACGCTACGACACTGACTTAAATTACTCACAAAGTCGTGATAATCCCACGGTCTTTCTTTCGCATTTGAATTAGGAATCTTTGGTACAGAAATCCGACTCACGAGCCTTTAAATTACACCTAGTTTTATATTTAGATGAAGAGACTTTTTTTCCCTGAACTCCTCTTTGGGCACACATGGGTTAATGAAACTCGCTAGAGTGGAACAGTAGAATGTTACTTCAATGTTTAGTGTGGCCCGCGGTATATGCCTACATTTCCTTGGTCTAGAAGTACAACTGTATCCTTCCAATATTTCATCGATACCTTGACTTTTGAGGCACCTCCCTTTCATTCTTACCGACAGCACGTGTATTTTTTTTTTTTAATTTTTTTCCTCTCAAGTGATAATGACTACCATTACAATATATTTCGAATAGTGGTTCGAAGCTCGGAAGTGCCTATTAATCGGAGGATGTGATATCGACTAATTTACATTCGTTCGATTCGCAGAATTTCTTTATTATTTGAAGATTAATTCAGCATCCAGTGGTGGAAAAGAAGAAAGGACAACGCTAATTTGAAGTTCGACTGTTCGTTATTAATATGTTCCCAATGGCAAATGGTGGTTTGATTTTCTCAAGAATTTGGACCAGCACTAAAGGAGTCTCAGCCCAAAAGTTTGTTTTGTATGTTCGCAGGCATAATCCAAATTGATTAAATAAACTGTTCGATCAATGACGTAGCTCTTCACATTCTTTCCGTCTACGAAAACTTCTTTCACACAACCAACCAGCAGAGTCCTTTGGCATCTCTTAGATTTAATCAGATATCATGCCATACGATAGCCTTGATACCTTTACCTTTTACAACTTTTCTCATTTAAACAAAACAAAAAACAGGATTCCACGTAAAAACAAGTTTCCATGAAAAACTTCCCCTTTTCCGGATGAACTTATTCACAAACTTCAAGTTCTATGCAAAGAAGTCAGTTATTAATTAACATCTTCAATCCCGAAGATTTACATCTGCGGCAGAACGCTAATCCATGGCGCCACCATTATTCTAATGGACCTGATGAGTGCGAATAGTTCTCGGAGAAGCCCGAAAGCCATTAGTTTCGAGGAAATTTAAGAATTTGTTGTGCCAAGTTGTTAAATGCATTTATCATCTCACGAGGATACTTTTGCTCTGCCATCTTAGCCGCAGGTGATTAATTTTTGAGAAACTTTTTCATCCCTCGGAGTAAAACAAAATTTTGAACCAAGCAATTATTCTTATGGCTAGAGTTATGCTTACTTTTGTGGGGGTTATTCGAATTTATGTAATTTCTTCACATTATAGTTTGCAAAGTAATTCAAATCTCTAATCAAGGAGGGAAGCTCGTTTAAGCAAATCATTTATTAAGGGTAAAGCATATTATTTCCGAAGTTTGCAGCCAACAGATGGCAAAACTGCTCAATCAAATGGAATAAACAAAGGCATGGGAACCACTTAGGGAGGTCTGCAGACATAACCCTATTCATTTCGTTTATTCATTTGTCGGAACGATAAAAGCCAGCCTAAAAAAGGGCACAATGGACAATTGTCAACAGCTCGGGTCAAGTACACTTGACTAAACTTAAAGTACACACGCCACACGGCATGGACGGAGTAACACCTTTTAAGGGTTCCGTACGCAAAGGGTGTGAACGGAATCAAATTACTGAGGCACCTCTGCCGGCCTTCCGTCCGTCACAGGGCTGTATCTTCGCAACCGAAATATTCACTTGTAGTTTTTACAGAATAAATGCAACTTGGGTCGCTATATAATAAAAATAATATAGAGGTTCAAATAAAAGAGGGGGTTCTCATGCAGGCATTTTAATTTTTTGTTTGTTTAAAAACCTGTGCTGTTAAATATTTTACGGCGGTACGGAACCCTTCTGTACATGAGGAGCTACATTAACGTCTCAATGTCTTGCTTGCACTTTAGTCACAATTTACATCTTAAAATGACTGGATGAAGGCGTACTTTGTCGCACATCAATGGAACTTAAGTCCATAGAAGGTCACTGGTGTGCTGATGATATTTTTGTCATTCGCAGAGTCTATGTGGGGGCTTGGAGAGTGCACTCAATATAGTCAGGACTTGGTGTCTTTTGCACGTATTATTTGTCGTCGCATTGATCTCTGTAACCAGAACTGCTTTCGGCAGCAAGTAGTTGGACCAATGCACTCTGGTTAGGTAGATGAATACTTTGCGGGTCCGAAAACGTGACACGATAGCCAGATAAACGTTTTCTTTTCCCAAGAATGTACCTGATTGTGGACTAGTTTCAAGTCCAATCAAGACCATCCTTCGCTGGCAGAAAAGCCCATTTGCAGCGTGCTTCTTTGCTGATGTCCGAACTTAAAGACGACTAAAAAAAGTTAAAAGAAATCAAATGGAGTTGAGTCTTGGGAGGTTGCTGTTTCCGAAAGTCGATTCGCAAGTCACTGCTGACTATGCTTCAAGATAAATGACATCAGAGAAGCGTATCGCTCTAAGCTCTTCCCGTTCTGTGTCAGCCCTTTTTGACCTTTAACACCGCACTCTGCATTGCTCTTAACGCAGGAGTAAGCCGGCTGAAGTAAATACTCTATATGTTCACAGATTTGGCAGATATCCGTGAAAAATGTTAAGCATGGTCATATAGGACTTCAACGCCCAATAGGTAAAGTGATTCTCTTACGGTTTTTTTCTTCATTTCGGTATTCTTTCGAACTTTTCCGCGAAGAAACAATCAGAGCAGGTCGATTCAGGGTTTCAGTCTGACTGTTCGACGAGCAGCCACTTTTGACAGCCTTGAAAAAAGACGAAAGACTAGCAACTGGAGCCAGGAAGCTAGCCAGGAAGGGTGAAACTAAATGCGTTAATGGAATAGGAGCGCAATTATCCACAGAGAATTCATCTTGAACTGGAACAAAAACAGCTAGCGGCAAGTTCAAATCAACAGTGATAGATCGGCCCGATTCGGTCAGCTTCATGCTACAATCGAGACAACATCGTCATCTAGCGCGATTGAAGGTTTTAATATTCCTGTATTCTTAAACTTTTAAAGGTTCACATGTGCGGTTTTGTTAAATCTGTCGATGGATCTGAAATAAGCTTTAAAATGAAACCACCGGCATTTAAAACTTTTCATTGCTAAAAGAGAAAGGCAATCAATGGGACAATCTCAATAGTAGTGCTAGTGCCTTTTTACAACTTCTCGGCAATTTCTTCCTCTACTGATTAATCCTAATGTTATGAATTGTGCGGGCAATGAAACGCGGTTTCATACCCAAAGAGTGCCAACGGAATCCTTTTTCGGACTGTCTGTCCATCCGTTCGCCTATTCGAAATCATCATTTGCCATAAGTCTTGTTGGTAGATGCGACAATAGTACAAAAAGAAGTTGTTTTGTAGACCAGGTGGAGCACCCAAACCTCGTTGAGATAATAAGGGCTTTTAGGTTGAAAACATCAATCAAGCAGCACTTAAAGCCTATTGACCATCATTCGCTTCGTACGTTCGCTGAAGGGTCTGAAAATCAATTGGAAGTTGAAATTCATTTCGGGCTTTATTGGTATTGTGAATAAGCAAAATTGCCGCTTTTAGTGAGTTCAATCCTCGGCGAACTCTCCAGACCTCATAACATCCTGAAAATGTCAGTGTTTCGCATGCTTAGTGCTTGGAATAAGTTCTACAACTAATTATTTAGAAAGCCATTTGAGGCGCGCATAATCTCAGAAAAGGGGCCTGACAATTGGCCGATTTGGTCATTGGATTTGACTCCTTTGGATAACTTTATGCGAGGCTATGTAAGGTCAATGGTGTGTGCTCACATTCAAGCTACATTTGGCCAAGTTATTGTCAAAATAGCCGGGCATGGCTATGCTAAAAAAGAGTAATAAAAAATGACCTGTATACTGGTCATGCCATTTTCTTTACGATACATATTTTTATCTATATTCTTGACGTGTAAACCTTTTAAGCACTTTTAAAGCTTCTCATTTGAGTCCTTCAACCCTCTTGCAAATCTGAGATTGTTGTTATTCAGTGTATATTGTTTCGATAATAACATGGGTCTCGTAATTATGAAACGTTTTGACAAAATTCTCAAACCTCAATAAACCAGAAACAAAATTCTCCTTTCATGCGTAACAAAAGTGCTTTGTTTGACGGAAACCCTGTGGCAGCTTCACTGTAACAGGCCTCGAAATTGGAATATTTGTTATAATTTTTTTTTCTTCATGCACACGCATGTTGCACACAAAACTGCGGTATTTTGATTAATTAATAAATAAAACTAAATCACTGATTAAGTTATTCTACAGCTGTTTCACAAAATTTAATTGTATCTCACGGCTGATTACTCATTCAATTATTGGCTCAAAGCACCGTGCAAAAACGTCCAAATTAATTGGATTCAGATGCTGCACCGCACATCCTGTCTGAATTATTCCATAAACAAATAAACGCATATGAGTAAATTTTTTTTATGTTTAAATATATTCAATTAAACTGCTTTCGCATTCATGTCGGACAGTTTTACTAGAATTTTATTTGAAAAAATGCCAAATAATAATTCTGAAATTCTGACAGAATGGAAAAAATTCAGCAGTTTCAGCAGAATGCTGGCATTTTTACGAGTACATCATTTGAAAAAATGCACATAACGCTGAATGTGTATGGAGGCCAATTAAATTTTAGTAGAATTGCAGAGAAATAATCGGATGACGTTGACGGGAGGGCTTTCTATGAAAATCGCAAAAAAAAATAAATATATGCATTTGACAAGTACGTTTAGATAGCAAAGGATGAAAAAAAACTTTTTTTTAACAAGAATTACTTTGCAGATCGCACAAGAACCATGTCAAGCTGAGATGGAAGTTTTACTGAAAATCATTTCATAATGAAAAGACTTACGCTACCGTTCAAACGTTCCCGGACTGCACAACTTGTCAGCGAATAATACGAAACTCCTGTTGGTATATTTTCATATTCAAAGTTGACAGCTTCATCAAAACCTTATTAAACGAGATAAATGAACAAATTCATTGGAACTATTCATAAAGGGACTTCTTCTTTGACGAAACTTCCGTCTCTTATTTCAAACACTCTTGCAAACAATCGAGGCATTCTATCAATCAGAGTCTTTAGAGTTTCCAATCTTTTTGCTCTCAAAGATTATTTTTCAATGACGGTTTCATGAACCACAAGGTTGGTTGTTTTTTTTTTTTTTGTTTCTTCAGATTTTGCAGTGTTCCTTGCTGTTCTTCTAATTCAAATTTGCTTGCCAAGGTTTGAGGAATCCACATTTCCTAAATGTGCATTAACAACGGCCTTCTTTTGAAAAACACGATGTTAAGGTGCGTAAGACAATATTTGCCTATGTTTGTACTTGTTGATGATTTCATAGATTCGGATGATGTCTACAAAACCAGCTGAAGACTCCTGCGAAACCAGTGTCATGCTTGGCTGTTGAGACATCACGTCTACGAAGCATCCATTCTTCAGCAGACCGCCAAACGTAAGCTTCGACTGTTCTGTTAATCAGTCAGTTGCTATCAAATTATGATGCTGTTTTTCTTATTCTAACAAAATTCCTTCATTTTGAGGTTATAATAAAGTTTTCGTGCTGCCATCGAACCGTGGTAGCCGGCTGCTGTTGTTACTGATAATTACTTTGACTTTGAACAGTTTCCTAATTTGATGGTCAGATCCAACAAAAATTCGGCCCTTCATAAATGAGTCGATGAGTTCTTAAAACATGAATGGTATTGAACTTCGATGACACAAGCTTTTCTGAAACAACTCTTAACAATTTTTTGCACTTATAGTTTAGTTTAAGTGTTGAACTTATGGCTTTGACTCGCGGAGTACAAATTGGCAAACAGCTTTAAATTTAGATAAATACTAATTTTTTCCAAAAAGAACCTGAGTCGATTTTTTAGAAAATTTTGTTGAATAAATCTCAAGGGGAGTTTTGAGGCTCTAGGTCGTTTTAGGTCTTGATATCCTCAAGCCATTAAGTAAGACGTTTTAATTTCTCTGAAAGGCAGTATGGCTTGCATATTTTTTAAGTAAATAGATTTAGAATAGACGTTCTACTCTACTATTTTTTAAAAAATATCCTTCATTATTTTTGGAAGAATGGTCAAGTACTGTGACGCTAAACATCTGGTAGGGCATCGAAATGATCGATTTGATGAAAAAGTCGGCTCCATGAGTAAATTTTTTTTTGCATAAACACTATTTTTACATTATTGTAAAAGGCCGAACTGATGTTGGCTCTCATTACTGAACTTATTATTTAATTTGCATTAGCATAAACCTAATCGTATAACAATATAAATTTAAATTATGAATAAACAGAGAAAAAAAGGTGGAAGCAAAAGAACTCATCTAAATTAATATTTTTACAAAGAATCTTACAACTTAAGACAATAAAACAAACCAAAAACAAAAAACAAAAAACTCAACCTAACTTAGACTAAGTGCCAGCTTCTCCCAATCTAGCCACCAGTATTTTTCATGGTTTGACCTCTCGTCATTATTTATATCTCTATCAGGTACGCTCATTCAGTATCTCCAGCTTAAGGTACCATCCTCCGAATGTGTAGGCACACAGAGGATTCTTTTGTCAGTGGCCATTCTAGCAGCATGATATTTAATAGGAATGTTACAAGAGTCAGATAAGTAACCATATGCATCCAGGTATAAAAATGCCTCAGGACGTATCCTTCCACTTTCCAATGAATTCTAGGATACTCAGGGTTAGGATAAAACAACCCCAAAATGAGTTCATTCTCAGTAACATTCGCTGACCGTGCGAAATGATTCTTCGCAAGATCCAGGAAAAAATTGTCAATTCTACATACCAAATAGACATACCGGAAGTATCCAATAGTCTTTTGTTAGAGACGTAATGCCAAAAGTCGGAATTAGCGCTTTTATATAATCCCGTGCGAGCTCGTAGGTATTTTCGGTCGAAAATAAATTCTGAATTTTTCCATATAAGACGGACAAATCCATCCACCATACTAGACTCGCATATGTCAAAATTGGACGCACAAAGGCATAGTAGCTAATTATCTCCACATCGGGTCTTAGAAAGCTTTTATTAACTGGGTATTTATACGTTCGTTATGGTACAAAAATGTATCCAAATCGACACCCAAATATCTTACTACACGCTTCGATTCTACTGATGTTGCGAGTGATCCGTCAACGCCCATCATTACTCGTCCCTTGCTTGCAGCATATTGCAATGATAGGGTCTGGACAGACGAGATGAATTCAAAATGGGTGAAAACCGATCTCACACTACTTCCAGCACGCACGGGATGATATTTTCGAAGAAAAAAACTGTTGACATAAATCTCCCTCCGTTGTATTCGAATTTTATTCAGTTGTGTATTTTCATCCTCGTTCAATAATCAAAAATAGAAGGCTTAAGATTTTAGTCCATTTCATACTGCAGACTTCACTTCCTTTTCGCTCAAACCCGTTTTTTTCTGAATAAAGTCATCTTGTGTATTCAGGCCCAAAAAGTCCATCAGCTACCGGCGTCCGCCAATCGTGTCCAATTACGCAATGAACGATTAAGCACAAACGACGAGGTACATTTCAATTCACAAGGTGACAATTACGGCGGACGAATCTACGGAGCTCACTTTTTCGAGAATGCCATTGGTCACTGTTACTCATGAGCGTAAGAGAGAAAGAAAAGCGATGAACTGAATTAGAGGACGCGTGTTTCCAACGTGACGATGAAGCCGCGGAAACAGCTCTCTAGGAAGGGAACATTTTTAAGGATACTGAGTCGCTATTACTTTGTGTTGATCTGAAAAATAGTTTGATTTAACCTCTCCAAAGATATTTTTTTTAGTTTTTTTTTCAAGCCACCGTCTATGCTCTCGTAGAGAATATCCCACAAAAGAACTTCATGATAAAACGATTGTTAATGCGGTCATAAGAGGCCAAATGGCATCTACTGGAGCAAGAATGAAGAAAAATCTTAAAGCCCAAAATGGTGAAACTATTTTTACTCAGAAAGCGTTCCACATAAGAACTAATGGATTCGTCGCGACTTGAATAACTGGGTAAAGCCTTCTTATAATAAGCTTAAATGATGAAATGACGATCTTTTAAGCCATACACGTTTTAATACTTTCACTTGTGGTTCGCTAGTGAAGCTTAAGAAAGTCACAGTTTGGAGCTTAAAGCCATCATCGTTCTTGAAGGCTCCCTAAATCGACAAACAGAACCTTCAGATAATATAAGATTAAAGCTTCCTTTTAATTGGTACCAAAAAAGTCACATAGCAACCTGACTTTGCCTCGCTGCTTGACAAAATCAACAAAGTCCTAAAACATCGAAGAGAAGCGCTTCTTTAGACAAATTGGCAGCAACGTCTCAAGTCGAAGAGTATGAGTATGCATGTTAAATTGCTGAGAATTCACATGTGGCTTTGAATTTCCACACCCTCCCATTTCAAGGGAGGGTCCTGCGAAAGGAACCATTTTATTGGGTTGACAACTAAGGAATTGCGGATTTCACTCATAGATGGCTTTGGTTGAATTTTTAGGTTTGCTGACGTAATCGAAATGTCAAACACATTTTATTTTTTAATAGTTGGTACTTCAACTGTCAATCAGAAAAAAAAAGTTTGATCGGGTGTGTAGTTTTTCTTTGGCGTCTGGGTTGTGCTGTTTATGGTGACGAAGCTTCAAAACAACGGCAGTGTCAAAATTGGTTTGCCAAATTTCCTTCTGGTGATTTTAAACTCAAAGATTAAAAACGCTCTGGTCGTTCAGTTGAAGTTGATGACGACCCAATTCAAGCAACTATCGATTCGGATCGTCAGAGTACAACACGTGAGATTACAGAGAAGCTTCATGTATCACATGCATGCATTGAAAAACGCTTAAAGCAACTTTGCTTTGTACGAAAACTTGATGCACGCGTTCCTCATGAACTGAAAAAAAATCATTTAACACAACAGCATTAACATCTTCGATTTGTTAAAGAAACGTAATGAAAATGATCCATTTTGAAAACGATTGATAACTGGTGATGAAAAATGGGTTGTTTACAACAATGTCAATCGGAAAAGATCGTGGAGCAAGCCAGGTGAACCAGCTCAAACAACTTCAAAAGCTGATATTCATCAAAATAAAGTTTTGTTATCAGTTTGGTGGGATTACAAAGGAATTGTCTACTCTGAATTTATACCATCCAATCGAACGATCAATTCAGATATCTACATTGAACAACTAACAATGCAGTTGAAGAAAAGCGGTCCGAATCGACAATTCGAAAAAGTGTTGTATTCCATCATGACAATTCAAGGCCACAAAGATCTTTGGTCACTCGGCAAAAATTATTGGAGCTTTGTTGGGATTTTTTGCCACCTCCACCATATAGTCCTGACCTTGCACCATCTGATTACTTTTTATTTCGATCTTTGCATAACTCCTTGAATGGTAAAAATTTCAATAATAATGATGATGTCAAATCGTACCTGGTTCAGTTTAAACCAGAAGATAAAAACCAGAAGCTTTAAGAACGTGGAATAATGATGCTGCCTGAAAGATGGCGAAAGGTGTCTTTTATTTTCTAAACAAATCCGCAATTACTAAGTTGCCAACTTGATATAAGACCTTCACTCGCCGTCTATCTGTCTGTCACAATACATAAACATATGCATGTACTATGGTTGCTATAACAACAAATAATATTAGGTTTAAATTAAAGAAAATCCACTCACAGAAAACATAAAATGGTGGTATGGAATCCTTCGTGTGCGCAATTGACTTTATTTACCAACTGGGGTTCGTTCGACGCACCCAGAAGAACATTTTAAAGAACCATTTTCTGAATAAGCAAAGAATATCAGCCAGAACAGTCCCATTTGCAGAGCAATTAGTTGAGCTTTTCTCCTTGAATGAGATATCAACTGCACCTGCATCTGCATTGTAATCTCAATACTTGGCTTCATTTTTTCCCTTGCATGATTCCCAATACCGCCGGCAATATGACCAGCACCCATTTAATGTTAAGGGCAGCATCTGGCATTGATTTGAAGTCATGAATCGGCTCAAATCTTTCATACTCTGGGTGCGATTTATTTTTTTCTCTCGCTTCTATCATCCCTTCGTTATTGAATACAAAGTCCTTTATAACCTTCATTCACATCTGTTCGGTTTCCCCTTTTCGCCATTTCTCACTGATATGGTTAATCTGCGGTTAACTATGGTTCCTTTTCATCTTTCTTTCTCGGATCCTTAATTTATCAAATGAACCAGCTGTTAAGCTTGGCACTCGATGGATATTCACTCGTCCTTGTGGTTCCGATTTCAATGCATACACATGTACATATGTATGCCTTCATTATTTGTGATTAGTTACGTGCTTTAAGATTACTTATCTGAGTGGATCTGTATTGACAAGATCAGGACAGCCTTCAGCTTAGCTCCCAAATGCAAACTTTATTTTGAAAGCTTAATTTAACTTGTCAATGATTATAACGAAAAATCAATGCTTATTATTTGGCCTACTTTCCATCATGTCCCCACCTCCCCATTTCTAATACAAAACAAAATCCATTGTCCTAGATTTTTATATCCTTTGTGATTGTGGTATTTTCTGTGGTCATTGGTCTCGCTGGGATTGACTGGTCGATAGATACAAAGTGCTTAACTTTCTCAAGTTAATGCTGCTTCGTTCGTATGATGTCTAATTTCGTGAAAGTCAAAGGCATGTTGTCAGCAAAAGTTACTGATCCAAACTAGGTAAACCCCACATCAATGGCCTTTGTGTAGCCTCCGCCTTGGAAAGAAGCAAAAAGATTAATGGCGGCGGCGACAGACTAAATCATCCTTCGAGTCTTTTTCTTTTTTATCATTAAGAATTCACGTCATATCTCATCGTTGTATCCTTGAAATGTAATTTAGTCATAAATGTTTCTTGATATGAGTACTTCGTGGAAGCATTGTGGATGACATCGACATCGTGTTCTTTCGAGAAGACGGCCGACATAATTGTTTTGCTAATTATTTCGACTAAGAAACCTACTTTTCTGCGCATTATTTTTCTCTTTTAATTAGAACTCGTATGTAATTGTATCTCTGTGAAGGTCCTTAAGTTTGATGAGATTTCTTAACAGCGTGCGTTGCAATATTTACTTTTGCACAATCAAAGTGTTCAACCAATTATTTCTTTTAAAAGTTCGTAGCTCCCTGTCGTTGACATGTCATGAATGGAAGTAAAATCTACGAGTATTGTTTGTTTCAAAAGTACCCAACCTATTTTTATTTAAAGGCGTCTAGTAATTACTAAGAGAGAGCACCTAACACCAGACGATGAAGTATTTCACTCATCAAATTTAGAAAAAGTTGGTTTAGCTCCATTAACCTGAAGACAACAAAGGTACGATTACGAGCTTAATTTTGAAATACAACAGAGTTGTTTTGGTTTGGAGCATTAAGTAAAACATCTGCCAAGTTTTATGGGACGAAGACATCGAGGGATATCTCTACTTTACGACGGTAGCGACATTCTATCCAGCGCATTATATGAAACCTTCAAATTGGCCAAAGAATTTAAATAAAACAATCAAAACCGCATATGGCTGCATTCTTCGTACTGAAATTGTACAAAGCGATGGCCGCATTTCGGATCCTGGTTAAATGATCCGGTCGTGTCGCCCGATGCTTGAAAACAAGCGATATACTGAGCAATATTCAAAACCTGCACAGGATTTCCGCGCAAGGCCAATTTTCAACATGGAACGGCGTCCTTTCTCAAGGCTGTACTGGCGCTGGGATACGCTAACGATATTGATATAACTCATGCCCAAAGTAACATCATTATACGTCGTTTGGAGGAGACGCCTGATTGTTGTTTTATACGTTTTATCAGCTTCAATGAAGATTCAAATTTTAGTAAAATTATTTGAGAGGGGAAATTTTTAACAATACGGAAAAATGAATATAATTTAGATATCTGCTCAGATTGTTCATTTTTGTATTATAAAGGGTCTTCCAATAGGAACTTCCAAACTTTGACAGTTGATTGCGGACATATTGTTGAAGCTTCATCTTTCAAATTACCTGTCTGATATTAAGTGTCTTTTGCCAAATCAAATAATAAAATTGTTTTATCAAAATGGACGTTCTGTTCAAGATCCCTATAATCGTCCTTCCGAGAGGACTTTTCGTAGTATGATGGATAAATTTCAGTCCACTGGTTCAGTCAACAGTAAGATCTGCTGCTGTCCATGAGAGTTTGCAGGAGAACCCGAGACAGTCGAATTCGCGTCGGTCACAAGAACTCAGCCTCTCGCTGACCACAACTTGGTGAATTTTGCATCGTGATTTGGTCCTGCACCCGAACAAAATTCCCGACCATAGACAACGACGTGTGTTCGCTGAATGGGCTCTGGAGCAGTTGGAAGCTGATCCTTATTTTCATCGAAAAATCATCTTTAGCCCCATTCTGAATGAATGGGTAGGTCTACAAATAAAATTGGAGAATTTGAGACGATAACAATCCATACGAGATCCAAGACCATCCAATACATGCTGAAAAAGTCATTGTTTGGTGAGGATTTTGGGCTGGCGGCGACAACGGGCCATATTTTTTTGAGAACAACGTTGGCCAGGCCATCTCCGTCAACGGTGAACCGGTCAATGTTTATCAATTTCTTTTGCCCCTTTTGCGATCATATGGACACCAACGACATGTGGTTTCAAAAGGATTGCACTACGTGCCGCACAGCTCACGTTGAATTGGAAATTGGCATGATAATCTCACGAGGAGGCGATGTGAATTGGCCACGGATAACGTGCGATTTGAACCCGTTCGACTTTTTTCTGGGGGTTTCTGAAGTTGCAGGTCTATGCGAATAAGCCAAAAACGAGCGATATTATTTGACCTTAAAATGAACAAATAATATTGTTGATATCTTACACACCATTTATTCTATATAAATTAAAAGGTATTCCTCTTTACGTCTAAGTAGAAAAGTCGCTGTCTGGTCGTCGTCTTGTGATACCGTACTAGACTGTTGTCTAAACAATGTCTTGAAAAATGCAAATATTATCTACAGAATCTTTCGTCAACGATAAGCAAAATTAGTTTGATTTGAATTTAACATTTTGTTCTTGAAATCAATTTAAAAATTATTTTTTGTTCACATTTGACAAATTTGTGTATTAAAGTTAAAATATAAAAAACATGCCATTGAATCTATTTAATAAATTGTTTTTGACCGTTTAAGCAGGTTGACGAATCTAGTCGATCATCAACTTAAGTTACCAAATTGGTCACCTTGAAATTCAACTGGATCTTGAAATTTCTCTAAAATCATTTACTTTAACAGCTTGATTCTTACACTGAATTAAAAAGTGGTTTGCCTTTGCGAAAAGATGTATAACATTATCGTACGTTCTTTCGTTGTTTTTTAATAATATTTTTTCCATTTTAAGCCAAGTCTTCAGAAAATTGCCCCTCCCAATCAAGAAAATCTCCCATATGATTTTTTTCTTGTTTTGGTTTTGTCCTAGCCTTTTGTCGTATCTCATTTAAATCACCCTGTATATAAGAGCTTACGGAGGAGCACAGCGCTGCAAGCATTTTTATATAAGTAACATTGACTTTATGCCATTCCAATACCCTAACAGAAGTGTCTAATTAAAGAAGTCCTTTTCGGCTTAGTATTCGATCGGAAAGGTTTGAAAGACAATTCACTCAAATTGGATCGAACTTCTGTACCAAACTCCTGAATTGGAAACTACCTTAAAGTTGAGGGGACAAATAGTGACGCAAGGTCCTTAAAAGAAGCGGACTTCTTCACATCGTGAGGCTGCCGTTTCGTGTAATACTTATCATAAGTAAGAAAGAAAATCATTCATAACGCTTGTCCCTTATCGACAATCAGAACTTTGTATTGCCATTGGACTGGAACACAACGAAATGACTGAAGGCTATTTAAATCTAATGTTTCATAGTTGTACTCTCAGAGAAGAAAATTTAAATATACACACGAATATATATATAGCAATACAAAATATGTTGAAATACAAAAAATAGAATACGTTTACATATCGAAAAGCTCGACATTATTATGTTAAAGATGAAATAATGAGGACCTTTATTTCAAATGCTTAATAATAATAATGACAGTAATAAATTTGTTGGAGTTTACTTCCCTAGAAGTAAGAAATCAAGTCAAATGCGTGTACACTGATTTCAGTAAGCTTTCCCATAAGCTAATTGCTTTTAAAATGAAATGCCTTAGTTTCCCATTATCTTTCGTGGAGTGGATATGCTCGTATCATGACGGCAGAACGTGTAAAGTTTTGTTTAGGGGATCGACCTCTTATGCAATAGACTCTATCTCAGGTGTGCCTCAAGGTAGCCACCTTGGTCCTCTTTTATTCATTCTAACAATTAACGATGTTGTAAGTGTGCTCAAGAACTCAAACGCTCTAATTTATTCCGATATAAAAAAATGTAAGTGTATCCACAATCTATCCGACTGCAGCGTTTTCCAGGATGACCTTAATACTTTTGCAAATTGGTGCTTCAATAATTGTTTATCATTGAACATATCGTAATATTTAAGCATGTCCTTTTCGAGGAGCCTTAATCCTCTCTCATCTGTGTACACCATTAATAGTGCTGGCCAAAGTAAAACTGACAAAGGACTTAGGTGTACAATTCGCTCCAAATCTTGACTTCTAAATTAATATTGGGAAAATATGATAGCCAAAACAAGCAATACCCTCCTTGGCTTCATCAAACAATAGCCTCCTTGGTTTCATCAAGCGGTGGAGTAAAGAATTTTCATGTTTTATTTGTTTATGTTAAGTAACAACTGAGTATCATACTGTGAGTAACACTGTCACTTGCAATGCTTGTTTTATAAGCAATACTGATACATTAAAAAAAAGATATTTAAAACATAAAGAAATACAAAGCAAAAAATACTTCCGAATAATAATATCCATGAAATCTGTCACCAAAAAGTGTGAGAATGAGGCAAATTAAAAACATCTCAAGTCATGCATCGTTCCTTGAAACAATCAATTATTTACATCTTCCTTTCCAGGCGAGAACTTGCTGATGTGAACACAGGTTCCATTCGATGTGGGCGACTCCAATTTCAGAATTTTGCTTTTGAAGCTTAATCATAAATACATCAAAGGCGTACGTTTGTGAATATGATTGATTCAATTGATTGACATCGTTTTTGATTCAAAAAACATTTGTAAAGCTTGTCATAACGACCGTTTTCCATTTAAGGTCCTGACATCAGTGCCATAAGAATGAAAATGATTTTTGTTCCTTTGTTCAGAATTAATATACTTGACTGAAACAAAAATACCATTTTTTTTTATTTATACGACTTAATGTCCTCAATTGTCGCATGTTTTAATAATTTATACAATTTTTTAAATCTGTTTTCATTATGAGAGTATTTATTTTTTTGTTTTGACTGTGTTACTTAATATTTATTGTTCAACATGCAATCGGTGCGGAATAATAATTTTCGAATAAATCATTCCATTTCTGATCGAATGTATCTCGGGCTTATTTTTTCAAGGTACGAGCACATTGCATAAATTTATTTTCATCGATTGATTCGCCTTGTTTGTTCAAATATCAATTAATTTATTGTTAATTATACCGAGTCATTGGTGCCGAAGTTATGGAAGAAGACTTCCCTTGTCTCAGAAATCCGTCCGTATTAGCTTGGTAGCTCTCAGTTCTTGTTTCAACGTACAACTCTAAAATCTTTAGAAACAAAGTCCCCCAATGTTTCTGTTAAATCAGATATTAATTATCAGGAAGAGATACTTTTTAATGTCAGCTTTGACTTCAATTATCGCAAAGACTGCTTGTATTGTAGTGAAAACAGTTTCCAGTTATGATGATGTTGAAAAATCGCTTAAAAAAGGAATGCTTCCCGTTTTATAGGGCAAGGTTTCAAGGCTGTCCGCAATGCTTCGACTTTGATTGGCATTACCAATTATTGAACTATCGGTCATTAATCAATTGATGGACGACTGGATGTGTGGCACGTAGGTACATATTGTTGGAACCATAGATCACCCAAATCTAAATTATAAATTTCTGGCTAAAGAAAACCAGTTAACCTGCCTCGGTAATGCACTCCGTTGACTTCAAAGCGATAACGAATCATGTGGTTGTTTTGCTTTAGCACCTGAGTTAGTTGAACCTTGAAAGCGAATAATATTAAATTTATATGAAGTTCATTATCTGAGAAATATGATGAGCTTCGGGTTAAGGTGTTTTTTTTTCGAAAAGAGATGCAATATTTTCCGTTGAAAGCACAGCGAATATGGTCAAACCAGTGTCACGTGCTTTCTTAACTTATCTATACCAAATGGAGACGGAGAACTATTTACGAGTAATTCGACCAAAATTTATTTTGAAAATTTGGTAATACTTCGGCAACACACCACCCAATTCTGGAAGTACCTTCTCAATATTTCTCAACGTCGGGTAGTCCGTCTTAGTTCAACCCAATTCTTATTGCGTGAATAAAGCACTGAGTCTTCATCTGCTTTTTGAGCGCTGTACATGTCGGAAATACTTATGATTCAAAAACGAACAAACAAGTGGCACATCCTATGTTTATGTGATTTTTTCGGACCCGTATTATGTGATAGAATAAGCAAGCTTTCACTTGTTTTTATAGATTTTACAACCACAGGAAATATCCGATTAATTTCTAACCACCCCTTGAAGATATTTGGAAAGGTTTAGGAATAAACAGACAGTCCATAAAAGTC
This sequence comes from Orthonevra nobilis, assembly GCA_963555765.1. Classification (NCBI taxonomy): domain Eukaryota; kingdom Metazoa; phylum Arthropoda; class Insecta; order Diptera; family Syrphidae; genus Orthonevra; species Orthonevra nobilis. The sequence goes on from OY743225.1 coordinate 130,102,331, forward strand.
AGTAAATTTTACCGATCGGAAAACTTGTAGTAAAATACGAATCATAAAGCATGTTTCCAAAAAAAAAAAAAAAAATCAAATTCGACCTTCACCAAGAAAAAGTGTACATTTGCTTTGGGTCCCCAAACTTGCCGACAAGCACTGTTTTTTCGATTTTGTACAGCCACTCATAGTTTGTTTGGAAAAGTCATGAAAGAATCTATTTTGAAATCCTCTTAATAGTCGTAGATATATGAGTTTATAAGCTCAGCAAATGGTAAACCTGTCCCACGTTTAGTTTGACTAAAAAAAAGGACCCAAATGTGTTGTTGTTTTGAAGGCGCTGACAAGGCTAATTTCCTTAGTCCAACCACAGACTGTGATGAAGTCTGAGTTTTTGAGAAACATGTGAAACTTTGTGTCCAGATGGGTCATTGGAATTTTGAGTACTGATGGCATTTTGAGGGAAGTACTGACCACAATTGATTTATTTACCCATAAGCATAGTGGTGGTGGTGCTTAAAATGTAGGACAGTTCACAAAACAATTGGACTGTGTAGGGTTTGCAGAATTAAAAGTTATGGATACGAAAGGTTCACGTTCAGGAGCCGCAAATAAAATTGGTTCAAAACTAGCTGGTAAGACTTGGACTTACTTTGTGTCGGTTTGCAAAATTGAGTGGACAACCATCAGAATGTCTTAGTCAGATATTGCTGCTAAGGTAGGGTTGATGATGAAAAAAAGAGCGAAAATGTTAGAGTACAGAAAAGCAATTCAATTTTGTTTATTGAAGTATGAAGAAGATAAAGAAATTGATCTTTTTCTACTTTGGACATAGAATGTGACTTACGTTTTAGGTTTTACGCAATCAGAATGCATATTTAGCAGGAAACGATAAGAAACGCAACTCAAAGAGCCGAAATTAACTCTTTGTAAGCATATCATAAAGTATCCTTTCGTTTTTATCGGAAACGATAGCATCAACCAAATCATCAACAAATTCAAGATCAAAGAATGAACGAATAAACCTAATAGTATTTTCTGGCAAGTTTTCAAAATTCTCAAAATTTGTTTGGCATATTTTCAGATCAATTCGGCAAGGATAATTTTTCGAATAATCAACAAAAGTTTGAAAGTATTGCAAGGCATAATACCGCATAATCCCGTGCATAAGAAAACCTTGAAGAAATAAATCAAAAATCTAGGTCCAAGTAGGATGAGCCTCTCGATCATCAAAGTCACTATCGTGAAAAGAGTTTTCGAAATATTGGATTGTCATTATCAAACTTTGGAGGCTGGAATAAGTGATTCAGCTCATTTTTATTCAAGAAGATTTTCAAACATTTCTATGTAATGCTTTTTGTCTTGCTGAATCAAATGATATATTCGCTTGTCTGTGTTTAATCACTTTCAAGAGACGAAAAAACGTAATCTTTGTATTGACTATTTGGCAACAGGATACCTGGTTGGAATGTATAATATAAATCAGCAATATATGGAATCTTTACTTTATTTTATCATCATTGTCCAAAATCTAGGGAATACTTAAATCAGTCGACGATGAGTACGAAATGTGATTCAAAAGTAATGATATAAGTTAAGACTTGTAGAACTATGCTCCTCTATACTCTACAGTTGATCTCCAATGCAAAATGTTTATGCTGTGTTAAATATCCACAGAAGACTTGCATCATGAAAGCCGGCCATCCTCGTTCCGCAGCAAATTAGAAGACCCCTTCAACTTCACATAAACAAAGCCGCATTGGGTAACCAGAATAATAACTGCTTAACGAAAGAAGAGACGAGTTGATATTGTAAAAACAAATCTTAGGTACTACCAAGCTAACGCAGACAGATTTTTGACGTGATTTCAAACTATAAGCGAGACCTGGATCTATCACTCAGCATTTAGTCAAAGCTCGATGAAGCATCCACGTCTCAAATCGAAGAAAATTAAAAAAATGTAGACCTTTTGTTTGCTGACGCAAGAATGACAGTCAAACATTAAGTTGATGTCACAAGGATTTTATATAATTCCTGCCATAACAAACCTAAAAAAAACAAGATTTTGGCGGTGACCCAGATTAATAAGCAACCCTCAGAAGACGCTTCGAGTTAAAAAATACTGTAACTTTCCGGGCTGACGCAGAAAGATTTTTAAGCAAGTTATAAACATTGGCCAACCCCGAATTCAATGTTTTGCTTCTGAGATAACCACAAATTTAACAATACCTAAGAGTTTCTAAGTTACAAGTTCGTAAAAAACGGAGCAGATTTAACAAGTTTTTACTAAGCAGACCAATAGAACTTTTAATCTATTGTTACGGCTTAAGGAGCAGCTCGCGACTAAGATTATTGAAGCCTACACTGAAGTGAAAGCCGTTTTAGAAGTGTCAGAATAGAGATGGAGTGTGAATGACTTATCAGGAGATTATGAAAAAAAATTAGAATCACTATTTTTGCATCTTCCAAATGAATTTACCACTAACGGGGATCGTTTGTAAAAACGTTCCGAAATAATTCACAAACTAATTCAAGTACTTATGCCTGAGGCGAACAAATTAAATGTCCCTGATTTCATTCGACTCTACTGTTGACTCATTTGGAGGCGCGAAAAAAGTATTCCCTCTCCATGGGATCCATGATAAAATCATCGGCGTCACTTCAAAAGGATTTGTCCATAAGAAATCTCGACAGGAGATATACGAAACGTGCTCACTATGCTTTTAATCCCTCACAGCCAGCTACATCTTAATTGTGTAATTGTCTGATTATTGTTATTGTCTCCTTGGAATACTTAAATAAATTCGCAAAGAAAAATAATTATTCAGTGCGCAGGGAGTTCTCCGTTTTGTTTGAAATCCTTGAAAAGATTTATCTTATCTAAAGCTTGTTCTCCTAATTAGATAATCATCAACTTTATTTATCGATAAAACAGCAGAGAAAGGGTACTTCCATCTGAATACATTCACAGTCTCCCTAATTGTGTTGTGTAAATCAATTGGATGCAAACACAAGAATTAAATTATCCTTTTAAGAAACGATTATAGATCGTATGCAATCGTGTGGACTCGACTGAAATATAATTATCATCAGCCGGCGTCGAGATGAAATATTTTGGGCGCCAATGCCGGCCGCAACGCTAAAAAGCCAAATTAATTCCATAGGCCTAGAGTGTGTATGATTAGTCGTCTGCTTTCAAATTAATATAAATAAGGCGTGTGTATCTAAGTAAACAAAACAGCAAGCCGTCTTTGGTAAGAGTTCGGGTAATTTCCATAGACAAAATTTAGATTAATTACCAAAAAAAAAAAGGCAAACTGCCGAAAAAAAAGGAAACGAATGTAATTAACTTCAAAGATGGCGGGGAAAGCGAAAAACAAAAACAACAAGTGATTAATCTTTGGCGGAACTGATTGAGAATTAAAAAAGTTTTTATTATATCTAGGATGAAACAGAGTATGTACTTTGGTTCCCCCGGGAAAAGGCATGAGTAATGATAAAATGAATTATGAACGAGGATGATAGTCAATCGAATGGCAATTCTGTGAATAATGGTGTGGTGCCTCATTAGAGGCAGGCTTTCAATCTGAACAAATGTGAAATGATCAGTGAAGTGTTTTAGTCACTAGATGGATGGATGGATATTGACGTGGACTGACGTGTGACACTCGTTTGCGAATATTTAATGGAGAAGACATTAGGATTCCTTAATGCTCTGCCATCAATCATGAAAGATTCTTGAACCCATTTTAGGAGGATGTAAGTGTTTCAGTTGACATATAAGAGTATACTTCGAGGGGTGTTCAAACAATAATGATTTGGCTTGATATAACATTTTTTTTACACGTTGACGCAATTCAGCTATTACAAACATTTAACATATTTTTTTCTAGACCTTAAACTCCCCTTTTTAAAAACCCTCATCTAGGGCAATTAAAAAATCGTTTACGGCCGCTGTGAATTCTTCGTCATCTTCAAATTGTGTGCCTCTGAAATGGTCTTTCAATCGCTAAAATATGAAGGAATCACTGCGAGCTAAGTCTGGTGAATATGACGGATGGTCGAGAACCTCTCGAAGCCCGCATCTGGGATTGCTGCTTTATCAACTAACCCTACGAAATCCATGCAAAAGGACGTGGGAAACTCGTACACAAGGAGTTTCCCACGTCCTTTTTCATGGATTTAGCAGGGTTATTTTTTTATTATTCTTATGTAAACCTTTCCCGCAATACTTCAACAATAAAATGGACTATAACACGACGATCGTCAAAAATATTTTTTTTAACATTTTTCCTTTCCTGAATAAATAAGGTCGAAGAGCGGCCCGAATGCGGATCATCTTGAACCAAGATGAGCCTCCAAGTTTAAACTCTGCAACACCACCAAGTCACTGTAGAATATGACGGAGCATCCTCACTTATTGTCCTTCGTAATTCCTTAAAAACGGGTTTCGTGGTCAAATTTTTGAAGCTTAAATATTTTTATCCCCGCACGAATTTGAAATTTATCCAACAATTAGCTGACATCGGTAAGATAACAAATTAAATATTTGTGGGTATTCTGAGAACGACCTGAACTATACGCAACAATAATTATTTTGTCAAAGTATCTCCCAAAAAATATGTCATTCTCATTTATTTGAACGTCCACCGTACATAAATTTTCTAAACTTGCAGATAAGTCATCCTTAGATCTGCTTAAGTTGACTTAATAGGTCAAGATCAGCACCATCATCAGAAATTACTCGAAATGCCATCTCGCATAATTTGTTAATTTTAAAAGCAATTTTAATACTTTTTTCTCATGTGGCAGTATTCAGGGAAAGCTCTTATTGACTTGATCTAGTTGCATATTAAAATATTATAAAATAATATATTATATATAATAATAATATATAATATAAAATAATAATATATTTATTATAAATTAATTTTATATATTTTAATGCACAATTTACACGATTTTTTTTTTTATTATTTATTTACTTGAAACAAATTGTGAATAAGTTGAAAACTCGAATTTGATTTGGAAAATTGAAATGCACGATAAATTTTCTAATAAAATTTCCCTTCCTGTATAACAGAAAATGCTCATGAAAATTGTACATGGATCGCTCGGCCTCTTTCGCAAGGGACCACAGCCTAAAAAGGACATAAAAGAATACTCGTTGTTTTAAATAAAAAAAAATCATTAAAGTCCCAAAAATCATTGTGGACAATATATAATATAAAATATATAATTAATATTATTAATAATATATGTAAAAAAAAAGACAATATCTTTCACTTTTCACGAAGACCCTAGATCGAAACAGGGCGGTCATCGCTCTGAATTTCGCTGATTTGCAGGTAAACCGAAAATTCTTAAGTTTCTTTCCCAGAACACTTTGGAGATTAAAACGACTACGTTTGACTTAAGACAAAGTGTATGTGAAGCTTTTGTGCAGGTTGATAAACGACGATGAGGGTCAAACTCCGCTGTCGGGCACATTGAACAATTCAACAGTTATGTTAACCGAGCATAGGGCCACGAATCAGACTCAAATGGTGCCGAAGAAATTTCTGCCGAACTTTTAAAAGAAGCTGGAAATAATCTGGAAAGTGCGCATACAACAACATCGTCGTTCCAAACACGAATTGGCGTTTGTGCAAAATCTTAATTTTAGAGTAGAGCCAAAACAAAAATTACCGAAATTTTGTTTTTATTTTTATTTTTTTCCTTTAACTGAAAACTTTCAACAGAACTAACCATTATTTCCAGGAAGTGCTTTTTATAGTGAGTTTAAATTGTCTCTTCAAAAACATTTACCATTTTTAAGGAAATTCTATTCCAAGAGAAAAAGATGCAATTACGCCACTTCGTGTTTGGAACGACGATATTATTAAAGTATATTCGAGTGAATGCATGTCCCATGAAAGGAACCTTCACTAGCTGTACCATTCTACAGAGGCAACTCTCTTCAACGCCGCCACGTGGATTGAACAATGTCGTATGCTTTTTCAGAACTCGAAATTCATAAATCTTAAATCAATCTCTAATAGAATAATAAACACATTTTATATCTCATTGAAAATGTTTTCAAATAATGGCTCCTAACAATAACCAATATTTATTTATCAATACACTTTTCTTTTTGGTATTTTGCTGGTCGACCTCTCGAGCCATATCGGTAACTGGGCCAGATTCGAAAACAGGATGAAAGTCAATGACTCCATCTTGGATTGAAAGGCATGCTCATATTTATTGTTTTTATACTAGTGTACCATTAGTTTAAGAGCTCTGGCAAAAAAAAAAACTTTTTTTGTGTGACGCTTCGAGAAAATAGAACACTCTTGCTAAAAGTTGTGAAAACAAAACAAAAAAAGGAATTATAATAAGTGCACAAAAAGACGGGGTAAGATTTATGAAATGGACAGATAGGAGGGTAGTGATGATGTTGACAAACTTTAAGTCCCATAAGTGCTCTCTAATAGAAGAGACTACCGGAGGACATAAATCTGTACAAAAGCCTGATTGCATTCTAAGCTATAATAAAGCCAAAAAAGGTGTCAGGATGTCAGCATATAACAGTTGACTCAGAAAAACCCTTAAAAGTTATAAGAACATAATTATAGAATTAATCTGTGGCAAAATGTTCGTAAATGCATGGTGCATAGGTACATGCATACATGTTTGTATCCTAAAATTCGGTAAGAGTATAATTGACGCTCTGTTGAAAGCTTAAAAGCCGCCGAAACTATTCGCTCATATTCTGAATAAATATGATGGACCTCAAAGAACGGCAAGTAAACGATGTAAGAACTGTTATCATTCAATAGCTGAGAAGGAAAGAAGGCAAAATGCCATTAACAAGACGAAAAGAGTCAACACCGAAGTACATTAAGGATTTATACGTTATTATAATTTGTTTTTTTGACTTTTTAGCTTGAAAAATTATTTTTTTTTAAATTCAAAATGACTATAAGAAATTATATTGTTTTATTTTAAAAATAAAATAAGAATAACTTTGAAAATAAATTTTCTTTATGTTGAAAACGACTTCAACAAATAGAATTTTAAAAGTGTCCACTGTATTTTATTTATTTGAATTTTTATTTATTGTTAGTTATTTGAAATAAAATTATAAACATTTGTTGACCATCGCCGCCACATTAATGAATTTGACTGTGACCCACAACTTTACAGTCCTGAAACCAAAGCTTGAGTTCCTCACTTATACTTGTTCACTTGAAAGAAATGCTTTATTATTGTATTACAATATTGTAAATTGTGCGGTAGCAAGCCATTAAAATTGCAATTAATGTACGAAATAAATACGCAACCATGCTTTCATCAAGAAACAGATTTATATATTGGGTGATTTTGGAAAAAAAATTCGAAATATATTTTTAGAACTCCCTTTATTGATTTCAAAAATGTTTCATCGCAATGTTCAAAAAAACTATATGAATAAAGCTCACAATTAAAATAAAAAATAAAAATCTTAGTTATTTTATTATATAAATTAAAGATTAAAAACCAACTTCCTGGTTTAAAGCTAAATATACTTACGTTAATTACAAGGAAATTCAAGTGCTTTACTTACCTAGAATAAAGTAAAAGAAAATATATGTAATTAAATTTAAACAATTTTAGAGGTTTTTTATACAATTTTTTTTTTTTTTTATTTTTCGATATAAAAACGAAAGACTAGCTTTTTTTAACTCAATAATACATTTTTTTTAATGCGGTTGAAATTTTACGTTTTGGCATGTACGATATTTATTTAATTTCAAAAGACCTGAACTATGCCAGTATTTAAATAAGTTTATTAATTTAATAATTAATTATTTAAATAAAAAAATAGTGGAATTTTACTAAACAACAAAAAGAGGACTCAAATTAAACTATGTTTTTTTTTAACTAAAAGTATTATTATAAGTTAAAAATAACAAAGAAGCCTCAGCTGCAATTCTGCAAATTTTTTTTTAATTTTAAATCAAAATAATAAAAACAATAACACAAAGTTGGTTCAATTGGAAAGTTTTGAATTGCAGTTGTCGGATGTTTGATGAGATTGCTCATTCGACAGGAATTGGCGAGTCAGTCTGGTGTAGGAGGATGAAGTTTTATAATATTGTAGTGGACTCAAATGTAAGTGAAGAAAGTTTGGCATACCCCATTCCAGTGCTTGATCCAAGATAACGGTGTAATTTTTTCGACTTCTAAATTTTTGACTAGAAACATTGCTCTTCCAAGTTTAAATTCTTAAATTTTGGCCAAAAAATCGGTTATCATGTTCCGGTACCAAACCACATCAAAATGTCATACTCAACACATGCCCTCCGAGATTAAAATGCCCTTCACTTGAAAAGATGATTTTTAAAAAAAATTCTATCCAACTTCGAGGTTCTTAAAAGATTAAAAAGAAAACCGAAAAGGAAGCTGGTGTAAATTAAGACAAGAGTTGTTAAGAATTTGAACTCCAAGAATTTGTTTTGTTCCTGTTTTAAATGCCTTTGACTTTTACTAACTCCGAGTACAAAAAAGATTATTTCTTAAACATGATGAGAACATATTTGAATAACATTAATGATATAATTTCCAGATTCGTGGAAAAATGCGGTGAAATTCCACAAAAATACATTCCTCAGAAAACAAAAGACGAAAATGAAGTCAGAGAAACAATATTATATCTGGCAACCGTATCCATGAGGCAAAGTAAAATGTAAAAGTGTGGCACTGTACTTCTGTAGATGTTTTATGTAGCATGCGTGTGCCTACCCTTTGAAACGACATAAATAATTCATAAACAAGTATGAAGAAAATTACTACCTGATGTGCTCCGAAAGTACACATCGAGGCAATTCGAACATGAGTTTGCTCCATAAATAAGTTGAACGTCTTGTAAACTGAGCTACACTGAAATGCTAACTGAAATTCATTATTCATGAATCCTGACTAACAACGTCCACAAAACCAAAAACAAAAACAAAGGATATAAAAACAGGAATGTTTCTGAATCCTCAACTGTTGGTGCACGGTAACTTTGAGTTCGACTAGAGTGAAATGATGGATCCTAAAAAACACAATGCTCCTTGTTTTTCTTTATATTTTTGTTATTATAATTACCCCGAGTTGGTTAAATGAATTCGAAAAATAAGATCCTTGGAGCGTCATCTCCAATCTCTTATAACGACTTAATAATCAAATTTTTTTTTTGTAAAATATTCCTATCAATTGCAAGATGATCCGATTCATCGGCAGGATATCATGCTCACGTAATTACACACTCTGACGTCAATATTCGAGGATTATCCTCACCCACATGCAGTCGAGGGAAACAAATAGAAAATTGAAAATCCTCATAAATTCGCATTTCTATGAAAATGCCATCACAGACCAGACGATGCCAAGGACACGGGATTAAGTGATACAATCTTCTTTCCATAATGATGAGAAATTGTGTCCTTGTAGTTTTAGATTAAAAAAGTGCACACTGATACGAAGCATTATCCTCAAATTTACTCTACACACAACTTTATTGGAGTCATTAAAAATGTTGAAAAAAAGCACTTTCCGTTTTTTTTTTTTTAATTGAAGAGGCTAAAAAGGACATCGATAGATGACAATAAAAAGTAAATTTTTCTCAATGAAGCGGCGGAGTATCCTGACTCTGTTGAATATCAACTGTCCCTTGTGTTCATTTCCAAATACAAATTCATTCACCAAAAAAGGATATTCAAAGGAGTGATTAAAATTTACAGCTTGTCCCATGGTGTCACGATGTAAGCCTTCATGTACATGATGCTTGTGTTTAAGAATGGCTTTGAATAGGATTTTCTTGTCTTATGCATGGGGATAGCAAAATTCGTGTGAGTACAAGGGAAATATCCTTGCTCCTGAAAGCGAGAGCAAAGGTTATTCTTGTACATAGTAAAATGTGCAAATCGCACGCAAGGGATATGCAAAATAAGAGGGAATATATTTCCAGCTTCGGGGCATTCAATATACATACACAAGTATGTCGAATTAAACGTGGGACATGCAGGAAACAAAAGACACCTCCGCTTTGTTTCTACAAATAAAGAAAATGAGAAATTTGAATATGAGTATGATGAAGACTTACAGCGCCATTTTAATATACTAACTTTAATAGCCAGCTAGGATTTAAGAAAAAGAGGATTCGATGACTTTAAACCAGCACAAATATGAAGGATGTGATGCAACCCGATACTAATATATGATGAAGAAAAGCAACCAACTTTTTTTTATTATTATATAACACGAGTGGAAGGGAACAGGGAGGAAATAGGGATAAGAACTGATGCACATTGTTTTTGAATTTCTGCAGATTGTAATGAGTGGGAAATACCGAGCGTGGTAGTGCATTCCACATTCGTGTTGTGCGGCTAATAAACGAGTCTCTATACCTGACTGTTCGTTCAAAGTTGGGCTTGAGGGTGAACTCATGAGCATTCCTGGCGAGACGGGTGTTACGGTGGAAGTGATAAGGGGGTGGAATCCATTTAAGGGGCGATTTAAGTATAAAAATATTATCCAGAATAACCACTGGTAGACAGTTCATTGTAAAAAAAAGACTATGCTTTTTTTTGCTTGGAAATTTGACATTTAAACCTTCGCCGATTTTTATTACTTCTTTTACAAGAGATCGTCTATGTTCTCTTCCATATGCATTTCTTATTTTTCTTTCAAGGCGAAGTTATGTTTCGAATGAGAAACACCAACGAAATCATAACTCTTCCAGGACTCTGCATAACTATGATACTTGTTCGCCTTTTTGATTGAAATTTATCAAAGTTAGTTGATAAATGTAATGGTTTCATTCTAAATGCGAAACCATACTGTTCTGTACCCCAGTAGGACAGGGCAATTCAGACTTGCGACGCAATTGGAGAAATTTGGTTATAACATCTTCAAATGGCTTTCGAATATCAAAAACTGTTGTGAGGTATTAAGGAGTTTAGTGAGATAAATTCCTGTATTATAATGATCATGTAAATATCCAGTTAAAAAAGGCAAGGGCAACATTTATGTCGCTGAAGAAACTTTTTTATTCCAACTTTTTGAGATCAGATGTGAAGGTCATTTGCTACCAAGCTTTTGAGCGTCCAATTCTGACTTATGCGAGTCCAGTGTGGTTGAACATAAGGCTATCTTTTATGGAGAAGTACAGAATTTTTTAGAGGAAATGCCTACGAGCATGCATGGAAATGTACAGAAGCGCTCATTTCGACTTTCGTTATTACGTCTCCAACAAAAGACTATTGCATGCTTCTGGCATGTCTAGAATTGACAATGTCATTCTAGACCTTGCAAAAAATCATTTTGCGCGGTCGAGTTATGTTATTGAGAATGAATTTCTATCGGTTTTATTTTATCCTAAACCTGGGTGTTTTAGAAATTCATTGATAAGTGGACATATGGACATATCTGGATGCATATGGATATCTTTCAGACTCGAGTTATGTCCCTATCATAAATCGTGCCGCCAGAAGAGCAGCAGAAAAGCGAATCCTCCATATGTATGCACACTCCTGATAGAGATGTTAATAATGACAATAGGTCAAATTTAAATAAATACTGGTGCCTAGATTGGGTAGAAGCAAACACTTAGGCTAAGTTAAGTTAATTCTTTTTATCTTAGTTTGTAAGTACTGTTTTTTTGGTTTTTTTTTTTTTGTTCTTTGTTAAAAAATATATTACAATGAGGAGTTTCTAAACCTCCACCTTTTCTTCTCGCAACAAAAATAATAAATTATAAAATATTTCAAAACAAAATATGTTCTAGTAATTTAGTCTTAGTAATTATTATAAAATTTATACGTAATGAGAGCCATTTTTTAGTTTGCCATTGTATGTAAGGTTATTGATTTAGCTTTTATCTTGTTTCTCGTTAAGAAAGTTGTTAAAATTATGGTGGAAATAAACAAGTGTGAAAAAAAAGGTTTCATTGAATCTTTGATATTCTTATTCCATCAAGCTTTTGTTACCCATTTTACTATGAGATAAATCTTTATCTAAGCTGCGGGCACAATTGCAATGTAAATTCCGAAGTGGAGCAGAAAGTGAACAGCACATGTGCTCAGTCTTTTTTGACTGGTGCGATGTCCATAATGATGCAGAACATAAGCAATTACCTCGGTTGCTCATTGAAGGGAAGTTTTATCCTCGATTGCGTAACTCAGTAACTAATACAAGCATCTATGTCGGAATAAACAAGGACAAAAATTAATAGCAAAAAAACTAAGGACGCTTTCATGAAGTACACCAATTTTGATATTGAACTCTTAGATGACTGTCGATGGGCATATTTTATATTTCCATGATTATCAGTTTTTTGGCGTAGCATATACTAGAATCTTTCCATGAGATGGTTTCCGAGCTTTTTCCAAATTCGAAAGGTACATATTACCCAACCGCTTTTTCTTTAGTCGAGTATTTAATCATCTTCAGGAACTCTTCGGCTAATATCTTGAGTACTGCTTCGAATTCCGATGTGGCTATAAGAGGATATAACCGGGACCATGATCGTGTAAAAGTTAAACACAATAATTTAGCCCGCTGAACTTATGCATTCTTAATGAGCCTTAGGGAAAAAAATTCCTGAGTTTTTTTTTTGCCTTTCGGAGTGGTTATCTTTAAGATGGTTTTGAACTTGTTCAAGTTGTTTCTTCGTAGTTCTTGATTATTTTGTGTTTTTTTCTCTTCTTTGGCAAAGTTCTGAATAACCCTAACTTATCACTTTTACTTGGTCGGTATCTTATTTCTCCAATATTCAGGTTGTGTCCTTTCATTTCACACAGTGATTTAGATTTTTCAAAATATCTGCAACATCATTGACGATCTCAAATGTGTAAAATTTAATGCTATTAATAAATTTTTATTTTTTTTTTGGATATCGCATTTATACCAAACATCGTCTCCATGTAAAGGTCTACTAGGAAGAGGTAGCAATGTTGGGCAATCACCTTTTCCAGGATCACTATGCAGAACATAACGCTGGGTTTCGTGAAAATGGCTGCCCGATACTTATCTCATTTCCGCCGCTGCTCTAATAAATTGTAACTTTTGAGCATATTTTCACTTGAAGTTTTTGCAGAGTCATATCCTCTGACTTCTCTGTCGGTAGATATTCTTGTTGGTCTTTATAATATAAATAATAAAAAAAGCTCTGTTTTTGGAAGGTTCTTTACGAAGTTGTGAAAAAAAAACCAGCATGGATTCTTTTTCTCTCTGCTAACAACCAACTTGGTGAGTGTATTCCGCATCTGCGTCACAATTATGAGAAAAATCATATGGTTGGTTTTCCGCAAGGATAATACGCTAAGAGTTTGTCATCATGAAGTCAGGGCTTAGTGAGATTCTTGGCTTTGTCCTGCATCAATATTCCCATCTTAAAAAATATACGAGTATAGACACTGTTCTAGTCAAAGATGCCGAGGTCTTTTCATCTCACCGTTTAAAAAATTGGTGATTTGCTGGACCTCATCCTGTTTGTTCTATCGCAAATATCGTTATCTGTGTTGCTAATAACCACGAGAATCTCAAACTGAACACAAATCCAAAAATTTAGCTCTGAGAACATTTTAATGACAAAAAAATGCAGACATGGGTTCCGAGGCTTTTTTGCAAAATTCTGCTGGACTATAGCCCATGATATAAAAATGCACTTTTATTGCGAAATCGCAAAAATCTTAATCTGGGACATCGATTACCACGAGAATCTCGAACTGAACACAAATTCCAAAATTTAGCTCCGAGAACATTTTAATGACATAAATATGCAGACATGGGTTCCGAGGCTTTTTTTGCAAAATTCTGCTGGACTATAGCCCATGATTTCAAAATGGGACATCGATAACCACGAGAATCTCAAACTGAACACAAATTCCAAAATTTAGCCCTGGGAACCTTTTAATGACAATAATATTGAGACATTGGTTCCGAGGCTTTTTTGCAAAATTCTGCTGGACTATAGCCCATGATTTCAAAATGCATTTTTTTGCGAAATCGCAAATATCGTTATCTGAGTTGCTGATAACCACGAGAATCTCAAACTGAACACAAATTCCAAAACTTAGCTCTGGGAACCTTTAAATGACAAAAATATTGAGACATGCGCTCCGAGGCTTTATTGCAAAATTCTGCTGGACTATAGCCCATGATATTAAAATGCACTTTTTTGCGAAATCGCAAAAGTGTTAATCTGGGACATTTATTACCACGAGAATCTCAAACTGAACGCAAATTCCAAAATTTAGCTCTGAGAACATTTAAATGACAAAAATATTGAGACATGGGTTCCGAGGCTTTTTTGCAAAATTCTGCTGGACTATAGCCCATGATATTAAAATGCACTTTTTTGCGAAATCGCAAAAGTGTTAATCTGGGACATCGATTACCACGAGAATCTCAAACTGAACACAAATTCCAAAATTTAGCTCTGGGAACTTTTTAATGACAAAAATATGCAGACATGGGTTCCGAGGCTTTTTTGCAAAATTCTGCTTGACTATAGCCCATAATTTCAAAATGCACTTTTATTGCGAAATCGCAAAAATCTTAATCTGGGACATCGATTACCACGAGAATCTCAAACTGAACACAAATTCCAAAATTTAGCCCTGGGAACCTTTTAATGACAAAAATATTGAGACATGGGTTCCGAGGCTTTTTTGCAAAATTCTGCTGGACTATAGCCCATGATTTCAAAATGCACTTTTATTGCGAAATCGAAAAAATCTTAATCTGGGACATCGATTACCACGAGAATCTCAAACTGAACACAAATTCCAAAATTTAGCCCTGGGAACCTTTTAATGACAAAAATATTGAGACATGGGTTCCGAGGCTTTTTTGCAAAATTCTGCTGGACCATGATATTAAAATGCACTTTTTTGCGAAATCGGAAATATCGTTATCTGAGTTGCTGATAACCACTAGAATCTCAAACTGAACACAAATTCCAAAACTTAGCTCTGGGAACCTTTTAATGACAAAAATATTGAGACATGGGTTCCGAGGCTTTTTTGCAAAATTCTGCTGGACCATGATATTAAAATGCACTTTTTTGCGAAATCGCAAATATCGTTATCTGAGTTGCTGATAACCAGTAGAATCTCAAACTGAACACAAATTCCAAAACTTAGCTCTGGGAACCTTTTAATGACAAAAATATTGAGACATGGGTTCCGAGGCTTTTTTGCAAAATTCTGCTGGACTTTAGCCCATGATTTCAAAATGTACTCTTTTGCGAAATCGCAAATATCGTTATCTGAGTTGCTGATAACCACGAGAATCTCAAACTGAACACAAATTCCAAAACTTAGCTCTGGGAACCTTTTAATGACAAAAATATTGAGACATGGGTTCCGAGGCTTTTTTGCAAAATTCTGCAGGACTATAGCCCATGATATTAAAATGCACTTTTTTTGCGAAATAGCAAATATCGTTATCTGGGACATCGATTACCACGAGAATCTCAAACTGAACACAAATTCCAAAATTTAGCTCTGGGAACCTTTTAGTGACAAAAATATTGAGACATGGGTTCCGGGGCTTTTTTGCAAAATTCTGCTGGACTATAGCCCATGATATTAAAATGCACATTTTTTGCGAAATCGCAAATATCGTTATCTGAGGTGCTGATAACCACGAAAATCTCAAACTGAATACAAATTCCAAAACTTAGCTCTGGGAACCTTTTAGTGACAAAAATATTGAGACATGGGTTCCGAGGCTTTTTTGCAAAATTCTGCTGGACTATAGCCCATGATATTAAAATGCACTTTTTTTGCGAAATCGCAAATATCGTTATCTGGGACATCGATTACCACGAGAATCTCAAACTGAACACAAATTCCAAAACTTAGCTCTGGGAACCTTTTAATGACAAAAATATTGAGACATGGGTTCCGAGGCTTTTTTGCGAAATTCTGCTGGACTATAGCCCATGATATTAAAATGCACTTTTTTTGCGAAATCGCAAATATCGTTATCTGAGTTGCTGATAACTACGAGAATCTCAAACTGAACACAAATTCCAAAACTTAGCTCTGGGAACCTTTTAGTGACAAAAATATTGAGACATGGGTTCCGAGGCTTTTTTGCAAAATTCTGCTGGACTATAGCCCATGATATTAAAATGCACTTTTTTTGCGAAATCGCAAATATCGTTATCTGGGACATCGATTACCACGAGAATCTCAAACTGAACACAAACTCCAAAATTTAGCTCTGGGAACCTTTTAGTGACAAAAAAATTGAGACATGGGTTCCGAGGCTTTTTTGCAAAATTCTGCTGGACTATAGCCCATGATATTAAAATGCACTTTTTTTGCGAAATCGCAAATATCGTTATCTGAGTTGCTGATAACCACGAGAATCTCAAACTGAACACAAATTCCAAAACTTAACTCTGGGAACCTTTTAATGACAAAAATATTGAGACATGGGTTCCGAGGCTTTTTTGCAAAATTCTGCTGGAATTTAGCCCATGATATTAAAATGCACTCTTTTTGCGACATCGCAAATATCGTTATCTGAGTTGCTGATAACCACGAGAATCTCAAACTGAACACAAATTCCAAAACTTAGCTCTGGGAACCTTTTAGTGACAAAAATATTGAGACATGGGTGCCGAGGCTGTTTTGTAAAATTCTGCTGGACTATAGCCCATGATATTAAAATGCCCTTTTTTTGCGAAATCGCAAATATCGTTATCTGTGAAATCAATTTCCACGAGAATCTCAAACTGAACACAAATTCCAAAATTTAACTCTGGGAACCTTTTAATGACAAAAATATTGAGACATGGGTTCCGAGGCTTTTTTGCAAAATTCTGCTGGACTATAGCCCATGATTTCAAAATGCACTCTTTTGCGAATTCGCAAATATCGTTATCTGAGTTGCTGATAACTACGAGAATCTCAAACTGAACACAAATTCCAAAATTAAGCTCTGGGAACCTTTTAAAGACAAAAATATTGAGACATGGGTTCCGACGCTTTTTTGCAAAATTCTGCTGGACTATAGCCCATGATATTAAAATGCACTTTCTTTGCGAAATCGCAAATATCGTTTTCTGAGTTGCTGATAACCACAAGAATCTCAAACTGAACACAAATTCCAAAATTTAGCTCTGGGAACCTTTAAGTGACAAAAATATTGAGACATGGGTTCCGACGCTTTTTTGCAAAATTTTGCTGGACTATAGCCCATGATATTAAAATGCACTTTTTTGCGAAATCGCAAATATCGTTATCTGAGTTGCTGATAACCACGAGAATCTCAAACTGAACATAAATTCCAAAATTAAGCTCTGAGAACCTTTTAATGACAAAAATATTGAGACATGGGTTCCGAGGCTTTTTTGCAAAATTCTGCTGGAATTTAGCCCATGATATTAAAATGCACTTTTTTTGCGACATCGCAAATATCGTTATCTGAGTTGCTGATAACCACGAGAATCTCAAACTGAACACAAATTCCAAAACTTAGCTCTGGGAACCTTTTAGTGACAAAAATATTGAGACATGGGTTCCGAGGCTTTTTTGCAAAATTCTGCTGGACTATAGCCCATGATATTAAAATGCACTTTTTTTGCGAAATCGCAAATATCGTTATCTGGGACATCGATTACCACGAGAATCTCAAACTGAACACAAACTCCAAAATTTAGCTC
The DNA here is from genome assembly GCA_963555765.1 of Orthonevra nobilis. NCBI lineage: Eukaryota > Metazoa > Arthropoda > Insecta > Diptera > Syrphidae > Orthonevra > Orthonevra nobilis. Next base: position 130,119,999 of record OY743225.1, read on the forward strand.
TGGGAACCTTTTAGTGACAAAAATATTGAGACATGGGTTCCGAGGCTTTTTTGCAAAATTCTGCTGGACTATAGCCCATGATATTAAAATGCACTTTTTTTGCGAAATCGCAAATATCGTTATCTGAGTTGCTGATAACCACGAGAATCTCAAACTGAACACAAATTCCAAAACTTAACTCTGGGAACCTTTTAATGACAAAAATATTGAGACATGGGTTCCGAGGCTTTTTTGCAAAATTCTGCTGGAATTTAGCCCATGATATTAAAATGCACTTTTTTTGCGACATCGCAAATATCGTTATCTGAGTTGCTGATAACCACGAGAATCTCAAACTGAACACAAATTCCAAAACTTAGCTCTGGGAACCTTTTAGTGACAAAAATATTGAGACATGGGTGCCGAGGCTGTTTTGTAAAATTCTGCTGGACTATAGCCCATGATATTAAAATGCCCTTTTTTTGCGAAATCGCAAATATCGTTATCTGTGAAATCAATTTCCACGAGAATCTCAAACTGAACACAAATTCCAAAATTTAACTCTGGGAACCTTTTAATGACAAAAATATTGAGACATGGGTTCCGAGGCTTTTTTGCAAAATTCTGCTGGACTATAGCCCATGATTTCAAAATGCACTCTTTTGCGAATTCGCAAATATCGTTATCTGAGTTGCTGATAACTACGAGAATCTCAAACTGAACACAAATTCCAAAATTAAGCTCTGGGAACCTTTTAAAGACAAAAATATTGAGACATGGGTTCCGACGCTTTTTTGCAAAATTCTGCTGGACTATAGCCCATGATATTAAAATGCACTTTCTTTGCGAAATCGCAAATATCGTTTTCTGAGTTGCTGATAACCACAAGAATCTCAAACTGAACACAAATTCCAAAATTTAGCTCTGGGAACCTTTAAGTGACAAAAATATTGAGACATGGGTTCCGACGCTTTTTTGCAAAATTTTGCTGGACTATAGCCCATGATATTAAAATGCACTTTTTTGCGAAATCGCAAATATCGTTATCTGAGTTGCTGATAACCACGAGAATCTCAAACTGAACATAAATTCCAAAATTAAGCTCTGAGAACCTTTTAATGACAAAAATATTGAGACATGGGTTCCGAGGCTTTTTTGCAAAATTCTGCTGGACTATAGCCCATGATATTAAAATGCACTTTTTTTGCGAAATCGCAAATATCGTTATCTGATTGGCTGATAACCACGAGAATCTCAAACTGTACACAAATTCCAAAACTTAGCTCTGGGAACCTTTTAAAGACAAAAATATTGAGACATGGGTTCCGAGGGTTTTTTGCAAAATTTTGCTGGACTATAGCCCATGATATTAAAATGCACTTTTTTGCGAAATCGCAAATATCGTTATCTGAGTTGCTGATAACCACGAGAATCTCAAACTGAACATAAATTCCAAAATTAAGCTCTGAGAACCTTTTAATGACAAAAATATTGAGACATGGGTTCCGAGGCTTTTTTGCAAAATTCTGCTGGACTATAGCCCATGATATTAAAATGCACTTTTTTTGCGAAATCGCAAATATCGTTATCTGATTGGCTGATAACCACGAGAATCTCAAACTGTACACAAATTCCAAAACTTAGCTCTGGGAACCTTTTAAAGACAAAAATATTGAGACATGGGTTCCGAGGCTTTTTTGCAAAATTCTGCTGGACTATAGCCCATGATTTCAAAATGCACTCTTTTGCGAATTCGCAAATATCGTTATCTGGGACATCGATTACCACGAGAATCTCAAACTGAACACAAATTCCAAAATTTAGCTCTGGGAACCTTTTAGTGACAAAAATATTGAGACATGGGTTCCGACGCTTTTTTGCAAAATTCTGCTGGACTATAGCCCATGATATTAAAATGCACTTTTTTTGCGAAATCGCAAATATCGTTTTCTGAGTTGCTGATAACCACAAGAATCTCAAACTGAACACAAATTCCAAAATTTAGCTCTGGGAACCTTTAAGTGACAAAAATATTGAGACATGGGTTCCGAGGGTTTTTTGCAAAATTTTGCTGGACTATAGCCCATGATATTAAAATGCACTTTTTTGCGAAATCGCAAATATCGTTATCTGAGTTGCTGATAACCACGAGAATCTCAAACTGAACACAAATTCCAAAACTTAGCTCTGGAACCTTTTAATGACAAAAATATGCAGACATGGGTTCCGAGGCTTTTTTGCAAAATTCTGCTGGACTATAGCCCATGATATTAAAATGCCCTTTTTTTGCGAAATCGCAAATATCGTTATCTGGGAAATCAATTTCCACGAGAATCTCAAACTGAACACAAATTCCAAAATTTAACTCTGGGAACCTTTTAATGACAAAAATATTGAGACATGGGTTCCGAGGCTTTTTTGCAAAATTCTGCTGGACTATAGCCCATGATATTAAAATGCACTTTTTTTGCGAAATCGCAAATATCGTTATCTGATTGGCTGATAACCACGAGAATCTCAAACTGTACACAAATTCCAAAACTTAGCTCTGGGAACCTTTTAAAGACAAAAATATTGAGACATGGGTTCCGAGGCTTTTTTGCAAAATTCTGCTGGACTATAGCCCATGATTTCAAAATGCACTTTTTTTGCGAAATCGCAAATATCGTTATCTGAGGTGCTGATAACCACGAGAATCTCAAACTGAACACAAATTCCAAAACTTAGCTCTGGGAACCTTTTAATGACAAAAATATTGAGACATGGGTTCCGAGGCTTTTTTGCAAAATTCTGCTGGACTATAGCCCATGATATTAAAATGCACTTCTTAGCGAAATCGCAAATATCGTTATCTGAGTTGCTGATAACCACGAGAATCTCAAACTGAACACAAATTCCAAAACTTAGCTCTGGGAACCTTTTAATGACAAAAATATTGAGACATGGGTTCCGAGGCTTTCTTGCAAAATTCTGCTGGACTATAGCCCATGATATTAAAATGCACTTTTTTTGCGAAATCGCAAATATCGTTATCTGAGGTGCTGATAACCACGAGAATCTCAAACTGAACACAAATTCCAAAACTTAGCTCTGGGAACATTTTAATGACAAAAATATTGAGACATGGGTTCCGAGGCTTTTTTGCTAAATTCTGCTGGACTATAGCCCATGATATTAAAATGCACTTTTTTTGCGAAATCGCAAATATCGTTATCTGAGGTGCTGATAACCACGAGAACCTTAAACTGAACACAAACTCCAAAATATAGATCTGGGAACCTTTTAGTGACAAAAATATTGAGACATGGGTTCCGAGGCTTTTTTGCAAAATTCTGCTGGACTATAGCCCATGATATTAAAATGCACTTTTTTTGCGAAATCGCAAATATCGTTATCTGGGACATCGATTACCACGAGAATCTCAAACTGAACACAAATTCCAAAATTTAGCTCTGGGAACCTTTTAGTGACAAAAATATTGAGACATGGGTTCCGAGGCTTTTTTGCAAAATTCTGCTGGACTATAGCCCATGATATTAAAATGCACTTTTTTTGCGAAATCGCAAATATCGTTATCTGGGACATCGATTACCACGAGAATCTCAAACTGAACACAAATTCCAAAACTTAGCTCTGGGAACCTTTTAATGACAAAAATATTGAGACATGGGTTCCGAGGCTTTTTTGCAAAATTCTGCTGGACTATAGCCCATGATATTAAAATGCACTTTTTTTGCGAAATCGCAAATATCGTTATCTGAGTTGCTGATAACTACGAGAATCTCAAACTGAACACAAATTCCAAAACTTAGCTCTGGGAACCTTTTAGTGACAAAAATATTGAGACATGGGTTCCGAGGCTTTTTTGCAAAATTCTGCTGGACTATAGCCCATGATATTAAAATGCACTTTTTTTGCGAAATCGCAAATATCGTTATCTGGGACATCGATTACCACGAGAATCTCAAACTGAACACAAACTCCAAAATTTAGCTCTGGGAACCTTTTAGTGACAAAAATATTGAGACATGGGTTCCGAGGCTTTTTTGCAAAATTCTGCTGGACTATAGCCCATGATATTAAAATGCACTTTTTTTGCGAAATCGCAAATATCGTTATCTGAGTTGCTGATAACCACGAGAATCTCAAACTGAACACAAATTCCAAAACTTAACTCTGGGAACCTTTTAATGACAAAAATATTGAGACATGGGTTCCGAGGCTTTTTTGCAAAATTCTGCTGGAATTTAGCCCATGATATTAAAATGCACTTTTTTTGCGACATCGCAAATATCGTTATCTGAGTTGCTGATAACCACGAGAATCTCAAACTGAACCCAAATTCCAAAACTTAGCTCTGGGAACCTTTTAGTGACAAAAATATTGAGACATGGGTGCCGAGGCTGTTTTGTAAAATTCTGCTGGACTATAGCCCATGATATTAAAATGCCCTTTTTTTGCGAAATCGCAAATATCGTTATCTGGGAAATCAATTTCCACGAGAATCTCAAACTGAACACAAATTCCAAAATTTAACTCTGGGAACCTTTTAATGACAAAAATATTGAGACATGGGTTCCGAGGCTTTTTTGCAAAATTCTGCTGGACTATAGCCCATGATTTCAAAATGCACTCTTTTGCGAATTCGCAAATATCGTTATCTGAGTTGCTGATAACTACGAGAATCTCAAACTGAACACAAATTCCAAAATTAAGCTCTGGGAACCTTTTAAAGACAAAAATATTGAGACATGGGTTCCGACGCTTTTTTGCAAAATTTTGCTGGACTATAGCCCATGATATTAAAATGCACTTTTTTGCGAAATCGCAAATATCGTTATCTGAGTTGCTGATAACCACGAGAATCTCAAACTGAACACAAATTCCAAAACTTAGCTCTGGGAACCTTTTAAAGACAAAAATATTGAGACATGGGTTCCGAGGGTTTTTTGCAAAATTTTGCTGGACTATAGCCCATGATATTAAAATGCACTTTTTTGCGAAATCGCAAATATCGTTATCTGAGTTGCTGATAACCACGAGAATCTCAAACTGAACACAAATTCCAAAATTAAGCTCTGGGAACCTTTTAAAGACAAAAATATTGAGACATGGGTTCCGACGCTTTTTTGCAAAATTTTGCTGGACTATAGCCCATGATATTAAAATGCACTTTTTTTGCGACATCGCAAATATCGTTTTCTGAGTTGCTGATAACCACAAGAATCTCAAACTGAACACAAATTCCAAAATTTAGCTCTGGGAACCTTTAAGTGACAAAAATATTGAGACATGGGTTCCGACGCTTTTTTGCAAAATTTTGCTGGACTATAGCCCATGATATTAAAATGCACTTTTTTGCGAAATCGCAAATATCGTTATCTGAGTTGCTGATAACCACGAGAATCTCAAACTGAACATAAATTCCAAAATTAAGCTCTGAGAACCTTTTAATGACAAAAATATTGAGACATGGGTTCCGAGGCTTTTTTGCAAAATTCTGCTGGACTATAGCCCATGATATTAAAATGCACTTTTTTTGCGAAATCGCAAATATCGTTATCTGATTGGCTGATAACCACGAGAATCTCAAACTGTACACAAATTCCAAAACTTAGCTCTGGGAACCTTTTAAAGACAAAAATATTGAGACATGGGTTCCGAGGGTTTTTTGCAAAATTTTGCTGGACTATAGCCCATGATATTAAAATGCACTTTTTTGCGAAATCGCAAATATCGTTATCTGAGTTGCTGATAACCACGAGAATCTCAAACTGAACATAAATTCCAAAATTAAGCTCTGAGAACCTTTTAATGACAAAAATATTGAGACATGGGTTCCGAGGCTTTTTTGCAAAATTCTGCTGGACTATAGCCCATGATATTAAAATGCACTTTTTTTGCGAAATCGCAAATATCGTTATCTGATTGGCTGATAACCACGAGAATCTCAAACTGTACACAAATTCCAAAACTTAGCTCTGGGAACCTTTTAAAGACAAAAATATTGAGACATGGGTTCCGAGGCTTTTTTGCAAAATTCTGCTGGACTATAGCCCATGATTTCAAAATGCACTCTTTTGCGAATTCGCAAATATCGTTATCTGGGACATCGATTACCACGAGAATCTCAAACTGAACACAAATTCCAAAATTTAGCTCTGGGAACCTTTTAGTGACAAAAATATTGAGACATGGGTTCCGACGCTTTTTTGGAATTTGTGTCCACAAGAATCTCAAACTGAACACAAATTCCAAAATTTAGCTCTGGGAACCTTTAAGTGACAAAAATATTGAGACATGGGTTCCGAGGGTTTTTTGCAAAATTTTGCTGGACTATAGCCCATGATATTAAAATGCAAATATCGTTATCTGAGTTGCTGATAACCACGAGAATCTCAAACTGAACACAAATTCCAAAACTTAGCTCTGGAACCTTTTAATGACAAAAATATGCAGACATGGGTTCCGAGGCTTTTTTGCAAAATTCTGCTGGACTATAGCCCATGATATTAAAATGCACTTTTTTTGCGAAATCGCAAATATCGTTATCTGGGAAATCAATTTCCACGAGAATCTCAAACTGAACACAAATTCCAAAATTTAACTCTGGGAACCTTTTAATGACAAAAATATTGAGACATGGGTTCCGAGGCTTTTTTGCAAAATTCTGCTGGACTATAGCCCATGATATTAAAATGCACTTTTTTTGCGAAATCGCAAATATCGTTATCTGATTGGCTGATAACCACGAGAATCTCAAACTGTACACAAATTCCAAAACTTAGCTCTGGGAACCTTTTAAAGACAAAAATATTGAGACATGGGTTCCGAGGCTTTTTTGCAAAATTCTGCTGGACTATAGCCCATGATTTCAAAATGCACTTTTTTTGCGAAATCGCAAATATCGTTATCTGAGGTGCTGATAACCACGAGAATCTCAAACTGAACACAAATTCCAAAACTTAGCTCTGGGAACCTTTTAATGACAAAAATATTGAGACATGGGTTCCGAGGCTTTTTTGCAAAATTCTGCTGGACTATAGCCCATGATATTAAAATGCACTTCTTAGCGAAATCGCAAATATCGTTATCTGAGTTGCTGATAACCACGAGAATCTCAAACTGAACACAAATTCCAAAACTTAGCTCTGGGAACCTTTTAATGACAAAAATATTGAGACATGGGTTCCGAGGCTTTTTTGCAAAATTCTGCTGGACTATAGCCCATGATATTAAAATGCACTTCTTTGCGAAATCCTAAATATCGTTATCTGAGTTGCTGATAACCACAAAAATCTCAAACTGAACACAAATTCCAAAATTTAGCTCTGGGAACCTTTAAGTGACAAAAATATTGAGACATGGGTTCCGAGGGTTTTTTGCAAAATTTTGCTGGACTATTTTTTGCGAAATCGCAAATATCGTTATCTGAGTTGCTGATAACCACGAGAATCTCAAACTGAACACAAATTCCAAAACAAAGCTCTGGGAACCTTTTAATGACAAAAATATTGAGACATGGGTTCCGAGGCTTTTTTGCAAAATTCTGCTGGAATATAGCCCATGATTTCAAAATGCACTCTTTTGCGAATTCGCAAATATCGTTATCTGAGTTGCTGATAACTACGAGAATCTCAAACTGAACACAAATTCCAAAATTTAGCTCTGGGAACCTTTTAATGACAAAAATATTGAGACATGGGTTCCGAGGCTTTTTTGCAAAATTCTGCTGGGCTATAGCCCATGATATTAAAATGCACTTTTTTTGCGAAATCGCAAATATCGTTATCTGAGTTGCTGATAACCACGAGAATCTCAAACTGAACACGAATTCCAAAATTTAGCTCTGGGAACCTTTTAATGACAAAAATATTGAGACATGGGTTCCGAGGTTTTTTGCAAAATTCTGCTGGACTATAGCCCATGATTTCAAAATGCACTCTTTTGCGAATTCGCAAATATCGTTATCTGAGTTGCTGATAACTACGAGAATCTCAAACTGAACACAAATTCCAAAATTTAGCTCTGGGAACCTTTTAGTGACAAAAATATTGAGACATGGGTTCCGACGCTTTTTTGCAAAATTCTGCTGGACTATAGCCCATGATATTAAAATGCACTTTCTTTGCGAAATCGCAAATATCGTTTTCTGAGTTGCTGATAACCACAAGAATCTCAAACTGAACACAAATTCCAAAATTTAGCTCTGGGAACCTTTAAGTGACAAAAATATTGAGACATGGGTTCCGACGCTTTTTTGCAAAATTTTGCTGGACTATAGCCCATGATATTAAAATGCACTTTTTTGCGAAATCGCAAATATCGTTATCTGAGTTGCTGATAACCACGAGAATCTCAAACTGAACATAAATTCCAAAATTAAGCTCTGAGAACCTTTTAATGACAAAAATATTGAGACATGGGTTCCGAGGCTTTTTTGCAAAATTCTGCTGGACTATAGCCCATGATATTAAAATGCACTTTTTTTGCGAAATCGCAAATATCGTTATCTGATTGGCTGATAACCACGAGAATCTCAAACTGTACACAAATTCCAAAACTTAGCTCTGGGAACCTTTTAAAGACAAAAATATTGAGACATGGGTTCCGAGGGTTTTTTGCAAAATTTTGCTGGACTATAGCCCATGATATTAAAATGCACTTTTTTGCGAAATCGCAAATATCGTTATCTGAGTTGCTGATAACCACGAGAATCTCAAACTGAACATAAATTCCAAAATTAAGCTCTGAGAACCTTTTAATGACAAAAATATTGAGACATGGGTTCCGAGGCTTTTTTGCAAAATTCTGCTGGACTATAGCCCATGATATTAAAATGCACTTTTTTTGCGAAATCGCAAATATCGTTATCTGATTGGCTGATAACCACGAGAATCTCAAACTGTACACAAATTCCAAAACTTAGCTCTGGGAACCTTTTAAAGACAAAAATATTGAGACATGGGTTCCGAGGCTTTTTTGCAAAATTCTGCTGGACTATAGCCCATGATTTCAAAATGCACTCTTTTGCGAATTCGCAAATATCGTTATCTGGGACATCGATTACCACGAGAATCTCAAACTGAACACAAATTCCAAAATTTAGCTCTGGGAACCTTTTAGTGACAAAAATATTGAGACATGGGTTCCGACGCTTTTTTGCAAAATTCTGCTGGACTATAGCCCATGATATTAAAATGCGCTTTTTTTGCGAAATCGCAAATATCGTTTTCTGAGTTGCTGATAACCACAAGAATCTCAAACTGAACACAAATTCCAAAATTTAGCTCTGGGAACCTTTAAGTGACAAAAATATTGAGACATGGGTTCCGAGGGTTTTTTGCAAAATTTTGCTGGACTATAGCCCATGATATTAAAATGCACTTTTTTGCGAAATCGCAAATATCGTTATCTGAGTTGCTGATAACCACGAGAATCTCAAACTGAACACAAATTCCAAAACTTAGCTCTGGAACCTTTTAATGACAAAAATATGCAGACATGGGTTCCGAGGCTTTTTTGCAAAATTCTGCTGGACTATAGCCCATGATATTAAAATGCCCTTTTTTTGCGAAATCGCAAATATCGTTATCTGGGAAATCAATTTCCACGAGAATCTCAAACTGAACACAAATTCCAAAATTTAACTCTGGGAACCTTTTAATGACAAAAATATTGAGACATGGGTTCCGAGGCTTTTTTGCAAAATTCTGCTGGACTATAGCCCATGATATTAAAATGCACTTTTTTTGCGAAATCGCAAATATCGTTATCTGATTGGCTGATAACCACGAGAATCTCAAACTGTACACAAATTCCAAAACTTAGCTCTGGGAACCTTTTAAAGACAAAAATATTGAGACATGGGTTCCGAGGCTTTTTTGCAAAATTCTGCTGGACTATAGCCCATGATTTCAAAATGCACTTTTTTTGCGAAATCGCAAATATCGTTATCTGAGGTGCTGATAACCACGAGAATCTCAAACTGAACACAAATTCCAAAACTTAGCTCTGGGAACCTTTTAATGACAAAAATATTGAGACATGGGTTCCGAGGCTTTTTTGCAAAATTCTGCTGGAATATAGCCCATGATTTCAAAATGCACTCTTTTGCGAATTCGCAAATATCGTTATCTGAGTTGCTGATAACCACGAGAATCTCAAACTGAACACAAATTCCAAAACTTAGCTCTGGGAACCTTTTAATGACAAAAATATTGAGACATGGGTTCCGAGGCTTTTTTGCAAAATTCTGCTGGGCTATAGCCCATGATATTAAAATGCACTTTTTTTGCGAAATCGCAAATATCGTTATCTGAGTTGCTGATAACCACGAGAATCTCAAACTGAACACGAATTCCAAAATTTAGCTCTGGGAACCTTTTAATGACAAAAATATTGAGACATGGGTTCCGAGGTTTTTTGCAAAATTCTGCTGGACTATAGCCCATGATTTCAAAATGCACTCTTTTGCGAATTCGCAAATATCGTTATCTGAGTTGCTGATAACTACGAGAATCTCAAACTGAACACAAATTCCAAAATTTAGCTCTGGGAACCTTTTAGTGACAAAAATATTGAGACATGGGTTCCGAGGCTTTCTTGCAAAATTCTGCTGGACTATAGCCCATGATATTAAAATGCACTTTTTTTGCGAAATCGCAAATATCGTTATCTGAGGTGCTGATAACCACGAGAATCTCAAACTGAACACAAATTCCAAAACTTAGCTCTGGGAACATTTTAATGACAAAAATATTGAGACATGGGTTCCGAGGCTTTTTTGCTAAATTCTGCTGGACTATAGCCCATGATATTAAAATGCACTTTTTTTGCGAAATCGCAAATATCGTTATCTGAGGTGCTGATAACCACGAGAATCTTAAACTAAACACAAACTCCAAAATATAGATCTGGGAACCTTTTAGTGACAAAAATATTGAGACATGGGTTCCGAGGCTTTTTTGCAAAATTCTGCTGGACTATAGCCCATGATATTAAAATGCACTTTTTTTGCGAAATCGCAAATATCGTTATCTGGGACATCGATTACCACGAGAATCTCAAACTGAACACAAATTCCAAAATTTAGCTCTGGGAACCTTTTAGTGACAAAAATATTGAGACATGGGTTCCGAGGCTTTTTTGCAAAATTCTGCTGGACTATAGCCCATGATATTAAAATGCACTTTTTTTGCGAAATCGCAAATATCGTTATCTGGGACATCGATTACCACGAGAATCTCAAACTGAACACAAATTCCAAAACTTAGCTCTGGGAACCTTTTAATGACAAAAATATTGAGACATGGGTTCCGAGGCTTTTTTGCAAAATTCTGCTGGACTATAGCCCATGATATTAAAATGCACTTTTTTTGCGAAATCGCAAATATCGTTATCTGAGTTGCTGATAACTACGAGAATCTCAAACTGAACACAAATTCCAAAACTTAGCTCTGGGAACCTTTTAGTGACAAAAATATTGAGACATGGGTTCCGAGGCTTTTTTGCAAAATTCTGCTGGACTATAGCCCATGATATTAAAATGCACTTTTTTTGCGAAATCGCAAATATTGTTATCTGGGACATCGATTACCACGAGAATCTCAAACTGAACACAAACTCCAAAATTTAGCTCTGGGAACCTTTTAGTGACAAAAATATTGAGACATGGGTTCCGAGGCTTTTTTGCAAAATTCTGCTGGACTATAGCCCATGATATTAAAATGCACTTTTTTTGCGAAATCGCAAATATCGTTATCTGAGTTGCTGATAACCACGAGAATCTCAAACTGAACACAAATTCCAAAACTTAACTCTGGGAACCTTTTAATGACAAAAATATTGAGACATGGGTTCCGAGGCTTTTTTGCAAAATTCTGCTGGAATTTAGCCCATGATATTAAAATGCACTTTTTTTGCGACATCGCAAATATCGTTATCTGAGTTGCTGATAACCACGAGAATCTCAAACTGAACACAAATTCCAAAACTTAGCTCTGGGAACCTTTTAGTGACAAAAATATTGAGACATGGGTGCCGAGGCTGTTTTGTAAAATTCTGCTGGACTATAGCCCATGATATTAAAATGCCCTTTTTTTGCGAAATCGCAAATATCGTTATCTGGGAAATCAATTTCCACGAGAATCTCAAACTGAACACAAATTCCAAAATTTAACTCTGGGAACCTTTTAATGACAAAAATATTGAGACATGGGTTCCGAGGCTTTTTTGCAAAATTCTGCTGGACTATAGCCCATGATTTCAAAATGCACTCTTTTGCGAATTCGCAAATATCGTTATCTGAGTTGCTGATAACTACGAGAATCTCAAACTGAACACAAATTCCAAAATTAAGCTCTGGGAACCTTTTAAAGACAAAAATATTGAGACATGGGTTCCGACGCTTTTTTGCAAAATTCTGCTGGACTATAGCCCATGATATTAAAATGCACTTTCTTTGCGAAATCGCAAATATCGTTTTCTGAGTTGCTGATAACCACAAGAATCTCAAACTGAACACAAATTCCAAAATTTAGCTCTGGGAACCTTTAAGTGACAAAAATATTGAGACATGGGTTCCGACGCTTTTTTGCAAAATTTTGCTGGACTATAGCCCATGATATTAAAATGCACTTTTTTGCGAAATCGCAAATATCGTTATCTGAGTTGCTGATAACCACGAGAATCTCAAACTGAACATAAATTCCAAAATTAAGCTCTGAGAACCTTTTAATGACAAAAATATTGAGACATGGGTTCCGAGGCTTTTTTGCAAAATTCTGCTGGACTATAGCCCATGATATTAAAATGCACTTTTTTTGCGAAATCGCAAATATCGTTATCTGATTGGCTGATAACCACGAGAATCTCAAACTGTACACAAATTCCAAAACTTAGCTCTGGGAACCTTTTAAAGACAAAAATATTGAGACATGGGTTCCGAGGGTTTTTTGCAAAATTTTGCTGGACTATAGCCCATGATATTAAAATGCACTTTTTTGCGAAATCGCAAATATCGTTATCTGAGTTGCTGATAACCACGAGAATCTCAAACTGAACATAAATTCCAAAATTAAGCTCTGAGAACCTTTTAATGACAAAAATATTGAGACATGGGTTCCGAGGCTTTTTTGCAAAATTCTGCTGGACTATAGCCCATGATATTAAAATGCACTTTTTTTGCGAAATCGCAAATATCGTTATCTGATTGGCTGATAACCACGAGAATCTCAAACTGTACACAAATTCCAAAACTTAGCTCTGGGAACCTTTTAAAGACAAAAATATTGAGACATGGGTTCCGAGGCTTTTTTGCAAAATTCTGCTGGACTATAGCCCATGATTTCAAAATGCACTCTTTTGCGAATTCGCAAATATCGTTATCTGGGACATCGATTACCACGAGAATCTCAATCTGAACACAAATTCCAAAATTTAGCTCTGGGAACCTTTTAGTGACAAAAATATTGAGACATGGGTTCCGACGCTTTTTTGCAAAATTCTGCTGGACTATAGCCCATGATATTAAAATGCACTTTTTTTGCGAAATCGCAAATATCGTTTTCTGAGTTGCTGATAACCACAAGAATCTCAAACTGAACACAAATTCCAAAATTTAGCTCTGGGAACCTTTAAGTGACAAAAATATTGAGACATGGGTTCCGAGGGTTTTTTGCAAAATTTTGCTGGACTATAGCCCATGATATTAAAATGCACTTTTTTGCGAAATCGCAAATATCGTTATCTGAGTTGCTGATAACCACGAGAATCTCAAACTGAACACAAATTCCAAAACTTAGCTCTGGAACCTTTTAATGACAAAAATATGCAGACATGGGTTCCGAGGCTTTTTTGCAAAATTCTGCTGGACTATAGCCCATGATATTAAAATGCCCTTTTTTTGCGAAATCGCAAATATCGTTATCTGGGAAATCAATTTCCACGATAATCTCAAACTGAACACAAATTCCAAAATTTAACTCTGGGAACCTTTTAATGACAAAAATATTGAGACATGGGTTCCGAGGCTTTTTTGCAAAATTCTGCTGGACTATAGCCCATGATATTAAAATGCACTTTTTTTGCGAAATCGCAAATATCGTTATCTGATTGGCTGATAACCACGAGAATCTCAAACTGTACACAAATTCCAAAACTTAGCTCTGGGAACCTTTTAAAGACAAAAATATTGAGACATGGGTTCCGAGGCTTTTTTGCAAAATTCTGCTGGACTATAGCCCATGATTTCAAAATGCACTTTTTTTGCGAAATCGCAAATATCGTTATCTGAGGTGCTGATAACCACGAGAATCTCAAACTGAACACAAATTCCAAAACTTAGCTCTGGGAACCTTTTAATGACAAAAATATTGAGACATGGGTTCCGAGGCTTTTTTGCAAAATTCTGCTGGACTATAGCCCATGATATTAAAATGCACTTCTTAGCGAAATCGCAAATATCGTTATCTGAGTTGCTGATAACCACGAGAATCTCAAACTGAACACAAATTCCAAAACTTAGCTCTGGGAACCTTTTAATGACAAAAATATTGAGACATGGGTTCCGAGGCTTTTTTGCAAAATTCTGCTGGACTATAGCCCATGATATTAAAATGCACTTCTTTGCGAAATCCTAAATATCGTTATCTGAGTTGCTGATAACCACAAAAATCTCAAACTGAACACAAATTCCAAAATTTAGCTCTGGGAACCTTTAAGTGACAAAAATATTGAGACATGGGTTCCGAGGGTTTTTTGCAAAATTTTGCTGGACTATTTTTTGCGAAATCGCAAATATCGTTATCTGAGTTGCTGATAACCACGAGAATCTCAAACTGAACACAAATTCCAAAACAAAGCTCTGGGAACCTTTTAAAGACAAAAATATTGAGACATGGGTTCCGAGGCTTTTTTGCAAAATTCTGCTGGAATATAGCCCATGATTTCAAAATGCACTCTTTTGCGAATTCGCAAATATCGTTATCTGAGTTGCTGATAACTACGAGAATCTCAAACTGAACACAAATTCCAAAATTTAGCTCTGGGAACCTTTTAATGACAAAAATATTGAGACATGGGTTCCGAGGCTTTTTTGCAAAATTCTGCTGGGCTATAGCCCATGATATTAAAATGCACTTTTTTTGCGAAATCGCAAATATCGTTATCTGAGTTGCTGATAACCACGAGAATCTCAAACTGAACACGAATTCCAAAATTTAGCTCTGGGAACCTTTTAATGACAAAAATATTGAGACATGGGTTCCGAGGTTTTTTGCAAAATTCTGCTGGACTATAGCCCATGATTTCAAAATGCACTCTTTTGCGAATTCGCAAATATCGTTATCTGAGTTGCTGATAACTACGAGAATCTCAAACTGAACACAAATTCCAAAATTTAGCTCTGGGAACCTTTTAGTGACAAAAATATTGAGACATGGGTTCCGAGGCTTTCTTGCAAAATTCTGCTGGACTATAGCCCATGATATTAAAATGCACTTTTTTTGCGAAATCGCAAATATCGTTATCTGAGGTGCTGATAACCACGAGAATCTCAAACTGAACACAAATTCCAAAACTTAGCTCTGGGAACATTTTAATGACAAAAATATTGAGACATGGGTTCCGAGGCTTTTTTGCTAAATTCTGCTGGACTATAGCCCATGATATTAAAATGCACTTTTTTTGCGAAATCGCAAATATCGTTATCTGAGGTGCTGATAACCACGAGAATCTTAAACTGAACACAAACTCCAAAATATAGATCTGGGAACCTTTTAGTGACAAAAATATTGAGACATGGGTTCCGAGGCTTTTTTGCAAAATTCTGCTGGACTATAGCCCATGATATTAAAATGCACTTTTTTTGCGAAATCGCAAATATCGTTATCTGGGACATCGATTACCACGAGAATCTCAAACTGAACACAAATTCCAAAATTTAGCTCTGGGAACCTTTTAGTGACAAAAATATTGAGACATGGGTTCCGGGGCTTTTTTGCAAAATTCTGCTGGACTATAGCCCATGATATTAAAATGCACATTTTTTGCAAAATCGCAAATATCGTTATCTGAGGTGCTGATAACCACGAGAATCTCAAACTGAACACAAATTCCAAAACTTAGCTCTGGGAACCTTTTAGTGACAAAAATATTGAGACATGGGTTCCGGTGCTTTTTTGCAAAATTCTGCTGGACTATAGCCCATGATATTAAAATGCACATTTTTTGCAAAATCGCAAATATCGTTATCTGAGGTGCTGATAACCACGAGAATCTCAAACTGAACACAAATTCCAAAACTTAGCTCTGGGAACCTTTTAGTGACAAAAATATTGAGACATGGGTTCCGGTGCTTTTTTGCAAAATTCTGCTGGACTATAGCCCATGATATTAAAATGCACATTTTTTGCGAAATCGCAAATATCGTTATCTGAGGTGCTGATAACCACGAGAATCTCAAACTGAACACAAACTCCAAAATATAGATCTGGGAACCTTTTAGTGACAAAAATATTGAGACATGGGTTCCGAGGCTTTTTTGCAAAATTCTGCTGGACTATAGCCCATGATATTAAAATGCACATTTTTTGCAAAATCGCAAATATCGTTATCTGAGGTGCTGATAACCACGAGAATCTCAAACTGAACACAAATTCCAAAACTTAGCTCTGGGAACCTTTTAGTGACAAAAATATTGAGACATGGGTTCCGGGGCTTTTTTGCAAAATTCTGCTGGACTATGGCCTAGATATTAAAATGCACATTTTTTGCGAAATCGCAAATATCGTTATCTGAGGTGC
The DNA here is from genome assembly GCA_963555765.1 of Orthonevra nobilis. Classification (NCBI taxonomy): domain Eukaryota; kingdom Metazoa; phylum Arthropoda; class Insecta; order Diptera; family Syrphidae; genus Orthonevra; species Orthonevra nobilis. The sequence continues at coordinate 130,136,783 of OY743225.1, forward strand.
TGATAACCACGAGAATCTCAAACTGAACACAAACTCCAAAATATAGATCTGGGAACCTTTTAGTGACAAAAATATTGAGACATGGGTTCCGACGCTTTTTTGCAAAATTCTGCTGGACTATAGCCCATGATATTAAAATGCACTTTTTTTGCGAAATCGCAAATATCGTTATCTGGGACATCGATTACCACGAGAATCTCAAACTGAACACAAATTCCAAAATTTAGCTCTGGGAACCTTTTAGTGACAAAAATATTGAGACATGGGTTCCGAGGCTTTTTTGCTAAATTCTGCTGGACTATAGCCCATGATATTAAAATGCACTTTTTTTGCGAAATCGCAAATATCGTTATCTGGGACATCGATTACCACGAGAATCTCAAACTAAACACAAATTCCAAAATTTAGCTCTGGGAACCTTTTAGTGACAAAAATATTGAGACATGGGTTCCGAGGCTTTTTTGCAAAATTCTGCTGGACTATAGCCCATGATATTAAAATGCACTTTTTTTGCGAAATCGCAGATATCATTATCTGAGTTGCTGATAACCACGAGAATCTCAAACTGAACACAAATTCCAAAACTTAGCTCTGGGAACATTTTAATGACAAAAATATTGAGACATGGGTTCCGAGGCTTTTTTGCAAAATTCTGCTGGACTATAGCCCATGATATTAAAATGCACTTTTTTTGCGAAATCGCAAATATCGTTATCTGGGACATCGATTACCACGAGAATCTCAAACTGAACACAAATTCCAAAATTTAGCTCTGGGAACCTTTTAGTGACAAAAATATTGAGACATGGGTTCCGAGGCTTTTTTGCAAAATTCTGCTGGACTATAGCCCATGATATTAAAATGCACTTTTTTTGCGAAATCGCAAATATCGTTATCTGAGTTGCTGATAACCACGAGAATCTCAAACTGAACACAAATTCCAAAACTTAGCTCTGGGAACCTTTTAATGACAAAAATATTGAGACATGGGTTCCGAGGCTTTTTTGCAAAATTCTGCTGGACTATAGCCCATGATATTAAAATGCACTTTTTTTGCGAAATCGCAAATATCGTTATCTGAGTTGCTGATAACCACGAGAATCTCAAACTGAACACAAATTCCAAAACTTAGCTCTGGGAACCTTTTAATGACAAAAATATTAAGACATGGGTTCCGAGGCTTTTTTGCAAAATTCTGCTGGACTATAGCCCATGATATTAAAATGCACTTTTTTTGCGAAATCGCAAATATCGTTATCTGAGTTGCTGATAACCACGAGAATCTCAAACTGAACACAAATTCCAAAACTTAGCTCTGGGAACCTTTTAATGACAAAAATATTGAGACATGGGTTCCGAGGCTTTTTTGCAAAATTCTGCTGGACTATAGCCCATGACATTAAAATGCACTTTTTTGCGAAATCGCAAATATCGTTATCTGAGTTGCTGATAACCACGAGAATCTCAAACTGAACACAAATTCCAAAACTTAGCTCTGGGAACCTTTTAATGACAAAAATATTGAGACATGGGTTCCGAGGCTTTTTTGCAAAATTCTGCTGGACTATACTCCATGATATTAAAATGCACTTTTTTTGCGAAATCGCAAATATCGTTATCTGAGTTGCTGATAACCACGAGAATCTCAAACTGAACACAAATTCCAAAATTTAGCTCTGGGAACCTTTTAGTGACAAAAATATTGAGACATGGGTTCCGAGGCTTTTTTGCAAAATTCTGCTGGACTATAGCCCATGATATTAAAATGCACTTTTTTTGCGAAATCGCAAATATCGTTATCTGAGTTGCTGATAACCACGAGAATCTCAAACTGAACACAAATTCCAAAATTTAGCTCTGGGAACCTTTTAGTGACAAAAATGTTGAGACATGGGTTCCGAGGCTTTTTTGCAAAATTCTGCTGGACTATAGCCCATGATATTAAAATGCACTTTTTTTGCGAAATCGCAAATATCGTTATCTGGGACATCGATTACCACGAGAATCTCAAACTGAACACAAATTCCAAAATTTAGCTCTGGGAACCTTTTAGTGACAAAAATATTGAGACATGGGTTCCGAGGCTTTTTTGCAAAATTCTGCTGGACTATAGCCCATGATATTAAAATGCACTTTTTTTGCGAAATCGCAAATATCGTTATCTGAGTTGCTGATAACCACGAGAATCTCAAACTGAACACAAATTCCAAAACTTAGCTCTGGGAACCTTTTAATGACAAAAATTTTGAGACATGGGTTCCGAGGCCTTTTTGCAAAATTCTGCTGGACTATAGCCCATGATTTCAAAATGCACTTTTTTTGCGAAATCGCAAATATCGTTATCTGAGTTGCTGATAACCACGAGAAGCTGAGTTCCACGAATGTGGATTATTATGATTCACAACCACTACAACGCATCTTACGTCCAGAATATCCTCGAACTCTGTGTCAGATCCCAGAGCTGTTTCCTTTCTGATATATTCTTATCTATACACCCCGAAGCTTATTGTCCTTAAGAGCTCTCAATAAACGCATCTACACCCGTAAAATGCGAGTTTTGAGGAAACAGTGCAAACCACAATTGTCGGATGCTTATTATTTGGTCAATTGAATTCTATCCGTCAACTTCCTTTTACAATTTTGCTAAAGGCCCTTTTTCAGGATCGCCATTTATTATCCTTTATCTCTAACCGCCCAGAAAAAGGACTTAACTGAAAGCCAGCAGCAGCGAAAGCAATTCCGCATCAACTCGAAAGTACACTCATATTTCATGCGTTACATCGATGAATTATTTTCAAATGGATGTCATTATTTTTGCATCACCGCCTCTTAATATTAAGGACATCATCATTCAATCAAAATGCAGCAAAACGAATGTTTTAAAATGTTGGAACATAATTTTCAGTCTGCCGGGAAGCCAAACCAACTGGTGTGGCGCGGCAATGTGATTGCTTTGCTTCTCCTCTCACGCAACACATTCTTTTTTTTTAATGTTTTCCTTTTAAAGGACGATTAAGGCATTTTTGCCATTACACACACATTCAGTTTCTAGTCAGCAAACCGTTTACAGTGTGACACATTATGTACACTGTGTGTGTCGGGGCATTAATAACACCATTAAAACGTCAAGCAATAACAGTGCACAGGGGAAATGTGTAAGGACGACGAGGACGACTACGATGGGTACAATGAAAAAAGGATACGCCAGCAGTATTTCCATTGGTACGAGGAGGTGGAGACAACAGTTTAGCTGGAGGAAAGCAATTTAGAGAGAGAAATAAAAATATTTAACAAATATACGTACGACCGAACGAGTGGGAGGATGTGGGCGATTTTCCAGGACCACATGATGGAAAATAGTTAAGTCGCTTTCCGTAGGAGTGACCGACCGACGAGATGATTCGATCTAAATATTTAAAGACTTGTTTTGATGGGGAAAAAAGGCACAAATCCTTTCCGACCCAGCTTCTGTATATTTTATTAAAAGTTAAGGCTTGTTTTTTTTTAAAAATAAAATTGACTTACAACGAAACGAAAACATATGAAGTGCCTCTAAATCTATGCAATTTGTAAACGATTAAATAAAGCCTACAAAATTGGATAAAATCAATGGGCCGGTATCAGGAGTAATCAATATAATCCCAGCATCAAAAAAGGTTCGAATTAAAATAAACTTTCACTCATTCGTTCGTGCGTGGAAGTCGACGCCAACGCCCATTAGCATGCACGCACATTTTTTTGTAGCTTTTGTTGATTTATTATTATTATTTGAAGTTTGGCTTGTTTCCGGATTGAAGGGTCAAATGTTTGGATTACGGAAAACACACCTCTACCTCAATCGGAACCGGACATTGAATGTGTTAAAAGGGTTGTCATGTGTTCCGCCATAATGTTTTAACGAGTTCCTTTACCTCGATCGGCACGCACGCATCGTTTTGTCAAGTCGTTAATGACTATTTCCTCCACCAATTAACCATAATGGGATTTGATATCCGGCACAAATTTTGTGGCCAGAAGTGTCTTTTGATTTACAAAAAAAAAGAAAAACAGATTGGTTATCAAATCTAGTATCAAACGAACTCAACTATAGTAAAGATATTCCCAGACAATTAAGATGCTGATGATGTCTTGGACAAGACAGTACGGAGGGTTAGTATCGACAAAGAAGTTACTGTCTTTTTCAAGTCTAATGAAACGCCAACGATATTTACATCATCGCTCTTGTTCCCATCGTGCCTGGCAGAAACTTTAACCAGAAAAAATTCGTCGAACATAAAAACATAACGATTGACAGCTACAATTTTGAGGTAGTTAAGGAATTGATCTAGCTCGGAACTTATGCGTATTTCATCCACAAATGACATGACGAAGAAGATCCGACGGAGGCTAAAACTAGGCAACCGTTGCTACTTCAGTTTGTCAAATAAACACAAGGTTCTTAACTCCTAATAAGAAGAACAAAAATCCCGCTCTTCAAGGATATGATGTTGCCAGTCCTGTTAAATGGAGTGAATTGCTTAACGATCAAGGAAGCAGCTGAGTAAATATTGGAAACCTTCAAAAAAAAACCGTCATCGGATATTTGGTCCTTTTTGCAAGGAGCTGTAAGGATATATGGATATAGTCCGAAAGGTAAAAACCCGTCCTTTATACTGGCTCGGCCACGTAGAGGGGAAGGACAGCAACGCCATCGGTTCAAGGAGAAGGGGAAGACCGAGTCTCCGGGTCAAGGAACAAGCAATCGCTAAAAATAATGGTATAACCAACTGGAAGCAGCGTGCCGAGGACCGTCAAGACTGGAAAACATTTTTATCTCAGGCCTGATCCTTCCATGATCGTTAGCAGTATAAGTTAGTAAGTAAGCGAAGTGTTTGTGCTAGAGCAACTTCCCATTGGAACCATATGTTTCCAGTCCCAATTCATGGTTTTACGATACTAAAAAATAGTTGATCGTTGTCCTGTTTCGCTCAGTCGCAGTAACCCTGTTACCCACGGTGCGGTCTTCTGAAAAATAGAGCCCGAAAAATATAAGGTGACTTTGAATGGATAAAATGTGTCGTCGAAAATATTATGTGGGTTCTCAGTTCCCCAGATGTGCATATATTTTTTCATAAAGAAATTTTTGCTCGTTTTCATGAATTCTGACCAAAATCCGCTTCGTTGATGTTCAGGACAGCTTGAGCGTAGTTTAGATGCTGGTAGAGGTGCCACCATTGGTAGATTTCTAGACTCCGAAAGGGAACATCTCTATCTTCTTTATAAAAATGCGCTGCCAAGACGAGCGTGCAATGATGACTTTAAAACAGCCATAGCGCCGATGTTTTAATTGGAAGGAAAACAATGAGGCACTTCAGAACCTCTTCTGTCATGTTTTCCATGCTCTTTTGGGCGTACTGTTCTAGTTGGCGTACAACTTGAAACCTTTTTTGAAATTCACACCAGTATTCCTCTCCTTGTCGATGTGTACTCGTATTCTGCATCCGTTTACTCCATTATTTAAAAAAAAAAAACACACAAAAAACCTTTCGCTATTTCCACACGTTTTAGGTTCGTTCGATAAGGGGATAAGTTTTGGGCCACCTTTTGCTAAAAATGGCTGCATATTTTTCCATCGTCAGTTTCGGAACTTAACTTTAAAGATCAAGAGCAACAAAAAAGACTTCAAAGAAGTAAAAATGGTTAAGTTGAACGAATCCTAAGACACAGTAGAGAAAGAAAAGGATCAATTTAGCATTTGAGCATCAGAGGCATTGATAACTTACAGCTCCAGAAATCTGGTCAAAATTCAACAGTTCACAGACAAAGCAGATATCAGCAGTAACAGTAATTAACAATAAAAATTGATTCCATATGAACAATGCAAAGAGGCTGGAAAACAAAGTCGAACAACGTGGAAGAATTTAAAATGTTGCCGTAAATATCCCAGAGATCAATAATTTTTGAAATTTTTTAGCAGTTTGTCTATAGAATTCATTCATTAACTTCTTTTGTACTCTACACGACAGTTTGGCTCTCTATATTAGTGGCGTCAGTCACTCAATTGGTCTGCCCTTCAAATCACGCTTATTGAACATGCACCCAAGTTCGAATCCCAGAATAAGTGCTTTATCTAGTTTTCAAATTCAGTCCAGGCATCATTTAACATTGGGATCAAACGTATGATGCAGTTACTGAATCTTAGCTACCGATAGTATTTTATTTCTGCTTTATCGGTCTACTAGAGTGCCAAGCTTATTTTGTTAGAAGAAAAGGTGTGAGGATTACGTCATTTGCTGTGATGTCGAGGCATAACACATGACGCGAAATTCCAATAATACAAAAATGTGCGTAAAAAAAATACTGCGAATTGAACGAATGTAAATAAGTTGGTAACAAGCTCTGAGTTTCACCTGAGTTTCAAATCGTTTTTGATTCTTTTGTGTTGCCCGCTACTAGCAAAAGCATTTTGAGCGAGAAGTTCTTTTAAAAATTAATATGATTATTAATTTACACTAATATTTTTTTAATTTTTTCTGATGACTACTGTTAAAAGGCATTAAATAAGCGTGTGGTAAAGATTAATGTATTCGCGTATAGTGATTTGGGAATATTCAATTCGAATCAACGTGACATGAAGACTGCTTAAATATTTTTTTCGTTCTCATATTAATCGTTTGACATTTGTGAATCACCGCATGATTTAATTAAAGCGTAGCATTACAAAAGTTACTAAAGTTTGCTGGATAATTCCTTTGAGGAATTTGTTGAGAGAATTTCTCAAGACATAAATCATGATGAACATCAAACATATGTCATGCCATGCACGAACAACGTCGAAATTAGAACGTAATTACATTTAAAACTATCTAAAGGCACCATTTACGAACAACTTCTAACAACAAACTAAGACAGTGATTTGAATGATTTGAACACAGCCACCACAACTATAAAGCAGATCCCGAATCATGTAATTCATTCAACCGTATTCCCATTTGAATTCCCATATGTCAAGTTCAAAATGAATTATTACATTCATGTACAATATGAGTGCGGAACCTCAGATGTTCTCCCTTTTCCATAAGATACAAATTAATAACACACCCAGTCCCCCCAAAATTTGGGCGGAACATTCCAAACTCAATTTTCTGAAAAAGCCTTCTTCTATGAGTTCAAACTTTTTTTCTGCTCACACTTTTGATGTGTAAAACTTCACATATGCTACTACGGTTTCCGCCTGATCTTTAATTAAAGCACGAGTCTCCTGAACTATGAACCTGATACACAAACAATCCCACAAGGCATCGAACAGCACGTGCTCAGCCAAGTTGCCTAAACCAAGTTTTCAATTAGTAAACAAATAGATAAGTACACACTCACTCACACTCACGAGTCCGTTGAAGTAGCCTGGTAGCACTAGCAGTCGAGGAATGAAATATCACATCAGTAAGCAGATTATGGGTCGCAAGTCCTTTTAGCAAGGTCAAAAGGTTGGCAGCCCTTCGCATAGTACTTAAATCCATACCAAAGATTAAATGCTTGTCTGGGCTCAAAGAGCATCCCCCAAGTGAACAGAACGTTACCACCAAGCACATACTCCAAGCGGATGACCCTGTCGGTGGCATGAGGTGGCTATGAAGGACGAACACTGACTGCATTTGCCAACACTTGAGCGTGACACATTTCGCTGACGTTCAATGGTTGCGGTTGTCTGTCAGCTTTTGTGGTGCGAAAAAAATCAAAATGAAAATAAGGCTTTCAAAATTCAAGCTCGCATCAGCTGCAATACGACAGCGGACACATGGATCCGAACAATGACAATACGCTCAAGCAATTCATTGTTGTCAGGATGCCTGTATTCGAAGCCTTGGAATCACATCTATGGAGTCTAGATTTCTTTTTGTTTTACATACGTAAGCGCCCCTTTTAGAGAGAAGGTCTTTGGCAATCTGGTTTAAGTGGTCGAAGGAAACGGAAGTGAGCGTAGCAATGAGGGAGATACTTTTCAGTCCTTTGAGCTAATTCATTAATGGCCAAGCAAAGTATGCATGTAATGTTTTGTTTAAAAATTGAAGAACCAGTAGAAGCTGGCTTGCTGAATATTTTTTCATTCAATATCTCTGAAGGTCCTTTAACATAACCGTCGAAAAGCACCATCATACATTTTTTAATACGGTTTAAGCATGCATCAACAATGACAGCCGCTTCTTGATGCAGTTCCAGTTACAGTTGCAGATAAGTTTTATAAACCTATAAATAAATCATTCAATGCATGATTGACTATACCGATTGTACACAAGTTGAAAATGTTTTCCAGCTTTGCTGCAGATGTTCCCAGAGCGCTCTGCTGTTGCCTCTCATGTGTTTTATGCAGAGGCGATGTGCTTGAAATCCGGTGTGAATTTTTTAAAATTGCGTTAACAACCGATTGGCACGTACCTATTGGTAGTTTTCGAAGAGACCGGGAAAACAAATCTGTTTGTAAGTCAAAAGGACATACATTTCGAATGTTTTCCGGTTGGATGATCTTGTTTAAAAGAACACCTGCCAACTTGAGTTAGTACTTTCCCCAACAGTTTTTGTTTTTTAATTCCAGAAGAGGTGTGTTGACTGCGACTGAAGGGAGTAAAATAAAATCCATCATTTGTTGATTTTTACCCACAATATGCATGGAGCCAAATCGTCTCTTCCATAAACGAAATTAAATAACGTTATAAGTTTTCCGAGCAATGGAATCGGGATCGCAGCACATGAAGAAAAATTGTAATAGGACTACCGGTTGAAAATGTCGTTATTGCAGACAACTTCATATCGATTACTCTGAGGTGAATTTTGACCATGACAGCTGTCACATAAGAAACTTCATGTCATTGTCTAATTATGTCAGTCTAAGTTATTGGTCATTAGTGAAAACACGCAAGTTTTTGTAAAGCCGTAAAATGTCTACATTCGTGCCATCAAAACAACATTTGCGGGAAGTTTTAATATGCTTCTTGCATTTAAAGAAAAAAGCAACCGAAGCGCATCAATTGCTTACCGAAGCTTACCCGAGCTATACAATAGACGTAAGAATTTGTCAGCGGTGGTTTAAGCGGTTCAAGGACGGTGATTTCGACACCGAAGACAAAGAACGCCCCGGCCAGGTAAAAAGTTTGAAGACCATTAATTGGAGGCATTGCTCGATCAAGATCCGTCACAAACGCAAGAAGAACTTGCAAAATCACAAAGCTTACCTTGAAACGCTCAAATGGGATGTCCTACCCCACCCGCCGTACAGTCCAGACCTTACACCATCCGATTACTATCTCTTCCGATCGATGCAACATGGTCTGGGTGACCAGCACTTACGTCATTTCGATGATGTCAAAAAATGGATCGATTCGTGGATTGCGGCCAAACCGGTCGAATTTTTCAGGACGGGTATCCATGAATTGCCAGAAAAATGGGAAAAGTGTGTGGCTAGCGATGAGCAATACTTTAAATATTGAATTTATATCTATTTTTCCTCAATAAAGCATTGATTTTTGAAAAAAAAACGAGATTTTCAATAGTCCGCTATTTCTTCGACTACTTTCTATTGTTGATTTGTTTGAAATAAATAAGCATGGGACCGCCTTTAACGTGGTGTTCGATGTGAGTGAGTCAGATGAAAGTGATTTTGATGAAAAATTGAGACACTTGAGAGATAAGAACAATCCGCTGTCATGCCTTCAAAATGTTAGACTAGTTGATTTTTTGTTTGCAGATTTGTGCGAATATATTTCGACTAAAAACGAACGAATGCTTCTAAAAATATCTTGTCGATTTTTAGATTTGAGTGCCAATTTTCGGCTGCAGTTCTACCCGTATTGCAATTAGCAGCGACGCTTTTACTTCTGTGAAGGGGGGTTTTCCAAAACTGTGCCAGCAATGAATATCTTATCGGAATGTGTCAAAGTTCTGTTTCTAAAATTGCAGCAATTGTTCTTCAAGAAGTTAAACTATGCCCAAGGCATATAGTTTTTGTCCAAAGGCTGTATCCAAGTGCAAGCAATAGTTTATGACCAAATATTTCTCTATATACTGCATAGTATATCTTTAGTTATTGTATGTACAATAATTTATTTGATAGCGAGCTCATTTCATAGCCGAACTGCTGTTGATTTTCCCTGCACACACTTCGGAATGATATTTTTCCCTATATTGCGATGATCTTTCATCCATTCTGCTTCCATGATTTCTTGTGTCAAATTTATGTTATTTATTTCGTCCAATAATATATTTTTTGAAAATATCATCTGTGTGAAAAAATAATCATTTTCAACAATTCATATTTTATTTGAATGCCTTTCGTTTGTCAACAAAAGATACATCTGCTCAATGCCGATCGAATGAAATTTCGAAAACAAGAGTATGTCCACGAAAAACGTCATACTACGAAACACGCCATACTCGTTTATTAAGGACATTATATAATGTTACGATATGTACACGGATGTCATGATCCCAAATAAGCCACTTAACAAAGCCTCCCTGCACGTTCGATATATTCTTCAAAAAACTTTGACAATAACAAAAGAAGAACATTTATCGAAGGCTTTCTACAAACTGTCTACTTTGAACAAGCTTCGCAGAAGTTTTACCTAATTTGTTTTATTATATTTCAAATGTTACATGTGCAGTCTGCAAGTCGATATAACACAAATTTGTCAATTTGTTCTTGAAAAGAAAAGCAATCAAGTAATAAATCCACTTCTGAAGCCTAGAGAAGATTAATTTTTTTTTTTAAATATTTTTAAGACTTGCCGGTATTGTATTTAGCTAAAATTATGTCTGCTTTAGTTGTGGAAGTCGCTCGGGACTTCCAGCAGATATTGTACCCGTCTTTTCGTGTTGACATAATGAGAAATCGGTTGCTGATATCTCAGGTCTTCATAATTAACCAGCAAAATACTCAAGCTTGTCAAACTCATCTTGCTTAATTTTTATAGCGGTAGCAAGATATTTTTTTTATATCATTCGCATATGCAAAGGCTGTACATCGTTCGAGGACGCGAGGAAGTTCGTTCGTAAGTATGAAGAGCAAAGGTCCCAGTTTTGAGACCTTTGAGACCCCAAAGTGTCGGCTTCTTTCATGGCTTGTGGTGTTGAAAATTTTCACCTTTTTTTGTTCTTCCCATTGAATAGCCTCTCAACTACTTTCTAATAGACCCTATCAGTCCGATGTTTAAATGAGTTTTTCATGGTGAACATTATAAGGACATGATAATATATTCATATTTGGTTTTTACACTGCCCTCGGAGATCGGTCAAATTAAAGACGTCTTTAATAATATCGGTACAGAACCTTGTTTCAAACTGGAGTTTTTTATTGACTCGGCGTCGATGCATTCAGCTTTGAGTAAATCACTCTCATGTTTTCAGCAGCTGGACCTTTTTTTCATAAAGACCAACCATCATTTTAACAAATTCCAGTTCACAAGCTTCGTCCACATATATGAACAGTGTTGGTAATACAACATAAGACATGTATCGTTCGAAAAGAGCTGAGAAAGAAGGCTTTTATCTTTCAGCTGATAAACTAACACCTGACAATCCTTCGTATGGAGGAAAATTTGTACAGTAACAGATTAATACAAATACATACATGCTCTCACCGATGAAGGTTCTAAGACCTTTACCATCCCAAAAGTCGATCATTTGAGGATACGGCATTCTATTGGCATGAAATCTGTCTATCGAACGGAAACTGAAAAAACCATCATATGCGATAGCAATAACATTGAGACGGTCAAGGATTTTCTCAATCTCTGGACAAATATGAATTCCACAAATGACATCCGACTTAGCATCATCCTGGGCAACCGATGATACCAAACAATTTGAATCACAAACTTCTAACTCGAAGGACCATAAACATGTTTTACAAAATTAAAAATTGTTTGGGGATTTTTGAAAATCAATAATGCAAGAATCTGTCCACTACAATGGCTTGGCAAAATTGAAAAAAGTCTTTGAAAAGCAACCACAAGGTTAACTAGACATCAAGCACAGACAAAAGCATAAAGCAATCACGGCAGCGTGCCATGGAGTTGTCCATTTGAGAGGAATTTCAGCTCAGAAACAGATCATTCAAGTATCAATAGACTGATAAGTTAGTAAGTAAGAAATGGTATCAACTCATTTGCTCTATAGCTTAGACTAGGCAAGGAGAACTTGATATCGACTTATTTGCATTCTCTCGATTCGCAGTATTTTATTCGCAGTGAGTTGGCGAATTTGCATGTCCAGTATGAAAAGCCGATAAGGTATGATCACCTGCTTAGTCAGACTTCTTTCGTTGGTCAACCGCTCCAGTTATAGTCCCCTTTATTCAATCCCAGTGGCTGGATAATATACGAGAACCCCGGACCTATTAATGCATCCAAATGAAAGGCAGACACTTTACCAATCATACTTCTCATTTAAGCAGTGCAGTAGAAGTCGAACTTGCTCAATATGCCAGGAAAAAAGCATCAACCATCCTGACAAGTCCGTAAATTTATACAAAAATGAGGTTTGTTGCTGCCATCGAAATTTTTAATAACAGGCAGAAAAATGTCATCTGTGTGTGTATCCACAAACTACGGGATCAGTTGTAAGAGGCAACGATAAGACCTTTATCTTATCTAAACGATTTTCATATCATTCTTTAATTCAGCTCATGCTGTACAAAAAGTCAGTAGCTGTTTGACCTGCGTCCGTCAGCGAAATGAGGACCCTTTTGTTTGTTATCAAATGTTTATCCCATGAAGTACAGCCACGTTACAAGAACAGTATTTCAATTCAGATGAGTACTCACTTTCCGCCCAAGTAAAATAAAAAATGTAGGCCTTCTGGCTTATTCTACTCTACCAAAGAAGGATTCGCTTAGCCTTCTCATTCACAAAGAAAACGTGTATTGATTCCATACATTTAATCCGCACAAAATACTCCCTCTTTTCGTTTACTTTCGCGAATATTACTCAGATTACCGAGAATAAAGTAAAACCTCCACAGATCAAATGCCAGGTGTATTGGCCATGGCAAACATGTCCTTTGCAAACCTATAAAGTCCCACCTACAACCAATTGAAACCTGTGCAAATACTCGAACGAGCTTTTTTATTTGTCCAAGATCTAAAATCAATACAAAAGATGACTGCAAATATTTTTTTTATGAATTGTTGATTTGTTTATTTGCAAAGGGAATTGGATACGTGTACTGTCAGTGTCAATAGAGAAAAGACAAACATTCTGCTAGAATTTAATTTCTCAATGGACTCGGTGATATTTTTAGTTTAGTTGTCAATGGGTTTTATTTATTAGAAAGATTTTTGTGACACCAACCAAAGTGAATTTACTCGTTCTCGGGAGGAATGTGCATATTCCAGCTTGAAATTCAAACTAAATTGTTTAAGAAGAAAAAACTCCATTGAAAGGGAATCACCTTAAGCAAGGAACTCACCGCACACTCAATCTATATCAGATGTACCATGGTCGATTTCTAGGACGTCTTCTTTCTCCACATGCATAAATGTACTTTAACTGAAGCACAAAAAGAGTTAAATAATTTAAGTATTTTTTCACTTCGATTGTCTTGATAGGATGGCCTTCTGTCAACAAGCAATATAAATGCTTCCATAGTATCTGGAAAAAAAGCGACCAAGTACGAGTTTGGCTCTTAAAAGAAGGGTTCCGCACAACTCTTCAGTACGCAAAACTTTATATTTCTTTAATTTTAAATTTTTAAGGGCATCGCACATGCTATATGCATGTACGAGTAAAATAATTGACGACTGGTAATGTTGTCACGCGACGTTTCCGTCACTAAGGAAAATCCCGAAATGCGTTTACATGCAAATCTTATAAGAGAAATGAAAATAATTAATTCTTAAACGAATGAATTAAAATATTCACAATGAAAAAGGTTTTTTGAAACAGACTTTTTGTAGAAATGTGTGAATCTTTTGGATTCGACTGCAAATGCATGCGGAGCATGTTGATGAATTTCAGAATGTAGCGCTATTTTTTAATTTTTTTTACGGCGACTCACATTCTGTGAAAATTTCAGGTGTCTACCGATTATAGTATGTTTCACAAGATACAGGCCTCTGACAGATGGAGGGATGGACAGTGAAGGCTTAGTAATGGGGCTCCGTTGGCACCTATTTGAAAATTACAAGTCTTACTGGATTTGGACATAAGACATAAGGGTCTGAACGGTGAGGCATATAATTCAAGTTGATTAGTTTTCCTCTTATTTTAAAAATAAAACTTAACATCCCAGTTAATTTTGAACTCACGAAGCTAGTTCTATCTTGTAAGTAATATTTCAGAATGCAATATTAGAACGACTGATTTTTTTATAATTTATCCGCTCTCAAGAGGATACGGATGATATGACTCTTATGTTGCATATAATACAAAGCGAGTGCAAGAATTAGGCGAACAATCTGTTAAATAAAAGACTCGTGCTCCTTGTCTATTCATAAATAAAATTGTCACATAGTTCAGTGTATGTAAAGAGTGCATCCAGGGGAAGAAGAATATAATATGAATAAAGCATACTCAACTCAATTTTAAATTATATTAATTGAATACAAAATTGTTTTTACATTGATTGCTAATTTTTATTTATCAAATTGATCCCTACACAATGGTTTTGTTAACATGTCTGCCAATTGATCATTTGTTGATTCAAAAGAAGCTCCGAAAAAAAATTCGCTATATTATTCTCTAATGAAATGAAATCGTAGATCAAAACTTTTCGTTCGAGAGTGGTACTCTGGATTTTTGATCAGCTTCAGAGCTCCTTTGTTGTCGACATGCAAAATAGGCTTCTCAAATTCTCCGGAGTGTAGGTCCTTCAACAACTTTCTTAGCCATAACATTTCTTTAACAGCTTCTGATGCGGCCACATATTCAGCAATAGTTGATGAAAGTTCTGTTCGGCGTTGTCTTCTTGAACTCCAAAATATTGCAGACTCTCCCAATAGAAACACATATCCACTCGTAGAGCATCTTGAGTCAATGTCCCCAGCATAGTCCGAGTCACTATAACACATAAAATTTAATTTATGGCAATTTTTATTAAATACACCTAAGTTGGGAATGGCCTACAAGTATCGGAAAACTCTTTTGACATTTTAGATATGATGTTGACTCGAATTATCTAAAAATCTCCTTAAAACTCCAACTATGTACGAAATATCAAGCCTCGTTGCTATGGTCAGGTACATCAAACATCAAACTGCTGCACAGAATGGAAAGCGATTTTATCCCGGCAAAGGTGGAGATGGTTGGTTGTTGCTTCGCATGGTGTAGCTACTCCTTTAGATTCTTCCATATTAAATCGTTTGAGAAGGCGTTGTATGTACCCAGTCTGCTTAACATGTATCGATCCATTTATAAACCGATTAATATCCATTCTCAGAGAGTATTTATGATCTGAAGATGTTGTTTTAAGTAATTTATAATGTCAATAATATTCTTGACATCACAACCAGCGACTAGGCGATCATCTATTTAAAGTGCAACGAGGTAGAGGTTTTGAGAAGCTCAGTTATAATTATAATTTTATTATTATTCCGTGGGTGAATTCCAAAATAGAACAGAGGTTTTGATATCGACTAATAAGCTTTCACTTAATTCATAGGACTTTATTTGAGATTATTTTGGCGAAGATTTAGCACAACACCCTGCTGTAAGTGTTATGCCTTAACAGCAGAGCCATCTGCCATATATAGTATACAAAACAACAACCACTACAACGCAACCCATCTGTCAGACTAATATCGCTATTCGACCAATCCAATGACGGCGCCATTAATTTTATCCCAATGACAAATGTTGACTGGACTGGGAGTACAACCTAGGACCCATCTACCAACTGCGCCACCCAGCTGTGTTTAATAAAAGACCGCTGAGCAGCGGCTTTATAAAAAAATATTTGCACTTCTTTGAAGTCGAGTTTAAAATTTTTTTCCTAACGGATGAGTACTCTATATCTGGAGCTATGATTAAATTAAAGGTGCAGCTAGATCCTTAACTTTTCCAGTCAGAGTCATACCCCTTTTTTTTTTGACAAAAACCTGGTTTCGGACGTTTTTCTTCGTCCATTGGCATAATTCTCCTCCTAAACGACTGGACCAGTTTTGACGAAATTTGTGTCAGTAGGCCCTGAATAGTTTAGATTCGCAAACAAATATTTTGTAATAAATAGTTCACCAATAAATCTTCGGAAAGTTCCACAATTAACCTTATGAGAATAGTTCTGATATTTTTTAATTTTTTTGTGTCAGATTTAAAAAAAAAATACACTTTGTTTTTATCAAAAGTAGGATTAATTTTATCATTAGAGCATTTTTTTATGCGTGCAAAAATTTATAGTTTTTTTAATATATATAAATAGAACTGCATAGATATGAAATATAAAATGTTTATTTTGAAATTATTTGAAGTATTTGTTAAAACAAATTTTAAGGCCTCAGCTGGCTCTTTTTGCCACTTTGGGGTACGGTCGATTTGTTCGTAAGAACTGACCCTTCTTTTGAATTCGGATTAATTTTTATTGCGTGTTCTGGGATTAAGAGTTTGGAGATTCAAATTTCGAAATATATCTCAATGTTATTGAGAAAGCTTTGTACGCCGTAAAGTCAAAAATTCAAAAACAAATCGGATAATCCGTTGGATTTTTTGTAGGAACTCCAAATTTTACTGGTTTGCATAACAAATAAAATTTCTCCAGGATTCAAACGCGATGACTTTTAGAATTGTGCATGTCCCAATAATTTTGTAAAGATAAGCGTCTTAAAAATGTAATGTTGATTGTAAAGATGAACAGAAATTAAAAAATTAAAGAAACTCAAATAAATCTTTCAAAATAATTGTGCCAATGACAGTTTAGCTTATCGTTAAAAACGTTTACTGAACTGAAGTCAAGGTTTGGACAGGAGAACGTCCGCTAGATATATACAAATTTTTTGTTCATTTGACGTCACAGAAGTAAAAATAAACTTGCTTTTAAATAAAAAATATAACACACTGTTGTTTTAAGTAAAATATATATTTTATGTGACTGACTTTTTATATATCAGACCTGACCAGAGTCCTTGTCAAGATGAATCAAATTGCAAGTGCGTATAAAACTTTGTATCTTTGCTATCAACCATCGAGGAGGTCAAAGGAGTTGAAAAGACAATATTGTCCGACAGTGTAGATGGGGCCATTTTGAAATTCCGTCACTCAATTTATCGTTTCCTTCTCTTCTAGCTCTTTTATTTGATACCCACACTAACAGGGTTGAAAAAATATTCACCATCCACCATATTGAAAATTTGTGAGTGCAAAATTTCAGCAAATCTTAACTTAATTCCCGACAGAATCCGTTACATTGCTTTTACTTTTTATCGAAGAGGTCGTAATAGTTTCCCTTGGCATGCTTTTCCATTGAAAACGTCACTGATATGAAAGCTGATGCTTGCCAAAGATTGCTATCGATCGCTGGATCTCATTCCTTAAGTTCATTCCACTTCGTTGAACTAACCATGCAAGCACCTTCGATTGCTTGGTTTTTGATTCGAAGGTAAACTTAACTGAAGTGTCGTTGTCATTTTCCTCAATTTAGTAGAGAAATTAAAGTGAACGGATTTTTGCCTTCGGGACCAGATCCCTCTCTGTGTAAGGTTCTAAGATTTCGCAGTTGTACCCCTCCGCAGACGAGACTGTATATCCGACGAAGAATTTTTCTTTTAAATGCCCCTAAAATCTATTCTACTGTCTTGCATCCCTTCTATAGCTCAGCTGAGTTTTGATTCTTGTTGTTTGGAAAACCGGAAAAGAATTGATTGCCTAGGATGAGTTTTTGTCGGATACTCATCTCGAGGCTAACACACTCCTTTAGTTTATGCAACACATGCGGCCAAGGATTTATAAATACCCTTATAATGCTAAATTTGCCATTTTTATCCAAGATGGCTTTCGACCGATCGATTTCTTGATCTCTCCTGATGATGTTTGCATTTTCCACATATCCACATTTTGAAGAAATCTTGGAACTACTTTGCCTTATTTTATAAAAATCGAGCTTCCTGAAGCAGGATGATAGCTGAATACAACCACCCGTGGCGACACTGATTTTTAAAAATAAAATCGACTCATACAAACATTTAATAATTGAAGACCATTCAACTCGATTGAACTGTTCTCTAAAAAAATCGTACATCCTTCTACGTTCAACACAAATAAAATCATCGAATTGGTTGAAACCCAATTTGAACTCATGCGTAAAATTTATCAAGGGTGTGTCAATCAAATAAATGCCTCGATTCGTTTGGAGGTGTAACTCAATATTTTTCAATCTTGTTTTGTAACAGTTTTCATCAATAAAAAAAAATATGTAAATTGGAGAGCTTTCAATTATCATAATCACAATTCTATTCAACATCTGACGAGAGGATGAGTTTGCAATTCAAAATACAAATTGATTTGCTTGTACACTTTTCTTGTTCATATATATATTGAATTCCAAATAGATCTAAAAAAAATATCATTCAAAAGTTGTTTGCTGCCTTAAATTAACAAAATTGAGTGGAATAAATTAACTACAGCAGTAAACAACAGCAAGGGGAGTGTAAAGCGAATGCGGGGACCCTTTTTATTAATAAACATATTTTTTATTCGGTTACTTATTAGTAATAATTAATTCATTTTAGAAACCAATAAAACTGCTGTCAAAATTGGCTAAAAAGTATTTTGTAAAAGCCTGATTCAAAATCATGGGCTTAGTTAACGTCATGTAGGAAAATAAGACAAAAGTTCAAGACGTATTTGAGAATTCAATCCACGATCTGTGGCATTTCTATGGCATAAGACGAGTTCATTTACATTTATATCAGCAAGTTATTGGAAGTCAAAAACAGGTTGGTGGAAAAACGGGTCTGAAAATCATGAACTATACCCCAAAAAAAATTTGTGCCAGAAAAAAAGTATTTTGTAATGTAATTTTATGTTTGAATTGTTTATATTTCGACATTAACTAGTATTACAACATTTTCGTAACTATAAGCAAGTCATTTGTTGTCAAAATCGGATTTAAAAAAATATGGGTCTGGAAATATGGGACTTGTTCAGCGTTTGGGTTGCTAACTGATCTGATTTTTTGATCAAAATCGACATCGATTTCGTGTTGCTCTAAAGGCACATTTCCTGAGTCAATTGCAACTTGTGAGGGAATAAACGGAAATCTTTGTGCTACATTTTGTACGATAGGGCGACTGATACGATAAAGTTTTAGGGTTTAGGTGCCCAATTTTGGCAGCATCTACAATATTCTCCTTTTACAAGACGAACAAGAAAAGTTGTTGGGTTATCAATTAAAACAATAGCCTCATTAACTATTTTAATAACCTGCAGTTTTTTTTCGATCGAAATTTCTTTTTCGCGCTGCTTTTTCGCAACACAGGAAAGCAATATTTTTAAAACGTTCTTCAAGAGTTAGTCGATCCATTCGAAACGCGATGTTGTTCTGAGTTTCTGTCATGTTTTCAGCCTAAAAGCTTTCTTGACTTTATTGGAACATGAAAATTATTCTGTCCCAATTCGAAACGAAATAACCTCTGAATAATGAGTTGTTGCTACTCACTCCCTTTTTTCACGTTCATAAGAGTTTCATTTTCTGAGATTGAGTTAATTTCGTTAAAAATAAAAAAACAATTCAAGTTTTAAAAACAAACAAAATCGTTTCTCCTTGAGTAAGTTTTTTCCATTCAGTTCATGTTTTTCAGCGCGTACATATATGTCCCTCCTTCTCCAAGTAATTTGTAAAGAATAAAAGACCACCCTTTGGTTTCTGTAATGATATGTTCCCATTGTTCATGAATCCATTCTTTTATGACTACTTCCATTGTTCCATGATTCCTTTTTTCTTCTTCATTGTAAAATATTCTCGGGTACATCGCATGGTTTTGTCGTAACGAAAGCCTTTAATTTGATGAATGAAGGGCACGTGTAAAAATCAACAACTAAGATTCTGGGAACGATGGGAGCTTCGCGATATCTGCCGCCAGGGCTTCTAACCCTAATTGAAAATTGAAACAGAAAACAAATTGAATCAACAAAGGTCAGGACATGTTGTATGACAGAACAAAGGCCATTTTTCCTGCCAATGATTACTCAAAACTTAGCTGAAAAGTTTTTACATGTCAGGGGAATCGATTTTGAGGGCAAGCACACTGCTTGAGGTTTACATGGAGGATGTGTTGATTGAAGATTTGTTTTTGTGCTTGTCAACATGAGTGCCATTGCCAGGGGTTTGAAGTTGATGCCATTTGACACTGCCTCCCAAAACGGAGGCATAATAACGTTATAATAACGAAGTTCCTAAATGGTCACAGACTTCAGTGGTCTCGTCGTAAAGTGTCATGCAATAAGAGTGTCATTTTGAATTTTTGCTGATTCCTAAGATTGTGTACATTAGAGTGATGTGCTGAAGTTAAAATATCATCGAAACCCTTTATATAATTCGTACTATTTTGTCCATCATCAGTTCCCATCTTGTAAGTTATGTGAAGGCTCCGTTATAGATTGGGTATGACCATTTCAAGAGTGTCACATGGGCACCAAAATTGTATTTTGTGGATGTGCGTAATTTTATTTTTCAGAGAATTTGTTTCTTGGGATGTCGTCACGCAACTCCTGCAGCACTGTCTGTCCTTGATTCTGCTATGAAGACGTAACACTAAACACTTAAACTGCTGTCTGATCTACTTGAAGTCCTGCTGCGAGTCCCCGAATTATCAATTTTGGGAATAATTCTGTTTCTGGTTTATATAAATAACATTAAAAGTGCACTTAAGTACAGCAACATGGCTTTTTTTTCTAGTGACACCCTTTAATACAGAAGCGGCAAAAGTATCGGTGAAATACAGGAATGAGGATCTTGCATCATAAGGACTTTGGTTAAAAAAGAATAAACTTGAAACAAACCAATATGCATACAGGAAAGGAAAGTCAACTAAGAGGGTACTTTACCATCTGGTCACCCTTGTTGAAAAGGCATTTCAATATCAGGAACTTGGTCTCTGTGCCTTCCTGGATATTGAGGGTGTTTTTGACAATACCAGTTTTAACTCCATCACGAACGCAATTCGGAATAAAGGTATTGAAGACTCGACTAACAGATGGATAACACCCATGCAAGAAAACCGAGTTATAACTTCCTCGCTTAGAAGCGTGTCAACGTAAGTCACTGCAATGAGAGGTTGTCGCCAGGGAAGTGTTCTGTCATTGGTCATAGACAACCTCTTAGTGAACCTCAATGAGACAATGGGCTATGGTGATGATCTGGCTATTGTCATAAGAGGCAAATTTGACACTACAATCACTAGCGTTATGCATTCAGCATTAATGCATGTCTTAGAATGGTATAAGCGTAAAGAACTCACTTTGAATCTTAGCAAAACCGTTCTGGTTCCCTTCACAATGAGGAGACAACTGACTCTGTCTCCAATTGTTATTGAGAGAGCCTCTCTGATATATTCCAGTGAAGTGAAGTATCTCGCTCTTATCTTAGATATAAAACTGAAACCCAACACTAAAATCTCTATACCCATGGGAAAACATCCAAGTGTTTTCCAGGCTGAACTATAAGCCATTGAATCCTGTGCCATAGAAAACCTTGCAAAAGGTCATAAAGGGGCTAGAATTTTTATATATTCAGCCAAGCAGCGCTCAAGGCACTGTCATCCAATCTAGTGGAATCCAAATGTGTCAAAAGCTGCTACGACGCCTTACAATCCGTGGCCCGACGTAACAAAGTTAGGTTAGGATGGGTTCCAGATCATCATGGAATCGAAGGCAATGAAATTGCGGACGAAATAGCCAGGGCTGGTTCTAAGACCGAGTTCACTGGTCCGGAAACTTTCTGTGGCATAAGCTAGACTACGGCCACAGGTCTAACGAGTAAGTGGGAAAACAAGCTACGCATTGCCCACTGGAAAAATCTACCGGGACTTAGACAATCTATGTATATACTTTAATATGTATGTATGTATATACCTTAAAAATATTTATCTTAATAACTGAACTTTTATAGAATTGTAAGAGACTTCTAACTTATAAAATTCTAAAAAAATAATATTAATTTACTACTATGACTATAGAATGCTGGAACTTTCTATGATGTAAAGAGATTTTGCGAATAAAATCCGGCGAATTATGTGAATGCAAATAAATATGTTTAAAACTCTGCGTCGCAGTTGGAGTGCAAATGAAACTATTCTGAAATGGATCATGCTCTGGTGCTCGCTTATTGGTTCGAAATCGATGACCTTCATTCAAGATTGATTACTCCCTACAAAACAAGCAGCCAAATATTTGCAGCCTTGTATGACAGTTGTAACATTTTGTGTAGAATATTTTTCTCTTTGGGCAGTTTAAGCACTTAAATACTGTTTATAAAAGTACTAATGCGCTAGTTTTTAAGGGAAAACTTGGTAGTTCCGACATTCCAATGACTAAGATTTGATCAGCTGCTAGCACAATACTATTGGTCTTTATTAAAGCTTAACAGTTATCAGACATTTAAACAATAAATTCTAAATATCATGTAGCAAAGTAAAAATATTTGGCAAAACCATAAGAGGATTGAAATTTCAAGCTTTGCTGTTTAATTGTTTATTTGTGCACCTGCTTCAAATTCGACAGCTTAATCAGTCTCAAGCGAAAGTAAATGCTTAAAATCCCAACTAAATTTATTCATATCTCTCATATCATGAATGTGATGCCGCCGCCGCCGCCGCCGTGAATAAAGCAAATTTATTTCGGGAACTATGACACCATAGCCATTAGCAAAAAACACAACTAGCCCTTCGAACATGCCCCATCATTATCTGTGTGTATGCTGATAATACTCTTGTCATCTATTAAGCCGTAAATGTTACTTTTGTACAGAACAAGCGGATGTGCTCCAACTTCGATATAAATCCATCTGATTTGCTTGATTTATTACCTGCAGAAGTGCTCATTTATTACATGTGTTTATCTATTCAATTTTGGGGTCAGAAGGCGGAAAAAAATAACTTTCAAGTCAATAAAACGCCGATAGCTCTTATTTTCCGATGCCTGAACATGAAATTCACGAGTATATCAAGCTCAGGGACAATTAAGTTGTAAACAAAACTATTATCTCTTATATCCAGCTCAGATAGATATTTCGAACGCACGAGATACTATTTATCGATGAGAAAAAAACCCCTCGCAAGAGTCGCACAAATTTCATTACATTTTTTTGATGTGCATGCAAATTATCGGAATCCGCGTCCGCCTTGAGTAAGATAAATTGGCAGAGCAACGAGTTTCCGGTATCGGATTCGGAAATGTGCCAATTGTAAAGTTTACACATTTGCTCGTAGGTGTCTTGGCAATTTCAGACGCATCCGGATGTGCATGTGGTTTTGTCGGGTGCAATGAGTTGAGTGCAGTAATGCTCCTGGAAGACATTTTAATTGAAGGCGCACCAGTCACAGGTTGTTGGCTTTGACAGTTGAGTAGCAAATATTGTCTAAGTCAGCAACGACTTCTATAATGAAAGGAAACTTTTAGATGCCGATTTACCGTCTGATTCAGCAGAGGATTTTTATGCAATCTGAGTTTATATGGAGACGTCTAAAGGTCTTTGTGATACAACTGAGGAAGTTCTCATCGAAAAGTAGAACTAACCTCCTCAAATTTCAGGTGAAAGTAAACTTGTTTTGCTTGATTTTCCAAAAGCTTTTGGCAAAGTTTGAAATCATTTGGAACTGACCCAGCTCTATCTTCAGACCGTTCAAATCAAGAAAAGTTTGAGCAGTTTTTAAGTTAAAAATTGGTCATTTAAATGCTGCTTAACCTCAGGGGTCCTGTTTTTGGCCAACTCTCTTTTACATTTTCATAAATGATCTAGTGTTTCCTACATCTTATCCAATTTACTCATTCAGCTTTTAATATTCATTCTCGCCACTCATCTGATCTTCTGCTGTCATTTAAGCGAAATCTTAACTCTCTGCCAGTGCAAGCTGAAATACATTTCGTCCTTGTAATGTGTATTAATAACGAACTTTTTACGCCACTTGATCTCGCTTGAGCTAACATATGGGCGGATATTTTTTTAAAAAAATAAGGTCATTATATATTTTTCAAAATTCTGTTTTTTGGTTCTAAAAAAATTGTATGCAAAATAAAATGACTTTTTCATATTTTCACTCGTATGGGGTGGACGCTGAATTCGTAGACACATTGCTCACTCACTTCTATGTGCCTACGCGGTATGCTGCTTCCTTGGGGTGTTTCAGTCGTATTTTGAGGAATCTGAAGTGTTTGGTTTAGTGAGAGACAGCAGTCACATGTGATGCTTGCAAATTATATTTTGTTTTCTTTTTTTGTTGAAAATACCAATAAATGACGCCGGGACAAAGTTATGAAACGTTTTTCTCTATAGTAATAAAATTAATGGATACATGGTGATATATTTAAATTTGTAGAGTCCGGATGGAGTGGTACGGAAAATGCCTTATTTCGTACCTCAATAATTTTTATTTATCCGGTCAAAAGCAACCTAAAGAGCTCTCGAAAAACTTTCAAAGGTTTAAACTTTTCGGGAATTCAATTCACTTGCAATTGAATTTTCGACAGCTTACCGGTGTTCCATTTTCCGATTTTGCTTTAATGGAACGCACTTTAAAATTTTTTCTATTCCATTCTGTTGAATGATCCCAGAAACCCCATAGATGGTTGCAGGAATCGCGAATCACAACCTTGCCAACACACTGATCGCATTGTTCGCGATTTGGTCATAAAAAGGAGTCAAAATTAAAAGATGTATATACGGAATATACTGTGAATATTGGGTATGGGGGAAGAGGGAAATGGTTATTCAATCATTCGAAAAGAATACCTGATATTGCTTGATAATATGGGAATCCGTGGATTCAAATGAAGGGATAGCAATTCCTAGAATTTGCTTTGGCGACATCAGACTGAGTGGAAATTTTATTCGAATTTTGACCGTTTCTGAGAAAGAAATGCCTGTTCCAATCTTTCTGTATGGTGCAAATGAACCTTGAGATGGTCACTTTTCAGACGGTATAATTTTAAAGGGTCTTTTTAGAATCCTGTAGAGCAAAGCCATAGGCGGCAGTCATTTGCGGTTTTCATCGGAATCGCTCACACCATATCGATCCTGCTTGACAGACTTAAAATCGACCAAAAAATAAATGTCATTACGCGATTACACGATTGACAACTAGTGTCGATATTAACGCTCTTTTGATGTTCGTCTAAGTCGAACTTTTTAAAGCACAACCGGCAATCGACAACTCAGTTGCATCTAAACACAAACATACATCAATTTAGGATCAATTGGAATCAGGTAAATTGACAACAAATTTATTGTTTCAAACAAAATGTGAGTTTTGATATAATTTCATCCTATTTTTTCGTTTTTTAAATTTTAATTATTAACTGAAGAATTTTTCATCGTCAATACTTCCCAACAAGTTACACAAAAAAATCAAAAGCCAAATTTAAAGTGACAATGTCGTGGCCGCCTGAAGATCGTAAGTCGTCTTCACCTCAGTCAAATTCCATCCAAACAAATGGGATTTTTCTTGGGCTGACCATAAAAAATTAATAAAACTTGGAGCAGCAAATTAAAATCAAGGACAATTTTAGCATCGAATCAACAATGATGATGAGATGGAATTGATGACGAAATTACAGAATTTCAGCTTGTTTCCGAAACTTTCACCTCAACTTTTTGATTCCAATTACGCAGTTGCAAAAAAAAATTATTCACATTTTGAAAATAGTTTTATTTTTCATCATGATACGTACGCTGAGAAACCTAAGGGTTTTCCAATATGGACAAATCTTATTTTTTAAATAAAATGAATCGATTGTAGGGTGTGCTGTGTTGCTTGTGGCACCATCCTGTTGAAACCGGTAAGGTTGTAATGTAAAGTAATGTTGAATAATCGGTAATCATGGCGCGCACACAGATCGTTATCGTCGACGACAAAATATGGGCCACTAACACCGCCGGCATACAAGCCACACCAAGGAGTTATTTTTTGTGGATGAAGTGGTGAGTCATGGAGCAAATGTGGATTTTCACCCAAAAAACAACGCAAATTTTCTTATTGACGAGCCCACTGAGCCAAAATTGAGCTTTATCACTGAAGATGATTTTGCGATGAAATTCATCATCTTGGCGCATCTTCTCCGGAACCCAATCGGAGAACGTATGTCGCTTCGAATGGTCCATCGGCTTCAATTCTTGAGTCAGCTTGATCTTGTATGGGTGTTTACCAAGATACGCCATAATGTGATCTCAGCGATGCCCAATTCTTGAGAGAGCCGTGGAATTGACTGATTTTGTCGTCAATTCGACCAACCCGTCGTCTCGCTGACACGGCAATATTACACAACGAATATGTAGACTCAAATTTTTACACTAAACTTGTTATTGCCTGTCTACCAGGGTGAGAATTTCGATCGAAAATTGGAGTTAACACTCTCAAAGTTGGGGTCACCGACTCCGAATTTCAGTAAACAATTTTTATAATTTGCAGACGTTGCTCTTTGGTGTACTTTACCATGATGAAAATCAAGACTTTACTGAATAAATTGACAATAACAGTTTGATGATTAATGAAAGGGTGCGTTCACAAATTGAATTCAAAGTTGTCAATTCCCCATTTGAAAACCCGATAAAAGCGTCAATTTGATTGACATAAAAAAAGAGTCAATCGTGGAAACGGTTCTACTGAGTTACTGGAGGTAGACTTTTTTTTTAAATTGCGTCAATCGAAATTTCGGTTGACGTTGTCAAAATTTACTCTTTTAAGTCAATCAATAAATTTAAGCTTCTTTCAAAACCGGATCAATCCTAACTATTTGATGCAAAAATGTTACGCGGTCAATCGATCCGCTTCGTCATCTGTAACGTCTCTTGCCATTTCGGTTTTTCATAAGCACTGCTCCAGAGAATTTTCAGGATGAATTACTCTCCCTTATCACTTTCAGCAAGACATCCACCTCGCAAGGATTAGTTTTCAGTACACGGCTTTTTTCTATCCATTAGAATTTACAAAAGTTCAAAAACAATGTCAGCATTATAAGGGTATTCATAGCTCCCAAAACGCTTGTTATTTACATATAAAAAAAATGGCCAACTCTGCTAACAGATTCCAAATGAGAGTTAAAACTGTTTTAGTACGTAAAAGTTTGATGATCTGGCAGAAAGCCAGAAAGCCTTTTTCTTTGCGAACTTGTTCTACAGCACCTCCATTCCCTTTGCTTATTTCATTTGTAAACTTTACGCTGTCTGCGGCAGAGGACCATATTTTCGTCCTCACATTGGAATGATAACCAAAAGACCAGACTCAGCACTTGAATTTGTTAGCAACTGGGCAAAATGATTTCCTATTTTTCTCTAACTAACATATCAAGCCATTGATCCTTGAAAGGTCCTATCCTGGGACTGGTTTTATCCTTCTTGGTCCGGAGCACACTACTGCCAGTTGGTTGATCTTTTCTTTTTATTGATCCTGGAAGCTTGAACACGAAGATACTGTTTTTCATACGCCCGATATGACCAGGCACCATATAAAAGAACTGGCATGACTTTGGTCTCTCAAATAAGGAGTTGTGAACCTAGTTCTTTTTGGTAATCCGAAGTCACATCGAAGATCGAACTTTTGCTTAAAGCATCTCGGATGCTACGATGTTTGATGTGCCAATTTGACAGCAAAAAATGTAGGTAAGTGAAAAGCGCAAAAGGACCGAAAGCAACAAGTTGGCTTACGAATGAGGCACGATTTTTAACAGCATTCTGGGTGTACTATATATTTCTATATGAACACAATTCCAACTTTGCCAATCAACCATGAAAAATTAATTTTTAAATCCATTCCGGTCGAATACTTTCACTTTCCTCATCATCAAAGTTTCCATGATGGCCCAACTTCCAGTTGCCATCCTTCGTCGCAACGTGAAATAATTAAAAGTTACCCAAACTACTTTCGAAAGTGTCCTCTTGGCCTGACCTCAAACATTTGGGTACGCTCAATTGGAGGAAACCCTTGGGAGAAATCTCATTGAATTGGAAATACCCTGCTTCGTGGAATCTGGTTCAGAACAAATTCGATGCACTGACTTTTAATTGACGAATTAAAAATGAATTTGAAGTTGGCGAAAAAGGAATGTAGGAACTGAACGTTTGTAAAATTAGAATTATGAATTCGTAGTTGCAGCTTGAAGTGTTGGACCGAGATTGATTTTGACAGCAGAATTGAGTTTGTCAAGTTTCAGTATTTACATTTCAAAAAGTTTAATTGGCTAGTTCCAAAGTATTTTGTATGAATGAATGAGTTTTGTAGTAAGCGTTCCAAGTGGCATAAATAAAAACGATTTGTATTGCTTTAGGACCAGTCACGAGCATGTTAAATGTTAAATAAATGTTTAACATTTTCAAGGCCCTAACAATTTCTACAGATTCAGTGGAATTCTGTTCGAGGAATGCCATCCGCCCGAACTGCTTTTTCGACATTCACGTCTTGGTCCAAGATGAAGTTGACAAACTCTAAATAAAAGATTAAAGCCGGTTCTTGAAAAAGATTATAGTGGCTCAAAATAAATCACCTAATCGGACAATGCTTTAACTTTTGTAAATGTTGGCAACTTTCAGTTTGAACCAGAAAAGTTCGTTGGTTGGGCTTTAAAATCAGGGCCAATATCGCGGCTGCCTTACGCAAACTGGATTCGAAAAGACTGCAATAACAGAAAAGCGAGAAAAATAATTTTGAGTCACTGCTGGTGAGCCATTACAACATTTTTCTGCCACAAGGTCATTAAATAGGCAATGTGTGTCCAACTGGACGGTGCGTCAATGGAATTGAAATTTTAAAATATGATTTTCTTATAAGCCTAATGCCTCGTCTTGTAGTTGTACACTTGCGGCGAGCTTACTCGATTTTCTGCTCCAGAATTGTTTTTTGGATCATGAACCAAGTACAACAAGCAGCAGACTAAAGAGGCTCCTAGTAAGTATAGCCGCAAGAAGTTTTCTCGAAAACTTTTGAAAAGAGCTCGATGGGTCATCCATCACCCATTTGGAAAAAGTTTTGAAGTTATTTCATTTTATTTAAAAGGTGCAGTAAAATATCGGATGATTTTTTGTGCCTTTTCATTTTTCGGTAATTTAGATTTTTAGCCTGTTTTTTGCTTTGAGATTTCTGATGCTTGTGAAGTAGTGAATTTATTTTAAAAAATCATATGTTCTCCTTAGGCGATCAATTTCGAAAAGGGTTGTATATATTCTCGTGTCCACAGCACGGACGGGTATTTCTTTATTTATCAATCCGCAAAAGAGTTTTGCTAACTCGAGGCATTACTTCGAACAAAGTTTCCAAAATTCGCACTGTTTTGGTATCACAGCAACTAACTTGGAAGTCAATTTCCAAGAAACTAACAAGTCTGTTTAATCGGAATCAAAGGCTTTTAGCTCGAGCCAAACTGTCTGTGTTCTGAATGTCTTTATTGAATATTGCACAGATTTGTTCCACTGAATCATGTGGAGTCAAAATTTGAAATTGAACATCATTCACTTGCATGTGAACACAACAGTATTTTACAAAAGTTGAGTAGCTCATTTGTGTATAGTAGAAACAAAATGGGTCTAAGATCAGATCATTGTGGGACCGCTGTAGTTATTGAAAGAATAATGGAATTCTCTTCACCCATTGCCACTCTTTCCTGT
Organism: Orthonevra nobilis; assembly: GCA_963555765.1. NCBI lineage: Eukaryota > Metazoa > Arthropoda > Insecta > Diptera > Syrphidae > Orthonevra > Orthonevra nobilis. Next base: position 130,166,552 of record OY743225.1, read on the forward strand.
CTTTCGGTTGAGTAGGTTTGAAAAAACTTAACGACTTGATCGGAAATCGGATTGGGATCGCAATGAACCTGAACCAGCACAATCGAGATTGAAATGCAAAACATTACATGACGAGTTAGAATATAGGATCTCGGAAACAATGGTCGTAATAAACTTTTAAAATGTTGTTTGCTGTTGACATTGCGTCACAATTTTGGTCGTCTCTGGTTGTGTTTTTTTTTAAATTCTTTGGAAACCATCGTCATCTTGAAAACATTGCTCTTGTCCAAATAATGGTTAAAATCAGACCAACAAAATACATTGTCTAAAAGAAAGGGTTTTCAAATGGGGACCGCTGAACTTTGACAACTGATAGCGGCCATATTGTTGAATTTCATCAGTCAAATTGTTTGTCATTTATTCAGTGTGTTTTGCCAAGTCATAGTAGATAGATTCAGCGTTCAACAACACCTGCAAATAATAAAATTATTTCATCAAAATTTGTGTTCTGTTCGGGCAACGTTTCGCCCGGCTTTGGCATTTTACGATCGCCATAATCGTCCTTCCGAGAGGACTATTTGCAGTGTGATGGATAAATTTGAGCCCACTGGTTCAGATAATGGTCAACCAACGTACGTTGACAAAACGCAAGATCTGCCGAAAACATCGCCGCTGTCTGTGAGATTGTGAAGAAGAATCTGAGGCAGTCAATTTCGCGTCCCTCACAAGAACACTCGTACAAAATTAAGCTGACCAAGTAGCTGAAGGTAAACGACGTGCGTTCGCTGAACTGACTCTGGAACAGTTGAAACCTGGCCCATTTCTGGATGAATGGATACGTCAACAAACAACGTTGTAAAATTTGGGATGATACTAATCCACATAAGATTCAAGAGCGTACAATGCATCCCTAAAAAGTCACTGTTCCTCATCGGTCCATATTTCCCTGAGAACGACGTTGGCCAGTCCATCTCATCAGGACATGTGGTTTTCGGATGGCGCCACAGCTCACGCCACTTTGGAAATTCTGCACGAGCGATTCGAGGGCATGGTCATCTCACCGAGATCGTGCAATTTGACCCCGTTAGACTTTTTCTTGTGGGGTTTTCTTAAGTCGCAGGTCTATGCAAATAAGCCAAAAACCAGAGCGGCCCTCAAAGCCAACATGACCTATGCCATCGGTCAACTTATGCGCCAGAGTCATGGGATATTGGACATTTCGGATGTGCACCACGCAGAGAAGCTGCGGCGGGCGTTTGAACGATATTATATCCTTTACCTAATGGCATTGATATCCTTTCAACCGAATAAAAATTGTCGATGATATCTCACACACACTTTGTTTTATTTAAGTTTAAAGATAGGAAGCGCCAAATAAAAGACACTTTAAACAACAAGTAACTAGTCGCTATATGGAAACTGATAATTTCTTCTGTTTGTCATTCCTTTCCTGTTTTGTAGAAAGTCCTGATTGCATTAACTTTACTTGTGTCCTCACAAAAATCAGCGAAGTTACAAAACCAGCACGTGTAGCGTATGATAGTTTTTCAACAAACTTCCAGCGAATGTGTCTTATATATTTTTTATAAATTTTTATGTAAACAAAAATTAAGAGTTCCAGATAATTTTCAAGGACATACAAAAACTACTTGTCTGCTGTAAAAAATAAAAATCCCAACTGCACTTACTTAAAAGTGTGCACACGTATGAATCATGTGCTAAACCCATTATAAAAGGTACCATATTAAAATTTCCCTTTGCAATCCTGTTAATTCCTTGCCAACAAAGTTGCATGTATTTCTTTCCTTTTTTTTGCATCTAAATGGAATGCTGCACATACTTGGTATCATTTGTACATTTGCTCGTTTATCCTTTTTTTTTGGTTTTTGAAACCAGTGCCCTTTGCTCTCCATTGAAGCAGTTCATTGTATGTGATAGTCTCCTTAACTTATTTTTTTTTTCTCTAGTCAAATAGTCCTTCACCCTTTTTTTTTGTGGCACCAAAGGGGAAAACACATTTTATTATGAACCTGCTTTTGCGTGTCCTTTAGACTTCTCTCTTTGTTATTTGTTTTGCTAAATTAAATTTAAGTAATAATATTCAGCTACTGCAGAAAGTTTGCACTTGAAGTGTACAACTAGTTCTGTTTGTTGTCATGAGATCTTTCAGTATGACTTTCAATTAGTCCCAGTAAAAGGATACTTCCGGTTAGTTTCAGTTACTTCTGTTTGTCCTGCAGGTCACGGAATTTACAAAATACGAGTAACTAAATTATTTTAGCTTTTTTCAGTCATCCTGCAGAGCCTTTATCGTGTGCACGTAAATGTTTGCGTTAAAATGAAGGAAGTGGTTCCTGAGAATTTATCTCGTTTGTGCAGAGGGTAAATGTTGTGACCTAATCTTTTATTAAATCTCAGGCATTAAAGAAGCATTCGGCATGACAACGCCTACTCTTTTGGGGATTGAAATTTCAAATTAAACAAACAAGTTTCGTATCATTTTTCAAAGTGAGAGAAGCGGAAGGAAGCCAAACAGGATGTTGGAAAATCCAGGCAATGGACACAATACAAGAGCGAGTGTATATTTTCCGGGAAAGCTATATCAACTTTACCCTCCTGCGAGTGGGTTACTGTGGCGGATACGTGACATTTTTTATTATATCCGAGTATAACCAAATGCCAGCGTAATGGAACGAGTGTGACACCATGAGACAGTGTTGAACATTGCTCCTGGAATTGAACATTTGCAGTGTCCTTTAAGTGAGCGCAAAATAAAACTCTGGCATTAGAGAAAATATTTCACAGGGTGATACCCTTTAGCATCGTTAGTCAAGCTAATGTAGAAGTTCTAAAAATCATAAGCTCGGATAGTGAAGTAGAGAGCAACATGTCCTTCGTTGATGCTTGAAAGGTAAGTTACGGAGTGCAAGCTGCGTCAATTCCTCATTCTTAATTAACAGATGCTTTTAAATTGAGATTAAAGCCATTTATATTATCCCAATGACAGCTGTGTACCAGTCTATAAAGGGTTTTTCAACAGGGACGCTACAAAAGTAGAGCGACATGGACAGCAAACGAAGCCATCTTTCTTGCCGCTCTTTCGACATTTCTCTTCAGTAAGGTTTGCCATTTCATGATGGAAAGATATACGAGCCAACAACGAATCGAAATTATTAAAATTTACTACCGAAATTCGGAGTCAGTGGCCTCAACGTTAAGAGCGCTACGCCCAATTTATGGTCGTCATAATCGTCCTAGCAGTTCAACAATTGAGCGTCTAGTGGAAAAATTTGAATGTACAGGCACAGTACAAAATGTTCCCGTGCCAGTGAGACAAAGAAGTGCCCGTTGTTTCGAGAATATTGCTGCCGCTGAGGCTTCAGTTGCAGAAAGCCCAAATGTATCTCTCACACGTCGTTCTCAAGCGTTGGGCATCTCTGTGACGTCGATTTCAAGATTAAATTGACACAAGAACTGAAGCCGCTTGACTATCAGAAGCGTCGTATGTTCGTGAATTGGGCTGAGCAACAACTTGAAAATAATTCGGATTTTCATCGAAAAATCATCTTCAGCGATGAGGCTCATTTCTGGCTGAATGCCTCCGTCAATAAACAAAATATGCGGTATTGGTCAGGCAGCAATCCACACCTACTCCATGAGTCATTATTGCATCCCGAAAAAATTACGGTTTGGTGTGGTTTATGGGCCGGCGGCGTCATTGGGCCGTACTTCTTCCGTTATGATCAAGACCAGCACGTTCCTGTGAATGGGGATCGCTACCGTTCAATGATAACCGAATATTTTTGGCCCCAATTGGATGATATGGACTTGGAGGACATGTGGTTCCAATAGGATGGCGCCACAAGCCACACAGCGAATGTCACAATCATTTTATTGGAAATCCAGTTTGGAGAACGTGTTATCTCACGAAATGGTCCAGTCGCTTTGCCGCCTCGGTCGTGCGATTTGACGCCGTTAGACTATTTCCTGTGGGTCTATGTCAAGTCTATGGTCTATGCCAACAAGCCAGCGACGATTGATGAACTTCGTACGAATATCGAACGTGAAATTGCAGCAGTATCGGCCGATTTATGCTTGAAAACCGTCGAAAATTGGGTTCAACGTCTGGACTTCTGCAAGCGTGCCCGAGGTGGCCATACAAAAGAAATCGAGTTCCATACATAATGGCATCGAACGCACTTTCACAGGAATAAAGAATTTCAAACAGTTTTTGTTTTATTTAAAAAACTTTTGTAGCGCTCTTATCGAAAAACGCTTTATTTGTAAACTAGACAAAAGTTCAAAACGTACCCTAGGATTCAAATCTGCGACATTTCAATTGACTCAATTACGCCACAGGCCTTGAGAAGTGTCAATTCCATGACTTATGGCTCAGAATTGGTCTGCTCATAGAATAGGTGATTTATTATTTCTGTTTCTGAAGTCATCCACCTCTTGGTACTATATCCTAACATTGCACCCTAGAGAGGAGGCCTGGTGTTGGTCCGGTTGTATTTGAGTCATAGTTTTTGGGATATGAAGCAGACGTCTCTTACAGGATTAATGAATTCACCGATAGCACGAGCATCTGATACTGCGACCCATATGCAAACGATGTTGACATCATCGGTCGCACCAGAAGCTTGCTTGGTCTTCTCATGAGCACGACATTCTTTACGACAATAGAAGTGGGTATTTTGGCAATTTTCGCCAAGATGTTAGTCCCTAGGTTTTGTAAAGTTCTTGGACGGTTGATATTATTAAAAAATTCACTAAAATATGGAAGGTCCGAATCGCGCCTGGCTGGCACCTCTAAGTCGACCATTTGTAAGATGAGAGGAGTATTCCCTCAAAACAGGAATTGATAACCTTCGCCCTGTTGAAACAAAATTTCTGCCAAGTTCAGTTTAACAAGTTGTAAAAAAAAAAGTTCCTCCAAAATGTTCTCATACCGGTTTCCATTCACTGTCACTTTGGCCTAATCATCTTTAAATAACCAAAGACCAACAATCCCAGAAATTGTACATCACACTGTGATTTTAGGTGAATGCAAAGCCTCTTTTTATCCTTTTGAAACGTTTTCAAAAATCACTTAGCATGCGTTCCTGACCGATGGAGATGCATTTGGAAAGAAGGACATGCTTTCGGAAAGTAGGCTTCAAGAGAAAATGCACGTTCTTAATTGTAGCAACGGATGATGGCGATTGACCTGGAAAGAACAAAAATTTTAGAGCCTCATCATCGTGCTTTTTTTTCCTTGGCAACCGATTCTTCTTCAGTTTGTCCACACAACTAATATATGATTGAAGCTCCCAACTCGATTCTTAAAAAATTGTGCTCAACAAAACAATTACCTTAGAAGTTTTTTTTTTTAATGGAGCTATATTTTAGATGGCACGGAAGATAGCAGATTAAGGCAGCCAAGAACAATTTTCTTCGTCGATGTCGATGTACCATCAGGTTCACAAAAACGGGAAGACCGAACTTTCTGTTCAAGGTTCAATCGGGTTACAGTCCCTTACAGGCCCTTTTTTAGGATTCCGAAGCGACTGGAATCCTATTTCTAAGCCTCTGCAATTCGTTCATCTCTGACAAGCCTACCATAATAGATGGACACAATAAATAATAAATTGTGTTTCTTATAATCGAATCTCAATGTAACGCGTTAAAGTAGATAATGACCCAGTTTCAAGGAGCAGTTGGTGATTTGTAATTTTGTCATGCGATGCGACGCCATGCAGTGTTTTTTTTAACCAAATTTTGACCCTTTTAATTCACGATTGTTTTAAAAAGATTTTTTTCCCAATTCTCTTATTGGTATCGCATCTTAACTAATTTCGAGCTTTTGCTTTGTGTCGCAAAGAGTTCAGAAAATCATTACCAGAGGTCGCACTCCATTCAATCATTAATTGCTTTTCGCGTACGATGAGAAATCTAAAATAAGAGAAATATGTATAAATTGTTGTTTATTGTGCGGTGGTACGGAACCCTACGTTTAAGAGTCAAACTCGCACTTGGCCGCTTTTTTCTTCGATTAGAATATTTTTAGGACTCTGCATTCAAATAAATTTATTTCACATGAACAATTTCTTTACGGTTTTAATAACCCATTCGGCAGAAGTCTGGATGGTTCATGGTAAATGTTTATCCTTTTATAAAGAAGATAAGTTTGCCAAATTCGATAAAGAGCAACACATTACAAAACTATTCGAAAAGTTGAGAACAATTTGAATGTTGTCACGTATAAGGCATTTATAAAATGTTTAATCTCCCATTAATCCATTTTCTATTTTATCCAACAAAAAGAGAGTTAAATCCTTCGACAACTGCTAAATTGCTGCTAGAATTTAAAATCTACTGTACGACCATGAGCGGGACAACGTCACGTCGTACTTAAACATTCCATCAAAGTCAGAGAGATGAAAACTTTTCAAATTCCATACCTGAGGGGTGGCAGAGATCCAACAGGAAATTTAGTGGCACTTATGGAGGCGCATACCTTCCTGGTGAACGTTCCTTTTCGCATGAGTGCGTTGATGGGAAATTGGTCATGAGGTTACAGGTTAAAATGGTGTGATAAGTGTTTTAGGTATCATTTAAAAAGGGATGGTGATTTGGGAAAAAGGGTTTTCCAAACGATGAAATAAGAACAATCTCAGCGTGTGCATCTGTATCCAGAAATGGTGATTCAACGAAATTTATTCATAAACTTTTGAAGTTATGAATTTTATTGGCAATGGGGACAAAAGCTCCTTCACATGGTCGACTAAGCATCACAATCTAAAGTGAATTCAAGTTCGAAATAAACGATTCATTTAACGACCCGAATTTATGCTGGCACTTCTGTTGTCATGGCAACTTATCTCATCGCAGCATCCATTTATTCTCGCTGCAAGTGTTTGTGGTGTAAATATTTCATGATGTCACAGTCCTGCGCTTATAAATCACTCTTTATACCTTCAAACATTATCATGGACAGTATTTCGTCAGCATTCGTTGTGCAAAATTAATGGCACACACCCGCCAGCTTGTCTGATACACTCAATCCCATTCAGCAATTACCGGACACGAAATGACTGCGTGTGTTCCTTGTTAGATAAGTTCCAATAAATTTCCAAAAGCCATTCACACTTTCGTTCATACATAAATATATACTTTCGAATAGATTAACAGCTTAAATATGTAATACATTCGTGACTCTTGGGAGACGAGGGAACGTTTTCCATTCGAAATACCTCGCATGTTCTGAGGTTGCAAATGTAATTATTTTTTTTTAGAAGCAATTCGATGAATTGCAATCGAAAGGCCTTACGAGACAAACCTTTTTTTATCAATTTAAAATTTCTTATGCCCTACTTCCTAAAAATTGATATGTAATTTAAAACAACAAAAAAACTTGGTGTGTTGGAACCCTAATTTTTAACTTTAAAATTTTTTTATTTATTTTTTACATATTCTGGAAAACCAATGATTGTCTACCTTACGGAATTAAGGACGGACGGACGAACAAAAAAAACGGACAGATGGACAAACGGACAGACGGACAAACGGACAAATGGAAAAACGAACAAACGGACAATCGGACAAACGGACAAATGGACAACGGAGAAGCGGACAAACGGACAAAAGGACAAATGGACAACGGAGAAGCGGACAAACGGACAAACGGACCAAGGGACAAACGGACAAACGGACAATTGGACAAACGGATCAAGGGACAAACGGACAGACGGGGAGAAAGAGTTAAAGACTACATGTTGGCATAGTCCTAAGATATTCCTATAGCTCAAGGATATTGATCGTGCGATCTTCATTGGACGTCACGGTTGCACGAGGTACAACAATGTTATTATCCGACGTCTGGCATTTGAGCATGTTTTTGGAACCACATGCCCTTACTAAAGTTGAATTGCGGCTCGAGCTATAAAAAAGCTTTATTAAGCTAGAGAGTTGATTTATCGGTCTTATGAAACCCGTAAAGACCGCAAACAAGTAAGAAATTATTGCAATCATGTAGTTCATCGTGCAACATTTTTTCACAAACAAAACTTTCAAAAAACTGGCAAAGTTTGTTGCATAATCTTTAATAAATTTCGAGTTAGGAGATTTGCATTATCAATTCTAAACTTTTAGCCAGAACGATCTGAAATGGTTTTTTTTAGAGAAGAATGGGTGGTCATCCAGAACTGAACATCTAGAGTTTTTTTGCAATACCACTGTCGTCATACAGCTTATAGGGGCCATTTGAAATTGGCAAAACCAACCACAGATAATTGACCACCGCGACTCAGGCTCAACATTTTTTTCCAGAACACGCGCGCCAAATGTTGGCTTCTATGTTGTCAACTGAAGCTGGCTTACCATACGTGCTGGAAAAAGAAGTCAAAGTAAGTCGTATATCAGGTGCGATAATTCGACGTGCTGAATATCATATTACGAAATCGACTTGAAACAATTTGTCTGTTAGCAAACATTAAAGATGGGAATTTTGGATTTATTGTACTATTTGAAAAAAAATGCGAACTCTACTTAACGGGGACTTTTACAGGAATATTTGTATTCTATAAAAATCTATTGAGGTCACTGAAGAGCGATTTCTGTTTGTTAACCAAATCTGTGACGCGGCTCCTCTTCTCAATTTTTCGGAGGACCTTACAGCAGATGAACTAACGACAGAACAGACAGATAATTACTTCACTACACTAAGACAAGCTTATTGACATATTTAGAAAAATGAGCAAAATGAAATCATCTGGTTTGGATGGCATTCCAAATATTGTACTTAAACAAATGCCGGTCGAAATCATATTGAGTAACTTTTAACAACGTGCCAAACAATAACTACTTCCCAAGCTATTTGAAAATATCAAATGGATTGCTAATAGCCATGAAAATGAAAGATCCTTCAGATCTCTCGATTTATGGGCCAATAAGTCTCCTGCCAAACATTGGGAAGGTTTTTGAAGTAGTTATTTGCAAGTTAATCTTGGTCGCCTCCGCAAAAAGGAGATCATCCCGCGGATCCAATTAGGATTTAAAAGTTACCACACGGCAGTGCAAGCCATAAAAAAACTAGTATCTGATATTAACTGTAACCTAAATGCCAATAGATGTGCATTGAAAAAGCCTTCGACACGATTTGGATAGACAGGGATATTTATAAATAGGTTAAATATGAATTTCCCTTTCCACCTGACAAAAACGATACTTTCAATGATACATGAGAAAAGATTTATGCTAACAGATAGGACGAACACGACGACTAGGGATTTCGAAATCACCCACGTTCCGGAAATGGACACAGTATCGTCACAAATATGTTTCAATATTAACAATGCTGAAGTACTCAGGGATATGAAAGATTCAATAGCATTCGCCGGTGAAGTCTTACTATACAGACATGGCTCAAAAATAAGAGAAATAAAAAATTACCTGCAACTAAAATTTAACAAACTCCAGGCTTTCTGTCGAAATTGGAATTGGCTCGAACTTAACAGCTCTAAATGTGAAAACATACTGCTCCGCACTCCAGTAGGATGGGGTGATTCAGATTTGAGGTGCATCTGACGGAACTTAGTGATGAAAAATGCTGATGGTCTTTGCATTTGTATATTTGTATTTCTTGCAATTCGACTACATAACATTTTAACCCTTTGAGTTATGCTTTTTTCTACTGCATATTTTGACCTGAAATTTTGTACTCGGTGATTTTTGGGGTCGCTGATCACGAATCTGAGGTTATATTGTTATAATTTTCAAATCCAAGATGGTGGATCAAATTTGTGAACTTCAATCGAATTTCACTTAAATTGGTATACAGAGGTTTTTGGGGATGCTGATTACGAATATGAGCTTAGGTTTGCGGTCTAATTCTTGTGCAATTGAATCGTTTAGACCAACCGATCAGACATAATATAATTCTATTGCATATTATGGTCTGAATTTTTGTACTCGATTGTCCTTTCGTGGTGACTTATTACAAATTCGAGGTAAGATTTACAAATTATAAAATGGTGGATCAAAGATGGCGGACTAAATTCGTAAAAATAAAATCAAATTTGGTTTACAGGGGTTTTTCTTTTTTTAAATCTAACCTTAGATTCGTGATCCCGAAAACGCATATTGTATTTTCATTGAATTTTCCAAAACTAATAGATGTTTTGTTATCAACGGCCCCGAAAACCGCCGAATGCAAATATTTAGACTAAAATATGCAGTAGAATAAAGTTTGTTTGGTTTGTCGAAACGATTAGTTCAATTTCACACATTTTTTCCGCCATCTTCGATCCACCATTTTCAATTTTGCAAATATAACTTAGTTTTTGTGATCTACGGACCTGAAAACCCTAGTGTACAAATATTCAGACCAAAATGTAGTATGTAGTAGAACATTTTTGACAGCGGTTTAAATAGGTGGCGCTCTGCCAGTAACACTGTGACTCAAAGGGTTGAGACTTTGTCTTTAAGATTATTTCTATAGTAATTTCATTACGAGTTAAAATATTATAAATTTCACAAAGAATTTAAGGTTAATATTATTTTTTTTATTATTATTGTATTTAGTATTTAAGTTAAAATACTACTCTCTGAAATTATATTATTGTAAATACGTATGAGTCTATTGCATAAACTTTAAAAATAACTGCTATCTATGTTATAAATAGTAACATATGTCATGTATTATGCATTTTTTTTTTTTGTGGCCTTGTACTTAAAAGTTTACATAGTTTCTGAGCATTTTTCTTAATTTTGTTTCATCTTATAATATTGTCTATAGAGGAAATAAATGAGTCGGGGAAATAACTTTTACAGGATAAAATATGGTTCTGGAGTCCTGTCGGATGTGCGAATTTTGTTCCCTCAAAAATTTTTCATTTTTAGGGTTCCGTACCTCGAAAGGAAACAACGGAACCCTTATAGGCTGACTTTGTTGTCCGTCCGTCTTTCTGTCAGCACCCGTTTTCTCAGGAACGCGTGGTGGTTTCAAACTGGAATTTATTTTAAATATTCAAGTCTATTGTCGTTCGAAAGGTGTGAAAAAATCAAAATTCCAAGCCAAGGCAATCAAAAGATTCAGCAGTTTATGCCGCAAATTTTTGAAACTCGCAAGAGAATCAAAACTTATAGAGTACTTCTCGTGAGATCAGAAACTTGAAATTTGGTACGAAGCAACGTCTTGTAGCACAGATAAAGGAAAAATTGCGAAAATTGTAAAGTTTAAGTTACAACATATAAAAAAAATATTTTTAATAATATTAAACTTCATACCGCTTTTCTCATGAGAGGAATTAAATTGAAATTCATATCAAATACTCAGGTCTATAAAACCTTTAAGCTGTAACAAAATCAAACTTCTATGTCAACACAATCAAAAGAAACAGCAATTTAAGCCGCATATTTTCAAACTCGCAACTAATTGCAAGGGAATCAAAACTTTACTTTATATTGTGATTATCAACATAATTGTAGCCACCGCAATGACCCCGAATTATCTCTATGTATGGGGAGGGCACAAAGTTTTTCAAACAGCTTGTCATATTATATTAAAATATTGTCAATTGTACCATATTATCAGACAGCTTGCTTGTATTGTTCCTAAAATATTTTATTTAGCAACGCTACTACAAGGCTAGTGTAGGTATTTCAGTTATATTATAAAATCAATGACATAAAGAAACCTTTGTCTTTAAAAATACCATAACTATGACTCAATTGTCGTGATGGATGTACTTTTAATTATATACCTACAGATTTGTACGGAACCCTCGGTGCCCGTGTCCGACTCGCACTAGGCCGGTTTTTTTTCTTATCTACACACCCAATAAGCTTTAAATGAGCTCCATTACTGAATATAGAAAAAAGTTTGCACGTCCACTGGTCGCAAATAATGCTTCACTGATTCAATTGCTGCTCCAGTTGGATACTATTCGGTTGAGGGTCAAGGTCTTTTGACAAAATAGAAATAGCCTCAAATCGATTAATTTGGATTGTCGGTCAATTCCGCTGCTCAGATCTATAAGCGTGGCGCACAGTGCGTGAATTTTTAAAAACACAAAATTTCTTGATTTCTCAGTCTTTTGAGAGCTCATCCAATCAGAAGATTTATATTGTCAAAAAAACACAAATTATTAATTTATTATTGTGTTTTTGTTTTTACATCCTGAAAACGCAGAGGGTATGGGGCTAACGTCATAAGGATGAAATGATCTCTAGACATTGAATATTCCTCTGGGGCTTACCGTATTCATTTTTAAACTCAAATTACTTAAAATTTTGAATCCGATTCCCTTTTTTGGATTTTTTTTTCCATCGATAAATCAATTATTCCTTCGAAAGAGTCATACTGAGCGCAAGGCTTAGCATGTTTATCAGAAATTTGCAATAAATAAATACCAAAAAAAAAAAAAGAATCCACTCGTATATTTTTCGTCGAATTAAAAACAAGAAAAATCCATTCGTGAATAATACAGGGGGTTGGGAAAGCATTTCACGTATAGATTACTAATTGAATCCCCAACAATGACTGACATCTGTAAGACTATACGACGACGACGACGACGACGACATTGTGGCTTCGATCGACCCCCAACTTGAGTGGTTTCGAGCACGCAAATAATCCGGTTTATGCAGATGTTGCCAAAGTATGTACGAGTATGTATTCCTCTCATCCTGGAGTAGATCCTTATTCGACTCTCTCAATACCACTGGATTTGTTTTTACATCATTTCCAATACAGACAGAGCAAACAAAGCTTTTAAAAAAGGGTATCGGTTGCCATATTTTAACAAAATTCACAGCAATTCATTTCGATCCCACCCACCATTCAGACAAAGTGTTAATGAACAAATAAACATTTATCCTTTCGAGGGCGTTTGTGTACACCAAAAGCAAAAAAAACTGTTCAAAGACTTGTGTATTGAAAGAATAATGCATTAAACTGTCCAAGTTGAAAAGAGGCTGCTATCCCTAATCAATGTTTTATTCGATCAACACGAGTGTTTTCATACACTCGCGTAAAGAGTCCCTGTCGAGGGATAAGTCAAAGGACCTGTCACGAAGTTTTGCGGTTGTTTTTTTTTCATTTTTTTTTTCATCCTGATACGGACACCCCAGTTGGGGGTGTTTCCGCAGTTCTTTTTGGAATTCGATTAACTTTCAGTTTCTGTTTCGGTTTCACAATGTGTCTTGGCCTAGCGTGACTGTGAGACATTTTTTTTATGACACTTTAGAGGCCAAGACGAAAGGAGGACTGCCTCCTGTGTGGAATGGAATAAAATATCCTTTAAATGGTTTAGCTGGGTTGGGTGGGACGCTATGGATGATGTCTGTGGTTGGTGTAGGCTTGGTTACCGACCGAATACGTTTTCTCTTAATTGCAAAGTGAAACCCATCATTACGATGACAAAGGATCGAAATCCTTAACGCACACGATGAAGACAGCCAACAGCCAACAGCGAGCAGAGAAACAACAGAAAAATCCATTAAATGGAATTCGTTGTTTTACAGAGGGGGGAATTGTAAATTTATTTAAACACTTAAAGAGTTTATTTTTATTTTAAGATTTGTTTGAGCATTGAATCCCGAAATGGAACTCGAAGGGGATTTTATTTAAATTGAGAAATGAAATTAAATGCGTAGCTAAGTGTGACCGATAAGAAGTGGCTACTGGTTGTAAGAAAATAGTCAATAACTTTGCTGCGGTTAATCTGTGGGGTAATCTGAGGGATAGAACCGAAACAGGACCGAAATTGGGAAAAAATCCTAAAGAGTTGAATCCATTAATAAAGAAGTCCGACAAACAAATTGATTTCGTCAGAAGTGATCAGTTTGTATTAAGATTTTAATTAAGAGAAAATTAATGGAAATTTTGCATTGCGATTAACTTGCTTTTACCTCGGTTGCCGCTGCTGTTAATCCTTCTGTTTGTCCGGGCTTATCTCAGAAGCAGGTACAATGATTTTAACAGAGGCTAAGCCGTGGGATGAATCGTTTGCCAGGATTAAGGCTTTCTTATCCGAAGATCAATCGGACATTTTATTTATTAATAAACTGACAGTTTATAATATCGATGAATCTTTCATCAGCGAGGCTTTAAATTTTGTTTAAACGTTTCTCCTTCATCTTGGTTATCTTGTAAATCGCAACATTCAACCTTTGGAACATCATTACGCAGTTGGTATTATAATTTCAGACTTGCACCGCTGATTCCGGGAGACTGTCGTGATTTTTTCATCGGTACTTTCGATTAGAAAATGCGATAAAACAAGCGGGTAAACCTGGATGCTTTTTCTTATATATTTTATTTAACATTAATGACATTAGATTTTGCAACTGTCATTTATATATGAAACTGGTTGAGAGTTTCTGTGCATAGATGTGACTCTCATAAATAATAAAAAAGCTTAAAAATTAAACTTAAATCTATTTTTTGCGTAGCAAAGAAAAGCTTCACTATTTGTGTTTGCGCGTGAAATTTTTCGCATCTACACACGAACTTATGTTTTGCCAAAGTCCAGAAGCGTTATCATGTCATTTGCACTCGTCGGAGCATTGCATAAGCAATCTCAATAAATAAGGTCCCAAGAAGATGAGAGATGCTCCAACACGAATTTGAGCGTTATTGAGGACGTTATCCTCGGCAGTGCGACGCAATAAAGACTCAGTGTACTGATTCCTCTGCAGTGGCAATTTAAAACAACTTTGGACTCTTTATAAACCCCATCAAATCCTCACAAGAAATTTTTGCTAGTTCCTGGAGGTCTTCATGCGTTTAGTTAAAGGTGAATCGAAGGCAGGTTGCTATCTCAATCTCTTTGTAGTGGTTGTTGTATCGGCTTAATACCTAGTTCGTGTTTTCAAAATAGTGGTTTGTGTAGATTGTGTGTAGATGGCTCTGCTTTGAAGGCAAAACACTGACTTTCAACTAATGACGAATAAAATTCTGCGAATAAGGTGGAAGCTAATAGGTCGATATCAAAATCCTCTGTCCCGTTTCGGACACCACCCACGGAAGAGAGTTGAAACCAAAAACACCTGAATTTCTCAACCACTACCAACAATCTTATATTCTCCTCCTAATTCTTCCGCTAAATATCCTCTTGAAGAGAGAGTAAATAATTAAACAAAAAAAAAAAAACAGTCGAAAGCGGAGACAAAAAATTACGGCCTCAAATTCATAAACAGTTCATGAACTAGTTCATAAAAGTGTGCGAACTAACATGCTACCGGCTGAAGGGATTAACAATGGAACGGTATTGGCTCCACCGCAGGGTACCCATAAAATATAAGACAATCACATTATTTTGAAATTTAAAATGCTGTTGCAATGGCAACTATGTGTTTGAAATAACTTTATGCTTCAACTCTCTAATGCACCAATTTGAATAAAAATGAATTTATGTAAAAAGTAATAATTTTTGTCGGAAATTCTGCAGAAAATCTAAAGTGGCCACCTCAGAATCCGGATCGCGATGTAATAGTTGCAGTTTAACTTGTTCGCAAAAACAATACAATCTTTCCACGATTAAACACAGTTTTCTATCAGAATTGGGTTTTCGAATAATTTTGTAGTGATTATTACGTGTCTTAAAAATTTTGTTTTTCTTTTTTGTTCATTGGATTTTACTTGTTTTTAATTACCTATTTAAAGGCGAATAGGAAATTCAGTATGAATATATTTACAAAAAAGCTTTACAAAAGAAGTAACAGACTTATGTTATCCAAATATTGTGTCAGTGACTCTATGAATTATCAAAAATTCGAACATAGAAAAAACGTTTGCTGAACTCAAGCCAATATTCGGATAAGACAACGTCTTTATTAGAGAAAGAAGCAGTGCTAAATTTTGTTAGAACGAAAATTGGGCTCGATTAACAAACACACTTTCGACGGAAATACATTTCTTCAAACTAATGAGGAAGAAACAATATACATGCTATAAACAAAACAGCTGAACTCCAGTGGTGTCAAGTCATCACAATCGACCGCAATAACATTGTAGTTGTAAACGAGCTATGTTCAACTCGAACTCATATGACAACTGCTTCCATTAGAGCTTCTAAATCAAACGACAAAAATCATTCTCTACAAAATGCCAAATGCTTTCCAGTTCTTCTTTAAGGAGACGAAAGTTAGACGATTAGCAAGACGGCAAATTTTAAGGAACTTCCTTTTGAAACGAGCGAAGAAAAACGTACAACAACGAAAATCCGTCGACTAGTAGGCTCATAGAGAAATATCATCGAAAATTTTCGAGGAGAAAATGAAGACCGAACCTTCAGTTCAAAGATCGAGAAATCGCGGATGCAGATGTTTAGTCTTACCTACGTAGGCTGCTGGATAAATTTCTGGCCTAGGCAACACTAAGTGTTGCCAGATGCAATCTGAAATTTCCATTGGAAAGTTTGACATGTTTAAGCATAACATCACTCAGAACGTGTTGTCATTTAATCGTGAAATATTTTATTTACAGAGACTTGAAAAATTCATCTCGGCAAAAAAATGGAATTAACTCGTGAACACTTTCGTGCGATAATTTTTCACAACTTTCCACGTGGCTTATCACGAAAAGAGTGCATTGATGATCTTTATATGGCGATGAAGCACCATCCTATAGTACTGTGAAAAACTGGTTTAATGAATTCAGTCATGGCCAACGCTCGCTCAAAGACGGATTCTGTGAAGGAAGTCCAAAAACAGCCGTTGTGCCAGAGAACATTGATGCCGTGCGTGAACTAATAATGTAAGATCATCATGTGACATACCGTGAGAAAGAGGCATCCCTGGGCATTTCTCCCACCAGCATACATTCGATTTTGCATGAGCACCTGGCTGTTAAAAAAGGTTCGTTCTCGTTGGATCCCTCACAATTTGACAATCGGTCAAAAAAAGGCTCGTGTCGATTGGTGCAAAGAAATACGATCGCGTTGCTTCAAAAGACGTTTATAAGATTGTCACAGGTGACGAATCATGGATCTATGCGTATGAATCCGAAACAAAACAACAATCAACCGTGTGGGTCTTCGAAGACGAACCAAATCCAACAAAAGATGTTCGTGGAAGAAGCACTTCGAAGCCTGTTTCTTCGGCAAAACTGGTCATGTGGCGACTGGTCCGCTTGAACAACGTAGGACAGTCAATTCTAAGTGGTACACCACAATTTCTTTGCCTGAAGTCTTCGGAGAAATTCAAAAAACGAACAAGAGAAGACGAATCATTGTTCACCATGACAATGCGAGCTCTCACACATCGGCTCAAACCTGCGCCTTTTTGACCGTCCAAAACGTCGAATTGATGAGTCATCCGCCATAAAGCCCTGACTTGGCACCCAATGACTTTTTTTTTATTCCCGCACGTCAAGGAAAAAATACGTGGTCAACGATTTTCGTCACCAGAACATGCTGTTGAAGCGTTCACAAAGCCATGTTTTGGAAGTGTCTCAATCGGAGTGGAAAAAGTGTTTCGAAAATTGGTTTGAGCGCATGCAAAAGTGTATAAATCATGCTGGAGAATACATTGAAAAACAATAAAACCACATCCAGCAGCCTACGTACTAGAAGCGTGTCTGAGTCTGTGATAAAAAAAAGTAGCCTTAGCCTTGGATCAAGTTCACATTCTCAAGTGGTCAATGTTTGATAATAATCGATGGAAGCTTAACTCCTTCGTCTTCAGCTTATTTGATATCCGAACAAATAATAAAAACTGGACTTATGGTACCAAAATGACTCTCGGTATCGTGATTTAACATTGGGTCAGGGTTCAGGCTCAAGACTTTTATAACTTTCAAAAAACTGCCGAAATTGCAATGACTTTAATGCGAGTGGTTCCACATTTACATTAATTAACATTACCAGCAGTATGCTCAACAACGTCCTTAATCAACGATCAACTGAATTCACAGATAGCAACATTTTGTGAAATGAATCGACCAAGAGATTCCTCATGCTAAATAGAAAGTAGCATGAAATGGATCTGGTTTAACTGATAAAAGTCCGCCAAATTTTTCAAGCACACAATAATATTGAATTCTTCCATTTTTTTTAAGTTATCGTTTTCAAAACAAAATGTTGAGTTTTTGGCTCAGACAGGCTCAAACAATTTACCTTTTTACATTACCTGAGGGTGGTGTTGAAGTTTTTCACCTGCAAACTATGGGATGAACTTTTCTTTCCTCTTTTATCGTACTCATGCATTCATCTTCCTTAATGTGCTACTTAGTGCAACGTGTAAAAAATGCAAGGTAGCATGGCCACAATAATTACATGCATCAACCAGGAACAGGGAAAATAATCTTCTTATGATGAAACACACTGTGCACTTTAACAGCAATTTGGATACCGATAATCGGCTAAAGATAGATTGTATTTTATTTAAGACCACCTGCTTCCCAATTTACATGCGATTTAAGCGATTCAGCGCCGATTTATTGCGGAAACCATCACCATAATGAGCGATAAATTCTACTTTAACGAAATAAGACTGTGTACGAAATGTTAAACAATATTGTTTATCTCAAAGAGCTCAACACAGACGACCATATTTTCATGTCCCTAAGCCAATGATGAATGATGATGTTCTTTCTGACATAATATATCACCGACAAAGGACGAATTGACTCAACAAGTCTTATGTGCGAGACTTTATTTCAATTTATATTCAACAATATTTTAACTACAAGCTTTCAGCAGGACTAAATTGCTGGCACTGTTAAGCGTTGAAATGCAAATTGTGTATTTGAATAATTCCTACTAACTTGTTGCCAGTTCATTTTGCTTCCTGGAAATATCCAACAAATTTGTCTCAAAATTTTGAACAAACTTTTATGTGCTTGCGTTAAAAGTCTTAACGTTGGCACAAAAACTTTCAAGGAATGTAAATTTAATTTTTAAACTGCCTTTCGTGATGCTCCTTGAATGACACTTAAAGATTTATTTCCAAGTTAGTGCCACGTTTTATGTTTTTGGTGGAATACATCAAATGATTAAGTTATGTTTTATTTAATGAGGTACATTCGTATGTTCAGTTAACTGGCTCAGAATGTATCTGTCCATTTAAAAACAAATTAGCAAAAACTTGGCAGAAGCAATAATTTCAGTGGACTCTTCGTACATGCATTTACTGCGGTTGCATTCCTGTTCATTTTTAGGGTTTCGTACTCAAAAAGTGCCAACGGAATCCTCTTACTAAGTGTCCGCAGTCCGTTTGTCCGTTTATCACACGTCTGTATCTTCTGAATCGCAATAGGTACAAATAGGTAGAGTGCCACTATAGTAAAAAATTATATTTAGTCAAAAATAAATACAAAAACACACTTTTGAAAGCTTAATTTAATTTTACGCCAAGATGGGGGCTATCCAATATTAGATAAAGAAATGTAGAAAAAACCTTGTACCTTCTAGGGGGAAATTTAGGAGATATTTCACGGGAAATAAGCGATATTTTTTTCGGTAACGACGTGTTTTCAGGTGCAACAAATGCGTTGCAGACAAATTTCCCCATAGCATAGCCTCACCAGATTTGACGAGCTGCCAATCCGTAAAAAAAGATTCACTGTGCGGCTTATTGTCCAGCAAAATCACTGGCCCGTTTTTTTCAAAAGCTGACCGTGAATACGGCGTTATCGTCAGTATAGTCTGCCATCGTGCGCCTAGCAAAATAGGCGCTACATGCCACACAGTACATGAATCGAGGAAAGGGTTCTATGAACAATTTAGCACTCAAATAATCGTGCGATTTGACATCTCTACGTTTTTTTTTTATGGTAACATAACAGTGTTACTAGCGAAAGACGAGCCAATATCTTCGACAAAGTCACTCAAAATTGGGCTATTTAAATGTTGAATGGCAACCCTCCATTTACAACTTTACAATTTTAATTTGTTTATTTTTGAATTAAAAACCAAACAATTAAAAAGAGTCTATAAAATTTTCAGTTGGCAATACCTGCAAATTTGTTGTGTGCATGAATAAAGAATATACGCCGATAAGCCATGAAATGACATACATCTCAAGATCACGGACATTTTCCAGATTTCTCCGCAAACTAGTCAGACAGCGAGCTGAAAAAACACATGACATCAGCCGCATCCGAAGAGAGCTCGTTCCGAGGCGAATTTAGCTGTTGTGGCTGAAGGCGTTGCGGTCGTGTCACGAAATTGGCAATTACAAGTTTATCTCTGCAGAATATTTAGGTGAACAAGTTGATGACGTTGGCTTATAAAGTGATGGGTCCATTAGATACTGCCTACAGAATGATAGTCAAACCATGATCTTTTGAGCCTTAACAACACAGAGGACATATGTCGGTCGAAATTTATCATAAGCGGCAAGGTCCATTTCTTGTCTATGTGTATGTGCAAAAGGTCTTTCAAAAACCTTTGAAAATGCGTGGTCAGATTATCAACATCATTTTCAAAAATTTACGAACCGAAAGGTTCAATTAAGTATTCAAAAAAAAGTAATGAAATTAGCAAAACACTATCGTATGAGGCTATTTGTTTTTTCATCAATCATTACTCAATTTTATTTTGAAGGGCAGCATTAATTTTTTTAACGTACAAAAAACGCCCAGTTCTTTAAAAAATTAATCCAGTGGTTCAGTGTCTTCAGCAACAAGAATCAGTCTCAAATCTTTTGAGGAAAACTCTCACCAGGCAGTTGGGGATGCCTTTTGCTTTTTAAGATGCTGCTGGTTCACTCGTGAAAACAAAACTATCCTTAAGTAGACATTCATTGTATTTGGCCATTTCCGAAATGGTTTCGAGAGTTTATTTAAAACCTTATAGTAAGCGTTGAGGAGATGACTTAAAAGATTCTATATCAAATACATCCAGTGCACAGTGTGTTACGAAGTTTGACTAAATAAGAGGTCTATAACTAGTTGCGGCTGATAGTTTTCAGCATTTTGATGATTGATGACCACGTCGAAGAGAATGCATGCGACTTGATTTCATACAGATCAGGACATTGTGATGTTTGAAAGTTCATGTCCATTTTGAGACCACTATTGCTAGTTAACTCTCGAGAAAATTTTGTGCGATTTTTCACTCGGGTGTCTTTTGTGAGCAAACTCTCGGTGAAAGCTCTCAGACCATTTAGTTGATTTTTGTGATAGTGATTTGTTGGCAGTTTTAAGCGTCACATTATGACATCTAACAAACAAAAAGTTGCAGCAGCTTTTGTGGTAAGCATTGTTCAAAAAAGAAGTAACCTCAACAATTCACGAAGTTTTGCTGGCTGAAATATAGTGAGGCGGAGTTTATATATAATTCAAACCGTTGGTGCCAAAATTGATCTCCAGAAATTGAAGCTGCTCTTTAGATGACGTTGAGGCAGTGATTGCATCTTACTATCTCACGTTTGAGCTTTCGTTTGCAAAAATCATATAGCAAGCCGTGTAGTTCCTGGGCAATATATTCTCAAAAAATTGTTTATGCTCATCCGGTTCCGTGGCTAAAATTGATATGGCAACTTTGAGACAACTCTCCTCATTAATTTTATATTTCCTTTTCTTGGTCGGAGATGGCCGAAGAATATGAAAGCCGTTAGAATCCCCGTCATTGCACATTGAAATGCAAAATGCAAATAATAAAGGAAGTCAGGGACTTATACAAAACACCATTCATTTATTGGATCCGGAACCAATGTCTGGTAAAAACATACCAGTCCAGTACAGTTTTGTTGTTGACGGTGCTTTTGTTATGATCACTTTTGTATTAAAGCCTTATCCGTTTCGTAATCAACTAGCATGAAAACTTAATTTTTACTACCGTTTTAGTAGTTTGAAGAACAATTTAAAAAATTCATATTTTTGTCTTGAGGCTGTAAAAATGCACAACCACAATGCCTCCCAAACCAGCGCTATTAATACAATTATTACTGGTTTCTCAAATTATGAATCTTTCTTTTAATTTAATTTTCAGTGCATGAAAATTCTTCTGCGAATTCTTTAAATAAAACACTTAATCAATAAATTTTTTGGTCTCGTCGTCATGTCCAAAATTACGCCGTCCTACACTTTACTCTCCGAATAGCTACCCTCAACACCGTGTCCACTCACGAAACTAGAGCCTGACAGCTACTCTCAGACATTTGTCTCTCAAGTGGAAATGCACCTTAAGATCACCATAATCGAAGTGTAGCAAAGTGTGATACCTACATTTTAACAAACTTCTAGATGTAGCTCTCATCAGATCCAAAGTGAATTTTGCAATGACAAAGACACTGTTTTACAGCGTCGCACCAGGGTAAAAATGACTTACTTTATGGACCACTATTGCAGTGAGGTCCTACATATTGAAGCCAAACCGATGTGGGTTGCAGCAGCAATAACCTCAATAAACGACCTGATCTCCGTGGCTTTCTTTGTACTCCAATGATCAGCACATCGAGAGTGAGCGCCCCACTGGCTTTGCCCCTAAGGCAGAGTCTGATGAACGGCGACCCATCTTCAATCGAGACTTCGCACGTAATTCCAAATATTGTTTCCCTTTCAGTACGACTGCCTCAATCCAGGAGGAAGAAAATACACCAAAGCAACATCAGCAATTTTGGTAGTTGGAAGAAAACGTTTAGTAAACTATTTGATTTGTTACCCCAAGGCATAAATCTTTTAAGATAATCTAATTTAAAATAAATTATGCAGCTGGGTTAATAACTTTTTTTTCGATTTCTCTCTGTTTATGTTAAGAATTTGAGTTTGTATTGAAAGACATATCATACACGCTACGTTTAACTTAGAGTGACCACATGCGGTCCGAAAGTAACTTCAAATTTACATAAAAAAAACTAATTTAAGCGATTTGAACTTCTCTCTAAGTAGCTTAATTAGTTTTATAAAAAAAGCTTTGAAAATGAAAACTGGAATTTTTAGAAAAACATGGCAAAGTGACAGCAAATATGGCCGATCATTTTTTGTCGTAAATATCAGATTGGCAACTAAGTAATTGCGGATTTTTTAGAAAATAAAAGACAATTTTTTCATGAAACGAAATAGCTTTATTCTGTAATATATTTTGAGCAATGACCTATTGCCATCTTTCAGGCAGCACCATAAATCTACTTTCATAAAACTTCTGGTTTTTATTAGCAAAAAATCAACCCAGGTACGATTTGACAACATCATTGTTATAGAAATATTTTTCATTCAAGGAGTTTTGCAAAGATCGAAATAAAAAGTAATCAGACGGTGCAACTTGGTCAGGACTATATGCTGGATGTGGCAAAACATCCCAACCAAGCTCCAATAATTTTTGGCGAGTGTCCAAAGATCTGTGGATGTGTGTGGCCTTGCATTGTCATGATGGAATACAACACCTTTTCAATTTGTCAATTCGGGCCGCTTTTCTTCAACTGCATTGTTCAATTTTGTTAGTTGATTAATGCAGACATCTGAATTGATCGTTCGGTTGGGTGGTAAAAGTTCAATGTCGACTATTCCTTTGTAATCCCACCAAACTGATTCTTTTGATGAATATCAGCTTTCGATGTCGTCTGAGCTGGTTCACCTGGCTTGCTCCACGATCTTTTCCGATTGAAATTGTTGTAACAACCCATTTTTCATCACCAGTTATCAATCGTTTAAAAAATGGATCATTTTCATTTCGTTGTTAATGCGTTATGTTAAATAATTTTCTTTCAGCTCATGAGGAACCCATATATCGAGTTTTCGTACATAGCACAATTGTCTTAAGCGATTTTCCATGCATGTATGTGATACATGAAGCTTTGCTGCAATCTCACGTGTTGTACTGTGACGATCCTTATCATCTTCAACTAGACGACCAGAGCGTTTTTCATCTTAGAGTGAAACATCACCAGAACGAAATTTGGCAAACCAATTTTGAAACTGCCGTTCTCTTAAAGCTTCGTCACCATAAACAGCGCATAACTTTTTGTGAGCTTGCCATGCGTTTTTTCATTTCCGGAAATAAAAAATCAAAATATGACGTAAATGTTCGTTTTGATTTAACATTTTTCAACAGACGCCAAACAAAAACTACACAACCGATCAAAAACATATTTTGAACTGATTGACAGTTGAAGTACCAACTATGAAATAACAAAATGTGTTTGACATTTCGATTACGTCAGCAAACCTAAAAAAACAACTAAAGCCATCTTTGAGTGAAATCGGCAATTACTTAGTTGCCAACCAAATAATAACAATTTTATTCAATTTTAGTCTACAAGGATACCCTTCAAACAAACGTAAACTTATTTAAGAGCTCTCATCCTTCAGATCGACTTTATACAAAACACCATTGTGATGAATTGATGTCTGCCTATGGGCGATTTAATTCAATTTCAATCGCCACCAATCCCATCCAATAAGCTTTTCCAAGCTCATATTGTACGTGATCTGAAAACATTCCTCAAACGCTAACATATTCCAAACAAAAGTCTATAAACGTGCCATAAAACAAAACAAAGGAAAACAAAAAACCTAAATTTTTATGGAGGAAACAATAAATTTCAAAATGTAAATTTACAAGACCCTTAAATGAGTATTCATGAATGGAAATGTAGCTCGAAATGTGATAAACTCATTACTACATTAGCTTAGAGCTAATGTCATTCGAGTGACAGGTGTAGGGTACCATTTTAATTTTCAGTCAAGTATTGAGTTTGCAGCAATGTTTTTGTGTGTTTTTTTTTTGATTCAAGGTCGATGAAAACGATTTCTTGGAAAAGTTCAACGCGCCAAATTCAGTTCGTGCCACATTTGCCATTACGAGCGGCTTAATTGGAATGATATGAAAGAAAGGTCTCCTATGTTTGGGCTTCAAGTCAGTTTTAAAGTGGAAAAAATTCAATTATTTTGGGTATTAAAGTAAATACCAATATGAATGCTGTCTGCAGGACGAGCAGCGGTATCTGTGGCGTGAATGGAACGACCCAAAGACCATAAAAGCTAAAAACCAATGAAAAAGTCCTTATTCCAAACGATTCTTTTTCCCCAAATAGTTTTAATTCAAGGATTGTGGTGGTTTTTTTTCAGTTGAAAAGAAGGACAATTTTAAAGAACGCAGGATGTAAGCATTTAAATAGAATCAGAAATTGCGTCCTCGTCCGACCATGACAGTGGAACACAATTATTCTCCTCCTCCTTCTAAACTGCGAGCAACTATTTCCGGACAAGGGTTCTTGGACTGTGAGTTCTGGCAATTAACATGAGCACCTTTAGTAGGTCAGTCGAACATTGCAGGAAGAATTCTCATTCCGATGTCCTTGTCTCAATGGATTAAATTGGTTGTCCTGGCAGTTGGAAAGATAAAATGTCTTTTTTTTTGCTAGACTAATCGCAAGTTTGAATGAACTGCTCCAAACTTGGCGGTCCGTGCTGGCAGATGCAGCATTTAATTAGCCAGACAAATGAATCTAACAGCTGGATTTTTCTCCTTTTGTTTCGGAAAGGATATTTTTTGGTTTCCCTTTATTTTTTGATAACCACGACAATGAAACAATGTGATTGAGAGGATAAACTTTTTTTCTTTTGGTTTTTGTTTGTTTGGATAACAATGCTCTTGGGGGAAAGGGTGTTTTGAAGAAGTACTTCAAGAGCGAGAATTCATGAGTAGTGTGTTGAGTGAAAGTTTCTTTTGTGTTGCAGTTTTGGTATTGTTCTGCCGGTGTTAGGAAAACATACAAAAATCGTGTTTGTATGCAGAATATTTGAAAGGATTTCCTAATGGAAATTGTGAGAGTTTCCGCTTAGGGTGAGCACTTCCATTAAAATTGATTCGCAAAGTAAAGATTAGTTATTTTCGAGGTAGGTGCTGAGTCGTAACGAGAAGGTTCCGATATGGAAAGACGATTTATTCTAAGGACTACGACTGATGAATTAAGACCAAGTCAAAGAAGATGACGTAGGAGAAAGGTGTGTATTTCTTAGTTCCAAAAAGGTCATGAGAAACTATACACAATGCAAGCTTGATCAAATAGTGTCAGAAAAGACGACAATGTGACCATCTTTTCTTGAAGAGTTTACTTGTAAAAATGGAATCAAGTTTGCAACATCGAGTTTGCAACAAATTTTGTTCTAGAAACGAAGTCAACGCTGCCTCGACTTTCGGAAGGTTGGAGAAAGATTTCGGCAACTTAATTCTTAGGAGTCGGAAGTCTATCGAGGATGACGATTGCTTATGAATCAGTTTAACATATCTTGGTTTAAAATCTGATGTTAAGACATTCTGATGCAAAGATTTAAATTCCATGCAAAAATTGTGCATGGATTTGATGATTTGATGATTGAACAAAAACATTACTGAAGACGAAGTGTGTGAACGAAACACAAACCTGGCTTCAGACAATTAAATGTCGTATACTAAGTGAGCCAATTCCGAAAAAGCCATGTCACTTTATAGTAAAAATGGAAGACGATGCTTGCAGAAATTGTTGCCATAAAATTAGACAGTCAATCTGGGTTGCTTGTGAACTCAAAACGGATCATTTTAAAATTTATAAAAATCAGCATGAGAGTCATTGATGTGGGGTTTGTGAACTGAATAGATGCAGAAAGCAGGTGACGCTTTCACGTTCGTTTCTGCATCCCATCATAAAAAATTGTTCTTCCGTAGTGTCGAAAATCCAAATATCGACCAATAAGGCCGGAGCTCTCATCATCAGCCTCATTTTTCAAGGACGTCGCGGGTAATATAGTGAGACATATGAGTGATACAAAACCATGATCGATCGAAATATAGCAACCGCACTCCAAAACGACGCCAAAGGGCAATCGAACATACACTTTGTGTTTTTTCGATTTGCACTGGTCAGCACGATCGCCCAATGTGACCACTCCAGACTTCAGTGTAAGGATTTTTTCTTAAGTCATGAAAAATATCCACGGAGTCTGGGAAATTTTTAAACAAGAAAGTAAGAAAATCCGGAACGAAGAGCCCAAATGATTATGAGCTACTCACGTCTTAAGAAAATTATGGAAAAAAAGTAAACACAACAATACATCGAGACAATATATCATAAGAATTTTTAGGAAAACCTATATAAGCCTTGAAGTGAAACAAACACAATGATTTCTTCAAGGATTTGATTTTGTAAAAGTGAAGAAAAGACTCTGTGAAGAGTTCCCAATTATATTTCAGTCCATTTCTATTAATTGCAGTTCTCGAATGTCTACTTGAATTGCCGGCTTCAATTTATTTGTGCAGATATTGGCGCTTTAAAAACCAGATTCAAACACCTCAATTTAAAGAAGAGTAGAGGTGTTATCTTCCTGGATGTGGAAAAAGCCTCCCATACCGTATGGCATAATGGATTACTGCATAAGCTGCTCGTGCTTAGCTTCCCAATATACCTGATTAAAATAATTAAATCGTTTCTGACAAGAAGAACTTTTAAAGTATATGTGAATAGCTGGTATTCCAACAGCTTTCCTGTAGCACCTCAAGGCGCAGTCATTTTTCCAATATTATACTATACACAATATGCACTTATGACATCCCCCGTATTAGAAACTGGAAGTTTGTACTTCTTACCAAGCAACACGCTTACCATCAGTGGAATACAGGTAGAGTGGAGGTCAAGTGGTAAATATTTAAGTGTACATCTTGACAAACATCTTACTAATGGCCTTCACGTGCTGGAAATAATAAATGAAGTCAATTTAAGCATAAATATACTTTACACGTTTATAAACCGGAAGTCTAAATTGAGTAATGGAAACAAAATTTTAATTTTCAAAGCAATCTTCCAAGCCATCATGTTTTATGGTGCGCCTGTTTGGGGAAAATGCGCTAATAGCCATATTTTAAGAATCCAAATAATTCAAAATAATGTTGGACTTACCAAGATACTTTTCAACAAACGAATTGCATTCTTTATGTTATTTTGAAAAAGTACATACAAGAATAAATAAATTGTCAGACCGCTACTACACAAGATGTAGCATATCAGATAACGTACTTGTCTCCAATCTAGCAGTATCAAATAGCAACTAGGATTGATATATATTTTATCCCTATTTCTATTCATTTCTATTTTTTATTTAAAAACCTATTTATTTGTGTTGCCTGACCTTTCTTTTAATTATTTATTTATTTGAATATTTATAAATTTAATAATTCATTTACTTATTTATTAATCTATTTATTTAATTATTTATTTAATACTTAATTCATTTATTTTTTTTCAATCACTTTTGCATAAAATTATATATTTATTCATTACTAATATAACTCATTTATTTTTTTATTTATTTATTTATTTAATTCACTATTTATTTATTCATTACTAACTCATTTAATTACTTATTTATTTTAATCATTTATTCATATAATTGTTAATTAATTCATGACTAACTCTTTTATTTATTTATTCCTTATTAATTTACTTTTATTTATTCATTTGTTTATTTTTGCGTTGACTTAGTTCAATATTTAGTCTTATATTTTTTCATTTATTTATGTATTTTGTTATTTATTTAGTTATTTATTTATTTATTTAATTTATTTATTTGTTTATTTATTTATTTTTTTATTAACTTCCTATGAGGAAGTTCTTGTTTATTTTTGTGTTAACTTAGTTAAATGTATATCCCTTTATTATTTGCACATAACTTTTATTTATTCTCTTAGATTGCGAACCAAATCCTATTCAATTAGAGTGTGAAAAGATATAAATCTGTGATAATATTTTAAGTAGTAAGGTTAAATGTACCACATCTCTAGAAAAATGTGCAAAATAGTTAAGGGCCAAATGTATTCAATATGCTACAATAAATACAAGTAGAAATACAAGCACGTAGTTTGCTTAAGTCCTTTCCTGAATCTGCTCCTTTGAATAGAAAAGCGTTTCTTGTGCGCTTTAACGTAAAACTCGATCTTAATGTATTAGCAACTTGTAACTTTTTCTTTCTGCAAAAGATGAATTTTTCCTCAAGTAAACAGAAAGTACCAACGTTTATCAAGAGCTCTAACTTTGACATTTGCTTTGCCTGCGATCGCATTTTTAATCTTTATTATAAGGTCCGAAACAATACAATAAAAATTTGATGCTGGAAAACATCACAGCATAACACAATCTTTATCACATACCAATGAAGATACAAGTCTTACAAAATGATTAGCATATACAAATAGAATTATAACAAAGTTTTTCCAAATATTTTATTCCATTTTAAATGCCAACCCTTTTCGAACGTAGAAATGCGTTTCATTTGAAAATTAGCATAACACCTCCCGCTGCTGCTGTCGCCACACAACACACGAGTTCAAATCTTCTTAGGACCTTGTTTGTGTAAAAGATTAT
This sequence comes from Orthonevra nobilis, assembly GCA_963555765.1. Lineage (NCBI taxonomy): Eukaryota > Metazoa > Arthropoda > Insecta > Diptera > Syrphidae > Orthonevra > Orthonevra nobilis. Next base: position 130,195,796 of record OY743225.1, read on the forward strand.
GATGCCGTAAAGCCTACCCAGACGCGTAAAAAGCCATTTACAATAAAACTGGGTACACAGGCTACAACACGTGCTCACAGCGAAGATGTTTCATAGCGTGGGTAACATACTTGGCTGACGCAAAGTGTTATGGTAATGGAAGAACAAGGTCATGCAAAATATTTAACTTATTTTTCTCTTCGTTAGTCATACGAAAATTCCACTTATGAGTTCATACAATCTGTGTTGAAAAGCTCGCTTGTGGCGTAACTCAAAGTCACACAGCCCACAAAGACTTTCCCATTCCATTCCGAATCACTTTCAAAGGAGCTCATGAGAATGGCATAGTTGCGTTTGTGATTTCTGGAGGAAGGAATTATACTACACGGAGGTCTTTAAAGAGTTTCAAAACATTGCCAAGTTTGTGACCACAGTTCTTGTCACCACATAACGTCTTGTTGTTGCGTGACAACTGAAACCGTGCATTTTGTGAGTCAGAAAACTTCATCGAAATCTGTTCCCTGGGATTAGTTCAGAGATAGAGATTTATTCACAGACGACACGGTGTCCATTCAAATGACTTCAAAGCCTGGTTTTGACCCAAAAGCTATCAACTGTACGGTTAAAATTCACTTTAAAGATCGGAGCAAGTCTCAACAAAGGCACGGAAAGGAGCAAAAGTTTGGTGAATGAGAGTGAACATCGTTGGGAGCGCTTTATCATAGTCATAGACTGCAACATCAGCAACATGGAATAATTTGGACCTTTTCCGTGACGTACAAATTGCGAGAGCGTAGTAATGACCCCGACAAGTGCACTCGAAACAATTCTTGGAATCATTTGTGCAACTATGCAGTAAATATTGTAATTTTTAAGTTTTGTAATAGGAGAGTTGTGAGCTAGTCTTAAGGATAATACTATAAACGCATCAAAAGAGGGAGTGGAGTTGTTTTTTTATTTTATTTTTATATCGCGTGTTAATAATTTAACAGCAGCATGCGCCTGAGCCTGTTTCGAACTTTGGTTTCTGCACTCCGATTTTATATGCCCCCTCATCCCACAACCATAGCACTTGACGTTTCGCCTACTTCGGTTGCCGCTGTTTCTCGATGTTGTTTGTTGAGATTTGTTTTTCTGCTCTTTGTATTTAACCGCAAACACCTTTTCTTTTTGTTTACTCCTGTCACCCCGCCGATGTTCCTCCTCCAAAATCTTGATCTTAAGTTGGCTTAATGATGGAAGATCATCACGGCTCTCGATTGCAACAACAAAATTCTCCATTTCATCTGGCAGGCTACATAGCATTAATATGCTAACAAGATCGTCAGGCATATGAACATCAATCGATATGAACAGCATCGACTATCGAACAAAATTCGTTAATTTCTGCCCTGCTTTAAATTGAAACCTAACCAATTGCTTAAATAAGTTTACCTTACGAGCAGGTCCTTTTCCGTTATAGGTTAAAGTTAACTTATCCCACGCTGCTTTCGATATACTACATCCCTTTAAATGTATTAACTCGAAAGGTTTAACACATAGTGTTTAGCATTACCAAGGCTTTAGCATCCGTCTTTTCCCATGCAGTCCTATCCGAAGTAGGCAGTTCTTTATCCTTCAGTTTCTCGACCACATGCCAATAATGCAACGTGATCAACAAGCTCCTCATTTGGACACACCAAGATGTGAAATTATCACCATCGAGTTTATCGATTTGCATCGGCGAACCAGACATTTTATTTATTTTTAATTAAATTAATTTTCCGACGTAGTAATTAAGTTATTGAACTTAATATATATATGTAATATTGAATTATTTTTTCAAAAAGAAAAAATTTACCTCGTGTTAAAATGATTAAACATTAATCAAAGGTTTGTTATTGTTCTTTAAACGCGTGGACTGGGCCCAAAACCTTTGTTAGAGAAACGGGGAAAAAGAATATTCAAGAACACGACTTGATACCAAGAATGTTTTTATTCAACTGCCCGGAGTATATATAAAGTTTCATAGATAAAATAAATTAGTTTTATAATTAGGGTTGCCATTGGTTATTATTCTTACAAATTTTAATAATTAATAATTTACATATCTTAAATTTGGAAGAATAGTTTGTAGAATTTTTATTTCATGAAAAAAAGTTAATGCCACATTTCATACAATTTAAATTTTAATGTGGGGCTTTAAATTATGTGGCATAAAGCATAATTCCATATAATTAAAAGCTTTACTTAATATTGAAGAAAATAAAAATAAAAAACAGGAAAAACCCAAAAAGAAGAAAGAAGACAGTAAAAAAAATTCATTTAAAAAACAAAAAAATGTATGTTAAAATTGAGAAGCCACGATTAAATTCTTTTTAAAAATGCCCATAGATGTTCAATGTTTCGTATTTTAGCAGGAAGTTTTTTAAACAACTTTCGAGATACGATGAAGTAAGAGTTTCTAAAAAGTGTAGTCCGAAACAGTAAATTTAGTACAGTACAAGAATTGTTCTTTAAGATATAAGTCGACAATAGGGCTTTGCATATAGCATTTTATAAGTTATAAGAAAAAATTTTTCTAAGATTGAAGAGGCATCGAAGTGCTGAAAGAAAGTACTTTTTTAGACTTAAAAGGTGTTCAGTCCATTTAAAGTGTTAGTCTAAGGTAACTCCTAAATACTTAAAATAACTTACTACTTCAATGCGAAAGCAATTCCCTACCCTTAATTAAACCTGAAACAATTAGGTGCATGAAACATGACCTCAATATCTTTGAACGCCTTTGCTTCAGAATAAAAAAAAAAACATTAATTTAGTTTGGACTAAAAAACCGTTTGTTTGAAAGAAAACGCAAAATCCTAGTTTTAATAACTTTTTCAAAAACATATCAAAGACAATCATAAGCTCGGCAGGGGTTTTATTCAGCATATACTTCTTCTCAATCTGCAGACTCAAGTTCGTGGTTTAATTTTTTTAAAATCAATTTAAGTCACGCTGTGTTCATCTTTAGATTAACTATTTACTTTGTTTTTCAAATTTTTAAACAAAATACCCGACATGCAATGGTCTGTTATATGCAGATCGAGAACAATGCCTGTAGAGTCATTTGGAGAAATTTTTGAGGAACGACTAAAAACGTGGTCAAGACAGGTTCCTGCGACTGGTCTAGTGGGTTCCTTACCAAAGGATATAAGTCTATGTTGAGCAAGAAGGACGTTATATGACTCCAAGACAGAGCTTGAGGACAAGAGATCCAAATTCATATCGCCGAAGACAAATAAATAATATCGGGCAAGATTACAAGTTAATAAATCGAAATTACGCCGCAGACTACGAATATTTTGATGTACAAAAAAAAAATAGAATTGAGATCACTAGAATTAGTTTTAAACAAATTATCAGAGATGCTTCGAATGGTTGTTTTGGTGAGATCGTTATTAATAAGACCGGGAATATTAAAAGAATTAATCATTTACTAAAAACTATTGAAATATACTATTTAAGTCGTCAAATGACCTTATAATAAAAACCTCACCATTTTCAACCTTTCTTAACAGTATTTGAGAATTCAGCAAAAATGTTTTGTCCTTTTTTGTATCCTTTTTTATATTCACAAAACTATTCCGAACTCTATCGCATTTAATAATAAAATTCTTTTTTTTTAAGCACGCATATTGGATGCATGACATTTTGATGAAATCCCCTGCTTCCATCTTCCCATCAATTTGTGTCACATGAAGCTCATATTTTCACATTCATTGGTTCAACGTCAACACCGTCAACGTCGGTCATCCACACTATGCCAAAGCACATCTGAAGTGTGCGGACTTCCTGATTTCCTCTTTCCACAGGATTCATATAAATTCTAATGAACATCAACATCATCGCACACTCGTCCAGTCCAATGATTGATGTTGAACAGCCTCGGATCGAATTATGAGAAATGAGTTGCTGTCCAACCGCCCCTTGGTTACTCGACTGTCACAAATCCTTTCGTTCTAATGAAGACAGATCCATCGAATATCAGAGCACCATAGATACCCAGCTGCCAGATAGGTGCATTCAGCAAGAAATTCCAACCTTACAAAGTGGATCTTAAAGACATAAATTTTACTTACGTGTTCGTAAACCATACCAAGTGCGCTTAGTTTCGAATTCAAACAGCAAATCAGAAATGATTGCAAATCAACCCTACAGTCAATCCTTCCGGCTGCTCGTGTACATGAGATAATCTCCTCAAGGATTAAATGAAATCACAATCTGAGAAAGGAATTATTGTTCCAAGTGGCAAGCTCAAAGGATATGAAACGAAATTTGCATAAAGTTCACCTGACTCTTTCGAGAGCTCAATTATGTTTCGCAAAAAAAAAAAAATCTTCAACGATTAGTCTATACATCCTGTACCTAATCCTTCCGTATAGGAGCTTAGTCCTTTTATTTATTTTTGAATCATAATATACAAGTACGGAGTTGTGAATAGATTCTGACCACATTTCAACTGGAAGAGATAAGTCTTCCGCTTCGTTTTACTCTTCATATTTCCAGAGAATGAGGGTTCAAATGGTTGCTATGATGTTTATCCTTCACCTAAAATGGACAACGCACTTTAATTTAAAATGAATAGGCTGTGACTGTGCCTTACCTTTTTTCTTATCCCTTTATTCTTGACTCGTAACAAGCTACGAAAATTCAAAAGTCACAAGGGGGAAAAATAAGACGAGGGTCCTCATCCTCGGTTTCTGTCTTGCATCAACACTTGTTCAAAGCAAAAAAAAAAAAGGTGCAAAGATTCGGCAAAGGACCAAAGTCCGTCAATGTTTCATTCTCCTTTTGAATATAAAATCTGACCCATCTCCCTTTGGTCTGCGTTTTTATGTTGAATCGTAATAAAAAGAAAACATAAAGTTTTTTTTTGTCTTTTTTTGCTACGCTTATCCTTTTTGGGGACAATCGCAGCATCACAGAAGGACTGCACAAAGGAAAAAAAATGACGCAGTGTTATTGAAGTTTATGCAGAAACTGTATTTTTTGAAGTGCTGACATTCATAGTGCCAGGGGAAGTAGTCGCTTTGAGAAAATTAAAACAGATAAGCTGTCAAATAATGACAGGTTTAATTATGTGGAAATCAAAGCTCTTTTTTAAGACTCTAAAAGTTTGATGCCTTGCAAATTGCCCTATCATTGTCACTTCATCAACTGAGGTAACTTTGGAATGGCCACAATTTTTGACAGCTGATTTTTATGGCCCTTGATGTTTCACTTGCAAGTGGTGATGAATTGAATACCACAGTCGCTTATGGAAAAACAAATGGCAATGCGGATCATACAAACTCATTACGGTGTTCGGTGTACATCGACTTGCGGCTTGAAAGTTGTCATGCTGAAGAAACTTCTCAGGCCATTCAGAAGGTCTGGAAAGACTTTGAAACAATTGACAAAATAACCAAGCAATGTTGTTTTGAAGATGATGATACGCGAACTGTTCTTGATATACAAAGAGATGTCATTTCGAAACCAATCACTTCGACAACTTGGTTCTTCGAAAATGAAAAAATTCAACTTTTCAAGTTTTTTTTGAATTGGTTCCATATTTTTTTGTTAATTTTTTCAAAGACCGAAAAGAGTAAAGCTTCCGATTTATTCTGGAATACTTTTTGACTTAAATGACTATCCTGGCGAGGGCCATATTCCAATACTTTCTTGACCACTACTGTTTTTGAGTCCCTTATAATGCAGCCAATCCGAAAACCACACTTTTTGTAATAATTTTTAAGTGATTTTGGCTGGTTTAGAAAAAGAATTTGATTAAATGGGTTTAGAACGGTCTCTCAAAAGGTTCATCCATTCCTCAAGAACAAAGCTGACAAGTAACCCATCATACGAGAAGAAAAGAAACCGCATCAATTTATAACTACGCCAGATGGTGACATCTCAGATTTGTGGCAGTCACTTTGAATTTTTCAAATGGTTTGATATCGCGGTTGGTTGGATGGTTGCCTTTCAATTTGATCGAGCGGTAGATTCAAAGTTCAAATACTAGAGTAAATCTTGAAATTGTACACTGAATTAGAGAGTGGACATGCTGCAATGTTTACTCTTGAGGCTTGTCATGCCGGAGTTCCAATTTCATGTTGTCAACATATTTGTTTGTGAAGATGGTTTCATTGGCAATGCTCTTAAGGCAATTTTTCAAAAAAAAACTTAATTCACACTTGCCAGCATATCCACCAATAAAAAAATAAAATACTTCGAATTGAGCGAATGCAAATAAGTTGATATCAAATTCTCTATCTCTATTCGGGCCCACACCTAAAGCAATCCAAAATTTAATATATATCTGAACTTCAAAACGCTACACAATCTTTCAACTATACTCCTTATCATTCTGCTCATTAAGATGCATTATGAATCCGTTGAATTTGGTATCATATAGCTTCGAATCAGGAGCTGAAGCAAATTCAAAAAAAATGTAAGAGGAATAATATCTCCCCCTAATATTTATCCTTGTCTTTTCATAGATTGATGTCGATTGAAGTTCTTTATTGAACAGCCTACACATTTTTATGCAAGTAGAGTAGAATAATTCAGAAGATTAATTTTGAAGATGGAAGGAACGGAAACAATCCAAATTTTATTTTGAAGTCTGACTTATGTTTGTTTTTATCTTTTAGGCTGAAGAACGATATAGTGGAACAGGTAATCACTCTTCTTAAAGAGCAACAGCGTGAGATGTGTTGCATCTTCGGGCCTTATCTCAATGAAGATCGTAACTGAAATAATTTCAAAGAGTTGTAGCCTCCAGAACTGTGCCGAACGGACCTTATCTTTTCAAAGTTGTGTTTGTGAATCTGTTGGCTTCGATTCGCAGCACTCCTTGTAGGATCAATTATTCATTCGATCAATCTCGTCGTGCCATTGTAGTCGTAGAGTTCAGAATTGTTCCTTCCAGCTTATTTTTACTTTTGACCACATTCTTCCCATATAGAAGAACTGGCAACATGGTTGTTTTCCCATCATCCCTTCCATCATCGAGTTCCATCCATCATCCCATTTTGATCCTATTCGATTGAACAAACCGAAGTAGCAGCATCTTTTGAACAAAGTTTTTCTTAAGTACCTCAATGGCATATGGTCTATTTTCGGTTTGATGTGCCTGAAGCTCCAATTGTGTCGACAACTTTGTCCATTGCAAAACAACTTTCAAACGTTCACACTACACACTGGAGTGGACTGAAAAGCTGGGATTTGTGTCGATGGTTGTAGCAAGACAAAACATCGCAATATTTGTGACAGAGGTGATATTCGAGTCTTCAGGCACGATTTCTCCCTTTCGGAGCTCATAGATGATCTGATGCATTTACCAATCGGTTTAAGTGCTTTTTAAAGCCTTTTTATGGTCACCCTTGGCTTTCTCTTGATCCTTATAATTTAAGTGCTGCTTAAATACAGCCACAACAATTCCCTGCAGCTCGGGAATACGATTTCCTTCAAGACAACAGACGGACTGAGTAGAAATAGAAATAACGCATTATAAGCTGTGAGCTTTTCTTCTTCCCTCTGTTGTCTTCCTTTGCAGCTTGAGTGTCTTCGTTTGCCTTCATCACTCATCAGCCACCCTGTGAGATATAAAACTCTTTTTCGATAACAAGTAGGCTCTAAATTATAAATTTGATCAACCCTTAACCCCTTTCAAATCGTATACTCACTCGTACCATCTTTGGTTTCAATCAATTTTTATCTCACATCCTTCATCATGTTACCACCCTTCCTGATTATTCATGGCTTCTCCTCAAGTAATTCCATCACACTCTCATGCATACGCATTACCAATAAAATTAGTATGTCTTCTGAATAGTTCCTCATTAACATCCCATTTCTTATCTTCTGCGGGATAAGTGTTGTCCTGAATGGAATCATTACAAAACTTTTGACGAATCCTAGAGTGAAGCATCCCTTGACCTTCATTGCTTCGCAGCACTTCTTTCAAGCTACCCGCATTCATCATCTGAAATGTGAATGCTTCGGCTTGAAAAGTAGGCAAAGACAAGGTCGACCCGTATTTAGGCATCTCACTTGTACATTTGTTTTGGGCTTGCTTTTCAGTGAATATATTTTGAATAAAAGTACTTTCAACTTACAAATTCTGAGAAAGGATCAAAAGAGGACCTATCCACATGTACGAGTGTAAACAAAAGAACATCTAGGAAAACTAAAACTATGCATGAGAGAAGGGAAACCAACTTTTTGAATGTAATTTATTACAAGGAGCAATATCGATCTGAGTTTTGGGCTTCTCTTTGTTGTTCTTTGCAATTTGGCAGGGGCAAGGATTTTACTATCCTTTTTATTATTTATTTCATTACGATGTTTGGGCGAAGAACCATTTAGAGAAAAGTCAATGACCTACTGTAAGAGCATTCGATGTGAGAGGGAAGCCACTTTTATTATGAGTGAGATGATTTTCGGGCCTAAGGAAAAATACTGGGTTGGTTTTGAGGGTTCTCATAAATATATACCAGTACAGTTGAAATGTATACACTTAAGCTGAGAGGACTATAAAGTGAGTCGTTATTGTTCTCGGGAAAACACAGAGCTCTTTTGAATTCTTCGGTTTTAATTCAATGACGGTTGATCCTTTTGTCTTGTTGCTTCGTTCAGAACGAATGGACTAGAATTTTTCTGTCAATCATTTTCATGTTCATTTAAACTTATTGAAGGCAAAAAGGAGACCCTTTAAAGAGGGCACTGAATCCCGAGATGCCTGCGAGTGCTGGTTACTTGAGCTCTTAAACAGTCAGTTCCACTGTTTGCCTGTCCCGAAGCAAAAAGAATTTTAATAGAATCTCTGCGGTTAAAAGATTTAAATAAAGATGGCAAAGGAGCTGTGATGCTTTGCTGTGCTTTATTTACGTCATGCCTCACAGGACTTCATACTTTAGTTTTTATTTGGCAAATAATTTTGGTCGTTTCTCTGTTATATGGAGTAAAAATAGAGTTGGTAAAAGATTGGATCCCTGAGGCACTCCAAATTTTAGTGGTCGAAAGTTAATTATCATCCAGCAGCAAACCTTCTTCGGTGGGTCCTAAATTAATCATTTTTTTAAATGACTTCATATCTGACCGGACGGACCGTTATGCGAAAATGTGTTGAGTTAGTCCAACTGAGCTTTGACTGCAAAAAGTGTGGTGCAAGCCAATTATTATCTATAAACTTCTGTAGTTTTGAAGTGTCCTCAGAAAGCTCAGAAATAAAAGACATCAGCAAATTTCTGGTACCGTCAAGTAGCTGTTTTAAAATCTAACATTTCTAGAAATCACTTAGTTCGATGAAATCCCGAATCTGGCTAAGATTGTTGAATTCGATCATAACCTATCTTTTAACGAATTATAAGAAGGAAGTAGTTTCCTTTTACTGTGTGGGGAAATGAAGGGTAAATCAATCTATTAGTCTTCATTTTCTTCATTGACCAATTGAGGTACACAAGGACTTATTTCATTTCAATGAATTCAGTCAGTCGGTCAGATGTGTTACGAACTAGGACGGAGCTGTTTTTCGAAAGGCATTTCCACAGTTCCATTTTTTTTAAAACATAAGCTCCCACCTGATAATGACAAATTTTTGATGCACTTGAATTATGGGGAGATTGCTAGTGATTTGAATTCATGACAAATGTATTCAGTTCCGTTTTTCTCCATCAAATTTTATCAGATTGCAGTCAATAGCAAACGTTTGAGTTTTTTTTGACTTATGAGCTGAATTCAAATAAGACGGCGTAGAATCTTTACATGCCCGGTCTCAAAATATTGTTAATAAAACCGAGTAGTTCCAACCAAGGTCACCCAAGGTACGTGTAGGATTTCCTATGCAAGAAATTAATGACTCTTTGATTTAAAAACATTGTTTTGTTCCAAACATAAGACTTGAGAGATTTGACATGTAAATGGAAAACAGTTGGTCAAAAATTTGCAATCAACGCGTCTACTGGCAATTTTATGGAGTTCGGAATCCTCGAACAGCTTCCACTATTCGTGTAATAATGGACAAATTTGATCAATATGGGAACATTGGCGATGTTAGGCGTACCGGTAGACCTCGTTATGGGCGATCGAGTGAAAACATTCAGGTAGGTGGTGAAAGTTCGTTCAACTCTGTTAAACATATCACGTGTGGCACGATTTGTCGGATTTTGAGGAAAGATCAGCATATATACCCTTACACAATCCAGTTGATCCAATGACTCAATTCTGGTCACCCAGAAAAACGCTTGGAATACTGCAGAACTATCTTTAACATCGCCGAAAATGGCCAAGAGTTTTTAGGAAATTTTATGATGAGCGACGAGGCACATTTTCGTCTGAATGTATTTGTAAATAAGTGAAATTGCAGATTTCGGGACACACAGGATCCCAAAAATCTCCATCAACATCCTTTTCACTCACTACTTGTTACTTTTTTATAATAAATAACCTCGGAATAACCTCGCACAAGATTTATGAGCCATATTTCTTGGAAAATGATGCGGGTGTAAGCGTTACAGTAAATGGGCTTCACTACAGAAAAGTGCTTCAGGATTTCTTTTTTCCACTCAAGAAAGCAGACAACAATGTTGAGGTCATGTGGTTTCAGTAAAACGGATCAACCGCTCACAGCATTCATGAGACAATGAACTTATTGTCCGAAAAGTTTCCAAATCGCATTATCTCAAAAATCGGTGATATTGAATGGCCACCCCGATTGCCTGAACAGTTGGCTCTAGACTTTTTTATGGGGTTACCTGAAGGAAAAGTCAAAAATTAGAAAACCGCACACTAAAGTGGAACTGAAACTCAACATTCGAGAAGACATCGGCAACACCTCGAAAAGCCATGGAAAGTGCTTTCAAAATAGCTCATAAGTGCCTGCATTCCAATGGCGGCTACTTAACATGTTACTTTCCATACACAATAAAAAAGAATGATTATGAAATAAACTTTTATTTAGTTCTTGTTTTCGTTCAAAAGTTTTTCTAGATTTACATAGGAAAGGGACTTTTGGCCCACTTTGAACTGAGTTCCTGCTCGAGCTTGAAAATGCAATTGCTTTCCAGTATGTTTCCAAATCGAATGAGCATACAGAGTGATAGTTACTCCCAGAAATCCGAATGTGGATAAATTTTACTATCTCAGAAAGTGACCCTAAACCTCGCCTGAATTTTTTCGCTTTTTGAATTTTTTAAAGGCTCATTTTTTTTCTTGTTATTTCGAAAGTTCTGTTCCTCAAACGGAAAAACAAAACCCGTCTCTTTGTCAACATCCTTTTTCTCGAGAACGCGTTGAGGTGTCAAGTTCAAAGCAAGCATAAGATTCGGCTGTTTATCCCGCATATTTCGATACTTGCAAGGGAATCCCAATCTTAAGCCTACTACAAAAGACAACGAGGAAAATACTTCGAGACTCGATAGCCATGATGGACGAACACTTTCGATGCCTAGAAGTTAATACGGAACCTTCATTGCGGGGGTGTGAATGAATCACTTGATCCCTGAAAGGCAAACGGTCAATACAAGACCGTTTTCGAACCGTTTTTCGAAGGAATTTCTGCAGATTCATGTACAAATGGAAACTTCAAGAGGTCACTTGAAATAAGTCGATTCAATTAAAAAAAAAAACAGAACATTGCACGTCGAAACATTCCTTGCCACAAACTTTAATTAAACTATGGAGAGGATCATAAACTTTTTTGAAGCAGGAATGAGTAATTAAGCAATCCTTTATCTTTAACGTCAACCAATATTTTTAAAACCTTTATAGGTCGTTAAAAAAGAAGTAACTTCGCTTATAGACTTTTGCCAATTTTGTGTAATCATGTTTAATGTAGAGACCAGCATAAAGTCCAACTTTGGACATGGAAACTAACCCGGAGTGATTAAAGACTTGTCGGTACACAGAGTCGATTTGTTGATGGCTGGCAGTAAAACTGCAAGCCGTACCGTCCTGAGCATACATCAAGGCCCACTTATTAAAGCCAGTGAAAAACTAATTAGATTGTAGCCATGCTGCTCGTATATTCTGCACGAAGGTATCCTAAAATCACTTGTACATCTACTGTTCCCACACACACATAAAAAGTTTGTGGTTATTACTTTCAATGGACGCACCTACAATATCAGCTCTTTGTTCCAAAGAGGGTCAGAGTTATTTGACACAATTGGGACGAACATAGAGTTACTCCCGTACAAGCCTTTACCAGAGTCATAATGGGTAATCATCCTTTCCTTTACCCTCAGATGCCATGGCTGGAACGGCTGACAGTGGCGCTTGGTACTGGTGCAAATTCATTGTCGGGAACGAACCGAAACACTTACTGCATGAAACAATTGGCGCATAATAAGGGATAATCAAGTTGTCGTTATTATTATTATTATCCTTCGAAAGGATAATGCTTAAAGGCATAAAAGTTATGCTCGGGAAGTTACTCGTAAAGAAAGTGTATCCTGTGAAAACGTTTCGCTCCAACGATACTCACATAAAGTTTGAAATGAGGTCGTTTTTGTGTTGCAAACAAAACTTTAAAGAAAGCAGTCAGCAGTCATGCTTTTGTGTGTATGTATTTTTAGTCGATTTCTTATTGTAGCTGCATTTGAGGCATAAGTATATTTCAAAACCGGGACTCCTCAGACTGGCACAAATAATTTATTAGACCTCGATTTATGATTGCTGGTTGGGAAAGCAGTGCAAAGGATTTCGAACAAATTGAATTGAAATAGGTTAGTGTTGTGATTAGAAACAATAAAGTATGATTTAATGGCGTGTCATTAAGTTATCGTATGTCCTCATTTAATGACTAACGAGGAGCTATTTTGTGAACCAAAAGCTAAAAAAGCTTTTGTGGTGTTCTTCTAGGAAAGCCGGCACAAATTCTTGTTTCTCGTTATCCCCTCAAAACAATTAGCGGCTGCTTAACAATTTACTTTCAGATTGGATGAATTTATAGGTCACAGGTTTAAATCTGGAACGATCAAATTAATGGTGCCACCAGTGAGTAGATAGATCAAAGAAAGAAGTCTTAATACATATGCAATCATGGTGTTGGATTGTTAGGCTAGAGATCCGATCTTTGGCTCTGACAGAAGTGCTATGAAACAACTTTCTAAATTTAAAGCAAGTAAGAACATCATTAAGATAAAAGACGAATAAAATACTGCGAATTGGACGAATGCAAGGGTAACTCCGTGCTTATTCGAACTCCACCCGAGTTTCAAACCATAACAAAAATGTTCATATTTTTCTACTTTTCCTTCCACTCGCACTGGGCAAGTAAGAAATGCACCGTTTTCCACAAAAAAAATTAATTTTCCTTCAAAGTTGTAAAATGAGTCTAATGTCGGTTAATAGATTTATTAAAGTGTCCCGTCTCTTCGAGCATGGTTTGGCCACTGACACATCTGCATACATGTCGGTGCAGTATATGCAAACATTTGGTTCAGTAAACGAGATGCTTTATACATCGTTTTTTAAAGACAGTGTCCGAATCGATTTTCGAATATAATTTTATGCGGCGTAGCTTGTCCGACACAGTTCACTGTTCAATAACAACTCTTAAAACACTTTCAACTCAGGTCTAACAGAGGAAATACCACACAGTGTCCTGTTTTATATTTGAGAACACATCGACATCGACGACATAATTCCGAAATCATGTTATACGGAATGGAAATCAATATTCCAAGTTCGACATCGGCCCGTTGAGTGCCACGTTTTTTCCCAATTGACAGCAAGTAGATACGACTGACATTCGGATACGAAGCAGTGCTTGGACCAATTTAAGCCTTGGTATATTTCGCATCGAGTCTTCATCGCTGATGAAACCTTATTTAACCCAGCGACGGTTAAAACAACGGATTACCCCAGCAGCTATTCGAGACAGAAGTGTAATTCAAAAATGTTGCGGCCAATGGCGAATTTGCTAAAAAAAAAAACTGGAGTACCACAGGGATCTATACATTCACCAACTCTATTTTTGCGTCGTATAAACGAACTCCCACATCAGAGATAAGGACACGGAAAAAAATCATTCCACAACGAGGTGCCTGCCCAACAGAAAATCTGAAACTAGCTTCAATCTCTTCTCTCTTCAAAGCTTAAAGTCAACGCATGTGGGACTAAATTTCGCGCGTTCTTAGTCAAATTAAATATTTAAATTTTACTGATAATTATTAAATACATAGAAATCATTTTGAAGAATAGACACAACCCGAACTTGACACCAACGTTACAATATAAGGACTCAAGTGTAGTGCAAAATAAACAAACACCTGACAATCTGGCTCAAAATTTCGAGGTTTGGCAGTAAAAAGTGCTTGGGGCATCTCTATGGCAATTCTGTTATTGACGCCCACTGCAATTGCCATCATTGTGCTGGATTTGTTGCCAGCTCACGTGTGCATCCATGTGCCAAACGACATGAAATTAAAGTATCCAAACGATATTAAACCTTTTCCCTTTAAGACAAAGGACCAACGATAAAGAATGTTTCAAAAGTTTCAAGAGCAATATTCCAAATCGTGGTTATTTAGAGACTCCTGAATTTAACATTCCTAAGCGAATGTAACAAGGACACCAGTGCGCTTCGATTTCGATCTCCTCCTGGGGCTTCGATTATAGTCTGAACTACATTAACACAGACTGCAGAGCATGCACTTTTGTTCGCAGCTTCGTTTGCCAATTTTAAAGGGTTCCAGCAAATTAGTTACGTATACGCCCACGCCACAGTTTTGCACAAACAGCTAGTCTCTTCAATTTGAAATACAAATACAGGGATTGCTGCCACTTACCCAAGTGACAATAGATGTTTGCTTATAAACAGGCTCTGTCATCGATGCTCGCAAGGAGTAGAATAAACACCCGAAGGCACGAACACAGTGGTTGCAAATTTCATTCGCTCCGCGTTAAAAGGATAGCGAAATGGTCACCCGTGCAGCGGAAGTAGAGTGATGTAAAACGATTTGTCCTTGAAGAGCTGCGCAGAATTAGCATAGATTTGTCTGAATAAGGACGACGACTTACATGAAACGAAATGTCCTGCGTCTATGAAACACAAATCGAAATTAATTTCATTGATTCGATGTAACATTCATTTTGATTTTCGCTGTCAACGATGCTGCAATGGAATGATTTGTATCTCGAAATTACTTCTGATTCGTCAAGTGAATGTTTTGTATGCCTTGCGTTGGGTGAAGGTTGCATGATTAATATTGTGATGTGCGATGATGAATGTCAAAACATCAGGATAAATGAGATTCAGGAAGCATATTATTGACAGCCAGGAAAAGTAGATCTAAAACGCAATCACATATAAAATTATAATCGAAATGATTATTCGTGATCAGAAGTTCAAAAAAAGAGTGCATTGCAGGATGAGTTCGATAGTAGTCAATTTAATTGCTTGCTAATCCATAAAACAGGCCACCAATCTTATATTTACTCTTAATGAAATTTTGCCTTCCGGACTAGACCCACATTATTGCATAACTCATACAGTTTACGTTTGACCGATTTTACCATCCGCTCACCTTACAGACAGGAACATACATACATTTATTGAAAGCTCTCTTTCGAAGCTCCCTTATTTTGAACTGCAATCTTGCTTTTATGTTCTATAAAAAAAGAACTGACAATATGAGTATCTTGTTGTTTTGACACATCAAAGTATCAACAATTGTTTGAAATCAATCTTTGTCAAATCTAAAACAAAGTCTCATTTATTGAGACTTTGAGACATCAGCATCTGTTCAACAGTTAAATTAAAGATATCACCCGCGATGGTCTGGAATGTTTCGGTGGGTATCGCGAGTCCTCGAACGTAACATTCAAAATTTTCTGCGGATCGTTGGACAAAAAATAAAAATTTATTTTCCTTTCTCCTCGTCTCCTACTTCTTCTTCTCTCCTTTGTGCATCTCTTTTGCTGTTCAAGTTCTTCCTTACCTCGTCTTCTTATTTGGCTAATTTATTCCCCTCTACTTTTGCACGCAATCTTCCTTGTACAACATATCTCTCATCGGAGGTATTTGAAAGTCAAATTTTGCGGCATCATGACCCCATTTTGTTAATGTTTTGATTCTTTCCAGCATGCTTCCTGCATCACAATAATATCTGCCTTAAAACCGCTTGAAGATGGATCCAATTTTTGAGCGACATAAAATCGGCCTTAAATTCTGCGAAGATAAAGTCTTCGAAGGAAATTTTTTTTCGCAGTCCAGATAGAGTTGCAAGTATTGTGGTTAACAAAATTTACTCCCTCGTTGGACCCTTGCCTTTGCGAACTCGGTTTTCTATTTTTCTTATCATTATGGAATGAAAGGAGCAGGAAAAGTTGCCATCTCCAACTGAAGGCAAATCCTTTAGCTTCCATGTATACCCAAAGTTTTCGAAAATAAAGTTTTTGATGCCAAACTCTTCGTCTGCAGGTCAATAAGAATTTTTGAAGTGCCGATCAACAACGACTTACTAAACAGAGTTCGTAACTTGTCCTAACCGCGGCATGGAAGATTACTACAAAGCCAACTTTATTGCTTCCGATTTTGGTAAGGTCTTCAACAAACTATTTCACAATGGTAATTAGAAAGCCTTTTAGATCCTATTCATCCAACACATTCATAGCGACGTCAGGCGTGGCTCAGAATCGTCACTTTGGTTCAATGGTTTTCCATCCGCGAAGATTCTCGGTATTGTACGAACAAAACTTTTTTTTTGCTTCACAGAAAATCGTCTCAAGACCGTCACAAAAGTCCAATTCACTTTTGTGCGCCCCGAGCTCGAATCTGACAGGCAAGCTTGGTTTTTAAAAAACGTAGCTCATATTTAACGAAACGATCAATCGTCCAAGGGAGAGTACTTAAATTTATCCTGAAATTGACCAACACTGAGGCCCTTGTTCATCGCGCTTATTATGGAGTTTACGAACCAATGTCCAGACTTCTTGACTTTGGCCTGCTCTTTGGACAGAAATCGCTCACATTTCGAGGAACAACGAAAAATATAACGCACACACAGCTACGTACTTGCTCCCAAAAGAAATTTCTAGCTGTGTAGGTTTTTAGGGTTCCACACCGAAAACCAGCCAACGGAACCTACATTGCTTTGGCTCCACTCTCCATTCCAACGTTCGTCTGCCCAAGGCTATATCTTCTGAGCCATAAACGTAAGACACTTGCAATTTCAGAAGAGGGGGTCCCTATATAAAAGAAAAAACAATTTTTCGCCAAGATGTTGGCTATGAAAGATAGCCGACGGTAGCATAAGGAAACTTAATTAGAACGTAGGGAAGACAAGCAAAGTTTTCTTCACAACGTAAGGAAATATTTCAAGCACCATTATTTCAGCTTGTCAAATATAATGTCATATTTTACGGGGCAAAACATACGTTGCATCCAAATTTACCCGTAGCGGAGTGAAACAAAATGCGCACGGATTAAGGCCATTGAACGTTGTCTCGGAACCCTTCGTGCGCATGTCTGACTCACATTTTGATGTTTTTTGTTTAAATTGTTTGGCGCCTACCACTTGCTGCTACATGTATGCATTTTTCATTAATCTACTTTTAAAGCTTTCAGTTTCCATCTTTGCAAAACGTGAGCCAAATGATTTTAATATCACCTTTCTTAGGAATCCATTCCATAAATAAATACTTGACAAAGAAATTGCAACGATTGCCAAGCAATCCATTTCATGTCGTGGTTAACCAAAATCCTACCTTAATGTCTCGACTTATGCAAAGATGACATAAGCCCTAAAACCTTTCTTAAAATTAAAACAAGACGCAACCGCATCGACCTGTTCTCAATAATCGAGGTAAATCGAAATCCCCCCCTGCGATGTAATAGCTAATACAATGCCTATTATCCTCCGGGAACAGCTTTTTGAATTGGTTTCTTCGGTTGTCTTACCAAACTATGACACAACCCTCTGGCTAATCAATTTCCACTTAAGCGATGTTCTATTCATAAAAGAGCCAATAGCCAGACCACTAATAGCACTAGTTATTTAACCAGGTAGGGAAATCCAACGTACACCAGGAAACCAGACCAAATGTTTCCATTACAAACTTCTAACCCGAAGTAATAATCGCTTTATTAGAGTTGCCTCCTGGTAGGCAAGCCGCTGGCCAAATCCACCAACAGGTTTTAAGTGGAATTCACCAAACGATACCGAGATAACAATGGGGCAGTTTGTGTGCTTGACGCAATTACAGGGCGTAAGTAAATAAGCGGGGCGTTTACAGAGGAAAATTTGCATTCGCCCTCTTTCATTATGTTGGCGGATGGCGAGTCTTCAATGAAGAAAAGAAGGTTGGTGAGATTACAAATGACTTGATACGAAAAATGCTTAAAATTTAGCTTGTGAAATCGATGAGACAGTTTTGAAAAGATTTTCAAAACATATCTGAAAATTGTTTCGTTAGATGAGGTCAACAACTTTTGACTGATTATTACTATTTTACTCGGCTTTTTTTAATTGAGTGTCTTATGTGCGAAAAGATAAATAAAAAAAAATTTTTGCAAAAGGATGAAGGTTGCCAAAGCACTTCAACGGTTTCGTTTCATATTTGAAAAACCTTTAAATGGTTTTGATTTAGTTGTCGACTTGCCACGACTAATTTTCAAACCTATTCTTGCCGTTTAAGTAAACGAAGAACCAAAAATATATTTGAAAAAAAATTCTTTTAACTTGTATGTTTGTCCTTGAAGTTTTTGTTTACACTAAATTTAAAAATTACTGAACGGATTGAAACGTAGTTTTGTCAGCTTTTTAGCTGCTGCTTAAGTTTAAATTATTTCCACAAATATTGCGTTGAAAGGCTTGGAGAATTCAGCTCTCAAAGTTTACAATAATGGCAAGGTGCTGATTGCTTACAATCATGCGGACGCCAGTCATTATCCATGTGGTAGGCGCTTCAAGTTGACCTACAGCCTCCACTTGGCACACCAACACACAAAAGAGCTTCTGGAATATAAAAACAGTCTTCATCACAGTAGCTTCTTAAAACTAAGTTATAATCCTCATTTAGCAGATATTGTATATTACGACGATCGAAATATAACGCTGGATGAGATGAAAAAATGAAATAGTATGCGACACATTAGCGTGCGAATTCGTCAAATGAAACCGGCTTAGAATGAAGGTCATCGCTTTCGAGACGATAAGTGATCTCCTGGCAGTGATCCACATTAATTTTCAATGCTAGTTCCATATTTTTGCGGGATTCCAATGATGGTGCCGGAGACTCTTAAAAGAGGAATTTAATGAACTCTGTCCGATATACGATGTCGAAATTGGACTTGTAAAAAAATGGCACTCGTCAAACATTCTGGGTTAGTTAGTGAGCGTTCAAAGTACAAAAAGTCGGCTCTGATTATTGTTTTGGAAGCAGCTCGATTCAAAGTTTGACTGTCCAGAGAGCTACACAAAGCAACAATATGGAGGTTCAACATTGGACGCCTCAGCACAGCAAGCATACAAAAAGCTCGTTGTCGTTAGAATGCCGTACTATAATTCAGGAACTAAGCGAGATCACTTCTGTTTATCGAACACTGCTGACAATAAATTTGGAGAGTAAGTGCATAAGTAGAAGCAACAGGTCAGATCAATCAGAAGACACTGCAAAGGATGAGAAGCGAGTTCTGTAGACGAGAAGAGAAGCACAGACTACGACTGCCAACGCAGTCTCACCTCAAAGATATGGAACATTCCAGAAATATAACACGTTATCTACAAAAAATTTAAGAACCTAGTAAAATAGTCTCTTTGTAGTTTCTGAAGAAGTTATTCCACCCCCTGTCGGAGAAGTTGTTGTGGCCATAAAAAAAAAAAACATGACCGAAAAAAGAAAAACCAGCTCTATCCGTACCATCCTTCCCGTCATCTTTTATCGTATCGGCGCATTATCCTGCTTAGCGTCGTCAAGAGCAAGTTTTCACGTTGCATCCAATCTTTGAAAACTCCCATGAATTTCAGGTTGAAACTTTCTAGCCAATCGTCGACCTTAAAACATTTATCGTATTTAACTTTACAAAGCGAATAAAGGAACCGGAATCCTGCGGAAACCGATCTGGTTTTACCGCAAAACGTTCGAAATCACGCAATGTTCAGTTCGAACTAAGGGGAATGATTTTAAACCTGAACTGGATTATGGCCACAAGATGCGCTCTCATCGACTTAATTCTTGAATAAATTTTGTGGCGTGCAGGCTTTAACATCGAAGATAATTTTCTTTTCAAGTCTGCCCAGCTGTTGACACATCATTGACAGCTTAACGGCATTTGGGGAAGAGGCTAAAAGATTTGATTTCGAATTTATGAGGAAAAAAGAATATACACAGTGTTAACAATAAAACGATCCGTCGAACTTCAGCTCTGATCAAACATTACACTCGCTTTAACATTGATGTTCCTAAGTCGTTTGCTTATATCGGGAGAACTTTCAACCCCAGAATTTATGATTCTTTGATAGGGTCTCCTATGAAGACTTATTAGAAGCTATCGATACCTCAGATTTTTTCCAAATAACAAGGATCACAGTTCCTGATGTGGAGGACTGAAATCATATTCGACAATATACTTAGCATTCCATTTCTTCCATATCAAGCTGAATATTTGAAAAACAGCAAGTCCTGCCTGTGAGGAGGGCAAATGGAGGAGAGTGGACATCGGTGATCTCTATGAGAAGCTATGGTTAGGTAAAGTTAGTATGCGTGTCCTGCGACCCACTTAGACCGCTTTGGGTACTTTCTTTGGAAGAAAGAAAACTGAACAATCCAGATAAAAGAATGAATCTCAGAAAGTGTCCGGGGGTCAGAATTACCCAGGTCGTCTAGCCCAAGAGTGTCAATCTTTTTGTGGCTAGCGCGGGACATTGGCAAAGCGAGGAGCTATACTATACAATCATGAAGATCTTGCTTGGAATGCAAAAATCATACGATTAAAATCGCTTGGTCACATTGAACAATGCTCCAACTTAGAGTGTTCATGAAAAAAAGGGAAGAAAGAACCTTAGGTTGGAAGCTGAAGCAATTGCGAATCAGGCGTGAGGCATGAAAAGCAGTTTTTACTCAGGATCAGATCCTCCAAGCCTCGATTGCCTTACAGAAATAGTAATTAAATAAGAACTGTGGGTACTATTTTTGGGGCATTATTCTCTGAATTGTCAAGTACTTCAGTAGTGAAGATTTCTAAATCTTCAACGAAAAATTGGGAAGCACAATCGATTCCTGCTGGATGTCGGATTGAATCAACATCAAGAGTTTATTATTTAACCCTATGAAAACCAAGGGAGGTATTTGTCCCGGAAAGATTTTTAGTCGTGATTACTAAAATATGAGTACAAAAGAAATGAGCCTGTATAGTTGGATGTAGATGTGATGCAGAAACAGTGGTTTGCTTTATATACTGGTAAAAAACAAGACTTCCGGAACTTCCTGGATTGGGTGAATCGGAAGTACTATAGCTGGTGGAAAAAGATGTTGCAATATGAGCTGATAAGCAAGAGCATCAAATGCAGTGAAACTGCGTGAACAAACAGGTAAAGCCTTCCAATGACTGCACCAGACATTACTTATGTGAAGTAGAAGGACAATAAAATCGTACATCTTCTAACTAACTTATGAAATGCCGCAAAACAGATGCGGCCGAAAAAAATTACGTTTTACGTCCTAAAATTTGAATTAAGTACAACAAAAGTTTGGAAGCGAAAATTAACCTATGAAGCTGATATCGAAAAAAAACATTATCTTCATCTATTCTTCGATTCAAATGAAATCAACACGCAACTTCAAGCTGACAAAAGGATTAATTGCGATTCACGCTGTAGCTCGCAGCTCGATAAGCGGGTTGCCTGGAAGACAAAAAGCTGTCCCCAGTTCGATGAAGCAAGTAATGCCTGCTCGTCAAGGGAAATAATCCGAGAAACGAGAGCGGTGTGTGAACTGCGTCAAAAATAAAATATTTAGAAAATCGCACTTTGTTACACAGATCAGAGGAAGTGTCTTTTTGACTACCATTTAAGATGATCGTGATCTTACGTAAATTATGTAAGAAAAGAAGCATTTACTTTGTTAAATATTTCATTTTATTTCATAAAATACAACAAAATTATTCAATTCTGTTAAAAATATAAGTGGGTACTTTTTTGTTTACATATATTTTTTTTTCAGAATTAATTCCGAAAGCTTTGGAAATTTCATGGAAAGATTCCGCTTATAACAAAGAACCAAAGTGGTTTAATGACGTTATTCAGAAATATATATTGTATCGAAACTTCTTTCATATTCGAAATATGCCCAGTCCTGCAACAATTTACTGATTGGTCCAGCGTTTTTAGCAATAATATGCTGTCTTAGATATTTCGCGTGTTGGAAGACCTCGCATAGTTCAAAATAATGTGAAACTTAAACCAAGCAACGCCTTCAGCAGTTGGTGATGTCTAGACAGTTTTTGCAAAGAATTAAAAGGCAGTTTCACCATTTTCCAAATAAGATTCAATTGTTTCATGAGTTGAAAACAATTGATCCACAAATACGCATTAAGTATGCTTAGCGTTACCAAGACATGTTTGGAGGGAACAACGAGTTTATTCACTAGCTGGTAATGAGCAATGAGGTCCACTTTCACTTCAACGGTAAGGTGAATAAACAAAATTGCAGAATATTGTGGGTCGAAAATCCAAATTACTTATTGAACGAAAAATTCACCAAATAAAATGCACAGTGTAATGTGGAATAACCTCAGAAAGAATCATTGGACCATATTTTTCGAAAACGATGAACAAGTTGCGATTTATGTGGATGGCTTTCAATACCGGGCAATGCTTAAATATTTTTTAAAACAAGAGGTCGAGAGCAATTCAGAATTGTGGTTCCGAATAGATAGAACACAGCTCATACAGCTCGTCCAACAATGGCGCTCCTGGGGGAAATTTTTGGTGATCAGTTTTTCTGATTATAACTGGCCACCGCGTTCACCGAGTTTTACGACTCCAGATTTTTTTCTTTGGGGCTACCTAAAAAGTAAATTGTTAGGCAATAAGCCAAGAACTAAACAACAGTTTAAGGGAAATATCCGAGAAGAAGTGATGGTGCTGGGACCTGAAATTCTATGAAAAGTAATGTAAAATGATTTGGAAAAAGCACGTCAGGTCGAAGCGAACAATGGGCACTATTTGAGAAATACTATTTATTTAAAAAGATAATGTGAATATATTTTCAAATCATAATCATAATTTTAAAAAATAAACAAGTATAAATGAATTCATCACATTTATCTAAACGCTTTTTTTTAAAAAATACTAGAAAAATATTTCATTTAGCCTTAATTGCATCATATTTCATAACATGCAAAAGTCCATTACACTCAGATATCTTGTGGTCCTGAAAGAGTTAAAGGGTTAACCTCAGACGCAGACTAAAGACATTTAATGAAGCTCTCTAATGCAGACGACAAATGCTTGGTGTTCACTATGTGACCGTAGCTTCACGTACGGTACCCTTTCACTTTGGCACGAGACTGCAGTGAATGCAAAAGCCTCCTTGTTTATTCAGCTGGGAGCGGAACTAGTTTAGAAATACCATAATAGTACAAAGTTCATGACAAGACTATTCCTTTTATGAAAACTAAAATTATTCCCAAAATCCAGATGTTGTCGAAAGTGTCAAGTTTGTTTCCAAAAATGTCACCACGAGTCCACTCCTTTTATAGTACTAAAACGTCTGAGTAAGGGTATTTGGGTGATCATTAATGGAGCCGTAAACCTCTTCAGTCCCTGGGCACTTGACATCTCCCTAGGAAATGTTCTACGCTCTCAATCAAAAGTAACTGCTAACAATTCCACATGTGTAACCTATTCAACTTGAAGGCTTTCAAAAATGTTTTCTCTAATTTAAAACGACATCATCTCAACTTTCAAAGTATAAATCTTACCCTTAACTTTCATGGCAAAAACTCTTTAGGCAATATGTCAGAATTTTCACACATGCGAGAAGGTTTCCTTCGCCACACACGTGTTCATTGATACCCACGCCCGTCTGCCCTAAATCACACACCATTCACCAGAGAAAAGGCAAGACATTTCTAGGATTGGGATGTGGAAGCTTTTTCAGGTCACAAGCCACTCATTCCATTTGAATTCACACAATGACCGTCTAATTGATTTTGTGTTCGAAATTCAGAAGCTTGTTAAACCAAGGACCGGATGGCGCCAAGCCATTCAAATTGTGTATTCTGTGAGGTCGTTATTGTCCTTGCTCCTGCTGTACATATTGACGGCCACTCGGAAGGTCTAGTGCTGATTGTTGAGCCAAACATGCTGAACATTTACATTTCGTGTGTATGATGTATGATGAGCGACCGGAACCACAGTTGTGTGATTGCATTTGTTTTCATTTCCGGCAACGATGTTCGTAGAGGCTCCTTCATTAATGGGGTTTCATCGTGCTAAGGAACATCTCATCGGAGTGTTCATCAAAAGTTGACCATCTGATGCTTGCAATCAATCAATTTAGAAAAGTCGCTACGGTGAAACTACCTCAAAGTCAAGCTTCCAAATTGTGAGTTGACCAGCTCAAAGGCTTCAATCAGCTTCTTTTTGTTCACGATGAATTTTGAACGGAATCAGATGTGATTAGTGCCACACACAAGTACGAGTAGATACTCATTTAGAGCTTCCTTGAGACTCGGTGCTTGTGAACCTGTTGACATAAGATTTTATGATACCAACGATGGCGGAAGCAGCCGTCGGATAGGGTTCTGCATTTATTACTATCCATAACGTGTTCTCTAAGCCATCAAAGGGGTTATATCAATTATCCATGCACAAACAGACATATGGTGGAGCTGTCTAGTTGTTTTAAGACTTTTGTTATTGTGGCACATTTTGATGGGGAATTTTCGGTTTTATTGCCCTCAGTTGGGTTAAAGGATTCCGAAACGATGTTCGAAGAGATAAACGTTGAATCGCGTGAGATTAACATATTGTGATATCCTTACACTCTGGCTTTTACGGACCATAAGGGGGATATACAACTTAATAAGCTGGCATATGGTTTACGGCGAGCTTAATATTAATTGAATTTGACTACAAGAGTTGGCAAAGAAGTTTTTTAATCGAAAACCGAATAAAACGGTGGCTATAAACTTTCTGTTGTTTGACGAAAACTCTATAAACTAGTAGACCATTAAGCTTTAAAGTTGAAAACACTATTAACTGATAATCTGTTAAACTCAAACGCTTAAGACAATCGCAGTGAGAATTATGTTGCTTAAGTACGACTTGAACTTTGCCAATTATGTAAAACTTTTAGAGAGTGTTGGCTTTATTGTTCCAGAGAATAAACTCTTTAAAAAGGTATACATTTAGAAAAATAACAACATTTGAAGGATGAAATTAAGCTTATCTGCCCGCTCAATGATTAACCCCATTTAAAATTACCATTGAAGGAAGTGAAAGAGTTAATTGCAGGACGAAAAATAGAACTGCCACTAACACGTTCCGGAAGAATAAACCCCACCCGAGAGTATAATAAACAGAAGTCTTTGAAAACTTCAATTTCCTCACTTGAATTCTGGGAGCAGCTTAAATACATAATATATATACATTATTTAAAAAATGATAGCTGAATATGGTATCCACTACTAAGGCCGAGAGACCAAACCAAAGATTGTAGACAAATCAACTTTTGAAACTCTGCCAAATATATTCATATAGTAGCTTTTTCGGGCTTCCTACCCAAAAGGTAAGTAAGCCACTTCCATCCGTCCGTCAGCTTATCAACCAACAATATAGACAGATTATGTAAAGTTAATAATAAAGGCGGATCCGGTTTAAAAAAAAAATGTTTTCTTAAAATAACAACTCAATTTTACCTCAAGAAGTGGGCTATGAGCAATTTAAATGTAAAGTTGCATTGTGTGATGGTACGGAACCCTTTGGCCGCAGTTTTTAATGAGAGAAGTATCGTAGGAGGAAAAAAAAACATTGAAAGGAATGTTTCGGTGGGATCTTTTTTTGACATCGAAGGAGAAAGGAAAAATTTAATATTTATTCCGATCCACTCCCAAAGGTCATGCCAAAAAAACAGCCGCAGACACTATATGACTTAGACTGCTGTACTGTGAAATACCTTCATACAATGAGTAGCTCAATGGAAGATAAATTCGGGCCAATTTCGATACTTTCCGGAAGAGGGTTCGATTATGTAAGGTTTGAGGAGATTTACTCTCTAAAGAGGTGAATTCACATGGAGGCTCGAACTTTTACAGACATCCGACCTTTTCAGGCGTTCTGCTTACCGAGAAGCTGAGATGTGGCAGTTGTTGATAAGGGCGTTCGCATGGAAGATGTTTAATGGTCTCAAGCTCTTCTTCATCTCAACAGAGTTTAAATCAGTCATTTGAAGCGATGCCAGGTCAGAGCTTTGTTGTCATTTTTGTGTATTTTATAATAATTGAATTGTGTTCCTTTCCGGGTTCCAATCTTTGATTAATCGATAGGATCTATTTGGAATAGGTCCTATCCCACACCAGATGTCGAGAATTGTCTCCTATCTCTAAATTGTTAAAGGACTACATAATCTGGAGTTGGCTTGATGGCGGGCCATAAAGATCTTGGAGTATTCCTTTAGATAAGATGGATAGAGTATTTTACTTCTATACATTTCAAGGAGTTTTATTGACTATTATCTCAAGATCGTCTGCGACTTTTATTTTATTGTTTCTGTGATGCTAGGAAGGTAGGATATTGGGTACTCTTACGGCTTTATGGATGTGACTCAATACGACCAACGTTTTGGGTCGATTGTGCCCCTGCTAGGGAGTGGTATACTACTATGAGATCTTCTAAAGCCCTTTAGTCCCAGTCAGATCAATACATGAGACTTAGGAGGTTTTTGAGTTCAACACCACTTAAGTATGGCGGTATGTTAAGACGCATTGCATGTATGCCTATGACACAGTGGTAAGGACTCCCATTATCATGTGTTTCATCATATGACTAAAGCCGACAAAGGAGGTCTATCTCTTCTTGCTCAGCGTAGGCCATAGATCACTTGCTTGAACTCCAATATCCAGAACAAGCCATCAAGATTTTGCTCCTACTAGGGCTTCGTTTTCTAGCTTTTTCCTTATAGAGCAGAGCGGCGTATTTGCATATGGGATGTTTGGGGATCCTCCCATCTTTGAACCCTTTTACGCGAGACTAAACGTGATAATGTGACTTTAACATTAAGTCGAGTTATTCTTGTAAATGCCAACTTTTTCTGCCGATTACGTTCAGTTTTCAAATGTTTTCTTCCATAAGACGAGAGCGACTAGTCAGCCTAAGTTACTCTTCTCCCAAAGTTCTCATTCTATTCAAACTTTGATTCTTTGAGCATTGGGATTTTGAAGCTATCAATTAGTGACTGGCTTTATTGTCATGTGTCTGGCTGTCTATAGTCTGTTCCTGGCTAGCTCTATATAGCCTCTTCGTAGCGTAATCGCAGAGCCTTTGTTCATTGAAGTGATGAAGTGGCCTTCCATGGTGACCGAAACGATTAGGAAACTAAATTAGGACTCAAGCCTTATTGTAAGAGTCGAAATTAAGGCCACACAGCTTTGCGCCATTTGCATCCAGACATCCAGGAACTATCGACACTTTGGGTAGGATGTTAAGAAGTCTCGTGGCTTCGTTGGTAATCTCACTGGATGTAAAGAAATTTTTCCAGGATGGTCTTCTTGCAGTTACTACAGATTGCGAGTTGAACCAGATTCTGTATAGAGACTAGTCAGGTTCCCTTCGACTGAGTCGCCTCTCATCCCTATACTCCATTTTTTCAGTTCGCTCGTCAAGCTTTTGGGGCTTGAGAATGAGCTTGTAAGGGAGAAGCCTTGTGAGCTAGGTAATCGTTGGTTTTACTGTTGGGAAGCTTGAGATCTTTGAAATCAGGTATCAATGTGTCCATACTCTTAGTTTGAACAGGAATCTGTTGATTTTGCATTTAGATACGTGAGTTGAAATACAAATGAGCATAAACTTTTGAAAGATTTTCTTTGCAAAAACATGATCAAGTTTTGTTTGTTCCTTAACTACACAACTTTATATGGTTTTTAAAAGGTAAAATATATGATTAATAAGACGAGTTGTTAAGCCTGGGCTGTCGTCTGAAGTTTTACCTGAATATATTTATCTTGCTATCGATCCAGTTCCTTGGAAATAAGGCATTAGAAATTCTAGGCTCTGCATAAAAAGAAAGATTTTCCAATCATTTTCCATTTGAAAATTTATCCGAAAAAAATTACATTTATTAACTAAGAGCAGTTACAAAAACCTAACGCAAAGTTATTTTGAAATTGTAAGTATATAAACCCATTTGATGAAATTCTTATCGAGTTCAAGCCGATTATTTGTCAAACAAAAAACACGAATTCGAATTAACTCTTTCCAATTTGTGGTGCTCTTTTTGTGTACCTATAAGCCTGATGGAAGTTTAGTTTGGCTTTGACTAAAATTTGATATTTTCTCATTAAACTTTATCCCATTTCAAAGCAAGTATCATCAGTTGCTCTAGCTTCCACTTCAAAGCATTTTAAAATAATTTACAAGCCATCTGTCTGTCTTTATTTAATCGAAATCAGTAAACTCACTATGGAAGCTGATTTCCCACCACTCGTGATTCTTATTTGAAACTCATTTCAATTGCAAGCTGAAGCGTGGTAGCGAAGGTAAAATAATTGGGATCATCTGTGTAACTCGAAGGCCAGGTCGATATCCCATTTAATTGAGATTCCCCAACGAAGTATCGCCACTTTGATGGAATTTTATGTGCTACGCACAGAGAGCTTTGGTATCCCACTCCACTCCTCCTTCAAATCCAATCACTTCGAGTGTATATTATTATGTTCCTGGCCATCACTTGCTTGCAGTGTTAATTAGTTTTCTGCAATGTGATACTTTTCCTGCTGCCGCCAAAACCCTTCTCCCAAAAGAAAAATGCCATAAAACTAAATACTTGATTGGAGTGTATCACTTGGTCTTACCGAAGAAGAGTCTTATATATACATCCTGTTGCGTCAGTAGCGAACGCAATGACCTCGCTTCCTTGACCAGTAACATTATCTGCCCGTGCGGTTACATAAATACTCATACCATCCATTTGGTAGCTGCTACAGAGTGTCATGTAAGACTAATCGAATCGGATTAATTGGAAATTTGCCAATAAATATCCTACGGTCCGGTCGGTAAATAAACCAAAATAGTATCTGTTGGTTGAGTTAAACATTTCAAAACATTGCCAGCGATTGTGAGCTTGTACTGGCCGACCGGCGACGACGCCACCACCGATGGCAGCAAAATGTTTAGAGATTAAATCGACAAGCGTTTTGTTCTGGTATGGATTGAAAATGTTGCGGTGACCAGGAAATAGATTATTCAATTTACAGTGTGAATTTGGGTTTTGAAATGTGGCATGTCGTGCTGTGGTTTTGCTTTTGATTTTTGGTCAATTGGATGATGAAATGCAGTTTTTGATTAGAGTTTACCTGATTAGAGGACGCAGTTCAGCTTTTAATTAAAATTGCTCAAAAGGACCTGAGGCCAGTCAAAGTGACACTCACGAAAGCTTAAAAGTGCTCATGTCATATGCCGAATGACAGTGTTTCACTGTATGGAGCTGGCATTGATGACCCTATGTAAGTATAAAAATTAATGTTCTCTTATTGATGGTTTATTTCGAATTTTCACTTTTAAAGACTTTAAATCGATTTTTGAAGTTTGTGAACATAAAAACTCAAAATCTACTGAACAGATCCTTTTGAAAATTTGAACATTACTTCTCCACATTAATCAACAGGTAATCAGGACGATTATCTTTTTTTCATTTTTTTATTACAAATTTACCTCGATTTTTGAGCTAAAATCGCGTTTTTCACTTTCAAGTGCTGTAAAAATTAGAAAAAAATTAAGAACAAATACATCACCTTTAAAATGCATATACATTTTTTGTTTCAGATGATCCGGTAACGAGTTATAATGTTTACCGCACACCCACTTTTTTTCAAGGCGTCCTGGAGATTCAACATCACTAGCTTATTTATCAATATTTTTTATGGACAATTTTTTTCTGACATACGTCAAAAGTTGTACAATAATATGTAATTAAATTTGATAAAAAAAATGTGCTTCTTTCGCCTTTAAAAACTTTTTTTAAAGAGACCAGTGCCACCTTTTTCAGTGTTGTTTGCCTACCAAACATGCTTGAAAAGGAGCCTCGTAAATGCACGGTTCTTGACTTTCTACGTATTTCACACTTTCTTCCCGATTAGGTGGCAAGGACGACGTTATTTCAACGACTAGTTAAAGACAAACTCCACACCCATTCCGCAAACATGAAGTTAATAATAATTTTATAATAATAAAGTCTTTGCATATGTTTGACGCTTGGACACAGCAAAGCCACTCAGACAATCGACTTCCTAGTCACAGCATCGATTAGTAATGTAACGGGATATAGTTGTGCTAAAATGAAGGGTGAGTCACTTGTTCGTTTAATTTTAAATCATATGTGATTTTGTCACTGACAAACACATAAAAAGCACTCTGACTCATCCGCGCGATCACAACATCACAGCTTCTATGTTCTACATCTGTGTAAATTAGAAACGTCTTCTACAACAAATCTTTATAAAGGGTGATTTTTTAAAAGCTTTAGGAAAGTTTAAAAAAAAAAACACAAAAAATTCAGAAAAATGCATGAAATCTTTATTTGAATCGATAGTACGGTCCATATTATTTAATGTTTGAAGATTATTTCATGCAAATGTTAACCTTGACTACGCCTCAAATTGTCCATCCACTTAGTCCAATTGTGGCATACTCTTTCCAACATTTCGGCCCATATCTCACGAATAAATGCTTGAATGTTATCTTCCAATGCGTCAATTGAAGCGGGCTTGTCTGTATAGACATGAGCTTAAACATAGCCCCACAAAATCTAGGCGGCCAATTGACCGGTCCCGAACGTGAAATAAAATGTTTACCGAACTCGCCTCACAATAAGTCCATTGTTGCGCGTGCTGTGTGGCATGTGGCACCGTCTTGTTGAAACCACATGTCATGCAAGTCAAGCTCTTGCATTTTGGGCAAAAAAAAGTTGGATATCATCTCACGGTAGCGCTCACCTTTCACAGTTACGTTACGATTCGCATCATCTTTGAAGAAGTACGGTCCAATGGTGCCACCAACCCATAAACAGCACCAAACTGTGACTTTTTCTGGATGCATTGGTAGCTCTTGCAAAGCTCTGGCTGATATTCACTCCAAAATCGAGAATTCTGCTTATTTATGTACCCATTGAGCCAAAAATGAGCCTCGTCGCTGAACACAATTTTTCGGTAAAAAAGTGGATCTTCGGCCAACTTTCCAAGAGCCCATTCACCAAAAATTTTACGTTGCGGTAGGTCGTTCGGCTTCAATTATTGTACCAGCTGTATTTTGAAAGGCATCACACCTAAATCCTTCCGCAAAATTTTCCACGTTGTTGAGTAACAGAGGCCCAATTGCTGCGAACGGCGACGAATTGATAATTGATGGTCATCATTAACACTGGCCGATCCAGCTGCGATATTTTCTTCAGTTCGCACTCTTCGTAAGCGTGTTGCTGGTTTAATGTCCAACAATGTAAATTTGGTGCGAAATTTAGTCACAATAGCCCGAATAGCCGCTTCAGTGGGTCGATTAAACTGACCATAAAATGGAAGAAGCGCGCGATGAGCTTTCTTAACATAGCACGCATTTTGGTAAAAAAATTCAATAATTTGCAAGCGTTGTTCGTTTGTAAGACGATTCATGGTTAAATTATAAACCAAACTGAAGATGTTTGACAGTGAAACAAAACACGAAACGTGCGTCAGCTGTTTAAACCAGTGTATAATAACCCTTTATATGTCCGAAGTGAGTCATAGGATACACATCCCAGCCAACCAGAATCGTAAAGAAGGCTTTGAAATTGATTCATCACGTATTTCTCAATACTCTAGATCACAAAAGATTCCCTAAAAATAACTCAGAGTCAATGATTTTGTTTACAATCTTTGAACCTTTCTTTTATTTTCCTCTCTTGTCTAATAATAATCACATCATTAAATATCAAGTTGTTCCCATATTTTCTTTTTAAAGAAAATGGTTTATTTTGGTGCACTAAATTTTTGTTTCTGAAGTAACAACAGTTTTGTCCATCTTACTTCATTGAACTAATACGTCCAGAAAATAAGTAGAATTAATTAAAGCGAACATTCGGACGAACATTGCCTTCAATTTTCAAAAATTGTTTTGCCATTAAAAGTAGTCTTTTCCAGTCATACAAAGAACAAAGTATAAATTGTTTTATGGGAAGTCTAAGCGCTTAAAAGCTTCTTATATTTACTTTAAATTCACTTGAAGTTTCGCTCTTAAGATTCTTTTAATGTCAGCCTCAAGCATTCCAAGAAACAACTTTTTAAGATTTTTTACAAGAAAAAAAAGAATAATCCTCCCAGCAACAAGACAGTGAACATATGAATGGAAGATTAAATTTCAAATAAGTTTTGAAATTTAAAAAACGGGAGTTTAATACTCTTTCAAAGACACCACCCAACATGTTTGACATTTTAATTAAAACAATTTTTTTTTATTCAAACAAATCGTGCACAAAAATAGATCCATGCTCACCATTTAAGTCCTTTCTAATCCCACCAAAGCAAAGGGTGGGTGGAATAAACATACTGGCTGGGCTCACCGACAGCTATTAAGTGTTTATATTTTCCGGGAGGATTATCGTCTAAATGTAATTCGGAAGGGACATGCTTGTCCACTTCAGGAAGTTGTAGTCATCGTAATCGGATTAGGTTTGAGATGGAAATACAAGCAGGGAAGGATGTCATACTCCGATGGAATGTATCCTTGGTTATACCTCTGCTTCTGCTTCTCTGCCTCTCTACTACTTTATATATGCCTTTTTGAAAGTTCTGACAGGAGTGGAATTTTTAATCAAAGTAACACTGCGCCCTCATTGCTTATTACTTATATCGAGCAGCGTTTTCAAGGCTACAAAATAAACACTGTTCAAGGGTAAACCTTCCAATAAATTATTCAATATTATTATTATTGAATTTTATCCACATATTTGTACAGCTTGTAGAGTCCACCATTGTGACTTCTCCTCCATTCGGCCTCTTTAAAGGTCCTTTAAATCTGTTCTGCTGTCTTGCAGAAGTGGCATGGTGAGTGTTTTGTGAAGCATAATATTTATCTTTCGAGTTAGGAGTTTTGATCTGATTTGTGTCTTGCTTGATCTCGTAAAATGTCTCATTTGAAGAATTAATATTTATATACCTTGGGATATAATCTCCTTTACAGCCTGAATTTTGTAACAGTTGATTGTGATGTAAGGACTTGTCCCACCTGGTGTTGGAGCAATTGATATTTTGTTGTCGGTATGTATTTATTTATTTTATCGTGATTTGTTTGAAGATCATCTCATCTGGTTTTTCCTCAATTGAAAGCAATGTCACTCCAAGAAAAAGATTGAATCCCTGCTAGAATCCAGTGAAAGTCTTAGTCCAAACTGCACTGCGCTGTGCGTATTTTCGAGCGTTATGCGGCATTGGCGGACAAATATTGAGGGATCCGAGCTTGTCTTTCGCATTGTATGAGTATAGTTCAGTGCGATGAGTAATAAGTGACTTTGAAGTCGTTCACTGAATGGTGAGTATAGACTTCAAATTCAGGCAGGAAGTCACATTGAACGGATAAGCCCCTATTGTGTTTTTCAAGACGTAGAATCGCCTGTTGTGAAAATGCGGCTCATAGACTTCATGCAACAGTCACTGCGCATTTTTTTCTCCTTCCAAACATGATAGATGATGTATATACTTCCCTTCTGGGATTTCAAAACCATTTTTAAGAAAGTTCATCCGGTAATTTATTCGAGCCCGGAGCTTTGCTGTTTTTAAACTTCTGTATGGCGACTTCTCTTAGAATGGATGAGAGAAGAACTTCTTCATCGACTGGAATTGGATGTTGGTCATTATCCTTTCCATTTCCAGTGTGCTGAGGTATCCGATGTTGACCTTTTTATTGTAACTTGGTGAAGCTTACTAGCGTTGGACTGTCGAACTTTCGATCCAGGTGTCTTTAGAAAGTGTTCACAGTCGACTTAAGTGCACCTGAACGTTCGAACATCCAGCAGGACGAGGTCCCGTATACCTGAACTGCAATTCTTACTCAAAAACACACGCCTCTTCTTTCGTAATTATGCCGTTGATAATTGTTGTGCCACCTCTAAAATCATATCCTTCGCGATTTCAATGCGGTTGCTTTTAATTTGAAATTCTGGTCTTTCGGTTCCAAGTCTTAATCTCAAATCTTTAACCAAAATGTTCTCTGCTGGTCACTGCGGTTGATAGTCGACCAACATTTCTTTGATTTTTGGCGTCGGTGTTCGTTCATATCAATGAACTTCGTCATCTTCGAAGGTCACGACCATTTTCAGAGCGTTTTTCAAAACATTTTCAAAGTCTGAATACGTTTTAAACACAAATTTTTAGCAAACTCGTTGCTTTAAACTTGATACCGTGATAGACGGAGGCAGAAGTTCTCTCGGCAGCGTCACTTTTACAAATGTCAAACTATGTCTGTAAAATTAGGATGCAATTCCATAACAGATGTGTCAATATAAACGCAAAAAAAATGCGGTGACCATTTCTGAAAGTAGTTGTATACGCTTTTTTGAATCAAACCAAAACCACTGAAGGCAGCTGGCTTATGCTAGATGCATTTATACAGTTTAGCTCTGCTTAAAATTAGAATAGCCACTTTTGCTTATTTCTTTCAAACAACTTGCCAAGCACTTAAAAGACCTTAAATCTCATTAGTTAGACCAAAATCTTAGTCAAACATCCTTTAATTTGCGATTATAAAAAAAAAAACAAGAACAAAAAAGTCCTTGGCGTGTAATAAAAATTTAGATTTTATAACCGCCGCACTTGGGCGTTCCATGAATATATAAGAAACATGAAGTCAACCTAATTCCCTTAATCACTTTCCGCAACAT
This sequence comes from Orthonevra nobilis, assembly GCA_963555765.1. Classification (NCBI taxonomy): domain Eukaryota; kingdom Metazoa; phylum Arthropoda; class Insecta; order Diptera; family Syrphidae; genus Orthonevra; species Orthonevra nobilis. The sequence continues at coordinate 130,230,848 of OY743225.1, forward strand.
AAACGCCACCGATAACAATGGTTGGCTTCCTTTTGGCCATCTTGAAGAAGAAAGAAAAAAAGAAAAAACATTCAACAAATGTAATTAAAAGCGTATTCCCGTACAAGAGAATCAAAAAGAAGGCTCACAGGCTTGGCACCAACTAGCCTTATAAAAATTAAGGCTGCAGCTCCGTTTGTCCTTTGTTGTTTACGAACCCACTCATTTGTGATTTGTTTACACACGCATCCATGGGGACGCATCCTTTTTGTAAGTTCCCTTTTCATGTTTTCTTTCTTTCGGTCTTCTTTTTTTTATTGTTGTTCCACACCAGGCTCAACAACAGTCATCGTCAGATAATTTAAGATGGACCAATCAGTTCGGTTAATTTATTTTACTATTTTCCCCCTCAACCATTATTCGTATCCGAACATTACTCACTTCGAATAATTTTTTTTTTTTCAAAATAATTGTCCTGAATGCGAATACAAGTCTCCATTTTTTTTTTGTATTTTGTAGACGCACCTCGCATTAAATGGAAAAGTTTCTAAACAATTATAACCCGCGCTTTATTTATGTACCGGCGAACGAACGTGTTTTTGGAGCTTTTGGAGCTGGAAAAAAGGACTGTCGTTGTTTTGAAGTTTAATCGAAAATGGTAATAAACACGAGCTGGTGAGGGTCTGTAAATAATATTCAGGAAACAGTTGGTGAAAATCAAACTTTTCAAATAAATTGGGTATCGGATACACTCGTTTTTTTGCTTTCGAATTTTCCAGGATCATAATAAATTTAAGGGTAAAAAAAAACTTGTGTTGGGAGTTATAGGGCCTGCCCATACCATCAATCTTCTCCAGCATTCTGGGTGCGAACCTCTTGTAATTTTAATGCAAGGAGAACTGGGGTCCTTTTCTCCTTTTAGTATGGCCATCATTGGCGAGAAGGGGAAAAGTCATCTAAAGCTTGTTAGGCTGCATTCAATATTTCGTGTCGATTTAGGACCTTTATTCTTCCTTATTCCTTTACTTATTCCTTACATTCGATATAAAGGTACTCCTGACAAATACAGGCCTAGTTGGGGGTCAAAGCCTTTGTGTATTCAGATTCAGGCAACGATTCTCTAAAGAAATCGGTCGTTTCCCAGTACCACGAACGATCCAAAAGTCGAAGATGAGTCAATCGAAGATGACGAACGCAATTCTCACGGTTTGCATGATGTGCAATAGTGTAGTGCATCAAGAATTTTTGCCAGATGGCCAGACAGTAAACAAAGAGTATTATTTGGGTGTGAAGCAATACGCCGAATGAGACCAGAATTGTGGCTAGAAAACTTGTGGATTTTACACCATGATAACGCATCGTCGCACTGTGCCATCATTATTCGTAATTTTTTTGATGAGAAATACAACAAATTCCATTCAGCAGCCACCGAATTCACCTGATTTGGCTCTCTGTGACTTCTTTCTGTTCAATCGAGACAAAAAAAAAACAATTACGGGGAACTTTTTGCTTGCTATTTGTTTTAATATTTTAAAATTATGCACTGCTTATTGTTGAGCGTACTATCGCTGTTGTTGATAGAATAACAGATTTCTGTATTGCTATGGCTTTTTTCGAGAGAGGTCAGATTTTTAATGAAATTATTTGGCGCTATTCCAGTGGATGATATAACTATCGGTACAACTTTACCATTTCCTGTCTCCAGATATGTTTTATTTCTTCTGCGAGCCATTGGTATTTATTTTCTTTTTCCCGGTAGTAGCTTTCCACATTGTGTCTTTTTGGAATTCCCATGTCTATAAGAAAGGTTTCTCTGGATTGTTTCATTACTAAAACTGGGTCGGGTCTGTTGTTCCCAACCAGATGATCAGATAGCACAGTCAAGTCCCGTAAAGTTTACATTCATTGTTTTCTAGTACTACTTCAGGGTTGTATTTGTAGTACGGCACTTTTACCACGATAAGCCCGTACTTTAGCCCTAATGCCTGGTGTAAGATCTTTGCTACTTGGTTATGCCTTTTTAAGTATTCTGTGGCAGCCAGGGCCGAGCATGCGCTAGTTATATGTTGTGTCGTCTCGGATTGCTGGGAGCACCTTCTACATTTATCGTCTTCGATTTGGTATCTCAACACATATTTGCAGTAGTTCTTTGTTGCAATAACTTGATCTTGAATCGCAATCATGAAAGCTTCTGTTTCCCATTATTATTATTATTATTATTATTAATATTGTTATTAATATTATTATACTTTTATTTTTCTATGATTAAGCGTTAAAAATACATACAATCCTTAATTTCGCTTAACACCAACTCCTATTTTTTAAAAGCGATATAAGAAATGTAATAATCTTCAACTTCCAGTGGTCAGTAACTGATCAACTATCAATCGTTGAGTTATGTCCGCCAGTCGTCTAGCGGTGTCATATCTCACCGAGTAAACGGCATGGTGTAGGGACTTCTCACACAAACAGTCTCATACATCGATTATTTTTTATTTATTTTTTAGTTTGTTTATTATTAATACTTTTATACTCAATGCGTGCAAAATTTTGCGGGAATTATTTTAAATTAAAAGAGAAATATATTTGTGTCTTTTGATCGTGAAAGGTGGGTAAAATAATAAAAGAACGATTACATTATCAGTATACTGTTTGATTTGATCTATTTATGCGTGCTTCGTACAGTGAACAATGGAAGCGAGACGCAAAGGGAACAAACTAAAAGAACTACAGACATGCGAAAAAGAAGAGCCCAAGGAACTGACGAACAAGTCCTCGCGTGGGGTAATCAACCAGTTTGTTTATGTTTGCTAAAGATGGACTGACCAAAAATATCCTACACTCCATTGAACTTAGAGATTGATATTTCTTTCAGTCATAGACCACATCCCTTCGCACCTACAATCAGCGTTGCCAATTTTGTGCTTTCAGCGTTAATTTCAGTGCTCAAAAAATTATTTTAGTGCCCAAAATGTAATTTTAGTGGTAGGACGTTATTTTAGTGCTTTCACTTTTTTTTAGTGCTTCATAAACTCTGTTTTTTAACGCTGAAACCTACCATGTTTGCCACATTCCAATAGCGATGTTGAAGGGGTTTTCAGTCAAGTAAACCAAGTCAAAAGCAAACTTAGGAACAACATGAGTTTGGAGATGTTAAATTCAATTTTGCAAATTCGCTTTGGTTTGCAAGGAAATCAAAAATGTTGTAATAGTTACAATTTTCCTGAAAGCGTGATTTGCAAAATTGGAACCTTAAAGTCGGACACCTCTGAACTTCTTTTTTGCTGTACCTAAATACATGAATAGATTTAGTATTTATTTTATATTCGTGCAATCGTAAAAATGTATTACCAATAAATGTTTTTATTGATAGTTTAAAAAATGCAATAGTTTATTTATAAATAAGCACTTACTAAAAATACTTATATAACAATACTTATAAACTAATTTTATTTAAGCCAACACTTATTTATGACTAGAACTAAATAAATGTTTTTTTTTTTTTGGGAAACTAGCAAAATAATTTTGTTGGTGCCCATGTATCAAAATTAACGCTGAAAAAATTAGAAATGGTGCTTTGGCTCAGAAAATACTTGGCAACACTGCTTACAATAACTTAGTTATCTTTTATTTTAAGGTGCATTTGCACTTGAGTGGACACAGTGTTGAGAGTAGCTCCCGGAGAGTTCACGGATAACTCTCGAGAGTCAGATTTTCTGAGAGTGTCTCGATAATTTGAGAGTAGCTCTCGACGAGTAACGTTCAGGATGGCGAAATTCTGGACATGCGACGAGACCAAAAAATTTATTGATTTAATGTTTTATTTAAAGAATTCGCAGAAAAATTTTCATGCACTTAAAATTAAATCAAAAGAAATGTTCATAATTTCGAGAAACCAGTAATAATTGTATAAATAATGCTGGTTTGGGGAGGCATTGTGGTAGTGCATTTTTCCATCCTCAAGTCAAAAATATAAATTTTCCAAATTGTTCTTCAAACAACTAAAACGGTAGTGAAAAATTACGTTTTCATACTAGCAGAGGATTAGGCTTTAATACCAAAGAAGTCATAACAAAAGCACCGGATTGGAGAAATGAATTGTGTTTTGTATGAATCCCTGGCTTTCACTATTATTTTGAGTTTGCATTTCAATATGCAATGAAGTAGATTTGAAAGGTTTTCATATTCTTCGGTCATCTCCAATCAAGAATAGGAAATACAAAAGTGATGAAGAGAATTTTCTCAAAGTTGCTCTACCAATTTTAGCCAAGGAACCGGATGAGCATAAACAACATGATTTTTGCAAACGAAAGCTCAAACGTGACACTCGTAAAGCTATTTTCCGTGTTGTAGGCGAAGATTCAATCAATGCCTCAACATCATCATCCTTAGAGCAGCTTCAATTTCTGGAGATCAATGTTGGCACCAACGGATTGAATAATGTATATACTCCGCCTCACTACTTTTCAGCCGGCAAAACTTCGTGAATTTTTGAGGTTTCTTCTTTTTTGAATAAGGCCACAAAAGCTGCCAACGGATCACTATCAAAAAAATAAACTAAGCGGACACGGGTCTGAGAGCTTTCACCGAGAGTTTGTTTACATAAGACCCCCGAGTGTAAAATCGCAGAAAATTTTCTCGCGAATGGAAGGCCGCCTGAGAACTACTCTCGAGAGTTAACTAGCAATAGTGCTCTCAAATGGACATGCACCTTAACTAACAAAATATTCACTAGAAATAATTTTTATGGCAAAACAATGTTGGCTGGGTCAGCTAATAAAAAAAAAAATCGCACAGAATGACTTCTGATTCAAGCAAATCAAATATTTTTTATTGTTATCCCGACTCGCCAGCGAATGGGCAATTTGGTTTGAAATTATCTGAGTCCTTCAGTCCATAAAACTCTCTTTAAAAAATAAAATAAAAAATTAACCTTTCCCTGCTCTGAGTCATAAAATTCTCAATATAAGCCTGGAGTACGCCAAAAAATAACCAAGAATAAAATTGATATCTCAATAAACCCTCAATTGGCTTTATTGTCGTTGACTCTCAAATTACCATTGTTGAATTTCAAACAGCAAGGATTGCACCCTTGTCCTTTTTTTTTTTTTGAGTTACTTTTCATCGTAACACGATAAGTGAGGACGCTCACAACAACAAAGACAATAACCAAGGAATCCTCGTTTCGATGATATCGAATCTGCAATCGAATTGACATAACGAATTCACACAACGTTCAATTGAATTGGGATTTCATAGTAGAGAGAGAGAGAGACTGCTCACCATATCCTGGCATCAGTATTGGATGAATATTAATTTTCTATTTAAGGGCTTAATGCAAAACGAACAAGACACGAAAGAAAAGCCTGCCTATCTTTGTGGGTATCAACGGTTTTGTCAATTGTTTATTAATGACATTTACACAGGAGCCTAAGAGCGGGAAGATGCCACCCTCCGCAATCTTACTAGAATGTGAAGAACACTCGCAAACGGATCAATATTTATTGAATAACAATGATTGAATAGCAAATTGTTTGTACTCAGGCGAATTGTTGAGTCACGCAATGTTGTGGAGTCGGGCGGCTTGGGCTTGAGGGTTTAACCCTTGCTTCTGTAAACAGGAAGTTTGATTTCCTTTGATATATAAATATGTGTATATTGAAGAGAAAAGGATGAAACCGTAGGGAGCGGATGTCCTATGGGAAAACAAGGTAAGCAACAGTAGGGCGACTTGTTTTCAATTAAGATTAGTTCACAAAGGAATCCTTACTACTGATTCATTCTATCCCTTTAATCCTGTTCGCATAATTCATCGTCTCTTGTCATTTACCAAATAGCGGATTTGCCTTAAGATTGTTGTGGTCTCTTTTTTTTAATTTTACAATTACAGATACTCTGAATCAATTATTATTTGATACTTTAGTTAAATTTTCATGAAAAAAAATGAAGCTTGAATACCGTGAAATGTTATCCAAGAAAATATTCGTAACCTAGGAGCTTGAATACACATGAAACCACAAACCAGATTAAACTGACAAAAAAATAACACGTGTCCTTATGTATGTCGTTTCGATTTATACCTTCAGTTGGATTTAAGGACAAGTTGCTTCCCAACACGAGTCTCCTCAAAAGCAATGTTCGACTTGAGTCAAATGACAAGATAAATACTGTATTTCGTGCAAATAATAACACATCTCTGAATATCACCCTTGTACTTTCTTCACCTGAAGGAGCATAATGCCAAAATGTATCTACACACTACATAGACGTTCATCTGAGGTGTCCTCATAGATACTATACTCATCGATTTTCCTTACAATTCATATGCTTGCTTGATGATATCCGTTCTTAGAGTTATTTGGGGTGGGAGCTCTATTCCAATATGACTTGTTACTATGTTACTAAGTTTAAATTTGGTTTTGGTTTTTGGTTAAACAACAATTTATATAGAGCCTTAAAGTATTCCCGATCGAGTTTAGTCGAAAGTATCTTAAAAACCTCCATCAAAGTGTGGTCATTTGAAATTTGTGCAAACTTTGACAATTCTCCATGAGTTTAAGAAGATTTTTTGCCTCCGTTTTGTTAAGACAAAAATAAAGCTCTTTTGCTGGCATTCTACATAACATTGACCAGTGTTTTCTACGATATTCCTGTCTTTTTGGCTCGAATGCTATCTTTAAGCTGTTAAATATTTTTAAGCTTGTAAGAATTAACTTTAGCCTTTAAAAATCGCACTTGATCAAAAGAAGAATGTATCTGAGAAACATTGAAAAAGCTTTAAGCGATTGCAATGCTCCTGTCCTTCTACGAATAAAACTTGAAACAAAAAGTGGTACAAGTTACCAAAGACTGCAGCAAAAACATTTTATCTTATCTTCCATCGCAACTGTACCCACTCTGGAGAAGGCCAATTTGCTCGCATACTATATTCTTGATTGCTCCACACCTACAGATTGTGCTTGTTTTAAAAGTCTGGAATTCACCAAATAAATGCTGGAGTACCTCAGAGTTCCTTTTTTTCGACTCTCGTTTAAAATTTTAACTCCATGTTTGTTGAAGTCATCAGATTTGTACATGAGCGATATATTTTCATGGGTCTCTTTGAACAGAATGAAATTTAATGCACCCAAAACACAATTCGACAGCTTCGTTCTTTGAATGTTTTCTTTCAAAAACCTTGATTGAAATGATCACATTACCAATTTTTATGAAATAGCTTGGTTTCCCCTAAATGCTGCAAAAGATTCTTCACCTCTTCAAGCCCTCACAAAATATCACATCTAGCTTAAAATCTTTTCCATTGAGCTTGCTCCAACTTTGAGCCACAAAGGACATCCCCTTTACCCAAGCATCAAGTTGGTTACTACGATTATGAGACAGATGAAGCCAGACCCCAAGCTACCTGTTGCTGATTTCTGGTATCCCTGGAAGCCTGATAGCTAAGTCAATGGGGTCCTAAAAAAAACTCTCAATTGCACTCTGTTGATCTTGAACATCCAAATTTTTTTATTCTTCAGGGTCTCAGTATCAGGATGTCTCCCTTTATCGATATTTTCATCGACCTGTTTTTTTTGGTTAAACCTTCTTGTTTATGCACAAATACAGCTGGGCTGATCTATTAGGTGAGTCTCATTAAGGACCCTTTCTGACATTTTCGAATGTGAAGTTTCGTGAGACCACGCAACATCGAACAAGGTATTATTGATTAATTCATGTAAAGGCTCCCACAACAGGATTACCTCCGAGAGACTTAAGAAACCTCGAATACTTGCTTACGCATTAGGCCATCGATCCTCGGAGGATCCGACCCTGACCTAAAATTAAACCACAACGCTGCTTCCAATTGATTCGATCAAGCTTCGTTGGTCCTTCCTTTTGACTGCGATACACAGACACTCTCAGCTTAAGCATTTTTATCCATAAGCTCAATGTAGCCAAACCTTTCTAGTCGACGAAAATTTGCACATCATTGCATGGTTCGAAGACTTCTCGGTTGTACCTTCTCCTCCTGTCGCCCTCCACGCAAACAAAACATTCGATCCTTGTAGGAACAATATAAGCCTTTTTTATAGCATTCATTTTAAGATTTCCCGTTGGAAGTTTTAATTTTAGTTGTCTGGATAGACCGAAGCAGCTTGAATGTCCTACAATGAGCCTTCGTCGGAACCCCAGTTGACAATTGTTGACTGATATTCCAGTCGTTGAGCTAGCTCTCGTCCTCCAAAACCTGACAGATTATTTGTTGTATGCTCCTTACCTGTACAACTTCGCCAGTTTAGAAAGCATTACTCGTTCAGCTGAACCAAGAACTTTCGAAATAATCGAGCTGAGTGGATATGGAAGCCTTCTACTCTTTCTGGCTCTAAAACTTTTTGTCATATTTGGAGTTGATCAAAAATCCACACGCAAAATGTTTTTTTGTGGTTTTTGAAATGGCAGCATTATTGCCCCATTTTTCTTCAAAGACGATGATAAAAGAAACATAAGAGTCAATAGAGAGGACTACCGAGGCACGATTACTGAATTTGTATTCCCACAAAATGAGGATATAGCCTTGGGTGAGTTATGATTACACCAAGAAGGGGCCATGTGCAACACAAGCTATTCTTAAGGGTCTTTCATTAAGCGCTTCCTATCTTTAATTTCAAAATAAACAAAGTGTGTGCTATGCCTGAAATATAACATCTTTCAAATGTCCGCCATGGTTTCTCTGGATGGCGCGCATCTGAAATGTCCAATTTTCCATGCCTCTGACGCATAAATAAGGCCGAATTTGATCGATGGCATTGGTAATGTTGGCTTTGAGGACCGCTCTAGTCTGTGGCTTATTCGCATAGACCTGCGACTTCAGAAAACTCCGCAAGAAAGGGTCTAACGATCTTAGTTCAAATCACCTCCAAATGAGATGACCATGCCCTCGAATCGCCCATTTAGAATTTCCAATGTGACCTGAGCTTTGTGGCACGGAGCGTCATCCTTTTAAGGTCAAAAGAAGTTAGTAATTATCGACCTACGGTTATGGCCTGGCCAACGTCGTTTTCAAAGAAATCCAGACCGATGACGCCGCCAGCCCAAAATTCACACCAAACAGTGACGCTCCTGGATCTCGTGTGGATTGGTTCCATCCCAAATTCTATAATTTTGTTAGTTGGCGTTCCCATTCATCTAGAAATGAGGATGAAAATTAGGTTCAGTCCCATCACACAAGTCATTTTCTATGGTCATTTACCCTCAGCTCCTGGGTCAGTTAAATTTTTTACGGGCAAAGGCCCAACTCAAGACGCGAAATTCGCCAAGTCGTGGTCTGCGAAAGGCCGAATTCTTGTGAGCGACGCAAAATCGACTGCCTCAGATTCTTCGCACACTTTCACGGACTGCGGCAGATCTTTCATTTTGTGGATGTACGTGATTTACTGAACCAGTGGAATCAAACTTATTTATCATACTGCGAATAGTCCTCTCGGAAGGAGGATTATGGCGACCGTAAAATGGGCGAAGCTTGCAGAACTTTGCTCGAATAGAACGCCCATTTTGATAAAATAATTTTATTATTTGCACGTGTAGTTGAACGCTATATCCGTCCAAGGTGATTTGAAAAGACGGACTGAATTAATGAAAGCCACTTTGACAAAGAATTGAAAGCCTGTCTTGCAAGACCCTTTACAATAGATTTATTGCACAGAAAGTTCAATTATCATGTCGTTAGTCGTTTTACTGGTATTGCTTGGCCGCCATGGAGCTGCAATTTATAGCCTTTGAACATTCGTTGTTGGGCGAACGACACGATTTAGGAACTTAAGAACAATATTGATCCAACTATTCTGAAAATACGAGTTTTTTGACAACTATTAAAAAAAACTTGGGTAAGGAGAAAATGTAAACCAGCCAACCAATGCAGTGATTTCCCCAGTCATTGATGATTCGTCGAAAATACTTTCGAAATGTTTTTGACTGCTTAAAGCATTCCTGCTGATGTCGAACTGAACAGCTGGATTCGGAAATCGGCAATGGTGGGCTGGAGAAGAGCTCACTCTCAACCAAGTCTCATCTGGTTGATTCGGAAACAAAATCGGCCAGAATGAGTTGCATGCTTTTGACGATATTTTTGAGTACGTTCACAAACTCTTTTCCGGATCTCTCGATCAGATTTTTTGTTGTGCTGATTTTCCTCGCAATTTCAAGAGCTCCTTTTAGAGAAGACTCAATGCAGATGGAATGTCATGTCGCCTTCGTTGCTTGCTGCAAGTACATTCCTTCTAAAGTGCGATAACGTTTTTACTCTTTCGAATAAAGCAACAATTATTTAAAAATTTGATCAGTATTGCCACAAAGAAGTAAGAGGGAGTGAAGCTTTAAAAAAAGCTCTTGTCTGGTATATCAATCGATTTCTGAAAATGTTTTTTTATTGGTTTTCTATCGCATTGACACAATCTTGAAACTATCAAAAGCCTCTTGATTTTATGTAAAGTATATAAGCCTGAAGCTCATTACGGGCTCATAAATAACCGCAGGGTATGCACAACGAAATGTACCCTCCAAAAGGCCTTAATGAGGTCAAATTGTCGAAACCACTCAGACCTACCTCATTACCATTCAATTCTCACTCTGAATCTCCCGTGATTGGAACGACGAAAAAAAAAAAGTCCTCTTACATATTAGATGGAGATACTTTTCAGGGATGATTTTTTTTCCAGCTGACGGACATTCTTAATGAAGGGAGCAATTAAGAAGAATTAGCGTCCCGCCAAGTCCTCCAAGACTCCTTGTCGCGAAGTGTCCTTGCGTCGCGTCATCCTCCTCATGTTCGACATTGTTATTTTGTTCATTTACCATGACCATTGTTCACTGAGACAAAGTTTTCGGTTCTTGTCCTTTGCCGCATTTATTTTCGCCACTGTCCGTGTTCGTAGTCAGCTTTTAGCTTTAAGTTTACGTGGCTTGTTTTTCTCATTTGGAAATTGTATTTAGGTGTCCGAGGGTTGACTTGGTGGTGTCCAAAGAAGGTTAAGACTTGAAATGAATCAACTTATTCGGGCTGAGGGTTTTCTTTTTTTGTTTGCGAGAAAACGTGTCGAGCGGAAGCCTAATTTCCTTAATTTCCTGGACTATTGTGACTGAAACCCAAAAATAAATAAATGAAGGCGACATTTTGAAAAATGAGAACGAGCAAAAAAGTTATGAAGACGCCGCGTCGCGTCGTTCCGTGAAACGTGGCACTGTAATTACATTCTGATGCGGATTATTTGCTTATCTTCTTTAAGGATAAGAATAAGAGAACAAATTACATAAAGGCAGGATTTTATTTGCTGACGCAAGTGAAATAATGCGTTGGTTTAGGACAAAGCTTCTTAACGATGGCATGACCAAACTATTGTTTAAGGTATGCTGTTCTTAATTAGTATTTCATTTAGAGCAGGAAACGCATGTTTAAAGATTTGAGAAGAGTATCAACGTAAGAGTTGATATATCTCTGTAGTTTTCTGTATGTGACCGCTCCGAACAATAACCAATTCAATTCTGAGTTGCCTACAAAAGGAGACATTCAAAGCGGGGCTCAAACAGTGGTTTTGAGCTTATTAGTAAAATAACTTTATTCCGATATTCTAGAAGTCATTGAACACTATAACATTATTCAACCAGTCTTATCTGCTTGAGGCGCAATGTTCTTGACTGACACCGGCTTTGCACAATATTTGCTCAAGGAAAAGAAGGCAAATGTGAGTTGAGCACGCACACGAAGGGTTCCGTAGTTGGGTTTTTTGTATAGGGATCCAACTTTTTTTAACTTAAAACTATTTTGCTTGTTGTTACATGTTGTTTAAGCGGCAATAGAAGTACACAAATTATGAAAGTAGTAAATGTCTATCTATAATAGCTCGGCAGATACAGCCATGTGACAGACGGACGGAGGGACAGAGGGGCTTAGTTATAGGGTTCTGTTGGCACCCTTTGGGTACAGAGGCCTAAAAATCTCAGGAACATAATGGAAACTTAAGATTCTCGCATGGATTGTTTTCACTTCAGCAATGGAAATTTTGCTTGTTAAATGAGTCAGAAATGAGATTTTGACAGTTATTTCGGCTCATTTTACGTTGTGTTGCAAAATAAATCGATCCAAAAAATTGCGTTTGAGCTGCTCAATTCGATGATTTTGAGGATCGTGAATTGCGCGAGGTGCACTTAAAGTTTTGGAAGGATAATGTTCCTGAAACATTAAAGAAGGACAAACTAAGCCTTCCTTGATTTAGGAACATATCATTCAAGATTGAAATTTGTCCCCACATGTAGAACTCAATACTTTCCAAAGCACCTTTAAGAGCAGTCTCTTCGAATACCGTGTACAAGTGTAAAACAGATTTTTTCTCGAGCAATGGAATTTTCAAAAAACCACAGGCATCAAGGAGTTGCTAGATTGTTTTTTTTTTTTGCAATCAATTTCAATGGAAATTATTCATAAAGGGAAACTCCAATTCAGCCTTTCTTTTTTTTTTGTCTTACATGTTTTATTTTTCTGAGTTTATTGAAAACGCCGCGCTGTTCCGTGCTTATTTCGCGCGTCAGTGAAATTTCCGCTTGTGGGCTCCCTGTTCCAATTATTAAGCTAAATTTATATAAATCATTTGTTAGTTGAGCAGAATGTAGGCGGCCCTTTACACGACTTTTACTTGTCAAAGCACTCATGAGTATGATTGTTTATCGTAGCCATGACTCTAACGCTGATGACAGAGAAAAAAAATTTATATGAAAAATAACGACAACATTTCGCGAATTAATTGAATGAATAGAAAAACCAAAATAAAAATGGATTTAAACATCAAACTCCTTCAAAACCTTTTCGTCCTGTTTTTCTTCTTTATTTTTTATTTTTCTTCATCTAATTAAGTTTAATTACGCGTCATATTTTAGGGAAGCTTCGTCAAAATTGGCACACCGATACATTTTGTTCGTTGGACCGGCTTTAAACATGGGACATCTACAAAGTCTTCCTTATTTTGAATTCACCGGTGTCAGAATACATTCTTTAATTAAATCTATTAAACGCGACACAGCGAAAATGGGCCTGCTAAAAAAAGGTGATATTATTTGGACCATGCGAATTTTTTCAAGAACTGAAACTAGCCACTTATCACGCTGGTGTATTTTGAATACATGTGTTGAAGTTTGAACAATCATTTGTTGTCATGAACAGCGTATATCATTATCAAGATCTGTCCTGGTTGAAGAAAATTCTTAAAGATCAGCAGCATTAGCAAGAAAGATAGGCAAGAAATTCTTCGTAAGGCTGTCCAAAGTAAGTTTTTAAAGTGTTTCAATAGCATATTCTAGATGGCCCAAGCGAAGGATTCTAGGAATTGGTGACAAGACAGATGAAAAAATAAGCGCTTATCTGACATTACGAGAGCTAGTATTGAGTTTTCTTTACTGCAGAAGAGAAGACGAATCAATCGCATAAAAGACATGTTTGGGAAAAAATAGAACATCGGCAACATTCCTTTAAACGGTTTGTAAGTTTATTAGTTTATTTAGCTTCTTGTACTTGGGAAACCTTAAATTGCCAGCCCTAAAAAGACCGCAAAGCGCATTACGTAAAAATATTCCTTGGACTGTTTCAATTTTATGGGAATGGGTGTCATTAAAGGGACACCAAACTTGAGTAGCATATTTGAAAATGCCTCTGAGATAAATGGGCTAAAGAATTCTTTGGACCATAGAAAAGTAAGGCAAAGGTTAGAATTAGCTTAACTTATGTTAATGTACAACAATGTATAATAGCTGGAGAAAAAATCTCCAGTTTTCTGAAAGTCCAAAGTAGATTACCACAAGAATCGATCCTTGGACCTCTACTCTTTTTGATATATGTGAACGAATTTCAAAAAGTTTTAAAATACTGTTCAATTCAAATGTACACAACTTTACTTAAGCTGCCCTTTTGAAAAGGTTAAGGAAACCATTAGCTTGCTTAATGAAGACCTTGCAAGTATATTTGAATATCATACCGCACGTGATGTAAGCCTAAATGCTAATAATACACTGCAGGGTACTGGATGTTTCAGTGTTTCCTGAAGTCAAACTGGCGCAAATGCCTATAGAGTGGTATAGAGTGATACCGGCAGAAAGCTTGGCCTAGTTATTTTCCCGTACCCTAACATGGGATACTAATGGTAACAGCACGATCAGTAAAGTTTATGGTGGGCTTCGTACCCTAAGAGCCACTCAACTCTACATTCCTTTGAAAAACTAGACCATTAAAAAACTCTTGTTAAAATACTCTTTTGCATGGTTGTGAGATCTTCTTGTGTCCTGATTCCAACAGAAGTCGAAAATTTAATGTTGCCTACAACAATATAGCTCGCGAATTATTTAACCTGCGAAAACGAGACCATATCTTCATTGGGAAGTTACTAAAAATAAATGAATCAAGTGAATCAAGGGAAGAAGCCCACCGCAAAAGAAGTTTTTTCAGGGTGATGGAGGATGTTGTGTACTTTTTTGCAGCTCATCGTGATCGGAAGGGGGTTGATACTTGTATGCCAGTGCTGATTCTCGTGTCATCGTTAAACGTTGATATGAAAACTAAACCTCGCCTGGATCGATCTTGGTGGACAGATCGCCAAAATTCGATATAACTCGTTTAAGACATTTGTTTTGTAATAAACAGGTTTTATTAAATGAGATTTAGTAACGTCTTGCTGAAACCACATGTCTTCTATCATCCAAACACTAATGTTCCAGCATGCACTTCAATACTTAATACTACATTTACATAATTTGCCATGACCCAAGTACTACTTCTCGCAATGTTTACACATCCAGCGACTATAAAACGATCGAAAATAAGCATACTTGTATACTGTCTCCAATGACAGTTGAGTTTGAGGCTTGTTAATGAGACGGGGATGCAAAATCCGTGCCACAAATTGAATGACCCTTTTCACAATCGAATTCGAATTACGGTTTCCAGAAGCCTGGAATGCGAACAAGAAAGATGATAGAGAATGACTTAAGGGGTTCTTTAAATGAAAAACCAACAGTCAATTAGTAACCCGGAAGCTAAGACTTGGCCAAAGGCACCTCGTTCAAAATTCACATAGAACGATGATGAGACTTGTATACCCGCCATGAGCAAACCAAGCAAAAAAATGTAGCTGAAGCCAAACAGAATATAGGATCGATCTCGATCGAATTGTAATAAGCACCAGACTGCAGTGGAACTGCGTATGCCAGCGGTTGGTTACCATATGTAATTTTGTCCATATCAACAAACAAAACCAAATCTACGTTGTCTCGTATCACTCATTCCTCTCATTTCCACACATTCTTAGAGTTTCGACGCAAATGGTTCACGAGTGATTTGATCAGATATTTTCCCAAAAATGAACCCATTCTCTGCATTTTTCTGGTGAAAGTAAAATTGTGGCGTTCAGTGCGTCTAACAGAGAACAGCATGAGGCCCTTTTGTCCGAAAAGCGTGCATCGACGAATCTTTTTTACAATTTTTAAGACACTACCTTTAAAACTGTTCAACCCAATTCGATTTGCAGTCAAATCTGCAAAGCACTACAGAAATGGTGGTGTGCCCCAGGGCTCCGTTTCGTGCCCGACTGCTTTTTTAAACTTCATAAATGATTTTCTGTCCAACACTCTGATTCGCTTTTTACAGTAACTCCTATTTTTCAAAACATAATGTTGTCTACGGTCACTTAAGTTAATTAGAAACACCCAGTTTCAGACTTTTAAGAAAAATTTCAGCCGTACAGTCAGGTATGAAATAGCTATACAGGTCACAAGACGGTTAGCTACTTTGGAATACTAGGAATTACACTCCCAATTCACAACTAAATAAAACTTGCCATGGAACTAAGAAAGATGGAATGAATCCGACCCATCTAAAGAAAGTCAGTGCTTAGAAAAACGTGTATTTTAAGTGGGTGCAGTAATTCTGGAATGGGCTTTATAATGCTCGGCTGAAAAAACCTGTGATAACCCTTTGCCACCATCTCGTATATTCCAGAGATTTTTCGCAGTTATTTCTCCCTTTCCAAGAACTGAGCCATGGACGCAATTACTCACCAGAAACAGGAAAGTTGTTGATAGGCCTACCCGCCCTTCCCTACCAGACAACCCTATCAACAACGATTTGTTATCCGAGGTTGGTAAGCTAATAAACTCCTGCCCTAATCGCTTCCAAAGGTAATCCATTCAAATTGATTTAGCTGGTAAAGCTCTTCAATTATGCAAATGCAACTCATCGGAATAAACTTGAAGTCCTTCAGATATGCGCGGCATGATGGGAAAATATGGAAAACGTTCTCATATTCCATTTGGAAATTTTCAAAGAAATACTCCTCCACAATGCACTGATGTTTTCCTGCTAACCACTCGTGCCAGTATCCTTTTTGCGTGTCCTTGTCATAATGGACCATTAAAAATTCATTTTTAAGAAGAACCTGAGAGAAGAACGAAATCCTTTTTGCCATTAGATACGGTGCATGTACGAACCATGTATGGTATCTCAAGTTCAACGGGTGAACACATGCATTCAGAAAGCCTTACGATCCACGCGAAATGTCCATCAAAAGGAAGGACATGCGAAGCAAGAAAAAAGAAATTAAATATAATCCTTTCGGTAATGGTAACCAAGGTTCCATATATGATTGAATGTAAACCATGGACCATTGAAGTAAGCACATAAGACCTGCACGTGCAGCAGGATAAAATCAATTTCATGGATGGACCTGTGACTATTAAATTGGAGACCACGATGGAAGCAGTTCGTCCCAGAAAACGTAGTTAAAGAGTAATGCACAGCAATAAAATTTGCATAAGAAGTCCTTGTTTACATGAAAGCATCATGAAAGTACCCAAATGAGATAGATCCTTAATTTAAAGAGAAATAAAATATTTTTTGAAGCGTGATAATTGAATAGTTTAATTTCAAAACTGAGTAATAACCCAAGCTCTTAATTTAATGATTAGTTTTAAAAATGAAAGGCAACGTCTGTGTACTGTGGATTTTTCTTTCATAATTTACTCAGCCCTAAGGGATGTAGACCAAGATGGTTCAGAGGATTTTGTAGGGGTTTTGGAACTTGAGTTGTCTGCAACTTCGGTAGCTCGATGTGTATAGTATGTGTGGCGACCAAGAGTTCGCTATCGACATATTTGCATTCAGCCAGTTCGCAGTATTTTTTTTTTGTATATTTTTGTTTATTTGGATGATTGTGTTATTACTCTGCTGTCTTAGTTTTGCGTTCCTACCGAAGCCTTTGACATCGGCTTCGCAAACGATTAGGTTGACCGCATGAACTTGGAGCTCCAGAATGACAAAGAGGGCTCATGATTGCAACCGCCCATTTTCGAAAACTGAATACTCTAGGATTCGAACCTGGCACTTTACAATTGATCCAATTGTAAACAAAAACTTGACTAAACGAGCGAACCATTCAAGTTTAAATTGGCGCTGTTTCTAAAGGGTAGTGACAACTTTTGAGTTCAAGATTAATTTGCTCGCCTTTCTTGGACGTTGAGGCGAGGATTAATAAAATGATCCAACACTGAAAGATCAATGAGCTCAGAGAAAAAAAACAATCGTCTAGGCATCAGAGCCTTTGTTTGTTGGTAGATATTTCAGCATCTGGTCACTTACGAGAAGAACATATGATAGTTGAACTTGGTAAAAGCAGAGCTTTATTAAGGGTTTGTTTTCAAGCTTAATCGCACCTAAAAACCCCTCAAGGATTTTACTTAAGTGAGAATAAGTAGTGTTAAGTGAAGAGAAAGATGCACTCGAATGTCAAAACTCTCCTCTGATAAAGAAAAAGCGAAGAAGCTCGGATTATGGCCTCAATCACCAAGTATCAATTCAAAACAAAATACTTTAAATTGTGAACACGAAGTTGGGAGAGGTTTATTTTCACTTTCCAACGAAGACTTCCTTTACTACAGTATCCTTCCGGTGTAGTTCGAAGGCTCTATAGGCCGTAGCGTTGATGTTCATCCATCATAGACATGTGAGTCATAGCCAACATAGCCATTCTCTGGCGAACCCAAAAATCATCTACTACTGTGTCCAAAAAATAAGGTGACATATGAATTTAAACTGCGCGCGTCGAAGGATTTGGAAATTTTTCTTTCTTTTTAGGTTGGTAGTACTGTCAGTGACATCTATGTGAAATTTCATGTCAAAATATATTCAAAGTGTTTGAGATACGCGTCGTTTTGTGAGCTGCTAAAAATGAGTTTTTCGTTTTTTGCGATGTCGAAATTTATTGAGCAAAAAATTTGCATTAAATTTTGTTTGCGGAATCAATTTTCTGCTGCGGATACGTTGAGGATGGTGCAGAAAGCCTTTGATGATGAGGCTATGTCTAAAAAAAAATGTTTACAAGTGGTATAGTGATTTCCAAGCCGGCCGTGAACGTGTCGAAGACGAAGAGCGTTCTGGGCGACCATCAACCTCAACCGATGAAGCTCACGTCCAACAAATCAAAGATTTGGTGTTGAAAAACCATCGATTAATGATTAGAGACCTTGCTGATGAAGTTGGCTTATCGAAAGGCTCAGTCAATACCATTTTGAAGAATGCTTTGGGCCTCAAGCGCGTCAAATCTCGACTGGTACCGAAAACATTGAATTTTTTGGAAAAAAGGCGTCGCATTGAAGTGTGTGAAACAATGCTTTCCGACTACCAGGATGTCATGAAACGCATTATAACTGGCGATGAGACTTGGATCTATGCTTACGACCCCGAAACAACCGTTAATCGAGCGAATAGCGTGCCAAAGGAGATCCGAGACCAAAAAAAACGCGCCAAAGTCGCTCAAAAATCAAGGTCATGTTGACTGTTTTCTTCGATTATCGTGGTGTTGTGCTTTATGAATTCCTTCCAACCGGCCAAACAGTCAACAAGGAATATTATTTGAACGTTATGCGTCGTTTGCGTAACGCTATCCGCCTAAAAAGGCCGAAATTGTGGAAAGACAATTCTTGGTTTTTACACCACGATAATGCACCATCCCATACCGCACTCGTAATTCGTGATCATTTCGCCAAAAACTCAACCCATATCGTTCCGCAACCACCGTATTCACCTGATCTGGTGCCGTGCGACTTCTGGCTGTTCAACAAGCTCAAAAGACCGCTCCGGGGACACCGTTTTGATACGAAGCGAAGACGGAACTGAAGGCCATCCCGGAAAGTGACTACAACCAGTGTTTCAAAGATTGGAAAATCCGTTGGCATAAGTGCATTGCATCGGGAGGGGATTACTTTGAAGGGGATGAAATTGATTTGGAAGAATAAATAAAGAATTTTCAAAATAAATACAATGTCACCTTATTTTTTGGACACAGTAGTATATCAACCAAGCAAATACTCTTTTACAAAGGAGTGATCGTTAATCCTTATCATACTATATCCTTCAACAAAAAGTTGAGAAACTGTATTTGGAAAGACGATCGATATGGTCTTAGCACAGGGCTTAAGCCAATCCACGAAATATTTGTTTATATACGGAATTTGGATTATCCTTCACTGTGGCCTTCCAATCGTCTATATCTCTGCTACAAAAAGGCATGTCCTGAAAGGCGTGTGATCGGGTAGGAATCGTATGGAGCCCCGCTGTTTTTGTTAATCGAAAAAAACTCACGAATAAGAACATCATTGCGGGAGGATGTGTTAACATGATGCGAACTTTTTTGTCCACCTGAGTGACAATTGAAACACTTCTCGAACATTTCCGCAATTCAATACATTTTATGCACAAAATTTGAGGCAAACACATTGTTGGAATGTTGATAACATTGTTAAAACAGCACAAAAGCTTTCACAAATGTCAAGCTATGACGCTTAAATTTTTAAGTAAATTTAAACAAAGTTGTGTCAACTATTTAAAAAAAATACCGGAAGTAGATGACTGAAATCGCCAAAAGGTGTCCATTCCCAAAATGTCTCAATGTAACTAGACGTAACACAGGAGTCGGCGAATAGCTTGCTGACTTTGACATCTCGCTTAAGCTTCGTATTTGAAAACCAGGAAGATTACAAACAGGGCACTATAAATGACGAAAGGAGGTGATTTTTGTCTCTATCTTTTTTCTCGATATTTCCTTCAAATGAAACTCAAAATCATGACAAAAACGCATTTCAAAATCATGGGCTATGACAACAAAAAATTACGAAAAAAGGCGACTCCATATAAATTCGATAAAGTTCTTTAGGAAGCACATGTATTCTGTGTACGGATCCGCTGTTCGGAAAAATTTGCTCATATCGCTAACTCTATTTTAACACAGTAAATTCATTTTCTTAGGAGTACTAACTAGAATGCGATGATGCTGTCGAAGCTGTAGCGCGCTAACTTGTCTACTTCAGTTGACAGCAAGGCAATTTTATTTCTGTCATTTGGCCTGCTCCTTGAAAAAGTTGTCCATTCCAGGTTTTTTTTCAAGGGTACCATTCCTCAAAAGAAAAAACGGAACAATTATAGGATCCCTTTGTTGTCTGTCTGACTGGCACCAAAATTTTTTTAAGGAACGCAAGGACGTTTCAAGTTAAAGTTATGTTTACTCACAAGGGGGAATCAAAAGCTTTGTGGTACTTCTCACTGACCAAGAATTATTGAATTTCACAAGAAGTAAAGTCTAATAGCACAAGTAAAAATGTTGAAAGATCCGAAAACCGTAAATTTGTACTAAAATCGCAACCTTTTTTTTACATCGCAATTCAATTTTACGCCAAGAAGAAGGCTTTGTATTTGAAATGTGAAATTAGACAAATGTACAGTATGTTGCAAATTTTGATGCTAGCAAAGTCGCAAGGGACTCAAAACCTTAAGAATACAACACACGAACAAAAATGGAATAACTCTTCCTGACTCGATTTCTGTTATGGAGTCCGACTCGCACTTGGCCGTTCTTCCTTTTACCGGCAGCACTGGCGAAACGCATAAGCTGAATCAGTAAATTTTGAGATCAAAAGAGTATATCTCAGATTGTTCTTTTTTTTAGCTCAAGATAGGGTTATTTGTCGGTTGATGCTTAAGTTCAGTTTACTTTTGAAAATTGCCAAGCAAAGAATTCCACCCACGTTAGTGTTCAATGTGGCAAAATTTAAAGATTACTATGCCAAATTTGCGGTGCACATAATCTTCCATCAGAGATGGCAAACCTTTGAAACGATTCAATATTCATTTTAAATGAGAATGAACATTCTGTGCATCCGAAGAAGCCCAGAAGGTCTAGAGCGGCAATCGGATAGGATCGAGCTGATTTAGCAAATGAAGAAATTTTGGCATTTTGCCTTCAATGATGAGGCCTATTTCTATCTTAAGGACTACAAATAATTCTCACGAAGCTCCCGAGACCCCAATTTATCCCGAAAAAATCTATCAAGTCTGAAAATAGCTCCATTGCAAACTATCTCGATTTTTTGATTCCCTGTGTCAATAACAAGCACCTAAGATACAAAAGGTTTTAGCAGTACGACGCAACATGTTATCTTGAGGCATTAAACCATCACTTCACTATGACGAAAAATCGGATATCAGAAATGGACGTATTAATCAGGTGCATAGGTCAGGCTATGCTTAAAAAGCTTATACAAAATTGGAGCAACAGGATGACCTTCATGAGAGAAATGAAATCCAAAATACCGTGTTTTGTTTTTCATAAAATCTTGAAATATCATTTAAAAAATTTCAAAATCGGAAGCAACAGTCTCTTCCTAAAATTTACTGTCTAGAATATTTATCAAGGCCTTAAAGCTGTACAAAGGAAAATCATATCCGTTGCTGCATAGGGAGACAAAAAATAAACAAAATAAAAATAAGTACCAATGCCAAGGTAAATAATTCCCCGCGACAAAGGATAATGGGTATGAAATTAAAATGAAAAAAATGCAATTTCAATTATTAAAAATGAAGAGCATATCCCTTTTACCTCCAAAGCCGTCTCTGATGTTAAATAAAATGTAAGAAATAGAAAAAGGTTTACATATAAGGTCCTTACTTTGCGTTATGATTACCGTTGGATTCGAGTCGGCTGCAAGTCTTTAAGTCGTTTATGGTCCTCCAAGTGAAAATATGCCACAACTAGAGCAGTTAAAAGGGACACTAAGCTGAGTTGAATTCAAAGACAAAAAACACTCAAAAAGCTTCTGATATTTATTTTTTTTAAATGCACTAACCACTACGCTGGACTTAAATTTAAGAAAGATTTATTTATTTGATTTTTTAAATTTTTAAGATTAAAAATTAACAACGAGAAATTTTTTCTATTAACAATATTTTTTTTTTATTTTTTTTTTTAATTTATTTTAACTCGGAGCCACACTGAAAGGATAAGTCATACCATCGGTACACAAAACCAGAACCAGAAACACTGTGAAGTACGAAAACCAGGACCTTCCGAATTTATACAACCGTTCGCGTTAGTTCTGCATGGTATTCCGAAACCTACTGACACATTCCGACTCAACCAACAACAGAAAAATGGAATTTCTTTTTTGCCAAGGAAGCATCCCGAGAGCTTGTGTGGCGAAACCGAAACAATTCAAAAAGTAGGAGACATGTGGGCCGAAAGCAGAGCGCTCTTGTTAGATGTGAAAAGTCGGATACAAGATAAATATGCCTTATCAAACAAGCTCTTTCGAATTTCGCTGAGTTCTCTTTTTCAGTGTTTGAGTTCGAGTATTTCTCTACTGCAATTGGCGCATGGCTCTTGAAGGTGTTAAGAGAAAAGTTCACATAGCTCAAGGATGCAAATGCGTTTTGTTTACTCCATCGACGGCAGATTGTTGCTCCATGTTGGTGGAGTACACAGACGATTTCTGGCAGTAGTTTACCGTGAAAAGCGTGTCAACTTTCCAAAGTTACACGTGCGGGGCTGTGCTCTGCGGGTGTGAGATAAGTTTGTAAGTTCGACAGAGCCATGAAGTGCATACGTTGAAATTTTTATGAATGAATTTCATTTGCTCCATTCCAATTCCATTGAAGAGAACTCAGCGAAAATATTTTCAGTGTTTTTATTTTTCGTTGGTTTTTCAAATGCTGATAGTGAAGATCTTAATGCGACTTTATTTTTGGGATCGGAAGATTATTGTGCATCGAAACATCAATGAGACTACACAGTACGAGGTTAATAATACGGATTTTTTGTTTTGCTTTAGAAAAGCGTTAGCTGAATTTGCAATGGCTCACATAATAACTCGAAAATATTGTTTAGAAAATTAATTTTTCATGAAAAGGAGCATATACATGTATAGATTTCAGCTGGACTTAGTGTCAGGTCGTCAAGTGAATGTCACCTTTTAAATTTTGGATTCTGTAAATCCATACAGTTGTCAACTTTTTTTATTTTTATTTTTTATTTATTAAGCAGATACTACTATTTGAAAGTAAATTAACATTATACCATAACCTAATATGTTTATAAACATTTTGATTTCGTATAAGGAAAATTCGTTTAAATAAATTCTATAACTTTTCCCTTAAAGGTTTTGAAATTCACTTTTAGTTTTATTTCATTTGAAATGATTTAAAAAATTAACAGCCTTTATAAATAATGCTATTTTGGCATAAGATATGATGATAGCGTGGTAATCTGAAATCGTTTCTGTTTCTAAGTTGGTATGGATTGGGCTTCGCTAACAAAGCTTTAATGTTTTATTAAATATAAAAATAAATGAAGCATACAACTTTGGACAAACTCTTTGACTTTACGTTTATCTACTTTAACATATTTAACATAACTTCTACTGAGGTGAATTGTTTGCATCTTAAAATTTTTCTCATTCCCTGCTTGTATAAACGCTGCATTTTTGATAACTCACAACATAAACAAAACAGTAACATATTTATTGCACAAATTGTAAATATTTTGCCTCTTAATCTCTAAGAAAAAATAAAGCTTCGTTTTGACGACGTAATTGAGATGGACATAAACCCATTAGTGCAAAACGTTCGATAAATCGGACGCCAATAAAATTGTATTTTTAAGAGTTCTATATATTTTACTCAAGTCTTTAAAGTGGATATTTTTATTCCTAAACTATAAGGCTATTTATTTTCAATATAATTTTAACGTAGCCACTGTCATTTTGAATGCCATGCTTGGGAATTTTGTACTGTCTGATATTTCGCACGCGCTGCATGGCGGTGTGGTGTTTTGTTAAATTGTTACAGGTTGCAAGTTCATGAAATATAATCTGCTTTGGAGTGTAATCATACAGAAAATATGATTGTGCCCCGTATTGAGAATGCCGATCTGGTAACTGATGAAGACAAGTTCGATGAAAAGCATGGTGCGTACCTTAATCCCTTAGGACGAAGACTGCTGCAAGCTAGCTGCGAACTGCGACGTTTTCGAGGTGATAGCAATTTTTCTACTCCATCAATGTCTACAGTCCTCGGTTCACATAAGCAACGACCGTCGAATGATAATGCTTTATAAAGTAGCGATAGTGAAGACGAGCAGCCCCTTCCTACTTTCATTTCTCATAACAAGTCTTCAATGTCTGCACCCCTAGCTAAAAAGAAAATCTACACCTTGGAAAAAAGAGGAACCCGCATTTATTTTTACTGAATATCGTTTACAGCCACAATCAGATAAAACATGTCGAAATCCTCTGGCATACTTCAAATTATTATTTCACAATGATCTTATCAAGCATATAGTAAAACAAACAAACCTTTACGCTTTGCAAAAAAAATAGCTTTGATGGCAATGGAAGACGAGATCTACGTTATTTTAGGAACGATGCTATTGTTAGGCTACGTCAAGTTGCCAGAGAAACTATTGTTTTTTTTTTGCAAAGATATAGATGTGCCTACAATTCTACAAGATAACATTAGATGTTGTTTTTTGACAATTATCTTACATCTTTGAGCCTGATGAGACATCTGCAAGAACTTGGCTATTATTCTACAGGGACCTTGAGAGATAATCACACTGAGAACTGCACGGTCAAAGACGAAAACCAATTCAAGAAGTAGGTGCGATGTCATTACGATTACCGACTAGCTGATGATGTCTTCGTATGCCGATGAAATGATAATAATGTTGTCACATTATCAACTAATACCAGTAGCCGATGGTCGCAAAAAAGCCAAAGTGCAAGTCAAATTACAAAAATTATATGGGTAGAGTAGACAAATGCGACCGGGCTGTGGCAAATTTACGAACGCGGATGAGTATAAAGAAGTGGTGATGGCCAATATTTGCATCTTTAGTAGACGTTTCGGTAGTAAACGCATGGTTACTTGCTCGAAAGAATGGCTGCACAAGAAACACTGAGTCCCTATTCGTCTTTTAGACACTTCATAGCAAGAAGCTTACTTACCACACATGGCACAACGCCAAATCAAGTTCGAAAGCCAGCTAAACTATTATCTACAATGAGAAACGACAGAAAAGAACATTGGCTGGCCCCAATAAATACTGAACGTCGGTGTGTAAACCAATGTGCAGGAAAAAGTTTCAGTGTCAGAAATATGATGTAGGCCTTCACCCGAAATGCCTCACCGCATACCGCATCGTTAATTAAAATATGTTTATTTCCTGTTGCTTTTTATAATAAATTTCTTCATAAAATCCGTACATTTATTTAAACCTTTTTTAACCTCAATTGTGTCCGCTATGCATAACTATAAAATCTGAACTTTCACATAAACTAAATACTTTATGTCATTCAATCGTCAAAGACACTCTAAATCAAGGGTGTCCAACCTTTTTGTTTCTCTGGGCCACATTGGAAGAAAACATGGTGTTTTGGGCCACAAGTATATTACCATAGCTGACGAGGGTATAATAAAAACGTTAAATATATAGTTTTCATGTTTAAATAATTTAAAATTTATACGTTTATACATTTTTTCATTATAAAAACAGAAAATGAAATTCATTTAACATTGTTTTATACATTTTATTGATTCGTTCGTATTGGTTCGATTGACGTGGTTGCCATTCTCAGGCAGACCTCAAGGTGTTCATCCAACATGTTGGTTCTAATTTTACATTTAGTATGTTTCATTCTTGAAAATAGTTGTTCACATATGCACGTGCTTCCAAACAATGATGACATGAATAACGCATGACTGTGCAGTATGGGATATTTGTCTCTGGGAAGGTATGATTTATAAAAGTCCAATAAAGAGACGTGATCAAATTTTTCTTTAAGTTGGATGTCAGATTGCAACTCTGTGCATTCCATTTGAAAATCTGTTGGCAGCATGACTACATATTCTTGTATCAAATCGGAAAGTAAGCCTGCATATTTTTTCCCATTCTTACGAATATGTTTGGACAACGTGCTGAAATGCAAACTGTTGTTTGCATTTTATTGGGCCTGCCATAATTTTAGTTTTACCTTGAAAGTGTTTATTGTTTGAAACATCGTAGTGATCAGCTGTTTTTTACCTTGAAGATGCATGTTTAATTCATTTGAATGAGCAGTCAAATCTACCAAAAATGCTAAATCTGTAAGCAAGTCGGGATCGTCAAGTTCTGGCACAGATTTAGCTTTCGATGTCATAAAAGATTTGATTTCATTAAGAACATCATAAAATCTTTGTAACATTTGTTCTCGACTGAGCTACCTTACTTTTGTTAAATATACTATATCGCCATACTCAGCACCAACATTTTTGAGAAATTCTTTGAACTGGCGTTGATTCAATCCCCGGGTTCTTATAAAATTTACAGTCTTGACGACGATTTTCATAACATGATCCATTTTTAAAGCTTTTTCGCATAAATTTTCTTGGTGTACAATACAGTGATACTTCATCAAACGAAGGTTTTCGACAGCAATGGCATCGTCTTCTATTAATTTTACAAGCCCCTCTTTTTTACCGATCATAACTGGGGCACCATCTGTAACTACTCCTGATATGTTAGAAAGTGACAAAGAAAATCGCGTTAATGTTTTTTTCACTGCTTCATATAAGAACATTGATTTTGTCATGTCTTTTAATGTTACACTATATTCGTCATTAATCCCTCTTATAATAATGGCAAATTGAGCCGTTTCAGTAGCATCAGTACTTACATCCATGGCCAAAGAATAAATTTTAAACTACAGGCTTTACTTTTAAAATCTTTTTCGATAGATTTCCCAAGATCGCGAATTCTTCTGGCAATAGTTTGATGAGATAATCTGATTTTAGAAATATCACTTTTCTTGTCTGGACAATTTATACCTGTCACGATTTCCATGCATTCCTTAATAAATTCGCCATCAGAAAACGGTTTTGATTGTTTGGCGATTAAATTCGCGACTACATAACAAGCCTTCACAAATGATTTTGTCTGAGTTCTAACGTTGCTAAAAATATTACTGGGCTGGAAGAAAAATATCACTTAAGCCACGAAGTGACAAACAACAAAACAGTGTAGCTGTGGGAGCAACGCAAACAGAAAGAGAATTTACTACAGAACGAAATAGCTTTGTCTTCTGTTTCTGTTTCGTTCCTTTTCTGTAATAGCACAAAAGAGCACACAAAATTCCTCAGAGGAATGGGCATACTTATGTAACCTTAAATATTTTCGGGCCGCATTGATACCTGCTTTGGGCCGCGGGTTGGACAGCTTTGCTCTAAATGATAATATATTATACTGATCATAATGAAAAAGGCGTTTATAAACTTTATGCACTACTGGTTTAAGTTTAAGTTTATAGTCAATTAATATACCTTAATATATTATTGATCTGACTTGTATTGTGTTTTCACCAGGAACATTTAAATTTATCACAAAAACGTATTTAAATAATATTCATTTTGTCTTACCGACAATTAGTTTGAGTTTATTAACAATCAGTTATAGGCTTATTTATTTTACTACGGTTCGAGATTCAACTTATGCACTTAAAGCGCCCCGCAAGGTAGTCATTTAGGCACTCTGCTTTGCAAAATTCTTATAAATAGTATTTTAAAATATTTGAGATTACACATTGTATGATAAAGATGTCCAATTTTTTTTCCAGAATGACATGTGCGAAATTCAAAAGGTCTTAATGTCCAAGTCGTATAAATAATAATAATATAAATAATATAAATAATAATAAGTTAAATAAAACATGTTTTTTGGTCATTATGATATTTTCGATTTGGACTCTTGAGCGACAGGACCTAACGCCGAGTGGCAGCAATTAAAGTTTTCGTATTATTGACTCAAAGATAACATATGTCCCTTATGTTGCATATTTATTTTTCATTAAAAAGTCTAATGTCGTCAAATAAAAACACACCCAAATATCCTGCCAAGTCAGAAGGTTCCACATACATTAATAGCCAAGCAGCTATCAAAGCTTATGCCTCCTTTACTTCACATTCATAATAAGTACAAGAATTCCGAGCTGAAATAGCGTCGTTAGAAGGTCAGCTCATTTCTCTTATATGGGTTCCCGGCCATAGTGACATCCCAGGAAATGAGAGGGCCGATGAACTTGCTAGGCAGGGATCCGTTCTTCAGCGCTCGCCTGTAGGGGAGGATTTCGTCTCACTGCATGCAGTTAAGGCTTTTATATCCTCATACTTTCTTGCAGCAGCAAACCTATGATATTGCTGGACTAGGTGCGCCTGAGTGCTTGGTAGACCCTTCTTCAATTCAATTGATGAGATTTCTGCTAAGGTCATCAAGCAACTAATACCTCAGGCTCGATTTAGATCTATCTCAAATGCACCTCATAAATAAGGTTACAGAGCTATGGCATTAAAACAGCGAATAAAATTCTCACTGATTAAGCTCTCACTCAAAGCCTATGTATGTATCTACAGGATGGGATTTCATCTGCAATGTTAATAGTCTCCACTTATTGACGTATTCCCAAGTTAAGATCAGATATTAGGATTGCAATTTAAACATACTGGCGAATGGCTTGGTCAAGCTGGTAAATCAAGCCACACTTCCAGAATGGAAATCTTCCCCTTCCTAGGTTTCCTTTCAATTTTAACCACATGTATCAAAATCAAACACTATGACAAAAGTTCGAAATGTCAACAACAATATGGGTGATTATGACTTCAATCTATTTTCATCAAAATCAAAGCACAAATGGCAAAAGGGCATTTCCAGAAGCAGGCAATTCCAATCTGGCAAAAGTAATCAATAGCATTTCAGAAACTACTTTGACACGTCACCTTAACCATGACCGGTACTCAATCAAACAAGAACAAACAATCCTTGTTCCTGGACAAATTTGCTAAGCTCATGGTCACACAAGAAATCGAAGTGCACTTTGCCGTTGGAATTGGGCCTTGTGAACTGCAAACCAAACACAACGATTTTTGCAGACGATGGGCTTATGAACATTAAGGTGATCCAACATTTATTTTGTCTCTACGCGTCGTACAGGAACGACGCCTTCGTGCACTGCACTGTAGACAAGCAAAGATGCCGAATATTTAAAAAGACCATATTTTAACCAAATATTTTTACAAAGTAGTTTGGAAAAGTGAGCAGTCTGAGGAGTCTCCAACTATTGACCACGAACTTAATTTTGGAAATGAGTTGAAATATTTTTCACTGTCAAATGGGAAGTTCATTTTGTAGGCAGATCGAATTGCTCCCAACCCATTAATATTTTTTTATTTACTTCTATTATAAAAATGAATTGTAGGCCGTATGGTAAAAACTTACAATTGAAAAATGATAAAGTACAAATTGTAAATTTTTGGAAAGTAATCCTTGATCCTTGGTGTTCTTTTTTAAATTAGATCGCTCTCAAGGGATTATAATGCAAAGTAAGCAAGGAGATGAATGGAATGACTGTCTAGTGGTTTGAAGCTCAAATGTATTTTGGTTTCAATTGCTACATGGTTAGAGTCCGAACTACGACGAAGAATTTGATATCGATTTTTTGCAATCACTTAGTTCACGGTATTTTATTTTACATGCGATGATATACTAGAAAGTTAAGTTGTTCTTTGAAAAGATTGGTTCATCATCCTGTTGTTAGAGTTATGCCTTGAAAGCAAACTTCTACCTCCAGTCGTCTGTTATGTTGAAAATGTTTTCACCAAGTTCTAGTAATACTTCTGATAAAATGTGTCACTATTCATATAAGTATTTAGGTATTGGAACCAACCACTTATATCCAGTTCTTTGTTTTATGCGGGATGATAAGAACTTGCAATATTCACAACATTTCTTTAATTTTAAAAGTCTTTTATTTTCCTTATCTTTTCTCATCTTCATCGACGAACGCTCGGAGTTCAATTGTTTAAAAACCTTCGATTCCGAAACATATCGTAACGTGGCGCGAATGTTACGAAGCGTCAATCATTATTTGCTGATTAAATGACTGCATAGTCATGGACTTTTCGAAATCAGACCAACACATATCTTAGAACTCAACAGTCCATGTCTCGAGTGCTACCACTTCTCTGTTCGCACTTTAAAACAGCTCAAAATAAACGGAGCCAGGATTTGGCGCCTTTGGAGTTTTTGTGTTGGGGTTCCATTAAATATCAGTGCTTTGTTTATAATCAAGAGACGATCAAGGCACCCAATAGCTATTCGTTAAATGGGACCCTAAATGTTGGAAAATGTATAGAAAAATTGGGTTGACACGAAGGATAGACGATGATGAATCCATTGAAATATTGACTTGTAAGGATTTTTTTTTTAACGAAGCTGCAACCATTGAAAACTTTTGAATCATGTTTTTTATGTATCCTCTTTTAAAAACAAACCAACAGAATGCCCAATCCTTGCCTTCAATTACTGGTGATCAATAAAAAAATTCTTCAACTTGCTGGATTTTCAGCTAGCTTTTTCCAATACTATTCCATAAGATGCCTAAGGTTCTTATGCTCAACTAGTTCTCTATGGCTTTTCAGACCATAAGCCTTAAACCCTCCTCCAAACGCATTTATTTTGTTTTTTGAATACCGAGTCCATAATGTTAAAAATTCGAACTGAAATGATATCAATAATGTCTTGGCCCTTTTAACGCCACTTCTGCCTCTGAATGATAAATGATCGATCGAATCACATGCTTGATAGGACAAAAATGTCACTTTACACCGGAGAAAAGCATACGATTATGCTTAGGACCCTAAAACAAATCTTATAAGGAACCGGGCTGATTCCGACCGAGAGCTTCATGTATGAACATAAATTAAGTCACAAGGAAAACCCTGCAAGGCTTACTCAACCAGAGATAGAGCCATGTTTAAGGACAACGTGACATTCATAGATAAAAGATTTGAGATACTCATCGACTTAACAACTTTCTGCAGAAAGCTCGAATCTTGAATTGTCAAATTTTGTAATATTAACTTTTCCTTGGAGCAACTTTAACCTTGGAAGCCATATTCCTTACGCCTTCCTAAAATATTAGCATTTCTTTTCCAGGTGTACTTTCTGTCAGTCATACCAAGTAAAGGTGGGTAACAAAAACCACATTTGAAAACATAAAATGCTAGGATAAGATTCTCATATCCGCATTTCCATTTTTATGAAGATAGCTTTGGATCCTGCATTAAGCTGCAACCCATCAAGCTTACGTTATCCGATTACTCGAAGCTATTTGCATAACATTCCCTCACACGTTGGTCCTCTTCAGTCCATGTAATGACAAAACCGATTGCTCATCAGTCATCTGTCCAGGGACTAGTTAATCCAAGTCAATCATTTCAATGAAGAACATGCTCATTGCTTTTATACTCGTGTGCATGCAAAAGGACTGCTCCAAAATTCAATTAATATCTGAACCAAAAACTGCAGAGATGGTGTAGTCAGATTGTTATTTGTAAAGCTAAGAATCAACCTCCCAGCGCACTGATATCGGTGCTTAAGGATAAAAGGATAATGCCATGACGACCTTCACATGTGTTGTACACAGCAAAATACAAGCACACTGTAGACTCTTGATGGAATGTGCAAATGCTTGACACCAAAAACCTTATTTGTTTGTGCTTCTACACACTCGATTGAGAATAAGTGCAAAAACCAAAATCCTCTGCACGTAAATCTGAACTCAAAGTGGAATAAGCAACAAACGTCGATTGGTCAGGAGTTCTGAAATCAATTCGGTTTCGCATCGCATCGGAAATTGATTGATTGCCAATCCGTCAAGGGAATGAATTCAAGGACTTGAATTGCAATGGTCCACCGGACGGATTAAATCAGATGCTCAACTAAGTTTCAACTCCTCTCAGACTTGATGTCCTTTCAGCTGTTGCGAAGGGAATTCATTAACCTGTGTTGGCTGGTGTCAGCGTAGGCAGGCGCCAAAGAAATCCCAACGAATTCTGAGGTCAGGTCTCTGAGAGAATTCGAAATGAGACGGAATATTCAGCATTCTGATTGCCGCATCTACCGGTGGAATGTGTCTGTTGATTTAAAGCTCTGCAGAATAATAGTTTTGACTTAGTGTAAGAAAAACATGCAAAACTCTGCGGGATGGCATTTACGCGACCTTTATTTCTCCAATTTACATTTGCTAACACGTGTTATCATCGCCGTTTTTTTTTCGGGCCAGACCTCTGTAATGGGACACGAAAAAGCCCAAGATTTTGTCACGAAAATAGAAGCCAAGGGTCCAATCAGACTTACCGAAGAATAACTTCATTGCAGAGGACGTTTACTACAGATCCTTCTTGTGCTGAAGGAGAAAAAGAAGTCCACAACTTTGTATTTGGTTGGTTGGCAAGAGTGAGCTTCTTGACTAGTTTGTCAGCTTTTTCGTAATCGAAGGTTCCGTGTGTCTGTTCGACTCGCACTTGGTTACTTCTTGAGGATTGCCCAAGATGACTGACTTATGATACAGTTCTTCCTATTTCACGAACTTAAAGATCCTCTGAATTTGGTGTAGCCTTCTGAACGAAGGCTGGATAATTTCAATATATTCGTCAAGGTATATCCTCAATTTCCACGTTTTTTTTTTGCAAATTTTATTTAAATCTATATAATGTTTTTACTTAAGTGCCAGAGAAAATTGCTTAAAACAAGCTTAATGTATAGAAATATTCTTGTATAACTTACTGACCCAGTTAGTCAGCCACCCGTGCGAAAAACGTTCGCGTCGAAGTCGGCCAACTTTTCCTCAAGGACTACTAGACATAAGAAGAAATTGAGGATGGAGTCTTCCATTTAATTTTTAAGCCACCAAAAATGTCGGTGCTGGCATTCGGCTTCTTTTATATCGCGGCAGAAACCGCCCTACTAAACCTCAGACGCTCCGTGGAACTATTTGCAACATCTCGCTCATAGTTAAGCCGCTTATCCATAGCTCTTCGGGCAATGTGGAAGATTAG
The DNA here is from genome assembly GCA_963555765.1 of Orthonevra nobilis. Classification (NCBI taxonomy): domain Eukaryota; kingdom Metazoa; phylum Arthropoda; class Insecta; order Diptera; family Syrphidae; genus Orthonevra; species Orthonevra nobilis. The sequence goes on from OY743225.1 coordinate 130,264,086, forward strand.
CGGTTACACTAATCTACCGTACCGTATCTCGATAGAGAAAAGCCTCTGGGGGATAAAACCCTTAAGACGCACCTGCTCATAATACTTGTCATTGAAATAGTAGGCACCGCGGATCAGATTGTTGACAGAGTTCGTGTCAGCTCAATAAGAAAATTGTCTACTCTAATTACGTTTGATATTCGTTGGAATAGATTTTTTTGTATTCAGACTCTGGAGTTCTGTTTTAACCTAGGCAAGCCTTGAGGCATCGCCTCTCAAACAACCGAATCTTTTCCATAAAACTTGCACCCACGTTGAACCACAAGGGGCATCCATAGACGAGCATAGGCCGGATGAGGGCCATGTAACAGATTACTTTTACCCTGGCATCGAGTTGCTGGCTATAATACTGTCTCGTTGCTTGGGCAAAAGCAGCCTTGGCTCTGGTGGGAACAGCGTATAAAAACTGGTCTAGCCAAATACCGAGATATCGGACTACACTTCGAATCGCCAGTGGCTGTCCGTGCGGTCCCTCAATTAACAGCTTTCGCCAATTCATTATAGTATCCCTAGAGGCCACAGACAACGGCGTCCTAAACAATATACTTTCGCATTTCCGGAAGTTTATCTTCAAATTCCAGTCATCGCAATAACGCTGAATCTCATCCATGATTTGTAATGACATCTATTTTCGAACCTGATCTGTACGCAATCATATCGTCTGAGTACGCTATGGCTTGGGGAAGGGATCTTACAAGTTCACTGATGAATATGTTGAAGAGGATCGGCGAAATGACCGCCCCCTGTTGCAGTCCATTTATTAATTTGAATAACCCGTTAGAAGTTACATTTCCATTTTTCACACTGAACTGTCTATTGACTAGCAGACTAGTGGTTTGCAGATGCCCAGCCTACTCAACTTCTAAAAGAGTCCTTTTACCATACGGTCTCGAAAGCCGTTTCCAGGTCGACCAGGCGGGCACCAGTGCATTGTTTCTTACTTTTGTTCCATTGGATATCTGATACCAGTTTAGACGCGGCATGTATGCAATTGTGACCCACTCTGAAACCGGATGATGGTCGGAAGGAGACTTATCGACCGGAGATGTGCCGGATTGGATGTGTCTTTATTCCGTTTAGGAATGGGCTGTATCGCCGCTGCTTTACAATGAGCTGGATAATGTGCATTATTGAGCAAATTGTTAAAGAGGATGGTGTAAATATTAAACGCTTCTAGAGGAAGGTGTTTAAGCACAATGCTTTGGTGTTTCGTCGATTCCCACAGATTTTTTACTTCGTACGGAGGTAGAACTCAACTTTCGCGTTTCCAGCGATACATTTACAATCATGTCCTTTTAGCATGCCCTTCTGAAGCCTAAACAGATAGCTGCATAGCTCATAACTTCACATTTCGCCAGACTTACATCTAGTTAAAGTAAAAGACAATTTTATGAGAGTTTATACGAAAGCTCACTTTGCAAAAGTTCGCAATCAACTTTCTGTATTTCCAAAATACTTATTGGTATATAAAACCAAAAGGCTGAAGCTTGTGTAGATCTCTTGATTCCATTTCATTCGTCTACAGAATGATGCATGACGTCAAAAGTAATTTTCCCAGAACAATCTTATCTGCCGACCGTCTGAAAATTCCTCCAAATGGCTTTGGATATAAAAATAATCGTAGCTTCCATGCCAATATTTGTATCATAACTAAGCAACCCTCCTAGGGTGCAACTTTAATAAAAGGTAACTCTCTTAAACACACACATACATATGTATGTATCTAAAAAAAAAAAACGACCTAAAATTCCATTGTTGACGAGAGTTGAAAAGACAACCACTCAGAAGTTGAGTTTCAACAATTCTATGGTAGCGAATGAATGTCCTTCTTTATCACCACTTGGAAGGGACAAAAATTATTTACATTTCTCCTTGGGACAGGAAATCCAAGTGTCATTCATCGATGGAAAGCCTGATGGAAATTATTGGGGGAAACTTAAGTGGTTTAGTTGACCGGAAACAATCCTTGGCTACGATTTAATTTTAACTTTATGCGTAACCAAAGTCGTTCAGTCGCATGAATTTTTGGGAACAAGTCGAAATTCCATTCCATTTCAAATGATGAAAAGGTTCTCGTTGTGTGATGTCAAATGACCATCAAAATGGAGAGTTTGCCTGTTGACATAGCTCGAGCGCCAAGTCCTAAATGCGCAAAGTATTTTGTTAATTTAAACTGACCAAATTGAATTCCGGTACAAGATTGATTACATTTCTCTTGATTGATGGTTTTTTTTTAAATAAAATGTTTGTTATAAAAATGCATTTGCAGAGAAGTCCTTTTGCATTTTAAATGAATTTTTGGTGTGGGGCTGGTAATTGTAATCAGATAATGTATGAAATCTATTTAGATGATATCCTTTAGCAGCAAATTTTCGGGGATGGGTTCATTGTGGGGTCAGTCTACCGCATCACATGTTTCTGGCACTGTACTAGCAGAAAAGTCTATCGTACGACAGGAAGAAGTCATTTACATTTGTGTTATGCATTTTATTTATTATATTATATATGGCATATATTTTGGCTTAATGCCTTAGACATTAATAACTTTCAGCGTCCGCTAAAGGTGTAAAATTATATACTACATCTAGGGACATTTTTTTAATTAAGAATTATTTAGCTCACGTCAACTTTCTTCACAGATCATATTACTTTTTCGAACTAGAAATTATTTTTCCTTGAACCCTGCTTTTGTTTTTTGTTCAAAGCATTTTTATTTAATTCATTAAATTGTCTTACTTGCTAGACAAAAACGCTCTGTATAGACACAAAAACGTTATACCTTGTTAACAGTTCGGGTTCAGACCTTTTCACAGTGCTGCCCACCAAGTGCATCGTTTGACAAGATACGTGAATCAAAAAAGCACAGGAATGGTAATGCTTGACATTGAAAAAGCATTCGACACTGTCTGGCACAATGGGTTACTACATAAGATTCGCAATCTTAAATTTCCGATGTACCTTGTAAGAATCATTCAATCCTTTTTATGTTCTCGCAGCTTCAAAGTTTTCTTAAAAAATGTCCTTACAAACATTTTCCATATTTTATATGGAGCTCCTCAAGGATCAGTGCTAAGTCCTGTTATCTACAATGTGTAAGCCTCTGATTTCCCTCACCTGAGTAGCTGTGATTTTGCGCTTTTTGCAGACGATACATGTATGTTTCGTCAGATGTAATTTGCCTTAATTTTGTAACCAATCTGCAATCTGCCTTAAATACAGTCCAAGCATACTATAACAATTGGAAAATGAAAATCAATGCTTCTAAGACTCAAGCTATATTTTTTACTTTTAAATGAAAAGCTTGTCTGCTTCCAAGCAACAGGCTTTTAATGGATGGTACCCAGGTCGAGTGGAAAACGCGAGCGAAGTATCTTGGAGTTCACTTGGACAAACGCTTGACCTATAATCTCCACATACAAGAAGTCGTTAACAAGGTTAACATCACTGTTAAAACTCTTTATCCTTTTATTAGCAGAAAATCAGAGCTCGGCAACGCGAACAAATTACTGATTTTCAAAGAAATTTTTCAAGCTCCCTGAATGGAGCTAATGAGCTAAGACAAATTAACATAACTTACAAGTCGCGCAGAATAAGACACTCAAAATGATCTTCAACCTTCCTTAGCATTTCTCAACAAATGAATGACACTACCTGGCGCAAATTGAAATTCTTGTTTATCAGCTGATAACGACTTGATTTCAAATCGAGCTTTGTAAAACTATTATCATCTAATCTATAAATAAATATATTACATAATCAATTTTTGTTATATTTTCTATTTATTTATTTATTTATTCACTTTTCAATATATTTAGTAAAATGTTTATTTATTTACGTGTTTATTTATGAATTTATAGATCTTTTTATTTATTTATTAATTTATTTATAAATTTATTTATTTATAGTAAAAATATCTATCTATCTATCTAAGAAAAAATATTAAATATTAACAAAAACTTAGTGAATGGTCTGTTTTTTTTGTTTTTTTTTAAAAACTAGACCTAAATACTAAACCACAAACTAATTAAACATAAAGTCTTAACCTATCTTTCGCCTTTCGACATCCGCTTTGTCGCGGTCTAATACCGCCACTTCTGTCTCGCATTTCTAGAGGCCCTAGACAACGGAGTCCTGAACAGAATTATCTCGCACTTTTGGGAATTGATCTTCAACTTCCAATCGTCGCAATATCCCTGGATCTTTTCGAAGTCACGTTGCAAAAGACTTACGATGACCTCGATCGTCGGACTTGACCTGTACGCAATCAAGTCATCTTCGTACGCTATGGAGTGGCGGAGAGATCCTACAAGATCGCTTGTGAAAATCATAAATAAAATCGCCGAAATAACTACACGCTGTTCTAGACCGTTGTTAATTTCAAAAGTCCCAGCAGACTGTTGCTGGTGAGCATATCTAAGGTTATGTACAGCAGCGGTTTGCTTACGCCCAGCTGATCTAACTTGAAAAAGAGCCCGTGCAACCAAACAGTGTCAAAGGCCTTTTCCAAGTCAAGAACTCTGGATATTGCCACAAAGATGTGCCCTTGTCTAAATACAGGTACTGGTACTTAAATACTAACCTTTTAAAATGTTTGCCCTTATGACTTATTGAATTTCAAAGCAAATACATATTTAATACATTAATGAACTCCGCAAGGAAAAAGTGGGGCAAACCATTGGATCTTAATTTGGGTCAAGAACATTTATCCTTTCAGGTTTTCTTTGATTTGGATTATTTGGATCAGAACTACAGTGAAGTAATAAGTATCTTTCAAGTTGTGGTTCACCCTCAGCGTTGTAAAACGACTTCTACTTCATTGACTCTTAGTGCATTATAGCGTCTTATATCACAAATTCTATCTTGTAAAAAATTAAGTGATTTTCGGTGCTTTTTTCTATGCAATTATGCATCTCTTATGCTTTCCTGTTCAACTTCATGCATCATTCGACTATTGCTTGTCATGAAAAGGTTTAATTCTCGCATCAGTGAAGAATCGCAACTACTATTTTCCCCCAACGAATCAAAAGCCAATCAGCTGTTAAAAGACCCGAGTATTTTAACTTTGATGGGATTTTGATTAAGTTTTAAATCAGACTTGGAATGCAATATTTCAGGTGTTTGTGTATACACAAATGAGTTTATTATTACCGCCAATCGGCAATGGCATGTTGAGCCGCAAACATCTCCTGCTGCTTAATCCGGGCCTGTTTTGCTGCATTGGGCACCTGTCTCTCCGCTAGCTCGATCTTTGTTTTGTCCCGTGAATGGTCAGAGCGCGCTGACGGTATCGACTTCAAATGCGTTTAAAATATCGTGAACGTTCGAAAACCGGAAAACGCTTCGACAGATTTATTTCTACTTACTTGTAGATTAAGAATCCGTTATAAAAAAGTTGAATTTTTGAAAATTTCAAGGACAAAATGTCCCTTAAAAAAAAACTCGACCAAGACCTCTCTGCTTTGCATATTCACCGCCTCCAATACTTTTGAGCTGACACTGAAAATGAAACATTGAAAACTTTAATCAGGATATTTCTAGCCAGAAAAACTGATATTGCTACGATTAGATTGTATGGCAAAATGACAAACATTTGCATACACTTGAAAATATATTTGTATGTAGAGCCAAACAATGTAATTGGAAAATTATTTTTAACAAACTATAGATGATAAATTAAACATAATTTATATATAAGATTTTTCATTAGGGCGGATGTTTTCCTGTATGTAACATAATCAAATCATTACTTTACTCCCATGGCACACAAAACCTGCCGAAAAAGACCTTTTTTATCACTCCGATCATTATTTTGAAAATAGATGTTTGTTATTCAAAAAGCTTTGGAATTTGGTTAAACTTTAACAAATCAATTTTAAACCGGACGACTTTTAATGAGTTCCCAAGAAACTTTTTTTGAGTTACTTCATTCTTGTACACAAGCAAAACATGTGTTTTTCAAAATTCCAGATTGCATTTTTGCAGTTATAAGGTTCCATAAAGGTTACACCCTAACTTTTGTATAGCATATAATAATTCAAAATCGATTGCATCTTTTTTCGAATTTATCTTGAATCCTTTGGAAAGCTATCTGGCGTCACTGCCAAGTAGCAAAGTATTCCACCTTCCGGAGATTGCTTGACAGTCATGAAAACCTTCCCATCGTCACTCAATTTTGACAAAACTGGTTCGATTGGCCCTTAAAAATACAAAATATTTTATTAACAATTTTCATACTAAACATTTTGTGAATCTTTACCTGTCATTGGTATTGGAGGGCATTTCCTTGCAATATTGTTGGCCAGTGCTTCGCATAGTGGTCGAATATTGTCACTCGGTGGTGGACTTTTAAAAGGGGCACACAAATGTACGACCTCATTTGCTAATGTCATTCGCATGAAATGGGCATACTCATTACGTAGATTAGCAGCACTTGAAGTCATGTCATCTAAATCTCGAAGTCTTCTTATCCACTGCATTATGGTCATTCGATCTGTTCAACAATATCAAGATGTACTTGGTTTGCAAATTCAAAGGACTTACCGCAAGGATCATCAACGCGTGCACCCAAATACATAATATCCTCAAGGAGCTCTACAAACTCACGATTTAGTTCTTCCGTTGGCATAATTTAGCATCATAAAAATTTAGTTTCGCAAATCAAATTTGACAAATTCTAAATAGACGTTGGAAAGTCAATGCTTAATTTGAGAGTTTAAAATATTTTTTTTTGTTTTTTCCATAAGCATTTTGAGGGTTCCGTATCCAAAGTACATCAATGTAAACCTTTTACATACTATACTTATCCTCTGCTCTACATCCATCCATCCGCAGTAACTAAGTGGCTACCTCTACAGCAAGATTTCCGTTTCCAGGTTCTTCAATATCCAAAGTGTTCTCGGTTCCTGAATGGCTCTATTGAAAGTGTTTCGACCAGATGCTCTCTGTTGGACTATTTTCAGTATGCTGGGATGTCAAACTTAGCAATTTCTAACTCGAATTGCTACTAAAAAGTGGGCAGGGTCGACTTAAGCTTAATGGTGAATGATAAGTGCGCTGTCGATTTGTCAGTTCAACTGTCTGTGGATAGCCAGATTGCTGCGTCCTTTGCTTTTTATCATCGTTTAGCTGGCATAAATCGACAGAGATCAAAATCGATTGGTCAAGCTTATTGAAAACAACATTTTTGCAAAATCAGTCGACCACTTCCACTTCGAATTTTTGATGAGATTCTTCGTAAACAGTGCTCCAGTGAATAAGCTGCATGCATTGATCCCTACAACAACTAATGCGTCTTCACAGATCCAGCAGCAGGATTAAGAAAGATTTTGAAAGATGCATTTTAGCTTCGATTGCTACACAGGTGCAGTCCAAATAGGGTCGGAGATATTTATATGGACTTACTATACAGCAAGTTTATTGTTTTACGAGCAACTTGTATGTAGTCCAAGCTTCAATCAGCCATCACTCTAGGGTCAAAAACTGTTATTGATAAACTAGCCTCAACTAGGAACGTTGGATTAGAAAAAAACAGATCAAGTCCTAAAGAAGATAATTTTGGAGAAGTTGGGAAAGTGTTTGCGATTACCATTCCTTTAAAAGCCAAGCCGGTCTTGCGTCAATTTGATCACATAAACAAATCAAGGGCAATGAAGATATGTGAAATGCAATACCAACGGGTGATTTAGCAACGCATAACACGGCAGGTCCAATATCGTTTTAGAAGTTGACACAGGACAAATACAACAGACCTAAAATCTTTTTTTGTAATAATATTTTACATAGTTGAACATACTATAAAGCCAACAGAAAGTGGCGATCATGAAGATGAGGATGAAGCTAGCCGACATACTGTCCTACTGTGTCCAAAAAATAAGGTGACATTGTATTTATTTTGAAAATTCTTTATTTATTCTTCCAAATCAATTTCATCCCCTTCAAAGTAATCCCCTCCCGATGCAATGCACTTATGCCAACGGATTTTGCAATCTTTGAAACACTGGTTGTAGTCACTTTCCGGGATGGTCTTCAGTTCCGTCTTCGCTGCGGCTTGAATCTCCTCTATCGTATCAAAACGGTGTCCCCGGAGCGGTCTTTTGAGCTTGTTGAACAGCAAGAAGTCGCACGGCGCCAGGTCAGGTGAATACGGTGGTTGCGGAACGATATGGGTTGAGTTTTTGGCGAAATGATCATGAATTACGAGTGCGAATAGCGAATAGCGTTACGCAAACGACGCATAACGTTCAAATAATATTCCTTGTTGACTGTTTGGCCGGTTGGAAGGAATTCATAAAGCACAACACCACGATAATCGAAGAAAACAGTCAACATGACCTTGATTTTTGAGCGACTTTGGCGCGTTTTTTTTGGTCTCGGCTCTCCTTTAGCACGATATTCGCTCGATTGATCGGTTGTTTCGGGGTCGTAAGCATAGATCCAAGTCTCATCGCCAGTTATAATGCGTTTCATGACATCCTGGTAGTCGGAAAGCATTGTTTCACACACTTCAACGCGACGCCTTTTTTCCAAAAAATTCAATGTTTTCGGTACCAGTCGAGATTTGACGCGCTTGAGGCCCAAAGCATCCTTCAAAATGGTATTGACTGAGCCTTTCGTTAAGCCAACTTCATCAGCAAGGTCTCTAATCGTTAATCGATGGTTTTTCAACACCAAATCTTTGATTTGTTGGACGTGAGCTTCATCGGTTGAGGTTGATGGTCGCCCAGAACGCTCTTCGTCTTCGACACGTTCACGGCCGGCTTGGAAATCACTATACCACTTGTAAACATTTTTTTTAGACATAGCCTCATCATCAAAGGCTTTCTGCACCATCCTCAACGTATCCGCAGCAGAAAATTGATTCCGCAAACAAAATTTAATGCAAATTTTTTGCTCAATAAATTTCGACATCGCAAAAAACGAAAAACTCATTTTTAGCAGCTCACAAAACGACGCGTATCTCAAACACTATGAATATATATTGACATGAAATTTCACATAGATGTCACTGACAGTATTACCAACCTAAAAAGAAAGAAAAAATTCCAAATCCTTCGACGCGCGCAGTTTAAATTTATATGTCACCTTATTTTTTGGACACAGAGTATATTTTGTCTTTGTGCCGACCTGCAACAACAACATAACTATTTCATGAACTAGTTGGTTTACATACTTGTTGTTTAAAGCGAGTGCTTCTAGGTAGTCCAAACCATGATTGAATTCATTGATTGATTAGCCCTCATCGGAATCGGCAAATCTTCTTTAACGTTTCTTCAACTTCGTCGGTAAGAGAATGCGCGCATAGAAACAGACATTCTAATAATTTTCTTCGATACGGATCACATCCAGAAGATCGTTTGTAGGCTTGAATTCAGGTAAGCTCGGAAAATCATGGACTATAAACCACGAAAATTTTTCGAAATAAAACTCTATTTTTTTATTTTTTTTATGTGGGAATTATTAACATTTCAACTAAAAACAAGTCAAAAAGTCAAACACGAGCAGCTCATTTGAGGTCAAGACTGAAGTTTTTAAACAAAAACGGGTCTGATTATCATGGACTATAACCCACGAACATTTTGGAGGAAAAAATTAGTTTTTATTTCTATTGCCTTATGTTTTGATTGTTTAGTTACTTGGTTGATAAGTTAGGCTGAGCTATCAGGTTGGCAACTAAAAAATTGCGGATTTTCTTAGAAAATAAAACACAATTTTTTCGTGGAACGAAATAACTTTATTCTGTAATGTATTGCCCATTTAGAGCAATGACATTTTGCCATCTTTCAGGAAGCATCATAATTCAACGTTCATAAAACTTCTGGTTTTTATCAGCACAAAACTGAACCTGGTACGATTTGACATCATTATTATTATTGAAATTTTTACCATTCAAGGAGTTTTGCAAAGATGGAAGTAAAAAGTAATCAGATGGTGCAAGGTCAGGACTACATGGTGGATGTGGCAAAACATCCCAACAAAGCTCCAATAATTTTTGCCGAGTGACCAAAGATGTGTGTGGCCTTGAATTGTCATGATGGAATACACCTTTTCGATTTGTCGATTCGGGCCGCATTTCTTCAACTGCATTGTTCAATTTTGTTAGTTGTTCAATGTAGACATCAAAATTAATCGTTCGGTTGGGTGTAAAAAGTTCAAAGTGGATAATTCCTTTGTAATCCCACCAAACTGATAACAAAACTTTCTGTTGATGAATATCAGCTTTTGATGTTGTTTGAGCTGGTTCACCGGACTTGCTCCACGATCTTTTCCGATTGAAATTGTTGGTAACAGCCCAATTTTCATCACCAGTTATCAATCGTTTTAAAAATGGATCATTTTCATTACGTTTCTTTAACAAATCGCAGATGTAAGTGCGTTGTGTTAAATGATTTTCTTTCAGTTCATGGGGAACCCATACATCGAGTTTTCGTACATAGCAAAGTTGTCAAAAGCGATTTTCAATACATGTATGTGATACATGAAGCTTCTCTGCAATCTCACGTGTTGTACTGTGATGATTTGAATCGATTATTGCTTTGATTTGGTTGTCATCAACTTCAACTGGACGACCAGATCATTTTTCATCTTTGAGTGGAAAATCACCAAAAAGAAATTTGGCAAACCGATATTGCACTGCCGTTCTTTTAAAGTGTCGTCACCATAAACAGCACATAACTTTTTGTGAGCTTGCGATTCGTTTTTTCCTTTCCGGAAATAAAAAAGCAAAAGCAAAGCAACGTAAATCTTCGTTTTGATTTTGCATTTTTCAATTGACGCCAAACAAAAACTACACAACCGATTAAAACATTTTTTTTACTGATTGACAGTTGAAGTACAAACTCAAAATGTGTTTGACATTTCGATAACGTCGATTGAAATTCGCTATTACTTAGTTGCCAACCATGTATAAGCTCTTCACTAAGGCCTCTAATTGGGCCCGTTGTGCTTCCCTATTTCCTGTGTGGATAAGATTTTGGTTTAAGTGGAAAAAGGGTGGATGATGTTAGAGAGATTTGTATGGATTGCCTGGATTTGTATGGTTGGGAAATCCCAATTTCTTTGAGGTGCTCAAAATCCGGTATCATTGCTGACCCTAGTATTTTGTATCGCAGTCCCGCTGTTGCTGGGCTGGGGAAGCGGAAGCAGCTTTGGCATGTTGAAGTTTCTGCCAGTCCGAGTCTATGTAAATGAAAGTTAAGGCTACTGTGCCCTGTTACCAGTCCCACCATAAGCCTCAGATACCGTTTGCTGGAGTGCAGAGCTCGTTTCGCTACCTTATAAGTTCGTTTTCCCATTATCGATTTTGCTGTTCTACATGTTGCAAGGTTGCCACAGTGATTTTAAATTCCCGAATTGCCCATTCGTTAATAGCTCTTTAAGAAGCTGGGGGACGCCTATTTCCATTAGAGGGTTTTCGCGGCTATTTCCTGTTTGCACTTCCTAACCAGTGTCGACTGATAGAGGGTTTTTGATTGTTTATATTTGAACTAGAAACTATGTAAGAGTATTTTCGTTAACGCGAGTGGGTCTTTTAAGGTCAAGATGTTGATAAAACTGGTCTGAAAATGATGCATATGCCCACAAAAAACTTAGCGAAAAAAGCATTATTTTTGATTAGTTATAGGAAGTTTTTTATATTTCAGGACAAGCTTGGTATTCGAGGCAGCTTGCTTTCTCATAAAAAGCGATATGTTGCTAACTCCCCACCTGGACATTTTTATTATGAATATCTTTTCTTGTGGACTTGAAATATTTGCTGGAAAGTGCATCCATCAGCAGGAGGCCTCTTCAGGAAATATAATATAATATATTTCAGAAAGGTGGGTCTTGAACTTCTCAATCCACTCTCGATACATAAATTATAACCTCAAGGCTCAAGCCGATTGGAGTCTTTTCTCATAAAGGAACTTTCTTTTAACATACAGGAACAGTTTGGGTTGAAGACCTAAAAACTTGCTACTTAAAATAAAAATTAAAAAAAAAAATTCATGTTCCATGAAAAAAATGCTAAGCCTGAATTTATTTTATTTTGCTTAACAGCAATCAAGCTGTTTGTCGTAATTATTAATTTTTTCGTTCAAATTTCTTGGATCGCCTAAATGAACGGTCCACGAAATTTTCTGTGTTCCTATATTCTGGACATTATAAATAATAAGCCTCTGCAGTGTATGTTGATTGAGCTACAAAGATTTCTTGAAAAAAAGATCAATTTATTTTCCATTGTAGCAGAGAATGTGGATAAGCTGCTAACCGATTTAAGGACGACATTAAAGCGCGAAGGTATTGTCGTACCACACCTGAAGGAAGAAGTGGAGGCCAGTATTCAAAATTGCATGAGCTTAGGTATTCTGAAGCTGACTAATGAGCAAATTTGTTTGCCATTTCGATTGAAAAGCTGCGATTCGTTAAATGTGAGGAGCAGAAATACGGAAAAGACTAAACCAGCAAAGGTTTTGTTACAGCCTGGATTGGGTCGGTCACGCAAATCAATTGTAAGATTTTTTTTTATCTTCAGGATTTATTTTAACATTAAAGAACTATTTGTGCAGAATGCTGAGCGTAATCGTTTAAGAAAAAAATCCAAGTACATGGAGAATTTTAAAAGTAAGTCAAAGAAACTTACTTATAAACGTGGACGACAGAGACGTCTAGGGAATCCTACGAAAAGCTAATGGAAAATTGTTTGCTAAATAAATAGCTTGTGTCATGTGTCAGTTATATGAATTTTGTTGTTTTTTTTTTGACATTTATTGAATTCATATGTCTTGAGATGAAGATGGAGTGGGAAGTTATGTATTTTGCATAGGAAATGAAAAGCTAAGTTATGCATCCAGGTGGGATTGAATTCAAAATTATTCTGAAAAAGGGCAAATATTTACAATCCGTGCATTTGAAAGGCTGACCTCTGAGAAGAACAAAATCGAAACCAAACTAATCTGAGCTCCAAGACCACGCAAACTACTCAATTCAACTCACTACGACTTTCTCGCTCTTGGTAAATACATTGTAAGAGCAGCACAATTGAAGCTGCCGCCTTAAGTCGTGGCGGGTAGGCGTGCTCTTGTAAGCACATTTTTAGCAGACTTCTAGTGTCTTTCTGCAGTTTATTTCCGAATCTTCTCCTCAAGTGTCCAAGCTTTGGATGGTTGGACTTAAATGAAGAAATCGATCATGGGATCATGGGGTTCAGTCGATATCACCACGGTAGAATTGTAGAATTATTGTCGCGGCTTTCACGATAATGCTGCACTTATCCCTCGAAATAATATACTGGCGATGAAGGCACAGCTGATCTCGCTCTGAACTGTGTTTGCCTATGCGGAGGGCAGACGTCTTACTGCTTCAACAGATATAAAAGATCGTAAGTTCACATATAATGGTGATGATTTGAGATCTTAAAGAAGAATCTTATGAATACAGTTTTGAGGAAGGGACAAGTGTTAAAGGTTTCTTATCTTGTAAAATTCTTCACGGATTCCTGGTTCACAAAGGAAACCAGCAGCTGGTGTATAAGTGAAGCTCTTCACTAGCAATCCTGGCTTCGGACCCACTTTTTACTAGGAGAATAATCTGGAAGCACAACGTATCATTTGGAAGTGAATATAGGATTAAGTGATAGACACAACAGGCGTCGACTTAATTTAAAAAAAAAAAAAAAACAAACGGACAGGCTGAGCTTTCCAGTACTAGAAAAACTCTGAAGAAGAAAAAGCAGTTAAAAGAACGACAAGTCAGTATATTGTTGGATTGAAGAAATTAAATCAAGGAGGATAGACATATCCAACAGACTAAAGCGCCCGCTGAGGCGTTAAAACAGAATGTATTCGGTTTTCCACCGCTTTTTTTTAACGTGGGTCAAATCCTACCTCGAGAATCGCCAACTTGTAGTACTCCTCTGCTACCTCATGTGTGGCTCAGGATAGCAGTTGGCAGTTAGCCATATAGTCTTCGTTTTAATACTAAATGACATTTATAACTTAATTTAGCACCCACATATATCTATTTATGCCGATGACATGAAGATGGGCAAAGTTTTACCTTAACAGATTCTCAAATTGAGGCTGACACAATTTTCTGGAACTGAACTGAACTCCGCTGGATCGAATCTAATCCATTTCTAATGGAACAATTTTATTTGCGTCAGAAACTTGAACCAAATTATAAGTAGCTATTGGCTTTTTCAAACGCTGGTCTAAGAAGTTTTCCGATCCGTATGTCACAAACGCCCTTTATATCACTTTTCTCCGTCCGGTGCTTGAATACGCCACCCGTGTTTGGTTTCGATATTAAAACACTCACATCGAATTAAAGCCTTGCAGACAAGATTTCTTCGGTTCTCCCTGAGTGATCTCCCATGGGATGACCAAAACAACCGCCACAACCTCTCTCACTATAACCGTCGGTAACAATTACAATGTCTTGATTCCTTAAAGCACCGTCGCGATGTTGCGTTCATAATATTTGTTCATCAATTATTATTTGGCAACATTGTTTGTAGCGATGTCCTGAAAACTAATGATGTCCGAATCGGCTTCGTTATCCCTTAACATGCACTAACTCAGGAGCAACATTTAATTCTAGTCTCGTTAATCCATCCTCATCCGGTTTTTCCTTTTAATTCCATTTTTAATTTTGTGTGTTCATATACAGTATCTGAGATTCATATTCGTACAGCAAAATTTATCAAAATAATGAGTAAACTAATAATTTTTTTTTTTTTTAAGAACAGATTTCATGTATCATGTTTTTAATAAAAAAAATTACTTGATTTTGTGTTTTAGTACTTGTCTCTTAAGATGGACCATACATTTTCTATGGGATTGAAATCTGTTGATTGTGCAGGTGTTTCAATAAATTTGGGCAGTTGTAAAGTAATGAAAGACTAGAATCTAGAGCTTTGTGCTTTGAATCATTGTCAAGGTAGAAAATGAAGTTTTCCTCCTATCTCAATTTTCGAGCACTTAATGGCGCTTATTATCATTATTCCATCAATAAAAGCCCGTAGCAGAAAAACACCTCCACACCATGACCGATCCTCCACCATATTTCACAGGAGGCAAATATGTTTCAAAAAAAAAGAGGAGGCTTGGTTTTCTTCAAATTTTTCGTCTCCTATGATGGGATACGTAAAATTTAGACTCATCGGTGAAAATAAATTGCTTCCAGAACTCCACGCCCTTGCTCACGTATTGTTTTGCTAATTTCATCCTCGTCTCGCCATTAATTTTTTTTAATGTAAGGTTTTTTTCCCGGCTATCCTGTTCTTGTAGACGTACTTATTCAATCAAATGTAAATATTTCTTGCACATACAAATTTACAGGTCACTTCTCTTAATCTTTCAACAAATTTGGGGCACATATCGAATGGATGAGCACGGCCAAGAATTTGCCTTATCACTCGTAAAATTTTACCTTTTTCATATGCAGTTCCACAATGAGTCTACTACCGTACCCGTGACAAAATTATTAAGATATTAAGTTCATCAAATAACCACTAAATCGCATACTGTTAGTCATATATAATTTATTATTTTGTATTATTATTATAATTATTATTATTCTTATATACTATATAATATTGCGGTGAGAAACTATCGGTTCTTTCCAAAAAAAAATTATCATCAGCCCCTCGGATACGAAAAAGAATATCGTTTGCTCCTTGTGTATGAATACGGGTGTCTTATTCTATTGAGGGGAATGTTTTGTTTTGCCTTCTCTTATCCGTTGAACTGTTTCCGTTTCAGAAGATCACAAAAAATAATAAAAGAAGTAAAAGGGATATTAATGCTCAATGTCTGAGTAAAATAGACACTCTGAGAAAGATTTTACAACTAAGAAAAGTTTTAAAACATATGCAGACTACGTTAAGGCAACACGAAAGAAGAATTGAAAGATTGTGTAATGGCTCGTAACTCAAATGTCTCAATGGCTGCGTGAATGGAATTCGAAAAGGGATGGAGAATTTTATACTGATTCTTTGCATTCACTCAATTCACAGTAAACTAGCATTTTTTTGGTGTTTATGGAAAATATGATTATAAGCCTGCCTTTAATGCCATGCCTTCATAACACAAGCAATAAGTGTCCGACCGAAACATGATTTTCAGCCGAAACCGAAACCGTAACCGAACATTCGGCCTCGGTCTAAGCTTCGGCCGAAACTGAAACCGAACCTTTTTTAGACAAGTTGAAATTGATTATGTATTTTAATTGTTATTATATTAATTTAGTATATTTTTACACATACAGAAAGTTATCTCGTCCGAAATCACCTGACGAGAAAATAAACAAATTCAAAAATGTGGCTCACGGTCCAAGAACTCACACGAAGTTAACCTTGCTAGTCAAACAACAAAGTTTGCGTTGGTAAGACTCAATGCAATCTCGCCATGCATCAGAGTTGATTTTGATGAGTCCTCAATCATTGGAGAAGATTTTCCTTCCAACAGTTATAGACTATATACTGTCAAAAACAAATTTTCCGAAATTGGCCGGTTCCATCACGATAACAACCGTTGGGTCAGAACTCGAACGAAAGGTGGAAGTTTATTGACTTCTCATCAGGAAGTTCTTGTAATCGGTCCGATTTCCGAAATTCAAATTTTTACATTTCTCCAAGTTTGGCGGTCCCAGTAGTCGGATTCTATTATTTTTAGAATGGATAGATTTTTTTATCAGATAAAAAAATATGCATAAATATATACACTGCCGTTCATAAGTTTCCGGACAAATTCATATAAAATTTTTTTTTTCCAATTTTAATGCCAAAAGTTTCAACAATATTATGTTTATTTAGCCAATTGACTAAACTAAGTAAGTTACTAACTATAGAGACTACCAAAAAGACTAAAACAGTATTTAGTTGAGGCTATTTCATGCATTGATGTGCCCCTTTTTCTATTTCCTGATCCAAATTTCCACGGAAGTTCTTTGAAAATTGTTTCAGAAATGTGAATCCTGTAAGCCTTTCCCATTTTTTTTATCTTGAGATGGGAACTTAATGGTATGGGCAGGCCTACTCGCACCCAAACCAATTTTCTTTTTGAGTAATCTTATTGTTAGTCTAGAACTCTCTTTCCATGTTTTAGCACGACCGCGAAATCGCTGTTGTATAGTTACATTTCTACAATTATTCACTTCGACCGACAGCCAAGCTGCCATAAAATCTACATTCAGGCTAGTCAAGGAACGCCGAGTATCCATTAAGGAGGTAAAGGACTTTTTTAAGGTTCATCTGCACGGGGTTCCAGGATATAGGGAAATCCACGGAAACTGCAGAGCAGATGAGCTTGCCTGTAAAGGTACAATGCACCCTCACAGATGCACTCTACAATATATTGACATACTATTAGCTGCGGTCAAACTGAGCATAAAAAATAAATACATCAACCATCTTGCAACATCACCGGACAAACGTGGATCCACCTTAACAATACTAAGTTTCCTCCATGAATGCCCCAACTTGCTTGGGCAAACTCAAAAGACCTCGCTCAGTTCTTTGAGAAGCAAACTAGTTCTCTCCACCTTCTCTTTCTTCACCGTCCGGGAGGAAAACCTCTCAATACTCACTTACTCCCCAAAACACGTAGATACATAACCCTCGCGGTATCACAATGGGCCAAATTGCTGTGTGCCTTGTGGCAGACTGAGTTTCGGCGCCGCCGAAGTTTCGGCCGATTTTTTTTTCCGAAACCAACACTGTGGCCGAAACCAATTTTTGGCCGAAACCGAACGTTCGGTCGGTCAGTACAAGCAATAATATCATCTCTATATGCTGTGTTGTTGCCCACATAAATTTGAAACTCCACCACCGAGTCCACCCACTAAATGAGATCGTTACACGACAACTGGTGCTTACCCAGCTAGACCTCTCAACCGACAGCCCAAAAGTCATTGAGGGCAAAGCACTGGACTAACCAGACTAAACGCATTAACTCTGCAATTTGACAAGCATAATGGAGGGTCTATGTAAGCAAGCCAGCACCCAAGCGCCGTAAGCACATCAGAGCTGTTTGTTAAACAAATCGCAGTCGATTTCCATGAAAATGCTTATTTTGTATTTGACCTGAATTAAGTTTTTTTTTTTTAATTTCGAAAAACTCATTCATTACATTTTTAAAATTCAACCACAGTCACTGCATTCTGTTGAAAGGTGTATTCCTGCCTTGATTTGACTTTCCATTTCATTGCAAATATTGTCCTCTAAATACTCCACCTATTGAGTTATTGCTCCGATAGACACTCAGCCCGCTGGCTACGCTTTCCCCAACACCTATCTCATGGACTTTCATTTCAAAATTCGTTGTTAAGGATCTGAAATGAATCAGGTTTCAAATTTTCTGCTTCCATTTATTTTGGATCTTCTCAGTCACCAGCCACTTTTATGTAAATTATTTCTGTGATTATGCTCAGTATTTGAATACGAATATTTTAGGTGAAACTCGGGATATTCTTCTGAGACAGCTGCGTCAACGACTCAAGGACAAAGGGATACGAAGACCCAATTTGGGAAAAGAATTCAGAGAGACATTGGATGTTGGCGTACAACTGGGAATATTATCCGTTCAAGACGATGAGGTACGATAGTCGATTTTGTCACAGGGCAGATGTGAAAACCTTTTTGGGTAATTGCTTATTACTTTTAGGAGCCGATCGTGATGTCTGCAAGACGGAAGAGCTTACGCAATCCTCGGAAGAAAATTTACAGAAAATACTTCCGATACCGTGAAAAAATTGACTTGCAAAAGAAGTTCAAGCAAAGTAGACGAGTTAAAAGAAGAGCACGATAAACTGGCCGATGTCCTCTGCATATAATGAAACCGCTTGAAGGGAAAAAGACGTAAGTGTGGACTCAAAAAAATGGAATGCATACAATGTGTCAATATTTACTTCATTTAATCTCTACATGAAAATCTAGGAAAAATATTCTTACCTAAGATAGCGCCTTAAGTGGGACTACCCATAAGCACAACCAAGAATTCTCTTCAGCCAGCTCGATGGTTCACAGGATGCTTTAAGCTATAAGCTTAGAGACATGAGCATTAAAATAAATACTCATCGGCGTCTGTGATCTTAGTCCTCTTATATTGCCATGTGAGCTGCTATTAGGCATGTGACGCGTAAAAATGTTTGACGAGTTCTTTGTGATCATGCATGGTTGGTGTCACTCCAAAACAGAAAGAGTTCAAGACTACAATTTTCCAAAAAATGTTAAAAAAATTATTTACTTCTCATGAAATACAAAATATACAATATATTAAAATGCACAAACGCATTTGTTCGTTGCACTTACTTCGATGACGCTACAGTTCGGGGTTAACTCATTCAAAAAGTTATTTTAGATGCACGATTTGGCTTAAAAGTGGGCTTGGTAACTTTACACAATTTCATCATAAACTAAATTTTATGTCTGGTTAACATAAACCATAGTCGATGTAGAGCACTAATTGTTGAGCTGCATTTTGCATGGAGAAATCGAAAAGTTCCAGAATTCTTGATCAATAATCTTGAGAAAGAATAGAGCAACTGAATGTTTGGCTGGCCCTAAATAATAATATACTAACCTCTGCCTAATTTTATCACTAATTACTTCCCTTAACATAACCTCACTTAGAACTTGAAAGTATCGATGATGCTCTGATATATTGATTTGTCTAGAGACTGAGACATGGCCATGCAGCAGCAGGAATAAGGACTATTCCATGGAATTCTTTCTAAGCTCCTTAAGAACTTTAAAAAACTCAAGTCCCATCGAGATGGCTAGGTGACGCAGATGATAAGGCGCCTTCCGTGGATCACGGGTTCGAATACTGGTTTTTGAGCCGTGTGCAGCCACTATTTGCCGTTTAGATGAAATCAACAGGTCTTCTTGACCAGCGATAGTAATCTGTAGAAGTTCCTCTATCCGCTTGAAGTACTGGAGCATTCAGTTTGATCTCAGTGCTCCGGCACTGCTAGCAGAGCGGTGAAGAAAGCTTACAAAGAAGAAAACGAATAAAATACTGCGAATTGAGTGAATGGAAATAAATCCAAATCAATTGGGAACACATATTCGAGCACAGTCTATCATCTTCTAGTGATTGGGGTAAAGATCAACGCATAAAGAAGAATAGCCTCCTCCAACAAAACCGTGATTCATTCATGTCATATATTTGCCCTACTTTACTTGACTGACAAATTATCGACATTCTGGAACAACACAAAACATATGGCAATCATTTAAAGCAGTTTAAAAAACAATTTTGCATCATACAAAAGGGGTATTCATGTTACTTCGTAGTTCATTCGTAGTGTTCGTAGTTTCTGAAACGTCATTTCCAAACATTTGGGAATAACGAAATCTCTACTTTACTATGAAGGTTAAAAGCTTCGTAAATCTGATTTTCGTACTTTTGCATTATGAAAGCTGTCAGTAACAAATTGGTCGTGGAAATTGAGCAGGCAAAAACACTTTTATCAACCAATGCGTCAAAAAAATTTTGTTTTGAATTTTGAATGGCATTTCTATTCTGTTTAATAATTTGTTGAGCAGCAGAGCAAACATTCATAGCAGCGAAGAAATGTGACAGTGATGTGACGCGAGCAGAACTACGAAACATTTCAACTAGATCGTTCATTTTAATTAACTTCGAAACTATGAACAAACAACGATTATATGAAAAAAATGTATTTCGTAACAAAATGAAAAATGTGCCCTTCGATATTCGCGTCTTTTTTTTAACCCATTCATTTCCACAATTTACATTATGTTAACTTAAGTATAAATGAGGAAATACTCTTACTACTATCATATTTTTGATTTATAAGTACAAAGCCAGAAGATAAAGCGGCTCGCAATACAAACAATTATTCTTATTTACTAACTTATGGCCAATATTTATTTATTATTATTAGATTTAAGAAGGAAAACTGGACTCCAAAGAACTTTCTTCTTTTATTTGAGAATTATTTTCCTTAAAAACCTAAACTTAAATTACCTACACTTACCACCAAGATAAAAGAAATAAAAAAACAAAAATAAAGAAAAAACAACTAACTTAAGCGTCAGCTCCAACCCAGTCGAGCCACCAATATTTTATTTTTTTGAGTCTATTGATGTAAGTTATATCCCTTTTAGGTATACTCATGCAGTACCTCCAGTCAGCAGATGCATCCCCCGAGTGCGTCGCCACATTGAGGATCCTCTCATCTGGTGATGGAATAGGAACATTGCTCGAGTCTGATAAGTAGCCATGTGTGTCCAAGTAAAGAAAAGTCTTAGGTGGTAAGTGTCCTTTATCTACTGAAGTTCTTAAATATCCTAAGTTAGGCTAAAACAAGCCTGTTAAAAGCTCATTCTCAATAACATCCGCCGACCGCACCAAATGAATCCTTACAAGGTCCATGATAACGTTGTCAATCCGGAAGCATCCAATAGGCTCCAGTTAGAGACGTAATGCCGAAAGTCGGACTGCAAGCTCGCAGGCACTTACTCTCGAATATTCTTTACTTTTCCATGTAGAATGGACTCCCATCATACTGGACTCTCATAAGTCAGAATTGGACGCACAAAGGCTTGGTAGCAAAAGATCTTCACATCGGATCTAAGAAAATTGGAGTAAAAAAGTTTTTTGAGCGACACAAATGCTGCTGTCGCTTGTTTTAGGTGAGTATTATAAATGTGTTCATTTTAGTCCAAAAAATTGTCTGAATGAACTCCATTTGAAGATCTTATGACCGTGTTCTTCCAATTGCGCCGCAAATCTGAATTACCCTATCCTCCTGGGGTGCGGAACAGTATGGTTTCACACTTGGAGCTGTTTATTTTATGTTTTTAATCTCGGCAGAATGCCTGAAGTTGGTGGAATTTATTTTACAGCCATTTGCATAAAGGATGACATCGTCAGCGAATGCTATTGAGTTATCCATGTCCCTAATCATTTCAGAAACGTTAATGTTAAAGAAAAAACAGTATTGGTGCCGATACCGTGCCTAACAATAGACCATCAGTGACACCAAAAATCATGATTTCTAACCGTCATTGAAGTTATAATATTTATTAGGTTTTTAGAAAATTCAAATTCAAGTCAATCCAAACCGTATCGAAGGCTTTTAAGGTATCAACCAGACCTACACTTGTACATCTTTTAGCGTGTAGATTCCAATTGATATCGGATACCAATTTTGTAACAGCGTGCACTGCCAAACTGATTCCGCAGTATGATCTCCGTTTTTCGAATTTCTAACAAGATAGACTTGTTTATAACTACCTCAAAAACTTTTCCAATATAGGCAGGATACTTATCGGCCTATAGTTTGAAAGGTCTGAAGGATCTTTCTTTATTTTTCCTGTTGGAAATACCTTTGACTTCATAGGAAAATAGAAGGAGAGTGCCTGAGTCTCTGTTTTGGTTGTCAAACCTTAACAACTCATCAGCCACCTCGACAGATTTGCGACTTGGATGTTGTGTCGCATGGGCGGACTCAAAATAGGAACCAATAAGACTGAGTTTACTCATTCCACCATCGATTACATAGTGGTTATCCGTATTTGGACAACGGTGAGGATCAATCCTTGCACGATTGAGGAGCTAATCAAGTTTTGGAACTTTCAGCCTCGGAATCTTGGCAATACTACGAGGCTTTAAAATCTGTTTAATCTGGGGAAACACATATTCCTTGACTCAGATTTTATCACCTTTTCGGCAGAATTCGAAACTTTTATTTCAACAGAGATCTCAAGTTCCTCAGGATGGATTTCAGTCTTATCAGCTCTACGTCGGTCAACTCATCCTAAAACTGTCGGCGTATCCGGTCTACTAGTGTAAGAAGAAAGGTTTTGTGTGTCAGTATGTTACGGTTTAGATTGACATTCGTGTCTTAACCATCCATGATGCATTGTTTCCGTCAGCATAAACTTCTCATGATGAGTTTCGAAACTGAATGGACTGCTTCGCTCAGATTTGTTTATGTTTTTTGAACTCGTTATGTTTTATTACCTCGGCAGTGATGCGTTTCGAAATTCAGCCACAGAAGAAAATATATTAGATGGATTGCTTTGTTTCAATACTTTTTCTATCGAAACAACAATATTCAAAATTACCAATCCGAAGGACTAGCATCATTTTTCTACAGAAAAATCATCTTGCAAGTTGTTCAAAAACCTGCAAAAGAAAAATTATCGGTCGGATAAACGGTTCTGTCTGCGAGGGGAGAAGAAGATGAGATGGCATAACGGGCAAATCGACGAGCTGCGCAAAGATGTGGATCTTGTCCGGAAAGCAAAAGTCCGCCAAATTAACAACCTTAGTAAAGTACAGCAAATTCCCGAAAGAAAAGATCTACTCAATTCCTGAAGCTTTGAAACATTTTACGGATTTGGATGCATCAAAGTGTGGGTCTTCTCATATTCCGATATCTATGATAGATCATATCCGTGGAATATTTTTTGTCTCTATTTATCCTTTAGAATCACCCGAAAAGCGATTCGAAATAGCACATACCAAATTAAAGAAGGATTCACACTATCAAAATCATTCTGGAACATATGACATCGGCTCACTAGGACTCTGGTAAGACCATGATTTCGAACTAGAATAGTCTCTTTAAACAATGCAGAACCTCACTGGATGATCGCTCACAACCAGAACGGCCGATCGTGGTATAAAGTTTGAAAGGGTCGAAAAGTTCTTTGTGAAAAAGGCTTGACTTAATAAGAACTAGCTTGTGGAAATGGATACAATGTCTGATGCAACCGTTCTTAGGGTGGATGGTGGTAAGGAACCCTTCATGTGCGTGCTCGACTCGCACTTGCCCGTTTTTTTATTCTTTCATTATAGTCTTGGAATGAAAAAGGTCAGCACGAGTTGGGAATTCTCTAGCGAGAATTCTCAGCCCGCCTCAAACACAGAAGTGGCAAAATTGTTCCCGCACATTTTTGAATCTTTCTAGTGCAGACTTGGACGGAGTATTAAGTCTGAAGTATTAGTAGTGATGAAATTCGGGTTCATCATTATAAATAAGAATGAACTTGAAAAAGATACACTTCAGCCACTTCCCAAAAAAGCTTAAGGTATCAATGTCAAAAAAGTCAGAAAAATAATGACTACAGTCTGGTGGGACTAAGAAATGTTTCTGTTGATAAATTAGTCGGCGACTACTTTGTCTTAATCCTAGCTATGAAGCTATCAGAAAAAAAGAGACGCTTTGAATTGGCTTCAAAAAATCTTGGATCACCTACCCTACAGTCCAGATATGGTGACACAGCTCCTAGTGAGAAAAATTTTTCGCGCGGCAAAGAGTTAGTGTCATTCCATCGTTTTAAGTAAATAAAATAACTTGACTTTAATTTTTTTTAAATCAGTTTATTTGAAATTAAATTCTACATTAATTTTTTGTCCTTAAAATTAAGTTATTTGAATTTGAGCAAAGCATCCGCATTGAGGACAAGAATTCACAAGATGTATTCCCATCTCTATCTATTAATTCTGCTATTTCTATTGCCCTTCCTCAATTACGCTCAAAAACAATACTCTTGCAAAAGTAATATA
The DNA here is from genome assembly GCA_963555765.1 of Orthonevra nobilis. NCBI lineage: Eukaryota > Metazoa > Arthropoda > Insecta > Diptera > Syrphidae > Orthonevra > Orthonevra nobilis. The sequence continues at coordinate 130,288,649 of OY743225.1, forward strand.
CAAAAATAAATTATAAAAAAAAAAATAATCTTCTGCATATTTTAATAATGCCCTCCTCTACTCATCACAGTCCTTGGCAACCGGATGCAAAATAATAGAAGCTCCATTACATCCGGTTGTGTCGGCAATAAAGTCATGGAAATTACTCTCCAGAGCCCACATGAACTTTTTGTGTCCCGGTACAACCTGTGCGCACGTAAAGAACAAAAGCATTAATTTTCAAATCGAATATAGTACGTAAAACGTTGAACCCACCTGAGTCGAAAGTCGGCAATCGCCTCCGCTCTGCACCTCCACAAGATTGGCCACCTTCAAGCAGGTCTCAGTGTCCCACATGTATATATCATTCTCACCCTTGAAACGGAAGAACAACGAAGTACCACCATCGGTGCCCAGCACCACTATTGGCTTGCCATATGGTTTCGGTCCAACATCGACCACTGATCCGGCACCTTGACCCACACGCAAGTATTGCGTCTTAATCGAATAGATACGGGGTGAGCTCAGGAAGGTAAGGAACAGCGTAGATGTTCCACAAGGCTTTACTGTCAAAGCGATGTAAAGAACATCATTAATTGGAGCGGCGGATTTTGGCAAAACCACACGATATGACTTTTCGCCGACGACGTCATACACAAGAATACTCCGAGTACCGGCATCAGCAACATACCTGAAAAAAATTGTCAAAAATTTAAATTTTTTGTATATTTTTTTTTTCGAAAATCGATTTTAGATACTTTAATGGCGGCGGACGGTTCAAATGATTGCACGTTTAAGGTTTATCTTCTTGTCATCGGCAATGTTGCATAAGCTTGGTTATTTCTTTTCATATCGGTGCTAAAATTTTTGATATCTTTTGGACATGGTGACGAGACGACCGTCGACTACGAGGACGACGACGACGACGTTTTTTGACTACCAATGAAGGGGGTTGGTCTGATTAGATTTGTGTTTTATATATCGTAAACTGGGATTGTTGTGTTTGTGTTTGTTGAGTTTTAAGAACTTTCTCGACACTTTTTAATGATAGCACTCAGGGGAGATACGCTAAGTTTTCAAGCCTTATTCAAATCTGTGGCATTGTGGCAGCTACCAAAGATGTTATCTCAATGGAAACAGCGTGCACGCCAAGACATTCAAAAACAGGCGGAACATTACGACCAAATTACATTAACTTTACGCTCAACAACAGTTTGATAGCTTGGCATTTAATTTTATAGAAAAGGATGATTGCTTCCAAGACACCGTTTGCTGGAAAAAGTTATGTTTTCTGCTTCATCAGGGATAGTAAGCAAAACAAACACAAAAAAACAGAGTATTTTATCGGGAATAGTTACGAGTATGTCCCAATCATACACGCGAAAGTACTGCTCGTCTTATGACAAGTGTTTTTTCGTTCTTTTTTGTAGCACTCAATTTGTTGGGAGGCGAGTCAATAAACCCTACCATTTAATTTTACTTCATCAAGTTCATTTTTACGACTTCCTAAAGCACGCTTAAAACATATCGCTGAAACAACTTTTTGCCTTCTGTCAAACAAAGTGCTAGAAGTATTACCAGTAAAAATGTAAGCAAACGCATCGAATTACAAAAGTTGTCCACCACGAAACATCGAAACCATTATCACTGGAGAGTCCTTACAAAGTTTTATAAATCCCCAGAAACTTTTTTTGCTAAACAATTAGGAACTCTTTCTATGCACGTGTTAATGGCAAAACTTTCTTTCCAACCTTAAGTTTGATGAAGTTAATTAATGTAATAATCTGTTAGGCTACTTTAGAGGTGATTTGATAGTTTTTCGGGATCGAAAACACCTCGTCACGGTACTCAATACTTGTTTCTTTGCGAACGCTATATTTTAACATATTTTTTGGAACGTTTTCGGAATTTCCAGGAGAAATTCATGAAGTTAGGTACATAAGGCTATGGGTCACTTTTTTTGAACATGGTCCTAGAAGTTGGACCATAACTATCCACCCTCTCGATAGATGATATAAATTTTGCAAGCCACGGGAACTGTCAATATCGTTTCAAAACTTGTAAAACAAACTAAGACAGAATGAACACCGTACAAATCCGGTAGGGTCTCCAAATTTTCATGTAATTTCAACGCAAAATATGTGGCCGTCGTAGTAACGGGTCCAAAAGTGAGGTGTTAAGCCAGTCGTCTTGAAGAAACTTGAATATCATGTGACAGAAGAGGTGCCAAAGAGACGAGTACCGTCTCTATGTCTAAAGATATCGCAGATGAGCTGTCCTCTCCGTGCAAAGCAAATGGTCACTATACGTTCGTCTATGTAGCCCGGGTTAGTAGGAGAGTCTTACATTGCATCTTTGCTACGCTTATACTCTACTAAACCTTTTTCACGAATATGAATACACGTTTAAAATGACTTGTGAGCACCACAGATCTATGATCAGAGTTTTAAGGGCCGAAAATTAGGACGGCAGCTCGCACATCAATTGACATTTCTCGTTTTTAACCGGGCGATAAAATTGGTTTTGTAGGCTCTCAAAAAAATAGCCCAAAAAAAATTGGTTTGGTCCACAATCCGCCGCACTCAACTGAAGTTGCATTACTCTTCAAAAAAGTGTCTAAATATTAACTTTAAAATTCATTAGAGATTGATAAAAACTTTAAAATAGGGTTAAATTATTGAGCCACAAGAACAAGCAATTGAAGAACGCTGAAAAACAGCAGAAAATATTGTTCATGTAGCTCCAAATCTGCGACGAAAGATTCACTAAAATCGTTCCATCGATTGAATTTTGCAAAAGGAAACAAAAAAATCTACAAAAATCAGTTGATGCAAGAACCTGAACCTACTGACCAAAAACTGTGCCGATTTATTAATGAAGAACGAAAACCAGCCTGCTTCAGCTTGGTGTCGTTTCGACTATATTCGAATCAATGATTACAACATGCTTCCGTTAGGGCATTAATTTATTTATCTATTCTGATGGAAGTCTGTGTTACTACATCTCATAAGGATTCAATTTTTTTTAAAATACTTCAGAAAACATCTCGAAAGCGTAAGGCAAAATTAGAGGGACCTATTGCCAGGAACGTAAACAAAAAAATATTTTCAAGCTAAATTTGTCAACTCTCCTTCTTTTTGATACTATCGGCGGCAGTATTCTTTTAACCATAGTCTTCTTGTGTCCGATAACAAACATTCAAATGTGAATCTCATCAATCACCTTGACCGATTCCATCGTAGAGTCATGATTCAGAAGAGACCATCCTTAAGGCTACTAAACAAATGTGACAAAAAGGATTTATTCATGTCAAATGTCAAATGGACGTTTAACTAATGGGATCGTATTTTGTTTGTTAGCGATTTGAGAGCACTACAATTTGTCAGACCAACTCCTCATGTGGGATGTCATTAGACTTTGCACAGACAGAAAAATAGGACTATTATAGACGAGGTGAATTTCTGTCCTTTTCTTATGAGTATGTACTGTGGGTCATTGACATATACCTATTCGTATATATGTAAAACTATCTCACACTAGCAATAAGAATGGTCGCATTTATCTATCTCTAGTTACTTGGTTATTGATGGAGGTAACGTTGAATAATGACAGCTCGTAAATACCAAAGATGGCATTCAAAATTTCATCTAGATACAATTTTTTTTCTAAGATTTCACAAGACCGGAATCTCCCGGTCAACGCTATTTAATCTGTCAAATCAAATATTGAGTGCTTCCGTTGAGGTAGCATCCCTTCATCGGAAAGACTGTTCTTGTTACTGGAGTGAGTTGTTATGGCAAAGAATGTGGTCTGACTGGAATTACATGTACGACTCTCATTCAGATTCAAATAAGTGTCAAGTAAGAAATAACCTCGCTCTCAATTCCATAGAATGGACTCAAAACTAGAGCAGCTCCTTCCGGCAAAAAGGTTTTCTAGGTACCACATAAATGCTATAATTGTTATTTTGCATTAAAGCTCATCGCATCAATATTTCAGTAAAGGTAAAGCATATTAATATCTAAACTATGATATATCGGAAACAACCGCGAGCTTTTTTGAATACGAAATTTTCGAAAATCCTTTAAATCCGCCAACGCCATTATATCTTGTTGGACAAAGACATGTAGGCTATAACCAAATCTTTTATATAAAATGAAATTAGATCAGAAAGACAAGCATACGAACTAATATCATGACCTGGCTTGGTATTTCGAGATCTTCTTCAGCTGGGGATGGTGATCACCCTTAAAACACATTTTGTAAAGAGCTTGCAGAAGAATAACGAGAAGAACTTATTTACTTTGTGTAATGGTTTGAAGTTCAGATGCATCTTGGTTTTGATTGCTCTTCAAGCGCAGTCCGAATACGGATGAAGAATAAGATATCTATTCATTTGTATTAGTTCAAAATTCGCAGGTTTTTATTTACGTGCATTTTCTGTGCTTCTTTGCCTGACCACTTCGCATTAAGTGGATGGCGAAGTTGGTAGAGCGCCTGCCTTTCAATTGATTCAATTGATAGGTCCCAGGTTCGATTCCTAGAGTAGTGGTCTAGTTTTTCGAATCTGGTCCAGTCACCTTTTGCAATTGGGATCAAGTTAATGGCACTATCACTGGGTTGGTCGACCAGTGATAGTAGTCTGACTAATGGGTGGCGTTGTTGTAGTGGTTGATGTATCGGCTTAGTTCCTAATTCGTGTTTTCAAAATAGCGGTTTGTGTAGATTGTGTGTAGATGGCTCTGCTGTGAAGGCATAACACTGACAGCGGGGTGTCTAAGCTAAATCTTCCAAACTTTCAAAGTTGTCGAATGTCGAACAAAATCCTTAAGGTTAAAGTCAATAGGTCGATATCAAAATCCTCCGTCCCGTTTCGGGCTCCACCCACGGAAGTGAGTTGAAGCCAATTACACCTGAGTTTCATTTCATTCTTCACCTAATTCTTCCGCTCGCTCTGTGCTACATGCATTTTAACATCCTCTTGAAGAGCGAGCAAATAATAAAAAAAAAAAAAAAAAAAATTAAGCACAAGGCAAATGACTTCATCTTCATGAACCATTATTTTGACCTACTTGAGGACTCGAAACTCCGACTGAAATGCAACTCGGACTGAAATGCAACTCCGACTGCCAACAATGCAACTATGTGAATACGGAAAGAGGAATGTTCGTTTTTGAAACGTCTGTTAACCCCTCCAGATAATTTATTTAACTAAGCGTAGCATTTTCAATTCCAAACATACTCGTGGTAACCATTTAAACTTATGTCGGAATCTTCTATTTTAAGCACTCTCATGCAAGCGGCTCTTGTCTTTTGCAACTCAAAATTAATATATTTATAAAACTAAAAAGAGTTTTCCAAAAAAACAACAACGATCATCGATTCGATGTGAGGCCCATGGGAGTCTACGTTAGAAACCTCTTCACAAACACCAATAATCGACTGTTCCAGAACTACTCAAAATTATGGTGCTAGTTAAAAAAAAGAAAAATTAAAGAAGTTTTTACAGAAACTACACATGACTAAAGCCGCACGTTAAAAATCGACTTTCTAAATTGTAATTTTGACTAGGCCGCAGGTGACTAAAATCGCAAGTTCCAGTTCCAGACAGACAGTCGACTAGCATTCAACTTATGGCCATGTGTCGACCGGCCTCATGCGGCTATTGACTTAAATCGACCGAGCGGCTAGTGACTAAAATATGCTCGCCTCAGTCGCGATCGCCAGCTACGTTGGTTTGCGCTTTCGAAACAATGAATGAATATAATTTAATTCAGTTTTAAGAATGTTACGAATAAAATCCATTCCTATGGAGACCGTTCTGGTCGACATTAGCCTGCAGTTACGATTCCATTATTTACAAGCGATGCGAATTGACTGGGCATCGCTCCGTTGACTCGCTGGAGGACTGAAGTTGTTGGCAGTAGGTCTAGTTGTTAGTTGGAAAACTAGTTTCAGAACTATAAACCACTTAGAGACAGTAAGGTTCTTGATTACTTTTATTGAGAGCGGAGGTTAGAATGAAAGACGATTCAATGAGAACCCATCTGATACAAATTACCAACAATGAACCTTTTACCTAATATAACCTTATTTACTGTTAAAAAAGCCAACACTTCTAGAAAACTAACAGCTTTGTCAAATCAAAGTCTTCAAAAAATACAAGTCAAGTCAGCAGTATTCATGGACCATAAGACGCAGGATAGACTTAATTTTTATAACCTCAACTCTTCTGTTTTAGGACCAAAGCGAATGCAGCCGCCTTGAAGCCTAGTTTGAACAACTGTAGAAGAGTGCTTAGGACGCTTAGAATCATCCAGGATCATGCTGCAGTCCAATAATTAAGTATTCCGAGTCAGCATGCCTTTTGGAGTAGTTGTCATTGAATATTCTCACAATCTGCATAAATCGAAGTCCATTCGTAAGTGACTTATTGGCATGGCGTTTATTTATTCCCTCAATTATATGTTAAACGGCTGTTTCCAAGTACTTCCGGCCAATTAGTCAATTCAAGGGGAAATCCTATTATCTCGCACCGTGACGTTACCACTAATTGGCGCCCCCAACTCAATGTTTCGGAAGGTAAACCTGCTTTAGGCAGGATCTACAATACTAATTAAAGGAACAGCCATTTGAGTGCATCTGCACTACATTTGAGCTTCCCATAAAATTGAATACATAATATTTTCCTTGAAAATTTCAAACCAAAACCCTGACTCCATGATGATTCCCACGCACACAAATTCAAAGACGGCACTTCAACACTCGAATTGTAATTAGCGGCTACCGGCAAGAGAGTAGGAAGTCCAGCTGGAGTATGCATATACCCAGTTTCTCTAAATTGAAATTTTTAACGAACCACCCACCAACTTTAATATTGACAATCTTCCTGACCCAGGAACCAATTTAATTAGTTTTCCCGTGCAAATTGCACGAAAAGCCACAAGCAAACCCAACACTGTGGTTGATGTATTTCGCGATGACGCGATGGTGTGAATTCATTTTTGATTCGCATCTGCTTTCGGAAATTGGTAAAACACCACGAATGGTACAAAATGGGGCTTCCCAGTTGCCAAGGTAGCGTCACCAAGGACGCTTCCTGGAAAAAGTTCACACGCATATTTTTAGCCATGTTATGCCATGAGGGAAACATCAACAAAGGTGTCGTTTCTATGGAATATTTATACATACACAAATTAATACTTACACGAAAGGTTTATTGTCCGTGGAGTAATCAACGGCCATAAATTGAGGACGCGATTCGGCAGAAACAATGGCTGAGAGATCGATGCTTTTGACAACTTTATTGTCAGCTGTATTGATGGCGACAATTTTTGGAGGACACCGACGAATTGGCTGCTCCAATGTGTTCACAATTCCCACGTCCAATGCCCATAGGATACCCTGATAAAAAAAAAATATAACATGGTTAAAAGCATGAGCAAACAATTATATGACAATATTTTTACTGATAACATTTATAATGCTTTTTAAAATTAACTTTAACAATTCAAATTAGTTAATGGACAGTTAATGGTTTGTTGTTTTGAGATTTCTTTTTGTGAATTTCGTAGTGAAGTTTGTGAAAAATAAATCAGTTGTTTTAATTTTATTCCAGGACATTTGAACTCAATTCAATCTTAGTTAATTCCAGCCAACAAAAATAATGTAGTCTTTTTTATAATACGAGTAGTAGGGGTTAAGATTACCTAAAATCTTGGACTCTAATAATCATGAAATATTTATGGAGGGATTAGATTAGATGTGTGAAGTAAGTCTTTCAAACTTCTTCTTCAGCTTATTATGAGTAAAAAATACTTTGCGATACTTAAAAAAAGAGTCCCTGTAATTGCTCTTGACCGTCTTGTTAAAAAAGGCACAGGATGAGTTTTATCATTGGATTTTGAGTCTACATCGACATGGGATTTTTTCTCCTCTTTGTGGGCTAAATGGTGGCCAGGTCAGATGAGATAATTTATTTCTTAAATCGCTTCATAAATCATTTCAGAGACAGAATCATTTGGCAAAATCTGGTCACCCGAGGAGAAGCTGTTTTATTCAAGTAAACCACAACCAAGATGATATCCTAGATTATAATCAAAAATAGAACATTCCGTAACTAATTGTAAGGGTAATTTTTTTTAATGCACGTGGAAAACATAGTATTACAAGCAAAGAATAATATTTTAAGCCTTATGTAGTCAGGCACATGAATGTTATGCACGCCACACACGATTTAACTCAAACAGCAACTTGGTCAAATCATAATGAAATTAACAAGTTTGTGGCTTTGTCAAATGACCAGTTTGACGGTTGACGAGTTGATTGAAGAAAAATCAAAAATTTGTATTTTGAATTCAGTCTTTTTCTTTTCTCACTCTTAACAATTCAGCGTCGAAACACTTTCCAAAGACAATATTTTTGACATTTGAGGCTTGCTTTCTATTCAGTTAATGTAGTATGAGGCCAGGTATGAATTCAGTTGATAAATTAGTATTCAATCGAATTTAAATGGACTGTTAAAGACTTCGTTCTTAACGTGCTTGTCTGTAAATTTAATTTTTTAATTAATAACCAAGAAAGACAAGAAAGATGTAAACTGATTTCTGAAGTCTCGGATCACGGCACTATTTTTTATTAATATTTTATTTTAAAATATAACATAATTTATTATAGACTTTATTTCATCTTTAAAAAATAATTATGAAAAGTTGAATGTGATTAAAAGACTATATTAATAGATACGCTAAAATCGAGTAAGTTTATTCAAACCATGTGTTATTAAAAAATAAATTAGAATGATAACGAAAGTAAAGTAATTTTCTACATAATTAATTTTAATTCAAATCTTATTTTATTTTTATATGCTCTATTTATTTATATTTTTGCTAAATGCCGAAATAGGCAATCACTAAAAGGTTTGTGCCATAAAGCCTTCTAATGACCACGGGGAGTGAATTCCAAAGGCGAAATTTTTGACCCATAAGTGAGACTCACATCATCTAAACCAGGAATTTCTATTTATAAGAAAAGGTATTGGTCTCAAACTGGAACCCTCGCACATGCAAAAAATTTACTTCGCCTCTGAAGTCATCAATCAGCATTTCGTTTTAACAATATTTTAGGTAGGAAAGTTCCAACAGGCAGCATTGTATATTTTACTGAGCAATGTATCAGCGTTAATTGTCTCAAATTCTTAAATAATTTCAGTTAAGCATCTAGCTGTACACTTTTATAAGGTTCCGTTCCTCAAAAGGAAAAACGGAACCATTATTTTATCACCACTGTCGGTCTGTGTGTCACCACCCTATTTCTCAGACACGCGTAGAAATTTTGACTGCAGTCTCTTTAAGCTGTCATAACTCAGGCTTCTTAATCGACGCAGCCAATTTTATACACGCAAGAGAATCAGAAACTAAATGGTACTGCATACAAATAAAGGTAGAAAAACTCTTTAAGACTCGAATCCCGTGATGAAGGAACTATTTAAATACCTACGGGCTTGTCCGACTCGTTCTTGGCCGGGTTTTTTTTTATCCAAGTTGACAAATATTTGCGGATCCTCTGTAGCCGAATAAAATAGGACCACCCTGAAAGGGTTGGGATAAGCCAATAATTACCCAGTTCGCCAGCGGAAGCTTTCTTAGGTAGAGGTAAGGCATTTATGTGCAACAGGATATAGTCTAGATCAGTTATTGTTCTGAATAAGGGACTCACTTGGATCGCATGATGAGGGGCTTTAAATAAAATAGGATTGATTAATAAAAATAACCGCTTAAAGAGTAAGCTATTCCAAGCTTGTTCAAAATCATCATCAGAAAGGCCGACAGATGACATTTTAAAAACGCATTTTTTTAACGAATTCTATTGAACAAAACTTTAAATTTCTTTTAACTGAATTAAATTGGTTACTTCAGTAACTTTTCCGACAAAAGTGAGTTTCCCTTTCTAATTTGGAATAATATATATAATGGCTTCAATAAAACGGACATAACCGCTTCTCTTTTCATCAACATTACCAAAACGTTCGATACTGTTGATCACATATTCATCTGCATAAACTGGCATAATTGGTTTCGGTCATATTTATCCAACAGTTTTCAAAAAGTCAAGATGAATGGTGAGTTAAGTTCAATAAGCCTCATCACTATAGGTCTTCCTCAAGGTTCTGTGTTGGGCCCCATACTCTTTTTAATATATTTCATCTCACTTCTCTCACTAGAAATATCACAGAGAAGTTACTGCGTTTGCTGACGATCTGGCTTGTGACTTCTCTGCTAATTCAGCTTTGAATCTTGCTGCCGAAATAAACCATGACCTGGAACTCCTAAGTCATTAGTTTCAGATGCACAAAATGTAATAAGTGATAACACGAAAATTATGCTTTTTAGCCATTATGGCAAGGAAGCCGACAATGGACCTTTCCTTTGTACAATATCCATGCTCTGATAAATGTTTTGTATTGATAGCGTTTAAAACTTTAAGTATCTAGGGGATACACTAGACGGGAAGATGAGCTGGCTCGATCATACAAATGCACTTAAGGAGTATCTGTTGAGAGCAACTAGACAATTTTTTATTTTAAAATTATATTGCTCTCTGCATCTTCTTATATATAGTATATATTTACTATGGTCTTGTGCATTCCAAGCTTGAGTATTGCATAATATCCTAGGGTGGTACTCACTAAAACAAACGTTTCCCTCTTCTTTTATCTCAAAAACATGCTATTCGACTAATTTGTAATAAAAATCGATGGTCTGATAGCTTCGTTCTCTTAAGATGCCTTAAAATTTTGCCTGTAAAATATCTATATTGTTATAAAATTTTAAAAATATTTTTTGCCAGACATGGCTATATATCTACCAAATGATCAAAATATCGCTTCAGTCTCTTAGATTTTAATTGTAAAGATATGATTGATTTGCTTTCTGCACTTGGATGGACTACCGGTTGAATTTTTTTTTTTCAAAAATCAATGGTTTATTGAGGAAAAAAAATATAAATTCAATATTCAATGTATTGCCCATCGCTAGCCACACATTTTTTCCATTTTACGGCAGTTCATGGATACCCGTTCTGAAAAATTCGACCGGTTTGGCTGCAATCCACGAATCGATCCATTTTTTGCCATCATCGAAATGACGGAAGTGCTGGTCAGCCAGGCCATGTTGCATCTATCGGAAGAGATAGTAATCGGATGGCGCAATATCTGGGCTATACGGCGGGTGGGGAAGGACATCCCATTTGAGCGTTAAAAGGTAAGTTTTGACGACATTTGCAACATGTGGCCGAGCATTGTCATGTTGTAAAATAACTTTATTGTGTCTTGCGACCGTTTCCGGCCGTTTTTCCTTCAGTGCTCGGCTCAAACGCATCAATTGTCGTCGGTAGACCTCGCCTGTGATTGTTTCATTCGCAACACCCTTCTGGTCCCACCAAATGCACAGCATAACCTTCAGGCCGTGAATACTCTGAACGGCAATCGATGTTGAGGCATGTCCGGAGTATCCATACGTTGCCCGACGTTTTGGATTATCGTAATGTACCTATTTTTCATCACCAGTGACGATTCGATGCAAAAAGACTTCTTTTTGTGGCGTTCAAGCAGCATTTCGGACATGCAAAATCGGCGTTCGACGTCTCGTGGCTCCAATTCATAAAGCACCCAATGTCCTACCTTTTGGATCATTCCCATTGCTTTCAAACGATCGGAAATGGTTTGCTGAGCGACGCCAAGTGATTTTGAAAGCTCTTCTTGCGTTTGTGACGGATCTTGATCGAGCAATGCCTCCAATTCATGGTCTTCAAACTTTTTCACCTGGCCGGGGCGTTCTTTATCTTCGGTGGTGAAATCACCATCTTTGAACCGCTTAAACCACCGCTGAAACATTTTAACGTCTATAGTAAAGCCCGGGTAAGCTTCGGTAAGCAATTGATGCGCTTCGGTTGCTTTTTTCTTTAAATGAAAGAAGCATATTAAAACTTCCCGCAAATGTTGTTTTGATGGCACGAATGTATACGTTTTACGGCTTTACAAAAACTTGTGTGTTTTCACTAATGACCAATAACCTAGACTGAAATAATTAGACAATGACATGAAGTTTCTGATGTGACAGCTGTCATGGTCAAACTTCACCTCAGAGTAATAGATATGAAGTTGTCTGCAATAACGACATTTTTAACCGGTAGTCCTATTATATAAACTCTTTTTATTTTTTATATTTTGTTTTTTTTTTCTTGATGCATTCCTGTAATAACTGCGCACTCACTCATTTATCACACATTTGTTATTAGTTTAATTGTTCTTTAATCTGCTTTCGCATCTAGTTCCTTACTGCAGATACTTTTTCAATTTATTCACAAATATTTTGTTATCTTGTAATTCGTTTTGTGTAGGCTTTATTTAAATATGTATATCTTAAAAGGTTTAAATAAATAAAAGAATTAAAAAATTAATAATTTTGTTTTAATTTTTTAATTTTGGGCGTTAAGAAAATGAGTTGATATCCAAGGATTGATCCGTTTTCGGGATTTTCTGTCTTGGCCCAATTCTGAATTCAACTTTTGTAATAAAACTATTGTTGAGTTGCTCGACAACAGAATTTAGAAATATACTTTATTAAGAAATTATTTCTTTAATACTATATTAAATTTTTAATAATAATTTATTTTTTCTTTTATTTAATAATATGCGAGCCAATTTACTTGTATTTTCGATTACTTACTTTTTTGTTCATTATTTTTATTAACATCTTTATGTAGTAACTTTTTATTAGTATAATGCTTAGTTATTTTCTTCTTTATTTATTTATTTGCTCAAATATTTATTAAATTTAATTTTTTAAATAACCAAGATCTACTTCAAGGAGGCCTCACCAACAAGCGAGTGCAACAGAGTAACATTTAATGTATTCGAAACACAAATATTTGTTCATTAATTGTCAGAAATAAAGATTTCCATCCGCCTACCATCAGAGAAATCAAAATTTCACTTCATAATCCATTCTGTCATGTTTACGACCGTGTTTACACCTAGCCACTCGCAATCGCACATTACCCATCCAATTACAGTCCACCAACGATTAAAATCCCCGCACAAATAGTTGCACTTATTTTAATTCATGCCATAAAGGCAATTGAAGCCGACAGCTGGATTGTTCCTTCGAGTTGTTAAATATTAGTGTCCCACCCCCCGGATGCTCCCACGCAATTATTATTTAAGTGACAGACTTGTGCGCTTTATTCGAAAAACGTTTTTGGCGCCCGATGCATGCGGCTGTGTTTATTTTAGAAATGATCGAATCGGGCTGCATTTTCGAATCACCAAATTGAACGCGTAATTGTTTGACAAGAGTCTCGATTGAGGAATTTTCCGGAAATCTATTCCGCAAAGGCGTACGCGCAAAGGCGTATCGCAAAGTACAAACGCGAGGGCAACCGCCCATTCCATTGAAAGGTTATGTTATGGGCGTTGAGGTCAATATTCAGATAGAGGCATTGTGTAGATCTACGATGTTTTTTCGGGGCAAGAAGCCGGCCACAAAGTCAGTTTCATATATGTATGAAAAAGGATGGAGGAAGAAATTTCTTTGTGGAATTTATTGCTCTCTGGGGGATTAGGCATGGGAAAAACAATTTGTCTGCTGAGCTTTTGGCTAACCAATTAAATAATAAAAGGGATGTACGGGTTAGGGTAAAATATTCAATTAACAAAATACTTGGCTACATCAATTCTATCCACCCGAATGAGTTTTATTTAGGTCCAAGGCAATGATGATGGAGAAATAAAAAAAACAAACCGACAAAGAAGAGTTAAATCTTTTGGGAAAAGTGGCCTCAACATATTAACGGACCATATTCAACCAGGAATGTTTTACTTCTCTTGACGATAAAAATCATGAGATGGAAATGTAGGAAATAAAAAATACGGCCGAAGGATTTGCATACTTTCATTTGAAATTGACGTCAATTAACGTGAACGGTGAAAAGGCTATAAAAGTAAAAGAAGTAGCCGCAGCAGAGTTATAAGTTTCATACTTAATCTTTCGGGTATGAAATTCAATTGAGCTAAAAAAGACAGGGATTGGAATAAACATAAGACACCATTCGATTGAAGTCAATTAAAATTCCTTTGAACAGTGTGGGAATAATGCAGCGCAATAATTTTGACATGGTCTTATGATATCTTGCGTAGGCGAGTCAAAATGATGCAGCTCTGCAACAAATAATGTACCAGACATTGACTTCAAAAGAATGAGATTGGAGTCTTTTGAATTTGCAGTCTGTTTCGAATTCAATAACATCAATCAAAAGTTTAAATTCTTTCATTTAAATTTACTTGCAACCGAAGATTATCATAACTTAAACGAACTTCAGAAACAAAATACATGCATAGTAGAGTTTAAATAACAAATAAAACAAAAAAACAAAAATTATAAAAAAATTAGTTTGGGTGCGAGTAGGCCTGCCCATAACATCAACTTCCCATCTAAAGATAAAAAAAAAATAGGAAAGATTTACAGGATTCACATTTCTGAAACAATTTTCAAAGAACTTCCGAGGAAATTTGGATCAGGAAATAGAGAAAGGGGCACGTCAATGTATGAAATGGCCTCAACTAAATACTGTTTTAGTCTTTTTGGTAGTCTATATAGTTAGTAACTTACTAAGTTTAGTCAATTGGCTAAATAAACATAATATGATGAAACTTTTGGCATTAAAATTGAACAAAAAAAAATTTTGAATGAATTTGTCCAGAAACTTATGAACGGTAGTGTACATATTTATGCATATTTTTTTATCTGATAAGCTAGCTGTAAACTATAAATTTAATTAATTTTGAACTTTTTTTATTGGAAAATAAATAATTGAATATGTGAAAATGTTCCTTTTTTTGACAGTTTTTTCGTCATAAAATTCAAACCAGCCTGTGCAATTTAACCAAAAGCTTTTCAGGTCATCTTTATGCACACACGCTTCCAATTTGGCTTCGATAACTTGATTTGTTCTCGAGTTAGGCTGTACGAAAGAATCCGCACAAACATACGTACACACACACACATCTTTCTAAAAATAATGGAATCCGACTACTGGGACCGCCAAACGTGGAGAAATGTTAAAAATTTTTAATCTCGAAAATCGGACCGATTACAAGAACTTCCTGATGCGAAGTTAATAATAGACCAAGAGGCCAAGTGTTGATGAAGACAATTTTTGAAAATTTTCGTACTACCCCTTCTAGAGGTTGCTGGCAGAGAGTTCCAGAATCGCTTTACTTGTACAAAGAATTGGCGCTCTGAACATAAACACAAGAACTTGGGTTGGACTAACGTACAAATAATCTGGCTGCTTTATTGGTATGACGGAATTTAAGGCACACAAGGACTTGTATTTGAAGAGTGCATCGAAGGAGCACCCGTTTATAAGTTTTGAGAAGTTTGAAATTTGGTCTCGTTTTCGCAGGTTAAATATATAGCGAGCTATGTTGTTGTAGGCAATAATAAGATATAAACTACTTTTGGAATCTGGACACACTAAGGTCTCACAACCGTACAAAAGAGCTGGTATCAGGAGTTTCTTAGCTAAAAAGTGTCTAGTTTTTTAAAGGAATGGAGTGTTGAGTGGCCCATAGAGTACGAAGCTCGCCATAAACCTTTCCGATCGTGATGTTCATATGGGTATCCCATGTAAAAGTACGGGAAAAAACTAGGCAAAGGTTTCTGGCGGCATCAACCCACTCTATAGGCATTCGCGCTAGTTTGACTTCAAGAAACACTGAAACATCCAGTACCCTTGCGGTGTATTATTAGCATTAAGGTTTAGATCATGTGCGGTGGGGCATTCAAATATACTTGCGAGGACAAAGTTAAACAAGCTAACGGTTTCCTCTACCTTTTCGAGAAGACAGCTTAAGTAAAGTTGCACAACGTCTGCGTAGATGTGAATTGAACAATATTTAATAACTAAATGTAATTCGTTCCATGCATATCAAAAAGAATAGAGGTCCAAGGATCGATTCTTGTAGTTCTTCACTTTGGACTTTCAAAAAACTGGAGGATTTTTCTCCAGCGATTGCACATTGTTGTCTACCAATCAAATATGAAGAAATGAACTCCGTTGCTGGAGTTGAAAACTTGAGCTGTGTTCTAAGCTTGTTGCACAAGATCACGTGATTTACTCAAAGGCTTTCGAGAAATCAAGAAGTGTAAGCAGGGTTAAGTGATTTTGATCTAAGGCTTACGTTATAGGACTACCGGTTGAAAATGTCTTTTTTTCAAAAATCAATGCTTTATTGAGGAAAAATAGATATAAATTCAATATTCAAAGTATAGCCCATCGCTAGCCACAAATTTTTCCCACTTTTCTGGCAATTCATGGATACCCGTTCTGAAAAATTCGACCGGTCGAATCGATCCATTTTTTGACATCATCGAAATGACGGAAGTGCTGGTCAGCCAGGCCATGTTGCATCGATCGGAAGAGATAGTAATCGGATGACGTAAGGTCTGGACTATACGGCGGGTGGGGTAGGAAATGTAAATGTTAACAATGTTACTGGTGTACGCAAGCTTGTGAAGAGTGATTTTGAGACTGGTTTTCGGATTTATTTTGAAACGTTTTCATGTGATTCGTTTAAAAAATTGACTCAAGAATTGGAACAAAATTCTACTACCCGCTCGTGACCGCGTCTCGAGCTATAGAGCAGCTTGAAATTGCTGACAATTGTCTCAAATCATTATGATTGAGATGAGAAAATCCACACGAAGTCATAGAGAAACCAACCCATCCTTTCCGTCCTGAGACTGTTTGGTTTGGTTTTAGAGTGACGGCATTATTCGACCAGAAAAAACTTTGCCCTAAATGGAGAGCTCGGTAGCGGCATTATGACTTTGGCTAGATATTAAGAATATGCATCCCTTTGTTCTTCGTAGTCCAACCGATTTGAGAACACAACTGCCATGAGAAAGCCGTTTCGGGTAATATAAACTGTAGGTCAATCCCGAGCCAGAACCGCGCTTCCTAAAAAGCCAGAAATGTTTGTACCTTTTTGTGTCGTGTGACGTTGTATGTCACTCTGTATGTGTTTTTTTTGTGTTTTTGAATGAGATTGTCTTGTGTGTGTGTGTGTGTTATTGATTATATTTTAGTTTTTTAATATTTTTTTTTTACTCGAATTTGTGTATTTTCATGAGGTTCTGTGAATTTTTTATGTGTTCTTTGTTTGTTGTTTTATTCAATTCAATTATTGTATAAGTATGTGTGTGTTTATGTATGTGTGTGTGTGTGTTTGCAAAGTTGAAAGTGTATTTATTTTGTTAAATATAAATTTTATATATATGGTTTTTGTTGTGTTGCATTACTCTACTCTACACCTAGGAAAATGTGTATTAAATTAAATTTTTTTTCTCCGACCCGAGGAATTTTCATGAAACCTCCATAAGTAATTTGTACGGGGATGAATATTTTTAGAGGACCTTAAGAGATACCTGTTGGGGCTAAGGCGGAAACTAAAGATTTATTCAATGCTGTGCATATGGAAAAATATCTTTTTTGACATTTAAAAGGCGATGATGAACAACAAAGTGCTCTCAGGCATCGTTCGTGACCACCGACGCGAGTGAATTGAACCCAAACTCAAATCCAAATGTTTGCCGATGTCGACGGACCTCCTACCGAATTCTTCACAGCAACTTAAGGTAGCCATACATCAAATATATCCGAATAATAGAGCATCGCTTGGAAAGGAGTCCTTTTTAACTGCGATTGCCAATAGATTGTTACTGCCATACTGTGAAAACCTCTGAAACACATATCAATGCTCTGACAATATAACGAACAAATATATGGTTCTAACCAGTGTATAATCATACCTTAAACAGAAACAAGACGAAGTCGTAAAATATTTGAACGAGATAACTCAGTTACACTCTTATAGAAAAATAAGTACTTCAAATCACGCGTTCACTGCAGGTGAAAAAGTTTAAGCCTATGTAGACAACCGACTTCAGTAAAATATGGCGATTTTAGCAAACTCTTCCAATCTAAAAAATACACAGCATCTACAGGTTTTAACAGTCAAAACGCTCGAACCCGAAAATTTTTAGCTACAACTAAACACGTTCGGCTTTTAGTCACAACAAGCTCAAAAAATGGCCTAAAGACAAAACCCGAAATACGCCCAGAAATAAATCCAATGCGGAAGAAAGTGGTGTCCTTCACAACGTTCAAATGAGGACTTAACCATGCTGGACATTCGGTCGGGATGTTGTTGAAAAACGCACGCTGCGATCACAAAACAACAAACAAAAGGCTAGTGTGAGCTGACAAGCTCGAGGACTGAAAAATCGAAGTTTTTGGCACAAATTTTAATTTCTTTTCTTCTGTTGGGGAGGCAGATCTTTGTTGAGAGATTGGAAAACCGAATAAGGTGACCTTCGAGCTACGATAAACAAGGACTAAAGCCCTAAACACACGACAAACTTTGTCAAGCTGAGATGAAGAAATCTTACGCAGCATGTTATGGCCTATTGCAATGCTAAAAAAAACTGGCAAGTATTCAAAAAAAGATAGTTTGGTTTCCAAAATATGTTTAAAAAAAATAACGTTGCCGAATACAAAGGTGTCGAAAAGTCAGTCTACACAATTTGTTCTTAATTTTAAGAATTTAATTCAATACAATTATTATTTTACGAAGAATATTTTTAAGTGTTTTTGATGTAAGATTTTGATTTTCCTTCAATCTCTAAAAAGCGCACTTGAATTTTCGGCTTGGAAAACAAGTGATAGAGGCCTTTTAACGTATTTTGCATTAAGTTCAACTCGCTCAAGAATTGAAGGGAGCTGACCACAGAATACGAAGAATATATGCAGATTGGGTGCATGAATGTTTGCGTTTGAATGGTCAATTTTCACGTAACACTTTCTTCAGCGATGAGGCTCGTATTTCACCCGGTGGATGCACTAACAAATGAATTTGTCATGCTTGGGAAACTAACAGCCGATGGACCATTGCATCTACAAAAAGTAAGTGAACGGTATACAATTTAGTCTCTTTGGGTGCTTCGAAAACCGTCATTCGCCAGAGTGATAGTTGACAGAGTTACAGATCTACAATATCCTGAACTTGAAATTTGATAGAAATTTAAAATATAAATGTGTTTTATTAAATTTTGGATGACCCTGCATATCTGATACAATGATATCCAAAGTATAGGTACTGTGACATATGGAATAGCAAGCTTTACTCGCAAACTGAATATTCGTCTTTGTCGTGACTGCAAATCTAATGACAATCTAAGAGATCCGACTCCAACAAATGAATCTGTTCCGAACTAAGAGGTAATGGGAGATGCACTCTTCGCCAAGCTTCCTTGTGATATCAGGATTTCAACACTACTAAAATACACGCTGTTCATTCAGAGACTAAAAAAAAATCTGTCATTCAAGCTCAGACACTCAAAATTTGAATTTTCAAAAAATCTTTTTTTCACTTTTATCACAATACTCCAAAAGTACGAAAAAAGTACGAATACATAATTCCACTTATATGATAAAAAAAACTACAAAATTTCACTTACATTATGGTCGACAACAATGTCCACGACAGACTGCAGTGCAGCACAATTACCCTCCTCCTGAATGGCCCAGCACGGATAAGGTGCAATCGGAGCCAAGCACTGTCCTCGCTTCAGATTAACCTTGCCCAAGGTAAATGGCACACCTTGTTTGTAACGAGGCAATGCCACATACGCCACATCCTTTGCTATCTGCGTTCGAGTTATTATCACATTTCTTGGCACATATCTGCCAGACTGAACGTAGATATTCTTCGTCGAGACACATGGCCACAGAAGATTATTACCACCAAGCTGAAATGTCAGCTCTGTCATAAGATTTTTCTCACACTTGGAACTCGAATATGTCGACGTACAATGCAGGAGACAGACCAAAGCCACAAGGCCCGCTCGACCGTATATCCGAAGACTGTTGCTCATGCTTCTGAGATAGATTTCTTTTAACACACTCTGGCCCCGAACTTTTGATCAAAACAACTAACCATGCATTTGGTGTGCAATCATTCTTATATGATCTAGCTGTCAGAGCAGCGTCTTGGCCAGAGCAATTGTTATCATCGTCACGACTGTCATCATCATCGTCGTGCCATTTGGAAGTATATTCACAAAACAAATATCTCAAATTCCATGCGCGTTGACCATGTGGGAAGGTCAGGTTTCGTATGAAATCGTTCAACGTTGGGGCGTGTTGTTTTGATGGTTTGGCCATTTCTGTCAAATCAACAGTTTTCGACGGTCTCTGGAGTCAATGGCTGCTCGCATTTCATCGGATTACAAAAATGAGGTAACAGACTTCGATTTGCTGAACCGATTCCCCCAAGATTGCTGAGAAGGAATTTGAAGGCGACTTTTGTTTTTTTTTTTTTTTGGGGAGAATGAGTTCGGTGTTGTTGCATTGCGTTGGTGACCCAGCACCATGGAATGAAAGCAGGACGCGTCCCCTTTTATTTGGTTGGTCTTTTGGTGATGATTGTGGGTCATAACGTTGCAATAGTGTAGCTGAGCCAGGTACTACGAACTGAACGATTGACATTTTTGTGCACGAGAGCTCGGTAAGCATTGCTTGTCGACTGTTCGAGTGTTGCTTGTTTTATTGGTCACTCATATCCGATGTATTCATGGTGAGGCTAATGAGAATTGCTGGACTGATTGGCACCATGTGAACCGGAAGTGAGAGGTTTGGGCTTTTTCTTGCCGGTGATGGATAAAGGGCTTATAAACTTTTTAATGCTTATTAGTTCTTTTTGTATTTGGAGGACGAGGGAGCCTAGCCAGGGGTTTTTTGTCGATAGAATATGGATCTTGGTGTTCAAAGTGCAAACATTTTATGACAATGTTATATGAAGACGAAATATATCCCCATAGTCGACTGGTTGCTTTTCCGATGGTTGATACCTTTGAATTTTACTTCGCAAGTGCGATTGGCTGGTTGGGTGTTTCTGTGAAAACGATTAGATACTAAGCTGGTTGAATGGTGTGCTAAGCTTAAAGAAAGAAAGTCTCTTATGTGTGCGTTTTAGATTGACTCCTCGTCTTGGTACTGAATTTAATATGCTCAATGTAACAACTGAACAAAATTAGCTTGAAAACTGGCGTTTGTAGGAATCCAATCCTCCCTTTGAGTTTATACCTAATGACCAAAAATTAACAGACCCAACACATGTGATAAACATTAATGGAACGACTGAGCCAGTGTGGTGGGTCCACGTGCTCGAAGCATATTGATGGAAGATGTTTTATTGGTTTGAAGTCAGGAAACCATCGAACGAGTTTCGAACATCGAACTTTTAGTTCTGAGGACAGCAGACATCGCTAAAATAGTCGAGAAGCTTTCCGTGATTATCCTGAAAGTCGAATAGAGCAAGACTTTAATTATCCTTATTTAGATTTGGTTTGACGTTGGGTTTGAGTTAGAATTCCACGCTTGGGATACTTACAATAAAGACAACAATAAAAGAAGACAGAGACACAGAAGGTCTCTTTTGAGTGTTCGTCAAGTATATTCCTATACAAAGGAGGCAAATTTCCACCTACAGTTTGTATTTTTGTAGGACATCTCATCCTCGGGATAATAGCTACAGTTTGTTTTGATGCAGCGTAGATACAACAGTGCTTCACGCTTGAAAACCCTGAATCCCAATGGACGACTAGCTTGCAGGTTTGGTCAACAACATCTCCAACATTCTAAGTGAACTACAGTACAAAGATTTATAACTACACTAAAAAGCAACAGAATGTGTAGTAATTCGAAGCTCAGATGAATTTTAACTTCCAATGCTCCATTGCTTGAGTCCGAATATGAGAGTAGAAATTGATATTGACTTATTTGCATTCACTCGATTCACAGTATTTTATTCAGCATAAATTGAAAAAACCTGTTAGTGAAATTCTCAATGATTGAGTCATTACTTTGCACTATTATGGTGATGAAAAGAACTTGAACTTAAGATTTTCATTTTCCCAACATTTCTCAAACGATTTTAAATTTGTTAAATAGAAGGGACCTCAGAAGGTCAGCCTGCCGAAGGGTTCTTACAACAAAAAGCTTGTCCTCCTTACATTAATACGGATGAAAATAAGGTTGTGTCAATGCACTTGTTCGCCTTCGGTGAACTACAGACTATGGTTACTGCCCCCTTTAGTCCTGAAAAAAGTATCACAAGAGACTGTGCCCGACATCATTTAGAAAACTGTCAGAGGTTTCGTCAAAATTTTCAATTTCGGTGGTTGGCTAAATCGACTGTAGGTTTTCAAGCTTAAAACTCCCAACCGCGTTTGTAGATGATTACATTCATATCATTGGCCCTTTTTCCTACCCAAATCCTCAAAGTTTCATGCCTCACTTCAACAAGCCATAAGCAGGTTTTTGTCAGACCTCAGTAATCTCAAAGCTTCCATAAAAATTCCATATAATTTTTACGGGTGTCCTTCAGGCTTTAACACCTCTCCCGTTAAATTAACTTGGCCTTTTGGTTTCTTCACATCGAGTATAAAAAGTATAAAATTTTAGTTTTAATTAATTTAATTGTATCCCGTTTTGAATTAAATACTCACAAAAGAATAAGCTTCAAAGGGACTTATTCCTCCGTAGATCTGATTTCGTAGAATTTTCCACGCTCTTATCACCTTGGAGCGTAATATTTGTCTACCACACAGCTTGAGCAGGTATTAAACAAAACAAAAATAAAAGAAATCCCAAGATAAAAGCCTGAAACGGACTGTGAAAGTTGAAATTAAATGATTTTAACAGTCATAGACAAAAAAGACGTCAATTTACCCGTATACGACTCAGAGAAAAGGGATTTACGAGCTCAAATGGGATTTTAAAATATTAACGCCTTCGCTGTGCAGGTAATGCTGGCTTCGCTTTCATTGCGATTATGGTTTTAAAGAAATGAAGAGGTCCTTTTTGTTTGATGGAAGGCAAATAATTACAAAACTCCCCTGTGGACGGATGTTGACGATGCGATGGCAAATTGAAATGGCATGCTTGCTGAAGGCTTGCCGAGTTGGCTTTGAGTGTTATTCGATTTGAAAGTCTTGAATTATCTAACAGATGGTTCTACCTTGGGATTACGTCAGTTACATGAATATTTAAATCAGGAAAAATAATCAGACCAACTCTATTCGTATGGAAGTGCTAGCGAACCCCTCTTGTTCCATTCCGATACTTGACTTGTTGCCACCTTTGAAGAAACCTTATACTAGAACGTGCTATTCAGTAGAAGCACGATTCCATCACTTGGCCTAAAGGGAATCATAGATAAAGGTGTATCAAGTTTTAGTAAGCATTTGACACATAAACATATATAAGGTGATTTTTGTTTTCATTGGGGAAACAGTGGCGTACACAGATTGGGGGATTTTGGGGCTGGGGCAAATGATAGGTTTTTGTGTAAAGAGTACCATGTCCACATGGAGATTAGTCAGTGCATCCCTGAAATCTAAGTTCCCTAAGACTGCATATGGTTTAAGCTTCATAAGCTAGTAATAAGTAACAAAACAAAGTTTATGCTTTTCAAAAACACGAACATTTCTCGCGAAGATATCGGGTTTTTCAATAAGAGCGCTACAAAAAAATAACAAAAAGGGTTTTGGATATCAATGAAATTCTTTATTCCTGTAAAAGTACGTTCGATGCTATTATGTATGGAACTCGATTTCGTTTGCATGGCCACCACGGGCACGCTTGCAGAATTCCAGATGCTGAACCCAATTTTCGACGGTTTTCAAGCATAAATCGGCCGATACTGCTGCAATTTCACGTTCGATAATCGTCGCTGGCTTGTTAGCATAGACCATAGACTTGCCGTAGCCCCACAGGAAATAGTCTAACGGCGTCAAATAGCACGACCGAGACGGCCAAGTGACTAGACCATTTCGTGATCTCACACGATCTCCAAACTTCGTTTCCAATAAATTGATTGTGACATTCGATGTGTGGCTTGTGGCGCCGTCCTGTTAGAAACACATGTCCTCCAAGTCCATATCATCCAATTGGGGCCAAAAATATTCGCTTATCATTGAACGGTAGCGATCCCCATTCTCAGTAACGTGCTGGTCTTGATCATCACGGAAGAAATACGGCCCAATGGCTCCGCCGGCCCATAAACCACACCAAACTGTAATTTTTTCGGGATGTAATGCGGACTCATGGAGTACGTGTGGATTGCTGCCTGACCAATACCGTATATCTTGTTTATTGACGGAGCCATTCAGCCAGAAATGAGCCTCATCGCTGAAGATGATTTTTCGATGAAAGTCCGAATCATTTTCATGTTGTTGCTTAGCCGAATTCACGAACATACGACGCTTCTGGTGGTCAAGCGGCTTCAGTTCTTGCGTGAATTTAATCTTGTAAGGATGTAGGCCAAGATCTTTTCGCAAAATTCCCCACAACGACGTCACAGAGATGCCCAACGCTTGAGAACGACGTGTGAGAGACACATTTGGGCTTCCTGCAACTGAAGCCTCAGCGGCAGCAATATTCTCGACACTAGGGGCACTTCTTTGTCTCACTGGCACGGGAACATTTTGTACTGTGCCTGTGGATTCAAATTTTTCCATTAGATGCTCAATTGTTGATCTGCTAGGAAGATTATGACGACCATAAATTGGACGTAGCGCTCTTAACGTTGAGGCCACTGACTCCGAACTTCGGTAGTAAATTTTAATAATTTCGACTCGTTGTTGACTCGTATATCTTTCCATCATGAAATGGCAAACTTTACTGAAGAGAAATGTCAAAAGAGCGGCAAGAAATATGGCGTCGTTTGCTGTCGCTCTACTTTTGTAGCGTTCCTTTTGAAAAACCCGTGATAAAGCTCCACTACCACTCTCCCAGTTGTTTAAAACTGCATTTAAATAATGCATGTACCCATAATCAGAATATGCCTGCATACAATTCTCACATAAGCTGTACCTCTGATTCCTTTTTTATTGGAACATGTGGAAACATTTAAATACCTTAGTGTTGTAATGGATACTAAGCCAACTTTGGATGGCCATACTTCCTGTTTAAAGCAGTGTCTTTATATAATAGTAAGGCAACTCGAATATCTAAGAAATTGGTATGTTATGATCTATTCAAATCTAAGCTTGCATATGGAGTGACATGCTGAGGTGGTACATATTTTAACAAGGTCTAATTTTTAACCCATTGGTCTTGCTCTGTTTAAGAGCTTCAAAACTTTACCTATGAGACACAATAATATTTTGAAATAATATTTTCTAAGATCCGGTTATAACGCTGCCAGATAATATGCTAACTACAGCTTACGCGTGAACACCAGAATAGTTTAATTTTTGCCCGAATGTATTAGATGCGAAAGAAATAAATCAACGTTTTTAAGAAATATTAAAATTTGGAAATGAAATTGAAATTGTATTTAATAAAATATAATATAGATAAATATTTGAAATTAACTTTTCTTTTATCTACTAATGCACTTGCATATATATTTTAATATTAAATTCTTATTTTATTTAATTTGTATACCCCCATTATTATTTTTTACTCGATAACCCCAATCAACACACTATTATAATTTTTTAAACTTTGAATTAATGTTGGTTTTGAAATTTGTCTTATAAAAGATGTAAGTACAGATTTTCAATGAAATGAAGTTAAAATATAAATAAATAATTAATATATTTTACTTCTGTAAATCAGTTGGAGCAAATCACGAGTTTGAGCCGAGATCTATGGTTGTCTTAACTCTAATATTCATTTAAAAAAAAAAAAACGTTCCATAGAGTATGGAAGCTTAGGTTAGGTTAGAGAATATGTACTCGCTGTAGATGTTATCTTGCATGGGAGCCTGCAAATTCCACTGTGATTCCCAATAATACACTTTAAAAAAGACTTCTCATCATCTCCTTAAGAGGAATGGCTTAATGGACCAGATGCTAAAGCGGCTGCCTTTTCTTTTGATCAATTGATCGGTTCCAAGATTAAGACTATGATGTTGTTTTCGAATCTGGTCCAGTCGCCATTTTGTGCTAGTATTCTGACAAAGTAGGTGGCTTGTGTTTGCACTTTCGATTTTTTACACGTTCGTGTTGCCAATAGTTTGTGAAAGATGATGTTACTATCTCTGTTGAGAAGGAATACCGTAACAGAATAACGATTAAAATACTGCGAATTTGGCCAATGCAAATAAGTCGATATCAAATTCTCCGTTCCTATTTGGACCCATAGAGCATTCGAAACCATTTTTCCCGGTTTAATGTTCATCCTCTCTGTGTTCTCCGTGATCGTTATAAATAAATATGCATTTAGCCGCCAGGTTCTTTTTACTACTTTGAGAAACAGTGCTTTTTTAAATCCGAAAGAGAACATAAAGAGTGGGCATTTTTCACGATATCTCATTTGTAGTTTCCTCACGCGAGTGATCGTGAGTGAGTGAACAGAAACCATGATGAAGCGTATGGGCCATCCAGGCTCAGCAAACTCAAATGGTAAAGCTATCGCTCCAAGAGTTTGAATTTGAATTTTGATCTGATCAATTTGAGACCGGCTTAAGTTTTAGAAATACTGTATCTCTTACCACATCATTTCCCGAAGATAATTTTATCGGTATCAGAAAAAAATATTAATCATTATTTGCAAAACTCCTTTCGGCATTCTACAGTGTATGTATGTTGGCTCAATTGGGACTTTGATAGTCGTGCTTTTGAGTTTAAGTAAGGTATAACTTGGGCCTGTTTTGGAGGGACTTACTGTCTGTCAGTTTCTACTAGCCGTAGATATAAATTTCATGTGAACAAGTAATCTTCGTTTGCGACTATCTTTTTACCTGTTTTCATGAAAGTTCTCAGGATTTGATTCATATGAAATTCTTAACAGTGTCGTAATTGGAACATGCAGTTGTTCAAGATCTACCTTACCGCCATTTATGTAAGCTCCTTTTTGTAATAGTGTTTTTAGCTGATCCATCCTTTCGATATCTTTTCACCCTGTATATTTTCGACTGGATGACAAAGCCAAACGGTGACAATCGGAATTTGCAAGTTCGTTGGCACTGTCCGACTTAAGCATGGTGTTTTTTCGTCAAAAGCTCAATCTATAGTTGATTGTGGAAGCTTAATGGCAAAATGCGATCGCCGTCTACTGTGTCCTTCACGCCACTCAAATAATGTCGCCGTCCGGTTTTTTGCCATTCATTCGAAACCGGATAGTGTCAGAAAAGCCGTACGCTTTATATTTATGGCGGTTTTATTTGGGCACCATTTCGGTTAAGAAGACAACATTTGATAACCGTAGAGGAAAGTTGGTAGTTTGAGACACAACAGGCACACACAACCCGGATCTTTTTTTTCTGTAAGAATGAATTATTTGATCCTTCAAGAGAATCTTCATCTATCATTTCCGAGGTAAAAATCAACAGCTAGACAGGTTCATCCTCACTTGGCCAGAATCTTCTTCGTAAATTATGAACTGACTCTTTGAGCCACCCTAAATTAAAGGAGATAGAAATTTAAGTATCTCAAAGAATTAAGAGTATAATCGAAATTCTGAGTATCTGTGATTCTCTATCATAGTTCTTTAAAATGCAAATGAATTTCGATATCATTTTCGTGAAAGTCAGAAGCCATTCTCCCCAATTTTTCCGAATCAAAATCAAGGTAGGACTCTCTTTAAGATTAAATAGCTGTGTGCGAAGAGAGGACTCAAACGAGGAAATTGAAATTACTTCTTATTATTACGCTATAAACATGGTCCCCTTATTTGGAAAAGCCTCATTTCTTTGAAGCCATATAAGTGCCACACAGGAAGGATATTCATGGCCTCAAAGAGTAGCCATGGCGTTTGAGTTAAACAGGTTGTTTTACACAATGTACGTAGATAACGTTTATAAAGAACAACAAGTTGGTTGAACACTTGACGTGAGGAGACACCCCGATAATTATTTCCGTGCATGTGATTTTCAACTTTAATTTTAAAGCGCTTCTGGAGAAGTATTTAATGAGAAAATGAACACAGCTCAGCAAAAAGTTTGGAGCAATTTATGTTTTGTCAAGAAATGATTTCATTGTTGTTGTTGGTTAAAACTTCCTAGCGTTCGCGATTTATTGATACTTGAACTTAGGAATTCCTTGCCGACAGGACCGTAAACCCATCTGAAACTTTTTTTTCATTCAAAAGCTCTTAAAATTTATTCTGCTGTCTTGTTTATCGTTAAACCTTCGATTTCATTTAGAAAGACTAAATCACTGACACTATCTTGGTCAGTTTCGATTGGGAAGTCCTGCTCAATATAGATTCATAATAACCTGGGAAATTTGTGTATATTTTAACCCGAAGGAGGGCTTTGGCTGGGAGGCAGCTTTCTTTCCTTTTCTCCCCTTAAGTTTATCTTTTTAGCGCCTTTTTATGGGCGCTCTTCTCTTGCAAATACTCATGATCTTTCAACGCATTTCTTCTCGAGAGTGGTTTGCAGCTTAAGGTCTTAGCTTTTTCCTAAACTAAAGTGCGAAGTTGGGTTATCTTATTGATCCCGCGAAAAGCCTGAAGCTGCGGCAACAAAAACTCACTCAAGTTCTACACAAGACTGTCGTGTCATGTCAATCGACTCCAAACGGGTCCAGAAACTTTATTATGGTCATTGAACCCTTCAAAGGATTGTCAATCTATCATGAGAAGTGTGGCCGTGAAAAAAATGTCTGAAGTTCCTTAACAAATTCACGCCCGGGGGCTCATGCACTTTCAATGGGCCACAGAAAGTTTCAGTATTTCTACATTGGTTCGATGGCGCTACAGTCTGGAATGGACCCATACCTCAACCTGATTCACCATTTGATTTGTGTCGTTGCTTGAACTCACAGTGTCTCCTAGTTAGACGAAGTCCTTGACAACTTTCGAGAATGGTGATGAAGATGAGCATGAGTTTTTTGGCAACAAAAGTATAGGTTTGCATTCTCCATCGTCCATCTCCGTCCTGAAATGGATCAAATAGGTTGTTGACGAGAGGTTTTTAAGTATGACAGAAAAGATAGACTATAGGCGATGTTAAAAAGATTTATTTATTTAAAATTAGCATCGAGGTGGCTGAGATCGAAAAAGACGGAAGGCTAAGTTGTTTAAACCGGAAACTCTTCTTTAGTCGGGGGCTAAATATCTGCTGAAGAGACTACTTATCAACAACGTTGATGTGCGTTGTCAGCGAATAAATGTCGTCTTGCAAATGACAAGTCAGGGGTTAATCACACAGAGCTTGAAGTATTAACTAACTATGAATCAAACAGCTCTATCTCTGAGCTGATGGACTCTAAATACATTTCCATTAATAAACGACCTCTTCAGGAAAGATTTTGTGTCAATACAGTTTTCACGATTTTCTTTTCTCTGTTATTTTTTGTTTTTCGTTTTACCTGCCGCTGTGAAATGCAAATGATTATTTTTAAATAAATGCATAATGCATGAGTAAACAATAAATGGGAGAAATTTCTCAGGAACCTAAACAAAAAAACAATAAACGAAAGCACAAAGAAAATACATCACAAATGGGAAAGCAAAAGAAAAGAGATTCGAAAATGATTCACTCTTGTTTTTATGGTGTTCGAAGAATTTACCAAATTGTGCGTAAAATGGGTACCTTTGATTGAATCGCAATTCACACAAACGTACGCATGAAAATTTGTCAAGTGTGTCAGCAAAAAAGAAAATAATTAACGCACGTTTACCACAAAATAAACAGCAATAAACAAAGAATTTAATGCATGTTAATTTTGCACTTGGATAGCAGAAGATTTTTGATTGAAGTTTCGATTCCAAAGTTTTAAGCATCGTCTCCGTTGCAATTGCATAATGGCCTTAAAGTATGTATTGGATGTCTATTTCGAATCTATATAACCTTGAAATTCAAGATCAGGGCAGAAGCTTCACTTCGAAGCTAAAGCAAAGTTCCCGATTTATTGTCGCTCCAAGCCAAGGATGATTTCCGCTTATCGAGACATCACACGCAGTTCCGCAGATTGTCACCGTTTCAGCATTGAAGTATGAATCCGCGATTTGACAGATGTTCAAAAACCGCTCCAGCAATTTTGGTGGCTGCCTTAAATCTCTAAAAAAAAATAAATTGGCAATCGAAATCTTCTTGCTCTACAAGTCATCAGATATGGACGGTATTCTTCTAGCCGTTCTATAACAAGCAATAGGCTTTTGAAACCACACCTGATTTACAAAGAGTGGCATTGAGTAAGAGATATACTACTGTGCCCAAAAAATAAGGTGACATTGTATTTATTTAGAAAATTCTTTATTTATTCTTCCAAATCAATTTCATCCCCTTCAAAGTAATCCCCTCCCGATGCAATGCACTTATGCCAACGGATTTTCCGTTCTTTGAAACACTGGTTGTAGTCACTTTCCGGGATGGCCTTCAGTTCCGTCTTCGCTGCGGCTTGAATCTCCTCTATCGTATCAAAACGGTGTCCCCGGAGCGGTCTTTTGAGCTTGTTGAACAGCTAGAAATCGCACGGCGCCAGATTAGGTGAATACGGTGGTTGCGGAACGATATGGGTTGAGTTTTTGGCAAAATGATCACGAATTACGAGTGCGAATAGCGAATAGCGTTACGCAAACGACGCATAACGTTCAAATAATATTCCTTGTTGACTGTTTGGCCGGTTGGAGGGAATTCATAAAGCACAACACCACGATAATCGAAGAAAACAGTCAACATGACCTTGATTTTTGAGCGACTTTGGCGCGGTTTTTTTGGTCTCGGCTCTCCTTTGGCACTATATTCGCTCGATTGATCGGTTGTTTCGGGTTCGTAAGCATAGATCCAAGTCTCATCGCCAGTTATAATGCGTTTCATGACATCCTGGTAGTCGGAAAGCATTGTTTCACACACTTCAACGCGACGCCTTTTTTCCAAAAAATTCAATGTTTTCGGTACCAGTCGAGATTTGACGCGCTTGAGGCCCAAAGCATCCATCAAAATGGTATTGACTGAGCCTTTCGTTAAGCCAACTTCATCAGCAAGGTCTCTAATCGTTAATCGATGGTTTTTCAACACCAAATCTTTGATTTGTTGGACGTGAGCTTCATCGGTTGAGGTTGATGGTCGCCCAGAACGCTCTTCGTCTTCGACACGTTCACGGCCGGCTTGGAAATCACTATACCACTTGTAAACATTTTTTTTAGACATAGCCTCATCATCAAAGGCTTTCTGCACCATCCTCAACGTATCCGCAGCAGAAAATTGATTCCGCAAACAAAATTTAATGCAAATTCTTTGCTCAATAAATTTCGACATCGCAAAAAACGAAAAACTCACTTTTAGCAGCTCACAAAACGACGCGTATCTCAAACACTATGAATATATTTTGACATGAAATTTCACATAGATGTCACTGACAGTACTACCAACCTAAAAAGAAAGAAAAATTTCCAAATCGTTCGACGCGCCCAGTTTTAATTCATATGTCACCTTATTTTTTGGACACAGTAGTACATAAGAGAAGTGGTAGCGGGCGTAGGTGCACCTTAAGGGTACGCTATCCAATACAGCACTGAACAATGATACATCGGCAAAAATGGTGGCCTTCAAATAAAAAGCCAACAAGTGTCGAGTCACCAAAACGACTCGAAAACACATCTTTCAAAATATCCATTTTTGAACGTCTACTTGAAAATTAAGTGGCATGTTGGAGCATTCTGGCGTGTCTTCTGTCACCACCTGCTGTTTCTTGAAATAGCGTTTCATCAAAAACTGAGTGGCTAACTGAGTCCGTTCGTTTCACAAATGCCAAAATCAGACTGACAGTTGCCAGGAATTGTAAAAGTTATAGCATCTTCCGATAGGGTGGAAAATTTTGAGTCACTTTGTTATTCAAAGAAATGTTTTAAACTAATCCAATTGTTAATAGTTTTTTTTTAATTGCAGAATAATTCGCCGTTGAATATACAAAGCAATAAATTAAATTAATCTTAGTTCTTTATTTCCTTCTATTGCAAGGCTTGACACTTACTTCATTGATAAAAAAAAAACAGGGAATATCTTGATGATAATCTAGTGGTTAGATCAAATGGAGAGTGCGTTCAACATAATTGGCAATCATAAGCTCTGCAGCCATCATATTGACGGAGATGGTTTACTTAAATCCCTGCAGCTCAACCCATTGCTCGGTATCTTGGAAAATGTTCTATAATTTCAGCCTTGCTAAATTTTTTGTACAGGAGTTTGTACCTTTTTTTGCACTAAAAGTTGGCATCAGAAAATATAAGGCTATCCGCACTTTCAACTTTCTACCATCAATAAATGACTTTCGGCATTATTTCCATTCGGAGAAACTTTAAATTACAAACTTTCATCTTCATCTCCAGGACAACTTTTGTAGGAAGCATAGTTCCGATGGGACAGTGACCTGTGATTATTTTTCTTAAACAATTAAAAAAGCTGTTTGCTTGAGCTCAAGCTGAAGTGCACGTGAATGAAGTAGCTGTGGAATATCATTGTGCACTGGCCATATTTTCACCAAATGAACTTACACCGACCATGGAGAGTTTGAGCCTCAGCTAAACCTTCTTTCCGTCCTACAAGATCGCGCCCACGCTTCTTAAGCTTGTCAAACTTCATGGCTTTCGCGATAATTTTATCTTCGAACAAGATGTTCGGTCGTTCGTTTTTCCAGCCAAAAAAAATCTGATCGTGGTTGTTTGGATAAACCAAGCAACGATTGCCTACACGGAGTCTTCGTTGGATCACCAAGTTATTGGTTGTAGAGTCAACAAATGCCTTGAGACAGGTGAACTTCTATACTGTGTCAATGTTGTATCAGTGCGATTTTGTCCCAGCTAGTGTCCAACGGATCAATTTTTTGTCGGCAGCGATCTTTGTCCTACCTTCTGGTATTGCGTCTTTTATGGCGATTTTACTTTCCGCGTTTCGACAATTGCCATACATAATGAAATAAAAAAAGACTCGTTTAACCTTAACTCTTGCATCTTTCTCAACTTCATAGACTTGCGTTTGAAAAACTATTCATGTGCCTCGTAGTCTGAAGTCCTCAGATCGAATATTTTTCCTTCTCTCCTGAAATTCTCTTTTGAATTTACTTATCAATGGCAGTTTTAAGTTAAGGTGATTCCCAGGTAATCAGCCACAGCCAAGTAGTTGATAAAATTCCCTCAGCGCCGAACTTGTCCAATGTCTTATGCACTTTTCTGTTGGGATTTAAGTCATAACTCCTCATTATCCATGATCAGAAATTTCGAGGACATTAGACATGGTTTCGATAAAAGATTTCTGGTTCCAATCTACTCGCTAGATTTCACAAAACACTTTAATAAGTTCAAACAAGACGTTAGGACACATTCTAGAGAATTTAATTAAAAAAAAATTTGTTTTCTGTTTTATATTCATTTGCGATGGTGTACCTCACGGATCAATTTTGGGAACAATTTTGTTTTGTATTAATATGTTTCTGTCTACTTGTATGCTGCTGATACATGATTAGATTTACCGCATAAAAATCGGCTAGTTGATTACTTAAATTCCCAATTAATAACTATTTTCTAATAAATCGCTTGCCCTAAATCTTGATCTTCCAACATATGGCTTGCGGTGATTTTAACATTAGACTAACATGACCATTGACAGAATTTATGATAACCCTCGTAAATTATGGATATCTGCATCTCTTACTCCATGTAACACCCGAATATAAATTATTAGAACACTCGGTGCAACAATTCACAATATGCTGCAGTAGTTTGCTCTTAACTTGCCTAAGATGCCATGCATTTCCGGGGAACGTGCACATCTCTGCCTATTCAGAAAATGTGGTTTGGGCTCTTTGTGTGGGGATTATTTAATTTAATAAACCGGTGTACTCGGACAATGAATTGCAATTTTTCCAAATTTAGCAGGACTCTCCATCTTGCGTCGCTTCCGTACAGATTTCTGGAGTTGTGCATTTACCATATCATAAGGCTGTGGAGTTCGTTGAAGGTTCACATCAGAGTAAATTGTATGACTATAAGCTTTAGCACTGCAGTGCTTCATAATTTTCTAAAACTTATCCTTCCTTCGTTTCATTCATTCCTTCGTTTTAATTCATGTGTTTGGCATCAGCAATTAAGGGTTTGGTTTTTTTAGCACCTCATTTTCAATTGGATCAGTAAATAGGTCACAGGCTCGAGTTCTAGAATAAGGCTTGAACTCTAATCTAGTTTTCAAAGCTGATGCAGTCACGGCGCTATTAGTTTATCGAATTGTCATAATAGAATTCCAAGTTTGCATCAGCAAAGTGATGGTTTTTGTAAATGACCTATCATTGGGTCTTTTGTGAAAGCATAACACTGACATTAAAATGATGATGGAATCTTCCAAAACACATAAAATTTCACTTGCAACTCAATCATCTCATGGTGAATAAATTACTGCGAATTGAGCGAATGCAAATAAACCAGTATTAATTTTTTCGTTCCGTGTTCGGACTCACCCATGGAGCAAACGCAATGCTCTTATCTGTAAATGTAATCTTACATTTCTTCTGTTTTACTTCTGTTTGCTCTGAATAGATGCATTATAAGGGTAGTCATGATCCCTTGTGAGCATCCAAATTATTTAAAAAAAAAACATATTTGTATCAATTTATCGTACATATTCATCGAAGTGTAAAGTCTCCTCAAGCTAAGCAAATTACGACGCGCCCATGGCAGTGTTCAAGGTTATCCTTTTTTTGCGAAAACACATTGAACACAGTGTTAATTAGTTGCGCCGTAAAAAAAAAGGATTCTTAATTATCATCCTAGACGTACTCGCAATCCTCAGCTTCAAGGCAAATATCTAAATTTGGGCTTAATTGCATTTAATTAACTTGCCACGAGCCTGGCGACAAACAATCGAAACACGACTCCAAAATCAAGGAAGCAACCATTAAATTCATCAAAAAATACAAAGGACGAACCCCGAAATCTTCCAAATTGCCTCAAAATGACTCGTCTGAGGCCAGGCATTCATTTTCCATAAGCATTATCGCCACATGATAGCATAATTAAAGTCCCCCCTCCAAGTGTACTATACTTAATTAGTCTTATCAAACAGATAGTTTTATGGCGGCTATATCCAAAACCCCCCACTGAGTATGCCAACCCAAAGGAGACCATTAAAGTGCGTACAATCGTTCCAATTCTAAAATAAGGCAAACCTCCTTTTGTGGGTCTGCCCCAGATTCAAGCTACCAGTGGCTTCGATAGAGTAATAAATAACTACCGGGCAAACTGCTTGAAGGTCACTCGAAACAAACAACAATAATAAAAAAAAAGACGCAGGACTTGCAGGACTTCCTATCGTCAAATCATCACCGATTGAAGTCAGAAGTCAGGGAGACGATGAAGATGATGAAGACGCACGACTCTGAGGACGGCGACGACAGCAAGCAGGGTTGTCTTCGTCTCGCAATCAATCGAAAATTAAATTAAATGAAAACAAATCGCAATTGTCCAATGCCGCTTCAGGGTACTTTAATGGCCTCAATTGCCGGAAAGGAGCGTCAAAGGACTCCTATTCAAAACGAGGGAAAAAGGAGATTGTCGTTTTGGGTTTACTTGTTGTGGTGTCCTTTGCTCAGTGTTTTCTGGGGGGGGACATTTTTCGCAAGACAGAAACACAATCCGATATTTATGTGTATGAGGATGGCATGGCCCCCAATGGGAGTCCCAATTTGGTGTTGATTGATGAGCTCTGGTAAAGGTTGCAGGACATAGTTCCTGGTGATGTTTGTTGCTGTTGTCGTTTACGGTTGAGGGATTACTTTTGGTGCTGGGGTTCCTTATGTTAATAGGATGATTGCTTGCGCTTGATGTGAGTGGGATGTACTTAAAGGTTGAAACACAGTACAGCAGAGCGGCTGTTGATTGGAACATATTGTCAAACAGGATTGCTGTGAATCAGTGGTAATAGGGTTGCGCATGAAATTATTATTAAAGAATTCCACAACGGAAACAAATTGTCGTAAGGGAATTATAGAAATACTTTGTGACGTCATTAAATCGGAAACCAAAAATATTTCATTGAAAAAGTGGAAACGGTTATTCCCGTTGGGAAATTATTGTGAAGAGTAAAATATTTCAAATTTGTATGTGACTCCAAGTTTTGAGTTCCCTCTGTTGTTTAAAGAACGGACTTATTTTAACCTTCGAGCCACAATCGACAGAAACCCTGAAGACTTAAACAAGAACAGCTTCAAACAACTCATGTATAACTCTACTATAAAGTGAACACTAAGGTCCATCTTACCATCCTGGCAAAAACCCGGCAGGATAAGGGACTGAAATGATAGTAAGCACACTTTCAATTCGGCGCCAGGAAACATAAGCATGAGGAAGGAAACCAATGTTTGCGCTCCACAAGATGGAGCAATCCCATTGGATCAACGTCGTTGTTGGTTTTTTGGTGCTAAATAGATATATACCTGCTGTCTTAGTACCTTAGGGTCATCCTGCACTCTAAACTAATCGGATAAACAACATCACTGATCAAGTTGCATGCATAAATTTCAGCTTGGGTCAGATTTTTAATGTGGTCCATTGGATAGACACTTAAGTTGCCCAACCCATTAAAACTTACGATTCGAATGCCTGGTGGATTGTATTTGTGAAGAGAGGTTCCCGGATCAATGAGATCGACAACCCTTTGAGTATATAATCAATGCTGAATTCTAACACGGATCGATAGATCTAGAAAGTAAGGATGGTAATCACGTTAAAATCTCGAGGGCTATGGGTAGACAACATTCCTTTTCACAAATTTGTTCGTGAAGAAATACATTAATTAAATTGAACTGATGGAACTGCTGACAGTTGTGGGCGCAACATTACGAATTTAATTGTCGCTGCATGAGGATCCAAAAAAGATATATCCTGAATCTTCTGCAAATGGTAAAATGTTTATGGGCAGTCAAATCCCTCCAAGTATTTAATATCAATTTAATTCATCTGGCGTGGTTTGCTCATGGAGTACATCGACTAGCTGAAGAAATAGGAACCACGTTTGATAGTGTTAACAAACTGGTTTCGTCAACAAAGAAATTTATCTTGATGGGAACTTATTTTGACACCAGTTGATTTATTTTCTCATTTATTTATTTATTAATTAAATAATTCATCCATTTATTTACTTATTTATTAATTTATTTATATGGTTATTTATTTATTGACTTATTTACTTATTTATTTTGTTTGTTAATTCTTTTATTCGTTATTGATATATTAAGTGGTTTATTTGTAAATGTATTCTTATTCGTTTATACAAACGGCAATTTTTATATTTTAAATCACAAATTTTCTATTAATCTATTTCTTAAAGACACTTGCTCGGATTAAGGCCTGTAAAGAAAAAATACCAAATGTACCTTTACCTCCCGAACCAGTGGTAACTCGATGAGCTACATGGAAAGAATCAGAGTGCAGAGGCTATATTAGTTTTCAGTCTTAGGAAGCATATAAAGATTCTAGTATTTTAACATAGCATGGATTAACACTCATTTTTACCATTTTTACCACTTTCCTCCTGCGAATATTAGAAAGCTTGAAACTCAAAGACAGGCGTCGACTGAATAAATTCTGATTATGAATAAAATCGGTCAAGTGAACCCCGCATTACCAGATGTGCTTAAAGAAAAGTTAAAAAACATTTGGAGCTATGAAACTATGTTCAAAAATTTTAGTTTTTTTAATGGGGCGGGTGAACTTTTTCCAGAAACAAAAAGTGCTTACACAGCATCAAATTTCAAAAAGTGCCCACTTATGTCAATGGATGTGGAACGGTCTTTTTCCTCTTTCAAAAACTGAAAAATATTTTGAGAGTTCGAATTTAAGTACCCGAAAATTTGGAACAGTGCATGATTGTTAACATCCACAAGGGAAAAAAGTGTTAAATAATTGTCAATTTAATGTCGATAACTTGCTTATTGTATTTGATTTTGAAATTATAAAACCATAGCCTTCCATTTTAATATTATTAAATGTTACATATTTTGAAACTTTTCATGAATATTTGAAACATTTCTTATGCATATTATAGTCTTCTTAAATTGCAAACAATCGGGTCTCTTTCGATGACTCTATTTTGCCCAAAAGACATAAGAACAATGAGAAAACTAACCAACCAATAGGCCCACCATACTCCATGTTCAATCACCAGCCAGCAATCCCTACAGCGAAATCTATATTGCAATAAAAGGCAGCCTTAAAGTATAGTCAACTATTGACAGAAAAAGATATAATTATTTCGTCAATCTAAGTGGAAAAGGTATCCGACTCGTCTGAGGCACAAATACTGGTCACTTTTCTGGCATCCATATGGAATTATAACCCCGAAACGGCCTTTGCAGAAGCTACATAGATGAAGTCATAATTCACAGTAACTTCTTCTGCGAGGTGAATGAGTTGTGCATCACATAACTTAAGCAATATCTACAATTCATTTAAATATTTCTTAATGGGTTTACGATAAGCCGAGGGAACAATCTTCTCAGATTTCTACCATGGTAAATTTCTGTATGGGCACAATGGACTAACTGTGATTTATGTTAGTCAAAAACCCAACCAAGTTCAAAAAATTCCTACAATTCAATCTATTCGCTTTCTGATCATGTCCATCCGTAGGGTATCTGAAACGCCGTGATAGCGTTTATATTATTTATTCGTATATAACGGTCGTTTTTGAGGCGACAAAAATTTTATTTCCTTAGCTCACTAACTACAAGTCCACAGCAACCAATCAACAACTCCCGAACTTAAGTTTCGTTTGCTGCGAATAAGACCGAAAAAATTACAATTGACTTTTTTGCATTCGTTCGATTCACAGTATTCAATTCGCCTTAAACTTAATTTGTAACAAGTATAATTTTTTCTGCTTTGGAAAATTTCGACGCGAACTTGTAAATCCGACATGACCAGCCCATTAAACAATTGAAAGAGAATAGAAACCCATTCAGGTAGATTAAGTCAGACGTTTGCTACCGCCTATGGTGACTGGACCAGATTCAAAATCTTGAACTCGAATCTGTGACCTATTTTATGATCCAAACTGATCGTTTCGCGCTTTACCAACTGAAACGGACAGTTAACTATAAGTCAAATTTTAGATGACTAACTAAAAAATAATAAAAGATGGTAGTATAAGTGCTACCGTCAACGACAGATAGGTTAACAGAATGTGTTCCTCGTAAACTGAATTACCTCTTTTTGCAATACAACTTCAAACTCCAAACTACCTTAAAAATGAAAATAGAATGGACCTTAAGAACCGGCCTACTTCGAGTCGGACTAGCGCAACGAAGGTTCCGTATAAACTTGAAGTTTATCGGCGATTTTTTTTTGTGATGTATAAGTACATTTTCGGATTTCTTTTTGGCCAATTTTTATGATTCTTAGTCAACGGAAGTACCCTATACTCGTTGGTCAAAACAAGCGGTATTAATAGCCATACTTTTTGACTGCTTCAATTAAGAGGGTTGATTTCTTTTACATCTTTAAGGAGTCGCAGTCATGAGTTTTCAGTTTAAATTTCAATTTGATACCTCCACGCGTGACTGAGAAACACGGTCATAACAGATAGACAGACGGACAACGAAATTATCGTTCGCTTTTCCTATTGAGGTACGGAACATTAAAAGTTTTTGAATACTTTTTAATCTAAAGAAGTACGTTGAAAAATTGTTTACAAAAATTAATAAACGTCCATTAAAGATTACCAATTTTTTAGATAATATTAAAAGATTTTGTAAACAAACGATTCATTTTTTAGATCTTCAAATAAACAAATAAAACGCAACTATTTGCTTGTGGAAGATAGATCGATGAGCGATAATGAGGATTCCATAAATGCTTCTCTTCCGTTTTTTAAGCGAAGTATACTTTCAAAGAAAATGTCTGCAGTCATTTTGAGACCATAGCTCACCGCACATAAGCATAGCGTAGCGTCACAAAACCTGACAATCAGCAGATTTAATGCGACCAATTCCAAGAAATGACGCAGCAAACGTAGAACTAGAGCATTCCTCAACCCGGCTGTTCCGCAGCCCGTTTACGTGACACCCACTTCTTCGACCGGAAATGAAAATTACGGATACAAAAACAAAAACAAAAAAAAACTAAGCCAATCAATGAAATGGTTAGACTGGCTACTTTTTCAAACTAGCCTTCGTTTGTTGGTGCGGTAATAGAGACATTCAAACGTGGTAAATCTCTTTTCTGTTTGCTTTTAGAGAACTAATTTAAAAATATGTCATACGACGCCATAGTAAAAGTGTTTTCCGAGAATCAATAGCAAGAGCGAGAGAAAATCTCAACCTTCGCTGGAACATGAATTAAAACAATGCAAGCTTTAAGAACAAAGCAATGATTCATT
This sequence comes from Orthonevra nobilis, assembly GCA_963555765.1. NCBI lineage: Eukaryota > Metazoa > Arthropoda > Insecta > Diptera > Syrphidae > Orthonevra > Orthonevra nobilis. The sequence continues at coordinate 130,329,075 of OY743225.1, forward strand.
GCGACATGGCACACCTCGCTGAAGGTTACCATCGCCGCTGGCCTTGATAATGAATTCGAAAAGTTTATTTTTTCTAAATATGCAGTGTCACCAGTGTTATAAATGCTGCAGCGAACGCAATACATTTGACCAGTACAAGTGAGACCATTACAAAACCATCACCTATCGATCGGAACTAAGGTGTATTGAAGCATCCCATCCATACGCACACATACGTGAAATGTGGGTGAAGCTGGGAGTCCCCATTTTGCTAGCGGCGGCAGTATCCAGCCATCCGCACAATCCAACGCCATATGGTACCCTGCCAACTGACGGCCTCTTTCCACTTCAGCCCAGTATCCAATGGACCGGTGGCCAATTCGATTTTCCCTGCCCGTCGACCAAGTCTCTGTTCAAGAGTTCCGGCAAATTCATTGGCAAAAACATCATCGCAACGAGGGCACAAATTGTTAAGGACAATGTTTTTCTGGCATTGCCACGCTACCGACAAGGTGTACCCGCAACTCTCGTGAAAACTGTCATCAAGCCCGGTACCTGTGTGACGACATTGACTCCCTTCCCATGCTGGAACATGCAGGAGGAGGGCAATTGCAAGGCACTGCAATCTGTTGTTGATTTGGTCGTCGATCCGAATGAAATTCTTTGGGTCCTGGACACCGGCATAGTCAATACTCTGGAGACACCAATTCGACGGTGTCCACCCAAAGTGGTGGCAATGAGCCTCAAGACTGGCAAAGTACTCAAATCAATTCCACTGGATGGGCTTACGGCGCCAAATTCTCGGCTGCAATATCTGGCTGTTGATTACAGCAGTGACGGCGGTTGCTACGTGTACGTGAGTGATGCTGCCAATCGAGCCATCATTGTCTACAACATCCAGCATGACCGCGGTTTTCGAGTCGTCTTGCCCAAGGCCGTTGCTCAAGGCTGTCGCGCACGTGATGTCCTGTACATTGCCCTCGTTCGCCAGGACTGTGGCTCCACGGTGCTCTTCTTTACTTACCTCAGTACGAAGAAAATGTTTGCAATCAAAACTGATTACCTGCGAACGGGATGTGCCGATGGAAGAATCATGGGTAAGAGTCCTGCTTCATATTTAATGTAAATTCATTTTAAATTGCGGTGATTTTTTGATAGATATCGGACCAAAACCAGCGCGAATGGTAATTATCGGTACCGACAATGGATCGGCGATATTCTTCCGTCACGAAGGCGAATCGGAAGTCTATCGCTGGGATACGAAAACCCCATTCATAGAGACCAACTTTAAGGCGGTCTATCGGTGTCCCACTTGTCAGTTGGCCACACATGCCATTCCCGATTATAAGCGCAACACCATGCGTGTCCTGCAAAGTAATTTCCCTGATTACATGCAAAACACAATGGGCTGTGGCGCCACCCAGCAGCTGTCCATCATGCAAGGATGTTGGTAAAACATGGAACCCGTGCGTTTCCTCTAACACATTTTTTTTGTATTATTCATCGATTTTATTAATTTACATAAATTTACACTTAATTGTTGTAATTAGTTTTTAATGCAAGTGTAGAGTAGGCCTTAGAGTAAAACGACAACAACAAATTCAACCACCAAGTCAGCAGTGCATGTCTCCTGTGCATTATTGTGATATAATCCTAGACTAGACAGCAGGGCAGTAATTTAAGACTTAAATTTTTTTTGTTCTTTTTAAGTCGGTCAAAGTTCTGCGACTCTGTATAAAAATGTTTATAATAAAAATTTAATTAAAATAAAATTAAAAAAAACTTAATTGCTTGGTTTTAGTAAAGGCAAATCTTTTACTGGGCGTACAGTCCTTTCAGGTGATAAAATATGATGTGATGATGATGAACTGTTGATGAAAAGTCAACAGAAGTCATATCAAAACTTTTCAACAACTAGCCGCAGGACTTCCAGTTCCAGCTTCAGTTTTTTTTTTAACCTGGTGGCGTGGTTTCAAAGACTCACTTGGGTGGAGCCGGTGAAGTCGACGGATTTTCACCCTCCTCGCAGTTAGGGCCAAACATCCGACGAAGGATTTGTCTTTCGATGGATCCCAATATTTGCTTTCTTGATTTGCTTATCGTCCAGCTCCACAAAGCAGGACTGACAAAATCAGTGTTGTGCAGTGCAGTATTTTTGGATAATTTGGATCCAAATGTTTTGACTGACCGAAGAAGCAAAGATTCCATAGGTTTATTCTTTTTCGGATCTCCACTGTGGTGTCGTCTTTAGAGGATACATTATTTCCAAGGTAGATGCCCTCCTTTCCTGTCTCAAAGTTGTTGCTGTAAATTGTTATGTTTTGGCCGAGATGATGTTCAACGGATCTATTTCTGGTTGAAAGTATATATTTTGTTGTATCCAAAATGATTCTGAGACCAACCCGTTTTGCCTGTTATTCAATCGCCGTGAATACTTCAACTATGGCACGCTGTGAACAAGCGACAAAGTCGATATCGTTGGCGTATCCCAGGAGCTGGGTTTGACTAGAAAAAGATAGCACCTTTCGTGAGGACACTAGTCCTTCGTTTTATTTGTTCCAAGACAAGATTGAAGAAGTCACATGACAGTGCATCTCCTTGCCAAAATCCTGTGCATGTTTGGAATAGTTCGGAGGTTTTGCGTCCAAATTGCACAGTTTTCTGTCTATCATTTTTCCGCGCCGGAAGCTACTTTTCTTAAATGTTTGTCGAAAACCTTCGAAGCCGTGGAGGAAGGATAACGAAATTTGAAACAAGAAAAAATCGAATGTTGATATTGTTCAAAATATAAGAAAACGATTAAATTCCCTTAGACTTGGCTTATTTACTTAATGATTTTTTTGCTTATATTTGAAATTCAAAAGATGCTGCAAAACAAAACAATTGCCCTTGTGGACGTGATGACAATAAAATCAAGCCAGAAATTTTTCAATCTATGAGTTTTTTCTTTGACAATTTAACGTGGCTTGAAAAACATTAAAATTATTTTGAGTTAGAAAATAAAATATAATTTATTTTTGATATTTTATATTATAAATTAAGTATAATGATGCAAAAATGATTTTGTTCCTAGACTTCGAATCGGTATACAAAATACTGATCCCAGATAGGGATGACTGGTCGAAATATATAGTCAGAAGATCTCCCAATCTGGAAGTTTACTCCAACGGTTCCAAAACGAACGAAGGCACCGGACACGGAGTATCTGCAATCTCGCCGGAAATCTCCTCTCTGTCCCTTCGATTACCCAACCACTGCAGTGTATTCCAGGCAGACGTTAAGCTATCCAAGAGGCTGCCCGCTTACTGTCAATAAATCCTATCGTCATATACATAGACAGCCAGGTGGACATCAAGGCTCTGGACACACCATCAATTAAATCCAAGATGGTTTAACTTTGCCGCCTATCTCTCAGGGAGATAGTGGTCAGATTTAACCTTACCCCATGCTGGGTCCCTGGGCATAGTGGTATTCCAGGCAATGAAAGAGCCGAAGAGCTATCTAGAATAGGGGTGAGCTTGCCACTGGAAATAAATCAGGAGACCCCTTACCCCTCAATTCAAGCAATAAACAGTAATACAGATTCCATCGATATCACCAATCGGAGATGGGTGGAACTAGACACCTGTAGGACTTAAAGGCAAATTTGGGCAATCAACTAACCATTCTCACGAACTTTCTGCACATGTTTGATTCAAAAAGAAACCACCTCAGGTCCCAGGTTTGAATCCAAGCTTAAAAATCTTGCTTATCTAGTTTTCGAATCCGGTTTAGTCACTTTTTTCCCTATGGATCAAATCAATGGAGTGGTTGACCAGCAACGGAAGTCTGACACTGATAGAAGAAAAACAACACATTAGTATAGCACTGTAGCATCTCAACATATTTCGAATAAAATACTGTGAACTAAATTAATGCAAATAAATAGGTGATAACTTAGTTTCAAACCACTACACAATAGTTCAGTTCTTCTCCTAATCCACCTGCTCGCTCTGTACAAACGAAAATACAAGGATTGTCACAACACTTGAAAGCGAGTATTCCATCGAATTATCGTAGCTCGATTGCGTCAGAGGCAATACTAACTACAAGAATAGCATGCCTCCTTCGCAGGGTGATGTGTCTTTTTATCAAACTGTTTGAACCCAACCTACATTTAATGTTTGATCACAATTCCTGGGATTATCTTCTTTTCAATCAAAACAGAGGCATTTTTGTACTCAGTTTCCTGGTCGTTCGTTAATTAATCGAATTAACGCGAATCGTTCCCATTACCCGCTCGCCCTCGACCCATTCGTATCTTAGCTAATGTTAATTAAAGATTATGTTCCGGAACACTCTTTTATTTCGATGTCTTATCAGGTCGATATAAAAAACCCCATCGACGCAATTTTTTTTTCATACTACATCGATATAATCACTCATGACGATGTTCTCAAGCGTTTACTTAACCCTTGCAATAAGTTTGGTACGTTCATTTCTTTTGGGAATTATTTTTCCTCAGTTGAATATCCTTGTCAATTACAGGTGCTTTGTGGAAATGCATGTTCAAACGACGAGTTTGATGCATACTGCTCGAAACTCGGAAAGAAGGAATTAGCTTGTTTTACTGCCAAAGATCTGGGATATTGCTTGAAAAATGACGACGATTCGTGGTCGGGAATATCGATCACTCAGTGTGCTGATTCCTTCGACTGCAATGCTGTTCTAGGAGGCTGCATTTTCAATAGTACTGACTTGAATATAACCACGTCTGCTTGCGCATTTGGCGACTTCAAAAAACATTCTGACTGTCAGAAGTACTATTATTGTTCCCAAAAAGAATGGGTTGTGGGCACATGCCCTAGTGGTCACTACGATGAAAATTTCAAGAGATGTGTTTTGGGCGATTGTGTAAACTGAAACGTTTTAATTGTGTTAATAATTAAAAATTTATTGTGTGGTAAAAGATTTAATTGTATTTGTGTCAAAAAGAATATTTTTTTTACTATAAATCTGGTCAATAAAGATCAAAAATCGCAATTGAAAGGGCCACGCTGCTCTCCGTGACTATGATGGATGAAGGACATCGGTATTTTTGGATAATTCTGACTTCCTTCTTTGATTTGAAGAAAGTCTTAGCATTTTTTTTACACTTGCTCGATGCGGCCGAGCCATTGAAACCAAACAACGGGCATGATGAGTGCTTTGATGAGTCAGATTTTTGTCCTTCCTTGGTCAAGTCTTAGTCAAATCTCCACCAAGATTTGGTTTATGGAGTTTGACGAATTGATTTTATCGTCATCGTCTGCAATTGCCATGAATATTTCAATGGTGGCATGTTGGGTGTGAATGTCAATTTCGTCTGTGTATCCCAACAGTTGGACAAACATCAAGAAGACAGCTTGGCAATCGCTCATCGGCTTTGAATCGAGGACCATTGGTGTGAACCGTTTTTTCCACGCTTTTGTGACAACTGAAGTGTTCATTGTACCTGATTCTATCTAGCGTATCACCTGCATCGTAGTTATATCCTCCTTACACCACATGAGGAAAGTATCTAATTTTTAAATACCTTCTGAGGTGTACAAGTAATAGTTGATTCCAGCAGCACAACCAATCCACTCTGTCGCTGGTGACAGAAGCCTCAGTTGTTCATATTCCTTCGGCAGCGTATCATTAGACTCCGATATTATGCAGTTCTTTCAACTAAGTGGAATTAAATGCCTCCAAACCAGAATCTACTTTAACAGTCTACTGATCTTCAGACATTATCCTTAAATACATCTGCATCGCAGAAGCCAAATGACTTTTGCTCGTCGAAATGTTCTTTCATGTATGCCGATGTCACCCAAACAACTACGAAATTTTTAGGTTACCTCAAGCGACATTCACCCATAAATCCCTCGCCTGTGCATTTGCTCCAAAGACCATCCCGCGTCTGCTTTTAATCTGCTGGTTAGTTGGAAGGTTAGTGTGAGCTTTGTTAACTCCTCACTTAGACCTCTAGTTTGGCCCGTTTTGTTCTCCTATTTCCTGTTTGGAGAAGATTTTGGTTAAAGATGGAAAGTTGTAGTGGAAGAGGAGTAACGTCGGAGGGATTTCTATGGAGTGTCTTGATTTGACTGATCGGGAAATCTTTTTGTTCGGTTTGCGAAATTCATGATCTCGCCGATCCCAATTTCTTTAAGGTGCGCAAAATCCAGTATCAGTGCTGACCCCTCTTTTATTCTGTTATGTTGTCGCCTTCTTAAAAAGTTGGTAACTAGTCAACAAGGCCCAACCTGAGGAGAAATGTGTATCAGGAGGCGAAGAGGGCCCAGAATCTATTGCGAAAGATGGATTGACTTTTATGGAAGAAAAAACCTGCCACGCAAACGGATGAAGAGCTGCGACATCTACCGAGAGCATAAAAAGTATGCCTTTGAATGTGTCACCAAGGGCAAAGTTAAAGAAGAAGTTTAAAGCTTCATGAAGGAGCACTTGTGGCAAAATTCGCAACAAAAACTTCATTTATGCGTATACTTAGAAGGAATCAAAGTTTGAATTTTTCAAAGATTGCGAGTTATGCCCCAGTCATTCCAGCGCGACTATCGACAAAGGAAGAACATTGAAAGAAACAGCGTCCAGCTAAGCAGGAAGAGTGGGACTGCAGAGTAGGAGCAATGCTCCTCTGCTTCCCAGAACCATAATTGTACCCAGAACAGATGCCTGACGGAATGAGAACTAAAAAGAATTAGAAGTCGAGATGTAACCTATGCTGACCGCATGAAAAGTACTTTTCAAGAAAAGACAAGAAAAGCTAAATACCAGAATGGATCAAATTTTTGATCTTACGTAAATGAAAAACAAGCTGTATTGAATTATGATAAGAATAGAAGCCCCTTCAAAGCTCGTCCATTTGTTCAGAATTACCTTGGTAAGTGTTTGTTGCTGTGTAAAGATGAGTTACGATCTCACCGAAATCTTAGATGACAGAAAAGTTTGTAGACAAGGCGAAGCGCCATTCACTCAAGGTGAATTTAAGCAAAATTAAGCCATATCTTTGGGCTAACAAGAATGAAGCGATGTCTTCAAGCTGACAACAACCGAACTTCATATTCCCGGTTATATTTATATAGAGGCATTTGACGAAGAGCCATGAGCCTCATTGGCATTGACATTTCTTAAGTTTCCAATCCAATGCGATGAAACATGAATTAAGCCAGGTGATTCTGGGTAAAAAGCGGTGCCCCACAGTAAAAGGTGGCCAAATCCAAATAAGATTAGAGGTAGGTTTAAAAGGATCTTGAAAGATTTGACGACAAGGATCACCTCAGTTCTTTGTAATAAGACTGCCAGTTGAAAATGTCGTTTTTTTCAAAAATCAATGCTTTATTGAGGAAAAAAAAAAGATATAAATTCAATATTAAAAGTATTGCCCATCGCTAGCCACACATTTTTCCCATTTTTCTGGCAATTCATGGATACCCGTTCTGAAAAATTCGACCGGTTTGGCCGCAATCCACGAATCGAACCCTTTTTTGCCATCATCGAAATGACGGTAGTGCTGGTCAGCCAGGCCATGTTGCATCGATCGGAAGAGACAGTAATCGGATAGCGCAAGGTCTGGACTATACGGCGGGTGGGGAAGGACATCCCATTTGAGCATTTCAAGGTAAATTTTGACGACATTTGCAACATGTGGCCGAGCATTGTCATGTTGCAAAATAACTTTATCGGGTCTTGCGACCGCTTCCGACCGTTTTTCCTTCAGTGCTCGGCTCAAACGCATCAATTGTCGTCGGTAGACCTCGCCTGTGATTGTTTCATTCGCTTTTAGCAGCTCATAATACACAACACCCTTCTGGTCCCACCAAATGCACAGCATAACCTTCAGGCCATGAATATTCTGAACGGCCGTCGATGTTGAGGCATGTCCGGAGTATCCATACGTTGCCCGACGTTTTGGATTATCGTAATGTACCCATTTTTCATCACCAGTGACGATTCGATGCAAAAAGACTTCGGACATGCAAAATCGGCGTTCGACGTCTCGTGGCTTCAATTCATAAGGCAGCCAATGTCCTACCTTTCGGATCATTCCCATTGCTTTCAAACGATCGGAAATGGTTTGCTGAGCAACACCAAGTGATTTTGCAAGTTCTTTTTGCGTTTGTGACGGATCTTGATCGAGCAATGCCTCCAATTTATGGTATTCAAACTTTTTCACCTGGCCGGGGCGTTCTTTGTCTTCGGTGTCGAAATCACCATCTTTGAACCGCTGACACATTCTTACGTCTATAGTATAGCCCGAGTAAGCTTCGGTAAGCATTTGATGCGTTTCGGTTGCTTTTTTCTTTAAATGGAAGAAGCATATTAAAACTTCCCGCAAATGTTGTTTTGATGGCACGAATGTAGACATTTTACGACTTTACAAAAACTTGTGTGTTTTCACTAATGACCAATAACCTAGACTGAAATAATTTAACAATGACAAGAAGTTTCTGATGTGACAGCTGTCATGGTCAAAATTCACCTCAGAGTAATAGATATGAAGTTGTCTGCAATAACGACATTTTCAACTGGTAGTCCTATTATATACGACAATAAACAATTTAATCTAATTGAGCCGGAAGCTATACTGCGCAAATGCACCAAAGAGATAATCAGCTAAATTAATTATTGGCAAGTGATATGTGCAATCTTTAAAGTAAGCTCTTACATATAAGGTTTGGTTAATTTAGATTGCATCGCGAGACTAGATATACGGTTTCTTTATGTAGCCTAGAGAGGCGAAATTTGAATATTCTCTTTCTGATTCTTTTTATCTATGAATTCAGTTGTGCAGACTTTTTTTTTACTTTTTATTCTCATATTATCGGCGATTAGAAATTATTCTATTAAATTATCTTATCTAATTATTTCGGGTTTCAATTTGATGTCTTATCAGGCTGGTATAAAGTGTCCATCGGTCACAATTGTTTTCACTTCGTCTCATTATAATTCCTGAGGATGTTCTCAAGTATTTGCTTACCTCTTGCAATAGGGTTGGTAAGTATGAACTTTTTTGCAAACCATTTTGTTATCATCTCGAATTCTGTATCAATTTTCAGATCCTCTGTGGAGGTGCATGGACTTTTGAAAATGGTGAATACTGTGCAAATCTGGGAAAAGAGGAAGTAGCTTGTTTTGATAGTAAGAAACTGGGATATTGCATGAAAATTGGAGACAGTTGGTATGGAGCTACCATTGCTGAATGTCCTGATAGTTTGTTTTGTGACGCTACTTATAAAGGCTGCAGCATGAGTGATAATAACTTACCTGCGGCTTCTGCTTGCGAATTAGGGGACTTGCAAAAACATTCTGATTGTCAGAAGTACTATTATTGTTCCCAAAACGTATGGGCTGTGGGCACATGCCCTATTGGTCACTACGATGATAACTATAAGAGATGTGTTTTGGGCGATTGTGTTAACTGAAATTGTTTCAATAAATTTTTCATATTTTGCAATCTCTTGACTCAAAGGCTCTTCCCTAGAGGCAGAATATGAAATTTCTAAAGCAGTATCAAACAATAACGCTGCACTAAAGTTTTTACTTTTATAAAGAAATATTTCGCGAGTTATTAGGAGTCCAAATCAGTGGAACCGAAGAAGACTTTTCAAGCTCTTTAAAGGCCCCCAGAGCAAAAGTTCATACAAGAAGGAGAACAATGAAAATATTGAGCAGGGAAAAACTTTGCCGGTCGGTTCGCCTTGAGCTACGAGTATTCGGAACGTTTCAGAGTAAAGAAGGAACAAAATTTAATCAATAACTGTTGCCGTCCAGGGAATATATGTATTTTTAAGTGCCATCTTATTACATATTTCTGCTCATCACCAGAGTGCTTCACTTTGTTATTACCATCGATTTCATGTTTTGGGACAATACCATGAACTTCCCATTCAATTATAAGAAAGATGTGTTTGATGAGTTCACATATCATTTCTACTCGAAGAATGTTCTATTGGACCTTACTCTGCTGGGTCACGGAATGATAAATAGTCTCATCTTTATATTCATTAGCGCAGCTTCTGCAGAAATCACTACATCAATGTGCATACGCGTAACGTAGCATGGGATCTTTATCTTACTGGTACCGACTCCTTTCTTAACTTTTATCGTTTTGCTATCTTTCAATGCTTTGTTTATAAAAATTAATTAACTTATGTATTTTGCCCATGAGTTTCTTTTCGAGTATTTAAATTTTTCTTTAACAAAAAACCAAAGTTTACGTTCGGCGCCTTGTTGAAGGAACGATTTTTCCAGAACAATCCAGTATGGCAGTAGCTGCATCTTAGGATGTTTCCGAAATCACGAACGAAGAGAATAAAATTTAAGGAATCAAAATTATAAAAATATTTTTCAAAGCCTTACCGTTGAAACATGGATGAAGAAGCAGAAATGTCCTCAACTCTATAGAACTGTTTTGGAAAGAATTGATAGAAAGGTTCAATAAACGGTAACCAACATCGACATATAATCTACGGAAGATTTTTCAAGAAGTGTTCAGGGCAGGAAAAGTCTAGATTGATGACCCAGTTGGAACAAATATGAGGACAAAATGAAGATAAGCCATATTTTATTAGAAAAGTCTGCGTTATTTTAAGGTTAACCTGATTTGGTGATTTGGCTAAACATAATATTGATAAAGCATTTTGCAATAAATTTTGATAGTAAAATTGAAAAAGACAAAGAAATTTATATTGTTTATTGTTTATTGTTTATTTTTTATTGTTTAATAGTTTCAGTGACATTGATACAACAAGACTTAAATCTTTAATAGTATCAGAAAACAAGGTTAACATAGGTTTTGATAATAATAAAACAAAAAAAAACTAAAAATAATAAAAAATATGAAAATAAAAATAACTATAACTAATAAACTTAAGGAAAAACTTAAATGACCGTTCTGCAATATTGTGTGAAAAACGGGGCAATATTAACTTCAATCCCCTGTTCAGAACTGACCTAAACTTCAAGTATTCATCGAGTCCCATACTGAAGATGGAATATTGCAAATGTGCCACACTGGAGAACCGAGGAATAGAGCGAATAAAGCGAATTCAGTCGTTAAGCTTGCGTTTACACTCACTGTCGAGAACTGGATACACGGAACAATTCAAAGAGAAATACGGCATAATTAGTGATTTTACTATGAGTTTCCTCATACTGGATGACAACGTGCCTGCAGAAGATCTTAACGACCGAAGTCCGAAATATATTTTTCTGACAGAATCGGAGATTGCACTACAGCAGCTAAGTTTACTATTGATTCTATATCTAAGGTATTTGACATCTTTTACGTATTCAATTACTTCATTATCCAGAACAACAGGGGGAAAATCAGAAGAGTTGAGTTCAGTTCTAGAGCATAACATCGCAAGTGACTTAGCAGGGTTAAGATTTAGGACGTTATATCGCGACCAGGCAAGTATATGACTCAAAAGTCCTCATTTAACCTCACTATGCAGTCATCCATCAACCCGGTTTCGCGAAAAGTGTATAGTAGGACATCATCAGCGTACAAGTGGATGTGGCAATTGCGAACGACGTCGGGAAGGTCGTTAATAAACAGCGAGAATAACAAAGGACCCAAGACAGACCCCTGTGGTATACCCATATTGGTGACTTGAGGATCCGAGATACCTAGCTCAGTTTTTACACGTTGCACCCGATCTTTCAGATAACTACACATAAGCCTTAGTGACGTGCTCGAGAAATTATACAGTCTCTTAAGTTTTGAAAGTATAATTGTACTGTTTATGCTATCAAATGCCTTTGAGAAATCCAAAAGAACCATGACGCAAAACTTGTCTGAATCGGGAGCAAAGCGGATATCAGAGGTAACTTTATTTGCATTTTTCAGACAGAATTCATTGTCCAGAGACTTATGAATGGCAGTGTGTGATATATGTATGTATACATATGAATGTTTTATCTTATGAGGAACCTGAAAACTTTCAGTCAAATTGATTGTGCACAGTTTTCATTAAAAAACTTATTTGATTTTAAATTAACAAGTGAAATTGACCCTGTTTTTGACCGTTTTTTTGGTTATAAAACCTAGCCATATGATAACACAAATTTGCTTGATTCGTTCTCAAGAAATGCGAGACGAAAAAATCTAAACGGACGTACGAACGTACACACACACAGACTTGTAAAAACAAAATTTTGAATTCCGAACAAAACGCTTCGCCATTTCACCACAGAATTCCAAAAAATAAAAGGCTACTCAAAAGTGATTTAATATTAATAAAGTGCAAGTTTTAAAATGGGCGGTCCAGTCCCCTGACTTCGGTCTATGGTCTTGAAGTTCATGATGCCAAGCAAGCCAATAATAACCAGCTTTGGAAAGCAGGTCAAAGTACTTCGTATGCAAAGCCAGCGAAACGTTTCCAGGACTCCATGTGTCGGCGTTGTCAGGCTATTATTGACAACTGGGGGCATACAACAGAGTTCTAAGGCACAAATAAAATTGTTTGTTATTTTCATTGTTCAATATAACATACAAGTTGTGATATGAAACTAAAACTGTTTTTTTAAAGTTACCTTCATTTTTAGTAACTTCCTTATTCTTTACATTCCTTTAATTCCAATCTGTTGAACAGTTTTCTTTTTTTTTTGTAGATAATTTTGAGTGTGTCATTATTTCTGTTATTTTCATGCTCGCATTTTTTTATATTAATTCACCTTTCTCAGTGAAATCGTGACCCACATCTCCATGTGAACGACCTCTTTTCTACAAATATTTCTATTCAAATATTTGTATCTAACATAGAATTGATAACGCATTATTGCAAGTCAACTCTCACCTCGTTGTGAGGAGTTTGACACACTCTTTTCTTTTTGTAGACAGATGAAAACAAACAAAACCCTTCATTAACCATCTCTGAACTCTCTGTGCGCCGTTGTGGACACACAAGCTTCAAAAATATCATCGTGGTTATCTTAACGAAAAAGATATAATTACTAATTGAAATTCTGTGTAAGAGATTCCGTTCCGGCACAACGTTTACGTATCTGTACTTCTAATCAAACAAAAGCCGAATAACACTTTCCAACGGAAAGTTGATGTCGCACCTCGGAGCCTTACTATTTATGTCTCAGTTGGGAAATTATCGTCACACAATTTAGTGAGACGCAGCTGCGACAGAACGTTTTTTTATCCCTGATTTTTTTAAAACAATGTCTACCAAGTATTTTGGACAGCTTCTCCAGCTATGGACTATGGTAAGAAAGTTTAACGCCCATTATTAAATCCTTAATTGAATCAACTTTCACTTGTAGATGGCGCTTTTGGGTCTGAGCATTGGCGAACCAATGATGACTCGAGAGACAAATTCATGTGCAGAACGCAAACAACCAGGACTGATTTGTGAGACTTGCGAGTTGTTGGCAACGTGCGTGAAGATCTCCTCTGGTTGGCTGACAGTACCCGTTGAAAGTTGTGACTCGGAATCAGGAGTTTATTGTAACGTCAATCTAGCAAGCTGTTCAAATGTCACTGGGCCCTGTCATCCATTCGGAGATAGAGGCAACTTTGTGTGCACGTCGCAAGGAGTTTTCCCAGATCCCTATGATTGTCAAAAGTATCACATGTGTTATGTGGCTGGAAGCACCTTGGTAGCGGCAAATATCGAGTGTGGAGGCGATAAGGCGTTCAATGCGATGACCGGAGAATGTACTCTGTCGATTTCACACCAGTCTTGCAGTTCACCGCAATACAAATGTACGAATGTGGGCGACGCAGCTGCATGGCCGAATAACAATAATTTATTCTACATTTGCAAGGCCACTACAAATGCTGATAAACGAGTTCTATATCCGACGTTGTATAGATGTGATCCAAACGAACATTTTGACGGACAAAACTGTGTGTCGGGATCAGTACAACCCACTTCAGCTGTACCTTATTTTACTTCTTCAGTGACGCCATTACCATCAGCGGGAACGACCATTTCTCCAGTTGGTTCATCAACCCCCAGCACTAATTTACAGTGCACTTCGATTGGACTGCAACCTGATCCATTGGATTGCCGATCGTATTACTATTGTTCAGGAGTGCATGGCACTTTAAAGCACACAACTTGCCCACAAGGAACCTATTACAATTCAGCCCTATCTTCTTGTGCATTTGGAAATTGCTAGAAGTATATCACAAAAAAATAAATTCAGTCGAGATTTATATTAATAGAAATATGTCTTTTAGTCCTGGTTATATAATATATAAAATATAGACCCAACCCGACCCGACTTACAAATAGAACTTGCGGTTCACTGAAAGATTAAGCTATTCGGCGTTTAATTTTTTGCTGATTCTGTATTCCGTTCTTCCGTGCCTTATGGTTTGGGTTTGAAGACAGCTGCAGCCTCATTCGCTGAAAAAATTTTTTTTCGGAAAATGCGGCAGTAGATGATCTCACCTGTTGGACTTTCTGTAAGGGTATATCCCTATAAAATTAAACTGTCAAACTGACATTCCTTTAAATGTAGTTTTAATTCCTCAAGTCAGCAATTAACTGTCACCAACGGCTATTGATTCGAGAGGTTGTGAAAAACACGGTACCTTCTATGTTAACACATGCTCGTTATGTTATCTTATCAATTGGGACTTTTTTCCCATCATTCTCGAATGATTCGTTGGAATTTCATACGCCAATACCGAAGATACGATCTTTCAGAAACCTACTTAGGAGCATCAGAACAGAAATCAAACAGAGAATCACTTTTACCAAACACGGTCAAGCTTTAAAACGCAGAATCATCGACCTTATCAAAAGTGGATACGAATGGTGCTCGTCGCTTTGAGCTCGGAATCGATCTGACTGGAAAGGCTTGTTTGTTTGGGCCCTGTTCCACACAGAACCGAAGCGCCAGCGAAGAAAGTATTTATATGGTTATTATTCTTGTAACAAGAATATAAATCTGTGTTTTGTTGTATTAAGTCTTGCTAAATTACACGTGAGGAAAACAGTCATAGGCAGAAATAAAAAAAACCGTGACAGTTTGTCTAGGTATGGAAGACCCAAGCCTCTGACTAAGATCTTTATCTCCAATTTGTACCAAAGTTCCATTGAATAGGCATTTCCTACCTAGAAAGGGAAAGTCTTAGTTGCAGAAGGCTTAATAGAGGCAGATTGCGGTCGCTTGACTGGGTTTAAGTTAGTGATTTAGTTAAGTTAGGTTTAGTTACGTTATGTTAAGATAAGTAATGCTATTTTATATACTTTTTGTAGGTAGCTCTTAATTTAGTTCGTTAGGGGAAACCCGAGAAAAAGTCAAATAATGTGTACAAGCTATTCTAATACAGATTAAATTTAGTCAAATTATATATTCAGATTGTTTTCTTGTATTAAATTATTGCTGTATTGTATAATAAATAAAAATTATAAACAAGTCATTTTAATTTAGTTAGTTTTTGGTCTCTCATGTTGATCCGGAATGAAATCCGAAGGTTGAATGTTTCTATAGAAAAAATAAAGAGTATCGGCAGCTGTTGTACAAAACACAAATATAAAAAAGTGGCACACAGAAAAAAAAACGATTGCGCGTTTTTTGGTTTCTTTTGAACGAAGCGTTACTTAACTCTGAAAGTAAATTTCGCACACACCATTCTTTCTTAACACACTGTGAAAAGTCTTTCGACTTGGCATCACAATTGTCTTCAGAGCCCTGCCTATGAAGTGTCATTGTGACATTTGTCAAATAGAATAAAAAAAGGAATTATCAAGTTTGTTATGAAAACCAAGAAATCGTAAAATACTCATAGAAATTCTTGTTCAGGAACTTAGGGCGAGCCAATTAACAACAAAAAAAAAACCTTCATGGATTTCATACACGAAGGCATCGCCCTAGGAGTTGATCTTCTCATATTGGGCTTATGCCTCAAGGAGTACTACAGCTACAAGAAAACCGTGTCTTGTCTTAAGGTAAAGGAATCAGTAATCAACATCGTTAAGTTTTGCACCTAGTGTTTTTTTTTTCAGAATGCTCCTCAACTAACCATCAACGCTGATCTTAAGAATCTTCTATCAGAAACCAAGGATAAAAAGATACCCTATGCCGTGGTGCGTGGAACGGTGACTCCAGTCGGTGTACCAATTCGAAGTGTTATGTCACCCTCAGTCACTGGAGTTCTGCAGGTCATCAAACTAAGGTACACATTATAATCGCATTGAACCGAGAATGTCTTTGAAAATATTGAAAATCCCAAGTGAACACCGTGTAGCTAGAGGATTCGCTGGTTTTTGGACAGAACAGCGAAGACTCATCCATGTGTCATCCAATGAGATGCCATTCCAGATAAAGAACGGTGACTATGGCGTGGAAATTTCCGACGGCTTGTCAGCAGAAATACTCGATATGGACGTTGTATATGACAATTATGAACCATCGTCGTTGTCGTTCTTTGATCATGTATTTGGTTTCTTTTCTGGAGTGCGTCAGAAGGGTTTACAAACAACAGAAGAGGTTTTAAGAGATGGAAGCTTCATTACAGCTGTCGGTGAAATGGAATTAGATGGAAAGACAATAAGAATGCAGCCATCATCAGCGGCACCGCTCTTCCTAACCACATCCACTAAATCAACATTAATTAAGAAGTTTGAGGAGGCTAAATCTTCCATGGCGTAAGTTACAATCCTCAAGTAAAGAACCGAATTATTTTTTAAGCTTTTGCTCAATAGGATAAAAATATTCGTGTGTAGTACGATAACTGTGATTCTTGTCGGTGTTATTGCCCGAAAGGTATACTTAAGGAAAAAGCAAGAACGAGAGGAAAAGAAAATCAAAGAGACGCTTGATAAGGAAAGACGACAGCGTCGCGCTAAGATCAGGCCACAAAATCTTCCTCCAGAACAACTGTGTGTAGTGTGTTCAACAAATCCCAAAGAGGTAAGTGTTTGCACTCTAAAGTCGTAAGGATTTTTTTTTAAAACGAAGAAGAGGTTTTTAGTTTAAAGTTGTTTATGATGCTTCGGTTGCAACTCAATTCAGTTCTATCCAACCTAAATTTTATTGGATGAAGTGGTCAAAACAATTCTACAAAAATACAAAATTTTTTTCTCCCGCGGTAACTTCAAGTGGCTTATCACTTATCCTAACAGAGAGGCGTTTTTAACATTGACCATATTTTCAAGAAACCCATACTCCCCATACTGAAGTGGTAGTTATGTCTCAAGCGTTTTTGTACAAAGTTATATAATTGTTCCTCAACGAAATTTACTTTGTTAACCAACATTTCGATGCCCTTTCTGTAATACATCCAAGCCTTCGGATCTGAATCTCTTTAGCTAGAGCCACCGCTTGAGGTTTGGGAACAGATAATAGTTGCTTGGAGCCCTGATTTAACCGTGGGTGGTCCAAATCTCATATTTTTAACACATATGTAGGTACGATAGCAGTTTTCCTAAAATGTTTATTCTACTTATGTATACAAGAAGAAAACACTCAAGACGATAACGTATTCGTGCTCTAGACCTTGTTAAGTGTTTTTTAACAGTTTTTAATTTTACGATGGTTTTGTGCGAAGCTGATAAAAGACATATTCTCGCTCTTCGTGGCGATCATTTTTCAAGAAGACGAATAGAGGACATTGAGGGATACCACGAAAGCACTGTGAGATGGCTTTTGAAGAAAGTAAGCTCGACATATAGTACGGAGAGGCAACATGGGAGCGGAAGACACATTAAAACGACACCACGACAAGATCGAATTTTGCAGGAATTGAGAAAAGGCTTGAACGAGAGATGCTCTATTAAAATCAGCACGCGGAGTGTTCAACGTCGGCTAAATAAAATGGGTTTTCAAGCCCTGCATAAAGCCACTTCCCTCTGCAGCAATGAAGAAAAAAATGTTGGTGTGGGCTAAAGAGAAACGGAAATGGACCACCGACGATAGGAGAAGAGTCATATTTTCAGACGAATTCAAGGTAACTTAATTGAACTTGATGGGAAGCAGTCAGTGCGAAGGAGAGCTAAGGAACGATATTCAGACGAATGCTTGCTTCCCACCGTTAAGCATACGCCAAATGCTATGGTGGACATATTTTGCTGC
Organism: Orthonevra nobilis; assembly: GCA_963555765.1. Taxonomy (NCBI): domain Eukaryota; kingdom Metazoa; phylum Arthropoda; class Insecta; order Diptera; family Syrphidae; genus Orthonevra; species Orthonevra nobilis. Next base: position 130,347,114 of record OY743225.1, read on the forward strand.
TGAAAGATTCCGTTAATGCAGCGAAATACAAAGATTAATTGCTTATGCTATTGTTCCTACAATAGAGGAGTTACACTTATTCATCCCAAGTCCCATATTTCAGGATGATTCGGTTCCCTGTCATCGTGCTCATTCCGTAAGTAAAAACAAATTTTGACTTAAACTTCTAAATATCGTTTCCTTTCAACGGATAGCACAAAGCAAGGCATATATTGGCCTTGAATCCCTAAATTGGCATGGAAATAGCCCTGACCTCAGTATCATAGAGAACTAATGGTCAATTATATAGTCCGCCACAAGGCACCTAAAACAATTGAAGAGCTCAAAAGGGGCAGAGAGAAAATATGGACTAAAGAGATAACAACAGAGGAAATCCAAAAACGTAACGACTCTATGCCACGAAGGTTTCATAAAGGCTAAAGGCGATTCTACAAAGCACTAAGGAAAAATATAAACTGAATTCCCCGTAATAATGACTTACTAGTGTTATTCAATGTTCTCTTAATTGCTTTTAATAAAAAATGAATGGGAAAAACTACCATTATATATTTTTTATCTATTCATGTTTAGTACATACAATTTTATATCCTTTTCTACTACCGTCTACCTGCTCTTGCCCCTTTTGTTGCATTTGTGAGAAATTCGGTCACAAAAAGATATTATAAATATATTTAATATTCAGTAATATACAACACGTTTTACAAAAATTGGATGGATGCGGCGTGCACGGCATGTACATTGTATAATAAGGCATGAGTTCCATTTTCTTCAAACAACTCATAAGACAAAAAAAATCGTTGAGAAAAGTCAAAAAATAAACTATTTTGAAGAAACCAGTAGTAAAATAAAATAATTTATTCAAATCAAATGCATAATAATAGTTCATTTTTTATTAATTTAATATTTATTTTACTTTACTAAGCATACATGGTTAGACATTATCTTCGTTTTGTGGAAGCATTCATGCGAACTGGCCCGAAATCATAATCATCAACATATTCAACGTTATTTGCGACTGCTGAATCAGCACAACCGAATAAATAAGGAAATCAGTTATCAAAGTTTGTTACTCTTTCTGTAATTCGTCATTTTTGTATAGTTGCTGATTCCCAGAAATTCAATTATTCGCACGCTGCGTCATTATTAATAAAAATATGTTTCTAATATTTTGCAAAGTTGAAGACTGGATCAAGTATCATTCCAATAAAACCATCAGTACATTAGGGCTTCTCTACAAGCAAGTCATTGATATCAATTTCATTAAGGGTGTCAAGACCTATGCCACCAGATTTCTATACCAAAGCAATTATTTCAGTAGAAACTGCCTGTCTGATAAGTTACATTGCCCTTTGTAACGCATCCAGGCTTTGCAGCAGGCATTCAAAGTTTATGGTCTGATTGCACTGATTTGCAGAAGTAGCATGATTAATGCAATCTTAAATCTTAAACTGTTACTGAATCACTATCAATCTGTCCCAAAATAAATTGAATATTACTTTTGCAGCAATTATGCGTTGATTTAGTTGTAATGGGTGGAAGAAACAGTATCTGTACATTTGGATGTTCTATGAGATGAAATGGCGGATGAGATAAAGCCCTATCAATCATTAGTAAAACTTTAAAATCGAGTGATTTCTGCTTCATTTAAACTTCTGTTTCTGGAGCAAAGCATTGATTAGAACAGCAGATATTACCCAAGGCTTTCTATTGGCCATCCAATGCACTGACAATTTTTTTTTTTTTAAACCTATTCCTTTTAGTGCCCGTCGTCGAAGAGATGGATTAATAACTCGACCACTTGATGCATTGCTACAAAGCAGGAATGTTTTTCCATCCTGGGCTGCTTTAAAACCACTTGTTTTTCTTTCAGCCATTCGCGTGAGCAATTTTTTTCTAAAATGGTCCCGTTTCATCAGCGTTAAACACATGAATGGGGCAGAGCTTTTTTTTGTATTAAATCACCATCTTAAGGAATCCTTTTTCTTTTGTTAGTTTTTTAATACAAACTGCCAGCGCTTTTTCAGTTCTTTTCTATTAAAACACTTCATGAATTCATACATAAACTAGCGACAGATGAGTCTCTGGCAATGGACCCGTTCCACCACGCCGTTCCTGGAATGACTGTCGAAGATCTCTCTCTCATCTATCACTCTCTCTCTTTACGATATTTTATGTTGTTGTGTTATAGATTTTAATCTGACTCTATTATAATTATTTTGTATATGATTCGTATTTTGCTTTCTAATTCCAGGTCATCATATTGCCCTGTGGACATGTTTGCATATGTGAAGATTGCTCGGATAAAATCAAAATCACATGTCCCGTATGTCGTGCGAAAATTTTAAATAAAGCTGCTGCTTTCATTGCTTGAATATGCAAAACCAATATTTAAAAAAAAAGGACACAAAGACTAAGCTCAAACTCAAATTGATTTGCTATTCGAAATAATAATGTGGTAGATATCAATTTATGTATCGGCAATAAACAAATTCAGAAAACAATGGTTATTCCAAGTGAAACTCTGACAACAATATTTAATGTTTTGATTTTTATTTAACTATTCATGATTTTTCTATATTCCTGTTGGTTCTTGAGCATTTCTAGAAAGACACGGTATTTTCTATCGTGATAGCTAAATGTGTCTTCATTTGGATCGAGTATAGTTCCTGTTCCACCCATAGCAGCTGAGGCTTGCTGGAAATTAAAACAAAAACAAAATTACATCAGAATTCTTTCTGACAAATAAATAATCCCTTAAAGCTTGTCCCCAAGTAGAATTGAAAGCTTGAAAGGCACCCTTACTCTTCAATTCAATGAAAAGATGCCCAATAAACAAGAGCAAGAAGAATGTGCACAATGTGCACAATTAAAATTCCAAGAAATCACTCTTGAGTAAAGAATAACGACACACTCACCTCTAGGGAAGGATAAACTTTGGCTGCACATGCTCCTAACATTGCGGCTCCAACCAAAACCATTTCCTCATTATCTGGTACAACAGCCGGAAGTCTACAAATATCGGCATGGCACTGTGTGTAAAGACTATTTTTCGCTAAGCCACCACAAAATAGCAATGTTGTGAAGCTTGGCCTCTGAAACTGCTGCAGGTTATCCAAAATATGTCTTGTTCCATACTGAAGAAAAAAGTAAATAATAATAATTTGTGTTGGCCGATTTATAGTTACCGCTAATGCTTGCACAAATGCTAGGTATAACACAGCCAGTCCTTCTTCATCTGCATTCATATTAAGACCGGAAATCTAAAAGTTCAATTCAAATGCATTTAATGCCTCACAATTCTATTTAGCCACATACCATTCCTTTGAGAGTAGCATCAGCAATGGGTGATCGATTTCCATGAAAATCAGGCCAAACATGTAAATCTTTCGTTAGAAAGCAAACATCCTCTAAATTTCGTTCCTTCGCCATACTGGCTAGTATGTTTTCAATATATCTGTACACATTTCTGTAAATATCAGGAAATAAACAGAAAATTCTTCACACAAACAAAGGTATTAAGTCTCCTTACTGTCCAGCATGCTTCTTAACTTTCTCATAGCTTGGATGTGTCTTTATGACATAGTCCAGGAGCAATCCTGTGGCGCTCTGGCCACCTTCGTTCAAATACAAATTCGGTATTATCGCATTCTTATAGGGACCCCAGATGCCATTGGCCACACATAACTGCCTTGTCACACTCATATGACAAGTCGATGTACCACAAATCAAAGCCATCTTCCCTTCGATAGCATCACTTGCGTGTCCATCGCTTCTACAACCAAACAAACCCAAAGCGCCAGCATGAGCATCGATCAAAGATGTTCCGACAATTGTTCCCGGAAGTAGAGTTAATTGAGCTGCTGCTTCTTCGGTCAAACCTTTGCCGACAGGTGTTCCTGGAACACATACCCGTTGACCAATAATCTCGAAATTATTGCGACACAGATCGCCCAAATTGATGGCTTGCAAAAAATCTTTGGACCATGAGCCTGCCATAGCATCGAAGTTCCACTTACAGACAACCGAGCACAGGGATCGTGAATCACATCCGGTGCTGCGCCAGGTAAGGAAATCAGGTAGATCGAATGCTCGCCATATTTTGTCCCATGTTGATAGAGCACGATTCTTTTTAAGCCACAACATCTTAGGCATTTGCATTTCCAAAGAAACTTTACCGCCAACGAAGTTCAATAGTTGATGATTTGTGGAGTTAATTAACTCAGTCTCCGCAGAGGCTCGATGATCCATCCAGAGTATGACGTTCTGCTGGGGATTACCAGTGCAACTGACTGACAAGGGCTCTTCTCTGTCATTTAGAATGACCAACGAGCAGGTGGCATCAAACGATATTGCAACAATTTCCTCCTTTGGAACATTGTCGACAACTGCCTAAAAATGCAAGATTTGAATGATTTGTTTAAGAAAAAAAAACGGACAGCTTTAAATTTATTTTCTGAAAATGAAATCTTCGCGCTGCCTTACTCGAACGCTCATCTTGCCAGTTCTTCTAAATTAAGCAAGGCAGCAGAACAGATCAGAAAGAAAAATTCTGTGACAGATAGAGCGAAATGAAAGAGAAAGCAAAACTGCGGACCCTATGAGCTATATAATGATGAGGATCTAGTTCGGAAAGTAACACAACGGGTCAAAACGCTGGCTAACATATTCTATTTTAAAGCCACCTGTGCCTGGTTCAGAAGGAAAAAAATTGGCGACCTCAATTTTTCGACTGCATTGAGCGAACGGTTACAATGCTCTTGCTTAGAGTATCCTCGTATCGCAGCCAACAGGTTCACAAAAATCTGAAAACAGTGGTCAAATTAGTTTGAGGCATGGTTCCCGGGGATTGCTCAAAAATAGGACATAACCTCTCAACCTCTCAGATTTCAACACGACATCCTCACATGACTTACTTGATAGTATTGAAGGCTTGGACTTATTCTTGAAGCTTTCTCATCTATGAAGGCACTTAAAAGGTTTATCCAGAAAGAAAGCCGAGGCATCAGCTCTAAAACTACAATAACTGCAATATTTTTACATCAGATCAGCAATCAGAAAACGATGTTGAGTTCAGATGACTCCGTAACTCCGCAACTTCGCTATCTCCAAAGAGAATATTACAGGCCCAGTAAGGAAGCACTAAATCATATGGTGACTTCACATTTCAAGACGAGCTTATGTAATTTAGGATACGACGACTGCAACCAGAGGAAGACTCTACATCAGAAGAACCAATCATCGAGCAAAGATTCGATGATTTAGGACACTAACGCGAAGTAGCTCATAAAAAGATTATTTTATTTGAAATATTTTCTAATAATATCTGCAATTAAGGGCTAATATTACGAGGGCTACGGAATAATGTTAACTTGTTAGTAAGACGTCATTTAAGCATTATATTAATTAATATTTTAAATTTTAATTCGTTAGTGTAAAGCGATAGTTAGTCCAACATGGTAGCGGGAGTTTCCGCATGAAAGGAAAACTCTTTAGATCAACAAATCTATTACAAAAACGAACTTCGAAAATTCAATATGTTGGCAACTTGTTACTCGAAAGACTGCTACTATCAAAACCTTTGTCACATTGTGTGTGAAAGTTTATCAACAACACCGTCTTATGACGTTAGGGAGCACTTGATTACATGCATTATATTAATTGACAGATAATGAACAGATTACATTTGAGTAAGCTTTAATCAAATGCTATTTTAATAATAAAAATAAAAAAGTTACGAAAATATTTCCAAGCTAAGTTCAATCACTGCTTAAATTGAGTGAAAGTCAGAGATGCCTGCAGCATCAAACCAAGGTCACTTAAGATGAATTTTCGCATAATAATCGTTCACTTACCGCGACGCAGCTGCAAACCGAGTTCCATATATCATCGGAAGATTGCTCAAAGTGATCTTGCCGTGGGTTCCATGTTTGAATTGGTTTAACAGCTTGCTTGAGAACCTTTCCATCAGATGTGACTAAAGCCGCTCTAGCACTTGAGGTGCCCACATCAACACCAATAAAATAAATCTTTGGCATGGCTTCAGTAAGTTCTCCTCGGCTTGCCTAAAACAACTCAACTGTACGAGGCCGCGATCGAGAGTACTGAGTGTTCAACACCGAATGCACTTTTCTTATCTCGATTAAAGCTTGGAGCAGTTGAATTCCTCCTCAAGCACTTCAAACCATTAATACTAAAGTCGTTTGGAGAGGCTAATTAAATAAGCTTTCAATGTTTACACGCAACGCAAAGGCGAAACAACAATAGCATTTCAGAAGCTTTGCCTTATATTTGTGTTGCGCAATGTCTGTTATATCAGATACGATCGCCAAAGCCTTATTAGTGCACAGCAGTTATAAATGGCTACGGTCTTAATGATACGATTAAAATGTAAGCACGTCATTATATGATAATCGCGCCTTTAAGTGGTTCGTAATTTTTCCATATTGATTTGCAAAGATCATTATTATATGAAATGCAGTGATGCCAAATCAGAGCTTTAACTGTTTCTGATCAGAATTATTTAAGGGGGCGTTCAAGTATTACGTAACGCAATTGAGGGGGAGAGGGGGTTTGTTAAACGTTACGTGGGTGGGAGGGGGAGTTCAAATAATGCGTTATGTAGCAACTTGCAAACGCATAATCGTTACCTGCATGGCAAGACCGCCCAAGACTGTCGTGAAAGGAGAGTACGGCCACAGCGACTTGCTAACAGAAGGACAAATGAGCTTCTCTTCATACAACAAATGTAACGGCGCGTTACATGGGGGAGGGGGGGGGGGTCTAAAAACTTCAAAAGTTGCGTTACGTAATACTTGAACGCTCCCTTACCTCTAAGTCAAACACCAGCTTTAAGACAATATTGACGTTAGAGTAACGAGTTACATATGTATATACAGAAGACTCCAATATTGAATTGTGAAGTGAAATTTTACTTTACTGCTCTCACTTTCCTTAAAAGTTTCATTATAGTTAGCTTGCAACAGTGAATGCATTTCTTGTTCCGAAAGCAACCAGTTCCGAAATTGTGTTAACGTGCCCTTTCTCCCTTATCAACTCCATGTTGAAGCTGAAGCAGATGTAGAAATCAGATCGCTAGTTGGTTATAATTTGAAAAGTAAAATTTTTTTCTGACTTAATTCTGGTTTTAAGTTAATTCCAAAGAAGTTCAATTTGTAAGGTGTAGCTAACCTTCCCATAGAATATGGTATGCATCATACAGCTATACCACCAACAAGTGCAATTCAGCTAGGATTCGCTCAGTTCGCAAATGACCGTTATCACCTCGAAATTATCGACAACTTTATATAACCTAGCTTTAAAAAAATCAACAATTCAAGAGAGACGAATACTGTAAACAGTACACTATGTTTATTAAGTGAACTTAAATTCTTGCAACTTGGTATCATTGCTTTTGTATTTTAAATAAATGACACCGGAATTTCATTACTCTTCGATCAGAAAAAGTAAACAAAACAAATGGTTCGCGTTAAAAACAGGTAAATAGAAAACAAAACAAAGTAAATTAAATTATTCGATTGCTTAATTTCGTTACAAGGTACATAGTTGTTCAAATAATTCCAAATGAAACTGATAGAGTTTCATTTAACGATAACAACTTGACCAGATGCTTCCTCAAATACGTTCAGCAATATTATGGAGATTTTGGTGTTGGATCCCTGGAACATGGTTTCCGAGTAAAATACTGCAATGATAGGACAAAAATTGCAATTATCCGGTGTAGACATGGACCCCATCGATTTGTATCAAGTATTCTTCCATTAATCAGTGTGGTGAGATCCATGTTTGAATTACAGACCTTATTTCCATCAGTTTAAATGTTTCAGGTTGGCGATTGTACTGTGAGGTTCCGCACTCTCTACACAGGGGCTACAATAATGCAATGTAACAAGTTTATCGTTCGTCATCAACAAGCCTTTTTGGATCGGATGGTTGGACAGATCCCATCAGCTAAAGAACGATTTGATTTGATAAAAGGAGTGCTTCAGTTCGAACTTGAATAAATCAAAAAACTGCTATTTAACCACCTTTTATAAATTATGCAAAAATTATTGACAAAAATGCACCTTCTGCACTTGAACTTGATGTCAACGAAAAGTTAATCTTGTCTCATATCATTCCATCACTCCTTTGCAAAGGAATTCGTGAATTTGCGAAATGCAGTAACACTGCAACACGGTGTGACTGTCAGGCGTAAGTATAAGTGTTCCTATGGCAACCAATCGATAGGAACTAAACAAGTGGAAATATTTTTAGTTTTACTTGACCTATATTGTTTCGGTTTATTGCAGAAATTGCGAATAAAATAATCGTTGCAGTGTTTATAATCTAAAAAAAATATGTCCTTAGAAAGAAGTAAACGTGAAAAGCATCTTCATTATTTGGATATGCTAGATACTATCACAGACACGTGCTGTGAGATTTGCCAGTGTGATTGTTATAGTTCGCACAACACCCTCAATATGGATACTTCTCTGTGTGCAGCCTTAGAAGCTGGGTCCTCATCTGCACGTTTACCACCGTTAATCGCCAGAAAACCTAAAAAGCTTGAAAAGAAAAAGTCTAAACGCAGCGAAAAGAAACTTAAACGTTCTAAGAGCGTCAGCTCATGCTACACTAAGGACTGTAAAATTCTTAAAGAACTCAACCTAAACGACGAACTTCCCGAGAATAGAAATGACGCACCGAAAGCACACCATTTCCAGCTTTGGTCCAGTTTGGAATCGATTAATCTTTGTGAGTCTATGCGAAATCTTTGCATGTCACCTACCGTATTCCAAGCCTTCAAAAAGGTTCCCCTGTGTGATAAAAAGATTCTTAATAGGATGGCAAAACAGCGTGGTGAAAAGGCAATGGCATACGAGAACGCGTGGCTGGCGCAAAAGTTCTGGGAAAACGAGCAATATGAACGAGAACTTTTAAAGTGTGAACAAATGGAAGAATTCAAAAAAGCCATACAGAACAAGCAGTTCCAAGATTATCAGCTGACCAAAGCCAGACTCAATGAAATTGCACAGAGGGATCTAGAGGAACTGCAACGTTTGCGGGATAGCCTGCGGGACAAGGATGAAAGAGCCAAATGACGGTTAAAAGTGATTAAATTGGAAAAGGATGTCTTACAAGCTCAGCGTCGTTGTAACGAACTACGGAAAAGTGAAGCCGTTTCTATTGTGCAAGAGGAACAACTGTTGAACGAGCAAATTCGCAAACATGAGATATGCCAACGATTGGAGGAACAACGGCAACGTGCCGATAAAATTCGCCAACATACGCTTGAAAGTTATTTAAAACGATTGCGTTATGATAATTATATTGAACAGCTTGTGCACGCAGAAAACTTTCGTGAAACACAGGAGTATGAGAGTCTCAAAAGGGCAGAGCTGAAAGAGGCGATTCGTAAAAAGAACACCAAAACCGATAGGTTTGTCGAAGGCAAACGTAGACGAAACAATGAAATGAAGCAGAAAGCCAAAATATCAGCGAGCTTACGAGAATTAATACGAGCCTCAGTGACTCCGGATGGCTTTAATTGCTGCGATTCAAAAGATGTTTTCATGAAGTCAATGTCAAATGTATCTTTCAATAACCTTGCAGGGCCAAGTTTCCCAAATGATTTTAAGTAAACAAATTATTAGCTTCTAATAAAATTGTTAAAGAAATATTAAATATAGTGGTGAGGTGTTTTGGTTTCACTTTTATGATTAAGATGGATTTCGATCAACTGTTCATTTATTTATTTCAGTCCAGGCCTACCGTCGTTAGCATTGGAAGAGAGCGAAGTAGAGCATCTCTACGAAAGCTGTGAGTAATGATAGTTCGATATATGTATTTCATGTTTAAATAAAACTGAATATAGCTACTTCTTTTTATTCATGCAATTGGAAAAGAATTTCCTCCCCGACTGATGTCGATTTCCTTGGTTGCCAAGGGGTGCGTCATTTATTTAGCGCTGATTTGTCCATTCGCTTAAAATCGGCGCGAATGCGTTCTTGGTGGCTGCAATTTTTTGGCTTCGATACAAATGTTACGCTTCACAAGCACACCATAAGCGAATCTCATGATTATTCATAAATGAAGTCGCGAAATATGTAACTTGTGTTCGAGTATACAGAATCACCGATTAAAATCTGTGTTTGATCGTACACAGATCCAGCCCGATTGTCCGTGGGAACTCAGAAAAGCGATAAAATGAAGCAGCAGTGACCTCTTGTTCCGTCAATGATTCTGGCACTTAAATAAGTCGCTTTACTATATACCTTCGGCAGCATGTGACACACGCCAGCAACCGATATGTGAACAATATCAGCAACCGCTATCTGCATGAATCCGCTTGCCATGAATTGTTTAAGTTTAATGACCTTGATTTAAATATCTTTAGGATCATCCCCCGTATCTTAGTTATTTTATATAACGGATTGTTATAATTCTTCATCCCCACGCAATTTACCGAAACATATTATTTTTTTTCTGGTTGGCAATGATGGTCCAACCAATCCAAAAATAGAAATTGACATTTGACAGTTTGAAAGTTTTTATCTGTTCGTAGCATGTTGTTTAAAATTCAAGTTTACTCATAACACAGTTGATTATAAAATGTTAAGAAGGAAATTCGTTCGCCTTTTACGGGCTGAGTACGAGGGCAGTTTTCTGAAGAGCCGGCATTTGTTTCAATTTCGTTGGAAACACACTGAAGCTGGCGATAATCAACAATTGCAGCCAAAGGACTCGACCATAATCGTTTTTCCCGGGCAGGGCTCGCAATATGTTGGCATGGGTAAATCACTTTTACGCTTTCCAGAGGCACGTTCAATATATCAGTTGGCAAATGAAGTTCTAAAGTATGACATTCTCAAAGTATGCCTCGAAGGCCCCAAGAATAAGCTGGATTCAACCGAGTATGCTCAGCCGGCAGTTCTGGTAACATCACTTGCCGCACTGGAAAAGCTGCGAGAAGAAAGACCCAGAGCCATAGAGAACTGTATGGGTACGGCGGGATTCAGCTTGGGTGAGTTAACTTCTTTGGTGTTTGCCGGCGTCATACCATTTGACAGGGCTCTTAAGTTGGTACAAGTGCGAGCTACTGCGATGCAAGCTGCCTGTGATCAAGTACGGGGTGGAATGAGTATGGTAGTGTTTGGGCCTGATTCGGAAATCACGAATGCATGCAACCAAGCGAAACAGTGGTGCCTTGAGAAAGGATTAGAGAATCCTACGTGCAATGTGGCGAGTTACCTTTATCCGCATTGTAAGGTAATTGCTGGGAACATCGAAGCCCTGGAATACTTGGAAACAAATGCAAAGAACTTCAAAATTCGCCGAATGAAGCGAATTGCCGTTAGCGGAGCATTCCACACCCAACTTATGGACCCAGCAGTTCCACCATTTGCCAAAGCCTTGAAAACAATTGAGCTCAGCGATCCTCTGATAAAAGTTTATTCAAACGTTGATGGGAGGACGTATAGAAATGCCAACCACGTACTTAAACAGCTGCCTAGTCAGGTTTGCCTTATTTTTTTATTTTTTCGAAGCGAAAGCTAGATGAGTTTTTGTTTTAGATCGTCAAACCAGTGAAGTGGGAACAGGCCTTACACATGATCTATGGAAGACAGCAAGGAATTGAATTTCCTAGAACCTTTGAGTGTGGTCCCGGACGGGGTCTCAATCAGATTTTAAGTAAAGTTAATGCCAAAGCACACAATACTGCCTATAACATTGAAGCCTAGCGAAGCACATCGTAAATAAAGTTTATAAATATGTTAGAAATGGAATCTGAGTTTGAGTCTATAATCTGGAAAACGAAATGAAAGTCTTCCTGCATCTAAAGGCTTCTCCTACTTACGTCCCTTCCTTTGTTTTCAATTCATTTCAATGTTCTAATCCAAAGCTTTTTTAACAATTATTCTAGATGACCGAATTCCAGAAAAAGTAAAAAAAGAACAGGAAACGAATTACGACTCAGACGCACAGAACAACGTGGTTATACCCAAACCATCGAAATGTAAACGAAACCTTAGCTTAAGTCGATTCTGACCTAATTTTTGACTAGCTTTTGCCAGAAAGAATCAGAAAGACAATTAAGAAGATTCGATGCTACAGCCTCTGAAATGAATCATAGCCTTCCAAAAACCAAAAAAAAAATTAATAGAACAGAACTAAACGAGAAGAGAAAAACTGGAACTCAAAAAGAAAGAGCCTACACAGCTAAAGAAGATTCTATGAGCTTTGCTTACCGCTACTAAACAGACATCCAGTCACTCCACGAGTCACGAGAGTAACTCTGGGTTGTCTGTCCATTGATACTGATATTTCAGAAGAAAGGTTGTACCTGCTTTGTTCTTAAAAAATGAAAGGGAGCAAGAAACGAAGAATATTTGAAAATGCCTTTGAATCACTGGAATCATTCTCTTTGATTTTATTTGTTTCTTCCAATGTCGACTATTTTGCCCTGTTGACTCTCGACAGATTCTCGAAAAATACGAACTGTATCCAAACTCGGCGAGCTTATCTCCGCTAGTGGTAAAAACACGTGTCCACTTGCGAGTGACTCTCAGAATGATCGACTGTTGAGAGTAAAAAGTCAACTTCCCGCGAGCAAATCTTAAGCTTGGAAGATTGCTCTCGAGAGTAGCTTCAGAGCAACTCACAGCTTTTACCCTCAAATGAACACCCACCTAAAGTGTGAAGGTAAGTTGTTGATCCGCAGGGAATTGTGGACGTATTCAAGCTGCATTTCAAGCAGCTACTACAGCCGATAAAGTTAAAGAGAAATTTTAGGCTTAATTTGTTTAGAAAGTTCAACCTCTTAAATGATCGGACCTGTCGAACCGAAAATAGACCAATTCTTCACATTACGCTTAATTCTGGAAAAGACCAAATAACCAGACTTGCACCAAATTCCGGTGTCTTATCAACATTCTGGAAGGTTGAAATATTGCGATGGGCAGATTTCAATATTCTTACTTAGGAGACCAAGCTTTCTAGAGTCCGCGATTGCTTGATCCTTCAGCCAGAGGTACGGTTCTTTCGTTCTTCTCAAACCTGGTGGTTTGGATTCGAAGACTCTCTTGGCTGGAGCATCATTGTTCATTCTCTCGATGTGGCCGAACCAGTGTGGAAAAGATTGATTTTAAATTATTATGAATTCTCCCAAAACGATCAATATTTGATTAAATTGTTTGTATAAACGTACTGCAGTCTCCGACCGCAATTAAGTTTCATTAACGAAGCTAAACTCTGCACGATAAAAATTACAAATGACATGATCGGTTTTTAGTTTTAATTCCCGTTTATCTTTAATTGTGTCATAACAGAAGTTTTTTTTTAATGTAAAACTTCAATGGAACTATCCAAAATAATCATGAATCTATACAGGTAGTGAGTTTATCAGTTTATATGATAGGTTCGTGGCAATGGTTTGATTTTTGTTTTTACTTAAAGCGCAGTGTTTTAACTTTTTTCGTCCCTGGTTCGCATACGGTGTACAAAGGCAGCACCCTTATTTTTTCGAAAATTTTCAAACGGATCATTAAGGTTGATTCCAACGCCCTGCAAGTATACAACGCACATTGAGACCGGTTTGAGCAGCAAAAGTATATCAATTAAACAACCAATTACCTTATACATATCTCTACGTTCTCGAACTTCCCCTCCAGATATGGGTGCTTCAATGCCTTGGTTCTTTGTACCAAGACCTGCTCCCGATCCAGCCCAACCCATTTTCATGAGCATTTGATGACCTTTATTTGACTCTTCGATGAATTCATTGGACTTGTTATAATTTCCTCCACTTTAAAGAATATATAAGGTCCAATGTACAAATAAAAAAGAAATTATGTTTAATTCTTACAAGAAACTGGGCGGTGTTAACGATCGCTCTCTCTCACGGCGGGTACTATTTCGATCGCGTAATTCTCTGTCTTTGTCTCGGTCGCGCGGTTCTCTATCACGAGTTTCACGGGTTTCGCGATCACGATCACGGTCACGATCACGATCCCGATCTCTATCTCTTTCCCTTTCTCTGAACGGCGAAACTTTACGTGGTGATCTATTTCGAGAATTGTTTGCATAACGACCTCTAGACTTCTCATGGATGGATGGTGAACGGGAACGTGATCTAGATCTACGAGGCGATCGTGATGCAGAACGCGGCGACCTGCTTCTGCTTTTTGATCTGTGATGAAGAAATAAAAAAATTAATAAAATTAAGGCAAACACCGAATAGATCTTTCGGTCTGGGCTTCACTGTCAATTATTTTGGTACACAGAATTCAGCTGAAACCATTGGAACCGAAAAAAACATCAACAATTCTACATCTCTTGAAGCTATTAAGAAATCTTTTTTGAACATAGAAGTGAGATTATTAAATTACCTGTAGCACCGTTTGTTTGTTTGTTTCTTAGGTTTCATTGAGTCCAAAAGAACGGGCGTTGGTGAACGAGACGGTTCCCTTGTACCATCTTGGAGCTCCTCTTCCTTTTGCTTCTTAGCAGCATTCTTCACCTTGTAGTACTCGTACAGTCCGAGTTTTTCCCAACCCTCACTAAAAAAATGAATAAAGTCAAACATGCACCAAACCGAGAAAGATTAACTTGGATTACTTATCACGTGGACGATCGTGGCTTGGTAGTGCAATAAATGCAGCCAGAGCGTTTGTTAGACGCTCGCTTTGCGGCGTCGGGGCTGGAAGACGTATTTCCTCTGGATCTAATGGCTTATAGCTGTAGTCTTCCAAACGTATAAGTGAAACCATCAGACCCGCCGGTAAATCATAATACGGAGCTGTTGGTTTCGGATCTTCCTCCATCAAAATATTCGCTTGAATCTGTCCCTGAGGTGCACCTCCGCCGGGTGTCAAAAAACCAGGCGGTGGTTTCGACAAATCTGGGATAAGAAAACTAGGTCCTGTCCCTGCAAAGTCATTACTTTCATTCCCCACCGAATTAGTACTACCCATACTGGCAAAAGGATTTTGTAAAACTGATGGGAAATTATTATGTATTGTGGAATGTCCACTGCCAGTACCACCGGTTAATGCACTATTATTATTGCTGACGGCGTTTCCCATTGTTCCAACACTACTGCTTCCGGTTGTGTTGTTAAATTGTGCAAACGGATTTTGCTTATGGACTTGCTGATTGTTAAACAAATTCCCAAACAGTGGCTGATTGTTATGTTCAGGCCCCGTGTTGTTCATAGTCTGAATAGAATTTCCGTAGACATTCTCCTCGTCAGTGGGCATTTGAACTTTTTGCGCCATAAGAGGCTGTGGTGACTGATTCCGAATCGAAGAATTAATGTGGTCATTATTCTGCACCGCCAAAGCTGCAGACTGTAATGTTTTCGGATCAATTAATTGCTGTATAATTGCTGCACTTGGCAGTACGGCTGCAATTATTTGCTGTTCAAGAACCTGTTTCTGTTGCTCCAGAACAGCTATCTGTTGCGTTGCATGTTGAATGAATATCTGATGTTGCTTCTGATATCTGTAAAGACACATATAAATTCCTATGGTGTGTAATACGGTAACGATTATTTATTCATACCCATCTAAAGTCGATTTGGTTGTCTGAGCTAAGTTGCTGACAATATCACGATGCAAATTCATCAAGTTAGTTTTGTACTCATGCATTGAGGAATCGGGTGAGCCCAATTTCGATATAACACACGCATCGAAAAATTTTGCCTTTGATTCCCACAACGACAGCAACTTTGTCAATTTACTTTTTTGATCGTCAGTCGCAACTAGAATGGGAAAAGAAATAAGCTATCGCCAGAGTTGTTCTTAAAACATCACTTACGGAGTTCAGCACTGCAGAACATTGGTATTACCACATTTTCTAAGCTATTCTTTAGATCGTTTGCATTTTTTCTTACACTGAAAATAATGTACGAGAAATGAGTTTGTTGAAATCGATTTCGATTTTCAGAGTGCACTTCCGGAATATGGATATTTTCTGTTAGCGAAATGAATACATTCGCGAGACACCGAAAACCGAGAGTCGGCAAATAAAAAAGAAAATTGTCATCACAAGCACTTGGCGCATTAGGAAAATAACATCAGCATTCTTTCTGTGTCCTTCAAAGGACACGTCTGTTTGTTTTCTTATCAATATTTTGAGGTACATCTGTAGCTGTAGGGATATGAAAGGAGTATTGTCAAAACTACTCCACCGAAAAATATTATAGACAAATGCTAATCCAGAAGTTTTATCCTCGAATAAGTAATTAAACGAGGTTTAACCTTTATACCTGGTAGCTCCTGAGATAAAAATGGTAGACTAATTTATCTAGGTGTCAAATAGTATATCTGACTATTTGTTGATAGCTGAAAGTATTTTTTAAACTGATGTTTTGTATCAAGAAAGGCGATGCACTGCACTTGTAAGAACTATCAAGGCATAGTTTATAAAATCCTTTCCAACCTACTTACTGTGTGAACGTCTGAAGCCTTTCTGCAATACACTAATCGGCACATACCAGTGTGGCTTCCAGCCCGGCAGATTGACCACATATTTACACTAAAGCAAATCCTCGAAAACACCAACGAATTTAAAGTCGACACTCACCAACTCTTCGTCGACTTCAAAGCCACATATGATAGCATTCATTGTCTTGAACTCTGGAATGCGATGGCCAAATTCGGTATGCCGGCCAAATTGATCCAGCTGTGCCGCATTACGCTGGAAAACACACGGTGCAATGTGCACCGGATTTCAGCAAGGAAATCCGCTAAGTAAAAACTTAATAAATATTCTACAATTTTTTTAACACTTTCGAAAGAAAAATTCTTCGTCGAATATTTGGTCCCGTATGCAGCGTATGAGAAGATATATACGCGAACTCTATGAGCTGTATCAAGATGTGGATGTGTCCAAAAAGCCAAAATACGACGACTTCACTGGCTCGGCAACATCGACCGAATAGACAATAATGCTCCAGCAAAGAGCATCTTAGAATCACAGTCCGCAGGTGCGAGACGACAAGAAAGACCGAACCTCTGTTTAAAGGATGTCAGAGCCCTGGAAGCAGCGTACCGGCGCTCGACAAGAGTTCGCTGCCGTGTCTCAGGCAGAGACCTTTCACGGGGCGAAAGCCCGTTAAGTAAGTAATTGGATGTAATTTTGGTTAAACAAATGGAAATAGAAAGATTGTTGGCACAGAGTTAAAGGATTTAAAACATGAACACGACCGAAAAAAAACCTGTGATGATTTATTTAAATGATTTTATCAAGGCACATTCGCTCAAGGAATTTTAAAGGCACTTATAAAACGGAACTATCGCAATATGATTTTTTATATTTTCTATTCTAATAAACCGCAGAGAAGTGCACTCCGAGGATTGGTAAACATTAAAAGTTCCTATGTATAAAAATGAATAGAAAAAAAAAACAAAAAGTGAACTTACCAGTGATGAAGAATATCATTTACTAAGTATATAAGATGTAATTTTTGTGTAAATGTTGATCCATTAAGCAATGCCCTAAAAATAAATCAACGAAAGAAATTGTTTGTTTGGATTTTTGCTTCACTGAGCCAAATGTTTTGTTTGCGTTTCTCTAACTAAACATTTTCTTTTATAAAACTATTCGCAGTAGTTAATTAGTTTCATTAGTTATCGCTTCACAGAACCGCATATCGATATCCACAACAAAACATAGGCAAAACAATATAGACGGTATTGGCCGAAGATAGCAACACAGTAATAATTTCAAAAAGTAATAAGAAATAAAGTCAAAAAAATAAATATGCATCTGAATTTCTTCTTATCTCTCTCATCGAATCTATGACCCGTCCATGAACTTTCTTAGTTATTATTCAATTTCTTTTTTTTTTGTCTTTTTTTTAAATTTGTTTTTTTTTGTTATGCGAGAGTCATCTTTCGTCAGCGGATAATAAATAAAAATTTAAACATTGTTTCTGAATTAACGTTATAAAATGTGAATTAAGATAGATTGTTTTTTTTTTAATAAAGTAGAATATGTATGGAAATGTTTAAATACAAAATAAGTAAACCATTAACTGACGCATACTTCTTTAAAAGATATTGCAATACGACATTGTTTTTAGCGGTGTCGGATGAATGCTGTAAAATCCAGTTTTTGCCTAAAATTGCAATTACAAAAATTAACTTAATTTACAATCGATTTTATAAACGTAAAAGTTTAATATTAATAGTATTTAAATAAAAATCAATCTTGCATTTAATCTTGAATTTGAATTAATAGAAAAACAGAAAATTAAAAAAAATAAACGAATAAACTTTGTAGTGGACGTAATATCGTAGGGTTACATTTATGTTTGGCTTTGAATAGCTTGCAATCGTTGTTGCATATTTTGTTATCTGTTAAATTGAAGAAGACTTGTATAACTTATGAAGAAATTATTATGATCAAGTTGTTATCCGACAGCGAATGGGCCAGAAGGGTAATCAAATTGACCCACAGAGACATTTGGTAAACTTAAAAAGCGAAACAACGTCGTATGGGGTGAAGATTAATCTCCAAAATAAAGCATTTTTGAAAAAGTTAATGACCATAAAAGTAAGTTCATTTTAATCAGGCATAGAGTTGCAAGCGTTATTAACAGAACATAAAAGTGTGTCCAATTTCATTGAATTAACAACATTTTCTCGGTTATCGGCAATTTAGATAGCAAAAAAAAAGGGATTTTGAAGAAGAGGCATCAGTGTATTTTCTTGGGGCCATGGGCAAAAACCGAACTCCAAACATGTGCGCAACACACATGCAATATGACCATTGTTAACAATTGACAACTTCTACTTATAGTATGTGCGTGAACTTTGTCTTTGTTAATTGGCAAGTGTCTGGTTGAAGTTCGATTGAACTTCCAGGCGTTATTGTGGTGTTGAAACTGAAAATTGAACTTAGATGGTTAAAATTCATGCTCCGTTTGAACTGAATATCATTGCAATGTAACTGGAAATGCAGTTTGTCGCCGGTGCATTGAAGGTATAATACTTGTATTCTGATTACTAATTGACCTGAGTTTTACTTAGACAAACACATGTGGTTTCTTCTCTTTGGCGGGCAAGAATAAATTTTCTAAATTATATGGGAAAATCATCAGTGCCAGTGGATTGTGGCGAAAAATAACTTGTAACAAAGTTACAACGCACCTATATACCTATGTATAGCTTTGTTATCAACTATACTTGAAATAGGTTTGCTATTAAAGGAAAGAGTAAACTTAAAATCCTTGCTGTGTCGTAAAAAGAGAAATGGCTGAAGTATGAAAGTGATTATTTTATGTGATTTTCATTTGGAAAAGTGACATAACAGGTGAAATTATTTCCCACTCGAGGTGAAGTTATTTTCCATTTTTTTCTAGTGCAGCCAGTTCACTATTGCATACTCTGTATTGCTTCAATGGTCGAGACTGTAATTTCTCGGAGACTGTCTCAGCTTGATTTTTTTTTTGTGTTCAATCTGTGAACAGTTTCTATTTGCATTCAGTATTATAACCCTTATCAGAACACATTAATGTGGTAAAGATAACGCTTTTAAAGATCTCTGTATCATGAAAAAGGTTTGAAGTTCCTTTTGCCCATAAAACGACAATAAGGTGAAGTGGTGAAACTTTTTTTTTTCAAGGATAGAATTGTGAGCAGACATTGAATAAAGAGGAACAGAATACTAAAATTTTTAATTTCATAATAATTACTTAAATAAGTTATGAAGTCCACTACACTTGAGTTCATGCCTATCTTAGAAAAACTAATTTTTGGTATTTTCCTGTGGAAAAGTTATATTTACCTGCGGATATGCTGTCTTTGGTGCATGCATCGATAATAGGCTGTAGAACACCATCAAAGTCAGACAGCGATATATTGTTCTCCTCTGCTTGTATTTCCAAACTATTGTTCTGTGCTTCTTCAATAGCTTCGTCAATCTTTTTCTGTTGTTGCTGCATCAAAGCCTAAGTATCGTTTCATATTTAAGGGTAGAAAAACATGTATAAAAAAAACCGAAAGAGAAGTAAATCCAAAGCTATTTACGTAGCAATAAAAAAAATTTAAACCTTAAACAAAGTTTTTATTTTAATTTAAAAGTACAAATGTAAAGGACAGTAAGGAAATTACGTGGCCATCCCGAACAGTTTTAGTGGAAAGAAAGGACATAGCTCTCTTGTGGTCCAGTTGCATTTAATTATGAGAACTTAGAGGAGTTTTCTTTCTTCTTTAGCGAATGCTTATCTTGAAATCATATATACTAGGAGATCGTAAAGAATTGTGAGAGAACACATCAGAAAGAGTAACACTTGTACCAAGTTTCGACAAAAATATGTGTTTGTTTGTAACGATACGTTTCAGAATGAAAAATTAAAGCAGTTCTTCTCGAATTTTGGCATTGCACAAAAGCACTTAAACAGAAATTAAAATTTGTTGAACGAAAATAAAGAAAACAAGAAAAATTCATAATGGCTATGAAAACAAAGAATCAACTTGTTCATGAACGAAATTGAAATTTTGGTTGCAAAGAAAAAAGTGACGGAAAATCAAAATAGACTAAATCACTCGAACGAAATTGAATTTGCCAACAGTTTTAGGAACGGGTATCTATTGACCAATACAATGCTTGGTCAACAGCTTAAAGAAATATTATTATGTCACGTGACAATACTCCTATATATCGTATGTATGTATTCTCACTGTAGATTTGAAAAATATATCTGCATGGAACCCACGGATTGTCTCGAACGCAGTAAAACACGCCGGGGGTTGAATAAATGCGAGTGATAAGCCCATTGGTGTCAACAAGGTGGGATTTTAAATTTATTTAGAAAGCTTGTATTATATGCTTGCAAAATTGTTATGATGCGTATATATACGTAGCATGAAAATTTCAGCACGAAAACAATCCAGAGTACAAAGATTTGCAAACCTAGGTTGGTTATGAGTATGCAGCGGGACATTTAAAAGATTCTGCAACAAAATTGTGTTGAATATTCCCTGATGAGATGTTATTAACAAATACTTAAGCATTGATAAAAATCAAAGATTGTTTTAGTTACATGGGCATTAAGCAGAAGAATTATTTAGTAACTTTAAAATCAAAAGGCACTTATTTTTATTTATTTTTGCAAATTCATTCAAAATACAATCATTCCTTTTCTTCGATTGTTTCTCCGACCTTGAATCTTCAGAACAACACGTTCCTTAACGAGTTGAATGCAGTAATTTTTCTTGGCAGCCCCAGAAGCTTTTTTATGACAGTTTTTGCACTCATCAAAGTGATTGTCACTGACTGGCGAGAATTGGGGCCGAGAAGAAATGCCAGGCATACTTTACTGGAATTCAACCCGGATTCTCACGTTCAGCAACAACAAGTTATGTTTTTATTATTCAATTGTTATATCGTCGGGGAATTGCTAGGCATGATACAAAATGTTATAAAACAGCATGTTGCTTTATTCTTCTTATACTGTTACAATAAAAAAAAACTCATTTATTTTGTTTTTATTTTCTATGAATGGGTTTGTTAAAAAGACGAGGACAATTTTTCCACATCCATACAATAGTAGCCAAACACATGAGCAAAGATCCTTAAGTAAACGAACGTCCTAAAAAGCAAACATCAAAGCTAAAAGCATCTGATGAATAGTGAAAAGGTTTTTTTTTCAAACTAATGAGAGCAAATAAAATAAAAAAAAAGATTTACATTTAAATGAAACGCGTTTAAGTTAATTTGAAAAAATCCTTCCCTTTGTAGAATCAACGACAATCAAAAGTGTAATTAGGAATTCTTAAATATCTTCCAAAGATGAAGATATATCAGGTTGATAGCATAGCGTATGCTATTTAGATGCTATGTCTAAATGATTTTAGTTTAAAAATTAAACTCCAAGTTTCATCAGAAGTCTGTCCGTCTTTGAGGTAGAAAAAAACCCTGTCTACTGATACAAGAATAGCCAAGGAGTTGTAGAACGAATAACGAATAACGAAGAACACTGAAAACTACACAATGGCGCAACAGGGTGAAGACATCAATGAAATTATTGGAGCTTGCTGTGTTGCCACCAAATCACACTGTTCAAAACGAAATTATCTGTTTCCAATAACAAATATTTATTGAGAAATTGGTCATAAACGGTTTGCACAGGGAAATAAACATAAAATTAACGTTTAATTTCGAAGGAACAAACATCAACCTGATATCAAGTATACGAACCAACACAAATTTTGAAACAAGTTTGTCCTCTTCATTTTGAAGAATATTAACGAATATTTGTCTTACAAAAAGACCAGTATAGAATTAGATTATAGTTGATTTAGTAATCGGTGATAACTTAAGCTGCAAGAGAAGATTCTTATGCTGAAATCGAAATATGTAAAGAAGAAAAACGGAAACTCTTTCGTCAACAATCCAGTGAACCAAACTCGAAACTTTAAGATGTTGGTTGCTCTTCCCAATATAAACTGGGCAAGCAAAGATGAGTCTAATTTCCAAGAAAGACGTCACGAACTTGCCAGCTAAAAAGGCTTAAGAAAAACAAAGCAAATATTCCTAGACTTCAATAACATTAAAATCAATGCAAAATGAAAACAATTGAAACATTTTCCATGTGAACAAAAATTTGGTTTTCCGAATTAAAATATATATACATATGCATACCGAGTGCTGGGCAGTTAAATTCAACTCCGACTGGTGGATCTGTTTGCGCAAATTGTTCTGTTGCATGTTGATGGCCTCGATTTGTGCTGTTATACCCATCGAACTGACCTTGCTTTTAGCCTGATTGCCAGTATGTCCATTGCCCCAAAGCCCTGATGAGCTTACTTGCTGATTAAGATTGATTGATTGTTGCTGTTGCTGCTGTTGATAGGCGATGCCACCACCAAAATCATTAATAACACCACCGCTGCCGACACTGCCAATCTGTTGTACTGTACTCGGTGCGATATTCTGACTATCATGAAAACTATGGTGCTGATGTTGCTGCTGCTGTCCTGTCTGAGGCAGATTTGGATTTTCAAGATAATGTTGTTGAACAGTCTGTGATAAGGTCTGAGTATCGAGATAATGCTGCTGCCCTGGCTGAGATAGATTTTGGTTATCGTGGAAATGCTGCTGTCCAGTCTGTGGTAGATTTTGATTATCGAGATAATGCTGTTGCCCAACCTGAGATAGGTTTTGACTATCAAGAAAATGCTGCTGTCCTGACTGCGATAGGTTTTGGTTATCGTGGAAACTATGCTGCTGCTGCTGTTGTTGCTGCACGCCCTGGTGATAGAGGTGTGATGTCTGCGAGATTGAGCCTTGTTGTTTCAAAACTGCAAGTAAACTCTTTCATTAATATTTAATATCAAAGGATCAAAGCAATTCTAATGTTGTTTGTCGGGGACTGAAAGTTGCCCCAGTTTCAACTATTTACTTTGATATTAAACAAAACTCATCTTACACGCTTGTTCGGCCGCCACTCGCCATTCATAATAATTGCAGTATTCCCCTCCATACAAGAAATCAAATTTGGGATTGCCCTGTTGTTTTTGTTTCGTTATTTGCTCGAATTCCGGACCATTTCTCGCCACAAACTCGGCGAGTTTATCAATTATATTCCGTAAGCTAGCATCTGCAAAAGCGGTTAATGAAAAATAAAATGTCTGTAGTTACTTTTATTTTTATATTGAACTATAGCCGAGGGAAAGCTACCTCTTGGTGGAGGTGGTCCATCCATTTTGTATGCACAAAATATTTCTAAAATTTCTTAAATGTTTACTTGAAAACTGATTTTTCGGTGCAATTTTTGCGGAAATTTCTTCTCATGTCAACTCAAATGAACGCCATTTTCCATACTTCACTCACGTTCACGAATCCACAAACTAATGTACGGAGTGAAGGTCAATGCAGTTCGAATTGGAATAAAGGTGGAAGCACAATGAATTCGTGAACAATATATCATAGGCCTCTGCAAAGCCTTCTAATGATATTCATATTAAATAAATCCGCATTCTACAACCATATTGAAAAATGTTGATTGAAAAACTTGCCTAAATGAGGCAACAAACAAAATTCATCAAAGAAACGAAGAAAGCAAACAGAGTACGATTACGGAACTTCTGTTCTATTCTCCAAATAGCAACGATACTCTTTCCATTGGTTATGTTTAAACTATTAAAAAAATATTGGATTTTAAGCTCAGCTCAGCAAATGCAATGTGAATATCGTCGTAAGGTCGATTGTCATCATGGCTTCGTCGCACCATTGAATAATTTGAGCGTGAGTACACTCTTTAAACCTTATGCAAGCAACCAAAAAGAAATTGGTGCGAAATGAAGAAACATAGCCGCCGTATTGGCCAATATCGAAAAAGACGCAGCAGTGTCGATTCAGTGCAGTTACTGTTAATGGTATCAGGCATAGAGCTATTTTAACTAACTTTCTGTGGCCAGAACTCGACAACATTGATATATCCGGGTCTTAGCTGCAACAAAATGGCGCTATAAGCAATGCAAACAACGCAACGTTCGATGTTGTGAAGGAGAAATTTGGTGTGCTGGATCTGAAAGTTCGTGTCGTACATATCGTCGTCTTTAGGTCGACTGTAAAGCCATAACGCAGATAGCAGAGAAAGGAAGTAATCTTAAAAAAATCTAACACAAAATGGCAAATAAAATATTTCGAATTCAGTGAAAACTAATAACTTGACATGAATTTATCCGGCCCTATTCGGAAACTACTAATCTATGAGATGAAAAAATAGCGGCGGCTGCATCGACTGTAAGTTCATCACATAAAAATAACTAGTGTCCTTCTTCACATCATAAGAATATGTAATTTCCTATTAATTGTTGAACTCGAGACAACATTGTTGAACTTCAGCAAAACGATGTGGTGACCGCATAACTTCAGTTGCCATAAGCTTATAGCAGGTTCAATTTGTACACATTACGATACATGTATGACGTTTGTCGTGAATACGTTGACTTAGGCAACGTCAAGAAAAGTAACTTATCTCAAAGTCTGACTCAATGTAGTATTTTATACAAATTCTGTTTCCTTATCAGTTCTAAGTTCTGTAACCTTTTCCACGCCAGTTCGCTTACATCTCATCCGCCCAAAAATGAAGTGAGGAAAACGGCGGACTTCAGCAAAATATGAGTTCCAATAACAAACCGGAAAGTGTTGTAATCAACAGCAACAACGATAGACGGTACACGAATCTCAATAAAAATGCCGGCGGCACCGAAGAACTGAAAATTCTGTGCTTCGTTCTGTCCTATTACAATAAGACCACGCAATTTCTGCTTAGCTGCGCTGGAGTGTTTGTACTCTATCTTCTCTATGGATATATGCAAGAGCTGATTTTCACTCTGGAGGGTTTCAAGCCCTTCGGTTGGTTTCTCACCTTAATTCAGTTCTTCTACTACATCCTATTCGGTTTGTTCGAGCGTAAAATTGAGAACAAAAGTGGAAAACGATGTATTCCCATGCGAACGTATGTAATCCTGGCTGCACTCACTCTGGGCACTATGGGCCTGTCGAACTCTAGTCTCGGCTACTTGAATTATCCGACGCAGGTGATCTTCAAGTGTTGCAAATTGATTCCGGTTTTGATTGGCAGCATCCTTATACAAGGTAAGAGGTATGGCCCATTGGATTTTCTTGCAGCCATAGCCATGTGTGTTGGTTTGACATTGTTCACGCTCGCGGACTCGCAGATGTCACCAAATTTTAATACATTTGGCGTAGCGATGATATCCATGGCATTGCTCTGTGATGCAGCAATTGGTAATGTGCAAGAGAAAGCAATGCGTGATCATAAAGCACCAAGCAGTGAGGTGGTACTTTATTCTTATGGACTGGGCTTCTGCTACCTATTTGTGATCATGTTACTGAGTGGGAACCTAATGCCCGGCTTCGAATTCTGCTTGAAAGTAAGTTGAATCAACTGATCCTAAAAAATTATATATAAAAAACGAGTGTTTTTTGCAGTATCCAACAGAAACTTTTGGCTATGCTTTTCTATTCAGCTTGTCAGGATACCTGGGTATTCAGTTTGTATTGGCTCTGGTGAGGTCGAGTGGGGCACCTATTGCTGCGACAGTGACAACAGCACGCAAGGCGGTCACAATTGCCATTTCATTTGTTTTCTTTAGTAAGCCGTTTACGATGCAGTAAGTTCTTTGCGATCTTCGACATCGCAATGTTAAATGACTAAACATTTCATTTTATTTTCAGATATTTGTGGTCGGGGCTTATAGTAGTCTTTGGAATTTATATTAACGTGTATAGCAAGAATCATAAGCTTTCGTTCCGTGACTTGAATGTAAAATGCAAGAATTGCTTGCATCTGCTGGGTAGGTCGTCCAACAGGCGTTTCCTTATGGAAGTGTGACGTGATTTAAAATACTCTACATTAATTCCATTGTGGATAAATAAACTTGACGAATAGAATAATTTTTCTTGTTATTTTTTTTTTCTTGGTATGAATTGACCCGTAAACTTTATGTGGTTGCGTGCACAGCTTGAGGCTTAGTAAAAAACAATGACTCTTGAGAATTTATTCTCAATGGAGCTAAGATGCAATAACCCTTCCCATGAATCCAAATATACTAATCCTGTGCTGCCGAACCCTACTTCAACCTCCCGGTTGGCTGGATCAAGGTGTCAACCGAATCGTACCGAGAATCAGCCTGGCTGAGGGCTCAGCAGACGAGTTCGTCAGAGAGGGAACAACTAGAAACACTAAAAAGCAAACTCTCACAGCTGACAGTAAGCGAGGCTTTTGGTAGATGGAGTTACATCAACACATGCCATTGCGCGAGGCAAACATGTCCAAAAATAAACCTTCGGAAATTCACAGTCATTCTCAGCCTAGGATAGATTGTTTGGTAACGCAATTCATTATGTTGCCTGACTTGCATTCTTGTTTCAAACATCTAATGCTGCCTTGAGGCGCTTTTCTTTCTCGAATGCTTTCCATTTTAGCTCAGAATCTAGCGATCTTAGCTGGTTGACTTTCGTTGTTGTACTGACCCTGAGATGGCTCCGTACTGATCAGATGGTGTTTGGGTTCCTTGTATAGCAGATTAGCGATTGTTTGTTTTGTTCCCTATCGATTCTAATATGACCATCAATACACAGAGGTTGGATGGTTGATTACTATGACATTTGCGTCTTTCTTTTTTTGATGAAAGGCAGATATGGAGTCCTAAAGGGATTCCCCCTTACAAACTGTTTACCTATTAGAGCTTCGTTATGGCTCCTGGTGAAACCATTTGATACTTCTGATAAAACTCATAAGGTCTTTGAGTGTCTGAGTGTCTTGAGTGCCTTTGCGAGGGTTCCCGCCTCGCCTGTAGTTTGGGGCATTCGCAAAGGAGTTGTCCATTTCCTCTTCATCCCGGCAGCTCCTACAAAAGTCGCTGGAGATAGGGCACATCCTGACGGCCATTGGTCCTATTGTTTAATGCCTCGTTAGGACACCCGTCAGAATGCGTAAATCTTTCTTGTTGAAGGCCAGAAGGCTTTTGTTTCTCTCTGTGTTTAGTTCGGGCCATAGACTACGACACATGAGACAATCGTCCCTAGAGTTCCACACTCTTGCTTCGTTCTCGAATCAATATTTCTATTTGTTTCTTTAGCTCACACAATGGTGGTGTGGTAACTTTTCCATTCTTTCCAGCTCCATCAATGATCCTTTCTTGGCAAGTGCATCTGCCTTTTCGTAACCCTCTATGTTACTGTGGCCAGGAACCCAGATGATGGAGGTCTGTACGGATTATTGATGTGCAACGTATTGCAGAAGACTCAATCGCCAGTTCCTTCTTCCAACGTTAATCCATCTGTGAAGATTTGAGTACCGTTTTTATGTTGGGAAGCTTGATTCCCAATCCTTCCTACTAGGGACAAAGATCGAAATTTTGTTGGTTAAGTTATAAGGGATCGCGTAGTCAGTCCTCGCGTTTATCTCCATCGTCCTTCCCGTCAAAACGTCCTTCCAAGGATTTTTAGAAGTTCCTTTAAGCAATTCTAATACCACTAGCATAGCTAATTAGCTTGGTGCCATATAGGGACATATTAATATATATTGCTATTTCCGACATGATCTGCGGCCGCTTTTGCTGTTCCTAAACCTTTTCTGGGTTCATTGGTTTAAGCGAAGTGTCTAAGGCTTATAAGTGTCAAAAAACAAAAGCATTCCATTTTTAATCAACACTGCTTTGACAGCTTTGCAGGCCAGACCGAAAACGTATGCTGAACTTTATAGCATACGGTCATATTTAGACCAGCAACCTAATGTGACTGCTGCAAAGTGAAAAGCACTGTAAGTATTTAAAGTACAATATGTTTTTAAAAAATGTTTACGAGTTGAATAACATAATTATTTATTTGATAAATGTGTAACAAAATTTTATTATTCGATATCGCACGTTTAAGGCACGTAAAGTATTATTTATTCACTAGGTTCTTAATCTACAGGTCTATTTTGCAACATTGTTAAATATCTGCACTTTGTGCGATTTGTTTAGGCATGAAAATTTAAAATTTCCAGAATGGAATATTCGAAAATAAGAGTGTTTTTGTCTTCTAAAATTGTTCTTAAAAATATTTTATGTAATGGTCGTTATTTCATAAACTCCTTGGCAAACCTTGCACAAAATCTTTTCCGCTTCAGGATTTTCATGTGACCTACTTTTGTAATGTGACAATAGGAATTGGATAATCTCTGTAAGATGTTCATGAAGTGTTTCCAAGGTTATAGTTTCTAAGTGCTGCTTACATTCTGTATATAAGTCCCATAATACTGTATCTAAATACAAATGTGTTTTAATTAAAGTTTCAACAAATCGACCGAATTGTTTAATGAATAATTCAGCCTGCTTCATCAGGAATTTAGTTATTTCTTCACCAACATGTTCGATTAAATACTGAACACAATTTTGAAAACTATCCCCACTTAAAATGAGCCCAGCACAAAAATTAAAGGCAGTCTGGCAATAATTGATAAGTTTGTCACTGTTGTCGGAAAAGGCGTTCGAGGTCAAGGAATTAACATATTGGCTGTTTGATACAGTTTCGTGATTCTGCGGAATGGGTTTGTTAACTTTCCCCAATATATTTTCCCCTCTGCCATGTTGAACGCTATCGCGAAGGACTCCAGCTTTAACTGCCACATCATCGTTGATAACAATGTTGCCATCTCTTCCAGCTGTGAAACGAGCATTATTTTTATTTAGATCTCTGTTTATCTTGTGTAAATCGTTGAGATATTGCTTATCGGGAACTTCATTGATAAGGCGAATTAGATCCGTTTTGCCTTTGGCCGCGCCTTGTGTTCGTATTGTCTCCTTACTCATCTTTTCGAACATTTTTCTATGAAAAATAATTTTTTAAGTGTTGTATTTTGTATATCCTTTAATCAATATATGATTGTACCTTTGCCGGTTGCTTAGTTCAGATCTATAGCTACTCAGCCTCGCATCTTGAGTTTGGCTTACAATAGTCGAAGCCAAGCGGAAGTTGTAAACCGAATGTGTGAAAATGACAAGAGAAGCAGCCACTTGTAATACATCCAGTGTAGTTACCTCTTCATCGTCTGCATATTTCTGTGAAATAGTTTTTTGTGTAATTTAACGCGAAATAACGTGTGAACAATAAAAGATTCTTTGTAGTAAGCAGAAGGAAAGAATGTAACAACTTCTTAAATATGCAAGCAATATGTAATGTTATACCAGTAGTAAATCCACAATTCCATTTGCCACTCCAGTTCCAGACAACAACATGGTTGAGATGTTCATGCCGTTAACGACTGTTTCGTGAACCTAAAAAATGATTTTTATAATATTCCATTCCCATTAACACTTGCATTCGGACTGCAATGCACATTTACCAATGTTATTTCCTTTCCAGCCATAGCTAATGACGCTAGCCATTTATTTGCGGCAGAAGCTGATACAGCTACAGCTCCACTAGCTACACCAAACCAACAATTTCTAGCCGATTGATCAGCTAGCGAAATGCTTTGCTCATGCTCGTTTCTTGACCAAAGTTGCCATCCCGAACGCATTGCTGAATAAACACCAGTACCCAGACACACCAATCCAGCACCCGCCAGCACTGGCGCAGCGACTGGCAAGGCTAGAGCTGACACTGTAACAGCTGCAGCACCAAATCCTCCCACTGCAGCTACCTTATCTGCACCGCCTGTTATTTTCTGTCCTAGTCCATTAGCTGGTGTTTCCCAAGAATCCATATTTAACTGCAAAGAAATAACATATGTTTGTATATGAAACCCCTTCTGAAAAAGGGAGTACTTTATTTTCTCAGGGATACATAATATATGACGTCTGTTGAAAAAGTATATGCCATCTTCACGACATCGTGTGCCGAAAACAGGCGGTTTCCAAAACGCACTTGCCCAATGTACAGGATTTAGAGTTTCTCCTTACAATACAATTTTGGTTCTCCTGATCTTGCTTCTTATAATATCTGGGTTTTCCCAAACACGAAAATTCCTTTGAAAACAGACCACGTTGGTAGCACGAAAACGGGGAAAAAAATATTAAGGAATCGACACAATATTTGAAATCTATGATTTTGCACACCTCAATAATTTGTTATTTATTTGCAAATATGTTAAATAAAAGTCTATTTGAACATTATTCCAGCTTCACTTTAAAATTGTGTTCTCATTATAATTAAACTTTCATAAATTGTTGGCGCTGGAAGATTTTTGCTACAGCTCTACTAAAAATATGAAATCGTCTATGGGCATGTGTTTAAAGGAACCTTAAAATAAATATAAAAAGCACCCTAACAGAGTTTTACCCGAAAGAAAGAAAGAAGAACGACATTACGTAAATTTTTCCAAAGAAAATTTGACCCTTATTGTTTTTACAACAAAATCATACTAAACTAATATCTACACATGTCAAAAATGAAAAAAAAAAATATTAAACGCAACTTACCGTTCCATCTTCTTCATATGTGTAAACACCCTTTTCAGGGGCATATGCGACACCCGGTGGCAACAAATTTGTTTCAATAAAATCTTTCCAGTGCTTATAAACTCGGCCATGCTCGTCAATGAAAGCCATACAGCAGTCAGTGCTGTCATCGCTCTCTGATAAAAAAATAAAAACACACTCATATTTTAAGTAGCCTATTCTTCAAGTCTTTATCTCATTAAAGCCTGTCTAGAAACAACTATATAACATCTACTTACTTATACATTTTCGCGTACGTACAACCAGGTGCACTGAAAACTTTGTAGCATTTCGAGCTTCGGCATATGTTGTGCCCTCAGCGACAGTTACCAAAATGAAAGCGGCAAGCAAGTTTTTATTTGTATATTTTGCTACGATTTAAAAAATAAGGTGTTTTGAGTTAGCCTTAAAAATACATTTGTTTCAAATTTTAACTTACTTTGCGCAATTGTACTCTCATAAACAGCTTTACGGACTTTTTCCTAAAAAAAAAAATTAAATTTCAGAAACAAATCGACTGTCGTGTCTATTAAAAATTATAAACTTACCATAGCTTTGTTCTTATCCGAACTGTTTCTTGGCTCATTTGCATTATGTTCAACCTTTATAGAAATGAAAAATAAAGCTTGAATTCAAATTAACAACGATAAAAACACAATAACATAAACTTAAATATTCTAGGGAAAGGCAACATAAGTATTTCAAAGCTATAATGACTCACCAATTCTCGAGTCTCTGGTTCCGGATCACGGAACAATTCATTTAGCTTTTGTTTAAATATCGGAAATTGATCTTTAGTGTATCTAAAAGAAAAAAGGCAAAAAACAATTATTTTTTACATATAGATTTTGAAACGAACAACTCTTGTTGTCCTATTGTCCAACTATGACGGTAAAATTCGGTTGTTCTCAAGGAGTTACGTCTAAAAGGATTGGAAACTTGATGTAGTTGTTCCGATAGGTATCGAATTAATTGCATTCGCTCGATTCGCAGTATTTTATTCCTCACTTATTTGAAGATTACGTCAACACTATGCTGTTAGTGTAACGCCTTCACAAGAGCATAGCCGATGAAATCAACTTCACAAACCATTGTAAACACGACGATAAAATACGATAACAGAGTTATCTTTACAGCACAACCACCAACTTGATGAGACTACTATCGCTGGTCGAACACTCTGGTGATTGCGCCATTAATCTGATCACAATGACATCGGTGTACATGACAGTATCACCTGATCGAACACCCATCTCATCCAGAGCTACTTGAAAAGTGGCTACAGAAATTGATGTATAAATTTATATTTACGAATACGCTGTTGGGTTTAGTTGCACAGAAAAAATCGGCAGTCTATGTTGTATCTCATGAGGCATAAAACAAAAAACCAATGCGCAATTCCAAATGAGCGCACCTTACATTATCGATCAAACCTTTTGATAAGATTTATATATAATGGATATTCTGTTATCTTTTCCCGCACTTTGTTCAACTACATAAGCTCAGGTAAAGGGAAGTACCTACTTCAGCTACTTCCTTTGACTAAAAACTTCTTCTTCCTCATATTTACGTATTATGAAACAATTATGAGTAATCGAACATTTTCATTCAATTGAATGTTGATTCGAGCTCAATAAAAAACTTGACACTCGAAATATAATACCTCTCGATATTTCTGTGGGTATTCAGAAAAGATTGCAGATCACCTCCCTGCTGTTAACCTTCTCCCATAAAGAGACAAACATAATTATTTTGATGATCATAACAAATTTTGGGCGATTACCAAGTGCTAAACGCAAGGAACAAAGAATTATTATTTGCGCCTACATATGAAGTCACCGCTGTTTTATCTCAGAAAGATCGTGGTCAGTGGTCATTTTTTATCTACCCTTGTTTTTATTTCTTGCAATATTTAACATAAAAGAGCAATTTTGTAAAACAAAAAATGGTTTGTTTGCGATAAGGTCTGCCCACATCATGAACAGGCATTTGAAGATAAAACAAATTTTAAGCGTTCGTTTAGATACGATCTCATTTCCACTCGAAGAACGGAATGCTGAATAATCTCATCTTCGTATTCATTAGCGCAGCTTTTGCAGATATCGTTTTAAACGGTTTGCAGTTTACGGGGTGAATTTCAAAAAGCAAAGCGGATCGTCACAACTTCAGTGATCGTTAGAGTGTCAATTTATCAAGGACTAATTGATGTTCGATGGCCTATAGTGTATTTTATACAAATTTCAAATCGGAGGCTTAAGACCGCCCTTGCCATACCATGTTATCCTTGTTTTTTTCGTTCAGATATTCCTATGTCTCAATATCCAAAGTATTTGACTTCATCAACATTTATATTAGCATGGCATTTCGATATTATCCTTCAATGCATGACAGACTGCCTAACATCAAATAGACCAGATAACTTACGTTTATGGATAGCTCTTACTTGCATAGAATTAATTTTACACATACAAATTTCAAAAGTACATAGTCGAGAGGATTCCAGCACCTCTTCCTCCTAAGCTTAGAAAATGTTCAGCATAGGATCTTTTTTTATCTGATAAATAGATGCTTTCAAGAGGATCACATCTGTCCGGTTTTGTTTGCAGATTTTAATAGTTATGTCCATGTCGATTTCGATAGATATTTTATCTCAGTGACCTCATCTATAAAAACTTCTAGGATTTGGCTCATGATTTGAAACCACAACAGTGGTAAATAAACTCAATCTTCGGATGTTGTGATATTCCTTTTCATTCTTTTAAATAAACGAGTAATGCAATTTAATCCATGGTTTTAATTTTTTCATTTTGGTTTCTCTTGATGATTTTTCTACGAAATCGATTGCCTCATAAACATAGGTTGCACACGTTAAGCTACAACACGCCTTCCGCGTGGCCACATATACAAGCCTGGAACGTGCTCATTGTCTATTTCCATGTGCGAGATCGAGAAAATTATTTCCGTATAGTTCAAACTTACTTTGGAAATCGGTCTAAAATTAAGCAAAAGTAGATTTTCAAGGCACAAAGCCAACAACGATGCCGTAGTAGAGATTTGGAGACGAAGGATTTCAGTCAATTAAAATAATGTCAATGATCATGATCCAGCCACACCCTAGGAAAAACTTGCGAACGGCAATGTATTGTCACTGTAAAACTTTAGTGATGTTCATGTGAAACGAAATGTTTCTTATAAATAATGGAATAAACTATGCGGTCGACGATGATAAGGAAGTCATCCATCTTATATAATTCCGAAACCGTTGATAGGCGTTTTTGGAAAATGTTTCGTTATATGAATTGCAACTAAGAATCGATTCCGACGAGTCCTGAAGTGAGTAGAAAATTCTTACAGATAATAATAATTATACTACTGTGTCCAAAAAATAAGGTGACATTGTATTTATTTTGAAAATTCTTTATTTATTCTTCCAAATCAATTTCAACCCCTTCAAAGTAATCCCCTCCCGATGCAATGCACTTATGCCAACGGATTTTCCAATCTTTGAAACACTGGTTGTAGTCACTTTCCGGGATGGCCTTCAGTTCCGTCTTCGCTGCGGCTTGAATCTCCTCTATCGTATCAAAACGGTGTCCCCGGAGCGGTCTTTTGAGCTTGTTGAACAGCCAGAAGTCGCACGGCGCCAGATCAGGTGAATACAGTGGTTGCGGAAAGATATAGGTTGAGTTTTTGGCGAAATGATCACGAATTACGAGTGCGGTATGGGATGGTGCATTATCGTGGTGTAAAAACCAAGAATTGTCTTTCCACAATTCCGGCCTTTTTAGGCGGATAGCGTTACGCAAACGATGCATAACGTTCAAATAATATTCCTTGTTGACTGTTTGGCCGGTTGGAAGGAATTCATAAAGCACAACACCACGATAATCGAAGAAAACAGTCAACATGACCTTGATTTTTGAGCGACTTTGGCGCGGTTTTTTGGGTCTCGGCTCTCCTGTGGCACGATATTCGCTCGATTGATCGGTTGTTTCGGGGTCGTAAGCATAGATCCAAGTCATCGCCAGTTATAATGCGTTTCATGACATCCTGGTAGTCGGAAAGCATTGTTTCACACACTTCAACGCGACGCCTTTTTTCCAAAAAAAATCAATGTTTTCGGTACCAGTCGAGATTTGACGCGCTTGAGGCCCAAAGCATCCTTCAAAATGGTATTGACTGAGCCCTTCGATAAGCGAACTTCATCAGCAAGGTCTCTAATCGTTAATCGATGGTTTTTCAACACCAAATCTTTGATTTGTTGGACGTGAGCTTCATCGGTTGAGGTTGATGGTCGCCCAGAACGCTCTTCGTCTTCGACACGTTCACGGCCGGCTTGGAAATCACTATTCCACTTGTTAACATTTTTTTTAGACATAGCCTCATCATCAAAGGCTTTCTGCACCATCCTCAACGTATCCGCAGCAGAAAATTGATTCCGCAAACCAAATTTTTATGCAAATTCTTTGCTCAATAAATTTCGACATAGCAAAAAACGAAAAACTCACTTTTAGCAGCTCACAAACCGACGCGTATCTCAAACACTATGAATATATTTTGACATGAAATTTCACATAGATGTCACTGACAGTACTACCAACCTAATAAGAAAGAAAAATGTCCTTATCCTTCGACGTGCGCAGTTTAAATTCATATGTCACCTTATTTTTTGGACACAGTAGTATGTTCGTTTTAGTTGGAGCCTTGAGTTGGCTTCTCATGTAATTTTTTCGAATATTACGTTAGTGAATCAGTTAATTTATTTCCTGGTATAATAAAAGCACCTGCTTAGCACACGTACATATGTAAATACTTTCGTTTAGCTAAAATTTTCATTTACTGTGTTTTTCCATTGTACCTAGTATTTTTGTCAATTTACTCATACAATTTTTTCTGTATAGTTTTTGTAAACAAAAAAAATCGCAAACATATGTTAAATAAATTTTAAAAGCTTAACTCCGCTACGGGGAAACTTGTCTAGAATGTGGATTAAAACATGTGCAGTACAAGTTTTTCGAAACGGATTTGAGTTACGCACTACAGCTGTGCGTGCCCATTGCAGTTATAAAAAATGTCAACTAATTTAGCTGTCAGTTTATCGGTCAAAATATAAGGTAATGACTAAAATCTAACTTCCTGAAGTTCTGAATGGGGTCAGCGTAATTGTCGCGGAAAACTCCAATTCGAAAATTATTTATAAGAACATAACGCTGAAAAATCCAGTTGTTGCTCGTACTCATATTTTGTTAGAAAAATCGTGTTTGGCTTTGATGCTAATATCGCTCCCAATAGCGGCAGACCCAGAACCCAATTTATGCTGGTGGCGTCATTGGTCCTCATTTATTTGTCATAATATGGAAGTAGAGCTTTTATAATAACCTAAGTTGCAATGTGCTTAACTGCTAGCGAAAAACATCAATGGAGCGCCTCTCGAGTACTTTTTGAACGCCAATATAAATGATGAGAACAGCAAAACCTTCCACTAAATTGCCGCGTCAATAAAACGAATTGCAACCCTCAATTTTTACAAGCAAATCTGTCAGTCTAATGACAAACAATCTGTAACGGATATTGTAGAGTTGCCATCGGCATTGGAAATTCTTCAAGTACTGAGATTAAGGACTTTCCGCGGAATGGGTAAAAAAGCATACACACATTAACATTGCAACCACATATCTCCGCGAAATAAAAATGTTTTTTTTTTGTTTGGTGAACTGAAAATGTATGACAGAGTGTACCGGTAACTTTGTCAATAACGTCACTGTTATTTATGTTTTTTTTTTTAACGCAACTTACGCATCCCACAAAATGTTCTTTTTAAAAGCTAAGTTGATAGCAAAAGCTTCATGAACATTTAACGCTGTATGAGTTGGGTTTGCCATTGTTTAACAAAAAACAAAAAAAACACTTTCAATCACGTCACAACACTATTCAAAACTTTACAAAACGAACCACAAAACTTTCTCTCGATTTCTCGGACGACCCTCCCGGACGGAAGTAAAAGAATGACTGAGTGGACTTGCTCGTGATACAGAATATAAAATAGCATACTAGAAGCGCTAGTCAAATGCATTTGAAAGCTCTTGCACGCACATGGCGCTGGATGGTTGTGTAGCGCTTTTGTGATACAGTCATTTGGCTTGAAATTATATACACGAGCTATGGGCACAGATATGGGGATTTCTGTCGGATCGCACGAAATTCGGGTTGCTGAAAAATATACAAAGGGGAATCCCAGAAATAAGAAATACGTTGAAGACAGAGGAGTCTTCATGATGACTTACTTGGAGAAATGTCAAGCTGTGAATTAACGAGGGAGGCAAGTGAACCTATCAAGTTCCCAAAAAACCTCAAGAAATGTTAATGTAGGTTCATGTCGGTGTTTGCTGATAAACAAACGCATGTATGCCAATAAGTGTAGACAGACGCATTAAATGAACGAAGAATTGTCAAGCTATTATTTTTTTTTATCGGTAAGAAGCCGAAACGTCTGTAAATACTTGTTTCTTCTACTTTTGCATACTTCTAGATGAGAAGTTTATGAAAATATATATGTACATGAAAGTCAAGTCCAAAATGAGCTTGCTTTTTTTTTGGTTAAAAATTGGTCTGGTGGATTCTTGTGGGTTACCTTTGGATTGGTGAATCATGTTTATTTTGACACCGACGGATCTTCTGCGCTCAAAAAAATTGATAGAACTTAGTATCCATACATATGTATGTATATGTATGACATGTTTTTTTGTGGTACGAAATGGATCCATGAAGGCTTGAACAACGTTGGGAAAAACTGCAATCTAGCTTCGAAAAGGAATGCTGTGTTGTCAATTGAAACTGCAAAAAGAAATACCGGCCGAAATAATGCACCAACTGCAGCTGGGGTACCCTATGCTAGTTTGAAAAGAGTTCATAAGGCGGGTTTGCTGATTGATAACCAAACATATTTCCGAGGAAATTTCGCAGCTGTTATTGAAACTGTACGCCTAATTCTGAGGACCTCAACGCTCCATAAGTTTAGCCTCTTGAGAACTTTAAATAAGGATTATTTCAATTCACAATTGAGTCAAAAGGGTCACCCGCTTCGTTATCGCTTTTCTGTCTGTGATAAAGAGCAGCTCGAATTTACGAAGTTGGAACACAAAGCAGGTTACAGTCAACGGAGAGTCACCGGGGAATGGTATCCAGCAAAATGGCGCTACGTGCCTCTCATGGCGTCCATTAATCGGTTAAATTGTATTCTGAGTTTAATATTCGTGTAATTAATCGTTTTAGTGATGCCGTTTTGTTTTGGGATGCTATTGAAGATCGACGCTATGTGAAAAAAATCAGAGATGAATCAGGCACTTAACATCAATATTGGTCAACCACTGATTGGGTTGACAGCCAGCGATATTATTATTGTGTATAATAATAAAACTATACACAATAATTATCAACTTTTGAACGCAGTTCGTGATTTGCGGAAAAACCAAAACAAAAATGACCCGTAAGTAAGAAAAGTTTTACCTAATAAAAACAAATTGGTTGGTTGTGAAACCTTAACGGCCGATATTTTACACATGACGAATCCGATATATTGATCCTACGATGGAGCGAAAACACTTTATCTGGTACATTGTAAACAACAATGTTATTAAATACGTATACGATATGCATGGGAAGCCTTTACAAGCTTTTCATAAAGTTTTATGCTATAATTGTGGTCGGCTATTTGAGCGCAAAGATCGGTCAAGAAACTACAATTTTTTTGGTAGTATAATTGGAAAATCTTCCTTCGTAATAACATCTTCGACAACGAACTTAGACTCATAGATTACGAAGCTTAATAACAATCAAGCAATTGTTTCCAATGCCTAAACATCTACAATGAGACCTGGCGCAAAAGATAGTCTTCAAGCATTCAGCGTATATTTCGGCGCTACAAAGAAGGGCAAGTCCTGCTCGCTATCTTTAAGAGGTAATACGAAGTGATTATATTGCATATCTCATAAGAAAAAAGGAATGACAGGAATAAGGTTCGGAAATTTTGCCAACACTCAAACCAATGAACTCTTCAGAGCCCCTAAAGATGATCTGATCAGATGCATACACTAAATTATCCCTAAAGAATGGTTGGTCGCTTGTAGAGGAAATATTTCCTGTATGTCTCTTTACTAGTAGAAGAGTTAATAGTAAAACGACTAATGTGGTTTCGACACGTAGAGCGGTGGTACAACATTGGCATATGCGCACCTTAATGAGTCCAAATAAGCATCCTCCATCTAAATTATTACAATAAGTTTGAAAAATGAAAGAATGACAGTCTTGTTGTTTTTTGTAAATTTCGCGTTTAAATAATAACTTAATTTAGGTTGTTAAAGAATAAAAGAAATAATGAATAGTCTTAAAACAAAACTGTCTTACAGAGTGGAATTTAAGAAAGGAAAAGAATAAAGAGTTTTATTTAACTCCAACGCTTTGCATGAAAAATATATATATGTAGTCAAAGGTAGCAATGAAATAGTAGTACGAGTTTCAAAAAGATTCATGCCACTTTTAATGTTATATTGATATACAAAAAATTAATTCTGTGTGTCAGAACTTTTCTGTATTCTCCGGATTATCAATCATATCCTGACAACGCCGAGGCATGAAGTCTTCCGAACACTGGCAATGCTCCGCTGGTCTAGTGTACCAGGTGATTTGTACGGCTTCCGAAGGTTGGCTTTTATTGGCTGGTTTGTCATCGTGGGTTTCTCTTTAAGGGTGCCCCAAGGGTTGCTATAGGATTTCTAGTCCATAAGATGAACCCCATTGACCCGAAACTACATTTTTGCCTTTCGGCTGTTGTGTTTAAAGTCATTATCCTATTGGCAACAAACTGCTGGGAACTATAGACCCGACTGTCCACAAAATGTTTTGTCATATGTTCCTCATGACATTTTGTAATTAGAGACGGGTTTCTTTGGCTATGCGTTGATAATTTTGCATCCAGAGTTTTCTTCGGATAGTCATCACTAAATTCCAAATTTAGTTGTTTTCGGACTTGAGCAGCCCAATTTTATTGGATTCACTTTGGACGATCTCCTATCCTATCATCCAGGCAAGCGCGTTTTCAGTTTTTTTTTTTTGTAAGCATACCTTATGGAATTGGCTTTCATTTTGTTGACTATTTTCTGGACTTCTGAATTAGATATGCATACGTTTATAGTCCCCAGCTTTACCTAGCAATTAGTGTGCAACTTGGATAGTGCAACAATGAGCCAGAGAGGGAAGGAACGGTTTCGAGAGAGATGTAAAAAAAAATGCCGGAGTTGCACGGGTTTCGTCTTCGTGCAACTAGTAAGAAAAATTGTTCCATTTGCTTGATACTCTCTGTTGCGTTGAGTTGCAAACAGTTTCAAGAATGAATATTCAAGAGCAGTTGCCGATAATGTCGAGAATGCGTGTTGCTTCGTATGGATGGGGACACACAAAATGATAAAAGTAAACTCGTCAGTTAACTAACTAAACACCTCAGACAAACACTTTCAAAGTGATTTATGTGTGGGAAAGAACTCAACTTAATCGAGAGGGCAATGTTTGTATGGCCTGTGCGTCTATTTGTCTTATAACGGTTTCTATTTTTGCAAAAATTAAAAAAAAAATTTCCATTGACTGATCATAATAATAATAATAATAATTATTGCCCAACGAAAAGCATATAAAGACTTAATTTAAAATTCTTTTTCGAAACAAATTTGGCACCACTTGCATCAATGGTTGTCAACGAAACTCAAATCGAATTTAATGTTATTTGTCTTTCTGTTTGATGAACAAAAGCGCGGTTTAATGGTTTTAATAATATTGTCTTATCTGTTTTTTGTTTATTATTTGTAGTTTAAATAATTTTTACGGGAATGGTCAGAAGAGCGCTAGATGTCCATGAAGCATTTGCCAGTAATCTGGCGTTTGAAAATGAAGTTTTATGGGATGCGTAAGTGATGAAATCACATTATTTAAACAAAAAAAAATCTGTTTCCATTGAGGAAAAGTTATTTATTATATCAGACATCAATTAATAGATCTAGGTTGCAGTATATTTACTTTTAAACCAAAAAGTAACGCTTTACATCGTAAGGTTGCACTGGAAGGTCTTGATCTCATTAAAAATTTCTAGTTAGTAAGAGATGCGCGTTATTCTTTAATGTATACTCAACTCTTACGTAAATTATTAATCATGTTATTTTATAAATGAATTTTATATTTTTTAATTCAGTTACACTCCTCGCCAATTGCCGTTGTTTAAACAAAAGTTAAATGAGTTGTTCCGAGACGCTGGAGCCAAAGGCTCGGAGAAAAATAAATCAATGGTAATTACTGGTGTTTATTTTTTTAAATAATCTTTGAATTCATTTTGCAAATTACTCAAATTCGATAATTTCATAAAGTACATGAAAAGAGGTTTAGTTCACAATCCATTATGTCTGTTGTGGCATATTGCGATTTGATATGAAACCCAGAATTGAAATTAAATATTTATTTGAAATGAATTTTTGTTTTTTTTTTTTTAGGAAAGGGTCCGAGAAGCAGTATATAAAAGCACGGTATCACAAAGTAAGTAATGATCTTCCATCACGCGAATGGGTAATTTTTAACACCATCCTTACCTCCTATTTTTACAGCAAAGTACACAAACAAAAATCTTTTATCGACATTTATTCTGATAACAGTTGCAGAAGGAACAAGCTATGTGCAAGCAAGAGATGCAACAAATTTTTCAGTACATTTGGTTGTGCGAACTCGAAAATGTATGAGTAAGTATTTAAAAAAATCCTAGAACTTATTAAAAAATGTAAAGTCCAATAATTCTGTTCCACATGCATTCGAATGCAATTTATCTTGTATAAATAGAGCTTAAAGACTTACATATGTTTTTTTTTATTATTTTGCAGAAAATAATAATAGCAGAAGCTGTTGTATGATTCACATTGACGAGCATGGTCGCGTTTATAAAAACTGGAATTCATTTATGAAAGACAATTTATTGCCGAAAGGTGTTGCCCTCGCGCCCAGTAAAGGAATCTATATGTTTGAAAATGGACAGGTAAATAACGATCAAGTATCCTTGTTACTTTAAGTAAAAATGGCATATCAACTCGAACAGTTGAGTATGGACTCTTGGGAAACGCCAGCTAATAGAATATGTAGCAAGGTATTGGCAACAAGCGATGTTGCAGCCAGCGTTGGAGGATTCGCTGCTGCTGGCGTTGGTATAGCAGGCTTGGCGATGCCAGTAGCCGCACCGGTAGTAACAACTGCTGCGTTGGTATGTGTTGGTACTGGGCTTTATTCCGCCATAAGATCAGGCTGGGACCTTAAGAGGCGAAGGGATCATGAACAGAGTATCGCCTTAACTAATCGAGAAGCTAGAGGATGTTGGATAGGTGTAACGTCCGGTGCATTAGCTGTTTCATCTTCCGTAGCAAGCAGATCGTTAGCACAAGTCGCTTTAGCTGGTAAAGAGATTTCTCTGGTAACAAACTCATTTTCTCTATCGACATTTCAAACTATATACTATGTTTATAATAGATGCATGAGACAGTGGTTAATGGAATGAATATATCGACAATGCTATTATCAGGAACTGGTGTGGCTAATGGAATTCTGGATATGATCCTGGTATTGCTTGAAACAGGTTTTTCTTAAGAAATGATCATACGTTTTGTGTTCATTACAGAAATTAACGGACAATGAAAAGATAGGTAAAGCTGATTGGCTGCAAGTAGCTGCCTCGCTAGCAATATTTACACATTCAGTCTATAATTTTCGGTTGGCTGCATCACTTATAAATAAAGCAAAAGAGTCTGGTCAAAAATCTTACAAAACTGAACTCAGCGGCCGTCTGAGGTAAACAAAACACTTCAATTATAGTTAGTTTTTTTTTTTCTAATAGAGTAATTTTACTGCAACAGAAATATTTTAAACAAAATGACCGAAGGTGCTATATATGGACGTGAAGCAGCCAATAATAAAAGTGATCTCATTCGTTTAACTAATGAAATCCCTGACCAGATGAACGCCAACACGGCGATCAATGATTTCTTCAGCTTGACCAATCTTACAATGAATTACCAAAATATTTTTCGATTGGTCGAGCCTCTTCTATTGAATATGGACAGCTTACAGAATTGCATAATGTTTTTGGTAAATAATGTTGGTGAAAGTGTCACAGTATTCCTAATGCAACAGACAAAAATATTCCTCGATGGATACCGGCAAAGAGTAGAATCGTTTATTAAAACAACATTATACTATGAAACAGCTCTGTGGGATTTGTACAAGAATTGTGAAGAGAATGTGATGGATATGACCTTGGAGAACTTGGAAAAAAACATATCAAACATTTTTAGTCATCTTTTGTCCTATTACCAAGAGATGTCTTGTGAACATTTGTCCAATAAAATTGTTGAGTGTAAAGAATGCAATGGTCACTATCAAATATGTGCCTTCGAATAGGATACATCATACTGCACAAAGACTTGTTATTTTTATAATTTATTATACATTGTTGAGCATTGAATTATTCACTTAAAAATAAGCACATTGAGGCCTTTCCTATACGGAAGAATTTATTTTAAAATTTTTATCTTAAATCAAATGCCTCGACATGACGTTTTAAAAATTATGTAGTTTTGTTTTTATACTTGTTTGAATTTTTGTCGATTTGAAAAGCAATAAATAAAATAAAAAAAAAAAATACTGACAATTTCTTATGTGCCTTTAAAAACTGGTCTTATGAGGTGCCTTGAAAAGAGGTTTGATTGTAATGTGGTGTATCTTACAATTAGATTTGTACCCAATAACCGATAGAGATTGAATAGGGTGGTTAGTTTATGATCATGATAGTCCCATTGTTACTTCAGTTTGTCGAAAAACAAGGTTTTTAAAAAGACTCTTTTTAATAGTGTAACCGAGCCGCAAGAATTAAGTCGGAGATTTTATAAAACCTGCGAAGAGGCCGACTGTAGAGGAACGGAAGTCCATGGAAGGTCATCTTCACTGTGTGTGCATTGAGCGAC
This sequence comes from Orthonevra nobilis, assembly GCA_963555765.1. NCBI lineage: Eukaryota > Metazoa > Arthropoda > Insecta > Diptera > Syrphidae > Orthonevra > Orthonevra nobilis. The sequence goes on from OY743225.1 coordinate 130,391,122, forward strand.
CGAAGGTTCGGTTTCAGCTAGGTTCGGCCAGTTTCGAAGCTAAGTTTTCGTGAATTCTAGTTCCGACTAAAGGTTTACATCGGGTGAGTTTGCGCGAGATGTGTACTCAACTCGGGCGAGTTATACGCTTACTTTTTTAAATTAAATTTCATCATTTCGAACAAATTCCAGTTGTTTTACTTTAACCTTATTGTAGTATCATGTTATTTTTCAATTTTATTTTTATCCACTTTATCTTGTTTGTACTTTCGGAATTAACTGCCACAAAAAGATAAAAACCCGATTTGGCAGTAACGATTCATCAAAGGCTGTTTGCAAAGTTCATCAAAACATATTCTTGGAGAAGCCATGAGCTCAAAAAACAGATCTTGCATGGAGTAAGCAACATTTATCAAAGTTTCATAATGCGGAATATTAAATGGTATTGAAACGACAGCCAGCAACAAACGAATTAACAAATGCATTGAGTGTGTCTTTATTGAAGCGAACGATCAACCGAATCGTGTTCGATCGCAGATCTATAAGTTGTCTGGCGCACACGCTATAGTTGGCTATTAAATACGCATTATTTTCAGATAAAAAAAAACAAGATATTGCTGGAAAAAAATGCAGAAAAATCTTTGGTCATTTCAACCAAGCGAGCAAGCAAACAGAAAATTTTCGGAAATGTATCAGAATGATAGAACAAACAAATGTTGCCTCAATTCCTAAAGAACAAATCTTGCCAGCCCTTAACGTACAAAGGGGAGACTTTGGGACACACACGACAATAATCCTTATACTAACCAGATGGAGATAACTGAATCTGAAGATCAAAAAATTGTTTTCGAAAAAAGAATTCACTTATTTTTTTCCCAGAGTCATTACTACAAGACATTTATTGTTATTGGAACAGCAGTCCCTATCCAACTAACATTCCAAACGAGCAGTGGTAATCTAACCACGTCTCTGCAGTGGTGGTCAACTCAACAGACTAAACCAGGCCACAAAGCACGCGAAGGAGATCGAAGAACTTTGGTCCAATAAATGCAGTGTAGTTTTTTTTTTTTTTAGTCGACAGTACAACTTTGAATATTTTTTCCTGCTGGAGATTTTCAATTGCAGCACAAACTTAGTGTTCATAATATACATAAATATGCTCGCAATATTCTAGAAAACTTAATTCATCATATATTAATATTTCCTTTTATTGTATTTACAAAATAAAGCAATATATCTTTAGAGATAATTGATAAACTAAAAACTAAAGCCAAATTTTGTGTTTAAGCTTTTTTTTAAATTATATTAACTGCCCCGAATTTCATTGTCTATGGCAAAACAATTTCTTCCTTGATGCTGACCTCACCCTCGCTTATTCTATACATTTTCTTTTGCAAATGCCGCCACAATGTGCTTTTTGGCACATCAAAAACATTTGCAGCATGATTTTGTGACATTCCATCGCCCAAACATGCTCTGACTGCTTTCGTAAGCTTCTCTTTAAGCATTTCCTTCGACATTGGACCCCGTTTTTTGAACGTCACATAATCTGGCAAACGACCCTCGTGCGCAAGTCTCACTTTGTGTCGATGCAAGGTGGACATTGGAATATCTAACGCCTGACTGATACTTTTCAAAGAATCACCATTCTTCAAACGTTCGCATGCCGCTGTTATAAGTGGATTCTCACGCGTTGTCTTCATATATAGCGGATGTTTTTTTACTCGCCGCCAGAGAACCGTCTTAGAAATGTTATACTTAATGGCAGCCTTCTGAAGGCTTATTCCCTCATCGACAACAGCAAGGACTGCATTCTCTAGCGCCTCGACGCGGGCTGACTGCGTTTCGTTGAAGCTTTGATATCCCTTAGAATCATCTGGACTGAGTGCTTGGAATTCACTGAATTCATCTTTAAGTTTCTTGCTAGATTTATCCTCTTTCATGTCGTTGCTACTCGAACACTGACTACTGTCTCCTATTGGGTCACCAACATACTGTTCCATCATCTGGGTTTCGTCTTCGGGCTTTACCACCAGCGACGCCACTTCATCGCCTTCGATTTTCGAATTTGGTGTTAAAGTAAACGTGCCAGAGCTCTCTGTAAGAATATACTCGTTGGGATTGTTTGGCGTTATATTTTCTATAGTGTAACTGATTTTCTCTTGTTCATTGTAGACTTCAAGAAATTCAAGCTCGCGAACGCTGCTGTTCTCTACAATTGCTTGTTCCTAAACGAGATAAAAATGGTTTAAATTTATACATGCCGTGGAACACGATTGAAACACAAACGACAACAAACCTCCTCATCATCCTTTTCTACGATTTCTTGCTCCGGTTCGGCTTCCGCAAATTCCTCTTCCATTTCCGTGACAACGGTAACATTTTTACTATTATTTGCTGAACTGCTGTTCGCACATTCAAAGCTTATAGCACTCTTTATTCCAAGTATGCTTATGGCCTCCAAAAATTCGGATAAATTGGTCGACGACAAGCTAGTCTCCCCCATATACACGAAACTCAAGACACAATCCAGAAGGTTACCCTTTACATCGGGCACTATTATGGTGGCTTCCTGGTTAGCAGGCACATCGCTCAATAAATCATGCAGCAGATCACTACACGAAGACAGAACAAAACGATGAGCCTTCACCGATTTGCCTCGACAGGCAAGGGTAATGTCACAGGTGGCTGGATCATTCTTGAGAGCCTTCTGAATATCAAGGATGGTAGCCGTATGGCCCATCCATTTGAGGTGGTTCATTTTTTCACAAGATTTCGCACGGTCTATGCAAGTTGGAGTCCAATTCCAATTTCTTTTTCTTTGATTTGGGTTTTGTTTTCTTCTAGTCAACAGGAATTCCGGTGAATCTTATGTGTTCCGTGATTGAAATGAAAAATTTTGTTTGTTTCAGTTTTGGATTTATTTTGTTTTGTTATGCTTGATACGTTCCGCTGAGTATTTTTCCCCTTTTTCACTTTGGCCACAGACGAATTCCGATTGAGTAAAATTTTGGGAAATGGACGACGAAAGTTTTTTTTCGGTTCGTTTCGTACGAGTTCTCTGTGCTCGCTAGAGGGACGCTGTGAAAATAACAAAATGAAACGTCAAATTGACAACTATAGTTACAGCGGCTGTTTTGATATTTCATTAAATTGTTTTTTAATCACTTTTTAAGTGTATAGTATATATGCAGAAATAAATTTAAAGTTTTAGTTAGTGTGTATATTTAATATGATATTTTTCTTGCTGGAGTGCTTAATCTGTTGTATTAAGTGCGGTCATTAAAGAATTACTAAAATTTTAAAATGATTTTTTTCAGCCATACCTGTGAAGCAGCCGCTGTTTGCCTCATTTGAATTACGTAAATACTATCAAAAGGTGCTAGGGAAAAAAATTCTGATTCCTTAAAGTTTTTGTACGAATTAAGTCCCAATGGCATCGTTGCTGAGGAATCTAGGATCCAAAATTGCATTAGGCCTAGCTGGCCATAATGGTAACTAGTTCATGCTTCGAAAGTCTCACTGTGATAGCTTAAATTGTTGTTTTTAGGATCAAAACCAGTTGTCCGTTTGGCTTTAGCGAGGTACGCGAGTGCAGCAGGCAAGACCGATGACCGACGTAACAATATTCAAAGAAACTAAATTGTGCAACACATTAATGGCATAATTCTTGCTCTCTTCCAGCAACGGTCCGAAAACCGGACGAAGCAGCAAGGACACATTTGACTGACTTTGGAAAATATGTCGCCGAATGCTTACCCAAGTATGTGCAGAAGGTTCAGTTGACGGCTGGCGATGAACTAGAAGTTCTTATTTGTCCCGAGGGGGTTGTGCCTGTTTTGCAGTTTCTTAAAGATCACCACCAAGCGCAGTTTTCTAATCTAACTGACATTGCGGGCATGGATGTCCCAAGCCGAAAATATCGCTTCGAGGTAATTTACAATATACTGTCGCTTCGTTACAACTCGCGAATTCGTGTGAAGACATACACCGATGAGTTGACACCTTTGGATTCAGTTTGCGAAGTGTACAAGGCAGCGAATTGGTATGAACGTGAGATTTGGGATATGTATGGTGTGTTCTTTGCCAATCACCCAGACTTGCGAAGAATTTTGACCGATTATGGTTTCGAAGGTCATCCTCAACGCCGTGACTTTCCACTGTCTGGATATGTTGAGGTAACAATTTTTTTTTTTTTTTTTAATGAATTTGTTGAATTAAATTTTTGTTTTTCAGCTTCGTTACGACGATGAGAAGAAACGGGTTGTATGCGAGCCGCTGGAATTGGCTCAAGAATTCCGTAAATTCGATTTGTCCGCTCCATGGGAGCAGTTCCCCAATTTCCGCAATGCAAATCCACCAGCTATTCCTGTAGACACAAAGGAGCAGAAGAAGTAAACCAAAAGATGAATTAGAACATTTATTTCGCTTGTGTGTCGCTTACGAGAACAATATTCAAATACACTACTGTTCATAAGTTTAAGACCTCAATTATTTTTTTGGTTGTACCCTTTTTTTTTATTCATTTGCAATTGAGTAATTGAAAATTTACTATTTAAACAAAATTCAGGGGGATAGTTTGGTGTAGCCTTTTGGGGCTAATTTTAGTGTAATGGTAAGAGCAAGTTGCTTGTAGAAATCTTATAAGCGTGATTTGCGGTTTTGCTTCGCATGCCTTCGTGTGCTGAAACCCACTTTAGTCGTAGTTCACTTACTTATCTTGATGTCCCGAACTTGTTAGTGTTTGCAACACAGAAAAAATACCCGAGTGTATTGTTAATTTTGCGACGGTTTCAGATAGAGCCTTAGCCAGCCTCCAGAATAGTAAACTGATCGTTCCTCCGAAGCAACAGCAAATGTGGTGGTTTTCGAAGTTTGTATGGAATCTAAAGTCTAATACCTGATTCAAGGTTGCTTAATGTAAAGGGTGTTTTTTTTTTAGAGATATACAGATTTAATATGAAAAACACCTGAAGCTAACATTAGCTTCTCATGATTTCAGCTTTTTTTAATAGATAATTTTATGCCATAACTGTTTAAAAATGACTTCGGGCATATGCGAAGTGCAATTTTCAAAAATTTTCTCGAGCAATTTGGACCGTATATCAGCAATAACACGGTGAATGTTGATTTTAAAATCGTCCAACGTCTCTCGTTTATCGGCATACTGGTGACTTCGATTACCCTCCAAAGAATGTAATCTAAAGGTGTGAGATCAAAGAATCGTGGAGGCCTGTTTACAGGTCCATTACGCTTATCAAATGCAAATGTCTTGATGATTGCGCGCCGTGTGGCATTTTGCGCCACTTTGTTGAAACCAAAGCTCTGCCGTTTAACTGGGAAACGAAGAAGCAAGCAATCATGGTTTTATAGCGCTCTTTTCTGACGGTAACATTTTCGCCGCCATCGTCCTTAAAGAAATTTGGGCTGATGATTCTATCAGCCCATAAACGACACGAAACAGTGAGTTTTAATGGATATTAGAACGTCTCGATAAAGGCTTCTGGGTTTCCTCCAAATCCAAATCAACCTTCAATTGTCAATTTGACAATCCGGAGAAACAGTGATGCCAGTTTAAAACCATTTAGTTTTATGTAATTTTGTGTACTTTGACAAAATTAAAGAAGGAACTTTACAGATATAAAACAGTTTTAGTCTCACTTACTTGTCAAGCCGTCGATCCTTGGAGGATGTGAGACAAAACTGTTTTCCATCGTTCAATGTGGCCAAGCCATAAAATTCGAAAGATTTCTGCTTTCCACATGAAATTCACTCAAAAGACTGGAGCGGTTATCCGACGGCCCCAAATATCTGTTGTCGTCTAACATCCGACTCCACAAAGAAGAAGTGGCAGGATGAGTGTTCTGAAGATCTTGATTTGTCTCGAGATAGATTAACGGTGTTTAACGAATCGATAATGTCGATAGCATTAATGTTGTTTTTTTTTCTCATCAATTTAATGATTTACTCTTCTGGTCTCTTCTTCAATCGCCGTTAAAGTTGAAATGACGTAACGTTGGCGGCTAGAGTGTGCGTATCCCAACAGCTGGACAGACTTGAAAAAGATATCGCCTTCCATGTTGCCACCTTCCTATCGTTATATCTGTTCAAGAAAAAGGTTGAATGAATCAAATGATAGCGCTGGAATACGCTGGTGCAAGTCTGGAATAATTCGAAGGTTCTTGGTTTAAACAGCACAGTGCTTCGCGTGTTTTCGACGGTTGTGCGACAAGACCAGATTTGGCTTAGTGAGAAAAAATGCTTTATTGACGATTTTCGGGCCGGAAGTTTTGAAAAATGGGTATTAAATTCACACAATACACTGGATAAAATGTATTGTAAGATCAAGACATCGACTTCATCGGTCGCCACAAGCGCGTCGTCATGGGGCTTTTACGGCAATTGGAGAACAGGCGAAACGAGTTGGCCTTGAAGTTAACAAAGACAATACTAAGTACATGTTGCCAACAAACAAACATCTGTTTTACGCATACGACAAAACGTCTACCTTGGAGTAAATGTCAACTTCACGAATGAAGACTCACCCTAGGAAATCGGTGCTACTTCGAAGACGAAATGTATGCAGGAAGGCCGAGAAGTTTTGAGCACATTCGGGAGAAAAATTTGGTCTCGCATGCGAGGAGGGCGAATAGAGATGGTATACACGCGGTGCAAACTAAAAAAGGCAAAAAGAGAGTAATGCTGCAGCAGAGGATCTCGGAATCACAGCCACCAGGTTCGAGGCGACCATTTCAAGAACCAAACGATCGCGGATGCCAGAGCGCTTGGTCTAGAGAACTGGAAGCGGCGTGCACGAGATCGACAAGTGTGGAAGGTTGCAGAGTCTCTTCACGATTCGGAAGCCCATTAATTTAAGTAAGTAGTGGTTGTTTTGAGACCAAGCTTATTTTCTTTCTAATTAATGATTTCTTTTTTGACATTTTTGCGGACTGGACATAGAACAGAAATGAAGATTCTCTGATGGCTGATTTTGCTGCAATATACTTTCTAAAAACTTTAGGCCTTTAAGTATTCCCATATGTAGGTTCTGCTGATAAAACAGAAGAGAAATCTACAAAGTGGTCCACCACTGCGAAGGCTACTTCGGATTAAGATTACGATCCACCAGTAAGCAGTAAGTTAGAATATTCTGGTTATTTTTCGAAAAATTCGATGTTGTCTGGAACAGTCCGTAGTCTATCCTGGATTATAGATTAGATCTGGTAGTTTCCACAAGAGCGTTGATATGACCGAAACTGTTCTTAGAGGAAATGGCTACAATTTTTAAAGAATTAACATTGCTTAAATAGATCGTGTTATGTTTTAAACCCGCCGTCGCATTATAATAACAAACATATGATTATCCATTTTAAATATTTCTTTATTACTCGTATATGTGTCCAATAATATATGTATATATATTTATATTGTTTTCTTTGTCATACAGGTGTATGTTTCTTAATAATTTGTCTTTTATCAGGTACTAAAAACCAGCCAACAACACAAGATTTTAAGAAGAAATTATATTTAATATGTACTCATATATTTAATTTGTTTGTCTAGTTAAAATATGATTCAATTGTAATGAATAAAAATAAGTTAAAGCTCCAACTCTCACCACATCCAGTTTTTGTAATATTTTTTATTTGTGGCAAGAGACGTGCTTTTCAAAATCATTTTTTAAATTTATTTGGTCTTCGTTAAAATTAATTTACTGCATGATATACATATTGATACGAATTGTGCCACCACGAGGAAGATTACGATACGATAGATTTTTTTTAATATGAACATGTTTTTTCGTTCGTTCGATACGTTTTTGAAAAAAAAAACTATTTACGCTTCCATTGTTTGGCGGAAAAATGTGCATCAAAAGTTTAATAATTTACGATTTTTTTTTCTGTTCAGTGTTTGGGGAGTTTAAGTAAATAAAAAAAATTAAAAACAATTTAAGTCGAAAAAGACTTTAAATCGTTTGTTTTTTCCACACGGATGGATAAGGGAAAAATGTTTAGAAAATTTGCGTTAGAAATATGGCATCAACCTTGATGTGCCCTTTAAAGACTTGAAAAGGTTTTTAATGCAAGAATGGTTTGGAGTTTGACTTTCATGTCGTTTGTACTGCAGTAGAAAGATCTCACTAGAATGTATTCTTAATGAGCTAGAAACTTGTTAAATAGATTGGATCATGTCCAATCTATTACTTAGAAACTGGCAACAAATTAAACACGCAAATAGCAAAAGTTGACTACTATGAATATCTTAATATGCATGGACTTAACAATGACTCAATTGCTGGGCTAAGAAAGCAATCGAGCAGTAAAGCTCTATCTGGAACGACCAAACTAACAAGGCTCACATAAACTCATCAAGCATGTACATTTTGATCCACGTTGCGTTTATGGAATATAATATGGATTTCGGGAGCACTCCTACACGAAATGTGTAGGAAACGACGCCATAATAATAACGCGGTAAAAGACCTCTCTGTCGTTAGGATACCGAGTTAAATAGACGGCGACCATATAAAAATCGAATCGCAAGGCAAAACAACCAAGGGATGTTTCCACTTTTCTAACCGGCTATTGTAATTTTTAATTCACTTGGATTCTTGCAGCAAAGATAAGGAAATTCACTGAACAGATAGAAACACAACTTTGAATAGGTCTAAATACTCCCACAATGACTCTTGTTTTGTTTACAAAGATTGATAAAAAAAAACTTAATTTTACAGCAACAAATAGATTCACAATATAAAAAATACATTCAATTTAAATTGAGTTCACCAAATAACAAGATATAAATTGTATTATTTAAATATTTTCTTTAAGCTTACAATTTTTCTATAAAACTGTTATAAAGATTTCTTTAAAGTTTTCCTAATTTTGTGAAGAAAAGAAGAAAATAACTTACAACAATTACAAAAGACATAAAATATATGCTTAGCTTAGGGTTCTCCTTTTTTAATATTATATCCATGCAAATGTAGTCAGACCTAACCAGAGGTGGACCAATAGTTAACATACAATTTAATTATAATTAATATTTTGATTTGTTTGTTTGTTGTTTTCTATGTACACAAAAATCGCCTTCAAAAAAGTTGTAAGACGCAAAAAAAAAAAACGAACCTTGTTCGGTGCGTTGTTATATTGTGTTTTGGAATATATTCCATCGTCTAGAAAAATATGATTTTTTATTTTGCTTTAAATAAAATGAAAGATCTCGTCTTTTTGAAAATAGTTTCTCAAAAATCCCACGCTCTGTTTTTTTTTTTAGTTACGATAAACAGGGGGGTTATTTAAAAATTGCACAGTAAAAATAGGTTTATTCCAAAGTGCGCCAATAAGAAAATTCGTGAAAAACAGAACCCTAAAACGCTTTAAATGGATTCGGTTTTCGAATAATGTCGTAAACTGCCACCGGCAGCACCAGATGTCGATGTCGAAGAGTAAGTTTTGCTGTTGTCGGCTGATATGGATGTGTTCTCGGTTGAGAGTCGTTCGTGGTATTCCTGAAAACACGGTACGATGCAAAGGTTCGTCTGGCATTCGGGACAATGGTATTTGGTTTTTCGACGTAATATTCTACCATGTCCGTCTATGGTGTTCCAACAGAAGTTACAACCTAAGGCCGGACCCGGTCGAATGACTGGACAGTGGCTGGAACGGGGATTTTCCAACGTAATGATTTCTCGATTTGTCTGTGTCAGAGATAGTTAAAAATGTGAATGCAAATAATTCAACCAATTCTTACCTGGGGTGATGACACAGATCGCTGAAGTTCCTCATTCTTAACACGTAAAGTTGGAACATGTTCGAAGGAGCTGCTCCCCGAAGTTGTGGGACCAGCCAGTGGCGCCGAGCTAGTTGACTCCGATATTAAGATCACAGATGACGAATGTGCTGCCGGCATATGCCCACTTTTTGAGTGAGAGGTGGTTTCGGTCTCCTGCTTGACTGGCGATGAAGGCGCATGTTGCGTCACCAAATGAGACAAATTCAGCGTACTTGAGTTATTGGAACCCGATGTCAATGTATTACCCGATATAACATAACCGCTGCTTGTGGTTGTTGCCTCTTGTTGGCATATGCCATCCGAAATTGATATGTAACCAGAGGTTGTGGACGTAAGTGGATGAGAGTGCTGTCGATGCAGTCCGCCACCGAATGCAGATGACGAGGACGACAAAGGCAGGGCCATTGAACTGTGTTGGCTCGGCAGAAGTGGATGCGAATGTTGTTTGACCAAGAACGGTGTGTTTTGTGGCACAGAAAGCAGGTGTGGTGACGACGATGTCAGGCTTGGCGCCGGCTCAGATGCGTGACGCTCGATTCTTGGGGGAACCGTCAACAGATGGGAGGGTGAAGAGCTAACTGTCCCGCCGAAATTATCAAATTCCAGACCACCAGTGTCTGAAGACACCTGATTAGCGGTGTCACTGTCACGTTTTACTCGTGGCTGGCGGATAAGAAAACGGTTTCTTTTGCTACCCATAACGTTCACTGTGGGCATTGCTGGTGACGCACTCGATATCGGTGGGGTGCCTGCCGAACAATTAATTAAAAGGAAAAGATTTAAAGATAGTGAACTAAGAACATACCATTTTAAACGAAATTTTATGCGAACCAATTTAAAACTATAACTGTATATATACTTTTTTTATATTTGCTTGTCGCTTGGCAATAAACGCTGTTTACATTTCTTTTAAAGCCTGGCATGAAGACCTACACTTTTCCTGGAGTGGTGAATGATTCGCAAATCAGATTTCAACTTTATAACGCTGTGGAGTTCCTATTTAGTCTAGGATAAAACAACGCTGCCATCATCGTTCTTTCACTGGCGACGTTTATAAAGCTTGAAACCAGAACGCTCAAAGTACTACAATAAGACCAGCGACAAAGTACATCAGTTATTCTTTGCAGACGATAGAACACTTTTTTAGAAGAGATTGGGTACCAGTACACAAATTCTCTGATTAAAATTCGGCATATTCTAGGCTTTAATTTGAATGAAAGTAAATGCCTACGGTTCGCAGTGGAGCGACTTGTGATATCAGCTATTATCGCTTAAGCGTCAGGTGGATGAAGTAGGAAGAAAACCTTCTATCTTCTGTGAACGATAAATGCACTATAGCTGAAACGCATTAGGTTCACAGTTTATAATTAAACGCAGAAATTGGCGTATAGCCAAAGGACTCAGTGGATATTGCCATGATCGAAGAGAGATTAATCAATAGAACCCTGTCAAAAAGGCAACACCAACGGTCAGTTGGCATTAGTCATAAAGTGATCGAATATTTTTAAGGCCAAACTCCTACTTCTCCTGTACGGAGGAAATCATCTTTCCCGCTGTCTCCTTACAAGTTAATACATTTAAGTCAAACCCAGGATACCAGGACAAAAACCGTTGTCTTGACTCTCCCAAAACGCCCCAAAAGGCCGCCATCAATCTTGTTATCTGGTTTCTCGTTAAGAAAATTGTTAAAATTATGGTGGAAATAAACAAGTTTGAAAAAAAAAAACCCAGCATACCAGGACAAAAACCGTTGTCTTGACTCTCCCAAAACGCCCTAAAGGCCGCCATCAATTCGCGATCATCTTCAAATTTCTTGCCTAAAGGTGTTCCTTGAGCCAAGGTAAAAGGCAGAAGTCACTGCGAACTAGATCTGGCAAATAGGCGGGTGTCCAAGCAGTTTGAATCTTGTTCCTTGAATTGCAGCCTTGTGAATCGCGGCGTTTTCGTGTTCAAACAGCACTTCGGTGTGCAGTATGCAGTGTCTTTTTTCCTTGATAGCTCTCGGCAATCTTTTTATTTGGTCTTCGTGTAAGAGCTCCGTTTAATAAATATTCCACCACAGCAATTCCTTTATCGTCCCAAAAAACTGATGCCGTAACCATCCCTGCCGAAATCGACAATTCTGAATTTCTTCGGCATCGGTGATGAGGGTCGCTTCCAGTGTATCGATTGCTGTTTGGTTTCTGAATCAAAATGGTGGAAAATTATTCTGATCTGCCTGGAACTTTTCGTGATTCACACTCGAGACGTCGACTCGTTTCTTCTTTTGCTCGTCGGTTAATATTCTTGTCCCCAAACGCGCAGACACCTTCATATGTTATTGGTTGGCAAGGATTCTTTAAACACTGCCATATAAGATCCCTGTGTCCATGCCTTGTGGTCACACTTCGATCTGCCAACACGACATCTTCTATTTAACTTTACGTTGTCTTCAGTGAGCGAGTTGGATGGATGCCCTTCGCGGTATTTATCTTAAGTGAATATTCGTCACAGCTTAAACTCCTTGTCCCAGCATTAAACGGTTGAATATGGGCAAATTAACGTAATGTATCCACCAAGTCGAAAATATTTTTTCTTTAAAAATGTTATGCGAACTTTTTTTTGTAAATCAAAACAGAAAGTTTGTACATTTTTTTAATTATATATTTTTGTTGTTTTTAAACATTGAAAATTACAATAATTTATTATGCGCATCCATAATTTCATTCTTTTGCTTTCCATACAAGTTTTCGATTTTTTTCTGGATTCCGTTTTCTTTTTTTTCTATATGTTTTTTTACGCACAAGACAATTTTTCGTATGTGTAATTAGCAAAAGAATCTATTCTATGTCTAGTATTGGTTGTTTTGTTAATTATTACAGTTTTTTTTCCCACATTTATATATATATTCTTTTGTATTAGGATTTTATAATTAGGATTGTAAAAAGTAGTGTTTTTGTGATTCAATATATATATAATTTTATTTTTAGTTTTAATACACGATTTCTTTTCTTTATTTGCTTTTCGAATATTGAAAAAAAATTCATATAACTAAATTAACTAACGAAAAACTGTGATATTATTATTGTTTTAATTTTTTTTTTCATGTTTATTTTTTTCTTATTTTGCACTTTCTTACATAACGTAAATACATATACATAATATATAATAATATTAAAGAGAGTTCCGTAGCGTTATTTATACATTTCATTAGGTGTATAATTATTATTTGTTTTCGTTTATTTTTTTTTATGTATAAATTTATATTTTATTTTTGATCTTACTTAATAATAAAAAATAACACTATCGCTAAAAAAATCTTAATAAATACAATAACTGCTGTTTACTTTGAAAATACGTTAAGATCGTTTTTGAGTATGCAAAGAAAATGTGTATAAAAAATAAAGCAAATCAATCATTTCTTACGTTCGAAACGAAAATAAAAAGTGTGTTTATTTTTTTGTATAAAAAGTTGGCATGTGTAAAAGAGATGGCTTTGGGTAAGTTAAGTGTTTAATAATATTTTTGTTTTGTATTTTATCGGTTGGTTCTTCTATTGGCAGAAGCAGCTGCTCGATAAAGTTGTGTAAAAATTGACTATTAATGGACTTATATAACAATATTGTTCTCCTTACCTTGCTGCCAATAGGGGGGTCCTAACAGTTACTACTAGATATGTATGCAGACACTGTCTGCCTGTCGCACAATGGCCACCGATGAATGGAAATTAAAATCGTTTGTGATAAAACCCGGAGAAATATATGAAAAATGTGTTTTCTAAAAGAAATAAAAAATTATATAAAAACAACAACAATAAGACTGTACATATTGTGTGGACTTTGTGTTATTTGCGTGTGTTTGTGTTTGTCGATTTCCTTTCTTTTACTTAATTATATAACCTATTAAATATATATTCTCTGTTGTTCCTTTAGTGGATCCTGTTGGTTTTCTTCGGCTAAGATTTCGACTGCATTGATGCATTCCGACTCTAATGCATCCATAGTGCTGCCGTCCTATATGGAATTAAAGTTAATACTTTGCAGATTCATTGCCGCAGGATTTACGTTCACAGCTCCATCGACATACCGCTGTCGAGACATTGTGTGAATGCCGGCGGGAAACTCCATGTGTCGTGTGTCAAGAAAGCCCATTACATTCATTGGGTGGGTGTGTGGAGTGCACATAAGAGGAGTCGGCGTATCTGATGTGGGAGGAACTTGCATATTAATAGCTGACTGATTGATGTGCTCATAGTTTTCAATAGTTGTCTCCTCATTGGTGGGCGTCGGCGATGGTGAAAGATTTTCCTGCTTAACCACTCGACTCTTAATACTTGGCCGACTTATTGGATAGCCCCGCTTCTTATATTCCAGCCATAGCGTGCGATTGTTCACGCCATATAGACGAGCTGCCTTACAAAAGCCAATCCCACCAGATCGAACGGCCTCAAGAGCCCGAATGAAATTCTCATCGCCTTGCGGATTTACTGAGCGTTTACGTTTCACTGTCGTCGTTTGTGTTGTCTGACTGCCAGATTGGACTTGGTTATTACTACCTACGCCAGTGCCGCTATTGCCCGCAGTATTGACATTAGTTGCACTTCCACCGAGGGACGGCCCACTGCCCGAATTATTGGGACCACTACTGTTCGCACCACTTCCAGAGCCGGGCCCGCCTGCACCGCTCGTGGACGTCAGTCCCGATGGTACTGTGTTCATTTGATGGACTGGCGATTGGGTTGGTGTTGGTCCTTGACTGTACACCGATTGCACCATTGCGGACTCATTTGGAGAAGTTGGCGTCGATAGGTTCTGCGAGTAGCTGCCCACCAGACTATTGACGGAAATGATTTGCGGCGAATATGTTGAGTTTTGATAGTGCATTTGTATGTGACCTTGTTGCTGTTGTGGGTTTCCCAAGCTATTGCCGCTGCCCGATGCACTGGAATTTCCATTCGAATTGTTATTAGCGTTCTGTTGTTGTCGATGTTGCTGCTGCTGTTGTTGTTGTTGCTGCTGCTGTTGCTGGTGATCGCCTGGATTTTGATTTCCATTATTGCTGGGATTGTTGCTCGATTGATTGCTCAATCCACCGTTGCCATTTGGATTATTGGGATTGTTCGTGTTGTTGTTGCCAATTAAATTGGCCTGACAAGATGACAGCGAAAATCGGGAATAATTTGAATCAACGACCGTCCATTGCAGACCTGGGAGAGGAAGGAGAGCCATAATTAGTTCTAATTCATTGATGTTTTTTTTTCAAGAATTTTCTTTAAACAAAAACCTATTTGTTATATTATGTCGTTTGTATCATAAAAAAAAGTTAACACGAATGTTTTTTTTTTTCTCTTTTTTTAACCTCCACTTGCCCAAAAGCAAGACTAGTGCTCCGATACTAATATTTGATTTATAGCTTAAGTTTTCTTCATTTTTTTTACATTATTTTTGAAATAGAAATATGCAACATTAAATATATATATATATGAGAGTAGAAAAATTCTAGTTAAAAAAAAAAATAGATAGAAAAATAAAAAGAAAAAAAAAGTAATAGAAACATTCGGAAGAATTGAAGCTCTCGTTGTTGAAACAATTTAGACGCAGAAAAAACTGATATTCTGTTTCTTATTGAAAGGAAAAAGTATCAAAAACATTACTAATTTTTATAGCTCTCTTCTCCTGATCCCAGACCGCAAGGAATATGTTGTTGAAATAATTATTTAATTAATATTTGTCATTCGAGTGTGTTAAGGAAAGTTGCTAAGTGGGTGTGTGGTAAAAAGCAAAGCAAGCAATTTCTCTTCTCTTGATATTTTTTTGTTTTGTTTGTTGTTGTCGATAGATCAATGATTTTGTATTTGGTTTTTCATTTAAAAATTATTCTTTTGATATTGAATTAAAATAAGGCAAGGCAGTGTTTTGTTGTTGATTTTGATATTTTTTTTTTTACAAATATTAATAACATAAGAAAAAAACATCTAAAAATAAATGTACTCCGATTAAACAAACACAATATGATTATATTAATGTATGCAGTATACGAACAATTTTTTATTTAATTTGTTTTGGGTTGTCCACCATTTTTATCGAGTCATCGCCAAAGAAACTAATTTCATCGTTTATGAACGAAATTGGTGTTATTTTTTTTTTTTGTTACGAAATGAGTTTATGAGTGATTAAATTTGATTTTAGTTTGCGGAATGACTTCATTCTTTGACGTTTAAAGAGGAACGGGACCAGAGCAGGAGAAATATCTATTAGATAGATTGCTTTATTTGATACACTTCCGATGAATTTAAATCGTAGAACAAGTTATACACCACACCCAGTCAAGAGACGAAATATTGACACTCGTGCAAATCGAATTCCAGTCGTATCAAATAAACATTTAACCGGCGCAGAGCTAAATGAACATATTTCATTTTAACCTATCCAAGGAAATATTGCAACAAAGTTTTAAAAAGAATGTACTTAATAAATTTTCAAATTTGTTTTCTTAGAGTGTCGAAAATGTTGGTCTCGGGTGGAGACCTATGTATGAAACAAACGTTTCTCTTCTGCCAATTTCTAATCGGAGTTATTTTTTTTTTACGATCAACGGACACTTGACGCAACTAGGTGATTATTTCAAGATTGAAACAAAAACTCTTAACCCCGTGAAAGGAAAAAATAAAGTGGGAGTCGGAAATTGAATACCACAAATGCTAAAGCGAAATGTCGAAAAAAAAAATAAATAAATAAACCTCCCTCAAACAAAAAAAAAAGTGTAAAAATACTTACATGCTACATGCGGTGCTTCTGAACTTAAACTACTTATGTATTTCTTTTTTGTTTAGTTGTTTAACGGGCATTAACACAAAACAAAAAAAAAAAAACATTTCAGAAACGCCTCTCAAGCGAAATTCGAAAAAATCAGGATATATATAAAATGAAATTTCATGATCATGTTGTTTTGGTCTTTCTCTTTAAAGGTAAGGTAAAACTCATCTTTCCAGTTCGATGTTTTTATTGAAAGTTTAATGGAGTAAAATAGAGATTGACTTTATTTAAATTAAGGTGTTGATTTTTTCGTATAACACAATTAAAACAATCTGATCCTGTGGGTTTAAGTCATGAAGTCTCTGGCAAGGATTTAACTGGCTAGAGGACGGATTGACATTTAGAAATTTGAAATCTGAAACGAGCGCTAAATAGGATCATCTGATCCGGATTCTACAATTTCACCCACGGCTACGCGAATATCCTCCCACAGAAACGTTCGCAAAAGCTCTCAAAATTGAATTTGCACAATTGCACAGCTTTCCGAGAATTCCTCTCCGCATTTAATTAGTGCTGCATATGGGACACATATGGGGTCTCGAGGTAAACAAAGTGAAATAGATTTTTCGAACATTTTGAAATCATCAGCCTCAACAACCAATAGCAATTTTCAATGTGGAGACGGGAAATAAATGTGCCTACAAAACCTTTCCAAATTTTTAATTTTTTTAAAATTTAACATAAGATGCTTCAATCCAAGGAACACCGAGAATGAGAGGAACTTTTAATTAATTAAAATTAAAACATTCATTGTCCAAAATATGGCAATCTTTCGTGTGGTTTTGAAATAATGAAATCTCTGAACAGGTTGCGCTAAAGAACAAAGAGGTCCTTCGAAACACAGCCCCAAGGTTCGAGACGGCAAGGAAGACCAAACCTCCTCTGGCGGATGCGAGAGATAACTGGAAGCGGCGTGCCCGGTATAGATAAGAGTGGTAGGCTACCGTGTCTCAGACAGAGACTCTCCACGGGTCGGGAGCCCATTAAGTAAGTTTTCATTATTTACACCATACATAAGTTGAATTCATGATATGATTTTCCTTAAATGATTTTTGCACGATGATACCATCATTTAAGAAGGCTTTTGAAGCTGTCAATCGCGTAAAGCCATTAGGTTTTCGAATTATTAACGGGTGCATATAAGATTATTAACCGCGAGGCTTTAACAACATAGGGCAAAAGAAAAACACCAAAACCAGCTAATGCATGCAAGAAAAATAAACCAGCACCAAAGAAAAACATCAAATAGCAAGCGCAGGCAGGAGGGTCTGTGAGACTACCCAGCCAATGAATATTTATAGATCAATGCGACACTTTAAGAACTTAAAAGTCATCCGTAAATGTTCAAAACAGCGTGTTTCCTCTATTTTTTTTTTGAAGCACTCATCACGCAAGGTTTCGTTCAAAAACAAAATGTGCCGTCGAATTGCGGCATGTGTTGATAGTTACCAACAGGTCAAATAAGATTGTTTGTTATTAAATAATTTATTTCAGTTCTAGAACGAATTTCGAAACTGTAAGAATTTTGTTAACGATACCAATTTTATGGAAAACTTTTCTAACAGCGTAATCAAATTAAAGTCCAAACTTTAATATTGTTTACTGTTTTTTCACTTTTATATTTTGTGGTAAGCTCCTCCACAAAAGCAAACAGTGAATAGATTCCACAAATTAAAAAAGTAGTATTTCCGGATGTAGTTGCATACCATCAAAAGCATTGGCATCTTACAGAATCATCAAAAGTTTAATTTTTTTGATTTTATCTGAACTTACTAGCAGATTCCGATTCATCGTGTTAATATTAAACATACGATCATGTTTTTGGTACATTAAAACGAACAAACAAAACAAATGTAGAACATGTAATCAATTCAAAAATTATTAAACATTAAACGGAACAGAATCAGCAAAAGTAGAAAGACTTTAGGAAGTTAAACTGAGAAAAGAAAATAGTACTCGTGCCGATGAAAGAGAAATTCATGATTTTTTTTTTCTTTTAACGAAACAAAACAACACAACAGAGATATGATGATGGCGCGGCGACTCACCTGAATGCGATGACTGTGACTGCGAGCAACTGGCATTGGGTCCATCGTGTTCCGAAGGTGTTGTTCCACCAGAAATATCTAACGGCAGGGTCTGCGGAACGCTCATATCGGTTTCGGGTTTCTTCAATAAAAATAAAACAAACATTTTAAAGTGAAGGCAAATAAAGTTTGGATTTTACGTACAATTTGCATAGTATGGGGATGGCCATGACCATCGTCTAAACTATCGGGCGAGGAGTCCTGCTGATGAGCTTCAACATCAACACTTGACGACTCCTTTATAATTTTCGTATGTAGGGTATGTCCAAGACCAGCTGTATTGCCACCAAATGACATTTGACCCATTTGGGATAAATTAATGTTTGGACCGGTATCAACGCCACCATGATCATCTGAATTGCGATCACCAGAACCTAAATACCAGTAAAATTGCCAACTTCATATATCTAGTTTATTGAAAAACCGCATCAGAGGTAATTACCATTATTTGAAGACTTGCGTAATCGTTTCCTTCGTGTGGCCGGTGACGTGCCAGCGCCCAAGGGTGAAGGTGTTCTTCTTAGCTGGTGCAATTGCTGTGTCTGGCTCTGTTGATGATGATGGTGGTGATGGTGTTGTTGTGGCTGTTGCTGTTGGAATTGTGATTCGGAACTGCCCCACAATGAGTCCGTCCCACTACCACTGCTTTGCAGTTGGTCGGGCTGTTCTGATGATGATTTACTGTCTGACTTTGTTAAAGTCGCCGCATCGGTGGGCATTTCGGCTAATCCCTTGATCTTAAGCATCTCAGCCGTTTTGAGGATGTGCGGCAATTGCTCTTGCGATACATTCACCTCACCATAGTACATAAAATCGACCATTGTCTTGAGGTCATCGTATTGGACATCCTTCAGTATAACAATCGGATGTTGACATGGATTCGTTGTAAAGAGGGTCTGTAAAGCAAATTTTACAATTTTAAAAAATAGTTTGATATGTTTTTAAATAGAAATTGCTAGCTTAGCTCAAGCTTTCAAACTCTAAACAATCACATATAACTATTGTTCTTTAATAACACAATGTGAGAGGCTTAAAGGAATTTGGAACTTACATCAAAAAGGGGGCTGATACGAGTTATTACATTTTTTTTTGTTATTTTTGTTTTTCAATAAAAAGTGCATTTTAGTCATTATCGAAATTAAGTTCTGTTTAAGTCATAGGACGAAAAAATAACTGAAATGATTTGTGCTGTCGTGGTTTTGGCTAACATATTGTTGACTATAAGATTCTCAAAAATATAAGAAAGTTATTTCTTAATCTACCCAGAATTTATGCGATTATTCTGTTCTTAAGTGCAGTATTGAATTTATAAGTTGTTTTGCATAGGAAACAACTCGAATTGATGCCTATTGATACAAATAGCAAGAGACGGTTGAATTCGCTTGAAGCTGCAGAATTCATAATCGACAATTTTTGCCGAATTTGTTTTTTTTCGGTAATTATTGCATCGATATCGTTAACATTATACTCGTGATTACGAAGGATGATTAATTCAGCAACTTTGTCAAACTGTCATATAACCACATTTCTACCGATAAGAGAATTGAGAGCATACGGGCGAAGACAACGAGAACGCAGAAAGAAGAATACAAGTCCCCCAATGAAACAAAATATTACAATTTCATCCAAAAAAAATTATGGGTCCTTAATCGATCAAAATCAAGAATAAATTATGAAACAATTTAAGCCCTCGATTTAATACAGTTAAGTGTATTAAGTATATACAAAGTCGTGTGTTAAGAGGCATTTTTAGAATACAACGCATCGCTATGTTTCGGAGCTTTTCTAGCCTGCGGAAACCCTTGCAAGAATATTGAGGAGCTGCTGAGCACTACTTAAAATGCGGTTTTATAAGGATATTATTCAGTTTTGTGGTATTCATAATTTTTGAACCCTTACACAGCTGGTTAATTTGATCTTTAAACTTAAGTTCACTTTCAATAATTATGCGAAGATATTTGACCTCAGTAACTATACAGATTTCAACGATTGAACTTTTTTGTGATAAGTACTAGTCTATTCATTTTAAGCCACTCGCTCAAGGATTCTTAATCGGTTTTAATTTTTTGCACACAAAAATTAATGTCGGTCCCCGAGACGCATATCAAAGCATAATCCGCAAATGAACAAAGATTTGAGTGTATAACAATTTTACCCATATTGTTGATGTACAGTATAAATAAAAGTGTTCCCAAAATCGAACCTTGAGGTACACTTATTTTCACTTCAAGTTCACCTCAATAAGCATTATTTCATATTGTACTATGGGACCTATCGCACTCCATATTAGTATAATTTGACCATCAATATTTTTCTATCTACTGTTTGGAAAGCTCGCTGTAAATCAAGGAACGTTGCATTTATCTTTGTGGAAATGCTGATACAAATGTGATACTCTACATCGGATTTAAAGGATTTTACGATCTACCCAGAGCAATTAAGAACATAATTAACTTTAGAGAATTCAAAAATGAACTTATTAAATATGTTAAAACAATGTAAAAAATCTCACTATATCTATATATTTATATCTAAAGTCAATTTATATAATTTGTTAATTGTAAATAGCTGCAAAATAGCTTAATAAAGTGTTATCTATCTAAGTATATCACGCATCTGCAATCAATCAGAACAAGGAATTGTGGAATTGCTGGAATTCCTTGAAGTCTACAATAAACAAGAGAAAATCAGCTACACCATCAAAAATATAACGCCAAATAATCGCACGAGCATATTCTTACAGAGAGCTCTGGAACGTTTACGTTAACAAAAAGTTCGAAAATCGAATGCGCCGAAGTGGTTACCTCGGTTGTACAGCCCGACGATGAAACATTATGTTGGTGATTCAATAGGCGACAGTATTCAGTGATCGAGTAGCAACGACAAGAAAGAGGATAAATCTAACAAGAAACTTTAAGATAAATTCAGCAAATTCCAAATACAGACAGATGATGATAAGGGAAATCAAAGATTCAGCGCTAGAGAAGTCCTGTTTTGCCTTCAGGATGTTGCCATTAAGATAACATTTCTAAGACGGTTCTCTAGCGGAGAGTCAAAAAAACATCCGCTATATATGAAGACAACGTGTAAGAATCATAAAAAAATATTAGTGAATTGTAAAAAAAATAAATTATCTGTTGTATTCCGGAAACAAACACAAATTCTGGACCATAGAAAATGCTATCGCTCTACAGCGGTAACTCAAAGCGTGCCATAGACCCGGCCATTGATTTATGGGTTAAGTACTGATTTAATCAGTGCTGGCATGTTTTTGCCTACGATTTATTTAACAATTTTTTGGGTGCTTGAGTTATTCTCCCTTTGTGAATAGATAGTTTTCGAACACCAAGATCTAGATTTGTATAGCGTAAATGAAGCCAAATTCTTCAATTGTATAGAAAACTGACAAAAAAAAACAATTTACCTTCTTTAACGTATGTTGGAGGAAGTTGCTTGAAGCATAAGGTTCTAACTAAGTTCGAATCCGAGAAATAGCATTGCAATCTTAATGAAAATCATGAAGAAGTTCTCAGAATCGTTAAAACGGAAAAGTCTACTAAACTAAGGCAGAGCTTGGGCTGATATAACTCGTAGTCAAGAAGTGTTCAATACCTTAGTAGGAGCATATTTTCGGGAAAGCAGTAATCCTAAAGAACCCAAGATGTATGATTCAGCAGCAACGTCATTCGCTTGACATAAAATCATTATCGGATGAGGAACTTGCTCATTAATTTATTTTGAAGAATTACTCCCAGCTTCTTCTTTAAGACTCTAGCTGTGGGTGGATGATTAATGGATAAATGCAATTGTGTACCGTTTTTGAGCACAAATGCAGTTGGGGTACCAAAAACTCGTCGATCTTTCGGCATTAGACGTCAGCAGTGACTCGGGCAGAGATTGCAAATCACCGTTGTTTTTGGACAATGCGAACGTTTGTGATGGCATTCCCTAAGGATCTCAGGGCACCAGAATCTTTTGTTTTGTTCATTACCATAGCCCTGGTCAGATAATATTTATTTCAAAGCGTTTTTGCAGTTTGAAATCGTACTAGCATAGTTTATGTTGCAAGCTGTAGCATGGAATTTTGTCAGTGCATATGCTAATCCCAAAGTTGGAATGCATTCTGCCTAGATTTTCACTAATTCGCTTAGGTCATATAATAATAAGAATTTTGGCAGAATATTTTTTATCGAGCCGACATAGAAGAAATCCGGATAGGTCCTGATAAGTGATAGACCTTCTTCACACTGCGGGAGATTCAGTAAAAGTCTCAGGAAATGCAAATCGATACACATCACATTTTCGTTGATTTTAAGGCCGCATATGACAGCGTGACAGCTATACAGCGCCATTTCTTGTTTTGACATCCGTGCCAAGATTGTGCAGGATGACGATGGAGAATTCTCGCTGCTCCTTCAAGATCTGACACCCGTAATGTCACAAAAGGTTTAAGGCAAGCCGACGCGCTATCATGTGACTTTGGGCAAATTCCACTGGTCAACACAAGAAGCACGGTCTTCCGGAGTCCGTTCAACTACTTACTTAATCGGATGACATCGACGTGATTGGATGAACTCAGCGAGCCGTAAATGAGGCGTTTTGCTATTATTGAAACGGAAGCGGCTAAAATGGGTCTGGCGATATAGGGCCGTAAAACAAAATATATGCTGTCATCAAAGAAGGACACACATCAACAACGACTTGGCCAAAACGTCACAAAAGGCTGGTATTTAGGACTTCGTCTACCGCGGCTCCGCAGTAAACTCACCAAATCAACGATGAGATCAAACGCACTCTTGCTAACCGCTGTTTCTTTGGGCTCAAGAGGCAAATGAGAAATAAAGTCCGCTCTCAATTGCAAGCTGGCCTTGTATAAAACTCTGATCAACCTAGTCCCATTTTACGACGCAGAACCATGGACACTTGTCAAAAGCGGATGAAGAACCCCTTGGTCGTTTCTTGAGAAAAGTTCTTCGTTCTTTGGTCCTATTTGCGTTGATGGCGAATGGATGAGAAGGTTCAACCACAAGATACATGGGCTGTACAGCGATATGAGTCTAGCCAGGCGTCTATGGATCAGACGTCTAAGATGGTTGGGCCATGTAGAGCGTATGGACAATTAAGTTTCGCTCCGAAAAATTTTCGACTCCGAGAAGAGTCGAAATAAGAAGAATAAAAAAAAACAAAAAAATACATGCAAGGGAGACTATCAACGGCTTCTTTAAAACGAGCGTTTTTAAAGTTACATTTATTCCTCAACATACATAGCTGCCCTTGAGAGTATTACACTTGGTATACTGAGCTTTCAACATTTCTTAAGTAGGAAACGTCATAGCCTTCGCAATAAGCCTCGGTTTCCGAGATAACAACCTCATTCGATTTGAATCTTTCTCACCGGAGCCATCGCTTCAGATTTGGGAACTGATTGATTGGTTGGTCGGTTAGGATGAGCTTTATTTGTTCTTCAACTAGGCCTCTAATTGGGCTCGTTGTGTTCGCCTATTTCCTGTTTGGAAAAGATTATGTTAAAGATGTGGGTTGAAATGAAAGACTGTGGGTGGCGGTATGTCAGGGGATTTTTATTGAGCGAGTCAATATAAACGAAGATTTAGGCTAATGTGCCTTGTCATCAGTTCAACCTTTAACCGTAGATTTCTTTTGCTGAAGTTCAGAACTCGTTTCGCTTCCTTGTTACTCTAGTTTATCTATTGTAGATTTAACTGTTCAGCTTATTTTTAGGTTGACCCAGTGGTTTTTGAATACCTGGGGTACCCACACGTTTAAAGCTCTTTTATTAGCTGTCAGCGGAACGCCTATTTCCCTTACAAGGTTTTGGTCTCTTTTTCCCGTCCTTTTTCTAGCCAATTCATAAACTTTTTTGTTACCCATTACACCTTGTGTGCTGTTAAACTAATGTCGTTTAGTGTTGCTAGTTTGTGTTTGCACAATTCGGGAATGGATAGTAGTAACTTTGAACTAAGTCTGGATTACACGGTGATTGAGCTACAAATTCGAATTGTAATTGGTCCAATTGGGCCGTTTTTTCTTATTTCGTCGTTCGGATTGTCCAATAATTCGCTATCGTTGCCTCATTTGACTTTCCAGAAGGAGGTGCGTCTGCGGTGCTTGTAAGACCCATTGTTAATTCACTAAACCATCAATAAACCGTTTTTCTCGAAGTAGTGGATTTGACATAATATTTCTGCGCCAAAAAGCAATGCTCAAAAGACTGTAGCTTCCAAACGAATGGACGAAATGCCATGAAACTTCATAACAAAGAGCATCTTCAGTCTCAGAGCTGATAAAGGATATATCTGAGGAGCGATATTGTTCATGATAGTTATATGCAACAGTAGT
The DNA here is from genome assembly GCA_963555765.1 of Orthonevra nobilis. Lineage (NCBI taxonomy): Eukaryota > Metazoa > Arthropoda > Insecta > Diptera > Syrphidae > Orthonevra > Orthonevra nobilis. The sequence continues at coordinate 130,416,134 of OY743225.1, forward strand.
ATTGCAAACCTTTTTATCCCTCCGTTCGTTCTGTAAATAACCAAAGGACGTTCAAACGACATATGAGTTTAAATGGACTAAAAACAAACTTTAGCTGCATATACAATTTTCTAATCCGAAGAAAAATCCTTTTCCATTAGTATAAAGTCCTTCCGCAAAAAAAAAGCGAAAACGCACTGGCACTGATATCTCGAAACAAAAAAAAAAAAAAAAAATCGAGACAACACAAAAGCAAACTAAAACAAAAAAAATGTATCCACAACATTCAATAATGGGGAAAACGAAGGAAAATCAATTTTATCTATACGTCTATTATACCTGAAAGTAGGAGCTGCATGCGGACAAAACAATTTTGTGCGCTTGGAGCTGTCGTCCTTCAGCCGCTAGGGTAACATCCACCAGTGTCCCATTGTGCAGCAGGGAGGAGCATACCGAAATAAAATTCGGCTGGTGGTTGTTCCACCGCAAACAAAATTGCTGCACGGACATCACTTTGCCTTGCTGCTGCTGCTACTGCTTCTGTCTGCTATTTCGTCACTTAAGAGTATCACTCACGGAGGCTCTCTGCCCTCCCCCACAAATCTCTGACCAACTTTTAACACTATTCTGCGCGCCGCCGATCCACTACGAAAACGAAACAACAGCCGCCGCCGACATTTAACCTCCTCGTCGTCAACGTTCTAAATAATCACACTCGTTATGCACATACACAAATTTTTACTCAAAGGCGCACCAAACTCTGGTTAGTTTTTTTATTCGCTTGTTTTTGTTGTTGTTGTTGTTGGTTCACCCTCCTCTCTGGCCGCCCACACAGAAGAGGTTTTTTGGGGTTTTATTTTTTTCTGGATTTTTTTTTTTCTTTAGTGAAGCGAGAAATTTTCCATCCGCGCGAGTTAGAAGGAACCTTTTTTTGTGAGACCTTGAATTCCTTTAAATGACGTCATTCATTTACAACTCATTCCGCGGAGAGCACAAAAACAGACAAACACACACACACACACACGCGAACACGATAGAACGAAACAAATCGACAATAAAAATAATAAAATATAGTATTTAAAAAAAAAAAGAAAAATCAAATGATTATGTGCGTTGTTGGAGCGCGAGGGGATAATCCACAGCAGCACAAAAGTTTGTCGACATTTTTCTTCGTTCGAATATATAAATCTTCTTTGACAATTTCTTGCTGCCGGACAATTACATTTTATCAATTTCTCTTTTATTTTTCATTTATTTATTCACACTTGCCAGAGATTTATGTGCGGAATATGATTTAAGAAATCATTGAAATTTGGAAATGAATGGGGGAAAAAAATTGACAGCCGCGAGCAATACAAATAATAAACTCGTCGTTCGTCGTCGTCGTCGTCGTAGTCGCGGACGGCTCCATGCAAATACAAAATGGCGCGCGTTCGTCTATTGTTGCATTGTTTTTTCACGAAAAAGATGTCCGATTCGCAGGCGAGCGAACGAATGGCGTCGCTTTTTTGGAATATATGTATTTTGAATTTTATTTTGATCACTAGCACTTTGGTCGATAGCGGTCGGGGGCGAGTTGTTGGTTTTTGTTGGAGAGGTTTTTCTTGTTATCGTATAAGAAATTTTTGCGAAAATTTCTTTCTCTAGACGAAAGAAAAAAGGGTTAACTACTTTCCTCACCGATATTTTTGGTTTCACTTGGTATATTTTTTTATATAATGGAAAAGTTCCAAAAGCAAAATGCCAAATGCGCTATCTGGTGGGGATTTTCAGATGTTGTTTGTGGTCTGAGATGAAAGATGACGCTAGTATAGGCGGCAGAAGTGCTGCCAAGTCATGTTGTTGTTTTGGTATTTCTTAAACTAGAGTTGTTTAAAGCAGGCCTACCATTTTATACAAAATCACCTAGTGCCAGTTAATTATGGGCTCCAAAGCAATCAGATAAAAACAAATGCTCGCAAATTTTGACTATTCCTTAAGTGAAAATAGGGCCGCTGTCGATTTTGGCCACTTCCAAAATAATTTTTTTTTACTTAAAATGACCTCCTTAGCACGAAAATGATATGTTTTTTGCGATCAAACAATAATTATCAAAGTTATTAACAATTAAAGTTCTTAAAAGACGTCTTAGCATTTATTATTATACAGACAGATAGCAATTTAATTATAAATTTAACTTTGTAACATTCTTTATTCAATTTAATTTAATTAGATTGTATTACAAGTAAGACTTCAGTCCTTTATAGTACAGAAAATGTGACTTAATTTTAAATTAAACAGCTTGCAGAAATAAACAACTAGCGGATGTAAAACTAGCAGCAATCAAAATTACTGACATATTTTTCTCATTGCCTAGATATATGCAATACAAACTAATGTGTGCTAAGTTCTAAAGAATCATATAGAGTAGGAAATATTGTTTTTGTATTGCATAAACTCAAGATAACTCACTAATGTCCATAAATAGTACGTCTATGCGCACAAAGATAGCGCTCATGTTCTTTTTTGTTTTATGAAAGTATGTTGGTACTTTTACGCATAATATGAAAAAAAACGTTATTTCAAAGCGAAATTATTTTTGAAAAACTGAGAGAAAAATTATAGGAAGATCTGAAAACTCATCTCAATACAGTGATACCAACTTTTGCAAGCATAATATAATCTCAACGGCGATAGTTTTTTTTTTTCCTATCGTATATAGTTTTGTTTGTTAATAGTAAAACAAGAAAACACTTCTTTCCTTTTTTCATAAGTCGGTTTATTCTTCTTAGAAGACGAGCTATCGATTCAAAACCTGCGGGCTTAACGGACCATCAAAAGCTGACTGCACTCATTTCTTTTAGGAAGACGAAGTCGGAGCCTGGGCAAAAAAAAGCGGGAAGCTTACGCACTTGTTTTCAATCGGGAAACTAAACCGGAAAAAAAAATCCGAGCGAAAATAAGTATAAGGCTCAGTTAAATGTCTAATAACAAAATATTGGGAGCTAGGGCTTGTTCTTAGCATTACAGTAACAATATACCATTACAAAAAAAAAACACACCTAATGTATGCTATGGACCGCTTCAAATCATTATGGAATTGAAAATTGCGCAGAGAGAGCATTGAAATATTTGCCACCTTTTGTTGCCTGGAAAATAATGTTTGCAAATCGGCTGAACTTTCTCGATTTTCATTGATTTCTTATCATACCGATTTTTACTTGCAGTACTTGCTCGAATGTAAGTAGAATTAACCTATTTTTAAGTCTAAGCCAATTTTTGCAGGAAGTAATAAATGTGACCCATATAAGAACAAAAGACAATTATTTGACATATGAACAGAGTTGAGATACCTTCACAGAAAAGAATTGAGAGTCGGCCTGGCGAAGTCTCGTCAAGTGAAATGGAAAGCTACGGCCAGGACGATGACGATGATACCAACGATGATTTAGTGCTAATGCTTTAAAAAAAATTGATTTGGGTGCGAGTAGACCTGCCCATACCATGAACTTCCCATCTTATGTTAAAAAAAAATCATTAAGGTGCTATTTAATTTGCTCCCAAAATCAACTTTAAGATACTCACTGTTTAAGCTCCCCGTTAGTTTATATTTGTTTTCGCATCTTTGAATCATATAAAATACGATTTGCGTCTAAAGTATAGATTAAAGGGTATATTTATTATGAACATGCTTACACAGTAAGAAATACTTATAAATCTGTGAAAGATTAGCGATGTAAAGAATACATTGGTTAAATTGAATTAAAATATATCAGATTAATAAATTAAAAATGGGAAAGACTTACAGGATTCACATTTCTGAAACAATTTTCAAAAAACTTCCTTGGAAATTTGGATCAGGAATTAGAGAAAGGGGCACATCAATGTATGAAATGGCCTCAACTGTTTTAGTCTTTTTGGTAGTCTCTATACTTAGTAACTAACTTAGTTTAGTCAATTGGCTAAATAAACATAATATTGATGAAACTTTTGGCATTAAAATTGAAGAAAAAGAAAAAAATGTTTATATGAATTTGTCCGGAAACTTATGAATGGCAGTGTACATATTTATGCATATTTTTTTATCTGATAAGGTAGCTGTAAACTATAAATTTAATTAATTTAGAACTTTTTTTATTGGAAAACTAAATTGGTTTTAATTGAAGAAGTGAAAATGTGCCTTTTTTTGACAGTTTTTTCGTCATTAAATTCAAACCACCCTGCGAAATTTAACCAAAAACTTTTCAGGTGATCTTTATGCACACACGCTTCTAATGAAACCAATTTGGCTTCGATAGCTTGAATTGTTCTCGAGTTAGGCTGTACGAAAGAATCCGCACAAATGTACGTACACACACACACACACACACACACACAGACATCTTTCATCTTTCTACCGCCAAATGTGGAGAAATGTAAAAATTTTGAATTTCGAAAATCGGACCGATTACAAGAACTTCCTGAGGGGAAGTTAAAATAAATATATAAACATAAGTATTTAATAAAAGATATAAAACACATGCTTTAATTTTTCCAAATTTTCTATACCCATATTTACAAATCAAATTCATATTGGTAAAATATTCGTTCTTCCTCTTAACACAATAACTGAGAACTATGGATCTAAGACCATTCTTTCATCAAATTGTCATTACCCACTTCACTTAAAAAATAATGATTTCAAACTCCGCACATTCTCTTTACATTAATTTTTCACATTTGGCGACGGCGGCTTATTATTTTCGCTTGACATTTAACACCTTATCGACCAATCGTATTCAAGAAATTGATCAGTCCGTGTAAGGGATGTCGGAAATGCTATAAAGTATTCGATACTTTTTGAAAATATCAATGTCGATATTAATATTTTTAATAAAAAATATCGATACATCGATATATCGGTATGATTTAAAAGAGAATATTCGTGCTCTAAAAATTTATTTATTTGGCCTTATTAATTTCAATCATCTTACATTGCTAGATAAATACTTATCAATAAACATCATTTTCAATAAATCAAAAACAAACATTAAAAATAATTATTTACTTATTAATTAAACCAATATTTATCAGATACTGACATTAGAAAAACTCTTTGATTTATATGCTCGGCTGTCAGCCGACTTCTGTTATTGGGTACTGCAAAATTTACAGCAGATGCCACTCTCTCTGAGGAAATAGAGGATGCAGGCGATATCAAATACTTAAGAGCTATATCGAAAAGGATTGAAGTAAAATGGCGAAAATCAAACCAGAATTTTGTTGGATTCTCTTCTCTCGGTATTAAAGGCTGGTCTGGTTCGCTAGGCATACCATCATTGATTGAAAGTAAACTGGAGTTTGCTGAAGCTGCAGCAAAATCAATCATAATCTTTTCATGTCCAGACCACAATGAAGGCGGAGAATTTTTTGAGTTTTACAGAATTGAAGAAGTAGGTCTGAGTTCAGGTGAAAGTTGTCCTCGACGACTATGTTCTAAACGTATTTCTTTTGACAATGAGGTTATTGCTGTGGAAACAGCTAGTGCGGAATTAAAATGAATACGCTTAAGCCGAAGGTCTAAAATTGTTGCTTTAGCAAGATGCAAATGTTGCTCTAGTGGTTCTAGTTTGGCCATAAGCAAATTTAGCAAACTTTTTTTTTTACAAATTATATTTTTTGTATTAGTAGTATTAAAAATTATTCCTCTTTAGGATTTTTTAATCTTATAACTTATAAATGTTTGTTGGTCTGAACAAATATGGAATTTGTATACCTTTATACATCGATATATCAAAATATTTAATATCGCTCAAAAATATCGATACATTGAAAAAATAATATCGATATATCGATGTATCGATATTTTTCCAACAAGCCTAGTCCGTGTTGAGATGCGTGAATCATCAAAGGGACGATATATGCCATTTTGCCCTCTATTTTGTTTGGAATGACTGGGAAAGAGAAAACATGCGTGAACAGCATACTCATTTGAAACGATCTATGTACATCAACGATTACAATTCAATAATAGCCGTGGTTTTTGTAAATATGATATAAAGGGTGATTTTTTAGCTATAATCCTTTTGGCAACACTGGTTTAAACAGCTGACGCACGTTTCGTGTTTTGTTTCACTGTCAAACATCTTCAGTTTGGTCTATAATTTAACCATAAATCGTCTTACAAACGAACAACGCTTGCAAATTATTGAATTTTATTATCAAAATGCGTGCTCTGTTAAGAAAGTTCATGGCACGCTTCTCCCATTTTTTGGTTAGTTTAATCGACCCACTGAAGCGGCTATTGTGACTAAATTTCGCACCAAATTTACATTGTTGGACATTAAACCACCAACACGCTTACGAAGAGTTCGGTGAAAATTTATTTCACGTTTGGGACCGGTCAATTGGCCGCCTAGATCGTGCGATTTAACGCCTTTAGACTATTTTTTGTGGGGCTATGTTAAAGCTCATGTCTATACAGATAAGCCCGCTTCAATTGACGCATTGGAAGACAACATTGAAGCATTTATTCGTGAGATACCGGCCGAAATGTTGGAAAGAAAATGCCAAAATTGGACTAAGCGGATGGACCATTTGAGGCGCAGTCAAGGTCAACATTTGCATGAAATAATCTTCAAACATTAAATTATATGGACCGTACTATCGATTCAAATAAAGATTTCATGCATTTTTCTGAATTGTATGTGTTTTTTGTTTTGAAAATCTTTCCTATAGCTTTTAAAAAATCACCCTTTACATGCGATTAGTCGAAAAACTTAGCGTGCTATATACAATAAAAACCAATCGCGTATACGATAAGGACTTATCAATGACATATATCCAAGATAACTCCCTAACACCGATAAATAATTCTATCTACTCGCACAAAGATGGCGCTCATGCTTAAAATCTGAAATATATTTGCATAATAATTTGAAAATCAGTAATAAGCAGTTTAAAACAGCTTACTTTTGCTTTATGTTAAATATGTGAACAATTCATAATGATAATCTGCCTTTTTATTACTTTTGTTAATAGTTTGCTTATATCGTATACCGATTGTATAGTTTTGAAGTGTCTGTTAAATCTCAACTACTCGTGACAGTGATACCAAATCTTGAAAGCATATAATTTTAACGCCGATTATTGGTATTGTTTAACGGCCTCAATTTATTTAATAAACTTTCAAGAGAACGACTCTTATTTTAATCGCTTCAAAAAATATTTAATAGAGCATAAAAGAAACCCAACAGCATGATGTGTAATGTGTTATTTCTTTATTTCAATTATTTTTAACTGTAGTTTGTAAATAGTTTCAAATACTTAATAAATCTTTCTTTTAATCAATGAACTATTTGGCTTATTTTTTTTATTCATAAAAAAGTGACCAAATGAGAATTGATTCTTACACGAAGGGTTCCGCACCTGCTTAGAGTATGCGACACTATATTTCTTTTATTTTAGATTTCTCATAGCGTTGCACATCGAGTAAGCCAGACAAAGCAAAAGCACGATATCAGTTCACTTGTTATTCCAATAAGAACAAGAACTTCTAGATCGGAAATTAATATTTTTAAATATAATAAATTAAAAATATGGATTTAAAACCATTCATGATCAAAAGATTATTATAGAAATGTTTTTTTTTTTTTTTTGGCAATTCATACGAAATGGTCTATTTGGCATTTAATATGATCTTTAAATTTTCTATGTTGATAGAATCTAATTTTTGCACGAAAAAAGAGATTTTTGTCCTCAGTCTCCATACAATCGGCACACTGTGGGCTGGCGCAAAGTGTGCGAAAAACTCGGTGTCCAAATCATTTCCATGCGTTCGGAATCCGTTCATTAAAGCCAAATTATTGTGGTGTAAGTGCGAACCTCAATTTCCCACCATAACGCATGTTACAACCGTGTACGTGATTTGTTATCGCAATAAAAGATCTTGATTATTATGATATTTTCTTGAAAAAAAGTAATGAAGCACAAGTGTATCATGTTTTTCTGGAGCCTGTTTAAGTTAAAGTTGTCAACGTATTCAAGAAATTGCTTTAAAGAGAGAATTGAAAATATATATGTAAATATTGACCAAGTCGTCTTGCATCCGCGGTTACTTGGTCTTTATGCCAGATGTTCGCTTTCTTCTCGAACCAGGAGGCTGGGGTTCGAAGACTGTTTCAGCTCGAGCATTGTTGTTCATCCGTTCGATTTGGAGCAGTCAATCTAGACGACGGATTTTTGCCTTCCGTACTTTGTCCACATCGCTGTTCAGCTCATAGAGATCGCGCTTGTGTCTTCTTCTCCATTCGCGACCGGATATCAGACGAAAAATTTTTCTTTCGAAGGCGCCAAAAATCGGCTCTGCCGTTCTGCTTATCTCTCAACTTTCGGTTCCATAAAGCACGACTGGCGGGATAAGGGTTTTGAAAACCGTGATTTTGGTCCTTTGTAGTGTTGTTTTTGAAGTTTACATTTGCCCCGAGGTATACGATCTACTTATCTACCTCGAAATTGTAGCTGTCAATTGTTACACTGTGTCTAAGGTGGTTGCTGGCAGATTGATTTCTGCTCGACAGCATTTACTTTGTTTTTTCGTCGTTAACCCTCAGCTGTTGTTCAATCGCCTTTGAAGCTTCGACAACGGCTCGTTGTGAACGCGCGAGGATGTCAATGTTGTCTGCGTATTCCAACAATTGGACTGACTTATGAAACATAATGCACTTCGCACTATCTGTTCCGGTATCAGATTGAAGAAGACCCACGACAGCGAATTTCCTTGGCGCAATCCGGTGCAGGTTTCGGACGGAACTATACGATGCATCGGGAATTTTTTAGCGTGATGCGACACGACCGGATCAATTTTCTTTGGGATCCTTAATTCATCCATCGCGTTAAAAAGTTCATGCTCTCTACTGGGATATCGCCTCCAGCCTTGAAGAGCTCTGATGGGAGCCCATCCATGCTCGTTAAGCAGCTGATGACAGTGTTGCACAGAAGCAAAATATGAATAGGTACATGGATGTGACACTTTATTTGTTTGGGTAGAAAACTATATAACATTCATTGCATTGCTGTCTATTCAATCGATGTGGTCGAGCCATTGTTGTTGGCGGATATTTGCTTTCCGGACAAGATCCATATAATTGTAAAACTTCTCCTCATGTATAAGTGTTTTGTAGAACATAATTTCTGGTCTAAGAGTTAGGAGTTTTGATGCTTGTTCTTTGGACGATGCTTCTTTGCATCGATTGCCTGGGATATGTGAATCTTTGTCCAGGACAGATGATCTGTTTTTCTTCCTCTATGTTATAGCTGTTGATCGTTATGTTTTATCAAAGATCGTGTTCGATAGATTTGTTTTGTTTTCTTCTCATTAATTTCAAGAACAACTGCCTTCCACTCTTTGTCAATCCCGGGCACGCTGCTTCCAGTTATTTAGATCAAGCGCTCGTCGGGCATCCGCGAACGCTTCGGAGGTTCCATCGTTCTTGTCGCTGTGATCCGAATATCCTTTTTGCTGAAGCATTATTGGCAATTCGCTTGATGTATTCATCGTATTTTGGCTTTTTGAACAACAGCAAAATCTTGATACAGTTCATAGAGTTCGCGGTTATATCTTGTCCTTCATTCGCTCTCCTCGCATACGAGACCAAATATTCGACAAAAGATTCTTTCCAGGATTCGGCGCATTCTGAAAAGTTCTTCTTTTGTAAATTACCCGGGCCGGAAACCACTCTGGCATTGGTCAATTTAGGGTGCCCAGTAGGGTGTCTCAATAATTACACAACTTTCTTTTTTTTATTTAAATTAATTCATATTTTATTTGTCACGCTTTTATTAACAAATCGGGGTTTCGTTACGATGATGTAAGTGTTTCTTAAAAAAAAAAACAGCCAAAATCCTAGCAAAAGCCGAAACAAATCAAATTTGAAATATTTTTATATTTTAATTTCGCTCGCACCTATATTTTTGTCTCTCTCTGATAAATATTTCAAAATCAATTTGACCAACTATCTCTAGGGGCATATTTCTTACATCATCGGTTTTTTTTTTGTTTTAACAATTTACAATTCTCTTTCAGTAAAATTTATCACAGTTTACAAAAAGAATAAATTAAATTAAATTGAGTATTTTTTTATGTTTGTTTTTTTCTATTTTTCTTTTTTTTTGCAAACTTTTAACAGGCGATAAGCATTTCAATAGTTTTTATGTTTATTTTTTATTATATCTTCGCTCGCATTTTTAGGTTATTTTTGAAATGCAAATCACCTGTTTGAAAACAAAATAAATTATTTAAAATAAATAAGATTCAATAAATTAATATATGCAATGAATAAATTGTTAAAATAAATACATAATTTACTTATAATTAAAATATGAGTGTTTCGACGCTAGCTACAGCTTTGCTTTTTAAGTCGATTGATTTGTTTTTTTTTTTTAATTAAAGCGACTATTTGAATAACTTGCCGGCATTGTGGTAAATGCGGAAGAAGTATTCATCTTTGCGCAATAATTTCGAACGGGCATAAGAATGTATGTCCGCATCCATGTTATGATCACGCAGCCAGGACGATGTATTGTCCGTACTCATGCCGGTCATTTCTGTTCGCGGTTCGTCCGGTAACATCTCATGGCCTGCAAAATAGAAAGTTTTATATTTATATGTAAAATCTTTAGGGTTTTTTTTTGCGGAGGAAATTACCTGAGGTCATAACCTTATATGGTTCTTCAGATTCCAATGGATCGCTTAGACCGATCTCATTTCTGGCATAGATACGTATCATGTATTCGTGATTTTCCTGCAGGTCCTTGATTTGGAATTTCTGTACATCTGGTGGCACGCGTCCAACCTCGATCCACATCGTTTTACGCAAGTCACGAATGGCAATATTGTAGCCGAGCAGTGGCGCACCTCCATCTGACTCGGGAATACCCCATTCGAATATGTGCGCATTGGCAGCAATAACTCTTGCTTCCAATGGAGCAGTTGGTGGCGATGGAACGGCTGAGTAAAATAAGAAAAGTGTTGGAAATATTTTAGATATTTTAGAGATTTTAACAACAAAAAAAAATCTAACGTCAAAGTTTTGTTCTGAGATCTAGCAGCACAGGAAATGTTAGATTGACAATCTATGGTCCTTATGAGAATCGACAAGAACTCTTGCTTTGATCCTAAACTTAGAAGAGATTTGCTAAGACCCTTACTGGCCTTGAATTACCTTTTATCTTGTTTTAAGAATAAAAGTTAAATTAAAAAAAAAATAAATGTTCTCGAAAAAACTTTCAGTCTGGAATGAAGAACACTAAACGTACCGTACGGGTACGTATACAAACTCTTAAAGAGAGAATAATGTTTGTGTATCTAGTACAGTACAGTATGTTTGTGTTTGCATATCTTTCTTTGATCGTATAACGCACGGAATTTTGTTGGTGTAATAATGTTTGGGTAACACAGGTTGTGTATGTTTTTCCGTTCTTGTGGAATCTCTGGTGATGAGGCTTATTTCCATCTGAACGGTTACGTAAGCACACAACATTTGGGCTTCTTTTGGGCAGTGAAAACCCACTTCTCATTCACGAAGAGTCATCCATTTAAAGTCACTAAAAATGCAAAACCCAATTTTGAGGTTTTGGCGATACTGTGGGCTACAAATCTACTGTGGCAAGGGAGCTACGGTCACGGTATCATGGTCCACACATTTTTTTTCTTGCTGCAAATTGATGAACTGGGACTGGAGGACACGCGGTTTCATCAAGTACTTGTACATGTTTTTTTGATTTGTTGAGTCATTGCTTTTTGTAGGCAAGAGAGACAAACATCAACAGGCGATCAGGGAAAATAATTTCGTCCAAAGGCAATGATTGAACAATGAGATATGTAATGGAGTTCTACCTAGAGAAGCTTCCCTTAAAAAGAAGATCCTTTTTTTTCATTGGATTCAGATTAAGTCGGTAATCGAACAAAATACGGAGGAATATTTTACTTAATTCAAAATATTGTTAAAACTTGCTAGAATAAACAAACAACCCAGGAACTGTCGCATGAAGTCTTTGTTTTCTTATTTTTTGCCCGCTCTTAAGGGATAATGACTTCCCTTAAAATACAATAAGCAAGGATCGAACAGAATACTTGTGGTTTAAAACTCATATGCAACAATGTGTAATGGTCAGATGGTCGGCGTCCGAATAGTGATGGATTGGATTGCATTCGCTCAGTTCGCAGTATTTTATAGGCAAGATTGTTGTCGTTTCGGTCATCTTCACAAATCTTTATTTTGAGGTCATAAATTGGGAGCTTCAGAATGACGCGATGAGAGATCAATCGCTGGTAGACCACTCCAGTGCCAGGACTGTCAGCTTGAACCCAACGGCAAAGGGTGATAGATTCGAAAACAAGGAAATAGTTCAAGAACTACTCAAGTAAACGACTGGCATAATTATCCATTCAAGACGTTTTCAAAGCCTTTTGACAGGCATTGTCCTTTGCTTATTGCGGGAAAGTCAGTTGATGGAAACGGATAAGATATTTCGAACGTAAGAACTATGTATTTTTCAAGGTGTCTAAATATCGGTTACAACGTGAGTTCTCAACTCAAATTGTCACTACATGAATCAATGAATGAATTCAAATCTTACGAGTTAGGATTTAAGTTCGAAAGGGTTTTTCAAATTAATTAAATGAGGACTTTAGTCATTAGATCGGAGTCGAGGCCTAGGCTTGTTTCTCCTTATACTAAGTTCTCTGCTCAACTATCAAATCCATCTGGAACTTTCTTTGTTTCTTTCAAAATGTTTGTACTTACTTGCGTGTGTTTTCAGTGAAATGCTTTCTGTTGAGGTTGGCGTGCTTAGACCCACGGAATTCTCAGCGAATACCCTGAATGTGTATTCACATTTGTCCTTCAAGTTGTCCACTGTATACTGTAGACAATGCGCATCCAGTGTGACCACCTTTGTCCATTTAGTCGAGGTCGATGATCGCTTCTCGACGACGTAACCTTTTGGGTGTAAGAAATGGTTTATTAGCTTGAAAAATCTAAATATTTATAAAAATAATCCAATCTTTAAGGTGCAAACTTGTTTCATTCAGAAACTCGAATAACAGCTCAAGTCCTGCCATGAGCACTTAAATTCACTTCAGTGATATTGAATTGAAGAGTGAAGTGAAGCTTACCAGTGATTTCGGTTCCACCATTGCTGATGGGAACCTCCCAGCTTAGGGTTACGCTTCTACTTGTCACATCTGGCGCTCTTAGATTTTGTGGTGGCGATGGAGGAGCTAAACGGAAGGTAGAAATGTCATTATAAGAGTTCAAAATTGGAATTTTAAGGAATCTATAGCATGAGCAAGAAGCAATGGAGCATAGCATACATACCGACGTTTTCACCAGCGCGAACTGTAGCAAAAAGCGTCAAGCAAAATGAAAAGCATTTCATAATAGCAATTTTATTAAAAAAAAGTAAAAAATAAGGCATAAGAATTTTGTTTGAAAGTCCTCAGATCTACTCACTTATTCTTCGGCCAACGATTATCCTATCATCAGTCTCTAGTGGGTCGCTTACACCCACATCGTTTTGTGCAAATATCCTAAAGTTGTAGGCCTTATCCTTGACGACGTTACTAACGAATATGTTCGTTATATTTCCATTCGTACAGCCTACGAGTCTATATTCAGTCTCACGAACTTCCTTGATTTCAATAATGTATTCAGTAATCTTGCTACCACCATCCGATTCGGATTCTTCCCAGGATAGCGTAAAGGAGTTCTCAGTCATACCTGATGCCTCGAGCGGTGCTCGCGGCGGTGTTGGTTTATCTATAATTTTAATGTGAGAAAAGGATTTTTGTTTTTTTTTTTTTGTAAAAAAATCGTACCTGTCTTTCTGGCTATCGTTACAGGCTCACTTTCGGTTGGTTCCGATACACCAATTGGATTACTAGCATAAACCCTAAACATGTATTGACTGTTGAGCGCAAGTTTCTGGACCATATACGAGTATATACTCGTGTCCATTTCGGCAACTTTCATCCAGATATTGTTCTGAAGGTCGCACTTCTCTAGAATGTATTTCGTTACTTCTAGGCCACCATCGTCAATCGGTGGTGTCCATTCTAGTTTAATGGAATCCTTCTTCATTTCCTTGATTTCCAGTGAATTTGGTCTTTGAGGCTTGTCGATAACTTTGACAGTGATATCGACACTTGTTGTTCCGGATGTATTTTTCGCTGTCACCCTATACGTTCCCGAGTCTTCACGTGTCAATTTCGTAATACTTACAGTCGATGTGGTCTCGATTGTTTCAATCACGGTACGTTTGCTGGTCTTAATTTCTGTTGTCTCTTTGTACCATGTGACTTGTGGTTGTGGATAGCCTCGGATTCTAGCTGGAATGGTTAGTTTGTTGCCTGTCTTCAGTTTCTGTGCAATGTATTTCTCATCGATTTCTATGGTCGGCTTCTCGCGGATGGTTAGATTGCAGGATGTCTCCACTGAACCGACTTCGTTTTCTGCAACGCACGTGTACGTTGCTTCAGTCTCAATTGTTGTCTTTTTAATTGTGTATTTTGATACACGATTCTCGTAGCGAATGTCTGTCGATTCAATTATTTGGCCGTTCTTTCTCCAAGTTATTCTTGGCTCTGGAATACCACCGAACACACACGACAGTGTGAGCTCTTTGTCGAGCTCGCTGACAATGTCCTGAAGTGGCTGTTGAACGGTTGGCTTTTCGGTTTTCTTCTCGGCGACCAATCGAATGCTTGGCGACAGTGGTGATGGCGGACTTGGGCCGACTTCATTACGGGCAATCGCGCGGAAGATGTATTCTTCATCGACTTGAAGTTTGGTTAGGGTGAAAGTTGTGTCTTTAATTTTAGTTATTTCAGTCCATCTAAAAGAAGAGCGGGGATTGAAAAAGAATGCCTAATTTATTTAGTTTGAAGAAATTTTTACTTTTGCTCTTTGACATTTTGATATTCCAAAATGTATTCCAAGATTTCGGATTTGCCATCATCTTCTGGTGCCTTCCAGTAGAGGGTAATCGAGTCATGCATAACCTCTAAGGGTTGTGGGGAGCCTGGCGCCTTAGGTGGTCCTACAAATAAACAGTTACGGCTACCTAGAATCGGAAGATTTTCAATTCAACTTACTCATGATGACTAAATGTAGGCTAGCTTCTGCTTCGCCGATGGGATTGACAAGCTTAACGGTGTACTCATCCTCATCTTCTTCGACGACCTTTTGGATTGTTAGCGAAGCTGAATGCTCATCAATGGTTGGAATTATTCGCTTTGTCTTCTTTATGATAGTCTTTGATGTTGACCAAGTCGCCTCAGGCTGTGGCGTTCCATTGAATTTAATTGTCACCGTGACGTCATCGTTCTCCTTAACCTTAATTGTTTGTTTTTTGTCGGAGATGATAATCGGAGCGGTCTTGATTTCTAAAATTATTTAAAAAAAAAAACACAGAAAGTTAGAGGTCAGTCTGATGACACCTATTCTTCTCCTACCTTCAACAAGGAGTTTGCTTATCGTTGTGACGTTTCTAGCCGTGCAGGTGACCTCTCCGGCATCGTCATCACTGGCATCGTGGATGACCAGACGTCGGATGGTACGCTCCACAAATACTTCATGCTTCTTATTCGGAGTGATTTTCTTTCCCTTCTTGTACCAAGTGACATCCACATCTGGCTGCGACAGCTCACAAATGAACTCAGCATCACTGGACTTTGTTGCCAAGGTAACGTCCGGCAATTTTATCACAAAGTCAACCATTGGCTCTTCAACGATCAATTTCGCCTTTGACGTTTGATCGCCAACTTGACACGTGTACTCGGATGCGTCATCTAATTCCGATTCGATGATCTTTAACTTTTGATGCTTGCCATCTATGCTGAGTTGGACATGCTCCGAGAACTGCAACTCTTTGCCATTCTTGAACCATTTTACCAAAGCATCACCCTTTGTCAGTTCAATATCGAAGGTTGCGGTCTCACCTTTAGTCACGGTGATATCTTCCATTTGCTTGATAATTTGTGGTGGCAGCTCGATGACCACCAATTCTGCTGTACTCTCCTGGTCTTCAAGAACGCATGTGTATTCACCCTCATCGTGGATGGAGGCCTCACGTATAATCAGTCGACGAACTTTGCCATCCTTAACAAATTCGAGCCTCTTATTCTCGGGTGTAAGCTTCTCGCCATCCTTTTTCCATATAACTTCAGGTACATCTGACGAGATTTCCACTTCGAAGTAAGCATCTTCCTTCTCCTTAACTTCGTTGTCTTCAAGCGGTCGTATGAACTCTGGCTTACGTTGCAAAACCTCAACAGTTGATTGAGTTTCCTTGTTCTTCACTTTGCATACGTATGCTCCAGCATCACGAAGATTTGTTGTCTTTATGAAGAGCTTATGAATCTTGCCATCCTCTACGACAACTCGATGATCCATGCCGCTGAGCTCTTTATTATTGAAGAACCACTTTGTGGATACCACATGTGATGTCTCGCATTCCAGTGTGAGCGATTGATATTCCTCGATGCTTATATTCTTTTTGAGTTTCTTGGTGAATGTAACTTCGTCTACTTCGACAATAACGCGTGCTCCATGTGACGTATTGCCTACAGGATTGCTGGCTAAGCATTTGTAATCGCCAGAGTCTGTTTCCGGAGAGGCGTCATTTATGACAAGCTCAATGATTTCGCCATCGTAGCGGAGTTGTACTCGTTCAGATGGCTCCAGCGGGTTGTTATTGAATAACCAGCTTACTTCTGGCACTGGATTGCCAGTCACCTTTGCTAAAAGACTAATGGTACCCTTTTGTGGTACCGACTGCTCCTGGAAGCGTTCCACAAAGAGTGGTGGCTCAGCGTTTCCACTTGCGGCCTCTGTATGGAGGAAACAAAAAACAATTTGAATCAAAACCCCAACTAAATTAGGTTGAAATATTTAAGAAACGGTTTAACAAAGGATATACACGAAATCCAGTTTTCATGTGTAAAAAGTGTACAAAAAAAATCATACCTTCGATTGTCAAGTAAGCTGCGGTCTGAACGCTTCCCATTGGATTCACAGCCTTCACAGTGTATTCACCCTTTTCGACAAGTTTCGGCGAAATTAATGTCAATGTATGCGTATCCTTTTCGGACTTGGTACTTCCCTTCACTGGTTTACCGTCCTTATACCAGGTGATCTTCGGCGGTGGGTTGCCAACAATTTGTGTTGTCAGCACTGCGCTTTCACCCTCACGGATTATCATGTTCCGCAATGGCTCAAGAATTTGTGGTGGTTCCTTTTGTTCAGTCTTCACCTTCAAGACTATCGGCAGACGTGACTCACCTTCGCGATTTGTTGCGATCACCTCGTAGACACCTTCCTGGGACTTCTTTACCTTGGTGATATTTATGACACTGCAGTACATGTGCATGTCGGATTCGGTAACAACCTTGACATTCTTTTCGGTGATCACTTCTTCACCATTAAATGTCCACACGATGTCGGGTTCGGGAACGGCTACCAAACGACACTCCAGATACACAGTCGAGCCTTCGTCCACATACTGTGCACGTGGCTTGCGTGAGAATGTCGGTGGTATACCCTCAAGAATGTCGGCCAGAGATGATTCCCTGGACATGCTCTTACGCGACATTCCAGTTGCATCAGATCCATGATCAGATAATGGCGTCTCGACGACCAACTCTGTCGTTGTCGACGTAAAACCGGCCGAGTTTTTAGCCACGCAAGTGAACATACCCGCATCCTCGGGGAACACCTCGCGAATGATCAGGGTAGCAACATTATCATCGTCATAGTACAATTGGAAGTCTTGAGATGACTTAATGATTGCCGTTTGACGGAACCACGTTATTTGTGGGCGTGGCATACCTTCGACCTTGCATTCGAACTGAACAGTGTAGCCATCGGGCGTGTGAATCGGTTGGAGTTTTTCGACGAAACGCGGTGCCATGGGCTTCTCATCAGGTCCGGGTCCTTTTATTTTTATTGTTGGAATGATTTGTAACGTACATGTGTGAATTGTGAATTTTGGTTGGTGGTTAATCACAACGACGGACGAGACATAGAAACACAAAGAGTCAGACAAAAGAACTTTGAATGAAATTCACATATGTAAGAAACTTACGTTCGAAAACTGGCAGTTTGTCGATCTTCTCGTGAAGTTTCTTTTGCACATAGTTGGCATAGGCAACGGGCTCCATAAGATACTGAGCTGGGACCCAACCTTCTTCGCTGGTTAGATTCTTTCGGATAAACCACCATTCTGAGCTGTGACGGCCGATAACATAAACCTTTTCACCTTCAACCAGATTTATAGCCTCATCATTATCGGCTACGTAGTTGCAAATGGAGTACATGACATTTTCCTCTCCGTCGGTTTCTAGAGCAAACGAAGTTTAGCTAAAAATCTAAGTCAAATTCATTATCAAGCTTACCTTCGATGTGAGCTTCACGGGTGATGTTCAAAGAGGCGCCATCTAGAATTGGGTCATTAAAAATAAGGTTAGCCTAGTTTTGGCATACATAAATTGTTCCGTGCATTGACAAATGACATACAGTTGACTTGCCACTGATGCAGCAGGTTGGTTTCGTGTGATTTCTTACGATTTTGCTCGCAATCTATCAGACTTTCACAACCCTTTGCATCAGAGGTGTCAAGAACAAAAGTTTAGAATGGATCAGCAAAAGATTGTTAGGCATGAACATTTACGACTTTACCTCGCATCAGTACTCTGTTATCATATAAGCATTATTTATTCCCCTAGTTTTTAAAATTAAAAGCGTAAAATGGTTTAAAAGTTAAATTTAAATGTGAAGAAAAATGTTATAATTGAAAAAGTGTGCGTGAGGGAGAAAGAGTGAAATGTCTAAATGAGCGAAAAAAGCGAAAATTAATTCGAATCTAAAGCAATAAAAACTATGTAAAAGAATATATATAGACCTTCATTGAAGATTTGTTGTGTGACCTTGCGCTTCTTGTGGAACGTCAGCGAGTCCTCATCGTAGATTACTGAGTCGTCTGGACGTTTTGGCTTGAGAGCAATCATGATCTCCTCTCCATCCATGTGTTGCACAGAGTATCTTGGCTTAGGCTTAGCCTTCGACTTCAGCTTGATTTCGACCTCGTCTGGTGGAAGTTCTTCCTCTTGGTATTCTTCGGGCTCTTCAACGTCGTACATGGTGTTATCTTCGCCATCGCTGCTGTCAATAATTTCTTCAATAATTGGCTCTTCACCATCGTCATAGTCTTGGAAGATTTTGATTTGAGCTTCGTCTGCTGCTTCTGAGTAGGTCTTTTGGATGGGACGTTTGACTTTGACCTTCGATGACATAGAAAACTCTTCCTCGGCATATGAGTCGAGATCGATGTTGAATTCTTGGTCGACATTTTCTTTGGTTTTGGTAGATTTAGCACGGAATGTTACGTTTTCAACATCGGTGAATTCGGGAATATCAACACCACTCTTCTTGCGGCGCTTGAGTTTCTTGATGGTGTACTCTTGATCTTGAATGTCTGTGATCTGTTTTGGCCTTGGTTTTGCTTTGGCGGGCACGATGTATTCCTCAATGTCTTCAGTTTCTTCGTACTCTTCCATTTTTCTAATTAAAAGCTCAGCGCTTTCTTCACCAGCTTCTTGAATCGGTTTGACAGGGCGCTTTTTAGTTACTGTTCCCTCGCCTTCGACACCTTCGTTGATCTTATGTGGTTTCTTCAACGATAAACTGACCTCTTCCTCGTCGTGGTCTTCAACTGAAGGCTTGAATTTCGGTCTTCTGCGTGTGAAAACAGCCTCGTCGATTATTTCTTCTTCTTCCACTTCGACTGGACGCTCAACGATGACTTCTTGCGTGATTTCAAGTTCATCTGCGGCCTCTTCGATACGTTTTGGCTTCCTCTTCTTTTTGAGGGTTAGTGCTTCCTCAGGGGCATCTGGTATCTTCTCCTTGGGTAACTTCATTTCCACACTTACTTCTTCTTCTTGAGTCTCCTTTGGCTTTCGTGGTTTAAGAGTGACTTCTGCTGTTTGTTCTTCCTCAGGTTCAACCGGCTTAACGAGTTTAATGCTAGCTTCCTCGAAAGTTTCCTCAACAGGCTTCTTAGTTTTCTTTGACTTCTTCACAACTACTTGTTCTTCTACTTGTTCCTCTTCGACTATCTTTTCTTTAGGCTTGATGGTAACTTGAGCTTCCTCTTCTTCAACTTCTTCTTTGACAACCTTTTTGGGTTTTATCTGGAAGGCAGCCTCTTCGGTAACTTCCTCTTCTTTTAGAGGTTCGAATTCTTGGAGCTTAATTTCATATTCTTTAGGAACATCTTCGGGTACTTTTTCCTCCTCCTTTGGTTGCTCGAGGACTTCTGTTTCGACAACTTCTTCGACTATTGTCTCTTGAGGAATTTCTTCAATTACTTTAACTTTGAGTTCAGCTGCAGCCTCTTCCTTTTTAGGTTTCTTCGGTTTCTTGATTTTTATTTCGGCATCTTCAGTAACCTGTTCAACCGGTTTCTTTTGAGGAAGAGTGATTTCAGCCTCTGGTTCTTCGGTTATTTCGGGAACTGGTTTCTTTTTCTTTAGAAGATGGACCTTTTCCTCTGGAATTTCAGGTATTTCTTCAACCACATCTTGAGGAATTTCCTCAATAACCTTAACCTTATGTTCTTCAACCACTTCTTCTTCCTCTGGCTCTTCAACAACATATGGTATCTCCTCGGGAGCCTTTTCTTCCTCCACCTCTTCAATGACAATTACCTCTCCAGGTGCTTCGTTCAGCTCTTCTTCCATAATCTTCACCTTTAGTTCGGCAGCAGCTTCATCCTTAACTACCTTCTTTGGTCTCTTCATCTTTATCTGAG
This sequence comes from Orthonevra nobilis, assembly GCA_963555765.1. Taxonomy (NCBI): domain Eukaryota; kingdom Metazoa; phylum Arthropoda; class Insecta; order Diptera; family Syrphidae; genus Orthonevra; species Orthonevra nobilis. The sequence goes on from OY743225.1 coordinate 130,436,942, forward strand.
CATCTTCGGTGACCTCTTCAACTGTCTTTTTAACTGGTAATTTGAATTCGGCTTCAACATCTTCGGGCTCTTCTTGCTGAACGACTGGCTTCTTCTTTGGCTTGATGGTGAACTGGCTTTCTTGAATTTCGTCTTCTATTTCTTCTGGCTTTTCCTTACCCAATTTTACTTGGAATTCTTCCGGAGCCTCCTCTACAACCAGTTTCTTCGGTTTCTTCTTTATGACGTGTAATTCCTCTGGCACTTCCTCTTCTTTGATTTCTTCCACCACTTCAGGTTGGATATCAATCACCTTGACTTGAAGAATTGCGGCTTCCTCTTCTACCGGCCTTGGCTCACGCGAGACTATCTGTTTGAGTTCAGCCTCAACATCTGAAATCTCTTTGGGCTTAGGCGCAGAAAGAACGACTTCAGCTTCAACTTCTTGTGGAACTTCTTCGGGTTCTTTCTTCTTTATACTGAATGTGGCTTCGGGAGCTTCTTCTTCCTTTGGTATCGACTTCTTTGGCTTTTTCTTGACCAACTTAACTTCTTCCACTTCTTCAGGTACTGGTTCAGTTTCAATAACCTTTACCTCCAGAATTTTCGCGGCCGGTTTCTTTGGTTCTTCTGGAATTTCTACTTCTTCAACCACTTCTTCTTCTTCTTGTGGAACTTCAGGGGCTTCTTCCTCGGTAATTTTAATATCCAGCACTGCAGCTTCCTCTTCTGCAACTTTTGGCTTCTTCGGTTTCTTCGGCTTGATTTGGGCTTCGACAACCGGTTGTTCCTCTTCTGCCGGAGCTGATAAGACAACTTCTGCCTCAAATTCTTCAGGAGCCTTTGGAACCTTCTTCTTTACCTGGAAGACAGCTTCACTTGGTTGCTCTGCTTCCAGTTGTGGTTTCTCTTCAGGCACAAAATCTTTAGTTGTGATTTCATAGGTTTTGAAGTCTTCTTCAATTTCTTCGGCCACTGGCTCAGGAATCGGAGTTACTTCTTCAACTTCCTCTACAACGGGCTGTGGTTTCTCCTCTGCTTCAATCTCAGTTATTTTGATCTCATAAGCTTCTGGTTGTTCCTCAGGTACTTGCTCCTCCTCAACAACAATCTCTTCAATTTTTTCAGCAGGAGTTTCAACGATTTCTTCAACTTTCATTTCCAGTTTCACTTCCTCTTCCTCAACTGGCTTCTTCTTTGGTTTTATTTTCTTAATAACAACTTCTGCTTCACTTTCTTCAACAGGCTGTGAAGGTGTGAGTTCCAATTCAACCTCAACATCTTCCGGTACATCTACGGTGGGCTTCTTTACCTTGAAGGTGGCTTCTTCTGTTATATCTTCAGTCTCTTCTGGAACTGGTTCCTTAAGTTTGATTTGGAAATCTTCTGGCGCTTCTTCTACCTTCGGCTTCTTGCGTCTTGTAACGAACTTCTCTTCGATGATTTCTTCAAACGTGACTTCATTTTCTTGAGTCTCGTGCACTTTAACCTTGAATTCGGGTGGAATTTCTGGAGCTTCTGTTTCCGTGATGGAAATTTCATAATTTTCGTATAAAGGTTCTTCTTTTTGTTCCTCTTCCTTTATTACTACTTGCTCTTCCACGACAGGCTGTTCTTCTGGTGTTTCTTCCATAACTTCAACCTCATCTGGTTTTTCTTCTTCATCCGGAACTTCTTCAACAAGTTTCTCTTCAGTAACACGAACTTCGAATGTCTTTTCTTCGACTTCCTTTGGCACAGTTTCCTTTACTTTTTCTTTCTTGGGCTTCTTTTTGGGTTTTTCTTCTTTAATCTCGGGTACTGGTGAAGCAGACTTTTCCTTAGGTAGTAGTGCTTCTTCCTTTTGAACAACAACAGCCTCTTCCTCTGGTTTTTCCTCTTCAGGCTTTTCAAATGATTTCAATTTGATTTCAGCTGTTGGTTCTTCAGGAACTTCACTTTCAGGTATTCTAAATTTAACGGTCTTTTCAGGCACTTCTTCAACATCCTTGGGAACGCCCGGTACAATCTGTATTTGCTCTGTTTCCTGTTCGGGCTTTTGCTTCTCCTTGCGCTTGTGTTTGGGTTTCTCTGCCTTCTTTTCTTTCTTCGTTAGTTCTGGTTTTTCAAATTCTTCCAGCTCTTCCTTTATATATTCCTGTTCTTCGAATTCAACTACCTCGACTGGTTTGATCTTATATTGTTGCTGCTCAACCTCTTCTTCGATATCCTTCACAGCGACCGGCTCTTTCTCTTTCTTTGGTTTTTCTTCCACGACTTCTTCTTTCTTCGGCTTGACTGGCGTTTTCTTTAGTGTCACGACTTCCGCCTGTTCCTCTTCAACAGGCTTCTTCTTACCCTTACCAAGTTTTATTGCAACAACTTGTTCCGGTTCCTCTGGCACCTTCTCCTTCTTAGGCTTCTCATAAGGTTTCACCTCCGCCTCATCTTCCGAGCTGCTCACATACTTCTCGTATTTCTCGAGCTCAACCTTCTCGCGATCATCTTTAATTTTCTTCGGTTTCTTGAATTTCGTGGGTTTGCTCTTCAACAGTTCCTCGGCTTCTTCAACATTACGCGACAGTTCTCCACTCGCACGGACAGCATTGATGTCCGTGATCTTTGGTTTCAGCGCCTCAGGCGGGAACTCAACGCACACCATGCGACTCTTCAATTTGAATTGCGGTAGTACACTTACTCCCTCTTCAACCGGTTTTTCCTTACGCTTCGCTGGCTTCAATTTAGGCATCTGAGCAACCTCAGATGCCTGAACCACAACAACCTTCTGAGGTTTCTGCTCTTTGCGTTCGATCTTTATTGGTGTCAGTTCTTCTGGTGTAAGTTTCTTCATCGGTTTTTCAAGTTCGAACTTTTCGTACTTCTCCAGAACTGTCTTTTCAACTTCTTGCTCAAGCAAGGCCTTAATGATATCGTCATGTTCATTTTCTGCTTTCTTGACTGGCTTCTTCTTTTTCTTTGGTTTCGTTGGCTCAACTGACTCCTTCTTATCATCAGCAGGAGCTTCTTCAACTTCCTCCACTGGTATCGAATCTTGCTCTTCGGGGATCTCCTCGATCACTTGCACGTCAATAAAGTCGGGTACGTCTTCCTCAACAACTTTCTCCGGCACTTCCTCCTCGACTATGCTGACCTCGTATTCTCTGTGTACATCGACCGGAACACCTTTTAGAGGGAACATTAAAAACATATGGAATTAGTGTCTTACAATTAAAATCTGAAAGGCAACTGGACTCAGCATAGCCAAACCTTTAAGTAGAAACAAAAAAAAAATTAAGATCTCCAAACGTATATATACACTTTAAGTTCAGTAAGACTTGGTTGTAGCCGCCGTCAATTTACAGGAGCTGATGAGTTTAAGCGAAAATCTAGACAAAAGGTCAAATCTGGCATAACAGCGGGTTTCATTGGCTTTGGCTTAATCACGTCTAGAATAAAGGTTTATTGGGAATAGTTAAGGTAAGCGCGAACTCCTGCAGGAAAATCGTTAGCGAAGGTCAATAAAAATACCGCAGCGTGCCTGGATAGTTGCTTTTGTTGTAAAAAATCATTTTTAATTATTTTTATAAAAATATTGTTTTATTTTTAGGGTTAAGAAATGCGTGTCGTTAAGCATACTCATTTTCGTAATATGCTGTGCCACTTCGAAAAAGAATGGAAAGCTGGGCAGACCTTTCGCGATGGCGGGGAAAAATCAGCAAAAGTTGTTTTGGGGAATGATTTACTCGTTTCGTATCGAAATCAGGAAGAGATCGACCATTGAAATTTGAAGAAAAGTACGAATGTCGACCGAAATTTTCAATGTGGATTCAAGAGACATGTTTTGTCGTTTTAAAAAGCTAGTAAACGTGCGGAAGGTTGCTTTATAGGTAACCCACAAACAAACCTAATATTTAGTTCAAAAATCATTCCCTAAGAAGGTCTGTTAATTCTGAATTTTCTAAACTACTTCAGTCCTCAAATACGAAAACTGTAAGAAAAACGCCGTAGGACATCTCTCAAGAGTGTCATGCTGCAAAAATTGCTTTCAGGGTAAAACTACAATTATCTTCGTTCCCCTGAACTAAGAAAGTCTCAAAAAACTATCAAGAATCATTCCCTGATATAAAGAATAATTTTCGCAGTCCTTACACTGCGAGTCACTTGCATGAGGTACAATTTTAGCCTGTTAGAATTTTTAGAAGGAAGCGTTTACCACCTGAACGCAAATACGTACTCTCACAAAAGATGGCAGCATTGCAAGAGTTTTCATCGAGGATTTTTTCAAAGAAATGTAAACAATATAGTGGAGTTAAAAAATGTGTCAAAAACTACTCTTTTCTTTCAATTTGAAACACAAATGGGTGCTGGAACAATGTTGACAGCGATAGAACAAGGAGCCTGAATAGAAGTAGGACTTTTGTAAGCAATTATCTCGCGTGTCACCAAAACTACGGAAAAGGACTTAGAGCTAAAGCTATAACATCCCGAGAAAATTGATCTTTGAAATGCTAATCAATTTTCAACTAAAATAGGACCCAAAACCAGAAGGATAATAAAAAGTGATACGATCAGAGCCTAGAAAAATGGATTGTTACCTGCTCTAAAGCAAGAATCTAGAGCTCCAAATAAATTTCGCAACAAAATGTGTCTTTTGGAGCATAGAATAGAAACGCATTGCCTTTTCTAAAAAAAAAAACAATTTTCTTCAAACATTTTTGTTTCTAAGATTTTAAGAAAAAAGGGGAGCTTATCTGTTTAACAAGTTTAATGGTGTTGGGAGCTATCACCTACTGTGCCATAATTGTATTGGAGTTTCTTTCCAAAACAACGAACGGATGTAGCTTAAAATGTATACTTGAACTTTTATTTCAAAGTATGAAGAATTGGATTTTGCAACATAATAAAACTCCCATCAACACTTTCAGGATCGGCAGAAGCTGAATTTTATTCAGAAAATAAAGAAATATAATCGAAAAAGTTTGGGAATGTCGATCACAAAAAGTTTATGAAGACGGTTGACAATCTGAAGGCAAGTAAATCTCAATCAAAACTAACAAAGAGCGGGCATACAAATTTTTAAAGAACCACAAAAATTATAGCCTCATCCTAGTGATTCGTAGTGTACTGCTGTACTTTATAGTTGCTGACCTGTAGGAGGAACGGATTCGGCTAGAAACAATGAAAGGAGGCTACAAGAGGCCTGCTTTCTTTAGGTTTGATGAGAATTCGTCTAGAATATACCCAAGCTTAATACAAGGAGTGTGGCTATAAAAAAAGGAGGACGAGCAAGACCTGCAAGCAAAACAGATTGTTTTTGACCATAATAAAATTTTTTTGACTTTTACAGGGTGGATCAAATCTTCGTTTCAAACTTTATAATCCCTCAGGTATAGTTTTAGTATAGTTTAAAGTATAATTAAAAATTGCGTTTTCTTAAATAATAAAGTCAACTCGCTTTAAATCTCAAAAGATGCTGTAGCTTTGTTCCCTCAAATTATATATATTTTTTTAATATTTAATCTTATATGTTCTGTGTTAATGTTATTTGTGTGTTTTAAGAAAACAAACAAAACTATTAGTTACTAAAGTTACGAGTATTTTTAAAACAAAATTATAAACAAAACGAATAAAAAAGGTTTTTCACAAATTAAACAAGTTAGGTTGAGGTTATTTCAATCATGGAACAAAATTTATAAAACAAACATTAGTTACTAAATCGTTCAAAAGTATCAGGATGTTGTGGGATATTTTGTCACTTCAATAGTCTCTAGTCGTTGGGTATTGAGAAGAGCCTTATTTTAGCCCTCAAAGTCGGTGGGGAATGTATTTTCGTTTTCGTGTATGGAAGTGTATTTTGGAATTCTTTCATTTATCGTTTGGTACACAGTCTAGAGGCGGGTGAGCTCATGGAAATTTGGGTATTGGAATGCTATATTACATCGTGTATCAATTGGAGCCATTAATGGGATGATTTAAAGAGACAAATACAATGACAAGGGCAATCGACAGATAAAATTTATTATGTAAGGCAACTCGAAGCGCTTGGGACATTTATATGGATTAGATACAAGGTGTTTAGTTGGATCTGATTGTTTTGAGTTATTTACTTTTAATGGCAGAAAACAACATAAAAAAGAAACCCCATTTAAGGTTGAAAATTGTTCTTCACAATCAGATAACGTAAAGTGTTAGGATTCTTATTTATTTAATTTTTGAGGGGAAAAACATGAAAAAAAAAATATTTTTTTTTCTGCCATAAAGGCAGGAACCAGCAGACAGGTATTGTTAAATTGTCGACAGAGTTATTTTTTTTTTGGGAATTTTTGGGACATTTCTGGGGGCTGGCTGCTGTAGCACATAACTTACTTGTCTCTGATTGTGCTTTATCTTTTTGTATTTTGGTGGGTATCTGTTGGGTGGTGGTTGTTGTATAATCGGTAGTATCCGGTTTGGATTCTTCCTGTTCTGGTGTGGTCTGTTCTGTGTCAATTGGTTCCTCGGGTTGTGTTTCGGGTATTGTAAGGGTTTCTGTTATTTCTTTAGGTTTCTCTTCTGCAATTGGTTCGTCGACGATTTCTTTTACCTTAGCCTCTTCGATGGGTTCTGGTTTTTCAGATTTCTTCTTCTTTTTAGGCGTTTCTGCGGGCTTTTCTTCATCTTTAGGTTTTTCATCGAGTGGTATTTCAATCTTTTCGTATTTTTCCAATTCGGTCTTGGGTATATCTTGCTCAATGAGTTTTTGTATGTAGTCGTCAAGTTCGTTGGTCTTGACTGTTTTAGTGGTTTTCTTCGGTTTCTTGGGCTTTTGTGGGGTGGGTTGTGTTGGTGCCTCTTCAACAATTTCGACAACTTCAGGTGTGGGTTCTTCGCCTGTGTCTTCGGTTATTGTGATAACAGCGTCAGGTTTGTCTTCCTCTTGGACAGTGACAATGTAAAGGGTACTCTCTTGATCGCCAACCTTCTTTTTGACTGTCCGTTTTGTGGTTACCTGCTGTTTGGGTTGACCCTCTTCGTCAATGATTTCTATGACCTTGACTTCAGCTGGTTTATCTTCAAATACCTCAACAACTGGTTCGATTGGTTGTTCTTCAGTGATTTTTATTTCGGCCATTGGTTGCTCATCCTCAGGTTGGGCAATCTCTTTGGGTTTGATTTTCTTTTTCTTGGGTTTCTCTTCCTCCTTTTCGGGACTCTTCTCTTTAACCACAACAGCTTCAAGTTCTTCTTTTGGTTTTGGTGTGGGTTCGAACTCAATTTTCTCATACTTTTCAAGCTCAGTTTTGGGAATATCTTGTTCAATAAGTTGCTGTATGTAGTCGTGAAGATCATCCTTCTTTACTTTTTTGGTTTTCTTTTTCGGTGCCTTTGGTTGTTCGGGTGTGGCCTCTTCTGGTTGCGGAGCCTCTGTATAGATGACAGTCACTTTGGCCTCAGGTTGGTCATCGGTTTGCACTTCAATTATTTCGATTGTGTCTTCTACTGAACCTTGTTGACGTTTTATTTTACGTCTGGTTGTGGTCTCTTTATGAATTACACCATCGTCGTCCTTTACTTCCTTAACTTCGGACTTTTCTTCAATTTCATGGACTTCAACGGGAATTTCCTCAACTGGTGTGATTACTGGCTGAGCTTCAATATCACGTACTTTAATTTCAAAGGTCTTTGAAGTTTCGTCCTCTTCTTTAGGCTTTACTTTCTTTGGTTTCTTTTCGGGTTTTGGTGTTTCTTCTTCTTTAATGGTGACTTCGAAGGTAGATTCTTCAATTGGTTGTTCTTCAATAATTTCTTTAACTTCAAGTGCTGGCTGTTCTTCATCTGATGCTTCTTCTAAGTCCTCGATTTTTTTAGTGACTTCAGCTGCTGGTATATCAGTTGGCTTTTCTTCTTCGACAACCTTGACTTTTTCTTTTGGAGCCTTTTTGGGTTTCTTCGGTTTTACTTCTTCCACTTGCTTGACTTCAAAATCTATTTCTTCTGTAATCGGTTTCTCTTCGACAACCTGAACTTCAGTTTCTTCTGGAACTTCTTCGGAGATTTTCTGAGGTTCTTCAGTTGAAACTTTAACCTCTTGTTTTGGTTTCTTTTTCGGCTTTTTGGGTTTCTCTTCAATTTCTACCTTTTCGTAAGTTTCCAGTTCTGTTTTTGGTATTTCTTCCTCAATAAGCTTCTGAATATAGTCTTCCAAGTCATCCTTTTTAACCTTTTTGGTTTTCTTTTTCTTAACTACCTCTTCTTCAGGTTGAGCTTCCTCAGTTGTAGGCTCAGTAGTTATAACTGTTATTTCAGCATCACCAGTATCCTTATCTTGCACTTCGATAATCTCTAGATCAATCTCCTTGGGGCCCTTTTGTTGCTTAACTTTGCGCCTGATAACTCTTTGCTCTTTTACTTCACCGGCGTTGTCAGTGACTTGCTGAGTCTTGACTTCTTCCTCGATCACTTTTACTGTGATTGGATATAGTTCAAGCACTTCAAGGGGACCCTCTTCGATAACCTTTATCTCATGAATGGGTTCCTCTGGCTTTTCCTTCTCAGGAGCTTTTTCGATCTCTTCAGTAAGAATGGTCTCTTTAACATCAAATATTTCATCTTCCGGTTTCACTTCGTCAACTGATATTTCTGCTTCTTTAGGCATCTTCTTTTTTGGTTTCTTGGGAGCTTCATCGATTTCTATTTTTTCATATTTTTCAAGCTCAGTCTTGGGAATATCCTGTTCAATAAGCTTTTGAATGTAATCGTCGATATCAGCCTTCTTCACTTTTTTAGTCGTCTTCTTTTTGGGTTTGACTTCTTGTGGTTTTTCTTCCTCGTCGACAGAAGTTACTTCGGTGGTTGTAACTGTGATCTCTGATTCCGGGGAACCTTCATTTTGGATCTCGACTATTTCAATGATTTCTTCCTTGGGCCCAGTTTGTTTCTTAATCTTTTGCGTTGTAATTGTTTGTTTCTTAGGCTCACCTTGTTCGTCTACAATTTCCTGGACTTCTTGTGTGGCTTCCATTTCTTCAATCTTAATTTTGTATTCTTCGAAGATCTGGACAGCTTGCGGACTAGAGTCATCTTCTGGAGCTGGTTCTTTGACTTCTTCAGCAATTTCTTTTACTGGAAGTTCTTCAATCGACTTTACGGTAATTTTATATTCTTCTGGTGTTTCTTCCTTCTGCTCGGGCTGTTCAGGTTCCTTTTGTTTCTTTGCTTTTTTGGGCTTCTCAGTAACCTCTTCAGGCTTTTCAGAAACAACCGTGATTAAGAACTCTTTGTGCTCGATAATTTCAGGCTGTCTTACTTCTTCCTCTTCAGTTACCTGAATTTCCTGGATTACTTCTTCTTTTTCTTCTGCAGGAATATCAATGACTTTAATTTTTAACTCCTCTGGTACAATAGATTCTGTTGGAATAATTTCTTCCTCAATTATTTCTGGAGCCGCCTCAGGAACAGTTTCTTCAACAACTGACATGATAAACTCTTGTACATCTTCTTTCATTACCTTCTTAGTTTTCTTTGCTGGTTTCTTTGGCATTTCTGTTTCTTCTGGAATCAGTTCCTCTGGTTCCATTAGAACAACAGTAACCTCAGCTTCAGGTTGTCCTTCTTCCTGAGTCTCAGAAACTTCGAAAATGTCTTCCTTTGGTCCTTGCTTACGTTTGATCTTACGTTTGGTAACTGTCTTTTCTTTGATGACTCCGTTATCATCTTCAACCTTAACGGTTTCAGTTTCCTGAGCGATAACTTCAATTTCCAAGGGTTTTTCTTCTTCAACCGGTGACTCAGATTCCGTGACTGTAACTTCCGCTGAATCTGGTTTCTTCAGCTTTTTAGTCTTCTTTTTAGTTTTGATTTCTTTGACATCATCTATTTCTTCGACAGTTTTGGGAACAATGTCTTCCTTTGTGACTTCGAAGGAGGTGTCCACAGCTTCTTCTGGTTTTTCTTTGATCTCTTCTTTTTTGGTTTCTTCGACTGGCTTGGCTTCCTCGATTTCCACGATAGAAACTTCTTGCTCTTCTAAGACTGTTGGCTCCAGGTGTTCTTCTTTTATTGTGAATATATACTCATCGGGTTTTTCAGGCTTAACTTCTTCAATTACTTTTATATCTTCCATGGGCAACTCTTCAATGACGTCGTCCTCAATAACATCGGCTTCCGCCTCAAATTCGGTTACAGTAACTGGAAGGCCATCAATAATTTCCTCTTTTATAACAGGCTTCTTTTTTGTTTTCTTCACTTTCTTGGGTTGTTCCTCGATTTCTATTTTTTCATACTTTTCAAGCTCAGTCTTTGGAATTTCTTGTTCAATGAGCTGCTGTATGTAATCGTGCAAGTCATCTTTCTTTACTTTCTTTTTCTTGGTCTTTTCGACGACATTGACTTTTACTGGCTCTTCTGGTGCTTTGTCTTCATCGACAGGAGTTATTTCTGTAGTTGTAAGGACGACATCGGCCTCAGGCTGGCCTTCTTCCTGGGTTTCCACAATTTCGATGATATATTCTTTCGGACCTTCTTGTTTCTTAATCTTTCGCTTCTTTATTATCTGTTGTTTGGTTTCGCCTGCTTCGTCCTTAACTTCCTTTATTTCGATTTCAGGAGCTTGCTCTGTAATACGAATTTGGTACACTTCTTGAACAACTTCTTCCTCTTGCGGCGTAGGCTTCTCCACTTCTTCAACTTCTTTTGGTTCCTCTTCAATCACTCTTATGGGATACTCTTCGATGGGTTGTACTTCTTGAGGAGAGTCCTCAACCACATCTTCCACTTGCACCTCAGCAGGAATTTCTGGTTTCAGCTCAACTTCTGATTCGACAACTTTTACTTTCTTGGGTTTCTTTACTTTTCTCTTTTCTGGCTGTTTTTCTTCTTGCCCTTCGATGATTTCGGGACCAACTTCTTCAAGAACAGTTGTCTTTACTTCTTCCTCAACTAAAACTGTTTCAAATTCTGGCTGTTGGTCGGGAATTTGTTCAAGTAGTTCGATTGGTGCTTCTTCAACTTCTTTCACTTTCGAAGGTTCAACTAGTTGTTCTTCAATAACTGAGACAATATATTGCTCTGTCTCCTCCTTTTTAACTTTCTTTGAAGTCTTCTTTTTCTTTGGTGCTTCTTCGATAACCTTGGCCTCTTCTTCAGGCTTTTGTTCCTCAATTTCAATTATAGTTATTTCTGTTTCAGGCTGTCCTTTTACTTCAGTTTCAATGACCTCAATTGTATATTCTTTATGACCCTTCTTCTTCTTTATCTTTCTCTTTGTAATCTTTTGTTCTTCAATATTTCCTTCTTCGTTTTCTTTTACCACAACTTCAACATCCTTTGAAACCTCTTCAACAGTTACTGGTATTTCCTCAACTATTTCTGGCTGTAAAATTTCTTCGGGTTTCTCCTCCGGAGTCTCCTCAACAGTTTCCACTTCTTTTTCTTCACGTTCAGTTTCTTTAATTGTTATTGTAAACTCATCTGGAGTTTCTTGAGGAGCTTCTTCAGTAACGACAACTTCTTCAACTACTGGCTTTTTCTTCTTTTTCTTCTCCTTTGGTTTCTCTGGAGCTTCTTCTTCAGTCACAGTCACATCCAAAGCTTCAGGCAACTCCTGTTCAGGTGCTTCTTCCTTTGGCTTCGATACTTTGGCTTTCTTGGGCTTTTCATCAATATCAACTTTTTCGTATTTTTCAAGTTCGGTTTTTGGAATTTCTTGTTCAATCAATTGTTGAATATATTCGTGCAGGTCATCCTTCTTGACCTTCTTCTTTTTGACCTTTTCGACTACCTTAACCTTTGCTTCCTCGAGAGTTTTCTCTTCTTCAACGGGTTCTACTTCTGTTGTCGTCATGACTACATCGGCCTCGGGGCTACCCTCTTCTTGTGTTTCCACAATTTCTATTAAGTATTCCTTATGACCTTCGTGTTTCTTGATCTTTCGCTTCTTGATTGTTTGATGCTTGACCTCACCCGCATCATCAGTAACCTCTTTGAGTTCGATCTCTGGTTCTAGTTCCTCGACGCGTATCTGGTATTCTTCGAAGACGTCTTCCACAATGGGCTTGGTTTTCTTCGGTTTCTTAGGTTTTTCAGGCTCCTCTTCCACGACGATTATTGAGTGTGCTTCTGGGACCTCCTCTTTTTCAGGCTTCTTTTCTTCAACCATTTCAACAATTTCCTCAACGGGAGCTTCAGCTTCGATAACAGGTTCAGATTCAATGACCTTAACCTTCTTTGGCTTTTTCACCTTTTTCTTTTCGACTGGTATTTCTTCATTTTGTTCAACCACCGCCGGAGTCTCTTCTTCCACAACTTTTTCAATTTGCTCAACTACTGTCTTGATTTCGAATACAGGCTGTTGTTCTTCAACAATATCTTCAGACATTTCGACTTCAGCTTCTTCGATTTCTTTCGCAGGAGCTGGCTCAGGTGCAGTTTCTTCAATGACCGAGATTATGTATTGTTCGATCTCTTCCGGCTTCACCTTCTTTGATGTCTTTTTCTTCTTTGGCTTTTCCTCGATAGCCTTTGTTTCTTCCACCGGCTTTTCTTCTTCAAGTTCGATAATTGTAATCTCTGCCTCCGGTTGCCCTTCAACTTGAGTTTCTATGACTTCAATTGTGTATTCCTTATGGCCCTTCTTTTTCTTTATTTTTCTCGTTGTTACCTTTTGTTCTTCAACCTGTCCTTCATCGTTTTCTTTTACAACCACTTCAATGTCTTTGGAGATTTCTTCAATAATAACTGGAACTTCTTCAATAACTTCTGGTTGCAGGATCTTGTTTGACTTTTCTTTAGGAATCTCCTCAGTAACTTCAACATCTTTTTCTTCGCGTTCAGTTTCTTTAATAGTAATTGTAAACTCATCTGGAGTATCTTGAGAAGCTTCTTCAATGACGGGAGCTTCCTCAACAACCAGTTTTTTCTTCTTTTTCTTCTCCTTTGGTTTCTCTGGAGCTTCTTCTTCAGTCACCGTCACATCCAAAGCTTCAGCCAACTCCTGTTCAGGTGCTTCTTCCTTTGGCTTAGATACTTTGGCTTTCTTGGGCTTTTCATCAATATCAACTTTTTCGTATTTTTCAAGTTCGGTTTTTGGAATTTCTTGTTCAATCAATTGTTGAATATATTCGTGCAGGTCATCCTTCTTGACCTTCTTCTTTTTGACCTTTTCGACTACCTTAACCTTTGCTTCCTCGAGAGTTTTCTCTTCTTCAACGGGTTCTACTTCTGTTGTCGTCATGACTACATCGGCCTCGGGGCTACCCTCTTCTTGTGTTTCCACGATTTCTATTAAGTATTCCTTATGACCTTCGTGTTTCTTGATCTTTCGCTTCTTGATTGTTTGATGTTTGACTTCACCCGCTTCATCGGTAATCTCCTTCTCTTCGATTTCGGGTTCTAGTTCTTCCACACGAATTTGATATTGTTCAAAATCTTTCTCTTCAAATACTGGTTTGGTTTTCTTTGGTTTCTTGTTTTTTTTGGGCTCTTCTTCTGTCACGGTGACTGAATGAGTCTCTGCCACAACTTCTTCTTCGAACTTCTTTTCTTCAACTACATCTGTTACTTCCTCTGCAGGAGCTTCAGCTTCGATGACAGGCTCAGATTCAATGACCTTAACCTTCTTTGGCTTTTTCACCTTTTTCTTTTCGACTGTTGTTTCTTCATTCTGTTCAACCACTGCCGGAGTCTCCTCTTCCACATCTTCTTCAACTTGTTCAACAACTGTCTTGATTTCGAATACAGGCTGTTGTTCATCAATAATTTCTTCAGAGATGTCGATTGGAGCTTCTTCGATTTCTTTTACAAGTACTGACTCAGGTGCAGTTTCTTCAATGACTGAGATTATATATTGCTCGATATCTTCGGGCTTTACCTTCTTCGATGTCTTTTTCTTCTTTGGCTTTTCTTCAACAGCCTTCGCTTCATCCTCAGGTTTTTCTTCTTCCAATTCGATAATGGTGATTTCGGCCTCTGGCTGTCCTTCAATTTGAGTCTCTATTACTTCAATTGTATACTCTTTATGACCTTTCTTCTTCTTGATTTTTCTTTTTGTCACCTTTTGCTCTTCTAGCTCTCCTTCTTCGTTTTCTTTTACAACTAATTCAATGTCCTTGGAAACCTCTTCGATTAATACTGGGAGCTCTTCAACCACTTCTGGCTGCAATATTTCTTTTGGTTTCTCGTCCGGAGTCTCCTCAACAATTGCCATTTCTTTTTCTTCACGCTCGGTTTCCATAACTGTGACGATGAAGTCGTCCGGAATTGCCTCAGGAGCTTCTTCAGTAACGACAACTTCTTCAACTACTGGCTTTTTCTTCTTTTTCTTCTCCTTTGGTTTCTCTGGAGCTTCTTCTTCAGTCACAGTCACATCCAAAGCTTCAGGCAACTCCTGTTCAGGTGCTTCTTCCTTTGGCTTCGATACTTTGGCTTTCTTGGGCTTTTCATCAATATCAACTTTTTCGTATTTTTCTAGTTCGGTTTTTGGAATTTCTTGTTCAATCAATTGTTGAATATATTCGTGCAGGTTATCCTTCTTGACCTTCTTCTTTTTGACCTTTTCGACTACCTTAACCTTTGCTTCCTCGAGAGTTTTCTCTTCTTCAACGGGTTCTACTTCTGTTGTCGTCATGACTACATCGGCCTCAGGGCTACCCTCTTCTTGTGTTTCTACTATTTCAATTAAGTATTCCTTCTGACCCTCGTGTTTCTTGATTTTGCGCTTTTTAATCGTTTGGTGTTTGACTTCACCTGCTTCGTCAGTGATTTCTTTTACTTCTACCTCTGGTTCAAGTTCTTCGACACGAATCTGGTATTCTTCGAATACTTCTTCTTCAATTACAGGTTTGGACTCCTTTGGTTTTTTCGGCTTTTTGGGCACCTCTTCGACAGTAGCTATTGAATATTTTTCCGGCATTTCTTCTTCATCGGATTTCTTTTCTTCGATTATCTCAGTAACTACCTCTGTTGGAGCTTCAGTTTGATCCACATCGGATTCAATAACCTTGACCTTTTTCGGCTTTTTCACCTTTTTCTTTTCAATTATTATTTCTTCCTTTCCTTCGATTGATATGGGGGCTTCTTCATCTATAATTTCCTCAACTTGCTGAACAACTGTTGTGATTTCGAACACGGGTTGTTGTTCTTCAACAAGATCTTCAGTTACCTGAATCGGGGCTTTTTCGATTTTTTCAACAGCGACTGCTTCCGGTGTAGTTTCTTCAATAACTGATATAATATACTGTTCGATTTCTTCTTTCCTTACTTTCTTTGAAGTTTTCTTCTTTTTGGGCTTATCCTCAGTCACCTTTATTTCTTCTTCAGGCTTTTCTTCCTCAATTTCGATTATGGTGATTTCAGCTTCAGGCTGCCCTTCAACTTCAGTTTCTATTACCTCAATAGTGTATTCTTTCAGACCCTTCTTCTTCTTTATTTTTCTCTTTGTCACCTTTTGTTCTTCAACTTGTCCTTCTTCAGTTTCTTTCACAACAACTTCGACATCCTTCGAAACCTCTTCGATGGTTACCGGCAGTTCCTCCATCACTTTGGGTTTTAATTTCTTTTTAGGTTTTTCCTTTGGTTTCTCCTCTACTCTTTCTACGTCATCTGTTTCGTGTTGTGTCTCCTTGACTGATACCTTAAGTTCATCTGGTACAGCTTCAGGAGCTTCTTCTGTGATGACAACCTCCTCAACAATTGGTTTCTTTTTCTTTTTCTTTTCTTTTTTATTCTCCGGAGCTTCTTCATCAGTAACAGTTACATCCAAAAGTTCACCAGAATCTTCCTCGGGCTTTTCTTCCTTTATCTCAGATTGTTTAGCCCTTTTCGGTTTAGCTTCGACGTCCACTTTTTCATACTTCTCAAGTTCTGTCTTTGGAATTTCCTGTTCGATCAATTTTTGAATGTAGTCATGCAAGTCATCCTTCTTTACTTTTTTCTTTTTGATCTTCTCAACAACCTTGATTACCTTCGCTTCTTCAGGAGACTTTTCTTCCTCTACTGGAGTGAGTTCAGTTGTAGTCATGGTTACATCTGCTTCTGGTTGGCCCTCAACTTGCGTTTCTATAATTTCTATTAGGTATTGCTTTTCACCTTCTTGCTTCTGGATTTTACGTTTCTTTGTGGTGTGTTGCTTTATTTCTCCAGCTTCGTTGGTAACTTCTGTAATAATGACCTCAGGAGTAAGCTCTTCTACACGAATTTGGTATTGTTCTTCAACTACTTCTTCAGCTTGAGGCTTTTGTTTCTTCGTTTTCTTTGGTTTCTTTGGCTCTTCTTCAATAACCGTGATTGATAAGTCTTCCGTGATCTGAGTTTCTTCCGGCTTTTCTTCAACAGTCTCTTCTATTACCCCGACAGTTGGTGCATCGACTTCTTCAAGGGCCTCAGATTCAATAACCTTAACCTTTTTGCTCTTCGGTTTCTTCTTTTCCTTGGGCTTCTCTGGTTGTTCTTCATCTATCGCTGTGATAAGTTCTTCTGCGGGCTCTTCCTTGAGCTCTTCTTCGACTAAAGTCTTTTCAAATACAGGCTGATCTTCAGATATTTCTTCAATTATTTTAACAGGGACTTTATCCTCGTCTTCAAATGTGACTGGCTTCTCGCCATGCTCTTCGATTACCGATATAATATATTCTTCCACTTGCTCCTTTTTCATCTTTTTGACTGTCTTTTTCTTCTTAGGAGCGACATGAGTAATCGGAGTATCTTCCTCAGGATGGTCCTCCTGCTCAATGATAGTGATCTCTGTGTCAGGTAGTCCCTCCACTTGAGTCTCTATGACCTCAATTGTATATTCTTTGTGACCCTTCTTCTTCTTGATCTTGCGTTTGGTGACAACTTGTTCTTCTACCATTCCTTCTTCATCCTCTTTTACGACAATCTCAACATCCTTGGACACTTCTTCAACAGTAACTGGTATCTCCTCAATCACTTTTGGCTTTAATTTTTTTTTAGGCTTTTCTTTAGGTGCCTCTTCCACTGTGGGCACTTCCTCTTTAGGCTCTTCTTCTTTGACAGTAAAAGTAAAGTCTTCTGGTTTCTGTTTCTCCGCAACCACTTCTGTAAGCTTAACTTCTTCAGCTTTAGGCTTTTTCTTTTTCGGTTTTGGTTTCTCTGGAGCTTCTTCCTCAGTTACCGTAACGTCTAACAAGTCGTGTTCTTCGACTTCAGGAGCCTCCGGTTTCGGTTTAGATTTCTTGGCCTTTTTAGGTTTTTCCAATTCAGTCTTCTCGTATTTCTCCAACTCGGTTTTCGGAATATCCTGCTCTATAAGATACTGTATATATGCATCGAGATCATCTTTCTTCACCTTTTTAATCTTTTTCTTCTTTATAGGTTTCGGAACCTCTTCTGTTGCTTGTTTCGGTGCTTCAAACACCATAACGCTGACCTCGTATTCTGGTTGGCCATTAACTTCAGATTCTATAATTTCAATAATATCTTCGACTTCTTCATCGGGTTTCTTTCGCCGAATCTTTCGTTTCTTAGTAACTTCCATTTTGACAATACCCTTGTCGTCGATGACTTCATGCTCGATAATTTCAGGCTCCGTCTCAATGATTTCCACCTTATGGAAAGGCTTCAATCGCAGCTCATCACCTTCTTCTTCAGGTTTATCAGATTTGGGAATACGGAATTTGATGTCTGCTTCTGGTTGCTCTTCAGGTTGCTTGGGAATGCCTGGCACTATTGGATGTTCAATAGTTTCAGGTGAAGGCACTGGCTTCTTTTTCCGCTTATATTTCGTCTTTTCAGTTGGTTTTTCTTCCAAATCCTCTGGTTCATGTTCGAATTCTAGGGTTTCCAATGGCTCCCGTTCGACATCGCCAAGCTCGAGAGGTTCGAATTTGAGAGATGTTCCTTCTTCGTCGGTTTTCTTGGGCTTCTTTTTCTTTTGTGGTTTATCCTCTTTAGGCTTGACTTCTTCAGGTGCCTCTTCTTCAGGCTTTTCATCTAATTTCACTGGCTTGAGATGGACCTCTTCTGGTCCCGGTTGTTCTTCAGGCATTTTACCCTTGCCGATCTTAAGTTTTTTGATTTCTTTAGGCTCTTCCGCCTTTTTAAGCTTTTCTGGTCGTTTGTATTTCTTGTCCGGTTTTTCTTCACCCTCTTTGGGAACTTCATCCTTTTCATACTTCTCTAATTCAGGTCTTTCGAGGTCGTCTTCTGGTTTTTCGATGTCCTTGAATTTCCTTCGTTTTAGCTTCAGGACACCCAGAGCTTCTTCAATATTGCGTGATAGTTCGCCTTGGCCACGTTTTGTGTCAAACTCGGTTATAACTGGAGTGAAGAGATATGGCTCAAATGGAATACGCTGTATGCGTGACTTCAGCTTAACATACTTAAAGTGTATGTCTTCTTTGCCCTTGTCTACCTTTGGCCTCTGTTTCGGTGTTTTGAACTTCAATATTTGCGGTAACTCTGCCATACTGACAACTTGTACAGCTGTTGCCTTCTTAAATTCAATACGTTCAATTTTTATTGGAACCAATTTCATTGGCTTCACACCTGAGTCTCTGCGTGCCTTCTTGGGCATTTCAAGTTCAACCTTTTCGTACTTTTGCAGTACAGTCTTTGGAATCTCTTGCTCGATTAACATTTGTATATACTCATCAAGTTCGTTCCTCTTCACCTTCTTGACTGGCTTCTTCTTTTTCTTTTTGGGTTTTTCCACAGTTGACTGTTGAGGTAATTCCTCACTCTCGACAACAGTTACCTTAAAGTCTTCAGGCTGTTCTTCGCCTTGTTGAAGAGGTTCCTCGCCCTCTTCTAATAGCACAACGGTGCTCTCTTCATCTTTACCCTCTTCCTTCGTTGTAACCACTTCAATGATCTGCTCTTGATCACCCACCTTCTTTTTAATCTTACGTTTCTTAATCGTTTTTGTTTTGATTTCACCATCTTCAGTAGGTTCTTGAACCTCTGTCACTTCCATAGGAAGATACTCAACGAGCACCTCCTCGGGAGACTCCTCGATTTGGTCGAATTTTTGTTTCGGCTTTTTAGGTTTTAGTTTTTTACTAGTTTCTGGTGTGTGTTTTGTGTCTTCGTTTACGTCATCTGGTTCTGTGATAGTGTACTCTTTGTTGTCCTCTTCTGTGCGAGAGAAAAGTTGGTATTTTCGTGTTAACTTAACGGTGTACTGTTCACTAAGTGAATCTTTTATTTGATTTAATTTTTATTTTATTTTCCTTTCTTTATAGACGGTACGTCGATCAATTTTCAAAAACCTAAACTCAGAATAATGCAGATAAACAGGGAAACGGAAATAAAATGGAATGGAGAACTTACTAGAACAGACTGTTCAAAAATATCCACTTGACTTCAAAATACACTTACACATATTTTGCTTTTTTAATTTTAACAAAAAAATCTTAATTTTTAAATAAAAGTAATAAAACTCCTGTTAAATGCATTCACTTACGTTCTTTTTGATTCGAATAAAAATAATAAATGAAAATCAATGCAAATATGAAATTTGTATTTTCCAATTCAATGTTAACTCTTAAAAACTCTGTTAGCAAATATAATTTCGTCTCATATCAATTGTTAGTGTTAGTTCAAATTTATTTAATATCAATAAATAAATATTTTTGCATTTCTCTGCATTTTAGAACTAATTAAGTGTTTACTTTCTTTAACAATGCTTATTTGTCTTTTTGTCTTTTAATGGAAATTCGACTGCGCTGTAGGGCTTAAGAATGTTTTCAGTAACACCTGATGACGTGGAAAGAAATGTAGCTTTATGCAGTGACAACTCCACTTTGGGCCCAAATTTTTCTGGCAGCAACTCTGATTTTAATATGTCAGACATGAACTTATTCATGAGTTACGGAAACATGTTTGGATCATCGTTGTGCGCAATACAAACCATTATAAGCTAAGCTATCTTGCCGGCAAAAACGCCTTGAAGCCATCATATTTGACAATTTTCTTTCAGCTGCAAGTTTTTTTTAACGGCCACCAAATGTGCTGTCACTTACTTCTTGGAGATACTAGTCGTAAAAAAACATAATACATTCGACACTTTATGCCCTGACTTAAACAAAGAGTTCGATAAGCTTTCTCAGAGGCTTATAATTTTTGAAATAACCTTTTGTTGATTTGATAAGGTTGTACCATGACGGGCGGAGCCTAAGCAGGAGTACCTCAGAGAAGTCAATTGGATCCCCTTCTGTTTTCAATTGCATTTAGCGACATGGGGAAATGGGGTCAAATATTACAAAGTCCGCATTTATGCCGACGACATAAAAATCTGTAAGGAATTCGAAAATCATGCGCTCGCTCTTCAAGCCTGCGAGAGGAAGAATGACATTATTTGAGCGTTCTGTCTCTTTGCCTTAGCAAAGCATTGTTTTCCCTTCACAGACCATAGCCGAACAAGTCGTAGAGAAACAAGACCACTACAGAGTGGATGCCACCAAGTAGATTCATGTTCAGAGGTGGACGTACGCAATGTTTCAATGGCAGAAAATGAATATGCTCGCCAAAAGAAAGCTTTTACAGGGTCCTTGACACAATTTACGAGTGTAGCCACAAGCACTTTTTTATAAATCGTACTCGGTGATTTGAAAGCGAAGATCGGAAAGGAAAAATATCTTTCAAATAGACAGCTTCGAACAACGATCTAAGCTGCGTAACAAAATCTTATAGTAATAAGCTTAGGTTTCCCACACTACATCGACGACATGGTGACCAGTTCCAAAAACCGTCAAAAAAAAAATTAGATTGATCACGTTTCGAATGACGCATGCCACTCTTCATCCATTCTGGATGGCTCTAAGGAGCCGAAAAGACGAATGAGGATGGCGCGGATTTGAAGCAACTGCAAATAGTGAGCGATGGACCCTAAGAGGAATTTCACTGATATGTTAGGTTTTATCCGGCCAACAAAACAAAACCTATGGTTTGTCGAAGATTGCAGGCAAGAGAGACAGGACGCGTACAAGGAGACAACCAAGAAAATTAGGATGAAGTCGATGCGAGGCTTCGAATAACGTGTGTTTAACTGTGATGTTTGCAAAATATGCCTCAAACATGACAATCATGAAAGAAAGCAGATAAATTCAAGTCCAAAAAAGGGTGACCAAAAACCTGTCAAACATTTGAACGCAGCTGAAGATTTGAACAATGAACTACCTGCATTTGCCACACTGGGTAAGCTTCTCAAGGTACTTGTCAATCTTCTTATTGTTCTGGGAAAGTTCACAATCGATTGCACGAACATCATGAGCCTTTTGTAAAAGGAGCGGTATGAAGTAAGGAAGCTTCACAGTAAAATGCGACGAAATTTTATATCAGGATCATTAAATCGTATCCTTTTGCCTTTAAGCGCAGCCAAATTAACATTCTCTAAAATGTAATGTTTTTGTGATCTTTTTTTTTAAAAACAAATCAAGACCTTCTACAAGATATACAAAAAACAAAAGAAG
Source organism: Orthonevra nobilis (assembly GCA_963555765.1). NCBI lineage: Eukaryota > Metazoa > Arthropoda > Insecta > Diptera > Syrphidae > Orthonevra > Orthonevra nobilis. The sequence goes on from OY743225.1 coordinate 130,458,304, forward strand.
AAAATATTAAAGCAATATGGCATTGAGCTTGAGACTTACCAGTAACATCATTGACCTCAACTATTTCCACGTTAGTTTTTTGTGTCTCTGGAACGGGCTCAGTATCACTAAGTACCTCTTCAACAACGAAGCCTTCATCTTTGGTAATCTTTTTGTTTTCCGATTGAATGGTGACGTCGCCATCATCGTTTTGTACCGACTTAAATGTGGTTATAAAAACGGGCTGTTCAGTGTCTTCGAGTTTCCGGGTTTCATCTGATTTGTTCATGGAATATAAAATGTAATTGTATATTGTGTTTTTGAATGGTTAAAGCATGTTTTGGTATTTTGATTAGTATTGCATGTTTGATTTGGTTAGTGTGTGCGCTAGGCGCTGCCAAACTCTTACCGTCCTTTGGTTGTGTTTTGTGTTTTTTGTGTTTGGGTGTTTTGGGTTTTTGTGTATTATCATCGTCCAGCGAACGTATATCTATGATGTCAGCAATGGAGTCATCACTGACTACGCGAACAAGTGTAATTGGCTCTTTTCCTTCTTCGTCGATTATTTGAATTTGATAGAATTCCGGTTGTTCGGGTGGTCGATCCTTTTTGAATGTCCTTGTTTTGACGGTCTTCTTTTTGGGTTTGTCGTCACTGTCAGTTGTTATTTCTGATATGGCTATCTCTTCTGGGAGTTCCTCAATAATGACTGGCAATGGGAAGGTTTCTTCATCAGGACTAACTTCTTCGATGTACACTGATGTGTATGGAGCTTCATTGTCATCCTCTTCAATGGTTTGAATTTTCGTGATTTCGTCCATATTGCCAACTCGTTTTTTGATTGAACGGGTTTTGACTGTTGTTTTCCTTGATTTCCCTTCAGGTGTCTTACTTTGAATGACAGTGAGTTCTTCGGGCAATTCCACGGATTCAATTACATCTGGCTGAAGCAGATCTTCAATTGGTCTGGGCTCATCAGTTACTGTGACAGTATACTCAGGCTGAACGCCTTCACTCTCGACGACGGTGATTTCGGTTTGCTCTATTTGATCACCCTTGGGTTTTTTAAGTATTCGCTTTTTGGTCGTCATTTTCTTTGGCTGACCTGTTACTTCATCGAGAACAAAAGTCGTCGATTCTTTACCCGGTAGTTCAACAATAGGGGTCGTTGTTTTATCGGGGATCTCAGGGAAAGGCTGTTCAAATTCTTCTACAGTGACTGTGGTAACTGGAATCTTTTCAAACTCTTCAACGGTTTGTATTTTTGTGATTTCCTGTTTACCTCCAATAGTCTTTCTTATTAATTTCGTCTTGATAATCGTTTTCGTAGGAGTTCCATCTTCAGTTTTTGAAAATACAAATGATTTTCTTTCCGGGAGCTCCTCAACAAGAATCTCATCTGCCGGCTTTTGTAAGCGAATTACTTTCTTTAATTTTTCTTGAGTAATCTTTTCCACTGGCACATCCTGTGATTTTAAATCTTTTGAAAATTTGGTAACCCTGGCAGGTTTTTCGTCAAGCTGAGTCTCTTCAACAGTTACGGTTGTTTCCGGCTGTTTGTCATCTTCTTCAATTGTCTCGATCTTTGTGACTTCTTGTTTGTCACCTTTGATCTTTTTGATGGTGCGAGTACGAATTTTCTTTCTCAAAGGCTTACCTTCCTCAGTTACAGTTTCGACATCGCGTATCTCTTCAGGAAGCTCTTCAACAATTTCGGGCTTCTCATCCAGTGGAACTTGTTCAACAGTTACGGTAGTTTCAGGTTGCTTATTGTCTTCTTCGACTGTCTCAATCTTGGTGACTTCCTGTTTGTCACCCTTAACCTTCTTAATCGTTCGAGTTCGGATCCTCTTCTTGTTCGGTTTGCCTTCCTCGGTTACAGTCTCTACGACTCGGACTTCTTCTGGAAGTTCAATGATTTCGTCCGGTTTTTCTTCGAGTGGAACCTCTTCAACAGTTACAGTAGTTTCGGGCTGCTTATCGTCTTCTTCAACAGTCTCAATCTTGGTGACTTCTTGTTTGTCTCCCTTAACCTTCTTGATCGTTCGAGTTCGGATCCTCTTCTTTGTTGGTTTGCCTTCCTCGGTTAAAGTCTCTACGACTCGGACTTCTTCAGGAAGTTCCTTGATATCCTCCGGTTTTTCTTCGATTGGAACTTCTTCAACGGTTACGGTAGTTTCGGGTTGCTTATCGTCTTCTTCGATTGTCTCAATCTTTGTGACTTCCTGTTTGTCACCCTTTACCTTTTTTATCGTTCGAGTTCGGATCCTCTTCTTCGTCGGTTTGCCTTCCTCGGTTACAGTCTCTACGACTCGGACTTCTTCAGGAAGTTCCTTGATTTCGTCCGGTTTTTCTTCGAGTGGGACTTCTTCAACAGTTACGGTAGTTTCAGGTTGCTTATCGTCCTCTTCAACTGTCTCAATCTTAGTGACTTCCTGTTTGTCACCCTTTACCTTTTTGATCGTTCGAGTTCGGATCCTCTTCTTTGTCGGTTTGCCTTCCTCGGTTACAGTCTCTACGACTCGGACTTCTTCAGGAAGTTCCTTGATTTCGTCCGGTTTTTCTTCGAGTGGGACCTCTTCAACAGTTACGGTAGTTTCGGATTGCTTATCGTCCTCTTCAACTGTCTCAATCTTGGTGACTTCCTGTTTTTCACCCTTCACCTTTCTGATCGTTCGAGTTCGGATCCTCTTCTTTGTTGGTTTGCCTTCCTCGGTTACAGTCTCTACAACTCGGACTTCTTCAGGGAGTTCTGTGATTTCGTCCGGCTTTTCTTCGAGTAGGACTTCTTCAACAGTTACGGTAGTTTCGGGTTGCTTATCGTCTTCTTCAACTGTCTCAATCTTTGTGACTTCCTGTTTGTCACCCTTTACCTTTTTGATCGTTCGAGTTCGGATCCTCTTCTTTGTTGGTTTGCCTTCCTCGGTTACAGTCTCTACAACTCGGACTTCTTCAGGGAGTTCTGTGATATCGTCCGGCTTTTCTTCGAGTGGGACTTCTTCAACAGTTACGGTAGTTTCGGGTTGCTTATCGTCTTCTTCAACTGTCTCAATCTTTGTGACTTCCTGTTTGTCACCCTTTACCTTTTTGATCGTTCGAGTTCGGATCCTTTTCTTTGTCGGTTTGCCTTCCTCGGTTACAGTCTCTACGACTCGGACTTCTTCAGGAAGTTCCTTGATTTCATTCGGTTTTTCTTCGAGTGGGACTTCTTCAACAGTTACGGTAGTTTCGGGTTGCTTATCGTCCACTTCAACTGTCTCAATCTTGGTGACTTCCTGTTTGTCACCCTTTACCTTTTTGATCGTTCGAGTTCGGATCCTCTTCTTTGTCGGTATGCCTTCCTCGGTTACAGTCTCTATGACTCGGACTTCTTCAGGAAGTTCCTTGATTTCGTCCTGTTTTTCTTCGAGTGGGACTTCTTCAACAGTTACGGTAGTTTCGGGTTGCTTATCATCCTCTTCAACTGTCTCAATCTTGGTGACTTCCTGTTTGTCACCCTTTACCTTTTTGATCGTTCGAGTTCGGATCCTCTTCTTTGTCGGTTTGCCTTCCTCGGTTACAGTCTCTACGACTCGGACTTCTTCAGGAAGTTCCTTGATTTCGTCCGGTTTTTCTTCGAGTGGGACTTCGTCAACAGTTACGGTAGTTTCGGGTTGCTTATCGTCCTCTTCAACTGTCTCAATCTTTGTGATTTCCTGTTTGTCACCCTTTACCTTTTTGATCGTTCGAGTTCGGATCCTCTTCTTTGTCGGTTTGCCTTCCTCGGTTACAGTCTCTACGACTCGGACTTCTTCAGGAAGTTCCTTGATTTCGTCCGGTTTTTCTTCGAGTGGGACTTCTTCAACAGTAACGGTAGTTTCGGGTTGCTTATCGTCCTCTTCAACTGTCTCAATCTTAGTGACTTCCTGCTTGTCACCCTTTACCTTTTTGATCGTTCGAGTTCGGATCCTCTTCTTAATCGGTTTGCCTTCCTCGGTTACAGTCTCTACGACTCGGACTTCTTCAGGAAGTTCCTTGATTTCGTCCGGTTTTTCTTCGAGTGGGACTTCTTCAACAGTTACGGTAGTTTCGGGTTGCTTATCGTCTTCTTCAACTGTCTCAATCTTTGTGACTTCCTGTTTGTCACCCTTTACCTTTTTGATCGTTCGAGTTCGGATCCTCTTCTTTGTCGGTTTGCCTTCCTCGGTTACAGTCTCTACGACTCGGACTTCTTCAGGAAGTTCCTTAATTTCGTCCGATTTTTCTTCGAGTGGGACTTCTTCAACAGTTACGGTAGTTTCGGGTTGCTTATCGTCCTCTTCAACTGTCTCAATCTTGGTGACTTCCTGTTTTTCACCCTTCACCTTTTTGATCGTTCGAGTTCGGATCCTCTTCTTTGTTGGTTTGCCTTCCTCGGTTACAGTCTCTACAACTCGGACTTCTTCAGGGAGTTCTGCGATTTCGTCCGGCTTTTCTTCGAGTGGGACTTCTTCAACAGTTACGGTAGTTTCGGGTTGCTTATCGTCTTCTTCAACTGTCTCAATCTTTGTGACTTCCTGTTTGTCACCCTTTACCTTTTTGATCGTTCGAGTTCGGATCCTCTTCTTTGTTGGTTTGCCTTCCTCGGTTACAGTCTCTACAACTCGGACTTCTTCAGGGAGTTCTGTGATTTCGTCCGGCTTTTCTTCGAGTAGGACTTCTTCAACAGTTACGGTAGTTTCGGGTTGCTTATCGTCTTCTTCAACTGTCTCAATCTTTGTGACTTCCTGTTTGTCACCCTTTACCTTTTTGATCGTTCGAGTTCGGATCCTCTTCTTTGTTGGTTTGCCTTCCTCGGTTACAGTCTCTACAACTTGGACTTCTTCAGGAAGTTCTGTGATATCATCCGGCTTTTCTTCGAGTGGGACTTCTTCAACAGTTACGGTAGTTTCGGGTTGCTTATCGTCTTCTTCAACTGTCTCAATCTTTGTGACTTCCTGTTTGTCACCCTTTACCTTTTTGATCGTTCGAGTTCGGATCCTTTTCTTTGTCGGTTTGCCTTCCTCGGTTACAGTCTCTACGACTCGGACTTCTTCAGGAAGTTCCTTGATTTCATCCGGTTTTTCTTCGAGTGGGACTTCTTCAACAGTTACGGTAGTTTCGGGTTGCTTATCGTCTTCTTCAACTGTCTCAATCTTTGTGATTTCCTGTTTGTCACCCTTTACCTTTTTGATCGTTCGAGTTCGGATCCTCTTCTTTGTCGGTTTGCCTTCCTCGGTTACAGTCTCTACGACTCGGACTTCTTCAGGAAGTTCCTTGATTTCGTCCGGTTTTTCTTCGAGTGGGACTTCTTCAATAGTAACGGTAGTTTCGGGTTGCTTATCGTCCTCTTCAACTGTCTCAATCTTAGTGACTTCCTGTTTGTCACCCTTTACCTTTTTGATTGTTCGAGTTCGGATCCTCTTCTTTGTCGGTTTGCCTTCCTCGGTTACAGTCTCTACGACTCGGACTTCTTCAGGAAGTTCCTTGATTTCGTCCGGTTTTTCTTCGAGTGGGAAATCTTCAACAGTTACGGTTGTTTCGGGTTGCTTATCGTCTTCTTCAACTGTCTCAATCTTTGTGACTTCCTGTTTGTCACCCTTTACCTTTTTGATCGTTCGAGTTCGGATCCTCTTCTTTGTCGGTTTGCCTTCTTCGGTTACAGTCTCTACGACTCGGACTTCTTCAGGAAGTTCCTTGATTTCGTCTGGTTTTTCTTCGAGTGGGACTTCTTCAACAGTTACGGTAGTTTCGGGTTGCTTATCGTCCTCTTCAACTGTCTCAATCTTGGTGACTTCCTGTTTTTCACCCTTCACCTTTTTGATCGTTCGAGTTCGGATCCTCTTCTTTGTTGGTTTGCCTTCCTCGGTTACAGTCTCTACGACTCGGACTTCTTCAGGAAGTTCCTTAATTTCGTCCGATTTTTCTTCGAGTGGGACTTCTTCAACAGTTACGGTAGTTTCGGGTTGCTTATCGTCCTCTTCAACTGTCTCAATCTTGGTGACTTCCTGTTTTTCACCCTTCACCTTTTTGATCGTTCGAGTTCGGATCCTCTTCTTTGTTGGTTTGCCTTCCTCGGTTACAGTCTCTACAACTCGGACTTCTTCAGGGAGTTCTGCGATTTCGTCCGGCTTTTCTTCGAGTGGGACTTCTTCAACAGTTACGGTAGTTTCGGGTTGCTTATCGTCTTCTTCAAATGTCTCAATCTTTGTGACCTCCTGTTTGTCACCCTTTACCTTTTTGATCGTTCGAGTTCGGATCCTCTTCTTTGTTGGTTTGCCTTCCTCGGTTACAGTCTCTACAACTCGGACTTCTTCAGGGAGTTCTGTGATTTCGTCCGGCTTTTCTTCGAGTAGGACTTCTTCAACAGTTACGGTAGTTTCGGGTTGCTTATCGTCTTCTTCAACTGTCTCAATCTTTGTGACTTCCTGTTTGTCACCCTTTACCTTTTTGATCGTTCGAGTTCGGATCCTCTTCTTTGTTGGTTTGCCTTCCTCGGTTACAGTCTCTACAACTCGGACTTCTTCAGGGAGTTCTGTGATTTCGTCCGGCTTTTCTTCGAGTAGGACTTCTTCAACAGTTACGGTAGTTTCGGGTTGCTTATCGTCTTCTTCAACTGTCTCAATCTTTGTGACTTCCTGTTTGTCACCCTTTACCTTTTTGATCGTTCGAGTTCGGATCCTCTTCTTTGTTGGTTTGCCTTCCTCGGTTACAGTCTCTACAACTTGGACTTCTTCAGGAAGTTCTGTGATATCATCCGGCTTTTCTTCGAGTGGGACTTCTTCAACAGTTACGGTAGTTTCGGGTTGCTTATCGTCTTCTTCAACTGTCTCAATCTTGGTGACTTCCTGTTTGTCACCCTTTACCTTTTTGATCGTTCGAGTTCGGATCCTTTTCTTTGTCGGTTTGCCTTCCTCGGTTACAGTCTCTACGACTCGGACTTCTTCAGGAAGTTCCTTGATTTCATCCGGTTTTTCTTCGAGTGGGACTTCTTCAACAGTTACGGTAGTTTCGGGTTGCTTATCGTCTTCTTCAACTGTCTCAATCTTTGTGACTTCCTGTTTGTCACCCTTTACCTTTTTGATCGTTCGAGTTCGGATCCTCTTCTTTGTCGGTTTGCCTTCCTCGGTTACAGTCTCTACGACTCGGACTTCTTCAGGAAGTTCCTTGATTTCGTCCGGTTTTTCTTCGAGTGGGACTTCTTCAATAGTAACGGTAGTTTCGGGTTGCTTATCGTCCTCTTCAACTGTCTCAATCTTAGTGACTTCCTGTTTGTCACCCTTTACCTTTTTGATTGTTTGAGTTCGGATCCTCTTCTTTGTCGGTTTGCCTTCCTCGGTTACAGTCTCTACGACTCGGACTTCTTCAGGAAGTTCCTTGATTTCGTCCGGTTTTTCTTCGAGTGGGAATTCTTCAACAGTTACGGTAGTTTCGGGTTGCTTATCGTCCTCTTCAACTGTCTCAATCTTTGTGACTTCCTGTTTGTCACCCTTTACCTTTTTGATCGTTCGAGTTCGGATCCTCTTCTTTGTCGGTTTGCCTTCCTCGGTTACAGTCTCTACGACTCGGACTTCTTCAGGAAGTTCCTTGATTTCGTCTGGTTTTTCTTCGAGTGGGACTTCTTCAACAGTTACGGTAGTTTCGGGTTGCTTATCGTCCTCTTCAACTGTCTCAATCTTGGTGACTTCCTGTTTTTCACCCTTCACCTTTTTGATCGTTCGAGTTCGGATCCTCTTCTTTGTTGGTTTTCCTTCCTCGGTTACAGTCTCTACAACTCGGACTTCTTCAGGGAGTTCTGCGATTTCGTCCGGCTTTTCTTCGAGTGGGACTTCTTCAACAGTTACGGTAGTTTCGGGTTGCTTATCGTCTTCTTCAACTGTCTCAATCTTTGTGACTTCCTGTTTGTCACCCTTTACCTTTTTGATCGTTCGAGTTCGGATCCTCTTCTTTGTTGGTTTGCCTTCCTCGGTTACAGTCTCTACAACTTGGACTACTTCAGGGAGTTCTGTGATTTCGTCCGGCTTTTCTTCGAGTGGGACTTCTTCAACAGTTATGGTAGTTTCGGGTTGCTTATCGTCTTCTTCAACTGTCTCAATTTTTGTGACTTCCTGTTTGTCACCCTTTACCTTTTTGATCGTTCGAGTTCGGATCCTCTTCTTTGTCGGTTTGCCTTCCTCGGTTACAGTCTCTACGACTCGGACTTCTTCAGGAAGTTCCTTGATTTCGTCCGGTTTTTCTTCGAGTGCGATTTCTTCAACAGTAACGGTAGTTTCGGGTTGCTTATCGTCCTCTTCAACTGTCTCAATCTTAGTGACTTCCTGTTTGTCACCCTTTACCTTTTTGATCGTTCGAGTTCGGATCCTCTTCTTTGTCGGTTTGCCTTCCTCGGTTACAGTCTCTACGACTCGGACTTCTTCAGGAAGTTCCTTGATTTCGTCCGGTTTTTCTTCGAGTGGGACTTCTTCAACAGTAACGGTGGTTTCGGGTTGCTTATCGTCCTCTTCAACTGTCTCAATCTTAGTGACTTCCTGTTTGTCACCCTTTACCTTTTTGATCGTTCGAGTTCGGATCCTCTTCTTTGTCGGTTTGCCTTCCTCGGTAACAGTCTCTACGACTCGGACTTCTTCAGGAAGTTCCTTGATTTCATCCGGTTTTTCTTCGAGTGGGACTTCTTCAACAGTTACGGTAGTTTCGGGTTGCTTATCGTCCTCTTCAACTGTCTCAATCTTGGTGACTTCCTGTTTGTCACCTTTTACCTTTTTGATCGTTCGAGTTCGGATCCTCTTCTTTGTCGGTTTGCCTTCCTCGGTTACAGTCTCTACGACTCGGACTTCTTCAGGAAGTTCCTTGATTTCGTCCGGTTTTTCTTCGAGTGGGACTTCTTCAACAGTTACAGTAGTTTCGGGCTGCTTATCATCTTCTTCAACAGTCTCAATCTTGGTGACTTCTTGTTTGTCACCTTTAACCTTCTTGATTGTTCGAGTTCGGATCCTCTTCTTTGTTGGTTTGCCTTCCTCGGTTACAGTCTCTACAACTCGGACTTCTTCAGGAAGTTCCTTGATTTCGTCCGGTTTTTCTTCGAGTGGGACTTCTTCAACAGTAACAGTAGTTTCGGGTTGCTTATCGTCCTCTTCAACTGTCTCAATCTTGGTGACTTCCTGTTTGTCACCTTTTACCTTCTTGATTGTTCGAGTTCGGATCCTCTTCTTTGTTGGTTTGCCTTCCTCGGTTACAGTCTCTACAACTCGGACTTCTTCAGGAAGTTCCTTGATTTCGTCCGGTTTTTCTTCGAGTGGGACTTCTTCAACAGTTACAGTAGTTTCGGGTTGCTTATCGTCCTCTTCAACTGTCTCAATCTTGGTGACTTCCTGTTTGTCACCTTTTACCTTCTTGATTGTTCGAGTTCGGATCCTCTTCTTTGTTGGTTTGCCTTCCTCGGTTACAGTCTCTACAACTCGGACTTCTTCAGGAAGTTCCTTGATTTCGTCCGGTTTTTCTTCGAGTGGGACTTCTTCAACAGTTACAGTAGTTTCGGGCTGCTTATCATCTTCTTCAACAGTCTCAATCTTGGTGACTTCTTGTTTGTCACCTTTAACCTTCTTGATTGTTCGAGTTCGGATACTCTTCTTTGTTGGTTTGCCTTCCTCGGTTACAGTCTCTACGACTTGGACTTCTTCAGGGAGTTCTGTGATTTCGTCCGGCTTTTCTTCGAGTGGGACTTCTTCAACAGTTACAGTAGTTTCGGGCTGCTTATCATCTTCTTCAACAGTCTCAATCTTGGTGACTTCTTGTTTGTCACCTTTAACCTTCTTGATTGTTCGAGTTCGGATCCTCTTCTTTGTTGGTTTGCCTTCCTCGGTTACAGTCTCTACAACTCGGACTTCTTCAGGAAGTTCCTTGATTTCGTCCGGTTTTTCTTCGAGTGGGACTTCTTCAACAGTTACAGTAGTTTCGGGCTGCTTATCATCTTCTTCAACAGTCTCAATCTTGGTGACTTCTTGTTTGTCACCTTTAACCTTCTTGATTGTTCGAGTTCGGATCCTCTTCTTTGTTGGTTTGCCTTCCTCGGTTACAGTCTCTACGACTTGGACTTCTTCAGGGAGTTCTGTGATTTCATCCGGCTTTTCTTCGAGTGGGACTTCTTCAACAGTTACGGTAGTTTCGGGCTGCTTATCATCTTCTTCAACTGTCTCAATCTTGGTGAGTTCTTGTTTGTCTCCCTTAACCTTCTTGATCGTTCGAGTTCTGATCCTCTTCTTAATCGGTTTGCCTTCCTCGGTTACAGTCTCTACAACTCGGACTACTTCAGGAAGTTCCTTGATTTCGTCCGGCTTTTCATCCAGTGGAAATTCTTGAACAGATACGGAAGTTTCGGGTTGCATATCGTCCTCTTCAACTGTCTCAATCTTGGTGACTTCCTGTTTGTCACCCTTTACCTTTTTGATCGTTCGAGTTCGGATCCTCTTCTTTGTCGGTTTGCCTTCCTCGGTTACAGTCTCTACAACTCGGACTTCTTCAGGGAGTTCTGTGATTTCGTCCGGCTTTTCTTCGAGTGGGACTTCTTCAACAGTAACGGTAGTTTCGGGTTGCTTATCGTCCTCTTCAACTGTCTCAATCTTAGTGACTTCCTGTTTGTCACCCTTTACCTTTTTGATCGTTCGAGTTCGGATCCTCTTCTTTGTCGGTTTGCCTTCCTCGGTTACAGTCTCTACGACTCGGACTTCTTCAGGAAGTTCCTTGACTTCTTCAGGCTTTTCATCTAATGGAGCTTCTTCAACAGTGACTGTCGTCTCAGGCTTTTTATCGTCTTCTTCAACCGTCTCAATTTTGGTGACTTCTTGCTTGTCACCCTTGATCTTCTTAATTGTGCGAGTTCGGATTCTCTTCTTTGTCGTTTTGCCTTCTTCTGTTACAGTCTCGATGACTCGGACTTCTTCAGGAAGTTCCTTGACTTCCTCGGGCTTTTTATCGAGAGGAGCTTCCTCCACAGTGACGGTGGTTTCGGGTTTCTTATCATCTTCCTCAACAGTCTCAATCTTGGTGACTTCCTGTTTGTCACCCTTTACCTTTTTGATCGTTCGAGTTCGGATTCTCTTCTTTGTTGGTTTGCCTTCCTCGGTTACAGTCTCGATGACTCGGACTTCTTCGGGAAGTTCTTTGACTTCTTCGGGCAATTCATCGAAGGGAGCTTCTTCAACAGTGACAGTCGTCTCAGGTTTTTTATCGTCTTCTTCAACCGTCTCAATTTTGGTGACTTCTTGCTTGTCTCCCTTGATCTTCTTAATTGTGCGAGTTCGGATTGTTTTCTTTGTCGGTTTGCCTTCTTCGGTTACAGTCTCGACGACTCGGAATTCTTCAGGAAGTTCCTTGACTTCCTCGGGCTTTTCATCGAGTGGAGCTTCTTCAACAGTGACAGTCGTCTCAGGTTTTTTATCGCCTTCTTCAACCGTCTCAATTTTGGTGACTTCTTGCTTGTCTCCCTTGATCTTCTTAATTGTGCGAGTACGGATTCTCTTCTTCGTCGGTTTGCCTTCCTCGGTAACAGTCTCGACGACTCGGACTTCCTCAGAAAGTTCCCTGACTTCCTCGAGCTTATCATCGAGTGGAGCTTCTTCAACAGTGACAGTCGTCTCAGGCTTTTTATCGTCTTCTTCAACCGTCTCAATTTTTGTGACTTCCTGCTTGTCTCCCTTGATCTTCTTAATTGTGCGAGTTCGGATTCTCTTCTTTGTCGGTTTGCCTTCCTCGGTAACAGTCTCGACGACTCGGACTTCTTCGGGAAGTTCTTTGACTTCTTCGGGCACTTCATCGAAGGGAGCTTCTTCAACAGTGACAGTCGTCTCAGTTTTTTTATCGTCTTCTTCAACCGTCTCAATTTTGGTGACTTCTTGCTTGTCTCCCTTGATCTTCTTAATTGTGCGAGTACGGATTCTTTTCTTTGTCGGTTTGCCTTCTTCGGTTACAGTCTCGATGACTCGGACTTCTTCAGGAAGTTCCTTGAGTTCATCGGGCTTTTCATCGAGTGGAGCTTCTTCAACAGTGACAGTCGTCTCAGGTTTTTTATCGTCTTCTTCCACCGTCTCAATTTTGGTGACTTCTTGCTTGTCTCCCTTGATCTTCTTAATTGTGCGAGTTCGGATCCTCCTCTTTGTTGGTTTGCCTTCCTCCGTTACAGTTTCGACGACTCGGACTTCTTCGGGAAGTTCCTTGACTTCCTCGGGCTTTTCGTCGAGTGGAGCTTCTTCAACAGTGACAGTCGTCTCAGGTTTTTTATCGTCTTCTTCAACGATCTCAATCTTGGTGACTTCTTGCTTGTCACCCTTGATCTTCTTTATTGTGCGAGTTCGGATTCTCTTCTTTGTCGGTTTGCCTTCTTCGCTTACAGTCTCGATGACTCGGACTTCTTCAGGAAGTTCCTTGACTTCCTCGGGCTTTTCATCGAGTGGAGCTTCTTCAACAGTGACAGTTGTTTCTGGCTTTTTATCGTCTTCTTCAACCGTCTCAATTTTGGTGACTTCTTGCTTGTCACCCTTGATCTTCTTAATTGTGCGAGTTCGGATTCTTTTCTTTTTCGGTTTGCCCTCTTCGGTTAGAGTCTCGATGACTCGGACTTCTTCAGGAAGTTCCTTGACTTCTTCGGGCTTTTCATCGAGTGGAGCTTCTTCAACAGTGACAGTCGTCTCAGGTCTTTTATCGTCTTCTTCAACCGTCTCAATTTTGGTGACTTCTTGCTTGTCTCCCTTGATCTTCTTAATTGTGCGAGTACGGATTCTCTTCTTTTTCGGTTTGCCTTCCTCGGTAACAGTCTCGACGACTCGGACTTCCTCAGGAAGTTCCCTGACTTCCTGGAGCTTATCATCGAGTGGAGCTTCTTCAACAGTGACAGTCGTCTCAGGTTTTTTATCGTCTTCTTCCACCGTCTCAATTTTGGTGACTTCTTGCTTGTCTCCCTTGATCTTCTTAATTGTGCGAGTTCGGATTCTCTTCTTTGTCGGTTTGCCTTCCTCGGTAACAGTCTCGACGACTCGGACTTCTTCGGGAAGTTCTTTGACTTCTTCGGGCAATTCATCGAAGGGAGCTTCTTCAACAGTGACAATCGTCTCAGGCTTTTTGTCGTCTTCTTCCACAGTCTCAATTTTGGTGACTTCTTGCTTGTCTCCCTTGATCTTCTTAATTGTGCGAGTTCGGATTCTTTTCTTTGTCGGTTTGCCTTCTTCGGTTACAGTCTCGACGACTCGGACTTCTTCAGGAAGTTCCTTGACTTCCTCGGGCTTTTCATCGAGTGGAGCTTCTTCAACAGTGACAGTCGTCTCAGGTTTTTTATCGTCTTCTTCAACCGTCTCAATTTTGGTGACTTCTTGCTTGTCTCCCTTGATCTTCTTAATTGTGCGAGTACGGATTCTCTTCTTCGTCGGTTTGCCTCCCTCGGTTACAGTCTCGACGACTCGGACTTCCTCAGGAAGTTCCCTGACTTCCTCGAGCTTATCATCGAGTGGAGCTTCTTCAACAGTGACAGTTGTCTCAGGCTTTTTATCGTCTTCTTCAACCGTCTCAATTTTGGTGACTTCTTGCTTGTCACCCTTGATCTTCTTAATTGTGCGAGTTCGGATTCTCCTCTTTGTTGGTTTGCCTTCCTCCGTTACAGTCTCGATGACTCGGACTTCTTCAGGAAGTTCCTTTACTTCCTCGGGCTTTTCATCGAGTGGAGCTTCTTCAACAGTGACAGTCGTCTCAGGTTTTTTATCGTCTTCTTCAACCGTCTCAATTTTGGTGACTTCTTGCTTGTCACCCTTGATCTTCTTAATTGTGCGAGTTCGGATTCTCCTCTTTGTTGGTTTGCCTTCCTCCGTTACAGTCTCGACGACTCGGACTTCTTCCGGAAGTTCCTTGACTTCTTCGGGCAATTCATCGAAGGGAGCTTCTTCAACAGTGACAGTTGTCTGAAGTTTCTTATCGTATTCTTCAACAGTCTGAATTTTGGTGACTTCTTGCTTGTCTCCCTTGATCTTCTTAATTGTGCGGGTTCGTATTCTCCTCTTTGTTGGTTTGCCTTCCTCGGTTACAGTCTCGACGACTCGGACTTCTTCGGGAAGTTCCTTGACTTCCTCGGGCTGTTCATCGAGTGGAGCTTCTTCAACAGTGACAGTCGTCTCAGGTTTTTTATCGTCTTCTTCAACCGTCTCAATTTTGGTGACTTCTTGTTTGTCTCCCTTGATCTTCTTAATTGTGCGAGTTCGTATTCTCCTCTTTGTTGGTTTGCCTTCCACGGTTACAGTTTCGACGACTCGGACTTCTTCGGGAAGTTCCTTGACTTCTTCGGGCTTTTCATCGAGTGGAGTTTCTTCAACAGTGACAGTCGTCTCAGGTTTCTTATCGTCCTCTTCAACCGTCTCAATTTTGGTGACTTCTTGTTTGTCTCCCTTGATCTTCTTAATTGTGCGAGTTCGTATTCTCCTCTTTGTTGGTTTGCCTTCCTCGGTTACAGTCTCGACGACTCGGACTTCTTCGGGAAGTTCCCTGACTTCCTCGGGCTTTTCATCGAGTGGAGCTTCTTCAACAGTGACAGTTGTTTCTGGCTTTTTATCGTCTTCTTCAACCGTCTCAATTTTGGTGACTTCTTGCTTGTCACCCTTGATCTTCTTAATTGTGCGAGTTCGGATTCTCCTCTTTGTTGGTTTGCCTTCCTCCGTTACAGTCTCGACGACTCGGACTTCTTCAGGAAGTTCCTTGACTTCCTCGGGCTTTTCATCGAGTGGAGTTTCTTCAACAGTGACAGTCGTCTCAGGTTTCTTATCGTCCTCTTCAACCGTCTCAATTTTGGTGACTTCTTGTTTGTCTCCCTTGATCTTCTTAATTGTGCGAGTTCGTATTCTCCTCTTTGTTGGTTTGCCTTCCTCGGTTACAGTCTCGACGACTCGGACTTCTTCGGGAAGTTCCCTGACTTCCTCGGGCTTTTCATCGAGTGGAGCTTCTTCAACAGTGACAGTTGTTTCTGGCTTTTTATCGTCTTCTTCAACCGTCTCAATTTTGGTGACTTCTTGCTTGTCACCCTTGATCTTCTTAATTGTGCGAGTTCGGATTCTCCTCTTTGTTGGTTTGCCTTCCTCGGTTACAGTCTCGACGACTCGGACTTCTTCGGGAAGTTCCCTGACTTCCTCGGGCTTTTCATCGAGTGGAGCTTCTTCAACAGTGACAGTTGTTTCTGGCTTTTTATCGTCTTCTTCAACCGTCTCAATTTTGGTGACTTCTTGCTTGTCACCCTTGATCTTCTTAATTGTGCGAGTTCGGATTCTCCTCTTTGTTGGTTTGCCTTCCTCCGTTACAGTCTCGACGACTCGGACTTCTTCGGGAAGTTCCTTGACTTCCTCGGGCTTTTCATCGAGTGGAGCTTCTTCAACAGTGACAGTCGTCTCAGGTTTTTTATCGTCTTCTTCAACCGTCTCAATTTTGGTGACTTCTTGCTTGTCACCCTTGATCTTCTTAATTGTACGAGTTCGGATTCTCCTCTTTGTTGGTTTGCCTTCCTCCGTTACAGTCTCGATGACTCGGACTTCTTCAGGAAGTTCCTTGACTTCCTCGGGCTTTTCATCGAGTGGAGCTTCTTCAACAGTGACAGTCGTCTCAGGTTTTTTATCGTCTTCTTCAACAGTCTCAATTTTGGTGACTTCTTGCTTGTCACCCTTGATCTTCTTAATTGTGCGAGTTCGGATTCTCTTCTTTGTCGGTTTGCCTTCTTCGCTTACAGTCTCGATGACTCGGACTTCTTCAGGAAGTTCCTTTACTTCCTCGGGCTTTTCATCGAGTGGAGCTTCTTCAACAGTGACAGTCGTCTCAGGTTTTTTATCGTCTTCTTCAACCGTCTCAATTTTGGTGACTTCTTGCTTGTCACCCTTGATCTTCTTAATTGTGCGAGTTCGGATTCTCCTCTTTGTTGGTTTGCCTTCCTCCGTTACAGTCTCGACGACTCGGACTTCTTCCGGAAGTTCCTTGACTTCTTCGGGCAATTCATCGAAGGGAGCTTCTTCAACAGTGACAGTTGTCTGAGGTTTCTTATCGTCTTCTTCAACAGTCTGAATTTTGGTGACTTCTTGCTTGTCTCCCTTGATCTTCTTAATTGTGCGGGTTCGTATTCTCCTCTTTGTTGGTTTACCTTCCTCGGTTACAGTCTCGACGACTCGGACTTCTTCGGGAAGTTCCTTGATTTCTTCGGGCTTTTCATCGAGTGGAGTTTCTTCAACAGTGACAGTCGTCTCAGGTTTCTTATCGTCCTCTTCAACCGTCTCAATTTTGGTGACTTCTTGTTTGTCTCCCTTGATCTTCTTAATTGTGCGAGTTCGTATTCTCCTCTTTGTTGGTTTGCCTTCCTCGGTTACAGTCTCGACGACTCGGACTTCTTCGGGAAGTTCCCTGACTTCCTCGGGCTTTTCATCGAGTGGAGCTTCTTCAACAGTGACAGTTGTTTCTGGCTTTTTATCGTCTTCTTCAACCGTCTCAATTTTGGTGACTTCTTGCTTGTCACCCTTGATCTTCTTAATTGTGCGAGTTCGGATTCTCCTCTTTGTTGGTTTGCCTTCCTCCGTTACAGTCTCGACGACTCGGACTTCTTCAGGAAGTTCCTTGACTTCCTCGGGCTTTTCATCGAGTGGAGCTTCTTCAACAGTGACAGTCGTCTCAGGTTTTTTATCGTCTTCTTCAACCGTCTCAATTTTGGTGACTTCTTGCTTGTCACCCTTGATCTTCTTAATTGTGCGAGTTCGGATTCTCCTCTTTGTTGGTTTGCCTTCCTCCGTTACAGTCTCGACGACTCGGACTTCTTCGGGAAGTTCCTTGACTTCCTCGGGCTGTTCATCGAGTGGAGCTTCTTCAACAGTGACAGTCGTCTCAGGTTTTTTATCGTCTTCTTCAACCGTCTCAATTTTGGTGACTTCTAGTTTGTCTCCCTTGATCTTCTTAATTGTGCGAGTTCGTATTCTCCTCTTTGTTGGTTTGCCTTCCTCGGTTACAGTTTCGACGACTCGGACTTCTTCGGGAAGTTCCTTGATTTCTTCGGGCTTTTCATCGAGTGGAGTTTCTTCAACAGTGACAGTCGTCTCAGGTTTCTTATCGTCCTCTTCAACCGTCTCAATTTTGGTGACTTCTTGTTTGTCTCCCTTGATCTTCTTAATTGTGCGAGTTCGTATTCTCCTCTTTGTTGGTTTGCCTTCCTCGGTTACAGTCTCGACGACTCGGACTTCTTCGGGAAGTTCCCTGACTTCCTCGGGCTTTTCATCGAGTGGAGCTTCTTCAACAGTGACAGTTGTTTCTGGCTTTTTATCGTCTTCTTCAACCGTCTCAATTTTGGTGACTTCTTGCTTGTCACCCTTGATCTTCTTAATTGTGCGAGTTCGGATTCTCCTCTTTGTTGGTTTGCCTTCCTCCGTTACAGTCTCGACGACTCGGACTTCTTCAGGAAGTTCCTTGACTTCCTCGGGCTTTTCATCGAGTGGAGCTTCTTCAACAGTGACAGTCGTCTCAGGTTTTTTATCGTCTTCTTCAACCGTCTCAATTTTGGTGACTTCTTGCTTGTCACCCTTGATCTTCTTAATTGTGCGAGTTCGGATTCTCCTCTTTGTTGGTTTGCCTTCCTCCGTTACAGTCTCGACGACTCGGACTTCTTCGGGAAGTTCCTTGACTTCCTCGGGCTGTTCATCGAGTGGAGCTTCTTCAACAGTGACAGTCGTCTCAGGTTTTTTATCGTCTTCTTCAACCGTCTCAATTTTGGTGACTTCTAGTTTGTCTCCCTTGATCTTCTTAATTGTGCGAGTTCGTATTCTCCTCTTTGTTGGTTTGCCTTCCTCGGTTACAGTTTCGACGACTCGGACTTCTTCGGGAAGTTCCTTGATTTCTTCGGGCTTTTCATCGAGTGGAATTTCTTCAACAGTGACAGTCGTCTCAGGTTTCTTATCGTCCTCTTCAACCGTCTCAATTTTGGTGACTTCTTGTTTGTCTCCCTTGATCTTCTTAATTGTGCGAGTTCGTATTCTCCTCCTTGTTGGTTTGCCTTCCTCGGTAACAGTCTCGACGACTCGGACTTCTTCGGGAAGTTCCCTGACTTCCTCGGGCTTTTCATCGAGTGGAGCTTCTTCAACAGTGACAGTTGTTTCTGGCTTTTTATCGTCTTCTTCAACCGTCTCAATTTTGGTGACTTCTTGCTTGTCACCCTTGATCTTCTTAATTGTGCGAGTTCGGATTCTCCTCTTTGTTGGTTTGCCTTCCTCCGTTACAGTCTCGACGACTCGGACTTCTTCAGGAAGTTCCTTGACTTCCTCGGGCTTTTCATCGAGTGGAGCTTCTTCAACAGTGACAGTCGTCTCAGGTTTTTTATCGTCTTCTTCAACCGTCTCAATTTTGGTGACTTCTTGCTTGTCACCCTTGATCTTCTTAATTGTGCGAGTTCGGATTCTCCTCTTTGTTGGTTTGCCTTCCTCCGTTACAGTCTCGACGACTCGGACTTCTTCGGGAAGTTCCTTGACTTCCTCGGGCTTTTCATCGAGTGGAGCTTCTTCAACAGTGACAGTCGTCTCAGGTTTTTTATCGTCTTCTTCAACCGTCTCAATTTTGGTGACTTCTTGCTTGTCACCCTTGATCTTCTTAATTGTACGAGTTCGGATTCTCCTCTTTGTTGGTTTGCCTTCCTCCGTTACAGTCTCGACGACTCGGACTTCTTCAGGAAGTTCCTTGACTTCCTCGGGCTTTTCATCGAGTGGAGCTTCTTCAACAGTGACAGTCGTCTCAGGTTTTTTATCGTCTTCTTCAACCGTCTCAATTTTGGTGACTTCTTGCTTGTCACCCTTGATCTTCTTAATTGTGCGAGTTCGGATTCTCTTCTTTGTCGGTTTGCCTTCTTCGCTTACAGTCTCGGTGACTCGGACTTCTTCAGGAAGTTCCTTGACTTCCTCGGGCTTTTCATCGAGTGGAGCTTCTTCAACAGTGACAGTTGTTTCTGGCTTTTTATCGTCTTCTTCAACCGTCTCAATTTTGGTGACTTCTTGCTTGTCACCCTTGATCTTCTTAATTGTGCGAGTTCGGATTCTCCTCTTTGTTGGTTTGCCTTCCTCGGTTACAGTCTCGACGACTCGGACTTCTTCGGGAAGTTCTTTGACTTCCTCGCGCTGTTCATCGAGTGGAGCTTCTTCAACAGTGACAGTCGTCTCAGGTTTTTTATCGTCTTCTTCAACCGTCTCAATTTTGGTGACTTCTTGTTTGTCTCCCTTGATCTTCTTAATTGTGCGAGTTCGTATTCTCCTCTTTGTTGGTTTGCCTTCCTCGGTTACAGTCTCGACGACTCGGACTTCTTCGGGAAGTTCCTTGACTTCTTCGGGCTTTTCATCGAGTGGAGCTTCTTCAACAGTGACAGTCGTCTCAGGTTTCTTATCGTCCTCTTCAACCGTCTCAATTTTGGTGACTTCTTGTTTGTCTCCCTTGATCTTCTTAATTGTGCGAGTTCGTATTTTCCTCTTTGTTGGTTTGCCTTCCTCGGTTACAGTCTCGACGACTCGGACTTCTTCGGGAAGTTCCCTGACTTCCTCGGGCTTTTCATCGAGTGAAGCTTCTTCAACAGTGACAGTCGTCTCAGGTTTCTTATCGTCCTCTTCAACCGTCTCAATTTTGGTGACTTCTTGTTTGTCTCCCTTGATCTTCTTAATTGTGCGAGTTCGTATTCTCCTCTTTGTTGGTTTGCCTTCCTCGGTTACAGTCTCGACGACTCGGACTTCTTCTGGAAGTTCCCTGACTTCCTCGGGCTTTTCATCGAGTGGAGCTTCTTCAACAGTGACAGTAGTCTCAGGTTTCTTATCGTCTTCTTCAACCGTCTCAATTTTGGTGACTTCTTGCTTGTGTCCCTTGATCTTCTTAATTGTTCGAGTTCGGATTCTCTTCTTTGTCGGTTTGCCTTCCTCTGTTATGGTCTCGACCACTCGGACTTCCTCAGGAAGTTCCCTGACTTCCTCAGGCTTTTCATCGAGTGGAGCTTCTTCAACAGTGACAGTCGTCTCAGGTTTTTTATCGTCTTCTTCAACCGTCTCAATTTTGGTGACTTCTTGCTTGTCTCCCTTGATCTTCTTAATTGTGCGTGTACGGATTCTCTTCTTTGTCGGTTTGCCCTCCTCTGTTATGGTCTCGACCACTCGGACTTCCTCAGGAAGTTCCCTGACTTCCTCGGGCTTTTCATCGAGTGGAGCTTCTTCAACAGTGACAGTAGTCTCAGGTTTTTTATCGTCTTCTTCAACCGTCTCAATTTTGGTGACTTCTTGCTTGTCTCCCTTGATCTTTTTGATTGTTCGAGTTCGGATTCTCTTCTTTGTCGGTTTGCCTTCCTCTGTTACGGTCTCGACCACTCGGACTTCCTCACGAAGTTCCCTAACTTCCTCAGGCTTTTCATCGAGTGGAGCTTCTTCAACAGTGACAGTCGTCTCAGGTTTTTTATCGTCTTCTTCAACCGTCTCAATTTTGGTGACTTCTTGCTTGTTTCCCTTGACCTTCTTGATTGTGCGAGTTCGGATTCTCTTCTTTGTTGGTTTGCCTTCCTCAGTTACAGTCTCGACGACTCGGACTTCTTCAGGAAGTTCGCTGACTTCCTCGGGCTTTTCATCGAGAGGAGCTTCTTCCACAGTGACTGTCGTCTCAGGTTTCTTATCGTCTTCTTCAACCGTCTCAATTTTGGTGACTTCTTGTTTGTCTCCCTTGACCTTCTTGATTGTGCGAGTTCGGATTCTCTTCTTTGTCGGTTTGCCTTCCTCGGATATGGTCTCGATAACTCGGACTTCTTCAGGAAGTTCGCTGACTTCCTCGGGCTTTTCATCAAGAGGAGCTTCTTCCACAGTGACTGTCGTCTCGGGTTTCTTATCATCTTCTTCAACCGTCTCAATTTTGGTGACCTCTTGCTTGTCTCCTTTGACCTTCTTGATTGTGCGAGTTCGAATTCTCTTCTTTGTCGGTTTGCCTTCATCGGTTACAGTCTCAACGATTCGGACTTCTTCAGGAAGTTCCCTAACTTCCTCGGGCTTTTTATCGAGAGGAGCTTCCTCCACAGTGACGGTGGTTTCGGGTTTCTTATCGTCTTCTTCAATCGTCTCAATTTTGGTGACTTCTTGCTTGTCTCCCTTGACCCTCTTGATTGTGCGAGTTCGTATTCTCTTCTTTATCGGTTTGCCTTCCTCGGTTATGGTCTCGACGATTCGGACTTCTTCACGAAGTTCCCTGGCTCCCTCGGGCTTTTTATCGAGAGGGGCTTCCTCCACGGTGACGGTGGTCTCGGGCTTCTTATCGTCTTCTTCAATCGTCTCAATTTTGGTGACTTCTTGCTTGTCTCCCTTGACTTTCCTGATGGTGCGAGTTCGGATTCTCTTCTTTGTCGGTTTGCCTTCCTCGCTTATAGTCTCGACGACTCGGACTTCTTCAGGAAGTTCGCTCACTTCCTCGGGCTTTTCATCGAGAGGACCTTCTTCCACAGTGACTGTCGTCTCAGGTTTCTTATCGTCTTCTTCAACCGTCTCAATTTTGGTGACTTCTTGCTTGTCTCCCTTGACCTTCTTGATTGTGCGAGTTCGGATTCTCTTCTTTGTTGGTTTGCCTTCCTCCGTTACTGTCTCGACGACTCGGACTTCTTCAGGAAGTTCGCTGACTTCCTCGGGCTTTTCATCGAGAGGAGCTTCCTCCACAGTGACGGTGGTTTCGGGTTTCTTATCGTCTTCTTCAGTCGTCTCAATTTTGGTGACTTCTTGCTTATCTCCCTTGACCTTCTTAATTGTGCGAGTTCGGATTCTCTTCTTTGTCGGTTTGCCTTCCTCGGTTATGGTCTCGACAACTCGGACTTCTTCAGGAAGTTCGCTGACTTCCTCGGGCTTTTCATCGAGAGGAGCTTCTTCCACAGTGACTGTCGTCTCAGGTTTCTTATCGTCTTCTTCAACCGTCTCAATTTTGGTGACTTCTTGCTTGTCTCCCTTGACCTTCTTGATTGTGCGAGTTCGGATTCTCTTCTTTGTTGGTTTGCCTTCCTCGGTTACTGTCTCGACGACTCGGACTTCTTCAGGAAGTTCGCTAACTTCCTCGGGCTTTTCATCGAGAGGAGCTTCTTCCACAGTGACTGTCGTCTCGGGTTTTTTATCGCCTTCTTCAACCGTCTCAATTTTGGTGACTTCTTGCTTGTCTCCCTTGACCTTCTTGATTGTGCGAGTTCGGATTCTCTTCTTTGTCGGTTTGCCTTCCTCGCTTATAGTCTCGACGACTCGGACTTCTTCAGGAAGTTCGCTCACTTCCTCGGGCTTTTCATCGAGAGGACCTTCTTCCACAGTGACTGTCGTCTCAGGTTTCTTATCGTCTTCTTCAACCGTCTCAATTTTGGTGACTTCTTGCTTGTCTCCCTTGACCTTCTTGATTGTGCGAGTTCGGATTCTCTTTTTTGTTGGTTTGCCTTCCTCCGTTACTGTCTCGACGACTCGGACTTCTTCAGGAAGTTCGCTGACTTCCTCGGTCTTTTCATCGAGAGGAGCTTCCTCCACAGTGACGGTGGTTTCGGGTTTCTTATCGTCTTCCTCAATCGTCTCAATTTTGGTGACTTCTTGCTTGTCTCGCTTGACCTTCTTAATTGTGCGAGTTCGGATTCTCTTCTTTGTCGGTTTGCCTTCCTCGGTTATGGTCTCGACAACTCGGACTTCTTCAGGAAGTTCGCTGACTTCCTCGGGCTTTTCATCGAGAGGAGCTTCTTCCACAGTGACTGTCGTCTCAGGTTTCTTATCGTCTTCTTCAACCGTCTCAATTTTGGTGACTTCTTGCTTGTCTCCCTTGACCTTCTTGATTGTGCGAGTTCGGATTCTCTTCTTTGTTGGTTTGCCTTCCTCGGTTACTGTCTCGACGACTCGGACTTCTTCAGGAAGTTCGCTAACTTCCTCGGGCTTTTCATCGAGAGGAGCTTCTTCCACAGTGACTGTCGTCTCGGGTTTTTTATCGCCTTCTTCAACCGTCTCAATTTTGGTGACTTCTTGCTTGTCTCCCTTGACCTTCTTGATTGTGCGAGTTCGGATTCTCTTCTTTGTCGGTTTGCCTTCCTCGGTTATGGTCTCGACGACTCGGACTTCTTCAGGAAGTTCGCTGACTTCCTCGGGCTTTTCATCGAGAGGAGCTTCTTCCATAGTGACTGTCGTCTCAGGTTTCTTATCGTCTTCTTCAACCGTCTCAATTTTGGTAACTTCTTGCTTGTCTCCCTTGATCTTCTTGATTGTGCGAGTTCGAATTCTCTTCTTTGTCGGTTTGCCTTCATCGGTTACAGTCTCGACGATTCGGATTTCTTCAGGAAGTTCCCTGACTCCCTCGGGTTTTTTATCGAGAGGAGCTTCCTCCACAGTGACGGTGGTTTCGGGTTTCTTATCGTCTTCCTCAATCGTCTCAATTTTGGTGACTTCTTGCTTGTCTCCCTTGACTTTCCTGATGGTGCGAGTTCGGATTCTCTTCTTTGTCGGTTTGCCTTCCTCGGTTATGGTCTCGACGACTCTGACTTCTTCAGGAAGTTCGCTGACTTCCTCGGGCTTTTCATCGAGAGGAGCTTCTTCCACAGTGACTGTCGTCTCGGGTTTCTTATCGTCTTCTTCAACCGTCTCAATTTTGGTGACTTCTTGCTTGTCTCCCTTGACCTTCTTGATTGTGCGAGTTCGGATTCTCTTCTTTGTTGGTTTGCCTTCCTCAGTTACAGTCTCGACGACTCGAACTTCTTCAGGAAGTTCGCTGACTTCCTCGGGCTTTTCATCGAGAGGAACTTCTTCCACTGTGACTGTCGTCTCGGGTTTCTTATCGTCTTCCTCAATCGTCTCAATTTTGGTGACTTCTTGCTTGTCTCCCTTGACTTTCCTGATGGTGCGAGTTCGGATTCTCTTCTTTGTCGGTTTGCCTTCCTCGGTTATGGTCTCGACGACTCTGACTTCTTCAGGAAGTTCGCTGACTTCCTCGGGCTTTTCATCGAGAGGAGCTTCTTCCACAGTGACTGTCGTCTCGGGTTTCTTATCGTCTTCTTCAACCGTCTCAATTTTGGTGACTTCTTGCTTGTATCCCTTGACCTTCTTGATTGTGCGAGTTCGGATTCTCTTCTTTGTTGGTTTGCCTTCCTCAGTTACAGTCTCGACGACTCGAACTTCTTCAGGAAGTTCGCTGACTTCCTCGGGCTTTTCATCGAGAGGAACTTCTTCCACTGTGACTGTCGTCTCGGGTTTCTTATCGTCTTCTTCAACCGTCTCAATTTTGGTGACTTCTTGCTTGTCTCCCTTGACCTTCTTGATTGTGCGAGTTCGGATTCTCTTCTTTGTCGGTTTGCCTTCCTCGGTTATGGTTTCGACAACTCGGACTTCTTCAGGAAGTTCGCTGACTTCCTCGGGCTTTTCATCGAGAGGAGCTTCTTCCACAGTAACTGTCGTCTCGGGTTTCTTATCGTCTTCTTCAACCGTCTCAATTTTGGTGACCTCTTGCTTGTCTCCCTTGACCTTCTTGATTGTGCGAGTTCGGATTCTCTTCTTTGTTGGTTTGCCTTCCTCGGTTACAGTCTCGACGACTCGAACTTCTTCATTAAGTTCGCTGACTTCCTCGGGCTTTTCATCGAGAGGAGCCTCTTCCACTGTGACTGTCGTCTCGGGTTTCTTATCGTCTTCTTCAACCGTCTCAATTTTGGTGACTTCTTGCTTGTCTCCCTTGACCTTCTTGATTGTGCGAGTTCGGATTCTCTTCTTTGTCGGTTTGCCTTCCTCGGTTATGGTTTCGACAACTCGGACTTCTTCAGGAAGTTCGCTGACTTCCTCGGGCTTTTCATCGAGAGGAGCTTCTTCCACAGTAACTGTCGTCTCGGGTTTCTTATCGTCTTCTTCAACCGTCTCAATTTTGGTGACCTCTTGCTTGTCTCCTTTGACCTTCTTGATTGTGCGAGTTCGGATTCTCTTCTTTGTCGGTTTGCCTTCCTCGGTTATAGTCTCAACGACTCGGACTTCTTCAGGAAGTTCGCTGACTTCCTCGGGCTTTTCATCGAGAGGAGCTTCTTCCACAGTGACTGTCGTCTCGGGTTTCTTATCGTCTTCTTCAACCGTCTCAATTTTGGTGACTTCTTGCTTGTCTCCCTTGACCTTCTTGATTGTGCGAGTTCGGATTCTCTTCTTTGTCGGTTTGCCTTCCTCGGTTATGGTCTCGACGACTCGGACTTCTTCAGGAAGTTCGCTGACTTCCTCGGGCTTTTCATCGAGAGGAGCTTCTTCCACAGTGACTGTCGTCTCGGGTTTTTTATCGTCTTCTTCAACCGTCTCAATTTTGGTGACTTCTTGCTTGTCTGCCTTGACCTTCTTGATTGTGCGAGTTCGGATTCTCTTCTTTGTTGGTTTGCCTTCCTCGGTTACAATCTCGACGACTCGAACTTCTTCAGGAAGTTCGCTGATTTCCTCGGGTTTTTCATCGAGAGGAGCCTCTTCCACAGTGACTCTCGTCTCGGGTTTCTTATCGTCTTCTTCAACCGTCTCAATTTTGGTGACCTCTTGCTTGTCTCCCTTGACCTTCTTGATTGTGCGAGTTCGGATTCTCTTCTTTGTCGGTTTGCCTTCCTCGGTTATGGTCTCGACGACTCGGACTTCTTCAGGAAGTTCGCTGACTTCCTCGGGCTTTTCATCGAGAGGAGCTTCTTCCACAGTGACTGTCGTCTCGGGTTTCTTATCGTCTTCTTCAATCGTCTCAATTTTGGTGACTTCTTGCTTGTTTCCCTTGACCTTCTTGATTGTGCGAGTTCGGATTCTCTTCTTTGTTGGTTTGCCTTCCTCGGTTACAGTCTCGATGACTCGAACTTCTTCAGGAAGTTCGCTGACTTCCCCGGGCTTTTCATCGAGAGGAGCTTCTTCCACTGTGACTGTTGTCTCGGGTTTCTTATCGTCTTCTTCAATCGTCTCAATTTTGGTGACTTCTTGCTTGTTTCCCTTGACCTTCTTGATTGTGCGAGTTCGGATTCTCTTCTTTGTTGGTTTGCCTTCCTCGGTTACAGTCTCGATGACTCGAACTTCTTCAGGAAGTTCGCTGACTTCCTCGGGCTTTTCATCGAGAGGAGCTTCTTCCACAGTGACTGTCGTCTCGGGTTTCTTATCGTCTTCTTCAACCGTCTCAATTTTGGTGATCTCTTGCTTGTCTCCCTTGACCTTCTTGATTGTACGAGTTCGGATTCTCTTCTTTGTCGGTTTGCCTTCCTCGGTTATGGTCTCGACGACTCGGACTTCTTCAGGAAGTTCGCTGACTTCCTCAGGCTTTTTATCGAGAGGAGCTTCCTCCACAGTGACTGTCGTCTCGAGTTTCTTATCGTCTTCTTCAACCGTCTCAATTTTGGTGACCTCTTGCTTGTCTCCCTTGACCTTCTTGATTGTGCGAGTTCGGATTCTCTTCTTTGTCGGTTTGCCTTCCTCGGTTATGGTCTCGACGACTCGGACTTCTTCAGGAAGTTCGCTGACTTCCTCGGGCTTTTCATCGAGAGGAGCTTCTTCCACAGTGACTGTCGTCTCGGGTTTCTTATCGTCTTCTTCAACCGTCTCAATTTTGGTGACTTCTTGCTTGTCTCCCTTGACCTTCTTGATTGTGCGAGTTCGGATTCTCTTCTTTGTTGGTTTGCCTTCCTCGGTTACAGTCTCGACAACTCGGACTTCTTCAGGAAGTTCGCTGACTTCCTCGGGCTTTTCATCGAGAGGAGCTTCTTCCACAGTAACTGTCGTCTCGGGTTTCTTATCGTCTTCTTCAACCGTCTCAATTTTGGTGACCTCTTGCTTGTCTCCTTTGACCTTCTTGATTGTGCGAGTTCGGATTCTCTTCTTTGTCGGTTTGCCTTCCTCGGTTATGGTCTCGACGACTCGGACTTCTTCAGGAAGTTCGCTGACTTCCTCAGGCTTTTTATCGAGAGGAGCTTCCTCCACAGTGACTGTCGTCTCGGGTTTTTTATCGTCTTCTTCAACCGTCTCAATTTTGGTGACCTCTTGCTTGTCTCCCTTGACCTTCTTGATTGTGCGAGTTCGGATTCTCTTCTTTGTCGGTTTGCCTTCCTCGGTTATGGTTTCGACAACTCGGACTTCTTCAGGAAGTTCGCTGGCTTCCTCGGGCTTTTCATCGAGAGGAGCTTCTTCCACAGTGACTGTCGTCTCGGGTTCCTTATCGTCTTCTTCAACCGTCTCAATTTTGGTGACCTCTTGCTTGTCTCCCTTGACCTTCTTGATTGTACGAGTTCGGATTCTCTTCTTTGTCGGTTTGCCTTCCTCGGTTATGGTCTCGACGACTCGGACTTCTTCAGGAAGTTCGCTGACTTCCTCAGGCTTTTTATCGAGAGGAGCTTCCTCCACAGTGACTGTCGTCTCGGGTTTCTTATCGTCTTCTTCAACCGTCTCAATTTTGGTGACCTCTTGCTTGTCTCCCTTGACCTTCTTGATTGTGCGAGTTCGGATTCTCTTCTTTGTCGGTTTGCCTTCCTCGTTTACAGTCTCGACGACTCGGACTTCTTCCGGAAGCTCCGTTATTTCACCGGGCTGCTGTACCTCTTCTGTGGGTACTAAATCAGTCGTCTTCTCATGTTTCGGTTTCTTCACCTTGCGTGTTCGCTTTGTGAGGGTTTCGACTTCTTCCTGTGTTGTTGTGACTTGTTCTTGTGTGACGTGTTCAGGTGTAAGTGTTTCTTGTGTATCTGTGTGAAATGTAAAAGAATGTATATGTATTTATGAGAATAGGATTTCAACTTATATATGTATGTATAGATTGGTTCTGTTTCGCGGTCGTAATATGTGTTTTTATTTTGTCGTGTAGTTAGGGGTGCTTTGCTTTTCAGTAAAGGGGGCTTAATTTTAAAAGTATGACGCCATTTTGATAAACTTAAATTTCTAACCTGAACATACTTACGCTTGGTTACCGATTCAGTGTGTTTGTCCTGTTGGACGGTAGGGAATGTTACAGAAACCTGTTCAGAAGTTACATCGATTTGCGCGCGAGGTGGCGCTGTTTTCCGCATTAAAATTTCGGTTTCGCTTGGTGTGTCTGTCTCGGATTCGAGCGGTAAGGCGCTCTCCTGGAGCGCAATTGGTTTGTTTGTTTCTTGTGTGATAGTGGCTTTTTCGTTTCGGGATGTGTGACTGAAGGGTGTTTCCTTTTCGCTGTCATAAATGACACTTTGTTCGATTGCGTCGAACGTTGGTATGTTTTTGTTGGCTTTCTGTTGGTCATGTTGTGGTTCGGTTGGCAGTGTACTGGCGTGTTCTATGGCGATTTCCTCTGTAGAAATCGGGGCTAGGAATTCGCTAGCGTGTACCTTCCGTTTGGGTGTTTGCTTACGCTCTGGCAGTGTGCTCGAGGGTACGATATCTTCCAGTGGTGTTACCTGATTTGTGGTTAGACTTTGAAGCTGATCTATGTTCACCTGCGCGGTCGTTTCTCTGACACTTATTTCTTGTGGTTGTATTCGGTCTGTGGTTTCAGCTAAAATTAATTGTTGGCTTATGTACGTACTGTGTGGGGTTATCATAGTATCGGCTGTTTGAACGTTCGTTAAGGAGGTTTCGAATTCTTCTTCGTTTTGCTCGGATTGAACTTGGGCCACGATGCTAGTTGGTTTGGCGTCTTCGGTAGTATGATGCGCTGTGTGCTGCTTTAATTCCGGTTCCGTCACTAGTTGGGCTATTGTCTCAAGCGTTAATGCTTCGCCGATTGTAACTTGTTGGTTCAATGTGGGTGCTGCGGGTGTTGCCATCGTATCATTGGGCTTGAATTTCGAAATCTCATCTAAGTTTGGAGTCAGATATACTTCTTGTACATCTGGGGCAGTTCGTTCACTTTTATAAATGGTTGACTTCATTCGATCTTCAAGCGGTGCAGAGATAATAAGATTTTCTGTATGTTCGAAGACATCCACTGTCGTGGTGTTAAAGGCCTTAAGTTCGGTTTGTATTGCTTTTGCGTCTAGCATTGATGGCTTTGGTTGCGTGATGTCTGATGTATCCTCAAATACTGTGGGTTGTTCGGTGAGCTTAGTTTCATGGGGCACGTCCGCTATAGTCGCGTTTGCTTTAGGACGATCGAGAAGATCGTAGATTTCAGTGATTTCATTCATCGGGGTGACTTCTTGTCTTGTTAATGGTATCAGTTCTTCTTGCGTGGATAGCTGTGCCGTTGCAGAGATGATCTTTGGAGTGACTATATCGCTTTCTTTGTGGAATGCAACGCTAGTTGTTATTTCCACTGAGCCTTTTTCAGAAGTTTTTATTATTGCCTGTTTCGTTTGCAACTTTTGTTCGCCTTCAATGTCAGCTGAAGAATCAAGAGGTGTCACTTGTGTGACGGTAAGTTCGCGATTTGCTCCTTCAACGAAGGCCGTAGCATGTTCTTCTGTTCGTGGGAGGCTGTTTAGTTTGTCGACGGGCTCAATCGATATGTTTTCAGTTGTAAGCACCAGGGGCAGAATATCGCTGGTTTTTTCTGTGGCCTGGGCGATCATATTTTTCGCGGGTGTAAAGGTATCTTCGTGTTCGTTTGCAGTTTCAGAGCTCTGCATGTAGCTGCGATTTAATTCATGATCAACATTGGCTGTTTGCTCGAGTGGAATGATCACTTGCTTCTCTGGCTGTACACTGTCATAGACAACCGATTCATTCACGACATTTTTTGTTAGCAATTTGGTCACTGTTTGCAGTGCAGTTTCTGCATTAAAATGCTGATCTGGCAAAGCTGTTGTGTTGTCAGCGACACTTTGCTCTTCGACCGTAGGAACCATTTTGTTTTTCGAAAATCTTAATTGAGCCGTTTTCAGCATATAGTCTGGAGCTCCGCCGAAGGGTACCTCATGTTCAATTGCATCCGTTTTTATTTCCATTGCTGCTAACCGACCTGGGACGATTGTTTGGGTTGAGGTGGCTTCTTCTGTGGCAACTTTCAACTCATCGTCGAGTGGTGTCTCATATGCTATGGCTTCCATGACTTCTGTCTCATTAGCTAAATCTAACTTCTCACTCAACTTTGCTTCGGGAAATTTGCTTTCAAGAAGTTTACCCACACTTTGGCTGGTGAGAACTTCTTCTATCATGGCTGCCTTGAGATTGTCCGTCTTTCCGAATTGCGCTTGATCTTGAGACTTTGAATCTGGTGTTAGATCAGTCTGCAGCTCATAAGCGTTATCGGTAGATACAATGACAGCGTCGAGAGAGTCCAGCCTTGCCTCAGCTGTGTGCTCTTGGACCTTAACGAACGGCGACATAATGATTTCCTTTTCGTAGATTTCGGCTTGACGAATCACTACTTCGTCGAAGTTAGATGTCAATGGTTTGCCGGATGCTTCAAGGGACTTTGTTTCTTGGAATTCACCAGTACTTTCGATGACACTTGTTACATTAACGAGTGCCGACTTTGATGACTCTGACAGACGCATTTGCGCCGTTTCTGATATTTTCTGCGACTCAGATGGCAAGTCGCTTTCTTTCTCGGCTATTCGCGAAGTTGTGACTTCAAGATGTGTTTTGTTTGGTACGAAATTAATGTCTGACAGTTCTGAGGGTACGACCGGTTTTTGAACATATGGCTGTGTATCCTCCAAAGTCGCTGGTTCGAAGTGGACCGCAGCTGTTATGGAGTCTATGGCGACTTGTGCTGTTCGTAAATTATTTGCAGCTTCCTGAATATCTTGCATGGTTTCGTTTGATTCTGCGAATTCAGTGCTGGCCACTGGTAGTCCTGATCCTGGAATTAATTTTGCTTCCCGCGATTCCGGAGATGCCGCCAGTATAAGTGGAGCTTCCTTTTCATGCAGTTGTGATGAACTTATTTCAATGGGTTCTATCAGATCGAACTGATCTTTAGGTACTTGTTCCTTTGGCTGAGGCTCAGCTGGAAGCTCAGAGATTTGCTCCAATAACGTTTGCTGACTGAAGTTTTGTGCATTAAATTCTGGCATAGTCAGCTGAGCTGTTATGAGAGCGGGCTTAAATTCTTCCATAGAATCAGGCTGAACATTTTGGTAGCTCTGAGTGTCAGATACTTCAAGTGGTCGGTTTTCGCCCGATAGAGATGGTGTAATGTGTTGCTCAGATGGGGCGTCTGGCAAGAGGATCTTATTTTCAACTTCATTCGAGACAACCTCTGTTACTTGTAGGGACTCTTTTGCATCGAACACTGTTTGGGGAGTCTTTGGCGTTGGTGTTTCGGCCATATCCAGCGTGCCAGTACTTTCAAAGACACCGTGCTGAAGTGTTTCACTCAGTGTGACACCATCGTATGATCCCTTAGCTTCTGCTGGTTTACTCTTCTCGATTGGCAACTCATGAGTTGTCTGTTCCGTTTGTACCACTTCTTGGAGAACAACCTTGAGATTTGAATAAATTGTTGATTGATCAGCCGATTGTTTCTGTGGTTTTTCCAAGCTTGGCAGTTCTTGCTCTGAAAGATCAGCTTGGGTTTCTTTTATATTCACAGAAGCATGAAGCTCAAATTGTGGAATGCCCTTCTCTTGTAGAGGAGCAATTGGTTGTTTCCAGTCCTTCTCTTTTTCTTGGAATTCCACTTCACTTATGTCAGGTGCTTCCCGAGTTGTGACACCTACCTTTGCCATTTCGGTCTTCAGTATGGAATGCTTCACATCTGCGGCGGAGTCAAATGGTGTATTCTCCGATGTCTCAAAAGCTTCGGTCAGTAAAATAGTTTCTTTGGCCGTTGACTGTTTCTTCGCGGGTGTTTCCAGGGCTTCCGACGTATCCAGAGCAATATTTTCTTGTACTTCGCTTGCAGGTAAACCGTTTAGCATCTTTGCCGCAATAGTTTGTGGTAAGTTGTTTATATCATCGGAGATCCAATCCATCGGTGTTTCTTGTGGAAAGATCAACTTAGATTCCAAATGAAGCTGTTCTATGAAGTTCGATGATGCCTCATTGACTACAGGCAAAGTGACGACACGTTCATCGATGGGACTTTGAGTATCAGGAACTTGTGCTGAAAGGATGCTCTCTTGAAGAACAATTGATTGTTTGGCTTGGAAGGCAAGTGTTGCTTTTTTCTCCGGAAATACATCTTCTGATTCCCTTGGCAGAGTTTCACTAACTTCTAAAGGTGTATTTTCAGTCACTTGTACTTCAGCTGTCGACTTGCTGGGCAACTTTTCAGGTTGTAAAGCCGATTCCTTGTAACCAATTGTCGTTTCTTCAGATAGGTACGTTTTCGTCTCAACTAAAGTCTGCTTAGCCGATTCCGTGGGAACGATTACTTCTGGATAATATTTCGAAGGTCTATCTTCGGTTATGGTTTCAGAGATTTCCAAAGTCTCATTAACCAGTAGGTTGGGTTCAAGAATTTGCAAAACAGCTATTGGCCTGTCGATAGGTTTCCCAGTCGATTCGTGTTGATCGACCTCCGAGACGTCCAATCCTTTGAAGGTTGTATATGTCAGTTCAGCTTTAACTGACACCCTAGGCTTTGGTTGGCCTTCGAACGTGGTCTCCGATACGGCAGCAGTAACTTCAGTTGTATCTTGTGATTGCAATGGCAAAATATCGACATCCGCCATTTGTTCTGGCATCTTATCTTTTAGCAGTTCATCGACTTTCTCCTCAACCAAAGGCATTTCCACGGTAACCGAATGTATTGAATCTAGACGAGGCATAGCATTGACTTCTTTTGTAGGCTTTACGGGTATGACCCCATCTTCTTGCTCTTTTGTTTCAATCTCTGTGACTTCCAAAGCTCTAAGCTTTTGTTTAGGAATCATTGTCGCAAGTGCCTTTTGTACGTGGTCCCTTGCCATCCGTACGCGTTCATCTTCGCGTTCATTTGTTTCTAGTACCTCCTGAACGGTGAGTGGTCCTTGTGGAACAAAATTAGCTTCAGCTTTCGCTGGTTTTGCTACATCCGTTGACAGATTTGGAACTTCCAACTGTACACCTATGATGGAAGTATCAAAAGGTATTGAACTTAGAGGAGCCTGAGCTGGTATTGGTTGTTCCAAAACGGATATTCCCTCAACAACAATATGATCCTCGTCTTCGAGAACATCGATTTGTTCATTTTGGATGGGTTTTTGGTCTTGTTCTTGGTGGTCTGTTGTCTGTATGTCTTGTTGTTGTTGTTGTTGGATTTTTTTAGTTTTCCTTGTTTTATCCTTTTTGGTGATCAGAATTTCCGTTTGTTCCTGTTGTATTTGTGCATGTTCTTCAACAATTGTTCTTGTTGATGTTGTTGTTGTTTCTGCGAATGTAATGTAAGTTTCATAATGTAGTAGTGTGTTAGAATTTTCTCAGAAAATAAGTAGGTTTTTTTTTTACATTGGCATTTTTACACGGCAATTGGTTTAATTGGTGGGAAACATCACATGGTTGACAGTAGTTGACAGATGAAGAGTATGTGTTGATTTTTTATTTTTTTTTTTAAATACTTTTATAACGACTAACAAAACAAACAAAACTTGTAATAGCAACACGTAGTCAAGGTACAATTTTGCTGAATAAATTTTGCATATCTTACCTTTTCCGAGTTGGCTGGATGAAATTTTTTAATTTTTTTTGCAATTTTCACACACCAAAAGCGGTTATGATTTTTTTGTTTTTATTTTCTGTACATAGTTGGCAGCTTAAAAAAGTAGTGCTGTTCGTTTAGAGTTTTTTTTTCTTTCGATTCCTTTTTTTTTTTTGTTTTTTTGCTGTTTTGCTGTGGGATTGTTTTCTCTTTGTGTGTTTTTTTAATTAGTGGGGGGAAAAAAAGGTTGTTTTGTTTTAGATCTAAAATAATATTTAAAACTAAAAGTGTTTGATTTAAAAGCTTATATGACAACGGAACACTAGGGCGAGAAGCGTTGAGTAGGTTGCACGTCTTTGGAATATTTATAGGTTTGGTATTTATTTATATATATATATATATATTTATTTTTTAGATTAGCGGGTTGATTTCTTTTATTATTGGTCTGTGCTCACACCTTCTACAGCCACAATTGTCCGTTCCTCGATGTAGGTTTCCTCTGGTCAAATGGACATTGTTTTTAATTTTTTGGAGGGATTTTTTTTTTGTTATTTTTTTGGAAAACGTTTTCAAAAAGGCATACAAATAAAAAAAAAGAAAAAGAAAAAAGAGTAAGTTTTTTTTTAAAAAAAAGCGTTATGAAAGAGCTGTTTGCACATTGATGGCATACATACCGATTTTGATATGAGTGACGGCTTCATGTGTATCGATAACTTGTGATGTTTCTACGAATCTCTAATTCAAAAAGATACACATTTATTTTTTTTTAGGTTAAGAGCTTTAAGAATCGGTTGGCCAAAAGATATGGTTGAGTGTTTATTTCTTTTTGTTGTTCATTTTTTTATTTTTTTTTCTAGTTTCATGTGACGAAGTGACAGAGTGGAAAAATGAATTGGAAAGTTTCTGGAAAAACGAAATCTGATGGATTGACAAATGAGTTATTTCGAAAATGATTTGATGTGCAAATATTTCAGATGCTCTAGACAAAATTTCAAAAAAAAGTGATGAGAGGGATACTTAAGTCCTTTTTTTTTGTGTGCCTTTAGTCAAAATATACCTTTAGTAAAAAATAACCTTTGGAAAAAGATGATTCTAAAAGTTATGTTGGAAAATTTGACGAAATTTTGTTTAAAAACGTTTTTCGAAAACCTATTAATTGCACTGACTGAAAGTTTATAATGATGTCGTACAAAAAGAGAGACATTCTTATGGCAATCATAAGTTTAGGAATACGCAAACAAGCCTTACGACTGGACTATAAACACAAATTCATCTTACCAACTGGAAGGAGCTTCTCCGGGAATGAAGCTGTAGCTCAGGCTTTGATCCACTAATCAGTGAGAGATCAAGGAACTGACAGGTAAGGAAGTTAAGGTATGATAAGTTTTGCATGAGCATGAGGTTTAATGTACTGTTGGATCGCTGAAACTTAGGAAAAACTCGTGTATAAGTCATTTAGCTGAGTATTTTTTTAATTATAATGAGCTTCATTGATTACAATGTAAACTTCTAAGGACATGTGGTAAATATTGACTTAAAACGCGCTCCAGCGAATTTTTTGAAGGTGTTGTGTGGATGCATATTCATGGTGACTGAACATTTAGGTAGGTTGAGCTTGCATTACTTTGTGCATATCCGGACCTAATATCGAAAACTCTTGTAGCATACAACCAAGAATAAGTTGATAGCAACAGGATTTATATAACTTATGAGGCATCTTCTAGTTTAAGTTTTGTGACCAGATTTATGAATGGAGCAGAAAAAATAGGTCACAGAATTGATGGCTGAGAAACAAGATTTCTCGATATCGGGAGCGAGAAATTTCCTGTCAATAGTACAAATTTTAAAAATATTCCTTTATAATAATATTTATGACTTGCAGCACTGTCTAGTTTTAGACGATTTGCTATACTAGCAAAAAGTTTGGTCTTACAACGTCATTCAGCCGATACGTAAATTCGGAAAAAGAAAAGTATGTAAAACAAAAAACACTCAACCATTTTCGTATTAGAAACACAAGTGCGTCTTATAGATCCAAACCTCTTTTCCTGATATCTTCCAATCCTGTGCAATGAAATCTTCGCGAACGAACTTCCTTATGACTTCTTCAATTGTTATGTCACATGTTTCAATCATCCGAATGAATGCCTTAAATCCAACCGTAGCAGCCAGTATAGTTTCGTCCTCAGTCGAACTTTCACTCAGAATCAATGTTATCAAATTGTCATGACCCTCTCGCTCGACCAGATTAACCAAGGCAGATTGGGATTCGGGTTTCTTCAAAGAGGCAAATATATTCTCCTCATACATATACGTGACTTCACTAATCGAGCAGCCATATCGCAAAAAAAGCCCAATCGTGGCCAAATCTCGGAGTGGTGCTTCTCCAGCTCCGAATGTCTCCGCTTCAATTGAAGTCAAAATGTTATCAACCTCTTCGTGCCTCTTCAGCACCAGAACGTCATCAATTGTGATTGATTTTTGTGAAATCTTCTGTCGCAATATATTTATTGTTTCGTAGATTTCAATTGTCTCCACTTTTGTCACAGTGGTGGTCGTTGTTGTAGTTAAGGTTGTTTTTGTTGTTGTACTCTCACCAGAATCGATTTCTAATTCGGCTTTTAAGTCCTCATCAGCTTCCTTGCGATCCTTTACGAGCAGTACCTCGGAGACATCGGACTTTTCAACCAGCACCGAAACGGGCTGTTTGACTTTTATGACTTCGACTGTGACCTCGGGAACTGGTACAATCGATATGGTCGTGGTATGTGTGTCTCTGCCGACTTTTTTACCCTTTTTGACGAGTTTCTTTTTGGTGACGAATTTCGTTTTTGTCTTCTCAGTTTCTGTTTCGATGACGGTTTTCTTTTGTGAGGTCGAGGAAATGTCAAATTTGGCACGAGTCAGATTCATGCCGATCTCATTGATGATTTTACAAATGTAAAAGCCTTTGTCTTCGTGGGTTACTGAGTGCAGCTCCATGGATGAGGAGTTCTCTTCGATAACGATGCGATATTTGTCGGAGTCTTGAAGCTTAAGCTCATTGAAGTACCATTGAACATCTAAAAGCAATTATGGTCCACATTTTTCTTGATTTCTCAATTGCAAGGCTTTAAATTTTTTTTTGTTGTTGTTTCGGTTGCAGTCAGAAGTTATGTGAAAAGCGAAGAAACCTAAGCAGTTTTGGCATTGTCAAAGTGAACGAAAGGAATCCAAGTCGGCAGGGCCATTCCTACAAATCGCCAGGAACAGACGGGATACTACCACCTTTTTGCAAACAGGTTACAATACACTGAAGCATTTTTTTTTTAAAAAGAGGATGTCTCCCCAATACGGTACTCTGATGATCAATGGCAGGAACGAAAGTTAATTTTGATATTAAGACAAGTGAAAGGTCTATCAACTGCAAAAGGTTATAGATGGGTTCTGTGATAACCATATTAGGTCATAGACAAAATACTATCTATGAGTACCATTTATGGACAATTCCGCCCCAAGTTCCCTTAGAAAATTTAATCGGACCCGATTAAAAGCCTAAGTGAAAAGCATGACGCTAGCTCCAATTGCATGTTCGAGTGATCTGCGACGAAGAAGACCGAAAATAATATTTTGAAAAGCTTATCACGTAAGAAAAAGAATTTTTAAATACTCGTACCCTGCGGAGGGTGTTGTAAAAAATCTAGAAACTTTCTGCTAGCTATAAACCAGGATCACCCACCTTCCGGACAAGTGAAAAAAACCTGGTCACTGAAAAACATGCAATTTTGGATACTTTAAAGTTCAGCTTCTGATTGAACGACTTAAAGAGAAGTCTACCTATAAAGAGAACAAAGGGCAACAAGAACAACAGAAGAAGGCGACGTTCTGTTAGAAAAATAAAAAACGATTTACGTCGCTGGTGCCATGAAGTAGAGTTCGGAAACAGAAAGAGGCACACTAGAGTCAAAACGAATGGCACCGTCTTAAATAAGTCTATTCTACTTTTGCAGAGGGCTTTACGGCAATTCAAGAACAGGCATGAGAAGTTGGTCATTAAGTCAATGGATCAACTTCGAAGCTTTGAAGATAGTAAGAGGGAGGAGATGGCAAGCATTTTTAAGGGATGCATTTGGCAAAAGTAGAGAGTAAGAGACTTTTTTAAAATGAAGGTGGCGGCTATCCAACTCGAGCCTCAGAAGGCTGCTGATATCATCTCCTTTCCGTAAAGCTTTTCAAAGCAGCTGGTGATGACTAGATCGTATGCTTACATCAAGATATTCACAAATAACAGTTTGAAGAACTATATCCGATGAGCAAAACCTCTTAACTCGTCCGAGGACGAAACGCATACTTTTAGGGCCGATATGAGTAAATTTCCCAATTCATGTACTCGGGAAGAGACCAGAAGAGTAGGACAGTAGGGCTTTTTAATGGTTTTTACGAGCGAGGGTAGTCACCAATTCTTCTGAATGGGAAGAAAACCATCTTGACCACCGGATTTCTAAATACTTTCTAAATAGATCTTTTAATACTCTTTACATTATGCGAGTGTGGAAGAAGATCCATCCATGCGGCATTTGACGCGATCAAGTACATGAGAACGTAAATCATGATATGGCAGTGTTAAGGTAAGGCCTAACAGGCTAGGTGCAGTTTTCGTTGTCCACAGAGCTGACGACTGTAACATTGTTGAAAACAAGTGCTCGGATAGTGGCCGAAACCTTTGAAAACGTTTTAAAAATGAGGGTTGATTTGCAGTGTTATGAATTAACTCATTTTTTCGTTTAAATGAAGCAACACTCGTTGGAAAAAAAAATTGACAGCGTTTTTTTTATAATCATATGAACTTTAGCATCACAATAAACCATAACTATCCCTGTGACGCTACATTACAAAGGGGCATTGGACTTTTCAAAAGAGGATGTTACTTTCAGAGAAAATGTTTCGGGCAAGAAGAAGGCTGAACAAAAAGCTGTTCTTGTTCTTTAGCGATATGGCTCTAGCCGAACGATTCCGGAAGACTTTTCGAATCTACAACACAAGCCAGTGCCGCACACAATTGGAAGGGCACCTCAACCAACTCAGTGTAACAATAGGAAATAACTTCAACATTGACCGATAAAACCGGCCCCACCTCAACAATCATAGAACCAGGAAGCTACTAAAATTAAGTCTCAACTCCTTGAGCGTGCTCACTCATGGGACACTGTCTTATTGGCAATCATGCAGAAACAAATGATTTCTGGAGAAGAGCAGCTCTGAGTCACAGGAGGAAACGTTAGAATTTAATTACTGAATTAGTTTTTTTATTTACGTAATTTCTTTTCAGAATTTACTTTGAAAAACTAGGGAAAATTCTGATGGAACGATTCAGTTCAGAAAAAAAAAGTAAAGTGGTTCAATTTTATTTTAAAAGTCGATATTCGATTATTAAGACACACAAATTTTATCGAAATTTCTTTCATGTTCGCAATGCTTCCAGTGCTCAGACAATTTACCGATTGAGCCAGCGTTTTCAGCAAAAAGGGGTTGTCTGTCTGTGCGCTGGAAGACCTCGTGCAGTTCGAAATGCTTGGGTTTTTGGCAAGTTTTGAGGCGACGTTTTCAGCAGTTGGTGATGTCTGTGCGGTATTTGCAAGGAATTTTGTGGCAGTTACACCTTTTTCTATATAAGATTCAATAAGTTCATGAGTTGAAAACAAATGATCCACAAATACGCATTAAGTATGCTCGGCGTTTTCAACACATGTTGCGAGAGAGAAACGAGTTCATTCAAAAACTCATAATGAGCTATGAGGCCCATTTTCACCTCAATGGTAACGTGAAGAAACAAACTTACAGAATATGAGGCATCGAAGGTCCAAAAATAATTATTGAACTCCAAATGCATCCACTTAGATGAACAGTATCGTGTGGAATAACCTCAGATTCAAAACCGGGCAATGATTGAAAGTTTTAACAGGCCAGAGATAGAGAACAATTCAGAGCTCTGGTTGCAATAAGATGGAGCGACAAATCACACAGATAGTCCAACTATGGCTGTCCTGAGGGAAATTTTTGGTGAACGGATAATATCGCCCTTGTTTTTATTTACGGCTCCAGATTTTTTTCTGTGGGGATGCCTTAAAAGTAAGATGGATGCGAATATGAGAGGGCGGTGGGATCTGAAATTCTAAGATAATTAATCGAAATTGCTCTGGAAATGTGAATGTGAACATATTTCCGAACCTTAATCTAAATTTTTATTAATGCCAAAGTTAAATAAAATCCTAAAGCAAAATGTTAATCATCAAATAACACAGCTGACTGTCTTTCAAAACGATAATCAAAACGATAGAGGAGTTGATCATAGCAAGAGTAGCATTCTGTTAAGTGATAGTGGCACTCTCACTGTCTCTATCACTTCGGTATCCGAACTTTTTTACAGGAATATACAAAAAAATTGATGGTAATAGTTGAAATCACAGATTATAGCACCACCTATTTCAATGAACTAGAATTGGCAATTATGATGACACCTATCGCAATTGTAGACCAAAAAAGAGGACGGGAGAAAGACAAATTATGTGTTGATCTTCTACCACCGTCACAAAGAGGTTTTAGAAATGTGCTTGGCCAACATAGTTAAATAACTTATTTTTTTAAGAACGACAAAATATTGTCGTTATATTGTTTCCTTAATGGAAAAAAAATGATGATCTTAGCAAGATAATTTTTTTCCTATTGGAAAAATGAAACGAAACAAACTGTGGGATGATTTAAAAAATATTAAAAATAGATAGCCGATAGCCCTGGTAGCTAGTGCTATTCCTTTATATTACTAAGTTAATTTAATTACTTATTAATAAAGAATTAATAATAATAATAATAAAAAATAGTATTGGGCATAGTATATTCTCCATCACAGTTAAAACTTCTGATATTATCTTTGTAAGTGTGCTTTTACTTAGTCTGATGAATGGCCGGAGCAGAGGCTATCAGTTTTCCACTTTCTAGATTTAAATAGTCCAATACAAATTTAAAAGCGTCCTTTGAAACTCTATACATTTGCAGAAACCGTTCAGATGGCATTTGACTTATCACACTTCTTTGCATTCTTTAATTGTGAATATTATTTTCACTTTCACTTGAATCACTGTCAAACAACAAAAAGACATCCAAAAGCAACCTAATTTGCTATGTTTTGAAATTTGGCAGCAAAGCGATAGTAGACTTTATCTTGTCACTTTTCAGATACCTACACTTCGAAAAGAAACACTTTCATGTTTTTCAGAATTACCATCCTGGCTTCCCATTTGTTCACATATTTGACATGAGACCTCGCCAGTTTTATTACAGAAAGGAAATGGTTCTGACCATCTACCCCCTAGAAGGATTCCCTTTGAAAGTCATCCCTCTCCCTTCCCCAATATTGGTAGAGAGGTTATCGACGCATCCCCCGACTCACAATTCCACTTCTACCTAACCTACCCTAATAGGAATGGATTTAGATGGCTGGAGTATTTTATTTTTTGGGGCACAGGGCCAGCACAAATTGTTACACCACCGAGGTAAGTAATCATGTTTCCACTTTAAACATAACTTCTGCTGCATTTAGTTATCCAGATCAACTCAATGATACTCCATCGTATTTTAGCGCGTCTAAAATTTGTTCTACGTTACCTGGCTGTGGGTTTCCTGAAAATTGCACCTCAAACTTGGCTGATTCGCCAACGGCTGCGCGACAATCTCTCATTTCCGATACAAAAGTTGGTGAGCATTTAGCAGCTGTAAATTATAAATAGCAAAAGCATTAAATTGTTAGCCGCGTCTACTAAGTGCGCTCATAAAAAAAATCAATTCAATACAAAAAAAGAAACACTGTGTGTTAGGCAATGCGTTTTTTATTCCACTTAAGAACTTTTACTTACACCGTGTGTGTGATCTTTTACGAGGATGTGTTCAAAAACATGTTGTTTTTTTTGTATTATAAACAAAATCCACTTGTGTTGTGTTGTTCATTGGTTTTCGGGGGGAAGACATTTTATATTTAAATATTTACACATCAGTTATTTACAGAAACGATTTCACAGAAGCGTGTTAAAGTAAAGTTTAATTTTTAGTTCTTGCTTTGAACCAAAACTCTTTTTTTTTTCCTTCAAAAACAATCGAGTACATATCTTGTGCATACTTGAAACATAAATATTTTTTTTTTATCTGCAAAGCTTATGGACGGTTAGTTTTAAATTTGAAATTTGAAAAAAAAGAAAACTAAATTTCGAATTTTGATTTAAATTATTCACTGAAAATAAAAAAGAATCTTTTTGATTAAAATATATATAAATATTAAAACCAATTTAAATAATAAAATTATTCCTAATGAATAATGGCGTATACTTTTGGGGAGGGTTGAAAAGCTCATTTTTACAGGGAGGGAGGCGAGCTTGTATGTATGTTTACAAAGCTACACAAGAATACCTAGGAACAGAACAGAGACAGAACGATTTTGAATATACACAGTTTTGTGACATATTAAAACACATATCGACACATAGGAAACATTGTATAAGGACATTACCATACCCAAGACAACAAGGATACACTTAGGTACATTGGTACAGGTTATATGATAATTTTATTTTTTATATTTAATAATTATTTGTAGGGTTTGTTTTTTTTACATACCTTTAAGGGCCTTTTGCATTTCTTCCATGTGAGTGACCCATTCTGGTTTCCTGTAATCCTTGGTTCCTACGAGTCCTACGAAAATTTAAAATTCAAATAAATGCGCAAAATTAATATTTTATTTTATTTTTTCAATGAAAAAGAAATTCCTAAAAATGTATTTAAATAAAAAAAATAAAAGTATATGTAAAGAATAATAATAATAATAAATTTGTTTTGTTTTTGTGTGTATTGAAAGTGGGTACAAAATTGGAAAAGATTGGGATAAATAGGGTAATTTTTTTTTCTTTTTCTATACTCTTCTGGAAAAAAAATATTATTTAGTTTTATAAAATGGAGAATAAATAAAAGAATAATGAATTTTTTATTGAAAATACCTTCGACAGCAAATTCAGCTGTGGTTACAGCTACACCCAATGGATTGTAGGCTTCGAAACTAATCGTACCGACATCGTCGGGATAAACATGATTGATGACTAGCACTGAGGTGCCATCTTCGAAATTTTCAATTTGATATTCTTCAGATGCGAATATCTCTTCGTTGTCGCGTAACCATTTGACTTTTGGTTTTGGTTTGCCAATTACTTGGACTTCGAGCTTCGCCAATTCACCCTCTTTGGGTTGAATTTTCTCGGGGAGTTTCTTAATTATTTTCGGTGCAGTTTCGTCCATCGAAAGAGTCTAAAAGAGTACAAATTTTTAGACCTGTCATTTCCGAAAATAGTTCTGCTTCACTTACCTTATCGAGAAGATCTTCTTCAGAGCCAGTTTGGCCTGTGATTTCAGAATCGGGGATATATTCAAATACTGTAAACACAAATGTTGGCAATTATAAAAAGTTCGATAATTCAAAGGTTTTGAACGCGGAAAATTTTAGAGATACAAAAATAAAAGACAATCAGAAAAATAAACGCTTGATCATGCAGGAGAATCATGCACCTATGCTGAAAGTAGCTTAAGCCTTTGGGCATTCAAATACATTGAAGTAGTTGTAATATTTTTAAAAAAATACTTGGGGTTGATATTTTTAAATCTATTGAAAATTTAAAAAGTTAGACTTAGTTTTTACATGTTGGCTAAGATCATGCTAGAAAAATCAATATTTTCTGAAATAGTTGCGCTACGATTTTTAAATAAACTCGAAAACATGAGTGTCGTGAAGGACCGACTCAGTTATAAATTTCGACTTCAAGTGAAGAAGCGATCTTAAAGAGCCTATAATGGTGAACTAGTGCACCAAGATCAGGTTGCAAGATATGGACGTAGTAGTGGTGTAGCCCAATAGAAGGGTGTCTAAAATTTGGTATTTTTAAGCATCATTCTATTTTTTAGCAGTGAGCTTCATTGACAGCGGTGTTAGCTAAGCGCAGCTTTCAAGTTTCGATCAGTCAATGATTGTTGGACGAAAGTTAGTCCGTTTGAGCTCTGACCCGACTTGCACCTTCAAAAAGAGTAAAAGCTGCGCTGGTCTATTCAGAAAGTTCTTCAGAAGAAGAAGAACTTTAAAAATTCAAAGTTACATGATTTGAAATGATCAAATATTTAAA
This sequence comes from Orthonevra nobilis, assembly GCA_963555765.1. Classification (NCBI taxonomy): domain Eukaryota; kingdom Metazoa; phylum Arthropoda; class Insecta; order Diptera; family Syrphidae; genus Orthonevra; species Orthonevra nobilis. Next base: position 130,501,971 of record OY743225.1, read on the forward strand.
TGAACTTCATGTCTACGAAGTCATACCCAAAAATTTGAAATCAGGTCTGAAATCTGAGTTCCATGAAAACAAAAGTATTTAAGAAATGTTACGGTGTCTAGTCAGTTGTAACATTTTTTGCTAGTCAAAGAACTAGTCCTAACTAAGTGTATGCAGCATCATGAAGTGTTGTTTTCAAATCCATATCAGAGTTAAAAAGGGAAGACCTTCATTTCGATGCCACATTGTATTGAAAAGGGACATCAGTAAAGTTTATGTTTGCAATCAAGGCAACTGGCTGCATGAGGTCCACCTCGAGCTGTCACATTGGACTGACTTAGTAAGTGACAAGGAACCCCAGCCCACTGACTTTATGTATGTAACTTGAAAAGGTTCCCTTCAAGTTAGATAAAGCGAGTTACTGAAAGAGGGGATGAAAGATTAAGATTCTTGAAGGCTATCTTTCAAAAATTCCGCTAATATTATTGTGAGAGTATTTGGCGCATTTTAAGATGCATTCATCACCTGATTTACGCTTGCAGATATTTTTGGATTGCATCGGAAATGAGGACATGCGCATTTCTTGCATTTGTGCGCATGCGCAAACTTTGAAAAGTATAAAGTCGTCGCAGTCTCTTAAATTAATATTTTGCTCACGTTATTGATTCTTTAAGATGCAGACATTATATGATGTGCGTCTCTATAGAGGCTTTTGGTGATGACAAAATAATGCATATGATGTCAGGCTACAGTGGTGGCGCGTAAAGTTAATTCTGTTTCAAATGAATTGCTAATTTGTTGACATATTGCGTCGGAGTTCTTCTTGGTTCAAATCGGATGCAGAGATTGGAATTGAACGTGGTGTGGGAATTACAAAACAGTATAACAAGGCACTATCATACGCTTGAAGTATTGACGAGAAGCATGCGAAGATTTTTATTACCATTTCTTCAAATGAAATAACATGGAGCTTAAAATCGTAAATAAATATTCATTGAAGGACTAACTTCAAATGTCTTTGATAAGGTCTTAAACTAAGAGGCTTAAAATCGAGGAATACAAACACATTAAACACATTCTACTTGGTTAGATACGAGCACATAAACATTTGACACACACACAATATTCTTTTTTTCGACATCTATTCCAAGGGAATAGGGTGTGGACATTTTGGGGGTAAAAATAGAAAATTAAGGAACATTCAATAGACAAAGAAGAAAGACTCTTGACGCACAAAATAGATTGGACACCACACACTTGACATTGAGGTATTCGTGTATTATACAAGTCATAAACTGATAGTGAGTGCATAGGTGGCGAATAAATGTAGTTGTAAGGAGGAATACCTTGAATGTTGACAGTTGTTTTTGTGATTGCCTCTCCGACCTTGTTCGTAGCGACGCATATGTATTCACCATCATCCTCAGGGAAAACCTCTGCTATAGACAGAGTGCAAACACCGCGGACGTCTTGGGTCATTATTGTATCCTTCGTTTCGACGATCTGCTCGTTATTATGCAACCACTGGACACGTGGTATAGGCTGGCCATGAACCTCGCATACCAAATACAACTTCTCGCCATCCATCACCTGGATGGGTTGCAGTGGTTCTACAAAGTGTGGCGATGTCATTTCGGTCACCTCCTCGATTGGTGTCTCCGACAGAAGATCAACTGTTGCCGTTGATGTAACTGAGCCGCCAACATTCTCTGCGCGGCATGTATACGGGCCGGTGTGAGATTTTTTGAAATTTTCAACTAGCAGCACAGACTTGTTGCCTTGAGTCATGATGCGGCACTCTGTGGAGCTCTTAATGGGTTCGGTGTGTACAAACCATTGGAATGACGAGACGGGCTCGGATTCGACAATTGCCTCGAGAATGGCCACTTCATTTTCTGCGAAGAATTTCGGCTCCAATGGTTGGATGAATCGCGGTGGCTGGATTTCATTGCTTTGGGGCTGGTCTGAGACCACAACTGAGCCTGAGGATTTAGCCTCGCCCACCTTGTTCTTGGCCCAAATTTCATATTTACCGGTACGCTTACGGGTCATATTGATGACTGTTATCGTTGTTGTTGTTTCGGTAGTCTCTATGGTGACGTCTTCATTGACTTGGATCTCACGACCGTTGCGCATCCACTTTACATCTGGCCTGGGAATGCCATGGAACTCAGACTTAAATATGAGGGTACCACCATTTGGTACGACCTTAACTGTCAATGGTGTTACTGTGGGTGCTTTGAGTATTTCTCTGGGCTCCTCGGCCGGGATGTCTTCACGTAGAATATTGGCGTTTCCGACGGCTCGGCCGAATGGATTTTCGGCTTGAATAGAGTACACGATAGCTTCATTGGTTGGTGGATTGACCAGCTCTAAGGCGACGTCACCCGTCTCTTCGTCATGGAACATTTGGATTGCTTCACTCGGGATTAACTCTTCTGTACCGCGATACCATTTGACGAGTGGTTTGGGCACTCCCTCGACTTGACAGGTTACCTTGACTACAAATCTGTCCGGTGATTGTTCAGTGAAATCGATTTTAAGAGGCTTGACAAATTGAGGCGCAATTCCCTTCTCTTTTTCTGGTTTTCGGAATCAACAGAGACAGGGAGAAAAAAAAGAGAGAGAGCAGTGAAAGTGTGGGTTGTGTGAGTGTTTAAAATAGGGTTTCGAGAGTGTTTTGGATACTGAATTGGGTCTAGCGGAATTGTGGTGTTCTTAATAAATGAAACACACTACGGGAATCAAGGATTCAAAAAACAAAAAATTATGCAAAGACTTACCTAGAACAATGTTTGCTCTCGAAGTGGCAACGCCGCCTTCATTCTTAGCCTCACATGTGTACACACCGACGTCCTTTGGCGTTACCTTTGCGATTTTTAATTTTGCAACGCTCTCTACCACGGAGAGTTCATACTTCTCAGAGGCGAAGAGAAGTGTGTCGTTAAAGTACCAATTAATCTCTGGGAATGGAATACCCTCGACCTTACATTCGAGGATTGTCGGCTGATCGGGCACGCATTCTCGTGGTCTCAGCTTCTCAGTGATCCTTGGTGGGCGGACTTCACGTTTCTTCTTACGAACGATCTTGCGCTCCTGCTCTTGAACTTCGGATATTGTTTGCTCGTTCGTTTGCTGAATGACTTGGTCTTCAATGATTTCTTCATCGGGAAGTTTGTCAAGACCTTCCTGAACGCGCTTTTGGGTAATTAACTCGAGTTCAGGAAGCGGCTGACTGTCATCAATGTGGACGCGTCTTCTTTCCTTTTTAATAATGTTTGATGTGAGCTTCATGTCGATCTCACGATGGACCTCATCGACATCGACCTCAATCAACTGCTCAGTGGTAATGTACTGCGGTCGCGGTTCTTCCTTTTTCTTTTGGAGTGTGACAGTCTTTTGGGAGATCTCTTGATCTTGTTGTTCTTCGATTACTTCCTCGACTTCAACCTTGACAGCTTCGAGAAGCTCTGGTTGATCGTCGAAGGAAATTTCCTTGAGACGCTTCGTTCGCTTTTTGTGTGCTCGTTGTTTTGTGATCTCCTCTGTGAGGATTTCTTCGGCTGTATGTGGTACGACTTCTTCGGTGACAGCGATTTCTCCTGTCACATCGACTGGCAAGGCATCGACTTGGTCCTCTTCTGCAATGGGTTCAGCGAACGAGAGGACGTGTTCTTCACTAACTTCGTCCATAGATGGTGTACCCTTATGAAGTTTGGGTTTCTTCTTTTTCTTTGGCTTTTCTTTGATTGGTTGTTCTTCTGCTTCTTCGACTGGTTGTTCGGGAATGATTTCATCTTCCTCTGGTTCTACCGGAATTGGTTCTTCGGGCTTAAGTGTTGGAGCAAGTAGTGGAACTTCAATTGGTTTCACAGGCTCTGGTGTTTTCTTTGGAATGGGTTTGAGTTGAACTTCTTCGGGTGCTTCTTCTGGTTTTGGTTTTCTCTTTCCGGTAGGCCATTGTTTTTCCTCAAGAGGCTCTTCAATGGGCTTCTTCTTTTCGCCACGTTTCCATGGGACCGTTGGTTGTTCTTCAACGACTTCTGGAACCTTTTCCTCTTCGAATGGTTCTACTTTCTCGAGTTCAATAGGTTCAGCGTCAGGAATCTCTGGAAGTTCTTCATGTTTAGGTTTTGAAATTTTCTTTGGTTTTTCCTTGGGTTCGGCGATTTCTTCAACTGGCTTTCTCGGTATTGGTTTTAAGTGTACTTCTTCACGTGGCTCTGGCTCTTGTGGACGGATTCTACCCTTTGGCCATTTCTTTTCCTCGATTGGCTGTTCTTCGGGCTGTTTCTTTTGTTCTCGTTTAACCGGCAGCTTCGTTTCTTCTGGAAGTTTTTCAATGTCTTCTGGTTGAGTTGGTGGCGCCTTTTCAGGTTCAGCTGTATCTTGGTCTGGAATTTCTGGAAATTCTTCTTGTGGTTTTATTTCGATTGGTTTTTCACCTTCCTTAACTTTTTCGGGCTCTGCCTTTCTGGGTATTGGCTTAAGCTGAACTTCTTCTTTCTCTTCTGGTTTTAATGGACGGCGTTTACCCTTCGGCCATTGTTTTTCTTCCACTGTCTCTGCTTCTTCTTTTTTCTTGGGTTCTCGAGAGACAACTTGTTTTTGTGGCTGCTCTTCTTCTGTAACTGTCGGTTTCACGACCGGTGCTAAAACAACTTGCTCCTCTTCTTGGGGTTCCAGTTTTGGTTTCTGTCGTGGAATTGGTTTTAGAACAACTTCCTCAGGTGCTTCTTCTTCAGGCTTATGGGTTGGCCGCTTAACTGGTTTTAAGGTAATCTGTTCCATTGGCTTTTCTGGTTCTTGCTTTGTTATTGGTTTAAGGGAAACTGGTTCTTGTGTATCTGATTCCAGTGGTTTCCTCTTCCCAGTTGGCCAAGTCTTCTCCTCTACCTCTTCAAATTGTGGCTTAGCCTTCTTACCACGTTGCCAGGGAACGCCCTCTTGAGGTTTCGGTTCCACTTTTTCTTCAGTTGGTTTTTCAGGCTGAACAATATCTTCAAGCTGAACGGGTTCTTGTGGAACTTCAGTTACTTGCTGCTTTACAAATGGTTTGAGCGTCACTTCTTCGGGCTTTTCAGCATCGGGCTTAGGAATTTGTTTTCTCGGAGTTGGCTTCAGAGTGACTTGTTCTACCTTTTCTGGTTCCTGGGGACGAATTTCGGTCTTCTTTCCTCGCTTCCAGGGAATAGCGGTTTCTTGTTCTACTGGTTGTTCTAATTGCTCCTTGGGCTTAATAAATTCTTCAACTTCTTCTTGAGCTGGTTGCATAAGGTCTTCAATCTTTTCGGGCGCTTTTTCTTCATCAGGAACTTGCTCTTCGACCTTGACTGGCTTTGATCTTGGAACTGGTTTCAACTTTACTTCTTCAGGCGTTGGTTCTGGTTTTGGTTTTTCCCTCGGAGTGGGCTTCAGTTTAATCTCTTCAATCTTTTCTGGTTCTTGAGGACGTGCTTCAATCTTTTTGCCTCGTACCCATGGAACAGCGGTTTCTTGTACCACGGGTTGCTCTGGTTGTTCTTCAGGTTGCTCCTGAACCGCGACTTGAACTGGTTGGACCGATTCTTCAATCTTTTCAGGAGCCTTTTCGTCTTGTACCTCCTCTGGCTTCTGCCTTGGAATGGGTTTGAGCTCTACTTCTTCTGTTGGTTTCTCTTCTGGCTTTGGTTTCAATCTTGGAGTGGGCTTCAATGAAACCTTTTTCCATGGAACAACATCTTCTTCCATCGGCTGCTGTGGTTGCTCGATAGGCTGAATAAATTCTTCAATCTCTTCACGTGCAGGTTGAACCTGATCTTCAATAATTCCGGAAGCCTTCTCTTCCTGAATCTCGGCTGGCTTTTGTCTTGGAATTGGCTTAAGTTGAACTTCCTCTGGCTCGGGTTCCACCTTGGGTTTCTGCCTTGGAGTAGGTTTAAGCTTGACTTCTTCCACCTTCTCCGGCTCTTGAGGACGTGGTTCAATCTTCTTGCCACGTACCCATGGAACAGCAGTTTCTTGTAGGCTTAGCTGCTCAGGTTGCTCCTCAGGTTGAACAAATTCTTTAACCTCTTCCTGAACTGGCTGAATTTGTTCTGTGACCTTTTCGGTAGGCTTCTCTTCTTGTGGAACGATTTCTTGAATTTCTTCTGGCTTCTGTCTTGGAATTGGTTTAAGCTGAACTTCCTCCGGTACTGTCTCTTCTGGCTTTGGTTTCAGTCTTGGAGTGGGCTTAAGTGAAACCTTTTTCCATGGAACGACATCTTCTTCCGTCGGCTGCTGTGGTTGATCCACAAGCTGAGTAAATTCTTCAACTTCTTCTTGCACTGGTTGAACCTGATCTTCAACCTTCTCTGGAGCAGTCTCTTCTTGAATTTCTTCTCGCTTAGGTCTTGGAATTGGCTTCAGTTGAACTGCCTCTGGCACTGGTTTTGGCTGCGGTTTTGGCCTCAATGTGGGCTTAAGTTTGACTTCCTCCACCTTTTCCGGCTCTTGGGGACGTGCTTCAATCTTTTTGCCACGCACCCATGGAACAGCAGGTTCTTGTTGGCTTGGCTGCTCAGGTTGTTTCTCAGGTTGAACAAATTCTTCAACTTCTTCTTGAACTGGCTGAATTTCTTCTTCAATCTTTTCAGTAATCGTCTTCTCTTCAGTAACAGCTTCTTGAATTTCTTCTGGCTTCTGCCTTGGAGTTGGTTTTAGCTGCACAGCTTCAGGAACCGGCTCTTCTAATTTCGGTTTCACCCTCGGAGTTGGCTTAAGGGAAACCTTTTTCCATGGAATAGCTTCATCTTGTGATTCTGGTTGCTCTGTTTTATCTTCAGGCTGAATGTACTCTTCGGTTTCTTGAGCGACAGGTTTATCTTGGTCGGGAGCTTGTGGAACTAACTCTTCGACCACTTGTTCCTGTTGCTTTGGTTTTTGCCTTGGAATGGGCTTGAGGACAACCTTCTCGACTTGCTCTGGCTGCTGTGGGACAATTTGCCTAATGAACTTTGGCTTTTGATCAGGCTTCTCTTCTTCGGGTTTCTGAGGTTGCTCTTCAAGAGGTGTAGGCTGCTCTGGTTGTTGCTTCTTCTTGCCACGCTCCCACATTACCGGTTGTTCGGTCTGAGATGTTTCTTCAGGTGCTTCTTCGGTCTCTGGTACTTGCTCTTCTGGCTTGCGTTTGCCTCTCTCCCACATTACTGGTTCTTCTTGAGGCTTCTTCTTGCCACGCTCCCACATTACTGGCTGTTCTGCCTGTCTGATCTCTTCAGTTTCTTCTGGTCTCATGTCTAACATCGTTGAATCTTCAACCTGTTGGAACTCAGTCTTCTGGCCACGACGCCAGTGTGTTGGCTGCAGCGTGGTAGCATCTTCTCTTGTCGATTTCTGAGTCTCGTGTTCAGCAAGCTGAAGGAATGATGTATCTTCTGTATGTTCTAAAGTACTTACTTGCTGCTGCTCAGTAGTTTTTCCCCGTCGCCAATGGACGGGCTCTTGTTGCTGTTTGAGAAGCTCAATTTCTTCCCTTTCAGTCCTCTTCAATTGCATCAAGTTGGAATCTTCGATGGTACTGAACTCTTGTTGACGTTGAAGCACTTCCTGGCTCGTATCTGTCATTATCGTTTGACTGTACAAAGTCGTCTCTTCGGTGGCTTGTTGATGAAGTAGGCTTGTTTGTTGTTGATCCACTTTCATCATAGTTGAGTCTTCATATAGTGCACTGGTTTGTTTTTGGAGTTCGGTTCTTCCCTTTCGCCAGTTAACTGCTTGCTGATGAGTTATGATCCGTTGTGCCTCAAGCCTTTCTCGTTCTTCAACAGTCAAAAGATTTATGTCCTCTGTGGTCAGATACTGCTGCTTTTGAACTTCGTCCGTCTGCTCGTACCTTTCTATATCTTCTCGCCGCATGATCTTTTGGATCGATCCCTTTGATGACTCATCAACAGTCATCGTCATCATTTCCTGAGTGGCGTTTTGTACTTTCGTCGACTTTAGCTCAACTTCTTCGATCTTAAACTTTTCGATCTGTTTGTGAACCTTTTGCACGGACTTAAGTTGCTTGCGCATCTCCTTCCACGGGATCGTATCGGTCTTTGCTTGAGTTGATAACAATTTTTCAACCTCCTCTGTAAAGTCCATAATGGCGTCGTCTTCATAAGACTTGAGTCTTTCGATCTGTCTTTCCTTTAGGATTTCTTGCAAAGCCTGTTGTGACTGTTGTGATGTGATCGTGTCTTTAGCATGTTCATGTGGAGCTAGATAAACGTCTTCGATATCGAAGCTCTCCAATTGTTTTTGAACAGATTCAACGGCTCGAAGCTTCTCCCGCATTGTTACCCACGGAAAGGCTTCCTTCTCAGTCTTTCCTTCGATGATCTTCTCCAACTGGTAGCCAAGACTGAGTAAGCCTCGATCACGTTCATCCTTGATAGACTTGAGGAATACCTTAGCAACTTCATATTTTGGCACCACCTTCTTCTCAATTGTGGCGGGCTTCAGTTGAATTGGTTCCTCTGTCCATGACTTGACCGGCTCTGGCTTAAAGCCGGGAAGGAAAGGCTGCTTCTCAAGCGAACGACCTTGGCGTGGTCTTGATTGCTTACGCCATGGCACCACATTGGAATGCGGTTGAAGACTCTTACTGCGTGGTTTCTTGCTGCGTGGCTTATGCCCAGTGTGACCGTTCACTGGCAAGTACTGAGTTGGAGTATATTGCGGCGGCTGTTGTTGGTACTGCTGCTGCGGTGACTCTGGTGAGCTATCTTCCTTACCCGAGGACGATTCGTCCTCAAGGGAGTCAATTGTCTGTAGCTGATAAGCCGAAATTCGTCGCTCTACAATGAAAAAAAGAAAACATTCCAATTAATTATTATACGAAGACAAATGATGCGTTCTCTCTTGGGACTGTTTCCACCCGACGCGACGATGCGTTGACGTGTGGAATTTTGAAATGCCGCCAATTAATTTCTAAAATAACCAACCCACACATCCAGGGTAATAAAACAACAGAAATAATTGAGTTAATTACAATAAAAATAAACAAACACAGATTGCGCCTCCCTCAGAAGCAATGTTAGCAGGCAAGCTAGGGAGGTCGGGCATGCCTTGTCGCTTAAACATTTAAAAAGCAAATACAAATTTTTGAAACAATTTTTCGCGTTTGATTTATGTTAGCGCAGAAACGTTACAAATTCGTTGAAGTCAATTCAAAAACACAATTAATTGACGTTTTCTTTTTGTTGCTTCGTTGTGCTTGTCGATGTGGTCGCCTCGTACATGGTCAAGTGAAATGTGCCAAGAGTCTCGCTCGGACAGGACATCTATTTAGCAATGCAAGATTGCCATTTGTGTGGGGAACATTTATAATGCCTCAAGCAATTAGTTGTGCGGCATTTTTTTTTTAAAGAAAATTCGATACGGATAAAATGTCAATGTCGATGTTGTGAAAGAACGATGTCCTTGTTGTCAAACAAGTTGCTAAACATGAATTACAAAGTCGATTGATGGTGATTTCTTACTGGGGTAATATTTGAAAATTGTTTAGTCTTGGAACCGTTGTCGACAGTCGCAAATCTATTTACGCATCCACCTTTAAATGGGTTCGCATTTTTTTTTCGGTCTTTTCGCTAAGTTTTGACTATTATGGATTTAATTGCCGGCAAGAAACGTGAAGAAAGCCTATGGGATGAAATAAGCACTACCCCACATGGAACTACTTATGCTCCTCGGGTGAAATGGTCGGTTTCCGAAGCAGCAGTGGAAAGTATGTGCCAGAAAAGATGATGGATTGTGTGTCCAAGCACTGAAATGTCAAAACAAAGACTAACACGATGTTCTATTTCACCTCTTAACACTGTGAGAACGGAATCGGTGACATCTTTGCCCATGTATTGACTCAAAGTTCAGCGACCGTTTAATGTCCCTTAAACTTGGAACGGACAAGTCAGAAAATCAAACGAAGACTTTGAAGACTGCCACGGATGTGGCACCCAAACTTTAGAAAATTATGTACACATGATGATATGTACCTCTGTGCAAGAGTTTGAAAAGCTCGTTATCAAAGTTGGTGTACACCAGTGGAGTCTTGTTAGTCCCTTGCTATTCATTGTTAAACGTTTGCGCCTATGAAATGTGCATCGATTATTCTTCTATAATGATTGAGCTATCACAAGCGAGGGTTAAACTTTTTTGCATGGAGCACTTAATGTTTTTGAGGAGAATATGTTCCGCAACTTTATTTGAATGGAGAAGTTATTTCAGTAACTTTTAATGACGACATCAATTATCGTGTAATTGTTGGGCGTAAGACATTATTCTACAAATCTGACTTCCGGCGACTTTTATCTTATTTATCGGCTTAAAGAGCAGCTTGGCGGTAAGAAATTGTGCCCCTGTCAATGGATGGACTAAGTATAATGACTTATTAGGTGATTATGTTATTTTTAACTATGCTAACGTAGAACCTTGGAAGTCCAGTGACATAATGGGTTTTTTAAAGAAGCTGAATAAAATGGGATGAATCTTTGAACCTTTCTCATAGCCCAAAAACCTTACTGCATCGATTCTTTAAAAAAAGTTCACCCAAAGCCTTATTTCAACTTATTCTTGTGTACATTAAGAAGTGTTATTCGGTAAGTCACCGAAAAGTGTGGCCATTTTTTTTCCATCTTTTTACAAACCCAGCAAGCTCATAAATTTGTTATTGCCCTTATCATGTGCAATACTTTTGAACTTGTTTTAATTTTCATGGGTTGGAAATACTGAGCCAGAGAAAGTATTCCAAATTCGTGATCGGTATTCTATAACAACCGGGCAACTGTTGCATAGTTTATGGAAAAATGGTAAAAAGATCGATGTTATAGTGAATCGATAAGCTTTGAAATTTTTTTGTCTTTTAGAGGGAAGGGTGAAGATTTCCCAAAATGTACTTTTCAAAATTGTGAGCAAAATTAATTATTTGACAATTGCAACATCTCTTTCATGACTGCATTAATTTATTGGTTTTCATGTAATTCACAATCTATATGAGCATTCTTTAACAATCATTCGCAATCTTTGAATTCTGACTTTTTCGTATTATTCTTAACTTCTAACGGGTTTTTCAACGAGCGACAGGGACAGCAAACGACGTCATATTTCTTGCCGTTCTTTTAACATTTCTCTTCAGTAAGGTTTGCCATTTCATGATGGAAACTACCGAAATTCGGAGTCAGTGACCTCAACGTTAAGAGCGCTACGTCCAATTTATGGTCGTCATAATCGTCCTAGCACATCAACAATTGAGCGTCTAGTGGAAAAATTTGAATCCACATGCATAGTACAAAATGTTTCCGTACCAGTGAGACAAAGAAGTGCCCGTAGTGTCGAGAATATTCCTCCCGCTGAGGCTTCAGCTGCAGAAAGTCCAAACGTGTCTCTCACACCTCGTTCTCAAGCGTTGGGCATCTCTGTGACTTCGTTGTGGCGAATTTTGTGAAAAGATCTTGTCCTACATCCTTAAAAGATTAAATTGACGCAAGAATTGAAGCCGCTTGACAACCAGAAGCGTCGTATGTTCCTGAATTGGGCTGAGCAACAACTTGAAAATGATTCGGATTTTCATCGAAAAATCATCTTCAGCGATGAGGCTCATTTCTGGCTGAATGGCTCCGTCAATAAACAAAATATGCGGTATTGGTCAGGCAGCAATCCATACGTACTCCATGAGTCATCATTGCATTCCGAAAAAATTACGGTTCGGTGTGGTTTATGGGCCGGCGGCGTCATTGGGCCGTACTTCTTCCGTGATGATCAAGGCCATTGATTGAGAATGGGTATCGCTGCCGTTCAATGATAACCGAATATTTTTAGCCCCAAGTGGATGATATGGACTTGGAGGACATGTGGTTCCAACAGGACGGCGCCACAAGCCACACAGCGAATGTCACAATCAATTTATTGGAAACCAAGTTTAGAGAACGTGTTATCTCACAAAATGGTCCAGTCGCTTGGCCGCATCGGTCGTGCGATTTGACTCCGTCAGACTATTTCCTGCTGGACAACGTTAAGCCTTTGGTCTATGCCAACAAGCCAGCGACGATTGATGAACTTCGTACGAATATCGAACGTGAAATTGCAGCAGTATCGGCCGATTTATGCTTGAAAACCGTCGAAAATTGGGATCAGCGTTTGGACTTCTGCAAGCGTGCCCGTGGTGGCCATGCAAAAGAAATCGAGTTCCAAACGTAATGGCATCGAACGTACTTTCACAGGAATAAGGAATTTCATTGATATCCAAAACCGTTTTTGTTTTATATAAAAAAACTTTTGTTGCGCTCTTTTTGAAAAACCCGATACATTTCGAATGTTTTGAATTTTTCATGGGGATTCCGAAGTCGTGTCAAAGCTTTCGAAAACTTGAACTTGAACAATCAAATGAACAATCAATGAACAATCAAAATTAAATGATTGGATCTTTGCAAATCGAATGTCGGAAATGAACGCATTCATTAAATTGAATTCATTAAATGTCTTGCGCGGAATACTAATATGGGATTCACAGCTTGGTATTCGGTTGAAAATTCAATTCCACATTTATACTTAATTGGCAATCCATCAGCTTTCGAATATTAATGCTATGAAAAAATAAAAAATTGACATGTCAGGTGCCCGCAGATGCTTTTAGTCTAAAAATAGATCAGGATGATTGACTTTGAAAAAAAACCAATGCATAAGTATTCAAGCGACGCCACCATGTGGGCGAGAAGTTATAAATTATTTTCCATTCACTATGTTAAAAAAAGTGTTCTGCGAAAAAAAAAACTAAATGTTTCAGAACTTATTTAATAATCCCAATTCATAAAATTTGGATCCTTTAAGCCCCCGTCTAATTTCTCTTTTTTTTTTTAATTTTTTAAATTTTATATGACAGGACATATTTTTTTACAAGACAAAAAAACATGCATAATTCACTTGTTAGTCATATAACATAAATTGTTATTAAATTATTAATTGTCCCGCCTAAAAAATCTTTTTTAAGAATGTTGGTTTTTTTTTGGCTTTTTGTAAAATAAACTTTATCTTAGAAAATTTATTAAGACTGGCGTTAGTTCGTCTGTCGGCACAATGATTCAAAAAGAATTGTTTTTTATTTTTTATTTTTTAGTTTCCAAAATAAAATTAGTCAAAAATATCTGATTGGATTTTTTTTTATTATATTATTTTTCTCATGATTTTTGTTAAGAAATTTATTGTTGCTCGCAATCGGATTGTACAGATTCTTCATCGGAACATTTGTGGCGGATTCATAAATCAAAGAGGGGGGAGGACTTAATTTTAAAGACTGTGTCACTATGTATTGAGGGGTATCGTATATTGAAAGGACCATATGTTATGTTGTGTAGACGCGTCCCGCCTCCACTTGAGACGAATCAAAATATTAAATTGATCTATTTTCGAATGAAGAGGGTGTGATCTGTATTTGGTTAATCTTTGGCACTCGCACGCGAAGATGTTTTCTTGAGAAGCTGCTCAAAGTTGTTTATTTATATTACAGAGATTGAGTATGATCGATTTGGAAGGTGGTGTATGTTAAGCCTTTGATGTAGTGTAACTTTTGCTAAGGTCAACTGTGGAGGAGTTTTTTTTTTTGTAGCATGCGTGAAACCACACGAGAACCAGAAAGTAATTGAAATGTATCTGAAAGGTGTGAAATGAATGCAGGTGTTGAAGAGTATGGGATCATGGACTTTTCGGAGGATGTGTTAGTTGACGTGGCGTGTGTTTTTTTTTTAAAGGTATTTTAATTAGTACACGCATGCGGTGCTGGCGTTGATGGACACATGTGAAATGACATTGAATTTAAATTATTTTTTTTTGCTCGCATAAATTTTATTTATTTAGTTTCGAGTAGGTGGGCTGAGAATGAAGCAAAACAAATTTAATATTTGTTTGATGCAAAATACAGTTCGTGAAGATGCAGCTTGTGTTATCACTCGACTGACTGTTTTTTTTATATTTAGGATTTTTTTTTGTTTTCATGAATTGGGATGATCTTGCCACGAGCATTATAAAGTTATTATATATAGAATGAAGTTTGAAACACGAAATATTCGCAGGTATTTTTCGGTTAGACTTGCGGCCAGTTCAACAATTGCTTGTTGTTTGTTTTTGGTTGAAAATCTTATCAGGCTTGAAAATTCGTACAATTTAAGTCTAAGAGAGATTTAAACAAAAGAGCGAATTCTATGCTGGGTCAGAAGAAAAAGGCTTTAGAACATTTACGGGGCGAACATGAGTCATGTAGAAACCAGACACTCTATAGGCGAAAGTCTCATTAATCCTTTGTTGTATCGAAAAAAAATTGGATCCGCATCGAGGGTCCTCACAAGGCAATAATTGCTTTCTGTTGTAATGATAATACGGTGCCTTTGCATCAGTTGTTCCTACATTTGGAAAATTGAAAAGTTCTTAAAAACTTAAAGCTTTATCGTGCAGGAGTATTTAAATGGTAAAATTGGCAAATGGACTTAGGCTTTTAGAATTCGCTACAGGATTCAATCCTCTTGCGGGAAGCCTTCATTATTCATAAAAGGAATCTGACAGTATCAAGATCAAGAAGATCGTCAATTATTTTGAAAGTCGGAAAGTTCGAATGAGTCTTAATCGAAGCTGGTGGTGAATGTTGTTTGTGCACAAGACAGAGTGCAATCAGATGTTCCCCTTTTGATGTGTAAGGTCTCAATCGGCTAACAAAATGAAACGTATGGTTTGCTGAAAGCTGCAGCTTTATAACTGACGTTTTACCTGGCACTGCAAAAGACGCGAGCTCATGGATGGTGGGTTTGAAGGAGGACGGTCAAGAATTATATTCTGAAGAGTACATGGCTACATGGCTCGAGTGCTTCATGCGAAATGCAAAATCCACAAAAAATATAGATTCCAAAGTAAACACTATTTAAAAAGGTTTACTTTTTTATTTCTTATTATATTCTTTAATTTGCCGTTGTAAAATTTGGGGGTTATTTTACTATAATATCGGACACAGTTTTCGGACGTCCAAAAATCGTGGGCATTTATTTCAAGTTACTATAGAATGACTCTTTGTAACATCTATCTTTATCCAGTCAATAAGGAAAATAAGAGAATAAGAGACCTTTTTTTGTATTCCACTCGCTTTGAAGGGATCATGACTACCCTTATAATACATTTAACAGTAGGCGAATAGTTTGTGTATTGGTTTGAAACTCCGATGCACTTTGGTCTCAATCGTCTAATAAAAACTATAAATTGATTCAATCGAGAGTAATAGCTTAACCATCGACGCTGCACAGTTTTCCCCACTCCTAAATACACCACTACACCAGACACCTCGGGTAAAAACCTTCAAGGATAAAGAGGTCGATACTTCAGATTGAGCACGAGAACCGCCATAGATTAAAAAATAAGAATTTAAAGAAAGTGTGAAAGCGTCACTCTTGTTCCTGTTCAATTGAGTAGCTTTTGAGTTTTGTTTTTAAATTTTTTGCGCTAAAATCATTTTCGAGTTTCAGATCTTCCAAAAATGTGGCTAGTTTTACACCCATTTAGTCTTCTTCTAGTCTGTGTAGATATAATGAGTGCAATTGTCGAGTATTTTTGAAGCATCTTTTCCAAAAAGTTCAAAAAACAACGGTCCCAACACTGACCCTTGAGGAACACGATTCAATACGGGCAGCTCCCCTGCAGAAGCTATTTCGTGTCTGTCGAACCATTCGAAGGATTGTCAATCGCTCGTGAAAGGTGGACTAAGCAGTCTGAAACCCTGCTCGTATATTCAAAGAAAATTTTATTATCTTTAGTCTGTTTTTATAAAAAATCTTTAGCTGCCTTGCTGAAGAAGACTTCTGCCTAGTCCTGAACCTTAAGTAAATAATTAGTTTTTTAAATATGAGCTTTACCATTTCTGCAATACGTATGTTCTTAGAAGATGTAAGGACTTTTATTCCTTCGCCGACTTTTCAAAAAATTATCTCATCTGCTGTTCGGTTTTGCGACCCTTCGGTGAACCATGGAATTTTTTTATTTTTTATTCTCATGCGTAAAAGTTTGGTGAGACTTGCTTTAGAACTATTCCCACTTTACGCCACAACTTTTGCTGCGCTGGCTGAACGTTAAGCAGCTTCAGTCCGAAAATTTTGCCAGTAGAAGCGTTAAAAATAAAACTTGATTTGAAGACCGAGGTCGGAAAAGCAAGGTTCATAAATTCCCAAGTAGGTTTCCTAATACCTTGATGAAAAGTATTACTAATATTTGATCTGCTCCCATAAAAGTTCAAGAGATTGGAATCCAAGTCATATTGCATAACATCGAATGACTTGCTGAATATAAATCAGTGTAACGAGCATTTATTCCTTCCCCCGGCATTGATTTAATCACTCAGGAAGTAGATTGTTATTAACAAACGAAAAGAAAATCATTTGTTGAAGTTGATTTGTATTTCAAACGAAAATAGATTTAACGACTTGTACTTGAATCACTCAAGTGCCTAATGAGTCAGAATTGACAAATCCTTTAAGATAGTTCGTCTCAAGTTTAAATGAAGATTGATGATGCGTCACTGCTTTATTTCTGAATATCTTGGTTATAATATTCTCGATAATTTTCCCTTATTTGGAGATCTTCAAAAAATACAAATCTCATAAAAGCTATAAAATTCGACAATTCAAATTCCAGCCGATTCCATTCTATTTATATCGCTACTAGTACAATTGGGAGGTATAAAGAAATAAAAATTCGAACAATTGTTTACAAGTACCCCGCGTTTTCGAAGCCCTCAATGTAATAAATAGACTTCCCTAATTTGAGGGCATAGACCTCTTTCTTATTTTTTTTTTATGATAAAACAGCCAACATTGTGCATTTGTGTTTATGAATTCACATGACAGTCGTGTCTAAACTAAGAACATTCGCCTCCAAATGAGGTCACATTTAATCTGGCATTCGGCCCATTCTCGATCGCCCCATCTAAAATGTGCCTTCCCACCCAGATGTGCATGCACATTTGTTAAATGTTTCTAACCATGCACCTAACCAGTCATCGGCACTCATTTAGCCAAGCCTTTACTTTAAAGTCCGTGGATATTTATGGCATTATGGGCGCAAACACATTTCGGTTGTAAATTACGAAAATATTTGTACTAACTGTGAGTGTACATCCTAACAACGCCACATCAATCGAACACCAGCAATACAAGCCGATACTTTAATTAAAATTTAAACAACAGACAGAAGCGGTCGAACGATGGAGCGGGATACATATCATTGATTTCATGGAGCTGAAAATAGAATCATGACTGCTACGTCACCTGGCATTTTGCTCACAGCCACAGAATCGCCTCGAACACACAAAGTTGGTTGTATCTATCCGTTTTAGCAGTCCGTTTTTTTCAGCTAAATGGACGGTCTAACAGATTTGTTCTTCGAGTAAGGTGTTTTTGATTCTTCAGTATTTTACCTGTTCTCGAGCGGTTCGGTTCGGTTCCGGATTTTCCAATCGTTTCAAATGGATACAAAATAACTTTTATTCTGTGCTGTGTTTTTGTTGCTTTGATTAAAATTGATACTCACGGAAGAAAATGATAAGCAAACAACAAAAGGATAAATCAAAGTTAAGTGAACAAAAAAAATAAATATTACATTTTGTTTTTATTATTATTATACAACAAAAATACAATCAGCTAAAAAAAAATATAAAACACTAAACATAAAAACATTAAACATGGATGTGATTAAAATAAAAAGCTTAAAACTGAAACAAAAAAAAATCAACTCTTAAATAAAACACAGTAAATTATTAAAATATAAAAAATTATTTAAAACTTAAACGCCTAGTCGCATGAGTATTTTATTTTTTCCAATAAAGCGTTTTTACTTTTATTTTTTGTTGTTTATAAAATAAAAAAATAAAAAATTGGCGCGCAAAAAGCAAACGTCAGCGTACATATACAAAAAAAAAAATAGTTTTACGTATATATTTTGTGTTTTTAAAGCAATAAATAAAAAAAAAATAAATAATTTAGTTTGACATTGATGTGTCCCTTCACACTTTGTTTTTTTTTTACAAATTACAAATAAACAAAAAAAAAACTTTTTTTAAACTCAAATTAAAAGAAAAACAAAATAAATTAATATTAGTAGTAAAAGCAATAATGTAAAAAATAAAACAAATCTCATGCAACATCACTACAAATTTAACAAAAAAAATATATATAAATGCTTATTTAAATTAAACAAATAAATCTTAAATAAATATATTTAAACAAAATTAAATTAAAAATTATTAAGCTCAAAGAAAGTGTTGGAAGGACAAACATAATATTTTCTTTTTGCAACACTTATTAAATGCTTATTTGTTGTTTCTTCAGTTTAACTTTAAAGGACAAGGTTCTACGAAAGTTGTAGTTGATTGCTTATTAAATTAAATCAAAATTGTTTCTTTGTAAAAGATTGTAAAAAAAACTATTTTAAGTATTTTATTATTATTTTTATCTTTTTTGCATAACGATATACTGTTTTTCATTTTTCGAATTTTATTTTCTATTTTCAGGGACACTACGTCTGAGTCAATTGTTTGCAATGAGTCGGGGATAGTTGGCCAAAATTTACAAAAACAGATGATTCACTGTCCGTGACGAATGTCTTTAGAGCGCTCCGACCGTAAATTAATCATAAATGCCAAAAGCATTTAGATTTGCAATTGACTCTTGATGATTCATTATGATTCAAGTCGGCAAGTGCCAAAACTATAACCATGCAGCCGGAGAAACATGCTTAAATGGATGCCCTGATATGTGAGATGGGATTTTGATGGGCCCCCAACTAATTTGAGTGACAACTTGAATTAAGATTGACATCTGGCCTCGTATTTGACTTGTATTCTTTTACAATTTTTGTTTTTTTTTCAGCCAAAATAAAGAAAGATTATCATTTAAAAAAACTTGTTTGTTTTATTATTATTTTGTGTCGAGACCCATCGAGCAACTTTGTTTCTGACTAAAGCCGAAACAATATATTCCTCAAGAGCGAAAATAGATTTTTACATTTGTTTTTGTTGTTGTGCTTCTAGGAACTCGCATGTATCTATAGGTTTTCTCATTATTATTTAGACATCCTCCACACGAGCGTCTTGGATTTCATAGATTAGAGAGAATAAAAGGTATTTAAATTTAGAGCCGGCTGCCTTTGAAAGAATAACAAACAAAATCAAGCAGCAGCCAATTCTTTATAGAATCCATCCAATTTTTGTATTTTTTGAAAATCTTGTATACTCTCGAAATGAATTTGAGTGGGTTACTTGTATCTAAATCTATCAGGCAAATATGAATTGCTACCGCCAGGTGGAACACATACAAATATCGAATAATTGAATTTATTCACAAGGATAATTTTATAAATTCTTAATTTCTTCGCTCATAGATACAAGTCCCGAAAATAAAGATACATTTGCCAGAGAAAAAAAAAATCGAAAGATATTTCTCATGTTGTTTTGCATCATATTTATGCGTGTGCACACGGAACCACAGTATAAATATGTATTTAATGAGTTCTTGCTGGTGCTTCCTTCTTTTTGCTTCTCACTAAGGCTGGCATAAATTTAGAATAGTAAATCTATAAAATTTATGATCGCTTTCTGCTTAGCCTTATGTTTCCTACTAGTCATTTACCTGGACTTTAATAAACAATAAATAGGTGGATATTTATTGTGGAACAAAACACTAAAGTTCTCGTTATGCAATGAAGAAAAAATTATAATTAAATTAAAGAGATACAAAGATATATAAATATTTTTGTTTTTGTTTTTTATTTGGCATATTTGGGCAAAACAAAATGAAGAGAGTTACTAAAACGAAATTACTTGTTATAACATTTATATAAAAAAAGATAAATAGGGTTTATTATTAATATTATTAATGTTTTTTTTTTTACTTTTTTAAAATTATTTTTTTTTCAATCTTTTACGACTAGCAGAGTTATTAAAGAGCTTTGATCAACAAATTTTTATTTGTCGCGAAGAAACAAGTTTTTTTTTTATGCTTGAGCAGTATTATTAATTTAAATTGAGTTTTGTTTTTTTTTTCACTTGATTTTCTTTGGGTAATAATATAATTGTTTTGAGGCTGTTTTTTTTTGTTTTTTTTTTATTTTAATTCTTACTTTTAACGGTCAGTTTGGCCGATGATTCAACTTGTCCAGTTGATGATGTGACACGAGCTGTGAAGATACCCGAATCTTCTTCGTAGGTTGTAGCGATTAGAAGGACGGCACTGTTTCCATCGAAAATCATCTGAAATGAGGTTGAAAACACAAAAAATTGTTTTTAATTTTTGAAGATGAAAGTGAAGAAAAATTGATGCTCCGTAGCATATTCGTAGATGCAGTGGCGTTACTAAAAAAATACTGAAACACTGCGTGCTTTTACAAAGGGTTCCGAAGCAGTGCGAATTTCGTAAAGAAATTTAGATAAAAAACGTGCAACAAGCTTGTGAGCGTGGGCTTGCTGATTAATAATCGAACCGAACCGAACCGAGCTCGCCCCAACATTAATCGAACAATCCTTGGCAGAATACAGAAGGTCGCTAACGAGGCCCAATTGACACACGACGGCGGCAACGTGAATAAGTAAAACTGTCGAACTTTAGACGCGGAAAATCCACGTAAAGTCATAGAGAATCCATAGGCTGGACAAGTGAACGTTTGGTATGGTTGTTGGAGTTGCCCATTTACTTCGAATAATCCTTACAATGAGACTTCATATGCGTTTAATCTAGGGGCGACTTGGTCAATCTAAATAGGGTCCGAAACCATAGAAAAGGAATTGGAAAATTGGATTGAAAAACATTCATTCGAATGAGATTAAATTGCGTAACTAATTGGCAGGCTTACCCTTGTCAACAAAGCAATAATCGTTGATATTGAAATTTTAAGAAACGAACAGATTGCTCACCCTTTATATAACAAATGGATGCTTAAGACAACCCGAAGCAATTTAGAAATTTCATGGAAGACTTATTTGTTTTTCGAGTAAGAGCTATGGAATTCGATTTCCACTGAAAAAAATGTACTCTTTAGGCAAGAAGACGGACTGTTTCCAACTGTACTGAGGAAGGAGTTCTATGAAATTAAATTTTGAAGGTCCCAATTAGTCCTAAAATTCAGCTTATTTAGATATCTGGTCGAAAAATGCGCGCACTTATCGCACTGTTTCAGACTCCTTCTTACATAAAGGTAGCGGGAGTGATTTCCACCTCCAGAGTGTCTGCCCTCATATGTTTTTTTGCATTCGTTAAAATTCACAGTTTTTGTTTCGACAAAAAGCTAACTTTTTTTTCAAGTTCCGCCGGTTCGATGAAAAAAGGCGTAAGGATGATGGACAGGAACAGAGAGCAGTGCTTAGTACAAAGTCAAGAAAGAAGTTGAAAGAAAAATGTCATTTATGGACAATCCATATTTTATCCAGGTTCTACTTTGTGCACCGTAATAGCTCACGAGAACCCATGACACATTTCCAAATTGACTAAGCAGTAATCTGTATAAAATTGAAAAACAAAATAACAATGGGATTGCCAAGGGCAACTGAAGTCCTCGAAAGGACTTTTTTTAGAGCTCAGAGATCCTCTGATACAATCGCTCTGTGTAAGCTCGAAATATTTGATCGCATCTGACTTCTTCGACTGGCAAGTTAGGTACTTATTCAAAGTAAGAAGCGGGTCTGTGAAGGTATGAATAAAGTTTTGGAAGCTGCTAACTTAACACTGTCGCATAGTGTTGTGAATTTTGCTCTTAAAGAAGTTATCATTGAACATTGAGCTCGAATTTAATGAGTTTCTGTGCTTACGGATATTATTTTGACACAACTCCTGGATAGCATGGTATGATGAAGGAAATATTTGTACAACTTCTGATTCAGGACTTTGAGAGCACTAACATATGTGAAATATGAATCTCGAAGAAACTTACTTTTTACTGCATTTCACGCTGTTGTTAAAAGGGTCGATGTAGCGTTCAGCTGCAGCCCATTAGCTACGCATTGCACATTGGATATTCCAGTTTAGAACGACTGTTCATGACCCATGAAAGACTAAATCTTAAGGTGAAGAAAAGTACAGAAAAAATCTCAGCTTTAATCTCTGATCCTGTTAGTCCTTTGAAGTTGAATTCTCGTGCGAAGCGAATCCTATTAAAGTTCTATTATTGGTGCTGTATATGGGCACAGATAACAGCATGGAGGTAAAAAGATATAGCTAAAGTGGGCTTCATTACTGTGCTGAAATCAATTATCCGGACAACAATTCTTAAGCTGAGGATGTTTTAGGGCAATCGGCCCTACCAAGACTTAATCTAGAAATTTGGAATTGTATTAATCGTGACCATTTCTTATTAATCTTAATCTGCTTTTGAAAGCGTTTTTTTTTCACCGTGGGGAACTAAAGAAGGAATGGGTAAATAAATGCATGAGTGCTGGAATATTTTCAGGATAACTTGTCATTAGAAACGATGCAGTTCGTGATGTTTTCATAATGCAACCAAAAGCTGAATCTAGCCATCTCAACCGCAGATCACAAACTCTTCTTATGGCAAGATCATTGTATTACTAAGATTCAAATTCTACCAATGAAAATTCGAGAGAGCAGATGCTTCCACAAAATAATCACCTTTGGAACAAATGGTTCAACTTACAAATGACAGGGTCGAGAACGACGGAAGTTTGAGCGGTTCGTGACGATGTGAAGTCAGGCAGAGCTTAAATCAACAGACCCATATTCATACAAGGTCGAATCAAGTAGTTCTAAAACGAAGCATATTTTCGGAATATGTTTCAAAATACCTTGATGCCTTGCGAGGCATACGAGAGCTTAAAAACGCTGAACACGTTTAAAATTTGCAGTTGCTGCCATGTGCCAGCGCCAATAGAAACTATTGGAACTTTATTACGAAGTAAAAAATTGTTTCTTTGTGTCGAGCTTAAAAAATTAACATCTTAAAATTTTTCCGAGTGAGTCAAAATAACTCATTTAAATCTTTTTGAGTATTGAAAAAGTTCAAACTCACCTGAAAATCTGGTGTTTCGGGAATCAGTTGTCCTTCGCGTAGCCACTGTACACCGGTAGCTTTCACTTTGCCAGTGATGGTGGTTTTGAATTGCGCTGGTAGGCCTTCGCTTACTGTGACATCCTTTAATGCAGTAATAGTCGGTGGAGCATCCAAGTTCTCAAGTGGACGTACTTTCAGTGTGGCACTAGTCTGCACGCTGCCCATTTTATTGTCTAGAACGCATTTATAGACGCCTTCATCTTCAGGGAAAGCTTCCGAAACCACCAACTGATAGTATTCGCCTTGACGGGTCATTTGGAAGTATCGCGATGGCTTAACCATATTCTCACCACGGTACCATCTAGCTGTTGGTGTTGGCTTACCAACAACACGGCATTTGAAAATCACCTTACTGGTCTCCTCCACGGATTGGTTCTTCAGAGGCTCAACCAGAACAGGAGCCTTCTCCACGCCCGGAGTCGTTGGCTTATCTGGCTTGGTTGGTGACTGTACGAAGCAATCGGCATCGCAACGTGCCTCGCCGGCTGCATTCACAGCCACGCATTCATAACGTCCTGAATCCTCGGGCGTAGGCTCAATCACAAGCAAAGTATAAATGTTATCTTCCTCAAGCATCTTGTACTTGATAGTCGGTTGAATCTTCAAGCTGTTCTTCAGCCAGTATACATCGAATGGCTTGGTTCCGGTGACCTTGGCGTCGAATCGTGCCAATTGTCCGGTGGCAACGTTGGTGCTTTGAATTGTTTGCACAAAGCTTGGTGGTGTGATGCCGCCCTTGCCGGCACGACGTCTCTCCTCAACCACCAAGTTGGCGCTGCATTTAGCGGTGCCTCCACGGTTCGTGGCGATACAAGAAAATACAGCCGAATCTTCGACAAACACTTGACGGATTATCAAAATCGACTTGGATCCAAAGGTATGGATTTGCAGGTCTGGCGAGTTCTGAATTGGGAAACTCTCACGATACCATTTGATGGTTGGCATCGGCTCGCCATCGAACTCAACTTCGAACTTGGCCTGTTCGTTCTCAAAGGCCCGACATGGTTGGATCTTCTTGGTGAATATTGGAGCCTTGGCTGGCTGTACGGGTCCTTCGACTACGCGTTCCTGAATTGTGCCCTTGTGTTCCATTTCAGTGGTTTCGGTGGCAGTAATGTTGCGTGTGATCTCTAAATCTCCAACGACTTCTTTTTGGACTTGCTTCTGCTTGGACATGTGAACCTCACGGCCATGAACTGAAGACTCTGATGGCTCAGCTATTCCCCTCCTTTGGACCTTTTGGGATGTGGTCTGCTTCTGCATGTCCAATGCATCGGTTTTTTCCCTTAAAAAAAATAAAATTAAAATGTAAACTTTCCCATGACGAAATAGAAAGACTTGTTTGACTTACAAACTCTGTTCGTAATTCTGTGCCATTCCCTTGGCAGCCGAAGAGGCTACAATTTTTTGTCCAGGAACCCCGAATTGATGTTGATCCTCACGCAATCTGGTTTCCTTGAGCAGTTGCTCGTTTTCAAGCTCCTGCAACTTGCTGTAGTAGTCTTCACTCTTCTTCGACTTGACAGTCTGTTGCCACTCGGGTACTTCTGGCTTGATAACCTTTTGTTTTAGATGCTCAACACCCTTAAGGGTGGAGCCTGATTGATTGGCCAGATATTGTTTACGGTCATCGAATACCTTTTCCAGCTCGACTTCTTGTCGCTCTTTTTGGTAGATGGATAGCTCCTGATCATACCATGCTGAAGAAATTTAAGTTTTTAATAAAAAAGTTCAAGGATTCAGCACACGGGTTTGAAAAGCCCTCGCATTGCGCAAGAAATAGGTTGAGATACAAAAATTAAGATTAACTTTCAAAAAATGTTGTTAATATTAAAAAAAAAATAAAAACAGGCGAAAGAGAGTTAGTCACTGAAAGTTGAGAAATTAAGAAGCTTAAGGTCACGGGTTACCCTCGATAAACATGGTTCTGCTGGACGCAATTTTTTGTTTATTTTAAGTTTAA
Organism: Orthonevra nobilis; assembly: GCA_963555765.1. Taxonomy (NCBI): domain Eukaryota; kingdom Metazoa; phylum Arthropoda; class Insecta; order Diptera; family Syrphidae; genus Orthonevra; species Orthonevra nobilis. The sequence goes on from OY743225.1 coordinate 130,526,992, forward strand.
GGAGCTGAGCCTTAAATTTTAGCATGTTAAACGGGGGCAACCAGCTTGATGAAGGAGAAGCAAAATGATTAACACTTTTCGTTTCGAAAAATTGAGGAAACCTTCGAAAAGACTAACAAAACTTTCGAGAAAATAGAGAAGAAAAGCAGATGGCAAGTGAAAGAAATAGGCAAAGCAAGATTGAAGAAAAGGAAAAGAGCAGAAGAAGAAATAGAAATTCAAGGATCAAATTTGTGTTGACCGAGTCGCTACTTAAATGATTGAAAGATTGAAGGAGGTGGGTCTTTTAGCCTTGATGTATAGAAGAAGGGAGCTTCATCTGAGCTTCCAGATGGTTTGGAGGATTGAATTTCTTCATTTGCATGACAGATTTCAAGAAGGGTAAATTGCTGGCTGAGTACAACAATACAAAAGCCAGTCACTTTAACTAGCCCTGTAAAATTTCTGAGTTGTGAGAGGGCATGCTGACTCAGTTTCAAATGGTCATCGAGGCCGCAGACTAGGAATGTGGATATTCGCCTAGATACTGTGTTGCGTTGTCTTTTCTTTAAAATGGATAAAATGGATTCTTTACAAATGGATTCACAACTTGCCAGATTTTTTTTTATGGATCCGAACCATTGTAAATACACAGTAGAACAGATATAAGGCGTCCTTATAAGGAGGATCTTACCATTAGCGAAAATCCGGTGACATTAATGCCTCTGCTATGTAAGCGAATGGACAATAATATTCCGATTAAGAGTGTCTTCAAGTCCCAGTTCAATAAAAATGGAAGTACCCAAACCAAACCCTTGGATCACGAAGATCAAAAATCAGGCAGCTGCAGTTGAGATGCAGGCTCACCATAGAAATAGAATTTCGATGCGAACATGATGGCCAGGTCTTGATCCATTATGATAGCCTAGAATTTTTTCTCACTTTGCTGGAGCCGGAGGAGAAAAGGTTTGACAAGACCCGACATTCGCACAGAATATGCGGAGCAGTTTACTCCTCTTCTTTTGACCGGTATATTTTCCAGACTGTATATGTGAGTCTGCCCTTGAAAAAGTATTGGGAACCAAGGTTTTGGGTCATTAAGCTTGTTCTTTGAAAATTAAGAAGAGGTTAAGTTTGTCTCGAGATGGTGGATGCCAGTTCATTTACACATCTTCTATTAAGCATATGGATGTCTTGCTCGCAAGGAACCAAGTATCCGATTTTTACTTAATATACGGCCCTTGTCCACTGCAGATGAACCATTAAATGACTCACCACCTCCTCAAGAGATTTTCAGCATTTCTGCAGAAGTAAAGAAGTGGTATTTATACGGAAGGATTGAATAAGTTTTTACACATCTTGTTAGACAAAAATGTCAGACGGAAATCGATGAAGCTCAGTAGAGAGAGGACGCTCTGGACGCATCAAGCACGTTAAGCTTTCTGACATGTTTGCTTGTTAAAAACTAAGGCCGATTCTCACAGTTTTGTGGAGCGAAAGCGAGTATCTTATATGTCATCAGACAAGCTCGAGCTCAGTCTTGTTAGAATTACTAACGGTAACAGGTTGAAGATGCAATACCAAGTTATTCAGATATAACATTAGCAACATTTTATAGAGCTTGTCACTGTTTCAAAATCGCTTGACCTTTTGAGGTTCTTCAGACAGGAAAAGAAGTTTTCTCCTTACTTCTGGAAGATAAAACTTGACAGATTTTATGCGGCATGAGGATGAACAACATAAAACAGAAAGAGGAAAAGCTTAAAAGCTTCGTGTTCTTAAGAGTTTGATAGGCGATACTTGACTGATAGCTAGAATTTAAGAATAGAGGTTTGGAAAATTCATAAAAGAAAGAGAATGAGATAGATGAAAAAAAGAACTTTGTAATTTTGCAAAGCTCTAAGAAAAAGCTTTGACAACAAAAAAAAACTCTCTTTAAAATGCTTCAACAAAAAAAAAAAGTAAGCAGAATAAAAAAAAAAAAGAAAAATAAAGTTTTACAAATACTACAACAGATACTACAGATACAGATACATTCATAGATATATAGATACACATAAATATTAACACCATACTACCCAGTTTTGCTTGCTAAATATTTATATTTATGTTTCGAATTTTGAACGTTGATCCAAAAAAGCGGTTTTGTTTTGCTATTTACATTAGCGCTGCTTCACAATGTGGATTTCTAGTGCTACGGCTGATCGGAATTACAGCAACAATAACGCTGATAACCGTTGACAAGCATGGTGATGGAATAAGGATCGTTTTTTTTTTTTTTAAGGGGGATTGGGGATTTTCTTTGGGAACAGTGTTGGTGTGATGTTGGAGTGTTAAAATGTTTTGTGTGGCTTAAAAACAAAAATTGCTTAAATACTATTTACAAAATTAGTGTAGATGTTTTTTTTTTAAAGAAGAAGAAGAAGAATATAAAAAATCGTAATGACTAAGAGTTTAGATAAAAATAAATAATATTTGTTTAAACTTTAGTGCATTCTGAAGAAAGTAACTTAGTTGTGGTTAAATTTTTATTTTTTTTTGGAAGAGTGTGGAAATAAGCCGCTGAAAATGTTTGTTATGAAGTTTTTAAGTGTTCGGGGGGACTTACGTCTTGGTGAATTCTTGAGGACACTGCGATAATCATCGGAACGTGCGATAACTTTGAGTTCGGTTGAAGCTATCGCCTCGCCAACGGGATTGCGAGCGATAACCTCGACTTTGCCGGTGTCGTACTGTCGTGTTTTTGGAATATCCAAATGGAACATTCCATCGTTGGTTAACTTGTAACGAGATCCCTATAAATAGTTTACAATAAAAAAAAACAGAAAACAATTATGTAATCTTGAAATTTACATGCACAACTGTGTGTCCATTGATGAGCCACATGACACGTGGTCTTGGATGTCCGGTAACACGTACACAGAATCTCGCACATTCGCCCTCCTCAACAGTTTGTGGTTCCAATTTGCTGACAAATGTTGGTGCAGCTCTTGGTTTAGCATCAACGTCAACCTCTTCGGGAACACTTTAAAATGGAAAAAAACAATTGTAAATTATCGCAGGAGGAGGATGTCTTTAGGGGTATACTTACACTTGCCATGAGGCTTCCATCTCACGAATGCGATCAATGCTGTTCATGTAGCTTGGCAACTGAGAGTCGTAAACAATGCCTGGCTTGCCACTGGTCTTAATGATGGCCCTCGTCTCGTCCTTGCCGTACAAGTTGGTAGCGCGGCAAACATACTCACCACTGTCCTCGGGGTATACCCATCCAAAGTTCATCGCAACATAGCCAAAGTCATAGATGGGCAAGAATCGGTTCTCTATCAAAACAAAACCCATTGAAATCTTTGTTGGTACAAGGCTCCTTTAAAACTTACTATGCAAAAGCGGTTTGCCATTGAAGAACCACTCGACTTTCATATTGGGATCACCCACGGGAGCCAATTGGCATTCGAACTTAGTTGCTTGCATTTCGACCAGGGTAGTTTGGTCCTTAATCTGGGTGACAAATCGTGGTGGCTGTTTGCGATCCGGATCAAAGAGATCATCCTCGGTGAGGTGAACCTCTGACATATATCTCTTGATTGCCGCCTCCATTTGAGTGAGTGTCTCGGTACGTTTCATGCCCTTTGGTACTTGGTTTTGCAAAATAATCGATGGTTGTTCTAAGAAAAATGACAAAAAACTGATGGAAAGGCAATCGCAAGCTTAAAATCAACGACTTACGTTTGCAAGAGATGCTGCCCTTCGTACGATCCTCTCCATAGTCATTCACCGCACGGCAAACATACTCGCCAGAATCCTCAGCGTAGACATACAAAATGTCTAGTGAAACGAAACCCATATCGTAAATCGTCCGGAAACGATGTCCGGCCGGAATAAGTTTACCATTACGATACCATTCAATACGAAGTCTAGGATCTTCCTTTGGTTCTACTTGGCACTCGAAACGAATGGCTTCGGCTTCCTCGGCAACGACTGAAGCGATCTCGGTGATGAACTTCGGCGGTCCAAAAGTGACGTCCTCCTTCTTGGGAGCTTCAGTGATGTGTCCACGTTCGAGTTCTTTTAATTTCTCAGCAGTCATGCTGTCTGGCAATTGGGAGTCGTAGATAATGTTGCCCTTACCCTTGCACGTGACCTTAGCCACAGTTTGAGCTGTTCCCCATCTGTTAGTCGCCTTGCAGATGTACTCGCCTGCGTCACGAGTGTAAATGTAATCAATGTCCAGGGCGATGAATCCAAAGTCATTCAGCATATGAACACGCGATCCAGTGGCCAATGAACGACCATTGAAGAACCAATCGATTCTCATTGTCGGATCACCGACTGGTTCCACTCGGCAGTCAAAGTGAATCGGTCCACCTTCGGGAATGTCCAGATTATCCTTGATTTCCTCGGTGAACTTTGGTGGATTCGGTTGTTCCTCATCGATGAAGATTTCCTCGCGTTTGTGCAAGCTTTCCTCGAGCTTCTGAAGACTTTCAGTGCCGCTGCGGAAGTTTGATGGCAATTGCGGTTCCATAATAATACCCTGGCGTCCGCGAACTTGCAATTTGCAGGAAACAGTCGCTTCACCATGCTTGTTGGTTGCTTTGCATGTATATAAGCCCGAGTCGCGTTGATAGCATCCGGCAATTTCGAGGATCACAAAACCAAAGTCATTGATGGTCTTGATACGGGAACCTGCCCACAATGCCTTGCCATTGTGGAACCATTCAACCCTCATGCTTTGATCATTAATCGGTTGCAGGCGGCACTCGAAATGTGCCAACGAGTTCTCACTAATCACCATGTCGAACGGTGTTGTAACGAACTCTGGTGGTTTTCCAGAGTCATCCTCCTGAACGAACTCACTGCGACCAACACCGAGTCCTTCGAGCTCGGCAATACGATCAATTGTACCTTCCATACCCTTTGGCAGCTGAGATTCCATGATGATGCTGCGTTTGCCTTGAATTTTCATTGTCGCTGTAGTGACGGCTTCACCGTACTCATTAATGGCACGGCACGAGTACTCGCCAGAGTCCTCGGGATAAACAGGCGAAATCTCCAGAATGACAAAACCAAAGTCACAGAAAGTACGGAAGCGAGAGCCAGCTCGCAATGGTTTGCCATTCCAGTACCATTCCACCTTCAACTTTGGATCGTTGGTCGGCGTGATACGTGCCTCAAAGTGAGCGTTTTCTCCTTCACGTAGGTTGTCGATATTCGATAGTGGTACCGTGAACACTGGCGCCTTGCCTCTTGTCTCTTCGACTGTCTCATCGCGCGAACGGACCATGGAGTATTCCAAGTTTTGAATCTTCTCCAAGCCTCCCTCCATGCCCTAGAAAAAAAAAAACAAACATCAATCAAAGGTCATTACAAATTTAAAGTTTTCTACTTACTCGCGGCAGTTGCGAGTCCAGGATTAAGCTAGCCTTCGATGAGCACTTCAGTGTCGCCTTCGTGACGTCCTCGCCGTACTTGTTATAAGCGCGGCACTCGTATACTCCGGAGTTCTCTTCATAGCAGTAGAGTATATCCAGAATAACAATTCCGAAATCGTGGAACGTCCTGTACCGATGTCCATGTGGCAATTTCTTGCCATTGAAGTACCATTCGACAACCAGTTCTGGATCTGTGATTGGCGTAAGTCGGGCCTCAAAGTGGGCACTTTGTCCCTCGACGAGTTTGGTCGCGTCAACGATTTGAGTAATGAATTTGGGTGGTTCACCGGTTGGTGTTGTTGGACCTTGTTGATCTCCAAATTGTGGACACTCAAGCTCACGAATTCTCTGTAGTGAGTCCGGTTGCAAGCTATCCGAGAAAACACCACCACGACCGCGACAATTGAGTGTGGCACGAGTAAAGTCCTCGCCAAATTTGTTCCAAGCGCGGCACACATATTCACCGCTATCGTGATCTTGCAGGTAGGCAATATCCAGCAGGACATAGCCAAAGTCTGAAACAGGCTTGATTCTGTTTGAGTGTCGCATGAGTTTTCCATTGTGATACCACTCGACCTTGAGTTCGGGATCGTTGACCGGAATCAACGTGCACTCATAGTGAGCCGATTGTCCGTCCTTAAGACCCTCTAAGCTCTGGATGTGACTAGTGAAGCGCGGTTTTTGTCCCTTTGGCTTCTCAACGCATTCCAGTTCCACGCTTATCTCAGCCGAGCCCCATTTGTTGGTGGCACGGCATGTGTAAATTCCGGTGTCTTCAATCTTGGTTCCAAGAACTTCCAGCGCGACCATTCCAAAGGCGTAGATCGTGCGGAACCGATGACCTGCGTCGAGGGTTTTTCCATTGTAGAGCCACTCAATAACCATTGTCTGATCACCGACTGGCACCAGGTTAGCCTCAAAGTGAGCAATCTCTCCCTCACCGATGTCTTTGATTGGTATAAACTCGGTGGTGAAACGTGGTGCTTGATTTGCTTCAGCTTGCTCGGGTTTGGTTTCATCCCTACGCAGAGATTCTTCAAGATCTCGGATTTGTTCCAGACCTTCCGGTCCCTTTGGATGTTGGGTCTTGTCGATGATGTTCTCCTTGCCCGAACAGAAGATTGTGGTTTGAGTGAAGGCCTCTCCGGACCTGTTGTATGCCTTGCAGGTGTACATGCCTTGATCCCGCTCGTAGACTTCGATGAGATCCAAGGTCACAAAGCCAAACTCACTGGTCATCTTGAACCTGGAGCCATGTTGTAACAGCTTGCCATTCAAGTACCATTCGATGAAGAGATTTGGATCTTCCTTCGGCTCAACTTGACCCTCCAGATGTAGAGGTTGGGCCTCGGACAAACGGAACTCTGGATTGAGTGGAACGGTCCACACTGGAGGTGGATAAACCGTATCAGCTTTAAGGTCCTTTGGTTTACTTCTATCAGCCAATGCTCTTTCGGTTTCTTCTACAGCTTGTAGACCAGCCGGTCCTTGAGGATGTTGAGTCTCTAAGAACATGGTCTTATCACCGGTGCACTTGAGAGTTCCAGATGTTGTAGCGGAACCTTTGTTGTTGGTAGCCTTGCAAGTGTACATTCCAGTGTTTTCAGTATAACAGCTTGTTATGTCCAAAGCACAATATCCAAAGTCATAGATGGACTTCAATTTGGCGGCTGCTGGCAGTGGCTTGCCATTGTAGAACCATTCAATATTCATGGTTGGATCGCGAGCTGGCTCTACATTGCACTCGAAGCGGACACTATCGTTCTCCTTGCACTCGATGTTGTTTAAGTGAGTGATGAAGACAGGAGACTCATAGACAGGTTCCGGTGCATCTGGACGTCCCTCCTTGGGTGCCTCCAAAGCGTCGATACGTGGCAAGGACTCTGGATGCAAAGTCTCTCCCAACAACCAATGGCGATCTTCGATCTTGAGTGAAGACGTGGATACGGCTTCTCCAATCAAATTGGTAGCCTTACATGTATAGATACCAGAGTCATCGGCGCGGACACCGTTGATGGAGAGTGTCACCAAGCCGAAATCGAAAGTGCTGCGGATACGGGCACCCGTTGTAAGTGTGACTCCATTCTTAAACCAATCGATTCTGAGGTTAGGATCGGCTCTTGGTTCGACTTGAGCCTCCAAATGTACGTGTTGACCCTCAGATAGCTTATCGAAGCTCTGCAAATGTGTCGTAAAAACTGGTGCTTGTTGTGGTGATGTGTCGACAAACATTTCTGGCACGCGGTTCATTGCGGCCTCCTTCAAGCGGATTGCTTCCCAGGATTCAGGGATGAGTGGCTCACCAGAAATTGATGCCTTAGGTTTGACTTTCATGCCTGTCGAGGAGACAGCTTCACCGGATGCATTATATGCCCTGCATGTGTACATTCCTGAGTCTTCCTTCACAACGGAGTTGATATCCAGGGTGACAAAGCCAAAGTCATGCGTTGTGCGAACACGTGATCCCATTTTAAGCTCTACGCCATTGACGAACCATTCGAAGCGCAATGTTGGATCTCCTACTGGAACAACACGGGCCTCAAAGTGCGCATGCTGTCCCTCCCATAGTTCTGATGGTCCAGTGAGTAGCTGCGTGAAGATCGGCTTCTCGAACATGCGCTCTGGTTCTTCGGGCTTAGGAGCTGCTGGTCGCTCAAGCTGGTGAATGCGTCCAATACTCTCCGGGTGCTGTGTATCCATTTGTATGCTAGCTTCGCTGACTACCCGCATAGAGGCAGTGGTAACAGCTTCTCCAAGTGGATTGATTGCTCGGCACATGTAGACGCCTTCATCTTCCTTGCGGATGTGTGAGATGTCAAGGGAGACGAATCCAAAGTCATGCTGCTTGGTTATTCTCGAGCTGTCCTCGATGATTTTCTCATTGCGGTACCATTCGACCTTGAGGTTTGGATCACCCACTGGTATAAGGCGGGCTTCAAAGTGTACCGTTTGAGCCTCATTGATGCGGTCAATATTCTGCAGGGGCTGAGTGAAGACCGGGCGTTGACGAGTTGCGGGTCCCTCGATTTCGGGTCTCTGGAACGGTGCACTCGATTCGAGTTTACGGATTTTTTCAAGACCCTCCGGATGTTGGGTATCAGAGATAATAGTCCCGAATGGAATCACCCTCAAGCTTGTTGAAGAAGTACACTGTCCCAAAGCATTCACAGCACGGACCGAGTACTCTCCGGCGTCTTCAGCTACAGCGTGCGAGATATCTAAAGCGACATAACCAAAATCAAAGGTGATGTGGAAACGGGAAGCCGATGGCAATGGCTTGCCGTTGTGATAAAACTCAATACGCAGATTGGGATCATGCACAGGTTGCACTTGTGCCTCAAAGTGAGCAGTTTGACCTTCACAGATCTCGGTGTTCCCACGTAGCTCGACTGTGAAATGTGGTGGACTGATTGGCAGATCGTCGATATCTTGGCGACTTGGGGCTGCTTTAGCTTCGAGTTTTTGAATCTTCTCCAGAGCATCGGGATGCTGTGTGTCCAAGATCATGCTGCGGCGGTTTAAGACACGGACGTTGCACGTATTCATAGCTTCACCCAAAAGATTGGTGGCTTTGCACATGTAGGTGCCTGTGTCCTCTCCATATGCGTAAAGGATATCCAGTGCAACGTAGCCAAAATCATGAGTTGTCCTGAAGCGATGACCAATTTGAATGGCCTTTCCATTGCAGAACCATTCGATCTTTAGGTTCGGGTCATTGATGGGCTCGACGCGACACTCCAGATGGGCGTGTTCACCTTCCTTAAGGTGTTCTAAGCTGGTAAGGGGTGTCAGGAAGACAGGCTTTTGTCCCTTGTCTTCGACAACTTGAGCTTTTGGTTGTTGGTAGCTCTCCAATTGGCGAATCTTCTCCAAACGTTGCTCGTCCATGGTGTTGAGGTCTAAGCTGGCGTTTGCTACAAAGTGAACCAAATGTTAGCCAAAATTTGATTTTGATTTCTTAAAGCTTACCTGTTACGTTTACAGCACTAGTCGTGACAGCTTCGCCGACAGCATTCTTAGCCTTGCACATATAGGTACCAGTATCTTCGGCATGAGCGTACAAAATATCCAAAGCGACGAATCCGAAATCGTATGTCGTTTTGAAACGATGGCCAGTTTGAATGGGTATTCCGTTGCAGTACCATTCGACCCTCATGGTCGGGTCATTGACTGGGGTAAGAGTGGCTTCTAGATGGACTGGTCTACCCTCACCTACATTAACGTTACGCAGCGGGCGGCCAAATTGAGGCCTCTCAGCCATGTACTGCTCTTCCTCGACTTTACGTTGGAAACGGGAATCATCCTCCAAATATTGGATTTTCTCAAGAGCTCCCTCATGCTGAGTCTCCTGGATGATTGAAGACCTTGTCATCACGTTAAGATTAATCGATGACACAGCTTGTCCTAGTTTATTGGTCACACGGCATGTGTACTCGCCGCTGTCCTCAGCATATACAGTCAGGACATCCAAAGCGGCAAATCCAAAGTCGTAGGTGTTGCGGAATCTATGGCCGGTCGTCAATGGCTTGCCATTGTGGAACCATTCGACCTTTAAGTTCGGATCAGGGTACGGCTCAATGCGGCATTCATAGTGAGCACTTTGGCCCTCAACCAGATTAGTAGGCCCAATTAAACGCGTGATGAAACGCGGAGGTTGAGTGACTTCATACTCTTCTTCTTCGCGACGGGTGTACTTGGTATGATCTTCAAGCTGATGGATCTTATGCATGGCAGCTTCATTTTGGGTCTCCATTTGAAGAGCTGCCTTCGATTGAACGATCAAAGTTGCGGAAGTAACGGCTTGACCAAGCTCGTTGACAGCACGGCAGGTGTACGTTCCAGAATCCTCTGGATTGACGTACTTCATATTCAAGGCAACATAGCCGAAATCATGCATTGTTGTGACACGATTCGATGCTTTGATCGGTTGACCATTGCACAACCACTCAACCTTCAAATTTGGATCACCAACTGGGATGAGTCGGGCTTCAAAGTGAACGGCTTGGTTTTCGGCAACGCGGACATCCCTCACTGGCAAAGTAAAGACTGGGGCCTGAGTTATAACTTCTTCTTGAGTGCTCATCTTTTGACGTTTAGCCGATTCTTCGAGGTATTGCAAGCGGTGTAGAGCACCCTCGTGTTGTGATTCCATGTAAATTGATTTTTTGGTATGAACCAGCGCAATAGCGGATGTTACAGCTTCTCCAATGGCATTGTATGCGCGGCAAGTGTAAGTACCGGCATCTTCTGGCAAGCATGACATAATGTCAAGCGCCACGAACCCGAAGTTATTGGTCTCGGTGAAACGGGACCCTGACTTGAGAGGAGCGTTGTTGTGATACCATTCAACCTTCATGGTTGGATCGGAGACTGGGATCAAGCGGCATTCAAAGTGAGCACGTTGGTTCTCCTTGATGTCGATGTTCTTCAGGGAAGTCGTGAAAACTGGAGCCTGCTTGGTGGTTTCGTCAATTTCTTCATGGCGACGATACTTTGATCTATCTTCCAAGTAATGGATTTGCTCCAAGCCAGCTTCATTTTGAGTGACGGTGACGATTTGGTCACTGCTGCGGCAAATCAACTCGCAACGAGTTTCATCGCTGCCAACAAGATTTTGAGCACGGCACGTGTAAACTCCGGAATCTTCGGCAATTAAATCAACTATATCCAAGGCTACGTAGCCGAAATCATGAATTGGCCTAAAACGGTGACCGATAGTTATTGGCCTTCCATTCTTGAACCATTCAACCTTTAGGTTCGAATCGGTGACTGGTTCGATTTTGCACTCAAAGTGAGCGTGTGCGCCTTCGGGCATGTTCGATAGATTCTTCGGATGAGTTAAGAACCGTGGACGGATGTTGACGACTTCGTCCACATATTCCGAGCGTTTGTATTTCGAAGCATCCTCAAGGTACTGAATCTTTTGTAAGCCCGTTGCATTCTGGGTTTCTAAAACCAAATCTTTCTTGGCAATGATGCGTACCGAGCATGAAGTGACAGCTTCACCCAGCTGGTTGCGAGCCTGGCAAGTGTAGACTCCAGAATCGACGGCGTAGCATCCGAGCAAGTCGAGCGCCACATAATCAAACTCATAGGCAGGCCTAAACCGGTGACCAGTCTTAACAGGTTGTCCATTGACAAACCACTCGACACGCATAGTCGGATCACCGACTGGTTGCAGGCGGCACTCCAAGTGTACGTTAGTGCCCTCCATGGTCTCGATATTATGAAGTGGACGTGTGAACTGTGGGGCTTGCATGACGGTGATGTCCTCCGCAACTTGGTGGCGACGACGAGAGGCTTCCTCGAGCAATTGTATTTGCTCTAGAGACATTTCGTTTTGTGTCTCCGTAACGACGTCCGATCGGTCGATAATGCGGACGCATGCTGATGTATGAGCCGAGCCAAGGTGATTTGTAGCACGGCATGTATACTCGCCTGAATCAGTGGCAATTGTCTGGACAATGTCCAGGGCGACAAATCCAAAGTCGTAGTAGGTTCTGAACCTAGAACCTACGGTGATTGGGCGGCCATTTTGGAACCATTCGACTCTCATTGTGGGATCTCCCATTGGCTCTAGGCGGCACTCCAAATGAATGTTCTTGCCTTCGTGCATGGGCTTCGGATCAGACAAGGGTTGGACAAAGATTGGCTTCGATTTAGAGATTTCCTCGATGTCATATTGTGGCTCTACGAAATTCTTGCCCTCCAGTTGGCGGGTCTTCTCAGCTAGACCGCGATGCATGCTAGATGTGTCAATGCTGGAACGAGCTAGAAGTAAAAAGGGTTTCGATTAGAATCTTGAAGGATTTTGAGCAAATTAAACTTACTTTCAACTACCATCGTTGCCGACAACTGAGCTTCACCTAGCTTATTCCTGGCCACCACAGTGTAGACGCCGGCGTCATCGGCACGCACTGCCGAAACGTCCAAGGCGACATAGCCAAAGTTGTAGTAAGTTTGTATGCGATTCGCCGGCATAATAGGCTGTCCATTGTGATACCATTCGATCTGCATACTCAGATCTGATTGAGGCTCAACGCGTGCCTCAAAGTGGGCCCGTTGGCCCTCCAAGATCTTATTGGTGCCCTTCATGGGGCCCAAGAAACGAGGAATTTCGGTGATCTTGGTCTCTTCCTCAACACTGCGACCATATTTCGTTGAATCTTCTAAATATTGAATCTTCTGTAAGCCACCTGGATGTTGGCTATCGGACACAATTGCCTTCTTCGACAGAACGGTCAAGTTGGCAGATGTGGTTGCCTGTCCGAGTGAGTTGAATGCACGGCAAGTGTAGTTGCCGGCATCGTAGATCGTCAGTTGTTTGATTGTCAGTGCCACGTAGCCAAAATTGAAGAAAGTTGTACTCCTCGAGCTGGCCTCTAGTGGACGTCCATCCTTGAACCACTCAACTCGCATTGTAGAATCACCGACCGGTTCTAAGCGGGCTTCGAAATGAGCAAATGCTCCTTCCCGCATATCTACCTGGTCTTTGATTGGACTCTTGAACACTGGTGGACCTGATGGCTCCTGAACTTCTTGCACATATTTCTTCTGCTGCGACTTTTGGTATTGTTCCAATTCCTCCACCTTCTCGATGTAACGCTGCTGTTCGGGAATACCTAGATCAGAGGTTACCTGACTCCTTGAAATAACGTTGATCGTTGAGGTACTAATGGCTTCGCCAACGCGGTTAACGGCTCGCACTGTATACGAACCAGCATCTTCAGCCCGTAGGTGCATGATGTTAAGAGAGACGTAGCCGAAGTTGAAGATTGCAGTGATTCGCGAGCTGGCCGTAATCGGACGGCCATCTTTGTACCACTCAACGCGCATGGTCGGGTCATTGACTGGAGTCAGTTGAGCCTCGAAATGGATGTTCTTTCCCTCCTCGAATTCACCCAAATCTCGCAGAGGCTTGATGAATGCTGGTTTCTGGTTCATCAACTCCTCGGAGCTCACTTGACGTTGGTATTTTGAGTAGTCCTCCAATTGACTAATTTGTTGCAGACTGCTGGGATGTTGTGACGTCTGCTCGATGGATGGACGTTGGATGATGGTGAGGATGGCCCGTGACTCTGCCATTCCGGTGGCGTTCATGACGCGGCACATATATTCGCCGCTATCCTGACCAATGATGCTGATCAAGTCTAGAGCGAGGAATCCAAACTTGAACACTGATGTAGCACGTGAGCCTAGAAAAAATAAACATAAGAATTCTGGTGGACAAATTTTATAAAGAAACCTACTTGCAGCCAGTGGTCTACCATTGAGGTACCACTCAACGACCATAGAAGGATCACCCACTGGTTCAATGCGAGCTTCCATGTGGACGCGTCCTCCTTCGGTCTGCTGAACATTCTGCAGTGGTATGATGAATTGCGGTGGTGGATAGACTCGGTCTTCCTCGCCGGGGCGCAAATGAGGCTTGGCACGTTCAACGTGACGCAAGTAAATGATTTCTGGCCCAGGAACGGGTCTAAACAAAACAAAAAATTATAAAACATTTATCTAAATAAGACCTGTATACGACATACTCTGGTTCGATGACTTTGGTGGGCCTCGGTAATTGTAGACGTCTTTGTTCTTGGGGTTGATCCCTCGGTTCTTCTAATACATAGAGCCTGGCGCGGTTGGTTGTCGATCCAGCAACATTTTGCGCTGTACACTGATACCATCCAGAATCGGATGGCTTGGCACGTGGTATTTCCAAACATGTAGCTCCGCCGTCAATGCCAACGAAACGTTCTTGATTCGGGCTTATCTGGGCACCGTCCTTCTGCCATGTAATTCTAGGCACTGGTGTTCCAATAGCATTGGCACTCAGCGACACTGGTTCACCTTCGCGTACGGTAAGCGTTTGGAAGCGTTGCACAAATTGCGGTGCCACAACTTGTTCCTTCTCCAGCACGTGTAATTGAGCCTCGATGGCGACTTCGCCGGCCTTGTTGCGGGCCAAGCACTGAACAGCGCCAGCATCATAACGACTCACATTGGTGATCATCAGCGAATGGCTTCCGGATTCATTGACCAAAATTTTATGGGTGGCATCATCGTGAATCATCTGGCCATTGATGAACCAGTAGACTTCGGGATATGGGTTTCCGGTTACCCGACAATCGAAACGTGTCATACGACCTTCGGTTGCTTCACGATCTGAATAGGCACGAACAAATTGCGGCGGTAAAGCCTTTCCGGCCTCCAACTTCTCTGCCATAACATCGACAGGCTTTGGTTCGTGTGATGATTCGGTGGCTGGCTCAACGGCTAGCACTGCCGATGAGACCACACATCCCTGAGTATTCTCCACCAGCAGGGTATAATGGCCGGCATCTCGAAGATTGGCATTCTTTACACGTAGTGTCGCCATATTGTTGGAATAGGTGATCTCGTGCTTATTCGATGGAACGATGCGTTGACCATTGCGGAACCATGTCAACCTCGGCTTAGGATTAGCTCCAACCTTGGCAGTGAATACCGCATCCGAACCTTCAACCAATTTCGAATTACGCGGCTTGGTATTAATTTGCGGTGGGAAGGCCGGTCCAAGCGCGCGATCCAGCTCGGATGTGAGCTGTAAATCGGTTTCATATTGCGCTCGGCGGGTGATCGACTCTCGGAACGAGATCTCACGAAGTAATCGATACTCGAAGGTGTCCACACGGAACTCTTCTTCGATAGATGTGAACGTGTATCCGTTGGTGTACATTGACTTGTCGTAGCTTTGAATTGGCTGCAACACTGGCATTGGCTGACCCTCGGGTTGGATGAAAACGGAGCAGATGGCCTCACCATATTGATTGCGGGCGCTGCAGGTGTACTCACCCTCATCGCCGGGCCCAATTTGATTGATCAAAAGTGACACTTCCCCAGTGACTTCGTTGTAGTTCATTCGATACTTTTGCGACTCGAGAAGTGGTGCGCCTTTTCGAGTCCAAGTAACGAATGGCTTCGGATTGCCACGTAGCCGGCCTTCGAACAAAGCATTCCCACCCTGAGCGAAACGGGCGTTCTTGAAGATCTGTTCGAAGACTGGCGGCGAAATGTTACCTTGGGCATAGGGTTGTTGTTGTGTCAATGATGGCAGCATCTGCTGTTGTTGCATAGTGACCGTGCCACCGTGTTGCTGAACTGTAATTAAACAACACAAAATAAATTCAATTAATTATAAAAATAAAATCAAGACAGAAAATAACATTCTAATTGATTCACAGTCATTGCGAAATTTTGGCATGTTTTTGTGACAATTTATTTTAATTGGAATCTTTCTCATTAAAATTATTTGCCTTCGCATGGGAGACTCTTAAAAAAACTGCATTATTAGGAAATTTTTATTTAAATAAGAATTAACGAAACTTTATAGTTTGAGGGTTGAGGTTAAAGCACATGAACCATTTTGACGTGAGGGCAAAAAATCTCTTATCGGTGTCGACACCTCGTTTCTGACATTCCGTTCGAGTTGAAGCTCAAATTTTCACTACTGTCAAATTATAAGAAACACCAAACTTATCAGCGCAAGAGGAGGCGCTCTTTTTTTGATATAAGAAATACAAAAGTTCGTAGATATTCTCACTGTCTGTTCAAAAAGTGTTCTTGGGCGTGAAATTTAGAAATAGCATTCAACGGTCAATTTAACTGGTCATATAGACCTGGTCTGTAGGATATTCTTTACTCAAAATTGAGCCTTAATTTGCGGATCTTGCAAATCTGGAAGACAGACACTCTGTAGACGAATTTTTATTTTGCATCATCAGCAGGATGTAGATTCCAGCAACTCCCTTAGTGATAAAGAATTTTGTATAGATTGTTACTCCCAAGCCCAATAGCGTGTGATGAATGAGATGCAACATTTGCAGCACCTTGAATCATGGTGTGCACTTGGAAATTGTGAATGAGACTTTTGGGCGGATCAGAGCCAAACAGAACTAAGCATCTGCTTCGACGGAACAGAGGTAACTTGAAAACTTTTCTACACCTCCGAACACACTTCAGTTCCCTTGCTGTTTCTTTAAATGAATCAGCGTTATGAGCTCGAGACTATGTGAAAGCTGCCTAGAAGAGAATGAAACAGTTGATCAAATAATTTATGAATGTACTTCATTCCTCCGGAGTTGAAGACTGAATATCTATGCGAATAAAAAATTCGTTCTCTGAGTGCTTCAAAATTCTGTCAAATTAGTTGGAGAAATTATTCTTGGAATGACTCTTTATTTGATGAATCTGAACAACCAGTTCGGGGTGTTTCGTGTTCGATTAGTTTAAAGATAAATTTGCTCTCTTGGGAAAAGTATGAAGGCTTTTTAGATGAATTTTTTACATACTCTTTCCTCATTGCCGAGTTTTGCTGGCTTGCCAGCTTTTTTCCGAAAACTGTTGAGATCGTATCGCAAAACGACGTTTCAACACTTTTCTCTTAACACTAGTTTTACCGATCCATTTGTTAATTCACTCTGATTTAGAAAATTTATTTAAGCCCATGCAATCAGCCTACTTGATGCCTGAAAACAAATTTCGTGAGGGCGACGACCATATTGGGGCAGCTCTTTAAATAAACTTTTGATTATCCTCATAACATATCGCATAACTTTGCAGCATGGAAACAGAAGTTCGGCGCAACAAACTGTTTTGTTAAATCACTACATTACAGAGACAAACGTTTGTTGAGAGAAGCATCTCAAGAAATTGACCTGACATTTGGCTGCCTTGGTCATTTGATTTGACTCTTTGGAATGCTATTTGTATGGGTATGTCAAGTCACTCGTATAAACTGATAAACAAGCTGACTTTTGGCGACTTTGAAGCCTCTACTCACTGAAATTGGTGCCGAATTGGACCATGAAGGTGGCCTCCAAGAGACGCAGTCGTGTTAAGTTCGAAATTGTTTTTAAGCACTAAATGCCGAAAAATGGCTGACAAAGCTCAAATATTGTTTTATTGATTTAAATCCTTGCGTTTAGTTTTTTCTAAAAGTACTATTGTAGTTTGTCTTGTTTTTGACTATGGCTATTGTGCAATTGCTGTGAGATCAGCATAAGATTAATATTGAGGTTTAGTTGGATACCTTTGCTTAAACTGTTCACCCTCAAGTCAGTTCCTTAGAGACCTGGCTGATCAGAAACCCTTTACGGGCAAACTTTATTCTGTCAACTTGAGTCCTCTTATAAGTTTTGTGCATGAGCGATTCTTGAACAATCGGCTTTGTGGATTGCCAGACGTTTTCAGGTACCTAATGTTACCAACTGCAAGAAGCTTTTTTCGAGAAGTGTAACAAAGACAATCTGTTAAACTTTGAAACGTTTCGCCTCTCTAAGTCGTAGCATTAGTCTTAATATTAGTTGTGAGGGCAAAAATTAATAAAAAAATATAAATTTTTGACGAGTTCCTGTCGCTGACTCCAGGTTACCCCACAAAAAAGAGTTCCACCGGAAAGTTTTTCGTACCAAATTTTTTTTTCCTTGAAAATGATACCCGACTGGAGCATTCAAATACTGCAGCCGCTTTCAAATTCGCCAAATTCATGATAATTTTATTGGAGGACTTTCTTAAAAAGTTTGTTGGTCCAAAATCAGCTATGATGTTCAGATTCTGAGGCAAGCCCTTAAAAAATGTACCCTATAGTCCGGAAATAACAACTAGCTTTTTTTCTGAACCTCTAACACAAGGTCTTTTTTGTATCGATCCGCAAGTCTGACATTTTAACCTAACTCAAAATTTTAACTGCTGAAGTAGGCCATCGTTAGCTTGGTCAATAAATAAAAGACCGGACATGTGCGACTAGGTCACCCGAAATCCCGGTAAAGCAAACCTAAAGTTTTGAAATTGCAAACCGAACTTTATGGTTGTACTTCTCAATTTAGCTTGTAAGGCGTTGTAGATTTAGCTTTTCTTTTTGGAAAATAACTGGAGTTGAGTACCAAAAATATTGAAAAAACAGAACAGAAAAACAAAATAGGATGGAGGACTAGTTGCTTCGTCTTGAAGGATATCACGATTCGATGTTTCTTGATGTCTTAAAAACAACTGCCCTGAAAGTATATTTAATAAAAGAATGGATCGATTACTAGACTTTGATGGTGCGGGATCATTAATCAGGCCGACTTCTCATTTTTCTTGCTTTGTTTGGTTTATAAAGGTGGTACTCGAAACGAACATGAACATTCTATTGTTGTGATTTTGGTTTTAATGTTTCGATTCGAATTGAATCATGTTTATTTTGGTAAGCTAATGAATTCTTAAAAACGTTTTAATATTTATTTGCAGTGAAAATGATTAATTAAGCTAAGCATGAAGCTTTGTTCCATAAAATGAATGTTTTTGGAAAAACTACTTAGAAATCGAGAATATGTTAAAACTAATTTGTTTCTGATGTCAACGAAAACGTTAAAATATCTGCCTTAAGGGAGTTACACCTTCTTCCGGATAAATGCAGAATTGTTCCGATAAATGACTAGTTTATTCAAAGCCTCCTTATGAGCGATGAGGGCCATTCTTACCTAAATATCCAAAAATTAATTGTCGAACTGTGTGGAGCACCATTAGTTTGGATGGCATTCAATACCCGGCCATGGTTGACTATTTCTTCAGAGTGAGGGCTTAAAAACAATCAAGAATTCTAGTTCGAACGAAATGGAGCCGCCACTCATACAATCCGTCAAACTGATTTTATTTTTTGTGGTTTTCTAAAGGACTATGTGTACCCAATTGAGCTTACAACCATGCGATAAAGTAAGGTCAATATTCGAGCAGAGGAAGCGAGGGCGTTTGAACCTGAAATGTAAACAGAGTAATGGAGAATGCTCTGAAATTGCATGTCTCGTCTCTTCTGTAACCATGCTGTATACTAATCGAAACTGTTTTAACTACAGATACATGAGAATGAGTGCCTTCTGAGAACAACAGAACTTTCAT
Source organism: Orthonevra nobilis (assembly GCA_963555765.1). Classification (NCBI taxonomy): domain Eukaryota; kingdom Metazoa; phylum Arthropoda; class Insecta; order Diptera; family Syrphidae; genus Orthonevra; species Orthonevra nobilis. The sequence goes on from OY743225.1 coordinate 130,546,314, forward strand.
TAGATACAGAACAAACATTAAGGTCATCTTTTTGGTCAAATTTGGCCTTATTTCGGAAACAACGCGCTGAATATTGGCTTCTAATTCTCTCATTTTAGCTGGTTTATAAGCATTGATGAATGAATTGATATTCCAACCTGAAAAAAATTAGTCAAAAGAAGTCAAACAACAAGAAGTAGGCGACATAATGACAGGTCTACGTTTGCCCCGAATTTGTCTCTTAGACCGCTTACCATGGACGGTAATGAATGGACCATCTGTGGTTTGGAAAAAAATGGGCCAAACCAGAGAGTCACTTTTTCGGGATATAATGAATGTCTACGAACTCATAAGTCTTAAAATGAGCTCCATCCAGGCAGATAATTTCGGTAAAAAATCAGTTCAGCTTTCTGTTGATTTTCGAAACCCATTCACAACGGAAACGATGGTTCGTTTTCTTTTGCAGCTTTACCAGTTTTATCTTATTTGGGTGTAGGCTACGATAGAAGAATACATAGTCATAAGTCGATCAATAATATGTATTAAAAAAAAAGCAGCTCAAATGGACGATTCCTTGCGTCGTAAATTGGACGTAATTCTCTAGAATTTCGGGGCACAAACTCACAAAATAGAACATGGATATGAAGGACATGTGCCCAGTCTGACAGCTTGTTTGAAAAATAAACTTTTAAGAAGTTCTTCAGCTTTTAAAAAAATACGCTTAAGCTCACAATCAATCAATCAGTTGACTCGCAATTAGCTTTCGAAGGATGGTAAAATTTATGATTGTAATGACTGGTTGGAAACTGACTCAGAGCACTGACCTTAGTCCTGATTTTCGCATCTCTCGATTTTCACAACCACACAACAAATTAACTCAATAATTTCAATTCGACTACAATTCGTACTCTGTTTTAGCTGGATCCAATCTAGTTCATAGGAATTAATTGTAAACAGCTCGCACAGGAATCTTGAGGCGCACCATCTTCATTCCGAAAGCACATAAATTAAATAAGAATTAATTTTTATTTAAAAACAAGAAAATTTTCCAAAACAAAACACAAATGCCTTTCAAAAAAATGTGCTTCGTTTCATTCGCTCAGCAGCGCCACTGCGTGCGTGCAAGCGGTCTGCATGGGGCTGTTTCTTGTGCCCGGCTATTTTTGGAACACGATCGCATACCAAATTAACAATGAGATCATGTTACATTGCGCCTTATTCAGGAGCAAATCCATTTGGATAGCTCTCCCGAGTATTTAAAATATTTTTGCAAATCAAGCAGATAGAAAAGCGAAAGCGGAATATCGATCAGTGGGTTTTGTGTGTCTTAATTCAATTCGTCGAAAAGTATCTTGGTTTGTTGTAGCACTACTGGTCTTTTCCAAAATAGTCTATGTCATGTTTGCATTTTTTTCCAGTTTGAAGAGCCTGTGTCTGGAATTGGAGCTAGCGTCTTGTGCTGCTACTGAAGTTACGGGTAATCGATCGATCATGACCGGCATGGAAGCTGCAACCAATGTGATTTTCCTTCTATGGGAAATCGACTTTTCTAATTTATTTACGTCCACAAACGGCAGCTATCCGTTTTTATTTGTTTACAGATCTCGTAAGTGGTTTTAACCTAGATTCGGACTTGAGCTAAAGGGTGCTGCACTATAGTGTCACTGGATTGAAATCTTTGACATTCAAGACAGGTTTATGATGAAATTAGAATAGGCTGTCTTTATTTTTAATATCTAAGGAGCCATCATAAAAATAAAATGAAGAGAACGTCAGGGAAAATCAGGCTACACAAAATGAAGTTTAAGTCACAATGTAGGCTGTGAAAGAAGCGGAGAGAACTTTCTACAAAAAAATATTTTGGTCGCTCTTGAGGAATTATGACTGCTATTTTGTACAAAGCAATGTGAATTTGCAGTATTTAACCCGCCATTATCTACAGGTGGGTTTATGTGTTTGGAGGTTTGTCGTCCTGCTGTCAGCGTTTTGAAAGACATCAGTGGACCTCAGGGACTCTAGCATGACCAGCCGCAGACGAACTCTCCAGTGGTAAGGCAATTAATTGATCCCAACGACGAATGGTGAACTGACCCAAATCGAAAAAGAGATACAAGTTCAAGCTTTACTCTAGGACTCGAACATGAGACATATCAATTGATACGATGGACAGCATGACCTAACCAAATGATCCACACAGACGTTATATGCAATAGGTGGCATATCGGCTAGTGGCGAATAAAATACTGCGAATTGAGTGAGTGAAAATCAGTCGATAGCAAAGTTCTGTCTCCATATTCGGACGCCACACATGGAGTAATTGAAGCTATGATAAAGTTTCTTGCTTCGTTCTGAGCTTGCTATAAATTAGTGGTCCGAACACCTTCACAATTTAAGCGAAAAAGATGTGCCCTGGCACCCTTAAGAGCTTTCGGGCCAAGAATTTTGAATTTTATTTCTTCTTGGACACCTGCAAGAAATTTAAAAATATGTTCATCCTTCGATCTGACTGGGGGGCCGTGCGAAATCAGTTCAGTTTGCATGCAAGTGTTGAATTCAAGCCTCAAACGATTTACGCTCTTATCTGAAATTGGTTTATTGTTTCCTTGCAAGTTGCTATCGATTTTTTTTGAAAATAATAGTTTCAGATTTCATAGTAGACCGGAATGCATACCAGTTTCAAAAAAATTCAACAGTTAAAATAATTTGGGAAACAAAAATTCACTTCGAAACCTTAGGGGACTTCGGAATTTCTTATGAAGGCTCACTTTCATCTCTGCAAAGTTATCGTCTGCGAATCGTTATTTAACAGCACCAATGAATTGTGAAGCTTGCAGTTGTTCTGTAATGGGATATACAGGTACGGAACTAGCTCGGAAGTACTTCTATCGGAATAATCATTGACTGTAAACTTTCATAAAAGAAAGTCCTTAAGAGAAATCATCTTTTTGGTCTCTGAAGCGATGCACAGCGACATTTGCAGATGCTGCCGTGATGAGTTTGCAGCTGACTGGTTTACGAACTACTTGGAATAAGCAGTCGGTTTCGTGTATCCTCGACTTCATGATCGGGCGATCGTATCTACGCATGATACGGTTTACGGTCAACAAACAGCTTTTCGTTTTCATATAAAATTTTAAAATAATTAAAGTTTAAATCAAAAAACTGAATAGCCAAAAAGGGTACCGGCCAACCTGACTTCTTTCCTTTGTCCGAAACGTGCTAAAAAAATTATTCTTTGTACTTTACGTTTGCCAAGAATTTGATTGCATATGAAGGTGTTTTTTTTATTATTGGATCTCAACATAGTCAGCGCATCATCTCTTAAAATTTTACTTGTGCGGAAAGTACAAAAACGATTTTCAGTTATTTTATTCATTTATTTATTTTATTATTTAATTATTTATTTATATATTTATTTTTTGATTTATTTATTTATATAAATATCATTGTTTGATGTTATTTACGCCTTTATTTATTTAAATAAACTTAAATATAATAAGGAAAACTATGTTTCAGAAATATATCGTGTCAATCGATCTTCTTAATCCTGCTGTTCAAATATTCTGTTTCCTTTTAACTTATTCATTTTTATTATTTTTATATATATTTTTGGTTTTGATTGGGAAAGTTTTTCTGGTGTCTTTTCCTTCAAACTAAATTTGATACTGTGATAATAAATATTATTAGCTTGTAAATCGTAACATTTTAAAGAAGTAAGGTACTGCGTACCCCAACTCTTTCGGTCCATTAGTTTCACCTGACAACCCGAAGGCTGGGAGAGCTTAAATCTTGAGCGCTGCTCTCTGTGTTAATATTCGTTTGTACTTTTTCAAGACGTTTTTATGCCTTGAAGGATATTTGGTTCCATCAGAACGGAGAAACGGCTCACACTTCAAGGGTAGTGGTTGCTGTTTTGAGGAGACACTTCCTGAGGAGTATAATCTCAATAAAGAGCAATTTGAATTCTCGATAGAATGCTCCCTCGATTTGTCCTCTTGGGATTATTTTGCGCATTTTTTTTTAAGTCCCGTATAATCCCGTAAAATATCAACCATCAAAGAACCTTAGAAGTCATGAAAGCTAAGACTCGGGCTGAAAGTGTCAATATTCCAGTTTCTATGCTGATAATGGTTGGCCATGACAAACGCCAGAAATCAGCTTATATTGGCCGCGTATTGGTAGCTTGTAGGTCGTCACCTACGTGGTGCTCCACCTTGTAATAATTTCCATAAAACATTTGCATTTTAAAAAAATTATAAAATTCTTAAGTTATTGAACGTTAAATTTGTTTAATAATTCCTATTCACAGTGACTAACCTAAAATGGATCTTTGTGATGTTAACTTCTTTCGAGTATGTGCCTCTAGAACATACGAGATTGATAAATGCTGTCAGTAGTAAAATGCTCAAATGCCTCTTCAAACCCTATTCGAAACCGAGCCTAAGAACGTAAAACCATCAATTTATTCACCAAAACCAAATAATAAACAAAAAAACAAATTATGTGATCAGATTCCGAGCTATAAGTCATAATTCCGGGTTTGGATAGCTTTTACTAAAGCCTCCTTATTTTATAAATTTTAAACTAAGTCATACAAGGTTCCAACTCCATCGCTTAACAATTTTTTTTGTTGATTTAAAATATTAAAAATTTTCAAACACTTAAAAGAGATCCAACAATTCAACCATCCCTTTTTACACTTCTTATGAAAACCACTTGTTCGAAAAGGGGAAATTTCGAAAATACTGTCTTTATTCGTGTTTGTGTTGGAGAGCTTCTCCTGTGAGAAATAATTAGTCTTAAAAAAAAGCACTCAATTTTGAGTAGAATTTGAGTGGATATTTCTTGAGAGTAAATACCCGAAAAAATTGAATTGCATTTTCTAAATTTATCTTATTTTCATTTGGAAATTCTATTAAAAACACACTTATGATTCACTCCTAATGTATTTTCCTTTTTTTTCTTATATCTGAGTAATGATGTGTCAGAGAAGAAGGTACACAGACAGAATATTTTCGAGATATGAGTTTTCGAGATGTGATTTTATTTTTGTGATGACATTTGATACTTTTTCGAATCGATCGATGAAAGAATTATTCAAATTGAAAGAAAGTGGATGGAAGATGGAAATTTTTTTTTATTAAGAGTTTACTCATAAAAAGAAAAGTGAAGTCAGAGAAGGTCAACAGCCGGAGAAAATTTGTTTGAAGTAATCACTCCCTTGGGTCAAAGAGTTTATGATGATTTGAAGGATCGAATGTGAAGGGTTTAAGATGATGAAAACCGGCTTAAGATTCTGATTTGATCACAGGTTTGTGATTTTTAATAAAAACTGAGAATTTGCAACCGACAAGGTATTGAAAAGTGCCAGAAAGACACAACCATATGTCCTTAGTACTGCATGATGAATATTCTGCCTCGTATGTGGGGAGATCGAATTGTGGAGATGATTCAACTCAGAACTATATGATGTCTACCAAGATGTTCGATATGGTCTCGGTTAAATTTGTCGAATGGACCACAATGTTAGAGCAAATATGATCTTCAAATCGCAGCCTTCATATTCGAATCGTCAAAAGAGGCCGACCTTCATTCTTATGATTAAGTTATTCACGAAGAAGCAGAGCGTTTGGTCTAGACAATGTGTCCTGGATCTAAATGAATGGAAAGCTGTTGTGTCTTAGGCAGACGCTCGTCTATATGTATGTTAGAAAACAAATTTCTCTTGTGAGTGATCTTTATGATAAGCTTTATTCTACAGCAAGCTTAGCCTGTCTTTAAAAAAAAACATGGAAGAGATGGATCAATAACCCAAAACAATGGCTGCCTTAAATCGAAGGTTTATAATAGGATTATTGTTAAGCTTGTAAAAGAAATTATGCTTCCAACATCAAATCGATGAAATTAAGATAGTGACTTCAGTTCGTGCTTTTTACAAATGGAAATTTTCTATGAACTTTCATGGAAGACTGGGAACGGCTTAAAGTGCCTCTTGAAAGTTTTGCATTCGAGTGATTGACAACATTTAACTAAGAATTTCGCGGTTATATTTTAATCATTTATTTGGATTTGGAGCTAAGACTTTTCCACTTGATGCCTCTTATCCCTACAAGAATAAAATCAAAACATACTTTGATTGAAAGCTTTTATCGCAGGATAACTCATTTTTAATTTTTCCTCACAAAGGGGTTGGGCCAAGACTTCAAAGCCATAAAGTAATGGACTGCTTCAGTAGCCTTTTCATAGCAAAATTCATGAAAGTCTTTGATTTTCAATATTTTAAAAACAGGGTATAAACGGTTGCTTGAAAAGCGGACTTTCTTCCATTTTTCTTTTTCATTTATTTGGCTCAAGAATTTGGCTGAAAATTTGGGGCAAACGCCGCGCCGGTTCCAATAAAACCATAAAAATTCTTTCCCTTTTCCATCCTTATTAAAGGGTTTTCAAACGTGCCTTGCTAAAGCGTATTTAAAGTAAAAACCTTATTAATTCGAAATGTGAAATAATAATGTGTCAAAAAGTGTAACTCTGACCTAGTGAATTTGATTATCCTGTAACCGATGAATTAGAATTTCAAAAAAAGGGAAATAAATGTTGATATCAAACCTTAAATTGTGAAGTCAAAAGTTTTAAAATAATTCAAGAAAAGATTGAAATTATTAGTGCCCTTGAAAGTTGTGAAATTTAAAAGATCGAGTTTCTAGAGCGAATTTCACCACGATCGTGAAGAACATCCTAAACTTGTTAGACCTCGAGAATCTGAAAAGGAAGGTTTGAGAAAAGATTTAACCTTTTTGTTTTTTATTTAGAAGAGCTATTTTTCATCAAGTGGGCGTGATCCATGAGGAAAAAAAAAGGTATTCTTTCCATATAGCTACAAACTGACGAATTTTCAAATTTCCCTCACCTCAAAGGTAAAAGAAAATTTTGAAAAAATTCAAATGCAAATAAATTCATCCATGAATAATGTCAAATTTAATGAGGCAATAAAATGAAAATATCCTGTTACGTTATTTTAAATTTAATTAAAACATCAAATTCCAAACAGTGTTGCCAAAATGACTTTCTTCAGAAAAGAACATTTGATTTGTTTTTCTTGGCGGTATTTTGTATTTTAAAATATACGGAAAGAGGATTTGTATATTATTTCATAAGTATATAAACATCCTCGAAAAAAATACTAAAAGAAATTGCCAACTACGAAAAAGCTATACAAAAACTGCATATCATATTTTTTTCGCTTTTATAATTCAAAAACTTGTGAAATGAATCTTTTTATTATAATTCTTCGCAGTACATTAAAATTGTATCTCAGATAGAAACGAAAAAAAGAAAATCAAATGAATTGCCTCAATTTTTTTTTGTACAGTGGAAAAAAAGAAACAAATCCTGCGTGGGTGTTAAGATTTAGATGCTTGTTTAAATGTACAAAAGTATTGTAGATACGAACGGGAATTATTGGATTCAATCCAAAAAACAGAAAATTAAGTAGATTGTCGAAAAAAATATCATATATATCGGCATTTAACACTTTCTTCGTATTCTTCATTTTGACATAGATTTTTAGAGAATTTTTTTAAGCACAAAATCGACAGCAGATAAAATTAAATCAACTTCGATTTTTGTTTTTTTTTTTTTACAGATTCTGGACATTTTTTTGTTAGTTTCTCAAAACTGACCTCTCTGCTGGGTTGTAACTTGACTCCTTTGAACATGATGTTCGGTGCGGCTAAAGCTTTGCTGTTGCGATGATTGTTGAGAAAATTGTTGCTGTTGCTGCTGTTGACTGACGATACGTTGAGTTTGTTGCTGTTGTTGCAACGTACCCTGTTGGTACGGATTTGAATTTTGTCGTTGCATTATGTAACACTATACACCATCAGCGGTGTTTTCCCGAACCAATAAAAAAACAAATATGCAACTTTCTTTTATTTTTTTTTTATTTTTCACTAAAAAAAATTCGATATCACGACGATGAAAATCCACAAAAACTCTATCTCTTTCTTTCTTATGTTGTGGAATTTTTTTTCCTTTCAGAACTAACACTTGAATTTTCGAATTTTCTCACACAATTTTCTCTGCTTTTTCTATTTTAATACCACTTTATATATATCTATGAATTCTTTTTTTTTTCTTTCGAAGAATTATTCAATCACTAGAATTAATAAAAAAAAATGTTAAATAAAATAAAAAAGAATAAATTAAATCCTTGTAATCCTTGCGCGACGATAAAATTTAATCCTTTTTATTTTTTTTTGAATTTTATTTGTGACGGTTATCCTTTCGCGATGGGGTATTGGCTATTTTTAGAAAATCAGCTCAGCGCCAAGTCGTTACGAAAAGATGATTCTATTTTTTTTTACATATATTTTTCGTATATGTATGAAGAAAATTTTCGGGAAAATTCGTTACGAAATCCACGATTTAAGTTGAAAAAAAAGCAGAAACTAGTTAAACACGTTGAATTCGCGATGGATCCTTACCGACAGTAATATTCTTTTAACTATTATTTTAACTCTATGTACTTTACTTATATAAATTTAAAAAAAAAAATTTAAGTTTCAAGTCATAATCCCCGAGACTGAAACCAAGACGTCGATCGTTTAAGAGGTGCGAGCGAAGAATGATATAAAAATGATCTGACTCGGCCGTTATAGCCAGAAAATAATGTTGAGCGAATGCGTTCGCTCTCTCTCTCTCTCTTGGGGATGCGCAGAAGTATCTCACGGATACTTTCATTTTGTATGGGATGAATAATTGTTTGCCTCATAGTACTAGTTGGGTGCTGTGGAAAAGATGGATCAGCAGGGGATGATCTTTGAGTAAAACGATCGTTGAGATGGAAAGGATTAGAGTTTGGTGGTGTCTCTCTATGCTGAGAAGAAGTGTCGTCGGCTCTGTGGGACAAGTTCTCTTCTGACTCTTGGAGTCTAAATATAGATAAAGGGATTTATTTTGGGATTAATTTTCCATCTCTTGAGGAATGTTTTTCTTATTTCGATGTCGTTTTTTTCTTTTTTTTTGCTTAGATCGTCGTGATCGTGGTGGTTCACGGTTTTAGTAGGTAGGCTTTTCATCAGATTTTTTTTTTCTTGGTGTTTCACTTGCATTCGCATGCATTTTTTGTTGCTGTTGTTGTTGGTTTTGATTTGTTTTATTTACTTAATGCATGCGTTTATGGCTGACGGAATGTGGGGCAAGAGCCAGTGGCAAATAAATTCGTTTGCCAAAATGTTATTTTGTCTTATTTTTTTTTTTAGCTGTTAAAAGCGACTGTGACACACGACAGTGTTGGGTGTATCTTTAAGTGCAACAACTAATGATATTCAGTTGATAGACGAAAAATAACAATGCATTGTCGTTTCTCATTAAGCGTGACGGTTGATTTGATTAAATTGAGTTTGAATAGTTCTGCGTAACAATTGCGAGAACGGATTACATCATAGTTGTTGTACGTACAGGCCTAGTATCTGGGTAAAATTTCAACGGATTGCCAGTGTTTAGGCATTTTCGACAGCAACCTGTCAACATGACATCTGCATACGTCTGTTTATATATACAAAGACACTTTCATCTCTTTTATGTAAAAGCTGCAAACACTTAAGCTAAAAAAAAATGTGTCTTTTTAGACTGCGGTTGACATGTGTAACCATGCGTAGAAATTTTAGAAAAAATAGAATCAATTATGCTTGATGACGAAGGCAAGCGTTTGACGTTTGAAAAGTACAAGTAAGCGTGACTTATGTCAGCGGGAAGTATTCAAGGTCGCCAATTGGCATAGGAACATAATATGATGATATTTAGATACTTGTACTTTCGCCAAATTTTATTCATTTCTTAAAAACAAAAAATTTTCCTGAAGTCTTTTGACATCTTTATGTGATATTTTGTGGCAGAGAGTAGTCAAAGCGTTTATTTGTAAAGCGTTATGAAGTGACAATTTTTAAATATAAAAACAGGGGGTTTTGAAAAAAAAATATTTTCATGGTAAATGTTTGTTCATCCACATTATTACATTTGTTTGGTTGAGAGTATGAGATGTAATGGGAGAAAGACTTCTGCATTTCAACTTGGAAACCGGCATTGATATTTTGATTTCTTTTTATATTTCCAAATCCTTGAAATTTTTCTTTTTTTTGCAAACTTTCTATCATAGTTCGTGAACTGAATATCTCATGTCTTTGGTTTGCCGTGACGTCTTGGATAGTCTCACAGTCATTCTAATCAGAGTAGCTTTCGCAGACTACACGGTTATTACTCAAACATGCATAACTACGCGTGAGTAAGCGTAAAAATCATCTAAGTGAAAAAATAGGACTCAAGATTAATGAATATAAACCAAACTATAGAGGGGCCATCTATGAGCTTTCCTTAAAAAAGGATACAAAAACAAAAGGAAGACCTTAAGAAAGAAGAGAAAGAAACACTCTGCCTTCTTAGAATCAGCAGAACGACAAATTACTCCTACCAAGACTCTTATCATCAAAATCGTGTTAAACGGCACAGAGACACGGATCATAAAAAAATGATTTAGTCGATTAGAAAAAAAAATCCTTCGGATGATATTTGACTCTCTTTGGGTTACTGGAGTGAAGAGGCATTACGAAAAGTCCTACGCGATGAATACAGAAAGTTCCTCGGTACAACAACGTACCTAATATGTAGGAGGGTTGGGCGTCAACGTTCCGTCCCGAAAGATTCTCTTCGAATCTATGCAATGGGAACGCCACTCACGACCTTGGAGACGCCAGCCCGTTTGGCCCATATGATTATATACATACGTAGATCCGAAACTGAAATTTAACGATCCTGCTTCGTTTTTGACTAGTACGCAAGGCTAAAAAAATGTGTTTACTGAAGGCGCCCCGACAATTCTACAAATGCCATAAAAATGGTGATTTGCTTATTCTGCCCCAAAGATAATTGACCATTATTTTTTTAGACAGTGAGAGCTAGTCACTGCTGACGTATTTCCTTACCGGCGGATCAGTTTTTGGTCCTCCAAGTTCAACAACAGAAAAACTTTCCTGTAAGGTACGTATACTTAACATGTAACTAGATGTTCAATGGTTAAGTTGATGGTATTTCTTCACAACAAATTAACCAGCAAGTACGGATTCATACTCTGAGCACGTAAGTTCGAGGGGTTTCACCTACAATCCACAATCTATTTAGAGCAGTAGTGAATTTGCTACCAACATTTTAGTCTCTCGTGCTCACAAATTTAAGAGTCCGGAAAGAGTATTTGGAGATGGAAAGACGGCATTGGGACGACATTATTTCATTTGTTTATTTATTTATTTATTTATTTATAAAGTTCAAAAGATGGCAGTATATATTGAAATCTTTCATCATTGCGCTGACGGATCATGCTGCCATTATTTGTTTTACAGAAACGGAGAGACAAAAAATATCGGTGCCTCGATATTCCGGACAGTAAAACTGATTTGCTCTGATAGAGAAGGTGAATTTATGAGATGAAGTTCGAAAATGAACACAGCATACGTAATTACACTAGTTTTTCCAAAGTCGGGAGGCTAAGAAGAAGCATTCAATTATTATAGGGTGGCAAATTGGAATCTCAGCCTAATGGTAATGTGCAAGAATCGAAAAGAATGAAACGTTCTTGTACAGATTCGATCGGAGTATCAAATATCTAGGACACAAAACACAACCACAATAAAGTTGCAGTAAAGTTTTTTTTTTATTAAAGGATCTGAGAATTCAGAATAAAAGCGAAGAATTAACCTTAGCCTACCCTTAGCCTTATTAACAATGAAGTCAATGTAGTGTCAAAAATAACACCAAGTTCACCTGTTGAACTAACTCTATCTAAATAAGAGTCATCAATGCAAATATTGCTATTAAGTCCTAAGATCATTGGAGTAAAAAACATTACTTTACAATTTTTGATGTTCAGAAGAGTTTGTTTAATGTTGCACTTACGGGACTTAAATCACTTTGCAGAAAAATTCTCCTTAGAAAAGAAAGTTTTTGCATCATCAGCAAAAAATAATATCTGAGAGTGAAATACAACTTCACATAATTCATTAACACACAAAATAAAAAGCAGTAGTCCGAGGTGGCTACCTTGCGGCACTCCACACAAAACTGATATGTTTCTTGATCTGCCGCTTCTATAAGTAACTATCATAGTATGATTTTCCTCATCGAAGGCTTTTCAAAAGTCAAGGTAAATAACATCAGTTTGCAATAGTTTATTCGTTTAAATTATAACATGGTTCGTGAATTCCAGTAGGTTTGTTTGTTGTTGTTGATTCCTTTTGAGGAGAAACTACAGAAGAACTAGAAAATTCTTTATGCAAGCATAGTATCCTCTCAAAAAGCGCGATAATTGACGGATTAATTGCCAGATTTAAAGCGAAGAATAAAACATGATGATTTCCAAATCGATGGAAAACTGGATGTTGCAATGCAGAGACCGAATAGTCTTAAAAGGCTAGTATTAAGTTGATAGCGTAGACATTAATATGAAAACGATTCCTTCGATTCTGAAATCGATTGAACCAAAATATCTTCTGTTATGTCTAAAATTTGCATTAAAAAGTGAAAAGTATTTATTGAAGTCCGTTTTTCAAAATCCTTGTTCGATAGTGGATCCGGATTTCACACACAGAGTACAAGGATACGGTACTAACTTTCTCTTCGCCCTTAAAAATTAACATAGTTGAAATGTATCAGTCTCGAGACTATTGAAAACTTCATGTTAATAATTTTTGTATGACATTTTTGTAATAATTATAATAATAATAATTTAGTCTTCATAGTTTGAAGTTATTTTATACTTTTTGTCAACATGATATTTTTTTGGATTTCTCAGTTTTGTTATATTTCTATCAAACCCAGGGCGGGCTGCGATTAATGAGGAATGAAAAGACTAAGATTTTTTTAACCAAGTTCAGTAGAAACATTTATGTATGTGAACTACAATAAATCAGTCCAATTTATGTTACTTAACAAATATGCAAACCTCACATTATCAATAGAATTAAAATATTAAGACATTTGATAACTAGAGTTGAAATTGGGATAAAGTTTAAAATTTACCATAGTTTATTCTATAGTGGTGAAAATACATCATTCTGCTAGATATATAGTTTGATTATAATATTTTTTGTAGATGTCTTCAGGGAATTCTCGCACTGTGAATTAAAAGACCTGGCATTGGATGACCATATCTGTGAACTGCTCTAACTACCACACATGTTAGGGGTGGACATTGAAACTTGATTGGGTATTATGATGTAAAGAAAGCTGTGCACAAGATGGATTCTGCCATTATTCACAATGGAAAACAGCTGATGAGGATATTTCAATCAAGCGTTTGGTGTAGTTTCATAGCCTTGAGTAAAATATGAGTCCAACACCTCACCCCACCTCATTATCATCTCGAAAGAAAAAAAATAAAACTCTTCCATTTACAGGCGAAGTCTTGATGTCAGTATTTTTTTTTTTCGAGGATGGATTTATTATTTCTCATTAAAAATTAAAAAAAAAAACTAAAAGTTACCCAATATGCTGCGTCATGCACCAAAGTCGCTAGATACAGCGGTCTAGTTTTATTTTCTGCGTCCAAGTAGCGCGTTAATAAAAGACTTGCCAACAATTTACAGGTGTAGTCTCTAGTTGATGTTTTTTTTAAAGAGCTCAATGATTTTCCCTTTAAACAAGCAAAAGTGTAACGAGCTACGACGACACTTTTTTCCCAAATTTTGAGTGGTTTCTTCGTTAGCGAATTCCCTCGTCAAATGTGAGAATTTCGCTGCAGTTTTTTTTCTATTTAATCTTAAACTTGAAAAATTTCTAATATGATCATTTAATTTTCGATTTGATCATTTAACTAAACTGGACGCTCCGTTTGAGCTTGTGGAGTGGAGCCACGAATGAAATTACGAGAGAGAAGCTTAAGCATATACCACAAGATGCTAATAAGAAGATGACTGATCAAAATCACCGGCATCTGGTCGTGGCTCCATCAGGGGCCAAGAAAACAAATACATTTAAGTATTTAACGTTTAAGAAAAAAAAAATACTCCGCTCTTATTTTTTGTCAACTGAAAATCAACCCCTTATTGCGTAATCCTGCACAAATGATTAACTATTTTTTTTTGTAATACATTCACTAACATCACGTCAAACTTAAACGAGATCACTTGAAATTCATTACACAACACAGCAACTGTCCAAGTATAGTACTACGAGTATCTTGTTTGCTACAATTCTAAAGATTTTCGCTTTTTTCTGTTCACGCATCCGTGACTACATAGATACAACCGTTTGGATAGACAATTTAAAAAAAAAAAAACCAAAGCTAAAGTCTGCTTCCTTTGCAACTCCGCGAGTTTAGTTATAAACCTCCGACCGACGACGAGACGATGATTGAAATGTCACTTACTCGCTTTGGAGCGAGGATTCATTGCTGTTTTTGTTTTGATCTCTTATCCGAGATAATTCAGTAATAAAAATAATTATTACTACACCGTAAAATCATCTGCCCTCGCGGGAGATGGAATTCGAAGTCTTCATAAGAGACGCGGGAAATGATTGTTCATATGCACATTCATACTTTCTCGGTAAAAGATGCTTTTTGTTTGTACATAGTTTAGTTCCAAACACTTACCAGATGTATCTGTCAGGTTTCAGGTTCGTACGCAACATAGTTTCAGGTGTCGGATTGCACAGTTGTTTATCGCATTTCTTTGGTCTATTTTCGCTACACTCTTTGAGCTTGTTTGCTGGCAAATGATAGATAGATAAAATTATTCATTTTTATCTTATCCAAATGGGGTTTGTTTTGAAGCCGATTAAAAGAGACGGTCTACGTTTTTGAACGGTCTCCTTATCAGGCACTGAAACGCATTTTACATGTGCTAAACAAGGCCATTGACGCATAGCTGACGTAACAACGTGTACCAATTCTGCAATGAACATCTACAGCGTTTGCTTTGCAAACATCTGAAGTTTCTCATCACATTAAATACAATAGGATTCCACAGACTTGAGTCAAGAGATTGTTTAACTGAGATAATGCAATTTGCTTTTATTTCGAAAAATGTGGAAGTTAGATAATTTTTGGTCATACTTTGGTATTTATGGCCAACTGATAAGTGAGGATGACAATGTTTGTGGTTATCTAACAAAACGCTAATACGACTTTCTTCATCCATCAGATAAAGATTTTATGAACAAAATTCTTACAAAAAAAGAAATGTATCTTTGAAGCATGAATTAAGAGAACGAACCAAAAGCCTCTCAATTTTTTCGGTCTTACACCGGATTCCGGTAAGGATGCATGCTTTGATGGGATTTCTCCAACCTTAAACTTGAATAGATTTTGGGAAGAGCAGGTGTCAACATGAAAGGCAAAACTCTTCAATTTTGCACAGCTTTAGGTCAGGCTCAGATCCTCCAGGAATCCAAGGTATAAAAAGTCAACAACTTCACTTAAAGCGAATGCTTTCAGTCTTATGCCAGCATTTTTGACACGAAGATTTGCGGATGTCATCGTGTTAAAACAGTCTCAAATTTAGTTTGGTAGCTTACAATTTGGGAACAGGTCTTGGTAAAACGTAAGGTAAACTGCTTGAGTGTCTCCTAACGTTGACCGGCTGTCTTATAGAGTCTGTGCTATATGGAAAGCCCCGTTGAGGATCGCCTGCCACACATTCATCGGTGTTAAGCTCAGCATGTCCACCAACAGGGTGAAAAACTACTTATTGGCCAAAATTTTCTCGTACACATCAATGTAATAATTAAAACGTTCCTTTAGTGAAAGTTCTGTACGGCTTATTAGTAGCTTTATGTCAAACAGAATGCAAAGGAAGTGTGTGGGTGACTGTGCCTCTAATTATTTAGACTTATTGGCAGGAGTCTATCCTGGGACCTATTCTGTTATGGAAAGTATGTAAACAAGTGTCCCTACATGGCTTTAGTGTTTGTCATATTAATGCCCAGAGTTTGCTTCCAAAGATAGACGAATTTCGGAGTATATTCGTTGGGTCGACCATGGATGTGATATGCATATCGGAGACCTGGTTTCAGAAGCATATTAGAGACGACGTGTATGGCTATAGAGTTTTTCGGGCTGATAGGCATGGTAGGATTGGTGGTGGAGTCGCCAGATATATTCGAGATGACATTGTCTGCAAACCTGTGACCTGTTCTCCTTCTATTAGTCCTATAGAATACTTTTTATTGAAGTTTTAAGTGGCGAAGTAAGTGTCTACTAGGTGTGGTTTATCGCGCAAACAGTAGCATTGATCTTGAACATTTCTTTTCAGTGATGGAAAATGTTTCTTCTTCATTTGCGGAGATTATTATCTGTGGGGACTTCAATTGTAACCTTTTAACAACTTTAAATTTAGTTTCTCATAACAATGAAGTTCCCACACTTTTTACTCATACATCTTCTTGACTTGTTTCTAGTTGATGACAATATTGAAACACTTTTTTATGATCAACTTTTTCGAAACATGACTTAATATTCGCGATATTTAAAAAAATCAAAGTGTAGTCAGGAACAAATCTTCGCATACAGGGATTTTAAAAATATAAATTATGACCTTTTGGAGGAAGATATTCTGAGAGTAAATTGGCAGCAATTATATTACATGACCTCCTCAGACGCAGAAGTTAGTTACCTGTAAAACCAAATACTAACATTACTCAATACCCATGTTTCACTTAAAACTAGGCACATTAAGAACTAGAAGGTGTCTTGGTTTACAGAGGAGATCTCTGATCTAAGAAATAGGCGCGACTTAGCCTTCCGTTTCAAATTACCGGAGTTGTATGGAATTTTTCGTGGCTTACGTAATGAGGTGAATTCCAAAAAATAACTTGCTAAAAGACGTCACGATTTGAATCGGTTTAGTTGAAGCCTGCCTCCAAAAATGTTATGGAATAATTTGCGCGAAATAGGTGTTGGCCGGAAAAATAAAGAGGACGTGGACGACTTAGATCCCGATCAGATAAACAAAGTTTTTGCACAATTTCAATACACAACGACCACCTCGCTTTTGTCTACTGCCTTGGTTTATAGTAAGATAAATGCAAATTCATTGCCTAGATTTGAATTCTCCTGTATTGAGCAAACTGACGTTGTAAAAGTTATTTTGAATGTTAAGTCAAATGCTGTTGGCTTGGATGAAATTCATCCCAGCTTTGTGAAGATTATCCTGCCTCATTTACTTCCAGCTCTCACACATGTTTTTAACACAATTATTTTAACTTCCTCTTTTGCATCGCTATGGAAATCATCAAAAGTTATACCCATTCTTAAAAAACAGGCGTCGCGGAATTCTCAGCCTGAATATAGACCTATCTCCATCTGATGACGTACAGATATATTTAAGTTATAAGCTGGGCCTTATCGAAGATGGAGCTCATCGATTATATGAGGACCTCAGGCAGGTTTTACTTTGGGCAGTAAGAAATTCCTTAAATTTGAAAAATAGATATAAATTATTTTTACTCAATATTTCACGCCGCTCAATACAAGATTGATGCTGGCTAAGACATTAATTATACCGCTAATCACTTATGGGTCCGAAATATTCTGTAGTCCGAGCGGCGCAATGAAAAGAAAGCTTTTGGTTGTCTTTAATAATATTATTCGGCATGTTTATTGGCCACGTTTCCCCTTTTCGTACCAAAATTCTCAGCTGTACTTTGGAAGCGTTCTTGGATTACTTAGTCATAATTTATTTGCATAAAATTATAACTAGTAGACAGGCACCATATCTACATGAAAAGATTCATTTATACCGGTCATCCCGCTCACCCTCCATTATTCAAACTGATTTTTCATGTCTTACTACTGAACGCCAATTTTTCATTCATGCCACCCGTCTCTGGAATGCACTGCCCCTCGACATAAAAAGACTGCACAATACTAATCGATTTAATAAAAATCTATTTCTTTATCTAGCTAGTAGGTAGAGTAATAAAAGCAACATTTACTAAGCTTAATTATAAAAATTGCTACATGAATTTGTTTAGCTTTTCAAAACACATCATCGTCTTAGTTTTTAATTAATTATGTAAAAAAGTTAATTACTTCTCTTTTTTTCAACTTCATTTGTTATAATAACGTATCCTGATTACACTTTTACTAGTATAAAGATTGTTACAGTCTAATGTAAAAGATACAAAGTTTTTAATAAATGAAAAAAAAAAAAAATCTCTGTGCCGATGATGTACATGATCACTTATCTAGGCCCATTGGCCTGGTTGAGGTTCTCGTTTGCAGACTTAATAAAGACTTGTTGAAAATACATAACTGGTCTGTGTGAAATGGTCTTATACTTAACCCTAATAAATCACAGGCTATAATTATTTCTTATAAATTTTATCACACAGACTTGGTACCGCCCGTATTTTTAGCGCACCTACGATGCTAAAATATGTAAACAGAGTTACCAGTCTCGGGTTTAAGGTAAACAGAAGCCTTTCCGCCACAGATCATCTGAACTATACGGTTGGACGCACTTATGCAACTCTCCGCAAACTTTGGTTGTCAAGAATGGTCAAAACCCTAATTATGCTGCGGTTGTTTATTGCAAATCCGATTCGCAGTCCCAGCATAAGTTACTTGTCGCTTTTAATGACACCACAAGATACGTATTCGGACTGCGGAGGTATGACCATGTTTCTGAATATCATCGGCTTATTCTTGGGTGAACTTAAGGTGACTATATTGATATAGGATTCTGCATCTTCATGCACAAGGCCATTCGCAACCAATTGCCTGGGTACCTCACCGACAAGATCAAAGTTGCTCAGTCGCCCGAATATGTAAGTTGATAACTTCTGCCTCAAGATATTTAAACTCGTCACGTCTTTTCTTCGCCCACGTCGCCAGGCTCTGGAACTCTATTCCCTTGGAAGAAAAGAAAATATCTGGAGCAAATAAACTTAAAACCGCCGATTTTTATGTACTATAGAAGACACAAGTCTTATTTGTACTTTTTAATTGATAATGAATTGAATTGAAATTGAATTGAACTTACTTTCATTGAACTCCTCTTACCGTATTGATCTACCAACGTATATCCTCTTTCGAAACGTCTATTATACGTTAACTACTCTACTATGGAAGATATCGCTTTCAGATAGATCGCCGGTTTCTTTAAAGCGCGTTAAACCATGAGTTATCAAGTAAAGTTACCTCACCGTTGCGCCTATGCTGTTTCACATAAGCCACAGTTGCTTGTTAAGCGGTCGTAAGACATGTTCTTCGCGATGCAAGACTGACAGCTGAGTGACATTACATACGTGATTTTTCTATGTGGTTGGAAAACTAGTTTGGTCCTGGATTTAGACGCAAAATTTTTCACATTACTGTACTGAGCTCGATGGAAAAAGAATTTTTGAAGGTGTTTTTTTGATTTATGGTTTTTGAAATACTAATCAGTATATATTTCGTTTCGAATTTAAGGTACAGTGTCGTTGCATAAAACGTAAATTTTGGAGTGATGCGATTTGTCCACATTTGATGTTGAAAAAAAAACATTGCCATCTTGATGCTCGATTTTATCGAGGTTAAAGAAGGTTCAAAAGTGAGTACTCCTATCATATTTGCACTCGGAGTTCGCAGGAACTGTTGTGAATTTTTGAAGTTGTAAATACTTGTAACCAATCACTTTTACCAACTATTGGGTTGGCAACTAAGTAATTGCAGATTTCAATCATAGATGACTTTAGCTGACGTTATCGAAATGTGAAACTCATTTTGTTATTTGATAGTTGGTACTTCAACTGTCAATCAGTAAAACGAATTTTTTAATCGGTTGTGTAGTTTTTGTTTGGCGTCTGTTGAAAAATGAAAAATCAAAACGAACATTTACGTCATATTTTGCTTTTTTATTTTCGAAAAGGAAAAAACACATCGCAAGCTCACAAAAGGTTATGTGCTGTTTATGGTGACGAAGCTTTAAAAGAACGGCAGTGTTAAAATCGGTGTGCCAAATTTTGTTCTGGTGATTTTTCACTTAAAGATGAAAAACTCTCTGATCGTCCAGTTGAAGATGATGATGACCAAATCAAAGCTATAATCGATTTGGATCGTCACAGTATAACACGTGGGATTGCAGAGAAGCTTCATGTATCACGTGCATGCATTGAAAACCGCTTAAAACAACCTTGCTCTGTACGAAAACTCGATATATGGGTTCCTCATGAATTGAAAGAAAATCATTTAACACAACGCATTAACATCTTCGATTTTTTAAAGAAACGAAATGAAAATGATCCATTTTTAAAACGATTGATAAATGGTAATGGAAGCTGGGTTGTTTACAACAATGTCAATTGGAAAAGATCGTGGAGCAAGCCAGGTGAAGAAGCTCAAACAACATCAAAAGCTGATATTCATCAAAAGAAGGTTATGTTATCAGTTTGGTGGGATTACAAAGGAATTGTCTACTTTGAACTTTTACCATCCAATCGAACGATCAATTCAGAATTGAACAACTAATAAAATTGAAGAACTAGCAGTTGAAGAAAAGCGGCCCGAATTGACAAATCGAAAAGGTGTTGTATTCCATCATGACAAAGCAACGTCACTCGGTAAAAATTGTTGGAGCTTGGTTGGGATGTTTTGCCAAATCCACCAAAGAAGAGATTACTTTTTATTTCGATCTTTGCAAAACTCCTTGAATGGTAAAAATTTCAATAATTTCAATGATGATGTCAAATCGTACCTGGTTCAGTTTTTTGCTGTTGAAAACCAGGAATTATGATGCTGCCTGAACGATGGCAAAAGGTCTTTGCTCGAAATGGGCAATAATGTATTGAATAAAGTTATTTTGTTCCATGAAAAAATTGTCTTTTATTTTCTAAAAAAATCCGTAATTACTTTGTTGCCAACCTGATAGTTTGTGAACCAGTTCCTGAACTTTAATTTGAGAATTCCCTGCAGCTTTGCTTACGAAGTGCATGAAGGCGTTGCTCCTGTACAGTGTGGCTATGATACAGTGGATGTTGGATAGTCTCATATTTTGTATTCAGTGCCGCAGGCAATGCAGATATCACAGTGCATGGTTTGCAATTTACCGCGGATAGCACAGTGCATTGTAATAAGTTCACGTCAATTCATCCGTGGAAAAAAAGGGCGTGTGAGGTTTTCTAAATAAGTACATAGTACATGCTATTTTAACTTTGCAAGATTTGCAATGACGGGTTCAATTGAATTGTCTGCTTCTAAGACTATTAAAAAATGTTGGCATATCACCACACCGTGGGAATCAACTTGACTTGAAACCCTTTTCCAAAATAGTAGATTGATTTTCTGAATACTTCTTGCTTTTCGATTGCATAAATGTTTGAAAGACTCAGTTCCTTACAAGTTTTGAGTTTTTTATAACCTCTCTTAAAATGTGGAAACGAATTCATGGCACTCCAGTGGCCGCTACGGAACTAAAAAGATACGGATTTTCAATAATCTCACTAAGCTAACTGGGGGACATATTTTAAGAGTTATGAACGCAGACAACAACCAACTTTCCTGGGCTTTCGGCCTCGAGATCTCAGTTTCAAGGATCGCCTCCGGCTTAGTACAGCAGTTCCAGCATAAGCAACTTTCTAGACTAGTTCAAAATCTTTAGGAAACTCCCTTCTAGATTTCATCTTGAATCAGGTTTCTCGTTTTGTGTTTACAATCCTTGGCCGGCTTACTTGAATTTAGTTTCACTTTAAGTTTTTTAAATAATTTAAAATGTTTAAAGTTTTGCTTTATTTAATTATTTTAATTATTTTTTTTACTTAAAATTCATGTCTGCCAAAATGACTAAATAAAAACAAGTTGAGCTTTTCCGCAAGATAATTATCATAGTTATATTATATATATTATTATATATAATATTTAAAAAACCTAAACTAGTTTAAGTCACAACTTTAGTTATAAATAATAAAAAAGCATTGAAAGTGAATTGTTGGATCAACTTCATGGTATCCATTGTCGGATGTTCGGTCTTCCGCTTTTTTTTCACTGGCTAGCTGAAGTATTGATTTCTAGTCACTCAATGTGACCGTGTCATTATAGTCGACGGAATTTTGTATTCAGGAGTTGATGCACAATTTTGCAGAGCCCGAAGAGTTCGCGGATGCAGCTTCACTTCCATTCGCCCTTCTCATGGACGAGACAGTTTATTTGACGTAGAATTGTTCTTGTGGAGATTTTGTAAACATTGTAAATATCCTTCGAGTCCTTATTCTTAGGACAAATCAAGTTAGTATCGTTTGCCTGGCAAGACTCTTCGTTCGATCTCCATCAAGGTGTTCGTTCGTGAAGTTGACATTAATCCCGAAGTAGATAAATTCCTCTACCACCGCATTTTTACAACTGGTTTTATCAACTTGTCTGGCCTCTTCTTCAATCGCCATAAAACCACACTTTGCTTAGTAGTTTGAGGTTCCGTTTTCCCACAGCTAGAAATAGGTCAAGAATCATTTCGAAAAAATCAAATGACAGCACATTTCCTACAAGGAATCCGGTGTCAATCTGGATCCAATAAAAGGCTATTGCTTCAAACTTCATACTTTTCCCCTTCATCCTTCTCTCTTTCCATATGAAAACTTTAAAAAGGAATCACGATGTTTTTCCAGTTTGATCCTTACACTGTACGTAGTTAATTTACCATAAATTGCGAATTGTTGTTTTTAATTCTAACTCAAAAAAACCTTGTTTGGCCGATGGAAGTGGAAAAAAGTGAATGAGTCCAGGTCCTATGATTATGTCCATAGAATAAGTTGTCCTCAACGAGCAAACTCCTATTCCTCTATCGATGGACATTTCTTAAATTCTATTTAAATGTGAGGT
Organism: Orthonevra nobilis; assembly: GCA_963555765.1. Classification (NCBI taxonomy): domain Eukaryota; kingdom Metazoa; phylum Arthropoda; class Insecta; order Diptera; family Syrphidae; genus Orthonevra; species Orthonevra nobilis. The sequence continues at coordinate 130,569,133 of OY743225.1, forward strand.
TTCTCGACGGGGATCGAATATGAACTCCTCATGCTCCCATCAAACAAACTCGAACTACAGTTTTCGCCTTTTAAATAAGTACGCAGTGATTTAATTTTTTTTTTAAAGCATCAATTAATTAATTTTATTAGTTAGCTTATAATATTGTTCTTAAAAGTGTTAATTTTTTATTTTTTAAATAACAAAAGTGAGTTCACTCTAAGAAAAAAAAACAACAATTTTTTGATTTAGTTGTGACTGAACCATCTTGGGTCACATCTTTCGCTCTGCTGGGGGTCATTCTGTAAACAATGAGAAAAACATAAGAAGAAAACGAAATGAAAACAAATCAAGGATCAATGACAAGAGTTCCTTTTGAGTTTTAAAAATAGCAAAGCGATTCAGAAATGACCTCCTCCCGTTTGAACGATTATGAAGAATGATGGTGTTTTCACTCAACCAAGAGCATGCATCCAAAAAAACACATTGTTTACAACGAGAAAAAATGTGTATGGCGCTTTAAAGGAAAAGAATGCATGCATGTGGTCGCTTGGTGTTTCCCTTGGTTAGGTGAGAGCGTTTTGTTGCTATTGTTTTTTTTAAAAATGAATTAGTTCATGCAAATGATTGGAAATATAGGGAGAACACAAAAAAGAGGCTTGAAATAAAGTCGAGAGGAATTTGGTTTCATTGGTTACGCCACAGATCCATCATCCATCATGGATCTGTTGAGTTTGCTTTCTTCTGCAAAGTCTACCTAATGGCATGGATGAAGTGACATATTCCTCGATGCTTGATGCCATCGGATCACAGAAGCAGATGGATCGTGCCAGATGCAATGAACCGAGCTGCTGTGGTTGTGTGCGATTTCCATTATTTTGGTTGAGAAACTCGAGTGGGGGACTCGGATTACCCCCCGTTAATGTGGGATTAATTATTGTGCTTGTGGTTAAAATGCAGATGACAGGGCGAAGACACACGTAGATATTATTATTTATAGAGAGAAAAAGAGCGACATGGAGTGAAGATACATTTATGGTAAAAAGATGCAATGACAAAGTATTTTGGTTTTTGATCTTTAAAAGGGGGGGTTGGGAGGTAGAAAACCTAAACCGATATGTAATGAAGCCCCGCATTGAAGGAATCATGACAGGCGTATGAGTATTTTGTGGAGCGCTATTAGGAATGAGATAAACCTGATAGAGTCTCTATGTATGTACGTACCTTGATCGTTGTTGGCTGTTGTTGGTGACTCTCGAGCGGGTGATTTCGCCTTGTCTGGTGATGTTGGTGTTGTTGGACTTTTGGTGTAACCAGGTAGAGTGAAGGTCTTTGTTGTCACATAGCGAACAGACTCGACTGTTGTCTGCCATTTCTGGAATGTATTGATTACATCGCCTTTGAGTGCTAGACGTGATCCGGGGGAAGCGGTTGATGATGGCGTTGCGTTGACGTTTCCCTCAGTTTTGTCTTCATCTCCATTTAGCGGCTTTGGAGATGATGGAGATGGCGATGGTGATTTAGTATCTGAAAATAACAAGGAAATTACATTTTTGGCGTATAACAGAAAAAAAATTATTTTTGAATAAAAGGCGAGGAAAGATTAACTCCAGTAGCAGAGTTTGAGATTATAAATGAGACTAGAAAATCGTCCAAAAAAAAAACTTTTAAACGTTAACTTGCCATGAGCCAATAAAAATAATACTCTGAGTGTGTTTTTTGGTGCCAAAGTATGATTTAAAAGATATTTATACGTCACATGGCATCTTTACATGACATGACTACTAAGAACTGGAATGGTTCTTAGTAGAAACTTCTGACATCGGCACAATCGATCTCAAAGCATTCGGAAGAATATATTCCCTCAGATGATCAAGGTAGGTAGGTAGGAGTGATAGCCACATCTGAAACAGGTGTGACCCACTAGGATCCTGTTTGGATCCATTGTGTTATCAATTACCGGTGATTTATAGACCGATTCCTCATTGGCCAGGGGACTAACTGATACTGAACTGATTGGTAAGGTTACATCTGATCGCTATATCCCTGCGAGTAATGCGGCAAGGTCTTACCATCATGGCTTTATTTGATGGTGTGTCCAGAGCCTGGGTGTCTATGTTTATGACGATCGATAACTAGATCGATAACTGCCTAAAATATACTGCAGTGATTGGGCAATCGAAGGGACAGAGAGAAGGAGATCTCCAGCGAGATCGCAGATACTCCAAGTCCGGTGCCTTCATTCGTTTTGGAACTGTCCGTATAAACTTCCAGATTGGCAGATTTTCTGACTTTATTTTTCGTCCAGTCATCCCTATCTGGGATCAGTATTTTGAATCCCGATTCGAAGTCTAGGATAGGTGTGATATAGTCTGTATGTCTCGGAATTCTCGCATTCTTAATTATTTCCGTATGACCTGGGCTATGTGTTCTACTCCAGTGGTTACACTCAGTCAATTGCTTAATTTCCATGACGATTGAAGGTGTGGAACGAAGTGCCCCTGTGATGCATACACACGCCGATCTTTGGATGACTATCTTTCTCAGATTTTCTTTTATATTCATTGCTGGCCACCATACGAGGATACCGTTTGTTATGACTAGTGAAACTTAGTTCCTTATTCTTCATTTGAGATATTTTATATCTTCTTGTGAACAGTACGAGCTTTGTTTTAGACGGGTTAACATCTAGACCCATCACCCTCTCCTCAGATGATCAATCTAGCGACTCAAACAGAATGCATGAGTTCTTATCATCTGGATCTGAGTCATGTGTGAATGAGGCTTGTACATATTTCTGACATGTCGACTCTACTTAGGTACATCTTTTGAGAGAAGTTAATTTTGAAGAAACTTAAGAATTCGGCGGAGTGGCATATTTCGGTTTTTTAGCTCATATATTTTGAGACAAACTATAAAGTTAAAATTTTTTTGTCAACAATTTTTCAGAACTATTATGTTCCCGGGAATTATTGATAAAAATTATAAAGCTCTTCGGGAGGTTTGCTAAGATTATTCAGAGAAGTCATTCACCAGTGCACGACGCAAATCCTCGTTTTAAAAGGGGTGAATTAGGTGAGCCGAAAAGGACAAGAACAACAGTTTAATTATTACAATGAGCAATTTTTTTATATAGTGCATCGAGTCCTTAGAAAGGATAATTTCAACGTCCGACTAGACCGAAAAAAGGGAAATATTATTTACCAAGAAAAAAAAACAAAATAGATGGCTTTAAGTTGGTTAAAGAAAATCTTTAGGAGGATATGGCGTTTTGGAAAACATTTAATTTGTATCTTAAAAGTACAATTTTGCGACACCCCATCTACCGTCATGTCATCGACCCAACATATATAGTACATCATGTGCAAGGCACTTTTAAAAATGCACAACATTTCTGCTGTCGGGTGTCAACAAAAACCTTTAAAAACATCCAGCAATCAAAAGCGGGACTGCAAGAAACATTACAAAGAATAGGGCAGGAATTTGGTCAAAGTTTGTTTCTTTAAACAATTAATTCAGTTCAAAGAGAAAGCCACAAGATTTTTAATTCTACGTTTCAAATTATAAGTGAGTGTAGAAATAGCTATATTTTCTTCGTTTATTTATTTTTCCCTTTAAATTTAAGCTTAATTCTTTGATTATTTTATTTATTCGTAAATTAGGGAAATCGTCCTAAATTTTTGGAGACAATGGGCGCAAAATATTTTTCTTCAAAGTCCGAATGGTGGTGGGAGCCACTGTACATCCATTTTTTGCACACCGTTGAATTGAAAGTTATCCATGAATCGCATCGGAAATACAAATTACGTCACACCAGCAAAACTCAAAATCGAGATCTTCTTGCGTTAAAACAATGTCTGCAAAAATAATAAATACGGGTTTGAAAAGGACGAGATCTACACATCAGCAAATGGTGAAGGGTTTAAGCCGTCAATTTTCCACCATGTTATTAAAACTAGTCAAGATTTTAAGCCCAGAACGAAAGCGAAGCTGTCGTTGTTGAATAAAAGGAAAGACCGTAGTTGCAATTTGTTAAGATCCAGCTTGACCTTGTATGCCAAATTGTGAATTCTCCTTCTCCTCTAAAACCATAGGACAAAGACTTGTTTTCGAAGGTCCGTGAATTCATTTCTTCTGTTTTGCATATCGTCCAACATTAAGGTCATTATAGAAGAACTGGCAAGAGTCGTCTTTCGTAGAGCATGATTTTTGTCCTTAGATTTATAAGTTTTGATCCTAGTTGTTTGGACGTTTGGACATTTGTTCTAAAGTCGATTCGGAAAGCCTGAAACTACGCAAGTAATGAGTTCAGATTTTCCAATACCACACCGAAATGCGTCTTGTAAGCGATGTTAAACAGGAATATTCCTCTAAAGATGTTGCAAGACATAAGTTCGTCTTTTTTGTAGATGGGTGCTACCGTTCTTTAAAAAGTTCAGCTTGTAAATTATCTGAACCCGTGCTGTGCTATTTTCAAACTTGTTGTTTATGAGCACATTATTTAGCCGCTTCTCAGAGTGGCTAAGGATTGGGTTTTCTTCATACCATATCCTTTTGCTTTCTCTCGATCAATATCGTTGATTATTTGCTTCAACTCGCTTATGATGGGGCCATCAGAGAAGAAAAAAAGTTCCTATCTGCCGCCATCTTCTTCTCCAAAAGTACTCAAATATGCGTCGTTATCATACATTTTTGTTTGTTGTGACCAAAGAACCTACATATTTTTTTTAAAAGTCGTTCCTATAAATTCTGTCTAAAGGTTAAGACTATCTCCGGTGCTGCCTGGTTCGGCTATCTAGCATTGGACAGTCTGACTCTAAATCGATCTTCTCATTAAAAGTGGTCAGAGTCAGATTTAGCACCTCTTAGTCATTCATGAAGTCACGTGGTTGGTTTGGTCATCAGTTTAACCTTGGGGGATTGTAAGGTTGCTTTGTGGACTTTTGCAAGTCGAGAACTTGAACTGTTGAAGACGTACTCTGGACAGGCTGCCTCCAATAGTCTGGAGTGCCTTCTTCATCTGCAAAAATGAAACGTGCACGGTTATTTTTCGATACGGATCACAGTCAGCTGATCACTAATCGGCCTGAAATCGATCAGATTCATGCTCAGTCGCTTTTCCGCGACGAATCCACATCCAAAAACGTTCAGCTTTTTGACACAGTTCTAATATCTGTTGCCTGCTTTCCTCTTGTGAAAGCCGGGGACGCTCAATGTTTTCGCTTTTAGAACAGAAGCCAGATGAAAAAGAAAATTCTAGATTTCTGGCTCTATTTCAAGATGCATTTTTTGTGCTGCTTCCTCCAAAAAGATCGTTCATTTCGTATATTTTTCAGAGAGTTCTGTGGAAACAGCACATTTGACTTGTTATGGCCGAACGTCATTTCAAAACGACACGTGTTGACATTTCAATTTATTTTTCGTTTTCCTGTTTTTCCGTGCTTTGTTTATTTGGACAGAGTGGATTTAACATTTCATTTCTGGAAACCAAAAACTTATATCCATTTTTTTTTTGTTTTCTAAAATTTTTTAAAATAGCAACTCTGAAACAAAAATTCGAGAAAACATTCCATTCGTAATTATTTACTTTTCAGTGAAATTCCAATAAACATTCACTCAGCATCCGACTGTGATACTGCCAATCTTTATTCCAAAATAATCTTTCTTCAGATATGCGTCTAAGCGTCTTGCCAATGCGAACAACGGCGACGTAAACAAATTCCCAGAACGGTGGCATTGAAAATGCTGCCGAATCAATTTTTACCCCCCAACACCTGGTCGCAATAAAAATTCAAAAATCTTTCACATCTAAGAGTTGCAAAAAAAACAAAAAAAAGCGCAAAAAATTAATTCGTTGCAATGAAAGTCATTTCAATTAATTTCAAACGGCGAAATTCGACAAACCGAACCGTTAAGCAGCTGCACGATATTATCTAGAGATTCCGAAAAAAAATAAAAAAACAAGTTAGTGGCCATTTCTTAACCGGAAATTCGATCCACCGGGAGAAGAGAATTAATTAAATAAAAAAAAAAACGCATTAAAATGAAATTTCACCAGGTTTTTTAAAATGTCTCCATCTTAAACATTTACTGCCAGATACATCGTTGTTGTTTTTGATTTCAAATTATGCACGACCACAGTGCAGATCATAAAAACACAGAAAGACACTTTTAATGGCTGCCAACGTTGCTCGGTGACATTGGATAAAACGAATAAAATCCTTTGGCCGGCAGGAAGGTTGGTATTTTTTTGATTTGATTTGATTTCGAATTTGAAAATCATGTATTTCAAAAAGCTCGCAGCCTCATTTACTTGTGGGTGACATTAGGATGAGTTAATTTGGTATTTTTAGTTTTGAGAGAGTGTCGCCGTTGATGTGATGTTTTGAATCGCTTTATTTTTTGACGCGAATGAAAAATTCGACATCAATTTGGGATGTCTTCGTTTTTCGTGTTTTTATTTAATTTAAAGCTAATGATGTGTAGACAAAAGTAGTTAAGAATCATGAATGATGGCTCCGCATAGGTGTGCAGGAACTTTTTCTGTAGCTCAACTGACGTCAATGGAGGGTTAGTACATATCTGGAAAAAAGGCAGACTCATTTTGTGCCTAACAAGTTGGTAATGGTCCGGTTAATGGAAAGTAATTAGGTAAGATTTAGACAAACATATGGGTTGGGGGGTCTCCCATTTTTTTTTTTTTTGAAAAATTGAGTTAAAATGGAAAAAAATTATGAAAAATATTATAGTTTTTCTTAAATTTTACGCAAAATTTTATTAAAGTATGCTCTAGAAAATGTTTTACTAATAGGACTACCGGTTGAAAATGTCGTTCTTGCAGACAACTTCATATCTATAACTCTGAGGTGAATTTTGACCATGACAGCTGTCACATCAGAAACTTCATGTCATTGTCTAATTTTTTCAGTCTAGGTTATTGGTCATTAGTGAAAACAAACAAGTTTTTGTAAACCGTAAAATGTCTACACACGTGCCATGAAAACAACATTTGCGGGAAGTTTTAATATGCTTCTTTCATTTAAAGAAAAAAGCCGAACCGAAGCGCATTAATTGCTCCCTGAAGCTTACCCGGGCTATACTATAGACGTTAGAATGTGTCAGCGGTGGTTTAAGCGGTTCAAAGATGGTGATTTCGACACCGAAGACAAAGAACGCCCCGGCCAGGTGAAAAAGTTTGAAGACCATGAATTGGAGGCAGCATTGCTCGATCAAGATCCGTCACAAACGCAAGAAGAACTTGCAAAATCACTTGGCGTCGAGTCTTTTCTGCATCGAATCGTCACTGGTGATCAAAAATGGATAAATTACGATAATCCAAAATGTCGGGCAACGTATAGATACCCCGGACATGCCTCAACATCGATGGCCGTTCAGAATATTTATGGCCTGAAGGTTATGCATTGCATTTGGTGGGACCAGAAGGGTTATGAGCTGCTAAGACCGAATGAAACAATCACAGGCGAGGTCTACCGACGACAATTGATGCGTTTTAGCCGAGCACTGAAGGAAAAACGGCCGGAAACGGTCACAAGACACGATAAAGTTATTTTGCAACATGACAATGCTCGGCCACATGTTGCAAATGTCGTCAAAACTTACCTTGAAACGCTCAAATGGGATGACCTACCCCACCGTCCGTATAGTCCAGACCTTGCGCCATCCGATTACTATCTCTTCCGATCGATGCAACATGGCCTGGCTGACCAGCACTTCCGTCATTTCGATGATGTCAAAAAATGGCCGAATTTTTCAGAACGGGTATCCATGAATTGCCGGAAAAATGGGAAAAATGTGTGGCTAGCGATGGGCAATACTTTGAAAATTGAATTCATCTCTATTTTTCCTCAATAAAGCATTGATTGAAAAAAAACGACATTTTCAACCGGAAGTCCTATTATTTCTTTATATTTTTGTTCCATTTAAGGTCAGTTTTTCAGAAAAAGTTTGTGGAGAAAACACCAATCATATGTTTTTTTTCTTGTCTTTATTTACCCTACTAGCCTTAGTTTTTTGTCGCTACAAACCACCCTATTTTTTATAATCTGTTCGCTTTCAAGGGATTGTGACTACCCTTATATTTTGGGCCAGCAGAAGGATAAGTGGAAGTATCGAACGACTATTACGTGGTACGAAACTAAGATGAACCATATTTGAGTTTCAATTGCTCTGAATTGGTTGTTACTGACTTATTCGCATTCGTTTAATTCATAGTATTTTATTCGAAATGAGTTTATATACCAAGAAGCTGTGCTTAAAATGATTACACAACAACAACAGGCAGAACGAACTTGGAATTCTAGCATGAAAAGCCGATACAGTAATCAAAATTTAAGACAAACTCTAAGATTAGATTGTTTGTGCCACCCCGGTAGATATTATCACAGACCGGTTCGGCTCTTGGGCAGGAAAATTCAAAAACCAAATTATAGGCCTCAGCAGATCGGATGGATGAAACCCAACATTTGAAGAGGAGTTGCTCAGAGCCATGTCTATTTATTTCTTCAATTTATTAAGGCTTTTTTCCGGAGAGCCAAAAGTTATAAACCATATATGTCTATACATTTTCCTTACATTTCTTGGAGCTAGAAACTGGAAGGTTCTTTTTGAAAGAATTGGAATATAGACACTTGACATTTTTTTCGGAATTCATGTGTTGCTTTGTGTTGTTTTACGTGGATTGATCCGAAAGGATCAAAGCAGTTGCAAAATTATTTTGGAGTGGATTTTGAACCTTGTTACTGGGCGTTATAAAATATACTGTTATGGGTTGTTGCCCTGGTTATCTATTCAATGGATTGATGGTAATAATTCTGATGTGACAGAATTTATCAGCCTTTTCTTCGTTTGTTATTGGATTTTTTTGTGTTATTTATGAGAAGCTTACGAGTATATGTATATATACATATTTAACTGGAAGACAGCAATCGGTTGTAGTACGTATGTCAAATTTTCTTGCAATGACTAGTGGTGTTCCGCAGGGCTCTATACTCGGGCCTATCTTGTTCTGCATATATGTAAATGAGCTGGCTTATTTAGTTTAGCGCTGCTCCATTCACATGTATGCAGACGACGTCCAATTGTTTACAAGTTGCCCATTACACTCAAAAGAGGAATCCGCTTCCAAAATGAACAATGACCATAACAGCATAGTGGTGTGGGCGAGGGCTCATAGTCTTTGCTTAAACCCCAGTAAATCAAAGGCAATTGTCATCCATCGAACTTGGACAGTCTAGCATAGAGTATGTGAACACCGCCAGAAATTTGGGTGTAATATTTAACCGCAACCTTTCTTGGGATAACCACGTTAACGTCTCTGCTTCTCTTTAACCTGCATTCACGGCATCATCCAAACCCGTCAACCTGATAACCTTTTCAATAAATTAAGTTTTTCTATATCTCAAAGGAATCTTACGCTCGTTCCATCAAGATATAATTGTTTGACATCAGGGGAACAATTTTTCGTTCACACGACTCGTCTGTGAAATTTCCTCCCAATTGACATAAGAAGAGTAAGAGACGCAAAACTTTTCTACCAAAAATTATCTCAGTTTATGGCCATGGACTAAGTTTATATCATTTTTGCTTTAAATTGTTTTTTTATATATTTAAGAAATGTTCATTCATTGTAGACTTACACTACCTTATAAGAAATGTTCTAACTGTGTGAGTTAATCAGCTTCTAACAAATTGAATTGAATTAAATTGAATATTGTCCCTCGATTTATATGAAAGAAAGTTAGGACGTATGTTAACTGCATTTCAATATTTCACATAGAATATAGGCTTTAGAAGGTTGGAACCTTGAAACTGGTTTTATTGCATTAATCGTTTCTTACTTTGTTTTTTTTTTAAATCAAGGAAACGTTTTTGACGTAACAAGATCTAACCTCCAATTGGACCTTAAGGATATAAAACCTTTTAACCTCCGTGAGTATCCATTAAAAAGAAGATACACTTGGATCCATAAACAAACCAGTCGTATTGATTCCTGTAAGACCACAGTTGAATATGGTTGCTTAGCATCCACCTTAAAACAATGAATTGGGGGACTTGCCAAAGCGTCTTCAGTTTTCCAAACTAAAGATTACACCGTCATTCCATCTGTCTTTTTGCTCGTCGCTTTCGCCAAAATTGGAATTATAGAAAATGGATCTATATGGACGATTGTCTAATTCCTTCGCGCCTTTCCACAGAAATAAGCAATCTGCAAACATAAAACCGCCTGGCTTATGTGACTGTCCTCACGGGACATTGCATCATTTGCCTAATGGCCTTCAAACTGGGATACTATACTGCAGAAGCTTTCCTAATGAAGAACAGCCTGAAAACTTATTTCTCTACAAATGTCCTTGTCTACAAATGCGAACTCTCCGCTTAAGCTTAAGGGCTTTGTGGTGCAAATACCACAAGTCCTTCTATAGTATTTGATGAGCTTCGTATGAACATAAAATGGTTTCGATGAGAGCCACTGACAAGATGTTTTCCTGATGTTATGATGAGCTCACATATCTGGGGACCTTACTTGTCTCAATTATCTTAGTTATTTAAGAATCCCTCTTTGTATCTATACCTTGAATTTGAACCGAAGTGTGATCAAATAGTGAAGGGACCTCAGATAAAAACTAATGGCACGGGGTGACTTTAGACACTGAAAGCTCTGAAGTCATGAATGACTTGCTTCTATCTGAGAACCTGAAGCCTTGGAATTTCTTTCACCTCGGGTACGCTGTGTCCAGTTCTCTTGACCAAGTGCTTTGGCATCCGTAATAGTTTGATCCCTTAAACCACCCCATTGTTGTGTCAAATCGAACTGTTCATAGGCTAAATCTCCGCTGGATCTTCTCCAAGGTGTCATTCACTGAGTTTCGTTGTTCTCCAATTGCCTATTGAGTGTTAGCGTATCTTACAGCGTAACGCAGTATTGCAGTTTCGACGGGATTCCGAATCCGGCCATAGTCTTGAAGAGCTGAAGACAATATTCGAATGTGTCTTTGTAGGTGATGAGATGCGACTAGACATTCGGTTGCTTTTAAGAGGATAGAATTTAAAGTGAACATTTGGATGATCGAAGTCACAGGAATGTCCGTCGATCGATCTTACCTTCCTTAAATAAGGGCGTGCAGAGGGCCAGTCTTCGGGCATGGCTCCATATACCCATACTTAGGTGATGCGAAGCTCCAGTAGCTTTGTCGTTTTTCAGCCCATCAAAAGGCTTGGTTAAATTCTCAAAAGCTGGGACAATTGATTTCTTGATAATGATTAAGGTACTTAAAGTGTGCTGAAACACACATCCTTTCTGCGCTCTGTCTACAAGCCAATCTATCAGTTGATTTGCTGTACAAACAGGCTGTAGGATTCGCTGTGTCCACTCAAAAAGTACAATATAACGTGCGTCATGATGCATCTCCACAGTTCTCCATGATTTCAGTTCACTAACTAGTTCACTTAAAAAAAAAATACCAAAACTTTCTTCCTTCTTCTGTTAACATATTCGTAATGAATTCTCGGTTGCCTTACTCATAGTTTGTTTTCACAAAATCACGAAATAAACACTCAACTTGTGTAAGCCTCTCCATTTTATTGAGGCCATTGAGATGTAAAAATAGCTGCACCCAAGTGACAGGCCTTAGCTAATAAAACTACAAATAATTTGTCGATGAAAATTTAATCACTTCCAATTTGCGTACACCCTTGTGGCCAAATAACCATTTAACAGCTGTGCGAATGCGTGGTTTGTTGTAAAATAAAATTATTTATTTGAAACTAATTAGATGTTTCAGTTGAGTTGAGAATGAGTCTCTTGGGGTTGTCACAGATGAGTTAGACTCATTTGGAACACTTTTAAAGTGTACAAGTAGATGACAATTATTTTCTATATGTAAATACACATGCACAGGTATTTCCGGCTAATTTATGCGTTTGTTTTTTTTTTTCTAAAAGGCAGAACATTTGTGTTAATATTTTATTTGATTGTGAATCATAGTTCTATCCTTCCCACACCTACAACAACAAGGCCCAGGAAAATTGGGTTGCAGCCAATCCTAAAGAGACAAATATTTTATTTTCTAAAAATTTATTTCCTTACTCATGCACGAGTATTTCAATGTTCTTCGAATGTCACAAAGAAATTTAAACTCGGTAAAAGTCCTGGCAAAAAATCAACTTCAAATAAATAAATGTGAAAATATATCCTAAAGTACGAGAGTGTTTCTAAGCTCGGTGGAATTATGAAAAACGAAACTAAAAAATTTTTTTATATAACAACTGAAATTATTTAGACCATTTCAAACCATACTCTAGCTGTATTTCGGTCAGGCGTATCAACCTTTAGTGAGAGCTTAAACAATCTGTTTTAGTTGGAAGTGATAGATACATATTTGGAATGTCGAATGAATGTTTGCAAATGTGGATAATAAATTCTTGTTACAGCTGTCGGGTATTTGTTATACGTCAGCCTTTGTTGCAGGAGTCATCGAGTTCGAAATAGCTTGTTTTGGAAAACACGCAGTTTGAATGATACTTAATCAGGCACGTGTATTTTTTGTTTGTTTTTTTTCGAATTGCGTTTTGGTGCAAGAAGAACAATTAATTGGAAATCGTTAGTTTGTTAATGATGAATAAACTCTTGCAATTTTTCAAAAACACGCATCGAAATACGATCAAAAAGCAATAAAAAGGGTGTTTCGCAGGGGTAACAAATTAACTATTCAATGCATCGTCTTAATCGAGACGGGAATCGATATTGGTTTTTAGCTTCCGCTTTATTTGTAGGTTTTTATTTGACTAAAGCTGATACACTAGAAAATTGTGTTTTAGAAGGTTGGTTCATCTCTCTGCTGCCAGATCATAGTCAGAAACCATTATTTCAAAGCTAGAATCAAAATGTATAGCAGCCAATGCAATTACTACTGCAACAAAACCGTCTTAGAACATTTACAATATAATACAAGATATGTGTGTATCTTTTAGAAGTATAAGAACTATGTATTTACTTTGATTGAAAAATTACAGCTAGTCGTTTGAAAGTAGGAATTCAATTGAAAAGCGAAATAAATAGGCATCTACTCTAATATTATAAACAGGTAATGTTTGTAAGTTTGTATGTATGAGGTAATCTACGAAACTATTCATCCGATTTCGAAAATTCTTTTACCATTATTTCCAATGGACCTTCGGAATGCACATAGGCTATATATGTACACTCTCGTCATAACAGGGCATTTCGTGGCGGTCAATTTTGTATTTGAAGTCGATAAAAAACGGTCAATCGAATGCAATTGTGAACACTGCCTGAACCTATATGCAAAAAATATAAAAATATAAACAAAAAATATTTAAAATGAAGTTCACTCCGTCATGGGCTATTAAGGAACAAACTGTTAAGTGTTCATTAAATTAATTTTATCGAGGATTGTAGTTAAAAGTTGCGTTTTACAGCGTTCTGTTGCCAGCAAGCGGCAAACAGACATCTACAGTCTATAGTTTTTCTACGTCTACAATTGACTGCTAGTATTAAATACATCTGAGAGGTTATATTAAGTGTAAAAAATGATTAAGAGCTATTGTCACATCGTGATACTTTAAGTTATTACCGAAATACATCCTCCGAATTCCATAAACGTATTGCTAAAACAAAAGAGGAATGCTCACCAACACAACATGTTAATTGTGGAATAATAAGTGTCAGTCCTCCTACAGATTGGGCTAAAATAAGCATTTCGTATAAATAATGTCGGGTTTTTCATGAGATGGTTTTAAGAACTTCAAAATTACTGAAAAATGTCATACATGAAGATCCAGACCATAAATGAGAGGTTTCAGATGAAAGACGCTACAGAATGCTGTCAATAAAACGCGATGCCTAATTTATGTTTACATTCGAAATCTTAACATAAATACAAGAACTCTTATATGAGACGAATCAAAGCTTTTATTAGACGTTTTTAAAGATCAGGATTTAAAATCTTACCAGAGTATCTCAAGCAACGCAGTTCTCTGCAAACTCTTCTTATTTTATTAAACTAAGTCTACTACAGGAATGGTTTAACCATTGAGGACAATGGTTGAACTATCAGTGGGATAAATTGTCCTTCTAGAGCAAATCATATTAACAGTCAATTTACGCTTCCTCAGGTGTGCCTCAGGGTAGACACCTAGGTCCTCTGTTATTCATTACATCTATGAACGATGTACGCTCAAGAACTCTAGAGTTCTAATTTATGCCGACGACATAAAAATATTTAACGGAATTAACAATCATTCAGACAAGAGCCCATCATTAAACATCTCTAAATGTTTTAACATGTCTGTTTCTAGAAAACTTAATCCTCTGACCTTTAATAGTTCTGCGCTGGTCAAAGTTAACCTGACACTTCGCTCAAAATCTTGACTTCTCAATTCATATTGAGCAAATTATCAACAAGAGTAACTCCCTTCTCGACTTCATAAAACGCTGGAGTAAAGAATTTAAATGTCCATTAATAACAAGTACCCTGTACACAACATTTGTCAGGCCACTGCTTGAATACACTTCAAATGTGTGGTCACCGTATTACTTAACACATATTGACCGTATCGAGTCTGTACAACGCAAATTTGTTCGTTCCGCACTTCGTCATTTATCATGGACTTCGCAAATTCAAATTCCCGAACAACTAACATTTTTGACATTAAATACCACCGTACGAACTACGGCTGCAATGAACCCGTAACGCGGATGTCAATACAAGCTAATGCTAACTATCACGTGTTCGATATTGTTTCTAGTAAACTGACACTCAAGCGTAAACTTTTTGGACGTATGAAGCCAATGAAGCGTGAGTCTAAACTACTTTTAATCCTTCGTAACTAGGAGCATGTTGCTTTCACTGCCCATATTTTGCCGATATGGTCATAGTCATTTTGTCTTCCGAATTAGATACACCTCTCCTCACATATGTACGTGGCTCCCTATAAAAGAACCAGCAAGATGAGTGTTTTCATGAGCGGGATTTCGCTTCATCGAACACGGAGTTTTGATCCATTTTTTTGATAAAACGAAGAAGCATCAATTGCTTGGGATAAAATCATTTTTGGGCACACTTAAATTTTCTCATCCAAAATTTTTTGCGAATCGTTGGCCTCTATGAAGGATTTTGTTTTTTTTGGACTAATTATTTCACATAAATATATTTCTCACCTCTTCGACATCCTCGAACTGGGACTGTCCACACTCTATTTTTTTTTCTATTATTTACCTCATTAAGCTCCATACTCTCCTTCAAAGCACGCGGTCGACTTCTCAATTTTACCAGTTTTCCAGACAGGTTGATTGATCTGGTGCGCCTTGGTAAACTTGACTTCAACAAGGTTATTCGTTCATTAGTCTGTTGCAAATAAAACTCAGAGACCGTCTTTCCTGTTCTCTTTGACACTATTGGCTGCCACATTGGCTCAAACGCTCGATTTGACCAAGGTTGACGACGTGAACTAGCTTTAAACTCCCGTAGACGATGAATCCTCCTCAATCCTTGATAGAAACGATTGGTCCCTTGTTGTTGAAAATTTAGAAATCTTGCGATTATTAATTAAATATTTAAAGTGTGACGGAAAACACTTAGTCCGCGGAGCAGTTACGAGTTATCTATTGAAGCCGATACTGGAAGTGCCATCGGGGTCATCTTTGGTGTTTTTTGGCTTTTTGGGTTTTCTTTCAGAACAAACAACTTCCCAATCACAACTCTTATCCGATTGCGGAAATTGCAAGAAGTTAGAATGGGTGCTGTCTTTTGTTTCTTTTAGTTTCACCGCACCGTTCAATTGATAATTAAGATAAGAAGAAGTGACTTTTCTACCGGTCCCTGCTCGGGCGCCAACTATCGATTTCTGCTCGATTAATAATCGCGCAAAGCAACAGCCCGAGGAAAAGACACCTATTTTTATATATAAATAAAAAGAACTTCATTCCGCGAAATCACAAGTTATTGTTCTTTACCGCTACGCTATGTACTTCTCATAACTCAGTTTTTATTGTAGAATCCTTTTAGTAAAATTCCTTTCCTTACACCTTTCTTTCATAAAACATCTCCTCCAGATGCACTTCGATTGAGTACCGTCTATGGACCTCATATCATGCAACATATATACAGACAGGTAGATGTCGTCTACGAGTCCGAAGCCTTTCCTTTCTGACGAAGCCCACGATGCTTTCTTACCTATCTCAACAAAATATAAATCTCTTTATAAAATATTTAAAAACGTAATACTTTGAACCAAATAATACTTTAAGTGCTTTCACATGGTCAGTTAGCAGATTCAGTGTGTAGCGTTTTCGTAGTTCAAATACGTTTTTAACAATCCAAACTGAAGCTCTGCCATGAACAGTTCTCTCATGGAATTATCAACAAAGCTTCCAAATATCAGTTCTGGGCATTTTCAGAAGAGGCTGCAAGTTCATCAGATCACTTGCGATTGTTCAGCTGTTGCGTATGTTTAAAGTTGCGTATACGAGAAACTAAACAATCATAAATTTTGAGTATTCCAAAACTTGGATGGATTTTGTTCGCGTATGGAAGTCATCAATCATTGTTTACACGTTGCTGAATCATCAAGCACTTGAAAGTTCTCAAAAGAAGAACATTCCCACAACATACACTTCTATGCATCTACAAAGCACTCTTCTGGCTTTAATATCGACTTTAGTGTCAACAAATGAAATAATTAAAAGATTTTTCGAAATTTTCAACAAAAATGTTCAAAAAGCCAGCCAAAGAGACCGCAGACTGTCGGCCAAAGTATCTTGAGTTTACTCGTAAAAGTTAAACCACCGCCGACGATATGCACTTGAAATACCAAAATGACAGCATTCAGTATCGACGGAATTTGTTGCATCAACAGCAGCAATTAGCCACAAGTGAATAAAACACAAAAATGACACAGCATCGGTGACTAATTTGTCCCACACAGGTGCTTAATGCAATGCTCTTTAAATAGATCTCGAACCTCAGATGTATTTCGGAGACTACAGCCAAGTGGTTGACTCATTTCGGATATTGTTTGTAATTTGTATTTAAGTCATTATTATTTATGCGACTGCAATATTTTTTCATTTCAAAGTCCTGCGAGCAGGAAGTTTGTTCAAATTTGTGCGATGTTCTTTTCGACGTTTACAACGAGGAATATGAATGAGCGTACAAGTGGGGCACATTTTTCTTTTGATTTGTACAACAAACAAAATTTATTAAATATCCTTTTTCTCATTCATAAGACAAAATAAATGAATTAAATACAAAATTATAAAAAGAAAATTAATTTAAGTGTTAAATTTGGATGTACGCTGAGAACTTTGTTGCAAGTTTGGCAGAGACTTTAAATATTTATTATGAAATTGGATGCTTTAAGGACAAAAGGTACATTCATCGTTACTTTTGTGAACGAATTCCGTCATATTCGATATTCTTAAATGGACATAAGAAGCTTCATGAACATTTGAGAAAAAATCCATTAAAAGATTTCATGAATTTATGTTTTTTGCAAATTCGTTATTCGAATCTGGTCCAGTCACCATTGGCCATTGGGATCAAGTTAATGGCACTATCATTGGATTGGTCGACCACCGATAGTAGTCTGACTAATGGGTGGCGTTGTTGTAGTGGTTGTTATATCGGCTTAATACCTAATTCGTGTTTTCAAAATAATGGTTTGTCTAGATTGTGTGTAGATGGCTCTGCTGTGAAGGCATAACACTGACAGCGGGTTGTTTACCTAAATTCATGTATCAAAACTAATGTCGAATAAAATCCTGCGAATTAGTTGAAAGCTAATAGCTCGATATCAAAATCCTCCGCCCCATTTCGGGCTTCACCCACGGAAGAGAGTTGAAACCAAATACACCTGAGTTTCTCAAACCACTACAAAAATTTTTCATTCTCCTCCTAATTCTTCCACTCGCTCTGTGCTACACGCATTATAAGAGTATTAATATCCTCTTGAAGAGCGAGCAAATAATTAAAAAAAAATTGTTTTGGAAATTTGCTGATTATTTTAATACAGCTGAAAAAGGACCAAGAAGTTTAATGTTTGATCCTCAAAAGTGTTTGTTAGGATAAACGAATCGCTAACCAATCCATGCAAAACGTTCTTTAAGTATTCCAAATGTCTGGACGCACCTGTTTACATCTTGGTTGTGGATCAATTGAAATGTGCAGGATTTGAGTTCTAGAATTAGTCGTGGATTAAATCCGGTCGTCTCGCCTTTTGCCATTGAGATCAAATCAATAATGAACTATCACTACGAGTGCAGCAGTCTGACCAAGTGGTATCTTACTGTAGTGATTACTGTATCGGCTTGTCATGCTTGAATTTCGTCACAATTAATGTTTATTTAGATTATGTGACTGCAATGAAGGCATAAGGCTTTTATTAGTGTATTAAATCGACCTTACAAGACACAATTTTCTAGTGTATCAACTTATTTTGATAAGATTCTGCGAATCCAGATAATGGAAACAAGTTAATATCGAATTCTCTGTCCCGATTAAGATACCACACATAAATAAATTTCAATCGAGTTCAAAAGCACTGTACTGGCTTTCAATTTGTTCCTTAGCCTTTTGCTCGCAGCAAGGATTCAAACCGAAAACCTTAATGAATAGATTCAGCTACGATCGCAGCCAGGAAGTTTGCCGATTAAGTATTTCAATACCTCACAAGAGGCTCTTTCCCACCAGAATCTTTTGTAGAAGGAAAACAGAAGAAATTCGCATAAGACAGATTGGCAGTGCTGTCAAAAGCAGGATAGACAAGCTCAAACCTATGAAGGCTTCTACGTTTGTTTGCTAATGGATTCGATCTTTTCTCCCGGATCGTGGGAATGTCTTAGTTCAGTTGTTTTTATCATCCCTGCGCCTTAGGCAAAAAAAAAAACTCCACAGTCAATGACACATCATGAAAAAAAACCCATGGGTACAAGTCGTCACTTGTTGCCAATCAATGCATTGCAAGGTCGCGTGTAGCAGTATTTTTAGATCAGCAGGAAGAACCTTGTCACGTTTTCGTTTCTCTTCCAATTTTTATTTCGAGATAGCAAAGATATTGTTTAGGGATGGAAAGAAATACTATGACAGAAAGACATCCCCAATATCTGTCTCTTGGAAATCTGAAAGGAACGAAAAAGAAGGTAAGATTGAAATGCGATTGACCGCTCCCAGAGAAGATACCTTCGTGTAATTTTTAATCTCCTGAAGATAAATCAAATGCCTAGAAGACTGAGCGAAGGAGCTGAACTATCTCATTGATTTAACTAGGAAATTCCTACAGTAGGATGATACTAAGTCGATTTCGAATCTGAAACAATCTTCGTTCTCAAAAACTAACTGTTAACTTAGGAAATTCAGTACGATAAAAAATTCAAGATAGGAGGATTTGTTCCCGATGAAATAAATTTTTCGAAAAAGAAAGTATCTTCAAAATACGGGAAAGGATTCGCTGACTTCCATCATCGAACAACAACAACTTACAGATTATTAAAGCGGTCGTTTTCAGCATATTCTCAAAAAAAAAAACACCACGTCTAGAGAATGAACAATAATGGTTCGAATACAGAGTTTTCGAATCCAAGCCACCCGGTTTCCGAAGCTAAAGACCGTACCACGGCTTTAAGGATTAAGTGATTGCGAAAGCTAAACTGCGAGACAGTCAAAGTCGGAGAGCAGCGCCAGCATTTAGGTCAGTAGCTACGCTCGAATTATGATACTCTATATTGTAGTATTGACAAAAGTGGCTCTGTTTTGCGACAAAATTATTCAGGCAAGGCAATGTCAGTCGACGGATCCATATCTTGCATTTTTTTTTGCGCGGATACATACCCCCAATCAAAATTTTACAAAAAGATTTGTAAGGTTTCGGTTCCAAGAATCCGTGAAGACAGGGTCACAAAGTTAAATACGCATTACATTCTAACACTCTGCTTTATTATTATTTTAAACTAAAAGCATTCTTTTGTTTTGATAAACATTTGAGTAACGATTTTGAAAATCCATCCATCTACAGTTTTCCTGGGATTAAGTGAGTTTGAACTGGTATGATTCCCGAAAATAGTACTCATAAATCTTTTTGACCGATCTCGATTTATTGAGACTGAATTCTGAAGGCACCTTCCATTTATAAATCAAGCATGCCATTTTAATCCACTGATAAATCTTCTCTATGCTTAGATTGGAGTTTGTGGTTGATCATTTGAAATTAAGGAATTATTTTTGTAGGGCAAATGGCTTATTTTTTTTTAGAGAACTTCCAAATTTATTGAATATTTGGAGTTTAACATTATGCGTGGGTACATCGGCTGCAGGGCTTAGTTTTAATTGATGGGGTAAGGTTGAATAGCCTTCGCTGGAAGACACTGGACACCTAGAAATTTTGAAACAGTTCCCAGATGGTCCAATATCGAGGATACTAGGTGCTTAATGTAATTGTAGAAAATTCGAATTATTTATTGGGCAGAGACAAGCCTGGGGATATTAAAGATTCACAATTCCATCAGGAACGAAATGTATGGTATTCTTGTGAAACCATATTGGATGGTGGTAGCATTGCATTGGTGCTGACCCTTGGAATCAATATCCAGAATGTCTGAGCTCCGAGAAAATCAAGGAAATTATTATTCTATACTATCGAGGTATGCACTCGTGAATGCATACGATGGCTAGTCAATGGTGATAGCGTGTTCATACTCCCTGTGAGCCAAAACGCACTTTGGGTTCTTTTTGTGGTCTGTAAGGTAACGGAAAGGTTACTTCTGCGTAGATACCAGGCTTGGCAGAAGGCCATCAAGACAACAAAATTTCTTCAATTTCGATCATTCCCGAACCTGTTTTACGAACTGCTTGATCAGCTACCGCGTGGCTTTGGTTGAATTTGCAACAGCCCGAATAAAAGAAGTCGCTTGTTGCCCAGTGGTCAAATAGAAATCATTTAAAATTAAATTCAAAGAAAAGTCAAGTAATTGCGATTTCTCGTGAAGTTATTGACACGGCGTATTTTCCTTAAATTGAAATTGATGGTGCTGAAGTATCCTATTGCCATATAGTTGAGAATCTTGGTATGAATTTCAACCAAAGACTTACCTGGACGGATCATATTGCATAGTGGGTTAAGTGTTCTCCACTTTGCGGGAAGATGCCTCCCATTAAAAATTAAAATGATGTTGATAAAATCACTATTTTTTACGCATAATGATGTATGCCCACCCTGTTTTTCGCGATCTTAACATTTCATGCAGTATGAAAATTGATGTTGCGTTCAATAATGCTTTGTGATTTGTTTACAATCTTCGAAGGTTTGACCATGCCTCTGAAAATGCCTATAGAGTTTTCAATATGCCTTTCAAAAATATTGGGATTTTGAAGTTCTTTTGTTTTGGTTCGCTGACCAAAATAAGAAGATGCAGGCCTACCTTTTTCAAAGACTACAACTGGCTAAATCAAATCGAACCATGGCTTACATTTTACCAAAATTTAACTATGAAGTAAAACGCAAACAATTCCTTGTCTTCACTTTACGGCTATGGAGCTTACTCCCTATATATATATTAGGAGAATTAACAACCAACGCAGCTTCGAAAGGGAAATTATTTATTTTTTAAGGGGAAGTAAATGTGTAAATTATAATTTGTATTATTCACTATTTGTAATTAAACTATTATTTTATTTTATTTTATTTGAATTTTGGATTTTTATACTTGGATTTTTATATTGATATTTTGTTTATTTGTCAAAATTATTACTAATTTATTTTACTTATTCACTGGCTAAATTAATTTTTGGAAATTTATTTTATTATCGATAAACTGTAGCATTAATTTAAAAGACAATGTCTTGTTATGTTAAATCCACTGTTTTTAAATTCTCCCATTGTCTTTTGCAGCTCCTTGACGATATTACCAAAATAACTGATGACTGCAAAAACCGCAGGAAATAGACGTGCAAATTTTCTTGGTTGTACTCCTTTTCTGTAAAGGATCTGCTCCTTTTTGATCAAATTTATAGTCAATTTTCAGGTGCACTAAAGCTTGAGCAGAGATGCGATAAAAACTTATCTTTTTGCAATTAATCGAAGTTCTGTAGTTAATCGGGAAACAAGTCCCACGAACTGTATTCACAGACTTGTGTACAGTATTTATAAAAATGGTAAGAGCATATCAAGGAGACCTAGAGCCATGAAATTTCAGTTACCATTTTTTTTTCGTTTTTTTTCGCAGGAGATTCATAAACAGAAATTTATTTTTCAAATAAGTCGAATCAATCGGAATTGATGATAAAAATGAGAATCTTAAAAGTAAAGTCTAAATTGTGTATCGATTTAATACTTTTTTTTTAACAGTTTTGATGATACGTCGAATCGCGAAATTAATGAACTCCTAAAATTACTTCATCTTAGATTTAAAAAAAATATATCCCAAGAAGCGGCTCTAATGTTGAGTGTTTAAATCAAGAAATGATACCTAAATGTTTATTTGTTAAAAAAAATCAGGAGACGGAAGAGCATGTTCTTGTCTATAAGCAATTTGGTATAATTTGAAAGTCTCTAAAAAATTAGTTTGCCATTGCTCTGAGCTTGCCCTGACCAAGTTAACCTCGACCCTGTTGGAAAGTAGCAAAAATAAAAAAAAGTCAGAAAAAAATAGATAATGTGTTTAATTTTTGCCGGAACAATCAAGGAAATTTTCTGACGTCAGCACTCATAAGATTGCTTCCAGAAAACGGAGACAGGTACCATTTATCGACTTGTTGAGTTCCATAAAATATCTGACCGATCCCACTTCTTTGTAAAGCAAAAAATAGCAACGTTAATATGAAACACATGTTATTTTCGAAAACGCGAAAAATGTAATTGCTTTGATCATAAAACTGGTTCGAATCTTTTCCATCGTCAGTCGTTTATATCTCAATTAAAAATAGCTAATTATTAAAGTACTGATAATTTCTAAAACATCCAATGAGCACTCACATCACATCGCTTTGCTGACACATAAACGTGTCTAATTATAAATCTGAATAACAATCTAAAGTGAGAAATAAATTCGGCAACCTGCATGATCTATTATTAACAAAAACCGAAATTCTTTCGAAAACCGGCAACACCTTTTAGCATGCAGTAAATGCGATCGATCATGTATGTGTGCCCAAATCTTTAGGTATTGAAAATTCCCCTTCAACGAGAGTGTGTGTGAGTGAGTTAAACTGAAAAGGGTCTCACTCGAATGCCGACAAGTCCCTTTCGGATTGAGTTGAGCTCATAGCAAAAAATTGTTGAGTGATCGCGACACCGAAAGTCAGGGTTGTTCGATCAGAGCTTCTCAAATGTTCTAAACGTCCTTCTTTGAATTGAATCTCACCTGATGACTAATATGCATACGAGATGGTTTTTTTGGCAACCGCCAACACAACAATGCTCTTGGTTTTTGTGGACTTCCTCGATCTTTGAGTTTTTCAAAAACAGAAAATGGTTCTGGTATTCAGTCTCGGTGTGGGATGGTTCGAGATTACCGGTCCCCCACAATACTAGTGTGAAGGTTAGGTGCTTGCCAAAAAAAAAAAAACGTGAGAGATTTTGTACGCGTGCCAAATTACACAGAAAGAGAACAGTCGAGTGTTTATTTTGATGTGGTGGTTGACGGTGATGGTTTTTGAAAACACAATTTTCAACACATGTGTATTTGGAACGAGGATGAGTGGGAGTTGTGTGTGTAAACACGGGCGTTTCTAATGCAAAGCACTAAAAGAATATCCGACAGGGGTGAGGAAAGAGAGACTTGCTGTCACTTTTTTCAAAACATATGATGTGGAAGCTTTTCGAGTTGTTTTTGTTTGAATTAATTCTCACAGAGGGCGATCTGTTGCAGTTGTGAATGATTTGTTTTAGTTTAAATATTTACATTCACTTGTTGAAGTTGTTCAGAGAGGAAGAATTTTTATCAATCAATCACTCAAGAAAAAAAAATCAGCTTTTCCAAATATTTTGACAGTTAAAAGTGTTAAGGGACTTCGAAATTCTGCAAGTGCTTTCGCAGAAATGTAATTAAATAACAGCAGAGAGCATTATGAGGAAATGAAGAATATATTAAACATCGATTCTAAGAATTTCAATGCATCAATCTTGTCAGCAACAGTCTTCAGGAAATTTGAAAAAAAATTATTTAAGACCATGGCGAGCTAAAATGCCGAACATAGCTTTGTAGAATTTTATCTTCTTCATAAAAGCTCTTTTGACTCTCGAGCCGTTGACTATTTTCCTACACTATGATGATGAATTATGCAAAACCATTTGGCTTATCGTCGAATGGGGGCCTGAGTAAGTTCAAAATTTGTCGCATTGAAATCTTCAAGCTGTTGAACTTAAAAGATGTAGTAAGATCTGCGACAGTTAATCAACAGTTCAAAATGGCTCAGTTGACAGAGTATCTGACTATAAGGAGACCTCTTTATCACTCAGAATTTGTCAAAGAAAAGCTCCTATAAGATTTTGATGAAAAAGAGCACCCTTGGGAACGGAAGTCTAAAAAGTATAAAAGCGTTTCAAGTCGTTCAAACTGGGCTCATCGAACGCAGTGGCTGACTAAGCCTCGCCTGCCATATCTCCGTCAATACAAATACTGCCTTCCATGAAGAAATTTCGATTAGAGAGACATTTTTGAGCGGAGAGAGCTTCAGGTCTCCCTAGACGAAGTCACAGCTATCCTGCAGGCAACAAAAATGATAGTTGGTGAATATACTGTCAGCGATATCATTTATATTTGAGTAAACAAGGCGGCAGTTAAAGCTCGAGCTGCTCAAATAAACTTATGATTATACCAAAACGGAACGTGGTGAGGATATGTTGAATAGCACCGCATTAAGAAGCGAGAAAGCTGAAAAACTAGGAAGGCAAAGAGCTCTCGATTTTTTTTAATACCAATCAGCCCTCAATGCAATCAGACTTTCAAAAAAACTTTTCCTGTCAGTCTTTAACAGTGCTAACTCTAGCTCTGTAGTATATACTCACTGAAATCAAGACTTTGATGCTTCGAAAGTTATGTCCTTGTCCTTCTATAAAATAGCTCGAACTCTTAACGCTGATGGTATTTTTGTTTTCGAATTATTTCTTTTCAGGACAATCGGGTGCTTAGTGCTGCCGGGTTAATCTCGACATGCCACAAGCATGCGCCAATTTTCAAGGTACTGAAGATTTAATATTTCAGTCAGCTGATGTTTGTGTGAGCCTTTAACTCATAAAGGGTTAAGAGCCAAAAAAAAATCGGATATTGAGCCTTTTCTCGAAAATGTGATGCAACGTGATTATACATTTTTTTTTCAATTTTACTTAATTGACAGACTTGTGTGATTCATAAGGAAGGATTTTATTCTCACCGTGTATAAGTTTAATAATAATTTCGGGATGTCGTTCCTGCATAAATCATTCTGGAAAAGTATGGAGAGCCCCAGGAAAAAGGAGTCTTATTTAAAAAAAGCGACCACAGTCTTATTAGTCATAAGTTTTGCAAATTGCTGTAGTGTGGTCTAAGCGGAAATGGCTCGTGGCTATGAAAGATGAAGCAATTAAAGACATTGTGGTCTTTCCTGAAACCAAGAAGATCATCTCATCGTGGCCTATTTCATTTAAAATCCTGGTGATTGGATATGACTTTTGAATAGTTGTATATCACAGTGTGCTATTACCGAACGTTAGTGGAATATTTATGCAATTTTCAATTGAGGCACTCAATCGTTTCATTGCATGTGTTTCGGAGACCTGCTTTATTCTTCCATATCATAATTACTCCCATATCCTGCCCATGGCAAAGATGGTAACAAATTCTGCAGATCCTTACACTGAGAAGAGTTGTAGTTCGTTATCCAGTAGTTTTGTCATGTTGCCTTATCGTATTGTTGCCGATAGTTGGTGGAGTGTTAAAATTAGAATATGGTCAGAATTTCCTTAATAGGCTCAAGTTTTAATGAAACTTTCCAACTTTGATGTGAGGAAGTTTTAAGATACTGTCAAAATTGTTTAGGTTGGCCGATGCTCGTGACTCCGATCACTGCCGTAGATGCCTTATCATAGTAAGTGTACTCTCCAGAACCGGATTCGTGAGAGATGGGGCTGTGAATAGATCCCAGAGATTCCTTCTTGGCGCAAGACACTCACAGTCAATTTGCCCAAGACGGTGTCATGATGATGTCTCCTTTACCATTTATTAAAGCGTTCCCTTTGGCAGTTTTTTCTTGCCTCAAAACATTTACAATAAAAAGTTCATATTTGTAACCGTAATACTATTGCCAGGCAATATTCATCAACGATAATGCTTGACTTTTATTATATTATTTTATATAAATTCACACCAATAATTCAATAAGAGATATTTGCTTTCGCTTTACAATAAAATATTCATTCAATTTATAAATGACTAATGTTAAACTAAAAAAAAAACAACGTTGAATTTAAACTTTCCAATTTGTGTATGTTTTTTTTTTCAATAACGAACTCCACGGTTATTGCTAGGGACTAAAAGTTGTGCTTGCGATGTTGCAGTTCCCAGTCGATTTGTCGCACTGCAGGCGTAAATGCCAGCGTCATCTAAAAAAAATTGAAAAAATATTTAATACAAAGTTTCAAAAAGTAACGATTGTTATTGAAAAACGAAAAATTGTTTACGAGAGCAAATGTCAAATGTCGTTTCTATTTGTTTGGAAATGTCTGAATACACAATCAAAAGCTGTCGGCTTATGTTTCTGTCCGCCATAAACAAACGCGCCATATTTTAAGGCAAATTGCAACTTTGAACTGTCAATAGTTTTTCAGTGGAAATTTTATGTAAACCGCAGTTAATTTGTTTATTTCATATCAAAATGACATTGACATTTGATTCCATAAGGAACTCTCATCGATCTATACCTGGATACGCTTGGGGTATTGTTAGACGGCATACTCCATTTCTGTACTCGATATAAACTTTATTACTACACTGAAGCTCCTGTCCGTCTTTTAGCCAAACGATGTTAGTGTTGGGATCACTCTGAACGATACATTCGAAACGTGCTGTTTTTCCAATCACTGCAGCAATATCTTTTAGAGGCTTTACATATAAACAAAATTATTTAAACATGATAATATATTTTATTTTCGTTTCTCATTACCGTAATAAAGACTGGAGGCTTCTTTGGTTGATCATCGCGAATTAAATGCGCATTGACAGGGACATCAGATGGCAGATCAGTAACTGTGGTATTCAATGAAGGATCTAAGTTATTGTTTTCTTTTTTTTTGTTTTGTTTTCACGATTTTTTTTTTAGTAGCAAAAGCATTTTTTTGATTTATTTTTTTCACTGTTTTTCACATAAAAAACCCTTATTTTTCACACTGGCAACACAAAAGGAATCGAAACTTATTTCATGCAAAGACACAAGCCAACTTACGGATTTATCCAAGTTTGTTAGAGCGTTTGCAGCAAGAAATTTGCCTTTGTTAGGGCGCCAAAAAAAACGTTAAGGATTGGAAAACATTGACAATAAAAAAATGTACTTAATATAATTTATTTGATTGATGTTAAATACATTTTGGTAAGATAAAAATAAAATTATTGCATCTTTCATTCTATGTTGCTGTTTTTAATGAAAGATGCAGTTTAAATAAAACTTAACAAACATTTAAAACAGTATAAATTATATTGTCAGATAATTAAGACAACTAATTCGGTTTTTTTTGACAACTCAAAGGCTTCAATCTTCTACCGAGTAAAAGCAGAACAATTTTTTGTAGAACGAATTTAGAGCCTTTGAAAAGGCATTCTTATCGCCCTGATGAAAACCTCTGAAACTTTTTTCTTATCATTAGTATAATAATAACCTCCACAACAAATTTAACAGAGATCGAAAATTTTGTTTCAAATGCCAGTCTAGAATCAAAAATTACACAAAACTGCTCTACATACTGATAAGCCAAATTATTCTCCTTGTCTTGCCCTTACTTTAATTTTTTTTTTGAAAAACGAACTTCACTGAAAAAAAAACCGATCAAAACTGAAGATCTTGCCTTTTTAAACGACAGGCCAAAATTTTGAGGCCCACATTAACAAATGACAAATGAAAATATCGCAGCTGTATCGGCCTGTGTTAATGATGACCATCAATTATCGATTCGTCGTCGTTCGCAGCATTTGGGCCTCTGTTACTCAACAACGTGGAAAATTTTGCGGAAGGATTTAGGTGTGGATTTAGCTGGTGCAAGAATTGAAGCCGAACGACCTACCGCAATGTAAAATTTTTGGTGAATGGGCTTTTGGAAAGTTGGCCGAAGATCCATTTTTTTACCGAAAAATTGTGTTCAGCGGCGAAGCTCATTTTTGGCTCAATGGGTATGGGTACGTAAATAAGCAGAATTGTCGATTTTGGAGTGAATATCAGCCAGAAGCATTGCAAGAGCTACCAATGCATCCAGAAAAAGTCACAGTTTGGTGCGGGTTATGGGCTGGTGGCATCATTGGAACGTAATTCTTCAAAGATGATGCGAATCGTAACGTAACTGTGAATGGTGAGCGCTGACGTGAGATGATATCCAACTTTTTTTTTGCCCAAAATGCAAGAGCTTGACTTGCATGACATGTGGTTCCAACAAGACGGTGCCACATGCGACACAGCACGCGCAACAATGGACTTATTGAGAGGCGAGTTCGGTGAACATTTTATTTCATGTTCGGGACCGGTTAATTGGCCGCCTAAATCGTGCGATTTAACGCCTTTAGACTATTTTTTGTGTGGCTATGTTAAAGCTCATGTCTATATAGACAAGCCCGCTTCAATTGACGCATTGGAAGACAACATTGAAGCATTTATTCGTGAGATACCGGCCGAAATGTTGGAAAGAGGATGCCAAAATTGGACTAAGCGGATGGACCATTTGAGGCGCAGTCAAGGTCAACATTTGCATAAAATAACTTCAAACATTAAATTATATGGACCGTACTGTCGATTCAAATAAAGATTTCATGTTTTTTTTTTCGAGTTTTATGTGTTTTTTTTTTTTTTAAATTTTTCTATAACTTTAAAAAAAATAACCCTTTATAAAATCGTATTCTAATCTTTCAAGTCTTTAGTGCTTACTCATTGTATGACAATCGACTGAGGACTCATAACTGACTCGAAAAATTGGAACGCAAAATAATATTCGAGCATTTGAAAATTATCAGCCTGTATTTTTGAAGTTTCTTGCAAAGATTTCTAGCCACTTTTACGGCCTCATTTTGCATCAAAACTCCTCGATAAACTCCGACAAGGTTTAGTCAGCGGTGTGAACCATGATCGGTTTATGTACTCGTATTTTGTAAAACCTTCTATGAGGCTTTTTTGCAGAATTATTTGAGCGACAGAAACCATAAGGAGACATTCTAAGATCTTATTTAATTTTATGTTTTAACCTGCACACAGTATGTTCCCATGCATCTGTTCATCTTAAAGCTGATGATTTGCAAATTAATTAAAATTGATTAAGAAGAAGCAACATTTTGGATGACGTGAATCATGGTTCTGTGAAAATCACATTCGAAAAGATTTCAAACCGTATGTTTCGAATTAAAGTAAATAAAGTTTACTCTTTAAACCATTGAAAAACGAAATTTCTCAAGATTCGGTAAAGTTGAGTATTTGCCAGGTATGCCTCTCATCACTCTCTTGATAACATGGCGGGAAGTCTCTGTGTGGTTAAAGACATAAACGCATTGCGTCTTGAGGACAGCAAGGAGAGGAAGTAGAGCTTTAATTTACACAGGGATAGACTTACTTTCACAATCAACAAATGAAGAAGACTAAACACAGCAAAAAACGAACCAGAATAAACTGCTCTCTTTGACAACGATCACGAGTTTCTTTTGGCCAACGACGACATAAAATGTAAAAATGGCTACAATAAAATAAAAACCATGAAGACTGGAGCATCATAGAGCAACTGATGTTAAACTTAAGACTGATTATACTATCGACGCAGCGCTGAACAAAAGATGCTTCCAGATTGTGTGGGTTGCTTGTTGTCTAGGACTGTGGGGTTCGACTGATTGGAAAACTGAATAAGGAACTATACACTGTGATATTCTGTTAAAGGTTAATTGGGGAAGGACTTGTATTTCAGCGGGACAACGTCCTCAAGCACTAATCAACACATTGTCTAGAACACTTGAAAACGAGGATGAATAAATCTTTAAATTTTTTGTTTTACCGCAGTTTTTAAAGGCTTATGATTATCCTTTGAGGATTGGACCTTACACAGAGGGAGCAGGAGGATGTGGAGAAGAATTTCGTAGTGGTTTATGGCTCAGATATATTTTAGTTCCGATTGCATTTGAATTGGGACGGAGAATTTGTTATTGAAATTTTTTTATTCGTTCGATTCACAGTAATTTGTTCACGATTTGTTGAAAGTGAGTGCAATATTCAGTGTCTCGAAAAATGTTGTCATCAGCTTGCTGTCCGTTTATAGTCAGCAGAGAAACTGACAGCGGAGGAACTGACAGAAGCTTTATTTTAACGCCAACTAATTAGTCAACCTACAAACGTCGTTTGCCGAGCACTCGAGTGATAACGCAATTAATTTTCATTTGATCCCAACTGAGATTCGTCGTGGCATGGACTTCCTTTGTATATACTTTTATGGCATATCAATAAGGTGATGAAACAAGCAACTGTGTCGGTTATCAATTTGTCAGTTGTTGTAATTACAGACCAGCATGCCAGTCAAATCTTGGTCTAAAAATTACGTTTCCGAGTCATGGAGTCCTGGAGTAGGGCCGTCTTTTAAAACCGCATCAGAATCCAACAATGGATGTAATTGTGAAGAGAGTTAAAGCTCAAATTCTTTTTAGGTTCAAGTCACACAATTAAGGTAGACTAACCGCTCTAGTTTTCGACACATAAAGAAAATAACGAAACCGCACATAAATTATAAGCCACAACTTTCTGAATAGCAAGCTTGCAAAGGAAACATCTATTTAAAATTTAAAAATACGTAGTGCCACAAGGATTTCAACTTAAAACCAAACACATGAAGATGAACGTGACGTGACGATGATGACGATGGCGATGAAAATCTCCAAAGCTTATTGCGAAGCAAAACGTCCCTTTTTACTATGGACGTGGCCACATCTAAGCTTTACAACATCAAAATATTATTTTCACAACATTTATAGCCCGTTTACCTGTTCGCAGATTCGGCAGAGCAGTGTCGTTTGCATGCAGACGATCGATATCGATCTGTATTGTTGGCAAACTGAGACGTTTTTGCGGCACATATCTGTGCGGATACTGATAAGAGGGTGTAGTTGAGCGTTCCAATTGAATCGGTATAACAACTTCACCCGGGAGACTTCTCACCGGATATGCAACCGGCATCTTCTTCGGCAGACTGTTCGAGCTTGACGTTACACTGGACTTACCGCCAATGAACTTTTTACCCTCGCCCGGAAACAGTATTCCGAACTCGTAACCAAAATCATATTTGAAATATATCAAACCTGTGTTCGGATCGACACATTTTGTACCTATAGTGTGGAACGGAAGGATCAATAATTTCACATTTCTTTTATAAAAAAAAAAAAATTAGTCTTTCACTCACGCCAATCGAGGTTGAAAAAGTGTTTAAGGTCATACAAAAGGTTGTATCATGCAAGATTGGAGGTACTTACCGTACTGGGAAACTCTGGACTCATTCCTGTAGGCTTCGGGTTTGTTTGTGCCTTCGCTGGGGGCGCGTTTGAAGCCCGGTCGGATGCCCTGGCCTGGAGATGACTTGATATCGGACGTGATATCGTTGACGAACTTGTGATGCTTCTGTAGGAACGTGCTGCCCATATCCTTGGCATGAGAATTGGCCTGATTTTGGATGTAGTTGTATTTTGGTGGCGAGCCGACCTCGAGGTTCATGTCGTCGCGAGTAGTTTGGGTTACGTGGCGCTGATAGGTCTTCTTGGACGAGCTGGATGAGTATCTGTCAAGCGTTTGCGTCTGATTTTGACGACTTTGCGTGTCGATGTGAATTTTAGACGGCATCTCTGGTCCGCGATCGAATTCCATGGGCGAAAGAACTCGCTCGTATGTACGCGGCAGGCTCGTGCACCGACCACCGACTTGAGGAGGTTCAACGTGACGGTACCTTGGTTCGCCTTCGTTGGGCTTGGGGGTCCATAATGGACGAATTCTGGCTCCTTCCACTTCGCTCTCGTAGTCTGATTCACGGAATTCGCCGGGGATGAATTTGGTTGGCGTGCCGGGTGGTGGGACACTTTGGCGTGCCGGTGTCAGACGACTTGGACTAGTGACTGTGTAGGGGAAGGGTTCCAGGGGTGTTTCACTGCGATGTTTGGTTTCACTACTGTCAAAGTGAATTACGCGCTTGGTCTGCTGCATATTGACGATCCGCTCGCATGTCTCGGTTGACTCTTTCATTTGCATGGAATTTTTAGTTTCC
The DNA here is from genome assembly GCA_963555765.1 of Orthonevra nobilis. NCBI lineage: Eukaryota > Metazoa > Arthropoda > Insecta > Diptera > Syrphidae > Orthonevra > Orthonevra nobilis. The sequence continues at coordinate 130,601,596 of OY743225.1, forward strand.
GTGGCCACCTTAGCCAGATGCATGGGGGTTCCCGTAACCGATGTGTAATACATGGTCGTCTTGGGTGCTCCCGATGACTGGGTAGCTTCAATGAATTTCGCTGCTACCGGCTTGGGTTTGAACACTTTTTGCTGCTGCGTTTGAGTTTGCGTTTGAGTAGTGGTCTTCTGATAGTGTTCCTGTTTGATGGGCTCGAATTTTGGTCTCGTCGGACCCTGCATAGTCGGGGGGGTTTCGAATTCCATCGGTGGTAGCGGAGACTTATGGCCATTGGAGATATTTGATCGAGGTCCCGTTTGGGTGGGTGTTGGAGGATGCACTACTCGATAGCCTTTGATTTCCGAGTCGGATTCATAAGTGCGGGAGACAGAACGGAACCGCTCATCGACTTCACTGCTGTAGTCGCTAAAGTCGCTTTTTGTGAATTTTGTCGGACTGGCTACAGCCTGGATTTTTGGTTTCGGCGGTGTGTTATAAACAACGTTGCTGACCATAGATGATTTTTGGAAGTCCTGTGAAAAGATTAAAAAAGAAAAACTGTTAAAGCAGCTGTTGCTCTTACGAACTTATTGCAACACAAAAACGTGCGATAAACCAAGGCAAGAAGTTGCTAGAACAAGGGACTTGGAAATTAAACCTTTAAGTGCGTGAAATTTTACATTTTTAATTGCGGGAGATAACAGAGTTATTCGACACAACATTAAGTGCAAGGGTATGGCATACATATTTTGGGATGCCGAGGGCATGGAATGGGAGAATGCCTAGAAAGTGGCCCACTATAATTATGCAGACCAAAACAGCAGATTGTTGGAAGGTATCAATGAAAGTAGACGGGAAAAATGATGAGCATAACTCTTTGAAAAATTCACCTTCTTTGCCAAATTAGAGCTGGACATTCACGACGATTGTCTACAGCCGTTTCGCCATATTCCAAACATAGTCGGAGTTTGGAGAATGTACTGATCTCAGTTTAAGGATTTATCTGTAAGAGAAGGGTTTGAACAATAATTTTGGTTGTTTTAGGCCCGGTAGATTTTTCCAATGGCCGTAGTTCAGCTAAGGCCACAAAAAGGTTCCGGACCAGTGAACGCAGTTTTTGAACAAACCCTGGCTAGTTTGTCCGAAATTTCATTGCCTTCGATTCCACGATGACATTAAACCCATCGTAACCTAATTTTGTTCCGTTGCGCTATGGATTGTAAGGCGTCGTAGCAGCTTTGACAATGCCTTTATTCGAGAATTCTGGTCATTTATTGACCTTTTGCAAGGTTTATAATGGCACATGGCTTGTGGGTCAGCCTGGAAAACACTTTGATGCTTTCCCAGGGATGAAGAGATTATAATGTTGGGTCCAAAGAGACCGACACCTACTGCATTTGCCATCTTCGAGCCATATACCAAATTTAGTTTCTGGGATCGTGGGCAGGTGTGTTGCTCGACCAATGGTCACGGTTAGGTATGTCTACTTCAATGAGTCGCCCAAAGCAGTATGTCGCCTTCATACTATCTGGGATCGAGCAGAACGCGTCTTTATCCGTGATGAAATTGATTATTCTCAAGTGTCCCGTTTGGTCACCTGGCTTATATTTCAGCGGAGATACAGTAATATGGCTCCCTTATCATTCTTTGGGTACGGAACACTTACAAGCTATGAAGTATTTTGGTAGACTCAATATGAAAACTTTTTTTAAAAGATATTCAGAGAGGATCGCGATTTGAAACGTTTTAAGAATAAGTGGTCGACGCTACGAGCTAGAGAGAAGTCAGACACATTTTTTGTATCTCGCTCTCAAGGCTTCTTTATTGGAACAGAACAGGGTAAGAATAGAATTGGTATCATCTTTTAGGCAAAAAAAAAAGTTGTAGCATGTTGACGATTACAAAATTCAGCGACCATCTCTCGAGCTTGTCACACAGGGAAGGTTGGAATAGAGCCAGTGCATACAGTACCTATAATACATTGAGACGTTTTTTAGGGCTGGAAAGCTTACCAGTTCCGTAGTTGTAAGTGCTAGAAAGAAATACGTGTTTGAGGGAAAGAAAAGTTTTGCAAATGACTAGATCGGATCCACTGGGGTTAAAAGCTCGCTGGGGAAGAAGTATGTTCCGACCACACGGTTTACAGTGCCATGTAGTCCGAAGGGATTCGCTGTTTGCTGATCCTCTTTTTTTCGGCAAGATGGACAGACCTTAGGTTTGTTAGTGACGAACGAGAAACGAATTTTTTTGCTTTTTTTCAAGATCTTGAAATGTCCCTCCTTGTGGAGGAGATTCTAAACGTGTCCCAAGGCCAAGTTTTGCGGATATGACCAAAGAGAGTAAAAACGTTTGAAGATATTCAGGGAAAAGAAATGATTCATATCAGGATGAAGCTCATGGTCAGAGATCGAGGAATTATTTGAGAGTGCTGAATTAGAGTATTTCAGTGTAGATGCGATTTCTGTGACTTCAAAGTGAAAGTATTTCCCTCTTCTATAAGGGTTGTGATCATAGATAGGCTTCAATGGACCCATAATCGTGAGCAAAGTTATGTTGGAACGGAAGATGGAAGTGATTCAATGCACGTGCAGGAAAATCAACCACAGACTTTACCGAGTCATTATATTCGATCAACTTCTATCATCGCCAAAGTGTTGGGTGGAAAGAATGCGGGGAAACTCCGTCATGTCAAAAAAAGGAACAAGGAGTAACAAAGCCTGATCGAATGGTAAGTTCAAAAATTCATGGGAGCCTTCACGGTGAATAATTTATGTCGATAAGAACTAAGCCAAGATTATAAGAAGCTCGTCATGAATGAAGAGTCCTGTTAATATTTTTTATGGTCAAACACACGAATCTGGATTATGATCTCTAAGGTTCAGATCACAACAGAGCGATGAATTTGTGTGCCTATTGAAAAGCGATGAAATCAGAGCTTAACGGTAATTTTCTGAAATGTTGACATATTTCCAAATGTTATAACATTCACCCATAGTGTGTACCTTTTCGCAGAAATAAAAATCGTAAGGTTTCGATTGATACAATGGCGCAAAAGAAGATTGAGCTTAGATTTATGAAGAAACCATCCGCGTTAAAAAATTGATTAAGAAATAATTCTTCTGGCTGATGAGCCTTTAGGAAGTCCTACAAATATAAAGATCACACTCTACCTTGATTTGAAGCAACAATAAAGCTTCCATGCTAAATATTAGTAAAACAAAGACTTAAAAATTAAGCTTTCAAGAGTTAGATATAAATCAAAAGTGTACAAGTACATGCATGAATAAAATGGTTAAAATCTATTAAGGCGACACACATACACGTCAAGCCACACAGAAAAAAACCGAACCTTCTCTTCTCGCATCGGTGACGTGACAAAGCCATTTTGGTACTGTTGTGTGGTGCTGTGTTGTTTGGTCTCAAAGAACTGCCGGCTCTCATAGACCGATTCGAATTTTCGAGAGCTCAACTCTTCAGTGTCCGCTGTATAGCCACTTACTTTCAGCGGCTGTGGTGGCACCTCCATTGACTTGGGTCGAACGCCAACCACTTGAGGAGCTTTCACTGGTCTAAAGCACGACTCATCCGACTCACTGCCGCTGTACTTCCAACGATCACTTTCGTTCTCACTCTCGGAGAACTCACTGCGCGCCAGCTTGGGCGGCACCACAGGTGGTGGAGGCTTCACAATCTTGGGCACATCGAATTGAATAGGTTTTGTTGGTGGCGGTGCCTTTGTGCAGGCCTGCGGTGGAGGAATCATTGTTGGCACCGAGTATGCCAACACCTTGGATGGACCACGAAGTAAATCTAATTCAAGAGACTTCTCCATTGCTTCCACTAGCGAGGGACGACGTTCTTCCGGTTGTAAATGAGGAGCGAAACAGATTTCTGGTGGTGAGCCGGGAACGAGATTTATATCTGGCAGTGAGTCTTGTAGCTTTGGTGTGGCGACTGGAATTGGTTTCGTCACAGCTTGTTTGACCAAATTCGGAGCGGATAGCTCGCGATTTTCTTGCTCTTTGATCTTCTCCTCGAAGATCTGTTTAGTTTGGACGATGGTTTTGGGCTGCTCGCTATCTGATTCCGTCTTATAGCTTTGCTCGTGGTCGCTCTGCCAACTGTCGTATGAACCATTCTGATTTGGAGTTGGTGTCCACAGTTTCTCCATTCTCAGGGCTTCTGCCGAAGGCTTCGGCGATGGTGATCGGTTGGCAGATCTTGGTGGGGGTGGCAGATTGGCAGCTGGCCTCATTATCGGTTGTCCGTATTCAACTTTCACCTCTTTGGTGAAAGATGAAGATCTGCTCGTCTCTTCCAGAATCGGTGACATTTGAGGAAGAAGCGGGACGCCACCCATTGGGGCTTCTTTGATATTCTGCTGAGATTGCTCGATTATTTTGATCTTTTCAGCGATATGAGGCTTTTGGAAGTCCACCTTTGGGACGAAGCATATTTCTGGTGGAGAACCAGGTACCAAATTAAGGTTAACCAAGTCAATTTCAACGGATGGAGCTTGAGATTTGATTGAGAGTTGTGGACCACCATTTTTGCTGAGATCTTCAAACTTTGTATACTTTGCGGAAGATGGAAGATTATTTAGCACGGCTTTTTGTTGTTCCTGCTGATGTTGGATCTCGATTTTCTTAAAGTACTCCAAGGATGACTTTTTGCTAACTGAAGTCGATTCTGTAAGTCCATTTTCCAATGGTTGTGCTGGTGCCATAGTGTATGGCTTTGGTGGAACTTGTGGTGGCGTTTGAGTTGAATTGACTTGCATTTGGCTGGATTGCGTATTGGTTGAAGTACTCCTTAAATCGGGTTGCATGGCATCGGTTGCTGTACTTATTGTTTGAGGTGTGGTTGGCCTTTGCAGAGTTGGCAAGTCAAGGTATGCGGACTTGTGCTCTAAACGCATTGTTGCCGCTGTTGTACAACGATGCTCGGTTATGATTTTCGACTCGGATGTACCGTGTAGATCGGTCTCGGTTGTTGTTGTTGAGTGATTTGTTTGGAAGCCAGGTGGTTCAAGCTTAATTGGCTAAATTTATAAATTTGTTTGGTTTACAAAATGGATGACAGATGAAATGAAATGGAGAAGTTTTAAAGGAGAAATAAATAAGTTGACATTGTGTACATAGTCGACGTCTGGGCAGAATATGGCATTTGAAGACTATCATAATTCGCTTATCAAAGAAGCGGTTAAGCGCGAGTCAAATAAGCCAACGAAGGGTTCCGCACCGCCTTTTTCTTAACGAAAAATTCAATTGCGATATTAAAAAACATGTTTTTTGTGTGGGCCCTCTTCTATTTTAAACGTGATAATCATTTCTAGGGTTCCGTTCCTCAAAAGGAAAAATGGAACCTTTTAAGGATCACTTTGTTGTCCGTCTATCTGTCACCACCTTTTTTCTAAGGAGTGCCTGGAGGTATCGAGTTGCAGTTAATATGAAAAACTTATGGCTGCGGTTCCTTTAAGCTGTAAAATCAATAAATTGACGCTGTCAAAAGATATTCCTGTTTTTGCGGCATATTTTGATGCTCGCAAGGGGAAGCCTTAAAGGCTCAAACAAAAGCGGGAAAACTCTTCGAGACTCGATTTCCGTCCTCAACGAACTCTTTACATACCAACAAGTTTGTGCGGAACCCTCCTTTCCGGCAGTACACATTTTTTGACTTTAGTGTATAACTTTTACGGTTCACTTGGGTACGGAACCCTTAAAATACATTTCTGAGCTTTAAAGTTTGTATTGCTTCAATTGCTCAAAAGAATGATGAATCCATTTGCTTTTTCTTGCTAGATTTCTAGGGATTAAGACAACCCTTGACATACGAATGCACAGCGTGAAAAGAGGTATTAGGCGAACGGTTTGAATCTTCGGTGTTGTTTCCTTGACGCGCGGTCGATGGGTTGCGGATACCCTTAAAATGTAAATGTATACGCAAGGGGAGTAGAAAGCAAAGAGCGGCTTTATAAGATGTCCTAATGCTTGGGGGTAATCTTATGAATGCTACTCGCTTTATCGCTGTCCGAATCATATTTTTTGCATTAATTTTGGGAATTGGACTTGAGGTTTTTAATTATTGCCAACTGCAAATAGACTGAGAAGTTTTCTCATGGAAGAAATAATGCCTATGATACTTTAGTGCTTTATCTCAAGTTATTCATTGAGAAACCCTTGCACTCGTAAGTCGGAGGGTGTTTGGAATCGGAAGCAAACAGTCAGTTTGAGTCTGGCCATTTTTAAAAATAAAAAAAAATACAATTTAAACATTGACAAAAAGCCAAGATCGTTGGCCTTCATCGGATAATGTGCCAGTTTATTAACAGTTTTGTATTTGGTAGTCTGAATTTGACATTAAGTCGAATGACGTCTCCAACGTCAAATGATGGCGAACATTTGGAAAATATTGAAAACCTAAGGACGAAACCAAAACGGATGGAACCCATTACTTTTGGGTATTCCAAAGCCATCCGACCATATATAGTATGTATGTATATGCATGAATACAGTTATCATGAACAAAACCGAAGGAAGGATCAAGGCCTTATTGGCTTTCTGGAATGGCCTTTCGAAAAAAAATTGCAAGCTCACTAATATTGGAAAACTAATTTTAAGGGATTATGAATACCCTAATAATGCTAATGAACACAGCCAGCCGAAGATGCTAGCAGGAGATGAATGGAACATTTATGTAGTGAATTAAGAATCTGGTGCTTTCGGTTTCGATATTTGCCCAAAGGCAGTATCCGAATAGGGGAAACATTGGCTCAGCTTACAGTGCAGAGTTAAAAGCGTCACTTCCTTAAGCCAATTTGGTTAAACCTTATAAGTCCTGTTATGCGAAAATCTTCCCCTCAGCTGCCTTCGGCCTTGTTTTTCTGGTTGGCTGTTTTTACTATAGACCTTTGAAATAACAAATGAAGCATGAAGATTTTCACTCCTCCGGCTGCCGATACGAGGTTCAGAATAGTACAAACATATTAGATCAAAATCGATGTTTTTTGAAATTGTTTTCGCCTATTCGAATATGCGAACTCTGCCAAAGGTAAAAAGACTGATCAACAAGAAAATATTGTTACTTAAAATCAATGACTGAATAGAATACCATATTGCGCCATTTATACCCTCTATGTACACAAGTCAACTGGCGATGATCCAACACCTTAATATTTCTATAAATGTTCCTACAAACCTCGACTTTTATATCATTAGCATCGTCATAGATGACAGTTTTGACAACTTCAATCATTCGTTCAGGTGTTGGCTCCACAATGACACAATCGGCAATACTCTTCGCCTCACCGCCAGCGTTCGTCGCTTTAACCATAAACTTTCCAGAATCCGAAATTTGACCTTAAATAAAATAACCACACGACATTATTTTTGTATTTGTAAAATTTTTAAACAATTTTTTAATACCTTTTTCAATGATCAGAGTGTGAGTGTTGCCAACTGACTTGACTCTATGCTCCGACAATCCGACATCTTTTAGTAACTTTTCATCCTTCAGCCAAGTCACAGTCGGATCTGGTGTTCCAGTTACTTCGACCTCCATGACAATACGTTCGCCCCGTTTAGCAACTTGCGCCTGCAATCGGTGCCCGAAAACGGGTGGGAATATCGTCTCTGTGGGGAGATGCAGCAAAATGATTAATGATCGCCTCGATTGTGACAACAAAATAATTATTTATTGGCAATGGTTGACAATTTCTAAAAGCTGCATTTGTCATATTTTTGCATTTTCGTTGAAACGAATGAGTGAGAATTTCAAATATTCTTTGGCCTCGTGCCAAATAGTGTTTAGCAGGACAATTTTCAGGTAAGTGCAATGCAAATCGGTTCAGTGTTCATTGTCTGTCAAATAATTGTCAAGTGTGTGTCAGAAATGCATGGGTGCAAATTTTGAAATGTTTTGAAAAGTTTGCAGAAAATTCATCCATTTTACAATAATGGCTTTGGCCTTACCAATTGGGCCTTTAAAGATCATTTATTAACGAAGGTGCTGTTTAAAAAGATCTTAATAATTAAAGTGTCATAAAAATGTGAAATTTTTGAAAGTTTCTGTGTTACATTTTTATAAAACCTTCATGAAGAGCCTTGGGCGAAGATCATCCCGTGTAAAAATTGTACACTCGTAGTTTGAAATATCACCCAATTTTACTGACAGTCAAGTTCAAGTACCTCTAGACGCCCATTTTCTACAATATTTGCATGTCTTGGGTTCGTTAAACTTTTCGATTATTCACATTTTTTAGGGAATTCTTAGGGCGACAATTTTCTTAGAAGCAGGGTATATCCTTTTAACCACAATCTGAATTTACGACGCATTAACAGGCCTCTGCGCCGTAAAATGTGGGCGGTTATTCATCTTGTCTCACTGAAAAAGGTGCGTTAGGTTGTAAGCTCTGAGAGTTTTGGTGAAAATTTGGATTGATGTTCATTTGTATGCGTGTTTGGCCACATTAGTAACCTAGCCTGAGCTAGCGCTGAGATGGTCCAAAAGCAATCATTCCTAAGGAAATATTCCACAACCTTTTTTTTTTGAGAATATGAGAACAGATCCTGCAATGATTTAGTTGTCCAAGAAACTGGTATACGAACTAAACAAGGGTCTTTAATTTCTGCTGCCATTATCATATGCACGATGATCATCTGAAGAGTTGTAAAAAGGTTTCGAAAGATCACACAACACTGTGATTCAGATCGCCTTAAGTAAATTCAAGACGAGCTTTCTTGGGGTGCCATCTGAAAAGTGTTTTATTTAATCATTGCAAGGTTTTTTCGACAACGTTCAGAAAGCAATTCGAATTGAAGTACTGCACATTTGGGATTGAAGAGATTCATTTTCTCGTCTGCGAATCATTTTACAGAAATATATGAATTCAAAAGATTGAAATAGTGCAAAAAACTTGTTCCTTAATGATTGCATTCAGTTGAATGCCAGAATAATGAATGCAATAGCTCCAAAGTTTACCGAATGATTAATGATTTTTATTTTTCAGTTTCGAAATCATGTCGAAGAATGCAATAACAAAAACGAGTTCATTAAATGTTTTTTTAAAGAATGCATTCTAAAATGGTTGTTTCTTTCTTTTTTATTCAACGCTGATCCTCGGTGATTCATATATTATTCTTGTGTTAAATCATTTCCAATTTCTTAGAGCAGCTGAGTCGTAAATGATTTTTTATTTCTTCAAAAATTATCAAGTTGAGATCATGTGCGAGTTCCTCAGAAAAATTTTACGAAGAATGTTTAGACAGATTGAGGTTTTGAAAAGGTTCATTTTTCATATGCTTGTGTTAGGAAAACAATAGCAAAACAAAAATAACGTTCAAGTTACAAAATAACAGCTGGACGGAATGTGTACTTTGTGAAATGGAAAAATTTGCAACCAATCGGAAAATTGAGGAACGATGTTATTAACTTGACAGTTGAATCGATGTCAAGACCCATTGGCTTTGAAAAAGGCTTTATATGTACATCGCCAAGGTATAACCAGGTCGTAAAGTATTGTATGGAGAAACGAGAAAGGAGTTGTAGCAAATGTACCCGGGTTTCATATGCCAGTACGAATAACAATACAATTTCAGGCCAGAGGTCAAAAACAATCCAGAATTTTGTGTACCCATAATAAGATGGAGCTTAGGCTTAACACATCGTCAAAATATGCTAACTTTCTGCACTCGAATAATACAGCAATTTTTAAATTGGAACTGGCAAACAGCATTCGTTGACTTAGGGACCCAGGTTCATCTTTAAAATGGGACCTTAAATTCTTTCAGGTGTTGTCGAAAATGTTCTCCAAAGACCATCTCACCATGAAGGTAGAAATGTATATCATTTAAGAGATGAAAAGCTAAATGTCAATAGATTCAAAAGTTGAAGAAAGTCAGAAAGAACAAAGTTAGTCACCAATCAAGCTTCTTTCTGTGCGAAACCAGGGGCATTGAAACTACTTTAAAATCGGTTTTTTCAAATGTTAAATCATACGTCCTATGAATATAAGAAATTATTTTTTCCAAATTGGTTGCATTTGAAAAAATTAGCTCGTTTAGAAAGCAGTCTATGTTTCTAAAAGTCAAATATGTCATTCTGTCAATGGCTGAAGAGTTTCCTTTTAGCCTTATGCTCGAGTTCAATGTCAATTTGAAACTTGATCCCCAATTGAACCAACGAGTAACTGACACCATCTTTGCGAATATTATGGTATTTTTCGCGCTGCTTCATGGCATAATTTGAACCAAAAACCGTTTCCAAAAAAACATCTAACACAGACAAAATTCGAACGAAATCTGTTAAAATTATTTTCTTCTTCTTGAAGTTTCATAATCCGCGACGCCAGAAAAAAAAAGTACAGAAACCCCCACTGCCACACGACATAATAAACATTTGTTTGACATAAATCGATGAGATGACATTTGGCAGCGGACCGACCTAAAAATAGCCTCACCATAGACTATCTATCTGGTCTAAAATTTATGAGCAAATAAAAATGAAAACGAACATTTCTGTGGACATGGCCACGAAAAGAAAATGACTCTCGTCATGACGGCGGGCCAAACAAAGAACGATACCAAAATGGATGCTTGGGTAAGAATTTTTTTTTTCCGAAGGCTTTTTAAATTTCAACACAAAACAGGATGTTAATGTAAATTGTTTGTTCTAAGAGATTTAGGAGAGCTAAGAAGAAAACAAAACATGTCTACTCACTTTTTACGACCAGATCAGCGGTGCTTGTTGATTGGCCCATGCTGTTTGTTGCTGTGACGGAGTATCGGCCTGCATCCGGGACACCAACCTGTTTCAAATCGATCGTAATGCGGTTGAATTTGTTTGAGATTTTGGTCCTGTCATTTTCGAAAAGCTCGGCACCGTTTTTCTGTATTTTGATTTCGGGCGATGGGAATCCATCGTAGATGGCTTCAAGGTTGACGTCAGCTCCTTGATCGACGATCTTGCCTGTTAGCGGAGTAGTGAACCGTGGAGCGATTTGTTTGCGAGTGCTCTTCAGCGATGAATCGCTGCCTGATTGAACAATTGAGATAGATTTCTGGTGAACTGATTGCGGTAGATCATTGGTTTTGTGAGACTCTTGATAGTGTTGGCTTTCGATGATCTCGGGACGTTGAGCACCGATCTGCCTGAGGCTTTGATCGATATGCGCGCTTGAAGTGTGAATCTCTGATTGCGGAAGGTTGCCTTCGTAGCTGTTAACCTGAGAGGTGGACGTTGTTGTGAAGGTTTGTTTCTTGATAGTAACCCGTGAGGACTCAGTGTTGTGTTCCTGAGTGCTTTGCTGCATGCTGGCAGCAGAAGATGGCTCAACGCCGCTGCCAATCAAGTTAAGATACGCTATGCAAGTCGCCTTGCCGGTCTCATTTTCTGCAACGCAGCAGATCTTTCCAACGGTCTCAGGCCCAGCTTCGGGAATGGTCAGCACCTGGCGCTCTCCACTTGTTGAGATGAGGAAGTTCTTTCCGTGAACTGGTTGATCGTTGAAAAACCAACGGATCTTTGGAGTCGGTTTACCTTTAACAATACACTCGAACTTGATAACCTCCCCAACATGGCCATTCTTGTCGGTGAAGAGCTCCGTAAAGGTCGGACAGATGAGCTTTTCTTCAATTTCGATTTGCTGGACTCGTTGATTTTCTGGCGCATTGACACTCTTCACGATCAAATGCGAGAAACACTTGGCATCACCAGACTTGTTAGACACTTTCACAGTATAAACGCCCTTATCGTCCACCGAAACACTGCCAAAGGCCAGCTTAAATACTCCTTTCTCTGCATCAGACACTACCCTGATTCTCTCCGAAGCTTCAAGCTCCTTATTGCTGAGATACCACTTAGCTTCCAAGGGCTGATCACCAATGGCTACACATTCCATTTCGACAGGTTCACCCTCAGCGACCAGTACATCGCTTAAAAACTTTTCGAACTTTGGCTGTCTATCAACCGATACTGTAACACTTTCGCTCTGAACTCTCGTCGCAGGCTCAGCGATATTCAACGGAGTCACCTTCAGCATACAGCTACTCGAAGCTTCTCCAGCTGAATTGATTGCCACAACCTTATAATGACCACCATCCTCCTGATACACTTCTTGAATAAGCAGCGAGCATCGATCTCCTTGGAACAGCAGCTGAACATCTGCTGATTCCTTCACAGGACGTTCATCATGATACCAGATCACCTCGGGCTCGGGTTGCCCTACAATGACACAATCCAAGCGCACCGACTTCCCCTCAAATATCGACACATCCTTCAAAGGCAACTGAACCGATGGCTTTATCGGCTCCAAATCACTAGCCATCTCCGAATCAGACGTTTCGTTGGGCAGACGTCCCTTAACCGTCACGTTGCACGAACTATACGCCTCGCCAGCTATATTCTTCGCAGTCAGCACGTAAACACCGGAATCTTTCGGATATGCCTCGGGGATCATCAGCGTGACACGTCCATACTCGTACTGAAAGTAGATCCGAAAAAAAAGTTCAACATTTTCGAATTGTAGGAAGATTTACGAAACGCCTAGAAGCTCCAAGCTACGCCATTCGAATGAATGCAGATGGACGTGGGTACGTGTGCGAGAGTGTTTTGGGGATTAACGCGCACGTATGAGTGTGTATTGCGGCTTCCTTTTTTTTTCTTTAAATTGCAATAAAAATTGTTGTTTTATTTACGAAAACTCTGACGGATGGTGGCGGTCGGTACACACGGTCGGGTGTGGGAACTCATCCGATGAGGCTACACGAAGCACGAATTGTTATAATGAGATCTTTGGTTATTTTTAACCTTAACACACTCGATGGTGGGCGGCGAAGATGTGCTATACAAGAGGAAAATGTATATCCTAGTTTATTGAACATTGAGGGCGACCGACTATGAAGGCGGACGAAAATGACGCCCACATGAGTAACGAGAGCGTCGTCAATTGTATGGCAGCAAAATAGCTACGATTTGGTGACTATTAAAAATGTTTGCAAAAATAAAATTATTTATTAAATTTTTGTTGTTCTAGTGTTTGGGATTAAGAGTCCTTTTAATCAGAAAAGGGGTGGAGGAGGCGGCTTTCTAATAGGCGTTCATGGTCTCTTAAGCTTAAGAGAAGTAAAAAAAAAAACACCGCTCAAGCGTTCTATATTTCAGGAGGACACACAGTGGGTGGGGGTTAATTTATGTGCCGAATTATTATTTTCTGGAATTCTCGGGATTTTAATTTTTTTTAATTTCATGGAAATGCAGGTCATTTAAATTTATTTATAATTATTATTTTTTTTGTACCAAAAAAGTGAGTGGGATTGCGATGTCACATCATTTTTACGAAGCGGATGTTTTTTTAAAAAGCCAACCGGGGTTCAAAAAGCGAATCATTTGAAATGCGTCTGGCCATTGGGATGATGATTGAAGGTTGTTGTGTTGTTGCAAAATAACCCTAATAAAGGCAATGTGGAAATACTTCCCCAGAAAAAAGTAACAATAAAATGACTTGGTTCGTCGAAGTGTTTGGGCGGCTCAGAATAAACACAAAGATTTTAGAGGGTAATCACTACAAATGAGTCTGCAGAGTAAAAAGAAGTCCGAAATATTTGAAGCCGAAGCAACGAAACTTGCACTTTGCAGGAATTCGGCAGATTTCGGTAGACTCAATTGAGTCTCTCCGAAACTCATAACCAGCTCACTAGTTCACTGTACAGGTCCATGAAGGTTACTTCGAATCTCATATAGCACCGAAGTCATATTCCGTAAGCCAAGTCTTTGATGAAGGGAGGAGGAGTTTAAAGAAGCTCTTTTTCGATCACAAGATACTTAATATCCACGAAGCAAAGCTATCATCAGTCTTTAACGACAAATGGGAATCTGGACACATTTTTTATAATTCACTCATGTTTAAGGGATTCATACGTTTTTATTTGCCTTAAAACATAGTGGTGGAAGGGATAATGAAAGAATAAAGAAGCAGTACCGATCCACATTATAATTGCAAGATTGTAATGAATGAAATAAAAAACAGAGCGGGGGGCAGTATACTACATTTGCATTTGTACGCAACGAAAAAGAATCTTAGTCCTTAACACTCAAAGTGCGCTTAAGAGTTAACTTAAGAGCATTCCCTGCGAGAATACTATAACGATTAAGACTCTAGAGAAATGCAGCTGGTAGAAAAAACGATAAAAATGATAAGTAAAGGGTGATTTTTTAGCTATTATCTTTTTGGCAACACTGGCTTAAACAGCTGACGCACGTTTCGTGTTTTGTTTCACTGTCACACATCTTCAGTTTGGTCCATAATTTAACCATGAATCGTCTTACAAACGACCAACGCTTGCAAATTATTGAATTTTATTATCAAAATGCGTGCTCTGTTAAGAAAGTTCATCGCGTGCTTCTTGCATTTTATGTTCAGTTTTATCGCCCCACTGAAGCGGCTATTCGGGCTATTGTGAATAAATTTCGCACCAAATTTACATTGTTGGACATTAAACCACCAACACGCTTACGTAGAGTGCGAACTGAAGAAAATATCGCAGCTGTATCGGCCTGTGTTAATGATGACCATCAATTATCGATTCGTCGCCGTTCGCATTGGGCCTCTGTTACTCAACAACGTTGAAAATTTTGCCGAAGGATTTAGGTGTGATGCCTTTCAAAATATAGCTGGTGCAAGAATTGAAGCCGAACGACCTACCGCAACGTAACATTTTTGGTGAATGGGCTCTTGGAAAGTTGGCCGAAGATCCACTTTTTTACCGAAAAATTGTGTTCAGCGACGAAGCTCATTTTTGGCTCAATGGGTACGTAAATAAGCAGAATTGTCGATTTTGGAGTGAATATCAGCTAGAAGCATTGCAAGAGCTACCAATGCATCCAGAAAAAGTCACAGTTTGGTGCGGTTTATGGGCTGGTGGCATCATTGGACCGTACTTCTTCAAAGATGATGCGAATCGTAACGTAACTGTGAATGGTGAGCGCTACCGTGAGATGATATCCAACTTTTTTTTGCCCAAAATGCAAGAGCTTGACTTGCATGACATTTGGTTCCAACAAGACGGTGCCACATGCCACACAGCACGCGCAACATTGGACTTATTGAGAGGCGACCGGTCAATTGGCCGCCTAGATGGTGCGATTTAACGCCTTTAGACTATTTTTTGTGGGGCTATGTTAAAGCTCATGTCTATACAGACAAGCCCGCTTCAATTGACGCATAGGAAGAAAACATTGAAGCATTTATTCGTGAGATACCGGCCGAAATGTTGGCGAATAAAAACTTTTAAGCAGTCAGATGAAAAAGTATAGTAGGGACTGGTTTAAGGAAATCTACACATTTTGCAGCATTTAAGCCAGCCTCAATTATAAGGTCATTCCAGCATAGGTTGTCAACCATTTTAATAATGTAAAGTCTTTTGGTTGAAGCGACGAGAAAACCATTCATGGACTTGCATAGTCCACGAAGTTGAAGACTCTATCAAGGGACATTCTTTTAACCTCCTGGACGTTCGTGATCAAGGCATAGTCAATTCGGTAGCCGTGACTTCAATTGGTTCCATATGCCAGAAAAAATTCGTGGGAACTACAAAAAAGTGCCAGAAAATATAAACAAACCAGAACACTGTGAAGAATATCAAGGCGGGAAAAGATCCTGTTCAAGGATACTAAAGAGTCCGGCGATATAAACATCATTCGAATATTTTTCACGAAAGCTACGCAGATGACGTTAGGGAAAGCAAGTCATCAATAAATAATTCTCTCTCCCAGTTTTCCACAAGTTGGCAAGGCTGCTGGCTTTTTAGAGCGTACCAGGGGAGTTTTCGAACACGGTACAGCATGCGAAGTTGAAGTCATGATAAATGACTGAACTTTAAGCTTTATAGGACTATTAACTCATAAGGTCCTGTGCCCAATGAGTGTGGCTTCCAAAACAGTAGATCGAGGCTCGACTAACTTTTCGAAAATCCTGAAAAGGACCAACGAATATCGAGTCAATACTATTCCAAATGTGTGCCGGATTTTGATAGAGAGACACGCTATTATGTGACAGGAATAAGTGGTGGCTTTTCTTCAACAAATCCGAAAAGCTACTGGGACACATATTTCAGTCAGTTGCAACTCATTGTACTTGAAGTTTTTAGGCTATTGCAGAAAAGCCAAAGAAAGGGGTTGACCTTTGAGTAAATGAGGATAAATGAGCCAACAAACAAACGAGATTTGCTTAACGGATAAGGATGAAACGTCGCATCGACAGCTCCGAAATGATCACGGAATTGATCTACCTAGGAGTATATATAAACGCACCGAATGACACCTCGACGGAGTTCCAGCGAAAACTTACCACAAAGCCGTTGCCACTGTAGTTCCACGAAACAAATGGGGCAGAAATCGCTAATAAAATCATCTTGACAGTTCTTTTATATGGAATCGGGTACTGTGCGATGAGTAGGAAAGCAGATCACATTTTCAATTCTTAATTAATTCGCCGAATATTCTTATCTTAGAACAGCGAATGAATAAAAAGTAAATAGCATCTAACTCTATGAGCTGCACCAAGATGTAGCCAAAGCTTAAAAGCTTCGCAACAGTGCCTCGGCTATATCGAGCGAATGAAAAGCATTGCTCCAGCAAAGATGATCTTTGAATTACAGTACCCAGGTTTGAGGCGACAAGGAAGTCAGAACCACTGTTTGAAGGGTCAAGCTATAGCTCATGGCAATGCGCTTGGTCGAGACAACTGAAAGCATCACGAAAATAGACAATAGGTCTTTGGATCCTAGGCACCAGGCACACGAAGACCGTTGCAAAAATTGCAGAATTTGTGAAGCTTGGTAAAATACCGGCTGCAACAATATAACTGAAATCAAATGAGTGCTAAAAATCCTTTTCGAAAAAGTAATTTTGCCCGTTTCACGCTGTTTTTTATTTAGATCGAAATTAGTTCCATTTCGAAACTTTAAATATTTGAATTAAAGAAAAAAAAATGGGAAACCATAAAATTCAAAAATGTTTGCTCTTCAAAGCAAATTTCAATTTCCAGTCTCCAAACTACGAGTATGACAAGTTCATTCCATTGCAAGCACCACCCACCGACTTAGCCCGCTTCAAGGACTTAGCAATAAACTGTCGGAATTCCTAAACCATTCGAGTGTGGAGTATTTTCTGAAATTCAATCACTACAAGTTCAGTGGTTTAAGGTCAGCTATTTCCTATAATTTCCGTCATGGAAAAACTTAAATTTAGATCGAAGATTTCGTCAAGCTCATCAAGACGATGGCGTAGTTGCGCATTCCCAAGCAAATTTAGCCAGCCTGGCACTCATGTTCGACCGTCTATTAGGTAATCCTTTTTGCAAACGCCACATCAACAGAATTTAAATTTATTCCAAATTTTCAGCAACAAGTCCAAAGCTAAATTTGTTTCCCTTTTATCTCGAGAAAAAGGCGACCTACACACTTGCCGCTGCCTATCTTTTCAATCATCAAATGTCAGCTAGAAAAAAAAACATTGACATTCAACTAATATAATTTATGACAAAAAATAAAATAGTCGAAGGCGGGGAGTTCGACCCCCCATCCGCAATCCCGCTGTGATGACGTGAGAGGAAAATTTTGGATTGGTCTTGGGCAGATAGTTCAAAATGACGTTTTGTCTCTACCTACACACACACGTACTTGGTTTCGCTTACAGTAATAAGTCAAAATAAAAATAGTACATTTTGCGGAAACTAACCCTCATGTCGCGGCCTCCAAATGGCTTGGCATTGTGCGTCCAATAAATTTCTGGTCGAGGGATGCCCCCGACTAGGGCCTCTAGTCTGATCTTCTGGCCAACACGTGCCATGACATTGGTCAGTGGAATTTTGAAGTGGGGCATCTCAGTAGGCTCGAGTGCTGTAAAAAAAATAGGAAACTGTCAAATTGTATGATGCTATTTTCGGTGAATAAAAACGTACGTTCGACAATAAGACTGGCCGAGCAATGCTCGATTCCGACCGGATTCGTTGCACTGCATGTGTAGATGGCATCGTCTTCTAAGAAGACTTCTTCGAACTTTAGCCTGGCTTCGCCATTGTTGAAGCTTATGACGTAGTCTGGAGAGTCATCAATACACTTGTCATTTTTGTACCACTGCACTGTGGGCAGAGGGTTGCCGGCGACAATGCAGGTAAATTCAAAAGAACTTCCCTCTGTGGCCTTGCCACTCTCCAAAAATCTTATGATTCGTGGTGGGATCATTTGAACTTCAGCGGGGTTCTCGCGAACAGATAATGAGGCAGTGGTATCGGTAACGCCAACTAAATTCGAAGCTCGGCAGCTGAAGCGGGCAGAGTCGGCAACAAAGGTCTCCTCAATGACTAGCGTACAGACTCCACTATTCGTGACTGACGTTTTATAGTCGGGATTATTGTGGATCAGAATACCGTCCTTGTACCATTCCACAGTCGGAGGAGGGTTGCCGACAACCTCACATTCGAAGGTAAAACGATCACCTTCTTTAGTAACGGCATCTAAGAGAGGACGAGTGAAGCGTGGTGGCAGGTACTTTATTTCGCTGAACATGTCTTCGATGTGTGCTGGTCTTGCAACTTGGTCATTGTTAGTGTGATCTTTGATGATAGTCAAAGTTTCAGTTTGCTCTCTGATAATTCGCTCTTTTTCCTCTTTCTCCCAAGCAATGCGCTCTTTCTCAGCTTGTTCTTTCGCCAATTGCTCTCGTTCGGCAAGCTTTTTCTCAACTTCTTCTCTAGCCAAACGCTCTCTTTCGGCTAGTTCCCGTGCTAGGCGCTCTCTTTCAGCAAACTCGCGTTCAGCTTGTTCTCTCGCCAAACGGTCTCGCTCAGCTTGCTCCCGTGCTAAGCGTTCGCGTTCGGAAAAGTCCTTCTCGGCTTGCTCCCTTGCGATACGTTCTCTTTCGGCTTGTTCTCTCGCCAAACGTTCCCTTTCGGCAAAGTCTCTCTCGAATTGCTCTCTGGCAAGGCGATCTCTTTCGGCCTGCTCCTTAGCCAATCGTTCTCGCTCAGCAAATTCTTTTTGAGCTTGCTCCCTTGCTAGTCTTTCCCTTTCCGCGAATTCCTTTTCGGCTTGTTCTCTAGCCAATCTGTCTCTCTCAGCTTGTTCTCTCGCAAAGCGTTCTCTTTCAGCTTGCTCCCATGCCAGTCGGTCCCTTTCGGCCTGTTCTCTGGCTAGACGTTCTTTTTCCGCGAACTCCCTTGCAAGCCTTTCACGTTCTGCTTGCTCCCAAGCTACTCTCTCTCTCTCCGCTTGCTCTCTAGCAAGTCTCTCCCTCTCAGCCTGTTCTCTGGCCAGTCGTTCCCTTTCAGCCTGTTCCCTCAGATGACGTTCCATCTCCTCCTTCTCCCGAGCAATGCGATCCCGCTCTGCCTGTTCCCTGGCAATACGATCCCGTTCAGCTTGCCTTTCCCTCTCCGCTTGTTCTTTGGCTGCCTGCTCCTGTTGCTCTCGCAAACGCTCTTCTATTTTCATCCTCTCCTGAACAACGCTTATATCAGATTTTAGTTTGACAAACGATTGGAAAAGTTTCAAAACATCCGTTTGCAGTGTGATCACCTTTCCGCTGTCGTGTCCGCATTGTTGTGCTTTCTCCAAGTTTTCGCGCAGTCGTCCCTCTCTAGCTCCGACATAAGTTTCAATGTCATTAACTAAATTCGATGCCTCCACAGGGTCCCTAAGGTACGTTATCTTATTTGTAACACTAGTGTAAAAGTAGTTGATCTCTCGATACTCGGCCTCAATCTGGAACGAACAGAATTTTGTTAAAATTCAAGAGTCAAGTTTCAAAACTCCGAACTTTTCTTACCTTTTCGACAACTTCGAAAAAGCCTGTGGCCGAATTCAAAGAGCTCCTTTTCGACTTCACTTGCTCCTTAAAGCTGCGCCATTTCTCATCCAATTTCCTCAGCTCGTCCCGTACAAATTGTTCGCTGTCCGGATTGCTTGTGTAAAGTGTCTGCGATGCTTCGGTAAAGCCTGTGATGCGCTTCTCGAGGAGCTGTGAAGAAAGAGAATACAAATCAGCCTAGCGTGTGATATTGAAAACAGATTGGGTTTTTGAAATATGATTCCGAAAATAGAATTCATGTCGTTACTGAGAGATTTATTGTGTCGGCACGGTCTGTCTCGTCTGCCGCACTCGTCGGCGTCGGTGGCGATGCGCATTGGAGAAGTCCTATGTTTGTGTGGATAATTAAATTGGAACGAATCTGTAGTTTGTGGGCGATGGAGCAATAATTGGTCTCAGTCATGAATAAACGATTGATTTAAAGTAGTCTGCAATTGGAAATAGAAAAAGACCCAGAGCGCTTGAACCTAATGGGCCTTGAACTTTCTGTACTGAATCCGCTAACTGACAAAAGCTGTAATCACACTTGAGCTAGCACGGCCTTCTACGGGTAAACACAAAAATAGGCTATAACATTGTTACAAGTACGAGTAGGTAAAAGATTATATGATTTTCTGAATATTTGGAACAAGCAGTTCGCTATTCTAGTACGAACTAGAATAGCGAAGTAATCAGGTGTCTTTAGAATAATCTTGGCAGCAAAATGGCCGTAAAATATGACAGCTTGGATAGCATGGAGTGGAGTTAGGAATACGGCTTGAAGATTAAAACAGAAGGATTTAGGATAAGAGAACTCAGCTTCCTATACCCAAGAAACACCTGAAAGCTGAGTTTCGTCGTTCCTTTTTTTTGTAAAATTCTCTCTTGTTTAAGGGATCATTAATACAACACGATTGGAAGCGATCACGAGGCAATGAAGAAGAGAATCCAATGCCCATTGTTTTTTAATTGTTCCATATTTGAAAGAGTTGGCTGATAGGTAAACTGATAAACAGAGGTGGCAGCGAGAAGAGACTATTTCGCAGGAACGCTATTTGTGGAACAGCAATACAATAAATTAAGACTGTAGTCGTTCCCCTGTATTTTGAATGCTGTATAGTAAGTTGGCGGTAGTATTTTAAGCACTAACTTTAATACGAGAGTTATATTTCAGTTTTTGCAAATTAACGCTTAACTGATGGCAGTTAAACTGAAGATAAAGTCTGTCCAAAGAATGAGTAAAAATTCTACTTTCATCTTAGAGACGCAGGGATTGGGTAACCTTTTCGATGCGATTTACCACAAAATGACCAGTGGACCTATTCATTTGAAAACTAAACTTACACAGGTTGTAGATTTGTTAATGCTTCCAAGGGAAGACCCATGACCACATAATTTGAAGAAGCAGAAGATGCACCCGATTCCTTAATATTTACGTTTCTAAAATGCTGAGGTATTTGGATAGTTCAATACCATTCGCCGACAACGTCATTCTGAATGCTTATGGTTCAACTGCCAACTCTAAAACAACTCTAAATGCGAAATTCAGATTTGCGTTGCAATTGGAGAAATTCGGTTAAAGCATCTTCAAATGGATTCGAATCGAATCAAAAGCTGTTGTGAAGTATTTGGGAGTATTGAAATGTTTATGTTAATAACCAATTAAAAAAAAGCAAGGGTAGCATGTACATCGCTCAAGAAACTACTTCATTCCATCTACTTAAGATCAGATATGAAGTTCATTTGCTACCAAGCTTTTGTGTATCCAATTTTGACTTACGCGAGTCCGATATGATGGAACTTAAGCCCATCTAGAAGTATAGAATTTTTGAGAGGAAACGCCTACGAGCATTTACGGGAATGTACAGAAGTGCTCATTCCGACTTTCAGCATTACGTCTCTAAGAAAAGAATATTGGATGCTTCGGACGTGTCTAGAATCGCCAATGTCATCTTAGACCTTGTAAGGCATCATTTTGTGCGGTCGGCTTCATTGAGAACGAACTTGTATCAGGTTTATTTTATCCTAACCCTGAGTATTATAAATAAATTCAATGATAAGCGGTCATGTTTTTAAGTACCACCTGAAGTATTTATTTTTCTGGATGCATATGACTATCTTTCAGACTCGAGTTTTGTCCCTGCAAGAAGAGCAACAGACAAACGAATCCTCCATGTGCCAGCACACTCAAGGGATAAAACCAATATTTAGAAATACTGCATGCGTGTGCCTGGTAGAGATATAAATAATCACAATAGATCAAATTTAAGTAGTTACTGGTGGCTAAATTGAGTAGAGGCTAACACTTTAGCTATGTAAGGTTAAGTCGTTTTTTATTTGTTTTAGTTTCTAATTTTTTTATTTAGCCTCCACCTTTTCTTCTCAAATGGAAAATAATAAATTATTATATTATTATATTATTATTTAAGTGTTTATCTTGTTTCTCCTTAAGGAATCTGTTCAAGTTATTGTAGAAATAAACAAGTTCGAAAAAAGGCTCAACGAATGCTTTTTTGCATCTACGCATAAGGTGGCTAGAAGAACTGGACAGGGGGAAAAGTTGTCACAATGGTCTTGTCAGCAAGGAAAAAGTCGAGTTCAAAGCCGACACAAAATTTAAAGGAAAAGATTATGTTTTTTAAAATAAGTTCGCGCTCAAAGAGCGAGCAAAAGAATAAGCATTGAAATATTGTTTAGTTGTTCGAAACTCAGTCCGATAAAGACTAATTTACATTCGTTCGATTCGCAGTATTTTATTCGCCATTAATTGGTAGTAGATTACCTCTACAAGAA
This sequence comes from Orthonevra nobilis, assembly GCA_963555765.1. Taxonomy (NCBI): domain Eukaryota; kingdom Metazoa; phylum Arthropoda; class Insecta; order Diptera; family Syrphidae; genus Orthonevra; species Orthonevra nobilis. The sequence continues at coordinate 130,624,210 of OY743225.1, forward strand.
ATCTATTGATATCATCTTCACAAACCATTAGCAAAGCGTATCTGAAATATGCCCATAGAGTAATAAATACAGCCTGACCATCCACTAAGTCAGACTTGTAGCGCTGGTTGACCATTCCAGTGACAGCATCGTTTCGTTGATCCCATTGGCAGGACTATTATTCGAAAACTAGATGAAAATTTAAGACTTACTCAAGGTAGTCAGTTGACATCTTACTGTAGGGCTATGCAGCTGGTAGCTGGCTCTAGGTAGCCAATTGTTAGCTGGCTGTAGTGGTAGCCAGTTAGTAGTTTGCTGTTAGGTAGCTTGATTAGTGGACAGGAAGAAAAAAACGAACTTTACAAATATCCTTAACATAATCCTAAACTATATAAAAAAATATTCGATTAATAAGCCGAACAGAGTGTGCCCTTTGCCAGAACATATGATAAGGATCATAACTGTTATCAACAGCAAAAAGGCTTTAAACGAAATAAAAAAACACTCATCAATTCGTTCACAAAAAGACTGTAACAATGCGTGACAGAAGAGGTACAAAAAAGCTCTGTATTGCTTATTTCGATGAGAATGCCATCGCTGTGACTAAAGATTTCGCGGATCATTAGTTAAGGGCAATGACATCAATCTTAACCTAAATCTTCTGGGTGATCTTTTGAGGTTATTTGAAATTGGAGAGTATACGTCTCTGCATATCGAGGAGTGTTCCACTGTTTCCTGTGTAAAGTTTTGCGAAGACATTCGACTCACATCGAGACATCTCAAATAGGTACGAAGATCGTATATCTCCATTTCAGAAGAGCAGTATGTATGTGTGATAAAAGTGCGTGAGTTTGGAACACACAGCAACGCTCTCTGAAGCCTACGTCATAAGACCAAACTTCGATTAGAAAACACTTCTTTATTCTGAAAAATGCATTTGTAGAGAAAGTAATCGAATCACTGAGAACGTCCGCTTTGAGGCCGTTTACAAAATTTCCTTATTCCACCGGTCTCTTTTTGTCTGAGGTTAGCCAATTATGATATCAACAACTTAGAACTGGTTCTGTAAATTTGCCACTTGGTTCGTCTATTATTGATTTCGACATCGTTAGGCTATTCCAGTGATTTTATAATAACATTCGTGGTTTTTCCAGTTATCTGTAGCTTGAATTCCTATTTCTGTGTGGACTTGTTAGTTCTAGGCCAGTTCTCCAGCATATTAAGAACTCAGAAAGACTGAAAACATGGCCAGTTTATTTAATTTGTGTTTGCATTTGAATCTCAGAACAGGTAGGCTTGTGACTACTCTTATAGCTTCTCCTTTTTTAGTCAATTGGAGAGCTCATCTGCTCTTTAATATAAGAAGAAGAAGATTCCTCCTCCCAAATCCACTACTAAGAATTTTCTGCCAGAAATGGAATAATCCTAATTTTCTTAAAAACATTTTTCAACATCTGTATTGATTCAGGTTGCTATTCCCAAGAGAATCTCAAAGACTTCTTTTAAAATCGCATGAATCTTACGATGTGAAGGAATCATTTTGATGTAATAAAAAACCAAATCATCCGTTTGACTGCTCGATGAGCGCCATTAAACGCGTAACCCCATTACTCCTCAAAGCATTAATTTACTTTAAAATCCATAAAAACCGAATATCAACACTGACATTCTGTTTAGATATGTCGGGCAGAGTGTGCGTTCTGGCAACCTGCAACAGCCGGAAAAATCGAAAGTGGAAAATTCGAAATTCATTTACGACAGCCGGCAGAAAACGCCTCCGCGTTGTCGTAGTTTATTTTTCCCAAGCTATCTGCTAAAAGCCAATTGCTATGATGTCATCTGGGGAGTTCAACCGATTATTTTTATCTTCAATGAATTATGTATTTTTTTCGAAATCGATTAAAACGATAGAAAAACCAAAAAAATATTGCAGCAAGTATCTGTTTGCAATAAATTTGTAACAAAATTTTGTGTGTCGTTTGATTATCTGCAGGAAACTGTATCTGAAGTCTTGCAGCATGAAAGAAATCGTTCCGAAAGCGTTGAATTTATTTTCCAAACATTTGCCGTGTTGTAAACAATGTGTTTTGATATTTTTGTTTACCTCGAATTTGGTTTTAATGAAACCAAATAGAAGAACTCAGACGCATTGTATATTGGATTGAATTCAATAATTGAGGTCTCAACGATTTTATTTACAAACTGGTCAATATTTGCCTAGTGCAACATTGTTTAGGGCTGGAAATTAAAGGCAGTGGAACGGAAATTCCAAGATCCGCAGATGCAAAAAATCCTAACTGGATGGGAAGAAAGTCAAGACCAGTGTAGTTTTATGTTCTTCGAGCTCAAGGTGGCCCCGATTGGGACAGCACGTTTTTGAAAAAACTGTTGGGGTTATTTCGTTTATAGAAAATAGAACTACATGAAGATGAATGAAATGTCATAAAGACCGTTCTATGGAGTGAGTTCAGTAAGTATTATCTTTATTGAGGCGTCTTTTTCCATCTGGATAAGATGTAAAACACTCAACGATAAATTACATACGTCCCGGCCGAAATTTCAGCTCATGACTTAAATAAGGAGTGTAGTAGGGGACGCTGAACGGATTACAGATAGCTTTTCAACACAGTAGGGCTGCGGCATGCTAACTAATGAGGCATGCCATCAGTAGTGGTTAAAATCTCTTTTACAAACAAACTGAAGGTGAATAAGGACATGTGTCATAAATGTAAATACGTATCCAAAATCTACTGTACCAAACCTTAGCATAACTCATTTATAACCTGAGTGAGCTTGCGGAGAGCAAGAGAGCAAGACTTTAACATTACATGTTTTTCAAGCTACTTGAATTCTTAGATTTCTTTGAAGTGCTTAAAATTATATTGATTCTTAGGATTTGTATTTGAATTGCTTTGCAATTCCTTAACAAAGCCTTTACTAAACTTCAACATTCCTATAAGAAAAAAATGATTTGTGTGCGATGTGCCCCTGCCCACACCATGAACTTTCCATTTGATGATAAAAAAAATTGCTACCGTTCGGTTAGATAAATTCGGATCTCATTTCTATTTGAAGAACGTAAGGTCTAATTTGACTAAACTCTGCTGGTTAACAAAAGCTAAATAGTCTCATTTTCAAATTCATAGGCTCTAAAAAAAACTGAATTCCTTTGGATTTTTATACAATTTAAACCACCCTATTTTATTTAATCAAAACCTTTTCAGGAGTTCATTCTGGACATACGCTTCGAACGAAACCAAATTTAATAGATTGATTTGTTATCGAGTTATGCGAAAAAACCGCACAAACGTACATTGACAATTGACATTGATATAAACAATGGAATCCGACTTTTCGGACCACGAAACGTGGAGAAATGTAAAAATTTTGAATTCCAAAAATCGGCCCGTACAAGTGCTCAAACGGAACTCTACTTCTGCGTCATGGACACTGTGACTGTGACTTTTTTAGCATCTCTCAGTAATAAAGATGCTGATTTTGGGAGACTTCCTTAGCTTAAGGGAATTTTAAGCCCGTAAAATTATCCTTAACGCCATGAGGGGACGGAGAGCCCAATATTGACTTTCTTGCATTCGGTCAATTCACAGTGTTTTATTCACGTGACGCAAGTGGTTTTGAAAAGCTGCGTGATCACTCTTTTGTCTATGAAATGCCCTTCTGGCAGAGAAATGATATTATTTATACGTATGTCCCGTAAAGTCAAAACACACGTTTATGACTTTTCAAAAAAACGAACATTTTTGACTTTTCAAAAAAACCTAGAGCTCTATAAGCTCTATGAGTTACCCGGAGCAGCTTAATAAGATCGACTTTTAATAGCTAAGATAAGTTAAAGCTATTTATTTTCTCACTTTCGATGCATTCGGGGTTTCGAAACAAAGACAAGTTTAATTTATTGGCGTCTTAAATCTCTTCCTTAAATAATATCAGAACGATATCTAGGATATTTTTGGGTGTAACGAGTTGCTGGTGGACTTCGTCAAGTGGCTTTTCGACTTGGTGCTTTGGCAGTTTACTGCGAATTGACATATTCATTATTCCAAAAAGAAAAGATCAATTCTAAAATGTATCTCAAATATAATTTTGATTGATTCAAAGACAAAGAACGTTTGCACATGCAAAATTACAACATCGAAAACTTATAAATTCATTAAGATTCTTTCGACCCAAGACTTCGCGGAAATGATTCAAAAACACGAAAAGTGGGTACCAGCAAGACAGATGTTGAAATGCAAAATTGAGACTAAGGACTTTAGAAAGGTGGCTACAGTGTCAGTATCTGCGTAAAAAATCAGTAAGCTTCCAAAATGAATACTCACATAAGCTAAAATGCATTTGGTAGGATCACGCTCTAGTCTACAAAACAGGAACCCACTCTTCCCAAAATTGCTAGCGTAGCAAATATAACTTACTCCAAACCACAAGCTATAAGAGTTCTCAGCGAAGCTATAATATTATTCAAATAGCATTAAAGCTGAACTTTTTAAAAATTGCGGAGATATTCTGGGAAGCATACCCGACGACTGGAATATCAGCTCAAGCCTTCCAGTATTAAAAAGAGGGGATCAAATGTTTTGAAAAATGATGGAGCCATAGTTTAGTATGACGTCGCTCACAAGGACCCACTATCCAGTGTTTTCCATAAACTTTTTGGGTCTCTTCGAAACACACGATTTTTCCATTATCAGACTGATAAAAATAACAACGATTTTCAAGTCAGCACTTATCCGATAGCTTTCATTTGACAGAACTGTGCATACGATGTCTTGTTGGAGATTCGACGAAGACTCTTTCCAGTCAATCCACGTTACTTTGGTTTCTCCAAATTAAATCCTTATCCGAAACGCAGAAAGGGTCAAATCGAGCCAATTTTAGTCCTTATCCAACAGAATTTTCGACGATAACAAAAGTAGAACAAATTGTGGAGGACTTCGAAAGTTCATACTATGATACTACATCGGATACATGATCTGATGCGAGAGTGGAGGAGCTGAACTGATCCGGATTTAGTCATGAACTAGATGGCTGGAGGCATAAGATAACAATGCTGTAACTTGAGGAAAACAGAGTATTATTCTTACACCGATGCCAGGAGATATGATCTAACCCACAAAAAGTAGTGTGCCTGGTACCGTGAAGCTGATAAAAAGCCTTAGTTCAGGCCCAGATCCTCGAAAGATTTATGGCGCGAAGAACTGTGACTGAAATTTGTTATAAGCTTCTCGAACTCAGAAAAAAATTCACTAAAGAATGCAGCAGTTGAGTTAGGTGTAACGGTAAAAGCAGTGACTAGCGTTTGACCAATAGACTTAAATTTGAATAATGAAATTTCAACTAAAAAAATAACATATTTTTTTTTTGCAAAAATTCCCCAAAATTGAAACGTATTTACTGAAGCTGTTCAGGTGTCCTGTCTTGGATAACCAATGAAAAAGTTGTTCAACTACTACGTTCTTCATATTTTTTTATTGCTTTTTTTCCTCATTCGAGGAGAAGAGCAAATATTTAAAAAACGTAGGAATTTATGTCAATAGAAGACACAAAATACAAATATATCACTCATGATTTAAATATTAGGAAACTCCCACTTAACAATCTTGAGACTTCCATAAAATTAATTTGAACATAATATTTTCTATTTTAAAAAACACGTCTCGCGCGAGTAAATCCAAAAAAAAAAATAAAAAAAGGAACACACATCTTTCAAGACGTAAAAAACAAGCTTTCACATTCGCAATTTGTATCGACATTTCTAGTTATTTTAACGAATAAATAATTTTTCATGTCGACATAGTCCACCCCCGCACAATAGCAGCTGGCTTCACTCTACATCATTAGGGAAATCACTCGCACTAGCACTCGTATTACTCACCTCGATAGTCCTCTCGAAGTACTCGAATGCCAACGATGTCGTCTTAGCTGATGCCAAACTATCGATACTCTGGCCATTGATGTCATTCAATTGCTGACTGACACTATCCAAACTTCGATTGATTTCGTACAGGTCACTCCTGAAGCTCTCCAATTTCTCCAAACGATCCAAATCGGACATTCTGGCACCGTTTCTCGACTCGAAATGAATTCGCAAATTCTCCAGCAATTTCAAAATACGATCGGTGTCGACTTCGCGTGCGCCCAGCGGCTCCAGTGCACGCACACGATCAATCAGCAGTTCGCTCTGCGTTATAAGCGATCTAAATTTATCCATGCAGTTTTCGCGGAACCGCTCGTGATCGGCTATAATGCGATCGATCTTCTCGCAACTATTATCGGGAAATTTGGACTTTTGCACGACAAAATACTCATCGATCTGTTGGCGCAATTGGATGACGTTGCCCACAAAGTTCAATACACTCTCGAGGAGTGCCTTGTAGTCATACTTGATGCCGTCCAGTTTGCCTTTGAGGGTACGTAGGCTATTGATCACCTGATCGATCTTTTGTAGAGATTCCGCATCATTTGTTTGGATAGCGAGTGTGGTCTGGATTCGTTGTTCGATCTCGTCTTGGGCTTGGTCAATGTCACTCACCACGGAGGTGAGTTTTTGTTTGGTTTCGTTCAACAAAAGTTCGGCATCTTCCGATGGACTGGAGAAGACAGGATATAGCTGCGTATCCACTTTTGTTGTTCTGTTTGCAGTCTACAAAAGAGTTAAGATATTTAGATACTTTTTGAATTTTAACTTGACTCGGATATTTACCTCGTTGTTCTCGTTCATGATTTTCTCTAGAATTATTTCAATTTCACGCTTTTCCGCGATCTGCGTTGTCAGATTTTCCAAACTTGTTGTTACATCGATCTGGCGGCTACTGAAGCTGTTGAAAACATCTTCGACGTCGGATCTCAGTGATTTCGTCTCAAGATATGGATCCACAATCTGCGTGCGACATAAATAGATAGTTTAAGTTTAACGCTATAAGTGTGTGCGTTTATAAATTGATGTAGAAAACAATAACAACAATATTCTGTTCTCTCCACCACAAATTGTATCTTGTATCTGTTGTGTGTATCTGAAGGCAGTGGAGGGCAAGGATCTTCTCTTTCTGTTTAGATACAAATACTTTGTTATAAGATGAGTGAAAGCACTCTGGAAGAAAATAAATAAACAGCTCGGGCGTATACATACTTTTTAACCAACTAGACATGGTGTGACTTTTGTTGTTGTTGTTGTATAAAAGAAGAACGAGACTTGCCACTTGGATGTTAACAAAAAAAAAAAAAAACAAAACGAAGGAAAAGAAAATTGTTTCATTTTGTTTATTTTTTTTTGTCCCCGTTCTTAGAAAAGAGGACGGAGTTCTGGCGTGTGCCACGCACGAGTTTTGGAGAGCTCCACACAGGGTGGATTGTGTCTGTTTCTTGGCGCGGACGTTTCGGATGTTGCAATGTCGCCACTCTCCTTGGCATTATAAAGCGGTCTTGAGTTACGTATTGGCATGGACAAATTTATGTTTAAATTTAAATTTGTTTTTTACGAGGAAATTGTTTGTGCACTTTTCCAGAAAGAACTATTGCACGAGTCATTCAGATTCCATGAGGTGAAGAGAATGTGATTGGATTTGTTAAGAAGGAAGATTAAAGAATTTCAATTGTCTTGGCACAAGTCAGCGGTTTTAATTGCATTCGAAATGAATTTGAAGCAAACAGATGCAATCGTATACATTTTTCGCAAACTTTGAACTTTGATAACCTTTCGCAACTTATCATGGTCAATTTGAACGAGCACACATTTTACAAAATTCAACATCCAAAAGGTGATTTTGCAGTCTCGAGATAAACAAACTATTAACCAAATTGATCACGTCACGATCGAAGCACGACTCGGACGATAATTAATTTAAGCCAATGTTCGAATGAAGATTTTCCGATTTCCAAAATAACCCGAAAGACAGAGCTTCAAGACTACCGAAACCGACCACCAAACGTGGACTTCAATACCATCCAAGAGATCCTACACCAAAGATAAATAAGATCAGTGGCCAGACTGCGACGGACTGATTTTAGAATCTTCGTCTAAAGTGAAAGTTTGCAGTCGAAAACAAAAAGAAACTTTTGTTTGTTTATAGGAACCATTTTCAAGTCGCTCTTACAACGATGATGACAACAATTTTACGACACGACAGCTAAAGCAAATAATATCAGTCAAAGCAATGAGGCCGCTCAATCAAGGATTACATTTTTTGACCACCCTGTTTAATATGTCGCTTTCGGCACCTTTTCTGAATACTGAAACCAGCTTGGAACATCTGCAATCGATTGATTCTAAAAGAAGCTTCATATCAATAGTTGCTAGACAGACACAGGTTCAGGCAAACCTACAAAGCAGCAGAAGTCCATTTCATAAAGGAGTCCAAGGTAACAAAAATGCAACCTTCCTTGTCCTGAGAGCACATTTTTTCACGGCCTCATCTGTCGCATGTAACTGGTAATCCTCCTTCGAGAGTATTACGACCATGCGAAAGACGTCCAAAGTCCTCAATGACTTGTAGATCAAACTACTTGTGCGAAAATTATAAACAGCACTTATTAATGGTGAGCCAAGGTCTGACTCACAAAAGGGCTGTCATACTAAAATTTTTCATCCATATTACTGAGAGAGTTGTTTGACATAAGACGTTGTGTTAATGCAGTATGGAGGAGAAGGCGCTGAACCAGACGGTACGCAAATTTATTAAATTGTTTTCGAGACTTGTACGTTGAGGCACGCCGGAATATAACGACACTACTTCAGTGTCGTTATATTCCGACGTGCCGAATCGTATCGAATGCGGTGATCGAACAGATCATCTTAATATTGAGAACAACCGTGAGATGATTTTTGTACAATAGAACCAGGCCTAATCGACAGCTACCATGCTCGTGTCTATCCCTCTGATTGTGTTGTAAAAGTGCATCGAAGTAAATTTGAATCTTTTGTTTAAATACTTTTGCATTCGGAATGATGTTCGTATCAACCAAATTTTTTTCATAAAGCTTTGTATCCGAAGTGCATGTTTGTTTTGAATTTTCTGCAACTCCTTATCCCAAGTTGCATCGTTTCGCACGCGAATCTGTTAGCTTTGCAATTGTAAATTTTTATTTCTTGAATAAATAGTAAATTAATAAAATTAATCGAAGAACAAATTGATTTAGAAAATGTGTTTTTTTTTAGCTCAAAACAAAAATGTTAAGTGAAGCCATAGTAATTCAAAGAAAAAAGCAGAAGGCAAGCAATCTGTTAAAGTTATAGATACAACTAAAGAGTTCTGGAGTGTTAAATGAAAGAAAGCAATTCAATGCCGTCAATTTACCAGCTGCTCAAAGAAGAGAAGTGGAGTCTCTCTTTGAAGGGATAAGTGAAAGAATTCGGACAACACCGAGACCAGTTGGAAAAAAACCAGCTAATCTAAGACAGCCCGATGAGGTGGTGATGTCTAGCGTGCCTGATGCTTTTTTCATTCCAAACCAAGTGCAAAAGGGACCGATAAATCTTTCCTCATTTCTTCTCAAGGCCCTCAAGAGAAACATTGATTTACAATTTGGAGCACGGTCTTTCTTTTATCTCCAATTCACAGCTTGCCAAGACTGTAAAAGGCTCATAAATTAGTCTTTGGATGGTCCATCTGCCCAATGAATAACTGAGTGGCGACGCCGATGCAGGTGCCTTCTTTCCTTCATTTGTAACTCAAAATTACCGCCTTACAAAAGCGGGTTTCAATATAGTTGCATATGAGAGCGATGTTGTGAAGAAAAGACCTTATGAGTTCTAAGCGTTGCAATACTTTCTGTTATTCCTTTCATTTGCAGATGCCTCTTATCCATGCCAGACGGAGATCCTCGAGTTAAATCTCTACTGGAAATCTTTCTTATTCGAGGGGTACAAGAAATGAGCCTATCCAATTTACAGCTGTTAAAAAGTGGAACGAAAAATATGGGATCAATTAAAATAAAGATGGCAGCTCTGAACACTACTACAGCTGTGTGTCACAAGATGCAAATTTAAGCCAATTTTAAATCCTGCATCTCTGTCTTTACCCGCAGACTCAATCATATATCTTTGAGAAATGTCAATTCAGAGCTCTACTTGAAAAAAAAAATTAATGAAAAAGGAAAAAAGGATGCGTTTTCAGGAACTGAGGTACAAATGCCTCGAAAGTACTAAAGGAACTTGAATCACTAAATCGATACAGAATTCTATTTTACTCAAAGGCTTCTCGTTTATTACTGTTTATCTGACTGCCTTGAGAAATGTTCTATCCAGTTCCTTCAAAAACCCATAATTTAATTATTCATGCATGAAAAATCGATCGGTCTCGTGCTTCTTACCTGACAGGAGGAGGATCATTCGATATCGAAGCAGTCTTTTAATATTTTTAATGACCGGACAAAATTGAAGTGAATTATGATTGAGGACTTTGCGCGTATCTTTGTAAGATTTGATTCCTCTGATTTGATGACACTAGGAAAATGCAATGAAACAAACATACGAATGAAGTAATGCAGTCCAAGGTCATAAAAAGGTTGGCAAACTTTGAGGGACAAGTTTAACGGAAATGACGAACCGCAGAACTTTGTTTGGCGGTTCACACCTCTGATATGATCGACAAGAGGCGACCTACAGGCGTACATTCACGCTCTGGCCTAAAAGTCCCAAATCTACACCTGATAGCCAACATATTAAACTTCACACAAGTGGAAATTGACTTCAGCCAGATTATTCTGTGAAATTGGAGGCAGCTTCTCGAGGACTGAGCTTGATGAGGAAGCTTGTTGGTTTAGGTCCAGGTTCAACCCTTACTAAAGCAGTTACATCCAATCCTTATATAATAAACCGGGTCATGATTACTAGGTAAGGAACGGTCCCGAGTATATTTACATGGAAAATTTATCCGTGGTATTTGCCACAGGATTACAAAATTCGATCATGTGCTGGTACAATGGATTTTCTACTTTATGCAAGTACCACAAATCAAATGTTAAGTATTGTAATTGTTTTATCGTTTGATAAAAATAATTTACCAATTACAAGTTCAGTTCTACTGGGTTGAAATATCCTGATAAGAATTTCCACTGTTCTGTTGTCTGTGTAAATTGGAAAACATTTTGTCAAAATTACTGGTCTGAGTTTCTAATTGAAGGCGGAAAATAAATATTTTATGGGGCATGCACAAAGAGGACTTAATTGTCAAATATTTTGAATGCGAGTTCAAACGTTAGTATTTACCTCTTGGTTGGTTCATTGTTAAAACAAGCACAGCCAAAAAGTGAGGATCAGCTTCTAGAAAAAGACGCTTAAATGCTGAAAAATGTCAGCTTCTACAGCTGCTCAAGCCCCAGCAGAAAAGGTTATGGAACTTGAAAGCATTCGCAATAGAAGAACAGATTGATCAAGATTGAAAAAGGTCTTAAACTTAAGTTGCAGATTTAAGTTCTGCCCGAATTTCAGCAGAAAATACAAAAGAATGAAGAAAATATTAGCAAACATAGCTGTGGTCTATTCAATGAAATCTCTGAATTTTGTCAGGCCAAAAATGATAAAGGTTTTCAAAAAACAAACAAACAAACAAAACCCTTTGTCGTACGACGGGCTTGCTTTTGTTTGCTAATAGCTTAGTAAAACAAACCAAAGATTACACTTGAAGGCTTTGAAGAATTACTTAAAGCTTCTCATCACTTTGGCTAAGGAAGCGCATGACAAATTTTCCACTCTGTGCTTTGAAAAACCGTCCTTTTAATTCCATTAAGCAAAGTTACTCGGTTGTGATTATTACCACCGTTTTTTTTTAAGCCTTTTAACACCGTGATAAGCAAACAGGAAAACAGCTTTTACCAAAAAAAAAAAACTGATCTTATCTTAAAAAACTTTGAATTCTTATGAATTTCCTGAGGTAGCTTAAAATAATGTCAATAATCCTTTTTAAATACTTCTCCACTTTTAGTGCGTTTATATTGAATGGTTTTGAAAAAAAGTGTCCTAAACATTTACGCACTTTCAAATTAATTAATCGTTCTCCCAAGTTCTTGAGCTCCTCGTATGACTTCTTAATCTCCGACCACGACTCCTGCATGAAGCGCAATTTCTTCTCATTCAAAACATGCTCGATTTCCTGTTCCAGATTGTTGAATTGATCGTCAAGTTTCTCTGCCTTCTCAAAGAATTCAATCAGCAATGAAACGACATCAACACGTTTCAGCACAATATTTTTCAGCTCAATCCAATGCTTGTGCAACGATTCAGCTTTGCTGTCAACATCGTATCTCTGCTGGGGACTCAGTGACTCCAGATGCGATTTAATAGTCTCTAGAAGGCTATTTATGTGTTCGCCCTTGTCCTAAAAATAAAAGGAAAAGAATTAACTAATCGGTTCATGTAGTCAGGACGTACCTCTAAATGCTGCATCAGTTCATGATGATGCAGTAGAAAACGTCTGCTCTCTTGCAGGTTTCTGCCCAGTGAAACAGACTTCTGGAGGAAGCTTTGATCACTGGACATCAACCAAGCGAGAAGTTGATTATACTGCTCAAGGAAATCGTTGAGTGCCTGCTCTACACGAACTTGCTCCTCTGTGCTCGTCGAGCAAATACCTTCGATGTAGATCTTTCGATTTTCGATTTCGTCGAGTACACGTTTCACACCCTGTGTTTCGGGTTTCGTTCGTCCAACCTCGTCCAGAATGCCATAGCCCAGCCGCAGTGGTTCATCGGTGAACCCCCGAACATCTCTCAGGATCTTCGAAAACATGGCAAAGCTTTCGGGTGTGTTCATGGGATACTTTACTGTGGACAGTTCAATCTCAAGTTTCTCCAACACAGACAGAGTCTTTTCTGCCTTCGAAAAGAAGTCCTTTGACTGCATCAGCCAGTGTTCTCGCTGCTCTACAACATCCAAGTATTCTGTGCATCCGCTGAGTACATTGTAGGCTCTAGAACGAGCCTCGTCACCAGCAAAACAGCCCGAGGCCACGAGTTTCTCTTCGGCACAAGTGATCTTCAGTGCGCGATCACGCAGCAACAGGGCATTGTGCTTAAGCTCATGATAATGCTGCAGTGTCCCATTTGCTGTGTGTTCACATTCTCCAAGACTAAAGACACCGGAAAGGTCATTACGTCGATCTAGAAGAATTCTTTCTATGTCATCCAAGTCTCTAGCCAGTATAGCCAAGGCAAGGCACTGTTCCAGTTGGGTCTTTCGCGTTTGCCATGCCAAGTCGAGTGCATTCCGACGATCGTGCAGTGCTTCCAGCCATTGTTGGACTTGATTTACAGCTCGCTGTGCATCGCGTTTGATGTGATCTGGTCTCGTGTCTAGCGTTTGTTGCTTCGCTAGTTCCTGAAGTTGCGCAAGAAGCTCATTTCCATCTTTGAGTGCTTCCATGACTGTTGTTAGCACATCGATGCGAAGCTGCTTGAACTTATTGAGAAATTCTTGAACAGCATCGACTTCGATGGGAATCATGGTGTCTTTGCAAGCGACTTCCAGCGAAGCCATTTTGCCTCTACAGCTGCCCATTTTTTCATGGAAATTCGCGCAAAGGTCCAGCATTTGTTTGCGATCGTGCAGGAGCTTGAGAATATCCTCCCAAACGATGTGTAATGTGTCCGCCATTGCGGTGAGGAGATCCGGGCTAATGCGCTTACTAGTGAGAAGTTTGTCCGCCTTTCGAGCAAACTCGTCCAGTGGGGTCGGGAGATTCTTAAAAAAATAAAATTGTTATTAATGATTATTCGTTTTAATGGGTACAGTATGTGATGCAAATAAGAGTACTAACAATATTAACAATACACGTCTTTGAAACTTGGAAAAATAACGTATACGCCCCAATCGCCAGCATGAAACTCTATTTTAATTTTGCGCCCTTTTTCTGCTGCAAAAAGATTGAAAGACGGTTTTCGGCAGACAGACGACGTTATTTTCCCTAAATTCCGGGAAATGATTTCATTCATACTTGGAACCTGGGCCATGATTTTTCAAGCAGATTTTAAATACAAAAAGACACTTATTTGATCTGCTTCCCTTTATATTCGGCTATCAAGCTGTGAACTGAGAGGGTTCATCCTCAGAAATTGACTATGAAAGCTTCATCATCTTGCATATCTGTCCACCTCCGGTTCGATGAGAACAACTGCCACCGAAGTCATGATAAATCGACAAATTTTATTCCCATCCGAGAACTCAGAATGATCCAATTCACCAGGTTGGCCACATATCAAGAAAGAGAAGTGGTTACATGTCTGAAAGATTTGAAAGTTATGAAGGCGACCTTTATAGTCTGCAGTTCAGTTGATAAACACTGCTTTGTCTCCAGCGCTCTAATTGGTTCAGAATTTTTACATGTGGATTCAACAGACGTGACTCGAGTTGCCTGATATGAGGGTTAGTTTCCCGAAGAATGGTATAATGATCACTAGTCTATTTCAGAGCTGCCTTGATGTTGAAGAAAGGGTTATAATAAAAGGCAACTGATTTACGTTTCCCAATTAATTTTTTTGCGAAGAATCCAGGAGCTCTAAAGACCTCCGTTGGCTTATTATGGGGCTACGCTAGCGTGCAATGGTTCGTTAAACTTAAGTACTTTCCATAAACGATAGACACTCCGACAAACAACACTCGAACTGATTGGGTGTCTTTGACTCGGTGATTAGTCTTTCGGAATGCTGAGCTTGAGGTGTAGGCTTCAACCACAGGTTATAATATTCGGCAATAGTGCACGACCCCACCTCCAATGATTTAAATCCTAACAGTCATCAGAAAGCTTTTAGGGTTGGAACAAGATTTCTAGCTTAAGCGTAGCTTAGTTTGCCACGTTGGCAAGGCATGTTCTTGGGTTTCAATATTCTTCGTCCAATGTTTCAAATAAATGCGTTCGAAAAATTTTCGAGAACCGACTAGTACTATGTTGAACAATATTCGTATTTTGCTTTCTCATGTAATGAACGTTGTTCTGAGATTACATCGCCACCAAAAACTATATTACAATAGATTCGACACATTTTCGAGAAACAAATCATGCTTATCTTTTGCAAGGAAGACAGTCGGTTTAAATTACAGATGGGATGGAACCTTCAGCCTAGGTTTCCAAGTAATTCATTTTAAGTGGCTAGTTTCATGTTGAAAGATTCGTTAATTAGCTCAATTGTCTAAAACACATTTTTCGAGTTATATTAATTTTGTTTTCGATCGTTTATGAACTGGAAAATTAATACTGGTGCTCCATCGAATAAATTGATCGCACTTTGTGCCTACACTTGAAAATATCTGTAGAACTATCAGGTCCTGGAATATTTGTTTTTGTGTTTATTTGGAAGACTTTATTGTTTTTAAGTGCTAAATGCTTCCATCAAATATTTATTTGACTGGGATTCTACTGCATTATGAACAATTAAATGAAATTCAAATAGATGGAAGTAAGGCTGATCTTATAATTGTTTTTTTTTTTTGTTTTGTTTTTCAACATAGTGACTCAGCCAATCTGGCATTTGGACCTTCCACCGAAGAATCCTTTTGGCTAAAACTTTTGCCTGAAACGTATGAAGTTACAAATAAAGAGATTCTTTTGTTTTTAAGAATCTAAGAGCGGCTTAATTTGATGAACAATAAAGCAGCACTCTAATGGATTTGAAGGCAACCTTTTCAGTCACACCACTAAGCTCATTTTGCACTATCGTACAAGCAACTAGGTGACGATCTTTTCTTAGACCCCCTTGAGACCAAACTCCTGCAATTTGCGCTTATTTGGCAATTATGAAGCTTTTGTGAAACCGGCCAGCCGGTAAAATTTTTAAAAAATGAATTGAATCGAAGTGACCATCGACCGCTTTTTCTTCTCTGTTTGGGTGTCAGAGTAGCTCTCAATTGAAATTATCTTTACATACCACGGCTTATAGAACCAAAATGTCATATTGAGACTTGATAAATCCACACGTAGTCATATAGAAGGCATTGTATTCTGAAATGTGATTTTTGTAGTGTTGTAGTGGCGGTATAATTGAACCATTTTTTTTTCAAAAACCTCATGGGAAAAACAACGAAGTAATTGGATTGTACTGTCAAGTTTTGGTAACCATTTTGGTTCCAGGGTCATTAAACTACGAAGAACTATGTACTAAACTCTATGAACGTGTTATCAGTTGTGCTGGTTGTACTACACAAAGCTGAAATATGACGTCGTTTGACTTTTTTTTAAGACTTACTTTGCGAAAAATTCAAAGACTCTCCAAACACTCGAGCTATTCGTAAAGCAATAGTCTATACCGTCAAAAATGAATAACAAGATTGACAGGGTGACCTATTGGCAAGCCAGCATGGAAGTCCTGGAAATAATATTTCATAATTATTCGAAGGGTTTACTCTTTGGTTCAGTCATTTGTTATGGTCGTTTTAAGAACGACTCAATCGAAATATTAAAGCACAACTTAAGTCTTGGTTCGAGTAAAATGAACTTATAACATAGCAAACGAACCTTCGACTAATTGTGATTGTTCTTCAATTTAAGATAAAGGTTGAAGAGACCATCATGCACAGATGATGAATTTCTGGTTGCATGATTCAAACAAAAACTTGTTTGATCAAAAAAAGATTTTCGTTTCTCATGTATGAAAGGGGCAGTATTGATACTGTTAGTATTCCAAGTTCAAAACTTTGAAGTAGCCAACATTTGAAAAGCGGTGACATTTTCTCCAGCAGCAGAGCAATAGCAAATTTCTGTTGAAAAACAGATCGGAAATCCATTTATACATAAAAGGCATTCGAAATATTTAAGTTTCCCTCGCAAAAAGAAATTAATTTACCCCAAAAGTATTCTTTTAAACTTTGTGAATTTTTTTAAACTATTCTCCTGGGTGTTCTAAAAAAGTATTGAACTTTTCCACGAATTTCTTAAAATTCTAAAAGTAAAGATACATAAAGGTATATTAAAATAATTTTCAAAATGTACTCTTTCTTGTTTCACATACTTTACAAAATTATACTAGTTGCACTTACTTGTACTTTCCTGAGTGTGTCATCATGTTCCTTCTGTAGCTGGACAGCTTCGTCAATATTCTCGCCGAGTGTTGTTAAACGCGGTTCGAGTTCCACAACCTTTATAAAAACGTTCTCTGTGCTCTACAAAAACAAAAGAGTCAACATTCAGATACAGTTCGTTTTGCACAAACAGATGCGAATTACATAACACTTGCTACAATCTCTTCACAAAAGTCAACCGTTTTTATTACTCTTTTTCCATCCGAGTAATTGTTTACAATTAGCCATGCGTGTTGTTTACAATATTGTTGTAGCCTCTTATATGTCCATATACAGTTAGGCATTGTCTTACGTGTGTCAAATGCGAATTGTTGTAAAAATAACCTCAAGGCAGAGTGACTTGATAGGTATTATCCAAAAAGCATGCACGCCGTTTATAAATAGAATCTAGATATGCTACCCGGGAGAAGTGCACTATTCCAGAAGGGGTTAGGTATATTTATAGGAAAATGTTTCTGATGCAGGAATCCAATCTTTTCGATTGGAAATTCGGAGATGGTTGCAGATCGACGATGCATCTATTGGTTCCGCGCCAAAACGGATTGAGATACTTTTTTTTGCAGTAAATGGAGATTTAGGAATTCTTTCATTTGTTTTGTTAGTTTTTTGAGGGAATTTTGCAAGAAAATATTTTGTAAGTGGTTGCAATTTTGAAGCTTTTAAAACATCGACGTATAATTTGGCTCGAAAGACCGGAAAATAACAAAATGATTTTATGTAATTTGAATTTGAAATATTTTTAGTTTGTTGCCGGCCCAAGATGAATCGTCTGTCTGCAAGCAATTTGTATTGGCAAGGAAATTGATTGGTACCCTAATGGGAGAAGGATATAAAAACATGCATTCTGTAAAAGGAAAGAAGATCTTTGATTTAAAGTGGAAGACGACTGGTACCCATGTTAAGAAAGTTTTCGAAAATAATTCTTTCAAGTAGCTCGATGTGTATAGATACACTTTTCATTAGTAAATGCGTTTGAATGAAATCTAAGGTCTTTAAAAACTCTGTCCAGTCATACTAAATGTGGTACTAATGGTTCAACACTGCGAATCTCCAGGATGATGCCACAATTTTCGCAACCGATTTGCGAGATGTAAACCTGTTGGAATTTCATACGCAGAAACATTTGCTTCCTCTGAGTATGTAGGTTTTTGCCATTCAAAAAATACATTTAATTTCAAGGGAATTTACGAAGGCGTATTCGAATTTTTAAAATCGAATAATGTCTTCCTTTTGTCTTTAAGAAGGTGAGCCACTTTGATGAGGTCAGTACCCACATTGTACTGTATGAGTTCATATCGAGGATTTTTTTTCAAAGACATCTTCAAAATATTTCAAAAAGGCTAAAAACTACTCTTTTCAATCAATTTGAAATATAAATGGATCTCAAAAACAAATTGATAGCGGCAAAAAAGGGTAGAAAACAAAAACAGCCAAGTGCGAATTGTGCATGCACACGAAGGGTTCCGTACCATGGTACAAGGGCCTTCTTCCAAAGCATATTTTGCTAAACTCCGCTACTTGGAAAAATTTAAAAATTTACTTGCGAAGCCAAGAAAACCATTCCGTCAAAAGCTTGTCCTTTAAATTCTCTTCCGTTATGTTTCTTTAACTACTCATTGCCTATTCCAGGCATGAATTGCGTTCATTTTACAATTCGTTTAAAGTATCTTTTACGAATCAGAAGATATATAACTTTGACAAATAGATGGACCGACAGTGGAGCCTTACTAGAAGGAGTCCGTTGGCACTCTTTTGGTACGGAACCCTTAAAATGTAGATGCTCTCAAGAATTTGTGACTCTCAGGCTTAGGCGGCAACATCCCAAAGAAATCGGCTAGAGTCAAAGATTGCCTTGAAGTTCACTCAACCAGCGACTCAAATTGAGTCCGAAAGAGGAATATCAGTCCACATATCGACGATTTTTTATCTGTATCTATCTATAACTTTTATTTCTACGATGGACTTATGCCTTCGATTTTCGAACCAGAATACGCCCCATCTAAATTCCTAAGAACATTGGATTCATTTTGTGAAAGTGCAACTTTTGCCTACTGCGGACTTCAGCATTATCGATGCAAGTGGGCATATCTATATTAAAATGATGAAAAGGCAAAGACTTTTAAATCCGGCACGAAATTTCGCTTTCATTCTAGAACAACTTTCAGTCGAAAATTATTTTACGAAGGTATTTACAAAGAATTACGGGCGTTCTCATCCTCAATCGAGGAAAACATTGATTAACGTTTA
Organism: Orthonevra nobilis; assembly: GCA_963555765.1. Lineage (NCBI taxonomy): Eukaryota > Metazoa > Arthropoda > Insecta > Diptera > Syrphidae > Orthonevra > Orthonevra nobilis. Next base: position 130,643,459 of record OY743225.1, read on the forward strand.
AAAACCAAAAAATTAAGACTTTCATTCATGTTTTCCTTTTAAAGGTTCCATTCCTAAGGGGTGCCGATAGAATCCTATAACTAAAGCTAAGCTGTCCGTCCATTCCATCCACCCATCTATCGCAGGACTGTATCTCGGAACCATTACTGCCACAGAATGTGTACTACTATGGCCGCTATAACAACATTTAATTTAAATACAATAAAGTTAATAATAAAGTGTTTTTAAATTTTTACCAAGAAGTATTGATAATTGAAAAAAAAAATTACTTTTGCATATTGAACGGTGGTACGGATCCCTTTCGTGAGTATGATCAATTCGCATTTGGGCCATTTTTTTATAAGATTTTTTATATGGCCTCATCCAAGTACACTCCTTTTCAGATGACCATTATGTAATTTCGGGAAATTCTATTGAATACGTACAAACATAGGCTTAGGCACTCGTCCAAGCAGGTATACATCCCGAAAACCCGCAGTTTAGCTGGTGTTTGATGTTGTGCCCTTGAGCCTTTCTCAAACCTGGGTGAAATACGGCAGCTAAAATCATGGCAGCTTTACACACAGAGACAATCTTTAAGTCTAGTCGATTTCAATTCAATTCGATACTGTGTCTTTTGAAGTCGAAAGATGACTCCACTGGAGAGTGTTACCGAAGCATGTTAACATATTTTTAGGCCCGAAATTCTGGTTAAGCTATTCTTGAAAAATAAGCCAAAATGTATCGAAAATGGGATGAAAGATAGAATTTAAAATAAATCGAATTCTAACTCTGTCCAGTGAACTTAATAAAGTGTCAATTCAATTTTAAGTCACTAGGGGCAGTTGCTGAAATCAAACGATGTCGTCTCAGAAAATTCACGCAACGGACAAGTCATTTGGTTTAGGTTATGCCACCACTATAAACAGACTGCCTCGGAATTTTGTGGTTACACTATTTATCTAATGGTCGCTGTATGAATCTTTTGCCATTTCCACTGACACCTTAACTCTTACTTTAGAAAGTGTTTTAAGTTGGGAGGGTCAAGATTACAATCTTCTTTGAAACTTTTCCTCAAGTTACAGTTTAAGTTTTCTTTCATCAGACAGAAGTATTTTATTCAAAATAAAAAACAGTCTATTATTTATCAACCTGATTCGTGGGCTAACCCAAATATCAACTGCAGTGTGAATAGTAATCAATTCTTACATTGCGTATAGGGTCGAGCAAGTCATCTTGGGTACATCTATTAAAAACTTTCTTGCCTGCTGCACATCCGAACAATGTCAACCATTATCTCACCGTGTATCTAACGGGTGTATCCCATAAATGGCTCCAACTGACCTTCATTCTTCGCGATCGTCCACGCGCTGATAGCCTGTGTCTTTTCAAGAACACAACAACCAACAACAAATGAGGAATCTGATCGTAAGATACAAGATACAAGAAATAGTTTCCCCGCTTCCATTCATCATACTCCGAGAGAAACTTGATTCGAACAAGCCTTTGAAATGTATCTGCAACATGTTGCCAGCTTGTTCACGATCAGCATTTGTTTGGTGATGATAAATCTAAGAAACATTCTAGTGCAGTCTAACCCCAAGGGTTCAAGTTATGCAGTCTCCGTGTCTATGAAATGCGAGTTGCCTCGCGTTATGTTGCATTTGAGGCACAGTGGCTGTGTGGACTAGAAATGGGTGGCGATCGGTTGAGTCACTTAGCGTTGATCGACATGCGGTCGATCGGATTACATGCTCAAATGCTGCAATTGGTGTCCCCGTCTCTGGCTATGACTGTCAGTAGAAACCAGCGGGGACGGCAGCGTATGGGGCTGACGACGTCGTGTGGTTGAAATCGTTTTGTTTCTTGAAATGCGTGTGCAAACGCATGGACGGCGGTGGCAACACTATCCTACATATCGGGCTGGTGGGCAATAGACGCATGTTAATAGGTTAATGGGTGCGCTTTAATAGATGTAAAGTGCTTCGAATTTTTGGGTCGTCTAATGTTGGATCTGTGACTCATATTAGGGGTCTTTCAACGAGCGTTCTAGCATGCGAACTTTTAAATTTAAAACAAACTTTCTGCGAAACAAGTTCCGGTTTTATTGGCGTGCGAACTGTGGGAGTAAAAGTCAGTGAAATACCGTGGCATATAAACAATCCAAATAAGGGATTATGGTAAATTGTGGATTTTTAATTTAAAAGGGTATTGAACCCTTGTCGCCGATAAGTTGCAATGCGAATGGCGATTGCTTTTTCTGATTAACTTCAACGAGAGAGAGAGAGAGAGTACAAAAAGGTAAGGCTGTGGAAGATCGTCGAACTGGGTAATGACTGTGGAATTTTTTATATGGAATGTGTCTTCTGTTACCGAAAGATTTGCGGCTTTTTTCAAAGCACAAAGCTTAGACTTGCGGGAACTTCACAATACGAATAGGTTTCTACCAAATTTTATAGAAGAAGGTTTTGAACTTTACAGCTCCGTCCCACTGAGGCAGCGTTGGTCTGCATTTAGGGACCCTCTTATCGGATGGTGCTTTGCACGGTTTTTACCGGTATACAAGACTGACGAGAAAATGAAACAAGTGTCCAAGTGCGGAGTCTTTACTTACTACAAAATACCACACACCACCACCAAAAAATATGACATAATATTTGACAAGCAACGTCTTTTGACAGTTTTTTGGTTTGGAGAGCAGCCTTTTTTTTATAAACATATATAGTAGTATGCATACTATGAAAGATCCAAGTGCCTTCCTTTTTGGTAGGCACCTTTGGGTACGGAACCCTAAGTTTGTTTATTGTTTTTTTAGCAACCCACTGCAATTAAAACAAAAATGGTGGAGACAGTGAGGCTACACAGTGATGCACAAAATGTTAAAAGTCGGGATAAGTTTTGTTGGATAAGCTTACGAAATAAATCATTTTAAGCATTCAAAAGTAGACTTTCCTAGAAAAATATGTTTTCTCTTTAATATTTTAGAAGTCTTCGAGGATGCGATTTTTGGCCCTACCTCCTCCAATTTTTCGTAAATTCTTTATTATTCTTAGACTTTGATACTTTGAAGTGTCTTTCTATTCAGTCGCAAATGTCTCTGGTGCACCATTCTGTTAGCAGTACGGACTGATCTGTCTGTCCTTCGTGCAGAGTATGTCAAACGCTCAAAGTGCACGCCATTGCCCAAGGTTCTGGAGACGTAGTTACACAGTAGTCCAAAGTTTATGCCTTGATGAACATTAGTCTTTATAGGGTTTTTGGACAATTATAGCGGTTGCATGACCAATCACAATCGGTAGCTTTTCGATGGTCTTGTTATTGCTGTTCGAGTCACAAAGGTGCCCCCTTTACAATTTCAAAGCTGATCGCGATAGCTGAGCCTTAATTCAAGTGGCTGATATGTTTAACTTTAGCGTAGATCTTGGTTACAAAGAAATCATCCATAGCTGGATAAAGAAAATTTTCTTTTGGATCGATCTCGAAAGATGCCCGAAACCGGTGCACAAAAATTTGCCTCAAACTCGCAGAATCAGGGGATCCTTCTTTATGTCCTGGAAGTATTAGCTCTTCCGCCCATTGACTCTTCGACACTACACATGTGTCGAATAGACCTTCTCAGAGAAATGACGAAAAAGCATAGAATTATATGAGTGCCCGACGAGCAAGACCACCTGACTTGCCGAAGACCCCGCAACCTTTAACCTGCTTCCTTTGAAGGTTGTGCACTGAAAGGAAATTTAATGTTTCGCACTCACTCTGCATGGTAACTTCGCTTGTTACTTAATAATTAACATCTGGCTACGTGGCTTTTGGAATCATTGGTTATGGACACGAGTGATTTCATGCCACAAAAGAGGGTTCGACTTTCATCGCGTAAGGTCTTGAAAGGATGTCATCAGATTATGAGTAGCTTATCACCCTCTAGGGTGAATCACACAGCGATGAAGTCAGAGTGATTAACGTAAGATGCCGCTAAAGGCTTGAGCGAGTAGTTAATATAAAGACCAGAAAAAAAAAATCGTATGGTATGGGCGATCTATTTCCCCCATTAAGGTGGGAGTGGCAAAAATTTACTTCAAATGGAAAACTAACAAAGGTAGATTCGTTAATACTGTATAGCCTTTTCTAAGGCCAAAACCCATAGCTAAATCTAGTTGAATTTTGAGAAATAAAATATCAAAGTCACAAATTTGAAAAAAAAAAAATTTTCCTTTGCATACATTTTTTTCAAAATTTTACATCATTAAGTTTCAATTTTTCAAAACAATCAATGTCCTCATTTGTTTTTAGTCAAATCCCCAAAATTTGGTGCCGAAAGGTGTCAAAGTTTTTGAAAAAAATAATCACTCTTGCTAAATACTTTTTTAAGGGGTCCGTTGAGCTGTACAACGAAATGGTCGAAGTCAAAAGGTTCCGGATACAACGACAAAAGAAATGGACATGGTCATCAACTCTCAAGCCCGACATCTTTATAACTTAATACTCCAGAGCAACAATGTGGAAATGCAATTTTGCTGGCACCCCACGCTGAAAGAGTGATCCACGATTATGATTTGGATTATTTGGAGTAAATTTTTACCATGCGGATTGAGTAACGCAGACCAAATTCTGATTTTCTTCTGATCTCATTGAGCTTCACCTGATCTCTGACGACAACTTTAGCTGACAACTGCAACCTTCTACAAAGTAAATCGCAACAAATCACTGTCGCCCTGTAATTAGGAAACCAGTTTTCACCTCAAAAAGGGCATAAAACTCATTTTCCATTTCATTAACTATGTCAGCACTCGGAGAGCGTTCAGCTGACACACAAACTTCTGAACACTCCTGACACAAAAAAAAACAACGTTTTATTGCGCGTATCGATACAGGCTGGATGGATGCACCAGCCGTTGCCAGTGTCTGTTGTGTCTGACCACAAAAATGCAAATAAACAAACCTTGAGGCAAGCGCGCTCTCCACAAGCCAATCGGGTATAGGGGAAACGGTGCCGTATCGGATTACCACAAGCCTGATGTTTAAGTTCGTTTCTTTTTGTTTTGTTTTTTTTTTTTTGCTTTGAATGTGTTTCGTTAACAACTTCTATAAAGACTTTTATTAAAGGCATGCCGATGAATAGGGTCCGTTGCGATGCTGTTGCTTCTGCTGCAAGATTATCCGCAAGATATCCGGCGGAGATGAATTGCAGAGCGTGGGTTAAAAGGTTAAACAATTATTTGCCAGGATGCGAATGAGTTAAGGTGAATTAAGGCTGGAGGATTAATTCGTACCGTTGCGTTGGGCTGCCCGGGGAAAGTAGTCTTAACTGCAATTGCGGCAGCGGATGCAATTTGCCAGAGATGCGGCGGCAAATGATCCAAGGCGGGGAGTAGCTATCGACAATCACGCATTGGAGACGAAGGAATTTTGTATGAAGTAGCTTGCAGCGGTCATGTCGAACATGTTAATGACAGGGAGGAGATTCGATTCGTGCCTTTAGATATATTACGAGTATGTACACTTGGAATATGCGGTGCTCGCATCTTTCTGTCCCTTCTTTGGGTGACCTTAATTTATAGGAAGAAGTCAGTCGATAATGATGGGTTGCGATTATATGTTAAATAAGTGTATGCGACCCCTTTTTCATGGTCATAATATTTTATATATTTTTTTTTAATTGAAAGTGGAAGGGCATTGTTGATCTATAGTCATGTATATAGTTGGACTTATTTTGAGAAAGCAGTTCTTTAAGCGTGACCAAGGAAAGAATAGAAGTGAACGCATTGAAATGAATCGAAAATTTTAACGTAAGATCTCCAAGATGTTACGAAGCGTCTGAAAGTTACCCCTTGATCTGGTATAAGAAAAGTTTTTGTGTGTCAGATTTAAGGTTTGCCGTCTTCACTTGGAGATCTCATGTTGAATCATTCAGACTATTGGACGAAAATGGGAATCCGATTAGCTCCTGAACTTATTTCACAAGTTCCGCGGTGTAAAAAAAAATGTAAGACAAATAGAATTAATTTATCGTTCGAATAATTAAATACATCTTAGTTTGGACTCCATTATGGGGAAATGGTAACCAAAAGACATCTGAGTCGCAATCCACTTCATGATCTTTCAATTCAGATTACCTTGAGAGTGAGTAAATTGCAAAAAAAAAATCGCAGTGTCTGAATGGAAGGGCAACCACTCTTACAATCAGAACGATGCAGTCAGATTATGCAGAACAATTGAAGCAAAAAATAAACTCCTCCTCTTTTTGTATAGATTGAACGGAATACAAAAAAACGGACAGCTGGACAAATAACTGACCTAAAATAACCGACGTTTTTAAAGGATCTGACCCTATCCCGATCTTGATGACCCTTATGTGCTAAGTTGTGGACAAGTGATGTGCAGATAAGAGAAAAATTACCTAAGAGAGCCATTAAACAAAGCACGATAGAGTCAAAATGAAGCTTACTCATCCTTAAACAAAGTCAAGCTCAGTTCGAACACTAGAGATGTGAAAACCTTAAAAAGATGATCCTAAAAATGTTTTTTTGTAAAATGATTGAAAATGCGAATGAAGCTGCTAGATAGTGAAAATACTGTTCCATGAACCCACAGGACATGGATATCATAAGCGTACATATGCAAACTGAACTGAATCGAGGTAAAGCTCGTATGGAAACACTTTTCCGGGTCGTTTTGAATATATTCTCCATCCACTTGACCATGACGGAGCACACCATACAATGGATAATAAAATCGTTCCGATCGCATAAATTGGCAAAACCAGACCAGCATTTCCCAATGGATCACTTCTTGGCTTCAGATAATTTTCACAATTCAATATATACTCTTAAGCTAGATAGAGAGGTTAAAACGTTATTTGTTACCAAGGCTGGAAAACCCACTCAAGAAAGAAAAATTTAATGCTAAGGATGATGGAAAGGCAGCTAGTCCTTCAGGTGAGAAAAACATTTGTCATGCACAGCAGTGACGAAGCATTTCAAAATGTCAAATCAGAGTCCGCAAAGAAGAGGTCAATAAGAAGGACTACGCTTCAATCTGAAACAATATAACCCATACTGGCGCTCTTTGTAAATAACTCCAATTATGTCAAAAGTCTTATGGACGCAGTGTTAAAAGAGATTATTGAAAAATATTATAATCTCCGCCGCCTGCAATTTATCCAAGAAAACAGTTCAAAATCTGAGAAGCTTCGACAGAATTTATTCTAGTGCGCGTTTGGTCGACAAAAGATCTTGATGCCAGATTCCGTCAAATGCCTTTGAAGTACCAAGTGCTGTAATCTTTCACCTGAAAAAGACATGACTGGCGAATGCTGAGCTAGTCGCAAAATGTCAAGCGGAACATCGTTGTAAACGAGAATTGTAATGGAAGATGATAATAGAAAGAAAAAGACATAGCAGCTCAAAAAACGAGAATATTTAGAATGGACTTTGTGATCACACTTATTTTGATACTTCTGAGGCATTAAGCTTATTGAATTAAAAGATGATCACAAAGAAGAGTATCATGGATTCCAAAAAAAACCAAAGACTAACTTCATTCTCTGGCATATAAAGCCTTTTATAAAGTGAGGTCGTATTTTCTCTTAGAAACGATTTTTTTCATTTGACACTAAATAAATTTTGCTAATAACTAAAAGACAAAAATACAACAAAATTAATCTTTTAATAATAAAAAAACAGAAAATAGTACTTGACTTGTCATTCAAAATTGAACGTGTGGCCAATCTAAATATCTATGACATCAACGACCGATCTTTTGGTGAATAAATGAGGGATACTCTACCAAATTTCCTTGATCTTGGGCTTAAGCGTTTGAGTTTCTCTGCCAAAATTCTCAATTGGATCGAGAACCGGTGATTGTGGAACGGTTTTGAGCTGCCTTTTTTTTTAAATTTGAAGAGTAACTATTCGGGTACAATGTGTGAAGTGGGTTTCGGGTCGTTATCTTGCTGGAGGAAGAACTCTTAAGGGAAACCCAATTGTTCCGCTGTTAAGAATTTCAGGAATTTGAAGAATTTCATTTTGACATTTGTTGTTTTGAAAAACTCAAAATTCCCGGCATCAGTTGCACCCGGTGACTCGTTGAACCCCACAACATGATACGACCTCCTCCATGTTTTACCATGGGACACAGATTTACTTTTTGGTACTCCGCATTAGGCTTTTTCCAGGCTGTTTGCCTATCATCGGAGCCAAACAAGTAAATTTTCGTCTCGTCTGTTTCTGTTCAAATTGATTTTTTCATTAACTTCGAAACTTCTGACGTTAATTTTAAAACACTGAGATTTGGGATTCGCTCAGATTTTTCGAACAAAAAATTTTTCGTCATATTCTCCAGCGTACCTTCGTGACGGTATTTATTAATATTTTTTTTCACCATGTGTTCAACCAACAATTTTATCGCCAAAGATTTACCAAAGATTTTCGTTTGCAATACAAATTTACGATTAGTTTTCTGGTGGAAATATTCATTCCTTTTCTTTTTTGTTCAATTATAACACAAAATTAAAAACATGGTAATATGTTGTTTCCTCAAAATCTCGAAATCTGCTACGGGATCTCTGGAAGCAACAACTGGCAGCTCAGATTGTGGTAATTATTTAAGGGAGACATTGTCCTTGGAGTGCCATATTTCAAGTGTTTACATTTATTTTTTTAATGAAAACGCGTTAAGGATTTTTGAGTGCGGCATTTTTATTGCATAAACAGATAAATAGTTAATGCAAAAATGTATCTATCGAAAAAACGATACGTCATTCCGTAAGGACATATTTTCTGCGTATGCTCTCAAACTATCAGGTCGATTTGTTAATAACAGCGGTCAGGAGAAGATCAGCCACTTTTTAAAAAACGTGTTTTCGAGAAAAAGTTTAAAGTTTTGTAATGTGTTGACACAAATATGTTTTTTAATACCCGCTAATCGGCAGTGCCTGGTACATAGCGGCATCCCTCCTCTTCTTCTAGCTTCTCATGTTGAGCCGCTTACATCTCCCGCTGCTCAATCCGGGCCTTTTTTGCTGTGTCGCTCACCTGCCTCTACGCGAGCTCGATCCTTGCTTTGTCCCGTGAATGGTCAGATCGTGCTGACGGTGTCTACTTCAAACGCGTTTAAAATATCGTAAACGTTCAAAATCCGGGACACGCTTCGACAGATTTATTTCTACTTACATGTAAATTAAGAACCCGTAATAAAAAAAATTATTTTTTGAAAATTCCAAAAACAAAGTCTCCCTGTACATAGTCTTTCGTATCCTAAATTTTGTGTGATGTAAAAAATTTAAAGTAAGTTTGTCATGGTAAATGGTAAAATAAGTAATTTTTTAATAAAGCTTTGATCCTATTTATATTCAATTCCTGCTCATCAAAAAAGGATATTAGTGGTTTACTTTTTGATGTACGCTCAATTTTGTGAGTAACTGTATGCAGATACAATTATTGAAATGGTTTAAGCAATGTGATTTATTTCTACGTCTAATTCATTATGTGTTTTAAGGAAACATAAAAATATATCTTCAATTCCCAAATGCGAGCAAATTCGCAAATTTTACGTTCTGCGTTTGCACACATCCCCAACAGAGTGAACTTTGCAAGTTCTCAAATTGAGGCACGCCCAATTCCAGTGTCTTACCCGAGCAGATGTTTGTCCCATCTGTTTAGCGCCCAATTTATTTCAATCTTTATTACTGTTTACGTCATACGTTGAACTGACATAAACAACCAAGGCACAAGTAATTGGCGACTTCAGACTTGAGAGTTCTGCCACTATAAATCAAGAGACAAATATCTAATAATTTTTATACCCATTTTGGGCAGACTGGATCTGCAGCCGAACCTAATTAACATTGAAATGTCAGAAAACATTTTCATTACTTTTAATATCAAGCTGCCAATGTAATGGCCAAGAAGAAAATAAATAAATTGTGACCAGTAAGGTGGATGGCGAAAAGCAATTGAGTATCGTTTTAATTGAATTAGCATTAAGTTTGCTGCCATAAATGGAGAGAATGTGCTTTGACTTTTTTTGGACACCGGCCAATAGAAATTTGTCAAACGAGGAGATGGATGTGCCTTTTGCACAAACAAGGTATTGTTCAGTGACAAAGTATTTACAAACTGAAGCACTGCAACAGCACAAGAGTCGCCTCCTCTCTAGACTAAAACGTTTGTACCGACAGTGAAGTTGGAGGAATATTCAGGAATATACAGAACGTCCGTGCCATAAGATCACACGTTCAATAGACAACGGAAAGATTCGATTAACCTAGCCGATGATGAAAATTTTGTTTTGAATTGAAGACTTGATGAGGTAATACGAGTGAGTTGGAAGACGAATCTAAGGAATGTCAGAAAATGTGCTTCAAAAAACCCTTTTTAATATACCCATTAACAATGTCTGAATAATATGAATTTTCCGGTACACTGAAAAACAGTACAATATGCCATAACAAACGATATTACTCGAATGTGGTAGCTCTGCCCTCAAGGTATTCGAAAAGGTTGCCAGTGGAGCCCTGATTGAGTAGATGGAGGACAGTAATATGTATCTATATAATAATAGAGAGTGAGGTACAATTCATGTCGCCTCCGAAGTTTGACAGTTGATATAGGCTACAACTTTAGTTGTTGGAGCTTCATTTATCGAAGCTATTTATTCAATCTGTTTTGCCAAATCACCGTGGATGGGAAAAGCGTTCAAAAACACGTGCAAATAATAAAATTGTTTTATCAAAATGGGTGTTCCGTTCCGGCGACGGTCCGAGAGCTTCGCCTATTTTACGGTCGCCATAATCGTCTTTCCGAATGGACTATTCGCAGTGTGATGGATAAATTTGAGTCCATTTGTTCAGTAAACGGTCAACCAACAGGCGTACATATGACCAAACGCAAGATCTGCAAAAAACATCGCCGCTGTCCGTGAGAGTGTGCAGGAGAATCCCAGCCAATCGATTTCGCGTCACTCGCAATAGCTCCGCCCTTCGCAGACCACAACTTGGCAAATCTTGCATCGTGATGTGGGCCTGCACCCGTGCAAATGCTCGCCGAATCGGCTCCTGATCAGTAAGAACCTGACCCTAATTTTCATCGAAAAATTATCTTCAGCGATGAGGCCCATTTCTGAATGAATGAGTGTGTCAACAAACAAATTTGTATGGGCCTTTTTAACGAATAAAAAATGTCAATGATATCTGATACTAACTTCGTTTTATTAAAGTTTAAAGATAGGAAGCGCTTAATGAAAGACCCTTTTCAATCCTTGAAGACCGTGTGGTCAGAAGGGGCCTTTCACAAGCTGAAAACATTTGAAGAGCAAAAGTTGTGAAGTAAAGTGGACATGTTTACCAAAAGACGGTCCATTTCAAAGAATCGCAATATCATTCCTTTTAGTGTGATCCGAAAAAATAAAAGATTTGCAAACAGATGAATCCAACGTGCCATCATTGAAGCTTTCTGGCCAATTGCAGAAGAGTTCGGGCGAGATAAAACTGAATGCATACTGTTGACAAGTAAATGATCCTTCGAACACCAGGTTTGTCTGAACAACTAGGATCAAAACTTTTACTTGGACAACAGGTTATGCCTGACAATACACTCTATACACTTTATTGGGCTGAATGTTGGACAATAAGTCGGACAGCAAAAATTAGTTTTAAGACTTTCGAAAAAAAGGAATAATCCGTCGGAAAGATGGTTCTGGTTGCGTGGAGGGCGAGTTGAACTGACGATAAATACAAACCCCACGAACTCTCAAATTATGAGGATCTAGCCCGACAAACAAAAATTTCTCAACTGTAATGCCACTGAACGAATCAAGAGCAATAGTCCAACTCGAGTGTTTTGGAGTCCAAGACATTAGGTTTACGAGAAAAGGCAAGACCTCGCCACCAAATCAAAGATAAAGCAAGGCAAGCTTACTAAATGAAGGAACCGTGACCGGAATCGTGAATGATAGACAGCGGCTGAAGCTTACATTCGACTATTCTTTTCGGCATTTTCTCGGTTGATGTAGCATGCTCTATTCACCATGGTTTATGGATTGATTGCGCACAGATCAGGACGGAAAATTGAGGTCGTGGTAAGATTCAAAGTTAATCTTACGATTGGAGGTTGAAAAGCAAAAATTCGGTTACTTTTCCCTTAAATGTTTTTCACATTGTCTTCGACCTCTTGTCAGAAAATCTAACGAGCAGCTATTAGGGAACCGAAGTTCAGTCAAATAATTATCTAGAGATCCGGTAACGTAGATGTTGCTTTGACAACGACAAAGGTACTGATACTAGGATGAAAGTCATTTGGTACTTGGCCCTCGTCAGACCTACCATTGCTTGTACCATCTGAATGTGTACCTTAATGGCTGTGACCTGGAAAAGGGCTCTTCTACTTCGATTGTTAAGGTTTCATTCAGAATAGCTTGACGGTGCCTCTTGCCTTCCATGGCGTCCCTTCAAGTGTGTAGAGACAAGTCACCTTTAATCGAGATATGGCAAGGCGAAATCGCCTATTAGAACATTTAAAAACCCAACCCAAAACGTTGCGAAAAATTGGGCTGATAGAATGCTCCTCAAGAAACTGATGTAAAATACTTTTTGGCTCAAATGAAGTCAATTTGTACTAAAATTCCTACACCTCCAGTTATATCACCTGGAAGCAAATTTTCATGCCTCATGCGGCTATAAAATCATCTTCATTGTGACGTATCCATTCCGATTATTAACTCGCTGCAGACACATAATTTTCACTCCTCAGTTTATTGGAACAATGATCAGCATTCACGAGTGCCAGAAGGAAGACAAGTCTTCTTTCGCCGTTAATCGTTCTGCATAGCCATCAATTAAGTATTAATTTGGCCAAGTTAATTCGAGAGAGATACCGCACCGAATGAGCTGTACTCGTATGCCTAACGCACCCATTAAGCCTCGAGATAATTAACATAATTGCACATTAATCGAACGGTTGTATCCACACGCCTGAGAGAACAAGTCGATGGCAGCGGCGGCGGCGCCTCGAATAACCTTTTTCCAACGTTCGCTTCGTGTTGTTCTCCCTTTGGTTGGCCGTTTTAACAAATGTATCTCTCAGGTTGGTTGTGCACTCATTGGATGCAACGAATACACGCTTTCTGATTAAAGATATCGAATTGAATAAGCCACTAAAAGCTGTTTTATTTCACTTAATTTCTGAATGCATTACACACGTACGAGTATCTTTTCGAAAGTATCTACGATCACCAGACGGTTGAGTATTTTGACAGCGGGTATCCAAAGGTACGAGGACATACCCCCTAGACAACATGTATCTAACATTTCTATCTGAAGATTTACCGTCCTTAATTGTCTCAACTGGGAATGAGAGCTTGCATGTCTCAGACCTATTCGCTCTTGACCGAGCTACCTGCAGAATTGCGTCGGCGAGCATGGAATTCGCTGTGCTCATAGAGTGCGTTCCCCTTTAAACTGGCTGCCAACTTGTTGCTTGAAATGTTTAAGTGGCCAAGTGGCAGCACCGGCACTGAACCATAAAAGAAGTTCACCTCTCTTCCTTGTGGCTAGATGAAGATACTCGTGTATCTACATCTCAGTTTCCTGGTGATTCCTCACACTTGAGTCATGAAGCAAGACATGATGTTAGATTCTCTGCACGCGGACGTGTTCGTAAATTAAATTCTTAATTTAATGGCATTTGCGGATTATGCGAAGGGAAAAGCCTGAAAGTAATGACACGTCACACTGAAGGCTTGAGTGATTAAGCACCTTGTTCTTCGTTACCTATGGAATGAGGAAGTAAAATCTACGAAAAGAAGGGTTTCAGCTGAGAAGATATCATAGAAGAGTTTCTTATCTTGTTTAAAAAGGAACTAAAGATCTAACTTTATGTGCTAACTAATAGTAGTATTTAGCTCATATGAGTGTGACGATCGTGTGCAACATGAGATGCACCCAGGACAATTGTGGTTTGCAACATTGTCATTACTTTTTCAGGGAAAATTCTGAAAAAAAAACAGTTCCAGCAAAGCTACGGTGGCCGCCGGCAATGGGCCCTTTCCTGATCTTTCCAAGCGAGTTACAGAAGCCTTGGTAATGAAGGTAAATTCTATTTTTTTCCAATTTTTTATAATAGAGATGGAGCAAGCATTTAGCCGTCTTTCAAACTGAAATCTACACCATGGAGATCTTCGCCAGACACAATCACTTCAAGGCAATTCAAGACGCTAGAGTCCAAATTATTCAGCGTTCCAGGCAGCATTTAGGACATTTCCGTCCAATCAGATGAGCTCTCAAACTGTCAAATGTTGCTACGATGTACTGCAATCTCTTGCCAGATACAACAAAGTAAAGCTGGGCTGGGTCCGTGGCACAAGGGCATGCAGGAAACGAAAATGCAGATGAGCTCACCAGGGCTGGTTCTGCCCTCATAGGTCAAGATTTTTTTTGTAGTTTCAATTGGACAATAGCTACAACGCGGATTCACCAATGGGAATACACTCATCGCCTAGACCAGTAATCCAAGCGACTAATCTGACCTTATTCCTTCAAGAAAATCCTCAACCTTGACAAGGAAAGTATAAAAAAGTTAACGAGCTTTCTTACTGGCCACTGCGGATTGATTTACCTCCTTAAGAAAATTAAAAAGTGCCTCGAGAAGAATTCAGTGGATTTGAAGAGATCCATTACGAAAGACAAACTAATTTTCATAAGGAAAGCAGTACGTCTTCTTGTGTTACTCTAGCCCTTGGAAACATGGGTTGTACAAGAGGAAAAAAAACCAAGGTGACTTATGTTGAATAAAATACTGCGAATTTTGAGAGCGTAAAAAAGTCATAAGTAAAAATTGCATTATGAGGGTAGTCCTAATCCATTGAAAGCGAATAAATTAAGGTAGTTAAGGATACTGTCTATCTAGGCACCGTTGTTGGTCATAGAAAGGAAAGTAGCAGGAAAGGAAAGCAGAACCAATTGTCTTCGTTTTAGGCTAGTTTATTGGGCTAAGAAAACAACTGAAAACAAACCGATAACCCGATCTTGATAATAATGGATGAAAATGTTGTTCGTCGATGACGAATTGCTTTTCGTTCGCATTCGCTTTGAAGGTTCATCGAAAGGCTGTGTGGGCTGTTAAATGGTATGAATTTTGCCCGAAGAATTATAGAATGGGTAGACTGAAAAGTTTCCGACCTTAACCTCAATAAAAGCTATTGAATGTAGGTGTGCATCATTTGACAGTTCCTTACCAAAGTTTCAGCCATTTTGGACATGCAGTTTTTATTTGACGATGTGAAAAAATTGAGTATCGAGCTGTCATTAGATTTTAGTTTTTGAAATGACTCTGCGCGTTCATTTACCGTAGTGAAGTTTTGGGCAGATGTATTAAATGCACTGCAACTTATGAAAATGTCCTAAGATCGTGCTTGACACATACTTAATCAAGATTAAGGTGAAAGAATGTCTTGTATCATTGTTAGGTCGGAAAGTTTTTAGATTACGCTTGTAGTGTAGAAGCCGTGTAAAGTAAAAATTCGCTTTTGAACGCTGACAACATAACTGATAGGAATCCCCAGTCCCTCGAGACAGCTAACTAAGAATACAGAATAGAAATACTCGTTCTTTAAACAAGACTAACTTTAGAACAAGACAGTTTTGTTTTGAACCCACCGCACTAAAACGGCTGCCAAGCTACTGCAGAGATTAAAATGCCAACCATCAAAGGCAATGACCAAAAAACTTGAAGTCCGAAACACAGATCTTCGACAAATGTGTGGACGTTCGAAATTTTGTCAAGTTTGGTTCAAAAACTGGTCGACCTACTTCTTCGCTGCAAGCGCTTTTCAACACTTTTCATTAAGTTTCATAAAGCTTTTATTGCGGTGGCCAGAAGAAACAGCATACCAGATACAGTGCATATCTGGTTAAGTTGCCAATGGTCCTCTCAGCTCGTTTATGACAATTTATGGTTTCTTAAGAGCTTGAACCTATTGTGTGTTTTTGGTTTTCAGAATTCGCAAAATCTTCATTCGATCTTTGGGTATATATTTTAACATAAAAGGTTGATAAAAGGACGGCTGGGTGGGAGTTGGCGCAGTTGGCAGAACGTCTGCATTTCAATTGTTTCAACTGATAGGTCTTAGGTTCAAATCGTAGTCCAGCCACCATTTGCTATTGGGACTGGATTGGTCTAATCGAAGAGACACTCTGAATGGGCCACCAAAAATTGCATTGCGCTGCAAGATATCATCTCATAAAGTAAATAAGGTACGTGATGAGTTGCAAAATTACTCCTAAAATGGATGCCGTGTTGCCGAAAAAGTGCAAATTTTTAAAACAAATTACGGTGCCTCAACTTCAGTCGGTCCACGCATGTTTGTGAAGAAAGTTCGTGATTCGCTGATTCGTTCTGTGCCAAAGACCTCAACAATGTTATTTCTGTTGCAAAAGCCTGCCAAGAGTTTTGCATAAAATTTCAGATTTTTTCGGTCCAAATGATTGCTGTTTTGGTCTATGAGCAGCACCTCATATTTTCAACAAGGTAAGGTTAGTTTAGTATGGGTGTCCTGCGACTCACTCAGATCACATTGGTCCATTGTGTCCATAGTCGAGATGTATCTATGGAAGAAAAAAAAATGAACGGCTTACCGTTGAACCATCCAGATAAAAGAATGAATCCCAGAAGGAGTCTGGGGTCAGCATTAGTCAGGTTGTCCAGCCAATTGAGAAAGTAACTGCTAAGTGTTTTCAATCTATTTTCAGTCTATTGTGTTGGTGATATAGTCCGTTTCAGTGTTTTCCTTTAAGGCTTACCATTACAGTAGGATAGAGCCATGCTCTAAGCTATTGTCTACGCAAAGCACGCCTCTCTTAATCTTTGCACAGACTTAGTCGCTTTAGTGCTGGAGTAAACGTCCAGTGGTAGCAGACTCAGTGTTGTCTTCAGTGCCCTAAGCAACCAAGTCTTTGAACCCTCGTAATTCTAGCAAAATGATATTTCTTATTTCTTATCAAATGCCTTCCACCAGATTAGCAAACCGTAGGTATGAATGGGCCTTACAGTCGCGGCGATAGCACCCTTCGGTTTGAGTCCCAAGGTGTTGCCGAACATATTTTTACACATTTAGAAAGCTATAAATGCCTTTCTGATACGGTTTTCGATGCTGATTTTGCTGCTCAATTTTGAGTCTGGAATGACTCTGAATTATTTTGAAGTCTCATTTCTACTCATTTCCATTTCGGTGGTTCGGAAGAGAAGTCAATAAATTCCGAACGTGTGATTGTTTCGTGTGATTTTTGCAGTGCGGGCATTGTTGACGCATTTTGCTCTCAAAACGAAAATGAAAGAAACAACAAAAGCGCAACGAGGTATTGCCAGAAATCAATGTTTTGGACCTTTGTAAGATGAAACTACAGTACAATTTCGGTAGAGTGAACTTATAAAAACTAGGTCTTTTCATACGAGCGAGATTGTTCACGATATTTTTTCATTAGTTGATTGCTCTCATGGTAAGCCCTGCATCTTTTATTAAATTATAAAAGATTTCACAGCTCCACAGAATTCAATGAACTTTTGAAGACACAGCATGTTTGTGGTAAAAATTATTTATCGAACCTTTTTTTGCAGCAACAAACAAGAACAGCAAGTTTTTTCTATAGAAAGTCTGGCGAATGAAATTTTGGCCCATAGGCTGAATAAGTGGAGATAAATATTTAAATTACTTTAATGCTACCATCTGAATTTCTTGTTTCACTCTTTGGGGGCTGACTAGGGGCAATATCCAAAGTAAGCAGAGCTTTGACTTTGACTCGTCTTAATTAAGAACAAGAACAAAAAAGTTTTCGGAACAATCTTTGAAAATTACTGCAGTCATCTTGGTTGATAAGGTGAGGATATATTCCTTAATTGTTGAAGGTTTTTCTCATTGCCTATCACTAGCGGCTTAATTGGTACTGACCTTTGGCATTAGTGCACTTGGCGTGCACAAGTTATCCTTTGTTTTTCTATTTTTCGACCAGAAGCAGTTTTCTCTGCTGATGCCACATACTTCATTCCTCGTAGGAGCTTCCAATAAAGCCCCAACTCATAGCAGGTATAAATTTTTCCTCAGATAATTTGTAACACCGAATACCTAATCCCTTTTTAAATGTTTGCACCCGACCGTCACTTGATTGAGCCTGGACGGAAAGCGTTGAACAATCGTTGAACATTTTTGAACAGTATTTTAAAGTAGACCTATCTTCAAAGAAAACGAATAATCCGCTTTTTTTCCATCCAGCGATTAAACATCGTTTTTCAGACCTTGAGTTAGTTTTGGTTATTTTTTTTTGTAAATATTTTAGTTTCTGGCAAAAAAAAAATAATAATAACCATGGGCCTGCGAATGATCTTATTTACGATGGAGCTTAGTTATCCATATCTGGGGATAGTCTGCCTTAAGAAGGTGACTTTAGTCGTGCGGCAACTACAGTGCTGCAAAACTCTTACACCGCTTGAGTTCGGCAATAGTTTCGATATCAACAACAACATTGCCAACAATTGTTAATTTTTTATCTAATTGAAAAATATACTATGAAACGCCCACAATTTCCATTAAAAATTTCCCAAAGAACTTCAAGCGTAACACATGGCGACCGACCGACAGTGGCGACGTTGAACCTAAAATGCGCAGATAAGAATCAACCTAAACGAAAACTTGAGTCCAACATTTATTTTTTTTTCTTTTACACTTCAGCACAGAAAGTGAAACTATGTTAATTAAATTTGTCCTAGCTCCAAAGATAATAAAGATAAATCGTCCACAAAATTTAAAATTTTATGACTAATTGACTTTGAAATCTGTCAATCAGTCATCGGCGCTGCTATCGAGTATTAAGTTACTGGCCAGAGCCTTAACAGATATGACAAGGCAAAACGGTCATAGACACGGTTTTTCGCTTCATTAATCTGATGACATGTCAGACAAATCTATCTTAAGCAAAGAAAAATTGTTTATTGCATCATCAAGGTGCAGATACATATGTACGAACTCGTACTGGTTATTTGTCACTATCAAAAATTGGCACATAATGCGCCGATTTACGCGCAGATACATTCAGATACATTCTACGATACATCGTCGCTGTTTAAGATAACGTCAGTGCGGCGCGGCGACGAAATTAGATATTTAGAACGTGAAGAAAAAAAGCATAAATGAAAAGCGTAAACATTTAAATTTAGATTTTCATTTATTTTTCTTTTATGTTTCTGTGTCTAAAGTGTGTATACTTTTGGTTTTGCAAGAAAAGATACAAGACTGTAGTTGGTTCGAGATGTGTAGTAAAAAAATTACCTCAATGGCGCATGCCGTGGGTATGTTAATTTTAATTGCGATTTGTGAGCAAGAAACATGGAATGGAGTTAACTTTTTATGAGGTAAACAGTTCTGAATTTACAACAGACAACGATGAAGTCATCCTGAAATTTATTTATGGAAGCAATTGACTCTTGAATGCTGTCATAGATTTTATGCCAAACAAATTGTGTTGCAGTTGCACTTAAAGTTTTTTAAGTTTGTTTTAGAACAAAAAATTGGGTCAGTTGGGAGAAAGTTAATTTAATCTCAAAGTCGTAAAGTTATGAGAAGAAGCTCATAAGCTCATTTTAGCAAATGCCTTCTTATGTTCTTACGACTTTAAAACGAGTCTTGTATCGCTATATGCTTATTCTTGTGACACCAAGTGGATATTTAAAGACACGGGATAGCCAGTCCAATTTGATTTGGTCTTCCCAGCGAAAAGGTGACACTTTTTAAACACGCAATAAAGTTTAATGATCGCCCACAAAGTACGAGTGCAGTGGACATCCTGAAGCAAGTTTATCACGATTTGTAAATCGTTGGTCAAGACGATTTAAGACAACAGCATCCTTGAAGTTTCATGAGAGCATGCGTCTAAAAAAAAATCCACAGGCTTTCGTGGTCATCAACGGAGCATTTAAGGCTTGAAATATAAATGAAAATGCTTGCTAACGACAACCGCCTTTATTGGTGAAACAGGTGTATCCCAAATGGATCCTAACATCGATGACAATCAACTTCCAACAATCTATCAACCAGATAAGCGGATGAAAGGGAGTTTGTAAGACCAGGCTGCAAGTAATGAGCCCAAGATCGAGAATAATATGAACTTAATATTTAAATATGTGTTATAAAAAGCACATCAAAAGAGCATTCCTATCTACAGATAAGCTTTTGTTGCGGAGCCTTGGGCCATTAGTTAACGAAAGAAGAACTTACAGACTTCTTACCGATGTGACACTGTTCCACGGCCATCAGTTGAGGCAAAGGCTTTGCTTCTAAATGCTAACGCTGTTAAGCTGTGAATGCTTCCAAAACAGAAGCCCTTCAGATTAGTTTGACTCCGCTCTGAAAGAATTTCTGAAAATGCAACAAGCCACGGGATCTGTCAATCGCATATAATTTTTTGGCTTTGTATGAAACCGTTTTTAAATGGAAAAGTATTTGGCCTAATTTACTTGCTCACGTACATGGAGGTGGTTGAGCTACCTTAATTCATGTGTTTTTTTTTTTTTTGTATGAAACGATCGGGTCTGATTGGTCACCAAAATAATGGCCTTAAAAAACAGGAGTTGGAGTCTTGGGTCCTTTGTTTGATTTCTGCGCTTGTCTTGTAACTGGAATTCATTGCGGATCCTATGTAGACGAAGAATGCGACTACCTCGAATTTATATCTTCATTCTTTGACATTTTGAGCCTCATTTATTCGGCGTTGGTTGCGATATTTGCATATGCAATTATGAAAATATCTGAAGTTTACACAGTTCTGAAAGCTTCCTTTTCTTAGGATCGGGTAAAATGCTGACGTTTAATTCATAGGGTATAGTTTTATCAGACCTTTCTTAGAAAATAATTTGGCATCATATTCAACTGTTTGGAAAAATTCGACAGAGAGTCCGGCGGCACCACGAGCTTTGTTATACTATAGCTTGCTTATCCCTGCTTAAAAGTATGGCGCTTGACATTTTTGTCAACTATCACGAATATTGAATGGTTCAATTTGCTTGACAGTGGTATGTTGTTTGTAACCGCTGCTGAGTGGATCTTGCAATATGTTTTGCATGGACTATGTTTATCGTTCCCGTTTTTATCCTTAGTCTTCGGAATGTTCCTTTGGCCTGTACAGTACAAGCCTTTCAAATCGATTAATTGATAAATTTCATAGAATAAGTATTGAACTTTTATCTTGTCTTCGAATCGAGTCAAGTCAACACTATCTTACGGTGCAATCACTGGAGTGATTTACTAGCGATAGAAGTCTTACCAAGTGGCCTTGCTTAAGTGCTTTCTGCTTCAGCTGGCTCATGCTTCAATTCAAAGTTCGTGCCATTCAAGTAATGGTTTGTGTAGATGATCATTGGCTCTGGTCTAAATAACAATGACAGCAGAGTAATGAACCCATTCTTTTCCTTGTTTATAGATTTATTTTTCCAGACGCACAATTTCACTCTGAAAAACTTAAACAACAATTTTTCCATCTTTTGTAGCATCTTTTTTTTCTCCTGTTTATAATTTCGTTCACATTTCCAAAGTAAATAGAGCCGCATCTTCCTTTAATGTTGGAAATAGTAGGATTATATTATTATTATTATTATTATTTTTTGTGTGTTTTTTTTTGGTTATAGTTTCAATTCTTCTGCACCGTGCTGATAACTTCTTTTGGACTCTTTTTTTTGTCGATATGGAGAATTTATTGTTGGGTGTTAAACGCCTCTGAGGCTACGAATCTTGGCGAAGGGAGCCAATATTTGGTTAATTTGCTTTGAATGCGAATGTAACTTCCTTTAAGACAACTTAAATCAACAAAATTGACCAATTTTTTAACATGCACACGAAGGGTTCCATTCCGCCGACAAGGTAAAGCACTTCTTTTTTAAATATCTCTGGTCCTACTTTGAGGAAGTACATATTTATTACAGTTCAAAAGATAGAGCACTGTGACGAATTTCGATAAAATACTTGGAATTAAGAGAATGCAAACAAGTCTTTGTCCAATTCTCCGTGCCGGTTCGGATTCAATCTAATACAATCCTCTCAATCATTCTCCTCTTGCTATGATGCGTGCGCTTACCTACACCAAAAAAGTAAAAAAAAAGCATAAGTCTGATAAGGATGTGGCTTAACCTGTTTCTGTGACAATCATTAATAGTGCTCAAAGCCCTTTAATTCAAGGACACTAGGTCTGCTTACCATTCACAAAAAGTCTGCAATCACGCGACTACGTGTTACTTGAATATCTGGGGAAACAGTTCCATAAGAACAGTATATCGCATGACATCACGACACATCATTACCAGCTTTGCACTCAAGTGTGCCAATGTAATCCAACAACGCGCCACTCTTAAAGGTCTTATCCATTGAATTAAATGTCTTGTTTACATATCTGTCGAGCCCACTGAATACAAAATCGTGACTCAATGACAATGGCGACATAGATACAAGACCACTCCTTAAAAAGAAACAAAAAAAAACTTTACTTTTTTGGAGCCTCATTTCTGAATTCAAAAATTTGAATACGAACAATTGAATTAGTTTTGAAGGTCAATTTATCATCCGGGACGGACATGTCGCTGTCCAAAAATCATGTCATCAAAGTATCTGATCACATTCAATGCTGACGTTGGTGTCAATAATCGAGTACGACGGATTACGTCAAAACAAAAGTATCTCAAGCTTTATTTAATTTTTTTGCAGATATACTTTGAAATATATTTTTTTAGATAGAAAATAAAAAACACAAGAAAAAAACAACGCATTGTTTGTACGTGCAGTGCATTAACCTATTGTCTCAGTCTGCCCATCCATCCATACAGCTCACGGATCTTGCGGTGGCGGTAAGCGTCACAGACGCTAAACAGGTAAATGTGCCGCCATTATTTTGTCGAAGAAGAAACAATAAACCGCATGACATTGTCGAGATTCGTGCGCTTAATTCAATTAGATACGTAGGTATGCTCTTTGCAGCTGGTGCAATCAGATTCGGAAAAGTGGGTCACGATGAATCTCTCAGAAAGCCAGAAAGTGTCTTTTGAATTTGTTTAACTGTTGATTGGATGCTTTCGAAACGAAGAAACAAAACAAAAAAGTTTTTTTTTTCTAAGAATCTATTTCCGTACTTAAAGTAGCTGTAGATAATTGAAATGTGAATGCATGTTTGCTTAGCAAGAGTTATATGCTTTTAGCTTATTGGAAATAGTCTCTCCAGTTCCCGATTGCTGTCCAAATACCACTTTTATAAAAGACCGCAGGAATATGCTGTTTACTTGATTTTCAGTTGAAATTGTACTTCTTTTAACAGAAGCGCCATTTGATCAACAAAAACTTCAAGTCTGCTTCTGGGAAGTAGAGCGTAGCTTCATTGTTTTATGTGCGTTATAAAGGGCGGCTTGGCAATAAATAAGACCGTTATGTCACCCAAATTTTTTAAATATATTGTCTATGAAATAGGGGCCTAACCGTTTCCAATTCTATTCTTTTGAGCCAGAATTGTCTCTGGATTACAATTTCAGAACGCATTGCGAGCCAAACTGCTGCCAATTTCGAGTTGGTCTTAAAACCAGAGAATAGTATGGACATTTTACATCAATTCCTGAATCTATTGAAATTCCTGAGTGATCTTTGAGCAAAATTCTCCTCTTGGTGCGACAATTGTGCAGTTGTTGAGACCTTTGGTGCATTGGAGTTTTTGTAGAACAAACTTCAGTACCCTTTGTTTAGTACATACGATTTGTATATATATGTCTCATAAGCCTTCTCCACAAATTTGGATGCACCAACTGCATTTGTGTATTATTTCAACCGAAATTTATTTTCTAAATTCGCCCTGTTTCGAAAACCTGGAAATATTCAAAATTCATCATCTACTATTGTTTACTGGGCATTGTTTCATAAAAATATCAAACAGATTAGCACACCCTGGATTACGCAGGAAAAATTAAATAGTCTCGTGATTTGTTATACGTCAGATGGAAAAGATACAAATGTTCTGGCATTTTCCAACAATCGCACGTAATGCAAGTCACTGCTCTTATCCGGAAAAATAAGTTAACATACTATGAAAATACCTTTGGTAATAGTGGATCGAGCACTTAGTTCTGGAAAAATGTTCGCAATGTCGGTATCTGTTCAAAGAAGCCTGATTTTCCTTATGATGAAAATCTTAACGAATTAAGCAAGGTATTCATTCAGCCTCATTATAGTGTTATAAGTCATCCCAACCCCTTCGGCCTGTTTAAGGAACCCCTTCGGCTTAACGGAAAATCTGACCGATACGTTTTCTATTTCTTGTGTTGATCGAACATGTAAAGGGGAAACCTTAATGAAAATAAAATCTAAAGCTGTAGGTTGCGATAGTATTCATCCAGATTTTATCACAATACTTCTTCCCTGTATCCTCCACCATGTATCGCACATCATCAAGACCATTATCACAACTTTAACATTTCCAGAGATTTGAAAAGTTGCAAAGATTCTTCTCATACCGTAAACAACGTCCGGAAAAAGATCTGAGTTTCGCCCAATTGCATTTCTACCATTTCTAAGCAAAGTATTTTAAACTATTGTTAGTGATCAAATCAAGATGTATTTGAAAAACCATCAACACAATTGCATCACAGCATTATTACGAATATGTGAGGATAAACGTTCAAGTCTTGATAGTGATATGGAGGGACTTTATAGTTTTCTTAGACTTTTCGAAAACTTTTGATAGTGTTGATCACAATATACTGATCAATAAGCTAAAAACGAAATTTTCATTTAATAGTTCATTACTGCATATTCTGTCGTCGTACCTGTCCGTACCTGATGCACAAAAACAGATGTTCAAATAGTTTATTAGTTCCTTCCGGTGTTCCGCAGGGTTCTGTGTTGGGGTCTCTATTGTTCATGTGTTATGTGTCAACACCATATATATGCAGATGATATGCAAATTTCCATGCCGTTTTCCAAATTGCGTTTTAGTGAATCCCTAAGTACTGAACTTAATCGTTTATTCAATTGGTCAAATTGAGCCAAACTAAAACTTAAGCCATGATTTAAATCAAGAGCAGAAACACGTTTCAATTCCCAACGCTGTATATGAACAATTCCCCAATCGAATATGTAGAATGCCTAAAAAATCTTGGTGTGCATTTAAATCAATGTTTAAACGGGGATGTGCATATAAAAAGAATTGTCTCTAAAGTGAACGGTGCTCTTCGAGGACTTAGCCCGACGGCACAGTATCTACCTCCTTAAGTCAAACGTAAACTTGTTGTATCTTATTGTATATTTTGCCTATCATACTTTACGGCTGTGAATTATTTTCAAACATGAACTTTGAATCGAGTAGGAAACTTAACATTGCCTTTAATAGTTGAGCTTGATAATTGTATGGTATAAGTAGAAGTGAACACATCTCCGACCATGCTAAAACAATAATGGGATGTTCCTAGACTAGACAATCTATTAAAAAAATTAAAGATTGGTAAAATCACAAGAACCAATCAACTTATTATACCCAGACATAAATATTTAACAACCACTCGTCAGTTTTTTGTTCATGCAGTTCATCTCTGGAACTTGCTTTCCATTGATGTAAATAAACGAGCAAGATAAGTACCTTCAGATGGATAGCCTTACATTTTAAGCAGGTAATTATCAGTG
Organism: Orthonevra nobilis; assembly: GCA_963555765.1. NCBI lineage: Eukaryota > Metazoa > Arthropoda > Insecta > Diptera > Syrphidae > Orthonevra > Orthonevra nobilis. The sequence goes on from OY743225.1 coordinate 130,669,121, forward strand.
GAACCTTTTTCTATTTCTTTTGCTCTCTATCTTTCTCGTTCTACCTTTTTCTCTCTCTCTATTTCAAACATCAATTACTATTAAGATAAACTTATATCTTAAATAATATAATCTTTACATTTTTATTACAATTTTAATTGTTATCTTTAGTTTTAAGCTGTTTTTCAAAATTGTAACAATATTTTTTTTTAATTCAAGCTTCTTCAAATTGAAAAAAATTATCTTGTATGCATCATGGTTCCGAATAAGTTAATAAATATATAAATAAATTTGTAGCACTGTAAGTTAAATTAAACTTAAACGCTATTATCGATTTTTTTCAAAATTAGATATAAGTCTAGAATGACACCAATTTTATTTACAGAGTTCAGTAATGGTGCTAGAGTTCTACTAAAGATATATTAAACTAACCGTGTCCTGCAACTTCGTCCACAAGGTTTTCGTATACGTAGAAAAATGTAGGACTCAAAAAGGTTTATTCACTATTCCTATTATCTCCTACCTTAACGAGAGCTTTCGCAAAAACTACTATTTTTTAAAGACTTTCCTTAAACCAATGGTCGCCTTTATTTATAGCATTTGTTCATTCCGAAGGTCCATTGTAAAAATTGGTGCAAGCATTTCTGAAATCGGTAGGGTCGTATCAAATTATTCCTCTCGAGATACAAACCAACAAACATTCTTAAGAAATTTACCTTAACGTATAAAGATGTGTCGTTGCGGACTTTTTTATAGAACTTTTTGCATCTTTAAACTTTTTTTATAGAACTCAAATAAATACGTATGATCGTTAAACCTGCGTTCGGAAAATAACGAATTAACTTTTTAAGTTATATAATTTTTTGCCACGAAAACCCTTTTATTAAAATGAGCAAATTTACAGCCTATTTTCCTTCTGAAGTTCCGGTGTCAGTATTCGTGAAAGAATTTTTGAAATCGAATGAGCAATATTGAATATAACCTCGTACGTACAAACTAACAAACATGACCTCTCTACAATGTTAGTATAAATATGTAGCTTCAAAAATCAATAAATCATTATTAACTATACATTTCAGTTTGATTTCTAAAAGTGCGTATGGTTTCATCGCCATCCAAGTTTCACGAGGCTCTGTAGTGGCTCTATTGGATCAATTGATAGATCACAGATGCGAAGCTTGAACTTGTTCGGTATAGTCACCTTTTGCCGTTTGTATCAAATAAATGACATTATAACTGGAACTGAGCGTCCTTCGTAATTATTTATAGCCCCAACCTCAGTCTTAACTCTTGCCTTCACTTGATGTGGTAAGCAGATACATTTTTTGGACACTCACTCTACTTCAACAGCTGACAGTCAACCAGAAAAACATTAACACATTAATCATACGAGCAGAACATTAAGCCTTCTATAAAGCTTCCATTAAATATTTATGGAAATTTCTTGCAGGCTTTCCACAATTATCTTCAAAATCAAAACAATGTTATTTGGTTGTTTGTTACTTGTATAGTGTATTTATTCAGTTAAAATGTTACCGCGTGTTTCGGAAAGCCGAACATAACTTTGGTGGATAAATTTTCAGACACTCAGACACTCATATTAATTTCCCTTCTTTTCCGGATCTCATACTACTGGACAAATCCTGCAAAAATTCCGTCTTGGTTACCACAGATTTTCGAAGTTTTTTTTAATTACTATATTTCCCCATAAATGGTGTTGTAACATTTCCAATAAATGAGTTGCTCTCATACTGAATACCTGCCGTCACTTCATGGAGTCAATGGTCCCACTTGTCCGGTTTCTTAAGTATTTTATGGCCATACAAACAATTAATTCCACTTAAATAATACCCGTCAAATGACAACCAATCCGAAACATACAAATACTCTTTCGAAATCAGTAGCAAGCACATCCAAATGAAAATTTAATCATAAAATTATCTAAAAAAAAAAAAAAAATCCGAAGGAAAACTTTTAATTATTCAACTAATCTGAACACCTTAACATCGACGAAAGAGACTGCATCTGACGCCATAACTGACCGTGTCCATTCAGCTGAAAAAAAAAATTGACCACAATCCCTAATGACATCACCACAGCAACGCCACAGATGTATCCCAGATGCGAGTGAGTACGCAACACACCCTACCCAGCTCATAGTATTAAGAATGGCCCATAAAATATTTGAAAGGAAACCGTGAGAATCTGGTTGAGCTGGTTCCCCTGGCTTCGACAGAATTATTGTAAAAATAACGACACTCATACGTATCTTTCTATATTATAAGGTATGATGAAACTACTCGTACGATTTGGTTTTGCATCTTTGAGATACAAATTCATTAGTGAATTTTAAAGGTCTCGTTCGCGTTGCCAAAAATACTGCTGTATCTCAATCTTTTGCATGCGAAGCACGGCAACTATTTAGGTGTAGGTCTTTATATTTTGACAATTGTGAGTGATGTTTATTCTTAGCCTCGACCGAAAGTGGAACAATTCAATTAATTAGATTTACACTACTCGTATTTTGTTCTAATTACTGGTTTGCTTTTGTAATTAAATTTATCATCGTTTTCGGTGATGAATGTTTATTTGTTTTCTAGTGCTGGGCTCTCAGTCAGATTGACACATTGAAGACTTATAGCCTGGAAGTTGAGATTTAATTGATTTTTGCCGGCAGTTACTGGCAATTAAATATGCAAGGAGTGTTGCCGATGAGAAAACAAACATCGTGAAGCGCCATTCAGTTTGTTTGCAATAACGATTTATAGATTTTTTTTTTCTGAAACAAATAATTATTGAAAAGCAAGAGTGACAAGTGTGCGGGTCTGAATACCAAGTGGAACTTGAACTAAATGTGATTGAGTTGACGTTGGATGTCGATTTGCATAGATTTTGTCATAAATAGAAATTCGAGGACCTTGACAGATTTGTGGTGACTCAAATTCTATGCACGCGTCTAGGAATGGTAATTCGCGATTAACAATTCAAAAAATTCTGCGATACTTTTGCCAATTTATTAGGAAGAAAAAGAACATATTTGATGGGACACTTTAAAGCATATTTTTATGCGGTTTTAGTTTCTGATGGCACAAGGAGCACTCTACTTGGTTCGGTTATGATACCATTTTTGGACCAATTCCATTTCAGAACGCCATAAACCAACTCTTTTCAAAATTATAGAAAAATGAGAAGTGATGTTGCAAGTTATTTATTTATATAATTTTTAACTACGGATTCAACAATATTGCAATATTTTTTGTTTAGTTCAAAGGACGATAAATTAAAATCAACAATATTTTTTAAAGAATTGTACAATTTGCATAGTTGAGAAAAATGTTCATTTTTTGAATAACCAGCAGAGAAAGTCTTGATTCAAAAAAAAGATTAGATAGTAAATAGAATGAATATATATTATTTCTCCAGTAATAATTTTGTTCATGATGGTCGCATAAGTTGACGATCTCCTGTCAGTTTATTTGAATCAATCAGATCAACATTGCCGATATGCAAGTAAATGTCAACGATTGTGCCTGTGAAGATGTCGAAGTGCAAACAGTAAAAATTGCTTTTGGACGGATTCTTTTCGACGTAAAAGTTTTAGGTAACATTGAGTTCATTAATTTCTTTGAACCATCTCTTAATCATTCCTTTAATGCGCAAGCTGAAGTCTAAATTGGGATCAAAAGTAACTCATTAAACGACAAAGTAGAACACTCACTTCGGCTTAAAATTATTTATAAATTAGCATTTCTTAATGTAAAGTGATACTTGATTAATATTGCATCAAGACTGTAAATCGTTTATGGTATTTGAAGTTTTAAATGGTCATTTTTATTTTATCACAGATGGAAGGCCTTTAATATAAATCAGGAACAGCAACGGTCCAAGGTGACTGCCTTGGGAAACATCTGATGTAAATTTTCATACTGGAGACATGGCGACAGGCAAAACGTAATCCATACACCACAATCGGAAAAAAACAAAAACGCAGAAGTTTTCTTTAAAACATTACGCGGTGATCAATTTTTTGAACGCTTTTGAGAAGACAATAAAAAAACTTTTAAAAACCCGCAGACACATGGGATGTTAAAGGTAAACCATTGATTTACCTTTTACGAAGCCATGCGAAGATGCGGATATGAAATATTTTTGAGATAACATGCCTCCAAAAAGCTTTGAAGTATTTGATAATGTTTATTGCAGTTGAAAGTGTTTCTTTACTGAAAAACAGCACGAATTTTACAAATGAAGTCTTAAAAAAACGAAATCCAGACTGCCTATATACCTTCTCACCAGCTTACAATTTACAATTTTGCATCTTCAATTTTTCCCTTCTTGACGGACGAAGATATCAAGCCATGTTGGGAAGATTAATTTCTTAAACGATAAACGCTTCCTCGGTGTGTCTCAGGGTAGTCGTGTGGCTCCAATATTGATCACTATGTCAACAAACAACTACCACGACAAAATGCTATGGGTCTCCGTATAGATAAATCGCTAACATTTCAGTGTTCTAAAAGGTTCATGCCAAAAAGGTTTGATTCATATTCAGGTCCCAATCGTCTCTTGCGTAAGAGTACTATATATATTTGAACGAAGCCTTTTTTAGTTTGGACTATAACGGAAGCACCTTAAGGGCATGTACTATTTCATATTTTCACTCACTTAAAGAGGGTCGCAGCCAATGAGGAGTCTCCGAGTGACACTGGGCAGCACTAAGTTAATTTCGATCCCGGAAACGCCGCCTTTAGTTATCTTGACCAAATGGACGTTCGGTTGAGATTTAAAGATCCTCTTTTTTGAAAAATAATTCTACATTCGTTCGGTGTGATTGAGCGACTTAAATCGACACGACTTCAATTCTCATCCTGACTAAATCGTTAAGCTCACTCCACTTCTCATTCTTACATGCTGGACCGAATAGTCGCCGAAGACATTTTCTCTGCTCTGCTTTCCTGCTTGTCGCACTCGGCTCTTTCTATCAGAATTGGAAGAATCAATATTTTATAGAGCATGCTTCTTCTCCCGAATTATTACTTTTGAACGAATTTCTTCCGCTAAACCACAGTAGAATCGGTTAAGCGAGTAAATCTTCGGTAATTTAACTGCTGCCAACAAAATCGTTTTGAAGAAGACTGTGTGCCGAATTTTTCTTGGTTGACATTTACTTTAAGGCCTACTTTTGCCACTTGTTCATGTAAACGTAGAAGCATCATAAAAGGCACTGGAATAGATCGATGATGTCGATGTAGTCTGCTTGTATCAGCAGCTTGACCGCTTTGCTAAATATAACAGCTGCCCAGCGCGTTTTAGACGAGGTAAAAGAATTCACATGATAACGCATCTCAGTGTCGAAAACCGGAACCTATTTGAAATAGTTCATTTTATAGATCTGTCAAATGGCAAGAACTAAATAAATACAAACTAACATAATAGAGTATTGTCAAAACGCACACTGTCGGTGGTTAATCTTATAATCTAGTATCTTAATCATTCTTACAAATAGCGTTATCCTGCTGGAAACATACCTACATTCTCTAGGTCAATATCCTCGAGAAAATATTCACTGATCCTATCCGCCAACGTTGGTAATATCTGCACTCTCAGTGTTGAAAAAATAAATAAAGTATGATGCCATATGGCATTGGAATTGAATTATTCATCTCTCTATTGATTAATTATATCTCAAGTAGTCTGACTAGTCCACTGGCGCGGCTCGGTGTCTAATTTCAAATAGAGCCAAAAAAAAAAAATAATTTGATAATTGGAGTTGCCAGCAAAATAAAAAAATACAAGTACGAAAAAAAATATTATCTAAGCGGCACCCCTGCCCTATACTCTCAATGCTTCTCTATCGTAGACAGAATGTATAAGAATTGCTTCATAAGGTTCCTTTGATACTTGAACAGAGGGAGCAGAACGATTAGGGAGAGAATTGAAAATTGGTTTGTAAACTGAGATGTATTTTGGTTTCAATTGCCACGCAAAGAAAATTTGATTTCGACTTATTTGCATTCGCTGAGTTCGCAGTATTTTAGTCGCCATTAGTTGATAAACCGGCTAGAGAATTTTCTGTGTTTTCCAATGACTGACTGATGGCAGTGTTGTGCCTTAGTGAAGATGTCACCCATAATTATGATGATGCGGACTTGAAAAGTCAACATGATAAGCCGATAAATTCCTAAGTAAAAAAAAAACGAGCTAAATCGACGAACGTCCGATTCGTGCAACATTTAGTTTGATATGTAACTTGAGGTCTTCTTCTCAAGAAACTTCACTTGAAAAAGGTGTCAGCTTGTTGGGTACCCGATGGTTAACCACCGAACAAAAGCAGAAACGAGTTCACATGTCGAAAGCAAATTTTGAAAAATTGTCAATCTGGTTTCACCATTAGAATCCTGAGACATTAGAATAGGTTATGACCTGTTTCAGAGACAGCAAAACAAAGTAAGTCAAAGTTATATTTTCGATATCAAAATGTAATGCACCTCAAAGATGAAGGCCATATTACAAGCTTTTACTACGCGGACCGAATAAGAAGATTGCAAGAAGCTATCGAGGAGTGTTTATTTTTACCAAGACAAAGCATACAGAATCGAAGTAGCTGCCACTACACAAGTTGGAACACGCAATCCGTTCTCCAGATCTACCCACCTTCGAAATCTATCCCAGCTTATCTTTGGCTTAAAAAGCATCTCAGCGCTAAGAGTTGTAAAAAAATTTGTAGGGTCATAGAAGCTATAAAGGCATTTGAGAAGAGTCAATATAAAGAATCCGTTCAAATGTCCGTATGCAATTTTGTGTCAAACAACTTTAACCGACAAATTTAGACAACTTAGATGATGTGAATTTTCAACGCAATGTTCTTTTAGGAATTTTTCAAAAGCAAATAAACGATTCTGCTGATGGATGCTTAAAACTAAATGACTTGCACATGCCCCGTTCAAAAGCCGAAAAAAAAAATTCAAACAGTTTGGCCAAAACCATGTTTTTCATGTCATTCACATGTTCCATGTTCGCCGATGAAATTCATTCAAATAAAAAAACTCTTAAAATAACAAAATTATTCGGAAACATTCTAAATTTTATAATTTTGGAAAAACACACAAATTGAGAGACGAAATTGGAGTACAGTTCAAAGTACGCGTTGCCAAGAGGCGATTTTGTTTATGAGTTTATGACCACTTTGAATGCCGAACACAGCAACCACAACCAGCCCGGAGGGAACATTTATCAAAAAAAAAAACAAAAAAAAAACATTAACCACAACCAAACAACGCCTCCACAACACACCCCAATTGAATTTGATTCGAATACCAAGCCGATCATGTAGAGCAAAATCCCAAAACGAATTTATTTTGCAATTACATCATCATCATCATTATCGTCAGCGTCAGCTTCAGTTTTAGCGTCTGCACCCGCGCTAACATCAATATTGTTAAATGGATCATCCTCCTGGGGGGAGTCCATCTCTAGGTGCGCGGTTCACTTGGGAAGACCTCACACTGTATTCCGCGCACCGATTTCTAAAATTAGTGGCAAACAATATGTTGAAACATGACTCACAAGCGTTGCTGTCCAATCGGGACGGATTGAGAAAGTTAATAACAAATCGAACTATGATGCCCGATGGTTATCTCCTTTGGATAAGAACGGATTCAAAGATTCTCTGATTTATAGATTTCCGGCGTGCGTGCGTTTGATATGCTGCCCAGTGACCTAGTTGGAGCCAATTTACGTTTGTTAAAGCCCAGAATACAATTCGTCTTGCTCTAATTGTCGATGGCGCTAAAAAAAACGTAAACTCGTGTTCGAGATACATAATAATTCTTCATCTGTCTGTAAGTCCATGATAAACGGGTTGTGTAGTCCGACATCCAATGTTGTTTTTTTTTTTTGTAGTGATAACACTTTCCATCGGCGTGTTGTATTTACAAATGCGGAACGCATTCTATGCACATGTATCTTGAGAGATCTGGCAGCTATAAATACTTTGGATGCTCGTTGATCATTTAGCTAGCACCCACTGAGGCTTGTTAACTTCAACGTCCAAGTGTCTAAAATGTCAATTGAATCTGAGAAATTTATTACCATCTCGGGCACGCATGTGTTTTTGGAATTTGCATTAAACATGAGGATACGCGTCGTCTCCACAACACGGCTCGTAGACGAAGGATACCCTTGGAATATTTATGTGAGATGTGACTTCTCCTGTTGAATGTTTAATTAGACATGGTGGAAGGCTAGTCTGTACAAATGAAAGTGAACGATGTTGATAAGGCAGGATCTTTTGGGACTTGAAGGTGTACTGCTCAGAGTCACTCGCCTGACAACGCTCTGACTAAAATTTCCATAGGGATGGTGAATAAGCGAAGGAATCAGACAAGCTTGACTGACAAAAAAATAACTTCTTCAAGCTTGAGAGTGTGTTCACATCGGTCTTACTGGTAAAGAACTAAACTCCTGTAAGGAAACTCAAAAGGTTCCAATCAAAGTGTGGAAAAGCAAGCTAAACGAAAAAAAGGTGAATAGATCGCCTTGAATTAAAATTCATATGTAGCAAAGGTCTCGCAGAGAAGCGTGCCAAAATTTATGAACAAAGCGTGGAGATACGATACCAACAAGGCCATCCAGGAAAGGCGACGAAACAGCGGCACAACCACCTTCAAAATAGACGCTCTGCGAGGTAGGACTACTCAGAAGAATCTTTAGCAGAAATTCATAGTCAATCTTCAGATCTAGCTTCTTATGGACGGTAAACTACAGCAAATAATACAGCTGTTTAATAAATAAATCAAAGATGAAATGGTAAGTATAGGGTGGGCCATATGTTGCTTTATTTTTGAACCTTACTTTATTTTTAAACTGACAATTCTTAGATGCTCATAAAATTAAAAAGAAGCTCAGTATCATACCTTCGCGGTATAAAATGGATCAAAAGAAGGTTGAACTTTGTTAAACCACTAAATTTATATCAAAAGCGGATACTGTGGTGCCCGAGCAGAGCGAAATTTTAAAAGAAATTTCGATCGAAATAATGCACCAATCGCAGGTGGCTTACGCAAAATGTATAATGGAATATATTTACGAAGTCGTCCAATACGCTCAACAGAGAAAATTGCAGCTGTCGTCGTAAGTGTGTGCCTTAATTCGAAAACTTCAATGCGTGCCAAAATTCTAAGCAATTTAAGACTGATCCCACTGAAAGTCCACACCGAAAGAGCAAAGGAAGACCGCGGCTCAGGTGGCGCGCGCAAGTAGAAAGGGACATCAACCAACATAGCATGCGAAACTGGAGGCAGCTAGCAAAAGATCGAGCTGGCTGGAGACGCTTGTTGGTTGAGGCCCAGGTCCACCCGGACTGTTACTCCACCTTAAGTAAGTACTTTATCAAAGAATTCCGTCTTGTAATCTGCGTGCCAGCAAACAGTACCGGTTGATCCATTTTGGGGTTCCGAATGTACTACTGTGTCCAAAAAATAAGGTGACATATGAATTTAAACTGCGTGCGTCGAAGGATTTGGAAATTTTTCTTTCTTTTTAGGTTGGTAGTACTGTCAGTGACATCTATGTGAAATTTCATGTCAAAATATATTCATAGTGTTTGATATCGTTTTGTGAGCTGCTAAAAGAGAGTTTTTCGTTTTTTGCGATGTCGAAATTTATTGAGCAAAGAATTTGCATTAAATTTTGTTTGCGGAATCAATTTTCTGCTGCGGAGACGTTGAGGATGGTGCAGAAAGCCTTTGATGATGAAGCTATGTCTAAAAAAAATGTTTACAAGTGGTATAGTGATTTCCAAGCCGGCCGTGAACGTGTCGAAGACGAAGAGCGTTCTGGGCGACCATCAACCTCAACCGATGAAGCTCACGTCCAACAAATCAAAGACTTGGTGTTGAAAAACCATCGATTAACGATTAGAGACCTTGCTGATGAAGTTGGCTTATCGAAAGGCTCAGTCAATACCATTTTGAAGGATGCTTTGGGCCTCAAGCGCGTCAAATCTCGACTGGTACCGGAAACATTGAATTTTTTGGAAAAAAGGCGTCGCGTTGAAGTGTGTGAAACAATGCTTTCCGACTACCAGGATGTCATGAAACGCATTATAACTGGCGATGAGACTTGGATCTATGCTTACGACCCCGAAACAACCGATCAATCGAGCGAATATCGTGCAAAAGGAGAGCCGAGACCAAAAAAACCGCGCCAAAGTCGCTCAAAAATCAAGGTCATGTTGACTGTTTTCTTCGATTATCGTGGTGTTGTGCTTTATGAATTCTGTCCAACCAGCCAAACAGTCAACAAGGAATATTATTTGAACGTTATGCGTCGTTTACGTAACGCTATCCGCCTAAAAAGGCCGGAATTGTGGAAAGACAATTCTTGGTTTTTACACCACGATAATGCACCATCCCATACCGCACTCGTAATTCGTGATCATTTCGCCAAAAACTCAACCCATATCGTTCCGCATCCACCGTATTCACCTGATCTGGCGCCGTGCGACTTCTGGCTGTTCAACAAGCTCAAAAGACCGCTCCGGGGACACCGTTTTGATACAATAGAGGAGATTCAAGCCGCAGCGAAGACGGAACTGAAGGCCATCCCGGAAAGTGACTACAACTAGTGTTTCAAAGATTGGAAAATCCGTTGGCATAAGTGCATTGCATCGGGAGGGGATTACTTTGAAGGGGATGAAATTGATTTGGAAGAATAAATAAAGAATTTTCAAAATAAATACAATGTCACCTCATTTTTTGGACACAGTAGTAAATCTAAATAAGACACTTGTACGATTTAGATTTAGATCGAATTTTTATTTAATTTAATTTTTATCTCAATAAATTACTTGGACCTTACCATTATGAATGAAATGCAATATCAATTGAATGTCCATCCCGAGAAGGTAATTTTTAATAACTTTTCGGTACATATCGGGGAAGAACTCGACCATGTCTTGGCGAATATTCGCTTTCAGATGGGCTGTGTGCATTAACACGATCTTTCGCATAGCCGTAGAAAAAGAAATCCAATGGCGACAATTCACACTATATTAGTGGTCAGTTCCCATCACCAAAATGTGAACCAACTCGTCAAGGTACTTCATTTTGCAATACGGGGCAAGCAGCGTGAAAAAAGGCACCATCCGGAAACGGATACGCCTTCCTTATTTTAAAAGAAACATGGACTAAAAAAATATGAAAGAAAATTGCACACCCCATGCAATGATCTTTTATGAATGCAATGTTCCTTCTACGGTTAGCCACTTAGCCTCATCGCTTAAGAAAGAGTTGTGTCCGCATTGGTAATCCAAACTCTGATCCTACAGCATCAATCGAATAATGTTCTACGCATTCTCTGATCAATTGGTTTCAATTCTTCAAAGAGTTGAGGTTAGCAAAGTTGCACGAGTGAAGTAAAATCAAAATCCAAAATTCGTCATTATTTGCAAATGCGGTACTCGCCGTGAAATCGATAGATTTGGATCCAATTCAACACTTTTACAACCGCAATCATATTTTATGCAGAGCCTGTTTGTCAATGGTGGATAGTCTTTAAAGCATCTATATTAAAGCCAGAGCCAGTCTCGGAGAATTTTTTTATGCTGAGATAAGATTGATCATAATCTCCTCGTTGTTGAGGAAACGTTCCGTTTACAGGAGTCCTTATTTTTGTAGTTAATTCTCACAGTTGTAACACGTCTTTTTATAAAATTTCTTCGCATTCAAATTTCTTTTTCTACCCCTTTATTGTAATTTGCCCAGAGGAGAAAGAGGCGAATTTAGAGATTGTGTTGTGGCTAAAAAGGGTATTCTAGTCTAGAAATTTGAAAAAATTGATTTTTTTTTTATATTTTCCAAGTTTAACTATTCAAGAATTTATCTCCAAGAGGATTTTTCAAAATTCAAATTATTTTCGGAGATATCGGTATTTTGCTGACCCGGCATCCAAACTGGTTCGGCCTGAACTAATCGAACAAACGACATTAGGGGTTCTCCGTCCAACTGAATCCATATTTCTCAGTAAAACCTTTTGTCCTTTGTTTATATTGTAATACAACCCAAGATGACTTGTATCTTTTATGTTTGGTGTTCACTTACGTCCAGATGCTAACAGTGGAATTCTAACCTTCAAACCATGTGGACGTACATACTAATGTGCTGTGAGTGAAATAAAGATATTGTGAAATATGAAATATGAAAGCTAGTTAACGAGAGTTTATCGTCAGAGGAATTATTGACTCGATGTTTAGGTTTAGAAACTCAAAACAATAATGAGTCTCTAAACTCTTTGATTTGGACTTTCGATCCAAAACATATTCATTCCGGACTTAAGCTAATTGAGATAGCGACATTTATTACTGTTTGTATTTCTAATGAAACTTCATTCCTATTTTAAAAATGTTGGAGCAATGGGAATGAAAATTATCCCGGAAGCTCATTCATTTGCTGTGAAACGAGACAACGCCCGGATTGACCGCTCCGAGATACGAGCATCCAACGCATCAAAGGAGGCCAGAACTGCTCGATATGAAGAGAGAAACGAGGAAAATATTTTTTTCGAACTTGATGAAGGTCCGATATATGAAGCAGGAATGGCAGATTGAATAAATGTAAGTCTACAATATCATTTCATGACTTCGACTGCAAAAAACTTTGCGCGAAACTTGAAACGCGTTTTTCTCGAAAAAGTCTTTTTCAAAACAATACCCACGATTTCTCAGGTGCTACTGGACCGATTTACCTGAATGTCGGTCTTCTTTATAGACTTGGGTATGTCTGGAACTATCCCCATCCCCAAATTTTTATTACTTCTTTTTTTTTTACAAAAGTCCCGAAACAGTCAAAAAAAATTAATTTTTTTTCAGGCAGTCCCATTTTGTGAAAAAAAGTCTTTCCAACTTTTCCGTAGTTCCAGACATTGCGACATTATTCTAGATTAATAATCTTTTTTTTTTGGTTTCAGATTGCTACGAGGGTTTAAAACGTGGTTATGGTAACGCGCCAATCATCAACTGCTAATTTTTGAATTTTTCAACTTTTTTTAATTTTTGGATTTTTTCTGTATGCCTCTAGACTAGAATATTCCCTTAAAAACCTGGGGTATTTCAATTTCGATATATCTATTGTATGAGTCTTAGTAGGAAAAAAAGTATTTTATGCCGACTCATTTCCATTCGCATAGTTCGCAGTATATTATTCGAGATCAGCTAATAAACCAGCAAGTGCAATTTTCTGTATTTTGGATCATTTGGATCATTTTCTTGGTGACTACACGAACTTGGAACTCCAGCATGACTAGCCTTTAAAGTCATCTGCGACAGCATAGACACTGACATAATCAGACTAATACCTTTGGTTGAGCTCTCCAGTGATAGCACTATGAAATTGATCCCAACAAAGTATGGTTGGTGGGCCGGATTAAAAAAATAGATGAAATTGCACGACTCTTACAAATCGATTGATCGATTGAAAGACGATTTTAAATTGCAAGCCTCAATCCAAAAAAAAAAAATAATAAACAAATAATGAAACAAACATAAAAGACAGGCCGTATTCTTTGTATTTAAAAAAAACCAAAATATGTTCATTTTTTCCGTATTCCACAGATTTAAGAGTCTTCTGATGCACGCTAATCATCGACGGGTTCACAGCCATAGGTATGGGACCTTCAGTTACCTAGAGTGATGCTATACTACAAATTTGAGATTCGATCTATCCAAGAAGACTGGTCTTTTTAAGTTCCGGACACATACGATCAAAGCGAGAATCATTCTATGAAGGCCAATTAATACAGGCGATTTTTTTAATGCTTTATTTCTGGTTTGCTAAAAACTAGATTTCTGTTTGATATATTTTTCTGCAGATTTTCAAAGTTTATATTCGCCAAACGATTCGTAAATTCTTTTTCCATGTGAGAATAAAAATCGATTCAAAAATTATTGGCAAAAAAAAAAACAACAAAACATAAACAAAAAAATAAAATCAATAAAAGCCGACGAACTTCTATTGTTCCAAAAAAAAAACCGAAAAAAACAACACAACACGTTCGGCATAGTTAAATAATTTAAATTAATTCGATCAACGAATTCTGACGCACACACACACACGCTCCATGGGAGTGACCTTGAATTTCGATTGAACTAAATTTTGAGATTGTAGCAAGCGCCAAAAAATTTTGGATTTTCATACGGAAACAAAAAATTATTCTTACTTGCAACAGAGCGATCACCATTTGAATTGGCCCGCTGCGTACGACAACCGTTCCGATGGTAGTGGCCCGTAGTCCTGTACCACCGCCACAATCATTCTCCCGCGAATACAGCGAAGACATCGAGGAATCCATGGCATCTAACAGCCGTGAGTATATTTTTCCTTTTTTCTTGTTTCCACTAAATCAGGTATTTTTGATTTCGCAAAAGGATGTGAGAGAGAAACGATCTTCGCACGGAAATTTATCGCAAGGTTCAAAAAACACTCGCTGATCGGACAGATACTAAAAGAAATGACTTCATTCAAAATTAGTTTTTTTTTTTTTTTGTTTATTCAAACTTTTCTATTTTTATTTAATTTACAATAAAACCGTTAAAATGATGACGCTGCCGATCGGCCAACAATTATTTGCCACGAATTTGAATTTCACTAAAACGCGCATAGAAAGGCGATCGTGATGGTGATCGAGATAGTGGGGTGCGATCACTTTCCATTCACAAATCTTTGGTCGATTGTTATAAACAAAACAAAACTAATCACACAGAAAGATAGAAATTCACAGAGTAAATGTTTTTTAATAACAAATCAACGCTGCCACACGAATGCGAGACAATTGTGGCATTGAAAACGTGAAAGCTCAAAAATCTACTATAATGTTGCTAATTATTTATTTATTTTTGCCTTGTTATTTGTATCTGTATGTTTGTTGTGAGTGCTTTGAGGAAAATTCACTTGATTATTATAGTATTATTATTTTTTTTTGTGTGTTATTTTGAAGCGCACGATCATCACACGCGCGATTCACTGGCGAGACTGAATCGCTCCCCAGATCGATCACTTGGACTTGGTAATGGCACTGGTACTGGGAAAGATTGCCGCTAGCAAGACTTGTGTATTGCTTGTCCCGCACTGAGTATCTCTTTTGGCCGAAATGGCCAACACGATCAAGAAAGTATCTTATTTGCGGAAATCTTCGCAGCGAGACCCGTACAGCAGCAAGCGATAATTGACGCAGCAACGTTGTCTGTTCTCTCATGCGAGTAATTCTTATAAGAATGGGTAAGAGAGTTCGCAGATACATAGAGTCGAACTGGACAAGTGTAATAAGAGAGTTGCCGAGGTGAAATCACTTAACCATTCACAGATACAGTAGAGGCCGTAAATATGATGCTGATGATTCTTTTAACAATTTTTTTTTAGGAAATTTTAAATTAACATCTGGATATGTCAATTTTTAACTGTGGATACCCCTGGGGAAACACATTTACTCCATCGGGATAGCTTTTTAATAAGTGTCATTCTGAAAGTTTTCTGCAAAAAAAGCTTATTCAAAAATCGTGTTGTTGCACATATATGACCCAAAATTTATCACCCCACGGGAACAAAAAACTTGTGCAAAGTGCGGCTATTAATATTGCCGGGGATAACAAGGCTCGGAACTTCGGGTGTATCATTGAGACATGTACAAAATACTCTTTTGGGAGTATAGAGCCATGACACCATTCGGCTTCTGTGATGTTTGAAAAGTTTCGTCGCAAAAATCAAATTTCGTGTATGAGTGATTGAACTGAACATTGTGAAGCCGCTCAATTGTATATTGAGTTTCGACAAGACTCCTGCTCGGACCGGTTAGGCAAAAACGACTCTAACTTAACTCAGAAAGGGTTCAGGGTAGCTCAGACCAGACTCCATTTGTGGTCTCTGAATCCAAAAAGAGCTATCTAAAACAATAATTTTCGTGTTTGGGGATGCTCGTCTTCTATAAAAGTTCTATTTATTATGAAGGAGCCGAATCCCTTAATGTTTTAATCAAGTCGACTTGTTTGTCTTTATTGTACAAATTTTTCATGCGGAGGATTGCCGGGACGATGTTATATGCATACGATTTTGGGTTTCCCAGAATTACAAGGAATACTTATTTAAATTTTCAACTGTCAGCATATAATGCAGACCTATGAAACTCTTGATCCTTCTGGATATCAGATTTAAAAGATTAATGGGGCAACAATTCTTGAAGGCCAGGGCGTTTTACATTTTTCGCAAATGGCGGGGGTTGGTGCCGATTCCACACGGCCCCCCAGAAGCTTTTTCTCGGCAGTTTGTACTCATCGAAGTGATTTTTAGTTACTCGTGAGAGGTGGGGCCGTGAAAAATGTTTTTACCCGGATTTGAACTCAAGTCGACACGCTCAACAGCAGATGCATTTTTACTTCCCAGTAAAGTTGTTGCACCAGTATTATTTTTGGGTAGCTTTGAGTCAATCTTAAAGTGCATAAATGGTTCGGTCCCAAATGAACGTATATTTCACATTGCTTCTGTGGTAATGTAGCTTCTCTGTAAGCGCCTTAAAGTTTTTTTGACGGCTTCCTAAAAGGAAAGACTGACAATTTATTCTGTGTAAAAGATCCTTTGCGGGGAAACATATACTATAAGTGAGTGAGTGATGATCAGGAGCTTATAAAAATTTTAATAGTTATTCCTTCTTTCGATCATAAAATATAACGATTTCTTACGTAGTTCCTGAAGTATATATGAGACAATTTTTAAATATAGTATATATTTATGACAACAAAAGATGTTAAAATTTCACAATATATTAATTTAACTTTCACTGAAATTGCGCAGTTGACAAGTATCTTGAAGCCACTTGTCGCAATTGGCAGCAGCAAATGTGTCGTCAATTAAAAAGTTCACGAGTGTTTCTTTTAGTATCATGCGTATCAACTTCTCAACATTCATATCTCAACTTAATTAAGCAAACTGTGGTGAAAAATAAGCCTTTAGACTATAGCGGGATAAAGCACATTTCAAATCTGACACCAACAAACGTATCATTTAAATTGAGGTCAGAAAACTTTTTTTCTAAACGGATTAAGATGAATAAAATGACTCGTCCAATCCGTTTAGAGTTTTTCAAATATTACGGTCTAAGGGCAATGAAGTGTCAGTGTGGTCTTCAAATTGATGTGCTTGATTCACTTGCACTCATTTTTCTCATGTAAGCTCACGTATGAACAACAAAAATGTTGCCAGTTTGTCAGACTGGCAGGTTTGGGATGGACCACCTAACTGCACTATCCGATATTTTTCAACTATTGCTCTTGAATTGCAAACACTTTTTCATTCAAATGATTGCGTCGGATGGTTTGGCAGTATGCCATGCTCCCAACCCGATTTTCCAATACATTTTTGATAACTTTGTTCCCAATTCCACGAGTAGCTTCATCAATATTGCTCTATAGTCCGGCAGTTATCTCTGGGTGGTTCGCAGGGCGTTACTGTTCACACGATTTTAGAGCTTTGTGAGCAAAAAAAACGATTGTTGTACAGCTAGTGGGGCACGTAGTAACATATATATTGCTGGAGTCATAGCTTGTTTGTTATTCCCTTATCGTCTTGGAAGAAAATGAAAAATAAACGACACCTAACAGTCGTACAATTAGGATGAGCTGACTTCTCTATGATAACTTGTACCATCCCACCGAATACGTGCTTTAACTGACACTAGTTACAAGAAAGAATAATATCCCCGGCAGCACCCACCCAAAGGTTTGAAGCACGACTATAAATAGCTTCGATAGTGGCCAAGAATTCTTTCGGGAAAAAGATGTCAAAATTGAGCTTCAAAGTGAAAATAAGATGTGTACCGAATGCGGATACTAATTAACGATACTTATTTTGAGAAATGTGAAGTTGACGGTGTGGGCAGGTCCTTCACATTAATTTTTCATACCAAACCGAGTATCAAACAAAATAATTGAAAGATTTTTAACTATTAACATCTTATGTTAAAATGCGTAAATGCACATTTTCTTTTAACAAAGAGTCTCGTCTTTCGACATCTAAAATTTTAAATAGAAAATTTATTGTAAATATTACTTCCTCAAATAAAGTGCTTTTCATTCTAATCAAAGCCAACAAAATAATAACTTTATGTACAAACGTGCAGGTACTCTTAATCCAAATGCTGTGTGCAAAGAGAAAATGTAAACAATTACAAAAAAAAGTTTTTAAGTAAATAAAAACAAAAAAAAAAATGATCAAGTCTTCTATAGAAACAGATACAACATTTCTGTCGGAGCTATCAGCAAATATTCTCAGTCGCTCTGGACGGTGAAAATTTAAGTAAAACGCCAGTTAAATTTCAAACTTTAAAAGAGAAAAGTCGTTCGAATGGAAACTTGATTGGAAGAGGCGCAATTGCGTGATGGTGGATACATCTGTGGGGAATAACTAGTGACTCAGATTCATTACAGTAGTTTCATTAAATGATGAAACTTATTCTTTTGCAGGACTGATAGATAAGTTTGTTTATTTTCGTTCGTCAAATGACATTTTTATGGTCTCCGTTGCCAAAGGGTACAAACGATTTCTATTATTAAGCCTCGCTGTCTGTCTGTCCGTCCATTTGTAACAGAGCTGTGTCTCCTAAACCGTTATGAAGAGACACTTGCAGTTTTCACAGAAGGTGTAATAAACTCACCTTAACACCTAAAAGTGGACAATAAAGTTTCATGGAAAAACTTAACAACTTTTAAAAGTAGGCAATTATCCCGTCCATTCAACACAAGGTTAAAGCTCGAATTCCAATAGGAACAATAAAAAGCACTTTACAAATTGTCTAACAAATGTCAAAATGGTTGTGTTAGTGCGAATTGAATGTTGTATAATTTTTTACCCAACCAAACGAAAAGTCACAACTATTTTTTCGTGTCTTGCTTTCGTGGCGGTTAGGAAAATAAGTATTTTATTTGATTTTGAAGTGTGTTTGAGTACTGATTGTCACAACATTTCAGTTGATTACAGAGGTTTGAAAAATAAAGAAAATGTAAACGTTGTGTGTGTTGATTACGCATTTAACGCCCACAAGTAATTCAGTGTTTAGATACATTTTTTCCAATCCTTTCTTTAGAACGATTTCTAGAAATCGTTGTCAACTGTAACTTAAACTTGTCTTTAATTTTTACTTTCCAGAAAATACCATTATAATAGATATGTATTTATGTATATACTACTGTGTCCAAAAAATAAGGTGACATTGTATTTATTTTGAAAATTCTTTATTTATTCTTCCAAATCAATTTCATCCCCTTCAAAGTAATCCCCTCCCGATGCAATGCGATTATACCAACGGATTTTCCAATCTTTGAAACACTGGTTGTAGTCACTTTCCGGGATGGCCTTCAGTTCCGTCTTCGCTGCGGCTTGAATCTCCTCTATCGTATCAAAACGGTGTCCCCGGAGCGGTCTTTTGAGCTTGTTGAACAGCCAGAAGTCACACGGCGCCAGATCAGGTGAATACGGTGGTTGCGGAACGATATGGGTTGAGTTTTTGGCGAAATGATCACGAATTACGAGTGCGGGTGGATGGTGCATTATCGTGGTGTAAAAACCAAGAATTGTCTTTCCACAATTCCGGCCTTTTTAGGCGGATAGCGTTACGCAAACGACGCATAACGTTCAAATAATATTCCTTGTTGACTGTTTGGCCGGTTGGAAGGAATTCATAAAGCACAACACCACGATAATCGAAGAAAACAGTCAACATGACCTTGATTTTTGAGCGACTTTGGCGCGGTTTTTTTGGTCTCGGCTCTCCTTTGGCACGATATTCGCTCGATTGATCGGTTGCTTCGGGGTCGTAAGCATCGAACCAAGTCTCATCGCCAGTTATAATGCATTTCATGACATCCTGGTAGTCGGAAAGCATTGTTTCACACACTTCAACGCGACGCCTTTTTTCAAAAAAATTCAATGTTTTCGGTACCAGTCGAGATTTGACGCGCTTGAGGCCCAAAGCATCCTTCAAAATGAAATTGACTGAGCCTTTCGATAAGCCAACTTCATCAGCAAGGTCTCTAATCGTTAATCGATGGTTTTACAACATCAAATCTTCGGTTGAGGTTGATGTTCGCCCAGAACGCTCTTCGTCTTCGACACGTTCACGGCCGGCTTGGAAATCACTATACCACTTGTAAACATTTTTTTTGACATAGCCTCATCATCAAAGTCTTTCTGCACCATCGCAGCAGAAAATTGATTCCGCAAACAAAATTTAATGCAAATTCTTTGCTCAATAAATTTCGACATCGCAAAAAACGAAAAACTAACTTTTAGCAGCTCACAAAACGACGCGTATCTCAAACACTATGAAAATATTTTGACATGAAATTTCACACAATTGTGTCCAAATTGTCACCTTATTCTTTGGACACAGTAGTATGTGCGATACTATGAGAAACCTAAAATTAAACATAGATAGTGTTGCACACTCTTTTGAGGCGCGGAACCCTTCGTGTGAGTCACCTCTTACGTGGCAACTGGTTATAAGAATATCAGTACAATACCTCCAATACCTTGTGTTTAAAATTTAAAAATCGCGAAAAAGACGAAATCATATCAAATAAGTTTTGGCATCGAGAAGAATCAGAATCTTATTTTTTACTAAAATTAAATTACAGACAACAAAAAACAAGAACTTCCTGATGGGAAGTTAAAATTTAAATCGTCATCTTTTTTTTGATCGTAAAGAAAAGAGACCATTTTAACTGCACCAATTAAAGGGAGAAAAGCATTTTATCAGTGACTCTACGACTGAACTTAGTAATAACACAAAAGTACCTAATCGATTAATACCAACGGTCCATCCATTTTAATGTTGGCGTATGACGTTAAAAGGATTAGGAAAAACCTTAAATTGACACTCTTTTCTGGTTGGTTCGATTTTACAGAATGAGGGACAAATGGAAATTGCATCGCCCATGTCGACAAGAATCTCACCGAGAAATATGATGCCAGAAAAAGGTTTTGGAAAAGATCCTCCGTTTTGCTTTATATTTTAGCATAAAATTATAAGAATAATAAAATTAAATCCAAGTAAAAAATAAATGTAAGCTTCTTTCAGTTGTCTAGACAAAGCGGATGCCTGACAGGAGGCTTGAACTTGCTTTTCCCCTCGAAAATGGGGAAGATGGATTCGGAGATTTTCTTTTCTGAGGTCCCTCGCATGGTTTGATTAAGATTTCTGTATCTAGATCCCAAAAAAAAGTGATAGACGCCATGTTTAACCATTTTAATACCGCATGAAATTTTGTAATGCGTTATCTGTTAAATACCACTTACTTTGCAGACTTCTGCTTGAAAAATAATCCTGGAATCGCCTACGATACCAATTAATTCAGAGATCTTGCGGCATGAATCTCTTTTTATGAAGAATAAATGCACACGACCTCATCAGTATCGAGTAATTCTTGAATAAGGATAAGACAGATAGAAAGACAAATATTAGAAGATCAATCCTCATCATTGGGTATGACAGCAAATATTTTTGACCGCTTTGAGATCAATAACATTGGAAAGCATCATAGAGTTGATTGACTTTTTGACGATGAAGAGTTCGAATTCTATTTGAATACCCAAGTCCTTTTATTTATTAAGTTCCTTTGTTTTTGTCAGTGGGATAAATAGACATATTATAAAAAAAGCTTTTTACATATACAAATAATTTGGTTTGCATAGTTAATTGTACAAGCTAAAGAATTTTGTATATATAATTTTTTGAACAGAGTACTGTAACCGAAAACTTATAAACGGCAGTGTATATATTTATATGAATATACGTCAGTTCAAAAACACTTGAAAATTGTAGGTCACTTCGGTTTTAACTTTTTGAATTAAAAAATTTAACTTGTGTATTTTTTGGTAGGTTTTCCTTTAACTTATATTTAAACTTCTTAATAAAATTTAACGAAAACCTTTTCCAGTCTTGAATGAAATTACACCTTATGTGGTATGTGAAGATATACGAGATGAAAAACTCGTGTTGACATCCTTCTAAAAAAATGTAATCCAATTCCGTGGACCTCAAAAAATTAAGTTACATATTTCGGCATTTGAATTTCTTAAATCGGTCTCATTGCAAGAACCTCCAAATGGGAATGATATTCAAATCTATTAAGCGAAATTCAAAATAATGAATTTGATCAATTTCTAAGAACACCGGCGAGTGCTTCACAACCTTTCCACAAAACACGACGAGCTATTTTTTTCATGTATTTATTATCTTTTATCCATAAATTCATTTCATTGTATACAAATATACTCAATCATAATTTAAAAATATAAAAAGAAAATAATAATAATAAGAACGATTATCGTTTTCCCACCTACAATCTATTTTTGAAAATTATTCTACTCGTACGTACGTATATTTATAAAAACAAAAAATAAATAATATCTCGTATAATATATTAGCTAAGCATTTTTTATTTGGAATGTTTTCTTTAATGTTTTTGTAATCTTGATTTAAAAAAAAATATTTTGTTTTCAATTTTGGTATAAACTGTAATAATTGAACTAAATTTCTTTAATAACCTTTTTATAAATAAAAATCATAATTAAATTATTTTCTTTATCAATTGGGTAAGGATTTTTTATTTTATGTCTCAATAAAAAAGACTCTTTTTTTGTATATGAATACGATTTACGAGACAGATTCCACTTAATTAATTTATTGTTTATATTTTTTTTGATATAAAAAAAACTACAGCATCTGCTAGTCTACGCTTAATTCATGATATTTCGAAAAATCTTCGGCAAATCCACAATGAAGATGATGACGCGTTGGCACGCGGAAGATACATCTTCAAACTATTTACATAGGCACACTCCAAAAATAGCTTTCAAAACTCACATGAATCAACAAAAAGCAACAAAAAAAAATATTAGAAAAGCGCTTTATAATATTTATTTGTTATTTTTGTTAAACAAAAATTAGAAAAAAAAAACGGTGAAACGTTGCGGCGTAGGCGGACTTGTCCACAGAGAAAACAGAAGCGAATTACCTAATCGACAAAATGGCATTTCTCTGGGCAATGTCGTGGCCTTAAAATGACGGATAAAGTACCAGGGGCGTTGAAATACTTCACATTCCAAGGAAAATATAAACCATCGTCCTTGCCCCCCGTCAGAGCTGTCAAATTGATTAGTACTTAAGGCAGGGATTAGCAAGAAACAGACACACTTTATAAACAGCCTTTAATGGTTTGCTTTGTCACGTGACCATAGTATTTGCTCCGCCAGGAGTCTATGGGTTTAGTTGGACACACACTCGGGGGGCTCACCTCGTCTTGGTTGTCAACATTGGCGAATGGTGCAACCATGTCGTCGTGGTTGCTTTCTTCGATGGTCGTTGACTCTGGAAGAACATTGTTTTCAATTATAATCAGAGGCTCGTTGTCCGCGTTCGTCAATTCACATGGTGAAGTATTTCCTGGCGTTGGTGTGCCACTTCGACTGCTATGGGTGTTCTCGTCACCGTCGTCGTGGTCGCTGTTTTGGTGGTCTTTTTCATCGCCTCCGGCTATCGATTTGAATTCACTTGTACTGTCTATACCGGAGTCAGGTGGTACTGATTGCGGTGACGTTGTCAGCGAGTGTTGGGCAGAAATGAAACTCGGTTCGGAGGAACCATCATAGGAGATGTTCGCCGGTGAAAGCATATCGAGGGGGAATATCTGTGAGGTGGACTCTTCAAGGTCGCTCGAGTCGAAAGATGTTTTTCCAGAATTCAGGATCGATGGAGTTTGCCCTTCGGATGCAGTTTGGAATGACGATGAATACGAGTGAGGTGTAAAGTTACCCTCGGATGCTGTGATAAATGACTCGTCTTCCGTTGATCGGGAGTGCCAGTCCTTAAAAAAAAAAGAAAATTTTATTAGCTTCTACTTCAGAGAGAAAATTTTAAGTGATGAGAATTAAAGAAGTCAAAGGCAGGTGCAGATGTAGGAGTTTGTGACTTAATATTTGATTGTTTATTTAAGGGGCGAGGCATGGAGCAGCAGTTCCCTTAAAGCATTAACCTCTTTGATTAGTATTTAATATTTTTTCAAAGGTACAAATTTGACAGTGTGAATGGCTTCCCTAAATGGCGTGAGTGGATGATCTCTGATCGCAACCCAGTGCGACTTTCGAAATCGTTCAATGTAACCATCTGGGACCGGAGTTAGTGTAATTGCACATGGGTCATTTTGTTAAGACGTTTAGATAAACTGTCATGTCTATGAGGACGGGGAACTCTTTCATCTGTATTATAAGCTGGATGTTACTCGGAAGTTAAAAATCCATCGCCTACAAAGGCTCGATAACATTGATCGAACAAAAAATTGAATGCTTAGTCTTAATATCCCATGCACCAGATCTATGAAAAAAGGAAGACCTGACCTCCGGTTTAGAGATCAAAAGAACGTGGAAGCTTGGTTCGACTGGAGGCAGCTTTTCCGGAAATTTGAGCTTATAATAAGTGTAATGGTATGAATGGGGAAGCAGTCTCAATGTTTTTAGATTTTCCAAGATTTTAGTTCTTTGTATCGTGAATCAGATTATTAAGTTTATACGATTTTCTTAGATTTAGTTTAGAGGGAGAGTCCACGTAAATTTAAAACAACACCGAACCAAGAATTAAACCCTGAAGTACACCATGTTTTTGTTTAAATGGTGGAGTTTACATTTAACTTAGCATTGTATGAATTTTATATATATTTCAAAGAGCGCCGCAAGCTACTAGTTTGGTCGAGTTATTAATCAGTTGGAAGATATATGCCCATTTTTCTTGCTGAAGATTCCAAGTTCTCCGAAATCGCCCAATGCAATCAAAATATTTCTGGAAGGTAATTATAAAGAATGCCAGACGGGTTTATTATTAAAAAAAAATATAGGCATTCTATAAGAGTTGCATTCGATTGACACTACACTCTGACTCATAAGGATAGGACCACAATTTTGTGACCGATTTTCGCGATTTATAACTTTAAGAACTTTTTTTACCCGGAAGCATTCACTACCAAATTTTAGAGCTTATGAAGAGGACTTCCATAAATTTATATTAAATATAAAAAATTTTAAAATGCATTTCAATATTTTAGACCACAGATTTTTTTCAAACAAACCGCGTATCTATTTTGATCTAAACTGACACAACTCAAAAATTGTGAATTATGAGTTTTTGAATAGTCGGTGTGAATAAAAACTTTTAGGCATTTAACAATGTTTTTTGTGATTTTAAATAAAATTGAGTTTCATAATTTCCCAAACAAAAAATGCAGCAATACGTTTTTTCGTCTCCCGAAATTTTTTGAGTTGGCTCAGTTTAGATTAAGGTGTGCGAAATATTCAAACCTTGTAAGCATGTGTTAAAATAAAATTTAAAACACAAATTTTTTTCGAAATGACGTAAGTAACAACATAACAGAAAAAATAGATCATATCAAAGATTTGAGACTCTCAGCCCGACAATAGCAAGGGGCTGAACAGAAATAAGTCAGTTTTGAGCAACTATTTTACGGATGCCAGAAAATATGGGATAAAAATGAAAAGGCTGCACAGCAGAAGTACCAACAACCCAGAAAAATTAAAAAAATTTATCTGAATCAAGTGCATAAATTGATTTGAATCAATCCCGAAAGGGTATATGTCGCTAGTAGCAGTAAACAGATATGCAATGTCCAATGAATGAAAAAAAATGCATCTTGAAGACTTTTATATCCTCGATATCAATACATCACAGCCATACATTGGAGTTTCATTCAACAACAATAAAAGGAAATAACACAAGATGAGAAATATTTTGGGTCCTCTACCTTGCATATTCCAATAAGACAACGCCCCAATAAATACTAACTGGCTTGACAGAAAACTCATTCATTCCAAAAACTTGAAACTTTTTCCACGGACAAACTCTCACTTTATCGTAAACGCTTGAATTGTCTATTTCAAAAAGTTTTTTTTGAAAATCGGTCGGCAATTGAAGCTATTCGAGATTCTATGGTTGACACTCATTATTAATCACAAAATTTTATAAAACACAGTTCCCCTGCCTGTCTGTCTGTCTGATCTCGATAAACTCAAAAACTACCAAACGGATTTTCATCAGCAATCATAAATTGGCAAAACTATGACGATGATTGTGACCCAAGGTATTAAAAATTTGCCTTTTAAAGTCAGTATTTGACGGGCGCTCCAAAAACTATTATCAATACGTTAAATAAAGGTCTACATCGGCCGGTAAGAGTATACGGAAAAGCAACTGTGTCAGTCTATGACGCTTCCACTCCTAAACCGTTGATCCAATTTAGATGAATTTTTAATACCCATTGATAAATGGCCCTTTGAAGTGGAGTCCTTTGAATTGCGGTATCATGTTGTGTATTTTGAGAATGTTAGTGGATCGCGCGTTTTCAATCATCGAGTATTTGGCAAATTACACATTCGCTGTTGGTTATAATATTGTTGTATGTATTAGATTTTGCAATTAAATAGGTAGTCCAAAATTTTGATTTAGAAAAAAAAAATTATGGAAATCGAATTTCAAAACATTATTTGAATGGAGAGTTATTGTTTTTCCTTTGTTTTGATAATAATATTGCAGTAAAAATAGTCAGAGTTCGCCTCCGTTCATTTCAAAGGTAGATCTCTTGGTTATTTTTGGTTCACTGAGAAGTAAGAAATGTGTGAGGAACGAAGAAATACAAATCATTATTCTTAAACACCTTCCTCTAGAAGCGGTAACATTTATGTAAACAAAAATGCAGATTATCCAGCTCATTGGAAAACAGCGGTGGTACAACCAATTCCTAACCGCAACAAAGACACTTCCAATCCGGCAAATCTCCGGTCGATAAGTTTCCTACTGAAAATCAGTTAGGTATTTGAAAACGTTATCAATAGAGTCCTGACCGAGTGGGTTGAGGACAAAAATATCATTCCGGATAACCAGTTCGGTTTCAGAGCGGGGTATGAATGTATACATGCCGCGTCTTAACTGGTATCGGATATCCAATGGAACAAAGGTAAGAAACAATGCACGGGTGGCTTGCTGATTGACTTGGAGAAGGTTTTTGACACCATTTGGTTGCAGGAGCTCTTTTTCTAGCTTGACCAGCTCGGCATAAGCAAACCGCTGCCGTATATAATCTTAGATATGCTCACCAGTAGACAGTTTATTGTGAAAAATGGCAGTGTGACGTCTGCAGGGACTTTTGAAATTAACATCGGTCTACAACAGGGTTAAGTTATATCGCCGATTTTATTTACGATCTTCACAAGTGATCTTGTAGGATCTCTCTGCCACGCCATGGCATACGCAGATGACTTGATCGCGTACACGTCAAGTCCGAAGATCGAGGTCATATTGCAAGAGCAATGACTTCGTGGCTTTTTTTACCCCAATGATATACACCACGATAAGGATCTTTTGTCTAGCATGTTAAATAATGAATTAAATTGAATAGTCAGAGCTCGAAATCCAAGCTATTCGAACGAATGTTTAGTTTTTGACTCCTAAGACAAATTACGTTTATTTGATTTATTTGATTGATTATCGAAATGGAGGCATTTTCTTTATCGATTAAGTACATATAAACAAGCAACTGTGTATTCTGTGCAAAGATGAAACTGTGTTGAAACGAGGATACTTTCGGAAAGCAATACTCTTGTTCTGACGAAAAGGAAAGGTTAATCAGACCGCAATTCAGCCTATTCGATATTCTCATGGTGGTAAAATATTATAAAGGGGGTACAAAACGTACTATTATGGTATTGGTTCCATCGCACGATACCCCGAGAAAATGAATCAATCAAATAATTTGGAATAACTTTGCAGTGATTATTGCGTGGCGTAAAAATGAGTCTTTTCTGAATTGAATTTCCTTTTTTTAATTACCTGTTTAAAGATGAACAAGAGATTAAGCATTATTAAGATTAAGATTATTTCAAAAAAGATTTGAAGATCAGAAGAATTTTCAGACTTACGTTATCTGAATATAGTGTAAATTGGAACATCGAAAAAAAACTTTAGCTGTACTCAAGTCAACGTTCGGACATGACAACGTTCGTCGGCTCAGCTAGTAGACTTATATTAAATAAAATATTTTTCTAAATACCACAAAATGTAAACAATTCGTTTGTCCCGCGTTTTTTATATCCCTTTTAGTAGCTCAACATTTGGTTTTAGAATATTCTTCTACAGGTATATGAAGATCAGGAAAATAGGCCGCAGATGTTATGTCCTTATTCTAAAGATTTGCAGTTAATTTTTTTAAGATATGAACTATCTTAAAAGGCATAAAAATTACAAAGTTTGTGATTTCAATATTTTTCTTTTAAAACTCAGAAAACGATCGTAAAAGGAAAATGGAAAATGTCATTTATTGACTTTTTAAGAGAGAGGCATAAATTCCGCGCCCTTTAGGTGCTGATGGATGCTCATTTTTGAAACACTGAACATAAACATAAAACGTCTTCCACGTCATAGGAGAATATTCTTTGTAAGGATATACCCGGTTCCTTAAGAGCATTTGTTATCTGTAAAAATATCCACAGATGGTTTCAGTTTTTTCTGAAATTTCGTGTACTCATTGAACGGATATGATGACTCTTCAAATATTTTTTTAGACCTTATACCAATTATGGTCTGCTTTTTAAATGTAAAATATTTCTTTGCGCTATAATTTTGACGTATGGAATAACACAAGTTACGGACTACAAGTTTAAAAGTAATAGAAGCTCTTCAATTATGACACACTATTGATGAGAGTGGAACTGACTTTAAATTCAGGTTTTCTTAACCAGTCAACCCAAGTATTAAGGACAATCTACATTAAAAGGACCCCCAACGACCATCTATGTAAAATGTTTAAATTCATATACGACAAATTTTAGTACACAATTACCTCAATATTGTTGCTGGTATGATGATGATGATGATGTTGGTTGTGGTCTGTCTTCTTGTCTGGTGTACTCGAATTCATCTCCACCAGATCCAGGCCATTCTGGGTATCTCTAAGTGCGGAATCCAATGCCTCAGCCACCTCGGCAATCTCGGTGAGCTTGTTTGTGATTGCATTCGATGCCATCTCATTTTTTCCGGTTGGATACACGACTGTCGCCGGGCTATGTTCCTCAACCGCGTCCGCACTCGTGCTCGCACTGGCACTCGAACTAGAAACAGAATTCAAATTTACGTCATCAATCGGTTCACTGTCATTCTGTCCATCAACATCATTCGCTTTACAATAATTATCGTCACTTTTTTCGCTTTCCTCGGCGGAAGAACGAAGTCCGAAAAATTTTCTCAGCCTGGAAAGCATTTTCCAACTGAATTTTCCTAATTTAGATTTACACTATTAATTATCTTGGCAATTACTATCTGTCGGATTTATTTTTAATTAAACACTTGTCTGCTTGCAAAGGGAATGAAAAGGGACGATGCAGGACGATCTGGTGCTGGGCGATATGCCAGATCTGGCGAATCTAATAATGAATTCGCTAATCACTGAGCGCGTATGGAAATATTGTCGCACAGTCTAAATTAGCAGCAAAAGTACAGAGACACGGATTCGGGGTGCTTTTGAGAACGCGATGCCGAAGACGTCACAAATATATAGAAACAGATACACGACGCGCGACTAATCTACGAGTCTTTGACAATGTCTACATGTATGGAGGATATATTTATAGGACACTGCGGGACGACGGAACCTGCTTTTCAGGGATCGCGCTGCGGGCCACTAAGAAAAGAATGACGTGCTAGATTTTTCAAAAAAGATGATTTTTCTTTTTGTTCATTCGGAGGAATGCCTGCCTACCCGAGGTTTCTAGCTGTTTGGCTGATTACTGCTGATCCACGCTGGACCGAACACGAAAATAGACTGAAAAACAAAGTTAGTTGGCTTTTCAGATTCCTGTCAAGATGTCGCTTTCTTTCTTTTTTTTCTTTTTCAAATTCACTTAAGATAGATTCTTATTTCGGCAAATGCCGACTGTGCTTTGCTGTCAAACAGGAAGGGAGACGTTTTCTTCGGCGACGTCGTCTATTATTTTAGAGAATGTTCTGTAAGACTTGAGGAAATTCGTATTTTTAGTTTTGGTTATGAAGTCGATATAATAAATAAGGCAGAATGAGGTAAGTTTCTGACATGTTTTCATGGAGTAAGATTAACGCGGGAAACGGCTTGCGACCGGATTTGTGAAATTGAATACTTAACGAGGAGCAAGAGTAGAAAATTGTGAAGCACAAGTTCACACGCGCACCAGTTTCGTAAAATTAGTGTATTTGTCAAAGATTCTATGACGTCATACGGGCATATGTGATAATTGGAAAATTTAAATGGGTTTTCAAGTGTCGCAAGTTTTAAATAGCTTTCAGTTGAGCCGCTGTCTTCTTTCATCATTGCAGACAATCGGTTTCGATTTAGGGGCTGAAATGATTAATGGGTGTGGAATTAAAATCTCACTAATTTCACGCTACCTCTCTTGAGATTGAACAGTCATCGGTAGGCTTTTGGTCTCATGCAGGGTAATAAACTTCAGGTCCAACCAACGCTAAGAATTTAGGTCTTTCGTTTTAATAGGGTTAATCTTGCAACTCAGATACATAATTCTGCCATGTGAGTAGGCGTGATGTACTGGCCACTTTTTCGGCTTGTGAAAGCAGAATGAGAACGCACACTTCTTATGGCAAATTAACGACTGCGAATTCGGAGCGAAATCGAATGTTTTCCAATTAATCGATCCGTTGAACAATATCTTGATGATAATATCACAATCAACAGCTATAGCGTCGAGTCAGTAAAGAAGTTTATCTGTCCCGTGATAAAACAACAATGATCAAAACTACTTATTGGAAGAACTAAAATCATGATTCACAAAACACACATCTTGTTTTTTCTATTTTTCTATAAGGTGCCAAATCTTGGACGAAAAGTAAGACAGCAGAGAAGATTTTAGGGTATTATGAATGAGAAACTCTCCATCAGAAATGCGGTACTATCTGTGAGGGCACAGCCACGAAGTCTACGAGCTAATTCAAAGAGTGAAAAAACGCAGATAACAGGAAGCTTCGCCAAACCAATTCGAAACATCATGCCCGAACCATGAAGGATGGAAAGCAGGCTTAAGCTCCCCCAAAAATCGATGGTCTGATGAGCAAGTAAGTATTCGAACGACACCAAGGAAAAAAAATTTAAAGTTTCTTACCACAAGTTTTTGGCCGGTGAGATGAGGTGAAATTATATTAAGAAGGTTTCGATGAAGTCTTTGAACTGTGCAAGGGTCTGGCAACCTTCGAGCGGCCAGTGGAACGTGTTCTAAGGCGACGCTATCATTGTTTGAATGCATTTCGGAGAACATAGTGAAAATGTGATGGTTGTTTGAAACGTAACCCGAACAATGATGAACTACTTGAGACGAACAGCAGAAGCGAACAAATTAGGAACGATTGTAACAGAAAATATTATTGAATTTGTTTTAAGTTTAAAGTTAAAATATATCAAACTTCGTCAAATAATTTGTTATTGAATTTTAAAAGTAAGAAATAACAATAAACAACAAATACAAAAAAGAAGTTATAATCAGAATAAATAATTAAAAAAAAAAAACTCAATTACATATCTCAAAATGGTTTGCGACCTTATTAGGAACGTTACGAAAATTATTGCTTATTGCTTGTTTTGTTTTGTCAATATTTTGTAAAAAAAACCCTTTAATCGTGATCGACGCCTTACACCTCCGGGGCGTAGATTCAATAAGATCACTGCATTTTTTCGGGGGAATGGTAGGCCAAACCGTCGCTGCGACTTCAAATTAATCATTCAAATAAACAGTGTTGGGGTTTTAACCTCAGGTTTTTTAAAATGCTTTAATCCGGAAAACACGATATTCACAAATAAACATCGACAGAATTCTTTTCGAACAATTGGTTTGTTGGGTTGCCGTGTGTTTTGGGTGAATCTGGGCAGTTTTTCTTCAGTATAGGGTAACAGGTCATCTTCTTTTATTTTTATGAAATGCCCCGAATTCATTAAACATTCAATTCGATATAAGGGTCCGGTTCCTTTGAATGACGTTCAAGCCCAAAGCATAACACTTCTTCCTCCGTTCTAAAGAGTTACCGTCGTTTATTTCGGATAAAATGCCTCATTTTTTGGATGCCGAACATATCTTTTACCGTCTGATTCCACTCTCTTTACTCTTGTTTTATTGCTCCACAATATTTTGTTTCATTCATTCATCCAATCCTTTTGTTTTTTCACAAAAGCTAAAGTAGCTTTTCGATTTTTTAAGGAAGGCAAAGGATTTTTTTCATATCGCTCTTCCAAAAAGTTGGCTTTCATTCAATCGTTTCCGTATGAAGCGTGCTGAAAGGGCATTCGGGTGAGCATAAAAAACTAAAAATTTCGAACTCAAAATCGATCTTTTTTGACAATTCGATCGATTCTTCGAGCAGCAGGCTCATAAGTCGGTCTTTGCGACTTGCTACATTTTCCGTTGAAGGCGTTGAAGCCTATTGATTTTGAGCAATTTAGAAATTTCTGAAGACTATAACTTACCGATTTTTCTCGTTTTAACAATTGTGTCCCGCATCTTTTATGTGCAGCTCTAACTTTTCCCCATATTTTGTTCAATCAAGCTCAATATTTTCAAAAATTCATTACTATTAGTATCATAAACTTTTTCACAAAATAACTACTCTTTTTTGCGTCGTTCTTAATAAGGTCACTCTTCACACTTCGATCCCCTACAGAGGTTCAGATGCTGGGGGCTGTATCCATTGTTGTACGAGTACGTCACGATTAAATCGACAGGATTTATCCCGGGCTTGCCGAAAAATTAATACTGCAGCAAAATCAAGCAAGTTCCACAATGGACAGCAAAGCAACCGCTTGTGCTAAGGTCTAAATGGATGGAATTACTTCAGGAAATGTAAAAACTGACCACCCACATAGGAATAGATAAGTCTTTCGAAAAACTGTGGCATCGATTAAGTTAATTCCGGCAGAATGTTGAAATTTGATGCGTAAAATGTGTCTTAGGTAGCCATGATCCAAGGTGGCTGATAAAATTAAACAGAACATAACCCAAAGCCTTTACTATTCCCTGAAATCTGTGGACTATGCAAGCCTTGAAAGAATTTCTCTTTATAAAACGAGAGCCTGAAATAAGAGGGAGGGCGTTTCAGACTTCAACTCCTGAACTATATTTTTTAAGCCGTGTCCAGAAGATAATGTCGCTCCAACACCTTTAGTGTTTAAATCTGTCATTATAACTTATTGCTGTGCGTTTGGCCCATTGTGAGTTTCGACGGTTATTTCCCGCCTGTCCAACGCCAACTGGTTTACGAGTTTAGCCAGTTGCCTCGAAGAGGCTGGAATAACACGTGACAGAGAAGCACCGGAAGAGCTCATAGTGCTCGTTCCGACGGGATTATCGCGTCTGAGGCTAGATGTGTCACTAAAACGACGTACCACGAAAAAAGACGTTCAACTTTTGTCTCTGCACCTAATGTAAGTTGAAAATCGCGTCCTTAATTCGTTCCTACTCGCCTGAATCTCAAAACACATGATGACACATGACACATGACGATTTTGTTTCCAAATTCGTTAAGAGCGACGAGGCTTATTTCAATCTGAGCGGATACATATCATGCATGGAAGGCGATAACATGCAATCAGAAAAACTGCATGGTGCGCCTGAAATAGTGTCATCGGCACAAATTTTTTTGAGGACGCAATGGTCACGAACGTGTGTGGATAGCGATACAGAACCCTAATTTATAAATTCTTAACATCACAAATCGATGGGTTGCGACTGCTTCCAACACAACGGCAACGCAGGCTGCACGACACTTAACATTTTGAATGATGCGTTGATTGGTCGCCTTATGTCTCGGCGTTTCAGACTTCTTTCTTTAAGATTTTTGGAAGTCACCGGTCTTTTGAAATAGCACTGGAGAAAATATCCAACAAGAGTGCGACAACTTATCGCCCTAAGTATTCATCAACAGTGCCGACGTCCGCTTTTCCGATGCAATCAAGTAAATTTTGACGGTCCAAAAACACAGTTAAAAAAGATAATAGAAATTATATTGCTTCATTTGAATGCAAAACAACATCGGTTGAGTGTTCTTGGGCCACCCTGTATTTGCTGAAAGATTTTTTATTTATCATAAATTAAGATGAAAAATTGAGTTCTATACGAAAGAAGCCTAAAGCGAAAGAAGTCGTAAAAAAGGTATTTACGAGCCCTAAGTGGAGCAAGAGGTCAAAAAAACATCACACATTTCTTAGCCACATTTTATAGTATCATTTGGCATGGGAGAAACCTATCAGCAAGCTGTAGCCTGCTAACAGGTTCCTTTGCTTTGATCAGCATCAACAATCGACTTACTTTCGGTTAGCCTATTAGTTCTCATCTGCAACACTCTTCGGGCTCATTATCGTGACCAAAATCTTCATCATAAGCCTGCGGATTGCCACAAAAGAAGTCATTAAACTCTTCCATGACCCTTTTCGTCAGGTCTGCCTGAAACCGACGCCGATGTCAGTGAATACGACGCTTACGGCAGCAAATTAATTAGCCAAGATTAAGACAGACTACCACGATTTCGACAACAACACGACAAGAGACGCGGTCGGTACTCGTTCGTCTGCCATCAGATGGAACCAAAACTAATTTAAGTAAATTGAAATTTGCATTACGTCAAGCCGGAGCCATTAGCTTCAGCATCAAAGCAGCGATTAGCTAATCTTCTTCTAAAGAACAACAACTCAAAGTCTTGCGTATGCGGAATGTTGTGTGAGATGAGTTCATTGAATCTTCGCGCACGTTTGTGACATGGCTGCTCCGCATGGAAAGTTGCTCCATTGCGGCCAAACGAAAGAAAGTTGTTTTCCCATCTGTCTGTCATAAAAGTGACCTTTCTCTCTCTCTCATCTCTGCCGCGGTATGCCGGGGAATAAACAAGAAAAAGCAAAAAAAAAAAATGATACACAAAAAAAACAGTTAAGCCTTTAAAGGCCAACCGCGCATAGTTGCGATACTATACATACCTGTTGGCAGAAGTGACAGCAGCAGAAGTAGCAGCCGCAGTCTCACTGCTCCTGCCCTCGTCCAAGACGAACGGCTCTTTGAGTCGGGTTTTTAGCAATCTACCCAGCCGCACCATTCGACCCACTTCGACTAGGAGACGTTCGCGCAGCGCTAGATACTTTCGTAGGCGAGTTCGGCGGCAATCGGACTCCTCAATTTCACCCAGAGAACAGACGGAGATTTTCAGGTCATGCAACTTGTTGCAGTACTCCTCGACGCTGCGATGAAAGACGGCGGACACTCGGAGGCGGGTCATGTGCTCCTGACTTATGGCTTGCAAGTTGTGCCAGGTGCAGCGCAATTGGTTGGACATCGTCTTCGTTGCTTCCGTATCCAATTTGCACGATGTTCTGAGGGCCTGCGATGCTTCCAGCAGTTGGCAGCCGTAATGGTAGATGCTCTGAAATGGGAGTGATTTGAATGGTATGTTATGAAACTATATTGAAGTGATTAAACCTCCCTAACTGGATGCTAGCGTTTTTAGTGGCCATGGCTGAGGAGTTGATCTAAATGAATGAGGAAGTGCCGCGCTAATGTATGCTTTAGATTGTTTTGAACGATGTTAAAGTGATGATAATTTCACACCGTTACGCGGAGCTGGAACACGTTACACTTGAAGTGGAGCTGTAACTGAAGACTGAAGTTTTCAGTTGGCTTGAAGTGATAGCGGTTGGTTGGCGGCGGCAGCGGCGGTTTAAAGGAAAGGGTCTTTTATGTTGTTATGTGATATCATGTGGATTGCGTTTCATTGCAGGAAACAGCCAACAATGGTGAAAAGTTCACAATAAAAATAATTGTCGTATGAAAAAACCTATGCGACTTTTATGATACTGTAAGATTTGCACTCTCAATTAATTTTATTTGAAGTTTACGATCATATAGGATCTGCCCGCACTCTTCCTATTTCTTAAGCGTGATTAAATTGTTGTCTAAAAATTCGGCGTAGAACTTGTTGATGCTTATTTACTCATAATCAAGAAAATAAGTTCGGTATAAATTTTTTGGAAACTTCGTCAGCATAATTGACTTGATGATTTTCTTCTGAAGACAAAACTTATAAAAACTCACTTTTATACTATATAACGTTTTACTATCTATTATCAATGATACCGACATATGACTAATGGAGCCATTTACTCGATTTTAGACCCATTTTTTCATCAGTCATCGATCAATCAATTTCTTACTTTTTCACTTCGCTTGCGCTTAAGTGATGGTTGGACCAGCAGTTCGAACTTTATCTATACGTCTTCAATTTCAAAATAAAAATCTGTCGGTTGACAACTCGCATAAGTGTTTCTTCAGTACTTTCGGGAACCTCTCAATCGCATGGGCCGTTGAGATGAGAGATGTGATTTCCTGAATTTTAAATCGGGATTTTACGGTCTGCAAATGATGCAGTATTTCAATGGCTACTTCGTACAAGTCACCACCTTTTGCTCAGCATTCCATTATTATAAAGAAGTAAATTTTGTGAGTTTGTAAGTTTGTATGTAGGAGTTAATCTGATTTACTGCTCATCCGATTTCAAAAATTCTTTCACCAATGCTTGACTGGATTTTCAGGATGGCCGTTGTCTGTTTGCAATCAGCAATTGCGTAACTAAGTTGGTGGAAAAAATTTTCGACCAAATGCGTTTTTTTGCGAACGCTGCCTTAACGGTAATACATATTTAATTGCTTTCTATAGAAAAGTTTAAGAACACAAAAAGGTCTATAAAAAAGTCCGCGATGACATAAATTTATATTTTAAGATTCTTGCACAAATTTAAGTACAAAATGTTAAATTCTTATCAAATTAATTTTGCTCATCATCGAGGATATTTTTTGAAGATTTTTTGCACAATATTTTTTTGACGCTTTGTTGTCAACGGACAGCGTTTAGACCTGTTCAAAATCTTAATTTTTTTGCGTGCACTTGCTCGTCATTGATGAATGTCATGATTCTGTGAGGTAAAGCATCGCCGGGATGATTAACCGTCGTCGTCCGAGACTACTTTTGAAGTCCAAGGAAACAGCAGGAACTGGAACTGTGCCTCAGCGTAGTCAGATATGTTAGAGTCAGGCTTAAACAACCAAACAATGAAAAGGTGCCATCTCAAAACCAGGGTAAATGTGACCTTCATTCGGCAAATGTATTTTGCATGAACCAGAATGGACATGACACTCAGTCTGTCTTCCACTTTTTCTGGAAGATTGTTAGCAATTCGCTGGATTACAATGAAGACGTCGTTTGGTATGCACGCGATGAGCAAATAATTTATATGAGCAAAGTTAAGAAAAACAAACATTAAGGAACTGAATATCAAAATTCTGGCTTTAAAATTTTAATTTGGAGCCTTTATTTTGAGAATGTGAATTTTCGTAAATATGTTTTAAACCAAATGTTCCGCTGACCTCGAAAGGGACGGAACTTCTTAATTTGGAAGTCCGTTGGATTTAGTGCAAACTTCCACTTTATGAAATTTTAGCCGATAAAGGAGTCTTCGGTCGTAAGACCGCCTTTATTAATAGGGGGCTTATTGTCTTCACATATGTAGAAACAAACTATAGAGCGCACTTAAGAGTCTTATGGTACTGAAAATTACGAGGACAGAAAAGTCTTCCTTCTTCATAATGCCTTTTCCGGTGTTGCCAATCGTCTGTTGCGCTGAAAAAAGGGTGGCATCGAATTCACCTACTGAAAAGTTTGAACGGCATAGTTTTTGGGCAGTCTGTTGTTATTGCAATCATACCAAGTTTAACCTCGTGATGTTTGATGAAGAGAAGAGAAGAATATCAATTTGGAGTTTTATGTAGAAGTTGCCTTTCCTCGAAAGCGATATGCTCACAATCATTTTTTAACTCGGTATAAATAATTTTATGCCTCATAGTGTGAAAGCTACAACGTCATCAGGTTAAGAGAGTAAAGTTTTAGGACTTTTAAAGACAACTTTTCTGAAGAAACTCGATCTATGATCAATTTAGGAATTTAGTGCCTCCAAACAGCAGGAAAACATTTGAATGAGACTTAAATCTCTGAACCGAAAGTCTTTCCGTCAACCTTAGATGAAATGACCTCTTGCCCAATGATGCTTACTACGCCACGAAATACCTATGCCTACTGAAGTGGTACAAGAAATACATTACCCCATGTGATCTGGCCGCCAATCATAAATCTTACTTAAGCCCCAAGCTCGAGTATAACTGGCAAGGTGCTGCTGGTGTATATTGAGCCTATACTTCAGAGTTCAAAATCGAGCGATGAGGCTCATAGGAGACAATCGACTTGTCGAATCGCCTCATCATCGACGCAACGCGTCTTGTTTTCGATTTTTTTATGATAAACGTAGCTCCACAAAATAAGCTTATTGTATTTCTCCCGTCTTTATCTTTCATTGTAACAGCTGCCTTGGCAGGAGTGCCCATCAGTTCAAGCCCAATTTTGGGCGTATAAAGTTAAGTCCTCTTTTTTCTTTTGGCCTCACAACATGAATGTGGAAATGTGAGACCACACAAGAGTTTTTATAGCCCATTGAACGAGCAAATCTATATTACAACAAAAAAATTGTTTTCGGCTTTCTTGAAGTCCGCCAACCTTCGACCTATTGCCGCAAATAAGTTGTGACCCAAGTTTATGACACCCAGAATTCTCGAAGTTTTAGTCCGTTTTCAACGGTATCACCATGTGAAATTTATGGCACAAAATGCACCATTACCTCCTAATGAAGCATCATGACAACCTAGCCTTTAAATTGTGGACGACAATAGGCGATCGCTTTGCCTTGCTTGCGAGATCTTTTTGCTCAATTCTGCTCAGGCTCGAGCGACAGATGTTCAGAGTTGCTGAAATCTTTCGCATTTAAGCCTTGGGTTTGAGGGCACACTTTTGCAAGAGATGCAATGTTCTACGTTGAAGAAGCACACAAGCTTGTGTCCATATTTTCCAACGTTGTTTAAGCACAAACCTTTTGCGTACTGTGCAGAGGTTCTGGTAACTTTTTGAAGCGCATTAGAGCTATGGTATATGAGTAAAAAAGAAACCAGCAGATGGCCTACCCCTTGCACTCGTCGCGCAGACACAACCAACTGGTGTGAAAAGCTTCTTTACAGAATGTGAACCAGTCAATAATCAACCGACCTTTTAATTATTCAATTTATAAAACAGGACTCTTCCACATCATCTGCAGATTTAATAAAAATTAGTCGACCTGCTTTAACGTCAATCTTGCAAAAAATATGCTTCACTGTTGCAGCTCCTGTGTTCCTTCTCTACGGCGGATATCATTAACTACCTCCGCATTCTTCAGTTCATCATTGTTGCCCATTAACTTTTGCTGTTTTATGAGCCCACATGTGATAACTCAACCGTGAAGCCACTGGTTAAAAGCCAACCCATTCTCTAGCTGACCTCAAACTGTCATCCGCTGATGCATGCACATTGTCATCATCATCGTTACACCGACCGCCTTGACATTGCAAATTGCAATCGACAGCGGAAATTAAACGCGAACCACTTGAGGCATAATTCCTCCACGATCGCGCGCTGCGGATTCTATTAATCACCCCGACTGACCACCTCGTTTAAAATGTACCGTTTAGATGGCTCAACGCCACACTAAAGGTGCAATCAACAAGCAAACAAACACAACAAAAAACACAAACACAAACTCAAACAGATATAAAAACATATGAACCTACCTTTCCAGTTTCTTGAAAAGTTTGCAGCTCATCTTTCTGCACCTGGATCTCGTGCATATTGCAGCCCACATGCGAATGGCACTTGATCATGACACTGTACAAATCATCCATCCACTTGATGGCCATTCGTGCATCCAGCTCGTACGTGTGAATGTGTGTCACCTGCTCCAAGGTGAGTTTCTGCAGTTCCACGCTATCAATGAAGATGTTCCGCCGTGCGATTGTCGTATCCAAAATGTCTCTCACGTTCACAATGTCTTCACTGTAATCGATACGCAGGTCCCTGCCGAGGGCGTCCTTCACGGGCATCGACAGCATGTCGCTCAGTTTTTCGCCCTCTTTGATCAGTTCCTTCTCGAGGGCCTCTGTTTGTGTGGTCACATGAAATAGAAGACGAGTTATCATTACTTATTCGATCAAGTCATGCCTGGGATACTCACCCAAGCCCACTTGACTGTCCTTCAGCTTTTGTAAATTCCCTGCTGCTGCCTCGAAGTCTTCGACCTTATTTCCCATGACTAGAGATTCGAATACTGAAGTGGTGCGGTCGAAATAATCGGTTACGAGTCGATAGAAGCGCAACGATGTTATCAGGATGTTGCGGCGCCGTTCGAGTCGCGTGGCGAAGCTGCGACAAACAAAGTTCATAAAGTCCCTCTGGGACATGAGATCCTTGAAGGCGATACTGGTTGTCTCTCTGGCTTTGCTGTATGATTCGATCTTGTACAGAAGTTCGGCATAGAAACCATAGGTTTCGCGACATTCCATCTCGAGGCTCTCATGCTGGGTGCGCAGTTCCTCGCATGCCTTGACATCGCAACCGATTGTTTGCTTCCGATTGAGCATCTGTTCGGCGGTGTTAAGGATCCAATTCGTAACGAATGCAACGCCTTCTTCGAGAGCGGCTACTTCACGCGCCTCATGAATACTTTGTTCCATGTCGCGCCATGCCGATCGTATGTCGGTTTGCTTGTTCTGGATGTCGTTCAGCTGCTGCTCGATGCGTGATCTCTCGTTGGCCATGTCGGGTGGCAACTTGTGTTGGTTGCTGCTTCCAGTTGGATTGCAGATCAATGCGGTTCCAGGTGATTGCTGCTCGCTCATCGCACTGATCACGGCCGTCGTGATCGTTGCCGTCGACGGGGACTGCAATCGATAGCTATCTGCGATACGGGTTAACAGTCGATTACCTGGAAGATATTAAGTGCTCTTGTGGTTAACAGTGATACTTAAAGCATGTGCCTTAGCGAGGAATGATGAAGAGGCTTAATTGTATTGAACTTCCTTATGCGATCTTGCTTGGCGAGTGTGTGTAGTTGTTAGCAAACAACTTGAGTCTTGGATACCAAATCAAGAGAAATAACCATTAAAAGGTTTCACAGCTGAAGATGCAAGTTTTTGTTTTCTTTCTCAGCCGGATTGCAAGTACGAGTGACACCACTCTTCTTGGAATCGGGAACAGAAAGTCAGATGTTCAAGACGTTTGTTTAGGGCGTCGCGCCGTCGTTGCTTTAAGTGGCGGCAATTTGTGTAAAGATTGTGTTTGATTTGAAAAACTTTCACGAAATTTTTGTTTGATTTGTGACAAAGAGCTTAGAAGGCGAACAGTTTTTTATACAAGCGATTGTTTACACTATTGGAAGCTGCTTGTTTAAGAGATTAGGGATGCTTTTTGAAAAATCGATTATGATACAAATTTATGAATCAAGTCTGCCTATGAATCCAGTCGATCTTCTGAGATAAATACATCATCAAAAAGAACGTGGCAAATTGGTGGAATCATGTGATAGGACGAGTTTTAGTTCAATGGTCCTTGGCTTAATAGGGTTCTTCCTAAGGCTTCGTGCCTTTCATTGCTTTGGTTGATCGACCGAGAAACAGTTCGTAGCCTGTAAGTCGTTTTCTTCCTTGGAGATATTTGATTCTGTTTAAAATAAGTTAAGTGTTCGAAAAAAAATTTGGCCTCTCTTACCACTGGTATGAAGTTTTTGAGGGATGCAATAATTTCGAAAACCACACAATAAAATTAAATTAATAAAATGTTTGCCATCATCATTCGTGTAGCATTTCCTTAGTCCATTAAATGCAATCAATTATGATTTCTTGAATTCATGTTCACTCAATGTCATTCTTTGCATTTCGACAACGATACTCTATAGAGTGTGTGGCACAAATAGTAGTGGTGACTTCATCGGGAATAATGAAAAAGATTTTAATAATCAAAGAAATGTTCGACAAAAGCCAAAAATTGACCACAAGAGAACTTCCAGAAGTCTTGCATACAACAAAAAAATCCGTTCAAGATACGAGGCACTCACTGGCATAGTTGATGGCGTCTCCTTACTTTGGTAGCAAATAAATGATTCAGAGGCTTCATTTACTTCACACGTTTTCGCCGTTTTATATGCTTCGTGCCAGGTGCTCTCCAACTGGCCTATAAAGCTGGACAATAAATGCGTCGATTCCAATGTTTTTCGTCTTGGCACGTTTTTAAAATCTACATCATAAGTCTTACGCAAACGTACCTTGCCAAATCGATCGCTAGTCGTGATCTCTTATTTTTTGCCATAGAGCTCGAGAACACCCGACCTCCTTAGTATATCACTTGTCAAAGTGCAAACTGTCTTTATTAAAATATTGGTTCCGTTTCTGTTGGCAATGCTAAAAAAGCAGATTAAAGTTCGGGTTCCCTGAAAACTTTCTCGGAGCGGGACCAGTGGTGCTCTGCGACCATAAAGC
Source organism: Orthonevra nobilis (assembly GCA_963555765.1). Taxonomy (NCBI): domain Eukaryota; kingdom Metazoa; phylum Arthropoda; class Insecta; order Diptera; family Syrphidae; genus Orthonevra; species Orthonevra nobilis. The sequence goes on from OY743225.1 coordinate 130,711,653, forward strand.
TGACTGCTTATGATCTCTTAAAAGGTAATGGGAAACATGATTTAAAAAATAATTGGTCATCTTTTGCGACTGCAGCACAACCTCATTTTCATAATGGATTTCGTGTTTCGAACCCCAAATGAAATAGTTGTTTGGTTCGATGTACGCTCCTCGGATCGTCCGAATATCCAGAGTTTTTAAAGACTGTCTTTCTTCGATCAAAAATTTATCAATTTGGTTTGGATTGTTAATCTGGAGGCCGCGGGATCGTTAACTTATTTTGAGGCAAGGGAAACATGTGCTGCTGTTTTAACTACCAGCCAAAAACTACGTCACCAAAGAACCATTTAATCGCCTAGATTACAACGAGCACTATACACTTTTTGCCCATTTTTTTCTCCCGGCCATTGTATCCCTTGGATTGTGACGGAGATGCCTCTATATAAGTAAGTCTGATAAAGTGATGTATTCGACTGCAGGTGGTATGTTTAATGTTCAAATTTTCCACAAGGAGGTGGTTCTCAATCTTTTCTTTGCGTGAGCTAACAACAATGAAATTATTCTTATCCGAGGCTTGATTCAGTTAACATATTTTCTTTAGGGATTGTTAGCTTGGTTTGTTTACATTAGTTGCGAAACAACGCTTTGGATGACAACTTATTGGAATTTTGCAGCCAATCAAGACTTCAAGAGCTCCCCATGCAATAAAGTTCGTTGGGTGTAGACTCTGAAAGACAGTGTGTCACTTCGCTGTGAAAAGGTATTACTTATTCATCGGATAATTCGTCATAGGTTTACAAGGTTTTTTACCAGATATTACGAGTGCATAATGATGCATAAGTACCCACAGATATGAATCTGACAAGAAGCATACGTTTCCTTATTAAATCAAAGTTAAGTAGGTTCTTGGGAAGGCAGTTAAATCTGCAAAAAGAGACACTGAAGTCTGTTGTCAAAATTGAATTGCTTATTTAGCCGACCACGTATTAAGCCATAGAAACCAAAGTTGAAACAGAATTCATTCAGTTTAAATGTATTTCGAAACTAAAATCAAAGAACCCAAACTTTTGAGAAATGCAATTGAAGTAAAAAAAACTCTGTGAATTCACAAAAGACTACAAATTCAATTGATGCATTTTGAATCAATAAAAATAAATAACTGGTGTATACATTTTACACAATTATAGAATTGAAATGATTCAATCAGCAGTGAATTCAAATGCTATAAAGGGTGATATTTTAGCTATTATCTTTTTGACAACACTGGTTTAAAAAGCTGACGCACGTTTCGTGTTTTATTTCACTGTCAAACATCTTCAGTTTGGTCTATTATTTGACCATGAATCTAACAAACGAACAACGCTTGCAAATTATTGAATTTTATTTTCAAAATGCTTCCTCTCTTAAGAAAGTTCATCGCGCGCTTCTTCCATTTTATGGTCAGTTTTATCGACCCACTGAAGTGGCTATTCGGGCTATTGTGACTAAATTTCGCACCAAATTTACATTGTTGGAAATTAAACCACCAACACGCCTACGTAGAGTGCGAACTGAAGAAAATATCGCAGCTTATCGGCCAGTGTTAATGATGACCATCAATTATCGATTCGTCGCCGTTCGCAGCAATTGGGCCTCTGTTACTCAACAACGTGGAAAATTTTGCAGAAGGATTTAGGTGTGATGCCTTTCAAAATACAGCTGGTGCAAGAATTGAAGCCGAACGACCTACCGCAACGTAAAATTTTTGGTGAATGGGCTCTTGGAGAGTTGGCCGAAGACCCATTTTTATACCGAAAAATTGTGTTCAGCGACGAAGCTCATTTTTGGCTCAAGCAGAATTGTCAATTTTGGAGGGAATATCAGCCAGAAGCATTGCAAGAGCTACCAATGCATCCAGAAAAAGTCACAGTTTGGTTCGGTTTATGGGCTGGTGGCATCATTGGACCGTACTTCTTCAAAGATGATGCGAATCGTAACGTAACTGTGAATGGTGAGCGCTACCGTGAGATGATATCCAACTTTTTTTTTGCCAAAAATGCAAGAGTTTGACTTGCATGACATGTGGTTCCAACAAGACGGTGCCACATGCCACACAGCACGCGCAACAATGGACTTATTGAGAGGCGAGTTCGGTGAACATTTTATTTCATGTTCGGGACCGGTTAATTGGCCGCCTAAATCGCGCGATTTAACGCCTTTAGACCATTTTTTGTGGGGCTATGTTAAAGCCCATGTCTATACAGACAACCCGCATTGGAAGACAACATTGAAGCATTTATTCGTGAGATACCGCCCGAAATATTGGAAAGAGTATGCCAAAATTGGACTAAGCGGATGGACAATTTGAGGCGCAGTCAAGGCCAACATTTGCATGAAATAATCTTCAAACATTAAATTATATGGACCGTACTATCGATTCAAATAAAGATTTCATGCATTTTTCTGAATTTAATGTGTTTTTTTTTAAAAACTTTCCTATAGCTTTTAAAAAATCACCGTTTATTTCAATGAAGACATTTGTGAACTAAATTTGTTGGAATTCATCTTAAGTCAATGAATTCATATCTATTTTTTGTAGTTCAGCAATAAGTATATTCTTCCTTCCCTTTAAGGCGAGATCTGGGCTACTATTCAAAAGAATTCAAATTCTTTCTCTCTAATTCATTGAATTCAACTGATTTGAGGAAAAAGACTTCACATCATTCTGGATGAACTCAATAAAATTATCTGCCCAAAAGATTTGATTCTTTTAGAGTTCTGAGTCAAACAAAAGATTTAACAACAATCATAAAATTTCGCTATGATCTCATCGCGACACAATAAAACTGCCGGCGCGGCGTCTCCATAAAATGTATGAAATAAAAATGTATACTCCCTTATTGATTGTTTATAGCATTTTAAGTTATTCGTTCTAAATATTCCTTCATTTTATTTTTTGCCTTCACTTTGAATCATTAAAATCTGTAACAAGTCCAGCAACTTAATTCTGGTTCAGTGATCCAAGCTAAGCCTCTACCGATGATTGAAAGCTATTTTTACACGTCCAAACACATAGCTTAACTAGCCTCCAGCGACAGTTTCATAACCTTCTCAGGCCGAAAACGAAAAATGTATAAAACAATAGCTATCTCGATTGCCCACGAGTGTTTAGTGCTCTTTAATGGACTGCGAAATGGGGCACGCTAAGCGCGTTATTTCGTAACCTACACCGTGACAAATAAACTTTTTCTTACTTGTGCGCACCTCAAGACTCTGACTTGAGACAAGGTAATTATCTATTAACGAAAAAAAAAAATAAAGGCAAAATGTCGCCATACCTCGCCTATGTCTACGACGCTAACTGACTTCTAACTTATCAAACAGCTTTTTTGAGTGCCGCTTGTGAGCCTTACCAGTGTCTATCGTGCCGGCTATTTCAGTTTGCACTTGGGAGTAGATCATGGCGCACTGCTTTAGCTCCTGATCAGCGTCCGAAGGTCGCAATGATTTACTATCCAAGAGTAGAACATGCAGATTCTCCATGTCATTGATGGTCCGGTCGAAAGTCTTGCGAAAGTCATCGATTGCCTGCAATGGATATTGGACACAAGTTGAGTGCCGCAGATGGAGAGTTGATTTGTAGCTGCTGACCTACCTTTCGATTTTGCAGCCATGTTTCGTGATTGTATGCTAGTGTACCACCTAGTTCCTCCGGAAGATTCGATGTATCTATGTATCGGAAGAGACGACTCTTAGACACAACGATGGGCTGGAGAAAGTGAACAGAAATGAAATGTGTGGGGTTACATATATGAGTACTTGTAGTTTAGTCATTCATTACCTCTCCTTTCGTGTGGGATTTGGCACATGGTTCGACGTGTTTCTCCCAAAATCCTTCGGATCTGACTAGAAGTAGACTGACTGGGGTGTCTCCAAACAGGGAGTAAATGGTACGAGAGTGACTGCGTGTTATCCGCGATGAACACCGTTGGGCATCTACGATCACGGTTATACCTTTTTTGGCAACATCAGGACTGAAAAAAAAAAGTTTTTACAAAATTTGCAGAATGTAAAAAGCGGTAGAAATATCGAAGGCGATTTGAACAAGTCTCGCAGATAAGGAAACAAAAAAAAAAGGGAGTTTTTGGTGAACTGCAGTGCTTCTGGATTCAAAGCCATACGACATTAGCATGGAGCCTATGATCGCTCTCAATTTTGCTTTAAGATAGGAGATTGGGACGCTTCGCAAATAGGCAAGTGTTGCCTTAAACACGAGGTTGTATATCGGAACCTGACGGTAGGTGATCATTTTATTTGAAGTGATTTTTAAGGAATAAATTTAATGAATGCAAAAGAATGGCTTTGAATGGATGCAGCGCTTTTGAATGATAGTGAATGGATGGCGATTGCATAAGTTTTTTTTTTCAAATCTCAAAATAAAGTAAATGAATGAATGAATGAATGAACTGCGTCGGAAATTAGGCCGCCTTGTTAGGAAGAGCTCTATTGAAATAAAAACTCTGCGGACAAATTCAAATCTTTGCAATTTTCATTTCGTTTCAAAGTCTTAAGTTGTAAAAACAATAGTAAAATTGATATGGCAGAGAATGTTCTGGAGTGTTAATAGTGTACTCGTTCTTTGATTTGTTAAGCTTGAGTGAACCAAGACGTTGTTCTCATACATGTTGTTCATGTTATAGTTTCCGGGGGATCATCAACGATATGAAAGAATAGAGTTGTACAAAACAGCCCGATGTTATTCCCCGGTTTTGCAGGTTAGTACTTATGATCGACAATTCTACTTGCAATCTACTTAAGGCGTACTTTGGTTTCCCATTTTCCATTTTATTGAAGAAAAAAACAAGTCATTGTTTTCCTAATTTTCCTTCAAATAAGCTTTGGTAGGAGAATAGATATTTTTTCGTACCGACACTAGACACTAGAGCCTTTTCAGGGAACGTACCATGAACCTATAGGCACAACAAGTCAACAACGAATGTAGTAGTGGATTGGTCACACTCTCTGAAAAGGTGACAGTTCCAGAGTAGACCACGTGATGCAATGGAACCCACTTACGCAGGATGGAAGAATTCGCGGCGACTCTAGAAATAGAAGAACAGTCGCGATGGAAGCACGACAACTGGGAATTGTTGGGAAATTGTTCCAAAGATTGCACACGATGGTTCGTAGGCATTGTAGAGAGGGATAAAGGACATGATGATGATGATGAGACACAGATAATGCTACAAAGATCCTTCATGTTTTTTGTCAAGCTTGCACCCACTTTAGCTCACAGGAAAATTCATTTGTGAACCCAGGTCAGATGATGTCTTTTTGTAATGCAAAAGACCTGTCTACCAATGGAGAACTGCCGTCAATTTGGTATCCTAAGAGGCAAGCATATCAGAAACAAAATGATCTTGCTCTTTTGGAAGGTGATCTTCCAGTATAGGCGGGCTTACGACACTCTGCTGCCAACCATTGTTACGTTCGAATGTTGTACTCGTTGCCTTTTCTTCAAGTTGCTGTTCAAGTTAGTTGTAAAAATGGGCCTTGCAGCCATGTTGTATACAAGTCTTCTTCATGCAAGTGAAAGAAAATACCCTTTTTTTGATAGACTGTACTGTATTGATCCAATCAATTCAGATTCTTTTGATTAATTTTAATAATTTTGGTGACCGTATGTTACCAAAAATACATTTGTTTTGTTATGTGGCAAAGGTTTTTAGAGCTCCCAATATTATTGTTCTCCAAGCTACTGGAAGTATCATCCACGGTTTGTGTTTTCATGCTTTAACCTGTTTCTCAATCTCACCGTCAAGTTTGTCCCTCTTTTCGTTAAAACTTGAAAGAATGTCTTGGAACATAAGCTTGAATAATTGTAAATTCTGGGCCTCATATAATTCGATTGCCCGATAGGATTTCGTCGACGTGGCTGAGGTCTGCAAAATCGTTGGAAAAGAAACTTCGTCAGGCCATTATCTAAATGACGCCGCGTTGATGACTGTTCACAGCTTATCTGATCACTAAACGTAGGCTTACTTTTTTGTTCCAAAACTCAGAATTTCGACTTGTCCTTCCGTAAGATTTTGTCCAGTCAGTTGAAATCCTGATGCTCTTTTCCAAAATTTATTCTGAGGTCGTTACATTTAAAATTCCAGTCGGAGTGTTTCGGATTTTAATTAAGGCCTTACGTTGATTATCATAAAAAGTGACATCTGGTATCGCGCAACGTATTCTTAAATATTTAAGGCTAATGTTATAAATTCAGTATAATGTTTATACACTGCCTTATCAAAGTTTCTTATGCCACATGACTCAAGTTTTTATTTGAACTTGAGGCTCTCTTTTGCTCTTTTTGGGCAACTTTATGTATTGCAATCAGATTTTCTTTATAGTTTATGTCTTTAATCTGCACCTTTCTTTGAAGTACTTAAGTGCTTAATATCTTATGTCGAACTGAGCATGATGTGAAAGAATTAAGTCCTCGACAAAGTTGAATTGTCTACATACTTATGGACAGCAATGTGTATCATCTGTTTACAGAAGAAAAAAAAACCTTGTCCATTGCCTTAAGCTGATCTTATTTAAATCTAAAATTATCTAATGCTCGTTCAAAATACTTGAAACTCGTTAAAATAATCCACACCAGCATATTTGTTTGTTAACATTTCAAAGCTCTTCACACCCTCGATTCGAAGATATCATTGAACCGGGCCCTGACCGACCGTCTATATAAGTCTGCACCCAAAAGCCAAGGCTTGAATCTATAAATAATTTCGGGGTTTCTCCGCGTTTTTTTCTTGTGTGTGTACCTTTTCTCCAGCTTCTCAAACCGGGAATTAGAAATCAATTCAAAGTGGAAAAAGAACATAAAATTCAAAAGAAAGAAAGGCATTCATAATTCTCTTCAAACTGGAATTTTCAATATTTACTTTTTTTTCCCCGCTCATGTATCCAACAGATACGAGTTGTTTGAATACGTTTTTTATTGGCAGAATGTTTATTCATGTTGTTGTTGATTTTTGTTTTTTTTTTCTTTTTACCAGCGGAAAGACACAAACAACTGAAGTCTAAAACAAGCGACAAAGTATGACCTAATAAAATCTGTCATTATTGAACCTTAATGTGGGAAATCTGAAGGTGAGTTTAGAAGTTTGATTGCAGTCGCATAGAACTGTGCTGAAATTGTTATGCAACAAAGTTCATTTTCCAACGAATTGTTTATTTGAAATTTAATGAAACTATCGGCGGCATTTCGATACAAGAGAATCTGACTACTGACAGTTGACACATCGTTTTTTTTTTTTTTTTGTTGACAAATTATTCACGGTTCTCGAGTTTCGATCCGAAATGCAGCTTATTGTCAATTAAGCAGAAATTGTTTACTTGGCGACAAAAAAAAGTGAACACCGCACGGGGTCGATGGAAATGCTGATCAACGACAATGACCAATAATTCCATTAATAAAGAAACTGTGCTTCGACTTATGGCTCCATATCATGTTTGATTGCATTCATTGTACTGACTTTTCTTTTTGAACTGAGCTCCAGAAGACACATGAAAAATAGCGAACAGAAAATCGTGTCAGCTTTGCGCTGATTATGTTTTACGTTTAATCGACTTGTAGCCTCTGGCTTGTTAGTCAAACCTTTTTTATGACAATATTTCATCCAGAGCGAATGAACAAATTAAAACAAGCGTTCCAAGCTTAAAGAAAGCCTGTATTGAAATAGTCACGCTTTCAGACTTTTTACAAGAATCTGCTGCGCAACGAAATTTCCGATGACTATTTGTGCTCTTTTTGTCGTGTTTTGAATCTTTTTGGCACGATTTTCGAGTGATAATATTGACGGATATTCCCTTTGAAAGCTTCCATTGACTTATTCTAATAATAAGCTTCAAAGAACGAAGTTAAATTGCCTTTTAACGTAAGCATATCCAAACAAGTGTATGTACCTGAAAGGATATGTGGTATGCCCTAATGTTGAAGAAATCATATAACATCCAGAATCCGGTGCAGGTCCGGATAAAAACGAAGGTTCTTAGTCCAAACTGCACACTTCATCGGGTACTTGCGACAAAACCAGATCAGTTTTCCCGTGATCCCTAAAAAAGGCCATCGCTTTGTAGAGTTCAGTGTGATGAATTTGGTGTGTTTGAGGATTTGGTGTAGTGTGGAGTTTTTTTTTTTTTGCCTAACTGGAATAGGCCGGACAATCGGACAATATACTGAAGAGGATCTGAGAAACGACGTTAGTACGCGATACGCCTCGATAAATGAGCAAGTCGACAGTTAGTCTTGATATTTCGGTTGCCGAGCGTGTTTTAGACCTCCCAACACTAGCACATGATCGTCGTTTAACAGCCAAAACTCCGTGCCGATCACTGACAAAATTCCCTTCATAATTGCAGAGAGAATTTTTTTAGTAAATCGGTTTAACTCGGCTCTAGAGGGATCGCAAGTTGTAATTTTCAGTTCGTTGAAGACGCGTTGCATTGCTTCGACTCAATGAGGTATCGTAAATGGAATACCAAGCTTAACCAGCACGGTCTGACGTTCGTTATGTGAAGATCCCTTGTGACATATGGATTTAAGAATTCAGCTCTAAGATATGTGCAAGTCGATTCTCATATCATCGGCAGAAATGGTCATTTTAGACTTAGTTTATAAACGTTCATGAAGTTAATTGGGGAACATAAATAAAGAGAGATTGTGCTTGTAAAAGCTTAAAGCCACTACCTGTGTGATATTGCGTTCGCGCTTTTTTTTTACACTTGGTGTTATGCCATCTGGTCCACAAGGAGAATCTTCATTAATTTATTTGCATCCTTCCAAAGACATGAAAGACGTTTTCCTTGGTTGAGTGTTTTTTTTTATCATAGACATCTGATTGGGTCCATTGTGTGTCCTTATTTCTTTATGGAAAAGGTTTTGGTTGAAGTGGGTTTGGTTTTTTTTTGGTCGGGAAATATTTTTTTTTTTTAGTTTTACGAAGTCCATGATTTTGCCGATCACCTTCCTCTTGAAGTTCATCAGGTGTGGTATCACTGACGCACTTACTGATGCTGGCAGTTGAAAAGGAAGTGCTCCAAGTCTTCTCTTCCAACTCAATGTTGTTTCATTCTGTAATTAATCTTAATTCGAGTCTGTTCGAGTGGAGAGCTCACTTCATTACATTGATTTAAGGTTTTACTAGATTTTGCCGTTCTACATGTTGTTAGGTTTTCTCAGTCATTTTAGAATTTGTGGTTTGCTAAAAGATATTTTAATGGCATTTTAGGGACTCCTGTTTCTTTGACGCGGTAATTTGTCAGCTAGATCATTATCCGTAACTTCTTCGTGTCAATGCTGATGATGGGTTTGTACGCAGGTACTTAGCTATATAAGGTGGCCTCTCACACATATGTGCTGGATTCACTCAGGCCTGGAGGAGACCATTGTTTTGCCATTGAGCCGGCTTCATGCCGTTACTCCTGGAACCATTTTGGTTTGTGGATGCAAAGCCTTATCCTACTGACATCCATGTTATATTTCTGTGATATGCTTCCAGGATTTCCTTACATATGAAGGCTAGAGCTGGACCATGCCGATTAGTTGTGGGTGTATCTACAGTAGTCGTTTTATGGTAGTCCTAGTCCTGCGTCGTACCGTGTCCCGTGAGTACTCCTACCAAATTACTCAGTTAACTCCTGCTTAGGCCGAGGGTGGCTGTGGTTTTCCGAAGGTCTATATTTGGCTTTATTTTTCTCGTGTATTGGAAGGTGTTAGGGCTACTTCATATCCAAAAATAATTGCTAATTGCCAGCTTTGAGATTTTGGTTTTCGATGTTTCTATTGACACATGTTGGTAAGTTGTTGTCTTTCTGATGTGCCTTTATTGCTGCTTGATTATCGTAGTAGATTAAGAAGCTCTCGCCTGATATCGTTCTCATCGACAGCCATCGAACGGCTTCACGGATGGCCGAAATTGCCGCCTGGAAGACACTTTACTTCAGTAGTCTAAGGAACTGTATAATTTGGAGTTGTTGCGAGAAGATACAGGCGCCTACCACACTACCAGTCCTAAGCCCATCTATTTACATTTCCCAAGCGTTGTTACTGCTTCGTATCAAGTTTAATTTCCATTGCTGTCCGCTCGGGATTTTGGTCCTTTATTCAATGTCGAAATCTAAGATCGGGGTAAGATCATGAAAGTCGGTGTTCAATATGAAACATCAGGAACCACGAGATTTGAAACAGAGCTCAGCTGCTTTGTTGCTTGTTCCATTCGTGTTCCGTTTTTAAAAAAAAGTAAATATCATGTTTGTTGAGGAGGCTTTTGAGATTGGCAAAGCTTGCCATACGGAATTATTTATAAGGTTTCCAACATCAGGGTGTGCTATATAAAACTTTAGCGAAATTGGTACCTTATCAGTTTTCGGAGTCAGAAAAACATCAGTTCAGTTAAAAGCCTTTTTTTCAGAGAACTGTCGTTTATTATATGGAAGGAGATGCAAAAAAACATCACCACCAACAATGATTTATGCAAAGTCCCTTTATCTTATAAAATAATCCCAAAAAAACAGAGAAAAAACGTGCCACTTAAATATTTATATCGTCTTGTTATAAATGCGAAAACATTTTCTTGACTTTGCTTATTAATTATTTTAAAACCAAAAGCTCTAAATTCCAACGATACCTTTCCATTGTTAAGCTATCTCAATTATCAACTTTAGAGATGGGCACAAGAAGTAACCTAGTAACTTAAATTCCGCATGAGACAATTGACTTAAAAGAAGCTTGCCGTTCGCCTGTTTGGCTTGTTAACACATCCGATTAAGATAAGCATTGTCAGTCATGATTAACTCTTCAAAAAAAGAAAAATAAAAAATTCAATTTACATCTCACGATTTGACAAAAATTAAATCGTTTGATAAACAAACCACGTTTTGGTGTCGTGCGATAAGAAACTGTCAGTCTTTGACTGACATTGACATCAACTATACAAAGGACCGTGGCGCCAAGGCTTAAATGTTATGAATGCGTTTTCTATTCTAAGTTTTTTTTTTTTTTTTTGGGTGTCATTCAAGTTACGGGTTATTCCTGACAGAATGTGTCTTAAGTTTGATGACATAAAAAAATATATGAAATCTATCAAGATTGATCAGATCAGAGGCGCGAAAAATTAGGCTCAATTTACTAAATTAGATGAAAATTATGGAAACTTTCCATGGGTTATGTAAAGATTTATTCTAGCTTAAGGGACAGTTCTCGCCCCTTGGTGTCTCCGTTATTAACGAAATACTTCTGCTTTTTAAAGTAACTGTTTCCTTAAGCGATTTATTTGCGACTTGTGTTTGAACTTGGGTCACATCCATTGGGAAGTTGAACTTTATAAACTCGGTCTATGATCAGGTAATTGGAAAACACTTTTCGTGCTCAATCCATTGCAGACTTCTTCCTGTGTGTCCTTTGAATCGGTAGCTGGAATGTGAGCGTATATTACAAAAAACCTAAGCAGCACATTTCCACCTCAAACATATTTATAATACCGGAGGCACTTTTCATCTTCGGGGAGCCCTTCATGAGTTTTCAGGACATTTTTCAATCTAAGTTCTTGTCATTTAAGCATTTAAGGTAAGCTCCTTTATTTCTAGACAAAAATTACAAGCCTACGAAACGACGATAATGGATGATTCACCGGCGTCCAAATCGAACCGGTAGCCTGATTAAACAGTGCATTTTAATTGTAATCCAGACCACGGTACCAATCAAGTGCAAGGAGATCACCTTTCGGTTCCTTGGACGATACAACTTCTTGTATGGCTGTGGAAAATTCGTACAGGATAAAGTACTGATTGCTTGCAACCAAGCTTTGAGACATGCAGCATCCAATGGGCTTGGCGAGGATTGGGCAACTTCGATCCTTGCCAAAGTGTGAAAGAAGATTTTCTATTTCTTATAGCAGTCAAGACGTCATTTCCTTTAACTGAGTTCCCTGTCGTATCTTTGGCAGTCCTCCTCTCAGCTTTTGTAAAGTAATCTTTCTCCTATCTCTAGTGTTGTTAAGTACCAACTGATTATAAAGCTAATAGCATTCCCAGTCAGGGTTTTAATTGATCGCCATTTAATCGACGGACTTCTGTTTTCCCTCTTTTTGAAACACGTGGCAGTCAATAGTTATATAGTATGTGTCATCAGAAACCAATGTACGAGAACACTCCTCTTACGACAAGTCTTTGTAGTCTTAGAAAATTTTGAACGATCTCTAATCGCAGAGGATAAAACGATCTGCGATCTTGCACAGTCTGATTTGACTCGTTGAGTTCTGCTCTTAAACGCTAATCAATCCATTTGCGTTAGCTGCGTACAAATTAAGCTTTGGTTCCTTCAGGATTAATGAAATCCTTAAGTTCAAATCAAGAAGTGTTTACTCAGCAAGTTTGACCGCTTTTGTGTTCAAACAGGCCAATAAAATAAACATGAGCCGATGGAATAATATTTTTTTCTGAATCTTAGTCCTGAGTCAAGATTTCATCGATGATGTCACCTGATTGTTTTATTTTGGTTGGGTCGTTGAGCCGTTACTGAATTGTTTGTATCTTTCTCTTGCTTTGTCTTCTAATTCGTTTTTTTAAACAATTAATGAGTTCACTATGGAAGTTGAAATCTTAAATGTTGACTGGTTACTTCAATTTTCTGAGGGTTAAGTTGCTTCCATTGGTCTTATCGCAAAGCTCCGCAGCCCTGTTACTATTTATATTATTTTTATAATACTAGTTTTCCAGGCATTATGTTTTAAGTGTACTCAGAAAAATACAGCAAACAGAAGGATAAGGAGAAGAGTCGAATAATTCGAAAAATTCGAAGCTTTCTTTGTTAGATCCGAATATGTATTAAGAGAGTCTGCTATTGATGCTTTCGATGTTTTGCATTCGCTCGATTCACAGTTTTTTATTTGTTATAAGTTGGTACAGTAGCAAGTGCATCTGCTTCACAGTATTTAAATTAAAGTACAAAAAAAATAACTTTAAAGATATACTGCAAGATTTGATATTTGCATTTCGGGGAATCACAAAAAGGGTGGGTCAACCACAAACTGGTGTTTCAAATCGCAGTTTTATGGTTTTGTTTGAATTGCTTATATTGCGGCCTTAAACTTGTTGCATGATAATAGAACAAAGTCTGCATTAAATTGATTGTTAACGACTTGTTAGGTCCATAGATCCATTTTGCGGGATTCATAGTTAGCCAACGTAAAAAGTCTCAATTTCCGGCCAAAAAAAGCCGGTAGCTTCCATTTCTGCCTTGGAACATTAATCTAGTCAACGATCTACAAGTCTATAATCATCTGAAAAGATGATTTTTTGAGTCAAATTTTCATCGTTTTCTCTTCGTTGAGGCTCTCGGATTTAGTTGCTCGCCTAAACCTTTCACTTTCAAGAAGGTATGCAATATTTGACCGAAATTTCTATCAAAATACAGTGTTAAAAATAATTCCACCTATGTTTGAAATATTTTCCAAATTAGTCCAAGAGTTCATTGATCATATCCCTTTTTTTAAAGCCCTTAGGAGCTACGAGTGTCAAATTTACATATGGTATGATTCAAAAAGAAGCCAACAGAAAATTAAGCACCTCATTGGCAACACAGTCCTTCTGCTGACGCATTATGATTCATTAAAAGCCAAAAAAAATAAAAAAATTGTCGAATACGAAACATATGATTTGCGTTAAAACCCAGTTATTAATTTATGCCAAAACTGTTTTATTTGCAATTTAAATCAAAGGTAATCGAAAGAGCTGTTCAACCCATGTAATTTGATTCGCCACACTCAAACTATTTATAATTAAAGAGGTTATAAATCGGTTTGCTGGAGCGTGAATTTGATGGATTCGTCGAAAATAGAAATAGAATCGAAAACAAAACGGGCTTTTTTTTATTGATTATGCATTTTATTCACAAATTTGTATTCAAATGAAAATTTGTATGCATTCAAAATAAACAGCTAATTGAATGAAAGTATTTTTCCGGCTAAATTTGCATTGGGCACAGCTTGAGAGCTGTTAAATTTTTGGTTCTATTTGTAAACATAAAATTGAAATAATCAAAAATGTTTTAATATTAAATTGCCAACAAGCTACAAGACTGGCAACACGAATTTGTTATGGGCTCGAGAGTATGGGCAAATTAGGGCTATAAAATTGAACAGAAATGTGTGTTCCCCGCAGATAAAAAAATGAAAGTTTCAAACAAGAATTCTACCTTTTGCGACGTTATTATCGAACATGATGATTAAAAAAAGTCAAATAGCACGCAGAGAAATTTATGTGTTATGTTTTCCAAGGCTACCTCCAAGAGTTTCTTCAATGCAATTGGCCGATGTCGTACAGAGTATCCCTTAAGCAGAAATCCTTCTCGCAGAAATGGCCATAGCCTGAGTTGTAAAAGAAGCCAATACCCTTACAATTTTAGTCCACTACGCGTAAGCTTTTAAATTCGTTTTCATTGCGCGAAAATCTGAAACGGGAAGTGTATTTCTCATTTCTAAATTTTGCTGTATATTGAAAATTAGGATGGACTGTTTCAAAGTGCGGCAAAAACTACAGATTTACTGATTTTATGTGGGGACAAAGAATTGGCATATCTGGACGCAGTTGGTTAAATGTCTGCTTTCCAACTGGATCAATTTATTGTTCCCAAGTTTGAATATGATTCCGTCGCCAGTTCTTGTTGTGAATAAATACGCGGAGGTATTACTGGAGTGCTAGATCATTTGTAGTTGTCTCATAAAGAAGGTGGCCATTCTGTAGTGATAACTCTATCGGCTTGATCATAAATGGTCAAGTGTCAATCGGTCCTTGAGATGATGACACTGGTTCTGAGGTGAAAGCATAACACAGATAGCAAAGTGCTGACGCGATCTTTTAATAACGACGGATAAAATCCTGCGAATTGAGTGAATGTAAAAAAGTCGACATCATTTCTTTAACACTTCGGACTTTGGTGTGCGAAAATGTGAACGATATAAATTTCCAACAAAGTGTTGTTACGTACGTCTTCCCTCCTTGGGGCCATTAAACGAGTTCTACACTCATGATATAGCCAACTTCCGCACTGTTTTCGAAAACCGAAATATAATAGCAAATTTTTTATAAGAATAAAAACGTATCCAAGGAAGCTGTCATAAAAAAATAACTTGTTACTTAAATAACCTTTTCGGTTTCTCACAGAATATACCCTGCCAAATATTGCTAAAAAAAGGTACTCCCTCTTTCAATAGAATCAAATTACGACAATTGAAAGGAAAGACGGATTCCGAATTACTGCTACAGTAATTCAATATTTGTTTGCACTATCGATATATTTCGTGAGAAGCTGCCTCATAATAAAAAGGAAAAGGTCTGCGCAAAGATGTGGCAACGTTTTTAAGACATTTTAATGAATGGAAAATTTCTGGAGCTAAACAACAAGCGAACTTCGTAAAATCATTATTCCTCGCTAAAATATATTGCCGTCGAGGTTCCACAAGAAAGTGTATTTGACTCTGTATTATACTTTTGGTGAACGAGAGATATACTTCGCGGAGAGGGCTTCATTATAGCCCCGTTATTGGATGACACTGATTTTAGGCTACCGCTACTACAGTTGAGTTAGAAATTAAAACGATTTCGAAATTCTAAAGTTATATATTTGAACGGACAAAGACTTTGACAAAAGGTTCCCGAGGAGACCAAGTTAGCTTTTAAAAGTTAAATAAGAACTTTGCTCGTTAGCTCAATACCCGTCTTATAAGTCATTCTAACAAATCAAATAAAAATTTTGAACGCGACAAACATTGTTTCTTACAAAACGCGAAATTGTTTACAATTTGCTCGAATTCAAAGTGGTTTGAAACTCAGATGAATGGGTGAAGTCCGAATTGGGATGGAGAATGTCATATCGACTAATTTGCATTCGCTTAGTTCGCAGTATTTCATTCGTCATTTGTTAATATACGACGAAGTGCAGTTTTAAGTTTTAAGAGATTGTTTTATCACTCTGCTGTAAGTGTTATCTCTTCATGGTAGTGCCAATGACAACTTCACTTTTATTTTGACAACACGAACTTGGAATTGCAGTACTAACAAGTCGATGATAAAATCGCTAGAGCTACTGTCGCTGGTCGACCACTCCAGTGATAGCAGCGACCAGATCCGAAAACTAGATTAAAGTTTAAGATCGACCCTAACTCGTATCTGACCTTAAATTAACTTTTGCATAAGATCGATCAGAAAACATAGTCTCCAACTTTGAATTGTCAAAACAATGTCAAAGAATAATAAAAAAAAACATTCAAAAGGAATACCGCAGACTAAACAAATTTATAAAACCTTCACCGCAAAATTTACCTGTACTCAATTTGGCACAAGTAACACATAAATTTACAACCTTAGTATCGCTCAACGGTTACAACTTACCTCAAAAGCCGTCTAATGTATGAAATGCATATCTCCATAGAATTTCTATTCCACAACTGTAAATCGTTTATAATGCTGACCACAACCAGTATCCTGCCTTCCCGATCAAATCCACCCGGTAAGTAGGCTGCTCGAGTTAGAAGCGCATTCAAGACATCTTCTTCCATCGCGGCACCACAACACTCGCTTGCCTCTTTCGTTTTATTTTCACAGAAAAAAAAACACTTTGTCCAGTTTGTTTAACTTTATCGCAAGACACACGACTAGTTTTCTAAAAAGACGAAGTAGGTACAGAGGAATCTCAGAGCCAAAACAAAAAAACAAGCTAGCAAGTTCTATAGCAAATTAGCTGTGCAACAAATAGACGCTGCACCTTATAAAGAGCGCTCGCGCGTGTACACAGCATAAGCTGTACTCTACTCGAAGTCTAGAATTCCGTCCGTCAAAATTCATAAGCGATTCCAAAGTTGGCTTCTTCTCAGGCCCAACCGACTTCCTCCCAGTTTACAGTTAATAAACTAGATCAGCTGCAGTCAATGGAAATTATGCTCACGTATAGGCACCATTTGGGCCCGCAGGCAGTCTCTTTAGCAATGTCTTTCTTTTTCTATAAATTTTTTCACTCGTTTATTTAATGTCTGCAATGCCACCATATATGTATGACAAACTCGTCAAAAATTGATTGCCGTCTTTCCGGATAGCGAGAGGGTACTGGTTGAACGCGGGAAAAGAACCATCGATGGCTAACGTAACGCAGCCGGAGAGGACGGAATTAATGATTAAAAATTGAATTGAAATCTTTGGAAAAACAAGATTCTTAGCAGTCGATTGCTTCCGTATTGGGTTTCGTTTCTCGTCCAGATACGATGACGATGACAACGACGACGACGGCGACGACGACGACGACGCCGACCAAAGTAGCAATGCACAACACGCCTTTTACATTAGTATCTAGGTACCGCGCGATGGAATGCAGTTCGTTTTGTTTGCAGATATGGTTTACACTCAAACAGTTCACGTTGCACGTTAGTTACACGTTGCACGTTACACGAACCAAACTATCATATGTCACACGGAAAGCGTTTATTTACGCTGAAATAAACGTAACACAATATCGGGCCGCGCACACGCACACTGTTTACTCTGGCCTGAACTTCTGACGTCGCATCCCCCGACCGCCATCCCACTGCGCAAACGATCAGCTCTCAATTACAGCAGCATTTCCATAAAAGTTGTTGTCCCAATTTTCCATCAGAATGTTAATTTTCCTATCTACCCGCCGACGTCGATACTTCTACGAGACCAGAGAGCGATAACGAGTTTCCACGATCTGTGAACACAGTTAAGATACTTTCGTGATATACTCGGCGAGCGAGCTGAATTTTCCAACCGTACGATCCGCTCAAAACGTCAAAAGCAACTGAACACTGAACACTGAACCGCTGAAGCCGCGATCAGTGCGTGGCCAAGAGACAACGTGGATTGGGCTTAGAAAAAAGTTGTTCTTGCAACCTGGTTCGATGCAACAAGTGCGATTGTATCATTTTTCTCGTATTCCACTTTATCCACCTGTTCGGAAAGCTTCCTGTGACCGCGCGCTCGAATGGAGGTGGGCTCTGATAACCCATATCACATTCACATTCATGAAGGTTAAGGTGTTTTTTTTTTTCGTCGGATGTGTCCCATTCATGCTTGGTCACCCCGAATTAAGATATCACGATGTAGTGGGTGTGCTGTGCCCTTTTGTGGAGTCTGTTTCGAGTTTCTTCGGAACCGGAACGCAACGCATTTGTGAGGTTATAAAATAAATGCGTGCCACAATAGGTAGGACCCAAATTTAGTCATGGATTGGATATAAAATCAAAAGTAAATGAAATAAAGTTTAAGAGCAGGCGAGAATGGGGTCAAAGTTTGATCGAATTATTTTTTTTTTTTTTACAATCGAAAGGTTCGTCGTGTCAGAGTAGAGATTTTGTTCTGTAAATTTTATTGCTACTTAATGGACTGGCATTGGCGTAGGTTTGCTTTCGTATTAAGTGTAGTTGAAAGTAATTTTATTAATTAATAAATTTATTATTTGTAGCTGCAGATTTAGTGAAAGTCTTAATTGGGTCTTTCTTAGACTTTGACTTTGATTGAAATTACGAATATTTTAGATTATGATCTGGCTACAATAAAAATAACCTGGTAAGTGATCATGAGCTGCAAAGCCTTTTTTAATATTTTTGTTAAATTAAATATTAATATATTTGGTTTTCATATACACTCATTAGCAGTGTTAATATTTTTGGTCATACTTTCAACAGAATGATATCATATGTTGTGGCAGAAGATTTGAACTTTAGTGTCCAGGCGTGACAAGTCATTATGTCAATAATGTGTTTTATATCAGTTTAGCTTAGAGCGCCCGTATAGTGCCAGTAAGTTAGTGCATAATTTATTAAGTTTATTAAGCGTTTTTGTCTAGCAAGTAAGGAAAATTAAATGAAATAATAAAAATGCGTTTAAAAAAAAAGAGTTTTATAACGTATTTGTGATCACAGATTTGTGGATTTTCTTTTTTAAGTGGAATTGGTATCCAACTCGTTTCAACAAAAAGAGCAACATCTGTCCACTGCGTAGGACAAAACGTCACTATGGGCAACACTAAGTTTGAGGTGGTTAAGGGGCTTACGTCCCTAGATATCAACTGCACGAGTGACATATTAGTGAAGAAGAGTCACCGTAGGAAATCGATACTACTTTGGTTTGACGAAAAAAATTGGTTCGAAACTCCTTACTCGAAATACGACATGTATGCTCTACAAAACTTTGATCTTGCCAGTTCTGCTAATAGAGCCGAGTACTGGACGAGAAGGCAAGGAACTTTCGAGCACTTTCGAGAAAAAAATCTTCGTCGAATATTTGGTCCCGTTGCACTTAGCATCATAAAAAAAGTCCAACGGATTCAAATTGAACAGCTTAGAGGTCCAATAGACAGGCATATTTCTTTGTATGTTTCGCTGACCGATTTTTTGCCCCAACAAAGTGATGGTTCGATCTAATTTGACGACTTATTGGGGCATCCCGCTGAAACCATTTGTCTCTTAAATGTGAGTTTTTGAATAAAAACAAAACCCGGCCATTAGCGAGTCAGACTCGCGCAAAGAAGGTTCCGTACAATTTTGTAGCTATGTAAAATGTTCCTCCCGCCGTCTTCTTGGTAACGATTTAAAAAAATCTTTTTGCGACATAAGTAGGTCCAAATTACAAGTTTTCGGACTATTTTCTTTACTTGTGTTCTCAGATATTGTATCTTGCCAAATTGCATGATTCAACTTCAACGAGAAGTTTTGAAAACCTTGCGAGTATCAAAATAAGCTACAGAAACTGCGTCAATTTGGAAGCTTGATATTTTTAAAGCTTTAAGTGATAAGTCATAAATATTTGGTATAAGTTTTAACTTGTTAGTACCATGCGATGTGATCCTTAAATGGTTACGTTTTTCCTTTTGAGGAACGGAACCTTAAAAACGAGAATTATTTGATGGTAGCGTTCATTTCAATTGTTCGATGGCACTTTCTCTTCCTTCACAGTTTTTTATTCGAAATTGGTTGATAAAATAGAAATCTGCGTTTTGTAGGATTTGTTCATCATCTTACTGTCAATGTAGGGCTTTCACAACCGAGCCAATGAAAGATCATTTACATAAACCATTATTTTGATGACATGAACTTTAAATTCCATCAGCAAGTCCACACATTCACTTGATCAGATTTCTACCGTACACAACAGCGATAGCGTCTTCCAATTAATCACCAATTCACATGGTGACCGTGCCAGGTTCGAAGACTAGATAAAGTTCAAGACTTACTCTAGGATTCGAACCTAATCCCTATCAATTCATTCAAGTGAAAGGCAGGCGCTTATCCAACCATTGTATTCCATTAAGCTAGAGGCTGCTTCTGGTTATGAAAATGCAGATTTACTTCTAGTAAATTCTCAGCCCATTCACCGAGAGTACAAACGATGGTCCACTGAATTCAATTGCTGCACCAGTTGGATCTTTCATATAGTCGACGAGCAGAGGAGTCAGTTCGATTGCTTTACATCCTCAGCGGTAAGGTCCACTGACAAAAGATCTTCAGTTTATGCTATTTTAATAATATTGATCAATTTATTGGTCAATATTCCTTTCCATTTTGAGTTAAAGAAAAATGACCAATACCTTTTGACTTTTTGACGCATGATTCATCATGATGATGAACTCGGTAGAATTCGGTTACCCATTTTTGTCTAACCTTGTAAGCACATAACTTACAGTCGAATGTTGTAAAGCGTACGTTGACTTTATTGTTAAGTGATGTAAAGTTGTAAAAATTGATATTAAATAACCTATTTTTGATGCAAAGAAAAATTGAGTTTTTTAACTAACATAAGAAAATTTTGAGTAATAAATACGTTTTTTTCTTCTCTTGATCTTAGTCTAAGGTATATGGATGTGCGATATTATGCCGCTACGTAATGCACGTACTTCTTAACTAATCCAAGGTTACCATCTTGCTGTTTATTTGTTTCGATACGACTGATAATTCCCTTTCATAATGTTCTTTTGTTCGAGACCTCAACCTACAAAAACTCATGTCGTTGGCACTAATTATACTTTCGAAAAATTTGCACCTTTTATAGCCACTCCAACAACAATTTCATTTAGTAGTGAAAACGGTATTCGAACAGAGAGCACTTCGGCGTACGTTCCATTGCAAGAAAACGAGCTTTTCGGAAGTCAAAAAATTTACTGACTGAATAAACGCCAGCTTATCACTATTAAAACCGGTCACTCTTCAGTTGATAGCTTGCTGTAGGGGCAACGAGTTGGTAGCTGGCTTTATGGAGCCAGCTGTTTTCCAGAATATCAGACATTTTTTCAAAAACCACTCAAAAACAATCCCAAAGTAAGAAGCTGTTAAATCGGACAATCGTGCCGGCCAGTACAAGCAGCCAAAATGAGACAACGCATTCTTCCCAATATCCATGGGCACCCAAGCTGTGTGTGTGGTTAAACCAAACTGTTGGAACCGATTGTCTTTCAGCCCTATTTCATAGCTTGCTCACCACCTACGATGCAAAACCATGTAGAGGCTTTAACTAAATGTAAGACTAAATGTAAGTGCCAGTTCAAATTTGGTTAATTTACGTATCCACTCAGATGGAAATGGACCAAATCGTCCTCTGCCTTAATGTGTTTCAGGAAACTGTGAGCATATGAAAAACGTCATTGACAGTTTGAAAGTCGAAGCTGATGCGGCTACATGCTTTGGTTTTTGAGCTATTTTTGTGACTCCAAAATCACTGACGAATTGTCTGCTTGGTAAGTTTTAAATAAATTTAAATTTTTTATTTTCAGATTGATCGTTGTGTTATTTTCTTTTTGTCGCATCTCTGGATCAAAATACAGACATATAATATATACAAAACACTAAACTCTACTCACATTCACTCCCATCTCTCTCTTGATTGTCTGCAGTGAACGAACGTGAGAACCTTGTGAGAACATTTGCCTCTTGCGCATTTCATATCAACATATATAAACAAATGGTTATATAGATAAATAAATAGCCGCAGTTTGTTTGATTGCCAACAAAACAATCGCTTTCGATTTCATGCTCATCACACGATATTTTAAGTACGCTGCAACCACTTCTTCAAAACACAGGTCCAACACCACAATCCATCCGCGAGGTACTCTTCCACTTCCACACTCTGTGGAAAACGTAAACAACCACTGCCTGATTTGTTTTTCATCCCGACATTCCTCCCCGATCAGCCGCCAAGATCAAATTCTCCCGATCTCTCTCACCGATCGTTAAAAAAAACTTAACGAACTATTTTCTTGCCACCAGTTGGCACCACTGATTCAGTTTCGCTCGTTTTTCCCATTTTCGAAAGCTTATCCCAGATAGGTGGTGGCAAGTGCGCGACGGGATTACTCAACGTTCAAGAAAATGGGTTCAAGTGATCCTTAAAAAATTAAGTAAAAAATCAAAGATCAGTTCAAAAATAATTTGCATTTCAAGTTAATAGAAAAAAGGTATCTGAGCCCCTGGTTGCGCAGTATTTCCGTGTGTAGTGCAGTGAAATCGTGTGTACTTTTCTGTGAAAAAAATTTCAAAAATAAACTTCATGAAGAAATTTTCATCATGGTTTTTGGGAAATCAGCCAGGAGGCAGACAACAGAGGCAGATACAAAGTGGCAGACCCAAGAAAAATGTCCACTGGAAGTCTGCAGGTAATAAATTATAATTTTGACAAAAAAATCTTTTAAAAATTAATTTCTCAAATAAACGCCTATTCGAGGGAAAAAATGTTGAAAAAAAAAACTCACATTCCAAATCGTGTTATTATAACACAGACGGGAGCTAGAAATAGATATTTTTAGAATACGGCTGTGAAGTGGTTGTGTGATGGCGATGGCGATGGGTGCTCCGCTGCCGCTTTCGCTGATGAAATTGAACGATGTTCCACTTGGCAGTTGGACGTCATGCGCAGATCGGTTTGAGATCGTTTTTTTTCTTCAATGTTTTTTTAGAAATTTTAAACTTTCGCCTGCAACACGAGCGCACATTGGCGGCACTGTCAAACTGTGTCAAAACTGCAAAATAAATGTTTCGGCGTTTTTTTTTTCTTCGTTTTTAGTTTCAAAGATTTTAACCGTGAAGATGTGCCGATTGGCGAAATGGGTTTTCAATGTTTTTTTTTTAATCTTTTCAAACGAAGAAAGAAGTGACAACGGAAAATATATAACCCACTCAAGTGCAGACAGTTTAAAATGTTTTTTTTTCAATATTTTTTTATCGAACTTTATTCTCAGTGAAAATGTAATTTTTTGAGATAAAAGTGGACTTATTTTTATCTTTTTTTTCAATTTACATTACCGATTGTTACTTTTCCTTGTTGCCTATTTCAAAAGCTTGATTCGTTTGAAACATCGAAGAGCCGGGTCGAAGAAAACGAATGTAATCCCTCCGACAACGGATCTCCTCGTAGCGCATAAAAAAGGTTACAAACTTATGGGGCCATCGATCTTTGGAGGATATGAGCGTGAGTCAAAGCTTTTTTCCATCTTTTGCAAATTCAGGGGCAACTGTTTCCAGTTAGTTAGACTAAGCTTCTTGGTGCATTTGTCAGCTCGGTCCTTCCGGTGTAATTTGAAGACACTTTTTGGTAGTCAATTCGAAGGTCTAACCATCTTCTGGACGGAGAAGGTTTCTATTAAATGTCCCAAAAATCTGTTCTGCTGTCTTGCTTATCTTAAAACATTCGGCTCTCAATGAAGAAACTTTCAAGTTGCAAAGTAGCATCGATTGTACAGTGTGAGGTTGCGTGTTTGGAGCCAATATTTGACCCGAGCTATAGGAACTCCTGTAATACTCCAATTTCATAGATGTTGATCATAATGTTCGGTCCCAATGTATCATATAAGATTTTATCCTCATTCTTAAGATGCCGCGAAAGCTTCATTGAAGGTACTTTGTTGTGAGCGATGATGTCAGTACAATTTGCATATCCCAACAGCTGATGATCTGCAACATCTGTTGAAGAACCAGGTAGAAATGTGTGAATCTACGATTCAGACGTTTTTTTGTTTTGACAAATTCATTCACTTCAAACTGGATGAAAATTCACTCGGAATTCGTTGATGAACGTCAAATTGTGTTCGTGTTCGTGTTTTGCTAACGCAACTAAAGATATTGATTATTATGGGATATTCTTGACAATAAATAATCAAAGACAAGTGATTTTAAAGCTTGTTTAAGTTAAAGTTTTCAACGTATTCAAGAACTTGCTTTTAAGAAGGGATTGAACATTAATCTAAGAAATGTATTGAATATACTTGTGTGCTATTAATGCGTAATCGACACACACAACGTCATTCAGTGTTAACAATTTTCTTAATTCCACAACCCTCTTTTTTAAGTGATTTATTGACACTTACAACATTTAGTTCGCACAAACACCACTTCATTTTAATATTCGTTCTACAAGTTGCATTCGTTCAGTCGTTCCACAAGCTGCAAAATGTTTTTTTTACGTTCTACCGTTAATTCGAGCTTTTACATTGTTTTGGATGGACGAATTGTTTGCATACTTTGAAAAGTTGTTTAAGTGCTCCCTTAAAATAAAAATTGTCTACTTTTAGGCGCTAAATTGTATGGTGACACCCAGTGATTTTGAAATTTATATCTTTTTTATCATTGTTGTTGTAGCGGCAATAGCAGTATACGTTCTGTGAAATATGCATGAAAAGTTCTGTGACGGATGGACAGACAGACAGCGGGGGCTTAGTAATAGGGATCATGTTGACCCTTTTTAAACAGAACCGTAAAAAGGCTCCGAGCATTCACACTATACACTGGATAGCATCTTGTTTGCGACGTTAAGCAACCATAGTTTCGATAGTTTTCGCTAGACATGGGATCACTTTTTTGTAGATTGGACTAGAAGGGTTGATATTTCCGTCGCAGGGCATGCATCCATTCTCCTAAACCTGACAAATGATCTGGTACATGCTTCCTGCCAGAATATCTCGGCCATAATTGAAAATTAAGCTCGGAAACAATCCAGCTATTCTGGTTTTATGGTTTCTTGAAAAATGAATAAACAATAGAACTTCTGTCAGTCGAACTTCAAGGGAGACGTCAAAAAAGTTGAGTTTTAGAGTTTTCAACTTTTTCTTCCGAGTTTCTACTTTGTTCTATAAAATTCCGAAAAGTATTCAGTGCTATTCTTACCACTTAGATGGAAACCTCTGCAACCCATGTTGTATTATCCGAGTCTTCTATTTCATCTAAATCATTAGTTTCGGTTTTCTGAGCTACTGAGTTGATCATTTCTTCATCAGATAATGTTCCAGCACTGATAACTCAATCATTGCACATAACAAAATTTTTATCATCCTGTTTCGTATGCATTGAAGATATTGTTAGGTTCTTATGCATGTCATAAGACTTGCAATTCACTGTTCCATTTTTCAGGTTTCAATGTTGATAATTGCACTTTCACCACAAACTTTCTTGAAAAAAAGTCCATTCAGCTTGGGAACTTTTCTGGCCCTGAAAGTTGCCAGTCCCAGTCGGCTTTTTATTGCAACAGTGGTCCACTTACATTTCAATAAGCACTTCTCCCAGCCGACAAATTCTACAATTTATTGTCTTTTGTGAGGCAAATTTTGGCTTGATGGGACTCATTGACTATTTCAACCTTTAGAAGGTTGAGATTTCGAGTAATACAAACGCTCATATTCAAGCATCCAATGTTCTACGCATTCCGAAAACAGGCGACATAAATTCTTGAGAGAACATGACTTAAGCAAGCCAAAAATAATGCCCTCGCCGATAATCGATAGATTCGGACAGTCTTTTTTTTATTTGTTTGTATAAAAAATAACAGAATTAAAATTTTTTCAAAAACAAACATTCTGTTTCTTTTCAGAACGACCATCACCGCCCGGTAGGCCAATCTTGATACCCGTGTCGGACCAGCAGCCAGATGTAGTTACATTGAAGTGGGAGCGACCAAAAATCGACGGCGGTTCACCTATAACCGGCTACATAGTTGAACATCGACGCATGGGCTCACCGCACTGGGTGCGGTCAACTCCAGCGCTCATTACCGGATGTGAGGCTTCCATTAGTGGCCTTGAGCCAGGCTGGCGCTACCAGTTCCGTGCGATTGCTGAAAATATCGTTGGAAAATCTGATCCAAGTGAGCTCTCCGATCCGCTCACTGTGACTCTCCAAAGAAACGCAATAAGTGTGCCTAGATTCGTTACCGAACTCGCCGATGTGTCTGTCGTCGAAAATGAACGCGTCGAGTTTCGAGTCAAAGTGCTGGGACAACCGCCACCAGAGATAAGCTGGTTCAAAGATGGCTACGAGATCTTTAGTAGTCGACGAACGAAAATTGTAAACGATAACGACGCAAGTGTACTGGTCATCCACCAGGTAGCACTTACCGATGAAGGTGAAATCAAGTGCACAGCGACCAACCGAGCCGGTCATGTGGTCACCAAGGCTAGACTAATGGTGGAAGCTCCACCGAAAATCCGACTACCACGGAACTACGAGGATGGCTTAATTGTCGAGGCTGATGAGGTTTTGCGACTGAAAGTCGGCATCGCTGGTCAACCGCCGCCGTCAGTGATTTGGCTTCATGAAGGTGAACTCATAACCAGTGCCGGTCGACATGAGTTGGTGACAACGGATAAGAACTCTTCGCTTAAGATCGAGAATGTGAAGCGTGTAGATCGCGGAGAGTTTATCATAAGAGCCGTTAATAAGTTGGGGGAAGATTCGGCTTCATTCTTGGTGACAGTTACCTCAAGACCGTGTCCGCCCGGAAAAGTCCGATTGAATGTGTCCTATGGCAAGTGTGCGACCCTTTCTTGGACTGCGCCGGAGGACGATGGAGGCTGCAAGATTGGAAACTATATTTTGGAATACTTTCGAATTGGCTGGAATGTTTGGCTAAAGGCTGCCACCACAAGGCAGCTCAGTACAACCCTAAATGACTTGATTGAAGGCTCCGAATATAAGTTTAGAGTAAAAGCTGAGAATCCGTACGGGCTTAGTGATCCGGGCGAGGAATCAGATGTCCTTTTCATACCCGATCCAAAGCGCGGCATTGTCAAATCCGACGGCAGTGACACTGAAAAGCCAGTCCCTCCGCGGCGCAAAACTTTGTCTCCTCAAAGGGCCTTACCTGACGGCCAGGAAAGAAGTCGAGATACGTCACCGAGAAATCTGTCACCGGTTCTCCCACGCAAAACCAAACCTCAGATATTGGACAATGAGGATTTGCATAGGGAGATGTCCTACGGAACGAATCTTACAGAAACAGGTAGACCGCCGGTATCAGCGACACAGATTGAGCTTCCAGTTGCGCCCAGTAGAAGTCCGAGTCCAAGGAAACGCGAAGAGGAAAACAAAAAGAAAAATGCACCTGTTACTGTCTCGACTTCGACTTCGACTCCGAAACCTAAGCCAGTTCTGCCTCCCTTAATTTTGACACAGAAACCTCTTAAAGACGACACGTCTTCGCCTGTCATTTTGCCCATAAAGCCAAGTCCCTCGAGTGTCAAACCGCCAGCTATTGGTTCGGCTCTTGGGCCCGTTCTAACTTCGGCAATTGCGCCCGTCCTCAGATTCACACCAAAAGCAGCAACAAGCCCTCCTCCGGTTCCAACTCCTCCATTGACTCCAAAGTCCCCAACCAGTCCAAAATCGCCCAAAAATATGCTCATCAAGCAGACCGCTGTCCAACACAAAGACGATCCTCCCATGAAGCCAGAGCCACCAGCAGTAATTAAAGAGACCCCCGCTTCAAATCGTAACCACAGCTCGAGTCCGATCAAACCCGCTTCCCCACAAACACCACCTGAGCAAAAGAAAACATCTCAAGCTCTGCAGCGAAGCGAGGAGCCCGCCAATCAAGATGTCTTCGAACGCATCCGACGTTATTCCAATCACGAACTTCGAGAGTCAGCTAGGGAGAAGCAATCTCCATTTAACGGCGGTGCTTTGAATCCACGAATTCAAGTTAGCGCTCCAGCCTCCGACCCAGCACCTCTATCGGAAACCGAAAAACGCGACGAGGTCCACACGAGCAGTGAGTTCATGTTGGTGCTCTTCCATAAGAACAGCAAGGTCAAGGACAAAGAAAGTAGGTTCCGACTCTTCCTAAAGAATATGTTACTCCAGTTTTCTTTTTTTCATTTCCAGAGCAAGACTCCTTCGACTTGGACCTGGAAGATGCGCTGCAACCACCGCCGATTTCGATATCCTCGCCAGACTTGGCATCACTGGAATTCTCGAATCTGCACACCTTCCCGCTCCGGCGATCGGTAAGCTCCACGGAACTGCTCTACGAGCGTGCAATGGCACGTTTTTATGAAGCTGTCGAAATGGAGGAAGCCGAAAAAGCCAGGAAGGTAAAAGTCATCTCGCAGGAGAAACTCACCATTCACTCGACTACGGTCCGGAAGCGGCTCGGATCCATAAGCGAAGCTGAAAGATTATCCTTCGAGCGGCGCAGTGAAATGCGTCGGCGCTCAGCTGAAATAGGTGACTTTGTTGTAAATCAAAGCTCGAAATGGGACTCCAAGGACAGTATCTCAACTGCCGGTGCTCCATTGCGGCCCAAATTGAACCAACAAAAAACTCAGGATAGCATGGAAGCCGACTACGGCAGCGATTATCGTGAAAAAACCGGTGACAGCTTCGACGTAGAGTCTGACTACACTGCAAGCACAGAGTCCGTATCGGAGGATTCAATCGAGAAGTTCAAGAGGGAGCTCCAGTCTCGTACTCGTGCTACCAGCGCTGAACTAGAGACCTACCATCCACGGAATATGTCAGCGGGCACCTTCACTCCCTATCGAGCTCCAACGCCCGAACAGTCTGTAATTGTCCTCAACCGACCGGTTCCACTCGCAAGCCCCGATTTCATCCCCAAACCAATTTTGAAACGTTCGTCCAACGAGAACGTCGTGAGCGACGAGTCACTGTCACCAAGTATCGCACCCAGTTCACCAACTCTGCCATCAAGCCCCACCCCCGAGAAAGTGGACAAAGGCAAAAGCTTCAAGTCGTTCTTCAAGTGGGACAAGAAATCCCCGACTGAGAAAAACACAGAAGCCAACTCAGTGCCGCCGCAGCCTGCTCGTTTGACAACACAAGTGAGCCTCGACATCGAAGCAAAGCGCAGGGCAAAGGAAGAAGAGGAACGTCAAAGGCTCGAGGCGGCACGGGCCTATGAAGAGGAATCGAAAGTCGTTGCAGATCATTACAGTGACATAGTCAGCCAGATTGGCAGCGGCAGGAAATATAATCCTCCTCTGTACCTCAATCGGGATGAACTCAAGAAGGCTGCAGAAAAAGCCGCACAGGAAAGTACCTTCGACGACGACATCGAAGACTTCAATCCGTCCCATGAGCACTTTGAACGCCTGCAGAAACCCCGACTGTCTCTAGTCGAACGCCACCAGATACAGTTTGTCAAGGAATCAGCCAGCCGGCTGGCCATGACGATCACCGAGACGGTGAAGAGCACAGGAACGCCAACACCGAGTGAGGAAGATGCAACGCCTTCATCGGCTGCAGCCTCGCAGCGTTCCGAAAGTCGGGGGCGAACGAAAATTGTGAAGGTCAAAAAAATCATCAAGAAACGAGTGCCCTCTGGAACTAGGTCCAGAGATCAATCCACCAGTCGACCACCATCGAGCGTGGGTGCCTCGTCGGAGGATTTCGCTCGCCGAAATCTATCTCGTTCTCGGATTCCAAATGAAACAATACCAATCAGGAGGGAATTCCTTCCATCGCCACCACCACCACCTCCGCCGCCAAAGTTTATTCAGCAGCAAAAGGCCCTCATCGAACTCTCCACCAAGTCCGCCGAGGAACTCACTCTAGAAGCTGAAGAAAAGGTTCGGTCAGCGTTTAGTTACATGACCGATGTGTGTCTCTTTATTGCAGCTTGCTATGTATACTTGTTCAAGGATGCTAGACTGGTGCTGCCCATCCTCGCCCTTATGGTATACAGACAATTGGGTGAGGTAATTCGCAACAATATTCCAGACTGGATGAAAAGGAAGCGACAGTGACGAGTGGAATGATTCATCTTGTTTTTATTGCCTTTGTGTTCGTCCTTCTGTCTAAGTTGTCTGTCTTCGCCAAGCCATCACCGTGTTGGAGCAACTTTGTGCATAATTGTGTAATCTATTTATAAACTTACTGTAAACCTGAAATTAATTTTAATAAAGTTAATAATTAAATTTATAAATTTGTTAATTATTAATGAAGTGGGTGGATCCTATGTGTCCTTGGCCAATGCGAATCAGTCGATAGCGATCACTTTTTGCACGACGTCTCCGTGGATCGAATTTGGAATTACATAAAAAGGATCCACTACCCAACTGAAGCCAAAGCAAGGACTTAGCCCTACACCGTTCTTCCAGGTGTACCAAATGTCTGCAGAAATTCCAAAAATAAAGAAGAAACAGGATTTTACCCAAAAAACTAAATAATAAAGAAGGAGGATCAAGCTCCATTAGACCATTATTTATGATGGACAATGTAGGAATGACTCTACAGGGTGGCGCATTGTGATTTATTTGATGAATAACATTTTCCGTTTTTGATTTTATTTGACCTTGGAATTTACGTTACGTTACGTTACGTACTTTCCATTACTTTCCTTAGAATTTAAGGTCCCAGATTCTTTCTAAGGTTATTCCACACTAAGTGTGCATCTTGACCTTTTACAATTTCGTTTATTTACGTTTCTGTTGTGTTGAAAATGGGCCTCATCCCCTCGTTATGAGTTTGTGAATAAGCTCGTCTTGAAAACGCCGACCATACTGAATGCGTATTTGTTGATCATTTATTTTCAACTCATGAACCACCTGAATTTTATATTTAAAAAGGTTTAACTGCCTTAAAATTCTTGCAAACACCGCCTAAAAATCACCAACTGCTGAGAACGTCGCCCGGTGGAAATTTCGGGGTTCACATAATTTTGAACAGTAAGCGGTGGATCCCAGACAGTTGCGATGGACCAATCGGTAAATTGTTGGGGCACTGGGGGCATTCCGAATATAAAAGAAATTTCGATATAATCTCATTGTATGTCGACTGTCAACAAAAAAGTGAACCACTGAATCTTTCTGAAAAAAGTAAGCAAAACAAGTATTCAAACAATAAATTCTTATACGCCACCCTGTAGATGGGAAAACATGGCGACGATTTTTCTTCTTACAGCTCTTATTTCAAACCTCACGTTGCATCACAATCATGAAAAAGCATTCAATGGAAAACAACGAGGCCTACCAAAAAAATTGTATCCATCAAAGTTCCAACAAGTCGCGAAATTAAGAGAAGCCTTAAAAATCCTGAACCACACATATGCAACCACATTTGGATTTGAAGAAGAGGGAATCCGAAGTTCGTCATAGACAGATAAATAAAGATTGAAGAAAAAAAGTTTTGTCCGCAAACTTTTGGGAGGTTGTGTATTTTCTCTTATCTGTTGTCTTGTCAGCCCAAGCGTATGCAGCAAAAAAATGGAATGAAAATAAAATAATTTCAATCACATCCCCTAAAACTTTCAAATATCTATGATGGGCATCCAAAAATTATTCTCAAGAAAGCCCAAACAGTCCTCAACCGGGAATGAGTATTCTGTAAGCCTAAGAGTATGCAATAAATTTAGAATGACTATGTAAAGTTCTCCTAAGAGTATGTAAATGGAAAGTTAACTTCCATATATTGTTAACATAACGTAACTTATATGAAAATGTTTTTTTTGGAACCGAACATGGGATTCCAAATCAAATTAATTTTAAAGTGTAGGCACAATTTGACCTACACTGCGCTTCACCAGAATGAGGCAATAATTTTTGCGATCGATTTTCGCGATGTATGCAGTGCAGAACAAGAAAGAGGATGCTTTGAAAGATTTGAGACTTTTTTTTAGGCTGAGAAATAGCAGAGAGGCTGAGTAAAGGTGAAACTGTTGCAAGCAACTATCTTGACGATCCCCAAATTGTTAACTTTGTTTACGCAAATAGCAGTATAGGCACGAGTACGAGACTACTGGGGCGCCAAAAATCGATAACGGCTTCTTCTTGAGGGGTCAAAAACATGCATTTTATACAATTGGGGGGAGTTCTATCTCACCCTAGGTGGTAGGGACAATTTAAGAAAAAAATACTTAAAATGAAAACAACAAATATATTTAAACACGACGGAAATATTTACAATAAAGAACTATATCGGTTTTGAAAGCCAGAAACTTGTTCTTTAATCCTGCATTTTAATTAAATTATTTATGTCAAAAGTTATTGAAAAATTCGCATGCAAACTCAAAATTTTTGAAGATCAATTAAGATCATTTTTTTTTCAAAATTGTAAAATGAATTGCTAAATTATATAAATTAAACAAAACCGAATAGTTTTTTGTGTTCTTGTTTGTGGTTTTTGAAAATTACTATTTTTGTTTTCTTTTTTAGGCATTATTTATTTATTAAGGTATGTGAATGAATGATAGATTTAATTGGCTACCTGCCTGGCCCAGTTCGCGGGAAAAGGATTTCAACTCTCTTTCCGTGGTCAGTCCAGGCTCGCGCGACTTCATCAGAAAGGCGCCCATGTCATCAATACGCTTCAGGAAATTTTTTACTTTTTCTACTTACTCATGAAGTAACGAACTAAAGCAAAGGCGAATAAGTTTAAAAGACCGATCCAACCAACACTATAAATGATCTGGAGTTTCAGAACAAGCTTCTAAAAACAAACAATTTTATGTCGCAAAACCACGCACCATCTTAACCAATCTACCATATGTCACTTTTCTTTTATCGGAAATACTACCTTGCAAAAGAATACAAGGACGAATTGGGCTCCCAAATCATGGAATTTTGACTAGACGTATAAAAAAAGTACCCGCGTTATATCAATGTTGAAGAAAGTGTGAGTTTGAAACTAGAGAATTTCGATAATCCCGACGTTCACAGTGAGCACAACCTCGGTTCTACACCATCAATGACGAACTCAACGAACTCGACAGTTACACGAGTACGGACAATGACTACATTGACGAGACTTACATAACTTTTTAATGCATTGAAAATTCACTTGACTATTTTAACTTAATCCTTATTCACTCACAAACTAACTGACTAAAAGACGGAATGCAATGCAAGACTACCTCCTCGTGGTGCATTCTGGGTTACACTACATGATTAGCTGTACTTTACTTAAAAAGATAAACCTTTCACCAACATCAATACTCAAAATTAGATCACCTTTGATACCAAAAAAAACAATAAAAAGTAGTTTTAGGAATTTGACCACAAGATGCCAATTTAGCACTTCATTTCACAATTTTGAAATAAATTCATCTAAACTTTTTGTTTTCATGTTTTTTAACCAAAATTTTAAGTTTGCATGAGAATTTTCCAAAAACTATTAATTTTAAATTTAGGATTAAATATCAGGTCTCTGGCTTTCAAAACCGGTAAAGTAATTTATTTTAAGTGCTGTTGTTGGGTTTTAATATTTTTTTTCATTATATTTTATTTTAAATTGGCTAAATCCTAAACGGGGTTAGATAGACCCCCCTTCCTGTAGTAAAAAATGCATGTTTTTGACCCCACTATGAAAACCGTTATCAATTTTTGATGCCCAAGCTATCGTACTCTATGCCCAGTTTAAAAATATAGTGTTAAGACCATTTGAAAGAGCTTTATTATAGAGAGTGATTTTTTTGAAACGATACGTTTCAGAAATTTGAGTAATTGTTTCGAGCATATTGGCCTTCCTTATCGGCACAGCCGACCGTTTTGACGTATCTCCATATGAAATATTCTTAAGACGTTTAATCGCACGATATAGCCGTAAAATTCAAAGTTCCAAACAAGAGATAAATTATACGCCTTATTTATATTTCAATTCGACCAGAGAGTCGCGTGCTATATGCCATGTGACTCCGTGTTACTGGAACCACATATCGACCAAATTCGGCATTTGGGATATAAATCGATATCAATCAACGTTGTTCTCATCGCAATCTTCAAAAAAAAAAAAAAATACGCAACAAACAGTGCATTTTCCAGCTGAATTGGCAACCCTTGTGTTTCTGAGGTTGTAGCTTTTCTAAGACCCACCTACCGAAAATTTTGCTCTGTGACAAGTCGTTCGGCTTCAGTTTTGGAACGACAAGGATGAAGGCACATTCCAGGTAATCGATTCTAATTCAACATATTCTAACAACAAGCGACAAAACTCCTAGCTCTCAGAACCAAAACTATGTTCTACAAAACACTCATTACTCCGTCAGTTCTTCAAGATGGAGTCGAATTTTGGACGATAAGCATGAAAGAAGAATAGCTTTAAGGGAACTTTGAAAAAAAATTATCCATTGGGTATAGGGTCCTCTCTGCGAGGAGGTTGAATGGAAAAGAAGGTACAGCCGCAAACTCTAAAGAGTAATGTGGCTTCGATCATTTAGTTAATTGAAGCGAACAGCTCGATTTATAAAAGCTTATGAACATTCTCCACAAGCAAAAGCGAAATGATACGATCCACCTGCTGCTGCAGCTGACTAATCTGCCCCTGGATCGGGAGGAAGCATCACTCGTGCAACAAAAAGTTAGATTTCGGAGTGAAAGATTTTACGAAGAACGTCCACATTAGAGCCAAAGAATTTTGCTTTCATAAGCAAAATCTTTCAAACAACCAATTTTCATTCACCTTCAAAGCAACTCTCGTTTTCCATCAAATAGATCCCACTTCACTGCAACCGCAGACACACGCTACATCCGTGATAAACTACTGCACTCGAGCCCGATAAAGATCGCAAGCACCCAAGCCAACTATAAAAGTAACAGTGGCCCTGTCCATGTTTGCCAAACTAGAGCGACCTTCAAAGAAAGCGTAATCGGGTGTACGGCTCTGATCGAATAATGCACACAACGCGAGTATGTTCACTTTCAAATGCTGCCCAACCTGCAGCGCCACAAAAGAGACAAGTTCGTTCCTCTTGGGCAGGAGATGTACACAACTGCTTGAAAGTGAAATTTTTAAAAAACGAACCATGCAAGCGATCTTCTCACGTTCCAATTTGGTGCTGACTTATTGGTCATGCTTTAATGTTTATGATGAAGCATTCAGCTTAAGATCGCGAACCCAAAACAATTCCATTCAACACAAAAGGTTGATATGTCAATTTGGTTCCCTCAAAAAACCACCCAAATAGTATTTAAGTGTTGACTCAGCTTTACAACCTACCACATGTTGGTGTGAATTGATAACAGTTCGGACTAGCCCCTCTTTTTTTCCGTATTTCAAGTAAAAAAAATTAGGTCTAAGTTTATCACTGAAAGGCGGTAAAATTTTGTCCATTATAGAAAGAAAGTTTTAATTTTTAAGAATGTCTTCCTAATGCTATAAAATATTTCCCTATAAGCCTTAAGGGCCATAATCAACGACTAACAAATGTTTGGGAGTAGAAGCACTTTGTAAACTACGAGTAACTTGAAGATAGAACTTAATCTTAATGTCCAGTCGATACCATTTTTACGACCCATAAAGGCAACCATGCTTTTACAATTCTTTTTTTTTTTTTTTTTACAGCCCAATCAAGGGAGTTTCTTTCTCAGATGCTATTGTTCATTAATACCTTCATGAATGAAGTCGATTGGTTTCTAATAAAAATCACTTAACAGTTAATAAAAAAATATACCGAGTATGCGTAACACAAACAGAAGAAGTGAAACTTCTAGCGGTTCTAGTTTTTCTTCTGGTTGTAGAACCTTTGAATCTTTGGGTCACTGGCACACTCGAACGTCTAACTGGCTTTGTCCCATTTGTCGAAGCCTCTTCATGATGGGCAAATTGAAGAAAGACAATCATCGTTTAGAGAAAGAGATTTATTTCAGATGTTTAAGCGTGCAAGGATTTCAATGGCGCTAATTGGGGTGAACTTGAGCCTCAAGGATTCCGCTGCACACAATCACTCCTTCTCTGATAACAAAATGTATTCGAAATCTCATTAAAACAAGTTAATAACTTTCAGTTATGATCGTAAGCAAAAGATTTCTTAACAAAACAATAAACAATAAAATATGCGTATTTTGGGGAATAGTTCACCCATGAAATCTCTGTCTCTGATAATCAGCATCTCAGAAAACGTAATTTGCGATTCCAGGAAAAAAGTGCATTTTGAAATCATGGGCAGAATTTAGCAAAAAAGCCCCGATTTTCATATCGCTATATTTTTGTCATTAATATGTTTGCAGAGCTACTTTTTACTTCCCATCTGTAAGTTCTTGTAATCGGACCGATTTTCGGAAAATAAAATTTTTACATGTGTCCACGTTTTCGATGTCTCAGAAGGCTTGCAAAAAAAACATTTGTATAAATATGTACGTACTGGCGTTTAAAATTTTTGGGAAAATGCATTAAGGTGTTGTGAAATTAAGACGTGACAGACCTAAAATATTAGCTTTGCCCTCCGAAATGATTTTTCCCTTTTTTTCGTTTCGGACTGATATCACGAGGTAATTGCTCCCCTTATTCATAATATCATCGACTCGTATGCACAGCTGCTAGCTAGTGCAAAAAAACATTGTAGCTCTCATAAATTCCAAGAACTGTGCCCGAAAATAATAAGTAAGCGATTGACCAAAATTTTTAGAACGGCACTGTATCTGTATCTGGATGATAAGTCAAGAACCCTCGCATATTTATAGATGTCCTCCGTAACCAATCTAATGGGTTGGCGACTAAGTAATTGCGGATTTCACTCAAAGATGGCGTTAGTTGAATTTTTAGGTTCGCTGACGTAAACGAAATGTCAAACACATTTTGTTATTTGATAGTTGCTACTTCAACTGTCAATCAGTATAAAAAAATTTTTGATTGGTTTTGTAGGTTTTATTTGGCGTCTGTTGAAAAATGGAAAATCAAAACGAACATTTACATTATATTTTACTTTTTTATTTCCGAAAAGGAAAAACGAATCGCAAGCTCACAAAAAGTTATGTGCTGTTCATGGTGACGAAGCTTTAAAAGAACGGCAGTGCCAAAATTGGTTTGCCAAATTTCGTTCTGGTGATTTTTCACTCAAAGATGAAAAACGCTCTGGTCGTCCAGTTGAAGTTGATGACGACCACATCAAAGCTATAATCGATTCGGATCGTCACAGTACAACACGTGGAGAATGCAGAGAAGCTTCATGTATCATATACGTGCATTGAAAATCGCTTAAAACAACTTTGCTATGTACGAAAACTCGATATACTATACGTGTTCCTCGTGAACTGAATGAAACTCATTCAACACAACGCATTAACATCTGCGATTTGTTGAAGAAACCTAATGAAAATGATCCATTTTTAAACAATTGATAACTAGTGATGGAAAATGGGTTTTTTATATTCATCAAATGATATTCAGGAAAAGAAAGTTATGATATCAGTTTGGTGGGATTACAAAGAAATTGTCTACTTTGAACTTTTACCACCCATCCGAACGATCAATTCAGATGTCTACATTGAAGAACTAATAAAATTGAACAAAGCAGTTGAAGAAAAGCGGCCCGAATTGACAAATCGAAAAGGTGTTGTATTCCATCATGACAAAAAAGGCCAAACACATCTTTAGTCACTCGGCAAAAAATATTGGAGCTTGGTTTGGATGTTTTGCCACATCCACCATATAGTCCTGATTTTGCACCATCTGATTACTTTTTATTTCGATCTTTGCGAAACTCCTTGAATAGTTAAAATTTCAATAATAATGATGATGTCAAATCGTACCTGGTTCAGTTTTTGCTGATAAAACCAGAAGTTTTACAATTCACTTTCGGATACAAAAGAAAATATCCTCACTTCGTTCAACTGGAAAAATAGTTGGGATGTAAATCTCGAACAGTCTATAATTTTCTATCACTCTAAATTCGATGATCGCAGCTGGAGTTGGTTTGTCCGGAAGAATTAAACTTAGCCTCACTTTTCTTCGGCTTAACAACTCTAGGAAGGTTTCTCATTGTTTAGGAAAAATTGTATATCCAAATAGCAATCTGTCTCAAACTTTTCCGACTACCGCAGAGCCACTCACCAAGGCTAAGGTAAGCGTTCAAGACTTTCTATAAAATCATCGAACCAGCTGTGGCTCAACCAACTTTGCTTTAATTTAGAAATAAAAACAACAAATTGCAAAAAAGTACATTTAACCAATAAACGAAAAAAGACCCATACACCACTTGAATGTATAGAATTTATTAGTACTTGTAAATATATCATATTTATAACATTGTTTAATTTTTTTTGTTATAAGATTACTAAACTACTCCACGCTTCTATCGATTTTAATAATTATGCATTTTAAATAAGAGTTTCTCTTAATTTTAAGAAAAATATAAATGTAATATTATAAACTATTTAATACAAAAGAAAACAGGTGAGGCGTGTTTAAAGTTGTAGAAAAATATATCTGATACGCACGTGTGTATGGAAATTAACTCAACACAATTTCTATCTACGTTACAGAGTTGTGATCCAATATAAAAAAATATCAAACAAATACGTTTTGTAGAAAAATAATTGATTAACTTTAACTGTTGAAGAAAAGTGAAAAAAAATATACTAAATTACAAACTATTTTAATTCTAATCGTAGATATTTTTTCATTACATGCTACAATGGCTTCTTTTAAATAAAAAAACAAAATAAACAAAACTATATAATAAAAATAATAACAATCAAAAATACGTATATAAAGTGTAAAAATAATAATAATAAACAAAACTTACTTATATTTTTATAAGATTAATTTTACGAAAAATTATTTATTTATAAAAAAAAATGTGAAAATATCTTTAAGGTACGACATACAAAAGCGAAATTAATGCTAACTTATTTTTTCATATATTTTTATGAACTCGAACACGAGCGGGGGGGTGTTATTCGAATGCTTCGGAGGGGATAATAATGGGTTGCATGATTCGTGGTTGAAAATTTACAAATGGACGGTTACGGAACTATCTAAGTAGGGGTGATCCTGCTCGGGGCTATTCAGCGGCGGATTTCTACGCGGGAAATCCGTATGAGCCGATGAGGATGAGGACGATGATGTGTTGCTAGGTTTTCGCATTAGAGGCCAACTTGGTTCGTGTGTTTCATTGTCCGGTGTCATCGATATGTCGGACATTATTCCACTTTCTGTAAATAAAAAAAAAAAAAAAAAACAGGTTAGAAATTTATGAATAGCAATAAAGGAAATCTCCTTTGATGGAGACACTTAAGCAGAAATAACAATTTTTAATGAAAGCTTAGACAATACAGTGGATTCTGAAAATTAGAATCCAGTCAGCTCTTCAAGATGGCTAAATTTGTGGCCATTTTTGTGGTGGAATTAATTAAAAAAAATCAAATCGAAATTGGTCGGAAAACGCAGAGTTTTGGTGACGGTGAACTCTTTCTAGAGGACTCGAAGTCCAGTGAATATAGCCAGTCGAGTTGATGAACAACAATGAATTTTTCGCAAACGGTCTTTACCCTGGCACCGAAAATATATAAGAGTTGAGCTGTAGTCCGATACTGCTTTAGAGTTTATGGCCCGACAAACAAAAGTTCGCTTAGTTGGTGTCAGTCGCATGCATTTCTGCAGCTTAACATCTCTCAATATTTATTTCCAATTTTCATCTCTCTTAACATCTCTCAATATTTATTTCCAATTTTCAGAGCAATAGGTAAAAATGGAGACAAGAATGAAAAAAATTAGTGACGTGAGCTCAGTTCAACTTCTACCGCCATTACAGGAACAGATTTGTTTTGCCATTCTCTTAGGATTTCGACGCCAACTCACCCCTGTCAAAATTTTGCATGAGAATCAAAATACATTCGAGATAAATCCACAATTTTTTGCTACTTTTTTCAAAGTGGCTTCGAAGGTTCCAGACTGGTCATTTTTCTGTGGAGGACGAATCTCGTGAAGGTCGGACCAAATTCTCGACCGACAATACAAATGTGGCCATGGTGAAGGCTAAAATTGACAAAGATATCAGGATGGCAAAGGACTTGACAGCGGTTGAACTAGGCTTGAACGCCATGACTGACAGCTCCACGGGTTCCGGATATATTGAATGGAGAACGAAAAGAGACTCGTGTTCGTTTTGCTCAGTATTTCCTCGATAATTTTTTAAATGAGGAGTCAAACTCTTCAATTAAATCGTTACAAGGGATGAATCTTGATTTTGCAAGTACGACCTGGAGCTTAGAAGGTGTAAATCCATCAGTAAAGGCCAAAAACCAACAACTTTCGCTGTTTTCGAAGTTCAAAAAAGATATGAATGAAAAAATCTTCACTTCTAATGACGAGATTATTAATGCAGTCAATGTAAAAATCAAAAAGACTCACAGAGACTTTTGTCAGTCCCTGGATGGATTACACAGAATCGAAAGATCATGCTGAACTTTAATTTCTTCTTTGACCATGAACCAGAATTCCAGGAACAAACATTTCAAGAAGTTTAAGTAGTTTTGAAGTTTTGAAGTTACTAAAAACAGAAAAAGACACTGCACGGATTGAGAAGCAATATAAATCTTGCCAAAAAGAAGTGTCCAAAACATTCGATGGGCATGAACCGAAGCAAGAGTCACACTCAGTCTTTTAGGGTTCCGTCGGCTAAACTAAGCTTCATATCGTCCGCATTGGCTGGATTCTGGTTATTCAGTCTCTAATTTTTTCATCCACTCGATATGGTCAAAATATATAAGAAGACACCATATTCTTCACCAGTTTTTAAGCTCAGTCCTTATAAAAATAGTAGAACTTCCGAGCCCCAACTAAAGCAATTTTTTATTTATTTTGCTTCAATTCCGGAATAAAATGGACTTTGCTGAGGTCTTTGTGCCGTTGAGATTTTCAGTCGACCACCTTTCTTATACTTGTCGACAGTCGTGTTTTTTTTCAGAGACTTTGTACGAAAAATCGGTTTCTTTTGAACCACATCGCCTTGTTTGTCCTTCAATCACTTTACACAATGAATTCTTGCTCAGTAAATTCAGGGCATCTTAGGGCTGTTTTAACAATATTATAAACATTTTTTTAACCTGACTTTTTGGAGAAGACGAATAATAAGAATATTAACTTCCAGGAAGCTGTCAAATGAAAAACTTTTAAAAGAAAAGTCTGTCTATCCAAATGATAACTCTAACCTACTAGTCATAAGATCATCTTATCTATAAAGTTTTTTTGTTTAATTTCACAGCGATAGAAAATATATTAGTTCACACCAGTCGGCAATGTCAGCGTCAATTCACCAGAGCGAATTGGCTGCCACAACTTTTTCGTCTCATAAGTTAATTCCAAAAATAAACATGAGATACTCGCTAGACCAATTATGTCTTTAAAAAATAATCATTTCTTATCGCACAACGTTAAACCCTCCAAGTCTATAAAAAGAATTTAACCCACACAATTCTCGAAGAAAGTGAGTGATGTTCACAATCTGGTTTCAACTAAGCAACAAATTTAACTCTGACATTCCCTATCATGAAGTCTTGACCTCCAAAGTATTAAAATAAAAATTCGAGAACAAAACACACGTCCTACTTACCCATAGAGAGTTGACTAATCAGCGTCGTGGACCGTTTATGGTTGCCTCGACCATTTCCACTGATAACAAGAGTTTGTGTTTCATTGATGAGCTCCAGGCCACCAACCGGATTCTTCCCACTGTTACTGCCCCCGGATCCATTACTAATGGAT
Source organism: Orthonevra nobilis (assembly GCA_963555765.1). Lineage (NCBI taxonomy): Eukaryota > Metazoa > Arthropoda > Insecta > Diptera > Syrphidae > Orthonevra > Orthonevra nobilis. The sequence continues at coordinate 130,753,364 of OY743225.1, forward strand.
GAACTGCTGGTTCCTGATGACATCGAGCATTCGGATATCAATGAGTTAGGACGACGTGGAGCCTTGCCATTCTCCTGTACGCTGCCTGCAAACGAGTGCCGCAGTTTCGGAGCTATAAAAAGTGATGCATTCAAAAAAAAAGTCGTGCAATTTTTGAACATCGTTTTCCAACTTACCTTTTCCCAATTGATTGATTGTGATCGATCGATCACTGATCTGATTATTGCTCGGACGAATGTCCAAGCACGGTTTGCTACCAATTCCCATTGAAGACATTTCGGCGAGGCGAATTTCTAAAATTCCAAAATTCATTTGTTGATTTGAAAATTGATGAATTTGCTTACCTCTGTTTCGTTTCGCCTGTTTCCAGAGTAACTTCGAAACCTCTTCAGTCCAAGCGTTCTTGATATCCTCCGACATACATTGCAGTGTCCAGGTATCTTCGGGCTTGCGTTTTCTAAACCATATTTCGAATTTCGTTGGTGAATCACCTGTGTGCGCTGTCAAACCAATATCTGAGGTTTTTATACTGTTTTTGTAGATATAAATATCCAGATTCTGTAAAAGATGCCGCATGTAGAGGTCGTTGGAAGCAATGAAAGAATCTCTACTTACTTTGTGATCAGGGAATCTTCGTGCTTTGCTAAAGAGGACAAGATCTTCGAAGAGAAAAACTTGTCTAAGAGTTTTTTTGCCACCACGTCCTTGCCAGACGAGGAACTCATTTTGTCGTAGTAGGCGACCCTGTTCTTTGACATTTACATCGCAGTCGCGTAGCGAATCCATGGCCAACAGATCGTTACCATGTCGAAGTTGGAATTTCACCATTTCCTCGGCGCGGTGGAGCTCTTCGACATCAGCAGCGATTTCATGGAGAGCCGAACCCTAGGTTTAAAAATAAAGAAGGTAAATAAATAAAAAGAACAAGAAAATATTTCATTTAAGCGTATGCGGAACATAAGGCTACCCTAATTGTAGTAGATAGAGACGTATGATTAAGACGCGGCTAAGGCTGCTAAGATCTATATTTTGGAACAAGGTTCTGTGGCTTTTTGCCATTAGATTAAGTCGAAAACATTCAGTTTGAACATTTTTTTCACGAGGAATTCAGGACGGAAGGCATCAGGACCAAAAAGAAGACTAAAGACGCTCATTTTGTGCGAGATAATTATAGCCAAGACAGCTTCGATGGTTCGAATAGGTTCATTCAACTGAAACCCTTACTTTTCCACAATTCTCAACCGTATTGAAAGTCTTGGACATACGATCGCTGTTAAGTATTTGTTTAGTATTTCAATGTGCTCTATCGTGATGTTGGGAGAGATAATAGACCACTTCCAGTTGAACTACTCGTGGAGCCACAAAATTCACAACAATGTGGACATCACTTAGGTTATACAATGTCGACTTCTACAAGAAGGCTATATCAGCAAGGAAACCTTGGCAAAAAGTCTTGAGTCTTAAGCATGTAACTCGTCGTACTCGGCGCAAAGAAAACCCTCCTCATAACCAAACTCGCTGATTATTAATAAGGAACATTTAAAGGCAGCTGGAGATGATCTGGTCAGGTGCATATACCTTATGATTTCTAATGCATGGTCGAATTAAAGCTAGAGCAATGAATGGAACTTCAGCAGTTTTTTTTCGAATCTGAGGACAGTTGACCACTCGAACTGCGCTCACTGGAGAGCGCCTTATTGTAGTCATTTTAAAAAAAAAATTCTTCTTTTCTCGTTAATTGGTGTTCATCAGCGAGATGCAGCCAGTCAGTCTTGACACAATTGCAGACGTTGGAAAACAGATACAATTTCAAAATCGGTATTCGACACCTCTTCATCAATTTAAAAACCCTTGTGGCACGATTTATGGAAACAAGTTTTATATAATCCTGCAACTCATCCAATTGTATCGATACTTTTTGGAAACTGTTTACTAAAACTTGGTTCGATCAGAGTTGGATTATGGTTCGACCTGCTGTGGAAGTTCGCATCATAATAAATTGCAGCCACTAATCGTATCGCCTTATTTGGAAAAGAAAACGCAAGGAAATTTTCCTTCTCGCTTTTTTATAACTCCAAAATTCTTCCACTCAAACATCTTTATCTCTGTAAATTTTTCAAAATCTTTTTCCTTAGGAGTGAATGTTTGAATAATCAGAACTCATTTTTTTTTTAAATTACGTAGCAGGAGTTTGGCCATAATTTCAGCACAAAAAACTGACAGATTTTTGAATTTGTATACTGTAGCTGCACTTTGGCTTAGTTTACTTCTATTTGATATTTGGACTATAAAGCGATACTACTCCCTTTCTAGAGAAGTTAAGAATTGACTGTTTAAATTAAAATGAAAAACATCAACTTTTAAAAATTGACTTTTCATCTTCTGTTGGCGATGACAATTGCATTCAAAACAATGCCTGAGATTTCAAATTTCACCCCAAAACTATATTTTAAACAAAAAAGACTTTCAGTTCTTTTCAACTTTAGTTTTATCGAACATGTAGCCATGGAATTTTGTATACATTTATATGTTTTTGAAATAAATAAATTGTAAAAAAAAATTACATGTAAAAAAAGGTTTTAGATAAGACAACGAGATTTTTCATGTCTTCCTCTACCTTGATCCGTAGTGAATTCGAATTACGACACAATCAAAAAACAAGGTAAAAATATCTATTGCCACAACTGCTTCTCTGGGCATTGAAAAATCGAGCCCTCCCTCGTTTTTTAAAACGTTTTTTTATACAAGACCCAAGTCGATTTTAAAAAAGGCGGATAGAAACGCTTTTGATCGTACATGCTTCAAGTGATTCTTAGTTCGATTTTTGGTCTTCCCTTCATTCATTGAATGGAGCAGTTTAGGTTATACATCTATATATATTAAGACAGTTCTTGGCTCCAGCCCGAAGAATATTCGAATCTTCACCAGTGGGTTTAAGTGGCACGTTTTATATCGGACACATGCAATAGAACTTTCGTCAATACAGTGTTCATGATTGAAAGTACCTAGCCGAGGTACTAGCTGCCCGAAGAGTTATGGCGATGGATGAAGATACATATGGTAAATCACTACTAAGACACAGATGTATGGTAACTTTATGAGGCTCCTCTGCCATACGGTTAGAAGGACTGGCTTACCAGGCCAAATACGGAACAAACTTGGCTCTTAGACTTCTGTAATATATGCATGGCGAAGAAGTTTGTGAGCAAGTTATATCTTTGCCATAAGAAACGGTTTGCAACAAGTGCTATAAGCTCTTCAAGTTCCTTCAACATTTTCACAAGCGATCTTGTAGGTTCCATCAGTCACACTTAAGCTTACGCAGAAGACTTGGTGGTGTCAAAAATAGGAACTGTAAGTTTTCATTACAGCACTTCTTTGATCAAATTCTGTCTAGAAATACACTGTTAGCTTCTAGGGATACAATGGACATTAAAAACCACTTGGAGGGATCAGTATCTACATTCCAATAGACATACAGAATGCACTCCGAACTTGCTGACTTTATTTCCTTGAAAGCTTTCAAAAGACGGCGTTCGAGCTATTTATGATTTACTCTGCTGCGCGGGGGACAGATGTCTTTAGAATGAAAGAACTCGATAGTGCAATCTTAGAACGGGACAAAATCTTGACGAAACTTAGTAAAAAAATTTAGCGGCTTAAAGAAAAAACAGGCGCGATATTTTCATGACTGTGCTATTTTGGAAGACCCTCACTATTTCAAAAGAACTAAATATTAGTTCAGTTTTTCAAGATGCTAGAAGCCACTTCAAATAAGATAAGATGCAAGCTGGAAGGTTTAATAAATTTTGTACCTCTACATAAATAAAAATTAAATGTTTGGGCTGAAAACCTAAAATAAAAATAAATATATTTGAAGGGCAGGATTACATATTGTTCGTTTTTCAGATTCAAGCGTTTTTGTCTTATAAAAATATGTGTTCAATCGAAACCTATCCGATTGTTATAATTTTCGATAAAAAAAAGTAGTACCAAGCTTTTAACGGATAATAATAATAAAGAAATATTACCTCAACAGAACTGCATGCCTTGACGAGTTGTTGCAAAAGAAGCGCATATTTTCCCATCCTCTGCACGGGCTTCAAAAGATACGAAGCCAAGTCCATTTTGTCATTCAACTCCAACTGTTTCGACTTTTAAATAAAAAAACGACATTTTTTTTTACAAATTTGACTTACAATTTTGTGAGTCTTACCTTGAAAAATGTCGTCCCGTACTCGCTCATGAGCGTATCACTTTTTGGTTTATTCTTATTATACAAAGCATACAGATAGAACTTGGACTCGTTTTCTAAGAAAGCGGCGCCGACCTTCAGCGGATTGCATTCGTATCGCTCCAATTCAGCCAGAAAATGCGGCTGATGGAATTCAAAGATCTTTTCGATATTTCCAAAGATCACATTACGTTGACCGCGCAACGGCTGTGGAATATCGTCTCGCAGTAACTCATCCACATAGTGCTCGATGACATAGTACAGGGATCTAACGTAGTCGCGTTCCGTTCCAATCATCTCGCGCATAATGAAGAGCAGAGTCCTTCAATTTTAGAAAATAAAATAATTGGCACATTTTGAAAAAGATTTTTGTTTTTACTTTTGAATTTTGGGATCAAGACCGCTGAGTTCCTCAATTTTAGGCAACTCCATATTCGAGCCATGACACTGCAAATGTGAATTCGCTTCCATCGGTGAATGAATATCAAAAAATTGCTTTGGATTTCGCTCGAAACATTCGTCGTCGAGTTCATCGCTATTGTGGCTAATTAGGAATAAAAACAAATTCTACAAAAGCTCACCAGTGTAAACGCCTGCCACTCACCTTTTGTCGCACATTTGCCCAGCCTCGTTGAGACTCTGGCACGAGCAGACTCTTGCTAACTTTGGATTTCCCTCGCACCGATCGCATCCACCAAGCCCTGAATCGGCAATCTTCGAGTGCTCCTCCTCATCCTCATCAATTGCCTGCTCGTCGACGCCATCGCCCCTCGATGACTCTTCTCTCCAGCAATGGCACAATCGGTCATTACTCGAGGACGAGGACGATGTATTCAGTTTGTCCGGAGTGCTTGTGATCATAGCACTCGCATTCCTACTGTGGCTATTTGGTTTCGAGCGACTCGATGAGTAGGATTTCATAGCGGCGCGGCACTTTTCCACCAACGAAGGCACCCCTAGCTTCTCCGACAGTCGCTGCATTTCCTGCTGCATGTCCTCCTCTTTCACATGCAGACTCAGCAGATGATGCAAGCGAGATGCATCCTCGATCCGTTCCCGTGTTTGTTCCAATTTGACGCTAAAGCTATCCAAGGATGATTTCAACTGGGCGGCGGAATCCTTCAGCGTGTCCATATCAATGGCGGCATCACACAGATCACGTCCCTTCGCCAAATGTTTCTACATCAAAGTTGGAATGTCTGTTCAAAAAGGGTGTCCGCTTAAAAAACAAACGCTGCTTCTTTCTTACCATTGAAATGAAGTAGTATTTCTCGAATTCCTGTTCGTGCTCCTTGATGACGCCCTCACAGTCCACCTGAAGACTCGTGAACTTAACCAGATTCTCTTGTCCATCGTTTTGTATCCACAGCTTCACCTGCAAAGAACCAACAAAACCATAAACGTGAGACCACAAGTAACAATAAAATCCAACATGAAACAGGTCTCTAATTAACGACTAATAACTTTATATGCGCCGAAGACGCTGTGCTCTGAATTTGGTGGAAACGTCCTTTTATGGACAATCGGATAACTAGTGAACTAGCGCACACACTTGACTCATAAGGAGTTCCGATGATACATTGCCGCCGTGTAGCAATAAAAAAAAAACGAAAATTAATAAAACAACTCTGATGGGGCTTAACGTCGAAAGTTATGTATGGCCGGCCGGACGGCCGGCCGGCGCGGCGTATCCGTTGTAATCGGATAATATGGCGATTTTCGTCGTGCGGTGTAATAAAATTCCAATCGGAAATAGTTTAAGATTTAATTAATCGAGAAAATTGTTTATGGCGGACGCTACGCGACGACAGATGGAGGAGACTATTTTTTTGTTTTTATTGGCATCGCTTCGGAATGGAGTGCGGACACGAGCAGTTTCATTTGAAATATGTCTTATAACTTCTGTGAGGCGAAAATGTAGAGCGACATTTTTTTTGTTGTTGTGGAGATTCAGATTGCAAAAAGTTTGGGTTGTAAACTTTTTCTATGAGTTTTATTATTGGCTTAAATAGTCTCATGCAGGGTGGCCCAAAAAGACTCATCCGATGTTGTTTTGGTATATCTTAAAAACGAGTTGCCATAATGTCATCATTTTTATCTTTGATGACTTCTTTGACCTTCGAATGAATACTCCCGTTGAGACATTCTAGATTCTTCGGGTTGTTCTGAAACAACCATTACTTAGGAAAGAAGTCTGGAACAGTCAAATCTAGTGCATGCGGAAATGCTTCCTTCATAACATCTACTAACGATGAGCTGTGATTGCAGTTGCACTTGAATCTGGAGTGAAAATCAGAAATGTTTCTTTTGGAGCCATAGTTGGTTTGGGTGAGGTACTCGACGGAAGAACAACGCATTAGTGTTTATGGAGATCAATCGAAGCAAAGCGGGGCAGTCGACGTAACCACTAAGAAGCTGGTGGATGAATATAATATCAAACGAATAAGTTGCAAGTGATGTGAGTTTGGCGATAGACTGTTATCAATTCATGCAACCGATGAAATCGGCGCTGAATACACTCAATTTACCGCATATGAATTTCGTAGTAAATAGACTAGACTAACAAGGGAAATAGTATAAACGGATTTGGTTTAACAAAGATTCTCAGTGTCCCCTGGTCAGATGGAAATGAATTTTCATGTTGAATTTCTCCCGAAAATCATTCATTTCATACCTTGACGTTTAAGTGAGCGTAGGCGTTTGTCCATTTTGCACGAAGTACAAGACGTACGTTTAGCTTTTTGTAAAGAAACTTTTTCAACTCTTTCTTTATAATGAGTTGCAAAGGCAAACGTGTAATGGCGAATTGGATGGTTCATCGTTTGGTCGACATTGACGGCTCATATAAACGTCTCCAGTCGGAGCGGTGACTTTTTCATTGACACGAATACAACGAAGCCTTTTCGCTCCTCATCATACAACCACAACTGGGTGGCGAAGTTCGTATAGCGCCCGCCTTTCAATTGATTCAATTGTTAGGTCCCAGGTTCGATTCCTAGAGTAGTGGTCTAGTTTTTGAATCTGGTCCAGTCAACATTTGCCATTGGGATCAAGTTAGTGGCAATATCACTGGGTTGGTCGACCAGTGATAGTAGTCTGACTAATGGGTGACGTTGTTGTAGTGGTTGTTGCATCGGCTTAGTTCCTTATTCGTGTTTTCAAAATAGCTGTTTGTGCAGATTGTGTGTAGATGGCTCTGCTGTGAAGGCATAACACTGACAGCGGAGTGTTTAAGCTAAATCTTCCAAACTTTCAAAGTTGTCGAATGTTGAATAAAATCCTGCGAATTAGGTTAAGGCAATATGTCGATATCGAAATCCTCCGTCCCGTTTCGGGCTCCACCCACGGAGGTGAATTGAAACCAATTACAACTGAATTTCTCAAACCACTACACAATCTTTCATTCTTCTCCTAATTCTTCCGCTCGCTCTGTGCTACACGCATTATAAGAGCCTTAATATCTTCTTGAAGGGCGAGCAAATTATTAAAAAAAAAAAACACGAAGCAACGTAGGTCGGTTGGAAAATCTGCGCCAAAATCTCTAATGAGTTATTCAATAAAAAGATGTTAAGTGATTTTGACGAGGGATAGAGCGTTTCCTGGCTTGTGTCATGAACAAATGTAAAATGGAAACTGACAGTGGTTGGAAAAGTTTGGCGTCTTCAGCGTTTGGATTCTGGATCACCTTCTCATTTACAATAGCATTGTTGACTTAAAACGTTTACTTCAATATTGTTTTGTTTTTAGTATTTTTTAAAGTCGATGTAATCATATATATGAAGATCTAAGCTATGATCCGTTTTAAGAGTTATTAAGGGACAAAATATAGTATGTCCAGCTTTTATCAGAAAAACGATGGACCTACAGGCAATGTCAGAAAATTGTTTCTTTTAGCTAAGTTTTTGAAAGCCTGAAGCTCGAATAGACTTATTCAATAACTTTTCAGTGAAATTTAAAAAATGAAACATTGCGAAAAAAAAAATGTTTGTCATACTACCTCTTTCAGTCATCTAATTGAAGAATTTTCAGAACAATTTCAAAAACACAATCAACTTTGTAAAAATGAGTTTGCATACAATTTTTTTTTTGTTCAAAATGGATTCAACGGGGTGAAGACTTTGGAAATGTTAGAAAATACTTCGCTTCGGCAACAATACTCTATCGAACTATCGAAAACAAACATTTAGGTGTGGAACAAACACTTCAAAAGTGGTCAAAGCCCTCGAAATCGAAAGCTGAGTGCATGAAAAAAAACGTTTTAAGTCGAGATAGAACAGGATGCAACATCATGCATTCTTGCCACAAGATCAGGCAGGCAACAAGGTTAATTCTTTGCTCATTATTATACGTTTACGTGAAGCAAATCCACCAAAAGATGACTGGATATGTCTGCAGTCAGCTCGTAGGTTCTGCACCTCTATAAGGGGAAACGTATTTTAAGTTTTTGATCAAGAACAATATGAATATCGTCTAAGAGAAACTCGGATTTATTTTTGTTTTCTCCATGGATTAAGTACGATTTGGGAAGGAGAGTTTAATATCGATCAGTTCAGGCCTTCACAACAGCCGTTATGATAACATCTTCATAAATTTGGAACCCCAGCATATCAAGCCGAAAGAGTAGCCCTGAAAGCACCATTAATTTGATTCCAACCACTAATAGAGAGAACTCTAAAATCGAATTACTTTAGGATTCGAATGTGAGACTTATCAACTGAACCAATTGACCACGAGCTTAACCTCTTGGATAGACTCAACAAACTGCTCTTGTGACCACATCAATTAAATCAAGGATAGCCTAACCTTACAAGTTAATCGGCAGACTATTTAAATCACACTGTGGAGCAATTGCAACTGACACCTTTATTCATATTTTATTACACAACTTTATTAAATTTTCACCTTTTCACAACTACAAAAAAACGATTGTTTTGTTTTGATTTCGTGGCATGCTGACTGATATCAAGCTGTGTCTCGTGTGGATTTAAACACCTTCCGCTCAAAAAGAAAGTCCCATTTTCATTCTTCCAAAGACAATTTCATTTTCATACAAAAAACATTTAAAAAATATTTAATATTAAATTAAAACACCTCCGTGGTCAGAGTGAAAAAAGGCAGCCTCTCTAACAAAGCGCGGGGACCGTCATCAATAAACAAGCAAAACTATGCTTGATTCTTATCACAGAGAAAAGCCGCCACAATGTTTTAATTCTTCACACATGCTCGAAGACTTAATTCAAGCCCGCCATCATGATAATGAGTTATTGAAGTAAATAACTCTCATTGAAAAGAAAGTATCTTTCCTGTTCACCTCACCGCATGCAGATTCTTGAGAAGACTCAATAAAGTAATGAGTTGATTGCCTATCTCAACATTTTCACTTTCGTGTTCTAAATTTGGCTCAAAGGTCAGTGCACTCTGAGTGATCTGTCATAAAAAAACAAACTGAATGATACAAAACAACAGACTGACCAACAACACAGATCAAGACTGGAAATTACACCTTCTGTGATTACATTGTTTCACTGATGAGGGGTTCGAAGATTTCCATTTTGCAAAAGTTAAAAAAAAACTGCACACGCGCCGATAAATGTATGCAATTGAAGTTGTTTGCTTTCATCAGTTGTTAAATTCCATTTAAAAGACATTAGTTCGGAAACGCAACGCACATACTCACTACTGACGATGCCGATGTCTGCCGCTAGCACACGATCACCTCCGCCACCGCTGCCAACTTCTGTGCAAACATCATCGGTCCCGCCACCACCATCGCGGTAATTGGACATTTTGACTTAATTGCTTAATTTATGCAAACACCGATTGTGGATCATTTTTAATTTGTTCAGTCGACGAAAATCTCCCGCCACCATCAATGGGGGCGATGTGCTTGGAACCGAGCGCACGTCTAATTGGAACTGTTCCGACCGTTCGCAGCACTGATCTGATAACTCAATTGCATTGAGGGGCTGCGCAGTACGCTAAGTCGGATTGCACGATCATTTCCGTCTGCAAAATGGACACAACAACAACAACAAAAAAAGAAGCAAAAATAACAATTATGACGTTTGGTGTGTACACCGATCGCTGACCGCCGCCGACCACCGACCGCCAACTACGCTCGCCGATAAGAAGCGGAGGGAGGGCAAAGTTCTGGGGTTTTGTTTTGTTAATGAGCTCGAGCGATAGGCGGGCTCTGATGATAAGATTGAGATTTGTTTGCCTGATTTATGGACTAGTTGAATGGGAAAGGGAAAGTCAAGTAAGTCTTACGAGATCAGCATTTCCGTAAAATTGAAACTGGGGGGTGTTCTGTACAATTAGACTTAGTATTTAAATCAGCCGATAAGTATTCAAAATTTTGTTTCTTGAGCCGGAAGCAAACTTAAATTAAGTCAATTCTATTTGTTTTTCTGACAGATCTTTCAAAACGCGATCTTTTTTTGATCGTGATGTGATTTCGTTATATTTTGACTTTTGCCGGTCTTCATGAAAATGAAAAATTTGATGAAAACATCTCGGCATTGAAACCAAAACTTAGCTTGCATCATGAGTTTCTGAAGAGGCAGTTTCACTTGCTAAAAGCAATTTTGGGATGTCCTTAACACTGATTTCAATATCGGACATTAATTTTTTAAGAACGAGGCCAGATCAGTCAGTTTTCAAAATCACTGGATAATGACCGGATCTTTCTTCATGAACATGAGCAAAAATGATCCGGATGATGTGAGGTCTGAGTGTGATAGCGCTCATGCCCATAATACTCTAACATATTCGTGCTAAGAACGCGTGGTGCGATGAGTGCATTTTCACGTCATTCGTGTGTTGATCAAGCGACGACTTGTCATCCCTTGGCATCGAATATTCAGATCGTAGTTGCTGATGTAGAGTCCCAAATGCCCGAGAGATTGGTCCAACATTTTAATCAAATGGTGCTGTCAAGAATATCCGATGAAGTTATATGGTTTTGAATCAATATTCTTGTAGAATACAGATTATATAGATTATAGTTCAATAGCTCTTAAAAAGCACCCTTAACATTAAAAAGAATAAACAGTGAATCGATATTTGCATCAAAAAAAATATTATAATTATTTAAGTTTGTAAAAACTTTGAAAGCCTCTCCTCTTCGTATACGAACAGGAAAAATAGAAACCAAGCCCACCTAGGTCTAATAGAACTACCTGAAAACTTTCCAAACATTCCATCTTTAGTCTTTTCCTCTTTTGTGCATTGGACAAAATATAACAGTCATTCTCGAAAGCTACCGAAAGCATACAAACATTAAAGTTCGGTAAGTTGATCCTGACGAAACTTTTGGCGCTCCTTTTGACAATCAAAATAACTTGCAGAAGCATTTTCACAGCTCAGAGAATTTTGATCCTTGTTGTTTCCAATTACGTCCTCATAATAGACGCTTTTGTAGATATACGAGTACGAGGGTGCTTACATTTTTCTGAAAATACTTCATTGCGTACAATGAAGAAAGCGTTCGAAAAAGGGCTGTTAAAAATCTAGTCGCCCTTTCCATTGAATTGACTAAAGCAAAGCATGAATACGCTGTGTCACCGCGCTGCTCAGAAACAGATCCTGTTTTATTATCTTAAGGCTGTGGAAATTCGAAACAATATTATCGGTAAAAGAGTAACCATTTACGTTACTACCCTAGCATCAAAACCTATCTAAATTCGTTAAAAAAAAAACAGAAATCAAGACAAAGTCAAAAACGGTGTACCAGGAATCAAAGACATACGCGGAAACTAGAAAGTTTACCAACTAGCGAAGCAGAGAGAAGCTGCGTATAAGAAGAGGAAAAAGAGTCATCTGCTTTGAAAATTTCCCGCACCAGTAGTCTGTAGGTTCTTCCAGAGACCAAAGGACCTCTACAACGTAAGCCCTTATCAACTTCTGAGATTCATACCTGTTTATATTTAGAATTGACCCTGATAAGCAGTAAACGGTCTTTTATTCCAGACGTCATTCATAGCCAGTCTTTATTTGGGCACATTGGAGCCGACCAACAGTCTTATGAGTCACAGGACACATCTAAATGAATAGCACCCGGCATTGCGTTCGTTATTATCGGAAAGCAATATCTTGATCATTGCCAGCTACATATCTATCGATCTGTTCAAGCAAAATCATATTTTATCATTTAAACAAAATGCAGAACCAAACCTTTTTGTAATACATAACTTGACAAGTGCACAATTTCATTAAAAGAAACACTCAAGTGCGAAATGTAACATCTCGTACCAATCAATTCACAACACAATCTAATTTCATCACAATGTTTATCGACACATCCTCCATATTTGATCGTCTTGGATCACTTTTGGATCAATAAGAGCTGAAAGAAGTACGCATCTCCTTTCCACAAGACGTCTTCGTAACGCAATAATATTAATTTGTGCACCACGCCTTCTGTTGAAATGCTTTCAAAAAAAAAAAAAAAGAATATTGTTTAGTTTATAGTTTTGAAATCACCTTCCGTTGAAGTTTCAATTGGTTCAAAAACTATGAAAGTTTTTTGTTTACAAAATCGTGCATGCATCTGCAGCTGTTGGACTTCAGAAGATATTTTGTGTCCGAAATGGCAATCATTGTTCTTCACTCATAATAACCTTGCTGATATAATGTGAAGATGACAGAATCTTTCGAATCTGTATACGAAGTTTTAACGAGAGACGGCAGATAACATTGTTACTATTTGGTCATATGCTAGAAATTGTATCGACTCTGTCATTAAACCAAGAACATTGTCTCAGCAGTGGGTTTTTTCGCCGAAAAGTCGTGGACAACGTTACAGATGGAATAATCGGTTTCCAATCATATAGTCAAAGTTGTTTGGAACTCCGGCGAGCATTGCTTTTGAATTTCTTTAAAATGACAAGGTGTGGAATTTTGCGTTGTTTCTGACATCGTTCTCGAAAAAAGGGGATGCAATATTACCAAGAAAGTTTCACGTTTCTGGAAGAACTCTATTTCGACAAAGCATCTTGAGGTTTCATAAGGAATATATATCAAATTATATTAACAACGTAGAAGAAGATATAGGGCGATGAAGGTTTGGCAACGTCTTGTTAACTATTTACCAGAATGAACAAGCAGATTCCATGTTACCAAAACTGACATTCTTTCCGCGTTACATGCCTGAGGTAAATTTCAACAAGTAAAGATATATTCCCTGCCCTGTTTGTAACTTTTGCCCAAAATGAGCGCCTTCAAAAACTACTGGACTGCAATTACCAGTGTCCATAAGAGATTCGAAAATATTTTAACTTACGAGAGAGTATTTCAGCAATCAAACAGAAGAGTGAAGACAAAATTATATCTTCTGGTCTTTGTATAAAACACTCACTTCAAAGTAGTTAACTGAAAATTGCCAACCAATCTTCAAAAGCACAACTTCAATCAATATTTTTTTTTTCGAATAAAATACTGTGAATTAAAAGAATGCAAATTGATCAATTTTATTCAAATCACTACCAAATATTTCAATTCTTCTCCTAATCCTTCTGCTTACCCTGTTCATTCCAAGGGTAGTCATAATCCCTTGAAAAGGATTAAATTATAACACAGAAAAACAAGTGACAAATAAAATGCTTAAAATGTTGTCAATAGTGTTTGTGAAGAAAAGTCTTAAAGAGCAATTTAATGGAGCCGATAAAAAATCGTTAAAAGGCATCTTCAAAATAGCGATTAACGCCTTAAAATTTTTGCAAGATTAAGAACCCATTTACTGTCGATTTGAAAATAAACAAAATTGTTATAATTCAATTTTGAACGTTACGTCAACAATACAATTTTCTATCACATCTGTGAGGGCCACACAAACACGGAAGTAATTCTTAAACTATTTTTAAGTACACTTAGAGCCCAACAATATTTGTTGAAACTTTCCGAAACCATCCACATTAGAACCTGTATCACTCCTCTAAATCATGTACATGATTAGAACTGACTAGCCCGACGCAACTTCTGTACATAAATTAGTCTTTTGCAATGTCACCAATAATCAGAAGCCACCTATTAGCCTTAATGGTGCCTGCAGCACGCACCCAATCTTCAACTCTTACACCTGCCCCGAAGAAAGTTAACAAACACCCCAAAGGCGAGAAGGATCGCCTGCATCGAGTACACCAAGGAGACAAGGCACGCATAACACGGCGACACTTATTGATAAAGAGAGGGAATCTTAAATGAATTTAATAAAAGTCAACATACGCACGCATGTGGTGTTCCGTGATTAGCACAAATATGCTAACCGGCTGTAGAACAAGTGTAATTAAACACGAGTCCCCCAAGCCAAGTGGCTGCCTGCATGGCTCTGGAGTATCTTCCTTTTTTATGTGCAAGCAAGCCTGACATCTGCAGCAAAGATTTAAGGTTGTTTTTTTTTTTTTTGCTTACAATGATATCAAGGAAAGTCACAATCTTCTGGGAGGAACCTGAACCTGTCCTTCTTAGAAAAGTCTTTTGAGGAAGTGGTTAGTAAAAGTGTAGCAGAAAGACTTAACTTTCTTTATTTTACATAGAACGAAAATTCGGTTTCATTTCAGATTGTAAATCTTAAATTCAATCGGAGCTTGAAGTGCCTTAGTAGTCTTGGAACCTTTATCATGTCATGTAAATATTGTCAATATTTACCATCGAACTGTCGAAACAGGAACTAACTGAGGAAAACTAGCAGCATGATAGCCAAAGGACATTCTGAGCTGTGCATTATAAAGGCATTATAGCCGAAGCCCGATGTTTGCTTTTGGGATAGATAGAACGGGTTTCGCACATGACAGCTATCAGCTAATCCATACACAGCATTTCCCACAGTCCAGGCGGTTCCTTAATAAAATTCTTTGAACCAGAGACATTCCAACGCGAGCTTCTTTTACTTCTGTTAGATCTTATTAAAATGTGAGTCTTCTGTGGTCGTCTTAGTTAAAGGCTATTTTGCTTGGTTGGTCCTAAGATCTCTAAGCTTGATGTTGATCCATTAACTCTTTTCTTCTAAATTAACTCTTTTCTTCTAAAAAAACAAACACAGAGAAAGCAGAGAAATTTTTTGGTAGACCCAAAAAATACTCAATTTAAGTAATATGACATAATTTAATACTTTTTTGATGTTTATAAAGAGCCTTAACTTTGTTCCATTTTGAAGATGATACCGGTAATGCGGGTGCCTCTAATATTGGCCATTTTCCATTAACTTGTCCAGAAATTTATTTGACAATTTCCAGGTCGAGTTCGTGGCTTGTTCTTGAGTCGAGACTTCAAAAATTATAGTTTAAAAAAATATGAATCAGTCATATCGGACGATATTTTCGGGCAGTCAAAATCGTCAAACATTGGATGATCAAGAAACGCAACGTGATCATGGTTCTGCATCGATCATCAGACAAAGCAACAATGTTCCCAGCGTAGCCCTCAAAAAATAAGACCAGACCCAATTTCTGACTCAAATTGCGCACCTTGCAGTGACTTAGAGTGGCAATGGATCTCCATGATTGAAACGTGGTTTCTCCGTGTCCCGGAAGTGCAAATTTTGTTTGTTTATGTTTCCGGATGCAAAAACGGATCATGATCATCGATATCTGCTCGGAGCGCGGATCACGAGTCATGACATATTTTCTCCAGGCTCATAGGATGGCGGGAAAACTCCTCCTCGCAGCCAATCGATGCTAGTTTTGATCCTATAACTAGATTAGAAATTCCCAACACGAAGGACGACGAAAAAACTGATCCACTTAGCACACGTCTTGCCAGTTTTTCTGTATGGAATCAAATGTCTTCAAATTCTCCATCTGACTAACAGTGGTTTCTGCAGGGCAGAGAGAAATGAAACAACATCGAACTCGACGAACTGTAAAAGGATGTCGATCGGATTTCATCAACCAACTACAGTGACTCAATTCCATCAAGTAAATGGACAACAATACTCTAGCTAAAATTGTCTTCCCATCCGAATCACAAGGTTCACATGCAAGGGAAGACAGAAACTCTGGTTCAAAAACATAGCAACTTCAGATGGCCGGAGCTTGGTCTTAACAAGGGGAAGCAATGTGCCTGTTGCTCAGGCTAGTATGCTTTAAGGATTAATGACCTGATAGGATCTTCTTTCTCAATCATATTCATATTGGAATATATAATTTTTAAGCGCGAAATTTGATTTGGCAAAAAGCGGTATGACTTTTTGCAACAATTTATGCACAAATGGTTAAGTCACTCTTCAGGCGATTTTTCACCACAAACATATCGTCACATTTAAGTCATTGTTAGTGATTTAAAGGTAATAAAACTAAGCAAGTGTTTTGCTTGAGTAGCCCTGGCTTGAAAACGTCAGTAGGTCTTCATATGGGCTTCAGTTATCTTAACTTCTCTAAGCTTCCATAAGGTGGTCGGAATTGGCTTGCATTTCGTTTGTGAATATTCTGCCTTCGTTTAAATGAGATTTACTTTTTAATGCATAAGCTGATCGAGGTCGATCTCTCCAGTCTTCGTCAGTTGATAAAGTCTGCCGAAAAATTCGTATAATTCCTGCGTAGGGTGGGTCGATTGATTTTGACAACTCAATTCTTCTCGCATGGCGTGGGCTAGCGGTTAGTTAAAAGACCTCGCCCGAGATACTAGAGTTCGTGTCGCAGAAGTTTAAAAAAAATTGAGGTATTCGCAGTTTCAAATTTTTAACTGCTCTTGAAGGCACTCGTCTTTCATTAAGAGCAATGGCACAATGAATCTTCTGCACTTTCTGGCGTCCCGCCGGAAACCTCCTTTTTACTTAAGCGCCAAAGAAAACGTATCTAAAACAAGTAAAACCTTAGATAACGTAAAACTAAAAAGAAGAACTGAAGATGAAATCAAGATTTACGAGCTTTTCCAGGACTGGTTCGGCAGAACAGCCTTCGATCACTCACAAGACGTATCCTCACTCTAGAACCGTCACTCACGACTCGCCTAATCATTCGACAATAATTCTTGGCTGTCTAGAACTTTACGACTGCCGGCCGCCATCACTGGCGACGTGTCATTAGTCTATTCTGCATGGCTCAACGTCTACAGACAACAGACATAGCAAATCCTTCACTGATAGCGCGCAAGGAACTTGGCACTAAAAACTTCTAACAAAAAAGAAGAAAAAAAAAAAAAAACGCCACCCATTTGCAACGACTCGCATGTCCAATTTATCCAAGCACTGACCACCCTGAATGGTGGAAAATGTAACATGCCGCCACCTATCGACTCAATTACCACAACACAACGCCGCGTCTAGTTCTTCCATTACATATGTTTGCAGGATTGAGGGAATGGATATAGCCAATTTTTTTTTTGTTGTTCCCTCCCGCCGCTGATAGCGATCCGCTTGTTTGGATTGGATTTGTAGAGAGGCGAAGGCGAAGGCGACGCAATGACGACGACAGCGCGGCGGCGGTGGCGAAGTGCAATCTTCAAGGATAGTGCGGCACTTTAAGAAACCATTTTTAAATAAGATATTGCAAATTGACATTTAAATGAAAAATCGTTTTTTGTTGACCAGCGTCGCGGTTGGCTGCTGCCGCGGCACCGCGCGCCTTCTGCAAATAAAGAAACAAAAACCAGATATGAGCTAGGTTCCTAGAGTGGTCGGTCGATCGTCTGTAGTGGTCCTCCAGCGCGCCATAATTAGTGGCAAGGGGAGTGATAAAGATGTCATGTGGCTGTCGAACGTGTACGATTGCATTTCATTTGGAAGAATGAATGTTAATATCTATTTCGCACGAAATGGACTGCGGATGAGAGTGCCTAGCTCAAGTTGAGATACTTTGTCCATGATGTGAAGAGATTGTTACCCTGTTACCCTTAAGCGGTTACATGTTTTTGCAGCTTTTCTAGCCAAATACTACATAAATCTCACTCACTCTGATCTGGAGGCCTAAATGGTCCTCATGTGTGCAGACTGCTGAGTTGAAACCAACTCAATTGGCAATAAAAACATTTTCATGTGATTGAGTTACGAAGACATGTTGTAAGGCTGTGAACCTACGGTCACAAGAAGGTGTGAAAAAGGTTCGATTTGGCTGACTTAATTATTCTCATTTCAAGGCAGTTACATGCGAGTGGGTTCGCTTTAATTTGTGACCCAGTTGGGTCCAATTGAATGCACCAAAGTTGTCAGTGCATGTTCGACAGTCTCACATAAAATCGACAAGTTGTTTCAAGTATAATTAAAGTGTGCACAAACATCTTGTTAACAGCTTTGATTGAATTTATTGCAAACTGTTTGTTCAAATCGTGTTTTTATTGGCAAAAAGAATTTAAAAAAAAACTTGACAGACGTGTATTTAACATTGTCTATGGGGAATCAAAAAAGGGAATTCACTCTTGACAAAAAAAACATTGATTCTAATCTGTCAAGGAGGAAATAATTATTGGAATACGATGTTAATAATTAAGATAGCATTGCGTTTTCGGAGATCAATTATAAGTGCATCAGAGTCTGGTCTTAAATTGAGAGAGGAACATCTCAACCTATATGTCACGGTCTTAAATCTCGCGATTGACTGGAAATTTTTCAAAAAATACGACCGCCAAAAAGAGTTTGGAGTCGGCAATAAAGTTAAACTCCAACGTTAGCGCGTACCGCCTTAAAGATCTGTGGCATTTAAAACTTAAATTTTCAGTATGAATCAAACTCAGTTTGATGATTTCCAAGTTGACATACAGTTAAGCGGTTTTCGAAAATGCCGCCTTCGACGCCAGAAATGTTTTTTTTTTTTAAATGGTTTCGAACGCCAACTGGAGAATTCATTCAAAAACTCTAACGAATATTTTAAGCGCATTCTTATTAATGCTTGAAAATGCTTGCGGAAGTCATATAAGTATTCGAAAACGTTTTGTTGCAGCTTTGCAGTAGAAAGACCGAGGCGATGTTAAAAATGGAGAGTCAAAGAAATAAAATTTGTGTATTTGACATTTGCATATCAGGAAATAACGATCATCACGTTACTTAATACCAACACAGTTATTCATAATAGAGGTTATGGTGTATAATTGTTGATGAGTTTTGTATGTCGAGGTATCAAAAATTTTTCAATAAAAGTCTTTATTTTACGTGCACTGCGAAAACTATTGATGTTACATAAAATATATAGTACTCTTCGTTACCAACAAAAAAGTCTGCGAGCCTTTAAGCATAACTATAATACTTAAGATACAATAACCGCGTTACATTCAAATTAGTCAATCAAACCATGAGTAGAATAGAAAGATGATTTTTTTCGTGTCCTGGTATGAGTCCCCACTCATTTAAATAGTCTCATAATCAAGGCTGATTATCTGCATGGGAATTCCTCTTTTGAATTATTTAAATTGGATCTTTCGTCTAAAAGTTACGAACTGTAAAATTCTAAAAGTGACGCGTATTATTATTAGCGTATTTAATTATTTAATTTAATTACTAAACATACTTCACTAAGTATTATAAAAACTTGAAAAATAGCAAAAAGCCAGCCCACAGACTCTTCCAGTTCAAAGAAAGTTCTCTCGTGCAGTACTGTCTCCAAATATCTGAATTTTATCTTCTTTACATAAGTATTTTTTTTGTGCGAACGTATGTTAGTCACTAAACTCCTCCTACACGGCTACACCAATTTTGACGTATTTTTTTGTGTGCGTTTGAACGGATCCCTGAATGGTCACTAATAATTTTTTCTTGAAAAGCATAATTATTGACCTTCTGAGCATATTCTGGGTGAGTCACTTAGTAGGTTTAGAGGTTATCAAATATTCGAACATTGAGTTTGAATTGATTATTCGGAAAAATTAATTGATAGTAAATTGCAAAATTTCCTAACGTGGTGTTGAAGATTCTATGATTCGTATTTCTGTGGTAAAATTATTTTTGCAAGTTTTTTTTTATTTATTTGCAACCGCTTGTTCTGCTGTAAATGTTGACTTTTGTACCTAGCTCCAGCATTCCACTTCCACTCTAGTCAGTATGAATTTCTTACAAATGGGCCGGAATCCTCGAAAATGTGATTAATCGTTTAAAAAGTGGGTTTGAACATCCGGTTTAAGGATCAAGCAATAGCAGACGATAGAAAGCATCATCAAGACTGGAAGGCAGACTCTAATCCTTCTATTATCGTTGACAAATACGGATCGAGGTGTCTTTTTTCAAACACACTAGGTCTAGAGAACAGATGGATATTTTGATGGACAATTTAGCCAATCTCAGTGAGGGAATCCAAATTTAGAAATTGTGGTTGCGAATTCACAATGCTTATGTTTTCTTAAAATTAATAATTTTGCATTGTGAATGAAAGTACATGAGTAAAATGTTATCCTGCCCAACTTAAAAATACACATTCTGATTCTGGATAATAAAAGTATAACGATCCAAGTGAAGTAATAAAAAACTAAATTGTTTAACAGAGGTACTCAATTAAAATCAGGCTAGCTTTATATCCCATTTTCCAAGCCATTTGTTCCGAAATCCCGCTTTATTTTTTCACACAACTCATTCACATGTATTTGGAACAACATCTCTTGAGTTAATTAAATACATTTTCTGAATTTTCATCTCAAGAATTAAAATGCTTCCGAAACATGTCGAAGAAAAACTTCAGCAATCATTTAAAAAAGATTTTTCTGGTTTATCATCTTCGTTGTTATAATTTTTCATTAACAGAAAACTGTTCCAAGAGTCATTTGTGCATCGGACTTTTCTTAATTATTACAAACATTTTTCCCCTTAGTTCATTGAGTCACTTTAAAGAATCTGGCACCTTAAAGGTGTTTCACAAGCCCACTAGCAATATAACAAAGTATCTTCGAATTCGGCTATAAAATCTGTCAAGCCTCTTGCAGCACACACTGCAATAAAACCCGAAACACAAAACTAATAACAATTATCATATGAATAAACAATCACCTCGCCACGGTTCACATCTCTAAAAGTATCCGCGAGATAACACAAAGATAATAATAATAAAAACAAATGAGACTCTTACGTTGCTCGAGCCTCGACAACCTGTAAGCCTCCAACATCTAAGATACTCCTCGGCTCGACTCGATAGTAATGGTACAAAAAAAAAAAACAAAAAAAAACCCAGACCTGTCGTCGTACTTAAATGTTAATAAAGTCATCACCGACATTTGACCATGTCACCTGAAGACCAACTTCTATGTTTTTCGGTGTTGCACCTACCTCCAACTCAAAGAAAAAAGTCACCTGTCTTAGGCCATTATTTTTTTTTAACAAAATAATTATTACTAAAGGTTTACAACGTGACACGTTGTTGTAAATTAATTTAACCATTTAATGGGAAGAAATCATTGTCCAGCATCCATGGATTATGATATGAACGAAAGACGATGAAGGCAGGAGCTGCATAGATTGTGTAGCTTGTGGCTGAGGCAGCGAAAGGTGACGGAAACATTTCTTCGAGGCGGCTGGATGGCGGTGAAAGAAAACTAGCTACAATATAGTCAACGGACGGTAATGTTGTTAATTATAATGTTTGGAGTCTTACTTTTGGCACACGGAGTTGTTCGCTGATTATTGTTAACTGTTGCTTAGGTTTTGTGTTAATGATTTTATGACCAATTTGTCTAGTTTGGGCTTTTGTTGGGATTTCTTTTAGCTCTAACGTTTGTTTTCTTCTTTTGATTTAAGGCTAGGATTTCATATAATTGTGCCTTTAGGGGTGGCTTGATGTGATGTATGGTTCGTCAGTCTTTGAAGAAGATGCATGTTCAGATACTTAAATGGCTGCATGCAGCTTTCACTACCAGCCAGCGAGGGACTTCTTCAAACATATCCAATTTGTTTGTAATAAGATAATTTCAATACCTACATAAATGAAGGTATAAACAATTTCAGATTCATTTTAAGGCATCATAAAACGTTTTCCATTAAAATTAACAGTAAATGTTTACACTATTTATGAAGTAATAAAAATTCATTTAATTGAAAATTAAATATTTTTCTTTTCAGTTGGTTAGTATATTCTTTTAACATATCTGAGCGAAATTATATTTTTATTTTCTTCAGCAGCATATTTAAATATAAACCTAATAATAATGAACACAAAAAACAACTGTCCATCCTGAAACATCCATCCTCGTTTTATGAAAAATACGAGACTGTTCCTCTATACGAGGTGTGGCAGAAAAGTAGTGAGACCGGCGACACTGCAAGCGATTTGGTAACGCTGAGCTGTTGCCCTTGATAGAGCAGGTGTATCGGTACCCTCGCACACTTCAGTGCGAGTTTCAACTCCTTCCGATAACATCGTGATTTGTGTGACACCTATTAGAGAAGTTGTGTTTTGGATGCGCATCACGCAAAATGGAACAGTACAATTTGGAGCAACGTTGTGCCATTTAATTTTGTGTTAAACTTGGAGCTCAGGCACAAAGAAAATACGTTGAAGATGAACACCGTTCAGGGAGGCCTTCAACTTCGATAACCGCTGAAAATATCGAACGTGTTTACACTCTTTTGAAATCACAGACCGTCGAATGTTGTTGAGTGAACAATGAAATTTGAACAGATTTACCCATCATCAAATTTTGACTGAACTTTAGCGCATGCGAAAGGTTTGTGCCAAGATGTTGCCACAAAGCTCCAAACTTGAGCAGAAGAACATTCGAATAACCAGTGTCTTGATGTTCTTGAAAGAATCGCTAATGAGTCAGCTTTGTTTAGTCGTTCATATGACCTCAGTCCCCGTGACTTTTTCGTTTTTCATTTTTCATAACGGAAATGCCAAACCAGCTGAAGACTTGTGCAGCTTCTTACAGTGGAAACAAGGTCTACATCGGTATGAAGCTGCCCAAAGGAACTACTTTGAAGGGAATAACGTTGATGTTTTTTGAAAAAAATAAAAACTTTGGCAAATCAAAAATTGATCCAATTACTTTTCTGCCACACCTCGTATGTGAACATTTGAAGACTTTTTGCAATCGACCAATACAAGTGTGCCATCCAGCCCGGAAAATAAACATTAAGTCCTCGAAAAACATCAACGAATTCCAATTCAATACGCACCACCCATTCATCGACTTCAAATCTGTTTTCAACTGAATGCATCGTTCTGCAATAACTTTAAACTAGTTCGGAAAGTAAAAAATCTGTTGACTACAAAGGCCTCAAGATTGGGAGCGAATGGAAAGCAAAGCCCAAGCAAAGAATGAATGCGAATCTCAGTCACTAAGTTTCCGCTGGTTCAAAGATCAATTAATTGAGGAAAAAGCGCCGCCAGTAGAAGGCCGGAAAAAAGCCTCATATATGCGGGCTGCCAGGAGCATCTCAGACTATGCAAAGTCAATATTCCCAATTAAGTTTGAAGTTATTTATTTTAAAACTTAACTTGTAATTATTACTTACTGAAGGCAGTTTCAGTTTCACTGAACCTTCTCAATGAAATTTAGTTTGATACAAGCAGTTACTGGTATGCAAAGCTTATTGCAACCGAAAGATTGAAAAACCAAGTTGAGAGCAACCGGAATATTTCCCGGGTGTTCTTAAAGTTTTATTCTTTCAGATTTTTCACTGTTTTACAAGTTTTGTTATCTGAGATGTTTCATGACTTTCCATTGTAAAGCAACATAGTCAAGATCCGCAAGAAAGAGATTATTTCCTGTGATCCTTTCTATAGAGTGCAGACGGTCCCAAGATCCACTGACGAATTATACTCTAAGAAAAACAGTCACTTGTGATTCGACGTTCTTGGCTGCAATTCAATACAATACAATACAATACAATACAATACAATACAATACAATACAATACAATACAATACAATACAATACAATTTCGTCCGTAAAGGGATTGGAGACGGCGAGAAGTGATTTCTTAAAAATAGATCAGTATACATAAAAAAAATAGAGGCCCTAAGATGGAACCGTGTGGAAAACATTTTTCCGTCTACGGCAGTGTGTGAAAGTTCTAAGAAAGTTTATTATTTGCTCTCTATCCTTCGCATAAGTACGAAAAATTATATTGAATTCACAACTTCTTCGAAAACCATGAACCAAGTTACTATTTGATTGTGTTCTCATGTACATAGTTCAGAACAGAATTGATGAATAGCATTCCGGTCTGAAACCGAGCTTTTGTTAGGTTTTCAAAACGATTGAAAAATGTTGGTAGAATTGAGTGAACACTGCTGCTGACATTCTAATAGATACCATTTTTGAAAATCGGGATGAGGTAGGCACTTTTGAAAAACTCCATTACAGATATTTTTCCTTAGTTATGTCCTTTAGTCAACATAGGACATTTAAAGCTAAAGTATCTCACCTGAAATGTAGTGCAAATAAAAACACTTGCTGGCTCTTTCTCCGACATAAATATTTTCTTATATAATAAATGACTACCCGTCATATTTCGCTTGCGAAGTGAACCCTCGATACAAAGGACAACACATCAACAAAAAAGTTCACAAGCACAAAAGCAACTTTCAATTGACAATGCCATAAAAGCTATTTCCATGTTTTAGCCAATTCAACAAGTTCGCAAGAATACAACGACAGTGTTTTATGCGCAAACAATTCCACTGCCATTGACCCATCAGACCATAAATCCACTCACAGCGGACAAGTAACACACAAAAAAAAGTTCAATGGCCAAATTAAACCGGAGACAGCCACTGCATAAAAGGCTTCACTCTTAGTCTCACTCTGCGAGATACGTGAGGGTTCACTAAACAACTGACAGCATGAGTCCCCCTAAATCCGACATACTCGTAGACCACTTCCATCCAAATTTCTAAGTTTCCTGACCATTCCTCATTTGGCTTGGTATATGTAAAGAGATAGACAAACAAAATATTAATTTGTGTAAACGCACCGTGTTGTCAAATTGTCCATAAAATTGTCCAGTGCCCTTCTTAACCACCTGCAAGCTATAAAAAAAAAACAAGCAAACAACTCCCACTCGAATTCGCATGGAAACATGACCGGACTCCAGTGATCTGGCCGCCGAACACACAACATTCCAAAGTCCCTCTAAGCTTGTATCAATGCAAATAGCTAGCTACGCTCATAATTTCCTAAGCTCCTTGACTAGAGGATGGCTGAAATGATTGTGACTGGAGTTTAAAACGTCTGGTGTCTAATAAAATAACAAAGCCACTTCGGTGGAGGATAGTACCCCGTTTGCTTGGTCGTTCATTGGTTGGGGGCGACCCCCAAACTCTCTAAATGATTTATGCGCGGAGCTGAATTTCTCCGAAACAGCATCTCTGCTTGATGTGATCGCGTTCGGTTATTGCCAATAAGATCCAACAACACAAAACTGACAGAACACGGGCGACGGCGACGGCGACGGCGACGGGTGACGGTTGGTCAACCGAAGCGCGATTTATTGTTGTGTGAAGACAAGAAAGTCCTTTTAGCATTATCTAAAGCGGCAGAGAAAGAAACACCACCATGCCACGATTGATTTCCTTTTGTCCGCGCGTCCATCGATCGGCGAGCAGTGTAGCGATAGATCGATCCCATGAAGAACGGCGACGACTGCGTTTTGTCTCGGCCAGGAACTCTACCTTGTTTTTGGTTGTACGCTTTTTTTTTTGGCTGTTATTATTATTACGCCACAATCGGCGGTTTGGACATTTATTATGGCCACGCCGATCCAATGGTCAAATTAAGTTCCGAGCCTCGGAATGATCAATTGCATTGAGCCCTGAAGCGTGGCGCGGATGAGCAGGGAGGGGAATCTAGGGAGCCATATCGATCGGGCGGTCTATTTGTTTTGCGAAAGTGGAAACGTTTTTTTTTTTTTAAAATGCTTAAATAATCTTTATTTTGTACCAGATGCGATTGCAGTTGTTGTTGGTTTTATTTTCCGGAAGGATAATGTCAGATATTTTTGGAATTCAAGTGGAAAAGGGAGGAGGTTTTGGAAGGTAAGATAAGGTTACTTGGTGGAATCGAGCATTTTTTCGCTTCGTGGGAACCGAAGCCCTAAATGCGAAGATGAAAAAATGACGTACAACTTTCAGCCGGTGGCTTTCTGTCTCAATGAAAAATAGGAAACTGATTCTGCTGCGACTTTCCATTTTAATCCCTGAATCAGTAACGATCTCCAGACAAATGATGGAATTTCGAAGTTGTGCATCCATAGTGAAACTTTTGGCTTGGCAGATCGACTATCGACCCAATTTTTCAATCTTCAGAAGACTAACGAATTCCAAATCATGACATATGATTGCTTTCATTATCTTGAGTTGTACAAGGCGATGGCAAAACTGATCCAGCTAAATCAGGTGACCATAAATAATGAGCAGTAGGTACAATGTGCGACTTGGAATGTGCGATTTGAGATAAAAACAGGACACTTCAATCTCATGCTGGAACAGATCATGTTTCCGACGGCATCGAAATCATCGTTTGCTCCTTTCTCGGAGTTAACCGATCTCGGAGTAAATATCAGCTTCAAGAAGGCTTTTGTTTGGACAGATTGGCAGAAAGTTTCGAAGACGAATTGTAAGACTGTGTTTTGATTTCTCCATGGGTGGATTCCGAATAGCGACGAAAAATTTGGTATCATTTAGTTGCATTCACTCAATTCACAGTATTTTATTCACCATAAGTTGATATAATAATTCAATTTTCGATGTTTCAGATAATGTAAAAAAACGTAAACTAAATCAAAGTTAGAGACTTACTCTTGGTTTCGAACTCGAGTCCTTCGGCGCCATCCAGCTACTTGAATATTCGGCGAAGACTTAACCTATAAAGTCGCATGTTCCTCAATTTGGCAGAGCAATGGAATTCAAACTGATAGCTCGACAAACCTAATGCAGACTCTTAAGAATATTGAATACTGACAGTTCTGTTATTCAAGCCAAAAATAAGGTAGTTCCTCGGTCCTGTTTTCAAGGATGGCGAACAGAGGAAAAGACTCTATTGCGAGCTTTTTGACCCCACAAAAAGTCAAACCACATCAGCAAAACTCCAGTGAAGAATATTTTCGAATAACATTCGCACGATTCGAGGCTACGAACGAGAAAGCTCTAAACTTCGTTTTAAGATTCAAGTCATCGCTGATGCCAGATCACTTGGTCTGGACAACTGGAAGCAGCATCGAAAATAATTGACAGATGCAGAGGCAAAATCGGTCTTGCAGAAAACAAGCGCCAAAATTGATCACTCTTCCTGGATTTACCCATCGTCGAGCCTCTTGAAGCAATATAAACTTTCATCCGAAACTTTTCATTCGACAATTAAGTCATCATCTATTTTATAGAATTTTTTAGAGTTCCTGAGTAATTTTGCAAGACTGGCTTGAGCCAATTTTGTAGTTAGCTATCCCTCTCATTATTCTGTTGACAAATCAACAAGCATTCCAAGGCTGTGTTCGTTTATCCATACTCCAACCTTTTCTGTCTCTGAAAAGAAGACAGGTAATCGATAATAAAGCTCGGGTTATCTATATTAATGCTCATAAAAACACATCCACGGTCATCTCTCGTGAGTTTTACGCTTGCAATATTCCGGCTGATTTCAAAGTCAAGCTTAGATGCTTAACAGAAGTATTGCCGCTTCAAAGATGTAGCGCGTTCCATGTATCCACGTTAATATTGGTGTCCAAGCCTCCGACACGCAAGCCTCATAATATTTCACCCTTCCTTCCGCTCTCCAAGGCAAAGAAATTCCTTCCTGCTTATAATGACCGAGAGTTCTCTTTTTTATGTATTATTTGCCACAACTCGAAAACAGGCCACTCGAGGTCATAAATCGCAAACCAAGACATTATAGCCATTTAATACGCCGCGTCCCAAGAGTGCGCTTAACCCAATCTTCTTCACCTACTGCGACTGTTAATGTTCCTTTGACACTTCGCACTGACAGTTGGCTCTTGAATTTAGCCCTGTGAAGTGTGTTATTAGGTTTCCATACCAAATACGGTCAGCGATCGTGAGTGACTTCAGACCCACCAGGAGAAAAGGAACTCAAAACCAGGAATAAATTCTCTTCTCCCGACATATACACTGACACCCATCAGCGATATAGAATTTGAGATTTTACAAAAGGATTCAATTAAAGCCTCGTGATCCCAGCAGACTCTTTGCTTTGCTCTCATGCTGCTTGTGTTATTATATAACATTCGATAAAAGAGAGAGTTTCTGGATAGGATTTTCAGCTGTCAACTGGCGTTGATGGTGCCGCAAGAAATTTGAGTGACAGGCTCTAAAATTGTTTGAAATATTTGCTAAAGAATTTGTGTGCTTAACACTCTTGTGTCATTTAAAATGGGTTTGTGCCAAAGTACGATTGCGAGTATGTGTATGTGCGAGGCAACGTTACGATGGGTCACTCTGGCTTTTGGGCGGAAGTAGTGATGTCGCAGAAAATGTTAATCGGTATTTAAAAGGTTTTCCACATAACAAAGATAAATAGGCAAACAAATGATGTACTAATGACGCATCTGACAAAAGTAAAAAATGCAAATAAAGGGTGGGTAGGCTGTTAGTTTTTTTTTTTTAATTAGTTTTTAGTTTGATGCTGCGGTCTGCTGTGTTCAAGAAATTTGCCAGGTCCTGAGGAGGTACTATATTTTCCTCAGTCCAAAGTGAATTGATTTATGTACTTTCAAAGTGACTGCTCCATAGCAAAAGCAGTGTGGATTTGGAAAATATAGTCTGAAGCAAAATGATTTCCCGCTCCGTTTTCGCTTCGCTGTTTGACTTTTACAGTAGTTCAAAATTTACGAGAATTTTACTTTAAAAACAATTTTTCCGAAAAGGTGTCTTGCCATCTCGACGGCTACCTAACTAAGCAGAGTTTTAGTATTTAAAGTTCAACAAATTTACAAGTTGTCATGGAAAAGCTAATGCATCCTGAACTTGTGAACGTATGGTGTGGTTTATGGAGAGTGGTGGACATATTGGATCTCTTTCCACGGTGAAAAAGATGGATATAGGAGAAACGAAGCATGAACACCTATTTTTAAAGTCAGGAGAGCTATGGCTGCATGAGAACGGAATTACGTGCAACACAAGCTGTCCAACAATGGATTTGATTACTTGTGCAATGAAGTTGCGATTTGATGCCGTTGAAGTTTTTTTATGTAGGGTTTCAATTGAAGATCGATGCTATGTGAAGTATCGGGAAAGATTCGGGCCCTCAAAGACACTTTTAGTTCAGTTTTTATTCGTGAAATATGGTCCGAAAACAGCTAAAATAAGTGAAAGTATGGATTGACAGGGGCTAAGTATCTAAAGTATTGGACTCATGCAAATAGAGCAAAACTCATGCTGCTATCCACGAATGACACTAACATCACTAATACCAAAAGATTTTTCCATCCTTGGAATGCGCATCAGCAACAACTTAAAATGAAATGTCGCCAAAAACCCTGCGAAGTTTCTAGGTTTCCTGAATCGATGAAAAAAGTTCTTTATTCCGTCTGATCTGGCTGCTATTTCTGAAACTTTCATTCGTCTTAAATTGAGATATAACTCATAGGTGTGGTAAGCTGTTCCAAACTGCATCCTGCGCCTGTTTGAAAAAGTTCAAAATCGAGCGACAAAATACTCTGGGAAGCAGTCAATTGACTCATTTCATCTCCGACGTAACGCCTCTTGCCTCTTACTGTCGTCTTTTTTTAAAGTGTTCCAGCGAATTGGCCAGAAGAATTCCTCCATCTCATCAATTTCATCGTAAAACTCGGCTTGACAGGAATGCTCTCATCAGTTCACCTTGAATCCCAAATTCGAACGCATAGGGATCCTTTTTTAAGCCACATTACACGAACGTGGAACGCTCTCCCACAAAAGTTTAGGAAATTGAAAAGCAAATTGTCTCTATTCCTTCCTGAACTAAATTTTGACAAAGACATTTATGACCAATGGAAAAGGGGTGTTAGTACTTGAAATTCTAGCTACCTAGAGTTGTGGAAAATGTTCCGGAAAGAAAGATGTCAATATGATGTCATTTGAAAGATGTTCAATTCAAAACATAACATTTCCAAAACCAAATTTTTATTAAACCATAACGCCATCTCTGACCAAGTATACGAAGTTGTATAACTAATTTATAACAAGGTGTTTTCTCGAGACTCATAGAAATTGTGAGCAGAATCAAGGTTTTTTGAAATCGAAGTTCAGTCGCACTTGAAGGGCCGCAAATCACATTCAAATCACGGCTTTTGACGTTGGTAGGTGCACGAGATTATTAAAACAGTTTCAGGTGAAGTACGTGGAAACTATTGAGTTAATACGCTTTAAAAATGACTCATCTGAATGGGACGTTTTACTCGATAAAAGTTCAATTAAAAGCGAAAAGACAGGACTAAAAGTTGATCACAGAAAAGTTCATTACAGTTAAAACACAAAAAGCAAAATGATTTAAAACTCAATCTAAACGAAACGCGTTTGAATCTACCATTGATTGAGGCCACAAATAAGAGAAGATAACACAAAGTGCATGATTATGTCCCGCGAACTGTTGTGAGCTACGGAAGATCACGGAGGCATCTTTGGTGTAGGTCAGGAGGACGGCGGCACATTTGTGGTTGCTCGTCTGAGCTCGTCGGACAGCAAAGCAAAGGTAGTGCCAAAGATTCGCGAGAGAGACCGGCAAGTGTACGCTAGTGTTAAAAGAAAAAAGTGACCAAAGGCAAAGGCCTTTACAAAAGGCCAAACGCAGTTCTAAAGGCAACGTAATGGGGATTGTCCCAACAAAAAAGCAAAAAAGAAAAGAAGAAAAAAAAGATAATATATAAAACTGAAGAAGATTCTCTGTCGAGCTGGAGAAAAAAAAGGAAGAAGGAAAAAAGATCGAGCTCAGACGTGATCTGATAAAAAAACAATATATATATACATATATATATCCACCAAGGACCAGGATAGGTTTGGATGTGCCGCAAACTCAGTGGAGGGTGAGGGAGGCGTTACAGGAGCAGTAAGACCTACTTGGAAAGCTAAAAGGTAAAATTCTAACCCAGCCCCGATGTTCATATTATATTCTCAAATATGATTAGCATTTCTTCGAATCGTTGAAAAATGGATACTTAGTTGTTATGAAGACGTCAAAAATGGGTCGATTTTTTGATGGTTTCGAAAGTCGTTTTTCTAAAGTTGAATTGACTTGCTGCCCATAAGATGCCCATAGAAATCTATGATCGTCAAATACTACTGTGTCCAAAAAATAAGGTGACATATGAATTAAAACTGCGCGCGTCGAAGGATTTGGAAATTTTTCTTTCTTTTTAGGTTGGTTGTACTGTCAGTGACATCTTTGTGAAATTTCATGTCAAAATATATTCATAGTGTTTGCGATACGCGTCGTTTTGTGAGCTGCTAAAAGTGAGTTTTTCGTTTTTTGCGATGTCGAAATTTATTGAGCAAAGAATTTGCATTAAATTTTGTTTGCGGAATCAATTTTCTGCTGTGGATACGTTGTGGATGGTGCAGAAAGCCTTTGATGATGAGGCTTTGTCTAAAAAAAATGTTTACAAGTGGTTTAGTGATTTCCAAGACGGCCGTGAACGTGTCGAAGACGAAGAGCGTTCTGGGCGACCATCAACCTCAACCGATGAAGCTCACGCCCAACAAATCAAAGATTTGGTGTTGAAAAACCATCGATTAACGATTAGAGTCCTTGCTGATGAAGTTGGCTTATCAAAGGCTTATCAAAATCTCGACTGGTACCGAAAACATTGAATTTTTTGGAAAAAAAAGGCGTCGCGTTGAAGTGTGTGAAATAATGCTTTCCGACTACCAGGATGTCATGAAACGCATTATAACTGGCGATGAGATCTATGCTTACGACCCCGAAACAACCGATCAATCGAGCGAATATCGTGCCAAAGGAGAGCCGAGACCAAAAAAACCGCGCCAAAGTCGCTCAAAAATCAAGGTCATGTTGACTGTTTTCTTCGATTATCGTGGTGTTGTGCTTTATGAAGTCCTTCCAACCGGCCAAACAGTCAACAAGGAATATTATTTGAACGTTATGCGTCGTTTGCGTAACGCTATCCGCCTAAAAAGGTCGGAATTGTGGATAGACAATTCTTGGTTTTTACACCACGATAATGCACCATCCCATACCGCACTCGTAATTCGTGATCATTTCGCCAAAAACTCAACCCATATCGTTCCGCAACCACCGTATTCACCTGGTCTGGCGCCGTGCGACTTCTGGCTGTTCAACAAGCTCAAAAGACCGCTCCGGGGACACCGTTTTGATACAATAGAGGAGATTCAAGCCGCAGCGAAGACGGAACTGAAGGCCATCCCGGAAAGTGACTACAACTAGTGTTTCAAAGATTGGAAAATCCGTTGCCATAAGTGCATTGCATCGGGAGGAGATTACTTTGAAGGGGATGAAATTGATTTGGAAGAATAAATAAAGAATTTTCAAAATATATACAATGTCACCTTATTTTTTGGACACAGAAGTATTATCACATAACTGTCACAACTAAAAAAATGCGAATCTTAAGTATATGATGCAGAAATGTTCGCTTAAACATGCTCTCAATTGTGTAAAAATAACATGTCTTGTATGCCCTTTACGTTTGCTACAACGCGTTTTGAATGTCTTCAAGTAAATGCGGGATTTATTTTAAGACAAAATTTGCTTTAGATTATCGCTTTTTACGAAAGATGATCCATCTACTTCTGCAAGACTTTTTAAACACTTGACTTTTGAAGAGAAAACCCGAAAAACTTTCTTCACAGTTTTCATTACCTGAGCTCGACTGGTTGCTCCGTAAATGTTAAAATGCCCAACTCAGGTTTAAAAGCGCGCAGTTACAGAAGATTTATTGAGCCAATATAATGGTCGTCTTAGCGCGAATTCCATATCATTTATGTCGAATAGTTTTAAACTCGCAACGATGGACAACCCACGCGACTTACTCTCCAGGAAACACTTCACTTTAACTCCCAATTAATGATGGCACCAATCAGCCAGCATCTTCAGCGCGGATTTCTCCCGTCTCGTTACTCGAATCCTGTCTGCTTTGATTTACCCACATAAACGATGATTACCTCGAATAAAAATTCGCAGTTAAATCATTTAATTATCCAAATCATCAAATCGTCTCGAGAGTCGTCCGAAGCTTTATGACGCGCCGCCAGCTAAAAATGTGTCGAAATGAAAAGTTTACAAACAATCTGCGCTGGACACTTTCCAACACTGGCCTGACAGTTGTCAGTCGGCGGTACATTTTTATTGGTACTCATTGTGTCGCGGGGCACCTTCCGCTGTGCTTCCCTCCACACTTTTTGATTTATGGCCGAAAAAAAAAGTCTTGAGTGAGATCGTCAGGTTAGTTGACAAACACTTTTCGGATGTCGATGATGGACTTGTTACACGTTTATGGTGCGTTTTAGGGCTGTAAGTGAGTTGTGACTTGGATTTGTAAGATGTAAACGGGGTTTTTGTTGACATGCTTCAAAGTTTGGCAGTTAAGTGATAACTTGCAACAGGTCCACTTGATGTAGGTGCCATGTAATGATTGATATTGCAAGGGTTATGGCAGTTTTATCGACTAACATTAGAAAGGGAGTATGTACAAGGTTTGTTGTTAGTCAGGCTACAGCTTGGCGACGCGGAAAGGTTTTAAGTGTGCTCATAAAGATTTTAATAGCTCTTTGAGCCAAGCATTTGTTAGAGTAATAAGTAATATAATGTTACGAAATGCTGTAGAGCCATTAATTGGAAATTTTTGTGGCAAATTGGTACTTGTAACGTTTTAAAGTGGCTTGAAGCATTATTGGGTTCACGACACCATGATCATCATTGCTTAATTTTTAATGAAGAAGTAGCCCTGGTCCTGTACAATCCAATTAAAAGGCTAATTTCGACAAATTATATGTTGTCTTTTTATGGTTTCCCTGGATGGAGATGCAATTATATTTTGCGACTGGGTTTACTCGTTATTTCACCATCAAATCATTTTATGCAAATGAGGCTTCGAATATTTGAAACCAACTTGTGGACATCTTATATTACTGCACATTTAACCGAATATACTATATAAACTATCATGCAACAAGTTTGATTTGTTTGACATGGCAAACAAAAACCTTTCAATACACCGAATTTAATTTTCTAAACGAATAAGTTTTTAATACTAACTTTAACATTATTTCAATAGGAACTGTTCACCGAATAGTTAATTAATTTTATTAACGAATTTTTGACAGCTTCGTCTCATCTGTTTCTCCTAATATGAAGCGTAGAGGTTGCCCGGTTGTTGTTACAAATTACAGACCTACAGCCAAATTGTCTAAGCTATTTGTGGTTTTAATTTTCCATGGTGTTTATTTCAGTTGTGCACCTTTCCTTCCTTAAAAACAGCATGGTTTTGTAAAATAACAAATCGAATGTGACTACGTTGTAAGATCTTGCTTCATTTACAAACAAAGAAGGGAAGAAGAAGGGAATCAGCAAGGCCTTTAATAAGCTTTCCCATAAGCTAATAGTTTTAAAAATTAAATCTATTGGTTTCACAGGATGCTGTGGGATGGGTATGGTCGTATCTTAAGACGGGAGAACCTATCAACAGTTGTCTAAGAGATCAACCTCTAAATCAATCACCGCTTACTCAGGTGTGCCTCAGGGTAGCCAACTGAGTCCTCTATTATTAATTGTATCCATTAACCAGGTTGTAAGTGTGCTCAAGAATTCAAAAGTCCCAATGTATGCCAGAGACATACAAATATTTTAGAATATTCAGTCAATCCGACTGTACTGCGTTGCAGGTTGGTTTTAATGCAGTCGCAAAATGGTTATCCAATAAAAGCTTACCATTAAACATATTCAACGCGGTTGCAGTTGAAGTCCATAGAAGCTAATGCAAACTGTTCGAATGTTTTTCTAGTAAACTGACACTTAAAAATTTGCTACTTGAATGATCCGTCTATTATTTTATGAAAAATTGTCGTTTGTGGGCCGAAATACCATTTCAAACAGAGAAGGAAGGAATGAAGGTCTATCTGCGTCGCCCAAAGAATTCAAGAATACTAGCAAATAAATGGTGAAATTTTTCTGTAATTTTACGAGAAGCTTTAAAGTTAAATGGAATGATGTTGGATAGTTGTTTCATTATGCCTTCATTAGGACCATGGTTTTCGACTCATTGTTGTTAAAAGTAGAAGAAAATATAAAATTTTAGTTTTAATTTTTAATTTAAGTGGTCTTTAAGATATGAAGTTTTTTTTTTTTATTTTTAATTTTTTTTAATTTTTTGTTGATTGACGTTTTATTTCGTGGTAACAAAATTAACTGGTGAAAAACACTCTTTTCGTACGTCGATTCATACGAAAGAGAAGGTTTGTCTTTGGGAATTAATTAGTCAGCGCAAACGATGTTTTCAAAAAAACTGCAACCGTTTTAACGATATTGGTAAGTCGGTGAGAATCAACCGAGTCCTCGGGTTGTTTGCTGGCTGGCCGGTTGCAGGGCCTATGAGGATAGCTGAAACAATTAATTTGTCTTTAAGGTTTTAATTCGTAGTGATGTGCCATTGCTCATATAAGGACGGTTTGAAATTCTTAAGAGCATCATAGGCGTACCAATTTTTTATATTAATTCGCGAGGTGGTTAATTTGGCCTGGAACTTATGCATCTGTTGTTGAAGACTGTTGACTTTAGAACGATTTCACTACAGTGAGTGCTCCGATTTGTCGAAGAAAAAACTCCATCCCCAAGTTTGAGAAGTTGTTCTGGGGGGAGGGGTGGTGGTCGTGTCCCCGCGCATATAAATAGGCTCTCATGTTTGTTTGCAAATCCAAGATTTGAATGGAACTCCCAAATGGAGATGATTTAAGACATGCTTCAATAATACCTTCACGCGTTCGTTTCGCAACTACTACCAGGATGTTTGCTGCAAATCACCAGCGAATATTAAAGTTACTCCTCCCATAATAGCGCTCGATTGTTTTTAAGTCTTTTTACGTTCGGTATGCAGCTTCAACATATGCTCTGTGTCTCATGGAAATTTCAACACACACAATCAGCGACGCGTCTTGGCACACTTCTTCCAGAGGTCCTTCTCTTCATACAGAATGGAAATTCGAATGTGGAGTGTGGAGTTTTTCCGCCACTTAACAAAGTAGCAGCAGTTCCTGAAGCAGCGACTGCCAGAGATAATTTTTCCGATTGCCTTAGTTGAGCACTTGGGGCGTAAAAAAAAAAATATTTTATCATACAAACTTTTAGTCTTCGTAAAATTGTGCCTTAACCTTAACATATCGAGATATGTCGTCGCGGACTTTTTAATAAAACTTCTCGAAGTCATAAACTCTCCTAAAAATATATATGTAACCTTTAAGGCAGCGTCACTGAAATTGGAAAATGTATTTATATAATTTATTAATGTTCATTTTGGACCTCATATGGACCTTCACCATTGTTAATGTTTGTGAAAAAATTTTTGAAATTGGATGGGCAGTTTCGAAGATTACCTCATACATACAAACTTAAAAATATCACATCTTTCTAATATTAGTATTTCAAAGAGTCTTAAGCCGTAAAACTCCAAACTTGCTATCACCAGGCACTGATACAACTTTGCACAGATCTTTTAATGTCATGTAGCAGTTGAAAGATAGGGCTTTATTGGTTCTGGAAAGGTATGCAGTTCTGGGCCTTTGCCCAGCAAAACTTCTCAAGCATGATGCGGTACGCATCTTGTAAACTTTCAGCCAACTTGTTATTGATGTTAATGTCATATGAATGTTGCATTAAGCTGGGACAGCTATTATCGAGATCATAAATTTTGAAACACTCTTCAAATGTTTCATTAAAAAAAAAAACCTTTCATCAATCCGCAGAGCTCATGACAAAGCTCATTAGCGAATAGACCTATTAATAGATCTCAACGCCAGACGTTTTATAGAGCTTTTGATTTTTCCTTGGTTTTACCTTCTTTTTATACCTTCTAGAGTTTGTAGTTTTTTCTCTTCTCATATAATCATGACTTTACACAACTCCGAAAAAAGAAGAGTAGAGTTGTTAAAACGAACGATGTTGCTACCCATCGCTTAATAAGAGATTAGCCATTCAAGAAATACATTCATCGAAATGTCTTTTGTAAGCCGAGCTATGTCACATGTCTTCCAGTCTCAATTCGTTAAAACTCGTTGATTATAGTTCCATAATGCTCCCTATTCAAAATAACCCTGCTGCCCATGGCGTTTTCGAAAAAAATGAGGTCCGACGACATCTCCGACACAAATGGGGCACCATTGGATTCTCAGAGCCGCGAGGGAACACATTTTTTATTTGTTAAATTAAACTTTCAGATGGTCGCCGTCGCTGGTGATGAAATTCGACTGAAAATCGTCCTCTATCGTTGAGGTTCTGCAGCTTTTCAGAAAAAAGCTTATGGTCTGGACGTACAAGTACTCGTATCTGCGACTCTGAGGAGTATAGAGTTACTTAAGCAAAACTGACAGTTGCCCTCAAATGCATTTTCCAGTAGGATGATACATTTTGGGACAACTTGTACATTCTGCCAGCTCTCTTATTGACTGAACTTTTTTCTGAATTCTTTTTTCGCAGAAACTTACATAATAGCATCTTAGAATTAAATTAATTCTAAGAGAGGAAGAATTTTGAAAATAATGAACGTCAACTGGACACTCACTTGCCTCTAGGACTGAATTAATTCCAGAAATTATATTAATAAAAAATAACGCCGTCCCAAGTATCTCCTTACCGGCACACAATTGGAAAAAAATTCCATCTCATTCGCTTAAAGGCTTCTCGATTAAACAAACTACAGAGAACCAAGGCGGTCGCTACATCACAGAGCGGCCATCATATCATATAAATTGGCGGATGTTTGCCAAAGCTAGTCACGATACATAATCACAAAATGGGTGGTATCGGCTTAATTATTTCTTTTAGCCACATCGATGGTATCCCACGCGCGATGTAACACCCAAATTGATCAAATTTCTCCATAGATGCCGTTTAACATCAATCATATGCCTTAATACATGGCTCTAAGATCCGCGATCAAAGCATCACAATAAACAACCGTCGACCAGTTCAACATGGCCAATGTGTAATTTAATTAGACAACTTATTGCTCCAGGCATTGCGCTGCCGCAGCCAATAGCCAGCCAAGCAAAGCCTTCGAAACCTGAGAAGAAATTTAATTGACGCTTTCCTAGAGAGCCATACATGAGTCCTAGACGCTCTCAGCTCTGCGTCCAATTAGATACACAAAAATTAGCGATACCCGGTAATTAAAATGGCAAAAAAAAAATGTTACAAATTGAATAAGTTGCCGAATCGATTGCATAATTCCAGATTTCGCCAAACCGATCGATCGATGAACCAAAAGATCATTGCTTGGAATTTCCCATAATCGTGCGCACATTCCAATCTCCAATCCATTACGGCTGCGCTGTCTTGCTCACTCAAATCTATTAATCAAACTGAAGTAAAACGATCTGGAATCTGTTGAAAGATGCATTCCAATTTTGTGATGATTAATTAGAGAGACGATCACACACATACGAGAGTATGAAAAAAAAAGTGAGCCGATCTTATGCTAAGTGACATTCAGATTTCGCACCGACTGCGACTCGAAGCAGTTCCGGAGTCCGGAGGTATGCCAGGTCGGCAAATGTCCTGCGGCTATTTGGCAAACTTGTTTCCTGGCACGTCTTCCTTTCCGTGTCTTTTTTACGATCAGTGATCGAGCGCGCTGTCAAGTAATTAAGCGGCAGAAAGGCAATTTGTACGAATTGTGGCAAATTGACGAAAAGAAAATGAATTTCGCGACGAGTAAGCAGGGTTTTGGTAAAAGCTTGCAATGGCATTCGAACGCATTCACTTTTTCCAGAAGACAGATGGCGACGCACATCATGAAGTGCAGTGCATCCCAATGAACGATCGTGACCCAAATTATTCATTTGAATTATGAAAGGTAATTTCGTGGCCGTCTCGTCTCGTCTTGTTCCTTCCACCACCACATCGTTTGCAAGTTACGAAGTCTCATTTTCGTACTGAAAAGGAGGAATGTTAAACCTGTGGGGTGTGACAAATCACTGCGATCGTGAATGGAGGAAATGTGATGCCCTCCGCGACGGGCAGAGGACTGTGTCTGCAGTTTGAGCTAATGTGAGTTGTCATGGGTTGGAGATGTCCTGCAGCTTTCTTTTATCATCGGGATCGAAAGTTTCGTAAAAGTTTTCCATGAGTTGTTCCCACTCACCATTAGTTAAGTATTACATTTATATGTTTAGAAAAATTATTAAAGCAAGTTTTGCATGAGCAAAAACACTGTGCCTAGTGTTCCGCATTAAAAGTTTTACAGAAAGTTTTAACTCGTACTTTTTAAATGTAAGACCGGTTTAAGCAAATCTTTTCAGCAGGAAAAATTCAAACTTGGCAGTAATTTAGTTTTCGGGTTTTTGCCTGGAGTGATAGTGTAGCGGTTTGAAACTTCGTGTTCAATGGTTGGTGTCCAAATAGGGATGCAGAGTTTACTAACGATTTATTTTCATTCCCTCAAAATTCGTAGTATTTTATTTGTTTTTTTTTTTTAAGTGTGCGTCACCACTGTGGTCTTCAACCCCTCCACTGGCCTGGAGGAATTTGAAAAGGCCAAAGTCATAACTGGTGCTACGACCACGCGGAATCCAGTCACAATGTCTCTTGAGAAAATCACACTGACATATATAGCGTCACTGAATAATCACGTTAGCAACCGCTGTTTGGTGAACTTATCTGCATTAAAAAAATATCTTCGGCAGCTGTTAAACTATTATGATAGAAGAAAGTGAAAGCCAATGCGGTTAGCTGCAAGGAGTTCAAATTGATTTTTGCAAAGATTTGAATCGGGTCCGAAAAGAACAATCTTATCGACTACAGTGGCTTGGCCGCATCGAGCGAAAGGACATCAGTGCTCCAGCTTAAAATACCTTCGAATCTCAATCACCGGGTTCACTAAAATAGGTAAAACTGGATATCTGATTCAGAGATCAAGAAATTTGTTAAAAACTTTGATAGAAACAACAACAAAAATGGAAGCGTGTTGAGTCTTACAATGTTTTTCGACGGTGTACCTTAAATACTTATAATGGAAGTGGTTTTGCACATTCTCCAATACACTTAGAAAAGGCGGATCATTGCAAGTCATTAATATATCTTTGGAAACCCATAACCCGATCGACGCAAGAAACTCTTCGAGTATTCTGGAATGACGGACTCTAACAGACCCGAAAGCAATCAAAAAGAAGCTCAACTTCAGCGAGCTGCGAACTCAAAAGGCTTCCAATAACTTTGCTAATTGCTTACGTATTCCACATTCCATGTACCCTGATCTGCTGGGTTTGAGGTGGATAACAGAACAAGCAGACTTAAATTGGCTGTGACGGGCAGTCCAAAATATGTGTCCAATGTACAGCGATGAAAGCATTACCAATGAATGGATAAACAGAGAACCCACCAAACTGCACCAAGGTGAAATAAGTTTTCTAAACGCTTAATGCTTAAAACTCCTCTTCTAGAACCTGAAATTGTGCAGTTTAAAGCCAGTTTTAGATTCAGAATCGAACCAATCTTCACACAACGGAAGATCAAAGGGTTTAGTTTTGGTATCCCTTCCCAAATCGTCCCATTGTGTCGATGTCAAAAAAGGTTTTTGAAAATTCAACACACAGTCAGGCGATTTGCTTTACACCATTTTCGAAAGATTGGTTGGTAAATCGCACGGCAACATTGAGATATCTGCCCTCCCTTTTCTATATGATAAGGTTTTGATATTTTGAACCATAAGCATAGCCTCTATTATCGTCCAGATGGCTCGGGCAAGCTTACGAGATACACGACTCAGAGCAAGTGGACATCATCAAGTAGGCTTTAATTTTATGCGGTTCGGCACGAAAGGGACGGTTAAAGAATACCTAATCTTGGTTGTTAAGGGCCTTCAATTAATTTTGTAAACGCCATAGGAGGCAGCTAGCTCGAACTTTAGCGAAATCGAATTGATGAACCTTTAAAAAATGTTGGTCATCAAAGTCAATCGTGAATCAATCAACTTGTGTTTTGCTTGCTCAATTGTGGACTGTAAAGAGGCTGAACAAAAAGCGACATGTTGATTACATAGAAGTAGCTGAATGCAATTAACAACTTGAACAACAAGCAATCCATGATCAAAGAGAACTTCTTTGGAAACCAGCTGTTCAGCACCCAATACCCTTTCAAATTAAATTTCTT
Organism: Orthonevra nobilis; assembly: GCA_963555765.1. Classification (NCBI taxonomy): domain Eukaryota; kingdom Metazoa; phylum Arthropoda; class Insecta; order Diptera; family Syrphidae; genus Orthonevra; species Orthonevra nobilis. Next base: position 130,794,774 of record OY743225.1, read on the forward strand.
ACCTTAACATAAATTGCTTTAAACAAGTTGTTGCTAATAGAAGCGCCCTTGACTACACAAGTGCACTAGCAGCAAACGCAGTTCTTAATCAAATCCACAGGAACACAAGTTCAGGTTTACCATGAGCCTCACACTTGTTTTTAAAGTTACAAGAACATGGCAATAGTTCCACCACGTGAATTCCACCAACTTCCAATGGACAAGAAAATAAATACCTTCGGACTTTTCAACAACAATCCACTACATGTAATGGCAACTCACATACCGCGCGCGCATGCGTCGAACAGCAACTAACACCGTGCACTTAATAATGATGTATTGAATTATCAGTCTCTGTCATCCTGATTGCAGCACGTAAGCCAAATGCGCAGCTCAAAACATTTAGCGAACATGTTACTCCACGCAGGACCCCCCGCCGGTTCGAGCCTCCCAAAGCGACTGTACACGCACAACGCACAAAAAACGCACTTCTTTCAAGGGAAAGTGTAGTTTTCGGTCTTCGCTGTAACCAGAGGCCTCACAACTTTTCCAGGCAACACCACAAACCACTATTACTATATTGATCCAGATTTATGGTGACAATTTTTGCGAAGAGTTTCAGTGCGTAGCTTCAAACTGTAGCTGGAATTCGATGATGTTTTCGTAGTGAAACATACTTTGAGTAGTCCGAACGAGTCCCAAGTCGGGTGTGCAGTGCCAAGCAGAAACACTCCCTCTGCCACTACAGACGTCATGACTTAGGCCCCAATAATGACACATTAGGATTATAAATTGGTAATGTAATTGGATATGGATTATCTTTGGCTATAAATTTCAAACGTCTTTCAGTGGATCGAGCAGTGGAATCGCGACGTGAAGCAATGAGATATTTTATTGAAAACTTTTTCAACTAATTGTAAACTTATGCAACATTTTGAGCACGCGTGCGATCTAGAGAGACAAATTGAAACCTTAACGTGAGCTGTGCGGCTCGGAATGTCATTTTGGTGGAGTTGAAGTGCAATATGCCAAAGGATTTCTTTGACAACCAATTATAGGGTGTTTCGATTAAGTGGACTCTGTCCATCACCCAGACGTCTGCAAACAGACAAAAAAATACACACAGACCGTTTACAGGCATATCGATGGTTAATGGAGTGGTTAAGTTGAAATGAAAGTAGCTGGTGGTAAGCTATGAATTTCAAGGAAACACTCGAGTGTGGTATGCCTACAGATGTTTACACTGAGTTATAAAAAAAAACAAAAATTGAAGGCACCTCTTACATGAAAATTGGGTCAAATTTAATCCATTAAGTTGAGACTATTTTTTAACACTTACGCGAAGTTATGCAAGTCTTGCGCACGACAAGATGTTAAAATGTTAACCTAAGTGCGAAGTTTTTGTTAATAAATCATTGTAAGCTTTCGGGGGGTTATAAATACCCTTATAGTGTTGGCGTATATGGCAGGCGAAAAGGATCACACAAAATTTATATTTAGCCAGCAGATCTTCGAGCTGTGCGAGTAGAAAAAAGAATCTCTATGCTTATCCTAAGGACTTTCCTAGTGAGGCAAGAACTTTTACGGGAACAACACGAGCCGTTAAAGACAAGAAATACCACATCGGCGTAAATAAAGCGAGTCAATAAACTTTGCAATTATTCGTTTGATTTTAAACTGCACTCTGGCTAGCAGTCCACGATGGCCTAAGAAGCATGTGCCATAGCACAGGAGTTACATTCCAGTTAACAGCGAATCTAAGCTTTAAAAATGGCAGACGGGACACAGCTGGGCACCGTCGATGCTGAGCTTTAAGAAGTGGATTGGATAAGATGTTGCCAGCAGGCGATCATTTATGCAAATATAAAAGTTAGACGGAGACAAAATGGAACCATGCGGCACACCAGCATTTACGAATTTATATGGTTTAATGCTTTTCAAATTGAACGCTGCGAACTGTTCTATCTTTTCTGTTGAAGTAGAGATTCGTCAGATAAGAAAACTTTGCGCCTGAATACAGACTGTCAAGTATCAAGCACCATCATAAGGTTGACAGACGGCGAGAACGGTTCCACTTTTCAAAAATATAAGCAGTTCTCAGTTAACCTTTTACTACAAAAACAATGCTGGTCATTTAAAATTTTTCGTGCATCAAAATAAAGGAAGGAAAAAAATTCGCAAATTGCTTCTGTCCAAAACTTCCAACCCACCTTCAACAATTTCTACACGAAGTTGACGTGGCAGTCTCGTCTGTAGCCGTTGACAAAGTGCCACCTAAAGCTCAAGTTTCGGAAACAAATTCCTCGGTCTCGCCGATATCTCCAGATGAGTTCGCCAACCCACCTGAACAGTCTTTTGAGATTTGAAGCGGCAACGCAAACTCTTGACATACAAGCGACTAATCTCTTCCATTGTGACATATTGTTTCCTATTCCGATTCACTTTTAGCCCAAGCCTTGTGAAGAAAATTCAGATCTTCGGTACTGCACAGCACTTCATTAAAATTCAGACACACGTCACTTCTAAAGTAATGAAATGACACGGCAATCATGCCACGCATTAAAAAGTAGCTATGCGAGTTGTCCTCTAAAGATGCTACGCAAAATCCCTTCGGAGTACTTATAGGTAAGCCCGTTTATTGAAGATTGCTATTCGTTCATGTACAGGACTCTGGCGAAAACCGGACACACTAAAATACTCCTGCAACACGAAGCTGTATGAAGATGCTTATATGAGACTTGTATCGATTTTTACATGCTACAGCTCTCCGGGAGGATACTCGATAAACTTTAGGACCATTCAAATCGAGATATTGGAAATATCAGCCAACAAACCTCGGTCCACGAGCCACGAGGGGATAACATAAATTGCTACGAGACATCATATTACGAAAAAGCAGTCAGCCGTTTTAAAGGGGGTAAGGATATTTAATTAGTTTTTATATGTTAACTTTTCAAAAAATTCTTCAAAAACACTTTTCAAAATGTTTGGAAAGTAAGTATGAGGTCTACTGCTATACATTTTTTGTAAAAAAAAATATTTTGTATATTTATTTAAAGAAATAAATCGGGCTCTTATAATTGAGCCTTTAACTTAGTTCTAAGTCCAATTATCTGAAAATTCCTTGATCTAAAAAAAATATATGACCTCTATCTCTTTGTCCCTTCCATGATGGACCCACGATAAAGAATAGCTCATGAAGATGGATTCATAGACGACTTCGACAAAGATAAACAGAATCACACCACGTATTCAAGCACGCAAACTCACGCACGCAGAACTCTTTGTGCTCCCAGAAATTAACTTATACTAGTTAAAATTGTAAATTAAAAAATTTTGCTTAAAGCTATCCGTCTGTTAACACATCTCAACGATAATCCGATAAACGCGTTCACCCCAATTCAATTGGAATGTGATATGTGAAAGTCGTTATCCCAATCTCACGGCCACTTGGAAGAATCAATTTGTATTAACTCGCAAGTTATGCGCTAACTGACAGCTTAACTTAATGACAGTTGCATAAATAAAAAAAAAGTAAAGAAAAAAAAATACACAGCAATGTTGCTAAATGACACCACCCGCTGAGGCAGGTGGTGTCCCATGAAATGATGTCACATAAGTGTTCAACATGTTGTGTTCGAGTATATCTCCGCACAACGACAACCTCATTACGTCTTCGGGACCTGTCCAACATAACATATTTCCCAAAGAATCGTGAGACCGTAGTTCATCGAACCATGCTCTCTTCTATCCATCCGTCGGCTAGCCTCAGCCAAACGTCATCTTTTAACTACGTGTCACTTATTCTAAGGGGTCATGCGATTTGCATGCAACAATGCCTTACTGGCTAATCAACACAAAAGACTTCTTCGTGTTTGGCCACGAACCACCAACCATCCTTCATTCTTCACCTGGAAGAGAACACTCACCTCATTAATTTCATCTTCAAGTGCACGTTGCCTTGTCAGCTCGCGTAAACGTTCTCTCCTTTGTTCGGTTAGCTGCTCCAATCGTTTGGCAGCTCGGTCAACCTCGTTGAATAACATCGTCACTTTGTTCAGTCTAATTGCGACATCGATGTTATTGCTGCTGTTGCTGTTGTTGTTAGTGAGCTTGATGGCTGCGGTTAAGGTACCTCCAGTGGTTGGGTTTGTTGGTTGATTGCTCGGCGATGACGTCACCGTAGATTTGGTATAACTAATCCTACTGCTACTATAACTACTACTCTCACTACCACAGCTACAGGTATGGCTACAATTAAGCTTTTTGGCTAGATCCTGCAGCCGGGTGAGAGTCGCGGGCGCACGTTTCCTTAGATTGTGCAACTCCGAATCCATTAGAGCCCGACTCAAGGCACGATGTTGGGCGTACAATTGACGACGTGTCGGCAGTCCTTGCAGATCAGAGGATCGAATGTCACCCATTGCGGCCACAAGACGTTGCCCTGCCGCCAAACATTGATTCTGGAGCGGATCGATTAGGCTGAAAATTTCACGCCACTTCTTTTGGTCATGATGATGTAATCCGGCTAGCTTCTTAGGGACCTGTGACGCCGCAACACTTGTCGTGACTTCATCCACACTAATGAGCTTCACCGAGTGCTAAAAAAACAAAACACAATAGAAAAATCGATAATTCGTAGTGGGAAAAAGGCGCGAATGGAGGCCCGTTGTTTGAATTCCAACAACAAGAAGACAAAAAACAAAAACTTACCTTGTCATAGTCCCTATTTGTCAATAGCAGGCTTCGATCGGTGCATACGGCAAGAATTTCACTGGACTTGAAATGCCTTGTTAGGAGCTTCAGACTGTTGCAAATTAATTCGATAGCGCTCAGGTGGCTGGACTTTTCGATGCTGATTAGAATGGTGAACGTTTCGGGCGATGCGCTGCAAGAGAAAGGAGGTTCTTGTTTACAATCGATTTTAACAAAATGAATGGCATTTTATATGCCTCGATGATAAATATGGCTACAAATGGTTTTATGGTAAATTAGCATAATGCCAATGGAATGCAGAGAGGCACCACGGCTACGTAAGGTAACGTTCTTGCATGTTTAAGTAAAACAAGAAAATTATTTGTTCCTAGCAGCAGTAAGAAGATTGAAAGAGGCCGGCAGGAGTTTAGACTAAGAGGTCAAGTTACTTGATTACAATTGAGTTTGAAACGGCATCCTGTTGGGAAATATTTATAATAAAATACAGTGAGGTCGAAAAGGTTCAATGAATGAAGTAATTTTATTTTAAATTAAAGGACATCAAATCGAGTATACTTGAGGACTCGAATACCTTTTTTTTGTAATATCGAATGTCATATTTATTCCTTAATCAATCGACTACGATTGCTCACGGAGGATAAAAACACGAATACGAATACGACTTAGGAGTTTTTACGTCGGGTCGTCACCGTTGATAGATTTCTTAATGCCAAATAACAAGCATAAGTCCAAAAAATTTAATTATTTTGCAGGTGATTCTGCTCCGAAGAAGGCACCCATCGACCCATTCGAATGAAAAAATCCCCGTGGACTTTTTGGAAGGAAGAAAAACGATCACGAACAGTGAATTTTTGAACTGATTCGATAAGAAATTCAAGACAACACAACTGTCACCATGGTTCGGGAAAAAAACAGAAGCCTGTTTTTAAAAGATTGCAATATTTTACTTTTTGGATGAGTTAAAGAAGTGGAATAAACGTCTAGAAAATTGTATCGACCCGAGAGGAAATTTCATTGAAAAAAAAACGCACGGATTCTTATTGATCGGCCGCATTTTTAAGAGCTGTTGCCGTTTTTGCCAGTTACAAAAAAGGAGCTTTGTTTTCAGCTTTAAAAAAATTTGCTAAAGTTATTCTCGACTGAATTGTCGTAAGATGTGAAATTTTTGTAAGAATCTTCTGCAGCAACCGATAACAAAAACTTTATGGAAAAACTTTCGTGAACTAGACGACAGTGTAATACCAAAAGACATTGATTCCAACAAGCTGGCAGCAATAGCATGGCCAAGTGCTGGTGACACTTTCAGGGTCGGAAGATCGGATCTGTTGTCGCTGACGAAATCCATCTGACTATTGCAAAATTGATACTAGCTTACAATCTATGGGCTTTAACCAAAGTTTTTATAAATATCATAACCCCTTGGCAATTCTGGCTTCATGGAAAGCAGCTAAAAGAAGAAATATTCTACAAATTCGCCATAGCAGAACACATGTTTTTATTTTATGTCATGGAAACAATGATACGAGTATGTGGGATTACTGTCACAGCTTTTTATCTTTGAGTCATTGGCCACGTTGATACTGATAGAGGCTTGTCCCCACTCGGGCCCAATCAGTGCATTATCAGGTGACCCAGGCGACTTGACGGCAGGTCATTGTCTGATCGGCGAGCAGATCGTTTACAAATTACAACTGTAGTCAGTGAGGTGCCATAAAATGTGCTCTATGAGGCAGCAGATCTCTTGCAGTAGGAGCAAATAGTTTATAACCATTCTGCAGCACCGATTTAAATGGAGTCAAAGTAGAGAAAACTTTCAGTTCGAAGCGTTGTTTAACCAGGCCGATATAAATGATCAGGTTTCTGCGAGTTTCTGTGGTATAACGATCTGTCTCCGAAATATCACAGCTGTACCTCTGTACTGCTAGAACTTACAGATAATAGACGACTTTATGTAATTTCTCACACTTCTAACATTTTCGAAAGCATTAATGTCTTTCATACCTTCGTGGAAGGAGACAAGCACTAAACGTGAGAATTTGAAATCAGCGTTGACTATCTGCTATCAAATCTGGCATACCGCAAGGGTCTGTCTTTGGACCTTTACTATTTGTCATTATCGCTCGATATTTAAAATCATTTGCATTCATATATATTATTGCGGATGACAAACAAATTTACATAAGCAGTTAACTCAAACATGCTCATGACGCTGCCTCAAAGCTTAAAAAAGTCCTCTGTTCTGGTTCTAAGAAACCACCAAAAATTGGTTATATAGTAAGTTGAAAGGAAGAGCAGTGAAGCGATTGTGTTCGTAGGAAAGTTAAAATATATATTGTTAAATCAAGACTAGGTGGGGATAATTATGTTTGCGTTTTCGTTTCTCTGGTGATCTGATGTCAATCCACATTGCATGCCCCTAAATCATTACACTCGGCTGAAGCTTATAGGAATTTTGTCTGTTGTGACTTTTGATCTATGCGCCAGACGTTTGGTGTCCTTTTTTGTTGACAGGGTATACTCACTTGGTTTTGGCTTTATTCACCTTGGGCCGCTCTTTTGCGATATTTATTAACATCCAATTGAAAATGTCTGTCTTCTGTTACAGGTCTAAATGCCAAGGTTGGTTGTTCCTTTTGGTCACATCACTTGGTTGATCATTTTAAGTGCGGACAATGGTTTACTGAGGACATCCTGAGAAGCTTATGGATAGATACTGGCGGTCTTCTGCAAGTGCAGTCCAGTCGAGTTTTATTCGAACTCTAGCTTCAAAATCCTTAAAGATTGTTTTGCGTTTCTTTGGTTTGTTAACCTGTAACAAACGCCGTTTTAAATGTTACGGTGTGCTTAACGACTGCTTGGTCTATCAGTCTATCAGCCTTTTTCCGTTGTCGAAATTGCAGGCTTTTCCATCCAATTATACATACAAGGATAGTTTTCTTTGTTGATTTTCGTACGGGCGAGGAAGACACATTGCTCATAGACCTTCCCGAGGAGCTTTATGTTAATTGCTATAAATATTTTCTTTAAAACTTCTTTTCTAAGTTTTCCTCGGATTAAAAATCCACTGCCAAATGTGTGCTGTTGTTTATTTCTAGATTCCTTTCGATCCTAGAAGTTAACTTGAGGTTCGGACTTATACAAATTTTTCATCCACGCATAAACCACAATTCCTGCCTACTCAAAATACCTCTTTAACACGTTTCATCTCGATGAAACTAATAACCTGACCTTTCCCATCCGAAAGCCGTCGTTTACATGTACAAGTGTCTTCGACGTTGACTCACGCTGTGAGGTCACCCTACAATAAAATAAATTAGTCAATCGACAAGCCTACTGCAATTTGATTGCCATCAAATCACACCTTAGCCGCATCCATCAATAAAAATGTCAAGAAGTCATTTGGAAACCTTCTTTTTCACCCACGTCACGGTCGCATCGCCTACCTACGAAGCTCAGTTCATTGTTAAGGGTCAATATCGACTGATGTCATGCGACATTTTTGATATCTTTCCGCCAAAGTGCCCATCATCGTAGGCTCACTTCAGTTCAACACGAGATGCGCAGTCACGTTAAAGTTAATTATCATATCGCAATTAAACGACAAGGTCTTCATCATTCCAGTTAAGTTCATTAACCCACTTTCGAGTTTCGCGTTTTGCAATTCGCAAACGCGAACGCGAGCGCGTACCGCACATTCACCAAGCAACATTCGCCACTTCATATCGCCGTCGAGACAGACGACGACGGTCGATAAAAGCACTCGTGAGACGTAAAAACGCAGATCGAAACACTTGCGAGCTCATCACATGCAATTGAACCCTCAATCGGCCGTCGATTTGCCCGAAATGTATGTCAGACCTCCAAATGGGAGATGAGATTCCCTCAGCGCGCGGCTCTTGCATCTTCAGATCAACCCACACATCCAACTTCGCGCTGCGTGTAAACACAACTTCTAATCAAGAGTCGTCGTCATTGCAACAATATGATCCGCCACATACGAGTGCGGAGGGAAATTGAGATGCCCTCGAGGCAGTCTCAGACTCTGTGATGCTTGACAATCATATTAAATCATCGGTAGAGCTTTCAGCATGCTTCTCCCGGCTACAGCATGCATCTACGATTTGATAGTCGCAGCCAAAGAGGAACGAGCATAAGTCTACATGGTGCAGGTGTTAAGTGCGCGACAAGACGACGGACGACTCGACGGACAACAAATTCATGATTGTTCGTTGGTTCATTCTATCCCGAAAGCCATTAAACTAAACGAAATGTCCAACAGTTGGATGAAGGATATGCTTGTACCTTGAGGTGGTTGAATAATATGATTCGCCGAGAGGGCCCATCAGCATTACTGAGCAGTTTATTGACCAATTATCCGAAGAACTCAGTCAGTCACTCCTTAAAGTGCATGGATATGGATACACTAGTGGATCGGGTGAAAGCAGGAGGAAAGTTCTTCTATAGACGAGGCAGCGCCTATCTTGGGAACGCTTGGCTGCTTCTTGGTTATGATTCAGTCGGTGGACTCATGAGTCTACTGCTAATCATGAGAATCAACCAATGCATCGGGCATTATGCAAATGAGGTCATTTGCCATCTCTTGTGTGCGCTAGCAGCACTGTATAGATACTTGTACAAGGTTAGGTGTAACAACGGGATTAGTATTCCGGTAAGGTTCTGCGCGACTGGAACTGAACTGAATCACAAGTGTTGGATAGCAACTCAAGCGCACATGTGAAGGTAAATAATCTTTAGATCCTTAAGTGCGCTCACATTTTTGATCCGCAAATGCGATTGCAGGAGAACTCGTACGAGTAGATTGTTCCATCCCTATGGGTACACGGAACACGAGCCGCATAGGAATAAATGTGGTGTTCCTTTGTTGATCCGCTAATTCTGGGAACAACTTGTTTACATTCACAGTACAAGTGTTCGCGTCCATTGTTTTGGGAGCTATTGAGTGCTGACAAGTTGTGTCGATGACGGAAATTGCTGCGGCACTGAATGGAGCCTAAGTACATCTGACAGCGAACAATTAATCATGACACTTGTTTGCTCCATGCCGAAGGAAACAAAAAAAAAAAAAACAAATGATTCTTTCATTGTCCAACGTTGTCTCGTTAGCGGACGAAGTCTCTCTTTGTGATTGATGATTGTATTCTTGGAAATATCATGACCAACCCATTTTTTGGACATCAAATTTTTGAACCGATAATTTTTTTAGCACACCCATTTTTTTGGGATCCCAGCTCCGTAGGGAAAAAGTTTGGCTTAAAAAGGATACGTAATCTAACATCAACAGGAAATAAAGGTAGTGTGAATTGAGATGTTGTCGAGGAGGCTGAGAATCGATGGCTTCCTATTACATTTATGTTCAACATTTTTCGGGATTTTCCCATGTAAAGTCTTACAGTCGATCAAAGTTAAGATATCGTAGAGACCTCGCCCCAAAATGTACGTTCTGTGCCAAACTTGAAGAGCATAGTGTTCAAGTAAAGGAACTCATAGTCGTTCAACTGAACAGATTATACGTGAAACTCTCGTGGATAATATTCATTCAACACGATTTTCGCGTACCGAAAAAGCCATCGTCCATAAGGATTTGATCCTTGAGGAACAGCATTTGAAGCAGTTGAATGAGCTGACAGTTAACTGGAAACTAAACCGATTTTTTGTCATCAAATGATCTTCAGTAATCAGGCTCATTTCTAACTTGATGGGTATGTTGATAAGCAAGACTGCAATTTATGGAGTGAGCATGATCCTTGAAAGGCTCTCCAAACCTCATTATTTCCCGAAAAAGTCACTATTTGTTACGGTTTTTACTGGAGGCATGAGTAGCTTTTTTTTAATCTCTGAAATGAATCAGTATCATGCAAATGATTCAAGATATTCTGATTCCCGGGATCAATATGTTTTTTGCTTCAGTATTCCATATGTCTACAGTTTTTGAAAACTAGCGACCTATGTATGTTGTTGTGTGAATAAACGTTCACCGGTTATCACATGGTTTACCAGGGTGTCCAGCTTTCATCACCCAAAGGGTGGCAACGGGGCCCTATTACTTAGGCTCCGCCGTCCACCCCTTCGTTCGTCACAGTGCTGTAACTTTTAAGCCATAATAGGAAGACACTTGCAAGTTTCATAGAAAGTGAATACTATACTATTCTATTCTCTTCTTCATTTTTGTACGGATCCATAGCTCGTGATTCATTGACAGTCCCATAAGAAGTATCATGAAAAAGCTTACATTTTAGATCCATCTGCCATCATATAAACAATACACAATTTATATGGCTCCCATTTTAGATGTTGCGCCAAAAATTTTAAAAAGGTGTAAGGAACCTTTTCATGATTTTTGTGTGCCTTTCGATCAAGTCAGTAAAAATCAGCACCCTTTGGGTACTTCACACAGTAAAATTGAGTGTGTCAATGTCCTCTTCGGTTGGAAATTTATTTCAAAGCCTCTTGCCTGGAAGATGTCGTTTATAATTCCTTTATTTAAGAAGAGTCGGAATTGTTCACAAATATCGTTCGATTTCGAAGCTGTCAATGATACCTTAATTGTTCGAATCTGTTTTGTGTTAATCAAAATTGTCCCTAATCATCATGATTATTGCTAAGGTCGCTCTTCAACTACTCTTCTACTTGAACTTACACAATCCTGCGTCGACTCATTTCATAAGCTTTCCCATCGCATCTTAAATCTTAAGTTAAACAAAATTGGCTTCAGTCATATTTGACAATTGGATCTTATTGTGAAAATTTAATGGCTAATACTCGAGCTATTGCACTATTAATTCGGGAAGTTAGGAAGCTAGTTCATTTTGATTACTTATGATTTGCCTTAATTACGCAGACGATGTTACTATCTTGAAGAAGATACATAACACTGGAGACTGTCATTATCTGCAGTGTGAACTTGATGCGTTTTGTTTGTGGTGCACCAATAATTATTTCTAAATATCAATAAGTGACATGTAATTAAATTTTATACGAAAAAGTCCACCAGTATCTTTCACTTACAATTCAAAGTGTTCGACAATGTGTCACTTAAAATTTCATATCGACAGGATTGAAAAAGTTCGAAAAAGTTTTTTTTTTAGATTTGCCTTGAGAAGACTGGGATGGCAAGACCCGTTTAACCTCCAACCTTATACGATCAGACTTAATCTTACAGATTTGCCTAACCTTAAGAGCAGACGGTTATAAAAGCAAACTTTTTAATGGCAACATTGATTCTATATACCTTTCGGCTCGTCTCAGTTACAATGTACAGCAATACATAAGTATTCTTAGTATATTAAATAAATAAATCCCCTTATCGTCCCCGAAAATATACACAAAATACTGAGTATTTACGTTTACAATACAATTGTATTTTTATTTACATTTTCATTCTTAAGGCTATATTGCAAAATTTACAGAGAATAAGTTTAACTCTACTTTAGTTCCGAAAAAATAACATTAGTATTGCAAGTGTCACAGTTTAATATAATGAAAAGTCGAAGGAAAAGCTACAAGAAAAACCTTCTTCAAATTTTTCTTCCAAATATAAGTTTTCCAAGTTTGGAGAGAACATGCTTTACAAGTTTAAAAAAAAAAATAAATAAAAAAAAATATATCTAAATACTTGAACCATTTAAATATTTTATTTTCCCTTTAAATAGCTAAATTTGAGATCAAGCGGTTTTCTGATAGCCTTGTGGGCTAAGTATTGTAACGCTTAAATATAATTTGCTATTCTAAATGAAATTCGTTCGATGTTGGTCTTTGCGTGGAGTTTTTCATGGAATAGTGCCAAGGTAGATTAAGCATCATTTTTAGTATTTTGTTTTGAGTTCTTTGCAATCGCAGTATATGGCTATTAGAGAATTTACCCAAAACAGGTGACTCAAATGCTGTGAAAGATAACTTTGCAAATGATAAGCTTATCTTCGGAACTGTGTTTCGATTTTCTCTTTATAAATGGATATAAAAATTGTTGTAGCCAAGTATATGAAGTTCAAACGTTATTGTTTTGTCTAAGTGTACTCCTAAGTTCTTAGCAATTGATTTCCACTCTGATGGAATGCTATTAATTTGAAGCATGTTGCTGTGTAAGAAACAAGCTTTTCTCTTCGCAGCAATTACTTTGATTTTCCAATCATTAAAGCACACTATTTAACGCGGATTGCAAGTTGCTTTCAATGTTCAATGTTGAAATGTATCATCTGCAAAGATAGCTGATTTCAGAAAATCATATGCAATCATGTGTTGTATAAAAGAGGAGCAAGAACAGATCCTTCTAGTACCTCGGCAAGGATTTCATATACTCTGCCATTTACCAAATCAAGATCGTGCAAAGGACTTATGTCTGAAGAAACCTGACTGACTTTTCGGATCACAACAAGCTTCCTAAAGTCATGATTTCGGTCATAAAGTATGTCGGAGCAACTCTCACTCTTGTACTTTATTTATACAGATGGTTTCCTTATGAATAACTCGCACGGAAGTGGGGTCCCATGGAATTTATGATTTCTCCCTATGGAACCAGGGATTTCTCTAAGGCCCTTACATGAAATGTAAATGAAACTGCAAGAATTCTTAAGATACCAATAGAATGGAGATGTAGTGGCGTTTAAAATCTGATAAAATCTATTTAACATATTTTTAATGAATCTCTTCATACGGAATTTGAAAGATTTCATATGAGCAGTATGGTAAGTGAAGAGGCCCATTCACGACAAGGCACACTGTCGAGAAATCGATGCGTCCTTAAGGCGTCACTGCTTGATCTGACCAGCTTATAAGCTGGGGGTGTTGGAGGTTGGTTCATTTTCATTGAAAATTTTGCTGTTATTGCTACTATTAAGAACATGAAATACTGCCTTCTATTCAAACTAGTTCCACCCGTCAGTCTTACAAATCATAGAATCAAAATAAACCGTCACCTCCAACCTCGTATTCCAATTCACGTTATTTTCTGCCTGCCATATTCTGTCACCCACATTCCGCACTCATGCCTTCATCTCGCGTGCACAATCGCCCTCAAATGTCTCTTCAATTACCATCAACCGAGCTTATTCCCAGCATTGAAACCATATCTTGACTCTGAAATGGAATTAACTTTCGCACGTGAAAAGAAAATCGCGTGCATCTTCCTTGCTTTTGTGTGTCAAGCCATAACCTCACAGTCCACAGGTCAAGATGCTCGCTCATCAGCATCTCCCAGCAAAGTCTCTCACACTCAAACGCGCTCGGTGTCGGTGTTGAGGCTACTTCTGCTTTACACTTTTGTTTTTGTTTGCCAGTCCCATCGATCGATTGACATATTTCCAAGTTCCATGTGAACCAGGTTCTTGGGAAGAAGACATTCAAAGATGCGCATCCGATTCGATTTGGTACAGAGTCCAAGGAATGCTGCCAAACCCTGGCCCGAGTTCAAACATTTGCTGAGCGCACACATAAGACTCTGCCGGTATGGTTGTATGTGGGACATTTGCGGCGGTGGCGCTGGTGCTGCACACGCCACCGACTTACTCCTCGAAATTTCAATTCGGAATAGTTGGATTTTAATTTTGGTCCGGTTTAAGCCAAGCTGCAAGCTTCCATAGCCATGAGACCGCTTTTGAGATTGTCACCATTGGCGACAATCGCGGGAGAAATGGCAAAGCTCAAGTCTTAGATCGCGCGCGCAATTACCTAATTTTGAGGTAAGCTGGTCGTGTACACCAGCCTGGCTAGGCTAGGCTGGGTGAGAATGAAGGGGAAACATGTTGGCTGCGATAAGGAATCTCGAGGCTGGTTTGACACAGTCGGAGACTTGAGAAGTAAATTAGCGATCGTGGATGTTAAATTGCCTAATGAGACAAAAATGGCAGTCAAATCGGAGTTACCAAGTAATTGGTTGAATGTTTTGTTGCCTCGAACATGGATTCAGTTTGTTTTACTTTCGATAATGAAATGTCATGTTGACAGTAGGTCGGCATGTGGTGTTGGTGTAATTGTTTTTTTTTGTTTTTGTTTTCTTTTGCGGCATGTAATTGAGAAGAGTTATTGCCATTTTCGCGAAGCAACGATTATTTGCGTAACGCGGATGTGAGCTTGAGTGATGTCAAGACAATCTGTTAAAGGTTATACTTCGTATTGAATGGAAATTAAAACAGATGAACTTATTATATTAAACAAGATTTGCCTTATTGGCATTCCTTTTAGCTCACAGCCAACTTAAAACAAAGCTTTTGTAAGCGGGCCAAAACTTACCCAGGAAAATCAACAAGGTGGTGTCATGAATTGATACCGCTCTACATAGCCGTGAAATCTATCTATGAAACTCGATTATATTTCTATTGCATATTTATGATAGAAGGAACAATTAAGGAGATAAGTTCGCAAATGCACACGCTGTGAAAAAACCCGAAGATAAGCCATAAGTCATTGCCTCTCAAAAGCCGAAAAATTCCGATTGAACTTACTGCCACTTTTAACCAAGCCAGTTTCATGCAGTTGACCGCTTTAAAATCGGTCTCTTTGTCATAATTAAACAGACACTTAAGCTCTGGCTAGATCTGTATGTATACATATATATATGTATGTTTGGTTAATTAAAGATACTGCTGGAGCGAGAACTCTTATACCTTACCACACCTCATTTCACTAATGGCTCTGCGGATCTTCCGAACACGGACAGCTTCCGCCATTTCTTTGTGATATGCTGAAAAGCCCAAGAATGTGGCTTCCTGAAGAGTATGGTTTCCGAGCTTTTCTTGAAGCATGTGCGGTTGTTTTTTGCTTGTTGTGAGTGCTTCATTTGGATATCTGCTGCTGCCCCACTGGCAAGGCTCCATTGAAAACACTCTCTTTTCGTTATCATTGGGAAGTGTTTGTACAAATGTGCATGACTCAGAGTTCTTTTTAGTTTAAAGCTGTGCAAATGCATGCCGTTTCCAAAGAGAGATGCCGAATCCCCCTTTTTTGATATTCCGTCGAAAGCAGAGGAGTTATTTATAACTGAACTGATCACTTAAAAATCTTTCTTCGATTTAAACGGGGGCCACTGAAACTGATGTTCTTGGAGGTTTAAAATGTCATATTCGATTTCAACTTTCCCTGAAGATCTTCGCTCATAAGAAGAGGGAACAGTGCATCCTTTTCGGTCGAATAAAGTCCAATTTTCGACAATTTTATCGAGCAACTAAGGCCGTATATCAACAGTGACACGGCGAATATTGACTTCTAAAACATCCAACACCCAGGGGAAAGTGATCTAAAGGCGTGGGATCACTGGATCGTGGAGGCCAGTTCAAAGGTGCATTGATTCCATTAGTCCGATGATTCCATTAGCCTTTAAAGCACACCAAACAGTGAATTTAAATGGAATGGCGTCTCGATAAAGGCTTCTGGGTGTACATATCCATTTGACCAAAACATGGACCTCATCGGAGTAGAACATTTTTTGTTGAAAATTAGGATCAAGCTGAATCATGGTTTCGACCCATTCATCGAAACTACGACGCGCATAACATTCACGCAATTTCTCTTGCTCAAGCTGGACCTTATAAGCTTTAAAGTCAAGATCCAGAAGAAAAGATATACCTCCGAAAAGAATCAAATGAACAGTGACCAGCTTTCCAAATTGATATGAGCATACAAGATGCAGGATGCATACAAAAAATTCGCACCATTTCCAAAGTCATTGATTCCGACAATCATTTCGAATGACACTCCTGTTGTCAATAAGCTCGACAAAGCCAATCTGCTTGCAGCACAGTTCGCTGCCAGTTCTACACTTCCAGATTGCGATTTACCACCATTCTATGGGACAATTATATTTTCGTACACCTTCAGTCGCAAGATTATCGAAAAATCTAGATGTATAGTATGTACATAAATCCATTGGTCCAGATTGTACTTCCCCTGCAGTTCTGAAAAGGTGTTCTTCCTCGCTGGCAAAACCATTGCGTTAGCTTTTTCATCTGTCCTACTCTTCTGGTCTCTTCCCGAGTAGTCGGTAAACTGCATTTGTCCAGCCTGTCCTTAAAAAAAGCGAATCTTCTTCTACCTCCTTCTTCCTTCTTCCTTCTTTGCAAGGTCATTGAAACGCTTAACCATCAGCTTGTGAATTATCTTGAATCACGAAAACTCTTTAATGACCTGTCTCACCGAAAAGTGAAACCAATCCTTACATTATTTCGGCGAATCAAAAACAGTTGCACTTGATATTTCAGCGGCATTTGACAGAGTTTGGCATCTTGTTTTTTTGTCGAAAATGCATGCACATGGGATCGGTGCGTTTTTTCTTCGATGGATTAGAAACTTCCTTTCGAGTGGAACAATACAAGTTGTATTGGATGTCTTCAAGTCTGAAATTCATCACATGAATGCTGATGTCCCCCAAGACTCAGTTTTGCCTCCGACTCTTTCTTTAATTTTCATTGACGATCTCTTGTCTATCACATCTAATCCAATATATTTCTTCGCAGATGACAGTACCCTCAGTTTCATATATGCGTTTAAAAGTTTTCGCCCGTGCTCTTCGGACATGGACATCGAGCGACAGCGGATGCTTAACTCATTATCAAAATTAGCATAATCAAATGGGGACAAGCCAATAGAGCAGAATTTAATGCTTTCAAAACACAATGCTGTCTTATGTCATTAAAGCGAAACCCTAACACCCAGCCAGTTTTTCTAAATCGGTGCAAGAAGTATTTTACCCCTTCTAATTTAGTCATAATTCAGTCAGAATTCAAAAGCGAGCGATAAAACTCATAGACGAGGACAACATATCGAAAGCAATTCACTCGCTGGAACACTGTCCAAATGTGTCTTGCTTGACTTTCTTATATCGCTATTTTTACCACCAATGCTCCGACGAATTAGCTAATTGCATTCCATCGTTCCAGAAATTCACTCCCAACACCCGCACATCATCGAATGCTCAGCAGATTACCCTAAAGTCAACTTTTGGGCGCAATGTGAAATTTAGAAATTCCTTTAGAATTTCCTGCACAATTCGCACGTGGAATGCGTTACCTCGATCTATTTTTCCTTTGCGCTGCAACCTACAACTATTTAAAACTTGTACTTCCAATCCCTTGAGCAATTGAGCACTATTTAACACTATTTAACATGGACATCAGCAAGATTGTTTGGCTACATCATTGGTTGCAGCCTTCATTAAATCGGTCGAAAGAGCACAGTAGTTGTTTTTTTATGAATCTAAATTTGTAAGGCAAAAAGCCCTTCGTGGACCAGGCATGAGTCAACTTAAGTATTCCAGAAACATGAGAATAGCGATATTAAGAAAAATTAACCTCCCGAAGTGATTCAAAAGCTCGGGAAAAAATCATCACACTACAACCTTCTGGGAGTTTTGTGCGATACTGAACTCAACTTTCGCTTGCACATTGACTCCATTATTAACAAAGCTAACTCCGCACTTGGATATGTAAAACGATGGTCCAAGGAGTTCTCCAACCCCTATGTTACCAAATCACTTTATACTACTTTCGTTAGACCCATCCTTGAATATGCTTCCCAAGTCTGGTCTCCTTACTACGACATCTACATAAAACGAATTGAAGCCCTCCAGCGTCGATTTCATCGTTTCGCATTGCGTAGTCCCCCATGGTCAGACAGCTACAACCTTTCGCCCTACTCACAACGCTTGCAACTTATAAGATTGCAATCCCTCGAAGAACGCCGTGACATAGCCGATATCCTATTCATCCACCAGATTCTAGGTGGAAACATCGACTGCCCCGCTCTGCTCCGATTGATCTCCATACACACCAATCCCCGTAACCTTAGATCTATCTCCCTGTTCCGTCCAAACCCTCACCGCACCAACTATGGCTCCCATGAGCCAATGTCCAGAATGATGCGAAAAGCCAACGCCGCACAACAAAAATTTGATTTCCACCTAAGTAAACACTCCCTAAAAAACGGCCTTTCCAACTAATCACCCCTGTCACCCAATAATTAGTTTTTAGTTTTTAAGCCAGCTTGTATTAAGTTAAGTGCGGGGTAATTCCCCGGGCCATAAATAAATAAATAAAACTAGAGCTTAGAACCAAATCTTACCAAAATTCACTTTGGTTTTAGTGCGTGGTGAAAACCAACAGAGAATTTCGGCTATGCCAGAGTTTGGATCGACTTGATAGACCAGGGTTGAGATCATAATCAAACGTTGTAGTTATGAGTGTTTGCAGCGAAGGGCGCAACCCATCTGAAGGAATTGTACTTTGACACGGCACATTACAAAATTGAAACAGCTTCCGGAGTACCTTATCAGGATTTTGTGGGGGAAAATTACTTGCTTTCTTTACCTTTGCGCGCTGCTCCAAGTTGGTTATATCAAGTTTCATGAAATCTCCAAGTTTAGGGTCTAGAATCGTCCCATCAACGTGCTCTAGCCATCGTATTCATCAGTTGTACTTGCACCTCCATCCGTCCTCCACATGAACAAAAAACCCGGTCCCGGAGAAAAAATAATGTTTCCCTGACAATTTGAGTCTTTTGCAGATCATTATTTTTGTCTCCGAATAAGGAGTTGTGACTCTAGCGCCTAGTGCCTTAGGCCTGACCACAGGTAGAAAATCAGTTTTCAAAAACTTTGTCAAAAATAAACGCATGGGTTTAGCGAAGGGTAAGCTCTCTGGACCATGATGTCAAACCTTTCACTGACTGAACACTCTCAATTTTCAAAAGCTAGAATCAAAATTACATAACTACAGTGATCCAGGTCAGAAACCTAACTGGACAGGTTAGATAATACTCTTAGATAATGTGTCTCCCATTTTTTGTTAATCTGGGTTCTATTATGTTCCATTTTTGGCTACCTGTATAAGGTCTTGCCTAATGTCTTCAATCAATATTCGAATATAGCGAAAAAAGAAAAATGCCTGCACATGCGGGTGAAATGTGTAGATTCTACAGAGAGTGAGGGTGCAGCACAGCAGCTCGCGTTTGGCAAGACTGTGTGAAAATATTCAAATATGTAAATCTTAAGCCGATATGTAAAGCTTAGCCTTACCAGTTTCATTCAAGCCTAGCTCGTGTTTGTACAATGCTAATAAAGCCTTTTTATCTCTCAACAGACATTCAATAACCGAAATCCGTCATCATCAATCAAAAGATTAAATAAAAATAATAATAACAAAACATCGATCCGCGTACTTATGTTACGAAAAAAAAAAACAGTTCCCTTTAAAGTATTATGTAACTTACCTCTCTGGAATGGTGCTGTAAAACAACAAAACCGTTGCTACCTCATAGCAGTTCAGGCTTGAATCCATCAAACACTCCGCATCGACGGTTACAATAGGTCGGCCGCTTAGATCGCGTGTTCCTAAAAAAAAAACAATAACAAAGATTTAGTTACTAAAACGTTGCAAACAGAACAGATCATTCACACAAAAAAGATAACCAAGTTGAGACCGATAACGACGACAGTTTCCCAACTGAATTATAAAAAAAGCAACCGCGTATGTATGTCGGGTGAATTCCTTGAGCATTCCAAGTCTCGAATTCCCAAGCCGACCATTGTTTATGCCACCAAAAACCCACTTTGGTTGGGTGTACCCAGATATGACTTTGTGTTCCTCCCTGGGAACAAAAGATTACCCAACATAGACGTGAGTGTTATTTTCCACATGGGCTATAGCCAGGCCCAAAAGCGAGGCGACGCGAAGCGACGCACAATCGTGAGGACAATGAGTAATGCACACAGGTAATAGTTTTGAAAGACTTCTATGACTAAACGGGATACAGTCGTCGAGGGTCGAATAGGTAATTTATTTCGTCTATTGCGCAGTTGTATTGCGACTGGGTGGAGAGGGTGATGAAAGGAGTCTGGTGTGTTTTTTTTTTTTTTTATTTAAGGTGGAACTTTGAGATATGAGTGCTGACTTGGGCATAAAGGGAAGGATCAATGAGTTTTTTTTTTTTGCTTTGGTACACAATCCGTAAGTGACCTGTTTAGTTATCAATCGTAGTTCTACAGGAGCATGAAGAGGAAGGTACTTTACAAACAAATAATGACAGTAGGTAAACAAGAAGGAATATAGTGCTGATCTGCTGCCAGCAAGTTGTCATCTTATGGTCTGAAAATTACCCGGAAAAGGAACAAAACTTAAACCAAGTTACGGTACAAAACTAGACTTGGTTCCTCAAGAAGACAACATTCTCACACGTGAAAGAAAGTCATCTTCAGATACTCAGAAAACCTTCGAATTTACAACACTGGCCACAACTGGCTTATTTTATGGAACAAAGAGGCATTTTAAAGGTTAAAAACAGATCAAGTTAAGCACTTAATATAAACAATTTTAAATAGAATCGAGTAATTCGCTCAAAAAAAAATATTTCGATGCACGCAAAACTTTAAAGAACGGTCACAGAAAAAGACGAGTTCGGACAACATAATGAAAGTCCGTAATGCGCGTCACCTTTCTGTCCACTCATAATGGTGCGGAACCTCTCTTTTTCTGGAAAATTTAAATACATACACGAATATTCAAGAGCTCAACTAACATTTACGTGAAAGCATCTCAGAACACTATTCCAGATGTGTTACAAATGCGTGTTTTTTAACCCACAAATTGTTAAGAAATAAGCTGAACTGCATGTCCTACAGCTAGTAATTAAGATGATTTTGCTGCTTTGGATATTAAGCTACTGAAATTTTCCAAGCATACACTTTCATGAAAACACTTTTGAATGTAAAACAGCTGTTTACACATTTGGTTAAGTGACGCACTTTGAATTGAATCCATTAGCAGGTCCCAATTAGAAGTGGAAGTGAAACTCTTGATCTTCTGTCCAGATTTGAATCCGATCAAGTCATTTTTGCCGCTCAGTCAGGAAAAGTGACTTGTCAGGTTCAGGAGAGCACTCAAAATGGTGTAAACAATTGTTTGAGAAAATATAGTCCTTTGCCCTGCTGTGCACGTGTTTTTGAAAAATAATCTAATATGGTACTGAAAAAATTTATTTGAATGACGAAAAAAAGCTATTTTAAGCTAAACAAGAGACTCAACTCATGGGCATTAATCCGATCCAAGAACACTTTAGGTTCAAACCACTAGGCAAACTATAAATCTTCAATTAACTCTTCGACCGCTGTGTGCGAAAACATTATAGGGGTAGTCAAAAACCAGCATATTATGAAATATCCTACAGTTTATAGCAGACTTCCAACGGCCCCCGAAACTTTTATCTTCGGTTGATGGTCATGTTATCGCGAGAAATAGCGCCACGGACACCAACACACTAGTCTGCCATAACCAGTTAATAGCATCATTTCGATTTTCCTAATAATTCCGCAAGAAAATTATTTTCAGTAACAAGAAGCATACTAATTGATCAAAAACTATTGAAATCTTTTCAGAAAATAAAAATACAAGACTCCATCGACTATAACGCACTTATGCCAGCGCTTGATCCAATCCTCGAAACATCAGAGCCTTTATCGATGGGTCCATGATCTCATCTTGGGTTTCTTGAGTAGAGCGAATAGTCGCAGGTAGCCATATCAGGTGAATTCGGGGTTGTTGGATGGTATTCGTTCCGTTTACGCCTAAATCATTAACCAAATTGTCGTGAGCAGATCCAATAGCGATGTCCAACTCGGGTTGATGTTTTCGTCAGTTTTCGATGTCGATGGCCTGCCACTGTATTCATCATTATTGACGGACTCACTGCCAGTTCTAAAACATGTTGCATTATCGTGGTGTAAAAACCAAGAATTGTCTTTCCACAATTCCGGCCTTTTTAGGCGGATAGCGTTACGCAAACGACGCATAACGTTCAAATAATATTCCTTGTTGACTGTTTGGCTGGTTGGAAGGAATTCATAAAGCTTAACACCACGATAATCGAAGAAAACAGTCAACATGACCTTGATTTTTTTGGTCTCGGCTCTCCTTTGGCACGATATTCGCTCGATTGATCGGTTGTTTCGGGGTCGTAAGCATAGATCCAAGTCTCATCGCCAGATATAATGCGTTTCATGACATCCTGGTAGTCGGAAAGCATTGTTTCACACACTTCAACGCGACGCCTTTTTTCCAAAAAATTCAATGTTTTCGGTACCAGTCGAGATTTGACGCGCTTGAGGCCCAAAGCATCCTTCAAAATGGTATTGACTGAGCCTTTCGATAAGCCAACTTCATCAGCAAGGCCTCTTATCGTTAATCGATGGTTTTTCAACACCAAATCTTTGATTTGTTGGACGTGAGCTTCATCGGTTGAGGTTGATGGTCGCCCAGAACGCTCTTCGTCTTCGACACGTTCACGGCCGGCTTGGAAATCACTATACCACTTGTAAACATTTTTTTAGACATAGCCTCATCATCAAAGGCTTTCTGCACCATCCTCAACGTATCCGCAGCAGAAAATTGATTCCGCAAACAAAATTTAATGCAAATTCTTTGCTCAATAAATTTCGACATCGCAAAAAACGAAAAACTCACTTTTAGCAGCTCACAAAACGACGCGTATCTCAAACACTATGAATATATTTTGACATGAAATTTCACATAGATGTCACTGGCAGTACTACCAACCTAAAAAGAAAGAAAAATTTCCAAATCCTTCGACGCGCACAGTTTAAATTCATATGTCACCTTATTTTTTGGACACAGTAGTATGTATAGTATATTCTCCCTTGATTCAATAAACGCCAACGAATGGATAACATTTTACGTATAAGGTCAGATCGCTGTTGAACCCAGTTAAGGTTTAAGGCACGTGATAAAGTAAGTGGGAGACTTTCGATTTTCTTAACTACTTTGACAAAATCAAACCATTGTACTTTCTTTAACGGAGCTAAGAACGTTCGATATCTTTGACTGGCGCATTGCACAAGTTTTCGAAGAAGTAAGACCCAAGTTGGACAAAGCCAAGTTTTAAGTCGGACTATAATGCAGTGCCCTCTTATGACACTACGGTTTCACTTACAAAAGAAAGAGTTATGAACATGTTGTGCTAACCAAGTTATTGCGGATTTCACTCATAGATGGCTTTAGTTGAATTTTTAGGTTTGCTGACGTAATCGAAACGTCAAACACATTTTGTTTTTTGATAGTTGGTACTTAATCAGTAGACAAAATTTTTTTATCGGTTGTGTAGTTTTTGTTTGGCGTCTGTTGAAAAATGGAAAATCAAAACGAACGTATTTACGTCATATTTTGCTTTTTTATTTCCGGAAAGGAAAAATGCATCGCAAGCTCACAAAAAGTTATTTGCTGTTTATGGTGACGAAGCTTTTAAATAGTTTGTCAAATTTCGTTCTGGTAATTTTTCACTAAAAGAAGAAAAACGCTCTGGTTGTCCAGTTGAAATTGATGACGACCAAATCAATAACCGATTCGGATCGTCACAGTTCATTTTAAAGTAAAGTAAAAATTTCAATAATAATGATGATGTCAAATCGTACCTGGTTCAGTTTTTTACTGATAAAAACCAGAAGTTTTATGAACGTGGAATTATTATGCTGCCTGAAAGATGGCAAAAGGTCTTTGCTCAAAATTAATACTACAGAATAAAGTTTTTTCGTTCCATGAAAAAATTGTCTTTTATTTTCTAAAAAAATCCACTATTACTTAGTTGCCAACCTGATATTTTGAACATTTTGAAGTCTTTTGACCGCTTCTTTTTTTTTTTTTTGATTTCGTTCGAATATCTCATTTTTCTTGATACCCGTTAATGAAAAGCATCACTTTTTATAGTATTCTACACCCTTCAGTAGATTTGAATCTCATACGAGGTTTTGAGGTCAAATTGGTCTGGTAAATCAACTCCTGAGTTTTGAAGCCGTCCATATAAAAAAAATAATTGTTCGTCAAGGGGGTACCAGAAACGTGCTCTGCAGCACTATTCTAAGCACTCCAAAGATTAAGATGAAAGAGTCCCCTCTCAACCACACCATACATATGATTCGGATTATCGTTAATATTTGATAAAAGTCTGAATAATTACATTTCTTTTTTTCAAACTTAACTATTCCAATATTATAGCTTCGGCTGTACAGATGGAGAATCTGTTCTTGCAGCCTCTCAATGACTTAAACGAAAAAACCTACTCACGCTGACATTAAATAAAATTCATTAGAACTCAATAAAGCTGTCGATAGGAAAAGAAGACGGCATCCACATGTACATGTTTCCAGCGATAATCACAAACGGCACGACTCGAAGTTGGGAAGTCACCAGAACCGCATCTGGCCTAAGAATTTCCAAATGCAGATGCATGTGGTGACCATCCACAGCCAACGGAACAAGTTGATTCCAACAAAGTCATTTGATTTGCATGACGACCGCGCCGTGTATCCGTTCCGCTTGCTGTTGCGCGAGGCATCTGTCTCTGCGCTGCACAACTTCAATTAAAACTGTTTAACGTGTTAAACTGAATACCATGTGGTGTAAATGTTAATGGAAGTGCACCATGAGGTGATGATGCCGTCAACATGCCAAACACCGAGACAGAGAAGCAACGACCACGGATCAATTAACAGATTAAGGCCTCGATCAATAGCCATTAGGGGATGATAGATATTTATGACTGTGCCATCTGCCAACTGCCAACTGCCTCCTACCAGACACTAAAGTGTTCAAACCTCTTTCCGGAGAAAGTGCAGCTCCAATTTTTTCATTTTTTTTTTTTTGGATTTAGTTACGAAACCTGCTAATGACCTATAAATCTACTTTGGAATCTCCAAACGCAGGTAGAGTAGGTGAGGCTTCGTATAAATGGGTGCTTTGAAGAATTTTAATAGCGAGCGGCACGCGAAAGTGAAAGGGTCAGTGTCATACCTGACACTGATACCTAAGTGACCTGCTGACCAAATCGTGCCGCCGCGCCGATAAGAAAGATTTATTGAAATTTAATTATTGCCCAATTGCGCCTGCGTGCGTGACACCTGGGATTCGAATTCCTCATCATCTTATGGTCTGTTTACATTATTTTCTGCGTCGTGTGCAGATTTTGCGTGTTTAACACTTTTTTCTTTTGTAAATGTTGTAAATTTCCCATTGCACAAGAGCTTCGGCGTCGTAATGAACTTGAGACGGTCCTTATCGCATGCACCCAGGACTAATTTAAGAAACGATTTCGCAAAAGACATGAGATAAGAAGGCTCTTACTTCTTGTAATTAGTGTTGTGTTGGAACGCGTTAACCTTTAGGCATGGGCAGGCATTCATATTTCATTATTTTTGGCCGTTTTTGTATGGCTTCTTGGATGGAATTTACGAGTTATGCAATGGAGGTGTCGCCGTCATATTTTGACCAATTAATTTGTCCTCAGTTTGTTATTTAATGGGCAGTCGCCGATAAGTGCTACAGATTTGTATATTTTTCGCATTCTCTGGGATGATGGCCAATTTTATGAGGTAACACATCGATAGCCAGAGTTTGCATGTTTTTTGTGGCGCGTAATGATTGAAGGAAAGATTGCTGGGATTTTTGGTTGTCAGGTTTTGGCATGCGGTTACTTCACACCTGATAAGAAGTCAAGTGAAAAAGAAAGTGTCTCCCTCGAAACGAAGGTTTTGCTGGTAATTTAGTATCACAGTGTCCGGTTGAGTAGATGATTGGCATTGGCATTCCTGTGGCATGAGTAAGTTGGATCATAGAATGTTTTTCATTTTTGAAAAAGTTGAACGCGTCCCTTCTAAACTTTGGGTAATTTTTGCTTTTATTTATCCGATGGAGGGACACCGTTGAAGTTTGTATGTAAGAAAAGATTCACGACATTAACTTCAGCAATCTTAATTTAATTTAACCATAAAAAGTATTTACAGGGACCAAGGTAGTCTTCAGTATCAAATATCAAACATGAAAATTATTAAACAAATTTTCTATTTCAAGCGAATCCGACTTTCTGCGACTTGTGCTAATTGCAGAGGTATGCAGCAGTGCTCCAAAAAAGAGTAACCATTTTCAATACTGATGTCAGCAACGATAAATTCAAAAGAAAGATAATTTTTTCCAAAGAAAATAAGCGAATTTCTAGACGTTAAATTTAAAAAAAATCAATTTCAAACCTTTAAAGCTCAAGACTCGCAGACAAAGAAGGCCAATTCAAATATGTTTAAAGAATTGAAGCAACAAAACATCGAAATATTTTTGATTTTTGAGACTCACGTAACAGAGACCTCTCGAACATCACGCAAACCATTCATCATCCGTTCTGTTCCTTAAGCCTCTTTTGAGCACTCCCCCAGTAAAACAGTCGCCCGATATGGAATGCAGATAAGCTCAGTACAAAAACTTGAATATAAGCTGGAGATGGAAATCCAAAAATCTTTTTGAATGACTTGACCAAAAGCTTATCATTTTTGCGTTATTCTTTGAGAGGCAAAATTTTGAGTTGGGAATAATCGAAAATATAAACAATGAAAGAAGTTCGAACTACTCACTATGGAAAGCTGCATTCGCATAACGTGGTAACATGAAAGCATTTTTACAGACAGTTTTTATGGACGATTTTGGCCGATCAGTAAGATCAGTAACAATTTTCGAATAAAAACGATGATGCTGACGGAATTTTGTGAAGTGTTAAAGTTTAAAAAATCTATCACAAAGCTTCTCGCTGGGATTTAAAAACTGGATAAATCCCCAGGAGGTTGTTAAAGAAAGTTTAAGTGAAATTTTTTAATGTAATAAAGGTTCCAATAGGATCCAGGCTGGTGAGAAACGTCCTATATACCGAACGATAAAATCGAAGTGGTCGATATCGTGTTTGCCAATTATGATGAAAATTTTCAAGAAGCTTATTTTAAGGGGTTAAGAACCGACAATCTAGGAATAATGCCTTATAAATGACCAGTGATTCGGTTTCCGTATCAAACATTCGACAACTGACCATTCGAAAACAAACCTTAACAGTGTTAAAGTGGCCTCCTTTAGGTATCAAGGTACGTTATGAAGGCTGGTATACGGTAGGTTTTTCAGACGTCAATGTGCAGAGTACATAAAGAATTTATAGAAAACAGAATCCGCCGTGCTGAATACGAAGATAGACCTCACTTTAGCCACGATTGCGTTCGATAAGCCTATTTTTTCCACTAATTATATAATCGAGTCAGCAATTAAAAAGACACGAAAATCTGTAAACAAAATAGACCAATAGATCAAGACTTGGCGGTTCGTGCTCAATGAGACCAAGTAAGCGCTTGTTAATTATTCATGCAAAGAAGTCATCTCACTGCCTTTCCGTTGGATCTTCTTTAATTTCGTTGTCAGATCGTAAGCAGTTGCCTTCGCAGGAAAGTTTCCTACCAAACGCTATAGTACCAGATTTATCCGCGGTGTTCTGATTGAGAAAGGCAATACCATGTGCGCTCGCTACTGGTGTGAGCGGAAATTAACACCTTCACACGAAAAATACAGAAGAATTTCGTTCTACATAAAAACGTCATTCTTCCAGTTCTTCCCTTTGAAGCTGAACTTGGAGATATTAGCGAGAGTGTAAAACAGATTTTATGAGCCTCCGCAAGCAAAGTTTCCTGTCGAATAGCCGGTCCTAGATCAGAGGTTAAACGGCGAATTCTCCGCGCCATGTTAAAATGTTGATCTACACTGGAGGGTTAAATTTCATCGACAACAATAGCTCTGACACTATTGGAATCCCAGGAACCAGATTCACGAATAATAGGATGGCCAAACCACGGGTTCAAGATGAATCGATATCGAAAGCTAGGGTAAATCGGTCTAACCAATTCTTGGACTGTTTACGGTGAAAAGCTATTTAAGCTCAGATTCTCCAAAGATCGAAAGCCGGATAAGCCGTAAACACTCATTTCAAGCTGAAGAATGCTGTCAAAATATTGAACCAAAAATCCCCGATCAAGTTCAGCGAGTGCAAAAGTTGAGCTTGACTCATTCTGAAAATGAAACTGACTATACAAAAATGTTCGGTTCCCCGTCGCTGCGAAAACATAGCGGGTATAATCCAGGAGCGACAGTCAGGAACGAAATCTGCATATCTACACTGAGCTTAAATAGTGTCAACGGAGCAGGGATAACATAAAGACTTGCATTCAACAAAGAAGTAGGTGTTTTCTGAATTTCAAACGCTTACTTAAAGACGGGTTAAGGTCCCATTAAAATATAAGGTGCGAAACATAGTCCTCCTTTGTTTTGTTTTTTTGATGAAAATGTATTTTAATTGTAAAAACAGGGTTACAAATGAATCATTCAAAGTATTGCTCATCAGAGTTCGAATACCGTTACGGTTAAAAGTGTTTATCTTTTGAGGCTTTCCAGGATTCAAGCCATTTAGCCATTTTATGATGTTGGAACAAGAAGGTGGGGAAGCACTTCCCAGTTGAGCGTTTCCAAGTTTTAACGGGTTTGGCAACGTGAGGTCAAGCGTTGTCATGCTGTTGAAGCACTTTCGCCTCTGTTCGCAATGCGGCCGTTTTTCATGTAAAGCTCGGTTCAATGGCATCAATTGAAGAAGATACCATAATCCAGTGATAGTTTCATTGGGTTTCAACAGATCATAATAAATGACAACGAACTGGTCCCACCAAATATACAGCATTACCATCGCAGTGTGAATATTCGACCGAGTCGACAATGAAGAAGTATGACAGGGCAGCCCCCATAACTTTATTCGCTGTAAAGAATCGTTCGTCACCCGTCACGATAAAGAAAATCACAGGGCAGTTGTTCACAGGCGAAAAAACGACTCTCAAGGAACCCAAGTTCCTTGTTTTTGAATCATTCCCAACGTATGCCATCGCTTGGAAATTACTAGGCGGGTAACTCATGATGTCGTCAGCATTGAAATCACCAGACACGCTACGATTTTTCACTTAGAGCAGTATCTTCGTAAACTTTTTGGAGCTCTCGACGCGCCTCAAGCGCCGTTTTCTTCGAATGAAGAAGAAAGTCAAAAAGTACTTGACGCCAAAACAAAGTCACTTGTGTGTTAAAACAGTTTGTTCACCTTATGTCTAACCTCGGTTCATCACGTTTTAGAAACGTCCAAATCGACCAGCACATGCTGCTTGAGCCATCTTTTTAGAACTTAGTTGCGCGCCTTGTTGATTAAATAAATTTGTAAAAATCTTTACCATACAAACATTCAATACTCGCGTGACAAGTGACCAACGTCAGCAGGAAACTGTTCCGTTTAGCTCGCCCCCAGAGACTTACCTGGCAGATGTATTCCAGATGACAACAAGTTCTCCGGCAGCTCAGCAATTGAACGTGGTGCAACTATCTCGTCCGGCAATTCATTATCTGCAAAGAGAAGACCAAAGCAAAGGATTCAAACTCAATCTTCAATTACAGTGCTTTAAGGATAAATCGCTGGCACGTAGCCGCAAATTAAAATGAAAACAATTTAATTAAGACCGCTCCAACGAAACGCGGCCCACACTCTGCATCCAACTGCCGCTGTTCATGCCGCTGCCAGGTGTTTGGCGGGTATCGCAAGGTCCCACACACACACACACATACAACTCCTGACGCTGATAAATGAACTCACCTGATTCTCTCTCTCTGGGCTGTGGATACATTTGGGGTTACTAATTTGCGAAGCTGTTGGCACGCAGCGGGAATGTATTTTGTAGATTTAATTGTCGGCGAGTAGGTGTCAAAGTGACAGGTCTTTGATCATGGGACCAGAAATCCACAAATCACACAAAGCTGAGCTCGCACCCACACTGAAGCGGCCAGGACCTCGTGCTCTCGTTCCACTGGGCAGGTGTTTCTTTGCAAAGCACAAGCGTAGGCGGAGGTTTATCTCCGGTTCTAGGTACAAAGTGCACAGGTGCGTTCCTCCAGATATGCCATTTAACGCTATCTTACCAAGGCGATTAATGGACATAAATCTGCACTGCTGCTCCACATGCTATTGCCTGGAACCAGTTAAGCCACATAAGAGACCAAGCGGCAAATTAGTGGAAATGCTTGCGGTGGCGTACACACCAGCGGCCAGCAAGTCAGCAGGTTCCAGGCCGCGAATTGGAGTTAATCGGTGCATTAATTCCAGCTGCCAATTGACATTGGTTCTGTGGAGATTAATTCGTATTGTGTTTCAGCGGAGGCGGTAATGGCGTTTCTGTCAAGCAGTCAACATATCGCACTTCCATGGGCGGTGGCATGCAACAGCGAGCGGCGCAAATAGCTCAGGAGGCAAATTGATTCTAAGCAAGACTCCCTCGCGAAAGGAAGTGGAGGTGGGACTTGGTTTTTTTTTTCTTCTATTCTGCTGACAGCAGGGTGTCAAATACCAACAAAATTAACAAAAAAAAGTGCTTTGCCGAAGTGCAGGGGGTGCTTTAAAATTGGTTGTTGTTGAATTAGGCGGGAGTTTTTTTTTCGACTCGACTATGGGCGTAGGACTGACTGCATTCTTAGCTCAGAGGATATCTTGAGAAGAAAAATGTAAGTTGTTTGGCTGCATGCTGGAGTGGCACTTTTGCGGTGACATTCGAGACGAATGCAAGACGAAAAAGATATTTCGACAGGAGACTTTGTTTTGTATTCTTTTTCGAACGAGCTGTTTTGAGAAATGCCACTTGAATGGAATGCCAGTAGGTAGCTGCTATAAGCAGGTTGTAAATGTGTTTTTTTGGCATTTACATATTTGGGTATGTTGCAAGCATTTAAGAGGCTAATTCCTTTCGAAAAGGTTGATATTAATTTGAGTCTTAATCAGATTTATTAAAGAATGAAAACTTTTTGGAATTTTAATCAAAGAATTCAAACTTTTGATTAATGCATTTGAATTCAAAAAAGATTGCGAATTAAAATGACTGAAATGACCATTCTTTTGAAGCTAACCACTTTTGCATTACATTTTATAGTAATTTTAAAAAACAGGTGAATTCAAGTTGAAGTCAGCAGTGAATTCATTTTTTTCCTCGATTAAATTAGTGAATTCACATTTAATCGATTGAAGTCAATTGTTTAAATTCACAATTGTGCACACTGCTGAATCCTTTCTGGTCTACCTTTTAGGGCAAACTTTAAGGTTTTGCAAACAGTGAAACTAGGATGACAAAATTATCATAAGCGAGATAACTTGTGCATCGTTAAGCATGTTCTATTGGTCTCTTTTTTGGACCATGGTTCAAAAGCATTATATTTTGAACATATGTAACCGCTGCAATTTATTTGCAATTTTATTGTATGAAAAGAGCAATCAATCCATACCGGACATCTGAACGTAGTACATACATACATATTCGAGGCCAATTCGAAAAAAAATTCAAATAGTTTCTTTTGAGCTCAGTGACTTTAGCTCATCGCATATGAATTCACTGCGGACTTCAACTAATATTAAGTGAATTCATTTATGTGATTGAAAAATGGAATAATTTTTCCTTATTTAAAAGAATGATGACTTAAGATTTTAAAATCCAAGTCTTTTTTAGCAAAATTACTTCAAATAATTTTGGATGACATAAGATTGCAAGAATAACCTAGATGAATATATAGAAGCTGCTTATGCAAGGAAATCACTACATACCCACTTTGAAATATGAAAGCAAATACTCCAGCATAAAAAAATCAGCAATGGTCTGATCTAGGCTTAAAAGTTTAAACTTTAAAAGCAACTGAAGCTGAACCAGCTGAACCCAGTGTTTATTTTGGCCAATTCGCTTGAAGGAGTCGCAATAAAATGTGCAAAATATGGCCTTAATTTCGGCAGATCTTTGAAATTTAGGCTTAAAATTTCAATCCTCACTTACTAAAGGATTAACATTGAAATAACGTTTTTAACAACTTAAGTCAGGGAAATGAAATCAATTCTGGCATGAAGCTTGTAGGGAACTTGTATGAATTTAAAGAGAAGTTTCAACTTGACTCATTGACCAATGTTTTGACCATCTACTTAAATGTTACAATACCTTGAATTTGGAACGCGATCTTCCATACTCTTTCAACTAAAGTTTAAAATTTCGATCACAAGTAAATGGGGCCAAGTGGAGAACGAACATGCAACTTGTCCTTTGATCGGAACCATGTTCCGTGGCAATTTTCGGTTTTAATATTGCCGTGGCGTATATTTTCCACCGTCCAAAAAACCAAATATTAAACAAAAACAAAGTCGTCATCAAGGTAAATAATTAATTTGATGATAGAGCAAGGGTGCAGAAGATAAAGAATGTTTGTCTTCTTCTCTTCATCTGTGCAATTTCTACAAAAAGAATTTGAGAAGTGACCCTATCCGGCACGTGGTTTCTTTTCGTTCAATATTATTTGCGCTTTTGAAGGAATTTTGTAGACCGGTAGTAATGACGTCATTGTTCATAGCCTTGCAAGTTCATTCTCCGTATACTTTCTTAGAATATCTCTATTTCCTAGCAACCCACCAATGTTGCCATCTCTGTAAAAGATCAGTATGAAATAAAATTCAGTAATTGAGCATCAGCTAAGCTATAAAAGAAATCACCGTGCTTTAAATGTTTATTAAGTTCGTCGTTAAGCATAGGAAGGTTTCCCCATCTTCGCTGGAAACACACTGCAGGAGATTATACGGTTAAATGACGACTTAAGTAAATCTTGCCAAACAAACCTCTTTCACCGAAGATCATTGGGTAAAGACACATCCGAATAAAACTGGAGGATACTTTCCTAGGTATCCAGAGGTCTTTTTGAAAATTGTACAGAGAGAATACTTTGGTTCATCCGAAACTGATTTGTTTAAATTTAGAGCGGATAAAAACCTAGAATGAATTTATGCGCCAAGCCCTAGCGAAATGTCTCTTAAGTCAAACATTATTGATTATGCTTTTCGGTTACATGTTCAATTGCAAAGAAAAGAGTCTTTTAAACTGCCTAAGGTTAGCTACTGCCTAGAGTATGCTTTCCTCCTGCGGAATGTGCAGGATATTCACTCCGTATAAAAGTCTTTGACACCAACAGGAAAGTGTCCCAATATTTTGCTTTATACGAGGCAGAACTTATTTCCGACTTAGATCAATAAGATCATATGATTTTTTTCATTCTTAAGAGGCCCGAATTTTGTGGCATGAGTCCACTCGACTCCATTGTCATCAACCTTAGCTTCGCCATCCTATTGCTTCTGTCACTATTAATTGGCGACGACCTAATGGGGACTGCTTCTCGTCTCCGGATATATCCCAATATCCTAGCACCCAAGATATTGTCACCGTATTGACTTATGATATAAACTTTTGTTCTGGTGTGCACATCTGGACAAATTTGGATATAAGCCACATTGACCTGAGAGTGTTTAGAAACAAGCGGAACTGAAAGGTCGTTTGCAGTGTGATTTAAACCTGAAACAAAGCTGTAACCTTTTCCTATCCTGTTTGAACCATTAACCTATATTTCTTCACAGAAGATAATAGCTGCTGACCCAGAGACCTTCTTCGTTCCGCTAGTGTAGAAGACCAACTCTTGAACATACTTAATTCTCATCCCACTTTTTTTCATGAATTATTGGTACGAAATTTTCTGTCAAAATGGAGGAGACTCCATGACAAAAGGATTTCGCTAGCCGGAGGTGGATTGGCAGCTTTTTATGTGAACACCATCTTTACCTTTTTATTTTTACAGTAGATATCGATCGCTCTTAGATTAGATCTCATTGATCCAATAACCCCTTAGCAGCCGAATCTTTGAATATTCGGGGCACTCGTAAGGTAGCATTTCCCGTCAAGTGCCCTCCACCATATAAACTAGCCGCATAGTTGCAATGCATAAAAATTTGTTCTAAACACACAAAAACAACATAAATATTACCAAAAATTCACTGTAGAAAGTATCTCGCGCTTATACTTATGTGCCCATGAAGAATGACTTCAATCTTGTTTTAAATAGTTTCCCAATGCGTGCTAGCTCAAATTACAAAAAATACACTTTCCAAAAGACCCTGTCAAAGAATGCGTGTAATAAAATATTTCCAAGCTCAGTAATTCCCATCGTTAATATTTCAATCAAGCCTAAACACTTCCTATCTTCGATCGGTCTTTAGAAATCACAACAATTCTTTTCACTATCGTCGCCGTCCGTCCATCGTCCCATCAACATAAACAATTAACCCTACCCATTGACAAATTCTATCATTTCCATTCAAATGTTTGTATGCAAATGAAAGTGAAATTCTAAGACCCTCCATTTGAACAATCGAAAGTTGCACATCTCAGCCAAGCACAAGGCCTTGGCTCTCCATTCTATTCTGCCTCCTACACGGCCAGAGCCATCCAAATGTATCTATCATCATCATTATCGACGACGTCGTCAATCTTTGCCGGGATTAATCTCCCTCGCCGCTAGTATTATGATAAATTCTCTTCCGTCTAAGGGCGCATTCGACACCACTCATTCCACCGTTTGCCTTGACATTCGAGTTGGCGCGCATAGTGCCAGCTTACCAAGCTGCATAGGCCGAGCCGTTTCGGAGACCAGCAGCATCGTTTGAGGTGCATTCCATGAGCGTGCGCATGAGAGTGTGGGAAGACAATTCACTTGTCGATAGTTTCAATGGGAAATTAATTTCTTCAGATCTGACGCCATTGATTTTGAGGAACGTGGGCCGCTACCGCTTTGGTTTATTTGAAGACCGTGCCGCCACGATTCTCCAAGAAGAAAAACAAAACAAGAAAAGAAAAGATATTTCATTGTTTTCTTTTTTTTTCATGGTCTAACGAAACACTGAGTTGCCAATGACACACGAGAGAAGGAGCTTGTGGAGGAAATAAAAAGTCCAGTGTTGGGTCAAAATGTCTAATGCCTTTCTGAGGTGTCAAAGCATAACTTATGCAAAGTGTCGCCGTTTGTTGGATTGCAAATTCTCCTTTCCCTAATTAATCATTCGCTAAGGTAATGACTCTTGAGGCACGTGCTTATTATAATAGTACCGTTTTGTTTCCGGGGTTAATTTTTTTCACGATTCTTTAAACATTCAAGGCTTATGCAACATGACTTTTTAAATCCATCACTGCTTAGGATTGTGATCTGCTCGTAAACATGGTTTTGATCTAGTGGCTTTAAAAAAAAAGGTACGAATGCGACGGACATTGATATTAAGATTCACATGATGGTATTCTTAAAAGGTTTTGGATTAAACCGACCATGGCTTTCATGGAATTAAAGACGGTGCATAGCATCAAGTAGTCCTTACATCCAAAACCGTCACTGGACGAAATAGTATAATCTATTTTAAAAAAGCAGCGGGTTTGGAATTGATTTCATTGAAAAGGAAATTTTAAAATAAAATAGTGGCCAAGTGAGAGTCAGACATGCAAACGAAGGGTTCTGCACTACGTTCATAAATTTTTTTAAATTTAAAAGTTCTCAAGTTATGTCTTTTTTGACCCTCTTTAATCTTAACTTTATATTATTTTAGTTATTTGTTGTTATATCAGCTAAAGTAGTTCGCATTCTGTGAAAATTGCAAGTGTCTATCTACTGCGGATCAGAAGAGTATGATCGTCAGTCGGACTGACGCGACAGATGGACAGGCGGACACACACCAGATGCGTTTGGCAAGTTCCTTCGTTCGATTCAGATATAAAAAAAAGGTCAATGATCAGCATCATCGGATTCTTTGGTGCACTTGCGTCCACCGTTGAATGAATCGGAGAATCCTTTGGCCTTGAGAAAGAGGGTGCACATTCTATACGAAAAATTACATAGATACATATAATGAAAACTATATGCGAAAAAAACTGGACCTTACTTTTCAAGTCGAGACAACAGCTGCCCACTTAAAGAAATTTTACTACAAAAAATCTGCATAGTACTCTGTCGAGCACTGAATCTTCTCCACACAGGAAAATGGGGAACACATCGGACCAGGCCAGAGACCTAAGCGAAGAGTTAAAAAAGCTCACCCAAACCAACCAACCAGTCAACACTGCTGAGTACGAGGCGATCAAAACTAACTCAACTATGAGCCTTTTGTTGTCGAAATTCAAGATGGGCAATAGTGGACTCTACTCAGTTTTAGTGGCATGCTAGAGAGCTGTACCGGTCTTACCATAAAATCAAACTCCTATTAAGTCTAAAGTCTAAGACACTTTTGTTTCATACAAGATTGGCTGTTTTGGACTCGTAAAGTCGACGACGGATAAAAGTCTCCTTAGAAAATTGGTTTAAAGTCGATGTTCACGAATTTTAAACTTCAAGCTGACTTCAAATTTGTTTACAGTAGTAAACATTATTTAGAGCTGGCTGAATAAAAGAAGACATATAAAATTCCAAGAGGTGTTATAATATGCAATTTTTTCAAATTGGTAGTCGAACTGTATCATGTCCTTTTAGCTCCTGAGATACATCATAGCTTGCTAGAACTTTACTTAGATGCAGCTTTTGGAGCGATAATCATGTCCATCGAAAGCTACGATGATGTTATGAATCAGCTTTCTCGCTTCAGAACTAACAGAGAACCAACAGAATCTTACCATTGTAAGCAATCGTAATAACCAAGACCTAAGGTCCGAAAGGAGCAGAGAACTGAAGAATAAAAACTACAGCGAATGAAATACTGGAATACGTCTTTTTTCCGTCGCATTTTTTTTTTTGTTTTGCTATTTCCGAGGGTAGCCAAAGAAGCAGAGCAGAAAATATATCCGCGAACTCTACGAGATTAACTACGATGTGAACATATTCCAGATGGTAACAATCACTAAACTGGTTGAGCCACATCGGGAGAATGAGCAATAGATATTTACTCAAGATAGTCATAGAATCACAACCACTACATTTTCGTGGATAGGAAAAATCGAACCTCAAGTCAAATGACAAAGCTATCATGGACACTGACAATTTTAATTTCAGCAACTTGAAACTTCTAGACCAGGAAAGTCAAAGATGAAAAATGTAGCTGAAGCTTCGGCTCAGATTTTTGACTGTTTCTGAACTTCTTCAGGTTTTAAAGCGAAGAAACACCTTAGAAAGGGAATCTATAAGCCGTCACTCTTTTGAGCGTAAACTGATGGGACGGCCATCCGATTCATAATTTTTTGAAAATTTTGCTAGATTTAAACCATATTGCCAGCTATAAATTCGAATCGTTCAAGAGTGAAGTCGAAGGCATCTGCAGAATATAAAAGCCACTTAATATTAGTATATGCTTACTGTGTATTGGGCCGCCAATGAGTGTCAGAGCACATTTCCATCT
The DNA here is from genome assembly GCA_963555765.1 of Orthonevra nobilis. Classification (NCBI taxonomy): domain Eukaryota; kingdom Metazoa; phylum Arthropoda; class Insecta; order Diptera; family Syrphidae; genus Orthonevra; species Orthonevra nobilis. Next base: position 130,832,568 of record OY743225.1, read on the forward strand.
TAAAAGATTCGTAAACAATAAAAAATTACGCTGGAGGGACCGAAGAAGATGAAAATATGTTAACTCTACATAAGAAATTTTGATGTGTGAGTTTCCCGGCCTCGTTTTTACGATTTGAATAATCCGGCAAGATCGCCTGATTTGAACACTCCAGGCTGTTTTCCTTGTTTTTATTTTTTGGTCACGAGTCTTAGTACATAAGCCACAGACTGTGGAGTTTTCGACAAGAGGGTGAGAGAACTTATCGCTCGAAATTCAGGCCTAATCGGTCGAAAATTCGGTAATATAGTATATTATATTAAAGAAAAACAAAGTTTAACTCTATTGTATCATTTTTAAGGACATAGGAAAAGAACTTCGGGTGAGTGTTTTTGGGCCATCCTGATTGCTTCGAAGGTTTCTTGGTATAGAAAGATATAATGATAGCAGAAGTTTAAATTGACTGAAACTCTGTACGGCCACCCAGTAAAAAACGTAGCAAATTCCTACTCTTCTGCACATTAAATGCACCGGGCTTCAATCTTATAAAAAGTGTGGTGTCTGATAAAATTACTACACCGACAGCCTTTAACATTCCATTCACTTGCAATTTATATGTGCACATTTTTCACATGCTAAAATATTATTAACATTGAACTCACCCATTTCCGAGGTCTGCTTCTCGTCGGGATTCACCTCCTCGTCGCTGTCAATGTGTGGGAATGAATTGCCCAAACAGAAAAGCGGCATCGCAGAAGTCGTCACCGCCGTTTGCATTTGCGGGCCGTTGTCGTTCTCATCACTCGAAGCACTGTCATTGCAACTGTTCCCGCGACCATTTCCTGCCGCAGGACTACAATTATTATTGTCCTGTTTGCTGGACAGCCGACGCAGAATATACTTGTTGTTCAGCATTTTGTTCTTCGTAATTAATTCACTTCGCTTCAAAGCACACTTGGGCGAACTCAGTACATTCTTATCGTTCATCGATGTTGCTGTCGCAGTTGCACCTGACTTGGGACCTTGTTTATTCCCACTGTTGCTCGTCGTCGTCTCTTCGGTCGCATAGCATGAGCTGTCGAAGGCGCTTATATCATGCGGACGTAGAACGGTGGGGAAGGATAACTCGGTCAAGGATATCCGACCGATTGCACGTTCCACGCCAACCAGTAGATTCTGCAAAAGTTGCGGCAATTCGTCCGATAACATCTCTAAGGACAATGGACTAAGGTAGCTGCTGCTGTTATATTTGTTGTAGTTGCTGTGGTAATCAATCGATCGCACTTTCACATTCGACCCAAATGTCGCAGGTGTCCGCCAAACTACGCACAATTCTGGTTCCGAATTTTTAGCTAAGAAATGAGTGAAATTCAAAAAGGATTCACACACAAGGATTTTCCCACTTACCTGGCTTGACACAAATACAAACGTCACATGGACGTAACAACGATTCATCTATTGCACCCAACTGGAGAATCACTTCTCCGGAACAAGTCGCTAATGGCCATCCTTTGGACCAGGCAATCAACTGCAAAGAAAAAAAAAAAAGAATAAATTAGAGATGCATCATCTTGGCTAGAACTAAAGCTTTAAATGACGTTGGCAGGTGGCTTTCTCCGCGTCTGCTGTGCCGGACCACCAGATCAGATTGGAGGCTTTTGATAAATGTCTAGGCGATTAATTTGTATGGGCTTGTTTGAGTTCAAGATATTTATCGGAGACGAGGGCCAATTAACGCAGATCTTTGTTTTGTTTTCTTTTGTCAAGAGCATGTTTGGGACTTTTAATTAAGCCACCTACTGGGCGGATGTCGCGTGGAATAGAACCTCTGGTACGTTCGTAGCATGGCCCGGCAGATGACTTATTTGTGGGCAATTAATATTAATTTCATGCGCGAATGAGTTTTGGTTTATGTGCTATCGAATTAGCTTCGACGTTCTGGGAAGCTTTAACGTAACTTAAAACAGCTTCTTGGGTGTTTTTGTTCCCAGCAAAGAGTTTACAAATGCAAATTCGCTACGTTTGATCATATGATAAACGTAGATTACATTTTATGTAGAACTTTTGTCAGATTGAAGGCCAAATTTACGGCCTCTTTATAGAGAGTCTGGTATGTGGTATATGCGAGGCGGATAGGCGTGCTCAGACCAGTTTTTCGATGTTAACCAGATAAGATGATGTGGGTGACACCTTGGTCACAAATTAAGCTTTATGGTTTTGAACAGAGGAGAAGTGTCAGCTAAAGCTGATGAATATATCCGTCGTCACGTTTTATAGATGTTATCATTAGACTTGTGCCATCCGGATGGTATTAGATTCGGTTATCTATGCACTGGCGGTGTGACAGTGGCAGTAAAAACAAAAATAAGAACTATGAAGGCGGACCAAGCTTTCTGTATTCGACATTAATATAAGAAGTTGTTAATTTGTTGGTGAGCTTAGAAAGCGACATCCTCATTAACTTCAAGATGTCTGCAAGAAACGTGAAAAATGGTTAGCTTACAGGTAGCAAGAAATACAATTTGATGCATACCAGCGGCTTGAATTGTGTGGATCAAAATTGAATCAAAGCGAAGCTGAAGAAGTACTGAAAAAAGGAATACTATTCTCTTTATATCATAATTGGAATGAATGGAATAAAATGACAGCTAGCTCGATTGAAACTCAAATTTATTACTGAAAGAAAAATTCAATTTGAAAAAGAAACTGCGGAAAGAAAAGTTTAACTCCGTATTCCACTTCTCTAGGACTATGCTGGAAATGCGTTCAAAAAAAGTTCTTCTTTTTTCCAAAATTATACGCAAAGTTGAAAGATTTCAAAGCAATTGCTTAAAACGGATTTAAGAGTTTAAATTTTTTGCTTAAATCAAAAACAAATTCCTATTTTGAGGCGAAGCCTTCCAGCACTGATCGCAAACTAGCTGTCTCATATTATAACTCATTTTTTGGCCTGCTCACACCACGAACAATGTAACAAAAAAAATTATTAATTTAAATTAATATTAACGTTTGGTTAGATGAAATTTAAGGAGAGAAGAAGAAGCCACTTGGAGAACATAATGTCTATTGTGAGGTGCTTCAAGCCCCTGACTTTTACGAACTAGTTTGTGAACTAGCTGTTGATTGTCTGCTGTGTAGTCCATGATTATATTAAAAAGTCCATCTTATGCAGAAATCGTTTTGCTTGGTAACGATTCACGGAGCATAGCTTCAATAGCAAAGTGCATTTTAATTACCAAGACCTAAATTCGGACGAAGAATGACACATTCCGTAACCTTTGGTCGAGCAAAACACCTGCCCTCGACCCAAAAACTTAATTTGGTGTACCGATTTTCAAAAATGGCAAATGGTGTAGGTGCAGGTGTCTATGGACACAACAAAAAAAAAAATACAAGCCATCGAATCCTGTGCCGTAGTAAACCTTGCTAAGGGGCAAAATTAGACCAGAATTCTGATATTCAGACAGCCATGCAGCGCGCTTAAGGCATTACAATCTTAAGCCCAGCGTAAAAAAGTTAGGTTACGGTAGGTTCCGGGTCATCATGGAATCGAAGGCTATGAAATTGTGGACGAACTTAAATTCCTGAACCTGGACGTTTCTGTGGCGTAAACTGGTTTACGGTCACTGGAGAAATTAACCGGAGGTCAGACATTCACAATTTTTTATCAGTCGTTCAGACATTCAAAATTGTTGATCAGTCCTTTCTCTTAAAGAGAAATCATCAAACTTAACAAGGAGAAGATAAAAAAGCTCATGAGCTTCTTCTAAGAACGTTGCCGCTTCAGATCATAACTAACCAAGTGAGGACTTATTATAGTGCTCGAGTGTCGACTCTGTTTGAAGGACGACGAAATGGCTGTACACATTCTTTGTCAATGTCCAGCTCTATCATATGTTCCCCATTCATAACATGACATAGCTCATTTGTCCCTCATCAGAGGGATGGATAGTCTGTTAGCCTAATCTAACTCCCCTTAGATACAACAACTCTTTCCATTAAGACCGCAGTTTCCACCACTTTGACAGTGGTAGACAAACAACAAAAATAAAAAACCTTTTCACGCAGATGCTTTTCAGTTGCATAGACATCGTCGCCCGAAAAGGAATTTCGAAGGACCAAGACCTCATCTTTTTTCCCAAAGGTCTGCTAGAAGTATTAAGTCCGGGTCCAAGAAAGTACAGTTATGATTGCAAAGTTCGATTCGAGAGACCGCTTTCGACCTTCCGATCTAAGGAAAGGCGCAGTTAGGGATCGTGTTCTTAATAAAAAAAAACCATAATCTGTTTTCCTTTGTAAATCTTGTCAGTCGGGAGTTCTGTGACTTATGTGGTTGGAATAAGTTAGTTGTCAGTTGAGTTCAGGATTCTTTTGTTAAACGTAAAGTAAACTAAATCTTTTGTACGTCGATTAGTTCTAAGATATCTGCGATTGTTTTATTGTTGAAGCTGTGATCCCACCCTGTCTTGTAAATTTGTTACTTCCTTATGATTTCCAAATCAAGTCATACATTTTTCGTCATAATTTTCCATTTGATAATTGAGTTAAACCATTAATCAACCTGTTTAGGTACAGTAGTCTTTCACGGCCAATGCAGTACCAAAACCTTTATAACAACTTCTCAAAATAGGCCAGCGGCTACTTAAAGGAATAAAACACAAGCTTTAGGTATCAACTGACTTGTCGGAATCCTCATGGACGTATGAGTCTTGGACAAAAAAGAAGACTGTCTCTGTCTTGTAAAAGTAAGGATTTTTCCAGCGGGGCTTGTTGTTTGTTTTTTTTTTTCGTTCACTAGTGTTGCAGACCACATCCATTATGATGAAATCGTTAAGGGGTTAATCTAGTCTGGAAATTAAAAAAATCGATTTTCTTTTTTTTTATATTTTCAAAGTTTAACTATTCAAGAAGAGGACTTTTCAAAATTCAAATTATTTTCGGAGATATCGGTAGTTTGCTGACCCCGCATCCAAACTGGTTCGGCCTGAACTAATCGAACAAAAGACATATGGGATTCTCCGTCTACCTGAATCAATATTATAAAGCTTATTTACGAAAGTTTATCATCAGAGGAATTATTGACCCGATGTTTAAGTTTAAAAACTTTGATTTGGACTTTCGATACAAAACATATTCATTCCGGACCTAAGATGATTGAGATAGCGACAGTTAATGCTGTTTGTATTTTTAAAGAAGGCTTCATTCCTATTTTCAAAATGATGGAGCTTATGGGAGTGAAAATTGGTCCGAAAACTCATTCATTTGCTGTGAATCGAAAAAACGCACGGATTGCCCGCTCCGAGATCGGAGCATCCAACGCATCAAAGGAGGCCAGAACTGCTCGATATTAAGAGAGAAACGCGGAAAATAGTTTTTTCGAGGTCGAGGAAGGTCCGATGTATGAAGCAGTAATGGCAGATTGAATAAATGTAACTCACAATATCGTTTCATGACTTAGACTGCGAAAAACTTTACGCGAAACTTCAAACGCGTTTTTCTCGAAACTGTATTTTTCAAAACTCAGGTTCGACTGGACCGATTTACTTCAACAGAGTGCCTTCTTTATAGGCTTGTATATGTCCCCATCCCCAATTTTTTTTAGAGATTCGAAACAGTCAAAGAAAGTGGTAGAAAAATTATTGTTTTTTTTTCAATCAGTCGCCATTTTATAAAAAAAAATCTTTCCAACTTTTCCGTAGTTCCAGACATGGCGACATTATTCTAGATTAATAAGCTATTTTTTTTTGGTTTCAGATTGCTAGGAGGGTTGAAATCGTGGGTATGGTTACGTGCCAACTTTTTGAGACCCCCGCTTCATCAACTGCTAATTTATAAAATTTTCAACTTTTTATTTTTTGATTTCTCTGTATTCTTGTTTTTTTTTATGACACCTCAAAAATTACATGAAAATCATGCCTCTAGCCAAAATACCCCCTTAATAGGGAAAAGAATAGACTGATTCATAATTTTGCAAAATAATGGTCGCGTTCAGAATTCTAGGGACTAAAATTTCAGTCAAAACCTAGAATATTGAACGAGCAAATTGACCGCAAATGCAGTTGACAGTTTCATATGGCAAACAAATTATTTTTTGGAGATTTACTTTCTGTTTATACTTGGAATAAGTTTGTTTGTGTATTACTTTCAATAACTGTGTGTTTTGAATTAAACGATTTAAATGAGCGACACGGAAGAAGAGCTTTTATGTGAGTTGAATTATGTGCACATGTGCCAAGACAGTGAACTTATTTTAACATCAGTAGGTCAAGTTTCGTTATTCGTTGAAAATGAGCTGCAGAGCCCATCGGTTATTTTGCGAAATTCTGCAATGTTTGGATTTATTGAACGGCCAACTAGAAATCCCAGCTACTTTAAGGAAGTAATTGCTGCGTACTCTCTGGTAGAATTTCGTGTCCACTTCAGGATGAGTTGGGATTGCTTTTCGGTTAGTATAAAAATACTGCCTTGCCATCCCATTTCGTTATTAATTAATTTTAAAAAAATACATTACCACTTTCATATTTTATAAATGTAAATTTTAAATAAATTTTCAAAATTAACAGCTGACTTTTGACGTTTCATCAATCAACTGCAAAAAGTCACAAATTTTCAACTGCAAATCCAGTCCACTTCCTCACCATATGTCAACTAGCTTTGCCGTCAAATTCACGGGCTCTCGACCAATCAGAGCGGGTTGACTAGCTAGCGCATAGAATTCTGAACGCGGCCAATGATCAGTGTTTGGTGGTCATCGATTTTCAATTTTAATGTGTCAAAATTCTAAATAACAATTTTTCAAACGTATTCACTTAAATTTTTCATTTGAATTAAACCATTATTAAAGAGCTGATTTAAATTAATGTCAAGCTTTAACGAAAGCGTGCTAAAAATGTTTGATATCACTTTCTTGTGGCCTTAGTAATGAGTTAGAAAGACCACACCTTTGATTTTTTTTTATTTTTTGCAACAACCAAAAAGGTTTGACCCTTACTGGAGGATATGAATTTTTTGAGCTCTACAGCTGCTTTTAACTCTCCAAGGCCCATACTTGAAAACTTTTTACACTTATTATGATCCAGTTGAAGCCAGTGATTATAGTTCTTAAGCCGCCTTAAGTCCTGTTAAGGTGGACATTCATCGAGATATGCTTGGATCCTTCACTTTGAATTCTAAGTTTGGTTTCATTTCAAGCTTTAAACTGAGCTCCCTTTCCTATTACTAAATGAATAAAATTACAACAAACTTAGCCTAACAAATAAGCAGAAGTTTATGGAAGTTTCGAAAAACAAAATTTCAACTGGTTTCGCTTCAACCAACGAGTGCAGTTTTTATCATGACCTGCAGTTTTACTGCTTGTACATTGAAAATTGATACACATAAAACCGAAGACCACCTAAGCCCACCGTAAAGACAGGTCAATGCGTTTCATTAATCGCTCTTCAAAAATTCATTCATCCAAAAGGTTAACTTTCCGATCTTGGATCAAAATCTTAATTTTGAAAGCGCCGATCTAGGCTTGAAATCGATGGGCATGTCACGGCTTTGTAACGCTACCGAAAGGGATTTTATTTTTATTTTATTATTATCACAACTTTCTTTAGTCGATTGGTTAAGATTACAGATTAGTTCAAAATTTAATGATCGTCTCATTTTTCATTTTATTATTATCTTCAAGATTTGTTTAGGCGCGATGTGTGCGTTTCGAATGATGGCGATTTGACACTCTTCAGCGTATTGGTTTAGCCCACGCAGGAGCTTATGAATATGCTCGTAATCCGACATCGATATGGCCATAATGAAGACTGAATTTAATTGCTTACAAGGCCCGTTGTTTAATCAATTAATTATGAGAAAAAGTAACTGCGATGCATTTGTATGTAAATCCAAGGGGGAGAGCTGGACTAGTCAACTGTCGCTGGATTTTTTGCCAGCACGGCAAAGTAGAAAATCAAATGTAATATTTCAAAATTAATTAAATCTCATTTGCACACGATTCAGATAAAGAATCCTGCAAAATACAGTTTCACTGCGAATGTCGTGAGCATAGTTCTTCGCCTGAGGGTAGTGCGGCAAGCTTCACATGGCCACATCGCATGCAGCCCATGGATGACTTGGGTGTACGTACCGTGTACATTTTCGTGCTAATCACGCTGCCAATTTGAGACTTAATTTTGAATTTGATTTTGAACTTGGTCATGCACCGTCTTCCTCTCATCATAAATCAAAGCCCCGAAAGCGGTCTTTTCATCCGTTGCCTTAACCCCGACCCGAATTTCGTCGCGAATCCATGTGATTGGAAAGATGGTGGGAATGCCAGCCGTCTCGTACCGCGGTATCGGTACCAGCGATGACGACGCCGCCACCGCTACGAATAAATTATAATTGAAAACAAAAGCGCGCTATCTTAAAGCTGCCTAGAGGGTGGAAAATTCGCAATTCTCACATTAAAAAAAAATGCTTGCAATTTATTCTGAATATGGATTTGGGTGTGCATGAAGGGCATATGAGCTACGATGGCACGTAATGGATTTTGTGTTAGTTTATTTTTTAGTTTTCCGAAAGTTTACTGATTGCTTTAATTTACAAAAATGGCTTTAGAGGTAAGTGAACGGAATCAATTACAACTTTGAAATAAAAGGGTTGTTCTTAATGCGTGGACGTTTCAAAGAAATTCAACCAAGTCTCTTCTGATTTGCAGGAAGGAGGATTTTCCAGACTCACGTTAACTCTTAAGCCGTTTTGAAGAGATTTAAAGTCACAAGACTGCAATCGAAACTGACTGCCAAAAAGTTTGACGATCCCGCAGCCTTATACCACCAAATAACAATATATGATGGCAACGTTAATGTACCAGCTATTCTCCTTGTTAGTTTATCAATTATGTGAATGCACTTTGAATATTACTGAAATATTCTAATTTTCTGCCCATTTTTTTTTTATCTGGCTTTCCGTAAGAACATTATAACTGAGTTTTAGAAAATTTACAAGAAACGTGAATTAATCGGAAAAAAATGTTCTCAAGGTATGGCGTGACGTGAGAGAAATGCTGATTATTTTTTATAAATAAGGATTCGAGCAGCAATATCAGTTCAGAAATCAAACGAAGAATTACCATTCGAACTGTTAACTTAGAACTCCCTATCTCGAATGACCAAACTTACAATAGTCGAAACCTTTATCATCAAAATCGACTTGTACTCTGCAGGAACATCGAGACCTTTGTAGAAAGGAATTAAAAAGCATTTTTGTCCATTAAAAAGTCCATCGATGACGGCATATCTCCTCGAAAAAAATAGAAAGCTGAAGGATTGTCGCATTTGATATTTAAAATTTAACAGAATTTCTCGAAATGCATGCGTTGGAAGCCGACAAACCGATTCTTCAATGGTTTAGAAACTACTTTAAGGCTCAATTCAAGTTGCATATATTTGACGGTTTAAAGTCCGAAAACACCCTTGTAAGTGCTGGACCGCCTCAAAGCTTTAATTTTTATAAATGATGTTTTGACTACTACAACTTATCCATTTCACTATTTCAAAACACGTGCCTTAGTTTCGGACAAGAAAATTTTGTTTGTATTTACGAAATTAGTTTACCCAGCTTGATCTTGCCCCAAACTGAAGCATATGCCTGAACAGTAAAAGCTCACCATGAATTCTCATGAGTTCACTCACAACGACAATTTCGGTGCTACAGTCAAGTTTAAAGCATTTTTTTCTGATGGAAAACACGGATGTAGAGCGCTTCCTGCTCATACCAATTTAAAGAAGCCTTCAACGCTTAAATCTTTTTTCTCCCTGATCTTTTCCACGCGCTAGTATAAGAAGGGTATTCATAACTCTATTATAAGGAAAGATCAGCTTTCGTCTTAGCTCAATTTTTTTTTTGTTCAAGTTCAAGGGAATTAGACAGGCCATCGCATCCTTGAGAGTCCGTTCAAACCGAATTAGGAGTCCATAGGATTTCGACTCAACTCCCAATTCAGCTTAGCTTGAAAGGACTCTTATGGATGCATGTTCCTTTCAACTGCAAGACATTGATCCTTTCGCTTGTGAAGCCTCTACGAATATTAAATAACTTTTGATACAAATAGGTTGACTCCGCACTTTCTCCGTTTTAATGTCATAGGGCGTTGTTATGTTTAAGTTTGTCAAACACTATCTGTTATGTTTCAATCATTAACTTTATATTCATATCCAAAATTTACGTGTTTCGCATACCGGATGTGTTCGTTTATCACAATTATGAACAACACACCCGATGCATCAGATAAATCCGCAAAACATGACTACTAAAATGTTCGAATCGCCTCTTTCATGACCCAACAGCAAACAAAGAAAGTTGGCAGAGCAATAATTTCGGCCTTTCTTACCAAAAAGATACATTTTTATGTCTTTTGTTTTGTTATAAAACCACTAGAAGCCACTGGTCTTTACCAAGTCGATCTCCCCAATAAGCCATTCTTCATATTGCACATGCAAGCAGACGCATATGCAATCGATAAAGCAAACAGAATTATGGAATTAGTTCCATAAATCTCGAGGCTTTGACGCGCTTAACCCATTCCAAATGCACTCGAATGCTAATGACTTGAAAAATTTACATAATCCGTTGATTTTGAAAAAAAAATAAAAGGAAATTACGAACGCAGCCACTGTGAAATGGTTTTTGACACATTTTCTGAAACTTAATCCAATTCAACCGCACGCAGAGCCTTCGGTGGACATAACCTTGACTCTACTCGAGATCAGTTCTCACAATTTTCGTATCTTTTTGTAACAGCATTAAATTTAGGCCCGTTGCATCGTTCGGATGCACTTCAAATGCACCACAGCGGCGGGCGTTACATCACTGCGTGAAGTACGCGTACTCATCTCACGGTCCACCAAGTGTTTAACGAATGACAACATGCAGGCGAGTGTAAAAAAAATAAGCAAAAGAGGGACAGCAGCAAACAAGAGGTAGCCTCTTCGAACCCCTTTTTGGTTTTATGAGGTGCAGGCAATTGCAGTGCAAATAAAAACCCATTCAGCCAGAGTAAACATATCATGATATGGTGGGAAAGGTTGTTGATAGTGCTCCTGGGGATATCCTGTTTGGTATGGGATACGTGTATAGGGGATATTAGTGTGGACGATCTCCGTACCAGTGCCAGCATAAATCAAGCTTTGATCCCCCTCGAGTTGCATCGGGTTACACACTCGACCTACCACCGTGCTCTGTGGTTGAATGCATCTGCAGTTGTTCCTTGTAAATAGGGATGATTACGCAAGGAATTAGGGGTAGATACTTTGTAACTGTTTTCATTATTTGCTTGAGAATATTTATAGGTTTCGATGGCATGTTTTATAATAGCAAAGGTGGATCCGTCTATGGTGTGCAATCATTCGAAGATTTATTACGGCTTAATGTATGTAATCGACAAATAAGAGCGGAAGACTTCTGTCCTATTTTTCCCCGGTTATAAAAGTCAAAAGTTAATTTTCATTTTACTTAACGATGATTTATACCGTCGAGCATATGGTGCCCGCGACGAGAAGGAACAGTGGTCGCGTGGCATTCTAATTGAATTTTATTGTAAACACAGTAATTTCCTTAACGAACTTATATTTCCATTTAAATGTTCTCTAGTGAGTGGGAAATTTCTTGCTTAACATTTTAGAGTCATTTAAGTCCAAAATCTACTTGCGAGTGATTTAGTGTTCCAAAGCAGAAAAGCCAGGCGATATTTTTAAGAAACATATTTGAATAAACACTGCGAGTCATTAGGATGAGGCCGTAATTTTTGCGGCCATTTTTTTATTGGTAACGTAATAACTGCAAGAAGAGCTAATTAGGAAAGTCCTCTGAAACGAATACATTTTTATTTAAAAAAGTGTTAAGAACAACTTTTTGGGTTCCCGAGCCGCATTAACAACAAGAAAAAAACGATAAAATACAGGCTTTCAATGAATTGGGACTCAAAAGCTAACAAGAGCAACGAATGAGTCGGAAATAACAAAAAAGACGAAGCAGCTTAAGCTGTGAATTCTTTGGCTTGCTCCAAATTCAACTCAACGAGCAACCTAAATGAGGTGTAAAGTGGGGTACCGCCAGCATAGAGGATAATAAAAATAAATAAAATTGAACATATTCTGAAGCAAGAGCATAAGGAGCTCCGATAAATTTCGCAGGAGCTCATATCAGTTGAAACAGTGAATGAAAATGCATTCTTTTTGAACGAAAATATGGTCTAGAAAGTCACAAATTTTATTTCCATGATTTAAGAAAACAGAAGCTTATTTCATTATTCAGAGACATAGTCGAACTGGAGTTTCCTTTTATGACAACGAGTCGAAATAGCTTCAAGTATTCTTAAGTGTTCATTTGCAAACATGACGAATATTTTCGGACAAATCCACACTTCCATGGGTGCCACCAGAAGCTGGAATCACTCAAAAAACATGGAACCTTGTCAATGGTAGACCTTTTAGCTGGATTTTTACATCATCCAAAATGTTTGAGTATGTTTATGACGAAAAATGTAAGACAATTGGAAGACAAGGACCACCAAATCAAAACTATCATTGATGCCTACCACAATTGCAAATTGGTTCATCACCAAACAGGAAGAGGACTAAAACGTTGGTTATGGATCAATATATGTTGTTTTGACTCCAGGAGCTGGTGCCTTAATTTCATGCAATATCATCGTGAGCATAATTATTTTGGATGACATGTGCGTCAATGAATAAAAAATGCAAATGGTGTTTCTGTGATTGGAGTGATCCACCAGTTTTTCTATTCTTCAATGGGTAATAAGGAATTATTTGGCCGATCAGTTATCTTAAGTAATCATCTCTTTGAGAACTTTTCTTCTTTAGATAATATGTGGCATCTTAAAAACTAGTAGTACAGGCTTGTAGCGATTTTGCTGTTTCCCGAAATAGGAACTTGCCAACTTTTGCTGTCTCTCAATGGTTTATGACTACGTACATGTGTACATTTATTTTGAATAGACCTAGTTAAATATCTAGTAGCTGGGGTAAATCTAATTCGGCAATGTTCTAATTTCTGGACGTTTTTTTAAATCACTTAAAAAGTAAAAAAGAAAAGTGGAAATACCTCCAAAATTTATTATTTTCACACAAATTTTTTATTAATTAATAATCAATATTTTTGTAGCATAAAAAAAGTGGTGTTTGTTTGTTATTTGGTTATATGGTTTAATTGAACTTGATACACCGATATCGTTACGGAGGGCCAAAAGGTCATGTTCGAAGTGGAAAACAATTTTTTAATGGCTATAGAATGAGAAAAATCTGAAACGACATTGACAACATAGTCTTTGCTCTTATCTGAAGCCTCATCGTCGCTATTGCGTTCATCTTCAGATGCGCCTTCGAAAACATCTTGATTCCACTCTTCGATTTCCTGTATACAGATGGAATTGTCGGAATCTAATTTTGCTAAAAGATGTTGATTAATTCGAAGAACTTCATTGCGCTCCTGATTTTTCTGCACCAATTGTGCTGGTGGTCCCAATTTGACAAGTCGTGCCTAGAATTCTTAAGCACTCTTTTTGGCAACACATCCTTAGCTTGTTTCAGTAATATTATTGCATTGTGGATCACTTCATCACCTTCAGCGATTAATTGAGCAAGTAGCTTACTTCTGTAGATCAATATTGGATCTATTGGATTTTGATCCATTGGTTGCACAACACAGAAATATTACACTATGTTTCCATCGTCACTTGTAAGTTTGTCATAAGGTGCTTTAGCAAAGCAATTTTCAATAAACAAGGTGGCCTTTGGAGGCAAACTATTTTCTTACATGAAAAATATTTTAAAAAACCATGGAACCCAGAAATAAAATTATTTCTCCTCACTCCTTTAATAAATATCTTGTGAAACCACTCATGAAAGATCCGCGAGGTGATCCAAGCAATTTTCGAAAAGTCGTAATAAAGTGGATTATTAAATCCTTTGAAGCACGTTGCATTTACCGATTACCAATGGCTTCCATTTGTGTGAGCTATCAGTTTTTGCGCTTGGTCAAATTGCGTTCTTTTTGTATTTTGTATCCATGGATCTCATTTTCTCAAGCAGCGACATATCTTCTAACTGATAGCCAAGGGCAAAATAATCCGCTTTTGTCGACATTATATATTTGTGTCTCCATTAGCCCCATCTTAGCGAGATTGCGCATTAATGGAGTGATAGCGCCAACATCACTTTAAAGTATCCCGCCACCAATTTTAACCAGCGAATACCGTGATGATTTTAAAATTTTGTAAAACATTCCTCGCCTGCACGGAATGCAATTTCATCCTTCCAATTTTTACTAAGCTTTCGCCTTAAATATTGGTCTAGTCATTTTTCACTTCTTGGATTATTTTAAAAACCATTCAAAAGGAAGACTTTCCATTTTCGGATATTCAGCGGTCAGTAAAGATTGAGTCTTTGCTTCTTAATGGGTTTTGGCAACACCATCTTATATCGTTTCCTTCTTCGAACCTTATGGCACAATGACACAATCTAGAGCTAAACGATTCCCTTGAATGCCTTCATCAAGCTTTTTTAAAATCTTAGCTTTGGTTTCCAAGGACAATTTAAATAACTTTCATTTATTTTTTGAACGCGAATGAGTCTGAATGAACCTCATTTTGACAAAAAAAGTGCGAAGGGAATCATCACGTACAAAGTTTTGTGATTCCCCTTTTATTTTTTCATTTTTGAAGAAAGACACATATGGAGATTCCCGTTTGTGTACAAAGACAAGATCGGTCAAAAATTAGAGCATTCAATGCATTGAAAACTCGGATTCGAATTTCTGGAAGTTTATTATTTCCGAAAGTTCTAATATGTGGCCGTACGCTGTAGTGTTAGCCGACTTGAAAATCAGATGAATTTAGGTTTCGATTTCTTCATGGATCAATTCCGAATTAGAAAAATTAGAAATCAACTTATATGTTTTCGCTGTATTCACAGAATTTAATTGGCTACAAAGTATAGCTCATAAAGTGTAGTATTTCTCTATTGTTTTTTTTTTTTTTTTTTGAAGATTGGAAGAAGATTTGGTATCGCTTTTGCTGTTACTTACTCAAATAAGGCCGATGTCAAATAGGAAGCTTAATAAAGACCTATGAGGTCGATTCCACTAAAATATATTCAGAAGTTAAAACAAAAAGTTCCTTTTTTTGTAGAAATCCAACGAGATCATAAGTTTTCGGTTCAGAATTTTGCTTGATAAACAGGGCTTTGCTTCTCTTACTTCAGGTATATTGTATATAGATACAAATTAATGTTTTTGCATATCGTTGGTATCAATGATCATTAGTCCATCATATATCTGGACTATCCTTTGTCTCAGCCATCTCATTGCATCTAAACTCTTGCTTTTCACTTTCAAAATGCGTGCTCAACAATCGTTAGCCAAAAAACAACATCGTACTCGAAAAATATCCTAATCGCTGCAACTTTCTTAAAAGACACCCAAGCCCCAAACGATCTATAAAAAAAACCTACAGTTTACTTTATTTATATGATTTCTCTTATCTCGCCTCTACATCCGAGATGAATAAAAAGAAAAACAATTCAGGTCGCACTCTCTCTTCCTTCTTAATGTGAATAACAATTTGTGTAAAAAAAAAACAATAGGTGGAAACAACAGTCAACGGGGGAATAATAACTGCAGATATTTCTGTGAGATATGTTCGTTGAAAACAAAAGTATTTACAGATATTTTCATTTAAGTATCTATAAGATAGGTACTCTCTGCTAGACGGCAAACATCATACACACAGTAGAAACAGTACGTGCATTCAGCGTACGCGCTTATTCAACACAACAATCAGCGCCAGAGATGATGACAATGACTACGCGACGACCGACAACTCAAACGTGCATTTATAGTTTATAAAACGTCTAGTGGGTTGGCTCTACCAGTTCGTCCTTCTTCCATCCGTCGGCACACCAAGTAGTAAACCTCCGAATGATACAAATTCAGATAAGAATCCACAACAATAAAAAAACGGCTAACTTTTTCGTTTTATTATTGCTAAAATAAAGGTTGCCCAGACACACACGCTACATTCTGTCTGGTTTCCACATGTATCTATGAAGTACAAAAAAGTATCTTCAATTCGTTAATTTAATTGGAAACAACTGAATTTCTGGGTGCAATAAAATGTCGTAAAATATCATGTGACTTTAGGAAAATGTTTAACTTTGTGCCCGACATGTTTGTTGTGCCTCACTTTGAGCTCAACTTTGACATTTGTTTTTTTTTTTTTTTTGTTGGCGCCCAACGTTGGTGCATAGGTGAAACAATTTTTTGTGTTTTTTTTGTAATTGGATTTTATTGCAACTTAAGCAATAGATATCTGCATATAAGCAAAAGTTGATTGAAAATCGAAATTGTACTAGAATGTCGATGGCGATGTCGATGCCGATGCCGACACAAGCAACAATGGCGACATTTTGATTAGGTGTGTCACATTTGTGTGGCGCAAATCAAATATCTACATAGTTCTAGAGTTACATAGTTCAACGGCAACGGTGGGTAGGTCAATGGTGGTGGAGATCAATCAAGTAGAACGCCCTCATAAAATCGTGGCCATGAGATAGTTTTCTCAGTGAATTCCAGAATCGATCGTTGAACAGATGACAGGCGCGTTGATCGTGGCCAGCGGGACACGAACAGAGTGATTGATGTTTTATTGTAGCCGTTCAACGGAAGTTTGACTCAACATGAGTTGTGTAGATATTTTTTTTTTTATCTTTTTATTCTTTTCTGTGTTCATCGTTTCGGTTTTTGGGTCAATGGCAATCTTGTATTCTTATGTAATCTTGTTGAGTACGTTTGCTGATCATCCTTGGAGCGCTTGGGTTGGCCACCAACGATCAAGACGTAAGTGAGTGTTCGATGTTCGAAGACCGGTCTCTGAACACACTTAGAACTGAGCAAAGTTGACATAACTATAGCAAGAGTATCTGTTGATATTGCTCAAGATCAAAGAAGACGAGTCAAAACACTTTATCACAGTTGTTGATGGAAATTTTCTGCAGAATTCAGAGACACACAAAGGAGTGAAGTCAGTATGTTGCTGAAATGATTCCAAGAAATTTTTGTTAGGTTGTATTTTTTGTTTTTTGTGCAAATCAAAAGGGTTTTAAGTTTCTTGTTTTTTCTTCATTCTGATTGCGTAAGGATAAGTTAAGAATAAACTTCTGAGCCTTAATTTTAGCCTGAAGAAATTAACAATCATAAATCTAGACTAATGCCGATGAAACTCGAAAGAAACAATTTAAGTTCATCCAGCCTGTGCAACTCCAGTAGTATCATGACTTGTGTCATGTTTTTCTTTTCTGTCTTCTGTAAAATTTCATTGGATTGTAAGGACTATGAATGCTTAAACAAGTTGCAGTTCTAATTCAGTTCGACTTAACGGCTTGCCCAGATATTATTACCTTCTAAACTTGCAAGCATTTTTTTACTCAATTATAGAAAAGTTATAGAAAAGCTTTTAGTGGAATGCCGCAAATAAAAATGAGGAAAAATGAATAATTTAGATACCAGTTCGAACCTAATTTTATAATTTTTCAGTAAGCCTTTCAATAACGTCGGAGGTCTGAAACTTAGTGAAAGTATCGTTTGGTCGAATAAATTGAAATCATAAGGTCGAATTTTATGCGCGAAAAATTGCCCTGGTAATTTATTTGCATTCGATCTAATTCGCAGTATTTTTTTAAATGATCGGTTTATCGTCCTCGCTCTGGTGACAAGAATTGGATGCGAATACAGCCTGAAAATTATGAAGTGCGAAAAATACGCCTCATTATATTTTAGTTATTATATCTTGAGTTCCTAGCAATTTGCGAGATAGTTGATAGATTTCCTGCTCGAACTAGGTAGCGCTAGCAGGTTTGTTATCTAGAAATTGCAAAGGCTTTGATTTGAATTTCAATGTGACAAAGTCTAATCAAAGATTTCTTTTTCAAATACGATACCAATCATTTTTAATTTCCAAATTTTTACGTAAAAATCAAAAGCTCTAAGAGTTTGTAAAATCAGTATTTCAAAACATAATTTTTTTTACATCTAATGACAAGATTATCAAGGCCATTTCCCGATTGGCTGTTTTGTCCGTTCCGGAAGTCTAGAACCTCCGAGAGTTATCGGTAGCTATTGATTTTAACTTGTTGACATTTGAGCTGAATATTCCTGTATGTAAAGAGCTGAACTATAAGGGCTGCAGAAAGGACCTCCATTGAATACCTCGTGGTAGTGATTGTTTATTCGAACTGGAACATTGTGAAGAGAGTGGGTGTTGATGACTCTGTGAGGAGTGAGTGCTCCAGACTGTGAGATCATAGTCTGAATTAAAGTAACAACGTATTTTTTTTTTGTCATTAACAATCCCCCAAATGGTGCAAGGAGCCGCTCGTATTCGGCAATAAACTATATATCCAAGTAGAAGATGGGCCATGCCCTTAAGATAAATGTCGCGCCAAGAATTTGTGTTGAATCTTGAAAAAACTAACTGTTCTTAAGTCAACTGCATAAGAAATAATGTCACTCTGGAAAGCTCTAGCTAACAGATTTAAGACTAACTCCACCATGGGGATCCGTCTCTATAAACGACTTCTTCTGCCAGCGCTGTTTCACGTTCTGGATGAATTTCATTGATGCCTGAAGTAAATGGACAGCAATGTTCCGGTAAAAATAATCTCCAAGTCATGACTTTAGCTTCGACAGCGCAAGAGATATCAAACAAGGACAGCATCATGTTTTGTCTAAGAAATTAGCAGCAATATAATCTTCCTAAGTACATCAAACTTTTTAAAAGGTTATAATAAGAAAAATCGAGTGGATAGCAAAACCTATTCTCAATCGTTAACAGGAACACGCCTCTACCGTCCACCAAAACAGCCTGCAATTTTATGAATGATTTGGTACGTTTCAAAAAGTATCTCTTTTAAACTGGGCTTCTTGAACAGAACATTTTATTACGTTAAAGGAATTCTCCTTAGACTGGGGTATATGCTTCAAGGTAAGCACATTACATATGGCGACTACCATATTGCCACATACGCGTTATTTTTATGCTCCTGTTTTATCGCCTCCTACATACGCAAAACCGCACGCATCCTTAATCGGTTGAAGCAATTACACGAAGTGGTAATAACCACTGCCAATTTAAGCCTCGACGGTATGCATGTAAACCTTCAAACTTTGCTGCATCTATCAGAAGCCGCCATCCGCAAAACAAAAAAACACTACCTTGCACTTTACGATCGGTGTTAAGACTTTCGTAATAGTTCTCCACCGGACACACACAGTAAACCACTGATCCATTTTATATATTCATTCGCACTGTAATTACAGCAATAGCCATAATAACCATGCCACTTTGAGCGTAGGCATGCCAAAGCCAGAGCCGACACCTGAGCTATAAGCTAGCTACATGGACGGTTCCAGTTTTCATCCTCCATGACCATATTCATGAATGAATAACCAATTGGCCAGTGAATGAACCGAACCCGACCAAGACCAAGTCGCAGCAGATACTTTTTATATTTTTGAAAGACTTACAAGATGCAAGACAAGATTGCTTATCTGTGGCGACATTTAGCCGCGTGATATATGATAATGTGGTGCGTGCACAGTTCGTCGGAATCGGTTTGGGAACACACTTAAATGCGGTCGAAATTTATCGGAGTTGTTTCTGTTGCTGTTGTTGTTTTGTATTAACGAGGAATCCATGTCAATTAGATGCTGATTGCTGGGACGCCCTGTGCATTGTTGGTGTTTGTTAATTTGATGGCGTCGAGTGTGAGAATTTAAATATCTTTATCAAACAACGGAAGAGGTTCTGTTTTCCATGATTCCATCTTGAGGGATGAACTCCTCCTACGAGTGCGATAGAAGCTGTCACGAAAATGGTCTTGCTGCGATGCAAAGTAAAAGGTTTGAACCTAATAAATTCTTGCGTGTTATGAAAGACACATGAATGAAGGTTGGGCATCACTTCCTGGTCTTCTTTTTTTTTTTGTTATCGTGACAATCATAATGGAATGAAGTTTTGTAATAGAGCTCGTGGCTAGGTCTTACGAAACACATCAATAAAATAGGGACTAATTAGCTGCAGTCAATTGGTGCATTCGTCGATGGTGAGTGGGCTGCAAATTCATTAAAGACATCTTTATTGCTTCGGGCAAAAGTGGAAAGCTTCGTATCTTATGATCAGATCAGATGAAGACGAACGCACTCGTCTTGGAAATACCTACGATGGGTTGGCATAGATATGAGCATCCTATCCTGTTAAGAGAAAAATAATTGGTTTTAATCACTTATCAAAAATAGAGGGAAACTACGGCTGCTTTTTTGAAAAAGATTCGAAGGGTGTCATGTAATTTTTGTTCGAGTGGTTTCACTTGAAGCTTAGATAAGAATGGAAAGGCGGATTCGAGACAAGAAATGTGAAGCTAAACATCTGTAAGATGTTTTGCTTTAGATATGTAAATCCACTTTCATTTTAAGACGTAGTTTCTAGTATTTCCGATGTGAGAAGCTGCCATTAAATGCCTGCTCCTCGGAGTAATCGAGAATATTTTTTTACGCGTTAGTTCATTAGTGATTTAAGTGTAGAATTCCCGACCGTTCCAATCCAACACGTTTAAGACTAAGGCGTTTAGCCACTAGCCTTGAAGAGACTGGAACAATATTTGAAAAAAAGGCTCGGAAAGACTTCATTTTGACGAAAATCTCGCCCCTTTAACTCGTCAAATGTTGGATTTCGTAACAACCTGGTAACAAATTTTTTCCACAGGTTTTTAATATATTCATTGATCGGTCACCTCCGGCTTCAAGACAATCCCCAAGCCCTTTTATTCAAAGAAATATGACCCGATGATGACTCAAGCGGTCAAATCTGACACTTAATTACTTAATGGACTTGCACTTAGTCCAGACAATCTATTAGAAAGTTTTTCTACGCTCGCTCTAATATTGAAAACAATTTTGCAATTGAATTTCTGTTCATCTTGAAATTGATTCAGTACAACACTGATTCCTTCACCGACTGAATCCGATGAGTTTTTTTTGGACTGAATTCTTTCCCAAAATCATCAAAACTGTTGATGGTCAAAGGCCCTGTCTATGCCGGCAGACCGACAAAATCGAGCATTCATAAAAACTGGCCTTAAATGCTCATTACGAAATGGTTTCATTTTAATTGTTGTCAGCATCGTTAAAGAAGAAAAATTCATGTGTCAACAGAGAACGAAACCTCCCACCGAGGGTATGGTTTGGAACAGAGAGAGATAGGTCTTCGAATGGGACCAAAACTGTAAGCCCGAAATTTATGACGATAATACAGAACAGAAACGAAGATGAAGCTACCAGAAATTTACTCAAGATTTTTTATAAAAAAAAAAATCTAACAAGGCGTGTTTTTCGAGAAGGCAATCAAACACTGTCAACCTTGTGAATTCACAGCAAGATAAAAACATATTTCTCGTGTCGTGAGAAGAGCTGATGAAACGAAATACAAGGTGGACCCAAGCTAAGTGAGGAGGCAGGACACTATTGGATATGACCAACCCAAGAAGAATAGTTTTGCCGACAAGGAGAAATGGCGCAATGAAACACAAGGAAGATGAAAATTAACGAGCAGAACTGCAGAATGTTTTCTTTGGAGAATAAGGCGCCCAAAAGTTCATTATCAGTGTAAGACCAAGCAGGTGTCACCTTAGTCGATTTTCCAGCTTATTTGACTAAGGTTGAGGCAAAGCTGCACCTAAGTTCGAAATTGGAGGATTCAGTTTTCACACAATTTAATGAGAGCGCTTTTAAGTACCTCGGGGAAGGATGTTAAGGAGCAATCGCATTAAGCGTTAATTGTTGCAATGAACTCGAAAAACGAACCAATAATGAAGGAACATCAAAAACGTACACAGGACATTCAATGTGGTTTAGAATTTTAAATGTTTTATCATATGGCTTTTATCAACGACTCTGAATGAAAAGGGAAATGCTTAAGACTGTCTTAGCCAGCTTAATGGTGTTTCTGAATGAGAAGTTTGTCACTCAGGAGTCTTGAATTAGTAACTATCTTGATGGAAGATGATGATGAAAAAACTAATCTCCAATTACAATCAAACATTAGAAGCTAAAGATACTCCTCCAGTAAGAAAACTATGATGAATATGATGCTAATGTTTATCATACTAGCGAGGATATACATATATTAATTGATCCATTTTCGTAATAGATTAATTCTTCTGATCTTTAGGCTCGGTAATATAAATCGTTATGCATGTTTTGATTGATACCTTAGAGTACCACTCTGGCAGTCGAATCCACGTTGAATGTCAGTTGAATGTCACATCGGGTGATTTCTACAGTACCAGTAAAGCAAAAGACATGACATATAGCCCACAAGTAACAAGTCTTGTAATGAACAAGCAATTGGGCCATACGCCAATAATAATATAATATAATAACCTTTCCAAATGCAATGCATCAAAACCGAGTTCAGAAGTGAGGCATGTTCCATCTAACCTTAGATCAGAAATTAAGCATTAAAATTCTACGAAGAAAGGAGAAGTTCGTAGATGCATATGTCGTAACAAAGAGCTTAGCTTCTGGAACGACAGACACAGGACCGTTATCAGTATACGACTTTATGGCTTTTGCGAGTAAAGGAAGGTAAACGACTTCTTCCGTTTACACGGCGGCTACAGAACTTTTCAGGGCAAAATGAAAGCCATGTAGCAGGCCATAGAAGAGGTTAGAAAAAAAAATATTTTCAGCAACAATCAGTTTCGTTTAAGGCTCCTAGCTCAGTTAAAATAACAGCCATTTGACCATTTGTTGAGAACCATGACTTGACAATCGGTCTTCAAGAATTTTTGGAATTGTAAGCTTTGCGTTTTAGCATATCACTTCACGCACTTCACACATAGTCAAGCTTCATTTGACTATGTTACAATGCACTCAGCAAACCTAAAGTATAAATGTTTCCGGTCGACCAAAAGTAAAGTAGAGAACTATCAATACGATCCTATCCCGTGTCTTACTCAAATTTGTCATGAACAAGTAAAGTGCCTGCGATATATAAGCAGACAAATTGATGTGACGCAACAACCAGGATTCTTACCATACCCAATGAAATCAGTTAAGTTGCTTTCTCATTAATCCGTCATTTTAAAGCATCTGAAATTAATAATGAGCGCGAGAACAAACCACAAGATGCATGTTTTTTTTTGGGCGTAGCAAAATAATTTACAGCTCACGGAATTGAAAATTCGTTCCAGAAATTCTAGCCACTGTGCATACACAAGTTAAGTGCACTTCAGTGAAAGCGTTGCCAACAACAACTCCAACTCCAGTGATCCAAAAGCATCAAAAAATTTAAAATTGAAATTTACACGCATTTACATGAGCAATGGTTGCATCTATACAAAGATAAAGCTGACCGACAAATTCATAACAAATTTGTTTTTAAAAGCCCACAAAAAAATCGATGACACGGAAGAGCAGTAAACTAACCAAACGTAAACAATAAATATGTTCAGCGCTGAAGATTTGTTTTGGTTAAAACCGATCCAGACGACACACTTATGGATCTTTAAATAGTTTCTTCATTTATCACTCTGATTGCTTGCAAAACACCCTTTAAACTGAAGGCTAAACTCCTCCGTAATTGAGTCCATTTTAATGGCTAATATTTAATTACCATAATAACAAATGTGCACATATGATTTCCAATTGATCAGCCTTGGGAATTGGCCAGTGATTAATGTTATTTGAATGGGAACTGGCATTATGTTACGAAGGCTATCTTCGATGACATGCAGTGCTCTTCAGAAGATTGTGCTTGCCAATCTGAAGTATCAGTTTCGTTTTGATTTTAATTGTTTTTATGGCACGATATTGTGTAACAATGTATTTGGAAATTAGCTCATCAGAGTACACCTCACCTACTTTCTATTGGAATTTGGAAAACAATAGGGCTTTAATAGAAAATGGGTGTGAGATGACGTGGAAGGTTTATTTTTAAAGAAGGCATAACATAAGTGGCGTGTTTTAGAAAACAGCGCGAAGAGAAAAAAAAACTTCGATAGACAGAAATTTCAAATGCGCCTTTATAATTTAAGCTAATTTCAGACTTTCTGTGAGTTTAAAAAAGAAATACACAAGCTAAGGCCACCCTCCATACTCTAAATAAAATAATATCGCAGCGAAACAAAGTCTTCATATATTTAAAATAAAATCATGTAAAATAAATGAGAAACCTTTTTGGAACCAAAATAAGAGTAAACAAATGTTCTTTTGATTCCGAAAATGCAGGAAAGCATATTCCGATAATGGACATTGAAATCGGACCGTTCTAACCAACTCTTCCCGCAAAAGATCTATGGATGGTGGTATGTTAAGATCGCTGTTCTTCTGAAATACTGAAACGAACGATTCGCAAAATTATTCTTTGTCCAAAGATCAAATAGTTTATTCCCACTCCCAGCTGAATGCTTTAAACCTTACGGTGCGGTATGTTATTTGATTCCACGCTTCGTGCAATGAAAATGTTCTTTTCCTTGTCAAATGCCTCTAGATTTTGGCATCATTTTTAAGATACTATGAAGACATATT
Organism: Orthonevra nobilis; assembly: GCA_963555765.1. NCBI lineage: Eukaryota > Metazoa > Arthropoda > Insecta > Diptera > Syrphidae > Orthonevra > Orthonevra nobilis. The sequence continues at coordinate 130,857,186 of OY743225.1, forward strand.
GTTCATAACAGAGTTAAGACAAGCCGATATTCTTAAGCTCTTAAAGAAGACTTACTGTTTCATGAACTAGTTCGAAAAAGTGAGCGATTTATGGTATCTCAAGCCGCAAGCATCTAGTAGTGGAAAGGATGTTGTGCACTCATCAGCCACTATATTTTAAATTAATTGTAATTGCCATTGTATTGTATAAAAATTAAAAATTTAATTTGATCAGTCAAACCTTAACGTTCTTAACACTGGCTGTTCTCTTCGTTAAGAGTTGATTGTTGATCTTCGGTTGGTGTTCAGATTTTCATTCAATTTTGAGACGTTATTAAGTTCATCGCTCCTGATTACCAAGGCGACAGTTTGTTCATCGTCCAAAAAGAAACGAACCATTCCAAATTCGTGAAAAAACAACCACTTCGTTTTGGCACATTGTTTTTACTGTTTTTTGTATCCATTCTTTGAATTAGTTAGACTTCTAATCGCCCTAACATTTTATTGCTTGACTTTTATTTCAAATACAATAATGCTGAGACTTTTTTTAGGCTTACACCTCCCCAAAGATTTTTCGTCAAGCCAACTATCAACTTAGACATTCATTTAGTAAATTACCATGCAGACTTTCTCATAGTAGTCCATCTAAGCAGGTGAAGCTTAATATTTCGGTTCTTTTTGCGTCTAAGAATGTCCCTTCCTTAGATTCACCTAGAGCTCATACTTTACGTAGCTACTATAGATGAAAATGTAATCGAGGATCTCATAGTAGTCCACACTTATCACTTCCACAGCCTTCTCAACAACAGAAAGATATTGAGGTAAGGTTGCTTAACTTGAATAAGATCCAATTGGTGCTGAAAGGGGTCAGTTAGGTTCGCTGTTTAACGAATGGGCTAAAAATCTTCTGGAAGTGTAAAGACTCATGTATGCCTTAATTGGTATTTAACAAACAAAATTGACGTTCTCGAATTAAGCACAGCCCACACAAGACAGTTCGAAACAATGCATTGCTTGTTACATCACTTCATAAAGACCAATATTTGGTGACCGATTCACCTCAAGATCTCTTTTAGAATACTTTTTCTGGAGGCAAGTAAATTCACACTTGTATGATGATTTGGTTAAAGTTGACGAGTTAGAAGCCAACATCGACGTTATCTTCAAACAATGACGAACAAAATACTGCGAATTAAGTGAATGGAAATAAGTTGGACAACAACCACATTTCGCATTTCAAACCACAACACAATTTAAATTCGTTTTCCCTTGAGAGCGAGCAAACTGAAAAACAACAAATTAAGTTCACAACACAAAAAGTGAATCGTCCATTAGATTCCCTCCAAAACAGATCAAACATTCCAGCATGTAAAATGTCTGTCATCACATTGACACTAAAAAACGTTTACCATCACCGCAGTTATAACTCTGACGCCCACTGCCTCTATCATCATAAAACCGGAAGCATAAAGACTACGAAACGTTTACCAAATAACCGGCAGTCACCACAGAACTTCATGTCATAAATGCAAAAAAAAACGCAACAGTAATTGCATAATCAAGGGTCAACATCGGCATCAAATTCAAATTCCGAAACAGCAGTAAACCAGTGGACTCCCGCCGCTTAAACACACATGCAGATAAACACCAATATACGGTAGGTATGCCTTCCCTCCTTAGAGGAATCAAGACCAAGACCCGACTTGAAGAGCTCTCCTCCTCCAACCAATCATAGCAATATGATGCGCTACTTTATTATTACCGCTGACAACGTTTTGCAACAAAAACACAAATAAAAACAAAAAAACTTAAATAAATAAACAAAATTGTGTAAAATTTCGTGAAAAAATAAACCGATCATCCTGTGCGACCAGAGGGACGGCAATCCAACTGCAGATACGAGGCACTCTCATGGATTTGGTGGCTCTAGATGAGTTTACTGCAGTGCACAGTGTCGGCTATCACGATTCATAAACGATTGGATGATTGGTCTTATAACAAGCTGAGGTTGGCATAAAAAAATCCCCTTGGATATTTAAGCACAGGGTGACATGAAGTTGGTATTTTAATGAACCTATCCAGCTTCTCGATTTTACAAGCACAATAAACCGGCTCACATTAATGTAAAAGCACTGGATAGTTGAAATTTAATACTGTATATACTGTTTCATTGCTTGCTTTATCCTTTTATTGAAAAGGCTAGAATGGATACTAAAAGAATAACCTTGGAGTCATATGAGAAACAATTTGGTACCATTAAAGATTTAAAATAACATTGAAAAGTGACTCTGTGGAATGTAATGGGTTATTCTTATTTAAATCAAAAAATAAACATCAAGCTGTGTAAACTAGGGTGTCAAATGAAATACTCAACAGAAGAGCATTCGCATTCGGTTGGATTGCCAATTTTAGCCGCGATCTGGAGAAGGTAGTTAAAAGTCAAAACACTCTCAGAAACGTTTTATAGTTATGCAAATATGACGGAGCATTCCCATCTTGACTCGTTAAGTAGATATGGCAAAATAGAGTCTTGTTTATTTGATTGCCAAAGGATGGCTAACTTTTTATTACTGATTTTAATGAGATCATTTTATTCCCCGCTGATCTTCCCGTTTTGCTGCGATAGCATCTGTGCTATTTTGAAAGAATGTGAGAAGCAAAAGGCTTCTTAGGGAATCAAAAAAACATTCCGGCAGTGATATGAACAGGATCTTGTGTATCGATCAGTGAATGCGCTATGTTTATTTAAGAGGATCACTTTAACATCATTTTAGATGAAGGGTATTTTTGTTAATGGATTGAATCATCATCTTCGTGAAGAGTAGAAGTTGCAGGTGTCATCTAGAAAGCGAAACAATATCTAAAAAAGTCATATCTAACATTAGCGTTCCGATTAGATTAGACGACGCTGTGTCAGGCGTATGGCACATTAAACTAATTTCTCAATTTCCATTGAAATTCTATCTTTAAATGACTGATCGTTTCCAAATGCAATATTATATTTTGTAGGAAAATTCAAGAATTCAGCTGGCAGCTAAAGCTGTAAAGTGATCTTCTATTGTTTGGGAGAAACAGACGAATGAGTTTGGACGATTGCCAACCAAAGTAGGTCTAGATTGTTTTGATTATCTGTCAAGTATTGATCGAATTTTCATTCAAATACCGCATCAACAGTTTGACGATTTGCATAACCTGTTCATATGACGTGGCGTGTGCATCATGACGTGGTTGCCAGCTCTACATTAAAAGACAAAGTTAAACTAAATGTCTTTTCATTGACTGCTGTTCACTTTTATCTATTTCCAGAAACTTGCAGCCTAACGGTCTTACACTGGGCCATCCCATGATTTTATTCACGGCCCTGAATGACCCATCATTTGTCATCTTGTCATTCATCCCTTAGTTGTCTGCTTACATGTGTTTTTTGGTCTTTCAATTTTCACAAAATTAAAACGTCTCTGGTTCAAACAATGACAAAAACATCAACATTCCAATGCCCATTTGGTAGCACGAATATTTTACTATTATTTTACACTGTTCGGCCAAGTTTAAATTGAAAAATTTAATAAATGTTCGACACAAGTGTACCTTAAGGTTGCGATATTAGTGATTGTAATATTTTAGAAAGCTTCCATTCTTAATGGGGAGACTATTGTTAGTTCTTTAGTTTAGTATTGTTAGAATGAGAAGAGTCTTAGCACCCGCAAACTACAGCATTTTTGTGGGCAGCCTGTGTGGCTTATGAAAAATGTTGCGGAGGGGTTCAGATGATCATCAGCAATTCTAGAGTCCTGTAGTTTCGATTTGCGTTGATTTTCAACTTATAGCGAAGTGTTATTGACACTTGCTTGACATACTTATTTAATCGGACCTGCACTTTAAAGTTAATTTTACAATTTTAATTTCCCAAACAACTAAAACTGCCAAGCGATATTCTGAAAGGTTAAAAAAACCGACTTCCATTACAAATGGACACTCCTGTGTGCTCACAGTACATTAGAAAGCTACCGCATTGAATAATGTTGTGTTGATTGCTTGAATTGTAGGGTGAGATACGAAAGAGACCTTGGAACCTGCTTAGAACCCTTATCCTGTTCAATTTAATCGTCTTGCTTGGATCACTTTTTTTCTGAGAGCTTCTCTTGTAAATCATTTTGATGCGTTGTATTTTGAAAATTTGTTACCAAGAAATAGGTAAATTTTTTGATGCTACTATAGGCGGTCCTTTAATGGGATAATTGTTTTATCAGCAGAGCTTTCTCGATTTAAAAAAAAAAAAACTAGAGGTATAAATGGTGTTATTGTGCAGCTCTTAACATGCCTTGACCTTACTTCAAAAGCTCAATTCATGGATTGTTAACATATGTTCAAAAAATTTTGGCTTGCCGTCAGGAATACTCAGTGTAGCTTAGACGCCAGCGCCGGCAGAATTATGAAAGCGAATGGTTACTTGCCACTACACAACAAAACAACAGAAATGCCTTTGTTGCCATTGAGACGATAGCAGTAATTTTGGCCTTCTCACACGTTTACTTGAAGAATTTAAGGGAAGGACCTTAACTCACATACTCATTAGCTGAAGCGAACAAATACAGATTTAGTCGAGAGCTTATTAATTGAATTCTGGAACACTTAAAAGATAATTCTGATCTCAGGCAAAAAATTATCTTCTTAAAAATATACAAAGTCTTTTTGATGAGCTCGCAAGAGCCGCAAAAAATTCGGTGAGGCTTATGACCTATCGTATGTCGACGAAATCAAAAGTAAAGAACTGCATCAGCCACTGGCGACTTCTAGGAGCCTTGTAACTTGAATTTCTGTGGATATCTTTGAGATGTGCCTAATGACACTGAATAAATTAATCGCTGGATTTGCTGAAGGATGATTTCGGTGAGAGGTTCATCTAAGCGACAGTTTAAATGGATTTTGTGAATCTGTAATTTGATCTTATGCTGCTGACAATCTAGATCAAATACATGCCAACATTCATCGAGTATGCGCCTGCAAGTGTTGGATGAGACGATAACAAATTCGAGAGATCGGATCACCAACTTGATATGTGGCAACCTTGTGATGTTGCTTCCAATATTAGCTTATTGTTCCATCACGCATTTCCATCCATTCATCGTTAAGAGTATTCGCAGTTGGCTTGCAAATCGCGCTGCTGTGAAGGCATAATCCTGAAAAGCCACTACTTGAAACCCCTTGAGAGCCAGATTTGTTAAATAAAAATAAAATTCGCACTTTGCGACTATAAAAGCTGTCAAAAAATTAATAAGTGCAAACTAAATTGCTTTCCAAAACACCCTGTAGAACTATTATCTGATGTTTATCGATCCATAAATAAATTCATAAATCGAATCACTTCAGGGGTCCGATCCGATAGCACAAGGACAAGTTTAATCTCCAAACACATTGCTATTTATTCTAAGCAATTACAAATTTAACAAAACATGATTTTGTGCAATCTTTTCGTCAAATCTGTCTCCGCGCACGAGTGTTTTAACTACGAATTCTAGAATCGAACGCAATGGGTCTTTATTGCGGTGTCATGAACCTCCAAAGTATCTCTGCCATGACACTCTAAGTCTAAACTTATCTCACGAATTGCAGTTAGATACAAAATCTCATTCGGCCTGCATCGTGGTCAGACTGTGCAGCAACAGCTCTGCTCTAATTCTGTCAGCTCGATATAATTTGATTTGTTATCCCTTAATAAATTGTATCTACGCTGGTTGGGTTGTATAATTTATTCAATCGACGCGACGGACGCGACGCTCTTTCGAGCCTACTTCATGGAGCATAAGCTCTTATGCAGTCGGGGCCACATTCGTCGGTTGGCATTGCACAAACGAGCATATTCGTATGCAAAAGGGACATTGTGGTAAAAAGGGTCGGCCCCGAGTGTCAACCGCTTGGAAAAGACTTAATTTATTCAAATTTATAATTTCTTGAATTACGGCAGCCTGCATTGTGAGTTTGTGTGTGCTGTCGCTGCCTTAGAGGACCGTGGTGTCCACTTCAATTTTGTTTTGATTCAATTAAATGGCACACGTACTCGTATGGTTAGGAAAACGGTTCGTTTACCTGGTTGGATGCAGTGTGCCTATCACAATGGATTGGGTACGTGCCTTTCCCTTTCCTTGAAGCATTAAAATTTACAAAAAAAAAAAGTGAAATAACAAGTGACCAAATTTATGGACGGTTCTGTAATTAGGTATGATTTAGATATGTAAGAAGGTTCTAGATATCTGAAGAGCTTCTTTTTGTGGTTTTGTTATTTGGGCATTGAGTGTGCGTGCGGAAGAATGATGATGAGACATGATTTTGTTTTGTTGTGCTACTGAGATGGCCTTTCTATTTGTCTTACGTGACACAAAAGACTGCAGCCGTGAAATTGATTTGTTATCCGAAGCCTATTTACATTTGAATGTAAAAAGAAAACAACCATGGTCTTCTGGAGTATGCAACGATATCTATCAAGATTTTTCAATCTGTTGGGACTTTTCGAAATGGAACAATTTTTTGAGTCGTTGACAAGTGTGGGTCTTGCTAATAGGTTGAAGAGAGGAAGTTCTCAATCACTGTAGAGTAAAAACGACGATTTGAACTGATTTTAAGCATACTGTTATTTTTATTATTTTGGCATTGACTGCACTCAAAAATCGCAAAGTTGCCTCCAAAGTTGATCCTGTGCGGTCGAAAAACTGCAAATTTTGAAAACAAATTTCGGTCGAAATAACGCACCAATTGTAGCATTACTAGGTTTGTCAAATGAGGTCTTAAGCTGGTTCGCGAATTGGCTACAAGCATATTCCCATGTCGTTCTGTAAACCCCATCACCTCAACGTGCAAAGATATCAGCAAGGGACCATCAGCCGCACTACATTATCCAGTTGACTAAGGAATCCAAGCATATGAATATGGCTTCTTTTTTGGGCCTTAGAGCAGATCGAAATTGCGAATGGAAAATTGCTGCGTGATTGTCTGGTGCAGTTTTTTGAAGTGGCTGCATTATTAATATTTAATTTTTTTCGAAGACGAAGAAATGTTAAGTCAACAGAGAGCGCTATTGAGCTTGGATACACTACGGTTCCAGCAGGTGGGGCTACCTACTTCACAAGCCGTCAAATCTATTTGTTGCACACACAATAACCGTGTATAGTTAAATCTGGAGGCGATTCAGGCAATCAAATAATAATAACTTTTCGTGAAATAGTGGCCGAAACCATTTACGACAGAATATATGTACGTTGCGTTGCTATAGTTTCAAATGTCAGTAGCGCTTAGGTTTTCTTTTGGATGTAAGCATATTTTAGTCTGACCAAACCCGTTTGGGAATTTAAAGATTGAAATGTATTTTTGTTTACAATAATTTTCAAAATATTGCTGTCGGACTGTTGATTCTTGATATTTTATACGCCGTTCTTGTCATTAATAGAATCTCCATGCGTTTCATACTTTTTTGTAAAACGTTCTTAACTATTTTTCAAATAAAGTCTGCAGTACAAAATCGGTCAAATGTGGTCACATAGAAGTTAACCCAATAATAATTATCAAACTGGGTGACTTGTTTTATGTAGGTTATTAGGGAAGATTTCCGCCTCTTGGACGGGTGGATCTGTTGATTGCTGTTGATTTTTGGGTGATCTCAGCAAACATCATGTTAAGTTATTCATCCGTTAAACTGCTAATCAATTGACCTCAGGAAATTCTGGGAAAAAGCATCTTAAATTTTTCACGGTATCTCCTGGCGAGCTAGCTACTAACAATTTGTCGAAGGATTAGAATTTGGAAACCAAGAATTTTTTTTCAGGATTTGGCGGTTCATATTCACATTTGATATATTTGATGGTTTCGTTCATCAACAGCATCCACGTCTACTCCATTGTGAATAAAATTCCATTCGTCATGGGTTTTTTTTTTTTATAGCGCCAATATGTAAGTCAAACAAGTTACTGGTCTTGCGTTGGAAAATTAAAAAAAAACATAGAAATATTTTTGGAAATGTTCGCGTATTCTTCATTGACTAAATAGAAAACGCCGAAGAGTGCGAAATTCTTATACCAGCAGTAATTTTAGTGATTCACATACCTCCTGAATATGAGTTCATGTACTCACAAATTTTATCACTCAAAAGATCTTACCTGAAATAATAATAGAAAAAAGATTATTAATATATTATTTTTTTATGTTTTATGTATAAAAAATTATTTATATTATATTTATAAAAATTAATACCAAATGTGGCCAAGTTAGGTCACACCAGAACTTAAGCACGCCTTTACTGATTTCACTCAACTTCTTTTCAACTTCCCATCAGGAAGTTCTTTTTTTCTTTTTTTTCTAATAGTTTGTTGAAAATTCGTACGGAAAGAAAAATTAAGAAAATTGAGCAGAAAATTACATAATTTCAGAAAACTTTACGACTATTTTAACTTTACGCGCTTGATGAATGTGAATTTAGAAGACTACTGTTTTAAAAATTGGTAGATGCCTGCTACATTGACACCCATCACGTTTGACAGTTCGTGAGCGACAAACAGCTTTAAGAGCTTAATAGAAATCAATTATGTTTATTTTGAATTGAATGGAAATTTTGAGCTGAGGTATTATTAAAGTTAAAAAATATTTGAAAGACCAAGCTTCCACTTTTTGCGAATTTGGGAGTAAGGTCGATTTGTTTGTAAGAGTTACACCTTTTTTTTGGAATTCGGACTTATTTTTATATGGTGTTCTGTGATTTTATTTTTCTTGTGCACAAAATAAGAGTTTGGAGATATTCCTTCAAATGTGCATTCATATAACTTTAAAGCATAATTGTAGGATAAATAAACACTTTGTGTAAATTAATTCCGTATCAAAAAAACAGCTTGATTATACTGTGGAAAAGTGGGATTTCTTGAATAGTTACATTTCATTAATCAATTATAAAAATAAATTTGACAGAAATGGAACGATGTAAAATTTATATTCTGAAAATCAGGATTTCCATGGATGTTGCTGCATTAAATCAATCATCAATCAAGTGATTTACTGGGCATATCTAGGTCCTCCAGAGACAGACCAAAAAATCCCACTAATGATTTTGCACCATAGCCTTAAAAGTAGAAATTGTCAAGGGCAATGGAAAATATTTTTACTGAAGATGTTTCAACAGCTTTTTATCTAAAATACTATAATGATCAACAAAAGCAAAATGCAGATATAAAAACAGTCGATAAAGTGTTTTGGCTCTGAACAGGGCAAGAGTAATCATGTTACTAACAATAAGCACAAGAAGGAGAAAACGCAAGGTGCAAGAAGACATTTTCCAACAGCTTATAGATACACCAAAACACGGATTCGCAAAAACTCATGACAAGAAGAAGAACTTCAAAAAACGTCTTTTGCAACCTATTGATCCAGGTTCTGAACCATTCCAGACCTGAGGATGTGGATGTCTGAACTGCTTCCTCAGAAAGAGCTTCAATTCAAAGCTGGATTCATTATGAATACGATTGCATATGGCATTTTCCATAACCTGTGAATATTGCAGTCATCATTAGCAATTGGGATCGAATTCATGTCGCTATAACTGGAGTATCAGCGATAGTAGTCTGACTAAGAGGGTCTTTCTGTAGTGGTTATTGTACCGGCTGCAATAATTCTTAATTAGAGCTGTCGAACAAATTATGGTTTGTGTAAATATGACTTCGGCTACATTAATATACTGTGAAGGCAGGGATATTAACAAATCTTCCAACAAAAAAGCCCAGCATGCTTTTGAGGGCGAGAAAATTGTAAAAAAATGTAAACTGATAGTCTCCAATGTCAAAAAAGTTGTTCTTTCTCTCTTTTAGAAAAAAGTATTGTAGATCTATTTTTGGTATCTTGACTCGCCCTTCCTGCTAGGAATAAGCGATATAAATATTTGCGAAGTTTGGCGTTATCATGACCTTAACACTGCAGGTCATTTTTCGTCTGACTTGAATCAAAGGTAGTTACTTCCGAGAGAAAAGTACAAAAAATGTCGTACATGGTTCCAATAGTTAACCACAATGCACATTCAAATAAGGATAGCATCTAAAAATGTGTTCAAATAAACCTAATTTTTCACAGCTGTTACTCTATTCATAAGATGGTTATGATTATGAGCTTCTGATGAATATGACTGAAGTTGAATAGAAGAACTCTCTAAATGACATGGTTCAAGCTCAACATCAAATGATGCTCACTGAAAGATGAGAATACACTCTCCAATTCCCCTTTTAGACTTGAAAAATAATTCAAGATTGTATCGAAGCCAGCACACCAGACACAACTCTTCACACCTTTTGTTTATGCATGTACATATGTATCTTTCAAGTGGATCTCTTTATGTAAGTAAAACGTCTTTTAGTATTTTGGACCACCTGAGAGATCTCAAAATTAGTTACGTAACTTTGACTCAAATAACAATCAGAACACGAACAATTAGCCACCCAATTTCCCCTTCAAACGCCGACGTATCACTTTCGTTTTTATATCTTCAACCAAAAATCAACATCTTCAAATTACATACAAGCACTTCAACTAGCCCCAGAATTGTAGCTCTCAAGTGGACTGCACGTTCATTCAATCAAATCAAAACTTCAAAGGGAGAAAACTAAAATAATAAAGAACGCCCGGGCGATGGACATGCGCCTCCATCCAAACCCAAAGCTCTGCATTTGGACATGAATAAAAGAAATCACTTCATAGTCAATTGACGCGCCAGTTACGAGTATTACGTCTTGTTTTTTTTTTTTGTTTTCGAACCATTTTTAATGCAATGCAACGTAAGGTAAATATGGGAGTAGAAGACGACGACAAAGGCAATAAAAAAAAGACAAATAAATTTAAAGGTTTATTGCCCTTTTAGGTCCGGCTTTGGGACGATCAGCTAGGGACCCATAAGTCACCACATCGTCAGTAGTTCACAAGAAAGGAACTGCATTTCGAGTTGAATAAAAAGAATCTAAATTGTTAAGTAGAATGGAGCATGGTCTTTGCTCTTCAATCACCTTCTCTTCTTGGGTTTCCTTTTTGTTTGTTCTCGCGTTGCGTTATTATTTTTATTTTTGCATTTCAAATTGAGTCAATCCGTTGGTTGGTTGAGGAGGCTTCAACTTCCCATCTGTGGATGCGCAATCCAAAGTGGTAATCGATGGAGAAGAAACCCAACGAATAAGAAGGAAATCATCGGATTGATCTCATCACGATCTCTCCTGACATCGACCGCTGAGCTGTGCCCCGTTTTGCTGCCAAGTGTTCGTGTCTTGGTTCTTTCATCATTACAAGTGTAAAGCTGTGAGAGTGTTCCCAGCACAGTTCCTTGCCCCCTGAATCAGCTGTTCGCCGCGCCGAGTCTGTGTTTATAGAATTCTTTTTCCCAGAATTTCATTCAGATTCACTTCAGTCTTTCAGTTCAGCACAAAAGAAGGGGCAGATACTCTGCCTAGTTGCTGCATTCACACAAAACAATTATTTATGGTTCTAGAGTTCAGTTAAGGAAGAATATCGATGCCCGGACTTGAAGACTCTTATGTAATGCGAACTCGTGTATTTTTTACACAACAAATTGAATTCGGAGACAGCCAGCCAGCCATACGGCTCATCTAGGCAACAAACAGTTCGATCAGAGAGGAGAAGATACATGAGTATCTTTTGCCGATAAACTGGTTCCAATGGATTCTTTTCTTGTGCCAGCAAAACTGACTTTGGGTACGAGTGCTCGTACTCTTACTCGTGCTCGGTGCTCGTGCTTGATGATTGCTGCATGAGTTTGACGCGAGAACTTCTTTACTTCTTCGAGGGGGTATTCCCTCGACTTTCCTTGGTCATGCTTACTTCTGTTTTTATACTTTTGATTTGATGTTCAAGTCGTGGGTATAATTATGACGGAAGAAAGGTTAACGACTGACAGCGACAGGGTACTGCTGTGGATCGTTTTGCTGTCATAATGGTTGTGTCACTTTTGGGTATCAAGGTTAAGTTCAGCAGAAACAATAATGTATTTGTAAATTCCAAATTGGACTCGGGTTAGCCTGTGGGAAAAGGTCTTGAAAACGCCTTGAAAATGAGATGGGTACATAATTATGATGAGTGAGTTGGACAACGTCAATCAGGATGTTAAAAAGATGATGATCGACACTAATGGCTAACGCTTTTCTTAATGGAGTGACTCTTTACTCTGATGGCGAATAAGATTAAAACGGCAGCGGTAATTATCTACAAAAATCTTGATATGAATGGCGATATTTTTTTTATTCTTAAAATATGAATTTCAAGGGATTTCTCCGGAAATAAGTGTGAAGATCAGATCGCCTCCATTATATGTCTCGAAGCTAACTAAAGGAAACACTTTAAGATGGGTGCATGTGGAAAACAACGTGCATATCAACTCCTCCACTCTACGCGAAAAAAACGTCTCACATTGAGCTTCAAAAATTTATCATACCGCGATCGGTGAAAAGAAATCTGCGAGTGATCTCAACGTCCAGAAGAACCAAATTTGGAATTAAAATGTCTACCACTTCTTCAAATCGACGGGTATCCTGAATTCGATAGGTCCTGCGCCGCAGTAAATATTGAAGAATGGATGTCGGTTTCCCTGATGATAACTAGAACAGAACATGGATCTCGTCATCACCGCTGACGTTATGAACAGATGGCTTCATTTAACCGGTGGTGAAAACAAAGTATCGCTGATGCACAGATTACGACATTTATGACCATAAAAATTCCAACTACCTCAACACAATTCGGGGAAGGAAGCGGCAGCCACACATAAGTCTAGAATGCTGTTGATCGAAAGATATAATGGCGAGTTCTAAAAAGCAGCTGACGATGGATGATCGTATCAGCCCTTATAAAAATATGTCTGTGTGAAATTTGCTTGCATCGGGGAAATAGCCGGAAAATACGGAGTCAAAAAACGGCAGTGATACAGAAACGCAACAAGGGACAAATATGTCTAATGCTTTGATAACTGAAAGTATCGCACTTGTCTTGGCTACAATCTATGGCAATGATTGCATGTTTTTAGACGTACCTGATGGCGAACGTATAAAATAACTACTACTAGACATGGAACACAGGAGCATTGGACTCTTTAAGAAGTGAATTTTAAGAAATGAAGCAGATTACAGAATGTTCCGATTGCATGCGAGTATTCAGGATGGTAAGCCATGTCAACCATCAATCAATTTAATTCGCACAGAAGGCTTTGAAAGCAACTGGAACGATTGATTTGTTGGCTGACCCCTGCAAGCTTACCATAAAAAAAAGATGACGAAAAACTTCGACTTACGATTAATTATAGCGTATGCTTAAAGTCTTCGCTTTTCGCCTTATCAATTTTTTGGTTGCGGCAATCTTTTAGAATCGGGGGTCGTCAGCTGCGTATACCTTCATATATCTATTGAATTCAACTCCGGGGCACGCTGCTTTCAGTTGTTTAGACCATGCTTCCTGGCATCCAAAGGCGCTGGATAATTTTTCAGTGTCATTAAAAGTTACTCCGAGTCTCTGTAGTGGTGCTGAATTAAGGTCAATTAATTAAGTGTTCAGTTCATGATGCAGATGCTTCCTACCATGTGTGTCTGTGAGAGTCAGTGCTCTCATTACTTTGGTATTGAAGGTATTTATAAGAAGAACGCGTTCCAAGATCTTTGTGCTCTCAAGATTCAACCCGTTCTAAAATTGAAGCCACGTAACCATTTTGTGTGTCTTTATTTATTATTTCCAAATCTTAATTAATTATTTTCAGTTTCATAGCATTATAAAAGCGCATAATTTTGCTGGGTGGACCTGCCTCCAAAAGCCATTTGACTTAGCTTTTTTGAATTGGTGGGTAAGCAAGACTTTGACTACGATCCGAAGAGAATTCGAATCACGACACCGGCGCAGTAACCAAGCAAAAAATCATTTTTACTAATCGTTGTATTTTCGCAAATCTATATCAAAACCATAATTTTGTAAAGAGGTAAAGGTTGTAAGTTTGTATGTACGAAGTAAATTTCAAAATATCTTATTCGATTTCGAAAATTCTTTTACTAGAGTTTTTAATGGGCTTTCAGCGTTAGCAAAGGCTTAAGGCGTTAACTCGATGCAATGTGTTTCTTTTTACGAACTCGGACTTAAGGTAAATAGCATTCTATAGAAAAGTTGTGGAACTCAAAAACTTCTATAAAAAAGTCATGACACGTCTCTATGTGTTAAGGTTAATCACCTTAATTTGGCTAATAGTCGATGAAATTTTATGTAGATAAAAATAAGGTGTTTTTCTTTTTTAGTTCAGAGTAAAGCTCTAAATAAAGTTCGTGCACATCGAGCGGGCTCTGAACCGAGCACGATCAGGGCGCTCTGATTTGTTTTTGAAACACAGTTGAACGTTTGGTTGTCATTCGATTAACAATCATAAGTTTGGCTATCAAAATAATAAAGTTTTATTGTACAAAATTGTTTATTGTGTATTGTTAGTTATATTTTATATTTTAATTACCTGCTGCATTTTAATTGTTTTGGCTTATGTTTTATGTTTGTTTTCCGTTCTGTCATATAAAAAATGGCAGTGCTGAAATTTTTACGCGAAATTTGAATAAGCACGCGAAATCTACGCGGACAAAGTCGCAATTGACGGTTAGTTGAGTTATAAAGCTCAACCTCGGAAGATCAAAATGGCATACCATTTGTATCATATGGGGCAGACGTATGGACCTTATCTTAGGTGGATGAAAATGCTAGTTTTCGCGTTGCTAAGATGGAGTGTTGATGAAAATATTTACGGGATGTGCTTATGATTTCGGGCATAAGGTCTCAAGCCGATGGCTTATCGACATCTTACAATCCAACAAAAAGTATCTTAGAATAATCAGAGAACGTTATGTGGCATACACGAGTGGAAACCAGAGGAAGATAGAAAACAATCAAGCTAGCTGTTGATGTTTGTTGATTGATTGATGTACCCATCGAAGTCAGTACGTAACGCCATCGGGGATTTGTGAAGTCGTTTACTGAGCCGATTAAGAACTTCTTTATAAACATATGCGGCAAAATCTTTAAGGCACCTTTCCGCAGACTTCTTTAAATTAATGTTTTTTAGTGCGTAAAATTGTATTTCCTGCCTGAAAATAATTTTTTTTCCTTCAAGTTCATACATTTCCATTTACCAATGACTCTTCAGTTGATTTTATCCATCAGCCCTCATTCTCCGTAAGATACCTTTTAGGGATTACTGAACACCTGCGACAATAGAATCATCTTTACTCGCACATCCAATCGAGTCACAAATTCTCCTCGGACGCGCTTCCTTTGAATCAAAGAACCGCAATCGTGTCATTTCATAACAATAGATATTTCTTCAACTAAACGGCGTTGTTTATAGAAATATTTATGGAATCCTTCCAACTATGAGTATGTATTGTACATCCTCCTGCTATTGTGACCATGAATTAGGAATTCTAAGTACAATGCACTTCCCTGTTACGGAACCCATCTCCAGGGGCTTGTGCTCTGACAGTAGGAACCGAACCGAAGCCACCCGTTCACTTTCCAGTTGTCTTATTCTTGTTCTCATCTTCTTCGAGAATATAAAAAGGAATTGGAAAAAAGGGACTAACGGGACGGAATTTTCTTCGCCACACATGGTCAACATTCGGTTCCGCACTGCACAGCTGTTCTCATACCTGGATGGCGGCTAGGCCTTGCGTCCGCCTCAAAGGAAGCCAGCTCTCTGCTTGCCACCAATTTATGTGACAAAATGCTATTATTACACGAGCCAGTCGAGTGTCGTTGCAATGGTCATAAAATTCGATTTTACGGAATTCGCAACAGGTTTCCCGGTTCAGATTCTATGGTTTGTGTTGAATTGGATTGATTTAGGTGCGAATGCAGGGATTATGTTAAAATGGGAGTTTTGTGCGAGTTGGTGGTGGAGATGAGGTCCTCGTTGCAATAAATTCTCTCGGGATGTGTGTTACGTACACATGTGTTGTGATCTTGTGAGGTTCCGCATTCCGGAGGCTTCTCTCTGCTGGCTGGGGAGATGCCTACTATATTCTTAACCTGATTTGGGAGTGTCATCTCTGAGCCGTTGGGTATTTGTGGGAACTATGTCGGCAAAGTGGAATGAAAGTTGCAAAGATTAGTACAGTTAATAATCCTTGATGTAACCCGAAGAGGGTGTTAAAGATGAAGGAATATTTTGTTCGAAAATTTAATTCATTCAATAAATTTGAGTTCCTTCAGTCCTTGGTTACACATGTATTGTTTGTTTAGAGCCGTTCTACAATATAATCAGTAAACGGCTACAACGTCTTTCAGACCCAAATCACAACCAGACCGCGAAAATGGCTCGGCCACATCGCGAGAATGGCCAAGAGATTCTTCGAATCCAAAGGCACCAGGTTAAAGAAGAACGAAAAGACCAAACATCTGGTTCAAGGATCAAGCAATCGCGCAAAAGAGCTTTTTCAAGCTAACTCGAAGCAGCGTGCGCAGGACCGTCAAGGCTGGAAGCCATCTATATCTCAGGCTCTGATCTTTCTATGATCGTTGGCCGAATGAGTAAGAAAGTAAGAAAGAGAAAAATGCGTTATTGTTGCGTCTGGTTATTTCTACTCGGAAACTTCGAAAAATTTCATAATCGAAGGTACTTGCTGCCGTTCAGTTTTACCAACTAGTTCATGAATAAGTTGATTTTTTGATGCACATCAGAGTAGCCGTTACGCCCTTGCATGTGCCTAAGCGAATCTTATTGACTTCATCCTCATCAGGGTAGATTGTAAACCTTCAAGTATATCTGTATGCACCTTGACACTTGCAGATAGTTCCAATGGCAAAGTGTCGTGAGCTTCTAGCCGGGAAATTATCGGTCTTTCAATCGCAATAATAAATTTTAAGTTCCGCCTGTACCTGAATGAATTATAGAACCGCCTGTCAACTTCGAAAGACTCAAAGTCGTGTATCCGAACCTAAATAGGGTGAAGCTTGGAAATATGATTTAATTTTTTAATGAAAAGAATCTCTTTTAATGTATAGAGTTCGGACTGAAGAGCTACCGCAGAAGCCCTGCTATTGAAGGCCTTCCCTGAAGAGGATTGTCAATCACTAACGAGGTGTTTTGCATGGCTTACTAATCACTGTTCAAAAGGCTCCCATCTTTATGGTTCGTAGAAATTCTTTCGTGATCTTATTACTGAAGTAAGTAGTTTCACTATGAGAATCTACAATCTAAGCATTTATTAAACACAATCTGTAGCAACTTTAATGTTGTTAAAAACCTCCTAAACGGTTCAAGGTAAACAATATTTCTATATGCTAAATTTTTGATTGCTAGGATCGCCTCGTGTAGTTTATCTCCTTTCTAATCTTAAATCATGTCCGATTCGTCTGTGTTCCATGAAGCATATATGAGTCGATGCCTTCACAGCCAGAGAAAAGAATCGCCATCAGATAATCCTACCAAAGTTTCCTGTTTAATGTTTGCGTTAACGAATACCGCCAGAAAAAATTTACCAAATGCGTTTCAAGCAAAAATTACCGCACATTTCGAAGCCAGCATTTCTGACGACCAGTCAATTGTCAAAACCTTAGTTCCAGCGGCGCGGACTTTAGAAATATTACCTTATTGCGATAGGAAATTAAGAATTGAAGCTGAAAGATCATGGTTCATGTGTTGCATATTCTTATTCCATAGACTTATTCCAATTTTACTAAATTTTTGGAAAATGTTGGGACATTTTGAAATGTTCGCCTCATTTTGCTCGAATCTAATGAATTATTGAACACACGGTTCAATTTGCGAAAAATATGGCTCTTGTTTACATTGATGCAGTTTATTAAATTTCGGATTCCCGCTTTTAAACGAGCTCTGAATAATAGAGCGGCGCTCGTCAACAAAATACTTTTTTTGGAATCAAGTCAAATTACTCAATTTAAACGTGTTTTTTTTTTTTATTTAAAAAAATCGATTGCGCTTGACACAACGCCCCCTATAACATCTTATTTAATTTTTTCAAAAAGAAAAGGGTCTCCATAAATTTTCATACATTAAACATCAAGAGCTCCACCAGCGTAAGCATTTCTCAAAAACAAAAAAATATAATAATAAAAACAAAGTAATAAAAAGTTTGAAAATTATAATAAGAAACGCATGAATTTTTTTTAATATATTTTTTACAGTAAGACCATTAAACTGATCTATTTCCTATGCATAACTTTGGAATACCAATTAGAAGGGAACACCTTTTGGGCAAGACATCATTTCGCACTTGACCGATTTTGCTTATTACAAAATCATCTTTGCTGTAATACTATGAATGAAGCCTCATTTAAGAAGAATGACAATCGTAACAGATACTTATTGAATATTTATGCTCGTTAAAAAATCCGAAGGTCAGTATAAATATCATAGTAAAAAACTTTTTTGTAAAACGAAAAAACTTTGCGATTTATGATTCGTCTATAAAATGTATCGTAAAACCAAAAACAAATTTTTATACTACCATAGCAGCGAGGGTAAGAAAAACTAATGGTGGATAATTACATAATAACGATATACATATTATTGCTGATCAGTTGTATCCTTTAAAATATCAATTAGAGGCTGAGTTAGAAGATTAATTTCTTATTTAAAAAATAATATCGATGATAAGTGCTAACCACGATTTTGAATGAGACCGACTTAAAACCGAAGTTCAGTTTGATTACCTTTTTAAATCGGAGAGTTTAATTTCGTGTACTTGCCACAATGGTTAGACAATGCAACATAACCATATATAGTATCAACCAGTTTTTTACTCATATGAGACCTTGAATGATTGTGGAACAGCGGCTATGGCTTTATACCTTCCAGTTTATAAAAATTTTTAATGATTAAAGAACTCCAGCTTCAGCTCATATTGTTAACATATAGTATACTATTATTATAAAGAGGTAATGTTTGAAAGTTTGTATGCATAATGTTATCTTATATAATTGCTTTCTATTGAAAAGTTTTAGAAATCAAAATGTTCTAAGCTCGGTGTCGAAAAGCAGGATCACGCTTACAAACGTCAAAGAAGCCTCAAGACATGAGATACTTTAATAACAACTTCTGGTAAACCATTTTTCCACTTGTTGATCTAAAGTTTTCAGAGAAGGATACTGTAGAGTATTGTAGAATTCGAAATTCGCGCACAGGTGAGATAGTCATCTACTCTCTCAAGTCTAGTTCTGCTTTGAGCTATAATATAAAAAGTTGCTAATAAATTGAAGAACATACAGGCAGGAGTTCCTCAGGAATCAGTTTATGGTCCAATATTTTTTTGCATATTTATAAATTATTATTTTTTTAAATGCCGGTCTAATGACGAAGATACCGGGCTTTACTGAAGGCCTTGTATGGACAACAATCGAGGTTTTATTCTCAATTTTTGATTGATTTATTACTGTTGGCTTTGTGGATTTAAGCAACTTTAGCGGCAATGAGTCGAATGTTGGCTATTAGGTCGCACAAATACAGAAGATTATCAGCGTACATAAGCGATTTGGCTTACCCCAATTTTCCAAAGTCGACAAGTCATATGACCGTCCAAAAAGAAGGTCCATATCCTGTCAAAATTCCCTCACCAAATGCTTACCCCAATTAATTATGCCACTTTTAATCGTCCTGCAATTTTCCTAAGCGATTGTTTTCGAATCAAAAATTCTCCAATCATTTCTCCTAAATTTTGACACTAATTTTGGCTACATCCTTGGATTTAAAAAGTGACTTATTATGCTGCCGGCATACAAACCGCTTCAGTGATTTTTGGGGGGTTGAAATGGGATTTCCAAAATCTCGAGAAGATTATGCTCGAAATTCAAAAATTTAGCTTAGTTACAAACCCACTAAGCCACATTTGAGCCTCATCACAGAAGATGAATAGACGGACAAAAATCAACTGGATTCAAATTTCAGTTGATTTTTGGACAATTCACCGAAAGAAGGACGCAAACGATGGTCAATGGGCTTCAATTGCTCCACCAGTTGGATCTGATTCAGACGAAGGTCAAATTCGTATCTCGAAAGGACGAGTTCCTGCGTACGGCGTCGAATTTTGGTTCTCGGTCACATTTTGCTCTACAGAGGCCATAGTTACTTCGGTATGCACAGAATGAAATCTGGATAGAAGAATAACCTTAAGGATTCACACAAGGATAGTTCAAACTAAAATATAGTGTGAAGATTGCTTTGTTTGGGTAAAAGCTTTGTGGGCATATATTTTTTTGGGAAAAATGTCCTTACATAAATGTTAAAAATTTAATTTAAACTAAATTTTTAATTTTCGAAAAAGTAAAATATATTTGAGGCCTTTACTGTAAAAAAATCGAAAAATACTCATCGCACCTGTTTTCTTTAGCAAAAAAAAAAAGGAGAAAAGGGAACAGTGTCTTAATTTCCTGGTTTAAAGATTACTCTACGCTGTCACCAAAATAGATCATCTCATCTGGAATGGTTTGATTGGTTTCTGCTGCGACTCCCTGCCAATCCAAGCACAACGAGGCTAGAACTCTTAATAATAATTTTATTTTACGCCTCGGATGAATTCAAAACGGCCGCGGCCACTGAAATATCAATTTGTTTATTTAGCGGCCAGCGGACTGATTTATGCCTTTCCGCTGAGGAACAAAGACTCTTTGCGGTTGATTTGGCCTGCCTCCTCTCAAAACTCAAGCAAAGCCCAACTGCAACAACTCAGGGATAGACACATGAATCAAATGGCCGGCCATTTCCTGTCACATCACTAAATGTTTAGTTTCCAATGTAATTTCCAAATGGCTAAATGGCAATGGCAGGCAACATTATTGCAGATGGAGGTGCTCGGCTCGGTTTCTGTTGAAATCCTTTGTTTACACGCTTGGTGTATCTTTTTAAAGTTAGGTTGTTGGTATTTACGCGCACGAGTTTTGTTTTGTTTGGGGTCCCTGCATTATGGGGCTACGCATCGCAGAACGTGGGTGCGGTTTTTGGATACGGTACTGTGCAATGTAGTAACATAGGTATGTACGACTAGCCCAGGTGTCTGGCTGACTTAAGCTAAAGACGTTGACGACAACGACAGAGCCAGCGGCGGGTGTTGTCGGTCTTGTGGTCTATTGGAATTAGCCGTCACGTTGCGTGTTGATTCTTAACGTCGCGTTTGTTGTTGAGAGAACGATGACTCGCGTTGGGGTAGGTCTGTGGCTGTGCCATGTTTGGAAATCGGGAAAGATATGTGCTGGTCATGTACGTTAAGGCGCCAGACATTTTAACGCAATTACAAAATGAATTATTGTATTGGTGCGAAGCGACGACTTTGCTACTCTAAGTGACGCGCAGCCGGGAAGGTAACAAAGAATCTAATGAACGAGCGTTCGTTCCTACAATGTGTATGACGATGCATTTGAAATGGAATGCAAGTATGTTTGGTTTCTTTGTTTGCCATTTAAAGTTTGCTGGAAGAGGTTGAGGTTGTTTTTAGATTTGGAGTTTATAATCTTTTTAATGTCACAAAACAAAATGACGGGAAATATTTTTTCATCAATGTAAATATTAGAAATAACTGTGGAACAATACTTTTGGTGTGGACGTGTTCATTTAAACAAAATGCAGGCCATTGGGGTAAATATCTCTATATTGGTGAGAACATTTCTGGGAATCAAGCAAAGCTTCATCTTGACAGTTTTGCTCTTCGAAGGATTTGAATCCGTGACCTCACGCTCACCTCATGGGCACCCAGATTTTTCTGATTTTGGGGTGTTTTGGTCTTTTTCGTACCTTCTTTAACGATTTCTGGAGATGCTGTCAATGCAAGAGATTGTTAAATCAAGTAAATTTTTCTGATATGTGATTTTCTTTAAACAGAAAACCGAGAACAGTTTACCAACTTCAAAAGTGCTTTCTTGTTTAGCACAGAGAAATCTGATAAAGAAGAAGTAAACAGAATCCTTTTCCCGGGATCGAGAATAATGCTCGAGAATAATGCTCGAGAATAATGCTGAGGTAAAAATAAAGCCTTTTTCTGATGCAAACAAAATATCAGGTTGGCAACTTATTAATTAAGGATTTTTTTAGAAAATAAAAGACAAATTGTTCATAGAACGAAATAACTTTATTCTGTTATGTATAGCCCATTTAGACCAATGAGCTTGTGCCATCTTTCAGGTAGCATCATAAATCCACGTTCATAAAACTTCTGGTTTTTATCAGTAAAAAACTGAACCAGGTACGATTTGACATCATCATTATTATTGAAATTTTTACCATTCAAGGAGTTTTGCAATGATCGAAATAAAAAGTAATCGGATGGTGCAAGGTCAGGACTATATGGTGGCAAAACATCCCAACCAAGCTCAAATAATTTTTGCCGAGTGACCAAAGATGTGTGTGGCCTCGCATTGTCATGATGAAATACAACACCTTTTCGATTTGTCAATTCGGGCCGCTTTTCTTCAACTGCATTGTTCAATTTTGGTAATTGTTCAATGTAGACATCTGAATTGATCATTCGGTTGGGTGGTAAAAGTTCAAAGTTGACAAATCCTTTGTTATCCCACCAAACTGATAATATAACTTTTTTTTGATGAATATCAGCTTTTGATGTTGTTTGAGATGGTTCAACTGGCTTGCTCCACAATCTCTTCCGATAAATATTGTTGCAAACAACCCATTTTTCATCACCAGTCATCGATCGTTTTACGTTTCTTTATCAAATCAAAGATGTTATTGCGTTGTGTTAAATGATTTTCTTTCATTTTATGAGGAATTTATTAAAATTTTTTCACTGATTAACAGTTGAAGTACCAACTATCAACTAACAAAATGTGTTTGACATTTCGATTACGTCAGCAAACCTAAAAATTCATCTAAAGCCATCAATGAGTGAAATCCGCAATTACTTAGTTGCCAACCCAATAACATCCACAAGAAAGAAATGGATT
Organism: Orthonevra nobilis; assembly: GCA_963555765.1. Classification (NCBI taxonomy): domain Eukaryota; kingdom Metazoa; phylum Arthropoda; class Insecta; order Diptera; family Syrphidae; genus Orthonevra; species Orthonevra nobilis. The sequence goes on from OY743225.1 coordinate 130,880,112, forward strand.
CACACTTGGTGTCCAAACTGAAATGCTTTAGCATCTCTTTTCTTAGTTGGTTTCTTTTCAAAGCAACTAATCGGAAAAGACAAAAACTCAAATATTTTAGAATAGGGCATGTTTTTTTGTCTGTTTGTCTGGGCTTTTATAGAGAATGGCAACACCTATTTATAATATATGTGTTATGCGTTGAACTCCTCCTTAACTAAATAATGAATCCTTGACCAATAAACCTTCTAAAGTAAAAAAAATTGAAAAAAAAATTGTAGACTTTGTTTTGAAATAAACTGGGAATTTTTTTACTCGATGAGTTGTTATGCTTGGGAACATATATTAAACCTCCTTTGCACATTTTTTAGATTCTTTTTTATGTACATTTTATTTGTAAATGATTGGCTGCCCCTTTGTGATCACTTCGGGAGTTACACTTAGTGTAAAAAGTCTGCGTCTGATTGGATTAAATACGATTTGAATAAAAAAATTATTTTTATTTATTGAGTTCAGTTAAGACAATATTTATTAACTAATTGTAGAACAAAATACAAAAAAAAACTAACATAATTTTCGTAGAAAATTAATTTAAGGAACGCAAAACAAAGAAACAGCAGTCAAAAAGTATGCGTACATTTCATAAAACTAAACGAAAACAAGAAAATATAAATGATTCAATATTTTGTTATGTACTTTCGTCTGAATATGACTTCTTTCAATCGTCTTCCCATTGAATCAACCGAGCGGTTCTTATCTTCTTGAGTTATTTTGTTCCAATCCTCGAGCAGCATTTCTTTGAGCATGTTACTCCTATTTATGTTCAATGGGATTAAGGTCTGTGGATTGCGGGGATGTACGCAACTGCTTTGGGACATTCAACAGTAGCCAAAACTTTACAATATGAGCAGTATGCTTGGGATCAATGTCTTTGCTGAAATATAAAATGATCACCCTAGCTGAGTTTGTTGGCACTTTCACGGATTTTTTTTTTTTTTGATCCACTGTAATTTCAATAAATTTGAAGTTCCCAACCCCATTTACTGCCATGCACTCCCAAAACATGATCCCTCCACCACCAAGTTTCACTGTTGGGAATAGGTTGTCTTTATTCCATTTAGTTGCTGGTTTGCTTCAAAAAACACTGCGTCCATTCAATCCAAATATGCAAAATTTGCAAAAACTTTCTGGTTTGTAAACATGCTTTTTGGCAAAAGCAACACGCTTCCTTCAGTTGGTTTTTGAAATATAAGGTTTTTTCCTTCCAAATCGTCCATAATAACCTTCTTCTCTTAGGATATTTCTAACGCTAGAACAGTAAACTCTCTCGTTAAACTTTCCTTCGATTATCTTCATTATTTTAGGTACACTTTTTCGTGGATTTGCTTTTACTTCAACCAAAACTGAACGTTTTTCTCTGGCTGTAAGAAGTATTGTGCGTCCAGATCTAATATTTTGAAGTAAAATTACCAGTTTTTGCGTAGTTTTCGAATACTCTTTGTACGGAAGAATGTGGTTTCTCAATTATTTGGCCAATTTCTCTCAGAGTTTTACCCTCCGAACGTAGTTTTACTACCAATTTTCAAATATCCACTGATGATTATTCCTTGCTCATTGTTATATTTTCACAAAAAAAAAATCTCAAAAGTGAAGAAGATAATTACGTATAATATATTTTCAGGGATACTCCAATTGATAGACTGAATGAAAAAGGTAAATGCAAAAATATGTAAGTTGAAGAGAAAAATGTACCGGAAATGGAAATTCTCGGAAAAAAGGCTGCGTACAATATTATTGTTTTTGCCCGATGCCTTTTTCCATGGTACCTTCCAAGAATTGATGTCAGTTGGGTTCCAGAATGTGAGGAATGAAATAACAGTTGTGATATATATATATATATATATATACATCAAAATATTTAAATTTTTTTTATGAGAATACACGTTTTTCAGGTCTTTTTCTTACAACGCTGGTAATGTACGCAGACTTTTTACACTACCTGTAGATCGATTTGTTTGGACTTATTTTTATCGGGTGTTCTGAAAATCTATTTGATTTTTCACAGAATAAGTGTTTGGAGATATCGTTCAATTCTGTGTTCATACACCTTGAATGATTTGTTATAGAAGATGAATATAATAAATATGTTAATTATGCCAGAAATACAAAACACAGTGGGGAAAAAGGGGATTCCCTTAAATTTTACATTCACCTGTATTAAACACTAAAAAATAAAATTAGCAAAATTAATTTTACACTATAGATTCTGCATCATTGATCCGGAGACTTCAGTTTACCAAATCATTAGTGACCAACATCAGCTTAGAAAATTTAAACTTTCGAGAGTTTCTTTTTTAAATTTAATTATCAAAAGTTCTAAGACCAAAGGGAAATCTTACTTTATCCGAATTGTTGTGTCACTGACTGGTTAGTTTATCGAAAATTCGAATATTGAAAATAAAAAAAAAAAGACAAACTCAAGCCAACATACGGACAGGAAAACTTTTGTCGGGTTTGAGTAACGTTTTGTTTTTTTGAACAGAAGTTAGCCCAAAAAATATAATACTCCTAATTCAACAACAAACTAGCACCGGAAACGGAATTAACAGTAGCCCCTTTTAAATTTGTGCAGCTCTCGAATTTGAACGAATTCTCTAAAAAAAAATGATTCCTTCCCGGCACAAAAGGATACATTTTTCTCTCCATAAATAACCAAAGATCCATAAAACACCTTAGTTAAAGATTATATCTAAAATAAGAAAAGAAAATCTAAACTCTGCCCTCACAAAGGAGCACAAAAGAGAAGACCACCCACCAAACAAGCTATCACTTTGAATAATGAGAAAGTTGCATGCTAAAACCATTTCGTTCTTCAGATCCTTCTTTCAAGGGGCTACCTTGTATCTACTACAGTGAAGGAGTTGAACGGACTTGCTCAACTGAGAACTCTAGACAAACTGGTGTCGGGAGAAGCAACGAGTTGGTATCGTCTGTGGTTTCTAATATGATTTGCATGATTCCATCTCAAATGTGCTAGGTGAATGTTTAACCATGATATTCCTGAGAATTGGCAAAAATAATTGCGATATAAAAGCCACGACGAAGCTCTTCAATGAAAAACACATTAAGGTAGTGTATCGGGGTGTAAGTTCTGCAGATGAGTTTCTATATGGTTTTAGGAAACGCCTTTGTCGGTGTACACATTTCGAATTTTGTTGAAAAAAGAAACCAAATGACACCAACTGGATTGTATTTGTTGGTAAACAAAAATTGTATGAGTATGTCACCCGGTTTATTGTATTAATTAAAACGTGAAACTGTGACTGCTAGACACTTCAAAAAGGTCTACAAATTATTTCATCGTTATTATTCGTAGAAATAACTGGTTTCCTTCAGCTCTGATCTGGATTTGCAGAGCTTTGAACTATTTTAATCGACATTCATCATATTGCCAGACTTCAAACTCGTTTTTTTTTATTATCAAAAAGGTGATCACATTTCAAAAGAACGTTGTTGTTTAAATGCATACTTACTTTACTTAGTAACGAATTCTAAGCTCTAAGCAGGTGGCATTATTTGAATCCGTGTTAAATTTTTATTTTATTCTTGGATATAAACGTGGAGTGACATAAGAGGGAATGACGAAGTCAACTCCATCGGTACAAAACGGGTTGAAACTTTTGATCAGATTAGATTGTTCTTTGAAAGAAAGTTTTCAAACAGATTTGTGAAACATAGACTTTCGTTGGGGATCTCTGAATTTCTAAACTTTTGAGTTTTTTTATTTGTAAGACTTGTGCCCTTCTCAATTCTATAATTGGATGAGCTTCGAATTGTAACAAAAAGGATTAAATCATAAAAACTAAAGAATCAGAGATTGATTCAACTATTTTTATTGTATCCCAACCATGTCAAATGGATCTGACGGTATTTTTTAAGCACTTTAACGCTTTATGGAGGTTGCGCATCATTTTTTTCATTTCTATTCATAAAAAGCCGGTCAAGTGCTAGTCGGACGCACCGAGGGTTCCGTACAAACCTGTAGGTATAAAAAAAAAGTTCACACATCACGACAATCTACAAAAAAAACATGGCCAAATTTGTAGATTTAAGGTTGACTGAAAGTACCCTTTACGTTTTGATTCCCTTGGAAGTAGTTTGATTGCGTTGACATAGAAGTTTGCTTTTGTAACAGCTTAAAGGTATTATAGACTTGAGTTTATGATATAAATTCCGCCTTGATACAACAAAGTAATCCTATAAGGGTTCCGCTTTTTTCCTTTCGAAGAACGGAACCCTAAAAATGGTTTTGAAAATCATCAAATTCATAATGCGAGAAAGCGCGGTGTAAATTAAAGCTAACTGTCGCGTCTGACTTCGTCCGTGGACTAAATAAACTGCGAGAATTATTTAATTCTAGTCTTTCTGACAATTGATTTTTCGAGAAGTAGTAGTATTCGCAAACTTATATTTCACCCAAGCTTTGAGATAGGTTTTTGAATCTTTCTGATTTTTTATAAAAAGCTGGTGATATGCACGAATGTAGAAACTTGATCGTGCGAAAACTGGAAGTAAAGACCATTCCCCTTGGAATATAAAAAGCCACGAGGTTTAAACAACCCGTTTGTATTCACAACAAAGGTTCAGCATTCAAATCAAATTACCTTCAAAATCGATGCTTATGTTCCTGAGAGAAGCATTGAAAACCAAAGAGACGAAAGGCGTAGCTAGAGACAGGACTTTCATAATCAATCTTATTTGACGTCGTAAATAACATTTACAAAGGTTCTTAACATACTCTCTGCTGTTGAGATTTTGAAATTAATTTACCTTCCTTTTTTCTCTTTAGGTCGGAAAGAAATCTTAACAAGATTTTTTTTTCAGGTTCCACTCAATCATTGAGAAATTACCAAGCAGTCCATAAATACGGACTTGCATATTAGTTATTTGTTTAGTCAATTATTGGTTAAAACACATCTGATATATAACATCTTTTGTCATAATGGACGTATAATAAATTGATACAACCACAATCCGCTACAACTAACCGGAAGAGAGAGGTGAATTCACAATCGGAAGATCGTAATGAGATGCTGCACTTGGTCTTAGCGGATGTCTATCTGACTGGAGCCGCATATTTACCGTCAACCACATCTTATACCTTTTGAGAGAAGAACATGCCTCTTCGATGGATATCGTTCTGAAGTATTCTTTCAGTGAATTTGAGCTAGTCTTTTGAGTCGCAGATGATACGAATTATGGTATCAAATAATTAAAAAATAATATACTTTGCATATTGTACGGTTGTACAGAACCTTTCCTTTGTAGGGTTATCAAAATTAAAATTAAAACCAAATCCTTGAACTCTTATATTCTGCTCAAATTAGGTTCTGTCACCATAAGCCTTTGAGATCAAATCAGGGCACTGTCACTAGTGTGGTCGACCATCGCAACGATAGAAGTTCGACTAGGTATATGGCCACCAATGTCATGTTAGAGTTCCAAGTTCGTGTCGTCAAAAAAAAAATCGTGAAATGATTGACTGTGAAATCTTCCAAAAGCAAAAAAAAAATCCTTTACCTTTACCTTTAGGGAATACGATACTGTGAATTTCGAGCTAATGCAAAAAGTCGATGTCAATTTTTCAAACCCTCTTTGGACTCCAACCAGTGAGCAATCGAAATCGTTATCTTAGTTTCAAACCAATACGTAGTCTCTCAATTCTACTATTAATACTTCAAAATAGCTTTAAAAGCTATCGTTATCCCTTCGTTACAAATGAACCCTTGTATCATTTGGAGTCCCGATCAACCAAGGTCTAATTCATAGATTTTTTGACTTGAGCTCCTGTGTCACTTGTCCATAAACCGCAGCTTCATATGCGAGGAAAGAAGAGATTTGGCGGTTATTTGACAAATGACGCAAAAGACCGCTGAAAATATTATTATTTAGGTTTTCTTTCGTAAGACATTGTATTAGGTTTTGAATAATGCGACAGACAGTTTATACACAAGATTCCAAAGTCTGGACCATAAAAAATGTTACCATCTTCAATAAGATATGCTTTCGGATTAAATGTTTTCTCATTAGGGGCAACAGAACCCAGACATACTTCCATTGAAACTAATTTGCACAATCTCTGCCGGCCAGAGTCATCTGGCACGCCAGCATAACTTCACGTATCTTGTATCTATGCAAGCGCCATAGATTTCTAATGATTAATTGAATGCCGAGCATCAGCATCGGTTACACATTATTCTCGCATTAAAATGTATCATCATCCTCAGCATCACCATTACGATCATCATCAACATGGACATCGACAAATTCATAATACATGACGAATCGTCAGATTGACCGATGGTAGAGCGGGGGACATCAAATGCGCATTAGAAATGAATTTATGTCTGCTTCCGTGATTTCTCATCTCTGCTGACATCGTCTACTGCTTGTTTTGCCATTCCTTATCCCTTTTTTTTAAAGTAAAGGTCTAACCCAACCACAAATGCTTTATAATAGCTTAGACACCTGTGTGCTGGAGTGTGTGCTCGGAGAGCAAAAGACATCGGAGCCCGATGAGAAAATCTCAAGATTCAAAGATCCAGATACAAATTCAAGGTGAATATCTTGTGTTAGCCTTGACTGCTACGCGTCGTATAGGTACATATACGCGTATGTGCGATGTGAATCCGTAATTATTACATGCGCAGAAGCAGCTACAAAAGCCGGTACTACCTGTCTCGGTTATGTTCTGAGACGCGGTGGAGTGAGCTGTTGTCTTGTTAGAGGATTTGTATGCAAGCGTATGTGATGTGCTTTCGGAGGGGAACTTCCTTTTGGGTATGTGCCTTGGAAGTAAATGTCCACCTGCATTTGTTTGGATTCGGTGATGGCTACCCCATCCATGGGCCATCCATCCGAGGACATCGAACCGAAGAGGAAACGGTGTTTGGTTTTTTTATATTCATGAATAATCATTTGATCAAAAGATTTCGTGTCTAAGAAGAACAAGCTTGTTTTGATTGTTTATATATATTTTGATTTTTTTTTTCGCAGATGCGACTTTATGGTGACAGCTTCTTCGTTGAAGAAGTTGATAAAAATTTAAGATTTACTTTTACAAGCAAGGCTTTAAAGGATTTTGATGGACATGGGTTTATACCTGATAGTAGGAATACTTAGTGGATGGCCCCGGAAAACCGAAGCAGGCAGAAAATCTTACTCCAAGACTTAGAATTTAGGTTATAAGCTTTGTTAGATTTGTGTATTTAGGACGGTTAAATGTAGTTTCTCTTGAGTTCGTTTTCATGCATTAAGTGCGTGGCATATGGGCTACAAAAATCGTTGGTGTCATCTCGAAGATTGCTTTGACATCTAAAAAGTTAATATGTCAGGAAAAAAGGTCTTACCATTTTTACAATAAATATTAATCAGAAAGTTTTTGAGACATTTTTTGAGGACTACACTCAATCTCATTCTGCTGACCCTTTTTCATTTATTTCACGAGTGTATGGATCGCTTAGCTAAAGTGGAAGGTAAAAAATGTCTACTTTGCACAAAGAAAAGATCGCGTTAAACTAAATGAATCTGCTGCAAAAAAGCACCGACATATGTATGTACATACACAAATGATGCGGCACTAATAATAAGTACAAATGGGTCAAATGAATGCTATTATTTTGACTCTGTTATCGAATAAAGTAAATATTTTGACGATCGAATAGTTCAAGAAGCTTTAAATCGGACATTTGTCTTCTATAAATTCTTTCAAGTGATGAATAGTTATTTATTTTGGTAATCTTATCGGACTTTTCAATAAACATTGCAATTTTGTTTAATAATACAAACACTGCTCTTAAGCCGCACGCAGAGCCACAAAGGCTGTCAAAACAGTCGTGCATCCGTAACTCTAGACCTGAAAACTTTTTATTTTTTGCGGGAATATTGCTTATCGGTTTTTGTGAGTCGAAGGATCGGCACATATGTATTCTAGTGATCGGGCACCACAAATGACGTCTTTTTAAAAATCACCGATATTTTCATATTGTGCAGCTTTCTGAAAGTTGTGCCACTTTTCTCTTGAGTGGGTTGAGAAACTTCCTGGGTTTCCTTTAAACCATTTAACTGCTACTTCGTGCTACTCGAAAAAAGCCGAAAATCGTCCGTGCTAGCTAGATTTTTTTCCTTTTTATAAGAAACTTCTGACAAGATGTCAGTTTCACTTTATTATTTCTATGCAATATTCTTTTTGGGATATCTGCCTAATATGATCTTGGAATAACTGATCGGCTCTGTCATCGTATATAAGTGACACATGTAGTTGGACTTTTAACAGTCTCTCGCTGATATCTCTGACAACCGGCGGAGTGTTACGACATTCAATTTGAAAAGCTATTTTTGTTGGCTTTCCATCATTGATTGATATAATCTAGCTCGGAAGCTAGTTGCTTCTAAAATCGGGTCAAGATCAAATAATTCCCTCACGATCAGAACGTCGGATTTCTTTCGTCAATAAAACATTGCCAATTTACTTGGAATTTCAATTCTCTGCGGATTACCACTGCGAGGATTTTACTGTGATTGAATATTATGGTATTTATCTTCTTATCACGTCTGTAGGTCATAGATTCGTGGAGGCAGCACTATTGGACTAACCATGTCGAATAAACATTTGCAGGCTTTACAGATGTAAAGCTAACCGCTCAAAATAAACCTTGAATCTAGATCATCTGCCAGGCGATTCGCAATCCGCATCCGAACATGTGCAACTTTTTTGACAGCTGTTATATACATACGTACGAGTACGTCGCATTTTATTCTGTTCAAAATTCCTGCTCATATTCAAAAGATAGTTTCTTGTTTTCAGGTAGCTTTGGCATATTAGTCGTGTCCTTTTTCCTTAATCACTCGTGCATCCAGTGTTTTTCTTTCCTCTAAGGATAGCTCTAAAAGATCGCTATATGTTGGCTATACGTCAGCTTGCATGGAAGGGGGACATAAAGTCTTCACACCATCGTTTTCTGCGAGTCAATCAATGAATTCATATCGCGGTTGGCGAGTTTTAGAGTAAAAGTCGCCTCCAAAAAGCCTGACCGCTGTTTACTGAAATATTTTAACCAAATTTGCCAATAAATTCGAAAGACTAAGCCCCCGTCTGTTCAGTCCACTGAATGGATTAGCTCTGAGCTAAAAAAAAAAAAAATGGATTATCTGAATAGCTTTGTGGCCACTTGTGCAACACTAAATTTGCCCCCAAACTGTGCACCATTCTCTTTGAATTAATCGTTGAATACTCCCCCAAAAACAGATAGACAACAGAATACGACAAATTTCATTTGAATGCCCATTACACAATTGACCAATATATCATACACAGCAGCCCTCGAGCAGGAAGTACTCCACTCCACTCCACTTCACTTCAACTGCAACAGCACGCCAAACGGGTGGAGGAAGTGACCCTCCAGATAAGCCATAAAACAAAACACCCCCTCGAGCATCAAACCAACATTTTCAACGTTTCAACGTTCTTCTTCCCCCATAAAAACGAACTCCGACCTGGACCTCCTCAGCGGCTTTTTATTATGTCAGACCATGTAACCGGGAATAATATTCCCGCTCCACTTCATCAAAAACAAAAAAAAAAAAAAAAAAACACTTAACAGCAACAACATGGACAAAACGACTTTATAATAGATTCAAACAACAAAGCGTCCACTCGAAGCCTCAGTCGCCGTAGCGGTTTAAAAAACATATCCAACGGATTTGATTCAATTGAATTGTGAATTGTTTGCTGCTGCTTGCTGCTGCAGTGGTGTTTTGTTCCAAGGGGTACTCCAAGTCGAGATTTGTTATGTTTTTTATTTGTTGTTGTCGTTGTGATGGTATTTTTTTCTTTCCCAACGGACGAAGGAAATCAGAGTATTATGAGGAAACCCAGAACCGTTTAAGCCGTTAATTTGCCGAGGGCACATTGAAACATTCGAACATTCGGAGACAAGCTTTTCTGTTAAAAAAAACCCTTTATTTCTCCCGAAAGGCCCACTCGATGTGGAAACAACGGAGTCTCTGAAAATTGTTTGCAGAGTAATTGAATTGTTTGCATTGGACCTCTTGGTACCAAGGAATCTTAAGGCTGAAAATTTTATCTCAGTAGCTCAGCGTTCGCGTCCATTTGGATTGTTACGTGTTTTTTTCTAATCAGAAACACAAAGAAAAAAATGTTATAAAACAAATGGGAATTCTCTGGTGTCGGGCTTCTCATCCCCATTGACCCAATTTTTGTTGAACGTTGAGAACCCGAACCCGCTTGCTTCGGAAAACGTTATCGATTATTGTGTCCGTTTTATGGAATGCCCGGACCCTTAGAATTGTAGGGGCCCATTCGCCCATGCACACTCGTCTAGAACTATCCGACTCCAAGTCTCTGTTATCAGGTGAAGGGAATTTTATATTTCTAGCATGGAATATGGGTCAACGATGGAGCGACGGAAATCGCAATAATTGCTTTTCTAAAAATGGTATCGGTTCCTAAACGGAGCGTTTGAACCAATTTTATGACGATAAGACGAAGGTGTAATTTGTTACGAGACTTTATGGAGGTTTTATCTTGGCTTTCTTTGTTGTGAGTTTATGCGCTTTGTTGATGGGTAAGCTATTGCATTGATAGTTTTCCTGGGATTGTATTAATCAAACAAATCTTGGGAGTGTCATGGGGGAACAATGGAGACAAATGGCTTTATTATTGACTTTAGGCTCATAAATGTTCTGGCGGTATAAATTTAAATGTAGACTTTTGTAAGTGGAGGGAATTTCAATAAAAAGTTTAATGATTGTAAATTAAGAGTGCCACCATCAAAGTCACATAGCATAGTTGCCTATGCGAGTAACAATAAGAAAGGTTTAAACATCTGAAACTTGTATGTTTGTTGACTACTAGATTCCTTTTGAATTTAAATGGAATCGTTGGCTTATCTGCAGTTGAGAGATATCACAGATATTCAAGAATAAGGTCATGTAAAGGATGGGTCACATATTTTTAAAAGCTATACAAAAAACCACAATGTTCAGCATTTTTCAACGATTGTTTCTTGGTAAGAATAAACCGATTTTTTGTTCAAATGACAGGGCTGGCTTGGTGTCCATCTCGGCTGGCTGGAGACCATCCTGTCGACCCTTTATTTTATTACATTTTCGATTGTCTTAGCCCCTACTTCACGAACAGCTCAATTAATAATGTTCGGTGTCGGAATCGTTTCAAGATGTTTCGCATAGCAAACCACAAACACCCGAAAAAAACCTCAACATGTCCATAACACGATTGATAAATGAACTACGTGTGCAATAAATCGAATGTTGAAAGCAGATCTGTAAAGTAATGACTGGAAATCCAAGTACAAAGACCTTTCCCAGCACTCTTATTGTTATAAGTACAAATACAATTACCAGTGTAAGTAATTATAAATGTACTTGTCATTCCTTTTGCAACAATTACAATACCTTCGGTACGAATAAATTAAACCTCGTCTGCGAAGTTAACCCTTCAAGGCGACTGCATCAACTACATAAGCAATAAATGTTGATGCAACAGTAAACAAAGCGGAATCAAGGCATACTCCAATGTATAGTATATTTTAAAGCAACAAACCTGCGAACGTCTTTAACTCTCAATTCCACCCTGAAACGGAGATAAATCGATTTTAAGAACAAAATTTTTCGAAAACGAAAACTCCTGAAATTTTTATATTTATATAAAATTTTCGTGAAGAAGGTCAGGCTGTACCCGGTATTGCAGATAAGCTTATAATATCGAGGTTGACAGTAGAAAACACTTCGTTGCTTTAAAAGATCATCGATTCTTAATGCCCGAAAGAGAAGACGAACGCCGAAATTTACATACTTATTGACATGTGGATCAGACTTCTAAATCAACAGGCCAGAAGAACCGACAAATCACTCACTCTGTGCAGAGTTAAACAACTCGCAACATTTATCACCTATGAGCATCATTTCAGCTGATGAGGAAAAATGACTGCGAATTGAACGAATGCAAATAAGTTGATATTTAATTCTCCGTCCCTATACAAATCCAACTAAAACAAGTTTTGGAACTCATTTTATAATCTTTCTGCTAACTTTATGCAATATGCATTATTAATTGGTCATGCTTCTTTGAGAGTTCAAAAGTCCTTAAAATACAAAGTGGGAAAGATTTCAAACATATATCCCCTTATGGGACCCATTCCACATTTGTTTTGCAGGTGAATGCATTCAACAGTAAGTCCGAAGGTGTGCTAAGACTTTAACTGATGATAATTTCGGTTGTAAGTTCGTTTTTCTAATGGCAAAACTGCAGGAATGGAACGCAAGGTACTTTCCAGTTGTGGCCTTATTGTTCGATTATTGGACCTATCAGACAGACTCAGGAAGCTGTCAATGAATAAACGACAAGTTTAAAAGCTTATCGCACGAAGTTCTCGCAAAAATCTTTCAAACACGGTCACAGGAGCCCAAATCATCATCAACAATGTCTTGTTCCGTACGTAAGTTTTCAACGTTTGCATCTTAGGAAAGGTGTAAGCTCTCATAAAGAATTCCTTTAGTTTTCCTCTTTTTAATTTAATTTAACATGACTTCGGCTCGCATTGCTGTTCTCTCAAAACCAAAATACAATTTCAAAAGTAATTTTGCAATAACACGGAACACGGCAAATAAATCAGTAATCATTAAAAATAAACGTGGTATGTACTTTTTTTTGAGTTTCAATTTGAAGGCAGGGCTCTGACAATATAAAAGAGTACGAATTGAACCATATCACAATACGTGAGCTCGCTAATACTTGTCATTAGAAAACAAACAACAATTCATCGTCGATCAATCAGAGTTCCATCACATGACCTCCAATCTAACAAATGAAACAAACTATTGATCTGGATCTTCGCTCAATCCATCCCATGTAGTCGCGAACCTTGAATTGTTTTTAAAGCCAGTCAGCGCGATGATGATGTTTCTTTCCGACAAAAAGTAAACATTTCACAATAGTAATTTTGCACAAATCATTGCCACTAGATGCCTGATGAAAGGAACTCCGATCCGGATTAGACTCAAGATCAATCAAACAATAAACATAATTATGAAGGTAATGTGCATCTTGGCGGTAAATTCCATGACAAATCATTTAACATGTAGAAGAATTGTTAACCCAGAAATTAAGACCGACTAAAATCACAAAAATGTCAGAATTACGGTTCCAATGTGTCAAAAATGGGTTAAATCTTTTATTTTCACTATTCATTGTTTTTATTGAATAATACCAAAAAAAAAATAAAAACATTTTTCTGGCAACAATTTTTGTGTTTCTTTTTTTTTGGAGGTAATCAATTTTGATTTAGGTACCGAAGACAGTTTGGTTAGTTGGCGTCTCTTGACATGGTAATAGCACAGCACGAATGTTAGCTTCGATGTTAAGTATCCGGAATGTGAAATATTGTTTCCTTTCTTTAGAGAAATTTTCATTGTTTATTTGTTTAAAAAGTTTGCGATTTTTGTTTTTTTTTGAAAAACACACGTAACGTTGCCACTGACAGCTCTAATACAAATTCACTTTGAAAGTGGATGCTGTAGTTATGGGAACTTCGGACCAAATAATCCACCTACTGTCGATGGCTGTAGTTGAAAGTTCGTGAGACTAGTTCCCCGATCCGATTGTTACATGAATTGTAGCTTCGTTAATGCTTCTTTGTTTGGGCTTAATAGAAACCCTAATTTGACTAAAATTTTGCTACAAAGTAATCTTTTGAGATTAGGAGCATTTTCATATTTAAGACTCCAATATTCCGCACGAATTAATTTGGTTGTCGTTTCTAGAGTCACAACATGATTGGCCCATTTTTCATTTGTTTTATTGCGGAGTTACAGACAAAGACAGATCGGGAACTAAGAAACAATATTGGTTATGCTTTCTGGTAAGTAATGTTCGAATGCAACGAAACTATATTAAAAAATTGGTTTGACGGAATGCTCGACTGCCAAGCCAATCAGGGAATTTATAGCAATAAAATAATATTAAAATATTCAATTGAAAAATATTGAAGAGTGATTTTTTATATGATTATCAAATATAATATGAATTATTTGATAAAACTTGTTAAAGGTAAGTTATGTCTTGTCTTATAATAAGTTCAAAAAGGCCTTAGAAATTGAAATCGTTCCCGCCGTACAATAACAACTTTAAAACTTGCTTCTGTTAGTCAAAAAACCTTACTTGATTTAAGCTAATCACGATCAAGAGCTGATGAAATTTTGAATAGAGACTTTACGTAAGGTTCACTAAACGCGACTACAAGTGCTGACGCCAGTATTTAGCCAATCAATGCCAATTAATTTTTGGATATTACAAAATATTGCTGAGTACTATTCTCTGCGTGGTGAGGCGATTCAATGCTTAGCTTAGTGAGCAAAATTTGCGAATTTTATGCTCCATAAATCCAAGAAATACACAACATGCAATTTTTTTATTATTTCGGGTCATACTGGAAACTATTATTTTTTATTTTTACCGACAGACGCAGGCATGTACATTTTTTGGCGAAGAGTATTTATTCCAAAAAATACAATGTTACAGACACATGCCGTGAAAGTGTCTTCGCCGAGTCATATCTCTCGAAATTGGCCAACATTTGTATTGAATCGTCGAAATAAACCAATTTAACACCGTGCGGCGTCTTTCTTTAAGGCCATGTGAAAGTTTACATCGTTTACGTTATCGGGCGAGAATGTCGTGGATGTCATTTGTTTGGCGGATTTTTTTTTTCAAAAATTTATGATAAAAATATATCAAAATATATCCATTGATACTTTTTATATATACGAATATATTGATACTCTTTTAACAACAAAAATAATAAAAAAACGAAGCTATGTTTATATTTCGGAGAGTGGAATTTATTTATCCAGCTATGACTGCTCTGTAGATGCTTTCAAAACTATGTCACAACTTTTAGTCTGGAATCATTATATTACATTATGACATTGTTGATGACTATGTTTAATGTTCAAGAAATATTTACAATTTCGTTTCTATTTTATTATCAGTTAATATGTAAGAATTCTGAAATGATTTGCTAGATCGCTCCGGGAAGATCAAATTTAATTAGATTTTCAATAATCCTTGTTTTGGAAGGATACAGAACAGGGCTAGTTTGTTTTGATTTTTCTACTTTTTGAGTGGACTTGAAAATTTTGTATTACTCTAATTTAATTACAGGGAAACATATTCTAAGTCATTACTGATGTTTGCATCTCAAGTGTAAGCTTTTACCAAAACGATTTCATGAGACTTCAAGTTAAAAGAATGTGACGGAGGAGTTTTATGCTAACTGCACACCGTAAGCATGAGTTCCGAATTTCATTTCCCTAGCACATGTTGTCACCTCACCGTAACATGGTGAGTTCGTCATCAACATCCACGTCCATATGTAACCTTATAGCGTTTCTATGTAATTTTAAATAAATATGTTCCCAAACGCTTTGAACAGTCTTTTTTATATGTCTGTCTGTTTGTTCGGACTAGACTTAAGTACGGCTAAATTTATTTCAACTAGACCCTGACCATTTTTGATCAAAAAGAAAAACAAGTATTTCACTTGTATAAAATGCAGGTCATATCAAACTGATTATTTTCAATTCTTTATAGCCCCGGAAGTTTCTCGATGACAGTAACACTCCCGGATAATTATCACTGAATCAGAAGATTAAGTTTCAATTCAAATTCGTGAGGGTGGAAGCTGCGACTCTAGGCTCAGTACATGGACCGACTAACTACTGTCCCAGGTATACTTAAAATTTTCCTTTGATTACTTATATTTTCTTAACTTGTGTTTAAAATTGTCAATTATATTGGTTAAAAAAAAACGTTAACTTTTCCGTAAGATTTTAAAAGCTATGAAATCTTGCGCTGTTAAAAAACCGTAAATAGATATTAAAATAATCGCGCTTATTGGCTCTGGTATTTTAGCGAAGTTTTGATGATAACTAAGTTAATAACTCTTAAAAAAATTCCTTGACTTCTACACAAAAAATAAATAATTCCCGATTCAAATTATGTATGATGGAACAAAAATAACCTTAAATAAATAAAAGCCCTAATTATTATTTTTATAGAAAAATACTATTTATGACTTAAATATTTTTTTTTAATTGCAAATTATTTTATTATTGATCAGATTTTTAGATATTCTGAGCCGCTTAAGATGCACTTAGTTAGATTTGCAAGTAATCCTATCACAGCTTATTATTCTAATGGTAATAAAAATAGAGTTAAATTAACACAATATTATTGCAATCTTTCAGAATTTGTAATGTTATAATTGGAAAAAAAATCGACAGCAAGTAGGGTAGTCATAATTTCTCACTCAAACTCAATCATTACACTAGCAAAACAACAATTACAATCTTTAAAAAATAAATCATGTTTACCCAAATTAACGATCTTTAAATGGCATAAAATAAATTATTACATAAGTGTTTCCAAAGCCATGGTTAATTTTCAGAGCCATTAACAGGTCAACATTTAAAATAGCCAAATATTATCTTTTTTCTTTTTTGCTTTCAAAATGAAATTGTTGTTTAGAAATATTTAATCTTTAATTGCTTACTAACAATCCAAAAGCTGTCTTTATGTTCCTCAATAATTGCAGTTCAATTTGGTAATTCCATAAAGACCTTTTACTTAATTAAAACTGCTTAGACCTTCCTCTCACTAGTTACGCTAATTGTTTTTAACACCTTGAAAGTATCTTTTTTTTTGGTAAGTCTAAGTAAGTAATTAAACACCCACATTCCCTTTGACGCAAGTAGGCACATCTTTCTTAGGGTAAATAAAAGTGTACATATTATTTATTAGCGTGTCATGGTCACCAAAACAACGCTGGAGTGTCAGATTGTCATTGCTAACTTTGAACAGTAGCCGCAATGCAAATCGTGATAAATGGTCAAGAAAGTGCCAAGCAATTTGGCTAAATGTTTCAAGTTCATTCCGCAAGTTCAACCGTGAAAAGAGTTCAATGATTTCAGACAAGTAAGTCATTGGAACATGAATGGTGCAGTATTGTTTTTTTTTTTTAAGTGTCCTTACCTTAAATTATGTGTCTTTTTGTTTTATTTATTCCGAAACAAGTTAATCCAATGAGAACTCGTTAATCCTTTCGAAAGTGAATTAAGGTTTCAAAAACAAAATATCGTTTTAGATTAATTCAGTACTTTACTTGGATAAAGTTCCATTGAAAGAGCTTTTGTTTCAATTAAAGCAGCCAAATACTGACCTTCCACTATTAGTACAAAATTTCGAAAATTACTTCACACTCGAAAATATTTTTTACATCACTCGAAAACTCACACAAAAACGGGTACGGGTACTTTTTTTTCAAAAACAAAGAAATTATTCGCACTTCTTTAATTATTTGTTTATCATAATAATTATTTACTATTTTTTTTTTTTTTTGAAAATAAGGCACAAGTTCACAAGGCAAAGAAGTCACACGAATTCACACAAAAACGACAAAACAAAAACCAAGTAGAACCAAATTAATTTTAGCACAGAAAATAGGAGTTAAATAGGAACGCGTCCACGACCGATGGTAGCTAACATTCGATTAATACGAACAATAGTGGTCCATCCAATTGGAACTGGAGTTTCTGCTTGATCAGGTCGGAGGCGCACAACTACAAGCGTATCCAGTGTGCATTTCATACCGCCAAACGGCCAAACATTTGTGCCACCAATTTCTCTGCTCAATGAAACAGAAAACATGCGGACACGGAGGAACCCAACAATCGTGGTGAAAATGTTGGAGTATTGAAGAAGGGGAATCCAAGCGGATGGTTGTGTTGCATTTCGTGGGGAGTTTCTTTTATTTTTTGTCGGTTCATTGTTTGATTGCAACAAATGCAGTGGTTGCTGTTTCCCCTTCGGAGCATGTTGTGTGTAGTTGGAGTTTGAATCATATGGCATTTTGGTTGTGTTGATAGTTAAATTCAGCGAAACTCTTTTTTTTCCGTTTAAATTGAACAATTCAATCATTAAAGGTAATTCGAAAGAGATAAATGATGCGAAAAAAACGGTGGTGGACATTGAAAAACTAAATTAAGAATAGCTCGCTTACGGGCCCCACTCTTCGCTGAATATGATTAACGAACAACGACACGATCGAAGGAAGAGAACTCGCTTTATTTTTTTTTGTAAGCAAAAATTCTCTTATATTGTTGTGTTTTGTTCTAAGCTGTTTGAGGCAGCTTGAGTCTAAGTTGGACTTGACGAAAAGAATGACTTGATTTGATTTACCCGCTCGGCTTGAGAAGATTAAGTAAGCAATTTTCGCATCAAAGCTCGTATTGAAGCAGTGACTGAGATCTAAAGACTATGTTGATAAAATAGTTTTAATTAATGCAGGGTGGGTCACCTGTTCATATCTTGTTAAATAATACTTTATTTTGACAATAGGGGGTCTTGTGAATCAAAATCTTAACAGAAACAGAAAGAATAATATTTTTGTGGACAAAAATGGATTGGAACATTTGCAATTTTTGCAAATTTACTTGCGAAGCTTATGCCGAACATATGATATTTTACTTGGCTTCAATATACAGCCATGGACACATAAGTAGCATAAACACAGATAAAAAGTGAATGCGCATATTTCTAACCTTATAATGGATATGCATCCTTTTTTTTATTGATGAGGCAGCTAACCCCTATCCTGCTGCACTTATCTGGTACGCAAAGGTACCGTTATCAATTCGATCTTTTGGATCGTGCTGAGTTAAGTGTGCGAATTGATCAAGTCGTATTTACAATTTCTCCGCGAATTATTTAAGTGTTTCATTTGTTTCTTTAGGACTAACTTGTGATAATTATTTCGTCAGTTCATTATTTACTGAAATGGGAAGAGGTGTACATTGTACTCCAGAAAAAAGAAAAAAAAAACAAGTTGTATAAAGACGGTAAAAAGCCAGCTGAAATAATAGGCAATTCGAGGAAAATGGTCTATTATGCCATTAAATTGGTGGAGAAAGACGTGGTTCATTTAAATGAAAACAAAAAAAAGGAAACCGAAACAAAGGAAAACGATTGCTTCAGAGTCCGAAAATGCAAGAAGGATCCTTTAAAGTCATCTCGGCAAATTGGAAATGAAATAAAAGAAGAATTTAGTGTTGACATATCGAGCCTATTTGTCCGAAGGAGAATAAACAAGGCGCAGCTATTTGAACGTTTAAGTAGGAAAAAGCCACTCCTATCAAAAAAAAAAATATTCAAAAACGCCTGAGTTTCATAAGAGACCCAAGCTCTGAATCCCAGATACACTCAGAAGACGATTAAACATGGTGGCGGCAGTGTTATGGTCTGGGGTGCTTTTCCTGGCATGGATTAGGGCCTATTTTTAAAATAGAAGGAAAAATGGACAAATTTCAATGTTTGGATATATTGAAAAATACAATGAAGCCCTATACTTTCGAGTTTATGCCAGTTAATTGAATATTCATGCAGAACAATGACCCTAAAGCACACCGCCAAAATAGTGAAAGATTGGTTTTCGCAGAGTCCCGACCTAAACCCACTTGAAAATTTGTGGAATGATGTTAAGGTAAAAATTGACCAGCAAAATTTTAAAAATAAGGACGATTTTTGGGACGGCATAACAGAAGCTTGGTATTCTATCCCAAGAGAAAGGTGTCAGAAACTTTTTGAAAGAATGGGTCGTAGATGTTTGGCAGTATTGCAAAATTCTGGCTTTGGTACAAAGTACTGCAAAAGTAATGATGAAACAGAAACAATTGAAATAATATTTTGAATTTAACTTATTTTTCTTTCAGATATCCAATTTTGTGCTATTTATGTGTCCATGGCTGTATGTTTAAGATTCGGGGATTTTCAATTCTTAAAATGCCCACAGCGCGTTTTAAACATGATCAGTCGAAACCAGAAGTGCTTTGTCTAACATATTGGACATATTTTTATTAATTCTTTAAAAGAAGAATTGCTCAGATCATGACGTGAACTCCTAAAGGGCTATATACCTAGTATCCCACAATAATTTTCTACTTAATAACTTTAATGATGCTGCGAAATTAAAGTTGGCAAAAATAAAGCAAAGCTTAAAAGACGCAAAAGCTTTTCTTCATTTTTTAATGGCAACTGCAGACATACATTGCTACTAATTCATGGCCAAGATTGGACATCCATGCCATTCGTCAATCCGAGACTGTAGAACTTACAATGATTGGGTGACCAAATCCACATTAAAAATTTTCGGCGATGAGGCTCATTTTTCACTCAGTAGACTTGTCGGGAAATAAAATTTGTGGCATAAACTTCATCGAAAATAAGGAAGGTTTGACCGTCACCATCGGTACTCATCGCTACCATACGGCTCTGGTAGAACCATAACCAAATTTTGTATTCTTGGATGTGGAAGACTTATAGTCTCAACAAGATTGTGCCACAGAAATTACAAGAAAAAATATCCTAGACGATTTATTTCAACTTATGATCCTACAATTCGTCACTGCAGGTTTTCTTTTTGTGGGTCTATGCTTACTTCTCTTTATGGATCCTACTGTCTTACTTAACTGTCCATTCATACCAATCCGAGAATTATGGTCTTAAAAATAAAAATCCTTTGAATTCTCGCACGGATGAAGGAAATAATATTCAACGTGCCAAGTCAGGGTTACCTCCCTCCAAGTCACCGATCAAAAGCCATTCCCGGACTTGGCAAATTATAACCTGTCACAGATAATCTCGAAGCTCAGCGACTTGGTCGAAGCCATTGCAAACAGAAAATCGTAAGTCATCGAATGGGAAATATAAAATAGTTATCGTTCAATAAAATCTCTGTGTTTACGTTAATTAAAGATGCACTGGTGCGGTGGTGCAAACCATGGCGATGGACGCGGCATCCGTTGCGTGTTTCCCATTCGTAATTCACGGTGCAACGTCCTTTTGCAATATAAATTTGTACTTTTGTGACTCCTTAATTATTGTTCAAAGGAGTTTTAAGTGAAATCCATTACGTAAACGCAAGTGCCAGTTTTATTTTTATTTTTGGGATCTTGTCTCACCTGCAGAAGCCAAAAGCAATCCGAAATTGAGTTGCATAATGTTGGGGTAAATCGGTGTTTGATTCCGGAGCGCGGGGGTTCTGTCGTAATGGGGGCTTTTGTCGGCGCGTCACATACTGGGGAACGCATTGATTTGGTGATTCGTGTGTCCCGCCCTAATATCCATCGAGATGTCAGTCAATGTCTGCTGTGAGGTTTTCGTCGAAATGCAGCTGACTCCCACACGGATATGCTTTGGATTGTAATGCAATTCGTTAGGTGCACAGTGGAGCGATTTCGTTTTTGGATTTTATTTTTGTTTTAATCGTTAAAGATTGATGCTGCAGCCGGGATTTTGTAACGCAACAGATTAGGAGGTAAGAATGAAAATAAGAAGCAGTTTGGTTGCAATTGCTACAGCAGTTGACATTTGAAAATGGATATTTGTTTGTCAATCGGTTAGATAATGTTTGTTACGTCAATAGTTGTATTTAACTGTTTGGCTGCAGATAAACAAGGGTATAGAGAACTCTTACGATCTGCACACAAAACCCAGCAATGTATGTCATAGATCTAAATAAATGCCAACAGGTATTAATTAAATTGGTGATAAAATCAATGATGTTTCTACATGTGTTCAAGTAGTACGTATTTTCAATTGCAGTCTGATACGATATTGATTTTCTTGTGGGAAGGGGATCTACAGCCTAGCTTCACGATTTCTCCATGTGCGCCTTATATTTTTCGCAAGATTGGTGCACTGATATTGTCGCATTTCAAAACATTTTAATATGAACCAGAATATTAGGTCACTGCAAAGGACCCTAGCCATGATTTCGAAAAAGTACTAATCGTGAACCCATCAAAGACGGTCGTTCCACCATTCCGCAAAAACCCTTAAGCAAATCATTATAATCGGCTCTGACCTCAAATTTTTGTTTTTTTTTTAAGCTCACCTGATATACACAGCTTGAACTGGTTATCAAATGAACTGGTATCAAAATGTAGCAAGGGCTACTTACTTGTGACAACGGCTTAAGTATGATGTATCTATGGTGCGGCTTGTCATGTTCAAGTTTGCATTGTAAAATTAGTTATATGTAAGAATGAAGCCATGCGCTCTACCATGAAGGCATATGTTTGACAAAAGAGCGATGGCGTAACATTCCAAAACACAAAAAAGTGCTCTAAATGCTAACGGCGAATAAAATACTTCCAACTTGAGCTAAAATTCTTCATCTTTATGTGGCCTCCCTAAACAACTTATTTACGTCCGACTTTCCAAAGCTGGCTAACTGTGCAGCAGCTATTTATGCCGATGCCACTGCTATACCTTCATCTCATGAGTTTGCTCTCGACATCGAGACTAACCTAAATAATGCGATGGAAGTATTAGCTAAATATTATAACAAATGGAAAATTAAGCTCAAGGCGGGAAAAACGCAAACCATCTTTTTCACGAGAAGAAGGAAAGCTTGCTGCATTCCGAACAGCCACATCAAAATCCATAGAGCTGCTATTAAGTGGAGCAGTTGCGTCAAGTATTTAGGTTTATATCTTGTCTCTAAGCTTACATTTAGTGAGCATACGACAAGAACCCTTCAGAAAGTCAGTATAGCAATAAACATGCTATACCCATTCATTCATAACAGAAAATCTAAACTCTCTAATGAAAACAAACTCATCATATACAAAGTAGTTTTCCAATCAATATTATTTTATGAATGCCATGTATGAGGAAATTGTGCACAGTGTCATATTAAAAAATATTGCAAGTGACACAGAACAAAATTCTCAAAATTTTGCTTAATCTTTCCTGGCATCACTCAACACTGAATATCCAAGAGAATTCAAAAACTAATTGACAAATTCATTACTAAATGTACTACTGTGGATAATGCTTTAATAAATAATTTGTATACATCAATTCGTTACCTTAAGCTGTTTAAAAAAATACTTATTTAGTCATATACACTTATATATTTATTTATTTTTTTATATATTTATATATTTATTTATTTATTTATATATGTGTTTATTTATTTATTTATTTATTTATTTATTTATTTATTTATTTATTTATTTAACTGCATAAACATTTATTTATTTATCCATTATACATATTTAATTTTTTGGTTAGTCATTATGACTTATTTATTTAAATGCATTTATTTATTTATTAATTAATTTATTTATTAATTTATTCATTTATTTTTTCCTTGTTAATTTATTTGCTTGTACCCTTAGTGCTTGCGTCTATTTCTTTAATTGCATATTGTTTTATTTATATACATATGTAGTTATTTGTTGACTTAAAGTTAAATAAATGCATAAATATTGGTTAACATAAATAAACCTACATATTTCCATTCTAGTCATTGATATATTTAAAGAGTGTACTGTATCTATTAATATTATTAAACTTTTTTTTTTGTTTTGCTCTTTATGTGAAGTTTTTTCTCGAATTTTCTTTCGGAATGTGTAATTTTTTTCTTAAATACACAATTTGATAATGTTTAAGAAAACGTTTCAGCAGTAAGTTATAAATATATCGAATCTCTGTACAGTAAAATGTGCGATAACTCCTATATTGTAAAATTTATTTTCGAAATAGAAATCTATCTACCTATCTTCATCTTTTTTGGGACTCCAATCGGGAAACACTCGAAACCAAAACATCTGAAATTTAAACCACTGCACAATCTTTCAATTCTTCCCCTGATCCTCCTGTTCGCTATGTTCAAAATGCCTAAGCATAAAGGGAGTGCGTTAATGCTTTCAATAATATCTATCTTACATTTAAATAGTTTCAGAATATTATCAGGAACTGAAGTTACAGATTAATCCACATTAGAGAACGATGAAACTGGTCTTGGAACTCATAGACCAAGTATTTAAAAAACTATAGAACTGAAGAAATAACTCATTTTTATATACAGCGGAAAAGTGCATTGAGGTGTGTGTTCTTAAATGCATATACTTTTTTTAACATTCGGTAAAATTTTGCTTTGGAATGTCTGAATCTACTCAGTTATATCAACAGAGAAACTGTTGTCTGGATTCAGGAAATTCATGAAAGATTTCAAGGCAATGAAGGACCGGAAGAAACAACAGAAGCAAACAATTTCCAAGAGACATCGTGAAACGAAAGTAACTCGATCTCACTTAAGAAAACCTAAGAGTCTAAAGTTCTGTTTTATGGGCCAGTGGTCACTAAGATACCACTAAATATTAATAGGACTAATGCTTTTATTCCTCTGAGACAAAAAATACAGTGAATGCTAATCTGTGGAGGGCATCAATTAAACCTGAAAACATGTGGAACTTAATTGGAACCCACTTAATTTATAGTGCTGATAAAAGGATGAAGCATAAGAATTTATTTATTATGCAGATTTTATGACGGAAATATTTAAATCCAATGCGAAGAACAATATCGAATCCGCATTTGCTAATAGGACTACCGGTTGAAAATGTCGTTATTGGCGAAAACTTCATATCTATTACTCTGAGGTGAATTTTGACCATGACAGCTGTCACATCAGAAACTTCATATCATTGTCTAATTATTTCAGTCTAGATTATTGGTCATTAGTGAAAGCACACAAGTTTTTGTAAAGCCGTAAAATGTCATTCGTGCTATCTAAACAAAATTTGCGGGAGGGTAATATGCTTCTTTCATTTAAAAAAAAACAACCGAAGCGCATCAATTGCTTACCAAAGCTTACCCAGGCTATACTATAGACGTTAAAATGTGTCAGCGGTGGTTTAAGCGGTTCAAAGATGGTGATTTCGACACCGAATACAAAGATCAAGATCCGTCACAAACGCTAGAAGAACTTTCAAAATCACTCGTGGCTCTTCAAACTATTTCCGATCGTTTGAAAGCCATGTGAATGATCCGAAAGGTATGACATTGGAAGCCGCGAGACGTCGAACGCCGATTTTGCATGTCCGAAATGCTGCTTGAGCGCCACAAAAAGAAGTCTTTTTTGCATCGAATCGTCACTGGTGATGAAAAATGGGTACATTACGATAATCCAAAACGTCGGGCAACGTAGCGATACACCGGACATGCCTCAACATTGACGGCCGTTCAGAATATGCATGGGTTATGCTGTGCATTTGGTGGGACCAGAAGGGTGTTGTGTATTATGAGCTGCTAAAACCGAATGAAACAATCACAGGCGAGGTCTACCGACGACAATTGATGCGTTTGAGCCGAGCACTGAAGGAAAAACGGCCGGAAACGGTCGGAAGACACGATAAAGTTATGTTTCAACATGACAATGCAAATATCGTCAAAACTTACCTTGAAACGCTCAAATGGGATGTCATACGCTAAACGCCGTATAGTCCAGACCTTGCGCCATCCGATTACTATCTCTTCCGATCGATGCAACACGGCCTGGCTGACCAGCACTTCCGTCATTTCGATGATGTCAAAAAATGGATCGATTCGTGGATTTCGGCCAAACTGGTCGAATTTTTCAGAACGGGTATCCATGAATTGCCAGAAAAATGGGAAAAATGTGTGGCTAGCGATGGGCAAAACTTTGAAAGTTGAATTTACTACTGTGTCCAAAAAATAAGGTGACATATGAATTTAAACTGCGCGCGTCGAAGGATTTAGAAATGTTTCTTTCTTTTAAGGTTGGTAGTACTGTCAGTGACATCTATGTGAAATTTCATGTCAAAATATATTCATAGTGTTTGAGATACGCGTCGTTTTGTGAGCTGCTAAAAGTGAGTTTTTCGTTTTTTGCGATGTCGAAATTTATTGAGCAAAGAATTTGCATTAAATTTTGTTTGCGGAATCAATTTTCTGCTGCGGATACTTTGAGGATGGTGCAGAAAGCCTTTGATGATGAGGCTATGTCTGAAAAAAATGTTTACAAGTGGTACAGTGATTTCCAAGCCTGCCGTGAACGTGTCGAAGACGAAGAGCGTTCTGGGCGACCATCAACCTCAACCGATGAAGTTCACGTCCAACAAATCAAAGATTTGGTGTTGAAAAACCGTCGATTAACGATTAGAGACCTTGCTGATGAAGTTGGCTTATCGAAAGGCTCAGTCAACACCATTTTGAAGGAAGCTTTGGGCCTCAAGCGCGTCAAATCTCGACTGGTACCGAAAACATTGAATTTTTTGGAAAAAAGGCGTCGCGTTGAAGTGTGTGAAACAATGCTTTCCGACTACCAGGATGTCATGAAACGCATTATAACTTGCGATGAGACTTGGATCTATGCTAACGACCTCGAAACAACCGATCAATCGAGCGAATATCGTGCCAAAGGAGAGCCGAGACCAAAAAAACCGCGCCAAAGTCGCTCAAAAATCAAGGTCATGTTGACTGTTTTCTTCGATTATCGTGGTGTTGTGCTTTATGAATTCCTTCCAACTGGGCAAACAGTCAACAAGGAATATTATTTGAACGTTATGCGTCGTTCGCGTAACGCTATCCGCCAAAAAAGGCCGGAATTGTGGAAAGACAATTCTTGGTTTTTACACCACGATAATGCACCATCCCATACTACACTCGTTATTCGTGATCATTTCGCCAAAAACTCAACCCATATCGTTCCGCAACCACCGTATTCACCTGATCTGGCGCCGTGCGACTTCTGGCTGTTCAACAAGCTCAAAAGACCGCTCCGGGGACACCGTTTTGATACGATAGAGGAGATTTAAGCCGCAGCGAAGACGGAACTGAAGGCCATCCCGGAAAGTGACTACAATCAGTGTTTCAAAGATTGGAAAATCCGTTAGCATAAGTGCATTGCATCGGGAGGGTATTACTTTGAAGGGGATAAAATTGATTTGGGAGAATAAATAAAGAATTTTCAAAATAAATACAATGTCACCTTATTTTTTGGACACAGTAGTATATCTATTTTTCCTCAACAAAGCACTGGTTTTTGAAAAAACGGTAGTCCTATTAACAACACCAGAAATGAATAATAAAGCTCTCATAATGATCAATGATATTTGCCTTACAATTGCAAACAAAGCATTATCCCAATTAGGCACGTCATCTTAAATGCGCCTGGTGGCACTGGAAAACTTTCCTGTTTTCAAAAATTTTGGCCACCATGATACAGCAATATAAGACACATGTCTGGCTGAGCGAAAGAGCTATATAGGCGGCAAAAAACAAAGACGTTACAGAAATTAATGAGATATATCAGGATCAGGCGATACCACTATGAATGATGATGAGGATGTCAATATTTCTTTGACATACGAATCAAGAAGCCTGAAAATGCCTATAAGAAGTCGAAAAATAAGCTAAGTATTAACATGGGCTTAAAAACTAATATGATTTATTGGATCTAAACTAGAGTGCAAAACTCGCAAGAACGATTTTGAAAATGTACAACTACAGAGACTCCATTGCCTTCTATGCATTGGTATGATATTTTCAGAGCCGAATCAAAAATGCCATTTTTCTGTAAACTTTTACGCAAAAATGTCGGTTTTTAAAATAGCACTTAGACTAAGAGTGGAATAAAGTTTCAAGATTAGTTTCTTTTGGACAGATTCTTCTCAATATGCAGATAATTTAACTTCTTAACTGTCTTAAGGCTAAGATTCTAACAGACCACAAACCCAATAAGGCTATTATTTATTCGAATGATGACTTTCTTCCGTCAGGATGAAGAAGGAAGGAAACTCAAAGAATTTAGATTTACGTTCAAAAGCTCTTTGAAAGTCAAGAATAAGATAGTTTTGATATTTTGTCTTACAAAAATTCAATTGGTTGAAGAATATTCTGTTAAATGATGCTAAGGTCACTGTTCCTTTGCAAAACTATCGAGTTTTCGATAGATTCCTTTGATTCTTTTAATATCTTAACTTTGTCCAATAAGTGCTCATCCATCCACCAATTATCCACTTACCTCACCAACAGCATGTTGTTCCTTCAAGTTCCAAGCAATTTCGGCAAATTTCTTAAGGAACTCGTTCCCAAATGACCGCAAACATCCGTGATATTCACATGCAAGCACGTCACGCGCTTGTCTTATCAGTACGGAACGTGCCTTTCCGTAATTATCGGCATACACATCCCCCAGATAGCTGTCAACCAATTCATCAAGTCCTAGATCCTAGAAAATATAAAACAAAAAACAAAAAATACAACGAATGTGGACAAGCGGGCCAACTTCTCACGATTCAGATCAAATCACTTACCACAGACTCGTCAAGCACAACGGCCGACAAATTCGATAAAAAATCGTTGCCCCAATTATCCTCTTTAGCTGCGTCCTTCTCAGCTGCTTGAACAGTGTTCATCACATCAAGTGGTCGTGATGGTGATTCCACCACTTTTGTTTCATTCATAAGGAAACACGTCTCAGGCGGATCCAGAGCAATGGTGGTCGTGCTCGTTGAGCTCATCGCACTCGCTATTTCATCGAAACAATCCTCGGTGCAGAGCTCCTCCTGCGGGTGATGACCTGTCAATCGATCCTTGCACTTCTTCAGATACGTCCGTACACGCGATTTACTTCGACGAACTTCTACGCGATTCGTAGCGCTGCTGTCAGTCGCCGGATTATTCGATGCTGCATCGTTTGCACACGAAGTCGAGCAACTTTGTTTTGCCTCCTCGTCGATGTGCACCACCTCGTCGAGGCACCCGTCCCCGCCACTGCCACCGCCACCATCTGGCGGTTTTGCCGGATTAACCTGCGGATAAGAGAAACCGTGAACAGAAGCCAATCGAACTCTTTGCGAAAAATTATGGGAAAACCGAAATGAAGACTGCAATTTTCTGGCACTGCGGATTTAGCGAGCCGAATCGATTTTCCACGCGGCGCCCGTAGTAACGATTTGTAAGTTTAGAGTTGTGTCACATTAATTTAAGGGTGACGTAGGTCAAGAGTACCGCCTAATGACCCCGATCAACCCTTAACTGACAAATCGATGCAACACACTGTCAAAAAGAGACTGCCTACCTTTTTCTTGCGGAAATACATGCCGCATAGTTCTTAGGTTTTTCGGAATACAACTGCACTTTGAAACGGATCGTTGTGATACTTTCGGACCTCAAATGCACACGGCTATTACAACAAAAACGAGGACTTCGGCCAGAATTGTTGCCAAGAAAACAAGATTCGTTCGATTTATATGTTTTGTGAGGTTTGCGGAGGGAATCGAGAACAGCGCTACACAAAACATCCGGCCGAGTACGTCAGAAAAAAGATACACCTACGAGCAGTTTGTTTTGTCGCTCCTTGAAGAAAGTTTAATGAAGTCATCCTTTTCGACGTCCCGTCAAGCTTTAAGTTCGCTACCAAGGAGCTTTACGTAATCCCTATAAATGGTGGTGGACGTCAGTCTCTGATCCTGACATGCGCTTTGACACGAAAGCTTTTACTGATTGACTAGAAGTACTCGTATATCATCACGTGCCGGAAAACGTTTCATATTTTGTCTGCGAATATCTGGTGCTTCTTTAAAGAGTTCGTTGGTATCTGGGTCAAAGATTTAGGACTGTAGGGGTTTGTAGGCAAATTTGTGCCTAATATAAATAACTGATAACGATGAAAGGATTGCGTGTCCGAATGGGGTGAGGGCAAAAGGTTGTGCGTGACTTGTCAAGCTTCTTTGTCATGTTCTGGCTATGCAATAATTGCGGGGGGATTAATGAAACTTGGTTTAAGGAGTGGATATGGATTCTGCCTTCCAACTGCTGAGCAATTAAGTTAACTTTAACACTAACATGCTTGATAAACTAAAAAATTGCTGCGGACATTAAAGTTGGATTATGATATTTAAAAATATAAGGATTAGAGAACTCTTTGAACTATAGTTTAGTTTATCCAAGATAGAGTTTGCTGTGCTTACGACCTGGTCAATATGTGATGGGAAATTGAACTTTCTGCTGCAGAGAACGCCCAAATCAAACCCGAAAACAGGAGATCCGTTTAAGAAATATGTGCCTTCAAGAAGGTTAATGCAGAAGCCTGCACCAAAATATATAAAAGACATCTGAAACAGTTGTGACCCGATAAGATCCTGTTTGGATCCATTGTTTGGATACCTTAGAAATATCTGATTGGTGTCGAAGTGGTCTCTGTACATATTGTCCACTTTATTACCGGTTATAACCAGTTTGTTTCTTAATGAATTTTGCTATGTTCTGAATCTTTATGTCTGACATATCTTCTAGTTTGCCGAATGAGTAGCTTGCTAGCGTGTTTTTCCTCGTTTTTGCGAGGGCAAGACACGCTTTCTTCTTCTTCTCATCCCTTCAGCTCCTGCAAAAGTTGTTATGGGGGGCTCACATTCTTAATGCGTGTGAGCCCATGATACAGTGACCTGTGATAATACTTACGACCTTACTAATTATTATCCTGTTAAGGCTAAGGAGTGTACTTGTCTTTTTTGGATTCATGAGAGGCCAAATTTGCCTCGAAGTCCTGCAGGTATCTGGAATACCACTCTGACCAGGGACCCAGCATAGGGTAAGGTTTCATCTGACCGCTTTCCCCCTGAGAGATAGGCGGCAAAGTTTTACCATCTTGGATTAAATTGATGGTGCGTCCAAAGCCTTGATAGCCGCCTGGCTGTCTATGTATATGACGATAGATAACCCGTCTATTCATTCATTGTAAGCGGGCGGCCTCTTGGATAGCTTTAACTTCTGCCTGGAATACACTGCAGTGGTTGGGCAAACGAAGGGACAGAGAGAAGGAGATCTCCGGCGAGATCGCGGATACTCCGAGTCCGGTGCCTCCATTCGTTTTGGAACCGTCCGTGTAAGCTTCCAGATTGGCAGATTTTCTGACTCTACCTTTCGTCCAGTCATCCCTGTCTGGGATCAGTATATTGTATCCCGATTCGAAGTCTAGGATAGGTGTGATATAGTCTGTATATCTCGGAATTCTCGTATTCTTAATTATTTCCGTATATATCTTGGTAGGTCCTGGTAGATGGACAGTTCAGAGTCCTAAAGGAAGCACTTAGTAGCGTTATTATTAAGAAGATGAAGATGATAGGTCCTAATTGACTATATTGAGGCATTAAATGATTGTGGGATAGCAGCGTGGATCTAAAAGATCTTGATGTGGATTTTTTAAATAAAATGTTACCCTAGAAATGATGTATTAGACCAAACCCAAGGGTCTAAGGAATATTTTATAAAAAATGTTATCGAAAATTTTGCTGAATTTAGTGGTTAAGACAGCAACACCTTTACCTTGCTGGTGTGCTTGCAGGACTTCAGATTCGAGTTCAGTAAAATTGGTTACAGTCGACCTATCTTCTGTTTTTGAAGTCTGACAAGAAAAGCCAGCATAATCTAACTCTTTATCAAGCTTTATCAAATCTGTATTAATTAAAAATGTCTCCAAAGTGAAAGACCATACGTTTTCCAAATGCATCCAAAATTCATCAAAAAATTTGTAGTGTCTGAAAATTTTAGAACAGCGAACACAGCGAAATTCTTTGAGATGAGAAGAACACCTTGTTTCTGGTTACCTCTTATCGATTGGGTTAAGGTTGCCTACGCTTTGGAGTAAACAATCGTTTAAACAATAAGCCAACGATTAATTGTAAATCTGGTAAAAAAATCGTCCATTGCTTACTCGTGATGCAATTTGATATCATTGTACTAATGTCGCTTTTACTGAACTGAAGGTTGGAACCACCCGGATTTTAGAAATCGACGTTGCAGTGACGTAAGCTTTCCTATATTATATATTTTAAGGATACATCTTCTTTATGGCTAGATTAACTTTCTTTTATTGATAAAAAACCTTACGGACTGTCTTAAAGATAAGACGCGGCAATACCATCGCCCCCCGTGACAGCCATGCTTTCGAATGGTTTCTTGAATAGTTGCCGGCCCGTCCATCTTTCTGAGGTTATTTGGAGTATTTCAAAATCCCTCTATCTTTACCATCGGGATCCTTAAAGCAGTTTCGGAAATGAAATGCTACGATTGGGCTTACATTCAAAACGCCCCACCCCAGCTCGAAGCAAGTTGTGCTCATTATTGCGCCTGGACCTTAATTAAAGTTTGGATTAGATTGATTCAAAACTAAGTCAAATTCCACACTTTTTTGTCGAACAGTTCTGATAGGATCAGAAGTATTTCTGCTCATGTTTGAGACCAATAAAAAAATAATTTTAAATGTGTTGTATTAATGTTAATATTTCAAATTATTTTTAAGGACAAATACGCAACAGGGATAATATGACATCAACAAAGGACTGCTTCGAAATAGTGAACGCGTGCTTTTCTGACAATTTAACAACCTTAAACCGTAGGCCAGACGGATCCAGAAAGTGGGTCACAATGATTATGGAGATTGTTAAAAACTTATGCAAGACTGTCACGTAGTGATTTGAAAGGCGTGGATGGATTAAAGTTGTGAGAGGCGCTTGTAGCTTTTTTATTTGGTTAACACCTTGAATGCATAATCAGAGTGGAATTTGAGTTATTTTTTAAATTTCAAGAGCGTATTTTTTTTATCAATTCATAATCAGTTAAAGTTTGATATAACATCGTTTGAGCACAGTTTCGTAACCAGACATAACGTGTCAGCTATATCATACGTCAAAGTCCTGACAAGCCTTCAATATGTGTAGATGAGAAAGCCGTAGGTGCAGATGGAAGAGACTCAAAGCTATAAAGGATCCACTCATAACTCCGCTGAAGTCAGACTTGTACTTGTACTACAAGAGGAGTTGTTCTCCGTTGGAGTACCTGTTTGGTGCACGTAAAAAACTCAACATTCTGGATGCCGAATTGGCAAGAGTTATCACGTGGTCATGCTAAGCCAAAGTTGACTGTGAAGGTGAAGATCGTCAGCAAATTAACTAACGTTAATAAGGAAGGACAGTATACTGAAATACTACACATGTACCAATTGTAGTGGAAGTGGATTTTAGGTTCATTGGATGTAAGGACCAAAATTTAAATCGGGATAGAAGTATCTCACTTTTCCAAGTTTCTAGGCCTCCGCTCTCATAAGAGCCGCCGCATCAGGAAGTCGTATTTTTGGATTGTGTTGGAAGTTTGACGAGCAAGATTCCAGCAATTTTATAGCTTTCGCGGAGTCAACTGGAAACCTTTCGCTTATTATGTGTCGAACCCGATCGGGCACAAAAATCCATGTTTGATCTAGCACCGGTCGATGGTATACCTTAAAACAAAGAAAGAGGTATATTAAATTCTCTTAAGTTGCGGGGATATAGAATCAAGTCGATGATGCAAATGGTCTTCAGTAAAGCTGAGCTGTCCTGATGGCTCCAAGGCACCTTCATGTACTGGAGCAGAATTTTCTTAGTTAAGTGAAGATCGCAAGACCTTAAGAACTGTGCCTGAATGTTAAATCACCAATCGCCTGCTTGTCTTCCCAACAGATAGTTGACCCTCAACACTTCGTCAAGCGGAAATCCTTTCCTCTTCCTTGCCAAGTCCAGATTTGATTTAAATAATACCGGTTGTAAGCATGAAGTTTAAATTTCCATCCTTTTCTGGAGCTCTAATTATAAAGAGCCTTCCTTTAACACGCTACGAGAGTTCAGTATTTAAAGAGGAATCTTTAAATTCGGTTTATTCGAAAAGACACCGAAATTCATTAAATTTTTAATTAAAAACTGGCCCGTTCGATACCCAGTTCCTCCAGATCGTGTTCAGTAGCAATTCGTTTACATTACTTTCAATCTTTTGAGCTATTATTTTGTATACCTTGAGCTAGCTAGTATTGAAGACTGCCTTTTTAAATACTTGTGTTGTCTGTTTCGAACTAGCTATTCGTCCAGAGTAGATCGCCCTTCAAAGGTTTAGCCGTGTTTTACAATTCCATAGTTTCAATTTTCTTGTTGTCTTCATCATTCATTCTTTAAAAGCATGAAAGAAGACAAACTTGTTATTAAATTCTGGGCTTATGACTAAGACTCCTTAAGAAAGATTCTCTTCATAAAACGAGTAGAGACTTTCCCGCAACAAAGATGCCGTCAAGACTCACCGGCTCTTTGCATAAAACCTCGAGAAAACTGATCTAGTACAAGCAGTCACTCTGGTTAACTGCAAGACTTGATTGTAACCTCCATCGCCGCACCGCCATTACTCATCCTCATTAAGTTTTCAAACAGTAGGCAAACAGCAGCAGTTAGCTTCTGTTTTGAAATAAGTCGCACAGCATTTCCCAAATGCATGCCAACATGTTTTCAATTACTCAACACGACCAAGATGCATATCTACAATTAAGCTTGCGACTTTGCTTAATCCAATGTAAGCTAGCCAGCACCAGTCGACGGACTAGGTACCCACTGCACAAGGCAAGCGCTGCGCTGCTCCAATTCGCTTTCGCTATCATCAAGGAGCGCAGGTTCATCGCTGTATCTCGATCACAAATGGCTTGTGATCTCACCCGTCTGTTTGCATTATCGCACCACATTGGTTTTCCTGTCACTCCAAGTGTCTGTATGCTGTGCGCCCTCTCGATGTCTGGACCTCCTCCATGTCAACTGCGACTGCGACTAAGCAAACCAAACCGAGTCCTTGTTCCAAACGAAAGAGAAACCACACAAACTGCGACTGCGACTGATGTGAAAAAGCAAATGCGATATATACGGAAGTCGATAGATAGTCCCGTAACCGATACCGCAAATTAACTGTTTCCTCACCAAATAACATAGACCGCCGCGCCGTCGCGTACGTACATACATTGTACGTAAACTTTCGGATGCATGACGTCGCCATCGCACCATGGCCGCCACGCTGACAAATACAACCCCCTGTCGTCTTCAGCGGCCTTTATAGGCCCAAGCTTGCCACCTTAAGTTAGATACTTGCAAACGGTCCAAACTTTGTCGATCGCGCAATGATTTCCTCTTTGGCTGTGCGGTCTCCCTTTATGTGTCGGTCATATGGATGAGGAGCGAAAAAAAGCCTCTACGAGTACACTCTTCATTGGCGTCGGATTTCGTTTCTTTGTTTTTTTTTTCGGAACGAAAAGTGAGAAACCGCGGGAGCTATAGTTGCTGATCGCACATTGACAAATGGTGACGCTTCTATCACTCGCCATGATCTCATCGGATAAGATGGACGCAAAGGCTTCTACTAAACTCCCAGTCTCTCTTTCTGCGCGCTTAGCACGCGCACTCTCCGTCAAACGCGTCTCCGCAAACAGTGTGTCGGTGTCGGCGTCGGCGTCTATAAGAAGCGCATTGTAAAATTGCATCTAATGCGATCCGCCTGTGACGATAGGCCAAACAATGCCCAAGTTGGGAATTGAATGTATTTTGTGTCGTGTTTTTATGCGCCGACGCATCGTCACTCGGCCATTCATACTTGCCGCTATTAGTGGCGGCATGGATCGCGCCAGGCGCGGGAGATGTTTTAATTGGTTATTATGTATGGACGCGATCTGCTAGTTAATAAATCTCTCAGGCACCACCAGACTCAGGACTCCAGGTACACTACTTCCTCCTACCAATAGAGCACCTTCTCCGTGTTGGCACTGATTTTCTTGCGATTTCCTGGAGAGCGACGAGATCTGTGTTGCGCATGCGCGCTAAGCTATCGAGGAGTATGCTCAATGGACGAAGCCTCGTACAAATGACTCTAATGAGATGAATTTTTCTCAACTTTTCACTGCAGTAAAGCAAAAAATATATATAAATAAATTTGGCATAAAAAGCTGGCGGGATGAAGGAGCTGCTGATCATTGTCTAGTGGTTCACAGGCGGCTAATTACCGGCAATTGATTGTTGCCTGTTGCTTCCCGGGAAAACAAGTGATTTAGTGGCTGGCAGAATGTGTCTGTGTGTGAATGTATTACTTACAGAAACAATGTCAAACAAGATTGTGGGAATGAGAATGTGGATAATGGTGTATGAGATAAATCAAGTTTAAGATGATCTTGTGACTCATCTTCCTGACTTGTTGCATGTCTAGTATGCGTTGTAACCATTTTCATATTAATGAGTTATTGGAGAAAAATACCGATAAAGTGGCGACTTGGTCTTGATTATGACAGCCAATCAATTTATAAACCTAAAAAGGAGCACTTGCGTGCAATTTTAAAGATAAGCTCAATGCCTCATTGTTTTTCTAATCCAGTCGCGGTTTTCTAATCCTAAGCGAAGGAGACAATCTTCTGTTTATTCTTATTTTTTTATTTATATCTTGCTCGCTCGCCAGAGGCACTGCTTTGATAATACCAATTGCACAGAGCGAGCAGAAGAAACTGGTGAAGAATGAAAAGAAAGTGGTTTGAAACTAAGATTTTTTTTCAATTTTTTAACGGTTGGAGTCCAAAGCGGGACGGAGAATTTGATATCGGTTTTTTTTTGTATTCGCTCAGTTCGCAGTATATTATTTATATTATTTGATACAGTACCACAATGCTTTATGATGTATCAGAAGGTTGTATTTAGGATTGGTTCTACACAGCACTAACTGAAAATTCATTCAGCAAGCGCAACCACTAGGTCAGACTACTATCGCTGGTTAACCACTCCAGAGATAGCGTCATTAGTTTTATCCAAACGGCTAATGGTGGCTGGAAAAAAATTGGAAACAAGAAAAAAATTGTAAGACTACCTTAATTAGATTCAAACCTTGGACTTATGAAATCATCCAATTTTAGGCAGGCGCTTAAATAGCCGTAACGTTATAACTTTTCTTAAGGGTTTCTTTTCGCTTGAGTGGGGAAGAACCTAGTGAACGACTTGGACTAACCAGCGCTGATGCTTGCAGAAATTATTAACGGGTTTTTAATTTTGAAAGTTTTCTAAGACACGAAATAAGGGAGGAGAATACTTCAAAGTTCAAATCTTTAAGGTTATATTAAGGAATCCCATCTAGCACTGCTCTTAAATTGTATCTTGACAAAGTCAACTTAAATTTTCGTCTATGAAGCGAAGAAATTTAGTATACTACTGTGTCCAAAAAATAAAGTGACATTGTATTTATTTTGAAAATTCTTTATTTATTCTTCCAAATCAATTTCATCCCCTTCAAAGTAATCCCCTCCCGATGCACTTATGCCAACGGATTTTCCAATCTATGAAACACTGGTTGTAGTCACTTTCTGGGATGGCCTTCAGTTCCGTCTTCGCTGCGGCTTGAATCTCCTCTATCGTATCAAAACGGTGTCCCCGGAGCGGTCTTTTGAGCTTATTGAACAGCCAGAAGTCGCACGGCGGTAGATCAGGTGAATAAGGTGGTTGCGGAACGATATCGGTTTAGTTTTTGGCGAAATAATCACGAATTACGAGTGCGGTATGGGATGGTGCATTATCGTGGTGTAAAAACCAAGAATTGTCTTTCCACAATACCGGCCTTTTTAGGCGAATGGCCAATTCTATAAGCCAACTTCATCAGCAAGGTCTCTAATCGTTAATCGATGGTTTTTCAACACCAAATCTTTGATTTGTTGGACGTGAGCTTCATCGGTTGAGGTTGATGGTCGCCCAGAACGCTCTTCGTCTTCGACACGTTCACGGCCGGCTTGGAAATCACTATACCACTTGTAAAAATTTTTTTTAGACATAGCCTCATCATCAAAGGCTTTCTGCGCCATCCTCAACGTATCCGCAGCAGAAAATTGATTCCGCAAACAAAATTTAATGCAAATTCTTTGCTCAATAAATTTCGAAATCGCAAAAAACGAAAAACTCACTTTTAGCAGCTCACAAAACGACGCGTATCTCAAACACTATGAATATATTTTGACATGAAATTTCACATAGATGTCACTGACAGTACTACCAACCTAAAAAGAAAGAAAAATTTCCAAATCCTTCGACGCGCGCAGTTTGAATTCATATGTCACCTTATTTTTTGGACACATTAGTATTTGTATTCCAAACTGTTAACATTATTTCTAAATTTTTCGATAAATTTATTTCAATTTTTAAAACGATGGATAGCATGACTTTAAGCCTAATCCATGAGGAGTTTTGCTGCATATGGGCACACTAAAAGGAACTCTTTAAAGAAACATTTCTAAAATTTTCACAGCGGCTTCATGTTTAGCTTCCACAGAATAAAAAAAGTATCGAGCAAGAGTCCAGTTCCGAAAATCTAAAACGGTTTTATGATATTTGAAATAGCCCTCATCCAAAACTAAAGATCTACCAGTCACCGATTCATAAGCCAAGACTCCACTCTTACCGAAAAAAAAAATCCTTCGCTAGAAGAGGCCTTAGACTCTCCCCTCATAAGAAGTGAAAGCAACGAAATGTTGCTGTTTTGTGTAAAATATTTTTGCGTCGAATATTTCCTTACGCTGAAGGCTGAAGTCATTCCTTTATTTAAAAAATGAAACCGCAACTCAATGCCCCGAACGCAGGCCGTTCTTCCAAAGTTTTGTAAGCTCTTCGAGAAACTAATAAAAGTACACTTAGTGCCATTTTTGGATAAAAATAATTTTTTAAGCAACGAACAATTTGGTTTTCGGGAGGATAGATAGTAGATATGACAACAGCATTTGATTTGATCAATCATGACATGCTTCTAGATAAATTGTATAATGCAGGAGTACGAGGATTTATACATAATTGGTTTGCTTCTTAATTGACAGATAGATTTTAAGAGAGTTAAATTTGAACGACGCAATGATCAAAAAATTACTACTGGCGTACCTGAAGGTTCGGTTCTAGGCCCAATCTTATTTTTAATTTACATAAACTCTTAACAAAGACCAAATTTCAAAAGCAATAAAACCGCCTTTGCTGATGGTAATTTGTATCTTCTTAAGCCACAGTGTTAAAAAAAATGCTATTGATGTTTTTTATGGTCTTTCACATTCCAAGTTACAATGCGGTATTGCAAGTTGGGGTGGAGCTTATAATAACACCATTGAGCCACTCAAAATTTCCCATAAACACATTGTACGAACTATTTGTAATTAAAAAGATTAGTCCATAGTTGGCCACTGTTTTTGAAGCCAAAATTCTACCGATAAGGCATCTCTATAAGGTTCTTAAGGGTTCTTTAAGTTTTTTTATTCGAAGTGGATACAACACAAACCTCAGAAGTTCAAATACAAACACCCTAAGAACAAACTGTATGTCATTTTTTAATACTCCTTTGTCGAAAAACACCCACATTTCAAACTTTGACACTGCGACAGCACCTAGGCTAATAAATAAACCAACATTAGCAATTGCAATAATAGTA
This sequence comes from Orthonevra nobilis, assembly GCA_963555765.1. Lineage (NCBI taxonomy): Eukaryota > Metazoa > Arthropoda > Insecta > Diptera > Syrphidae > Orthonevra > Orthonevra nobilis. The sequence goes on from OY743225.1 coordinate 130,919,332, forward strand.
CAACCGACCTTATTTTTAAAATGGTGAAACAATTTATTTTTGGAATGGATAGCTCAGTAGTCAAAACTTTTCTGAGTACAACTTTGTAGTTTTTTATTTATATTTTCATTTGGTGTTATTTACTCTTGATTTAATTATACACACACATTTTGTATTTCTTTATTTATTTTCATTTTAACTAGATTGTCATTTTTTTTCATTTGTGACCAGACGTTTGTTTTTATTTTCAATTAATTAATAATATATTCACTGATTAATTTTTAGTTACCCATAATAAATTAATTTTTCAATATAATTTAATAGAAGGATCATTCGCCATTAGTCATTTAAATACTGATGAATGATGCCTATTTACTCATTACAAAATGCAAAAATATAGAAACAAAAAAAAATGAACGTTTACGGAAGCAGGGAGTATTAAACGCAATCAGCACTGTCGACAGACTTCTGTTCTTTACTCCATTCGTTCTGATGACAAAGAACATCAGCCTTCTTATCTGCACAATTCCAAAATGCTGCTTCTACCTGTGAAGGACCATCGCTGTGCCATCCGCGTAAGCCTGAACCTTTCAACTTTAATTCGATCGTTCTTATCGCCTCGAACCTACGGACTGTGAGTATTCGACGAAGAATATCATCGTTCGACAATCGACTCCGCCTAGAAGGACGGGCAAGAAAAGTTATGAGTCATGAACCCATTTCTTTCGCCAAAGCTAATAGCAGTCGTTTTTTAGGGAAAGTCTTCGTTGAATCTCCACTAAGGTATCATTCGTAGGATTGATATCTTCCCTAAGGAAGGATTTGTCCAAGGTGGTAGACGGATACTTCTTTGTTTTTACTTTAGGGCTCCTTTCACCTGTTCTGCTCTTGCCTTAATGCCCACGAGATGTTCGGATGTACAGATTTTGTCGATGTCAACAGTGTGGTAACAACTACCCACACTACATAGATAGCATCATCCTGTAAAGTCCTTTAGAAGGATTGATTGTGAATTTTTAATTCTTGAGCATACTTGCAACATTGTTAATGGATTAAGTGAATAATATAGGTCTCAGGTGGCTACCCTGAGGTAACCCTGAGGTAACCTTGAGTAATCGTTTGTCGTCTTGGAGGTTAATTGCCAAACAAGGTTCTTATGTGAACGCATGTCTCCCACAAGGAGCTAACTTACACAGTCTTAGTTTTAAACCGTACTTCTTCGACTTTACTTATGAACACTGTCAAAAATGATAGCCTTAAAGAGTGTTCGTAAACTAGACAGCATGGCTTTGGGCCCTATGCCTCGATAATGCAGATTGCTATCAGTTGTTCGCATGTCTAAAGAGCAAACCAACGGTTCACGGTTTTGTTATTGCTAAATTCAATCTTCGTTCCACGCCCAGTCTTTTCACCGACTCTACAGGAGCATGTCTCTAAATCAATGTTATGAATCATATCGCCTTCTGCAGTAGCACTCTGCAGTCAATAAATCATTTCATGGTAAGCCGGAACGATTTTGTCACACAATAATTGTTTTAAAAAGGCAACCCGCTGATTTATACAGTAACAATGGTCTATCTTGGACACATTTTTAGAATCCACTCCCATAAGATCAACAAGCTCTTCGAAAGAACAACTTCCCACACGGTTTCCTGTTTAAGGCGTTTAGTTATGAATTAGAAACTATCAAGCATTGATTACATGTTTTATTAAAAATGGCTCCCACACATGGGCACGGGCACGAGTACATGTACGTGCATCCTTCTGTGGTCAAAGTGAAAGTGATGTATAATCACTGGCCAATGAGGACACAAATGAGGGCAACCTTGTAGCTAAGTGCGCAACATAGTTGCCTCCTGTTCAGCGGGAGAGTATATTTAATATAATATGCCTCCAGTTGGTGGTGGGCCCCACACACGCAACCCTGAGTCTGTCCAGTCTCTTCGATCATCTCGCGTAAAATCCTCGTTTTTGTTTTTACTTGTTCCAAAAGCCCGTGTTTTATGTTTTACATGAGTAAGTGCCAATGGACACGTAAACTACCTGAGGCTCTGCAGAGTACATTGAAACAGAACGTGGAGTTCTTTGGCTTCGTCGCACCCAGTTTTTAGCAAGTGAAATGTTTGTCGGCAGTGGATTGAGTTAGTTAAGTTTTTTTGTTTTGTTTTAGATTAACGAAGGCAGTTTCTGTGTACTAACATTTTCATGGGTGTGTTGAGCAGGCCAAAAACAGTGAGAAAAATTATTTGGGAATTTTGTTTCGTTAAAGGAACTGCGAAAAGGGAGAACGCGTTTTAGAATACCGTGTGGCTTTTAAGGTGGCTTATAAAAACGGCTTTTACCAAATACGTGTTCAAAATAACTTCAAGGTTTTTGGCACCCGTTTAATGATCACAAGTGAATTTTCTGAACAACTTTACATGTTTATGAATCGACCAAGACGGAAATGTGTTCCATCTTAAAATATGTTTTCCTATGCAAAATTATTGTCCATGTCTAGCTGGTTTGAAGCCAAGACTAGACAACAGAAGAACAGAATATTTGGTCATTATGTCCATTTCCTGAATCGATTCTCCTCACCAGTGCAACTGGTGCTCAGTTGTTCTGATCTTTGGCGCATTGAGGCTCACATTTTTTGAAACAGCTTAAATATTCTCCATGCGAATCAGCGACTTTACAAATGGCAGAGTAAGGCAATGGCTTGGAAGTTACATCATTTTTGATCCAATGAAAAAAACTGGGTTAAACGAAATTTGATGAAAGCAGTGAGATGTTATATAAATGATGAGGGCTCCATTTTGTTTTCACAACAGTGCACAAAAATATCGAAAAAGGGTGTACACTGATGGAACAAAGATGAGCAGAAGCTTCCACTTCTATGTTGAAACATATGAATTTGAAAACGGCAGAGAAGGGATTACAATTCCCGATGTCCCGAACCGGAATCGATTGCAAATTTTCGGTGAACATAAAAACAATAGGCAATGACTTCATAAAAATCTTAAAACAAATTCAGTTTGTTAATTGAATTGAACTGTAATCTTGGTAACGACCTGGTGGGTCACCATCCCCTCATATTATTGTAAGATCTTTCCCTTCATGGCAAAGACTAGACAATGATGCAACTTGTCTTTACAATTGCCAAACAAATTTAACAGAGAACCAGAAGTTGTTGGCATACAGTTTGCAAAAGTTCTCGTTGGTCTTGTTTTCCAGTAGGTTGGGAAGCAATATTTAGGAACCCGATGTAGGGAAAAACTACGCTACTCTCAGATAGGGATTGATATGCTTAAGGTTCGAATCCTTTTGTAAGTCTTGTGTTTTCGAAACCGCTCTTGTGACCAACTTAACGCCTATATTCTCAAAGGATTAAAAAATAGTTAGAGGGCGGTATTTAATTTTTTCTCCTGTTAATTCGGTTGAAATATGCGTTTAAAGATTCAGTAGAAGTGGCAATAGAAGAACCCTACAGAAGACCGCTATTTCAAACACTAAAACACGTCGCCTTGTTTCTTTCATATGGGAACCTTCAATGGAAAAGTACACACACCACCGTGCTCGCTAGCTCGTCGAATCCTGTCTATATTAAGGAAACACCACGTCCCAAATTATCAGTTTCTAAATAAAACTTAATACCACTTTAAACGCTTTTCTCCAAACTTACATTAAATATAAGGGTCTTAGCTCCTTCACATAAATTTCAGTCTAAAGTTAATTTACGACGTTCAAAAGAGGCTTGTTTTAGAATTTCAGTTGAGTACTTAGAGAAAAATAAATTTTTCAGGAAACGAAAACATCATCAAAGTTGGCTAAAGTTGCTGTTATTCTAAATCACCCTAACCAAATAATTAGGTCACGCTAACATTTCGTTCCGTGTAGCAATCCATTGTGTGCTAATAAATTGCTAGCCCGCACATGAAATCCCCACAATCCATTAGAGAGATATTTAATTCAAATTATTTCAATTTATCACACCACAATTGACATGGTGTGTAATTCTGTAAAATTGCATACACAGCGGCTAGTGAACCTCAAGACTTATGGCGACAAAATAATCATATCAAGGTTAGGCCGAACGCCTTTAGCAAGCATACAAGTCTGATGTTAGATTAGAAGACATGGCCATTTAATTTGTAAATGAGTTAGTAAAGCTGGTGGGACACATCATGGAGACCTTAAATATGGCGCTGCTGGATAGCTCAAGGCATGTTTTTTTCAATAAGCAGTGAGTCTTTTGTCAGGGAGTTTAACGAAGGAAGATATATCTTTTGAAAATGGTCATGGTTGCTTCAAAAGAGCATTTGGAATCGAATTACTTTCTTAATATTAAGTTTCGTTGATGCCAGCTAGCAATACGGTAGCTAGTAGCAGAAGATTTCGTCATTTAAAGACACATGGAAGTAAGGACTCTCGTCAAACATTCCGGGTATCAAAACTTTCAACTAAATTGCTTAATGTTAATGTCCAAGAGGGAATAATATGGTATGAATAAAACCCAACTCCAGGCAATGAAATAGCTCTCTTAACCACTGTAGAAGAAGAAGGAAAATTAAAATTGGCGTGGACAAAAAACGACATAAAAATTAGCAAAGCTGAGGGACCAAATAGCTTGCAAGCTGAATTTTTTTCTGGTAAAGTGCACTCGCAACTTAACAATAGACCAGAATTTGAAAATACGTCAAATCCAGGAAATGGATGGATGGAAGATGCTCATCATCAATCCATCGACTTTAAGGTCCATATGAAACCATGTACTACACTGAACTTCACAAAGCGATGGCCGAACTCAGAACTCTTAATGCCATCCTAGTTTCTAAGGACAGGTACTACGAAGGGCATAGAGTCTTGATGAAGTCTTTCCAGCTGTTGGGAGAAGGATGCGATTAAGACATCATCCCTCCCATCCAACGTGCTTCCATTGGAGTTGAAACAAAATAAATTCTGTCGATAAAAAATCGATCCATCGAGTATCAAGACATCAAAATATCGGCAACTTTAAAACTCCACTTTAGGACTCCACAAAAACTAACTCGGTGTTGACCCAATGAAGTCTTATCTTAAGCAATCGATTCGATAGAATTCAAAACTGATCATAACTCGAAAGATGAACATCGTGCATAACAGGACACGGGACCTGTCCTGTCCGATCTACGCGGATGTCGAATGGAGCAGAAACTGCGAACTTGAAAAGATGTATTATTCAATGAGTAGAGTTTAATTAGGAAAGCAAATGTCTGTCGACTAAAATGCTTTGGCCGAAATCGAGCAATCCGACAACAATGCCCCTGGTCGCCAAGTGCACGAAAAAACGGAAAACCGCTCGTCTGGTTCAAAGATCAAGTAATCGCGGGTGCCAGGTAGCTTATTTTTTCTAATTCAGCTATGTCTAGATTAAGGAGAAGAAATGAACGATTTTTGTAGTGGTTTGAAACTCGGTTGTATCTTGATTTTTTGGTCTGACCACCTTGGGGCATTTCCATGACCGTGAAGAACAGAAAGTAGTTAAGCACTAGCTTTCATCTTCCAAGGGTCCACAACGAGTGGTCGATGGTCGGTTGGACTGACATAATCTTCAGCTTTCCAAGGACCGAAAAACGAGAATTTCACACCAATTCCTTGCGACCAATCTGACTTTATACGAAACCATCATCAACTCGGTTGTACTTTATGATCTTCAAGTATAGACTTAATCAAAGGCGAATCTAAATGATCTTTGTCACGTTGAAAGAAAAGACTTTTTGGTCAAATTATTGCACTAGCTGCAGATTGGTTTGATTACTGATAACCCAATAAATTCCCCTCTTCGTATGTTTAACGTAAAATGTTGCATCTGTTGCCGAAAGTATGCGTACAAGCTCAAAAACCTCAAGGCAATCCGAGCGTAAAGATCTTGGATCTTGGATTATTTCAAAGTCCACTCGACTCAGGAATTGAAACTTTAAAACAACTTGGATTTGACAATTTGAATTGAATTTAGGTGAAATAAGGCGTATTTTTAATTTCGCAGCTACGAAAGCAAGCAGGCTTGACGCACATATTTGGGGCATTCACAATGAGGCAGAAAGAAGCCAATACGACCCGATTGTGTTTTCAGTTGTCATGTTACTTGAAGTGCCGACATTATTGGCTCATAAATCTGTCGTTTTGCTTTTGTTTTTCTACCGGAGCTGAACTGGAAAATTTGGATTAAGGGATTGACTACTGCCAAACTTACCAAACCTACAGAGGTGGTCAATTAACTGAAATAATTGTCCATGCTTAACCGAAAGGTTCACGTTTTTATATAAAGTACCACCCGAAATGTTACCAACGGATGGCTGCCTGTAACATGTTTAAGCAAGGGAGAAATAATGACAAACGGATTAAACCTTTTTCTCAACAATATATGAGGTTGTATTAGCTGATTGGTGAAAAGTCCTAGAGCAAAGTAAGACCAAGCTTGTCAAAACTTTATTTCAGTCTTCGCTACTCAAAACCATTTACAAAAGTTCACTGGCATCGTACTTAGCTCCAATCTAGAACGCCCACTTCTTTTCACTTTCGATTAGCATTATCTCCTCCTGTCATACGTTATTTTGTAAAGGCTCATCTCTCATTAAGCTTTCTTTCATTTAATTAATTTTTACACACAAACTTCATCAATTACAGTTTTTTTTAAAAAAAAAAACGGCTTACACAATCTCCGGTAGTCACTCTCAGTTGGGGTAATTAACAGACTTACAATTATGGATGAATAGCGTGGTATATCGTAACGTATCCGTATGTACCGCCTGAGAAAAATCTTCCAAATTACATAAGCCATCTTAAGATTTATTTTTTTTTTGCACAATCGTCGCGCCGTAATATAGTGTCGCTGCCGTAACCGTCGCGTCCTCACCGCATCCAATGCTAACGATGCGTATCCAATTGCATCTACATCAACGAAAATCAATAGAAGACCGGTTAATCAAGCGAATAGGATTTCTGGCACACACTGACACTGAACCGAAAAACTCAAAACCTTTTTAGCACTCATTCTGGAGCATTCACATCGATTATTGTAGGCCCTTAAGGTTAAGCCCTTGCTTTTTGTTTTTTGCAACGCGTTTTTTTTTTATTTTTATCTGATTGTTTGACGCGGCGGTAGCGTAGCGTCAGAAAAACTTGGAAGCCATTTCCAGGTTTAAATCGAACTGAACGTTAAGGTGGTTGGAAAAAAATTATAAGCCACCTTAGACAGCACACAATGGCTCACAGCCCTTGTCGTGTCGCACTGAATCTCCCCTTGATAGATGAGTAATAAAGTTAAAGGGCTGTAGCTGTAGCTGTAGCTGTTCCAAAGGATGGGGATATGACGACGGATCCACTAGCCCTACCTTGTTTTTTTTGTTGTTTTATTAGAGCGGATTTGTTTCCGCCAGTTTTGTGGTCGTTGCCGCAAACGTACATCAGCTTGTGCCTTGCCTTAGCTGTTGGCAGGCACTCAAACATACCTCGAGCGGTGTGGTCGATGACGCCAGTGCAAGCGTGGAAATGAAAATTAATTCCATTCACAGTGGTTGATATAAAAAATGATTGTTAAACAGTGTTTGGCACCCTTGAAATGGCTTCTACGTGTATTTAAGAGTGCAGGCCGCAACTCCACGAGCACGAGCGTGTAGAAAGTGAAAATTTTGCAAAAATTATGCACCCGCATGGAGAGCTGGTGGGTGGGACTGGTCATTCAGCTGCCAACTACAATGGGGTTGCACAACTATGGAGAAATTTTCAAACGGAGGGGAGTGCCCATTCAGTGTAATTAAAACACTCATTCGATATTGCCTGTTTATCGCGTGCAAGTTATAGGCCGTTCTCAGTAAACAGCATTTAATGCGATTGGAATTTTAGCCTATTGTTTTTATGGACACTATGAAGTCGCATCACGTGAATGCGGCTATGGGTATTGTTTGAGTGTGATTTAATGTACAACAAGTGCCGGCTGTGGTTAACTTTATTAACATACTGTTATTTCCGTTAATACTAAAGCTATTTTCGAGACACTCCTCGATGTAAACGAGCCATTGAAGTAGGTGGATTTTTGACTCCCAGACTAGATCCAGTTCCTTCTCTAGAAGTTGAAGGTATGGATGTGAGCCTTATTTGTATGTGCTATACAACTTGTACGCGAAATTAATATCATGGAACGTTTGACATTAAAAATGATATTATACGAACAATCCATAGATGATTTAGAGCGTCTAAACAGTGCTGGTCAAACTGAAATACCATCGGATCTAAATTTTAAATTTCAGATCTAAATTTTCACTGAAAATATTATCACGATAATGAAGCATTTCTGACAATTAAGATTACCTTCGACTTTATGATTATTCATAAAAATTACAAACAAAAATTGGCCATTACATAAAGCCTTGTGGAACACCATGACTGATCACTGGTTTACATTCATTTCATTCATTTATTCTAAAACATTTTGTAGTGTACATTAAGACTAAGTAAAAGCAAATGGACAAAGTAAAGAAAAATCATAGAATTCAGTGTAAAAAATAACAATGGTGGGAATGGGGGAATTATTGCCGCATTGAGAAGTATTCCAATATAATTTGTTTGAATTTAGTTGAATTTCTAAATCTCTTGATGTGAAGAGGTAGAGAATTCCACAGTCTGATCGCATGAATATAAAACAATCGGGAGGAGCTTAAGTATTTATACGGAGGTATATTATAAAGACCATTCATGAATTGCCTATAAGTCATAATTCAGGTATACTGTGAGCTCGTTGATGTTTTCCAGCGGACTTGACAAACACAATTGAACATCGTCAGTATATAAGTATGTGGTAACATGTTTGCATACAGACGGTAAACCATTAATAAACATGCAGAACAAAGTTGGGCCGAGAATGGAACCCTGTGGTATACCCTGTGTAACGTGTTTTAGCGACGAGCAAATATCTCCAATTACAACTTTCTGCTGCCTGTCATTGAGAAAACTCCGAAGTAGCTTCAGTGCCTGAGAACTGAAATGGAAGTATTTTTTTGTCATTTTCCAAATAAGAATATCATGGTTTATTGTATCCAAGGCCTTTGAGAAGTCAAGCAAGCAAAGATAGGTAACAAGATGGTGTTGAATCTGCTTTGCTATTAACTTCTCAAAGACTTTAGATAGACATGGAAGTATACTGATTGGTTTTTAGTCATTTGCAGAGGTTGCCTTACGCTGTATAGGAACAGGTATCACTTTGGCCACCTTCCAACGTGTGGGAAAGGTTGACGACATAAAGCAGTAATTTACAATATCTGTTAAATGACCTATGACATGAGGTAGTATCATTTTAATGAAACGAAGTGGTACACCATCTTCGCCAATAGAATTATACTTAATAGAAGCTATTAGACTTAATAGAAGCTATTACTTGCTATTACTTCTTGTAAAGCTTTTTTTATTGTTAGCTCCTTAAATATGCTTCCGAGTGTAGGAAAATGTTAAACATCAGTGTAGTGTCTAGGGTGAACTAACAAGCATTCTTGGTCAGGCGGATGTTATGGCGAAAGTCATAAGGGGTAAGAATACAGATGGCACGGTTTATACATAAAACAATAAAATCGGGAAAGGCAGGACGTTACATCGGCGATAAAGCAAGTCGATTGAGTTTGTTAAATTTTTATCTCGTCTTAGTTTCCTCATTCGATTTTGAATCATGTCAAGCTAGCAGGACAAAAATTCTCTCTGCCTCGGCCATGCAACCGCCATTCACTGATAATGGATGAGGATTTATAATTAGCTTAAAGGATATATGACAACATTGTGGTTTGGAGGCATTAAGTACTTTTCAGCACGCTGGACCCTATAATAATATGCTGGTCATGTTGGAGCTGCCACTCCATTTCAACGGCTAAAGGTCATGGAAGTGAGTCCGTAAAGGAATCTAAAGAACACTTAAAATATTATCATCAACGAAAGATTAAATTTGATTTGGCTAAGCAGCAAGAAATCGCTTACAAAGATTAAAAAAAGAGTCGGTGTCCTGCGGCACATTAGCAGTAATCTAGCGATTTGCAAAGTTGAAACCATACAATACTATTTGAATTGATCTCCAAAGCACTCTTAACAAACTGATGTTAGCGCGTGGTTTACCAGATCTCCAATACACTTTTTTCTACGATAACCTTACTGCCGACCATTAAGAATATTACATGTTTCGAGATATTTCTTGAGCTGACATTTAATGCATTTTGAGGGGCACGGCTTGGCTTTACCGTTTGTGTGTGGATGTTGAATTTCTCCCACAAATGGCACGGTTTGGCCGCAGAAAGTTTATCTTGATAGTTGATCCCCACGGAGGATTGTGAGTCACTCGCAAGTGTTTGAGCTGTGAAAGAATGCTGGATGGTCCTTTCCGCATTCGCACCTTGAACCTCATGCTCAGCAGCCCATGCAACATACCCCGGGCCCTGACGGTTTTCCCTTATTAGTGTTCAAAAAATGCACCAATCTCCTCGTTCAGCCCTTAACTTTACTGTTCCAGCTCTCCATCGTACAAGGCATTTTCCCCATAATCTGGAAAAGCTCTTACATAATCCCAATTCATAAGAAAGGTCAAAAAAATTATGTTGCGAACTACAGACTAATCGCGAAACTTTCGTCTTTTCCTAAACTTTTTACGACGCAATGCTTTTCATCGGCAAATCCATCATATCTCCCTACCAACACGGATTATTCAGAGGAAGATCGACAACCACTAGCCTAGTAGAATTTGTCTCTAAAGGTAAAGGAAAAGGTAAGGGTAAAGAGGTTCATGTTGTCGCCACCGACTTCAGTAAAGCCCTAAACAAAATATCGCACAAGATAATTCTGCTCAAGCTCAATGCTCTTTGTTTTCCAGTTACTTTTACTGAATGGATTAAGTTCTACTGGACAGACAGCTTTAACCTACCACCCTATACACTTCGTTTGCAACTCCAGTCCCTAGAGCAACGCTGTGACATTGCCAACATTATTTTCATTCACCAGCTCTAAACCGGTCTCATTGACTGTCCAACGCTGATTCGATCGGTCTGTTTATTTACAAACCCCCGTAACCTCAGATCACTTCATGTTTTCCGTTTAGACCCATACCGCACCAATTACGGTTCTCATGAACCTATGTCCCGAACGTTTCGTAAGGCCAATGCCGCGCAGGACATCTTTAACTTCCACCTTAACAGCTCCACCCTTAAAAATAACATCTCCTGTCACCTCTCTCAACCACCAAATCCCTAGCTACACGTTAGAATTTAAGCACTGCTTGCAATAAGTTAAGTCCGGGATAAACCCCGGGCATCAAATAAACAAATAAACTGACCACGGGCGCTCAAAAAGTTTGATTAACCATTTTTTTATGCATATGAATATTTCTTTGAAGCCTTGTAGTTGAATTATCTTTCTCTTAAATGTTTTATATATAAAAATGAATAACAAATAAAAATTATTTCTATTCCACAAATAAATTTTAAAACATTAAAAAACCTGTCTTATTCCAACGTACATCAAAGCACAAAAAGCTTTTGAAACCTTGATATGTTCTCAATGAAGTCTTTCGTAGTTAATCCGAGAAGTATATTCCCAATCAAATATTTGCAAGCGGCAATCCGACAAGTAAACTATCAATCATTTAAAATGATCATCGTCTGACTCTCAGTCATGCCAACAATAAAAGGTGCAAGCTCCAGGGATCGACTTGAAATTCGAACAATAATAATTCATTTGCCAATTCCAATAATTTACGGCATATTACGATTTCATTATGACGTCATACGGGTACCCCCTGCCATGGTACCTTCACGTAACTCGCAGCAGGGAATCAACAAAAATTGTGCAAATTTGAGTTAATTATTTTAAATGATTGTATCTTGATCTGCATTTCATATCTGAGCATAAGCGGATTCATTAATTAAAATGTTATTAAAAGGACGAAAAAAAAACACAGCAATCTAATCCTCCATTAATCGGTTCGGCAGTCTGTCGGCTTGGTCGTCGTCAAGGACACACCCTCATAAGCTGATTTCCGTCATTGATTGTATACAATTTTCTGCATAAACATTCCACACCTTATTTACCCGGAAAAAGGACGAGCAGGAGCTCCTTCGAGAAAACTTTGAAAACAAAACAAAAATTTCGTATAGAAAATTGAGACTCGTCACGCAAACAGTGAAATGAGTCTCGTTGCATAAAAGTGAATCCCCGTACGAGTACGAGTACATAAAAGGCTAAGTTGAGTTGTTTTAAATTAGTTGCACTAAAAAGAGGGTGGATCTTCGAACATAGAATGGACTGCTGAAAGTTCAGTGCGCTTTCATTAGCTGTATACATTTGCGAAAAAGGGTTGGGGTTACATGACAGGTGAACCGGCAAGGATGTTGAAAAAATGAGGTTGGTCACGAACGGATTAGACTGTCGATTACCATCCATGATTCCAAATTCTTGTTTTTTGTTCAATCTACTGGATAAGATAGGCTTATAGTAGTGATTTGTGCAAGCATGTTAAAATGAACTTGTACCATTTTCATTGATGGCCTTAATTGAGTTTTGGCGTTTTAAATGCAGGCAGAATCATGAAAACAAATAAGGAGGTCCTTGATTGAGAATCAATAAGTCTGATTTAAATTCTTACATGCAACAACGACTTTAAAACCTTCTTTTAATAGTTTTGAAAGACTGAGGCAACCCAGTAAGACCTCAACAGATAATGCACACACATTAAAAGTTGATTTTTCTAAGCATTGAAAAGCAGGATATTTCAAATATTTATCATTGTGTGAAGAAACACTTCAACGCGGTCTCACGTAACCTCTTAACCTTAACAGACTCTAACATTTATGAAGAACGAGGTAGTTGCGTAGGCTGACGATTGTCACACCTGTTCTGACAGCATTCGCTTCAATGTATTGACTAAATGTAATTCTGAAAATTACTGAATTGATGCTATAAATAAGATTTAAAGTCAGTTATAAGACATTACACCTCTCCACGACTTTTATGTAAGACAAGTCCAACTGTTTTGTGAGGCAGATGACATCCCGGTGATACGAATCCATTATTTCCAGTCATAAGCAAAAAAATTGGTTTCAAAAAGTCGCTTGGTCCAGGGATCTGCAGTTTTTTCTGACCAAAGGAATGTTAACCTTCTATGAACAAAGAAACTCCTTGAGAAACAATCCTTTTATCGCCAATGACTGCTGGTTACGACGGGTTAAGTCCTCGAGAAGATTACATATTTGTGATAGATCGAAGAAAAAGAGACCAAGCTAGGACTCAACCATTGGTTATATTTGTGAAAGAATTTTTGTAATCGGACGGGTAGTTTCGAAAATGATATCCCAGATGCAAACTTACATATTTACAAACTTTACAAAATTGTCCCTTAACCTTGACATATGGAGATGTGCTGTCGCGGACTTTATTATAGAACTTTTTAAGCTCAAAAACTTCTCTGTAGACAGCAAACAAGACAGACAAACTAGCTGCAATAATCCTGGATGTCAAAAACGCTTTTGATATCGTAAATCGATCTATCATATGAAAGGTGCAGGTAGAAAGAGTGCTCATACGAATGAAGACCGACAATTTTTTTCTGCTATAAAGCTGAAGTAGAATTTTGTCGATGAATCAAAGTACGACGTTACATCCGCTGGACGCCCATAAGTATACCCAATACGAAGTAATAAGAAAGTTTCAAATTTCCTCTCTGGCTATCATAAATACTTAAATACTTTCGAAACAACAGTTTACTTTGGAAACTGAGTCTACATATATCGTATGAAATTCGATGAGAGAGTTCCATCTCGAAATATTTGGCTCATAAGTATTACCCTTTGGGAAGGTTCTATGAGTTTTTCAAATGGAGGCAATTAGAGGGTTTTGTTTCTATCCGCGTGAAGTATATGGAAGTACAAAACACGTCTACAAGCACGGAGCGCTACGCACTTCAAGAATTTGGAAGAACGTGAATTTCGAAGCATATTTCTCGGCCGTGCTTTACCGACTAATAAACAGAAATGCATTTAGCAACTCACTTCGAAAACCATTTGTCAGAAAAGAACCATGAAATTCATTTCCGCAGCTCAGTTGAAGACGTTTTATTACAAAGCGCATACAGTAATAGAGCGTTCCACAATCGTATTGTGAGGCTTAAAAACGAATCGCTTGAAATGCAAAGGCGTTTATTCTTTTGTTTAGCGATTAAAATTGATGTTACCCAAACTCTGTTAATGTGACCTTGTGACGCCAGTTAAATGTTCACTCTCTAATCTTTTTTTTCACATTTCCTCCGGTAAATGGTTCTACCCAATTTTGCTTTTTCACCCCGTCTGATCAAATTCAAGTAAATGAATTTCTTATTTTTCCTGGAAGTTAGGTTATGACAGATCTATCAGTTTTTATTTTAAATTTTAGGACCATAAGAAATATCCGATTTAAAATAATTTCAGATTAAACCTCGTCATGTGTCTGAGGTATGGTAACCACTCCGGTTAACCTATTTGTGCATTCTACTAGCCTTCCTAATGCCCAACCTGCTATATTGTTGCTAGATCAAAATAAAGCCTCTCAAGCAAAATGACAGTCTCTTCAGTTGATCTACAGGTTCACGTAAATGACATTGCCGCAGACAAGCTGACAGGAAACGTCCTCCCACCCAAATTCGATGATTTTAAGAAAACAAGAATTTTCGACATATGAAAAAAACTATTCGCTTATCAGATTTTGATGAAACTTTGTGCCGAATTGTCGTAAGGCTCGAATGTGATATAATCCACCCCTGAATCAGTTTAGTAGGGACAGGACAGTGGTTTCAATTTGTGAATGTCTTAGCTGCAACCTTTTTCAAAAATTTTGCAACATTTTAATCTTCCATTTTCGGTTTCTATGATTTTGAAGTCCGACGGCATTTGAGTCACAGGCAGTAAAACCTTTTCCTCAGAAGAAAGTGATGTCAAAAATCGAGCTCTACCAACGCAAGTCTTTGTATAAAATGGGTTGTTGACAAATTGTTCGTCAACCTTGAGGTTTTCGAAAAAAAAACTGGAAATTTGGTTTAAAAACTTTTTGTTTACCAATTCATACTTACTTTTTGCAAAAGATCCCTTATCCACCGGAATGACCCCGTTCGGCGCACTCGCATGCCTATTCGATCACAAACCGAAGACACTAGCAAAACAAAACGGTGCCAAAGCACACAAACACCGCAATAGCCTAACATTTGACACCACCACAACCAAATCGAACATACATGCAACTTTTTACACTTGCAACTAATATTTCCATAACTCGGCACTCGAAAGTCCTTTCCACAAGGTAACCATTCACAACCTATTCACCAAAACTAGCCCAAACCTTGTTTCACGACCAGTTTAAACGCACGTCTTGTTTACACTAGCAATTAGCCAAACAATTTTCGACTTCGGAAAAGAAATCGCGACTCTTTTTCGTTGGAGGGTTTTTCCTACACTAAACCGCGAATACTTTCTGTCATGTGAACGTTACACGTTAATCTAGAAAACCAACAGAAAAAAAAAACAAACAATCGAAATCCAAAATTGGCAGGCGGTGCACATATGAACGAGGTGGCTAAGACCGAGAGGGAATCAGTGCTTCTGATCAAAGCTTGTCTCCAGCAGTAGGCTAAGGTAATGAATGTGCACATGAAGCCCTACATTGTGTTCATCAATGGCACAGGAATGACATACCGTGATGGAGACGCGTTGCCAAGGGAAGAATAATAAGGCGGTCGCCGTGCCGTAAGTCGCACACGCGAAACGCAACAAATAATTTTCATTGAAGTGGGAGTGGGCCAGCGCTAGAGAAACAATCGGTTCGGCGTCTAGGCCCAAAACGAAATGGGCTGGGACTGGGTGGAACGGGTAGAACACAAGTAGCCCATGGGTGACAATCGCATGACAAAAACTTGTTTGCTCTTTTTTCATACTGTTTTTCATCAATTTTGTTACTGTTTTCGTTCTTTGGCTTCGGGGTTTCTTTATTAATTTTTTTTTGTTTTGCTTCCCATGCTAATCAAATGCGATTTAGTGTGAGGTCGTTTGTAGTAGCACATTTAAAAAAAAGGTTATTCGAATGGGCAAACAAAAGGAGCCCGACACGTTTCCACGTATAAAGTTTCTTCGAACTTATTTCTTTTCAGAATGATGCCTGTGGCACGAATAACGAATTTTAACCAATTTTGCTCGATGCAAAAGCGAGGGTGGTTCGACACATCAACGCAAAATTAAAAAACCAAGTGCGAGTCGGGCTTGCGCAACGAGGGTTCCCTGCAAATCTGTATATAGGTAGGTTTTAGGTTGTTTTTACTATAAGACATTGCTTATTGCTAATGGATTCTTGCCTTTCCCTACAGCTTTAAAGTAACGCATTCATAAGTAGTTGGTATAAATTTCAACTTGATAAGTTGAGGATGCTAATAGACGGATAGATAACGAATTAATCCGTTCCGTTCCATTTTTTCTTTTGAGGTACGGAACCTTAAAAATTGATGTCCGATAGTCTTGATACTGTGTTTATAGTGAAAACCATCGAGCTCCTCAGAAAGCAAGCTTAACTATTTCACTGTTGACACATCGTATACTATTGAGCAGGTTTTCAAAAGTTGCAAATATAAAATAATCTAAGGAATATGGTGGTTACGGTTGGGCATAGTGAAAGAGGATGTGTGATGTGCCTTGTCTTCATAGAGAAAAACTTTCTTTTTCAGTAAAATGTTTTATTTTTTTAATAGATTTCATAATTTAAATGCTGCAATGGAAGACTATTTCTGTGTATTATTTCCTTTTATGGCTTCACTTAGAGTCTACAACACAATATTTACAGTATTACTAACGAAGGATCGGGGACACCCAGAGTATAGTCAAGCTGAATGTCTTGCGATCTTGTATCACACGATGCAGACCAATTTTTCCATTTTTACAAAAACATTGAGGTTCATTCATTATTCACTATTGATGGGTGCCGAATCTACTACAAAAAAAGGCTGCGTCGTCGAACACTTCTGGGACAATCATCGTAAGATATTTGTTAAATTTGATTTTGAGGTTTGACTTAAAAGCCTACTTAAGATAAGTGTTTTTTTAAATGTGAAGTGTGTCTAAACGTAAATCATGAAATCTTGACTTTGACGAAGCCACAATCATTCGGCATAGAGCAATCTGCACGATCGCCCGAGTTTAGAACACATCTCAGAATTAAGCACGACTTCCTGATGGCTTTGAAAACCTCCTTTTACTAAGGCTTACGTGTACCAGATAAATAGCTATGGTCAATACTCAGCCTTATGTTTATTTGTTTTTATATAATTTGCTCGCTCTAAAGAGAATGCGATTACTCTTATAAAGCATACTCCGCAGAGCGAGCGGTAGAACTAAGAGAAGAGCGAAAGATTGTGTGGTAAATTGAGAAACTCAAATATATTTGGTTTCAATTTAATATCGTGGATGAAGTTCGAAATGGGAAGGAAAATTACATATCGACTCTGCTGTGAGTGTAACGCCTATGACTTCACAGCAGAGTCATCTACAGATCATCTACACTATTTTTGACAACTCGAACTAAGAATTCCAGCAGCCATTAATTTGATTCCAACGGCAAATGGTGACTGGAACAGATTCGAAAAACTAGATCACTTTAGGACTCGAACCTGGCACCTACCAATTGCACCAATGGAAAGGCAGGCACTTTTACCAGCTGCACCACCCAGCCGTTTTCTGTCTCGTAATAATGCTCGATAAGTTTGGCGCAGAGAACACGAAATTTAAGGAGAAAAAACATCCATGATATTTAAAGAAATGAAAGACATTCACATGATTTTATTAAATTAATTTATTATTATAATTGTAATTTTATTGAATTAATTTATTATTTATTTTCATCATATCTTTGCATAAATATTTGAATTAAATTTATCTAAAAGTTGAATCTTAAATAATACTGTCGAGAACGGATAAATGCACAGTGTTCGGATTTCAATATTTTGTACACTTAGCCGTTTTGTGCACTTATTAAACAGAGCACGTTTTTGCACTTATATGTACGTACTAAGTGAGTTGCAGCATATCGAATTTTTTGATGTCCCTCTACCTATTTAAAACAAGGAATATGTGTAGTGCTTGGAATCCATTTATTGAACAAAAAAATGACATCGTAAGTGGTACTTTGCACATAAGTCTAAGTCTTTTCAATACTAACGTTGTTTATTTATAAATTGTGGCTCAATTAGGAGAAAAAATTGTAATTGAAGTTTGAACCAACGAGCGAAATGAAACAAACATTTCTACAGTTCAGTTTATGTTAATTTAAATAAGATCTTACGGTATCTAGAAAACGAACAACCCCTTCTGATTGGTATGGATCATCATCCTCGTCATCAATTTCTTCTGATACAAGGCGTATATTATCGTTCTGAATTGCATGAACAATATCATCATCAGTCAGCTCACCATAACATTCTTCATTTTGTTCAATTTGAATCAAGTTATGTAACTCATCCTCTGTCCCATTTCGTACAAGTAGAACTTCTTCTTCGTCTACTTGCAATTCCGTCAGAATTTTAAGAAATCCCGCTTTTCTAAAACAATTTCATTAAGTCGTTGGCGTGACTAGCCACCAAGCTGTTTTTACCATGTGAACAGCGTCCAAAAGCGATATCGATTTGGTAAAGTCGAATAAATCCATACCTTTTTCTACCGCCAAAATTTGGTTTCGGACAATTTGCTGTCTGTAAGAAACCTGTAAGAGAAATTTTCTCAGCCAAATCGTATGCACCAAGATTTAGCAATACTATGTTTTGTAACAAACCTTGAACGTTTTTATTATTGCTTGATCTAATGGTTGAATAAGCGTGGTGGTGTTTGCAGACAGAAATTCAATTTTGATGTTCTTCGGAAGAAGCGTGGTTTGTTAGTTCTTCCTATCGAGACAATATCACCGTCCATATTCGATATTAAAAGGAGTATTATCCTGCATTTCTGCACCTTTACACCCGATGGATATTCGACCATGCAGCTCAATAATAAAGTTCCCTTTCATAGGTATCATACAGCCTTAATAAATCAGGAAGAATATGCTGCACCCAACGTTTTGCTGAGTGTTGATCAGCAGCCAGTTTCTCGCCATTTATTTTGCAGAAATGCACATTGCTTTTATTTCTCCAGATGGATTTGGTTCAAAATCTATATTAAATTTGACCGCGATCTTTTTTGCTTGCTCAAGTATCATTAGACCGGATACTGGGCAACCTTTGCATCTCATTTGTTTGAACCAAATGGAGATGGCTGTCTCAATCTTCAAAGTTTCCCTTTTTAAATCTCTTTTTACCAACATTTTCATTTTCGCATGCGATTTCCTGAAAAAAAAACATCCTCGCTGCAACATCTTTCTTGTTTTTTTTTTCTCAATTTCTATTTCTTGTATATTTTTAAGCTTCTGGCTTACACTCAAAGCAGTTAATTTTCGTGGGCTTAACATTTTTGCCGTCGCCGACTGTACATTTTATTTGATGAGTCAGATATTCAAAATGAAATGGTTGCCTGTGCAGCACATTTCTCCCGCGCATTTGTTGAATGTGCTCTCGATATGAGCAGAAAATTAGCATTAAAATTGGGTCTGCCATCGTCATGTCATATGCTCGACGCGTTGGTCTGCATATCTCATGTTACACTCGGGCTCGTGGTTAGGTTTCTTCCTCACGTCTCCGTGCTGGACTGTAAAACCCAAGAAATAACTCTTCGCCCCCATTGGAACTAGCTGTTGCTTTGTTTAGACTTTTGCGATGCGGCTCTGCCGCCGCCACCGTCTTATTGTGTTCCATGCATGCGGGCTCTAATTGATATCCCCAGTCATTGAGATGCATGCATGATTTGTAAGTCACCTCGAGAATCGGTATTGAACCGTGAATGGGCGTTTAACATGGATTCGCATTCTTATATCGCGGGGGGCAGACGGACGCATATCTAGAAGTTGAGCTCTGCAGGCTGCCCGCACCATCAGCTTCCACAGCCGACCATGGTGGGACTAGGTGCAGTGGATGGATGGATGAATATCCATTTACTGATCAAATGGATATCTGTTACGCAAGAGTTGTACTTGCGGTGGGTGTGCTGCGTGAAGTGCAACACGATTGTAGGGAATGCTGCAGCTGAACTGATGAGTGGTCAGGATGACATAAGAAGAACAAAAGGGGTAGTAGATATATGCCGCGAGGGTCACATGCAAGCGTGGGAGGAAGCGAAGCGGCTAAAGCTACTGACAGACAAGACGTGTGAATATGTAAGGTATTGAGGTCGTCGATGACAGTGACAGTGGGGATGGGCATGTCCGAGTGAGTGCGTGGGCCATTTAGGTTGCGAATACATTTTCATAGCTTTTCTCTTTCATGACGGATGAGAAGGTGACAGGTGGGGATATGTGTATGACCGCAAACTTGATTTGAATATATTAAGATATAATTTTGGCACGTCTTCTTTTAACACAATAGTTCCCAGCAGGCACTTAAAGGCATAGCCGTAATGAAGGTCGTAGGTATGTTGGCCACGTCGTTTTACACGGGTCTTAGATCCAAATGAGATGGCAATTAGTATTTTGACCATACAATTATGTTGGCATTGCGGTTGACTTGTTTTTGTTTTTTTGTGGATTTCACTTTTGTGGTGAAGGTACATGCTACAGTGTTAATACAAAAGCCAATTGTATTTGACAAGCGAAAAAGATTTTCCTTTTCTTCGAAAAGTTGTGAAATCATTTCAATGCTTACTTCCGTTGCTTTCCAAAATTCGTTAAGTTTGAAGATGCTTTTTTCGGATATAATGACACCGTATTCTATACCATGGAAGTTTTAGAAAAGACCAAGGTACGTCAACAAGCGCCACATAAAGGCATTAAGCCGCTCGTCTCGAAGATAGAAGAAGAGCAGGAAGGACTCGTACATGCTTACCTGAAGCTAAACTAGGGAGTAGACGGTTTTTGGCCGAAATTTATCAGGAGCACCGAGGCCCAATTCACTATGAACGGATACGTAAACGAACAGAACATGTATTTCTGGTGAACTCAGAAGCCACATGTCATTCACGAAGAGCCATTATATGCATAAAAATTTGCTGCATGGTGCGTCACAATTATTCTGCCTCATATTTTATTACCGCACAAGGTTACGCGACAATGGAGAATTTGAAAGATGACCGGCAAGATTGCCCGATTTGAGCGATCAAGTCGCGGGTCTATGAATGAATGAATTAAAACAACCATGGACTCCGGAGTTCTCAAGTTCTCGACGAAAGCATTTAAAATATAAAAATAGGCAATTGGTTATCGACAATGATGTCGCGCACTTCATCGATATCACCTCCAAAAAGATACTAAATTTTTATCTCTTCATTTAAAAGTTGAGTCAAAGACATTTGGTCAGTTTTCTTGAATCAGCTTGTACTAATAGCAAATGGAAAATTAAGCTGAAAGGCGTCAGAACGAAAGCCATCATTGCTGACGCTAGAACATTGCAAACAAATTTAATCACTTTCATCCTCCACCACGATCTTTTGAGACATTTTGGTAATGACCTCCTAAGGATCCAAGCAGGAATTGAACTCCTTTCCGCCTTTAGAAAGCTCTCAATGAAGCTGAAAAAATGTTACCAGAATGTAGGGTACCTCCGCTATCAACCAACTTGGGGAGCATACCATTGACAATATTCTACGTCTCACTTGGCATCACAAGCTAGCCATATACGTAATAAGTTCAAATCAAATTGCATTAAAAACCCAGCAAGCTCCGAAGAAAAAATGCGTAGCGCAGTTTAAATGATTCCTGTTTATGTTGGGACAAAAACATCTTCGGTAAGGTTTCAGTAAAGCTACCTTTAAACGGAAAAAAATGATTTCTGATCTTCTTTTAAGCAAAACTTGTCTATTCCATAAAGGTGCGCAACTATCAAATCGCAATGGCAATGACAGTTGTAAGACTCCAACTGCTGGGGTTTTAGGGTCGTTTTGAAAACATAGAATTTCAGTGTCTTTTCTAAGGCAGAAGACTGCACACCATCTTGCCGTCCGAAATTCCAGATGTCATAATAGGCTTACCATTATTAGTGGTCAGTCTGACGCCAATTGATTTCTGTGATCAAATCACTTATCGTCTTATCGGCTTGTAAAACTACCAATCCGTAATTATCATAAAAAAATTTATATGGAAACTACGACCAGAGCTGACAGGCAATGCAGTCCATTAACGCATGCACCAGACCCGGACTACTTTGGCCAACAATCGACTCTATATTTCCCAGTAATCTTGCAAATCTTAGTTCCAAACGTATCTGTTTCTTATAAAGCAAAAACGTGGAAATTTCCTGTTGGCATCAATGCGTCCTCGAATTCTCGAAAAGCCCTTACGACGGTTTTTGCAGATGTCTTTGTCCTTGAAAAAACAGAATCCTTTCCGTATATCTAACAACACTTTGAGTTCCTGATGGTTGCGTGTGTTCTCCAACAATAGATGGCGTTTGCTAATTCTTTCTGTGTCTCCAGAAAAGGGTTATTACGGATCACTTATTCTAGGAAAACTTAAAAAATAAAAGTCATTATTTTAAGTCAATCGTTACTTCATTTTATTTATCGATATTGCTGACAATGTTAAGATCTGTAAAACCTTCCATTGAATTGACAGTATCGATCATCTATTTCGACATCACTTCTTGCTCAACATCAACCCTAATCACAAGGGAAACCCTGACTCAGTTCTCAAGTATCACTTCAATGGATTCGATTTACCTTTTGAGCGCCAAAACCTTTAGCTGACAGCCACTCCTCGCATCCCACGACAATGTCGCACAGCATAAGTACACTCATATCTGTGTCCCAATGATACCCAATATCTTCCTCCTGGGTGACGACGGACGCCGACCGACGTCGCACCCCACCTTCGTTCGGAGCTAACGAAAATTCGTGACTTCTGATAGAAAAGCTGTACTTTGGCAAGTGTGTACCCATGCTGGGCTTATCCCAGCCTCACTATCACGCTGAACCAATAAAGCCAACCGTCTGTGTGTCGTTTTTCATTTTCAAACTTTTCTAGGACAAAAGCGGATACATTTCGCGTGCGCGCATTTACAAAACCATTCCGATTTCCATTTACCTTGTTTTTTGGTTTTGTTGTTGTTTGTAGATTTGCGATCATTTTGCTGTGCTAAATGTCTGCGCGCTTGCTTCTTGTGCATTTGTTGGTGAGTCAGAGCGGACCTCTATCTACATATATATGTACGTACGTACGTATCGGGACTTTATTTATTGTGATTAAATGCACGATCATGCCTTAGGCAGGCGCCACTAACCTATTTAACCCCTTCTCACTCTTTGCCAAGGGATAACAAGGAGGCGCCTTATACCCGCTCATACAACGTTGATGAGTTTGCATGTTGTGACTTTGCAAATCGAACAAAGATCATATCGCACGTTCGCTTGGTTAAAAGTGAAACTCTTGTGACATCACAGTGTTCAACTTTTAATCCAATTAAATTTGATATGGGTGCTCCGACTTCATCCAACTGAACTGTGACCCCCAAAAACGATCAAAATCTCCCTCGCACCTTTCGATCGTCGTGAATAATAATAACTCAACTTCAAATTGACTTGGTTAAAGCGCCAAATTACCCAACATTCCATAGCGTGTAATAAATAATCAATAAATCAACAATAAATCAACGAGCAAAGCATGCATAAAGAGACCGATAAGTTTCCCATAGTTAGACGGGTACATCTAAAGTCAGTAGCGCATAGCATTTTTGTAGATAAATTCGCGCGCTACCAGTTTGGCAAATTATTCGGTCGGATTCACAATCAGTTTTCGTGTCACCAGCGAGCATCGCTTCGTCGTCGGCGGCGGCGGTAGCGGCTCGTATCGCCTGCCTAAGGCTGGCTTCCAAGCCGAGTGTGCGCCACGGACGACACACTGCTGCCAGCCAAACAAGTGTCAAGTTGTGAAAGAGCACAACTAGCAGGCGACAGGTAATGCTGTGCCTTCAATGATTTATCGTTTCATGCGATTGTAGCAATTAACAAAAGTGAACGAATACATTCCGTCGAGCTGCTATCGAATTGGAACCGAGCACCGCTGAGCTTTGCAAAAAGGTCCAAAAAAGGAGCCTGGATACGAGGCAAGGATAGCGCAATGTGAAAATAAAAAATTTGCAAGTGATTTATTGGGTTATGAATTCGAGTAAGCGTGGAAGACATTGTCAACAATGCCTTGTTTACATAGTGCAACAGAAGTGTTGTTTTCTCCCAACATCTAAGTGCTGATAGGGCTGTAATTGTTGAGGTAACAGGTTTTATCTCACTTTGCTCCGTAAATTCGAAAATTATAGCTGCAACAGTAGGTTGCACATAAAGAATGCAGATTCATCGTTCGAAAACGGATGTAAACGATCACTGAGTTCCAGACTTACTGACAAAACGATCCACACAGTAGTTCGGCTTGACAATCGAACTGCCATTAAAATCGATCGCGTGCTGATTGATGCAAGACACTCGTCAAGCCATTTGGATATGCAAACGTCAGTTTCATTTAGAGTCCGACTGTCAACTGCTAGAAAGCTGCTCTAGGCCACAACAAGATGATTTAACATTTGTCGCCTCAGCATACTGAAAATAGCCACCTCACAAATCTGCATCAAAATAAGAGATTCCCTAAAAAGTCATTTTCGAGACCATCTCATGCCATCGGAAATGATGAGTGCGTGGAGAAGTAGAAGACAACTGTGAAAAAAATTAACCCTCACAATCTCTCAGCTCAAAGGCCTGAAATCCAACCACCAGTCC
The DNA here is from genome assembly GCA_963555765.1 of Orthonevra nobilis. Taxonomy (NCBI): domain Eukaryota; kingdom Metazoa; phylum Arthropoda; class Insecta; order Diptera; family Syrphidae; genus Orthonevra; species Orthonevra nobilis. The sequence continues at coordinate 130,944,138 of OY743225.1, forward strand.
GCAATAAATTGTGGGCGTTTTAGAGCTGCATTTTAAACAGCTTCATAACAAGAATAACAAAGAGAGTGTGATGCGCAAAGATGCGGTATCAGAAACTTGACAATCAGAACTTTTTTTGTCGGGAGAGAGAAGAGATCATGCCAGACGACTGGACTGAGCTGTACCATTTGCTACCACCTACGACAGCGCAAGGTCTATTCCTACTAAACATCATTATAAGATTACATCTGGTGTATTGTGCGAACGCCTCAGGCAAAAATCAGAGTGATCAAATTTTTCTGGAAAAATTGAGTAGACTTCAAATCGATACTCACCAATCATGGAACACTGCACTTTACTTTGAAAAGCGAAAATATCATAAGGTAGCTTGTGAGAGTTCAGAAATAGGCTTGAAGTCTTGGATCGTAGGCCTCGTATGATAGTAAAGGGATATCGATTTGGTGGAAGATGAGTTAAGGACGAAAAGAGCCTTTGGCTTGAGAAAGTGTACTTTGGAGCTGCGAATAACGTTTAGACATTAAGTTTGATGGAAAAATTGAGAGATCATTTGCAACCTCAGTGGGCGAGATTTTAAAGTCATCGTGGTTTCGAATGAAAATTTGCCTTAATTCTTAATAATATGTCATTCTTAATAGGGACAATAAAGTTAATTCTTGTTATGCCATCGATACAAGAATCAGGTCGGTCGCGCATATAGGCGCGGTACAGGTCTACGATAGTCATTCCGTCGTATCGAGAAGGAACCATCAAGTCAAGGAAGGAAGATGTGTGAGGTTCAGAAGTGTTTATCGAATATGAAGGCTTAAGTACATGGGACCGGATAAAATTAGGAATATTTGAGAGGGGCTAGGATCTTTAGGTAATTGGAAAGATACGCGTTTAGACATTTGGATTTCAAGGGAAGGCAGCCTTGTGGCAGAAGTTTGAGGTTTGGGAGAAATAGGGAAAGCATTTACGGAAAAGTGTGAAAAAAAGGAGAGATTCCTGTTTTAAAATTCCAATTAGAATCAAATTTCTGAGAGGAGGGAGTTCGCGTAACACGCGTTGTTCTGGGAGATTTTTTATTTGGGTGTTTGATTGGTAAGGGGTCATTAGTTGTTTGCTTATTATTATTGTTAGAAGTTGATTTTGGTATTCATTTCGTCATCTTTAGATTTGCGACAAAGAACTTCATGGATGACGAATCGCTGACGTAAGAACGCGCGTAAGCTTGCAGCATCATTACTCCGAAGGGTTCTTATGGTGAACGTCGTGGTCTCGGGGCCTTTTTTTTCTAATAGATTATCCCATTCGGCTTGAGTCCAAACATTAGAAATTTATTGGGTTCGGATTTTGAAATTTCCTTCGTGTGTTAGGGCTGGGGTTGTGGTGTAAAATTATTTGATTCAACTTGGGTGGTAGGGGGTGGAGGAGTCAAGGGCGTCGATGTCTTCGGGAACAGTAAGGCGCTCTGCCATAAGTGAGTTGTTGTTATCGATGCGAATGTTGTCGAAGTCGAATCAGTAAAAAGGTTGTGTACCGACTCGCTCATCATGGCCAAAGACTATTAAGTCCAGCGATTTCACAGATGAGGAGAGACCGGAGAGGGCTTTGGTAATGTTGAGTAGGGCAGCTTGAATGGCATCGAGGCAGGGGCCGAGTGAAATGCATTTTGGGTGATCAGGAACGGATGTACGGTTCTTATTACCATCGAATAGAGCTATTGCCTGATTAAGCAGTGCGAGTACGTCTAGATAGTCATTAGAATTTTTTAGGGTAACGTCTGAGAGTTTTTTAAAAGATTGATTTCGTTCACTGAAATTATTTTCAAGCTCATTATTCGTAATCGCACAATTAAATAATAGCAAAATTCAGATTTTAATGCGGCCAGATTTTAATGCTGCCATTACAATATGAGGCTGGGTGATTTTACTACGTTCATCACAGAAAAACGAGAAGACGCTACTTTACGTAATATTTTAATGCAGGTATTTCGATTTTTTGATCTTTGTTTTTGAAATATTTTGTATTATAACTTTTTGCTCTGTGTTTGATTAGGGCTTAACTTAATAATGGAGCGACTTGTAAAGCTATGTAGGTCGCAGGGGACGGCAAAAAAATGCAAATATTGGATTATTGATTGTGGAATCGATACGAGGCACGTCAGAGCTGGAAGGCGAACTGAACTTGTGTAATATGATACCGAATGTTGGACGGATAAGCAGGACAGCAAATAGATTTCATCGATGTTCGAAAGAACTATTCTCCTTCGGGTATACGGTCCTGAGTTCGGAAAGGGACATCGAATGAGAAGACACAACTGCAGCATGGATCTAGTCTGAATAGCAAGAATCTGTCGAGCGAATATAGCTCCAAGTAGCCAAAAGGCTTGGTCTTACCAACTTGAGGAAGCGTTCCGGGTCCATGAAGGATGAAAAGCATCTTTAGCTCAGGCTCAGATATCCCAAGGATCGATGGCCTGATCAGTCAGTAAGTAAATAAATAAGTAAGATAATAAGATAACCTGCTGACACCTAGGATGTATATTTAATCAAATCAAGTCCACAAGAGCTCCATCGGCTAAGCACTTAATTGAGATCATATTTCCAAGTCATTCGTTTAACGCCACTTTCTGCATTTGCACATTAAATTTGAAAGCGTACAAGTGCGTAATTATATCCCGCGGCATACCCACGAATGTTCTCGTACTTCTAATGTCCTGACGGGTACTCATTCACCACAGCTTAAAATTACCCCTGATTTAAAGACTTATGTTTTCTCGTTTTTCCTTGTTACATCGTTAAAAAAAATATGTTCCTCCACAAGCTATTAATATCGTCGCCAATGGCTACAAACACACGGGTATGCGGTACGATGTGCGATGCAATGAATTACATTAACCCAAAATCATCGCGGGCAATGCATTACCATCTGAGAGCAAACTTCGCTGCCATTGTAGGTACGAGTATAGGAAGTGATCATGTTGGTTTTTTGCATCCTTGTCCTCCACTTGTTCGATGTGTTCCTTGCGGTTTTCCTCAACGCTTTTTTTTTGCGCATATTTCTGGTGCCAACAGGTAAAAGATACAAAACACGTCAACAAGAGACAGGCCGATAGAAAAGTATCTGAAATGTGCCGCAGTACCCAATTTGGTTGCCAACTTTCTTGTATAATAAAATGATCGAGTCGAACGGATCTAACGATACCAAACACCACTTCCTCCAGATACGGAGCAGAGCACGCTGCGCAACACATCGATCATTTTTGTTTGACAGACAAATTATGAACACTCCGTGCGCACTAGTCCAAGAATTGGCACTGTGTGGCTTTTAAATAAAGTCGGAGAAAGATCGGAGCGTACGCGCAGGCGCTGAAGCATTGTGCTGGATTAACGCGATATGGAAATTACGACGACGAATCGTCGGGATTCGTTACCGATGGCGGATTTTATTGAGTGTGAACATTTGATTTCAATTTAATGTGGAAATGGCGTCAACAGAATGGGCATTGGCATCATCATGGCCCAAAGACAGGATGGTGTCTTGTTCGGTTGCTAGAGTGCCTGTGTAGGCAATTTGTAGCTTGTTGGTTGGGGATGGTAATAGAGCGCATGAATTTTGAAATGTGCTGTAGTAATTTAAAGTTGTGTCAACTGTTCGTTTCAATAAGGAATTTGACCGGAATGGTAATTCGTGGTTACATCTCGGAAGTGAAGGAAACATTTACGTGTAAGCGTTTAAGTATTTATACACTTAACTAGATTTAGGAGTTTAACATAAATCTTTATAATGAAGGAGCTTGCAATATTTTAAGACCGCATTGAAATTTTTTAATCCGGTAGTTAAAAATCGAAAAAGCCTTGCAGATTGTTGAGGAAAAGTCGAATCTTGTTCGCATTTTGACGTTTACGATTAATATACTCGTCTGCCAAGTATTCAAAAATCGAATTAGGCTTGAAAAACGCGAAACTCTTAGAAGGGTTTTCTGATTTTTATGTAAGACGTAAAAAAGGTAGCGTAAAAAAAATAGCCTGCTGTATAATCAAGGTCTCTGAATGTATCGTACGCGTGCTTGTTATGAATGAGAAATTTAGGTTTTCACTCAGGTCTACACATTAAATTTTCGAAAAGCCCTTTCAAGAATATTTTTAAAGGTTTAATTGTTCTGAAACACGGTATTGTGCACCCTGTTAAATTAATTTTCCTTTTCTCAGATCATGGTAGTTAGAATTTAAGCCATCCGGGCCATCGCGATTAATTTATGGTTTTCATTGGGGTCAATTCCTGTCAAATACGTCATGTGGGGCCGTTTTTTTTTCTTAAGACACTTCTAAGCACTCTCTTTATGTTCAAAAGGCTAGCAGGTATTTCCAAATACAGGCTTTTGGACATTGTTAGAACGTATGCAATCGAACAGCATCATCACTGCCCTCCTAGGTGATCAAACAATTAGAGACAAAGTTGATTCAGGGACACCGCATAGAATCATATCACCTATTTGGTGGATATCAGTGATGGACAAGCTTCTTAAAAAACTAGAATGAACAAATGCAGAGGACTAAGCAATTTATTTATTTATTTGTTTATTTATTTAAATTACTATAAAGCAAGTTTTTTTCAATTCAAAGGACGATAAATTAAAAATTAACAATATTTTTTAAAGAAGTATTTTAAAAACAAAAAAAAAAACAGTTACCAGTTTAACGAAGAGGAATATTGAGACTCAACATTCATAGAAAATAGGATGAATAAGCAGGTAAATGCCAACGATTTTGTCAGTGAAGACGTCGAAGTGCAAACAGTAGAAATTGCTTTTGGACGGATTCTGGACGTGATAAAAAAAATAATTGGCTTTTTTAAAAGAAAACGCATGATGATGGATCTTACGATATTCGAACCTCATTTTAAATACTGCTCAACAATTTTATACGCAGCCTGTAATTTGGGACAAAACGAGTGACTCCCGGAGTTGTAAAATAAGGCAATGACGTGTATACTAAGATCCAACAGATTGACTGCAATAAGGCACGGTTAGACACACTAAGATGGTTATAAAAGCTAATGTGGGAGACATGTGGGAGAGTTCAACAAATTCATTTGCGGAACAATAACAACTTTAGACTGCGTCATCAGAAGTCAACATCTGCAAGAAAAACTTTAGTTTTTAAAGGCTTTAAATTTTAATTTGGCAACATTTATACATATAATTATATATAGTAATATATATATTATAATTTGACGATAGATAAGATGTTATCCATTCAGCATATAGCGCATACAATACGTCAACGTTTTTTTAACAGCAAGCGGTGTTTTACTTTTTCGAACGCCTCTGAGAAGTCAGTACAGATGACGCCAGTTTGCATGCCCCTTATATGATAGATAACTTTAAACATTTCTGTGGACATATCATAATCTATTCTTATACCATTGCATCATGGAATTAACCTACTCTTTCGCATTTAAGATAAATAAAAAATATGTGGCCGACAGGCTCTTAAAACTGCAACGTATGGCATTCCTCGGAATAAGAAGCACGAAAAACGACGAACACAGCCATCGAAGTAATTTTAACCAACACTTGAAGGTAAAAAGGTATAGGAAAAAATTAGCATAAGAACGGCAAAACAACTATCTGATCGCTCGAGTGACCTGGTAGAGAAACAATACATTTGCGAAAATTATTGACGGTCATTAAAAGAATTATCAATGATTAGACAAAACAGGAATTCAAAAACTAATCGGTAAACCTCGGAATAAGAAGCACGAAAAACGACGAACACAGCCATCGAAGTAATTTTAACCAACACTTGAAGGTAAAAAGGTATAGGAAAAAATTAGCATAAGAACGGCAAAACAACTATCTGATCGCTCGAGTGACCTGGTAGAGAAACAATACATTTGCGAAAATTATTGACGGTCATTAAAAGAATTATCAATGATTAGACAAAACAGGAATTCAAAAACTAATCGGTAAACCTAAAGAAGAGAACCCTGTCAATACATAACCCATTCCCTCTCTCAGTTTGGAAGAGCTTGGCTCAGCTGTCAAAAAGCTGAAGGATAACAAAGCCGCCGGCTCTAAAGCGATACTTTGGTAGGGTGCATATGCCAAATTATCCGATAAGTATGGGTGATTGAAGCCGCGATCGGCATGGCTTCCAGCCCGGCAGATCGACAATCGACCAAATATTCAACCTAAGGTAAATCCTGGAGAGAATTTCAAGTCAAGACTCACCATCTCTTTATCGACTTCAAAGTCGCATGTGAAAGCTTTCATCGTCTTGAACTTTACAAAGCGATGACCGAATTCGGAATCTCGGCAAAATTGATCCAGCTGTGTCGCGTGACACTTGAATGCACACGGTGAAATTTGCAATTTGGAAACAGTTCCTCTGAACAATTTCACACAAGAGCCGGATTTCGGTAAGGATATGTGCGAACATGTGACTTCTTCAAACTCGTGCTGGAACATACATTACCCATGGCAGGTGTAAACACGGAAGGGACTATCTTCAAAAATCTGTCAAGCTGCTGGCATTTGCAGACGATATCGATGTCATTGATTACGGGCGAAACGAGTTAAAAACCAAGTGGTCGAAGTGGTTGAGGAGTTTAGCAACCTTGAAGTAAATATCAATCCCAAGTTATTGGAGATCCATTGAAGATTAATAACCGCTCCTACTTTGGTACGGCGAAAGAAATGTGTACAAAACTCCTAACTCGGAAGAAGAATGTTTGCTCTACAAAACTTTGATCCTGCCAGTTCTGCTATATGCAGCCGAGGGCTAGACAATAAGCAGGGAGACAGGGACGATTTTGAACTCTCGAGAGAAAAATTCTTCGTCCAATATTTGGTATCATATGCGAGGAGGCCAAACTCTATGAACTGTATTAAGATGTGGGTGTAGTCCAAAAAGCTAAAAATGTCGGCCACATCGTGCGAATGGACAATAAAACTCCATTAAAAAGGTTCTTCGAATCACATCCCCCAAGCTCAAGATGACAAGGATGGCAGAGTCCTTGGTCTAGATAACTGGAAGAAGCGTGCTCAGGCTGATTCTATTCGTGGGTCAGGAGCACGTTAAGTAATTAAGTAAACTTAAAAACACGAATAATCGCGATATATAAAAAAAAATATATTAAGAAGCAATATAGTGAAAAGAGTTCCATCTCAAATCAATCAATCTCCACCCATCTAGACTCGGTGAAACAGAAATCACGATGTGCGACAACCGTGAGCAGGGAGAGGCAGACATGGAGTACTTCTTCTGCCACTGTCCAGCAACCGGCAAGTAAGATTATCATACTTGATATATCAAGGGCATTTGACAGATTTTGCCATTAGGCTCTTATGTTGGAAGTACCTTTCGATCCGTTCTGTGCTGCTGTCCCTCAATGCTCCGTTTTGTGTTCGATTCTCAACCATGTCAAAACATTGCCACCACTTATTAAAGAATTTCAGTAGGCGATGTGTTCGAATCCGAAGCGTTTACACCTTGGTTATAGCTGGACACCTCCTCACCACGTAGAATGGATTTTGTCTCTCTGCCCAAATATTGCACAATTAAATCCACAATTTCATGTTGATTTTTAAGACCAGATTTTTAAGGCCGCATCTGGAAACTTTGTTTTTTTTCAGATAAACATGAGGTTAGCTATCAAATTCCTGACTTCTCAGTCCTCAACGACATTGATCCGAGATCTCTTTTTTTATTCTAAAATTTTTGAACTGTCAAACTTAGATTTCAAATCCACTTCTTTACAATTCCAGTTTCCAAAAACCGCATTTGTTTGTCCTTTTTTATTCCTTTTATTATCAATTTATTTCTCGATTTTCCCAATAAACATGTCCAACAAATGTATCCATAAAATCACCTCGGTTCACAGCCAGTTCGCTTTAATATTTTTCGCCGCCAATTATCCCATTTATGGCTTCCAAGAACGATTGCCACGCTCTTCATTTCGTCACAGCAGCACCCAAAGCTGCAAATTGCACTTTCTCGCAATAAATTAGTCCACCAAGCTTGAGATCGTCGTGTCTTCTTTTTTGCAAGATCTTTCGGAAGACCAATCAAACCAAAGGACGCGCACGTTTGAACCGCACCTCGCACAGGGGAGACACCCACTGACCCACAAAAGGTTGACAGGCAATTTTCTGAACTCGTTATGACAGTGAAAGAATGATACGCACCTGCAACAAGTCCTCCGGAATGAATGTTGTCCCGAGCAACATCAATACATATGTCCCGTTTGCCACAGAGACACCACAGATCACTTTCTTCACATCCAAATAATTCAAAACTCACGTACTCCTCCTCTTAGTGCCTGACCCATGGAATTCCGTTCCAGACGCATGATCACCGATCGTTCATCATTTTATATCGGCCATCGGACAGCAAACCGAGCTCTGTACGAGGACTGGTGTCAAAACCGATCCTGCCACAAGGGAAATACTCTCGATTTTCGTCAATTAGAGTTTCACTTTTAACCGATTGCCGATTGTCTTCTTCGGCGCGGCATAGAATGTTCGAGACATTCCGTAGTCAAGGCACTTTTACTTGTTCACGGCGGCGGGTGCTGCGGATAACAAGTATCTTTAATGGTTACATGGAATGTTCTCAATGGAAGCACTTTCTTGCATGCGACTTCTTGCACTTTCGGTGAAGGTCATCGCACATCCTAGACAGCTGAAACCGATTACGAGATGCTCTCGGCATTTTTGGCTAGAAAATTAACGTGTTCGACGTAAGAAGCTAATAGACATGTTCGCTACCGGTCGGTTGGATGCCAATTATCTGATGAATAACGACTGTGGGTGTGAGTTGAAAGTGAATGCAGCTTATGAGTAATGACAAGCGCTTCGAAAGCTGTGGACACGAGAGCTGTGCAAGTTGTCGGGCTATGAAATATCGAGATTTTAAAGTTAAGCGGGGCACGGAAGGTGAGGTTGTACCGCATATTTAAATTTTTTAAAAAGTGTCAGATTTTCTTATTGGACAAGTACTTAGTCTTGGATCTACATACCTAGGTTGGCTCTAATGCTCCATGAATAATAAAGGCCAGTCAAAGGCGTACTTCTTTCGGCATACTTCTTTCGGGCTTTAAGATCCTCGTACCGGATGTCAGGTCTTCCCTTTTTTCGTGAACCCTTTGTCTGTAATCTGGAGATACCCTTAGCTAGGACATGATTGACAAATTTCTGTTTTCCATACTAGATACAAATCATTGTACAGCTCGAAGAGTTCGCCGGTTGTACCCTCTTCTTGAAGACAGAACCGCATATCCGACGGAGAATTTCTTACTTTGAGGATCCCAAAAGTCTGTCCGGTTGTCTTGCTTCTTGTCTTACAATCGGCTCTTTATAGACGAAGCTGGTCACAGCTGGTGTTTGATGACTTGATATCGTCTCAAAAGCATGTATTCTGTTTTATCATCATTAATTTCAAGGCTGAACTTTCTTACGCCTTACTCAATCGCAATGCAAGCTCCCACGGGGGCGAGTTAGATGTGTGCGATAATATTAAGTAAATCTATTCTGTGTATTCCAACAGCTGGAAATTAAATTTGCGAGCCGCAAAATCTTTTCAAAAATTAAATTGAGGAAATCAAAAGACAACTGGAAAGAATTGCCGGAACCCCAAGCAAGTCTGGAATAACACGGAGATATTTGGTAAGGGGCCTTAGATGTTCATATTTAAGTCGTAGAATTTGCTTCTATAAGTAAGTTAGTAAATTCAGTTTATTTAAAGCTATTAACAATAAAAAACAGGCATTTAAAATAAGCATGAAAAAGGACGGGCATTCTGTTGACATAGGGTCAAAACGCGAATGATCTATTGATCGGTATATAACAAACATACATATCCATAAAATAATACAGAGTTGCTATTTCTGAAATGTCAGCAAACTACAGAAAAAAGAAAGTAAAAAGTTGAAAAAATTAAAATATTTAGAAAACAGAAAGAACTAAGAACTTTTCTGCTGCACAACGGCCATACAGTAAAGGACTGAAGGCTTAACCTCGGCAGTACGACGGCTATCGACAAAATTGAAGACGCCATTTCCAAAGGCGTATAGCGGGCTAATTACTTACCTTATCATATAAAATGCGTTAATTTTTTTTTATTAATTTATTTGCTGTTTTGAGTTGCGTTTTTAAACGGCCGCAGCAATACATTAGTGCGAATAAAAATGAAATATTTTTACACGGGCTTCGTCGTTTTACTCCTTTTGTAGTGATCATCATTGGCTCTTTCGTGTGTCGATCGGATTCTTTTCTTTAATTTAGCCGCTGTATGGCCGGGCGTACAGCCCTACAAAATTGTACAGACATAGTTTTGTTTCATCAAGTTGTCGTAACCCGTCAAACTGCCGCGCAAGAGTTGTTCGGCCGCTGTAAGGACATTATGTATTTTAACTCGGAGGATTTCACGTTTTTCCTTGAAAAGCAAAGGCTCTTTTTTGGAGGCACTTGCGCCACCGCCTTTTGATCCACATTATCACTTAAACTATATCAAAGCATTGTTTACTAACTTCAAAACTGGTAATCGGCAATAGAGCCTTAGGTGGTAAATTTGCCTGGCAGTTTTGTTTAGATACTGTATTAACAGGGAAGTATGCTCTGTCCAGTTAACTTCGGAATCAAGGGTTATACCCAAATCCCAAATATTTAAAGCTATTAACACATTGAATCTCAAAACAACTTTTCGAACACTTATCTTGTTTGTTATAAGAGGATAAAACAGAATGGGAACAATTATTATTCTATTAGACAAAAGAAATTGTAAGCAGCTATACGAATGGTAATGTTATTTTGAATATCATATATAATTTTATTTCTAATGACCAATTTCTAGAGCATAATTAAAATCGGTAATCAGGTTTTAAATGCTGAAATTTGAGTATGATAAAGACGTGTCATCAGAAAAAGCTGTTATTTGACCTTAAAATGGTTGAGCGAATAACGATTAAATAAAAATTAGAAGCAGGCCCAAGACCCAAGATATTCAGAGATAAAATTTTTTCAATGACAATAGATGATCTCCCCTATCGAATTCTTTTTAACATCAATAAATAGTGCTCCTGGAATTTGGGATTCGATCACGCTTCTGCAAATTGCAAATTTCGTTTCATCTGTAGATATACATGCATCACTCCGAAATCCAAAGTCTAACTCACTAAAAAATGTATTTTTTACAAGAAACGACAACATTCTTGTTTAAATGCCTGTTTTGAAAACTTTAGAAAACTCACAGACAGAAGTGAGATAGCACAGTAGTTATTCAAGGTATAAGGAACTCTATTTTTCTGAAGTGGGACTGATAAAGATGTTGTTAGTGAATTCGAAAAAAATCCCTTTTGAATGCTTGGATTGAAAATGAATTTCAAAACATTCGAAATATAATACGAAAAATTTGTAAAAACCTTACATAAAATATTATAGTACGACGATAAATAAGAATTTTTCATTGGTATAGTTATTTTAGAAATTTCATGCGGTGTAAAATTTTGGAATTAAAAAATTTCCGATTGGTATTGTCTTGTCTAACAGTGTTGTCGCATACGCATGAACAATTCTGCATCGAAATGTTATTCATGCGCCCTTTTTTTTAAATTACCACAATTCTCGAATAGTCTGCTAGTTAATTAATTAGTAGTTAGTATACTTGTAACGTGAAATATCTAATTTTAGCTCTTTGCATAGTTTTTTTATAATCGAGCTTAAGCCGCATGATGTTCGGATTTTTTTCTAATACGAACGAGAAGCTTTTTCTTCTTATTGATTTTGCTTAACTATGGCAAAGTAATTCACTTCATCTATAAACATCGACAATTGAGTAGCGAATGTCAGAAACTCAATAGATTTCAATTTGCAAATCCCCGCAAAAGTTCGGCTGGTGGTTATTGTATCCGCAGTTCAACAAATTTTTATAGCCACAGTAACTTATTTTCCACATGCAGGAGCTGCGTGTCTAATCCATGTCCCTCTTTTGTTCACTATTGTTAAGCAGCTGCTGGAAGTGTTCCTTGCATACATTCAAAATTCTCTGCGGATCGGGTGACAAGGTTTTCTTTACAATTTTAAAAAAAAAATGTACACGAAAATTTTTCCAGTAATTAATTCTGTTGGACCATGTACAAATACTCAGACGGTAAGTGGGTGAATTTCTTTGGCCAAAGGCAAGAATCAAGTTCGTAACCTTGTGACACTCCACTGTGGACCTTAATTTATTTTAGAAATTGTGTACGGCAATTTTTCAATTTAAATAAAAACACAAAACAGTGTTATGTCAGAGGAAGTCTAAAACTTCTTGATTTGTTGCAGATAACCGATTGGCTAACTTTGTAAAACCTGAAGAATAACGAAGCGTTTAGAATTTCGGATGGTTTAAGTCAGGTAAATTTAGAGGCACGGTAATAAATGGTAAAACTTGTTGGCAATTCCAATCTAACCGACATTCAGGTTGAAGGATTTCAAATAATAGTTCGGATTTAACAGAGAAAGTGTCATTAATTTGGTATAATACATTTTTTAAGGCCCTCCCAATTGATTAATCTTTTTATAAATCTTTCTTCATTAAAACTAACAAATTTAGTTAAACGTCACCACGTTCGCTTTCCATCACCATAATCATCGATAAATCCCGCTGCTTTTAGAAAACCACCAGCGGCATGCGAAAAAAAAAATCTTACCAAACTTTCCATGTGTTGCTCAACAGAGTTTAGCATCCAAATGATTGTAATTTTTCAAATTACATGTTAGTAGCTAATTAGAGATACTCTTGATTTATTAAACTCACCGGCCAGGAATTATTGACAACATAATTGCCGCAGTCACAATATTTATAAATAACGGCGACGAGTTTTCTATGCCAAGATTGCATTGAACCTTTTGAACACCACCAATTTAATGACAGGTAAAAAAAATTCAATCAATTCGGGTTCATGCATTTTTCATTTAATTCCTTGTGGCGGGCATTAGGAGCGTCGACGCCCTTTTACGCGTTTTTTCCCCACCATTCACTCATTGATTGAGGAGTTACGTTGAAATAATTAAGTCTGAGAAAGGGTTCACATTCAATTAAGTCAGAATTAGCATCGAAGATTGAACGCTGTGGAATCGTCAGCACTTAATCTTGCTCCAGATGGCGGGGCTCTTATTTAATTGCTGGTGATTTAGCTTTGATGGTCTAAGCTTGAATTTAATATCAGTCTGAAGTGGACGTTATGGTGCTGTGAAAAGTTCTCAGAACTTTCGGTATCTCTAGAATGGTTAATTGATTCTAGAAATTTTAGAAACATAAATGATGTGTGTCTTACTGTACCTAACCTACTTCGGCTGAAGTTCGCATTGGGTGGTCATCTCTTTGGCTGTTTCCATATGCCAGGCGATTCAGATGATAAATGTTGTCGCCAACGTAGAAATTGCAACTATCCGAGGCCGCGAAAAGCCCACGCTTGTAATGGCACAGCTACACTGAACGAAGCCGAAAGTAAATCGAAGATATAAATAATAAATGAGGCACTGAAGATGGATTCGCAAATAGACATGCCGCAAGGAAAATGTGCACTTTTCCGCGATGCAAACTAATTTGTCTTCAAGGATGATCTATGCGGTGGTCATCGGAAAGGATCCCAGCAAGATGCGTTTCAATAGCTCACGTAACAGAAAAGTAATTTCTTGATGAACGACCTACTTTACCAATACGAAGAGAAACCTTCCAGTTCAGGCAGGGATGTCAAGCTATGTTATGTTATGACAGCTAAACAGGGGATCTGCGTTAAGTGCGGATGCTACTGCAGAGTCTGTCAAGTTCTGAACAGAAACCACCCACAATATCATGACGGGAATGGTAATTGCCTTTTAAGTCTTGGACACATTGCATTTTCTATTCGCGCTGCTGTCCCACTGATTGACCTAAAGTGAAAACTTGCAAGAAATAAAAATAAGCAAGAAGAAACAATGAAGAAAATCGTAGGCTGCAGAATTCTTGTTATGGGTCGTTGAGTTCGATGGGGATCAAGTCGGAGGAAATCGCGGGCGTTTTTCAACAGGTGGTCTCTGAATGCGAATGAGTTGCGTTTAGTCTTGGCAATGTTTCTGTGAAACTGACCCAAATTATAGGGACGGTGTTTATCTTGTCCGTCATAATATGTTAAATTTATTGCATTGGACTAAGCGCGTGGAAAGGTGTGCGAAAAGGACTTTGTTCAGCATATCTTGTGCAATCATGCAAATTAGCTTCGAGACCCAGATTCATATAATTTTTAAGGGTACTTTGAGTTCTTTCCATAACCTTTTGAATACACCGGAACTAGAGTAGTCTTAGAGCCAACACTTGGGGCAATATTCGATCCGACATAAACACGAGGTACTCTTGAAATTTTATACCCTTCCCGCTATACTTTTTTTTCCAGCGAATTCTCGGTCAAATTTCAACCTTTGATATCTTCCTAACAAACGTTCCTCAACTTATTCCGCATCCAGAAATATTAAACGAGCTTAGTTTGGACCATTTGCCTGTGGTGTGTTTTATTTGGCCAGCTCCTAAACCAACGAATAAATAGTCTTCGAGTTTGAAAATGCAAATTCGAGACACTTCAAAAGATCTATACAATTGAAATTAAGATTGAAAAATGTAGCTAAATCAAGCTTACTTTAAGCAAACATTTCATTGACGAAAAAATGCAATTGTTTACAGCAGCTGTGATTGATAGCATTCACAAATTCGTTCCAAAAAAAAGGTCACCCAGAATTACAGTGATAACAAACTTCCTTCTTACTTTAAAACTTCAATTGAATAAATTAAGGAACTTGTGGACAAGAAATAGAAACACATGTATGTTCAAATTACTGACTCTTTCTGTAAAAAAATCTTACATAATAGTAAAGGAATCGTCAATGGAAATTTAAATTACAAAGTTTCTAGACCGTGGAAGACCGCTCTTAAAGTAAGGAGTTCTGTACTGCCAAAAAATTAGGAAGAGGCCAATATATTTATTTTTATTTATTGTATTTTAGACATCAAGCAAGAACTGGCATAGAAACTCATAAGTGGATTTTAAAATGCTGCTTTAATCTAGGTTATTTTCCAGCTTGGAAGTTGGAAGTTGGAAAATGTTAAACCTATTCCAAAACCGGGGAAAATCCGAGTTAAGCTTGTAGCTATGCACCAATTAGTCTACTTTATTCTCTAAACTAGAAAAATTAGTTAAACAATTAGTAGTTAGTTAGTAGTTAATAGTGTGTTAACAGAGTGGAAATCGAGTGCTTAGCAGTACAATTAGACATAACACTTACTTTTGGACTTCATATACAGTTAAAAAGATAATCTTGGCTACAACAATTTTATACCCACTTATAAAAAGAAAATCGAAACTCAGTACCCAAAATAAGCTTATCATTTTCAGGGTTATGTTTCGCAGCATTTGGGTCACCTGTTTGGGCTAAATGTGCTAACACCGTATACTTCGAGTTCGTAAAGTTCACAAGAAGAACATAACAAAATGCTTAAAATGATGCTAAATCAATCTTGGCACTATTCCACGGAATAACTCCACGCAATGACAACATCAAACAAGTTTTATTAAGAATCTACATATCCATCTTGTATGCTATCCGAAAACCACTTGTTTCAAATTTAGCTATTTATGGGAAGCCTTATAATTGTTATTGATTTTCTTTTCAAAAATTTGTTTATATACCTTCGTGTTTGCTTACTAATCTATTTAATTAATCGTGTACTCATCTATTTATTTAATTATTTATTTATTTATTTATTTATTTATTCATCTAATTAGTTTAATCTAATTTATTTTTTTTTATTTGTCTATTTATTAATTTATTTATTTATTTATTTGTTTATTTTTTATATTTATTAGCTTGTAAAGCATATTTGAGATAAGCTCTAGATTTCTTGCCTCCCATTTTCTCCAAACTTGGAAAACTTATTTTCGAGAATTAAAGGAAGGTTTTTCTTGCAGCTTTTCCTTCGACTTTTCATTATATTAAACTGTGATACTTGCAATAATAATAAAATAAACTAAAGTTGAGTTATACTAAATCTCTGTAAATTTTGCAATATAGTGTTTAGAATGAAAAACTGTTAATAAATTCAGCTACAATAAAAATACAAAGGTTATATTTAAGCCCTAAAGACATATAACCTGCGGAATAATTATTTAACCAACCAAATCCACACTATCACAAGACACATTAAAACTAATTTCAATAGGAAGCTAAGCATAGGTGTAATCTTTCTCTCAAAAGGCATTTGACACAGTTTGGCTCACTGGATTGCTACACAAAGTCTATAGCCTTATGACCCAAGCTACACCATTAAAATAATATTATTAGATCCTTTTAAACAGGAAGAAGTTTTCAAGTCTCCGTGAATGGGTGTCAGTCTAATTCCTTTCCAGTCACGGATGAAGCACACCAAGGTGCTGTTTTATCGCCAACTCTGAATAATTGCTATCAACGATGATACATGTATATTTTCTTCAGGTGATTGAAACCACATTGAAACCAATCTGCAATCAATGACTGTAAAATAAAAATTAACGCTTCAAAAACGTTAACGCATTAATGTTTCTTACCAAGCAATAGATTATCTTTCAGCGGCACACAGATTGAGTGGAAGTCAAACAGTAAATACCTTGGGGTGTGCCACGAAAAACATCAGACATTTGGATAACATGTGCAGGAAATTTTAAATAAACTGAACCTCACAACAAGAATTTTTTATCCTTTTATTTACAGCAAATCGAATATGAGTAATGAAGCTAAACTCATATTATTAAAAGGAATTTTTCAAGCTATTATATTTTCGGGACTATCTGGAATTTTTAAGAAAAAAATCTTTAAAAATGTTCCCTAAAGTTCGGTGAGTGGAAAGTTATCTGGTCGACGTTGGTGGGTCATCAAAGACGTCATCTCTCACTAGGGCGATTTTCTCGTTTGAACGAGCACCACGAGGCTTGGCGGAGCCTTCTTTGTCACATCTTTCTCCGATCTTTTTTAAGCCTACTGATTTGCTTTTTAGTTTTTGTCTGTTTGAAGTCTGCGCTGAAGATCACGTTGCTTATTGTTGAAGTGAATTGACGAATTACTCCGCAAGTAAATAGTCACGAATATTTCACAATCTTGAGGACTCATCACTACATACCATGGCTCATCAACGTGTACCATGCGTTCGTTTGCTTCTTAAATATCAAAATAAAACCGAGAATCGCAGCTATTTGCAAAAGCCATAGCATTTTCCAATAGGGAGATATATTTTGGACCACATGATTTCATCAGCAAGAAAAGCTTAGTGAACGAACCGGCTTAGGAGTTTGTGATGATTGTGAAAATATCCAACTTCAAAATCGACCTAAAATGCTAGGCTGTCAGCACCAAAACTAGAGCCCATGAATAATTTCTAGCGAGTGATGCATGGTGCGATGTAGAAAATTGTCGAGTGTAAAAAACAGAGAAAGATGCATTCTGGCCAGACTTTCAGAACATTCAAGCAATTGCCAAAAGAGAAGCTATTGTTTACTGTGCAAAGAGGAATAGTATCCAGCAAACGTAAAACTGTGATTGTAAAAAACAATATTTAGCATGTCCAGTTGAAATAAAACCAGATAATCTTCATTTAATTTCGAAGCCATGAAGCAGCAGATAAGGATTGCAAAAAGGGATTCTGCACACCAACCTCTTTTTATAATTTCTTCGTTTTCAACGGATTATGACATCCCATATTATGCATTTAGGAATCACTCATTTTTCTCCCAAAAATGGTTACTGAATCAAATTTGAAAACCGGATAAAATAACAAAACTTACACTAGTATTCGAACCTGGGAAATACATGTGCTTAAGTAACTGCTCCGCCAGCCGTTGTATTAAAAATACCCAAAGCCAACTCCTTGCCAACTGATGCCGACAGTATTGTGATGGACTTTGAACTGATTCGTTTCCCTGGCTATTTATCGAAAAGCCCTTCCTTTCTATGCAGAAGATATAACAGCCGGGTCCAAAATAAAGCTGAAAAAGCAATTTTCAAAAATACAGAAAATTATACTCCTCAAATTCTTGAAAGTCAAGTTCATTAATGTAATTGACAAGTACCTGAAAGTAATGGTCAAGTAGTTGTTCGTTCTTAGAATGAAGTAATAACAAATAACTTGCGAGGCGTGAACTATATGATGCGTGCCAAGTCATAAAGCTTCTAAGAAAACTCCAAGGTTAAACAGAGGAATGCATTTGAGTACATTTTCCCAAAAACTGGAGTGAAACTCCAAGGCAATCTCTGGCTTCAGCTTCTACAATAATGATGCTTAGTATGCTTCTTTAATGGTTTTTCCTTTTTGTAGATAATCGTTTGAGACAACTCCGTGACTATACCAAAAAACAGTCGCCGTCACTTTCCTGCCGAAAAAATAGTTTTCGCTTTTATCGGAGCTGGTTTTCCCTTTGTAGTCCATTGTTTTGACTGTATAATGGTGTATCCAAGTTTCATCTACACTTATTAATCGGCGCCAAAACTCGGATTTGCTGCGCCTTAACTGAGTCAACAGAGCGTTGAAAACGTTCATACGTTTCTGGCAGAACCCAACGCGTGGACAGCTTTCTCATGACCAAATCTTGATTTAATATGTGACAAACACATTTTCACCTCTCCTATCTCTCTCACTTTTATTCGGCGGGCGTCTAGCACCATTTGGTGAACTTAAGCGATGTTATCGGCAGGAGTTGCAGTTTTTGGACGTCCCGAACTTTCACCGTCTTCGAAGCTCTTACGGCCACGTTTAAATTCAGCTGTCCAAAATATTACTGTGGTAAATGATGGTGCAGAGTCCCCATATATAGAATCCAACTCATCTCTGATTAGCGTAGGCGTGTTGAATTTCAAAAGTAAACATTTCTTACTCAATTTTTTCCATTTTCACAAAAACTTTCACATCGACTCACTCACAGTCAAATAAAAATTGCACGTCCAAAATGGCTGAAACTTTGGTGAGCAACTGTCAAGAGACGCACAACTAACTTTTATTGACGAGTGCTGCTATCTTAACGATCTTTGCAGATGACAAGTTGTTGCAGTAAAAAAAGAGCCGCCCACATTCAATCCTTGCCAAAAATCTGCTAATCTTTTCTCCACGGAATTTAGGCTTTCCATTGGATCTTTCTCCTCAGTCCTCAAGTGTTTAAAATTAAGTACTTCTTCTATCTCCCGTGATTAGTGCCGCTCTTATGACGCTAACTCATTGCAAGGATTGTTGGAACAGCAGCGTTTGGAAAAACTAAGAAAAAATCCAGTTTCAAACATCGTAGAATTTTTTATGTACTTATGCACATAATCGAGCAGTTTGGGCTTAAGGGACAAACGCCAAAATTTACAATAACAGTTCTAAATAGTGGCTCACAATCTTTGCAAAGAAACTAACAAAAGTGGTGAAACGAAATCAAAATGCGTGTAAGGATGTTTTTACTTTTACTCCGAAAAGCTAGCTTAAAATCGAGCTTATATCTTGGTTGAGGCCTAGGTCCACTATAGCTCTATCTACAATCGGTCTCATGATAATATGTCAAACGTGGTTGGCTCCAACCTGTTGTGACCTCGCGTACAAGAGTTGGAAGAAGTGAGGATGAACGAATAACAAATAACTCATAGCTCGTTCATAATTTCTAAGATCTAGATCTTTGTCTGTCAACCCATTTAAGGCTGCCGTCTCACTTTCAACTTGCACAGGGAAACAATGACAGATGAATACACCGAGTATTCCCACACTGGAAATATTGCAGGCAGCGTAGGCAATAAGTATGCACGTCGCCGTCGCTTCTGTTCGTGCTGCTCCTGTCCACTTTTAAGTACATATCAATGATATAGCCCCGCGCGACATCCATCCCAATGAGAGTGTGAAAGTTTCTTGACCAATTGTGCATACAGTTTCACCAAACCATTTTCACTGTCTCATAAATATACCATGCTAAACCTAGAGGCAACCCCTTGCGAGTGGATTCCAGCGCGGATATGTCCAACATTTTATTTCTTCAGTGTTGCTTCCCAAATAGGGACCTGGAGAGGCTTCCACAGATTGCACGGACGAACGGACGGAAGCCTTCAATACCAAACCGAGAACAGAAACAGAAGCGCTCAACTTGCAAAGGCGCCTATATCCCGCCGCTCCGGCCGGCCGCCTAACTAAGTACGCCAAACTGAAGGCGTGAGACAAATTTGAGATGCCATCGTCCGATAATGGCGTCGTGCTGCGCTGATCAAATGCATTTTTATTGCAAACGAATTGCTTGTGTGTTGCCCCGGGACAACGAGGCGACGGACTACAAACAAATGAGCCACAAGCATAAGGGTTCACTTTGTTCGGCAAGTATTTATGTAGCTGAGCCCATAAAAATAGGGTCGATACGATTTCGGTCCAAATTGACAAGGATCAATTGTCAACGACACAACTAGCGCCATTAATCATCAGACGGTCCGAATGCGCGCTCCACTTTCTCTTCTCTAGATCTGATTCCCATCGCTTTGATCGATCTCGAGACAGAATCTTGGCTCCTCCAACGATAACCTTCGAGATGCAATGCTGCAAGAGGGGGTAGGACGTAAGGCTTAGGCTTTGGTAGCCTGCTGTGACTCATGTGCTTATGTGACTGTCATGTCCCATTGTCAGCTGAAATCGAAAACAAAGCATTCAGCGTGTCGTTAGCTGGTTTGTAGGACACAACACTGGGACATGACATAGCATCCAGCCAGCCAGCCAGCCAGCCAGCCAGCCTCCTTAGACGAGTTTTCTCCCTTTTTTTCTTGGATATTTTTTCTACAAGTTGGCAGCTTCACCGAGCCAATTTCCATGCTTCTTTGACTACTGACCCACTTTGGAGGGCTGCAGTGCAAAAAATTGAAAACAGAAAAACAACCTCAGCTCGGGTCTCGGTGTTATCGTCCTCGAGTCATAGTTTTGATTTTTATCTGAAATCGTGTTCACATCATCGCTGGGATAAAAGCCGCTCTATGATGACGATGATGATGATGATGATGGTGATGTAAGATAAGAGAGGCAGCATGGGCTTGATCAATGTTGCTGGCGCGGTCGGGTCGGTTTAAATCGCATTCCTGGCGATATGGCTGCCTCCTATGGATGCTTCCTAGATTTTTGTTTTACCAATTTTTTTTTAAACGATTCATCGTTGTATGCATTAGGAGCGGAAAGGACGGCTAAGAGGTGGAAAAGGAGCGAGAAATGCTTTGCGCGGTACAATAACCAGATTTTGATTTATTCTTTTGCTGGTTAACGTGATTGGCGGTGTCGAGTGAGTATATTTTCACTTTTTCCGCAAAGCTTTTCTTTGTTTATGTATCTTTTGTGAGTAATAGTGCACGTTGGAAAAACTGTGATGTTTTTTTTTTGCCTCTTTTTTCAGATAACGTAATAGATTGTGTGTCGTATTGGGGAGATAGTTCCTCATTCCGGCAATCCATTCATAATTTTTTTTTTAAACACTTTTTTTGATAGTGGTCATGTAAGGCATACATTAACAAAAAAGTTGCAATTTAGTAGCTGGCCCTTTGGATGAGGATCCAGACAATGAGATTGAGGACTTGTCATCAGATGTTCTTCATGTCGATATTTGGTAAAAAAAAATTGCCGGACTGAGCAGAGTCTTTAGCTTCTCACTTCTGGACATAGTGCTGGGTTAGAAAAATTCCACTATTTCTTTCTTAAACCAGCATTTTATTCACGTCCTTAAGCTTCAAAAAGCCTCTTTGATAAATTTAAAAGGAACTATTTACGAAGTGCAACCAAAGGATTCTTAAAGCTTTACTCTAAAAAAAGACTTATAAATTTGATTGGTTAATGTGTTCATTGAAGGTCTAAGTCTAAGACTAGCTAAGCAGCTCGTTTATATTAACATTTTTATTCGCGCAGTTATTTTTCAGTGGTACATTGTTAAAGTTTTGCTATACGCTGGCGATCTTGCTAAGCTATGCAAAAAAAGTCACTAGACAAGAAAGCAACGGGTCACAAGACTACGGCAGTCGTATGATACTCGAATCGTGTCAAATGCAGAAATGATACGCTTAAGCAGACTGCTTCCATAAAACCGATAGCCACTGCCGAATTGCCATAACACAATCGTCTTTGCAGACCATTTAAGCAAGAGATTAAGAAGTTCCCTACAAAGTAAAGAGTCTATCAGATTTAGCCTTCAGACTGTCTATCGTGTATAAACTATGAGGTCCAACAACTTAGGTGGACGATTTTCTGCTCAATTTTGATGAAGAGTAATAATGTTCACTCAAATCTACTACACAGTTTACAACTTATACCGGAGGTTTCATAACGCCCATTTCTGCAATGAACCTGTTGCAAAACAGAAATATAAACAACTAGATTTAAGTGTCAAACATTGATGAACTGGGACCTGTGATTCAAACACACAGCTCGAAGAACATTAAACTTTTTGAAGTATGCGTTTTCGGGATCACTTAATGTCTCGTTGGGCGATTCTCACGGATCAGCAATATAGCCCGATATAAAGACTCCGCATTTTCAACGCTTATTCCGGTAGCCAAATGGAACGCCAGACTACAAAACAAATTTAAAAGTGTCGCTTTTACTGGACCACGATAAGTCGATTTCCATAAAACCATTGTACAGTGAAGAATGATAATGGCCCATGAGGTCTTGTCTTGGGTGATAACATCTCAGGCTTTGATGTTAATGTCGATGATTTGGTGTAGTGGGGTCACTGACTCAACAAAGGCATCATTAATTGGTCTGATGAATCAACCATCTGGGTCGGTCTGGCTATGTTCAGACGATTGCCAGACCTGACAATATTTTTAATGAGCTGCAAACTGTCAGTTCACACGGCTGCGCGATTTGGTCCCAAACGGTTGGCCTGGCACTATTTTGTCGGACAACGTTGTCAGGTTGAAAATTGTCAATTCACTTGTTGGCATAAGCTTATTTAAAAAAAATTGGCAGATCCGTTGACCGGTATTGTTAAAAATTCTTTTATCTTTTACATCAGTGGTGTAAGTTTTAGAAACGTGTAATAATAAAGAAGCCGAAATGGAACAAAAAGATGCCCTTTCGATTGTTTGGCCGCTTACCCATTGGAAAGCAGTGAGGAGAAGGATGAGTTTCCATAGAAACGTCGATGTGTTTGGACGAAGGATTAGCTGGCCCGCCATAAACTGGAGGTTTTTTAAGCGAAATTGCTCGTCGAGCTGAGAGCTGAGAAGTCAAAATTATAAAGCAATTTTTTGCTTTTGAATTCTCAACAACTCGATGATCTACTAGCTTTTGTGACTCCACATATCCAAAAGCAAAAAACTAATATGTGCCCGAGTTCAACCGTCCGAATTGTTGGATCACTAATTTTCACAAACCAAAAGAACAATTAAAAAATCTAAAAAAGTAGCACCGAAACTTAATTTTCGACAATAAAAAAATTGTCGAACGTTATAAGAACAGCACATCTGGCAATAGCTTGACAATGGCCTGAAAATGGTACAATTGTGTGTCCAGACGATTTCCAGTTAGAAGCGGTAGACATTTATACTACCCTGTTTAACAATCTGCTTAATAATGCACATTACCCGGCTCATTGGAAGACAGCGGTAGTGCAACCCATTCCTAAACGGAATAAAGACACATCCAATCCGGCAAATCTCCGGTCGATAAGTCTCCTTCCGAACATCAGCAAGGTATTTGAAAAAGTTATTAATAGAGCCCTGACCAAGTGGGTTGAGGACAAAAATATTATTCCGGATAACCAATTCGGTTTCAGAGCGGGGCATGATTGCATACATGCCGCGTCTAAACTGGTATCGGATATCCAATGGAACAAAGGTAAGAA
This sequence comes from Orthonevra nobilis, assembly GCA_963555765.1. Taxonomy (NCBI): domain Eukaryota; kingdom Metazoa; phylum Arthropoda; class Insecta; order Diptera; family Syrphidae; genus Orthonevra; species Orthonevra nobilis. The sequence continues at coordinate 130,967,991 of OY743225.1, forward strand.
ACAATGCACGGGTGCCTTGTTGATTGACTTGGAGAAGGCCTTTGACACCGTATGGTTGCAGGGGCTCTTTTACAAGTTGGCCGACTTAGGCATAAGCAAACCACTGCTATACATACTCTTTAATATGTTCACCAGTAGGCAGTTTATTGTGAAGAATGGCAATGTCACTTCTACTGGGACTTTTGAAGCAAAAAACGGTCTGCAACAAGGTGTAGTGAATTCGCCGATTTTATTTAACATTTTCACGAGTGATCTCGTAAGCTCTCTTCACCACGCTATAGCATACGCAGATGACTTAATCGCGTACAGATCAGGTCCAAAAATCGAGGAAATTGTAAGTCTTTTACAATATGATTTCGATAAGATTCAGCGATATTGCGACGGTTGGAAGCTCAAGATCAACTTCCAAAAGTGTGAAACCATTTTGTTTAGGACGCCGTTGTCTGGGGCCTCTAGGGATACCAGAAAGAATTGGCGAAAGTTCTCTATCGTTGGACAAAACGGGCAACCACTGGTGAGTCGGAGTGTAGTCAGATATCTTGGGGTCTGGCTTGATCAGTATCTATATTTTAATAAACATGTAGATGCTGCTCTGGCCAGAGCCAAAGCGGCCTATGCCATGACAAAGAGACTGTTTCACAGCAGCCAACTCGATGCCAGGGTAAAGGTGATCTGCTACACGGCCCTTATTCGGCCTGTTCTTGCTTATGGATGTCCCGTGTGGTTCAACGTGGGAGCAAGCTTGATGGAAAAGATTCGGGTTTTTGAAAGGCAATGTCTAAGGGCTTGTCTTCACTTATATAGAACCCCAGAGTCGGAGTACAAAAAATTCTATTCTAATGAGGTCCTGTACAACGGGGCCAACATAATCAGAGTGGACAATTTCCTGATAAAGCTTATTCGAAGGCATATTGCAAGAGCAATGACCGCGAACAATAACCTGATTTACGGGGCTTATTACCCCAATTATATGTACCATGAGACTGTGCGCCTTAACGGCCTTATTCCCCCAGAGGCATTCCTTTATTTTGATCTTAATGGGCTGATCCAGGATAAATCAGCGGTGCCGCTTATCTTCCATTTTGCTCGAAGCAGTGGTAATAGGCGACTCAACTACAGTCGAGACGTTGCACGCAACTCAATGGAGAGCCTCCGTTACAGTAGGGCGGTATCAATCCGTGATAAAGTAGATGTAATAAAACAACACCAACAATATTGGTGGTTGGTACCAGAACAACAAACTCCATCGTCGTTTCCTTAACAAATAACCCCTTATGGGTCTTCTCTATGAAGTCATTCTAGCCAGGCCGGCTTACTTAGATTAAGGTAGATTAAGAATTAGACGTTAAGGTATAGATATAAGTTCTGTAAATAGCACAGCACTTAAAAAAAAAAAAAAAAAAAAAAAAAAAAAAATAAAAAAAAAAAAAAAAAAAAAAAAAAAAAAATACATATGTAGTTATGTAATTTATTAAAATTAGTTTTTTATTATATTTAAAGTTAGGCTTAGGTAGTGTAGGTTTAGTTTATATTAGTTTATATTGTTTTAAGATAGTTTAGTATTATAATCATAATTTCACAAAGTTTTCTTTTTTTCATATATCATTTAAGCAAAACTTTCTTAGTTACCCATGTAAGCTTTAATTATAAACAAATAAATAAGCTCATTTGGTCGAAAGACGTTAAAAAAAGAATAAAGCAAAAAGTTCGACTTAGAGCGCCCGCATAGGGCCAGTAAGCAATATTAATATATAGTAATTAAGCTAGTTTAAGCATTTTTGGTCTAGCATATAAGATACAATGAAATGAATAAAATAAAAATGCAAAAAAAAAAAAAAAAAAAAAAAAAAAAAAAAAAAAAAAAAAAAAAAAAAAAAAAAAAAAAAAAAAAAAAAAAACGATTTCCAGTTACCTGACATTTTCTTTGTCAGATGTCAGATGGCAGATAAAATTGTAAGCTCAGACGGTTGTAAGGCTTTTTTTTTACTAACAGTTCTGAACAAATCTTAAGGCTTTGACTTTTCACTGAGTGATAGAAATATGCCTGTGGCCTAACAAATGGCAGACTTTAAATGGAGTGACATGAGAGCTCTTCATAAATAATAAATCTGCTAGTTTTCTTGGCGATGCTCGTTTGCCGTGTCCAAGTTAGCTAAGGATATGTAGAGCTGCAAGAGTTTTATTCCTTTAACCGACAGAGAAAAATTTTTATTATGTAGGTTCATCGAAAGACATAGGCAAATATGACTTGGTAGTAGTATTTTGAATAGCCTTCCTAGGCTTCATCCAAGATAGCAATCGAAGCTATCCTCTTCCTGCCTCCTCTTGACTTACTCTGTATCGGCAGTGCAGCCTTATCCGCCCTGAGGCTCAGAGAATGGGGTTTTTCACTGAAAAGCTATACGGTCACGCTGTCATACTAAAAAATTGGGCGGCTGTACAGAATTTGATACAAACAGACAACTTACCACCAACCCTAGCCCCGGAGAAGGAACAAATTGCAATAGGAGAGATCGTCCTATACACAGACGGCTCAAAGATGAGCACGGTGGTCTTTGGTGACCTCATCGAAAAAACCCTGGCACTAAGAGACGACTACAGTAACTTTCAAGCTGAACTGACTGTGATACACGAGGCGGCACTCTCGTTGAAAAACCAAGCAGAAGTAAAGGTCATAGCATCAGACATTCTGACATCGAAGCTGGTTAGGCTGTGCAGACAGAGCATCAGTTAGATATCCCTGTTAAATTCGGTGATCCTCTGTTGGGTATCGGGGCATACGGAAATTCAAGGAAATGAAAAAGCTTACAGTCTCGCGAAAAATGTTTCGGTGATGCGAGAACCCCAAGCAATCCCGTATGCACATACGCCGCATAGCTCTATAAAGAACAAACTAGAAGATCAAGCCCTGAATAGAGCATGATCCCGATGGCTTGGTCTGGGTGAGCAAGAAGAGATCAACATCATTGATCAGTTTTAGTCATATAGAGATACGAATGATAATTGAAGCTGCAGAGATGAGGAGCAATTAGAATCTATCCAGCCCAGCCCTAGCAAGGAAAAGAAGACAATTCCTAGAAAAACACTTCTTCATAGAGCTGGAGGACTTAAACGGTGGTGAACTGAAAAACCTCCTAAGATTCATATGTCCATCTGGCTGGTTTTAGCACTATAGTAGGTCTCGTGGTTTTATACTCATCCATAGCGGGGCAAAAAGGACCCAAAACGTTGGTCTACTTGAACCAGGGGGACAGGTAGAATAATTTTTTTAAAGAGTCTTCAACTTCGTTGACGGGAGCACGTGAATGTATGAAATTTATAGTGCAGATCTTAGAATTGATGACTTTCATTCAGCCACTTTCGCTGAACAAATCCGTCTCATTACGTGTGTAACTTTAATGACTGTGTAACTCTTTGCACTTCAATGTTCCAGAGTACTTTCTGGTTCCCAGTTCTTGATAGTTAGGTATGACTGATTCTGGATATTTTGAAAAGCTTAACTCTTCATTGGGGCAATACTTAGATTGAAGTGAAACGAAAATTCGACATGTACGAAATACAATAACCTTAGGAGTTATACGAGCTTTATGCACACCTTGATTCCGAGTCAATGACCTGCCCCTTATGAATACACTTATTGCCAACAAGTGCCAAAATATCAAAAAATAACAAATACTTCGTTAAAGATTGAGCGGGAAAGTACACAATTGAAAATAGGTTAAAATTGCGCATATCCAAAAATGTCAGGATCCAAATGATTCTTTAAATTGACTTTTTCGAAATTTATCGACTTACTCTTTTGACCTCCTTTGGTTTCAATATCTGTTACCGGATTATATTTCATCTTCAGATCTCCTCAACAAGCGAACATGTGACAAAACGGCAACAATCAAGAAAAAAAAAACATTCCACGTCAGTAATCCCTTTAAGCAATTCCCTCGCCAAATCACTCGGCAGCAGCTTAATCTAGATAAAAGACCCCATCTTACAGCTGCAAGGATTTTCAACAGCGATTTCTGGTTTCATGTCAAAAGAATTGAAACCATTTAAAAGTCATGCGATGCTAATGCCGCTCGATTGCACATTTCATTTCCCAAACAAATGAAAGTGAACAAAAAATTTAAGATAAATCTGCGAAAGTGAATTCTTTTCACAAAACCGCAAGTCTAAGTGAAAAATTGGGTTAACTTTCAAAAGTTTCGCCGGCCGGGCCGCTGCACCAACTTCATTATTAATTACTCCCTAATTGGCTTTCAATGGTAAAGTGCAGTAGTTCCATGGCGACAATACACCAGGTCCACCCTCTATTCCAAAATCCACAATTCGTAGGTGCATTGTACTCCCCCTCGTCGCGTCACACACGCTTTCATTCAATTAACTAATCGCATCAGTAAATGTGCGCATATCATAAGCGCGGCCTTAACTAATACGAAGCGTCACACAGGAGATTATTAAATCTACTACTAGTGCCGACCTTATTGCATGTAAATTAAATCCGATTATGCTGCTGCCGTTGCTGGTGGCTGTGCTGGAGCCAGTGCCAATGCTGGAAAGCAAAGTTGCTAGCTACTGGTGCTCTGCACCAATAAAATTGATTGCATTAGCCAATAATTTAGCGGGACTGGCGTCGCGTCGTTATGCGCCAATACCTAGGCTGAGACAGCCAGCGAGTTTGGTTCACACACAGAGATCGGCGTCGAGACCCATGATGGCCAACATGTGTTCCCGGTCTGGTAATCCAAATGTTTGTGTTGCTCTTCGATTGGGGAAGACTGGCTGGAGATGGAGCGGGCTCGCGAACCGATGCGCTCCGCTTAGGTAATTGCGACTTAAGTGCAATTAATTTGAACACTGATTTGGTGGTAGCTGTGAACCGGTCCATGTACACACAATCGCCGAGAAGACTCGGCTAAATTGTATTTTCGTGATTTATCATCAAACTATGACCCCGGGCCGAGGATATCTCTTAATATCTTCCGAAGGGGGGCTTTGCCAGCCTTCGGAGGAGCGCATCATCTTTTTTTTTCGCGATCGATTAGAAGTGACTAATGTTGCAGTCGATAGTTGTTTAGTGGCGAGGATTATAATCGTAATATAGCGGCGGATACGGAGCCCGGTCTGTACGGATGGTGCCGGATGAAAGTGCAAGATTGCCGAGGAGGTGTTGTACAAAAAAATAAAAGGACTTATGAAATATGGGTGATTAGAGAAATGGAAGTAGAAATGACTGTCGATACTTGGGCTTTGTTCGCATGGGGTAACTCAAAAATGAGGCAGCTGAGGTTCACATGCGTGTTGAATTGTAAGATGCTTGCAGCAGCAGATGCGCAGTCTCGTTACGTTACGTACGTTCATAAATATCGGAAACGATCGTCTATTGCCGTCGTCGATATGCAAGAGGCCTATGGAGTGAAGCACAGTAGCGGAATAAGAAGAAGATTGAGATTAAGAAGGCTAAAAAGAGTTTTGGGATTTTTTTTTTTGACAGATAACGATGCTGTATTCCTGTTCCTTAGTTACAAAAGAATTCTTTTGGAAATGCATTAACAGCCTTTAAGTCAAAGAATTCAAACTTTTGATGTATGCAATTGAATTGAAAATACTGCGAATTCTGATTTAAATCACCATTCTTTTGAAGCTTATAACTGGTGCATAATATTTTTAGCAAACACTGAATTGAAAACACTTTCGGAAATGAATTTAAATCACGTAAGATAAGTTGAAGTCAAAAGTGAATTCATATTTTTCAATGAAGTCATTAGTCAACTCACTTAGTGAATCCAACTAAAATTGTTTAGATTAATTGAAAGTCAGTGGATTTACTTCAGCAATATGTGGTTTTGCAATAAATATCTAGTTCCTCATTGTGTGGCGAAGTCGTGATCGGGACAAAAGGGATCACACCTTCCCTGGGTTCGCTGGCTTGCCGGTTTTGAACTGCACAAAATATTTGGCTTGAGGTTTCAAGAGTCTTCTGGGAATTGCTCTCACTCCTTAAACGACAATTTTGCGAAATTTGTTTCAGCTTTAGTTCATTCGGCAAACGGACGACGTAACTGAACTTCTTCTTCAGGTATTCTATTAGCTTCAGGTGGCTTTACCCAAGATCTTTCCTCAAACTCCTTCACGTTTTGGATGAGCAAAGACTAAGTTTGTTTTCTAGTAAGTCGAATAGATAAATTTGTGTACTCACACACGATTGTGAACACAACATTCCGGATGTAATTAATTCTTTGCTTTATTCAAACCTATTCTCTTAGTCGTGACACCCAAAAATATGTCCCTGTGACAAATTTGTATACTCTAAGTCACTTTATGCGACGATTGTCAATCACCTCATCGCTCCGTGCATTCGTTTATGAAAAAGTGGCAGAGAATGTGAGAGATTTCGTCGTTTCTATTTTTGTGGGTGACGCTGAAGGACGCAAAACTAAATGTGTGAGACAATCCCAATTTGTAAGTAACTAAGGTACGTTAAGGGTTAAAAAAAAAACAACAAGTAAGAGTGCCTGGTTTTCTTGATGGAGGATAATTTAACTATTGCAAAAGGCTTTCATAAATCATTGGGCAAAAATGAAGTAAACGATTTTTGAAAAGAGAGGTCCTCCTTTGCGGGATTGTGAGGGTTGGCAATAAATGTTAAATGACTTTAAATTAACAATTTAGAGCAAAAAATTGTGTGTTACAAGACACAAGACATAAGCAGTGTGCATTTTCTCTAATGGAAGCATGTGTCTATTTATTCGGTCATTCGGGTTTGCCTAGTTTCCCAGTCACAATATACCTGTGACTGAAAAAAGCTCAGTTTATCAGTTTGAAATCCTGGAAGACATTTTATCAGAAGAAAACGAACCTGCAAAAAGGACACTAAAAATTACAGCATTATTAGAATAACACAAGCTTTTGATCGAAAAGAGCAAATAACGAAGGAGAACGGTGAAGTGTGGTTCAAAATTCGATGGTCACTCTTTCCTATTCTTACACATGTGCAGTTCGACAATTTTCTGCGCATCAATTTTTATATATTTATCATCTTCATATCCAATCAAGCCCGAAAGTCCTGTTTTTCTTCGTTTGCCATTATAAATACAAGAATTGCAACACTTCGGTTAAAATTTCGCAAAATATAGTCTGAGCTTAAGCTACAAAAAAAATAGTTTTCAGTTCCGTTTTGAAAGCTACTAAAAAACTTAAAACAGCTGATAACTTTATTATAGACAAAATAGAAGATGATCTTTCAACAACTAATTTGATTCAACAAATAGCAGAATGCCTCCTTTGAAAACCTGAAATGGCTTTTAAGCCGACAATATAATTTCCAATTCAAATTTGATTCTTTTTTATGTACTTTAATTTCGGCAAATCTAAAGGATAAGAACTAAAATGAAAAATTCTTCTAATTATTTTTAGATTCTTCAATTTGTCATCTTAGGTATCAGGAAATAGTGCTTCAGTATTCATTTGACTCGCATTTTAATTCAACTCTAAAATCAATTTCACGAAATAACGAACAATTCAAATTCGTTTATTTGACAGAAAAACCAGCATTTTTTGCCAACTACATACTTGAGTTTTTTTTGGGCGAGAACTTGGATGATTTTTTTTCACCTCACTTGTATTCAAGAGTTCACATTTAGACGTGAGATAACAATTTCGTCTTAGAAAATAGGGATGATAGGTGAACCAATTGCAAAAAGACCGAATGCGACTAAAGCGAGTGATTAAAGACCCATTAGCATGTAGCCGTGCTTGTCAGAGGTCTTCGAGAAAATTATTGCTAAGCAAATCCAAAACCACTTGAATTCTAACTCACTCTTACATCGTTTTCAATCCGGGTTTAGATCAGGTCATGTCTGCTCCACAGGCATGGTCAACATCTTAGAGGACCTAAGATGTGAGTTTGATAAAAGATTTTCTGACGCTTATCTGCCTGCTGGATTTCTCGAAGGCATTTGATAAGGTCAATCACGACATTCTCTGCTGGAAGCTGAGAGTAGCAGGCGAAAACAACTCTAATTTTATGTTCATTCATGAGGGTGTACCTCAGGGATCAATTCTGGGATCAATTCTGTTTTGCATTGTTATTACTGATCTGCCATCTGTATGTAAATATGTTTCTGTCCACTTGTACGCTGATGATGTACACTCATGTTATTCAGCTTGTCTCAAATTTAAATACTGATCTAGCCGAAGTTTACTAGCTAACGAATTACTACTTAACCCGTCAAAGTCCAAAGTTATACCAATTTTTCAAAAATCGCTCCACTTCAATCATATTCCTCATGTATGGCAGGCGAAGCCCATACTGCAACTTGTTAAATCTGTAAACACCCTAGGCTTTGTTTTAAACACAAAACTTACATGTTCTTAGCATATAATTTATGTAATTTCAAGGATCTATGGCTGTCTTCGTAAGTTATGGATTTCTTCATCTTTAACCCCAGTTACCACCCGAACGAAGCTTGTTAGAGCACTAATAGTTCCTGTTTTTCATTATGCTGAAGTTGTCTACTGCAAACTAGACGATGAGTCCTTGCATAAGCTTCAGGTAGCATTTAACGATGCTATTCGATATGGTTCTCGCTTGCCAAGGTACGTGTATATTTCTGAGTATACGAAAACCGTTTTGGGATTGTCTGTGCAGAAGTTCTTTGACACGAGATCTTGTATATCTTTTAACAACTTTATTAAAATTAAGTCCCAAATTTTCCAACTCCGCAGCAATAACTTTGAACACATCCTCTCCTGTCTCTACTTTTTCCAATTTCCTGTTTATGTAATCCTTCACCTACGTCATAATTGTAATCATCTTTGTACTATAAAAGACGCGATCTTACTGTACTAATTATATAAATAAATTAAAATTGAAATTGAAAAACGCTAATCATACCTAGAAAAGACACATACCCAGTGTGATACTTGGTTTGACCAATAACCCTATCGGTAGTTCTTAGCCTCTAAAATAAAACCCTTTATATGGGTACAAACACTAGGAAACAAAATTTTATAAGAATCGCTTCTGAAATAGATTTCCCTTCGTTATCTCTTGAATGCAAAGCCTTACATCAGTTCAAAGCACCCATCCATTTCACTTTCATCCCAATGTATACCAAACTTTTCCAGGCCTAAACGCAATTCTTGACTCAATCCCAGGCGCACCATGCACCACAACCTGGCAACCGGCAAAAGATTCAATTTCTGCTACAAATCACGGCAAGTCATCAAGATAAAAAAATATATAGTATAGAAAATAAAAATAAGACTCGATCTTGTGATAGTGGTTGTAGACAATTTTTGCCCAAATACGGATTCCAGGTTAAGATTGTGCTGTTTTTTTTTTTGTTGCTTATTTCAAGACCAAAGAAAGTAACAAGCGATAGGATACTTTCGCACTGGTGTAATGTTTTGCCACCGCAAGGCTAATGCTTAACGATTGTCGATAGTTTCCACCTCCAACATCACCGCCTTCACGGTAGAAGCGCTTTGCATATACTAACATTGGATCGGAGGGGTAATTGATGCTCTCTGAAACCGACCGTACCAGTTCTTGGGGGAATTTATCTATCCATTGTTTTGGCTACTGAAAAATGAAATTGAAAACTGATCTTATCATCGTTCCAGGTTGAACTGGTATCGGGGGAGTCAGGTAAGGCAACCAAGTGATTGGAGATTTTTTTTTACTGAATTCTGGTTTTAAACAATATTTCAATGCATTCAAGGCTGGCAAATCTATAATGGTGATTGTAAATCAGAAAATGCAAAAATCAACTGCTACACTTGTCGAATTTCGATTCTAACTTGAAATCTTAAATATGGTGGTCTACCTGCGTTGCCTGTAACTGATTGCCTGTAACAATATCTGTGATACTCATTCCGAGAGATACATATTAAGTTTCTTTTCAAGAAGGCCATTAAAAATTTACTCGAAAAAAAAAAACGCAATTTCACAATATTTCAAGCCCTTCCACTCCTTGGACTTAACACCTCCATTCGAGTCCATAAACACGCTAAAAGAACACACGACAATCTTGATGTAAACGTGTTCTTCAGGAAAAGTCGATGGCTGGTGGCTCAGTTGTGTCAGCGCTTGCCCGTCAATTTCAATAATTGGACCTATCAATCTGGTTCGATGTACGCCTTGAACAATAGATGTCTATTTAAATGGGTCGCCGTGCCATTGGTTTGTGAAAATAATGCGATTGGCTTTGCTGTTTAGACATAACATCAATGACAGAGTGAGTCCGCAATCTACAAGTAAAAACGGATAAAGTACTGCGAATTGAGCGAATGCAAATAAGTTGAATCTAAACCAAAATACATCTGAGCTTCGAACCATTGTGTCTTCGTAACATCACGACCAAAAATTATATTTTAATTTTGCGTATTTTTTCTTTTTTGACTCGCGTATGGCAAATCGTATAAGCCAAGAGAATTTTCTGCAAGTAAACGTTTAAATAGGTGCAAACGTGCAATGAATCTGCTTAATACAAAACAGTCTGCCAGTTCCAGGCCCTGATAAAGGATGAGTGTTTAAGGTGACGGACTTTCCTAATTTCAATAAAATATGAATACATCTTTTGTACAGCCTTCCTCTTACATTAAAAAAACTGCCCAAGAATGTAAAAAAGAAATAAAAAAACAATGGGTCAAGTATTCCAAAGATTACAACAGCCAAACTCTCTTAAAGTATATAGTTATGGGCTGTATATCTTTTGATGGTCTAGATGACAGGTCTTTGGAGAACCTTAAATCTGAGTAATAGATGTGGAGGAACTCAGTTCCGCCTCTATCTTTCTTATTTTTAACCAAGTTTAGACTAATTCGAAAACTGTATCTGCTGTTTGCAGTCGGCAAATTTTGGTGTTGTTGAACCACATTACGGGTTTACAAATTGAGAAGCCCTCGATATGTAGACAACGTATCTGCGGTCTTGATGAAAGAAGTCTTACTGTCAGCAAGTTAACTTGGACTATTTTCCTCTCAAGACTCGGTTGATGGAAACGTTTTTCAGTTAAGACTAATCTTCGAGGCATTCTTCCGCTTATGGTCAATATAAAGGGCAAAGGGAATTGTCTAACTTCTAACTTGTAATTCGTTAAGGTTTGTAGATTTGACGGTCTCGTTGAGTTGATGAAGCCTAATGGCACAAAATCTGTAGGAAAGTATCAAAAAATTATCATGTTAAAAATTTATGGACTCGAGGCAGCACAAAAAGAAAATTCTGGTCCCATCATGGCCATCCTTTTCTTAAAATCGATAGCTTCAATGCCTTTCCAGTCCCTTATTTGTTTTCCTTCTGCTTTGTTTACTCAGTTGCTGAGAGTTTGAATTCACAATGAAACCAATCCTTCCAAGAAAAAAAAAGGTTCAACAAGGTTAAGGATCATCACCACGCCACAATTGATAAGTTAACAATTGTTTGTTCAACATAATGAAGGTGCTTAACAATTCAATTTTCATGGCACGAAAACTCGTCATGCTAACATCAAATCAAAAACCCAGTTATTCCCTCGAATATTGTAATCCCACACGTCACGTCTGCTGATTTTGCTTAACAAATCGCCACCGATACTTGCTGCATAAGACAGATGCTGCACTGCTGCTGCTCCTTGCAGCACCTTCTCGAACGACTGGTGTCGATTCGTTTCGCGTGGTCGTATCTCGAATTTAATTAGTTAAATAAGATTTTCAATGTCAATGTTCAATGCCCATTTCAGGAGTGCAATAGAAAGTTTAGCAATGGTTGTTGCGTTGTGCGCCAATCTGTCTGTCTGTTTCTGCGCATGCGCGTTGTTGTTGCGCCGCCGCGCCGCGCTGGTACAATGTATAGTATTCAACCTGACATTCGCGTGGCGTCGTCGTCAGTCGGCGCAATTATTCAAATTACAACATCAACTGAAAGTAAGATCTGTTCACAGGGACTCTGGCGTGTAGAACGCACTTGCATTTGCGGTACACGAAACATTGCCCACATGAACCTCGGTCATAAATCCATCCACGAGACCCCATGGCTGATGAGAAGACTGAAATAAAGACGTGTACTAAAAGATGTTTTATAATAATCGATAAACAATCAGAGAATTATGCAAAATCAAGGCGGCCGGCACGTCCAACTTCTGAAGAGTGTTTTTCTTTCAAGACCTTTCGACTTTTACTAAACAACCAACCGGTGAGGGAAATTTCGTGAAGGAAAAATAGGAAATGACTGCGTAGAGATTTTTTGTTTTTCGTCATGAATCAAGGCTTGATGTATTGTATCTCATCACTCTTATTGTCCGTTAGACTAACAATGGAAACGTAAATCATTTTGGATCATAATTGCTTGGACGTGAGAATTCGAAATTGCAAACATCGTGCGGGTGCGCATGCGCAACACATATCTTGGCTTACGAAGTATTGAAACAAGTAAAATTAAATGATTGGTGCTGCGGGAAGTATCTCCAGACTCCAGCGCGAATTCTGAAACTTGTATAAACAACAATATTATTTCTAAAACAATTAAAGAAGATTAAAATATGCCGAATTGCGATTTTTTACCACTTAAAGAGACTTTAAGAGTTCGAATCCGAATCCGGACTTGCCTAATTAAGATGGGCAGAATAGATCTCAGTAGAGCTATACAAGCTTTTGGAAGCGACAAAATCAAATCATCACCAAATAACTTCTCAAGAACTCTATCCTTGCTTTCGTTGATTCAAAAACTTGACGGTAAATGGAATCGTTGGAACTCCTTATTGATGGTAAATGGAATCGTTGAAACTCCTTATTGACACACACTATCCGGGTAAGGGAATGCTGCTTTGGATTCAATTACTGGCTAAGTGTTTTTTCATCGGTTGATAAGGGGAAAGGTACCAGGCAATCCTCCAATGAGTTAAACTGCCATGATAAAGCGTTTTGAGTAGTTTAGGAAGACAGGAACCCAGATGATGGTAAACTGGTGACGCCCGCCCAGATCATTTAGAACTTCAATACAGCTGTCTATTGCTTTCAATTTTATGGCATACTTGTGTTTATATCGCCGCTGTCGGAACTTTTTCGATGCCGAAGATTTCAGCCTGAAAGAAACAACATTTATTTGGAAGTCTGTACGAGTTATTAATGTGCAACGTATTGCAAAAGAATCTAGCACCAGTCCCTTCTTCCATCTTTGATCCATCGGTGAACATTTGAGTACCATGGGCTTCGGTTAGGAATCTTTATTTCCAATCAAAGGTGGTGAGCTTTTTGATGAAGTTGTGAGGAGGGTTCACTCTCAACTACAGTGTTCTTCAGATACTCGAAGACGTTTGCGGTGTTCATCTTTCTGCTCCTGTAATTAATTGATAGGCTAGCTTTTGAGCTTAATTTTTGAGCCATAGGTTATTATAAGAAGCATCATCTTTATACGGTCGCATTCCTCAATTCCTGTCGCAGGTTCTCTTGCAAAGGTAGAGAGCACAGACTGCCTTGTTCTCCTTATCTTCAATATTTCTTTTACACGTTATTTTAAGGATAGTTTAATTCTTGGGAGAGCAAACTCCTCAAGTTTCCTTTTTCATCTGAAGAGGATAGGTTCCGTCTTGTCAGGATTGTCGGTAAGGCCGTAAGTAAGTTATGTACGTGCTGCCTCCATAAGACTGCTGAAAGCGAGTAGATACTTTTCTGTGAAGAAAATGACGCTCACATAAAAACTGATTCTAGGGTCTGGATACCAGAAGAGCTGTCCAATCAAAAAATTGTATATGTTATTTTACTTACTTAAATTGGGACACAGCCGTCTTCGAAAATCGAGCAGCATCTGTCGAATTTCTTAAAAAAAACATGATTTAGAAAATCTGGCATAGACTTTCTTCAGCTCATCAGGCATCATGTGATGACGTGCAGACCGGGTGGGTAACAGCACCTGTGAACGGTCTTTGGTTCTACATTTTGTTTTTGAAAAATTACCTTTTAAATGAACCTTTAGTGGCGCACACAAGATGTAAGGCATCCCGGCAAAATTCTATAACGTAATTGGAGGTGCCTTGATATGCATTGAACTAAGTCGAGTGACTTCTTGGTTGGAGTCTCCGTATGGTAGCGAAGATGAGACTCCGCATGGTAGCGAAGTAAGTAATTAAGTAATTCAGTTGTTTATTAGTTGCGCCCAGTTAAATGCTTTCAAGTTTTAAATTCGCAAACTAAGTACATAAATTGAAAAGTAACCGGCCTATTTTTTTTTAAATTCTCGTATCAAGGGAATATGATTACCCTTATAACGCAGAAGGATTGGGAAATAAATTAATCGATTGTATTATAGCTTCATACACGGATGGCCTTATAATGTTTTTATTTCTCAATGTTGTTTTATTAAAACCCCTTCCAAAAATGCTCAATCTTCAAGATTTGTGAGTGTTTTTTATGTTTTCCTTCGTTAAACGGAACAGATCATTCTTTAGTTTCACGTCAAATAGGACTAATAATTCAGCACGGAAGGGTCGATAATTATTTTTATTCTTGCGAATTTCGATTAGGAAATTCTTGTCGTGATCCACAAAAAGCTGTTGTTTATTTTCCTCGAACTGCTATTTTGAAGTCGGATCCGTATCGGTGAATTTTAGCTCAGTTCTTTCTTGTGAGACTTTTGCAAAGTCTAAATACCACTCCGCGAGCTTTTTTCGTCTTTGTCAGTCAGTCTGTCTTGAATGTCGATTTATTTTCTCTTTTTATCGAATATTTTGGTGGTGTCCTTTAGACCTGCGGGAGCACAATATTCTTTTTTTTTTTTTGTCGACTCCGAGCAACCCCATAAGCTCATCATGACAGTTAAACATGCTGGCGGATCACCAATTACTCGCGAGTGGTCGGTTGTAAAAAAATATATGGATGTTCCTTCAGGGATTTGAACTCCCTTCCTACTTTTGTATGCACCCAATAACAATGTTGAATTTAAGTTTTCGAAATAGGAATCATCGAAATCGATTGACATGATGATCAGTTATTGTTTGAAAAATTCAATGAGTATAATTTTTGAGGGTCTGACAGTTTTCGAAATCTTACTCAACGTACGCGTAAGAAGGATGTGCATGTGAATTTGGTTGGAAAAATTGGTGATTAGGCATCTTTAATCTTAACTTTTCAAATTTATGGCATATCCTCTAGAATTTTCAATAAAAATGGGCTCGGTGATTTCGTTGGTAAGATTGAATTCTTGCTTACCGAGATGTGCAAAAAAATGAAAATTTGTATAAGAAGCGAATTCGTTAAATATCTGATCAGTCAAAAAATATATGAAAAATCTTATCAATAGAATGAATTGAATGAGGATGACTTACAAGAACCCTCTTCACCACATCACCACAGTCAAATAGCAGTCGATTGCGCCAACTTTATGCAAACTAACTGGCCACTGTACGCTAAAGACTTTTTTTTTAAAACTGCAGATGCAAAGGGTGAAAATAGCCCATCGCTTCGTCATCTTCTGTGAGCTCTAAATACCACTTCTTCAAAGGACTAGGGGAACATTCATTGCGCTTACCATAGACAACTTCTGACTATTTTTATTGCTCAACCTCTGGTATCTGAGCACAACAAACACACAATTGAGGTCAATAGCAATCTAAGGACATCCATTTGAAACTTACCAAGGGCGGCCTATAGACTTACAGTATATCGCAATCCAGACCTTGCCCTTCCGCATACAAGCTTGATATTCAAACAGCAAACTTTTGTCTAAAGTTGCATTCATACCAACGAAATGACGTATCGACACGATCATCTTGAAATCCAATGAGCAATGAGGATGTTGTTCCACCACGAAAAACGATACCAACGGAATCTTTTCCAACGAATATGTAGATAGCTTTAATGCAACGTTCAGCCAGGGCTGCGCATACCTAACCTTGTTGTCACAAAAATGTCATCCAAGCTGCTTGCAGCCATTGAATCCTCTTCGAAGAAGATCTCCTTTAGTCTCGGCCGGTATATGTGTATGCATCCATGAACACCACTTAACATCATGTTTTTGCGTATAGCAACAAACAAAGTACCTACACCCTCTACCCCCAAAAACTCTTCAGCTGCATCAGCCAAGTAAAGTGGAAGAAAAAAAAATTAATAAAGATCAAGTTATGCAATTTGGCCACCCGATAGGTGTATAAAAATGCACTTTCCCTAGATTAGCATAATCGTGCATAGCCCCAGTAGAAATGAAAATCTCAAGCTCAATGGGAGATGAATAAAGGAAAATGTTTACAGTTTCTTCTCGAGTGAAAAGATTGAAGAAAACCCTCGAGAAAACTACAAAAAAAAAAAAACCTAGGCGAAGAAACACGAAAACTACACGAAAAAAATCCGCCACAAAACACCAAAACACTGATCTCTTCCTCATTTTCTCACAGGAGGACAGCAGATCAGATGCAGCACTGCTGCTGCGCACCACCACCGCCATCAACAGCCATCCAACGTCAGATGCAACTCTCTCGTATATTGTGTGAGGTACGCGCGCGAGCGCGCGCTAGTACTGTTGCCTTGCATGCGAAGAATTATGGAAAAGCGATTTCGCACGCTTATTTTAACAAAAAAAAAAAACACAAAAACAACAACATTAATCGACGAAAGATCAGTGGGGGAGGACGACAATCCATGTAAATTGCTTTTCATCTGCATTCCTACTTAAGATTCTATTTTCGGATAATAGAAAAAACTGCTTGCCGCCTTCTATGAGACGGATGCAACGTGCGGTTGACGTTAGGGCCGCTTTGTCACGTTTTGAACGTTTTCTTTGGAATTGGGTTCGATGTGGTTCCACTCACATATCTTCGGCATAAGGTTTTACAGCAATTTAAGCCTCCTAAAGAGCACTTACTCCTTATGTAAGCCATGTTAATTGTTTTTGCGGCGACAGAAAAGCTTCGGAATCTTCTGGCCATTGCAGTTGACAAAAGAAAAATGTTATGTAATCAAGCTTTGGTGAATCCACAGATGACGAAAATAATGAAAAAAATGTAGGACTTCATTGAAGCTTGCCCTATTCTGGAGGATCATATATCCCCATGCAAGGGAAGATTATTAAAAGTAGATGATGTAGTACCGATGCAAATATTTCGTTAAAGAACAACTGGAAAACTTTGCACTTCGAAGAATCTTTAATTTCTACAATTCAATGCAATCGATTTAAAGGCAGTTAGTTGGAACGCTGACAGAATAAGAGGCTATCTCACGATTCCGTATCACCCTTCAATATGCAATACTTTATATTCCTGATTTCTGGACCCTCTCTGAGGCATAAAGTAAACGCTCAAAATCGGTTTACAAGGAAATACATTAACAAATAAAACAAATAATTTTTCAATCGATCAACTATGAATTAAAAATATCAAAATTAAACGGATTTTTAATGCAGACTTATTGCAGAAATGTTTAAGTCTATTTTATGAGTTCGGCAACATTACCCGTCGACAACTGCTTCATGGAACATGATCATTGCCTACTCTTAGGCGTTAAATTGAATAGTAATTTTTATAACAAAGTTTTTTGGGGACCCGCCTCTATTTTTAACTTTTTATCACTTCTAAGGTTCCATAACGAAAGGGTACGAAGGACTACCTCTGGCCGTCCGTGCGTCTTTCACAGAGCTGTATCTCCTAAATTGTTAAGGAAAACACTTGCAATTTTCACAGAACGTTATAAAGTAGGCAATGAGTTTCATGGAGCAGCTTAACAACTTTCAAAAGTTGCCAATGATCCCGTCCATCCAACAAATGGTAAATGCTCGATATGAATAAAATACAATGAAATTTTTTAAAAATAAATAAGTAAAGTATTTCATGTGATTTTGATGAGTGTTTGTGTTTTGATAGTCCCAGCGTTTCAATTAAAACACTTAAAACAAAGGGTTGAAAAACAAAGAAAAATGTAGGCATTGTATGACTTTGTTTGTTTTGATTGCGCATTTAAACCCAGAAAGAATTTTCAAAATTTACTTTTTTTAACTCATTATCCAATATTCTTCTTGAGTACGTTGACGTATATATACACTTGACAATTATACTTTATTTTCAAGAAAATACCATTACAATTAGTATCTTTAGTTGCGATAGCAAAATTCGACACGCGGTAGGGAAGGCAATTGGAGTTCGTACTAACACCACTACGTTTTGAAATCAGAATCATAGATTCACACATTACTACAGGAAGTCTGAATCAAATAGTCTGTAAATCTTGTAATCTATCATATTTAAATCCTTATTTGTTTAAGCTTTTTAATTTCCCATCTGAAAGTTCTTATTCCTCTTGGAATTACAAGTAAACCGATACAGGCTTTTTCTTTGTTTGGATTACTCGTACATACAGTGACGAGCAGAACTGGTCAAATGTTTTTATATATTTAGGGAAATGGCTGAAAACCAACAATTTAAATAAAAGGCAATTACTTTGGATTTTTAAAATTTTAATTGAGAGCCAAGGAACATATTCTGGAGGAACTAGAAGGAAAAGATGTTGATATAACGGAAAAAAATAAAAAAACAGGAGATAGCCTACTTGTCCAATTTTGCACGTTTTAGTTTGGGTACGGTTAAATCTGTAACAGTTTGACAGAAAAGCATTTTTTCTTGGTTTTCTCTTATGATGGGAAATAAGTTTTCGGAAAATTAACAGTTAATTAGTTTACTTCAGAGTTTATTGTTTTTCAGGATGTTTTAAGCGCTCGCTCTGTAAAAACGTGAAAAACGAAAAAACTCGGTTATACAGTTGTGTAAAGAGCTATTTTTTTGCTTAAAAGTGGTGAATCGACTCGACATATTGCTGCTGTTCTCAAAATATCGAAGAGCTCGGTAGTAAATATAAAAAAAAGAACAAAATTGACGTTTCAATACCTAAAGTTGGACGCAAGCGGGTATTGGCGGACTTGGACGCAAGAAGAATGGAGCGAAGTTTGAGAAGTTGCAGCTGTAAGACACCTAAGGAATCAGCACAAGTCATTGGTAAGCCAGTGAGCGAATGGACCGCCCGCCGAGCTCTTCAAAAAAATGACCTGCAAGCTAATGAAAAACCTAAGAATCTCCTTCTCTCGGCAAAAAATGTTAAGGCCAGGCTAGCATTTGCTAAACACCATAAAAACTGGACCATTGACCAATGGAAGAAGGTTATTTGGTGTACGAGACCAAAGTAAATCAGATTGGAACGGATGGCAGATCTTATTACTGGTCACGTCAAGGAGAGTCATTGCAACAACACCAAGTGAAAAAACCGCGAAACATTGTGGAGGATCAGTTATGGTCTGGGGGTGTTTCTCATGGGATTCTCTTGGACCGTTAGTGAAAATTGATGGCATAATGAACAAATTTCAATATCTTAATATTTTGCAAAACAATTTGCTAGCGTTTTCGTCAACTACAGGCTATGACGGCTATGAGCTCAATCCAATTGAGAATTTGTGGTCAATTGTGAAGCGAAGATTGGGGCAATGCGAGAATCACCGATAGAATCTCAACATACTTTGGGATCGCATCTCGCATGAATGGAACCAAATTTGTAAACCAATTCCTTCCTAATTTGGTCGAGAGTATGCCATAACGCTGTGCTGCAGTTATAAGAAAAGAGATCTGTGGACAAAGTACTAAGAAACCGTACCCAAACTAAAACGTGCAAAATTGGACAAGTAGGCTATTTACGTTTTTTCTTATTTTTACCGTTATATCAATATCTTTGCCTTCTAGTTTTTCCAGAATATGTTCCTTGACTCTCAATAAAAATTTTAAAAATCCAAAGTTATTGCCCTTTATTTAAATTTGTTGGTCTTCAGTCATTTCCCTAAATAAATAAAAACATTTGACCAGTTCTGCTCGTCACTGTATATATTTGCGATACTATTAGAGACCTAAAATTAAAGAAATAAAGTGTTGCATCCTCTTAGGTGGCGCGGAACCCTTCGTATGAGAGTCAATTCCCACTTGGCTTCTATTTATTATTTGTTGTAATAGCGGTCATAGCGGATGGATGGGTGAACGGTGGGACAACGGAAACTTAGTAAAAGTGTCCCGTTGGCACGCTTTGGATACGGAACCTTAAAAAAAATTAATAAACAAGTTGAATGCATCAGGGAACACCCGAAAAACTTTGTCCGTTGTACTTCAATCCTTAAGCCCGAAATATCAAAGACATTGGTTGAATCAATGGACTGATAAGGTGGCCCAAAAATACTCAAACGAAGTTGCTTCTATAAAATGAAAGTATGTTGTAAAGAGGAAACGTTCCATGTTGTATCATTTCGCTCAAACTAACACAAAAATTTGGGTTCTGAAAAATCGGTTACCAAGCATCTATAGCGCTCTGCATTGACTAAGATTTCTTTGATTGTCGTCCTAGAAGAAACTCATACAGGATGCATTCGCAGCTCTGCGACTACCTTTCACGAAGATGGAAATTTCGATGGTTCGCGTAGCCACATGTCGAGATAAAAATGCGATTAATCTGAAAAATGATTTCTTGGACAAAATCAATTTTGAACTGCTTTAAAGTCATCGAGAAGCCATAACAAAGCTTCAAATGAGTCTGATTGACATTGTTCACGAGTAATTGGACATCTTGTTTTGTAAATTCTCGACTGGTGTTTCGTGCTGAGGTTCTCTGGCTTAACGCATGTCTTCTGACGAGAAAATTTTTGGTTATCACAAGTTTTGGCAACACAGCCTCTATTTTGAAAGTTACTTCGATCCAAAAATTAAGATGTCAGTCTCATAATAACAAAAGGAAACTAACAGTTTGCCCACCCTTTAAAATCCACTCGTTTCTCCATATTTCCTACGTAAGCACGCAATGTCATACAAGGAGTTCCAGCGTAAATGCAAATTCAAAGTTCACTCAGCATTTCCCTATCGCGACTTCAAAGACAACAGGCTCTGTGCGTACCACTTAACCCCCAAGCCAAATGCGCAAGCCGAGAAAGTGACAAAACATATTGACATTCTTAGCTCCGCCAAAGAGATTCCCATTGCCAATCAACTTCGTTCGGTCTTGAAGTCGACATGCGAACGTGGAAAGATATTTTGATTGAAACGTATTTTTTGCATCATTATCTCGGCCAAATATGGACCGATCGATGGCGTCTGGATTCACCTTTAGAGTCAGTCAACTTTGTCAGTTGGCCATCAATCATGCGCGCCCCTATGTACCGCTATGCATGCAACATGCGCATTTCATTCAACAGACGCCGCGCCGATCCACGCCACGCCATTTAAGACAGAAGCCCATTGTGTGCGTACGCGATGTATTCTGATTAACTTTTCATGTTGACATACTTTTAATTGATGCACCAGATTGTTGGACTTTCATTGTCGGTGTGGCGGCGCGTCTTAGTTGGACAGATGATGAGGAGACGACTCGTCGTCGTCGTCGTCGAGATGATGATCAAGAGACGGAAAGTGATGTACAAACTTTCGATTTTCATCAATGGAGCATTGGGTGAAACTCCTTTAGAGGCAGCCAGCTGATACCGCAGCTAGAGATGGGGGAGATTGATGTGTGGTGTGCGTCTATCGATCGGTGCGATCATTGCAAAGATCACCCTGATTATGGACGACGACGAGGATAACTTTGCGGAGCAGAAAAACGAAAGTCATTTGCTTGACTTTGCGCGCACAGACAGCATCATTAAAGTTCCATTGCCATAATCGATGGATCGTTTTGACTTGATTGACACCTTGTCTGATCATCATCTGTGTCTCGTCGCAGTCGATGTCGCCCGCCTTTGCAGTTCACGTTGAGAGTCTACCTTCCAATGCATGCACAGGTGACAGAGACCGAGTGACGATCCTGGGGGGAAGGAAGATGTAGATAAAGACGAAACCATTATCTTGGGCGGCATAATTGTAAGATCACAAGAAGCGACCAAGCTTTACGGATCTATTCATCACCTGTCACAGCTAATTGACATGCTGATAGAGATGCACTTGGAGGAGTATTTTTTTTGTATATCTTTTGTGGGGAGATTTCCCAGCATGGAGGTTTTATATGCTCCCATATGACATTTACATAATCGATCATTTGCATTGACCTAGTGGCACGCATTCGTGAATAATTTATGGGCTTGGAGCCAAAATCGAGGTCATTATTGCGGTCGATTTGTCCTGTCTGGTGGTTTGATGTGTGGGGAAATATTGCACTTTCCTGCTGCTGTTGAAAGTGTGTTAATCGCCAGAGGCGATCCTTGATGCGTGCACAATCAAGATGAGGCGATAAACGGTTCGATTAAGTAAATGCGTAAAAGTGCCGGCTGATGCTGTTGCTGCTGCTGCTGGGTAGTGATTGTCGTGTCCGATAGAGAAAACACGCATCTCATGAATAAATTAATTAATAAGTGAAATACTTTCGATTTGTCAAGTGGCAAAGCGGTGATTCCGTGCCAAGGAGATCGCTGTTAACGAGTGAATTAGAGAGTTTTATTAATGACTTAGAATCTTGCTAAGTGAAAGATATCTGACTATCTACATATCTGTCTTTTTTTAACCGGTAGCCGCTGTTTGCGTAATTTGAGCACATTAAAGTAAATTTAACAGCATCTTTCGCTGCAATGTCTGTCACGCCAACTGCAGGAACTTCAATCATCTCACGACTGATTTCCTGAAGGTATCGAAAGTGTGCAAGAACATGTGCTTTCGGGTATCGTTATTCCTTAGGGGAAGTGGATTGACAAAAAAGATATCTGATGGTCTTGTCTTCATCATCATCGGTGAAGTTTTGAAGGATCTCGCAGTAAATCATAACACTCGAGTCCCAATATCCTCTGATGACTCGAGTAAGCATTCGCATGTCAGATAAATCAAGGCTGAGGACAACTTTTTCGTTTTGGTTTGGATGGAGCCTTTAGTTTATAGGACGTAATTAAATCGATATGAGATCGTTTTATATCAACAATTTTGAAAGTGGTGGCTTGATTGAATTGTGTGCTACTATAACTATTTTGACAGCCTACGTCTTGCCATCACATGCAGCTTCGTTATCGTGGAAAATCGTATTGCTTAGTTTTTGCGTAATATAATACGTTTTCGAGCTTCTGCATTGGCTTCCAGAGTCCTAGTCATCGAAGTTCGAATCTTGCTACTTTTTACACTACACACATTGTCAAGAAATATTTTAAGAAGGAGTTGGAAACTGGCTTCTTAACATGTCACTTCTGAAATACAGGATACTTCACTTTTGACGTAACCGGATTTTGATACAATCACGAATTTAATTTGGATTTTTAAAAGGCCTTTGATTAACTACCTTGAAGGAAAGCAGCCGAATGTAGTTGTGAACGGAAACCGCAAACTTGTGAGAATATAAACAGGATCAATCGTTGGGCCATCTAGGCTCGATAAAGACGAACCATCCAATAGGGCGGGGAATCTTTTCCCAAAAATTATATTTGGATGTAGTAACATCATGATGGCTTACGTGAAGAAAAAAACCGAGGAACCATATTGACTTGGATGTTCCTAAAATTTGCTGTTTTCTATTCTAATCTTCTCTCTCTTATATTATAAAAAGATATTGTCTGTAAGTTTATATTGCATGAAGTAGTTTTCGAAACTACTCATCCGATTTGAAAAATTCGTTCATGGCGACCGATTATAAAACTTAAGTCGATGAAAAACGGTCGAGCTAATGGGTTTTTGCAAAAGCTGCCTTAAGGGTAAGAAATATTTATTTGCTTTCTATAGAAAAGTTTTAGAACTGGTTAAGTTCTATAAAAAAGTCCGCGATGACATATCCCTATATGTTAAGGTAAATACACAAATTGTTAAAATATGACTAAAAATAATTTTTGTAGGTAATGTTAAATTTTTATCAAATTAAATTTGCTTACCGTCGGTGAACTTTTAGAAAGATAAAAATTGTCTTTTAAACAACATTGTTAAGACAAAAAGTACGTTTTGAGGTTTACAACTTTTTCTTTTCAAAGACTATTATTTTTGATAATTTTAATATATTCGTCGTATTCGTATTATCATGCGAAAAAATTGAGAAGCTACGCATCAGCAACAGCCAGCGCTTGAAATCTTGCGACACCAGATTAAAAGATTCGTGAAGAATAGGTCGACCATCAGATTTCGACGAGCAAGCCCTTTATGAAGTCGTAGCAGAGACACATCATCAAACGTCGACGATAAACGTTATCATCACCGACTTAATGGTAAGTGCCAATTCAAGACCAACATCAATGTCTCAATGTGGCTCAACTTAGTGTCTTTAACTACGACAATGCATATCCACTTATGGGCCACATTTCCACATTTTCAATACAGGCTACCATGTCACTCGATCACTCAAAAAACTGTCAGATGAACAAAGTTTATGTCGATTAAGATAACTTAATGAAATGTGTCAAGGAGAAGATTACTTCCAAGAACGCTCGATTTAATCCCGTTTCAGAAAGCCCAAGAAAACAATCCCGTCTCACCCGCAAAAGCCGGAAAGTCTCGAATTGTCGGAAACTAAGAACATTTAAAGAGTTCTCAAAACACCTTTGTGGACTTTTCCAGCAAAAGCAACTCCTCCTTAACATTTACACTTAGCTATTCGCTTGCCAAACTTTGCACCTCTACCTATGATTATATGATTAATGCTTTCAATGACGCAATATCAGAGCTCCTACTTAAACAGAAATACAATAGCAGCCCATTACTAATCTATCAAAACAAAGGAACACATATTTCTCACGCGATGTTATACTTCTACCCGCAGACACCCTTATGCATGACTTTGATCCTGGTATACCTCCCAAGTTGCACCGCTGCAGATACTGCTGCTGGCGACAACTTGGCACCCCATATTATCGAAATCAAGGAGTGGCGCGGGCATCCAACAGTTCAACTCCGCATGAGTACATCAGCAGCTCTGAAGGCTGAAAAGCGTATGTTACCAATAGAATTAACATAACAAAGTAACAGTAGAACCACAAAAGGGTACAGATACCGACCGAATGATCCGTCACGAAACGCTGAAAAGATTTACTGCACAAACTTGGTCCATAACCTTCTGTTGGAGCAGCATTAGACTCCGATAATGGTCGTCGGTACAGGGGTAATCGTGGTTGGGCTCTGGTGATTGGCAATATGCCTAGATGCCGAGATATCAAGTTCCAGTGACAAAGAGGTGAACTCGTTACCCTCCCGATAGATTCTATCCGAGGTGTCCGTACGCTAATTTAATTATTTATTTTTTATTTTTTTTTCTCCCATGAAAGATCGATGCATTGGAAAAGGCGTGTGAAGCCATGCAGGGTTTCGATTCAGGAGAGACCGATAGATAGGGTCATCAGATAAATGGCGCAGGGTTAATGGATATTGAAGTTGTGATGAGAAGTTTTTTTTTCTTCAATCCAATCTAATCAATCAATGGTGTTTACGGATAGAGAACATAGAAGTACATATGGCTAAGAAATGTGGTTCACGGGGTTCTGTGGTGAAGTTTATCAATAAAGTCAATATTCTGATTGAGCACGTACATATCTTTAACATTATTGTTTTAGAAAAAAACTATGCAAATACTTGAACCCGTACAGCGTAAGGAAGTTCTGAACTTTTTTTCCAAAATTCGAGATCTGTCCATCCATCTGAGCAGATTCTACGAAAGGATCGACTTATGTCTTCGTTTACTATCTTGGATAGTATGCATTTTGATCTAGGACCCAAATTCATCGATTCGTCGCAGATCTGCACTGCACATCTCACTGTCTTCTGGTTGGAATATGTTGAGGAAAAATCTTGGCACAAGCCAATAAAAGTAAAAGTGGTGGAGCTAGTGAACCTATGAACCGAACGGAATTGCGATCATCTTCAGTAATGACCCATTTTTTTTTCCAATTTAATGACAACAAGAAATATTGGCAATTTTTGGTAAGACTCTCGAAATGTCACGGTTTTTGCGGTTTGCGTATTGGAGGCATAATTGACCCTTTTTTTAACAAATCCGACAATACAATAAAAATTAAAATCAGTGACAGCGCCAAGGCAATATAGTCACGAGGTTTTTTCGCGCGACGAAGGCTCCATACAAATTTGAAGGTATGAAAATATTTCGCCCACCACGAGGATGTGATGCAGTTTTTGCAAAAGCAAGCCAACCTTGCAAGAAAGTAGTAGTAGCAGTAATAGTCTTCTTAAGACGCAGCCACGGTGGGCATGAGTTCGATATTGTTTTGGTCATTTCATTAAGTTTTCTCTCTCACCTATTAAAAATTTCAGCAACTAACGCCTAACGATAAAACATTCAATAGCATATTGCAAAACCAATATGCAGCTAGTGAGGGAGTGAGGGAGGCTGGTATCAGCAAACTGAAAATCAGTCGCACTGGCCTATGGAGAATGTTGATCCCGAATTATTTACTTGCATGTAGTGCTGGCATAAATGGCCCATATATCTTCCTAGACGATAACGCACGAACAATTACAGTCTTTATAGAACGATAATCGATTCGAATGACCCAACATTGAGGTTTTAACCACCGACGAGCTATGGTTCCAGAAAGATGGTGCCACATTCCATACAAGCGGTCCAACAATCGATTCATTATGGTGAAGCTGCTTATAAAATAAAGGTCAGAACCATGTTAAAAAAAAAACATTTGGAAGGATACCCTTTTAGCAAGGCAGATGTTTTGAAAAAAAATTGCAAATGCTCACCATTTTAAAAGAGAGAGAGAGTTGGTCATCTTATTGCTGTCACCGTTTATTTGGTTAAATTTACTCAAACAAACTTCGCCACTTAAAGCCTTAATCTGCATTCTTCATTTGTGCCAGCCTTGTTTCAAAGGACTGATGAGAAGCATATAAACAGATCGTTGGGGAGGCTTTATTTTAACAAAATTAATAAGTTATGATTATTTTAATGATAGAACTGTCGAAATCATTTTTAGCAGAATGTTAGACTCTTCTACGGCATGAAATGATTCTTGGTTTTAGATTTTGAGACAGAGGCTTGTACTCAAAATATTTCCGGGAATTGCGTATCCTTCAATAGAGTCTTTCTCTCTTTTTTCTTGAAACCGTTTGTCAGCTATTTGGGCTTTGAAGATGATCGATTGAGCAACTCATAAAAATTCAGTGAAATTTTTAAGGATGGGTTTATTTTTTTTAACATTAATGAAACCCTTAAGGACTTTTGAGGAGAATACAAATCGGTTGTTTCTCTTTTGAAAAAGTCTTTCAAGGTTAAAATTTTCATTTCATATTCTTATTGTTATGACATATTCCGTTTCAAACGTAAGAACAGAATAACCAGTTTACATAATCTTACGCTCATGTCATATTTATTGCAACAGAACAAACTAAACCTACTTATCAGCCTAGCCTAAATGGTCAAAACTTTATAAAAGTATGCTCATGTATCACTTGAGTATCCCTGAAAAAAAAATCGGATCTTTCAAGCTTGCCATGTGTATTTCTTGCCACATACTAGCCACTCTTGTGATCAAACAATCTCACGAGGTGCACCGTGACTTTTCAAATGCAATTCAAGATGCGTCCATTGGCCACTTGCCAAGTACCTTAACACATTCGTCGTCCATTTGCCGCCCATTTATTTGAAAACAGTACTTCTGATAGTGAAACTCCCCATTAAGCAGCACTTTTCCTGCATCACGGTGTGAACCGAAACAATACCTTACCTCAAGATGCGAACTCTGAAGCCTCCACTTGCGTAACAGTCTATGAAGCTTTGTTTTTATCTGCCACCAAGCCGCCACAATCATTATTCGTTCTGTACTCGATTCGAGTGGCTTTTCTTTTATTTGGTTTCCTTTTTGTTTTTTGGCGCTCAGGTGGCAAATTAGATTCGAGAAG
Organism: Orthonevra nobilis; assembly: GCA_963555765.1. Lineage (NCBI taxonomy): Eukaryota > Metazoa > Arthropoda > Insecta > Diptera > Syrphidae > Orthonevra > Orthonevra nobilis. Next base: position 130,995,779 of record OY743225.1, read on the forward strand.
GAAAGTGCTTACGCAGTTGACATAATCGACAGCACACGACGCGACGCCTACGGGGGGGCTATAGTCGTGTTTGGTGGCATGCAGTTTTTCCTTTCTGCTCACGTGTGTGTGTTTGTTTTATTTGAAAAGGCCAAATAAGGCAGGCAATGCCCTTTTGTCCACCATTTCTTCAAATCCACTGTGAATGGCTCCCAGCTACTGGGGACCCAGACAAACACATATGCAATCATTTTCACGAATTTTTCAAACCACTAATTAATGCAGTGTCGTGCTGACCCTTGGGATCGAACTGAGATCCAACCTCTTTTGACAGAAGTTCACACTGTTGCACCATGCACTATAGCAGTGGCGTGGCCAAGTGTCGCGAACACCTGGGCTAGTCCAAGCGCTAATTTGTTGTTCGCCGTCTATGAGGCGCATGCGGAAGTCAAAGTAAGCCGTGATGGGATTGAAACTCTGTTGATGCTACAAAACTGAACCTGCGCAACAGAATTAATTGATGACCTTCTTTTTTTTGCGTAAAGCAGACCAGAATTTGATTGAAAGGAATTTAAATGAAATCAAATCCGAAAAAATAAAAATTACAAATTAAACCGGCATCAGTCGAGATTGAGAACGGGTTGGGTTACGCGCAAGATTTATATCAGTGCCGAAGTCGGAGCTTCGGTAAATTAATTGAAGATCAGAGACTGTGGTTGAGAGGCTGATGTCTGTCCCTTCGTTTTTTTTTTTTTTGTTTTCTGCACTGGATTAACTTGGGCAATTAGTGACGCTTGTAATAATCACTGATGCAAGTTGATCCTTTTATTTTTAGGTTGGCGTTGGAGCTGAAGCTGATAGCCCACCCATTTGCAGGGAAAAGATAACATCTTTGTTCGTTCGAGTGCATTTTTTTGCGAGTTTTCGAGGAGTTTTCAACTTTTGAGAAAGTGACATTAATTGTACATAAGTCGGATTCGTTTACGATTTATTGTAGTGAAACTATTTGGATTCAGGCGGTTGATTCACCGGTTCACGAAGAAAGATCTTGAAGTAATGTTAAGCCGGAAGTTAATTTTTGTATGAACTTCTGTGGGAGCTGTGAAATGTCATTCTGAATAAGCTGATGTGACGAACTTATTAATCCGACGACATTGACCAATCAAGACAAGGATTTATTAAATCGACCCAGAAAGAGATGCCGTTGAACTTTCATACAATGTTTTAAGTGAAGGTTTCAGCTTACTACATTACATGTGTACTTATTTGACAGTTTGGAAAATATGATTCGTTGGGAATTTTCCATATACCCGAATGTTGAGCACATATTCTTTCTCACTGACAAGTTGTGATCGACCTAGAAAGTTCACACAATACATCTTCGCTATCCACCAATGAAAATGCACGAAGAAAATACCTTTTTTTAGGACCACAAATTCGTTTGAAAAGTCCCTTACTTTAACTCTTTGTTTTTAAAATACGTCTAAAAGAAAGTCGTTCTCTAAATTCAAATCTAGCACTAAAGTGTTAGCAAGATGATCAAGCGACGATTGTTTTGGCCAAAATCAAGCATTTCTTGCTACATTCTTTGCTGCCATACCTTTCGTGCCCAAAACATCCGAAAAAATGTCATGGCATAAGGCAACCGATAAGCAGACATCCTCAGCAACTTCGCTTCCTATTCGCTGATTCCACGCTTAAAGGTTTTCATCGTTTGTCGACATGGGCATCCATGTTCATGGGCTTTTTCATGAACATCTTTTCGGCCTTCTGTCAAACGTTAAACAATTTAAAAAAAATTTCTTTGGCCTTTTTTTTTTTCATTAACAAAAAATCGCAAGGCTTGAGATGGTTCTGAGACTGGACACTAAGGAAATGTCAATAGCCCTTCGTTGAGTCAAAAAACTTGTTCACCCACATTTACCCCAGTCTGAGCAAGGACTAGCTGGAAATCATCAGTAAATCAGATGCACGGAAGCGAAATGATAAATCGTTGGTAAAAATGCAGAATGAAACTGGTTTACTGGCAATAACGGGCAATGTGCATCTTCCCCATGATGATAAAACAATACTACTCCAAGGTAAACTTTTGAGTACGTTTGTTTAGGATTCTCGAGGGCCTACGGAACAATTATAAATTGAATGATTTTCGGCCTTTTTTAGAATAGCAGTACGAGCCATCAAGAGATTATGATTCCTGTCTTTGAAAAAATCGTATGCAATGCATTTTGCATAGATCGCGCCAAGAGACTACAAGATGAATTGAAAGATTGTGTAGTGGTTTGAAGCTTAGTTGCATATTATGTGGTCCCAAATCGGTTAAGAAAATTTAACATTGATTTATATGCATTCGGTCAGTTCGCAGTATTTTTTTATACAATTATTATTTAAAATTATATAAAATATATAATAATTATTTAAAAAAAATGTTGTCAATCGGCCTATCTTTATATATTAAATTCCTCTATTGGTGTATTAGTAACGAAACAAAACGGTGAATTTTTGCTCTTCTAAATGAGCGGGCATTTGGATGGCTTAGATACACTAACCAATGTTTTTTTTTCTGAATAATTGAACGAAAAACCTTTTAAAAAGTCTAGATAACCTTCTGTGAATAGTTCCAATAATTTTTTGTTTTTTTGCCAAATTGGGAAAAATAAATTGTACCAAATTGTGCTTGAGGTACCATGCTGGAATTAATATCAAATACTCAGGTCTATAATACCTTAAAGCTGTAACAAAATCAAACTTCTATGTCAACGCAATTTTAGCCGCATATTTTTAAACTCACAACTACTCGCAAGGGAAATAAAACCTAAATGGTACTTCCAGTCGACCTAGAATCTTCAAATTTAGCAATAAAAATACCATAACTATGACTCGATTGTCTTGATGGGTGAACTTTTACTCATATACATACAGGTTTGTACGGAACCCTCGGTACGCGAGTTCGACTCGCACTTGGCCTTTATTTTTAGAATACTAATTTTTGCATATGTAGAAAATTATTGCGATCAAAAGATAGAAAACAAAAATAGTCGAGTGTTAGTTTTTGTTTCTTTGAGACTGTTTTGAACATCCTTTTTGAACTTTAAGTCTACTTAAAATAAAACTAAATATGTTTATTTAGAAGTGAATTGAAATATTGAGGAATTATTTTCATTAGTCAATAAGGGATAAGAAGCAGAAAAAAAGGAATTGCAAACGAATTTCGCCAACGGCTGGGAAAAATAATAGTTACACCAAAGCATCAATTCGGTAACACTTGTGAGTAAAAAACCTCCGTCAAAAATATAAATATCGAAATACTTGAAACGTTTCAAGAACGCCAAAAAGCGCAGACTTATCTTATTATGTCTATATACTAGGCAAGTGAGACCCCGGGAAGAGCTAGAGCATCATTACTACTCGGAACTTGTAAGTTTTCCAATTATTCCGGTAGACATTAAACACTTAAAAAAAATTTATTGAAAGGAGATAATAAATACATGTGCAAATAATTAACAAAAAAATTTCTTTACTCTAAATATTGTTAAAGCCATCTTGATAAAAAATATTCTACTGACGTGAGTTCCAAATACTTTGAAATCGGTTTTATAAGACAAAATGTTCACTGACAAAGTTCAATCGAATATTTTAGGACACCGTGCGGTTCTGTAAGCCAATTTAATATATATTATGTTAGGGCGCATAAAGGGTTGTCATTTTAAAAAAAAGCAAGAATAATTCTTAAAAAATCTAAATCGGTTCTTAAGTTATGATTTAATCAACAAAAAAAGACAATTGTGCGTCGTAACATTTATCTTTACGGATAACATCTATGTTAAACTCAATGCCCAATGTCACACAATCTTTAGTTTATCGAAAATCCGAAAGTTTGCTGAGCCCGCAGACACGCCAATGTTCGGATATGAAAACGTCTGTCGGGCCTGCTAGTTCTAAATAAATGCCTTTCAATCAGGGATGTTTGTCAGGGAACACATTCCCTGTTTTCCGAAGACCTATTAGGTGTAAAAACGAAAGGAATTACTTCAAAAATAATATGCATTTGTGCCTCTCTTTGCCATCTCAGTGATCCATTTACTTGTTCCTTTAACTGTATAAGGGTAGTAAGATCCCCTTGAACCCGAGTTATTTATTAAACAAAAAATGTATCCATTGATTTGCTAATTTTTGAAGCTTATTTCTATTGCAATTGACATAAATTTAAGCATCTACCTCGATTGGCTACTTACAGCCAGCACCTTATAAATAAAGCTACTTCAAATTGCCAAACGAATAAGCCAAACTTATATCCATAAAAGTCTGGTCGCTTGCTCAACTGGATGCCGCTTGCATAATTACCGCTGACAGCTATGACATAAAAACTCCTTAAACCCATCGTAACAGGTTAAATCCTGACATTTATTTTAAGAAAACCCCATAAGTCTATATACTTAGCAACCTGCGCTCTCCAGCCCCTCTAATTGGAAAATCAAATGATTAATGATCGATTATCAATATCACTGGCAAAACATAAAAATCCTCTTTTGCGTCAATCAGTCTTTAGTCATGGCAACCGCAAGGACTGCACGAGTATTTGGTTGACCATTGATTCATGTCATAGGGGGCCCCATGCTACTCTTAACGACAAGAGGCTAAATCGCAAAATTTAATTTCGCTAAAGCAGGTGAAAGTACACACATGCGGCTTCTACATGCGTACGAGGATGCATAAATTAAATTCACAGCACAAGGAACACATTACTCGGGACATCATCAATTGTGTTGCGCGGTATGAGGAAGACCGCTTTTTGCACAGCAGAAGCGCGATGACAAATGATCGGACAATATGCGCGTCGATGCCGAGTCGCTGCGCATGCGCAGGAATGTGGACATTTACATTTTTTAAAGTTAAATTTATTGATATGTACTCGAAACAGCACCACCTACCTACAGACCTCCATTTCGGCATGGATGCAAAAAACCAACCGATATACGCGTTTAGCTTAAGGGGGTCACATGCTGATGGGGTCCAGCGCTAGCGTCGCGAATGCTCTCGACCGTCGCATTGTCCAGTGGCGGTGCTGACGGGGCAATTGATTATTGATTGAACGATTTGGTGAGTGGTTGCTTATGGATGGCTAATACTGGTCGGGAAGGTTCATTTGCATTTGATTTAAGTGCAATCTTGTTATGGCATAGAAAATTGCTATGGTCAGTTGGGACGACCGAACCGACAGACGAAGTAGATCCACACCGGTTGTCATGTCTGTCGGCTCAACCAAAAATGAACGCGCGCACTCATAAATTTATGCAGTCACACCCTCTGGTCTGGTCAAGTACAAGCATTGCTTCGGAAACGTTTGCTCTACAAGTTCTAAGTATGTTCCACTTAATTTTTAGAATAAACGAGCTAACCAGCCGCTGTAGTCATATCGGTCATTTTTATTCAAAGATTTATTGCAACAACATCAAAGGAACCACACGTAACCTTTGTGTGTCATTAAACATGGCACAAACATTTCGGTCCTTATCTGGATTTTGTTCTCCAACGAACACAATTCGAGGAGTGGTTGCGAATAGATTTTAAGATTTTATCATTGAATTTGTTCATTTCTTGTCCGTAATTAGTCAAGTCTGCGATTCGCTGATCAGATACGACAATCCTTGACTTGACCCATATTCTTGATTCAGTACTCTATGAATTGGACAAATTGTACGTCATGCGACTTGTTTTGGGTCTGTTTGAAGTGATGCTAGAATATTGAATGAAGCTAAAAAAATTTATCGGCCGGTAGAATGATGAAAGGGCGGTATTCTAGTCTAGAGGCATGAATTTCATGTAAATTTTGAAGTGTCATAAAAAAAAGGCAATTAATATTTTTAATATCCATTTTTTTATTAGTTATTTATTAACATAACAAGAACACAGAAAAAAATCAATAAATAAAAAAGTTGAAAATTTAAAAAATTAGCAGTTGATGAAGTCAGGGTCTCAAAAAATTGGAGCGTAACCATACCAACGATTTCAACTCCAATAACAATCTGAAAACAAAAAAAAAATTATTGGTCTAGAATAATGTCGCAATGTCTGGAACTACGGAAAAGTTAGAAAGATTTTTTTTCACAAAATGGCAACTGCCTGAAAAAAGAAACAATTTTTGTACCACTTGTTTTGACTGTTTCGAATTTTTACAAAAAAATGTTGCAGAAATCTGGGGATGGGGATAGTTCCAGATATCGACAAGTCTATAAAGAAGACTCTATAATTTCCAGTAAATCGGTCCAGTAGAACCTGAGAAATCGTGGGTATAGTTTTGAAAAAGACAGTTTCGAGAAATATACGTTTAAGGTTTCGCGTAAAGTTTTTCGCAGTCTAAGTCATGAAATGATATTGTAGACTTGCATTTATTCAATCTACCATTCCTGCTTCATACATCGGGCCTTCCTCGATTTTCGGCGTTTCTCTCTTCATATCGAGCAGTTCTGGCATCCTTTAATGCGTTGGATGCTCGTATCTCGGGGGGGTCAATCCGGGCGTTGTGTCGTTTCATGTTTATTCCCATAAGCTCCATAATTTTTAAAATATGAATAAAGCCTTCATAAAAATACGACGAATGGACATGATGGTATATATTGTTTACTATCGCAACCGCATTGTCATGCAATTTTAAGACCTAGTCCGCGATAAGACGTTTTCGAAAATTTAATCCCTTTCTTGCATGCACAAAACTAAAGAAGAAATCGCTGACAAAAATCGTGAAAAACTCCAAAACACAGTACCCTTATTTATTTTCAATGATCGCCTCTTCTCTCGCTGATCCACTCGAAAAACTGGTGTGTTCATGTGCCGTGAAATCGCCTTTTTGTTTGTCGATCTGGACGCGTATTCCTTTGCGCTGAGGATATGTCCATTTAATTAAAAAAAAATATTTCACAAAATTTTTATTTCACACACAGCACATCTGCACGTCGACGTGGTTTGAAGGTTAAAATTCAACTGTTAGCAGCTGGACGTAAGTGAACACTAAATATAAAAGATACAAGTCACCTTGGGTTCTTGTATTACAATATATACAAAGGACAAAAGGTTTTACTGAGAAATATGGATTCAGGCAGACGGAGAATCCCTGATGCCTTTTATTCGATTAGTTCCGGCCGAACCAGTTTGGATGCCGAGTCAGCAAAATACCGATATCTCCGAAAATAATTTGAATTTTGATAAATCCTCTTGTAGATATATTCTTGAATAGTAAAACTTTGAAAATAAAAAAAACGACTTTTAGATTAGAACACCCCCTTAAAGGATTGACAGTATATGTCACCCAAAAATGGCACCACTCCCTTTATCCATCTTAGTCTAATGTAAAATTGTTACACACGATACTCGACAGACATTTGAAAGAACAATCGCCAAATCTCTAGCATTACATACCATAAGGTTCCATTCCATCCCCTACACATTTTTTTTAATCGTTATTAATGATCACCTTCTGCCACATTAAATCCAAAAGCCTTTTGTACATTGTTTACTTAACATCCGAAAGTTCTTGTAATTGATCTCACTTTCAGAGTCCAAATTTTTGAAAAATCTCCACGTTTCGAGGTTCACGGAGTTATGCGAGTATGGAGTGTGGTAACCAGATGTTGAAAAAAACAACAGGTGTGGAAATCATGAAATTTTGGAGCAAAATAGTTCATTTGGAAGGGTGGAAGGGTGGAAAAGTGGAAAAACATGTCTGAAAGTCGTATAAATCCTCGAAAATGTTTGAACAATGAAGATAATGTTTTCATTTTGAATTTTTTTGTTTTGATTGTTTATATTTCGGCTCGAACTGGAAAAATAATGTATAAGTTAATTTAAGCAGGTCACTTGAGATAAAACCACATTTGTGGAAAAATAGATCCGAAAACATGAACCGTGAAAAATTTGCGACAAAAAACAGGATTTTTGGGTTTGCATTTTTATATTCTTCGGTTTGTTTACATTTCAACTTAAAACTAGATAAAAAGCATGGTTAAGTATTGAGGCCACAATAATATTTGTGGAAAAACCAAGCCTCAATATCAAGTACGAAATTTTTTCTTAGGACTGCATTAAATTTTAAATGAACGCAAAAATAAATAGATAAGAAAATTGCTTTATAGGGTTTCGCCTGACATCTTCCTTTAATAAAATGTAGTCCTCGATGTGATCATAACTAAAGAATCAACGAGTACTACCATTTATCAATTGGCTAGATACCTCGAGATTTTAAGGATTTCCTTCGGGGTAACGTTTCTATCAATAGACACTAAAAGAAAATAGCACTTTCTTAGCAGTTTATTTTCAGCACGGCGGGAAGTTAGTGGCCTTGTTGAACTTTTGTCTTGTCACCATGCTGTTAGTTAAAAAATAAAGCTGCATTTTTTTTTCCTAATTTACCAACCGACCTCAATCAATTACGATTATCTAAAAATTTTGCAACTGAATTTCCTTCCGTATTGATCATCAAATACGTCGAAAGGACTTTCTAAAAAAAAAGAGTGTATTAAACTTTCAAAAGCAAGCTCCGAGGTCACAAAAATATCATGCCAAATAGAATGCGCAAGTATTTTGCTCATCCCCGGTAACAGTATGTTGGCAGTCAGTACTTCCGCAAAATTGCGTGCGCCATGATATAACTGCGATTGTGACTTAGTGTGCCCTTCCATCAAATGCAGAAGTCACACTGGAAGTATTGATGCATTGGTTCCTATGAAAAATAACCACTCACGACACCCGCAACCTCTACAGAAGGCACACGAGACCCAAAGAAATACTTTTACTTTGACCTTATGTCTTCTTCATTTAATCTTAGTGTGATAGCACAAGGAAGCATCAAGGAAAATCTCCATTCTCTCCAAAAAAAAAGCCATCCCCGGATGCCAGACGCTCGATTATAATTCTACATCCATCGCCATCGCCATCGCTATCGTTCAGAGCGTGTGTAGCAAATTAATTTCATGTTTAAACAGCAAAACGAGTGAGCAGGTTGGACCCGCTGCTGCTCATGATCATCCGACGACGACGACGACGACGACGACGACGGTGAACAGGTGAGCTTCGCATTATGTCCATACCGACGTCAGCCCGCACGTACCCTGCCTGCCAGTACGCGCTAGTAGTCTGGAGAACTTTCCTCCTTCGTTAGATGGAAGGCTGTAACCGCTTTGTTGCCCTCTGGTGTAGTTATGTTGGTTTTAATTATTAGCTACCCCCGCATCTGCGAAGAATCTGTAATGAAAAGGTGGACCAGTGAACGTCTGGCCAGGCCATATAATGGCCATTAATAACCCCAGCCAGAGTCACGCATAGCCCAGAAATACCTCAAGTAGTAAAGCAAGAGGTTAGAGTGCGTTTTATTGCTAAATTTGTGCAGCGGCCGCGGATGTGGCGGCCGATGTGCTCTCAGATGCACCATGGTGGTTGTATTTATCCTCGAAGCACGACACGGTACTCTTCCTTGACACTTTGATTGCTGGTTGGGGCCAGGCACAACGCGCATCCGATGATCCTCCCTCAATGAGTGTCCATGTCGCGTGTTCTTTATTCCCAGTCATAACTCTGGAACGGACATGACTCTCTTGCCCGGGTGGTGTCGGGAGTCATTGGCTAAACATGTGTCCAGACATGTGTACAGTATACACGCGTGTTCCAACCACTGCAAGGCTATAATAACTGCCGACCATGATAAACGACGCCACTAGCGTTGCGCGAATTTATAATTAATAGTGTTAGACGGATACCTAACTATCTAAAGGTTAAGCTTTGGAATTTAAGAGTTTTTTTTTATGGAGGAGTCAGACATTCCACAGGTCCACGACAAGAGAGCGGTGGCGTTGGTCGTGGTCAAGTGGTCAACATGTGTTTAGATCGCTTTTCCACGAGCTGCTGAGTAGTCGCATCTGTAAGAGTCAAGATAAAAATTGAGGTCAGTCAAGATTGTTGGGCCTTTTGTTTAAGCGAGAGTACGTCTAGGTCAGTCGATGGAAGAGACATCGCCATCGATGTGATGCTTCGTGACAGAGTATGGCAGCGCGCTGACAGTGTCAACGCATTGCATGTGGGTTAAGCGGTGGCGAGACCATAGCCAGACCAGAGATGGAAACGCTTTTACCTTCAGCCTCAATGGAGCTGTGGTTTCAATGAAAGTTGGACAAATATTTGGTGCACACATTGAATGCATGACTGCGAATGGTTTCTACAGCTCGCAAGTGACTAGGTACACAAGTGGCATAGATTTTGTGTTTTACAAAATGGTACACAGAAAAAAACCAAAAGCCAACGAAGAGCCTTTGTCTATTGTCTGGAAATATAAGACCGAATAACGTTTGAGTTGAAGGTGGCCGAAAATACTGCAGTGTTGCATTAGACAGCTTTTGATCAACTTGAAGACTTGAAGTTGAATTGTTTCTTAAATCACTTTGTGAGGAGAAAATGCATGTCAAGAGTCATTGTGGGTTGTTGTTTGTTGCACAACGGAATAAATGCAATTGATGCAGTTGTACTCGTGAACGAGACCTTGACAGTGAGTTGCGTAACCAATGCATTCCGATCAACTAACCTTGGAGCAAGACGTGTTCAAAACTTGCGAAATGATACTTTTTTTCTTGGAAAATTAAGTACTCAAAAAGATTATTTCAAGCATCTGACTGGGGCTTTGCTCGATCTTGACATTTTTTTTTTGTTTTTCAATTCAACTTTTTGAGATGTATATAGAAGTACGGTCATAGTTACGTATTTTACGATGAAGATCATCGGTATGATTCGTTTAAGCTCCTATGTTTTTAATAACAAATTATTTAGCATCGTTGTGGGAGCACATTCTGTTATGGTCGATATTTGACTTTGTTTTACCAGCAAAGCAATTAAAGAGCCTGAACATAAAAAGAGCAGAATCAAGTCATACGCTTATGACCGTTTTTTTTAATAAATTGATTCCAGATACTGCAGTTAATGTGCTTTTTCGGAACACTAGGAGACATTTGTGGTCCTTTTGCCGATAAGCTTAAAATATCTGTACTACTTTAAGGAATCATCAACTCGAAAGACCCGAAAGCCTCAATTACCATCAAAAAACAAGCTGGTAAAGCGCTTGCCTCTCAATTGTATGTATTAATTGGTACCAGGTTCGAATCCTTGAGTTATTTTTAAATTTGAATGAAGTTTTTGAATCTGGTCACGTCAAAATATGCAGTTGGGATCAAATTAAGTGATGCAGAAAGTGATTTATCATATTCTCAGTGGTTTGATATGGGCTTATTGTCTTTAGCTGTTTTTTTTTAGATTTTTCAAATGCATTTGACTCAGTTAGCCACATGACCTTATTACACGCTTTTGAGAGTTCCGTCTGTCAGCTTATGGCCTCTTACCTTCATAACCGTATGCAGGTTGTGCTCTGTGGAGGTAAAAGATCAAACAGTTTTCCTGTTTTATCGGGTGTAACCCAAGGTTCTGTTCTTGGTCCACGCTTATTCGTACATTTTATAAACGAAATCTCTGAATGTATCAAAACGTGCGGGCAAATGATGTGCAACTTTTGAAACAATACCAGAAATTCAAAGAGTTATCTGCCATTAATGATTTTGACAGTGATCTGAACGCTATTAAGGTCTGGTCGCAACTAAATCGAATAAACCTAAAGTCATTTAAATCAAAAATTCTGGCTATCAATCAAAGTCTTCAAAGGAGAATCAAGAACACTGCCTTTGATTCCATAAGGGAATTCAAAATTCTTGGTGTTTATTTGGATAGTTGCAAAATAAAGACTAGGTTAACTAGTTCTCTGTGTTTGAGTGTTTGAATAAAAATAAATAAATTAATAAGCAAGAAGGAGCGATGGTTTTGGTCCCAGAAATCTAGACTGCGTCCAACTACGAATATTTGAAATCAAAACGGTTTTTAGTTACAACAACAAAGAGTTTCGGTGCGAAGCGATGGTTCCAAAATGGTCGGCTTTTTTTTTTAAATAGTGCGTGTGCCCTTATAGTACCGAGCACGAGCTAAAGGAAAATAAGAAGAAAGGGGGTACCGGTGCCCATCTCTAAATTTCACAGTACGTTCGAAAGTAGGCTTAAGGGTAAACTGAAGAGCATTCAGTTAATTGTTCAAGGGACGGAATACAATTAGCTACTAGCTATGTCTTCGTAGCCTTGGTGGCAAAAGTATCGATAAAATAGCAACAGGCTGAAAACATTTCTTGGAAGTTCCAGCTGTCGCTTAAAATTTTTATCGCACGCTTTTCGTACTGTCATCTGCTAAAAATATATTGAATAAAATGTGATAGACAACAGATCGTTCATGAAAAATAAAACGAGAGTCGAAAACAAGACTGAGCCTTGAGGAACAGCAGCATTTATATGGTAAATTTCAGACTTGAAACAATCCAATATAACTTGTTTTATACGGCTCCAAAGGTAGTTTATAATTTTTCGAAGAAGAGACTCACCGATTGCATACGCACGCATTTTCGACAAAAAAACGGATGCCAAACTTTGTCAAATGCCTTTGAAATACCGAGTGCAAGTGTCCTTAGAAAGAAGGGATGTAAGTGCAGTTTTCCATCTACTCGGTAAGCGACCTGAGGAGAAGAACTAGAGGGGTAATACCATCTGGATCAGCGGATTTTTTGTATGTCTAGATCTTCTAGTACTCTTGCGATAGTGCACTTGAGCACAGGTATTGGTAAAGAGTAATCTGAAAGTTGGGAACTGGCCGATCGAGCAGATCGTGCAGCAAACAGATAGACTTTGTCTAGATTATAAACGACAGGATTGTCATTCGAAATGAGCATTGAAATCGTCGACGAAGTAGAATTCTTAATATTTTTGATTAAGGACCAAATTTAACTTTTTAATTTTTTCCTTAATTTAAGTCCATAGGAGAATTTCGAACGTCATACGTCGTAAAACAGCATGAGTCCTTACGGGCTCTTCGTCTGGGTTTAATTTTTTGACTCAGCAAAGACTCATTCATTTTGAAGAAACCATGAAAAAGTGCTAGAATAAATAACAATTAGAAGAGCACACATTTCCCTCGGACTTGCGTATAATTGACTCCGGGTTCACAGTAATCCAAAATATTTGCCCAAAACAATAGGTCAAGAAAAACAAAAAGGATTATTGAAATATATAAAACGGCCTGTCCTGTCATCCTACCTAAACAAAAAAAAAAAAGATTCTTTGCGAACAACTTTTCTATGACCTATTTTTACGAAAATACTTGTTGTTTAAGGTTTAAGACAGAAATGCGAAAACACATTTTTTTGTTTTTGATATCGTTTTTTAAAACGTGTTCCAATCTTCGGTCCTCTATACGACTGTTTCGTCTATTTTGATTGGACTAGAGCTCGTCACATTTATGCAAAGGCACGGCTTGAATACTCTGGGTGGAGATTAGAAGCCGGTAAACTATTTGTTACCCAAGACTTTTTTTTAGAAAACCCATTCTTAAAGAATCTTTGAAAAAAGTGTAAGAGATTTCGCTTTATAATTTGTTTTCTCTCACTTAGGATCAATTTTTACGGAACGAGCAAGATAAGGAGACGAATAAAAAAATTTTGTGTTGTGGCTTGGAACTCAGTTTGGTTTAAAGATCGACTTATTTGCATTCACGAAACTCGCAGTTTTTTAATTGCATTATTATTTCGTAGATAAATAAGTGCCGTTTAAGTGTTTTTGAGGATTGTGTCACGGCATGGGACTGTCAAGCTTTTCTTTTGGATCATTCATATTTATTTAAGGCTGACAACTTTGCAAACAGCTCGCAGCTTAAAAAGTTATCTTCAATTTTAAATCGACCTGCTACGGGCACAAGACACGACTAAGATTCGATTAACAATATGTTAGCCATGGTATCGATATCATAAGTGGCTACATGCAGATCTCTGTCGGTATTCGAGAAAAGGCTTAACAACAACAACAACAACAAAAAACATGAGTAATTAAAACTCTGGACATGTATCTAACATTACACCAGGCGTCTCTATACAAATAAAGCCCGAGTTACACTTCAATGAAATAAAATTGCATCGGGAAATGGCGCGCGCTCGTTCCTATTTGGTTTCACTACATTGGCACTACGGGTGAGTGTGTTGATTTAAGCCGTCTAACGGTATAAATTGTTCTAACCAAATTCACTCACGTGAAATGTTTCTGTTTACAGTAACGCAATCTACAGCACCAGAAGCAGCAGCAGCAGCAGCAGTAGTAGCATAGCCAGTGTCAGTCCAATGCATTGGTCCATGACATGGTCAGTCAAGCTACGCTGGCAAGCTGATTAAACAGCCGCACGAATGCCAATGCTAATATTATCCCTTGTCTCGCATTATCAGTTTGCCATCTTAATGTTGATCGATACACGAAACTGTCCAACTGCTAATGGAAGGATTGCCCTGGTTTCACTCGTTGCAGTTGCATGAAAAGCGGGAGGCGCCCACTCCACTCCACTCCACTGAGCGCTAGCAGTGACCAACTATGTGCTCGTTGACCATTTGGGCGTTTCACACTTCCGCGTTAAGGTGTTAAATTTGTTTTGCACACTTCCAGCCAGAGAAATCGTTGTCTTGTAAGCTGGGGTAGCTAACGTGCAAATGGAATTCCTAGAATCCACGCCGATTCCATTTGCGTTGGAGACTTGAACGCAGGCTAAACTGACGCCGAGGCGATTGTTTAATTGAATTTATAACAATTAGCAATTTCTTTTTACGGAATCGATTAAAATTCAAATTCTTTCCAACTTAATAACAGTAAATGTGAAATAATGTTTTTGAAAGGCTCCATTTTGGATTCTTTGAGCCCGATCCACTGTTTCAGCTGTCTTTATTCATGATATTTGACCATAAGCTGCTCCCATTTCTTATGGTCTTTTGGTCTTTTCCACTTCTAGATGCTTCAGAGCCCCACAACACATGAACTCGTTTATTTTTTTTCTTAGCAGAGTGCGCGCATTTACATTTGTTTTCGATTTCGTTGAGGAACTTGGTTGTCGCGGTACATGCTTCTTTTTTGGTGCCCCTGGATGGTACTTTCGGTGTTTCGTGGGACTGCTTTCGATTTTGTGACTCTATGCACGATTATGCCCTTACTGGGCGCCGGGAACCTATTTACTTTTTATGGGCTTAGTCCATCGGTGAATTTGTTGGTTGTTAGATTTTCGGGTTGTTGCTGCTATTTTTTTGTTTTAGGGAATCGAAAACAATGACCTGATCTGTGATCCCAAAAAGTGACTATGCGGAGTTCGGTTTATAGGAGTGAAATTTCTTTTCAGGAACATGCATCTGGTTACGGTTTGTAGGTGAGTCTAGGATTGCTTTAAATGGATGTAAACCGTAGAAAAGGAGAAACAATTGCAACGATGGAATCACTTGGTCATGTCCATATTTGTGTTATTCCCATGGCTCGGATTTGGACTGTGAAAGACTAATTAAATAAACATGAAACAGGATTTGTGAGATACAAGTTCAGTGAAAAGTTTTCGTTTTTGGTTGAGGGAGTCTCAATTTCGCATAAGCATAGGCATTTAGTTTGTTAAACATAATGGGCTATGATTTAGCTAGTCAAGCCTTTGCTATGTCAGGTAGAAAAGATTACACTCCATGGGAAGTGGTTCTCAAAAATCTATTATGATTCCGTATAGCTTCATTTTTGGTCTCTGTCAAGCTAACAGAGATGGCTCTCAGTTCCAGCACTTTATCTTGATGGCTTCTATACAAGTTGTCACATACAAGGATGTGCATCTCCTTTTTTCGGTTTTCGGAAGGTAAGAGGACTTGAGTTCTTCTTTTATTATTTCGGTAACTAGAAATGAAACACTAATTCCCATGCCACTAAGACCCATGCCAAGTTTGTATGTTCCCAAGTTGAGACAGAAGTAAAGGTAACACATAGTTCTTATATGTGGAGAAAAATTTCAACATGTTTCACTGTCTTAACAATTTTTGAAAATGAATGAAAATAAATTTTATTGCTGAATATCATCACCAGATTTTTCATCCCTGCCAAGCTCGTCCGTTCATGCAGGAAGGCAATGGAGATCTCAAGCTACTCCATTAAAGACCGCAGAAACTTCGCCGAACCACTTAATGTCCAAAAAGGCCCTAGACAAGATATGCACTGGCATGCATCAAGAAAGGACACCTAACACCAACGTCATGGTCAGAACGTTACCACAATCAATATACAATCCCGTACAATATTTACCACTAAATATTTTTCAAAAATACTGTTGAAAAAAAAATTGCCGAAATAACACGTTTTTATATAAGCACCTCCTTATGTTCAACTTTATACAATTTTTTATTATAGTACGTACTGTAAAAATTTCAAGTGTTTACCCATTATGGTTCAGAAGATACAGTTCTGTCACAGACGGATGAACTGACAACGGAGCATTAGCACTTGGGTGCCATTAGAATCAATTTTATGGACCGAAGAGGAAAGGGAGAGCGTGAGTCTTTCGAACAACCAGACATTTGTTGTTTTTTGCAAGCGAAAGCCAATGAAAACGAAAAGCAAGAGTTATCCAGATTTCCATCGGCAACGATGTGGGATGTTCACATTCACAAACTTATTTGCAAAATTGAAGGGCTCCAAGTACCTCCCACTGCAGGGATTCACAATGCACCTAACATTCTCCGATTGGAGGTGTGTTTTCACCATCAAGTTGGGAATTGAAAGTTTGACTATGTGCTTCCAAACCACACCTCACTTTTCGTCCATCATCCCTTTCGAAATCTCCTTTTCAAGTGACCCTTGAGTTCCTCTAATTAAACCCGATTTGCATTTTCACATTTTCCAGATGTCCAAAGCCAAAAGCGCATTGAACTCCAGAAAGCTGGTCAGATCATG
Organism: Orthonevra nobilis; assembly: GCA_963555765.1. Lineage (NCBI taxonomy): Eukaryota > Metazoa > Arthropoda > Insecta > Diptera > Syrphidae > Orthonevra > Orthonevra nobilis. The sequence goes on from OY743225.1 coordinate 131,012,608, forward strand.
TTCACATATCTAATTAGCAACTTCTGTGCCTAAAATGCATCTTCCCCTGGAAGCTTAGGTCACAGTCAACTATATAGCCTTGGATGCATTGGAATCGTGAGTCGAAACCTCCTTTTTTTTATAAATTCCGAACAAAATTTCGGCCTTTGAATCGTAATTCAAATCGCATCACGGCAGCTTTGAGCATTGGTTGACCGAAGATCGTTTCTTATGAAGATCTTGGTGAGTTGATTCAATCTGTCACTAGAGGACTTCTAGCAACTCTGCGATCTACTAAAGGTGTGCTACACAGCTTTACATTAACTCCATATCGAAGGCCCACTTTACTTATAGAACTACTATGAGTGGAATGAAATTTTTAGAAATAAATTACAACAAAAATTAATATGCAACCTGTATTTATTTTTTATTATATGTGCGGTAAAATATAAATGTTCGAGTAATCTGTGATACGAGTCCATTTCATTTTCAAGCAATCGGCTTATTCAGAGCAGGGGCTTCTGGTTTTTCTGCGGGAAGTTTACCCAATTCGTTTCCTTGAAGTTCTCCTCCGATTCTCCAGTCAAATCCATCGCGAATCAATCGGTCTAGCTGCACGATGTCAACACCAAGCTCAGACAATCTCTCGATAATTTTACGAATCTCTGGTTGCCTGAGGATTCTCTCGTACACGGGTCTCAATTGACTGATCCTTCCCCAAAACTCGGCAAATTTTCCATTGGCAGCAACTTTATCACGAATAAGATTCTTGATTTCTTTGCGTGGATAAATTTTCAAGTATTCTTCCATGAAACCCTTCCAACCACCAATTCTGCTGCTAAGTGCTCTAAGTGCGCGCTGATAGATCACGAACCATCCTTCTAAACGGTCTTCATTCGATGAACTGTCAAGGAGCTTGCCTTCGAGCTCCTGATCCAACCACCGATTGAGTTCCCTGATTTCTGGTTGAGACCTTATAAATTCAATCGCCCTGCTTACTTCCGGTGATCCGAAGTAACGAATTATCCGCTGGAATTCTTCATCGCCCAGTAAATATCTACGAACGAGTTCTTCTAGTTTGTCCTCAGGAATAAGAGCTTTCAAGTCCCTAAAATCGTCAGCTAGTGTCTTTTCACGTAAGAGCTCTAAAACATATACGGGACGATTTGGTCGAATTTCAAATGAACAGGCCAATGTTGCCAATGACAGGAGAACAAGGATTTTCATCTCGTAAGAATGAATTAAAAAACTTTCTTGAATATTGCTTGTGAACAACTCAGAAGACACTTGTATGACTTTGGCTTGCTGTGGTCGCCTTATATACCCGCACAAGTTGCGTTAGTTGATTACAAAGGTGATGTGTTCCAATATTTACAATTTACATATCGCCGTGATAAATACTTTGATAAGAGATTAAATCCGTAATTAACCGACGATTCACAGAAGATGAGTGTTTGATAAGTCGGTCAATATTGTGTGCAAACAATTTTATCTAAAGCAATGAAGGCTAAGAAATATCTCTGAAGTAGGTGACAAGAAATCCGTTACCGAAGCCAATAACATCAGAAGGGTTGGTAAACTTGAGCACCTTCGATAAAGGAAATTGTTGATTCAGTGATTTGCTGATGGATTGAACGTGAGCGTGAATTTTTAAGAAGTTTAAGAAAAATTTGCTAAGAAAGTTTCGCCCTCTTAATCTAACTCGTTCCTCTTCATATATTCGAAGTGCATTAACACTCGTCCTTGTTTGCAATAGTAGATAAAAAAAAACCTTGATTGTACAAATATTCAAATAACCCTCCCAAACTCTCGTCTCTCGTTTCCGATTCTTAATAAATTCATTATAGACTGTCATTATGGCATTCAGGTTTTATTTTTAGGCTCGTTTAGTGCTTACTTATTTATCAGATCAGATGCAGTTGATTTTTATCATTCAGGATTCCCTGTACTCTATTTCCAGTTAGTAAGAATGAAGCTCCGTGAATTCACCAATCTGCTGTGTTCTCGTTAACCATTCATCTCCATAATGAAATGGGTAAGTCCTGACGGACCGCTGGCACAAACCATCACAATCGACACCTCTCACCTTGAGGTAGTAGAGGATTCTATCGATCTCGGGACAAATACAAACTCCGCTCTTCCTATGTAACTAATGACTTAGTAATTCGGTTTGTCCAAACAACACCCCGCTCGAAGGAATAAAATTTGCTCTATTAAACATTCACCTCGCTTGTTCTGTTATCTGGAGCCGATAGTTGAGCCGTGGTCAAAAAAGGCAGAGCAGTTTTGAGGAACTTTTCAGAAACTTATGTCGGGTTAGCGGTACTGTGCGAGAAGTACGAATGGAGAAGAATGCAAAAAGGCCGACTCTACAAACTTACCAATAATAAAGACAGTCTTCGACTCCAATATTCCAGCTTCGCGAAAATGAACAGGCTGGATATGAGGCAACTTGGACTATCATAAAATATCATAGGATAAACTTTTTTGTAGATAGAAAAGACGGAACTGTATAAAAAGTATGAAATGTTTAATGTGTAGCTGGTACTTAAATATTTTGAAAGTTCTTCATAGCCTATTAATTTCTGTTGGTCATGATGATGCGGATTGGTTATAGAATACTGACAATTCCTGAATGAGTGTCGGCTTTAACAGCTGTAGCAATTGACTTTATTACATAAAAATAGGGACCCAAATTCGAGGACATAACATTGCTCTTGAAAAATGAATTTCTGTCAGCTTTACTCTGTCCATTGAAAAACAAACAGTCGGAAACTATCGTCTTTGTATTGCGCATATTACGACTCCAGAAAAAAATGGTGAAAGTTCTCTATTGTTGCCTCTATTGTTGCCCGGCCAAATCGAAGTGTAGTCACATATTTTGGCCTTTGGCACGATCAGGATCCACATTTTAACAACTATTTGAACGCTCCACTGTCTAAAGAAAAAATTACCTGTGCTATAATAAAGAATATGTTTTTATAACAGACTATTTGATGCCAGTTACTTGACCCTTTTTAGGCTACTTACGGTGGCAGCAAGTTTGATGACCAAGAAGCATGTTTTTGAGAGTCCATAAGTCAGGACTTAAAATTCTTACGACCCTTATGGACAAATTTCTAAAGAAAATCCTCGCAAACTAATTCCCTATTCATACTGCATAAGTCTTTATTTCGTATCGGAAAAAAAATAAATTAAAATTGTATCAAAACTTTAGCTCTTGATGAAAAAGCTGGTTAATTCGCATAATTTGAAGGCGACTTGCTGAGCTCCGAAACCCTTACACGATCCCTTAAAGTAAGCGAAATTATTAGCTGACCGCAGGCTTTGAGACTAACGATAGGGAGGGTTGCGGATAAGGTAACAAAAATAGTAAGTATCCTTTTGGGACAATTCTAAGAAAGCATGCAAAAAAAAACTTTATCTTACGCACATAGATTAATCAATCCAGGCACTGCACAAAGTTGTAACTCCAACAAGAGACTGTATAAATAGGCCCTTTCTGTTAGCAGCTAATCGTTAGCAGATGCAAGAAATTTCTATGATAAACCCGATTTAGGACTCATTCAAGGAGAATTATTAAATACTGTACGGAGCCAGAATCTATGGTCAAATTTAGAAATGAGTTTAAGTGATGAAGAAGCGTTCTTCCACTGTTAGCCTATTCGTGATAAAATTGAAGGAAATATCACTTAAGCGAAGACACCCTGAAGAATGGGAAAGAATGTTAGCCACCTCGTGTTGTGCCTTTCTGAACCATAATGACCACACGCTTTCTCTCCATCATTTCATCAAAGCCCTAGCTGTGTGAAAAAATCAATTAACCAGCCTCTTTGTTAAATGCTGAAACCAAGCTGTTCTGATCCTAGATGATCCCATCCTGGAATGTTTTATCCGAAATTTAAGGACACGTTGAAGATCTTGATTTCTGCATTTTTTGACTTTAGTAACAAAGACTCACAAGTTCAAACTTCCTGAATGCGGGATTTTTTTTCAAACAAATTCATATTTCATGATCAGAGAGCGATGCGGTGATAATCTAACTGCAAGCCTGCTCGTGAACCTTTTGTTCAATTTAACTTAAATGAATCCTGACAGGCTTAATTTGTCTTCTATTGAAAATTTCCAATCAAAGTTCAATGCTGAATGCTAACCTTACTGCAACTGCTGCCAATCATAATTTCACCCAAGCATAAGCACTCTACGCACATAGCAATAAGTATGCGGAGCAGACCACTCAAGTGCAAGACGAATCTTAACCTCACGTCAAAACTGCCAACCAGTCTTTAAAGCAGCCCGTGTCCAATCTCCATTGATCCACTTAAAAAACGTGAACTGCACCTCAGTAAGCAAATTTACTCGTATCTTCAAAAAAGATCACTTTCCTTTGTCATTCTTGATCTTTATGATCACTTCACCTTTTCTTGATGTGTGCGCGGACTCCTTAAGGCTCGCCGTCACGTGCAAGATCCCGTTTGGTTCGCTCCAAAAGCCCCGAACCAGCTCATTGTGCGCCCAGCCGTTTATCATTTTTTTTTTGAGGCTCCAAAATGTGAACCTGAAATAATGATGTATTCGTACGCACCTGAAGTCGCGACTAGATCACGGATCGGATCGGTAATGAAAATACTCTCGATTTTTCTTCGCCATTTCTCAATTTCACTTTTATCTGCTCGTCTCCCAGATGATTGCAGCTTTAGCAAGAATGTCGCTGCGAATTCCTCTCCGGAGATTAAGTTACTTTTACTTGATTCCAAGGCAACAGCAGCAACATCAACAAAAGTCGGTGACCAACTTTTGCCAATAATATGTCCATTGTTTCAAAGACGCGATCCAACAACAGCAGCATCCATTGTGTGCGCGGTTACACTTTCTTTGAAGGTCGCCCCAGTTAACCAAATACGTGTGTACTTCCACTGCCGGTTCTGTCTTTGCCTGGTTAAGACGGCTGAGACTGAGACTGAATCTGAGATATTTGTTTCAGTGAAGCAACAGCTGCGGCTTTATCAAGCTCTTTGGTTTATGGCAGTACTTGGCCCCCGGCCGGATGGTGCTTAAACGCAGGTACAATACCAATTATCCGTCCGGTGGAAAATGAGAGTTGTCGAGAGCGGAACTGGTTATTTCTGAAAGTGAATTTAGTACTGAAGCAGCAGCTACATGGCCTAAACAATGAGATTGCGGTGGTTGGTGGGAAAATCGGGAACTTGCCCGGCCGATCGAGAATCAAGGGATCTGCGATGAAAAATGGAAATTCGCGAGATGAGTATCTGAGTTATCTGGGACCCACGACGAGACGAGAACAAATGGTAATGGAATTTTAATTTCATCAATGGTACCTGCAGTTAACGAGGTTCGGCATCTTTTGTGGGGAAAGTTGTCGTTATTGGGGCTTTGAACTGCTATCCGAATGCGTGTCCTCAAGTGGATCAGTAATTGATATGTCAAACTGATGTTATGTCTTCAACTAAGGAGCTGGGTGGAAGAAATATTTAAAATGGAAAATTTCTGTAGCAAAAATTGTGACAACATGAAAGTGAAATTGTTTCAATGATAGTTTTAGTGACCATCAAACACAAATGCGAAATTGCTTAAAATGCGATTGGACCTGCGATACGGAGAACTGTTGTGAATCACTCCAATTCGGAGATAATCGAAACCGTTCCCTTTTGCCAACTAGTCGGTGAAGCAGTTACTGATCTTTACGAATTCGAAAACTTCTTCGAAATTTGTAATTGCTTTACTCTGTATAGCGTTCATATTCATTAGAGCAGCGTCTGCAGTGACGCTGTGCTTGGTTTTTTTTAATTTTTCTAGGGCCAAAGGATGTTTGTTTTTTTTTTTTAATTCACAGGCTATGGTGCCCCTGACGTTTTGCTTTAAACAGATTTGAAATTTCTTCAAAGACTTCCCTTGTCTTGTCATTTTTTCCTTTGCTTCTTTCGCTGTCACGGTACCCAAAAAGGTGGAAGTTAACTCACATTTTTAGAGATATAATTTTGACACAGCGTGCGGGTTTATTATATGTGATATGCATAACTTGATTGCCTACCAGAACGATACACTTCCAGTAGGCAAGAATTCTTGCTTTTCCACGTCCTTTTTCTGCAAAACAAATGTAAGTCCCAAGAAATTAGACCCCATTTTTTGCCTGAAGGTCATTTAAGAAGTTTTGAGCTTCACTAAGATAATTGCAAGGTCTATGGCCTCAGTCGAACTGTTGCTAGTCGTTCTTCGAAGCTTGGGTAGGTGAAGTTTTGGATCTTCTTCTTTTTTCTAAGGAAGTGTCAGTCTGTTTTATTGTTCCTACCGGATTCCGAAAGATTGTCTATCGTTGGAAGTATTTTATCGTTGATCAGAATAAATGGGTCAACCGCATAAACTTTTTGTTTTTTTCTTGTTGAAGCGTATATTTCATGTTCTGAATGAATTCGATCTTTAGTGGTTTTATTCTTTCTCACCCAAGCGATATGGGAAGACAATATTGGGATCGTTACAGTTTGCCTGCATAGCTGAATTTATCATCCCGACTTCCTTATATTTTCGAAACAAACTTGTTAATTAAACTTTAGATGTAACGTCAGTGATTTCATGTTATATCATTTAAGATGGATTCCCACCCTGTTAGGCAAACTTGCATGGCCCTTATCATCACCAATTACTTTTCGCAAATTTTTAGTTAAAATCCTTTCTGGTGATTTACATACCGATGCGTTTGCAGCAATAACATGTGGTTCTTCGTTTATTATTCCACAGTGTCCTGTTTAGTTTATATTCACACGAGTACGTCCTCTTAATTTTTCTTGAGGCTTTGCTTGCAAAGTCATTGATTCATCGCAGATCTTGCGACATTAGTTTCTTTTCGCGAATTTGGTTACACGATTAAATGGTGTTTAGTTACTGCAGGTATTCACGGTAAATTTTAGAATGAATTCAAAACAAAGTTAAGTGGCCAGGTGGACAAAAAAATACCAACCTTATATGCGTACCCGTCGAAATTTAAGTTTTTTCTGGGATTATAAAAAATAGTATTTTGAAGCATATACTTCGCCCAAAATTAAGGAAATGGGCGCCGTCAATTAAGCGTCTAATGAATTTTTATTATTTTTTTTTAAATACTATCTTTACCTTCAAGTTGAGGAATTAAGTATTAAGAACCGGTAACCTCTTTATTATTATTGTAATTTTTGACAGGGTCCTTCATAAAAAGCATTTGAATAAATTTAATCACTAGGTACATAAAACTCGATCTAAGAATTTCACTACCCACTACTTCTGTAAGTTTTCTGCCGGAGTTCTGCAAGGATCGACTCTTGGGCCGTTGCTAGTCACTGCGTTTAACAATAACCTTGCTTCTGTCACGAAGCACTTCAAACGAACTCAAAAAAAAAAAAAAAAAACAGCATAAGTCACATCTGGTGAAGCTATTAACACATCTCAATACCTTTAAAAATGTACTGCAAACATGCAAACTCAAACCGGACTCATACCCACATTTGAAATTTGTTGTAAAAAAAAAATTTTTTGATGTACTGAAAGATTTTCGAACTCCCTCTAGGAGAATAAATAACAGGGACCGTTTCAAAGGACATATTTCGAACATAAGAAAAGAATATTCTATATTAAAAAGTAAACTTAAATTAAATAATTTCACCTTTTGTAAAATTAAAATATATATTTATATAAATTTAAAAATTATAGTATTAATTTATTTATTTCAATATTAATGTTTTTTATTTCTTTTGTCTAAGTTTTGTCCAGAGGTTCACTGAGTCACGTGTATGCTGTATATCAGCTTGACTGTTTAGAGGCAGGGAGTGGAATGGAAATCCTTCGCATACTATTGTATTTGTGACAAAACATCAAAAAGAACTTTTAATTATCGCGGGACAAATATCAACTTCACAATCCGAGCAACATTCTCACTGGAAAATCAATGCTTCTTCGGTATGTCAATAAAACTATGATTATATTGATCCTAGCTGGAAGGACCAACATTTTGCTTTATAAAACTAATAATATGTCAGTTTTTAGTAGAGCTGAATGTTGCATGTAAAGTAGATACACGATCCTGTCTCCGCGGAGAGCTAAACAATCATGTGGACCTAGTACGGAAAGCAAAAATCCTGCGACGACAAGGGCCCGGCCACATTGAACGAACCGACAACAATGCTCCAAATAAGTGTGTTTTCGTCGCAGTCTTCATCGATCCAACAATCGTGGATGGCAAGAAACAGCCTTTGTTCAGTCTCAGTATGCCCTGATGATCTTAAATTGAAATGGTTTGACTGTAAACATTTCCTGTACGTTTCAATAACATGAAGAAAGAAGGAGCAGTTGAAAAAGCAGATTTAGATTTTTCACAGCTCCTAAAACCTTTAAACGGGGCCATCTTGAACCTCCTGTGTCTACAAAAATTTGTTCACATTGGTTTGATGCCCCTTTAATGATGGAGTGAATACCTTTTATGTTAAATGCCTTCTTAATGCCAAGCCTGAAAAGCTAACAAACCAAACCAAACCAGGGGAAAAGCACCTCCTGACTGCTACCCGTTATTTCTGAATCCATTCAGGGTATTTTTATTTATTTTTCCAGCAATCGTGAATTCACTTACGAATCTTCACCTTGGACACGTTCAAAAGAGCACCTCAGAGGCCAAAGGATACCAACTAATGATGTCGGCATAGAAGAATGCCGATAAAACTTCCGCATGCTACACAATTCAGTGCTTCAGCCTTAACAGCAGCACCGAAGCGTCTGTCTCAGTGTTTGCATTACGAATTACCAAAGTGGCGATTATCGAAGAAATTGATGCGCAGATGACTGCACATTAATCCATAGAGGGCCGACACAATCTTTGGCCAAAGAGAAGATGAGCAGATGAGAAATACCTTTAGTTTGACCTTTTGTCTTGCACGGTTAATCCTCCGAAGATAAACGCACACGGATTATCCGGCAGTGTAGCCAGATCGATAGAAAGGTGACGACGACGACGAGGATGAGGACGATGGACCTGGTCGGCTGAGTGTACGTGTATTAAATTGGAATTTTACATCAAACATGTGGCGAATTAATATTCGACATGAACTGTGGGGGAACAGGTTGTCCCCATAATAATGGTCCAGCAAAACGATGAACTTTGATTCAACCCCGATGCAGAGTGTTTGATGTTTACTCTGTCGCATCAGGTGGACACAACAAGATGCAGTTAATGCTGACCATGTTTGGTTTTAATTATTTGGTCACGATTCACCGGATCTGGGTTTTACGGAGATGATTGAGGTCTCGTTTTTTTTTGCCAAGTAAATCAGCAAACTTATTTATTTCAAGTATGAGCTCCATTCTCATTTCCTTTGGTTTCACCGTCTTAATTTTCAGATGAAATTTACAACGGCGTTGCTGTTGACACAGTTCATTCTTGGAAATGTTTTTACAGCGCCAGCACACCCTCCACGGGACCATTTTTGGACACAGACAGAGACCCAACAGAAAAAAAAAATGCCAATTGGGACCAGGTGTCTGGTGTTGTGTGACATGAAGGTCACTCTTGTTTGGGAACTCGTAATAAATCTGGGGCTCAAACAAGCCAACCATAGATGTCGTGACTCCATTTCCAGAGAGATCACGGCTATTGCTGCGAATTGTCAGTCTAGCTGTCGTTTGGGATTTATATTCATGAGTGTTGTTGCATAAAGCCTGGTGCAGTTTTTTGGGGTATAAATGTTTTGAACCCAAAATTTGCACCAGTGGCAGATGTAGGTGTGACTATGCAAAGTAATGGGCTCACAGTCGTTTGCAAGGTTCTGTTCTTGTCCACATCTTTGTTCGTGTTTTATGCTGGTCAAAGGGAAGGTGCTCCATGAATAATTAGGCGATTCGTATGGATTACAATCGGCAATGTATCCAGGAGGTGTAACCTCGTTTTTGTACTCAATTAAGATGTCGCGCATATTAGTCATTTGAAAAATTTGCCGCTGATTTACAACTTGAATTACAACGAATTGATTTTCGACACATAATTCCTTGAATAAAAAGATAGACTGTTGTGTATGATGTTAAACTTTTGCGACTATCAAAAAGCCTATTACACATAACTAGGAAAATGTTTATTTACATTTCTTTTTAAACTTATCGCGAGGACAACGACAGTCTTGAAACCCCTTTTATTTTATATGGAAAACATAAGCTTCGTTTGATGTTGAGTTCACATCAAAGTCAATGCTCCGAGATTTAAATTTGTTGCGGCAAATACTTTATAAAATTTTTTTTAAGGGACGTTTAACGTCCAGGGTAGGAGACTTTAAATACGAGGGACAAAAATTGCGTCTTTTATTTAATAGAAAATAAAAGTAATATTCTAAACATGCGATTTCCTAACCATGACGCATGGCAAAAACGCCTTATTAATGGTTAGGAGTGGTGAGCTTTTAAAATAAAGCTCGTACCAAGCAATCAGTTTGAACGAATCCATTATCCAAAAATGTCAAAAATGTATACGTGGATGTCCCCTTCTTCCACATACACTATACTTAACTTAACTAAAGGACCTTTACTTAATTAAGACGGCGGCCAACTTTGCCCTTTTGGGCAACTCGTCGATGGAAGGATGCGACGAAAGAGTTCCTTCACTGCGCTCTGTCAGCCACCAGAATTGTCGGTGCTGTCGAAGATTATATTGTTGACCGAATTCTTTGCTCTTGCAACGTGATTTCGTGTCAGCTTTATAATAAAATCATCCTCTCTTATAATGTCTGCCCTTTTCTATAGGACCTCGTTGGGGTAGAATTTTCTGAACTCAAACTCTTGAGTTCTGTATGAGCGTAAGCAAGTCCTTAGTCATTGCTTTTCATATAACCGAATCGTTTCCATTACGCTTGCTCCCACGTTGAACCAAACGGGGCATCCATAGACGAGCATAGGCCCGGATAAGGGCCATGTAGCAGATTATTTTTACCCTAGCATGGAGTTGCTGGTTATAAAACAGTTTCTTTGTTAGGACAAATGCAACTTTGGCTCTGGCAAGGGCCGCATCTATATTTTTGTTGAAATACAGACACTAGTCCAGCCAAATCGGAAGATATCGGACTACAATTCGACTCGTCAATGGCTGCCCGTGCGGTCCTTTAATTGAGAGCTTTCGCCAATCTTTGATTGTATCCCTAGAGGCCCCAGACAACGGCTAGGTAAACAATATAGTTTCGCATTTCCGAAAGTAAATATTTAATTTCCAGTCGTCGCAAAATCGCTGGATCTCATCGAAGTCACGCTGCAAGAGATTTTTAATGCCTTCGATCTTTGAACCTGATCTGTACGCAATTACGTCGTCTTCGTACGCTATGGCATGGGGAAGGGATCTTACAAGGTCACTGGTGAATATATTGAGCAGGATCGGCGAAATGGCAGCCCCCTGTTGCAGACCATTTATTAATTTAAATAACCAATTAGAAATTACATTTCCGTTTTTCACAATGAACTGTCTTTTGACTAGCATATTAACAAGCATGAACAACAGTGATTTGCTGATGCCTCGACTACTCAACTCGTAAAAGAGTCCTTCTAACCATACGGTATCGAAAGCCTTTTCCACGCGTTGTTTGGAGTTTCAATAGAATGTTTTTCCGCACCCACCAAATTCACCTGAAATAGGTCAGGAAAATCTGTTGCATCAATGAACTACGAAGTATACCACGCAATGAAATGAAATACGCAAGCCAGGAGAATAAGTTCGTCGTACGAGTATTTTTAAAGCTGTCCATGTAGATCTCAAGATTTGTTCTTGAAATGTCATTTCGTTTGGTCATTTTTTGTTTGTTTATAAGTTTCTGGGTATCCAACGCACCGATACTATGTTCATGTGAAGCTCGTTATGAAGGATCCTTTCAATCTCGCCATGTTACCAATGTTTAACAATAACTTTGCTGTCAGCTTCGGGACTAGGATGGGCTTCCTTCACGAGGCTCGTCTACTATTTATGTTCTTCCCAGCTTAAGCGCCTTACAGCAACATCCAACTGAATCCTAAATGTTTCGTGAGCATATTTTCCAGCGAGATATACACATAAACTTCATCTATGTTCTGGTTTTCTAGATCACCGTGCTGTCGATGTGACTGTTGGTATTCAAATGAATATAGTCTCCAAAAATGATGTTATATTTGAATGTCTTTTTTTATATAAAAAAAAAAATGAGGGAATAGAAATATTTAAGACACCCAATCAACTTAACGTTTCCGTCCAGCCTCATTAATAAAAAAACCCTTGAATACCATAATAAAATGAGTCGTGACTTTTCCGACATCCCACTTAAACAGGAACCAGCAAATCTTCTAATTAAGCTTCAATTCTGTTGAAAAAAACAACATTATTGTTATTCATAAAATTTCTACTCGAAGAAGAACTAAAATTTTTTTTAACAAAGACAATTAAATATACTTCCTTTTGAAAGTGACTTAAAATTTGTTCCTGTGCTTTCGGGGCAGTCGTAGATTTTTTATTGTCAAATCTTTAAAACGCCAAATTAATTTCCATACTCTCCAAATTGCAGTGAAATTCACTTCGAAATTTGAGTATCGAAAGTCTGCATCCCAAATTATAATATGCCGGCGAATTGTAAGGAAGAATGCGAATACCACATCGAGGACGTTACACTGCATAATTTGCTATCCGAATGGATCACAAGGAACCTCTGGCTGTCCACAAATACTGCATCGTTGTTCGCGCATTTCGCCCTATTCCTGCTCACATGGCACTTTATAAAATTCACTGTCAAATTTTTGGTGCCCATGTTGTTCGCATTTGCTTTCTTGGTATGTTAAAATGTCTCAATGCTTTAATTTAATTTTTTAATACTGTCCTCAGATGATTTTCTGTTCCATTCAAAACCTTGAAAGAGATGACAATCCAAATAACGTCATCTTCAAGTGCCAAGATATTTTGGTATGAGTAAAAAATTAAAAGGTTGTATGTATTCAATTTTGACAAATTCCATTTAATAGATAAATGCCTTGGCAAAAGTTCAGAGCACGCTGTCAAGCCTTGTTTTCAACGACAAAAAATCCTGTTAAACTATGTAGGCTTTGTAAAGACTCTCAAATGTGGCAGTCAGTTTAATATATAAATTCATGGTCGTCAGTTTTGTTCAACAGCAATAGAAATTTCAATAAAAAAAAAATTCAAAATCAATAATGGCAGTAGCCGTTCGTTTAGTTGAGGTCCTTACTTTGGTGACTCTTTTAGGAATTTTGACTGGACTTTCAGTTTTTGTTGTGTTTGCCCACAAAATTTTATTGATATCTCTTTATCTTATTGGCGTAAGTAATTTTCAATCATTTGAAATTTAGTCTGACAAATTTTACTCCTTCAATTTTAGCCATTAGCATCCCTTTGTTCCCTTGTTCTGTATCAAGCTGAACGAGTACTAATCTACAGTCTGCTGACTATTTTAAATTTGACGACTTCATTGGGCGTAGCCGAAGACTGAGCCAGCTTATCGGTGATTGAGAAATCTTTTCCAAACCTTGTAAATCCGTCGATTATTGAAGATTTGAATTTGTTTTTTTTTTTGCATGGTTTTTGATAAATAGTATGAATATTCTCCTTTAAAGTGTTTTGCTCATTTGCTGTATTCTTCTTGGATGAAAAAGATTACAGGTAAGTTAATATCTGTGTTCGCCCTTCTGGATTATTATTGGGCTAGCATTTTGCTCGAAATGTCGTCTTGCTTAGAGATCAATTGGACTTTGAGTTATACCAATGCGGATTTTGTGAGAATTGAAAAGTTCCTTCTCCAGCAGAAGATTGGAGTCGAAATATACCCTACACCTTCTTCGATGGCATTACAGTCCGACATGTACCGGCTCTATCCAAAGTAAGCTGCTTCCAATTGCTTACACTTAGTTTTACTGTGGTGGCTTTCTGGTGCAGTATTAAGGACTATTCGGGCCGCTGAATCGCTGTACCTGAAATCTTCGGGCGATGTGGATCTTTTTGAATAAGCTATGCTGTTTGTTGAACCTTCTCCAAAAATCTCGTTTTTTGTATAAAATCGATCAAGAGCATTTTCATTCACTTTTTTTAAGGTTCAGGCTACTGTGTCACAAAGCACGATCGGGTTGTCAAGAATCTTGTATGATTTACGGCCGACTTGGGTCTTTACTACTCAATAACATCTTTAGTTCAAGGTAACATTGGTTAGAAAAATGAATCATCATTGTAAGCTGGACACATTTCTAAAAGATCCTACCTCTAAAGTGGTCATGTGAATTTAGAACGATAATTTCGAGAATGATGTTTGTATTATTGCATGATAGCGAATCGGCTTGTCTTTAACCTTGTTTGGCATAAAGTGTATCGGTGGGACCGATCTGAACGGAGCCGCGCCAGCATGCTCCATCGCCACCCTGGGCTTCAATAAGTGTTTAAACGATGGTCATATCGATTTCGAACTCCTGTCTTTTGTCGAAGATGTATCACATACCATGGTGGAAGGATTTAATCGAGTTCAAGAGTGCGTTCGACAGCGAGATCTTTTAGCCTTAGTTCTTTGTCGCAGGTCTTGATATGAAGACTGGTTTATTAAAAAACACTACAAAGAAACCTTCATTTCAGAACTTGCCATTTTAATCGAATACGATATGAGCATCGGGATCAGAGCATTGCTCGTAAGTCTTGCTTTGTTTTGTCGCTCTGCATAAAATTCGACAGACAAATCCGTAGGTTATTGCCCTTTTTGTGGTTACACAAGGATGGATAAGGCGGCACATTATCAGGAAATAAGGTGGTCTCTTTTTTTCCTCAACACTTCGAAAATAACGCCCATAAACGATCTTGAGATAACCAAAATGCATTCGTAAGATGGGACCTTAATCGATAAAGAGCGCGCTTTTAAAAATAAAATTTCAGTTGTTGAAGTTTTTAAAGAAATCGATGTGCTTTTTATAATGAAAAAATATCGAACATGGGTTGAAACTATATAGGAGATTAGTTTTGAACTTCTGAAACTTTTCAAACATCATGTCCTTTATTTTAAGCTTCAAATTATTTTTACAAAAATTTTATTTACCTATTTTTCTGTGTGAAAATTTTAAATTATTTTTATTACACACTCTGTGAAAATTGCAAGTGTCTATTTTATATGGTTCAGAAGATATTTAGAGGCTTGTGAAAAATGAACGGACGGAGAAATAGTGAACGCTCATAAATATGATTCACCTTTTTTAATACGGAACCCGAATTCCATAGTTTAAATCACGTTTGAATTTGCATGGTTAAAACTCAAGCCGCTATAAGACACCAAACTTCAAGTTTGGCCCCCGCAGTCCCTTGAGTGGAAACTTAGCCCCGATAATTGCCTGTATGCACTTCATTTCCAGCCGTAACGAACTACTTTTGATTCAATCATACTACTTGAAAAAGAGACAAAAAGAAGTGCCTAAAGTAGTTCTAAATATGTAAAACCTATTTCGATATTTAATCTACACATAGCTTAGTTTGTTTCCAAATCACGCAAACCATAACATTTTTATGCAATTTGTAAATGCAACGGAAAGTCGCACTCAGTGGACGCATAATACGTATATGTACAATGCCTACACTTCAACTCCTGCATTGGGTAACAACATAAAAGTGAAACTTGACCCCCCCGAGTACTTGTAGCACTGATTTATGCGCTAACATCCACCTCTCGAAACCCATAGTCAACTAACACTCTGGCAAAGATTGACAGATGGACCAAAACATCGACCAGCATTAGCATGACCACTTGATTGACGCTGATGATCATGGTACATTTGCAACATTTGCTACAAGAGTGCACTGTTTCAATGTTTCACAGTGGCCATCACGATAAGGGAGTACGCATCTCTTCTCCCAGCCAGCGCTACAGTCATGACAACTCTGTAGGAGTACTGTACCACTGACTGCCTGAAACGATTTAAAAAGTGAAACTCCAAAAGCGACCATTACCGAAACTGCACCATCGGATGGAGATTCATTGAGCGAAGACACTGGTGCCTTTGTCTTGTTGGTCGATCGTATGCAAATCTTTTTAAGTAAATGCAATCCTATGCAGAATCGATATTGGCACGGGGTGATCTATCGGAAGGACTTTTCCTTTTTTCAGTGTAAACACTTTCCATTGTTTAAAGAGTTCGGTGCAATGCATGCAAAGCTTGATCGATGTTAATTTGTCTACGAAGACACAAAAATGATCCTCGATTTGAGTTCATTAGACGTTCATTATTTACGAAATGGATCTTCGGGCAGAGATAGGAATTAAATCAATGAATGGGTATAAATGAACGATGAGATATTTTAAAAATGATTCATTCGTTTTCTAATACTGGGATTTCGCCATAGATTTTCTGTGCTTTCAAAAAGCATGTTTTCGGCGTTCCTCTGATTGTGTCAGAAACTTATTTTAATTTGTATTGTATATGACACTTCCTCTTAGACTTTCAAACATTTAGCTCATTTATTTGCCTGATTAGACCTTTATAGCTGGAGCGCTTTTCAGTTGACCTTACATTTTACCAAAACATTCACCGATTCCACTTTCTTTCACTTCGCAACAACTGGAACCATGGAACCATTAAAACAACATTTGCAAATGCTACTGCCGTCCTAGCATTAAGTGAGAACCCAATTAAAACATACAGACTTTTGAAAAAAAATGTCTCAAAAGGATATCTAGTTGGTCCAAAGAGTCGCATAAAACAACGTGTAACATTCACTGTGAAACATACAACAAGACATGCCCTAACATGGGATAATATCGTCATAGAAACTTATGTTAAGAAAACTCAAACTTCACAAATTGATTGTTAAGTCAGAAATTCTAACTCCCCAGCGATAACAAAATATTTTTTTAAAGGTTCCGTAACTCAAATTTGAGAGCGGAATCATATTATTAAGGCCCCCCTGTTCGTCCGTTCATCTATAACGTAGGGAATTGCAATTGTAAAAAGTAAAAAAAAAAAAAAAAGTTTAGAAAGAGGGTTCAAATACAAGAAACAACTCAATTCTAACTTTGAGAGAAGAGAATGTGAAATTTAAAAATGAAAAATAGTAAAAATTGTATGGTGGTACAGAACCCTTCGTGTGCGTGTTTGATTTGCACTTTTCAAGTCAACAACACTACGACCTATATAGACATTTGGAATCTACATGTGGGACGGTTTTCAACGCTTTCAAAAATATAACTCTGAATAATTGTGAACGTACTTTGGTACGTCACGAATGATTGACCTCATACGAAGGACGAATGTCCTGCCAAATTGACCAGCTAGTTAATGCTGAAAATATAACAAAGTAACTTCCAAAGTGGATGATTTGTTGTCGAAAAAGTGCGACTTTTGAAAAGAAATTTTGTCAGCAACTACAAATGGTGTCGGCCAGTTTTGAAGAATGTTCGAGAACATGATTTGCCGATTTTCCGGTATTTCCGAAAGTATGCGCCAAAGCCCGGAAACCTCATCGCGCCAAATGAGTCGAACTGTCGTGATTAAAAATCACGGATTATTCATTCACAAGGTCCAATTGACTCAGAAATTGACAACCTTTCTTGTCTGTTGCTGCTTCTCTGTTTGACGACCAGTAAAACGGAGCTTCGTGCCATACAAGCCTTTCAACAATCGATTTATTGAACATCAGTCGTTTTGCTGTTTTTGCTGATGACTCCTTTTAACTGACATCTTGGGACTGTTCATTGATTTCGCGGTTGCATCTTCTTGTCTATACCCCTTAGAGAGGTAAGCAGTTTACACGAGCAACATATGGTTACGAGCGAAATGCCCCTGACGCGAATCATCTGGGCAATGTTTTAATATCGAATGAAGTGATATTTTGTCTCCTTCAGGTTATTTAATAAAAGTCATCAGCTTTCATAATCTCGTTACTAAACCCCGTTAATAAACGAAACAAAGCCAATGTTCAGCCGTGTTCATGACCCAACAAGGTATGTTTAAGTTCCATAATTCAACGATCTACATTTTGTAAAAATCAACTGTTGTGTTCATTTCATCCCAATTTAAAGGATCATTGCCATAATTACTAATTCACAGTTATGAGAAGACTTTCTTTAAGCTTAGCTACTTGCGTACAAAATTAATCTATAACAGACAGTTGGTCTCTAGACCAAACACAACTTAATGACCAGTCTTACGAAATCGAAATCAAATAAATCATCAAGTATTGAAAGATCGTACTCATTAAGATTACGTAGCTTAAAACTGGTCCAGGAAGATCAGACTTACGTAATCCCGATTTATGGCCATCATCTGGACAATTAACTCCAGCATAATCTCCATTCCATTTATAAACCGCCTTCTTCGAAAACGACTATATAATCGCTTGCGGGATTCCTATAGCTACGACTGTCAAACATATCCAATGAATTGGCTTCCCATGGCCGTCAACACTTTTGGCGACAGTGCATCCGATCAATTATATCGAGGAAAACTCTTTCACTCTTCTATCACTTGACATTGGCACCATGTCCAAATGTAGTCATAGAAATTTTATCTTTCTAACGTCTTCGTCGTAGTCAACGATCCACCATTGCCACCGAGTGTTGTGCTGGTGAGTGTTGCAGTCAAAAGGTCCGTTCGCGGTGTAATTTTCATCTGATTTTGACCAAATAAGGCGGCGTTACATTATCATTGGGTGATAGGTGATGACCACCTGTGAGCAGCAGCAACACGTTCGTAACTGCAATGTCTCGGCATCTGGCACATGATCATATCCGAATCAGAATCCATTAGCTTTTAACGATATTAAATATTTTAAATGGTCGCTTTGGCGGCTTCTGCCGACCGACGACGACGCGACGATTACGATTTCGGAAGTGCAACGCTTTAATGGCTAAGCTACTTGATGGTATTTCACTTTCGGTTTTTATGGATGAGTGTGGGCTGCGGATGACTTAGTTCCATTAATCTTTTTAAGCTATGTAGATGACATTATATGAAGACTCTTTAGCTTTGAGAGATCATCGATCAAGTTGAACAAATGAAAAAGATTTTATGAAAAAACGACTCTAAAAATTTCAACAGTTTAGATAAGTCGATAAAATGGCCTTCGTTAATGTAAGTCTCCTTAAACATCAAAATTGTAAATCAAACCTTCAAAATTCTGAATTATATTCAAAATTAAAGAAAGAGAAAACAAGAGTTGACAAAATCTAATCTTAAAGAATTTTGGAGTGGGTCCCAACATTTCGCGCAAGTTAATTAAGTGGCATTATTATGGCTCAGGAGTTGTCGGGATGTCAGGATAGTTAAGACGATTTTTTTTTAATGTTTTTCAAGGACCATTTTTCTCTATTGTTTATACTTTCTTGATGAACGTTTGCTTTCGATCTCGCTTGACGGATTTGCTTACTCTAAGGTGTATTGTAGATGTTTATACGCGCCAGAATTCGTGGGGAACCCAAATATCAAGCTTACGTTTCCAAGTCTTCAGGTGTTCATGAATGATGGAAGTCCAATGCTGATTTAACCTCTCTTTCAATGCCTTTATTTTGTTGTCATTAACCTCAGTGAGCTTTCCTGATCGAAGATTGTCCTTGAGATTAAAATCAATTGCACCGAGTTTTCGGAACCGTCGTTAACACTGACTTTTCTGCTAAGCATTGTCACCGTAAGCCGACGACTCTGCCTTCACCCATATAAGATCTAGCTGTTGAAATAACTCAAGCAACAACACCTTAACTTACCTTGGAAGTTCGCGGACTCTTGAGTAGCTTAGGGATAAGCTTTATTTCATCGGAGGATCATATTTTATGGCTCGGTCTGCTTGTGTATGAGCTGACTTTCATTTTCTGAGCAGAGGCAATCAAACCAACAAGGTACACCGTTTTTGGGTTATTTAAGAAATGATAATGGAGCTCGTATTAAAATCATTGGCGTTTAGTTTAACTCTTGTAGAAAAAGCAAGGCATTCGATTATTCTGGAACAGTGATCTTTTCGAAATTTCTTTAGTTTTCCAAATGCGTTATCTCATTCTTTGACCTTACTTCTTCGAAAACGACGAAGACATGGCGGTAAAATTAAACATTTTAGAGTGCATATGCGGAAAACTATCCAAAATGTTTTTTCTAGAGAGATGGAACAACCAGCAGTCTATCTAACTATGGTCCTCATTAGGGAAACTTGGCGCTTGAAAAATAGATATATTTTTAAATAAAGCTATTCGCCTTGTTCGTCCGTTTCAACGGCACCAGACATTTTTCATTGGTTCATCTCAATGAGTAAGGAGAACCAAGAACCAAGCACCATCCAACAGCTTTAGTCGTTGAAATTCTAACCAGAGTTATGGAAGTTGTTGCAATATTTGTAAAAGCTTAAACTAAACAACGCTAATTAAACGTCATCCAGTGGCATCAAACATAGGTCAATCAAACGATCCGCCTTTCTAGCCGCTAATTCTTCGACTAATAATTCGGAAGGTAATTCAATAATTCTGTTTAATTGATTCAAAATAATCTAATGTTTTCGATTCGAAAGATTGGGACTTAAAAAAAAAAAACGTTGTCACCGTTGCCACAGTGAATTCAATAAAAACTATTTATATATTTTTGAATAGTGGAGGAACCGTCGAGCACCAAAAGCGTATCAGAAGGACTGATCTCTCCTGATCAGTATCTCGCTGATAAAAGAAGGAAAAAGATACTTATTGCAAAACCGCATACTATTGTTGAGTCTATTCACATACTTGAAATGAATTCAAATAATTTTTAATTAAATTTAATGACATCAACCAATCAAAAGTCAATTCAACTATGACTTCAACGAAATATATGAATTAATCAATGACTTAAATTTTTTTTATTTCAATAGATTTCCGAAAATGATTTCAATTCTGACTTCAACATTCATTGAACTCAAGAGAATGGAAATTAAAGTTTTTTTATTTCGCTATATTTTTCTTTGATTTCAACCGTGAATGCATACCCAGAAGAATACATGCTTTCACAGCTCTCCACGAATCCTTGGAAGCGCGATCGGGCAATGAGTCCCCGATAACAATATATTGGGAAATCGGCCAGTCGATATCATCAAAGTAAGGTGTCCGTTTATACAGATAGGCGTATGATATGCTCACACAAGCTGTCGAATACGTAACCAAAACAATGCGCTCGTCAAGAACAGTCGATGAAATCATTCCACACATTCGTTTTTATGCCCAAGGAACCTTCAATCAATGAGCCTTTAGAAGAGATAGATTTTTTTTTAAAAGAAGGGGTTGTGTAAAAAGTATAAATACAAATGACGACTAAAGCTTCTGTTTGCCTCCACCTCTTGAAACGCATTCCTACAGTTTTTCAATAACAATAACCCAACACTTTGTCTTGTACCGCTGCAGTAATCTAATTAATAATTCATTTCGCCAACAAGCCACCGATAACGAGATAAATAGACATGAAATTCAAATTAAAGTTACTGCACTCCGCCGACGCCGCCGCCGCTGCATAGGGCTGGACGAATTGCCGCCAATCCGTATTTGGATTGTTTTACGGCTGCCAACATCAATGAAATGGCGTGCTAACCCACCAACCGATCCGCGACCAACAATGGGTCAAAAGTTTTACGGGGGCCTAATTGCGGGCGCGCACTCATTTTCATACGGATACGGAAAAATGAAGGAAAAATCGTGACAACCGTGAGAACGGTCAAATGGAATTTGTTTCTAGTGCCGTACCTACAAGTACCTACATAGTATTCGTATCTACTGCCACTTGGGTAGGTGGCTAATAAATTGTCGGCGGCTGGCGTTCAACCATGGAAACCGCCGATGAAATAAGGTTTATCATTGTTTTGGGTGTTTGATTTAGATTGGTAGGTGTTACGTTGTTAACATTGTTTACGATTTGATGTGGAACAGCCCCCTTTTCGATTCCGCATAAAAATTACGAGTATTTGCCAGTTTTTTTAATTCAATTAAGCGATTGGCAGGCATCGATTACACCTGCAAACACAAAAACCCCACAGGATACGATTGTTTTTTCTCCAAAAAGGAGTCGTACCAATGTACCTGTGGATAACCAATAATTTACATAGTTAAGAAAATATTGATTTCCGTGTCGAAAGCATTAATTTGCAGTTAACAATGACTGCCCACGATCAGCAAGCGTATCCACAAGATGCTTGGGCCTCCGGAGATGAATGCTCACTGCCCCTATGCGAGCTCAACCAGTTGGCTCATAAATTGTTCGATTAATGAAAATTGAATTACCAACACACAAATTGGTAATCTCTCGATCGCATGATATTCGCGGTTGCATGCATGATCAGCTGCGAATGTCCTTGGGCTTGGATTTCAGCTTTCAGATGCGGCCCAAATGATCTACCATTTACGAGTCGTGACATAGACATTCTGTGTTTTGAACTGAAGACGACTACATGCATTCTTAGCATTCTTGAGACACGCCATGTGGGCTAGTGAGACGATCAAATTATTCAGTAGCACGAAGATTACATGGAGCAATGGCCCCACTCGGACTTCTTATGAAGTCATTCCTTGCGAAGACAACGAATGGTACGTCTAATGTCATCATCTCTTGAACCCACGGTCAGGATGTGTGTGCTGATAGCCACCACAGCAGCCAATTAGTTTGGTTGTACAAACTCGTACTTTCAACTGTTCCAGCATCAGCGACACGGTGGAAAGGAATGGACACGGTGCTGTGTGGTTCCTTCGAGGAAATTACCTTAAGTAAACTTTCGCGAGATGCACTTGTGATATGGTGGACAGCCGTGAGCTCTATGAGCCTCTATGTGACTTCAAATTCAATATTTGTGCTCGCATATGTGATGTGCAGGTTCCCTCGTCGTATTCTACTGCCGCCTCCAACCTTTTTTTGTGTTGTTAATTTCTCGCCATTAGTGGGCAAATGCAGCTGTGCTAATGCGAATTCCTAACACAGCGCGACTTCCAAAGGCACGCTTGACTCAATGTTTCAGTGGCAGTATTAGACCATCCGTATCGCCGGCTACAGCTGAGCATGAGGACACTCTTCGGATGTATATTGCGAAAATAACAATATGCAATCCCGTGTTGGCTTAGGCAAAGTACTGGAATCCATTATTCTAACACAAATGTTTGCAAAAGAAGACCAAGAATTGACGGCCAATTGTTTCTATCTACATGAGAACACAAATCGTACTCGTTGATGATGCCATTGGCAAAGCGCTTCCTGTTTATAAGACAGTCATACGCGACTTTTGACGCAATCTGCAAACAAACGAGAGAGGCATTATGTCAACCGTATTTCATCAGCTTCACTCCAGTCAAATTACAGAAGCGATTTGCATTTTACATATTATGTCACATGTTTCATCATTCACTTGAGTATACAAATACAAATTCTTACGAAGACAGCTTTTTTGGAAGCCAGGGCCTAGCATGTGCATATTTTTTCCGTACAAATTATGGAGTTTGGAGTTGTCGATTCTACCTTCTTCTAGGATTGCCAGAGCTGGGGTCGTGCTAGGTATTTCTTCCCACATTTGTTAAGTATAGTTCTTAAACAACATTTTTATTGTTCTGTTCTTAATCCTGTTCTGCTGTCTTGCATATCGTAAAACATAAGACTCCATATTGAAGAACTGTAAAGATAAGTGTTTTGTAAAACATGATTTCTGATGTTCAACTTAGGAGTGTTGATTCTAGTTGCTTGGACAAAACGCAAATGTTTGTGGTGTTGATTTGTCCCAAGTTAAATAAACAGAGATACAAACTCAATTATCAATTTTAAGGCTCTCGATATTGATATTTTGTCCTGCTGGTGTTCGACGGACCTACTTCTTGTCGACAGCAGATCTTTTAATTAATTTCAAAACCAACTCTTCTAGCCTCTTCTTCAATTGTTATCATAGAGTTGGGCGCAAGTGTGTGTCAAAATCGAACTTCGTACAAACTTTATTGCCTTCCATGACGACAGCTGCTTGTGGCAATGTCTGTTTAAGAATAAGTTCATGATAATGCCTCTCCTTCCCGGAAAGAGGTTATTGGGTGCGTTGAGTGACAGTTTTTAGATCAGTTTTCTCGGGGTAATGAATTTGGCCAGCAATTGCGAGGATATAGTAGTAGAAAGTATAGACTTAAAATTCATTGGTCTTTTCCACGATTTCTCGTAGTCGGAAGCCACATTGGTATCGGCCGAATAATGGGCTTCAGAAATTCGCAGAATACATTGGGTAGGTTATTTAAGGGATTTTCGGCAGTGGTAATAATCGGTTATTGATATCTAGCATCGCCTTTTTTTGTAGACTGAATAAATAGTTTTAGTCGCCGGACATGCTTTTATCCTCAGATGATCTTAACTCGCAGCTTTGCTGTTTTAAAGCCTCTTTATGGCCTCGCCATGTATAGTGGGTGGAAAAACTTCTCACTCTCTCTTTTAGGAGCTGTCTAAAAAGCCTTCATTCACATTTGATTCCCTGCAGATCTCAAGCAAGATTTCCTTCACAAATACGGGAGACTGACTGAGAAGTAACGTCGTCTGTTCTCTTCCTTTTTCCAACTGATTTTTTCTCTCTGCTCGTCTAGCTCTGTGCTTATTCTTCTAAACGCACTCGTCTTCATATCACAACTTTCTTAACGGAGATGCTTGGAGACATTGTGACCACCTTGTCTTGGGGATTGTGGTAGGCAATAACTCATTTAAGAGACTCACTTAGAGGCTCTCGGCAACCTTTGGTTACTTCCGGTATTCTGAGGTGTCCAATATTTAATATCCTTACTGTGAATCCTGGTGCAGCTTTCTAGCATTGGACAGTCGGACACTAACTCGAGCTGCTGCCAAAAAGTGTCAGAGTTGATTAATGCCCTACTAAAATACAAGGATCCAGTTCACGTGTTGATAACAACTCTTTAGACGGTGTTGTTCCAATAACTATACTGTGCCTCATAAGTTCCCGTGCCACAAATATTGAATTTACATTCAAAGCCGTACCGCTTTTCACTTGAATGTTTATATTGACTTAAAATCGAAAACAAAAATTATTTTTTTTAATTAAGATCTTTTGGTGTTCCTGTGGGAGGGGAATCCAATGACTGATCTCTTTTAACATATTTAAGAAACCACATATAAAAATAATAATGAATAACTACTTTTCGTGTTTGCTTATGTTTAAGCCTTTCAGAGAAAATTTTCCTCCCTACAGGCACAAAAGTATTTTGAGTTTTGGGTGTTTTGCTAAGGCGGAAGTATAAAGGATTCGAATTCCCTTTTGAAAAACGTCTCAATAGTTCCAACTTAAACTGGTGGTCTTTGAAATTTCAGTACCGTCAAAATATAACATTAAAAGTCTCATTACATCCTCGTTGGAATTATATTTATTCCATGAAAGATGTGGAGAAAAAATAATTCAACGCCAAGCTCTTTGTTGAGGGAGGATATCAAACTGGTGTTGGGAAGGATCATGATATTGGCCTTGCCCAATCCAGTTTTTGCAAAGTCCAAACGTGTTGCACGTATTTGAAGAAAACCTGAGGATACGCATGGGCGGAAAAAAAAACATTAGCCTGGTCTTTTATGTAAAGCATGGTATTCAGGGTGATGCATTGACGGCACGCATATCAGAATAATTACGCCCTAAGAAAATAAACATCTCTAATACGTCAAGAATGGATTCTATATTTTAAGTTTAAAATGCATTGGTTTCAAATTCACAATTGTATTTAAATATGCACGCAACATATTCGAAGGACGATAAATTGAAGACACAGTACGTAAATGATTCTCTTTACCCTTCTTCCTTGGCTTTTGTGTACGAACACTTATTTTTACGCGTTTTTTTTGTAACATTTTAACAATCCCTTTAAATTCTCTTTTCTGTTTACAAGGAGATGCAAGTATCCTTTGGTGGATTATGACACCTCACAGTATGAAAAAAAAAAAATCCTTATTAACGAAAATATAACACTAAATGCCCTTGATTGTTAAAGGTACTTCAATGAAATGATCGCTTGCGTAACTCCATTGCATTTTGAAATATAAATGAATGTAAAAAAAGGAGTAAAATAAGACACCGCTTTCTTTTCCTCAATTTCTAAGAATCTGCGAGATTTTTCAATCCTTTCCTTTAATACAATCTTGTTTTTCAATTGCTTTATTTTGCCGCTTGGTTTCTTTAGCTTCCTTTTGAACTTCCAACTGCCGTTGATGGAATTCTTGTATTTCCTCAAATTGTTTCTTTTGAAGCTCACTCAGCTTTTTTAGTACTTTGGTGGTGTTCCTTCATATCACCTACTGCTTCCTTAACATTTGCACTCAGTTGCGTCTGAATTTGTATCAAACTTTATAAAGCATTCGAGTCTGCTGATTTTGTTTTCCAAGTCTTTCTTTGGTTCGAAATTGTTTGTTCCATTCAAGCTCTTTTCCATGTCCGGTGAAGAAACCCCTTTTTGCAGCATGCTTATTTTCCTTATCCTCCTCCAATTTTTGTTTTGGGTTGAAAGACATAAACCAAATTTTGGAACTTCAGCTACAGTCTGCATTTGGCCCAGCTCCGGTATTTGTTTTTCTCTCCTTAAATTAAACGAAAAAAGCGTTTGTCCTTTCAAAAGAGCGTCTTTCTCGGGAAATTTTTAGTTATGATTGCCCTGAATGTATTTGTGGCTTGCCCCGTTGGTCTATATTCCCGCGATTTTCTAGTCTATTTGACGCAAATCGAGTCCAATTGTACAATTTGGTTTATTAATACAGATATCAATAAGTTGTCTGTCTTTCTTTTTTGAGACGCTTCACTTAAGCCCCAAAGACTCTCCTCCTCACCAATTTCAAAAATACCATCAGATTAAAAAAAGAAGGTTCAATTTTGGATTCAAAAGCGCATGTTCAGTATTACGTCCCTTGCAAAGCAAGGCTCACACGAAAGTTCAAGAGAAAATTGTTCATCACCTTGCGCGTGTATTGGTCTTGACAAAATGTTACTGAAGTACAAGATTTCCAAAAAGTTTCTGTGAATCGGAATGAATCAAAATAAATTAAGAGATCATAATTTGACAGCGAATGCAGAAACCAAGAAAATGTCTCCACATGTCATGATTTCTTGCTTCTCTCGCTAATCTTTTGAGGAAAAAACTATGCCTATCTAAATTAAAATCATTTCTTTCTATAAAATAAATTTACTATCCACCTAACTTTAAAAATAAATAAATTAAATTTTTTTTTATCCTCCATGCAGCGTGGAGATGAAGAGAACATTATCCTTCGGCTGCAGTTCATAGTCCAGTTCACCCTGTAAGAAAACAATCAGATTATAGGCTAATACAAACTTATAATCTCACCAATAACTCCCAATCGGTATCGTTGACTAAAACAAGGATTCCCGGTCGCCTAAGGTAGAAAAAAAGTCATACAATTAAATCATCAAATTGAAGCTGCAAAGCATCTTACACAGAATCATCTTTCACGAACAACTCTGGTCGTTCCGTGAGAATTGTGTCGCGCATCCATTTGATGAAATCTTTTAATGTCCCTGATCCAGGAGTGAATAATGAAATTAATTTCCAGTATTTCCTTGCAATCATATACTTACATTTTTTGTTTCCATCCAGGATAACCTCGCGCTTCTTAATGTTTCCAAAGAGAAGTTCCGCTCCGGCGCTGGAATTATTCAAGGATAAATACATATACATATAAATATAGACCTTAAAAGGATAATCACCTAAACTCGAGAATTATTTTCAAATCAGGTTTTGTCATTTTAATAAAATAAAGGAAAAAAAGAAAAGTTTAATGAAATAAGTTTTTATTTTTCGCGAGTTCGAAACGTCAAAGTTAGCGGGCAGCTGTAGGCAAATAGGAAAATAAACAAAAGTGAAGTTGGCGACAATTCACAACTGTTTACTAACAGAAAGATTACATCGCGAGATGTTACGTAAACGTTTAATAGAAATGTTCTTGCTTTGATTATATACTTATACGAACCTCATTTTTGAAGTGAGTACTACAAAAGAAATTAATGAAATGAATTTATTAATGAAATGAAGATTTTTTTCTAATTTTTTCGTCAATAACCAAATTTCCTTACGTATTTGAAACGCGAAGCTTGCGAGTATAAAAAATAGATAATAGAACTATAGTCTTAAGAAACAGCTGCAAATAAAGCAGAACTAAGCGACGTTTTTCCCGAACTTATCTGAGGAAATCTGAACAGAATGAAGTAGAAATGTCGGTGCTAAATGAAAGAAAACAAAATATTACCAACACATTCTACCGCAGTGATAGAAAGTTTTGCACTGATTTTCATTTGAAATTGAGTGATTTTTCCTTCCTAGATCAGCGTGTACAGCCGAGTATAATTTTCACTTTGTACACATGTATTTATGACTGCCTTAGAAATACGGACGGATGAAGTAGTGTTAAATTCATATCACAGGGCATCCAGAAAGCTATTGCCGATCTTAATTTCTCCTTCAATATCAGGTAACCAAAAGCTAGATTTAAATGTAAGGCTCAAAATCTGAAGTATTTTGCCGCAGAAAACAATTCGAACTGTTCAGATCAGCGAACTCATTCTATATAAACTACTTCACAACAATAAAAAGATTGTATTTTGTACAACTCTGAAACTGGTTTGCAAATATAAATATCTGATTCTGTAAGAGCGGCAACAAAACATGTTTCAGAAAACGACTCAAAATTTATTGGATATAAGTAAATATAAAAACATATTTTATTTGTTTAAACTCTTCAATGTTGCCTCATCAAAGTTGTTTGTAGTACATGAATAACAATATAAAAGCAATTGTTGTATATTTTCTTCTGACTCCTCCAAGCATGAGATCAACTACGTGCGTGATACATTCCCATCAACATTCGTGCTCATTTCAAACTCTTACAGAGTTGGTGGCATTCTAGCATACCGGCGAATCGTCAGTACATTTATCCATCGCCACCATCTCATGTGAGAATCGGCTTCCAATTAATATATTTTACATCGTGTTTTATTAAACAAAGGTAAAAGTAAGCAATGCAACAAATAATTTTGATTTGCACAAAGACGTAATAAACAAATTGAAGAAGCTGAAAGTAAAAAATCGTAGATGAATGGCTAAGCACAAGGCACAAACAAAACATTATCACCTTGAACCGTTCTACATGCCGTCAACTACCCCCGTTCATATACACACAAAATGAACATGAATTATATTACAAAGGTCTTTAATCTGGAGGATGATACGAAGGTCACAAAGATTCTAGCTACGAAAGTCTTGAGAACTACCATGTTGTAGGCTGGCAAAATCCGGCTTCAACTTCAACATGGTTGTGAACAACCTCCCGGAAAGGAGAAGCTCCATACAAAAATATTTATCGGATGTCAACCACGCTATAAGCAGAGAATTTGTAACAACAGCGAAAATTCAAACGTTCGTCTCATCTACAAAAATTTAAACTACGAAAATGTGAACTTCATGCACTCTAGTCTCAGTACTTTGCAGGTTTTAAGTACTTTTAGAGCACGAGGAGAACTTTTGTGCCTAAACTGCGTATCCCACCGCAACGACCTTCCTATGCGGTGTAGTCTTTGCAACACGCGAGAAAAGAAAGACTTTTCTTAAGTACATGTTGCATATTTTCGAGTGGACCAACAAAATATTGAGACAATTAAAGACATCCAAAACTTACATACTTGAATTCAGATGTAGCTTACAAATAGAGAAAATGTATGGTTGAAAAAAATATTTAGCATATGAGTAGGGTAGTTTAAATTATTACTTTACTATGATTTATGAAAATGTTGTCAATCTATGGCAGTGGCAAAGCTATTGCTTAATTTACTTAACAAATATATATTGGAACTTCATCTGAATTATTATTATTGAACAATTAAGTACTGACTGACTACTTCTTCTACGATAAACACAAGACTCATTTCAACATTGAACAGAGAATTTAAATAAGGTAGGATTTAAAAATTCATTTGGTAACCTGCATCCAATAAAAGATCCATAAAAACGAAAACAAAACGTAAATATGCCAAAATATACCCTAGCGGAATCAATCATACCAAAAAATAAATCCCACACGCCCCACAGCACTATTAAAATATCCCTCCATTCACTCCATTCTGTCAAGTTAAATAAATAATTTTTTAAAACTCCACTTATGCGTTTTTATTTTCGTCTAAATTCCAATTTATTTGCTACTATCACTCGTCGGCTTTGGCTTGTCCTCCTGCAAGTTCAGCTTAAAATCTATCGGCTTGTCGTAGCCCATCATCTTGACATAATGCTCGGTGTCATCGAATAGCGCCGGATCCACAAACAGCGCTTTGTTTCCAACTTTGAATGAGGTAAACATTCCCGGAACATCTGGCACCTTAACGTCTTCTGCCTTAAATTTGGTCTGGAATGTAATTTAAGGATTGTTAATTGTAAGATCCTTTCGATTCGGTACGAAGGTTACCTGAATCTTGAACATCAGAATGGAAACCGTCGTGGCGGTGTATTCCTCTGTCTTGGGATTGTAGTGGATCTCGGTTACGTACTTTTTGGTGATGAAATGCAGGAGAACTGGTGTCACGAATGTGAAGAAGCCAGCCACTGTGCATAGCGCTACAGCCATGCCGGTGCCACCCATCTTCATGCCCTGTTCCATGAGAATCGGTTGTGCTGCCAGGCCGGTCAAACTAGTGGTCAGGGAAAACACTTTGACAGCTTTCATTCGAGGCGCTAGTGTGCCATAGTAGATTCGTTTCACGTCCGCATCGGTTGAATCTGTGGCATTCGAACGAGCGAGTTGCCTACTGTTCGAGAACGATGCGGTGTAACCTTTTAGCGAGTGGTTGAGCAAGGATTTGTTGATTGTCGAGGAATGATTCGCACACAGTCGAGCACATGGTAGAAGAGCGCGTAAGGATATCATATTTACTTATCGCAACCGAAGGATATTCCGTTTATTATTCACTTTTTTTAGGGAATGAAAATATTCTGCGGCACCACAAGTTGGGTAACCGAAATCAAAGAGGTAAACATATGATTTTGACAGTTTGAAATGAAATGAGCGAAGACAAGAACCATTTGGTTAAGGATGAAAATTCATTTGGGTGGAAATACAATGAGTGGAGAGATTCGTTTGCTTGGGAGCACACTCGGGCAGAGTTTAAAATTATATTAAAAGATCTAAACTGTGTACTGCTTTCAGGAAACAATAAAAAATTGTAGCCTGATAAGCCTAAGGTTAGTTTGAAGTGGCTGTCAATTTTCTTGAGAAATAGAATTTCAAATTCAAGATTATGAACTTTAAAATGACTTTTTACAAAACTTTTCATTAGTAACTGCAACTTTGTTTTCCAATCCCAAAAAATTAGTGCTTAGAGGTGTCTTTTTTTTTTTTAAAAAAAACTCCGTTTTGTGTTTTTCTACGTTTTGATTTTATTGCTCTGTGAGGATTCCGTCGTACCATATCCAATGTTTGATGATCCGACAGATGACCTTTGTCTCTTTCAATTCTCCAGCACCCCATGTTCCCGAAGTGACGGCTTGAATAAAGACAATGGTGGGTACATCTCCTGTTGGGATACCTTTCAGCATTATATTTTTTTTTCATTTCAAAATACCTTTATTTTCTCAATTCATTAATTTACATTCTAGACAAAAACGCTTAAGGCTAGCTTAATTAACTAAACTTTTAATATACTTTCTTACTGGCCCTCTGCTCTAAGCTAAACCAACTTAAAATACGTCTTTCCACTTATTACTAATTTTGTATATTTAATTGAAAATAACTTTTTAGGAATTAAAAAAAATAATAATTCTTTGAAATAAAAAACTAAACTTAAGCACTTCTTTATAAATTTTTACCGCTAAGCCTAAAAACTAATATAAATTGTAAAGTTTTAATGTAATTCAAATAACATTGACAACTACTTACAAACTACTAACTACTTATGATACCAAAGATATTAACGACCGAGTTCTATCCTTCGTCCAGCCAGCAATAGTGTCGCTCTGTCGGGGATACCTTTCAGCATAAGTCTCTGTGTTCCGCGACTTGAAAGTGCATAAGGCAGAAGTGTATATCTGTAAATTCTTCCAGAGAGTAACTTAAGCTTGCCAAGTTTTCAATACAATGTCCTTGCACATTTCTATGTTGCGGGAAAACATTTTTTGGTTTTGTTAGGTTCAAATATAAAAAAACAAAATAGTTTTTACTGGCGTCAAAAGGCAAGTCAATTTTATTAAATTGAAGAAGTGATGCACAAACATGAGTAAAATTAAGTTGAATATGGCATTCAAGGCAAAAGTAAAAACGAAAATCCACTCCATGGCCTAAAACTCCACACGTCAAAAAAAAAAATCTATTTAGGAAAAATAAAAACTTTTATGTTTTTTTATATCTCAAAAACTAATACCAACACTTTTTAGTATATTAAATATCTCGAAACACGAGAACTCCTCAATGACCGGCAGTATGTTTTTTGTAGCAAAAGATCCACTGGTGATTTGATGGTATATCTCACCGAAAAGTGGAACCACTCTCTACATCTTTCTGTTGTAAGCAAGATTGTTACGCTTGATATTTCTAAAGCATTTGACAGAGTTTGGCACCAGGGGCTTTTGTCGAAAATGCGTGAATTTGGTATTGACGAATCTCTTATTCAATGACTAGAAACTTTCTTTCGGGCCGTTCCATTCAAGTTGTATTGAACGGTGCCAATTCTGATATCCACCATATAAATGCTGGTGTTCCCCAGGGCTCCGTTTTGTCACCGACTCTCTTTTTAATTTTCAATAACGATCTTCTGTCTGCTACATCTAATCAAATACACTCATTTGTTGATGATAGATCTCTCTGTTTTTCATATTCGTTTTCAAATTCACGTCAATCATCTTCGGCCGTGGAAATGGAACGGCAACGTATGATTAATTCTAATATTAACAGCATACTATCATGGGGCTCTATGAATAGAGTGGAATTTAATGCCTCCAAAACTTAATGCTGTCTTCTGTCACTAAAGCGAAACGAAAACCCTCAACCATTATCCATGAATGGCACTTGCATTGCTGAAGCCGAAAAACTTTCAGAACTTAGTATGTGCATCAATAACAACCTCGGTTGGAATGATCACATAACCGTTATCGCCAAAAATGCTGCGAAATGTCAGGGTTTCCTGGATCGATGCAAGAAGCGTATATTCGCCCCAAACTGGAATACAACTCCTATTTATGGTCTTGAGCCTGCTTGTTAGAATTCAAAATCGAGCGTTAAAACTCATAGGTGACAAAAATGTTACAAAGTCGATTGACTTTCTTCACCACCTTCGTAACGTCTCCTGTCTAACGTGATGGTTCGTTTAAATTTTAATTAATTTTATTTCATTGAATTTTATATCTGCATGTGCAACTCAAAATACTCCTTCAATATTCTTTTTGTCCCACTGGAATGCTTTCTTTTATTTTTGTTTGCCAACCAAAGGAACCTTTCGACATGATAACGACACATCGTAACTTAAATGCACCAATATTTTGAATTACTTTTCCTTTCTCTAAAATGGTTTGACAAATTCGAATGAATCCTGAGTCAATCAACAAAACGCATGCATATTTCGGCGACAGCTCCGTCGTTTCTGACCATGCGCATTATTACTAACACCTGTTGGCCACGAAACGATGGTGGTTTAATGTAGAAGCAGTCATCTTTAGTTTGAGTTTTTGTTTTAAGTCCAAACCTATTAGTTCGTTCTGCATATGGTTTGATAGATAAAAAAACCTTGTAACTGTCCAGATTAAGCGTCTCTGGGAACATCACATCAATAAAAAGTTTTGAGTCTTTTTTGCCTTTATACCTTTTCGCGTTTTTTTTCTTGAATTTAGTTGATGTCCGCCTGCCTTTATGTCGCGACTTCTTTTCTCAGGAACGCAAAGAAGTATCAAGTTAAAATAAATTCTAAATACTTACGACTGTGTTCTCTTGAAACTGTTGAAGAGATACGGAACGGAAGTTTATGCCGCAAAGAGCATATGGAGTACTTCCCATTGACATAAAATCACAACCAACATACAAGCTTGTACGGAACCTTCGTGGCTCAAGTCCGACGTGCACGAAGGGTTCCGTAACAACATTCAGTATGCAATAATATATACTTGTCCAATTCATATTTCTCACATCCTGCTGCTTGGTGAAAAATTGAATTCCGATTTTTATAAACACGTTTTTTGTACAGGAACCCCTCTTTATTTTCAACTTCATATAAATTTTATTTTTGGGTACGGAACCCTAAGAAAAGCTTCAGCGTCTCAACAAGATTTATTCCGAGCACTGTTACGCAGCCTATGATCTCACCTACGGCAGAGATCGTTTAATTTTTGTTCTAATTTTGTCGGCACTAATAAAAATTGTTCTCTCTCTGCACAAGGACCAGTACACTAACGGAACTTAGGTTGATGTTCAGCATCTTTGTGGTTCTTTCGGATTTTTAAAATTCCCATTTTTCGAGAGTAATTTGCAAATTCTCCGGGGAGAAGAACTTCCATGACAAAGCTTTTGGAGCAGTTCCAAATTGACAATAAACTGTTAATCCTTCATTTGTGTGAAAAATGTAACTCACACAACACAAGCGGTGAAGCTAGGTCACTGGCCCCCAAAAGAGTAGCAATCGGCTAGGTTCATCTGAAGATGGAGCTTGTGGGTTCATTTAATAACATAAATATAGTATATATTTTCAATTGAATGTATAGGGACTCGATACCAAGCGTGACCGTAGGTAGTCCAGGATATGTTAATGTGGTAGAAAATTAAGTCTACAAGGAGCAGAGTATTTAGTTTCTGCGTTTTAGGATAGTAGCCCGAACAAAATCCTTCCTTGGCCTCATTGTATTGTGATTTACTGATATAAGGTTGCTTGAGATTTGTGTGGAACGTGCCGCACTGCCTTATAACCAAGTTTATAATTGATTGATGGTTTGCCAATGGACAATTGCGCCATGCAGAAGAAAGGACAATACAATGTCTGGCTAAGTTTTTGGATCTTACTCTACTACATCTTTTTCCTTCCACTTTTTAAAAAGACGTTCATGCATAGGGAGTTGGGAGTTAATATTTTACCAAATTTTTATACAGAGTAAAACATGAATGAAAGGTGGTACCTTTCCTCTCCTTGAGAATTCCAGGAGCTCCGTCCGGAGCTTGCTGACTATGATTGTCATTAAGGGCCCTGTGTTTGCACTTCAAAAATAAAATTCTATATACAAAAGAAAAAACTCTAGAGAACTTTTCAGATTTGAACAAAGAAATATCATTTGTGTTGCTTTAGTGAAGAAGAGAGTGCAAACCTCCGAGGTTCCCTAATCCGGCCAGCCTGGAGTTAGATGAACAATCCAAGGACGAATAAACTATCAGCAGTTGCGCTATGAATTGCAGAGCATATTCAACTGATTGGTCTTTTGTCAAGGCATGCTGTGGATTGGAGATATTGAAGCACGTACTGTCCGGAAACTTTTGGATGGGAATGTACAAATATATGTGATAATGACGAAATAAAAGGATTCTTCTCCCAATTAAAAAACGTTTCAATTATAAAATAACTTAAAAGTTGAATGCCACTGTTTTCAGCTTAAAAGATTCATAGAAAACCTCATTTGTATAAACTTAACATGCAATTGCATTACTCGACCTTCAATCTATTTACAACCACAGATCGAGTCCCACCACGCGAACCTGAATATTCGAGATTCCTTGGGGTTCTCATAGTGCAAATCTTCTTTGATTTTGTGAAAGGACCAAAACCCACTGAAACACATGTAGTATACTCGATGTACTTATTTCTAGACGAGATTCGAGGGCATACCCGGGGATAACAAAACAGGCACAGCTCCCTGTGCACACTCAATATGCACAGGAGCTTCATCACACCACACACCATTCTTCCAACCATCATTCATTTGTCCTGTTCACTGCGCTTTCGTTGCTTATTTATTCCGCTTTCAAAGCATGATCAGAATTTTCAAAGAAGCTCTAAAATTATGTTCAATAGTGCGCAACAGTGGCGTCACTGAACATTTCAGGGACAAACTCTTTTCATTGCTTCGTGGCTTAAAGGTGACGCCGCTTTTTTAGCTGTTCAAATATATCGTTGACCAGTACGTGCGCCCTTCGAGTCACGATCACCAAGCTAGTGTCGCAGTTGGGTGTTTGTTTTAAGAGATACAGGGTGGCGCACGAAACGTGATACAAACAGAAAACAGTAACAACTTTTTCGAGTGAGTTGGCTATTTAGTGTTGAGTTACTTATTAGATTTATTAAAATATATGCTTGGGATACCTAAAATAGGATTTGGACAGTGCAGTGGTACCATGCTTTGCAATCCCTCCTTTACGTCAAAAGGGAATTTAGGCGGGAGTTTGGCGACACTCCCCCGAGTAGATGGACCATTATGAGGCTGGTAAACTTGGTTGCCAAATCTTTGAGCACCGCATGAAGACCGTACTATCGAGATCCCTATGTTCGGTTTTATGACACAACAACGCATAATTCATGATGACTTAAACTTGATTCGGCAAAAAGTCCAAACTAAAAGAAAGTTAAGCCCTCTTGATTTGCCTATTCGCCTGGAATGTTGCCAAAAACTGATTGAAATGGTCGAAGAAGGCAACAGCTTCATAAATTGCTGTTAATATCTGATGAGGCCCATTTTGATCTAGCAAGCAAAATGATCAATGATCAAAGCAAGCAAGAAACATTACTTGGAGTGAATATAATCCATAAATACTCTATGAGACGGAACTATACCCAGACCTAATCACTGTGTGGTGCGCAGTTTCATCGAGGTCCTTCAAAACAATAATTGAGATGATCCCGACTTCAACCCTTGCTCCTTCGGTATAATCCGAATTTTATTGTCCATTTTATTTTGTCCTTGCGAACATTGAATGTACTATATTTCATAGAACCAGAGAAGAAAGATTCCATTGTGAGTTCCAACAATTCTTGACACAATTCATTTTACTATTCTGAATTTGCAAGTTTCTTGGTTTCGAACAGGATTTTTGATACTTTTTCACAGCGCAGCGTTAAGCTTGACTCTATATAAGGACCAATAAGCGGTGCCTTGACATAACGCCATTGTTCATGGTAAAGCTGTGTATTTAAGCTTTCACAATAGTTGTAACATTTATTAACCAGTGGTCAGGTCCTATTATAATCTTGTGTAGTTTTTCAAAAGCCATACCTCGAAATGCCCTTATTTGACGCATCTTATGTATTAAATTAAATGTATAAAAAAGATGTGCTGTTCGCCTTTTCATCAGTTTGCTCACATTTGGAGATTTCGGGGATATGGCCATTTGCTAATGAGTAAGCGAACTGTAATGTCAATATTTCGACTTTTGATGCATTTGCCTGGTGCAGTTTATGCAACTCCGTTCCAGAAGTGATAATTTTGATTGTTAATACAACCCTAAAGTGAAGAATAACCTTCCTCGCTTGCTTTTGTTCAAATTAATAGCTGTCTTCTAGTCTTCTAATTCTATCTGGCGAGGGACCAAAACTGATATTTATTTTTTTTCAGTAACTAAGCAAGAAAGAATTTGTTGCTGAACTTAAGGGTGACTTTTCCTTGAAGTGCCATATTTCAGGTGTTTACATTTTATTTTTTTTAAAGGAAACGAGTAAAGCTTTTTGAATGCGTTTTTTTTCTTGCAGCTGTTCTTGACATACAGAACGTTAATTTTTTTTTTGTTGTAGCTCAGCGAAAACAGGTCCTCAAATCGCAGGAGGTAAACGGCTGACATCACTGCTCTTTGTTACTTTTAAATACAAATTCAAAGCATATTATTAATCTGTGACCCTTTGGTCATGGAATGACGGATGGGTTTTTCGTTAAGTAGCAATTTCAGAAAATGTCGGCAGAAAACAGAATTTTCGCGTTTTCTTTCGCATAAAAAGATATATAATAAATGCAAAAATGTATATACCGAAAAAACCGATCCGTCGTTCCGTGAAGACATATTTTCTGAGTTTGTACTCAAAATTTCAGTTCGGTATGTCAATTTTTTTTTAAATTATTAATTATTTTTTAAAACGAGAAAAACGCATTTAAATTTATAAAATATTTACCCAAATGTTTTTATTATAACCGCTAATCGGCAATGCATGGTCCATAGAGGAATCCCTCCTCTTCTTCTAGCTGCTTACCTGCCTCTCCGCGCGTTCGATCCTTGCTTTGTCCCGTGAATGATCAGAGCTGACGGTGTCAATTTCAAACGCGTTTAAAATATCGTAAACGTTCGAAAACTGGGAAACGCTGTGACAGATTTATTTATACTTACATGTAAATAAAGAATCCGTTATAAAAAATAAATTGTTTTTTTGAAAATTTTAAGGACAAAGTCTGTCAACTGTCAATCAAAGTCTTTTGCTGACCAAAATCGAATAACAACCTTAACTGAATCACCATTTTCAAGTCCCCACTGTGCACTAAATGCTGCGTCCACATCGATAAAAAACACAAATCCTGCAATATATAACCCGCCGAGATGCATCATGAAGTCATCCTTTTCATTGGCATCCGGTTTCTTTCTCAATACCAGTACAAGTGTGGAGTTGGCAAGTTGGCAATGAATTTGAATATTAGAAAGCTCACTGTTTCAACAATTGAAATCGAAGGGTTTCTGCATTTCATCAAATTGATTTCTGAGCGCAGCCATCTGCTGGACGTCTTTAAATAGGTAGACCGAGCATTTTTTTAAAGCCTATTCGCGCTCCATACGGAATGGCCCGCGACCACGACATAAATAGCTCAACATCAATCCTTTCACGATTGTTGCGAAATGATTAATGTTAAGTACCTACGAAACGTTCCGGTGGGGTAACACAGTTAATTATGCTGGCCTCCCGCATAAATTATTCATTTGTCAATTCCCAGGAGACACACCTTCAATATGGTCCCAATCCCCCCCACCAGCCTGTTTTAGTGTCACCTTTGTGCCTACAGCAGCACTTATCAGCAGCCACACGATTTTCAAGTTGACTGTCTAATTAAAATTATTTAGCGTCACCACTTTACACCGATTCACGTGACAAGCGTCCATTAGGCTGTGTTTACACTCTTGTAATTTAACAAATCGCCAGATATAAATCACGGGAGAGGTGCCTGAACGCGATGCAATCGTCAATCGGTTGGTTGCTTGACACCGTGTCACCGTTGCATGCGTTCATGTTGCGAGTGGGTTTTCGCTTGTCATATTATAACTCTTTTATTTCCGCATTTTTAACGATTAATGTCGAACAAAGTGTCAAGTGACAATCGGCTTGGGAGAGTGAGATTGGCATGGCAAAACACTTGGCGGGACACACGCCATCAACACTCGTCTTGTGCCGAGTGGGGTCATATAAGGTGGTGTTTTTTCACCTCTCTTTTTTTTTTAACTTATATGAGGCATAAACATGCAACGTGGTCTTTGGACGTGGCGTGGCTATAGCGTTTGCGCTAATTGTAATTATATGGTACATGCGAATTAAGAAGGTAATTAAATGGCAGGACTTTCAGGCTGTAAGCCGAGAATGGGTGATTAAGTTGAATGAAGGTGTGATGGTCTTAATAGTGAAAAGTCGGGGGGAAAGGTCGGCGATTTTATTTTTTAATAGACTTAATTCATGTTAACGGAAGTTTAATTTACTGTCGTTACACTTGTGGAGTTGTTTTTTTTTTTATGTTATGCAACCGATATGTGGGAACTCAGACGGGTGGACTTTTTGATTAAGATTTTTGAAATAATTTTCACGTTCGTTGACATTTTTTTTAAGTTTGTTAAAAGGAAACAAAGGAAAGGTCGTCTGAGTTCGATATTTTTTTTTGTGCGATCATACTAACAGGAAGATCATAACATCTGACATTAAGGTGTTTGGAATAAATGGTGTCCTTTAAGTGCTATAAATTAATTTTTGCGTTCCAATTGGAAGTTTTTGAATAGATCCAATTTTCGGAATTATAAAAATTTACAAATCTCCACATTTTGAGGACTTAAAATTTGGATTACATTTTAGGAGCTTGTCTTTGTCAATCTAGGGTCTCATCGTATGTTTGACTTTATATAGTTTTTCGTATTTAGGATTTCGTCGATACGGGTAAAGTCTGCAACGTCGGCTAACGAGAAACATCTGTTTGGTCACCAGACCATCCAAAAAAACTCTAATTTCTTTTTCCAAATCTTAAAATTTTGACTCGTGTTTACAGATATAAGGGCAAGAACGTGCCACATGCCACACAGCCAATGAAACGATTGCATTATTGAACAAGAGGTTCCCTAAAATAGTAATATCGGTGCCGTGAAATAGGGTCGAAATTTTACGTGGCAACGTATATGACTTCCTAGAAGAATTGTCAAAAAACTGATATCAAAATGTATTATTTACTTATTTATTTGGAATATCAACATACAATAAAAAATTGTTACATTAATATTTAATAAAGAGGAACTAGCAGCAAATGTTCTCGACTCTCAAAATTTATTGGCACACTTTTTTCAAACCAGAAAATTAAAGGTTAAAAAGTTGACAGTTCATCCGTGATACTTTGAGAAACGAGGCTAAGTAACGATGTTCAATTATATGAAACCTGTTTTTCTTCTTGAAAAGAGTAAGTCTTAGTAATTCGGGGACGACAAAGTGTCTAACACAGTTTCTGGTGTCATTCCCAAAACTGTTACCAGTAACTCCTACTCTATTACGCGTTAAGTAAGATCGGCGTTTTCAAACATGTTGAGAGAATATGACGAGTTCATTAAACAAACTCATAATGAGCAATGAGGCCCATTTTTAACTCAAATATAACGTGAATAAACAAAATTACATAATATGAAGCATTGAAAATTCAAAAATAATTATTGAACGTCAAATGCATCTACTTGTGGTGTAGAATAAGCTCAGAAAGAATTATTGGAATCAGTGAGGGTGCTGTGACCTAACGTTCTAAGAAAAATAATGGAATATGCTTCGGGAAGAGCACGTTAGGTCGAAGCATACAATGCGCACCATTTGAGAGATATCATCCTTGAAATATAATGTGAATATATTTTCAAATCATAATCGAAATTTTCATAAATGACAAGCTTAAATTAAATCATAAAAGAAAATGTTTTTCCTCAAATAAATCTTTATGTTTTTTATGCGCCACCCTGTAGTTAGTCTACGAAAGAAGAGTGGTCTAAAGTAAATTTTCGGTGCTGCAAAAGCGACTATTCTGTTGGACTTTCACCTCGAGGAATGTGAATTAATGAATGATGCTAACGACGTCTCTTCTTGCTTGCAATATAAAGCTTTAATTTCTGAAGCAGATCAGGCTGACTTGATATACTTAAGCTAGCTATCCGTTTTTAGTGGCCTTCACTTTTTTACTCTGTGTGCTTGCCAAAGTATGTGTAGCAGAGTGAGACTAACAATCTTGGTCGCCCGCTGCATTTAGGTCAGTATAACATGGCACGAAGAAAAATGTAGGTCTTTAAACAAAACCTGCTGGACCTTATGCATCGTTTCGAGAGAAAAGAGTGATGGCAACAGTCTTTTGGGATTTGCGTGGTGTGATTCTGAATCGACCAATGAGCGCAGTTTGGCTGATTTATTGGATCTAACCAAAAATTAACCGTATGGGTAAGAACAAAGTCTATGCGAATCATATATTTCAGAAGATCTGATCTAGTTGGAACACCTATCACAGCCAATAGTTAAGGCTTCATTCTAAAAAAAAAATTAAGCCGAAGAAATCAAGTTTTGCCGATTTTCTGATGACGCTCAGCGCAATTTTTCTAAGAATTCTCTGCGGGTAATTTTAGCCTCAAGGACGCATTTGGGCCAGCTTGGTAGATAATGCCAAAATAACGGCATTAAATGAGTCGAATCCAATTTACACGTAACAACATTACACATCCATCATTCAAGCATTAATGGCCGTAGACTTCAGCAAGCTCGATATAATTATCGAGGTTCATTTGATGAGGTGTACGATACTTTCCTGAACCAAAAGATAAATAGTGCTGAGAAATGGATTACTTACGACACTGAGGTGTACAAGCGGTTTTATTCTAATAATAACGAAGCGTCTCAAATCCAAACTTTTTAGGGTGTCTCTATGGTATTTCTCTTCACCTGCTAAGGAATTATAGGTCTACTTTCCTGCTGTTTGCCATCAGCAGTTGGAACGAATTCATTATCCAGAAACGTCCCGAAATCGTTCTTCGTAAAGAAGCTTTGCCAGAACACTCATTATTTTGACCACCTGCCTTAAATTGTTGGAGTTTGGATAGACCACACTAACTTAACCCTCCATCGAAAAATTAGGAAATATATACATGTCTGATGTTTGTTTCTTATAAAATAAATGATATACAAACAGTTTATTTTTTTGCTTCAAAACACTTTAAATTCTTGATAAAGCTTAAAGACTTCAATTTCCCAACAATTTTATGTCAGTCGATTTGGAACCTCTGATTGTCCTCACAAATTCCAACAACTTTCTGCGCATACAACATCAGTAAATCTCGCACTTCAACATTTACACTTCAGCCCCATTTCCAGCAGTGCATAAAAACCAAAACAATATTATTCGAAAAAAAGCCTGTCTAATCCTTTTTTTAAGAACAGTCGGTGACCCAAAATATAGACAACTTAATTGCCTGCAATAAAACTGTAACAGTAACAAACAGAATACTTTAAAAATTGAGTTAAATGTCAAAAAATAAATCGAAATAAATACATTTAATAGCATCCCTGAACTGTGCGTGTACCCCATTCAGCGGGGATGTTCAGCAACTAATTAAATGTTTGAGGAATAACAATCATTGTTCCAAATTCAAATCATTAACTGTATCGGAAAGGACACTGTGACACCACCCACCAAAAATCACACAGACGCCGACGACGACGTCAAGTTGATGTCCCCACCAAAAGGAGAAGGAGAAGAATAGAATAGAAAAGAAAAGAAATCCCCCTAAAGCAAATCCTTTCCTTCCACCAAATGACGCTGACGGTGTTCTATCTTCAAAAAGCAACCCATCATTTCCAGTCCTATAAAATGGAACATTAACTTCTGACATTAAATTCAGTAATTCCCTTCCGGATGGCGAGTACCGCAAGTGGAGGCGCGCGGGCAGGCAGGAAACATAAACTTCATTTCCAAAGCACCACATACATATACATAGAAATGCGCTGTTTTTCTGGCTATTAAAATTTGCTCCAACGGATATTAATGAAATTTTCCAGGCCGTAAGGATGCCCCTGCTTTGCTCCCGAAAATATAGTTACACTTACACAGTACATATGAGGGGGGTTGGTGGTGTGGCAGCCCAAGGATCCCATGAAATTATATCGTATAAATCAAATTGAACTCAAGTGATAAATCTTAATAATCCATCTTATTCATATCATCAACGACGCAACGCAAAAGGATGTTTTCATCATCATCTGTCGTCGTGTAGAATATTTTCCAAAGGATTACAATATACACTTGATTTTCATCTTATAGTCCTCTCGTCCTCGTTGTCGCTTTTTCTTCCTTCTTCTCATTTTTTTTTTCTTCTTTGCTTTGCTTTTGTTTGTGATATTTGGTTGACGTGAAACACTTAGTCTGGGTTTTCTGCCTTTTCATTTGTACGAGAGGGCAGATATGGGAGGCGGTTTTCCCTTTTTAAACAAAACGCAGGCTTCCTTTTGTGATGTTCATTAATGACATCGCCTATAGATAGCGAATGAAAGATTCCTATTCACAAAAGTTACGCATAAAGGAACATATGAACACAGTAGTCCTCAAAAGATGGAAGATGGATGGGAATTTTGTTTAATTTTTCTTTTTTTTTTCGACACATTTCCTTTCATTTGTTTCCGGCAAAACAGTTTGAAAAGAAATGACGAAAACAACAAAAAAAAATATACTTTGCATCCCCTGGGAGAAAGCCTCGGCTTCAATTTTTCACTATTCAACTTCACAGATGTTCGGCATCACAATTTTTGATAAGGTCAAACATCGGAAATGGTTAATGGTTAACGCGGTATTAAGGTAAATTCCACTACACATGTATGTAGGTAAAACCGGAGCTGTA
The DNA here is from genome assembly GCA_963555765.1 of Orthonevra nobilis. Classification (NCBI taxonomy): domain Eukaryota; kingdom Metazoa; phylum Arthropoda; class Insecta; order Diptera; family Syrphidae; genus Orthonevra; species Orthonevra nobilis. The sequence goes on from OY743225.1 coordinate 131,056,627, forward strand.
AAAGAATGAAACCGTTTGCAAGGATAATTCTATTGAATTCTTCCAGAATTTTTTGAAAGCATTCTGATAAAAAAGACTGGAATCTAAAAAAAAACTAAGACACAATTTTTTTGAACCAATCATTGAATTCAGCCAAATGATTGCATTTATGTGAATTCATATAAGATCAGTTGCAGTCATTGAATTCAGCAGAAATAATTTGAACAGTGAGGAATTATTTTTCAGTGGGCTGATATTTCGAAAATAATGAACGGTGAATTTAATGGTGAACCAATCAAATGTTGAGGATCTTCGAGTTGCAGCTCTCTTGTGAGATTATGTCTCGTACCAAAATGACTTGGACGATTCACCCACGGTTTTTTTTGTTTATAACTGCTCTTAACATTAACAAAAGTAAAATGTACACGGGCTTAAGAAAACTATTTGCAAACATCTCGCGCTGGTAAGATCTTAAGGGGGTATTTTAGTCAAGAGGTATGAATTTCATGTATTTTTTGAAGTGTCATAAAAAAAGTCAATTAATATTTTTACCATCCATTTTGTTATTTATTAAAAAAAGTTGAAAATTTCAAAAATTAGCTGTTGAAGAAGTGGGGGTCTCAAAAAATTGGCGCGTAACCTTGCCTTCGATTTCAACCCTTCTAGCAATCTGAAACTAAAAAAAAAGATTATTAATCTAGAATTATGTCACAATGAATTAAAGAAAAGTTGGAAAGATTTTTTTCACAAAATGGCGACTGCCTGAAAAAAAACAATTTTTGTACCACTCTTTTTGACTGTTTCGAATTTAAAAAAAAAGTAATAGAAATTTGGGGATGGGGATAGTTCCAGACATAGACAAGTCTATAAAGAAGACTCTCTAAAAATTGCAGGTAAATCGGTCAAGTAGAAACTGGGAAATCGTGGGTATTGTTTTGAAAAAGACAGTTTCGAGAAATACGCGTTGACTTACATTTATTCAATCTGTCATTCCTGCTTCATACATCGGACCTTCCTCGACTTCGAAAAAACTATTTTCCGCGTTTCTCTCTTCATATCGAGCAGTTCTGGCCTCCTTTGATGCGTTGGATGCTCGTACCTCGGAGCGGTCAATCCGTCCGCTGCCCCGTTTCACAGCAAATGAATGAGCTTCCGAGCCAATATTCATTCCCATAAGCTCCATTATTTTTAAAATAGGAATGAAGCGTTCATTAAAAATACAAACAGCAATAAATGTCGCTATCTCAATCATCTTAGGTCTGGAATGATATGTTTTGGATCGAAAGTCCAAATCACAGAGTTTAGAGACTCAATATTATTTTAAGTTTCTGAACCTAAACATCAAGTCAATAATTCCTCTGATGATAAACTCTCGTAAATTGGCTTTATAATTTTTATCCATTTTATTAAAAAAATAATATTTCGCAAGTGGTTTGAAGGTTAGAATTCAACTGTTAGCAGCTGGACGTAAGTGAACACTAAATATAAAAGATACAAGTCACCTTGGGTTCTTGTATTACCATATATACAAAGGACAAACGGTTTTAGACATTAGACGGAGAATCCCTAATGTCTTTTGTTCGATTAGTTCCGTCCGAACCAGATTGGATGCCGGGTCAAACCCTCTTTATATATTCTTGAATAGATAAACTTTGTAAATATAAAAAAAAATCGATTTTTTAAATTTCTAGACTAGAATACTAGAGAGATTTACTCTCAAACGGAAAGCTTCTTGAGACATAGTTAAAGGAAATGGCGTGGGAAAATTGGTCACCCAAACGCTGATATTGAAGCACGCAATTGCGGCATAAGTTTTATGTATTCCAACTGTATCCAAATCCAATTACAAAAATACTATTAATGCTTGGCTCTGCAAAGTCGTAAGATTTGGATCGATAACTTTTTCTATAAAGGTGAGCGAACTTCACGACTCGCTGGGAATGCTTAGCAGTCTTCCCTTAACCCCATTTCGGACGTATTATTATATTAAGTACCCTTCTTTTGTCGAACAATACGTCCCTACATTCTGTGTTTCCCACTCATTCCAATTTAAAAGGATTCAAGAACAACGTATATTGGAACCTCCCCTTTTTTCTCTTTAATGCTTCCACTCGGGTTATATTTTTAAACAGGAAAGTCTTGAAAGCAAGAAAACTATAAAAAAAAACCTGGCCAATCTGACGTTGACATCAATTCTGAATCTAACAACGATCTATAGCTTCTGTCGTCTTAAGAAGCGGTCCTTTAAAAAACGACGCGAACAGAATAAAGTTAGCTTCAATTTTCTTTACATCACAATTCTAAGAAAAGACTAGTAGGACAAGGATGTGGTGCAAAACTGTTCTGCTTTTCATGGTTCCAGAACGGGCTTTGGAAGATCAATCAAATCATTCAATGTTAAAGATGGCCAAGGTGCTTTTCAGGTAAAAATCCCAAGCCACGGAAATGATTATACGAGTAATTACGAAATTGTATGGGAACATACAAAAATCGATTGCAATGACCTTAAAAAAAAGCAAATGCGACCACGGATTGAAGCTAGCTTAAAGATGTTACTAATTTACTTGGATAGGGCCATGACTAGCCAAGAACATCCCGCTCTTTCTTTGAGTCGAATTGTGGCTTAAGTGAATATCAACGCATCATCAAACCAGCCAAACATCGCCATTAATGCAATTGATTTAAGTGGTGTCATTTATTTGTGTCACTCTTGAAAGAAATTGCTTTCTCCCCAAAGAACACAACCTTCGAAAATGCTTCAATCAAACAAATAACCAAAGTCACATTTCCATGTAAAATAATTATTATAAACACTTCATCTGAGCATCCATTTGATCGATAAAAAAGTCAACATCTCCGAAGAGGACCCACAACAAAAAAAAACATTTCATCAAAGTCGTCTATTTAGAGTGTCCCCCATCTTGTATAATGCCCTGTTCCCATAAAAATGAACACCCTAAAAGTTGTCACTTGATACCGCATCCTTAGTCTACGATTTTCGTCCAAATATACACGGTTTCTTGGATACATGTTTGTCGAAAACATACAAACATACATACATGTGTCAACATGGTCCCGTAGGACTGGGAATAAATTGAGTAAACCTTATGACAAGGACCTGAATGAACAATGACAAAATCACGATGAGAAATTACAACGATTTACTAGGAACAAATTGTCCTGATGGTAACATTGAGCGTTCTATATTGGGCCATCCACCCAAGAAAACCTGCCAACAAAAACGAAGATAAATTTGTGTCCTCCATTTGTAGTGACAGAAGGATTGCATAGTAAAGGGACGAACATGGAAAAAGGAACAATTCTTTATTTTGCCAAAGAAAATTACCACAACGAATTATTATCATTGGAATCAAACACAAGTGACTGAGAGAGCGGGAGTTTCTTTTTTTTCCGGTTTGGATGAGGAACCTTTTTTGTTTTTTGCCCTGCAAACATACACAGAAGAGGGTCCTGAAAGAATTTGACGATGGGGGTTTACATCCGGAATAAATCAAGGAAATGGAACTTCTGCTGAGTGTTGTTAAGTAGTGAAAGCTTGTAAAGGAAATAGAGAAAAATTGGAAACAAAAGAATAGTAATTTTATTAGGATTAGCCAAGAAGCGAATTGTATAATTCGAGAACTGTTTCCCGAACACATTCCATAGCTTAATTTCGGTATTTTCACAAATATTTAGTTGCTTCTATCTGCTGGGCTAATAAGTTTGAAAAAGTTTTAACCATTTGAACCTGTAAAGTTATGAAAGCACAATGTCACCCTATCAGATGACGGCAGTTTTGTTTTGATATTTGTCAGATGAAAAAAAACATTTTGACAAGTTAAGGTCCACTATACCTCGCCCTTTTTCGTCAACACTTAAGGCGTTTAGCCACTTACCCTGAAATGACATGTGATAGAAAAAAAACGCCGATTAGTATCGTACTGCTCTTAGGAGCCGTTGTGGTTCAAGACGAGTTGTCGGCATCGACAAGATGTTCAGCACAATTGGCCATTACATGTTCATCTGCAGAGCCTATTTGTGAAAAAGTTGAAGATTTTCCCTTGCCAACAGGAAATCAGCTTCTACGACCGCACTCGTAAAAGTTTTACGGTTCAAATTCATTATGTCACATATCATTATAGAATATTAGACTGAGCTAAAAATGTGCTTTCCATCCTTCATGGACCCAGAAGTACCCTTCGTTTCAAGTTGGTTTGATTAAGCCCCCTGGAATCAGCAATTGGCTGACCATTGAACTGGAGATTCGACCTTCTTGGTTGCTCAACATATCGTTGACTTCGCATTTCGTGGTGGTACCTTCACTTACTATATATTCACCCTCTTCCTCGATGTTGATCCAATGTTTTTCAAAAATCCCAAAAATTAGCACTCCAATCGCCTCCTTGTAGAAGAAATGGACAGATGATTATGTTGTGGAGCATGTTTTGAACCCTCGATTTGCGAGTTTTGATTCAAGTGTTTTGAACCACCATCTCCATCGCTTCTGGGCTTCAAAATTCACCGCATAGTGCACAATTTACGCCGTGCATGGGGTCTCCTTTTTTCGAGGCCGTCGATGGTATCTACTACTTTGTGAACAGCACACGTAGCTCGGGGACAATGAATACTTCTGTTTTGCCTTATGTCTCGCTAAATAAACTTGACAGATTCTGAAAGTTGTCGAGATAATATTCGACAAGACCACCGGATCCAATAAAATGACTGAAATTAGGGCAAAAAGAGCCCAAATGATCATGAATAAAGTTGAGACCTTTGTGACAGATATCATCTTTCAAAAGCAATGATAAAAATATAAGAGTCTAAAAAGACGTTTTGAAATCGTGTCAAGTCGTTTCAAAGATAAAGCGAAACAATACGAGTGAGTGTTTTTGGGCCCCTTAATAGGGTTTCGATTCAAAAGTCACAAGTATGACCACCGTGTGGAGTTTACAGTCATCGAATTCGAGTTCTCTGTTTAAAGCTGATTTGCATATCAGTCGTACGATTACCTTTTAAGCCTTATTGTCATAAATTTATATTTGTGAAAGCTGCGCTGTCCAGAATACATATGCCTTCGTGTGCTTTCGATTGCTGACGATTTTAAATCAATGTTGCACCGTTTTGTGTGACGTAATGAAGTCTTTGTTAGAAGATAGCTGTTGCCGAAAGACATCAGACGAGTGAATGACGAATACCGAGTGAGCACACGTTGTTCTTTTTCGAAAAAGGAGGTTTTTGACATGTTTCATCGATAACAACACATTCCTTCATCATGAATTTTTCCGAAAACAATAAGATAGTCAAGAAGGTGTATAATTTGGGCCTTATAAGGCATTTGTGCTTGACAGTTTGGCAAGAGAATTTGTTTTGTAAGGTTCCGTACCTCAAACGGAAAAACAGAATTTTATAGCATCACTTCGTTGTGGACCTGTCTGTCTTTCTGACATGATTATTTTTCTCAGGAATGCGTGGTGATATCTATTTGAAATATATATCAAAAACTTAAAACTGTGGTACCTTAGAGCTGTAAAAAAATGAAGCTGTCATATTTTGATACTCGATTTCATATCATTTGCCTCCATTCCTTTGGATCATTTCATATTATGCATATCATATAAACCTTAAAGAAAACCAAATTGAGGGACTTTTCTAAAGTCCTTTGCATACAATTGTAGCCGTGCCCATATTTTCTATCATTATGAGTCCTTTTTTTGTAAGATCCTTTACCAACAAAAGTCTGGAAAAAGTATTTGGTTTCCACATGGATTTTATTACACTTTTTTTTTTAAACTAAAGTTTATCTGTTGAAATTTCGCTCGGATTTCAAATGCAACTAGGAACTTATTATAATGCATGCAGGATATCAGAAGGGAAAAGTTTCGGGTCAGCCAGTGTCAGTGCGAATGACACATTCCTGGCAGAGCACAACTGTGGTGATTGACACAGTGAAAAGTTCTGCAAAAAGTAAGTTTGTAACCAAGAAAGGACACTCTGTGTGTCCATCCTTGGAACTTTCTCTAATATATAAGTCTGTTTGTTTGCTGCTCTATGCACTTGAGTTGGTTGCTCATGGAATTTAAAATATTTTCATATTTGTTGTAAAGTGTTTGCTGTGATACAGAGGGGCCAAAATGGGAGTTCAATTGATTGAATTTATAATATAATATTATGGGTATATAGTTGATTGAGGTGCTGAAAATGGAATGTGGAAAAAAGAAGAGAAGTTTTGTCTTATCATGGCAAGTAAGAATATCTAGTGTAGTAGGATAGGTCTGCATTGACGTCAGGAGGAGATTATGCCCATATAAGTAGGTTGAGATCATTGTCAGTCAGTCTTTGAAATATGAGGCAACTCGATGCAATCACATATTTGCCTTGGTTGCTTTTTTCACTCCGAGTTTTTTTTACCACTTCGTTTTGGATCTTCTCGGGATATACAAATATATCCTGACACCCAAAATATTGTCAGCGTGATGACATATAATATTAACTTTGACTGTGAATGGGTAGCTCGGACAGAGCAAAACTGACTGCAATGTAATGATCTGATTTTGGTATGACGGAAGCTGCACAGGCTGCCTATCTCAAACGGGCCACTGACCACTTTTTTTTCACAGGAGACCTGTACTGTCCTGAGCCCAAGGTTGGTCGGCACACTACATTCGCATCCCCACTGCATCCAGGTCATTTTATATAAAATTTCTTATCGAAATTCGGAATAGGTGCAAAGTAGTAAGTTTCCTTCCTGCTCCTTGAGGCATTCCATAACGATAAGATGGATGTGAGCCTTTGGGGAAACTGATCCATAGACTCAGATGGAAAGCTTCGAATGCCTTACTAAATCGCAATGTTACCATGACATAACATTAAGGTACATGGGCGTTCGTTAAGGTTTCAGTTCAATTCCATTGGTAACTGGTAAGACAGAATTTAATTAGCACGAGAAAATCGAACCTAAAAATAGTAGTTTAAAATAAGCCGCCCGTCGAAAACACTTATACATAGGCCGAACAGCCGTAAAAGACGTAGCACAATACTTGCACCGGATTTCGGCCCAAGATGCGTTGCTATGTGATTTCTACAACCTTATTTTTGAATAGATTTTGCAGCGTTCAGTCTGTTCAACTAGTGGCATACGCAGAACATATCGAGATCATCGCGCCCACCTAACGTGATCATATTGAAGCTTTCAGGGTGATTAAAAGAAGTGGCCAGAAGAGTTGAGAAGATAAAACGAAATTCAACAACAAAGTGATTCTTTGAACATCAGCTTGATAAGAACCTCAGAAATCTTTTGACTTTCACAAAAGACAGCACCGAGTTGTTCAATGATGTGGGTTAAGTCCAAAAGGAAAAAAATCGTTGACTACAATGGCTCCGTCACATGGAGGGAATGGACAACATTGTTCCAGCGAAGAGTTAAGCAATCCCATCCCCAACGCCGAGATGCCTTGTAGAACCAACTCGGCCGTAAAAATGAAAAACCGGTTTAGCTCAGGCTCAGATGATCCAAGGATCATTGGCCAGATTGGTTTTAAATAGAGCTGCTCAAGCAATCGTATGTTCAGAAGTCATTACAATTTGTAGGGTTGGAAACATTTGGTGGGACTTAAGAGGGTATTCTAGTCTAGAAATTTAAAAAAAATTGATTTCTTTTTTTTTATTTTCAAAGTTTAACTATTCAAGAATATATCTACAAGAGGATTTTTGAAAATTCATATTATTTTCGGAGATATCGGTATTTTGCTGACCCGGCATCCAAATTGGTTCGGCCGGAACTAATCGAACAAAAGACATTAGGGATTCTCCGTCTACCTGAATCCATATTTCTCAGTTAAACCTTATGGTTTGTATAAATTGTAATTAAAGAAACCAAGGTGACTTGTATCTTTTATATTAACTCGATGTTTAGGTTCAGAAACTCAAAATAATAATGAGTCTCTAAACTCTTTGGTTTGGACTTTCGATCCAAAACATTTTCATTCCGGACCTAAGATCATTGAGACAACGCCCGGATTGTCCGCTCCGAGATACGAGCATCCAACGCATCTGCTCGATATGAAGAGAGAAACGCAGAAAATAGTTTTTTCGAACTCGAGGTATGTCCGATGTATGAAGCGGAACGGCAGATTGAATAAGTGTATAATATCATGTCATGACTTAGACTGTGAAAAACTTTACGCGAAACTTTAAACGCGTTTTTCTCGAAACTGTCTTTTTCAAAACAATACCCATGATTTCTCAGTTTCTACTTGACCGATTTACCTGATTTTAAGAGAGCCTTCTTTAAAGACTTATCTATGTCTGGAACTTTCCCCAGCCCCAAATTTCTATTCCTTTTTTTTATATTTATGAAATTCGAAGCAGTCAAAAAAATGGTACAAAAATTGTTTTTTTTTTCAGGCAGTCGCCATTTTGTGAAAAAAAATCCTTCCAACTTTTCCATAGTTCCAGACATTGCAACATCATTCTAGATTAATAATCTTTTTTTTTTTTTTTTTGCTGGGAGGGTTGAAATCGTGGGTGTTGTTACGTGCCAATTTTTTGAGACCCCCACTTTATCAATTGCTAATTTGTGAAATTTTCAACTTATTTTATTTTTTGATATTTTTCGGTATTCTTGTTATGTTAATAAAAAACTAATAAAAAAATGGATGGAAAAATATTAATTGCCTGTTTTTTAATGACACTTCAAAAAGTTCATGAAATTCATGCCTCTAGACTGGAATATGCCCTTTTGTGAACTCCTTTTGTTGAGTTTACCATGCTAAGAATACGGTCATATCGACTTTATTCAACGATATCTTTTCTTCTGAGGACTCTCCAAAAAGTCAAAGTTCGAAACATGTTGGTTCTTAAAATAAGAGAAACAGTTTTCAGCAATTGAAATATCGTAACATCACTCAAACTACCTAATTCTTGCACTTTTGATTACATTTCCAGCGGAGACCTGAAAAAGGATTTCGTTCCAAAGTATTTGAAACATGTACGTTATTCGTTATTTATTCTATTCTACCTTTCAAGGCAAAATCAATTTGCTGGAGATTCGACCATCTTGTAGAGACGCACCAAGATGCCTACGTTGTCCATTATTCTTTCAATTTGTTTAGAAAAACGCTTGAGTTCCAAGCCAAAAGCTATCACTGTTGTGCATCGACTACATAACAAAAAACGGATCTCCTGGATCTCCTGCATCCGCCGAATGTGATAAAATTAAGCTATCCGATCCACTTAGGGAAATATAACGCAGCAGTGTTTTTTATAACACGCAAATATTTTAATTTAAAAATAAAAAAAAAAAACGAAAACAAAGTAAATGCGACCCGCTTTATTGGTATCAATTTTAAAGCGTTCATCAAAAACAGGACCGCGTAGAGTGCAGCATTAATTCCCAACTATTTTGTGGTAAGCCACCAATACGTGAGCGACCATGAGTTATGGACGATAAGCGCTGGACACTACCACTTTTCAGTTTTCCCGGGGACAGATCCTGACTACGACTGCCAGTACGATGACTATGGAGAGCAGCAGACTTGGAAAGCGTTTAATATAAGCTCGCCGCGATTACCAACCATGCAAGGATGGAGTAAACTTTTAATTAAACGGATTTTCTGATTTATATCTAGAGGACAACTACTATGTACATAGATCTATGTATGTGTACGTATGTTTGTCTGGCCGCGTAGGAGTCACATTCTTCAGCGATTAATCGTTTTTCTGTAGATTTATTGTGTCACCGAGTGATTTGTGGTTAAATTACTGGATTTGCCGCCGAGAGAGTCGCATTGCTCCACAAATTACGACTAAATGTGCCAAACATCCGAGTCACACCCATTTGTTCTAGAGAGCAACCGTTTTTTCCCCCATAAAAAAATAAAACACCGCCCCATCCACACCGCATTATTTACACCTTTGGTACAATTAAATTGTCACACTGACTGTTCGCGACTTTAATGATATCTCTCGCTTGTGGTGTGGTAAACGGTCTGTACCTCAAGGATAGTGGGCGGCAGTGTCAATGGGGGCTGATGGTTGTTGGAAGCGCCACAGTGGTTTATACTTCTGCGGGCGCTAAAGGTATTACACATTTGCGGTTGGCGATGAACTTGGTTGACACCACCAGCGGCACGAGACTTTTTATGGCACGCCGCACATACACACAGCGTGGAGGAATTTCATTTCTGCATGTAATGCAGATAATACGATCTCGCATTCCATGTAGGCTATGAAGCACCCCGTTGCTAGAAGGTGTGTCGCACAAATGGTGGTGTCCTGATGTCGCCCGGGCATAGTTGCGAGTGGCTCCGCTTTCCGCCACTATCGTTGAGCCGTGGTATTTATTTGTATAATTATGCACGGAATTTTGTTTATGAAATTTTTCTGTACGCGCGAAATAGTGACACATCCTGGAATGAGACAACATACATACACCAACAAACACACGCACAGTCACGCACCTATGCAACTCGTAGAGTAGTTTTGCAAGGATGGAGAAATTGTTGCCGTAATGTTTTAATTAAATTGGGGCAAAGTTAATGTACCGGGAAATTGTATAGCGGGACACCGAAATTTCGAGGTGGAAATCGGTAATGCCAATTGGCTGGTGAGCCTGAAGTGGATGCGCGAATTAATATGGTAAAGTATGGCAGTGTTAATGCGAATAGGAATTGCGCCTGTTATGAAAGGGAAGATGAGATTTGCTTTCATTCGTCCTTTCCATTAATAAGCTGATCTCAGTTAAGAATTGAAATCGGAAATAGTTATATGGAATCACTGCAAAGGTTTATAAGCAGAAGGTTTTATGATAAAGGTGACCCTAAATTAGTAACCGGTGAGTGTACCTTATATATGCTCCAGCGGCCTTGTCAACGGAATTATGCGCTTTTTTTAAAAACTTATAGATCGTTTCAAATGAGTATGCATTAAGTTCGCGCATGTTTTCTCTTTTGCAGTCATTCCACACAAAAAAGAAGAATAATCGCATGTAACCTTTTTTGATGTTTACTGCGTGAGTTCTCAACGCTGACTGATCATAACTTGAATACGATTGGTGGATAAGGTTTACAGAAAATAAGAAGCTGCTGTTGCCAAATTTGAAAAATATGAAAAAAGAGTGTAGAGAGAATGTGCAGAGTATGCATTCATTATTCTTTTAGTGAAGTGGGTAATGACAATTTGAGCGAAGAATGCTTGAAGATCTATAGTTCTTAGTTATTGTGTTAAGAGGAAGAATGAATGTTTTGCCAATATGAATTAAAGCATGTGTATTTTCATAATATGAGTATTTATTTATAAGATGTTTTGTTTTAATGCATAAGCAATTAATCATCGCCGGTATCATCATCATCATCCTCGCCGTAGATTTCTATTTCACTTGATGAGTATTCATCGGGTCTTATTCCAATTCTTTCGGTGAAGGTATCCCAACTCTGTTCTGTCTTCTGTAGTTATGGCTTTATCGCAGGTACTTTTCCACTCCTCGACCTTAATTTTTGCGATTTCTTGTTCTGCTAATTTCTTGACGGCATCCAGATTAAAGGTAGTATTTCTACCCGCCACTCTTTGTTTTACAATACCCCATATATTCTCAATTGGGGTTAAGTCCGGATGGTATGGTGGTAGCCTGAGTACTTCATGTCCTGCTGATCTTATCAAGTCATCTATTTCCAGCTGCGGATCCGTTTTGTCTCGTTTTACTATATCATATAGTTCAACTTTAAGCATTGAAGAGCTCTGTGCAATGTTATTTTCTACCAGCCAATTAGTTAACTCAAATTTTGTTGCTGATGAAGTTGGTGTAGCTTTTTTAATTTGTTGTGATATAAAGCATTGTCCATTACAATAAACGACGCTTCATCCAGATGCTGCAGAACCTGTTCTCTCAACCATTTGGAGAAAATTTCAAAGTTCATCTCATTTTGGTAGTCATCAGACTTCAATCAAGATTTGAATATGAGAAAAGCGCAATCGACAAATCCATTTGATCCGCTAGCATGTGCAATAATAAGCCGTGATCCTTTTCCAATAGGTTTTTTTTAAATCTTTCGTACTTCCATCAGTCCAAGACATTCCTCTTGCTCTGTATATATGACTCATCTATAAAACTAAATTGGTATACACTTTCACGGAAATTCCTGATTTGCTGTTCTTTTCTCAGAGGATTCTCCTATTGTCTTTCGGCTTGCGAAAGCTGAATCCTTTGCTTTTCAGAACTCTCCAAAGTGATGTCTTGCTTATGCTTATTTCTAGCTCTTCATATAGTTTTTGCTTAAGGCTTCTCAAGCTTGCGACTTTTTTGTTAAATTGGTGGAAGGAGAAGATTATCCTTCTTATGGCCTCCAAATCGAAATTGTCCAAATCAGTAATCCAGTGTCGATGAGGAATTTTCTTCTTCGGTGATTGTAGTGTTCCAGTTTGATGTTCTTTGATTATTTTTAGATAACTCTTTGCGAAAGTACGACAAATTCTGATTTTTTCTTCAAAGCTGCTCCTATAGGTGAGCTATTTTTTTGATTCATGGCGAAATCCAAATCTTGGTTGTAAATTTTCAGCATAAACACTTTTGCTTGGCGTGTTAAAGGTTTTCCTCGCTTTCAAGGAGTCCATTATATATTTCTTTTTATTTATTTTAGCTTGTGCTCCTTGCAAGGTTTTTAAAAACTAAATCATAATTTAGGCACATGTTCGCGTTTTTGTATATTCAAAAATTGTTTGAAAATATTTTTTTAAGTAACCCACATACAGTTTAATTACTTCCTGCAATAATTGGGTAAAACATACAAAAAAGGGTTAATTGTATAATCACAGGATGTAAGAAAATTTTTTCAAATTTTGCGCGGGAAAAACCCATGCTTACCCATTGATTAATGTAAGTAAAAGTCGGTATGATAAAATAGCAATGAAAACGGAGAAAGTTCAGCCGAATTGTAAACATCATTTTCCAGGCAGCAAAGGCGTGCCAAATATTTCCACGATTTCCAATTGCATATTGATTTGAAACGATCTATAATATTTGATCTTCGTTTTAAGCGTTTTAAGAAAATCCGATTTCTTGTTTTGATTTAATTTAAGGATGAAGGTACATCCAAAAGCACACCACTGATTTTTCAGCTACCTCATCCTTGCGGTTATCTACTGCAACTCCAAGATGGAATTTGCTGTCTGTAAGATAGACAACTGACTTTTTTTTTTAACATAGGAGGATATCGTTCTACTGGTATGGTGGATTCCTTTAGAAAGATCTGGGATCAACCAAAAATCAATGTGACATCTTGCTCCAAAAGAAGATGTCATAAGCTCCAGATTTGATAACCAAGAACGTTGTTAGAGTCCCTTGTTTGAATGTTTTCTGCACAAGTACCTGTTGTTTTTTATATACCAAGCTTTATAGCAACGTGGTTCAGGTAGTCCTCAGGAAGTCCAAGTTTAAATCATTTGATCTATAATACAACTCAAAGGAATTTGGAAAGCCAAGCAAAAAATCATCATTCGTTTAGCTATAGAGTGTAAACAAGAGGCGGTTATTTTGAGAAAGGACACTTAATTTTGAGGAGCTTTATATTTTACATAAGTTAATTCTGCCCTCTCTGTATATCCGAAACAGCATACGGCACTCTACAGAACTCCAACCAAGAAATACATATAAGGCGTGAAAATGCGCCTGCACCTTTTCTCCCAGCATGAATACACTGGTTGCAGTTGGCGCTCCAAGAAACTTCATCTGCACACGCATATTAAAAAAAAAGAAAGAAAAGAAACGAGTCTAAAAAGTCCTTTCACGACGGCAAATTATGCAAATCAAGTGAATTTAAAAAGATAATGCATAAATTGCTGGTCGGAAAACGTTAAACGTGCCGACTCCAACGTCAGATACTATTTCTTGAATGAGTCTGGCATTGAGATACTCGTACACCTACCACCTCCGCATTAAACAGCGCAGCGTCCCCATTACACACCGTACTCATTCGAACAGAATTAAGAGATGAAATAATTCCGATAAGACGCTTTACGTCCCACAAGGGAAGGATAATACTGAACATAAAATGAAATGCCCGAGGGTAATGCTTTTACGGGTTAAGCTAATAAATTTACGTGGCTTAGTCTTAAAGCTGCAACAAATCCAGAACCAGAATTCAACTTGGGATTCATCTGCGTTCGTCCGTCGTCTTCAATAATAATATTTTAAATCTCACACGGAAATTTAATTCGTGCAGAATTCAGCTTTCCCAGCTCAACACCAACATTCCAAAGGACCTTTCATTCAATATCAATAGTTTACTGCTAGTGACAACGATACGCTAGCTGGGAACTATAGCAAGTGTTTTGCAGTTTCCGTGCCGTATGTGGTTCAATAACATTTAATGCCAATGGAATGGGAACGCCTCGTCTTCCAGCATTAAGATACCACGCACACACAATCGAAGAAAGAACCTTCGCAAAGTGAAGTTTTGTTGTCGGTCGTTATTGGTAGTTGGTTTGGGGTTTTTGTTTCCATTTTCCGGAAAGAAATGGCTTTTAAGGAACTTTGTGGGGAAATTGTATCTCCGTTTTGGAGTTAGTGTGCAACGAACAACAACTTGATGTTGCGTGAATATGTTCGAAGGATAAAATCTAATACCGTTTATGGTAAGAGTTTATGCCAGGACTAGCCAAATATTTGACGTACTGTTTTCGAATGTTATTGATCGCACAGCGAATCTAATGATGTCATGGTTCGTTGAATAAGGTACATTCCAATGGTTACGAAATTTGTAAGGCACATGCTTCAGCGCCGTGAACAAAAAATTCATACTTGAAAAACCCATAAATTGATACATAAAACGGGTGGTTTTGAACTCTTTGGCTCTGAATGAAATGACCAAAATTTCGGCCTATTTAGGTCATTTGTCTCATGGAAGCCAACCAAAGGTAGACCAACGAAGTCAAATGGCGGTCAATTAACTGGTCCATTTCTTGAGGTGTTTCGCCAAATAAAGAAAACATTCGAAAATTCGCAAACAATAAAAAATTCGCGTTCGACATTTCTGGTAATGATGGCACCATCTTCAGATTTAAAAAGTAACTTTTTCGGGATATGATGTGGTCTTTAGATAGTCGAGAGAATCGTGACATAATGAGCTTCTTGAATCATGTCATAAGTCATGATGGTCTTTTGGCTTAAATTGCTGCATCATTTGGATACTATGCGTGTATGGTCCTCAAATTGAACGGGCAGAAGCCAAGTTTGTGAGAACGACGTCGATTCAATAAAATTTGGGTCTTCGGCCACATTGACCGATATTCGTGATTCTATTCATAGTATTGCGTCCAGGTAGTGTCACTATTCGTGGAATTCTAAAATTGTTTAATATTTTCTTTTTCTGAAATTTTTTGAGCCTTAAAATGTTAAAGTTTTTGCAATTAAATAAATACGGATACAAAATTAACGTTGCTCCGGTGTAAGTCTTTGAATTTTAGTGCCACAAACTAGACCGAGCAGAAATGTAAAATGCGCGTTGCCAGTCTCAGAGCTTCACTTCTACATCTTAAGAAAATAAGGTGTTCCCAAACAAAATTCGACCGAACTTCACTGTTGCTGAAGTTTTTACATATATTAATATAATATAACTAAGAGGTAAAGTTTGTAAATTTGTAGCAACATTCGTAAAAACGATTCTGAAAACTTTCCGATTGTTTCCCATTTCTGTATATGAACATGAATTTAAAGTGATGGGATTAATAGTTTCGTGCTTCATAATCTTAAAAAAAGGAAACAAAAACATAAAAAAATGCGGCAAAGGATTTTTTTTCAAAAGAAGAGAACACTTTAGATCTCGAAGTCGCTAGTGTATACCGTACTCGGTGTGTATGAACAAACTTAAACACATATAGTATGGCGCGATAGATCGCTTAGGCTTTAAGTGGAAACAGAGAGTTCGCGACGGTGTCTAGTGAATACATTGATCTTCTTGTAAATTTAATCGATTCTAGAAAATGAAAACAAGATTTTTTTAATCTTTGTCTGGCGGATCCCACAAAAGTAAAATATTTAAGGGATTGGCATCGTCATCACAATTCTGAAACGTTTCGGAAAAACGTATTTCTTTATGGAGGAAATCTTATAAATTACATCTCCGATTTTGAAAATTCGATATACTAGTATTATCCAGCTCAAATAAAAGGGCATTTCGTGATTAAAGTCGATGAAAAAACGATCGAGTGGATTTTTTGCGAATTACAAGAGATACTAATTGCTTTCTACAGAAAAGTTTAAGAACTCAAAAAGTCTATAAAAACTACTCAAAGAAATATATATAAATAGGTTAGTACACGAATAGTCAAAATATGATTTCAAATTATATCTACAACTAATTCCAATCTGTCAAGAGTAATTTAAGTAGGTAACATTAAATTGAATATCCAATTTCGAAAAGGGAGAATGTCCGAATGTTTCAACTTTTAAGGATGCGAAAAAATAAAATATATTCGAAAAAGGTGCAGTATTTGAAAAACAATTTTTTAGTTACTTTTTGGGGATAATCAAATATCAAAAGTTACAGAACCATTTAAAATACACTGACACATAAAATATGCGAGATGGATATTCAATTCTTATCAAATCAATCTTGTCGATGGTTTATAATAATTTAATATTTCACAACATTGTCTAGCAAGCAGTTCGCTTATGTCTCAGCGAACAGCGAACAGATTTTTTTGAGTTCTAAAACATTTCTACGTACAAGAAATCTACGTAGACGAAGTTGCGGGCTACTGGTAATGTTTCATGATTTGGTGACTCTGAAGCGATTTAACAACGCCTTTAATGCCTATGTCCAGAGCTGTTGAATGAGTCTATCGCTTAGATGGAAAAATCCATTGACCTAATTATTCTGAGCGGTCATTTTTTAGTTCATGGTGTGGAATGGTAATGTTATTTTCCTTTTTCTGTGTACTCACCTGTAACCATTAATGACTTTAGCATCACTTTATCGCTTTTATACTTTTTTGTTAAATTTTGAAAACAGATGATAATCCTCTGCGGTTCAGTCTATGATGGTAGGGTAGGTCCAATATCGAAGTCTACCTTATGCTGCGCAGTTAGCATTACACCATTCTTGGGAACAGATGCGGTAAATTTTTATTTTTCTGAAATGGCTACTTTCGACTGCTCTAGGAGCATTGTTTTCCTATTTTTATTATTAAAAAAATCAATGGGGTACATTCTGAGTCCCAAAAGACAGCTGCTACGATTTTTTAGGCGATTTTGACAAATCGAACATAGAGTTCTGCATTGACTTGGGCTCATAACGATGAACCAAAACATCATTGTGCAGCTTGTAGAGTTCGCGGTTGTTCCTTTTCCCCATTCGCTCTGATTGCAGAGTGCTCTCTGTTGATTAATCGAGTTGGGCATTTATAATCCTAGTCATTTTGACTAGCCGAAGCTGCAACGATGGTCTGAGGTGAGTCTTTGTGGGAGTCTTAAGCATGAACCTTACAAGCATGTAGGTTTGAAAGAATTCATTTCAAGATATCGTTTCATATGCGATAATTAAGAGTTGGGTTCTTCTCAAAAAGGCTTTGAAAAACCACTGTTCAATATTTTTCAATGATTGCTACTTTATATGTAAAAAATAGCCTACCGATTAGTTATTTAACATTATTTCATTAAAATGGCTGCCTCGGATAGCTCGAGAGTAGGCCATCTTAACAATATAATTTTTTTATCGAATTTTCGAAGGTTTCGGTTTCGAAAAACTTGACCAAAGTTGTCTTTGAGTATCTTTATAATTTCTGGATTATTCGCATACTATCAATCTTAAATAGCACCCCATAAGACTAAGCTAACTTTCCCTTTAATCTGCCTATGATGTTAGCCTACCCATTCACCTCCTTGAATGAAAGAAGCAAGTTCATGGAAACAACATTTTTCGTGTTGACAACTCCCCTTAACCGCAAACTTAACTATTGTATATTATTTTGTTATAATATTTGATTTTAAATGGTAACATTTTTTTTCATAACGACAAAAGCGACAGATTTCAAGGTGATATTAATATCCTTTTACTTTTACATGAGTTGAACGGATAAGGAACACATTCCAGCTGGAATGGTGGAATGGCTTGATATTTCGCTGAAGCTGTTTTTCAAGTGTTAAATGTTTTCCTTTCATAATAGTTTGCTTAATTTTCGTCTCCCGGTAGCTTTATCGCTCGACTTTGAACCCTTTCTTATTGGTCTAAGTTGGTATTGAAAGAGAGTGGAATACACATTTTTTAGTTGGCAGCCAGATCAGAGTTTTATGGTCATTTTAATCGAGGTTGTAATTGATTCACAACCCGAGCACACAATTTTTTTCGTGCAAACAAGGGATCAATTATGAAAATTGAAAAAAAAAATCGGAAACAAAACGGAGCCCTGAGGCCCTCCAGCCTTTATATGATGAATTTCAGACTTGCAATCATCTTAGACTTCTGAATTTGCTTGGGACCTAGCTTCTACTCCATTAAAGAAGAAATTTGTCGATGATAAACTTAAAGATGCGCCTTTTTTCAGTACATGCTGGACAGATGCTCTTTTCCGTCTTCTCGAAAAAGGTTTACACGAGTAGAACAGGTGCAAAGCCTGTCACATTGGTTTAATTAGCAAAGAAAATAACTTCTCCCGAAGAATGAGTTAAATGCGAACTCTTTTTCTGCTATTCGAGTGCGAAAACGTATCTTTAGCATAGATAATTCGACTCGTTCAATTTTTAAATTTAATTTTCAATTTTAACAAAAAATGAAAATTACAATCAATCAAAAGATACGCAAAAGTAACAACAAAAAAAAAAGAACAGGAAACCTCACCGAAGTCGTCAACAATGCTCGGTTGGGGAAACCAAACACATTGTCAACTTCATGTCACATACAAACTGTGCGGAACAAGACGACATAAACGCTAACGTATCGTCAATTTGTAAGGACTTCTTTCTGAACGCGCAACGAGGAGATCACATTAATAAATTTCTTAACACCGAAACCATTCTAAATGATGTTACAGTCGTTATCCTGCCACCACCGCCTCGTCGTCAGGCATCACCCCCGCCCGCTGACTAACATATCTAACAATCACCCGCATTAAAAGTATGTCCTCACATACACATACATATACAGTTGTTATAAACACTCAATCTAGCTTCGGTCTTTCTTCATACAAAAGAAGACAAAAAAAAAAAAAAAAACCCACGCAAGGAGCCTGGCTGGAGAAGGAAGAGCAATCCACACCCAACACTTTGGCAGTACCATGTTTTGTGTGGTGTTCTTTTGACGCTATCCTGGAGAGACAATAAATTATTATTGAAAGGAAATAAGATTAATGACAGTTTGTCGAAGGTGCAAATGATAGTAACAAAGCGGGGACATGAATAAAAAGGCGAATGACGAAAAGTGAGCTTAACAAAGATGCGTTACAGCCGGCATGTGGTGTGCGGGGTGAACCTTCTATCTAGCTGGGGGTGTAATGCTAAATCTATGTATTATGCATCCACACCTTGTGTGTCCAATGGACCAAAAGTCTAAGGATGCTATTTATAACTTTGTCATGATAAATCTTATCTTTTGGAAAATTACCATAAACATATCATCCTCATGTGGTGGTGTGTGTACTCTGTGCTCTGCGATGGTAGTGGGTGGGGGATTAGCTTATTATCCTTGCCTGCAGAGATTGGCGTAAGGTGTTAGTGTTGGTTAAATTTAGGCGATTTGACATGACTACCGGCCTCCGTTTTAATTACTGATTGTGATTAAGAATATATAAACTATTTGGCGATGTGTGATATTATGTAAAGGGATAAATCCTTGTGCGAGGGAATGGGTTTCGATGTTAAATGGGGTTACAAATTGTATGTGTACCAGTTAAAAGGAAGAATCATCCCTTTGGGTGCAAGTCAAAGTGACAACAACACCTTCCAGCCACCAATTGGTGGTGATAAAAATTAACGAAATTAATATTGAGCTTACTTAAGAGAAGGGTGTGAAAATGCTGTCGACGAGAAATCTTTCTGTCGGACATCATCCGTGGCAAAATATTACAGCTGATCACGGGCGAATGTAAAAAAATGCTCCAGCTTAAAATGTTTTCGAATGCAGCCATAAGATTCATGAAATACGGGAGAAGCGAACATCTGGTTCTAGGATTAAGCAATTGTGATTTAACTGGAAGCAGCACTTTGCAAAAAAGAACGAGAGTAATGCGCTTTCTTATGAACCCTAAAAAAGAAATGGACATCGGCCTCTAAAATGGAGGGCCAAGATTCTTCGAAGAGTGCGCAGGATGATAAGAAGAAGGTTTGGAAATATTGTGAAGTGGTTCAAAATTTAGATGTATTTTGATTTGACGTCACGAACTTTTAACTCAGACTTACTCCATGATTCTAACCTAAGCTCTATCAATTGATACAATTTAAAGAGAGCAGCCGAGCTAACTCCGCCAACCAGATTTTGGCGAGAGGTCATGTAATTGGAATGATATTCTTTAGAAAAACTCCAGACTTCTTATGTGGTTTGGAAGCCAACTCTGCATTTGGCTATATTAACGATGGTCCCAAGAAATTGCTGAATCTCTATGGCACTGAATCCCTGAATACTTCTTTCCTCAGACTTGTCAACTTGTCATTGGATATGCTTCCCAAATTTTGTCTCCTTATTACGAAATCCATTTTCGTTGCAGTTAGGCCGCCTAGTGCCGATTCCTTCCTTTTGCCTTTTTTGACAGTTAAAACCTACCGCTCATAAGTTTGCAGTCCTTCGAGGAACATCGCAATATTGCCGATATCTAATTCGTTCACCAGCTTCTAAATGGAAATATCGACTGTCTCCGGTCTACTTCTGTTGATTTTTATACACTCCGATCTCCGTAGCATTAGATCTGAGGTGGTCTTCTATCAGTCCTCCAATGCACTTACCTAGGTTAAAAAAAATCATCCTGCAGAATGTTGCAGAAGGCATATAGCCGAGTAACAAAAATAAAAACATTTCAAAGCAACCCAAGGTAAACTAGTCAAGTCCGTACACCACATTATTGCTGAAGCTTGGTGGAATAGAAGTACTATATGCGCTGTGTTAAGTCCTCAGCATTGTTTATTCTGAAAAAGGGACTTAGATAAGGTGAAACATACGTAGGTCAACTCCGGAGGCACGATCTTTCAGATAAAAATAAAATACCTAAATCACAATTCTGTTCAATCATGGTATTAAAACCATTTTCAGAAATCAATTGGATTGGATTCGTTGAAATAAGCAGTGAATTCACTTCAAGTCTGGGCATTCAACTTCAAATGATTGAATTTATTTGAACTTAGTTACCATAAGAGTTTCGAACACACTACTGAAAACATTTTCGAAAAACATAATTCATCTCGGCTCTTATTATTCAAAATAAAATATTGAAATAAACCTTCTAATTTATATCGATTGTCGACCTCATAAATGCATTGATGCAAATTCTTTCTACACAGCCATGGAAGAGATGCCTGATATATATTCTAAACTCATTCTGGGCGGTGACTTTAATAGCTACCTCCTTAATGGAAATTAACTTGTTGGTGAAAAGAAGGTATTCAACTATTCTTAGTTAATATAGTTAATATCATAGTTAGAAGCATGACCTTATTTATGTCACATATGTTTTTGATATTGAGATCTCACCTAAAACACTTGAATTTAGGGACATTCAAAGAATCAAATTGACTTTATTGGAAGAACATCGAGAAACAATATGCGGAATTCTTTTTGTGATTTGCCTTCATCTGACGAACAGGTAGAATTTCTAAATGCAATTCTTTTAAATGTCTGCAATAGTCATGATCCTATTATAAGCAGAACCAATCCCGATACGTTTTTTAATGCAACAGTGGAACCAGTCTTCCAACCGCTGAAACATTTCCATCTGGAGAAACATAATGCTCACTTCGTTAAAAGGTCGTTTTAGAAATTCGAAAATCGAAAACCACTATTTACTATAAACGACTTAGTCCTTAGTTGGATTTTAAGCAGATATGGACCGCTATCTCCTAAATAAGAAGTTCGTATCTACTCTGACATCCGTGTAGCCTTTTGTTTTAAATGAGGGAAACCAAAACTCTCACTAGTTGTTCAACCGCAGTTTTTGTTTTACGGGAGTTGACCCTACTGACGGAATGAAAGGCATATTTTCTATAAAATCGAAGGCCATCCGTTCTTCATTAAAGTAATCTTACCCTCTAATTCGCCCTTCATCCCACACATTTTTAACTCAGTGCTCACTTAAGGAGTGTTTCCATCACAGTGGAAACAAAGTTCAGTTATTCCTTTTCCCAAAACTCCTCAGAGTTATCAATTTCGACCGATTTCAATTTTGCCATTTCTTTCGAAAGTTCTAGAAATAATTTTGCAAATATAAACTAGTCACTATCCTTGCGATGTTAATATTCTAACATCCAAGGCTATCTGGCTTAAAATATGATTCCGGAAACATCCGGTTTGCCTTCGATGAAGGGAATTTAAAGGTTGGAAGCACTTCTAGATTTCTTCAAGGCATTTGATACTGTCAATCAATCTTCTTTGTGTAATAACAAGGACACAGTTCGTGGAGCTTAACAATGCTTTGTCCGGATTTTTGCTTATGGTCAGTGGGGTCCCTTAAGATTCTATTATTGGGCCATTATTGTTCGCCCTCTATATAAATGATCTTCCTTCAATTTTCAATTTATCTCGCTATACATGAAAACGGAAGCTATTCATATCTAGATGAGCTGTCCTTTAGGCTTAATTGAGTACAAAACATGTTGTGTCAGTGAGGTCACTACGTCATGACGGTCACTACGAAATGGTCTCTTGTTAAGCCCTACAAAATCTTGGTGTATTGTCAATTCCTAAAATTCCATGGACCTTTAATATTTTCCATTCAGAATATTAAAGAATGAGTCAATAAATTTTGTGGACAAAGTTAAAAACCTCGGAATGACTTGATATATCCTTATGAAGGACTTATGGTATACTTCGTACTCTGTGGCATACAGACTTCTTCACGACTTCTCTTAGCTAAAACCTTGATTGAACCTTTATTGAGATATGGATGTGAAATTTATTGCTAATCCAATAACAGCAGTAAAAGATCACTGGATGTTGCATTTAACAGTATGGTGCGGTATATTTATGATCTACGTAGATACGATAGAGTTTCGAATTTTGCTATAAGGCACAGTAGTATGGCATGACGTTTGTTAAGCTTTTTTTGGGACGTTATGGCATATCAACACGGTTATCTTTATGAAAAAATCAAATCGTCTCCTCCAGCATATGAGGTCAACTCATTCATCCTCGACCCTCATCAGCTGTATCTGATTACCAGTTCTTTGCCAGTTCTACTCACTTATGGAACACTTTGTCGCGACCCATTAGAAGGACAGGTTACACTTCAACTCTCAAAAATCAATTAAAACTGTGATTTTCAAAATCTTATTGAATTGCTTTTGAAAAATCAATTATTTTTGTCTTGTTACTTGCTTATAAGATGGTATATCTTAAAGTGTGTAAGTATTTCTAATAATTAAATTGCCTAAACTAAAAAAAACCTTCTACTGATTTTATGGAACTTCACTACGGTTTTCAGATAACATCAAGTGAATTCAGTAATGTGAGTCAAAAGAATGCAATTATGTGACTTAATTGCATGATTGATAAAAACTGAGTGCAACAACTCATGAATGATGAATGATGAATTCAATAGAACTTTCTTCAGAACAAAAATTAATTCCTAGACGACTCTGGTTTCAATTATTGCCGACTTTGCATTACGTTGATTTTAGGTCTGTATCGCTCATCAGTCTTAGTTATCGTGTAACCAGGACGCCCTCGAATCAATGAGACCGATGACATATTTCTTTTTTTTTTGTTTGAAACGCATTTTTATTATTTCAATTCATTTTTTCCTTCCATGCTAGACAAAAAACGCTGAAAGCTAGCTTTTTTAACTTAAACCTAACAAATTAAAAAAACAAATGTCTTCGAAGTAATTCTACCTTTTTATTTTTAAATTTAAGTAACTATTTAAAAATTAAGAAAAATATCGATCTTTCAACCAAAAATGTCATGACTTTTTCTGTTTTCTTAAATTATACCTAATATCTAGAAACTATAATAAAAACTAAGCTAATATGTAAACTTTTCTTAAATTAACATTAATTAACAATACCTAACAATGACATTATAACTACTTAAACTACCTTTTACATATATAAGCCGGCCAAGGCTGACGGGACATGCTATCAAATCGCCTTTAGGGCACTCAGGATTACTTAAAGTCGGCAGAGTTCTAATCTTCGTCCAACCACCAAAACTGCGTTTCGAGATCCGCTGCATCGCGGTGTAAGCCCTACTAAACCTGAGAGTTTAGTAGTTTGAGCTACTCGCGACGTCTTGATCGTAGTTTAACTCGCCCGTCCACAGCTTGTCGACCAACGTGGAAGATAAACCGCTCATCTATCGTGGACCAGACCTTTTCTATCGAGATAGAGAAGAGCTTCGTGGGGAATAAGGCCGTTAAGGCGCACTTTCTCATGGTGCATATCATTGGGGTAAAAAGCCCATGAGATCAAGTTGTTTTGCTCTTGCAATGTGACTTCAAATAAGCTTTATCGGAAACTTATCCACTCAGATCAGGTTAGCCCCGTTGTACAGGACTTCATTACTATAGAATTTTTTGTACTTAGACTCTGGAGTTCTATATAAGTGGAGATAAGCTATAAGACATCGTCTCTCAAAAACCCGAATCTTTTCTATTAAGCTTGTTCCCACCTTGAACCAAACCGGACATCCGACAGACCGAATGAAAACAGTTTATGACTTTTTGAGTGTATGTAACGGCTCTTCACGAAGGACAGGATTAACGCAGAAGCGCAAAATTTGTTTCGGTCGTGGTTAAAGATGAATTTCGTCCTCTCAGTTTTAATTCATCTGCTAAGTATCGCTTAAGCATTTTTACTACATTTATTTTTATAACGCCTAAAAAAGATTCAATTAAACGTTTGCTTAATTTAATAATTTCGTATAAGCTTGTTACAAGTCCAATCAAACGCGACGAAATGCTTCAGGAACTGCAGTACTAATTATTATTTCAATATCGCACCCGCCGGCCGCAACCAATGAGGATACTGCAAGGAGCACAGATTGATGCTGTGAATGAGGACGGTTGCCCAAAACTTTCGTATTTCAATGGCGGCGGGCGTCAGGTAACACACGACCAACCGACACGGCCGGCTTCGGTCTCTCAGTTCGACAGAACTTAAGCAAATCTAGTGGTCAACGGTAGCACTTCGTCTGCACTCAATTATTTATCCAGATGCGGTTAAACAATGACGGTTGCATCCGATCAGGATGAGAATTGCTTCTCGATTGGGTTTTGCTGTGGTATCGGCACTGTAACTATTGCGACAAAATGTGGTGTTTCATTGCGAACTTTATCCTGTGGACTGCAGGATTTTAACACACACACAGGCGATTTCAATTGTACAAAGCGATAGGAGTGGAGTAGATATCCGAATGCCAACACAACCACTGTGACTACTACTAACGGTGACTGAGACATGTGTTTTAAGTATCTCCTTACGTGTTGGTGAAAGCAGGAGAAGCTGGGGAGTATTTTTGCGGGTGTGAGATCAGGTGAATTGAATTAATTAAAAAAGCGAAGGTGCTCCAGGACTCCAGTGTTCACTGGACAATTGGTTCCATTGCATTTTCTTAATTTACATGATATTTATGTGCATTCGTGTACGTATAAAAAGGAGATTAATTTCAAGTGTAATTAAGTAGACTTATGTGCCCAGGAAGGACTGTTTTATTTTTCCAGGAATAAGTAAGTGGACAAAGTGATTAATTTCGTGTGCACAAAAGTAGCATTAAAGTGGTCTTTATTTGTGCTGTAATCGGTTGTAAACAAGCATGCGTCCGACAAAAGATTACATTTTTTTTAACTAACTCGTTAAAAATATATTCGAGCGATTTTAAAGATGTGAAAAAAGTTTTAAGCCTATTTAAAGGACTGTGTGCGATTGTTTGGTTTTTAATTGAATAGTTTGGCAGTCTGTGGAAAGATTGAACAGTATTGTTCTCGAGTGTCTGATTCGTTTTTTGATTCTTCGCACAATATTAAATTCTCAATTTCTAGGCACAAGCAATTTTTATTATTCATCGGCATACCATTGTTGTGTCGAAAGAAAAACGGACTCAATTAAATAAGTTTTTTGACGAAACATAAACAATCTAAATATAAAAAACTACAAAATCAAAAATTACATTTTTTGTTGCAAAATTTTCGTGGGCTGTAGTCAACGATTTTTAGATCCGTTTTTACATTTGGATTTTTTCCTTAAAATTAAGCTAAATTATTGTTAAAACCCGCTAAAAGAATATTTTCGAAGCCGGCATTCCATCTAAAATATTATTAAAATACGTCCGAATCGATAAAAGAACATTTTGGAAAAATCTTAAAAAAAAAACACATTTCTTCGCAGCAAATTTTCAACAAAAAAAGTCAGTTTCTGGATGAACTGTGCTTTTTATATTAATCTGTGATTCAAACAAATTCAAACAAATTTCAAAAGAAATTAATTAATAAATTAAATTAAAAATTAAAAACAAAAATATAAGCATTTGAGCACAATTGGCTAAATTTTTGGATTACAATATTTGAAACGAAATGATGATTAAAGAATAGATGTAATTTCTTTTTTTCATTTCAAGTTTGGATTCTTATTACAAATGAAGCGAGATTTTTGTTCTATCGAGCTAAAATAACGTTTTCGAAGCTGGTATTAAATGAAGAGGATTATTCAAATACGTCCGAATCGAAGTGTAATCATTTTGGATAAATCTGAAGACATCTCGATAGTTCCTTCAAAAAACGGCTCATTTCTCAAATTTATGGAATATGTAATCAGTTTAAAACCTCGATGAGGATTTCAAATTCAATTCCATTAAGACTCAAGATCATGAAAATAGTGCACTTCGAAATCATGGGCTATAGTCCACAAAAATTTACGAAAAAAGGCAATTTTTGTCTTGATCTGTTTCCCGATATTTCTTTCAAAAAGTGGTTGATTTTGACTTATTCACTGAATATTTCCTCAGTCTTAAGCTTCCCTTTTTGTTTTTTTTTATATCTGCCCCTGCCCAAGTGGCGGTCACTGCGGTCTGAAGGAAAAGACCTTTTGTATCTTGGGGAGTTTGTTTAGGATATCAGACATTCCATCCTTCTGAAATGAAAGTCTAATGTCCTATGTGGAGCACATCTTTTTGACGAAGATAAACCTTCTTAACCATATTAGAGCTGGACATTCACAAAGAATGTGTACAGCCGTTTCGTCGTCTTCCAAACACAGTCGGTATTCGGTTGTTGTACTGAGCCCTAGTTTGGTTAGATGTGATCTCCAGCGGCAATGGCCTGAGACGAAGCTCACGAGCTTTCTAATGTTCTCCTTGTTGAAATTAAGGATTAGTAATTAAGATTGAGTCCCGGAAGATTTTTCCAGTGGGCAATGCGTAGCTTGTTTTCCCACTTATTGGTCAGACCTGTGGCCGTAGTCCAGCTTATGCCACAGAAAGGTTCCGGATATTAGAATTCTGGCCCCTTTATGGCCTTTTGGAAGGTCTTCTATGGCACAGGATTCAATGGCTTGTAGTTCAGCCTGGAAAACACTTGGGTGTTTTCCCATGGGTAAAAAGATTTTATTGTTGGGTCCATAGACACCGGCACCTACTCCATTTGCCATTTTTGAGTCATCAGTATACCAGATTATGTTTCTGAGGTCGGGAGCAAGTGTATTGCTCGACCATTGATCACGGATAGGAATGACTTCCTCAAAGAGACGCCCAAAGCAGTATGTTGCCTTCATCTAATCTGGGATCGAGCAGAATTGATTATTTTCAAGTGTCCCGTTTGGTCAACTGGTTTGAATTTCATTGCCAGTTGCATCTTTAGGACATTTCTGGCGGCTATTTTCCTTATAAAAATGTGAAGAGGAGACAGCCCAATGACAGCTTCCAGTGCTGCCGTTAGGCAGGTGCTCCGGTGATGCCCAAACAAGCTATACGTTGGACTTTTTCCAGCTTTTTAGCAGTTGTTACTTCTAAATTTTTTGGCCACCAAATTATGGCTGCGTAGGTAATAATAGGTCTACCCACCATAATGTACAGCCAGTAAAGGATCTGAGGTTTGAGAGCCAAAGTCCTATAGTTGAGCCGCTTAAGCCTCTCTTAAGAACAATAGTTCAATCATGAAATCATGGGAAAAAATATGAAAAATAAACGATTTTTGCCTTTAATTTATATCTCGATATTTTCAAAAAATAGCATTTGCGATATTTAAAATTCGAATATTTTTTGCATTGAGCAGTTTTCTTATTAAATTTTTGTGAATTTGTGTTTAGTTTGAATAACAAAAACTAATTTAAAAACCACAGTTTATCTGGAATTTGTCTTTGAAAAAAGATGTGATTTATTTTCGATGTTTTCATATTTGTCCCAAACGTTTATAGTCCGATTTGAATGTCTTTCGACTTTGAAAACGTGCCTTTTGCTCGATCAAACAATCATTTAGCAAAATTAGTTTGAAAGAATCCAATCCTCTCCAAACGTAAGACTTTTCAATCTATTTCAACGAATATTTTTGGTTGGAACTTGATTGCAAATTTAACGTCGGAATCTTAAAATGTTATATTTCGAAAAATTAATGTGATAGCTGTTGTGCTATCCAAAGATTTTGCGCATGATTCTTAACACTCATCCTTAATAATATTTCCCTTAAATAGACTGAACTTAAAACAGATTTGCTTACCATAAAACTGCCTCTATTGTTGATCCTTTCTTTAGACAGGTGCTCCTTTTCAATATCAACTCTCGTGCACTTTCACCTAAATACCGTCTCGGATACACAAAACTTTTCAAAATACCGTTCCCAACCTTTGATAATAGAATCCCTACCTGCATTCCTCTTTATGTAAATGTATAACAGGTTGACACATCCTTGCAAAGAAACCTTCTTATCAGGGATAAAAAGCAATCACATTCAGAATCTTATCCTAGAAATATATGTTCTCAAACCATAAAACGCATGTTTTTCAAATACCAAAAAGACCCCCTACACCTAGGCACACCGCGCAGGACCATCCTCCAAAAAAGGCAACCACCTTCCACCAGTTCCACATGCGATTATCATCCAGT
The DNA here is from genome assembly GCA_963555765.1 of Orthonevra nobilis. Taxonomy (NCBI): domain Eukaryota; kingdom Metazoa; phylum Arthropoda; class Insecta; order Diptera; family Syrphidae; genus Orthonevra; species Orthonevra nobilis. Next base: position 131,085,822 of record OY743225.1, read on the forward strand.
TTCATCAACCCAAAGATTAGGGACCATCGCATTAATATTTTATGAAAATTTTGTATATTTACCTTCAATTGGATTGTGTGCATGGAATACGTAATGCGAGCCTAGCTCCTGTGTGTGAAACCGATGTAAGAAAATACATTTTGGCAGTTCAACGCCATTACCATCATGGGGACCGGTGTTGCTGGTATAGGATTCGAAGAATCACATCCTACATGGAAGGCAAACGAACACCGTGCGTCGCGTCGCTTCGCGTCCCATCACACCATGCCATCAATGGTGGATGGCGGTTTTAGTAGTTCCATTCTTGAAGTTCATGAAAACCAAAAAGATTCACCTTCAAATCATTCATCGCATTCCACCTATTCACCCTTGGATAGAAGAGGGGGATAGATTACCCTTGAGAATTTTTGAGATTTTTCATGTGCCTTTTTGTTCTTTTACGGGATGTGCTAGGCGAGCAAAATGGAACTGGGTGTATGCGGTTTCGAAAATGAATTCGACATCAAATCTCGGCAGCCAGCAGACTGGAATTTATATGGAATTTTACATTTATTTAATCTGTATCTGGATGTGGAAATTTTGCTGTAATACTGATGGTCTACTTTCTACGTTTAAAGCGGGAACTGTAATATTTAAAGAGGTCTGCAAGAGCTTTAAGAAGGAACATTTGATGGAGAACATCAGTTAAAGAGAATCCTTTGTAAAGGGAATAACTATCAGTGAACTGGCCCTCTCCTATCTGTTAACTCACCTATTGCGATTTTAAATTTATTATCTTTGAGATATACTATTAGGGGAGGACTAAGGTTAGAGCGAAGATAATGAATGGATACAAAGGCATGTATCTCAAAAACCTCAAAATATAGATAAAAAAAACATGCCCTTTAGTAGCAAACGGGAAATGTTTTACAGAAAGCATCCTCCAAGGGATTTTGCCAAACAAAGGCTACAACATCAAAAGAACGGCCTCTACAGCTCTCTTGCTTTTGTCATAATTTGCTCGCTCTCTGGGGAACTTTATCAGGTATTTCGCACAGAGCGGACAGGAGGATAATGAAAAATTTAAATATTGTGAAGTGATATGAAACTCAGATATTCGTTGGGTGGAGTCCGATATCAATTTTTCCATTAGCTCAAAATTCGCAGTAAATTTTTTCGCCGTGCACGTTTTGTGTTTTGATTTCTTCCGTCATCGTAAGAGAGCTTTTAACAACATTTTCATATATCATAACTTTGATGGAAGGAACTACAAGTTCCATCACAAGATTTGAAAAATATATATTAGTAAAAGACGTGCTCTATAAATTGATCCACTTAAAATGCACACACTGATCAACCATGATGTTTCCGTATCGCCACTTCAGTTCCTCTTCTGACGACGACAGCGGATGGCAGGAACTGAAGACTACGAGTGGCAAGATTTCAACTTTCGTGAGACAGTTCCCGACCAGATTTGCATTACCCTCAAATGTGACAATTATTATTATTGAATTTAATAGGCAATAATTCGATTGTTTGTGTTAAGCTGGACTATCTTCTTTGAATCATATCTCGGCCAAACCTTCCGAATAATCTGAGATTAGGTTAGTACAACTGAAGTTCAGTTGGTCAGGACCTGCAAGTGCTGAATTTTTCGGGCTTAGGCGCCCTAAATCCTTCGGAAACATAGTACCCAATATTTTCCAAGGTGATTCATTTCTTATACTCAATTTCTGTCAATTGTTTGAGTGCATGAGAGCTGTCTGTATCAAAACAGCATCAAAATAAAAAAATCATTCGTGATTATGGATTTTAAAGTCAAATTAAAGCAAAATTCCCTCTTGAAACGTAAGCTGCATTGTGATGTATGAGATCTAGTGTCCGACCGAAACCGAAACCGAATCATTTTTAGCAAAGTTGAAATTTATTATGTATTTTATTTGTAATTATATAAATTAAGTATTTTTTTACATAAACAGAAAGTTATCTCGTCCGAAGTCACCTGACGAGAAAATAAACAAATAAAAAATTCGGCTCACGGACCAAGAACTCACGCGAAATTAACCGTGTTAGTCAAACAACAAAGTTTGTGTTGGTAAGACTCAATGCAATCTCGCCATGCACCAGAGTTGATTTTGATCAGTCCTCAATCTTTCGAGTAGATTTCCCTTCCAACAGCTATGGACTATATTCTCTCAAAAACAAATCTTCCGATATCGGCCGGCTCCATCACGATAACGACCGATGGGTCAGAACTCGAACGAAAAGTGGAAGTTTTTCTTTTTGAGCAATCTTTGTCTAGAACTCCCCTTCCATGTTTTACTATGAGCGCGAAATCGCTGTTGTATAGTTATATTTCTGGAAATATTCACTCCGACCGACAACCAAGCTGCCATAAAATCTACATCTAAGCTTGTCAAGGAACGCCGCGTATCCCTTAAGGAGATAGCGGACTTTTTTAAGGTTCACCTTTACGGGGTTCCGGGATATAAGGAAATCCGCAGAAACTGCAGAGAAGATGAGCTTGCCTGTGAATATCAAGACATAGAAAGCTATAATCCCATTTCATCACAGCTTTGCCCCAACTTCCTAAAGCAAACCCAAAAGACCTCGCTCAGTTCATTTGAAAAGCAAACTAGTTCTCTCCACCTTCTTCTTCTTCACCGATCGGGAGGAAAACCTCTCAATACTCACTTACTCCCCAATGTAAGTAGATATGATATAGATACGTTATTCCACATTATCTTCGCGGTATCACAATGGGCCAAATTGATGTGTGCCTTGCGGAAGACTGAGTTTCGGCGCCGCCGAAGTTTCGGCCGATTTTTTGCCGAAACCGAAACTGTGGCCGAAACCAGAACCGACACTGATTGTTCGGCTGGTCACTGATGAGATCAGATGGCTTGGGACGACCGCAAAGTTGTTTATAAGTCTTCATGGGAAAACTTTACGCAGCGAATTCTTGAGGTATTTGGTTGTACACGAAATCACCAAATCTAGATGAAACCAAGTGTGCGACGAGTAAGATGGGTGTGCTCCTTGTTTGCTGGAATTTTGAACATAATTTCGATCATCTACAAGGTCGTTGGTATTTTTTGGTTGGCGGTTGAGCTTATTTACTTGACCGTCAAATAGAATTGAGGTACTTCGTTCCATAAATGCGAGATCTCTATATTATTGAGTCGAGTATTGCTCGTCCGAAGAAAATATCGCCTTTGCGACTGAAATTATCATTGATGCGGCGGTTTGTCTTCGTAGACCAAAAGACGTTCCACTAGATTAGCTGATACACGTTCGTTTTTACAGTGCAATTTATTGACATAGTTTTTTCATGAGCCTGAAAAAATGCGCGTAAGATGCCGCAGTAATTTTTTTTTTAACATTTGTGAACATATGTAATGTTTAATTATTTCGGTTTGAGATAAAATATTCAATACTGAATATAAGATCACAAAAATGACTCGTATAATCATGTAGTTCTGAAATAAAATTCCCAACAAAACTCCCACCAGTAATTTTGTTAATACGGTTTTGCGGTCGCAAAGGCTGACTGATTATTTTCGCTATTTGTCACATTTTATGTACCAAACAAATGGCATAGCAATAATCTACCGACTTCTATTATAATAAATTCAAAATTTGATTAGTTAGAAAATTAATGATAATAAAAATCATTCCAAAGGTTCAATGAGTTTTTGAGTCCTTGTTTTCCCACCAATCGTGTTGGTATATTTATTAAATTTAAATGTTTATGATTTTCCAGTGCCAGCTCCCTGTTGGAAAACAAATTAATCAGTTTATAGAGGAATTCTCGGCCCAGGAGGTGGGCTTTGATGCATTCAACCAAAAATGCCAAACCTTCTCTCACGTCATTTTATAATATTACCACATAAAAATCATTTTTTCGGTCTATCGAACACGACAAACATAACTTTTTCATTATTTTCTGCTGTGAAAAACACTGTGCGGCGTCGATGGGTAGAATCCGAACACGACTTCCATTTCCCGATTTTCGTTGGAAAAATGATGAGCACAACTGTGGAGCCGTGAAAACAGAGCGCACTCGGAGCAGAGCACATACACCGATGATATGATAAACAAACTTGGTCCTTGGTCCTGCTTTCGGTTTAATCTGCATACATCCTGCGTTTTGTTTAAATTTTATTCAGTTTGGTCTTCTTTTTTTGTTTTTTGGGGTCCTAAAGGGGAGTGCTGTGGTGACCATATAAGGCTTGCTGGTGTGCCATATTGCCGGTGTTTTATTATTGCAATGTATCGGCGCTGTGTAATGTGATGGACTTATTCACGCGGATGATGGAAATCCAGTGCATGTCACAAATCGCAGACATTGTGTCAAATGAAAGTGATATACACAGTCAACGATATCAGATTGGACCTCATTACGGGTGATTTATGGCATCGTTGCATTTTTGGCTTTGTTTTATTTTGGAAATGACACTTGAACATGGTGGTAAAAGCTTGCATTAAATTAGCTTTATTGTTTCCCACAGTAGAATTGCTTTTGTTTAATTTTGCAAAAGCTTTATGGATGCAAAGGTCTGGCTAAAAGACTGCAAATTCCTCCACGAAGTTAATTCTGGGTGCATCTCATTCCAACTGGAGGTTAGTTACTTTACGCTTTAAACTCGAAGAACAATGAAATCCTGATCTTTCCGATTGAGAGTTTTTGACGGAAATCGGTATCGGGCAAATGTCTTCTTTGCATAACCACTGGGAATTTTTTAAATCGTCAGTCGTAAGTCAAACAAGAACGAAAGTATTCAGTGTGATAACACAATCGTCCACAATAAATAAGAACTGCATTAATGGTGAATAATATTCTGCGAATTGAATCAATGCAAAAAAGTTGGCAGCCCTATACAAAATAAAGAGATATGTTCAATGTCCCATTAAGTATTAAGACGCAAGAAAGCCAAATCGTAAATCGTAAATCTAAGCTGAACAGACTCGTATCAGAAATATTACTGGAAACTTTCTGGTTGACATCCTTTTTTTTTAAGAATACCGTTCAACGGCCGATATATAAAAACGGGGTGTCGGTAGGAGTTTCCTCCAGCGACGTGAGGTCCCCTTCAATATAAATCCTAGGCAATGAAAACCATATTTTTTTTATAGACAAACTTACTGCTTTATTGCATATCCATGGGTTGGAAGTCCGTTAAGTAATGAACTAATAGCACCTTTAATATTGGCCTCAAACTTATCGAACGGAAATCCACACTCCTGCAGAATGAACACACATTGCATGTAATAAAAACTCAATTTATAAAATTGAAAATGTGTTAAAACAATCCAAGGACTTCACATAAAATGCATTAAAATTTAACCTCCCTTCGAACATACCAACATCCAAGGTGTCTAAAATCCATTTCATTGTTCGTTCTCCACATGTAGCTACGCACAGTTCCTCAAAGTGGCAAAATAAGTGTGTATGTTTTCACTTTATTTAGATCCCGTCTTAAACACATGTGTGTGTGCAATAAAAATCCTGTAGAACGATGTTTGAAATTTATAAAAATTGATTTTAAATGGCGTTTCGTGTCCCACGTGAATTGCGTGCGGCTTTTCCAAATATCCTTTCTGCTTTCATAAGTCGAAATATCAACAATGTGCCATCGGGTTTGCCCACAATGTGCTTAAACATCTCCTACACAAATACAATCGACCTCCCAGAAGCCACCGCGCCGCCAAAAAGGAAGAACAACCAGCAACAACAACGAAACCAAAAAAGCAATAATGCCACAGGCTGTAACAATATAAACATCATCTCCGTCCCCCTAGCAAAGCTAACCCCATCGTAATAATAGCAATAACAACAACAACAGCAACAACTTGAAACAGGAGGAAGTGAGTAGGAACAGTATTAAAAGGACCAAACCAAACGCGAAGGAGCACATCGAACTACAGAAATCAAATACATAAGAGGAACGCAATGAAGAACCAAGAAAAAACATACGGAAAAATCAGAAGCCATCTGGAACAGATCATCGGACACCCTGATAACGTTTTCCTAATCAGATGTCGGAAGCTTTGATATTTCTATGACTTTTACGACACTTTAAAAAGAGTTTTTATAAAGGATGAACTTGGTGCTTAAAAAATCTTAAAGGTGAATCTCAGCAAAAACAATTTTAGTAGTTCCTGTGATGAGTTCGGTTTTCGAAATTTGAAATATGTTTTGACACATGTACCTGCATTTTTTGATATCCTCCGAGGTGCATTGTTTCTAGCTGGATGTTTGTGTGTGTCTTCGTAGGTTCGTGCGTATTTTTTCGTCTCTCGAATCTCACAAGCTAGTATCATTTTGAAGATTTCTAAAAATCTGTCTTTCGAGAATGGACTGTTTACGAATCTTTAACTCAAGTTTGTCCCTGACTTAAGAGCCGGCCAATTCATATTTTGCAAATCCCCTCTTTTGATTTTTTTGTCCGTTTTGTGAAAATATTTCGAATTATCATCTCGTTAAAATCTGAATCCTTACAGACTATACTTCTTTCTAATTCTTGGTTTCGTGGATACGGATGAGGTATGCAGCACTGGCGGAAAAAGAATATACTAAGACTTAAATGGAACCACCTCGACACAGCTTTAGTCCGGCGAACGGTGTTCGTCCTACCCGAGTTTAAGCTGAATACTTTTAATCGTTTAACCAAATTAGTGAAATGAACCGCTTGCAGAAAGATCTCTGAATCTATGGATTTTGTAGGCGAAGCCTTGAAAGATCAAAATGATAAGAGACGAACTAGATCGGCCCGAATGCATGGCAACAAGTCAAAGGACTCATACGAAATCTAGACAAAACAGGAATTACCAAGGGGGACCCCCATGCCTGGAGAGGCTGCAGTGTGGGATCAAATCTGTAATGGTGCAACATAAACTCACTCATCTTGCACTTAACAAGTACTTAAAAATAAGGATGTCGAGGTCTATAGTTTTTTGCCTGAAATCAACAGGACAATTACTGAAGCAACATAGAAGAGAATAAATCACCCGAGGACATATCAGCATATCAAATGTAGATTTAGTTGACGAATTGCTAAGCAGATCAATCGTTTTCTCTTTCTCTAAACTCAAATAAAAGTGGTCTCTCATGTAGATGGCATACGAGTAGCTATTCCCATAACATGTAATTTGTTTCCAACAAAAAGCAGCCTGTCAGAATCCGTACAGCTGGAACTATCGAAGTCTGCAAACAGCAATGAACTGGGAGTGATCTCCTCGATGACCGGGCTGTCAATACTAATTTGAAAGAAAAAGAACCCTAGCTACACCCTATCTCAGAAAGGAAGCATTTAAAACAAACACTTGAATAAACTTTAAAGTAAATTTAGGGATGCTAATCCATTAGTTTCACTCCATTTTGTGTTGAAGAGAGCTTAAAAAAATGACTCAGTTCTTTTTACGGACCTCCGGAAAAAACAGTGCTTGACAACTTCGGTCTAAGTGTTTTTCGGTAGAAAGTGTATGCTATTAAACAACAGCGGCCAAGTGCAAGTCGGACAATCACGATTAGGTTTCTGTACCACATTTATCACTTCACATTTTAACATTAAAACCACTTTAGAAAAAAATCCGAAGAAAACAATTTTTTTGTAAGGACCCTCTTTATTTCCAAACTTTTATTATTTGTTGTTATAGCGGCCTTATAAGAATGAATCAACAAAATTACAAATCTCAACGTTTTACGATTCAGAAGATACTTGCCATATGATTGATGGACGGACAGTGAAACCATAGTAATAGGTTCCCGTACTTTGAGTACGGAACCCTAAAATGTGGTTTCATGGTAGAGTACTATCTACCTGACGTAAATCTGACATTCATTTTTTGTTTGGGTATCTTTTCATAGCAATACTCTGCGAATGAAACAGATCATCAAATGGCATGGCATGTTTGGGAGTAGACAATTCATTAAAGCCTTGAATTTCAAATCTGTTAAAAAAATAGACATCCTTTGGTGAGACAGGCGAGTTAAGACAAGAAACGATGCCTGAAATTATCGAATTCGTAACTATTCCACGAACTAGTTCATATAAGTGAGCGGTTTCAGGTATCTCCGACTGCAGGTGCTCAAAATATTTGCGTTCTCCGAGTGGAAATGAGATTAGTACATATCCTTTTTAAAGCTCGCCTAATTGACTATAAATCAGCATAAGTTTATGGTAAAATTTTTCCCGAAGTGGATGTTACTTCGTGTGGAAGAACTCGAAATGGCAGCCAAGAAAATCGTGTTTACGAGTCTTCGTTCTACTGCGACGATGACTAATCCCTACCAGAAATAATAGGAGTTATGTTTGGATGCTAGGGAAACTTTTAGTGTTCGAATGCTAACAAACTTAAGAGGCTAAAATGTCTATTTAATCGATTCTGTTCACATTTCCGGCTCGATGACTCCAACAGGCATTGAGAAAATTCCCAATACTCCTTCAATAGAGCTCGTTCATTTTACAGGAAAGACTCGAATCTTATAAGCTCCATGTTGGTCGTTTGATCCTTAAATTGTTGCCGTGCCAGCTTTGCGTAAGTTGAAAGAAAGGTTTTGTGTGCGGCTTAGAGAGCATTCCATACCATTTTTTCTCTAAAGCTTCAATACCTACGATTCACTTGCGTGAATTATGAGCTAAATTCAAATGTCTTTGAATAATTTATTTTCAACTAAATTTGTTTATTATTTAGTTAATTTTTTTATTTTAAATTTACGATTTATGTTTTAACGATCAACTTTGATCCACTGCTTGTGGTTGAATGCTCATCGAAACGCTTCCATTGTGCTGGTCAGGTGAAGCTCTCCCATTCCTTTGGCACCAACGAATCCAAAAACATGTGTTTTGGCGCCTTACGTTATCAGCAAGCAATATAAGCTGATAAGCTTCCTCTTTCCCACGGTTAAATTGGTGGGCATAAAAACAGCAAATGCTGGAGCTGGGCAGCAGTCATGCAGACTCCTCAATCGTGAGGTTCCTTTTAGTGGAAAATTCTGAAGACGAGCGAATTCGTCGTTGTTCCTTAAATTCAATATAGGAACATTGTGTTGATCTGGACCCTTTTTTTTATTCTGACTTGTGTTCACCACACCTAAATTCGCATTCTTTTCGTTTCATGTAAAGTGACAAAATTCTGATACCCTATGGAATAGGGTATGAACACAAAATTATTATGCAAATTGAGTTTTCCACATGACTGGGCGCATCGATGTGTGTCCTTTGAGTTTCACGGAGCGGGAGAAAGTTGTGCGTGTGAACCCGTATCACTCATTCTCATCGGTCCTCTGCTCCAACTGAGTGATGATGTTATTCCCAATCTGATCCATTCCTAAGGATGTCACTGAGATTTTCATTTCGTCTCATCTGCGCATTGTGATGAGGATGGAAGGGAAGGGAAGCACAAGTATGTTGGATTCTTATATTCATTTCTATCACCAGTAGGTGCCACTTTTGGTCTGCACCAATTCGAATAGATTCAATCCATGTCCGTGAAATGTCATTTAAATTAATGAAATCTTTTTTGAAGCGCTCTGGAAACTTATCATATTTCCTCCCAAAGGACTACGAACAAAATGAATTAGACGGAATTGGAGTTCTCTACAGTATGAGGCAACAAATCGGCGACAATTGGAATCCGATTTGCATAGGCCCAGACCGCCCTCGAGTAATTTCTGTCATTTATTTCGCTCATTTGTCTTGACTAAGTCCCCTGATTCTCACACACAACCTTGGATGAAAATCCCCTGCAAGGTGAACTGGATGGATGATGGGCGGATTTTCCGGCATTTAAACAAATCGCATTGAAAAATCCACACCGACTTTTTCAAGGACTCAGCCTTAGGTCACAGGCACAGGACGTTCGCTCGCAACTGCAGAGATTGTCGCCGTTAAAATGTCGCGCCTTCAAACGCACAAATAAAGCAATTTAACTTTTTTATGTTTTCCATTAAACAAAATTCAAAAAAAAAAAGCCAAGGAAACGTGCAAACAAAACATCTCTACAATCAGAGAGGTACTGGCAAGTTGAAGGCCTCGGGGACTTGGAAAATCGAGGGAACACCCTCAAAGTGTTTCGATGAAATTAGCCTTCAGGGAAATTAATTCACAGACGTGTGCTTTCAATTTGATATCATAACATGGCGGCCTGCACCACAAACAACCTGGAAATTTTACAAGGACTCAGGGCGGGGTGGCTTTGGAATTATTTGAAACGAGAAAGTAACGCATCTCGTTTGTTTGTTTGATGAATTATATATCACGCGGATTATAAGCGGAAAATTAAGTGTAAATCGGTTTGTGGGTATCTCTGTGTGTGTGTGCGGTGGTTTTTTTTTTCTTTCTTCTACCGGAAAATCAGAGAAGTGGATGATGGCACGTGTGGCATGATGATTTATTTGTGGAAAATGATGGAAATGAAATGACTTTCTAAGTCTCGTGATGGAAGCGTTTTTAAGTCGCCTCCAGGGACTCAACGACAAAATTGACATGTTTGACATATCATAGGCTTATTTAGGTCATAACATAAGCAAATGGCAATTTGAAAATTTAATCGCAGCGTATTTTTCAGTTCGAATCATGCTGATTGATTAAAAAGTTGATAAAAGTCGGTAATCCAAGGACGCGATCAGATGAGTGCCAATAAATTGGTTATTTTTCTCAAGTTAAATGTTTTAAACTTTTTAAATTGAAATTTCGTGAAAAGATTGATGACTTTCGAATATTTTTGCATTTTCAGGTCTTAGAGGAAATGAACCAATTATGGAATATGCTCATCAGATGGTACACTGCGAATCGCTAGGATAAAACAACAAATTTGGCGATTCATTTTCGCGATTAATATGTTAGATTTTTTTTTACCCAGACGACTGGGTGGTGCTGTTCGTTAAATGTTAAGATCAAAGATCAGGTTCGAGTCCAAGAGTAAGTCTGAAAGTTTAATCTAGTTTTCGAATGTATTCAGGTCACCGTTTGCCACTAGAGTGGTCAGCCAGGGATGGGAAGTGTCACGTCAAGCTTGTAATGCTGGATCTCCAAGCTTGTGTCGTCAAAACCAAAGTTTGTAAAGATGATCTGCCATAAGTTTTACTGTGAAAGCCTATCGCAGACAGCAGAGTAAAAAACTAACCTTTCAAAACACAACTTTTCGGTGCATATATTAATTTTAAAAAATACTCTGAATTAAACGAATGCAAATACGTCGATGTCTAACTTTCCGCCTAAATTTGGACTCAATTCATGGAGCTTGAATACATTTGAGTTTCAAACCTCAATTCTTATCCCGATAATTTTTCTCACTTTATGCAAAATCGATTATAAGAAAAGTCGGTAGTCATAACCCTTTCAGAGCAAGCAAATGTTATTAAATAATTATATAAAATAAATTTACAACCGTGAGTAAACCAAAAAGAGTATAAAAGTCAAGGTGCATTTCTTGGATGAGTCCTTTGTCCATAACAAATCTTTCCAACAACTACATTGACATGCCATTAATCAGTTTAATAACACTTTTCAAGGCTTCATTGAGTTCAAGAAAAAAACTGTCTCTAGTAAGGATAGACACACCACATTACCATAGCACATTCAGGCAATCTATGACCAAAGTAAAAAGTTATATATGAACCCTGTAAGCAAAATGATGCTCAAACTTCAAGTCATGATGAAGACTTCTTATACAGAAAGATCACCTTGATTTTTAAGAAGAAGTCAACGAATGAGCAGAAGAGCTCAATAACTCAAAAAAAAAAATCAAATCATTTGATGGTTTAAATCCGGTATCATCAAAAACGGATCAATAACTATATTTTCACTGATGCAGGACCTACTTAAAAATTAGAAAGACCTTATTTTAGTAAATAAACACAAACACAAAAAAAGACAATATTTATTGTTGTTATGGACACAGAAAAGGCCTTTGACATTTTCGGGATCAACGGATTTATCTACAAGCTGCTGAAAATATCATCTCTTCGACACTTAGTAAGAAAGTTTCTAAATTCAGTAAAGATGAGATTTACTTTTGTACAGGTCCTCGACGCTTATTATTTTTTATGGACAAACAGCAGTATGGGTAACAAAAAAAAAAAAAAAATACGGGCAAGCTGCTTGGTGAATTCGCACTCGCGATTGGTAATGTTCATAGTTAATGCACATTTGTAGAAAGCAAAAAGAACCATCGAAGAGCACGATGAAGTAATAAAATCCTCAATGGCCAGATACGAAAATGGAATAGATTGAATTCGTGGAGCAATACAAATATCTCGGAATCATCATCGACAGTCACATTTGATGCACATGTACTATGGCTTAGTGCTAATTTGAAGAGGAGCATTTTCGCAATGTTTTATTTCAAAGATGTTATATCCGACGTGCTAAAAACGTATACTATGCACTGGTGGAGTCCAATTAATTCAAGGTGCCACTGGAAAATAAAAGAAGAAATTAAAAATTTTCTGATCTCTGATTAATTTTGTACTTAAAGAAACTTTTAACAAGTTATGCAGTAGACAATTGAAAAAAAAAACGAAGTTGCATATGTAAAGTTCATTTAAATAACACATTTAGATTTTAAAGCACCTGTAGATAAACAATAAGCTTTGCGGGTAATTAAAAACATAGTAAACGAGCCACTACGACTAAGATGGAGTGTCCATAAAGGATAATGAAAAGCACCAGCCCTTTTCTATATTTTCACAGCACATAAGCCAACAAATGATTGAAAAACAACTCTATAACTGCGTATGTTATAAATAGCTTACTCCAAACATAACACCACGAAGGAAACAGGAGCTAATATACTTTGGGACACCGACGACGGCAGCCAGAGGAAGTTACACGCTACCACAATATCAAAATAATTATTCCAGAAAATATGAAAGTGCTATCTAATGGTTCCACAAGATTCCTGGCCACAAATTTCGGTGAGCGATTTAAATTCAATCATCACATATCATCGGTACCCTGCAAACTGCCAACTTCGGCACACACAGCTTTGAGATGCATTGAAAAGAAGGATAGGAGATACACTAAAATTTTACAAAATTTCCGAGAGGCTACTTTAAAGCAGTATTAAAAACAGAGATCCAGAATATCGACAAGCAGGCCTAATAGCCAAGCCACAGATACACAGAATATGGCGGGGTATCAGGCAGTATAATGACGGTCAGAAGGGAAATAAAAAAGTGATACTTTTTGCCGCAAAAGAAAGGAAACCTGTTCTGAAGCAAGCGTTTAAGGAGCTTCAAACGAATTTCACCACAGAAAATCTGTAGGAGCGTGATGAGAAGCTGCTCTTTTTGGTTTGGCAAAAGTTTCCAAATGACTCCCGCAAATTTATTGTTAACAGTCTGAATATGTTGAAAAATCTTCGTCCTTCTTTATCTCCAGTTCACACAAAATGCCAATCAAAAATTCATTCAAAATTTGGCCCTTGATGATCTATCTCTTGTTATACCTGCCGGACTTGGTATCTTCAGAGGATTGCCCTCTCTTTTCTTCGCTAAGGAAACTTACGATTAAAAGGCTCAAATCTGTAGTGGTCTCTTATGCTTCGGATGTGAACGAAGCGACCCCAACGCTAATTTCTAGCTATTTAGACAGAGGTTGCACTTTTTGCATGATAAGATAACATAAAGATGACAAGATTATCATCCGCATTAAATAAGCTTGAGGAAAGATGAAATTTAAATCAGTGGAGGAAGCTTCACAATGTTCTAAACGGAGTGCCTGTGGGTGAACCATCACTCAATCGCCAAAAAAGAATGTTCTCTGCGGACGTACTAACACAACATTAACATTCCTTTGGCTACAGCCAGACTGACTGATGTTACACAAGTTGATGAACAAACGTGCTTCATTATTCGCGTGTGCGAACTTCACTTTTGCATAAATGAAGGATGATCGATCTCTACGGCCCCAAGAAGCTCTACTTTCTTACTTGTACTCTTCAGAGAATTGTCAATCACTCGCGAGGGATGAGACCGTGAACAACTCTACGGACTTAAAGCTGGGATCTCACATCCGACGTTCTTACTTCTGAGCCAGTGGCACCCACTTTAATAATGATTATGAGTGTTTTACTTATAGTTAGTTAAATGAGCTACACTGCCCTTAATATGGAATATTGTTCAATATTTGTACTTAAATTATATTGAAATTTTCAAATGACACTAAAGCTGAAAAAGCAAAAAGAGGCCAAGTTCAAGATGAATACGCACACGAAGGGTTCCGTGCCACCGAACCTGGCTTTCTTCTTGGCATAAAATTCAATTGATTTTTTAATAAGATTTAAAATTTTCATAACCTACTTCTTGAGTTGCGCTTTTAAATAAATTTTTAAATTCTATTGATCACTTTAAGCCGTGAAATTGAATTGCGATTTGAAAAAAGAAATTTGTATAGGGAAACCTTTTATTTTTAACTTGATATTACTTATTGTTTAATTGCTCATAATCGTTCACATTCTGTCAAAATTGCACGTGTCTACCTTTTATGGAAATACGAACGGACAGTGGAGTCATAGTAAAAGAATTCCGTTGGCACCCTTTGGGTACGGTACCCTTAAAACGGATCGGGTGAAATTTATCGGAGATATCGAGTTAAAAAAAAACTCTGTGCTAACCGTAAGCAACCGTAGGTTTACTGACGTCTTCCATTACCATTCTATCATCGTTCTAAGTGAGTCAGACATGAATTTTGAATATTCAGAAATACTTTTCGAAAGCAGATAAAAATACGTCCTTACTTTATGCAATACGAAAATCACTGCCAATTTGCAAATTTATTAACCAAAACATTCTCGTAAACATTTTGCATAACCAATTATTATATAGAGCAAGACTAATTTGCCAAACTTATTTTTATTGCCCTCCTACAGAATCATCCCCCATCCATCACTTGTTCAAATCAGTGTCTTCTACGTCTGTAACGTTACCAAACCGCATCCCTTGCCAGACTATCGCACACAGCAAAATATCCTTCGTGTTGCTTTAGGTACTCATCAGTGCCAATGTAAACAGGAACGCATCTGTCTCCCTGCATATCCAGTCATGGCAGGACCAGTATGACGAGAAGTGATATGTGATGACGGTTATCCCAAAAGACTGACTTCAACATAGCATGATGTGCCCTCACAAAAATTTGAATATCTACGACTACGACTATGTCTAATGTCTACACCCGTCTACCATGACGTTCGTTTCCAATGGCAGAACGGGTTGTTGTTCCATAATGGGATACACGCCACAGTATCACTGGCGCACTATGTATGCTGAAAATTCGAATTTCCAAAATTCCAAATTCCATACTCCAGATCCAGATTAATGCCCAAGAGACAGGTGTGATTGTCTCAACAAGATGTATGCTGTCAGATTTGATAGATTCACATCATCGTTACCAAGAGACGAAAACCCCTTGCCTTCTTCTCTATTTTCCCCAATTTAAGCATACTTATTCTTCACTTGTGGATCCTTCAGAGTGAAGGAGTTTAGCATTTCCACGAAAAGAAAATCGTTGGTACGAGTCCACCATTCCTTCGTTAATTGATGGCTGCTTCTTTTTGTTTTGTTTATATGTAAATTCCGAGTCTTACACGAGAACGTGTCCTAGCAAAGGACGATATGTATGCGTCTAATATTTTTGTAAGCTAAAAATTTAGATTCAAAACGCATAACTACGTGAAAGTTTTCTTTTTCGGTTAGAAATTTGTTTGCTAATTAAATTCGTTGGGCTGCGAGGACTGGACTATACTCGTACCATCAAGGATAATGACTTGCAGCCGAGTGAAACATTAAACGAATTCAGATTCTGTGAAACAGGGATATTCAAGATGAGCGTCCATTAGTAGCGGTGCAGTGAATTGCTCGCATGAAGTACTTTAGAAATTTAACAACAACGAGACGAGTGGTGGGAATTTCAGCGAATTTAATGAATTTCTAGGTCCTTAGCGAAACAGGGCAACGGATGCAAATTTGCGGTTGTCCGATGATGATTTGAAGCGATAAGCTCAGGGTGAATAGCTTCGTATTAAAAGTTTATAGCCATGAAGCCGCAGAGAGGGATTTTTTTTTTCAATGAAATGATTCATCCAAGAATAAACAAAAACTTGAGACGCAAGTTCAATGACATTAAATATATATGAAGAAGGGGCAAGTCAACATGTCTAGCTCGTGTTAAGTGAGTTGAGTTTTCGGACTTTTATAGAAAAACCCGAAAAAAGTGGAAATAAGATCACAATGTTGTAATTCGTCGTTCAGTATAAATTTGGGCAAAAGGTGGGGTAGTAATTTAACGAAGTGTGTTTCATTCCAACTAATGTTTATAATGACATTCCATTGGAATGAATCTACTCATACAGAAGGATGAGTTTTATAAATTCTGAGTATTCAATTATTTTCAAGTTTTTTTTTTCTTATTTTTTGTTGGCAAACCTATTGCGCAATTTTTTCATCTCTCCTACTCTTCTGGTTTGTTAGTGTGTTATTGTAAATCGGAATTTGTCCAGACCCTCCATAAAATTTGGTAGGTTTTTTTTATCACTTTAAGGTTATGAAAACCTCGAAACGGCTGTGGAGTTTCTCACGATTCGAGAGCTAATCTCACTTAAAAGTGGAGTGAAATTAGTATTTTTGTACTTGGTTTTTCCAAGGTTTGGTATTCGCAGGTGTGCCGCAGGGTTCCATACTGTCTCATACTCTCTTCTTAATTTTCAAAAATAATATTTCGTTAATTCTTTACATTCTTTCTTTCGTTCTTGGATTCAAAATTGCAGCCGGTTCCGATGTTAACAGCATTTACTCATGGGGTTCCAAGAACAGACTGGAGCACCTAAATACAATACTGTCTACTGTCACGACCCATTTACCTATTTCATGAATGTCACTTGCAAAATAGTAACAGACAGTTTTTACTTTCCCGGGATGTGAATAAATAACAACTCGAGTTGGAACAACTACATAGTCAATTTCACCAAATAGGTTGTGAAATGCCTAGGTGCTATTTAGCGGTGCAAGGAGTCCTTTACACCCCTTATATTCTGGCGGCTATTTATGTAGCTCACATTCGATCCAAACTTAGAACAACTCAAATGACAGGCAGATACTGAAAAGATCCGCCTGCTTGACAAAGCTCTTCGAGCGATTATGCTTAAAGAAAGTCAAACAACTCACTTCATCACCAACGTAAAATCATATGCCATTCACTTCTTTATTGTAAGTAGTGCTCCAGCGACGAGTCGCATTGCTTCCCTTATAAATTTCAACGTGATGCTCGCCTCTGCAGGAATTTTCATTCGAAGATTATTTTTTTACTCGACACTGAGATTTTGGCTAACTGCATATAGAAGATTAATTATAAGTGGGAAAATGAAACTATTAAACTTAAAAATATAAGCTACATTTAATGTAACCAAGGTGGCAGGGTGTAAGGTTCCACTGTCCTTCTTCCGTCAAAGATATTTTCTGAATCGTAAAAGATAGTATCTCTCAAGTTTCACAGAATGTATACTATAAGGCCGCTAGACCAATAGATTCAAAAAGAAGTATTAAATTTAAAAACGGATGGGTCCCCAAACAAAAATTTTGTTTTTGAAATCGCAACTCAACTTTGCACTTTAGTAGGTTATAAGAATATTTAAATAAAAAAAAAATCTATTGTTGCCTATTGTATGGTGGTACGGAACCCTTTGTGGTGTGTCCAACTACCTTTTAGACCGATTTTTGTTTTCAACAAGCTTTCACACTTCATAAGAAGCAACCATTACTTTTACTTTTTTAAACAAAAATAAAGGTGGGCTTTTTAGCATGGATTATGTTGGAATTAAGTTCTTGTCAAAAATCTGCGAGCAGAACAAATTTGTGGATCCAGTTCGGAAGGCAAGAGTCCAGCAACTATATGGGTTTGGTCACATTGAAGGAATCGGCAAAAATACTCCAACTAAAAATGGCTTGAATCCCAGCTACAAGGTTCACGTAATCATGGGGGCGGGGAATGTCTGTGTAAGGAACAATTCTTGACAAGTTTGTTAAGTGAGAATATGCCGTCTTTTGATCTTAAAACAATGGAAAATGTGAATACTGTACTGCAAAAAGCTATCTTGGTTACCCAACAGATGGCGTTTTTTAAGCTGCATTTAGAATTGCAGGGCATACTTATGGCTGCTGGTTGCTGTTGCAAAATAAATTTGTTTAAAGGCACATCCTTAGAACTGAAGCCGCTAGCCATTTGCATTTAAGGTGGATCAGATATCCACTTTGAATCCATACAAACACTTTGTCATTGAAAACCACTCGCCACTTCAAATGTTATTCAACTTGGAACACAATCACCGAAACCTGATGACCACTTTTAAACCAAACACCAAAAGATCCACAATGGCTGATGCTTAGGGTCTCTTCAGCAAGAGCAAAGAAAATTGCATCCCTTCAACATGAAAAAACACTTGCCCAACAAAGATTCTCGCCTTAAAAGTGAAACCCTGTGCAAAATTTTCACCACACTTCATCCCCATACGATGCGTCCTGTTTCATAGCGAAATGAACAACAAAAAAAAAACGTAGCATAAACTTCCATCGCAATCTTCTCTCGTAAATGGTATCATGCATTCATACCATTGTTATCCGCCCACAGTAAGGATAATGCAGCTGAGTATCTCAATGAGCTTGTCTTGTTATCTCAGGAAATTTTGTTCTCAAAACTCCAACACCAGCTCCTCCTTCACTGACACTTGCTATCATCTGAGAATGGAATTGGAAATTACCTCGATTATGATAAAAATTGTGCACGTCTTCCCACAGGATGGCATCCCTTGCCAAACGACACTGTTATAAAGGCAACGCGACGGCGGCGAATCCTCTCGTGTGTGCAAATACGTTTTCCTAAAATCCGATGGTAATTTGAATTTAATTCAGGACTTCATAATGAATTAATTGGATGTTGTGTAAAATTTTGATACACAGAGGGTGTTTATCTTTGGTACACCGCTTCACAGTGGGGCAAGGTAGTGGTACAGCTGCTACCGTCGTCGCGCCGTACACCATCCGAAACGTACCCTTATGAAATATTGAAAATGAAATAAATGAATTTTTGAGCGACGGTAGCGTAGTAACAAGGCAGCTTCTGAAGTTATCCTCCAACAAATTCGTGAAAATTAATGTAGGTCTTTACGAAAGGCATAATTATACTCATTTTGTATTAGTGTGACCATCGCACTGCATTTGTGGACTTTTTTCTTTTAAACCTTTTTATCTAAGAACAGCTTTGGACCAAGTGGATAATAAACTGGCAAAGCAAGTACTCAGATGTCAATCGTCATTAAATGCTTCTGCAATCTAGTACGTGATATAGGGTGTCTTTTGGAAAATGTTCCAAATTTTAAATGATTTTGCTCATTTACTTATAGGAAACGTAACCGGATGTTTAGGTCGGAGTTCGCGCTTAAGCAATGTTTTGTGAGTTTTGTATGGAGTTAAATATTTGAAGAGAAAATAAAGAGTGGATCATAAAACTTCCAAAAAGCCTTAAAAGTGCAGAAAAGAAGGCACAATGGCATACAAAGGAAGCGTTTAGTAGGAAAATTTATTTTTTATTAAATAAGTTTTTATCAACGACGGATTATTCTCAAAATCAATTTTTAAAAAGCGGTTGTATTTCTTGAAATAAAGAAGTTCTGATAGGCTTATCTGTCAAACTAGCTGTCAGTGAAGGAACGTGTTTTAAATTTATATTTGAAATTGTGAAGAATTACTATGCAATGACTTACACCGCTTTACAGCGTTTAGAAGTCGTGTTTTTTTTGGCAAGTGTTTTGCGATTTATTTGTTCTATATGTCAGCAGCATTTATCTTAGGAACAAAGATTTTAAGCAACATTGCGCAACATTCCATACGGGAGATCAATATAACTTTGTCGAGACAAACATTTGGTGAGACAAACTCTCAATTGGTCGAGACAAACATTTGGTGAAACAAGCTCTCAATTGGTCGCCCTGATCATATGATTTGGACTACCCTTTGTCGGGATTAATTTAGTAACTTGTAAATGCAGCTCCAGTTAACGATGAAATAGGGCCGCAATGCTTATGACAAGGGCAAAAAGGCCGCAAAGTATAACAGAAAAAAAACTCAAATATAGCATTTTGTGCTAAGCATTTTCAACTGAAAATTTTTCAATTTGTGTGAACTTAAAAATTGAGAAAAAAAAAACACAGGAAGCCGAAATCCGGTCTCAGAAGCAATAAATGGAATACTTTTAAGTCTGTTTAATGGAAATCAATAGTTTGTTGCTCAAGAAGAGCCACAAAACCAAAAAATCGCCTCGAATGCCTCCCAAAACTGTCATGGCCGTTTTTAAATCAAAAACCGGTCAGACTTTCAGGATGCATTGATATATTAATAACCTGAATCGAAATTCACCTCAGGCTATTGTGAATGATGTTTCTTGAGTTCCTAAAATCTTTGGCGCATTTTTTCGGCAACAGATGGGAATATGTTCATTTGTCAATCAGCAAATCAGTCTCAAGACATTTTTTCTTAAACTTTCGTCTACCAGTTGCAGTCTGTCAAAATTCTAGCTGTTTCGGCTACACTGCATCCATTTTTAAATTTGCAATGTTAAAAATTAACTAAGCAATGTTTTCCAACCTTGTTTAAGTGCCAATCGGGCCATTTCCTACCATTTAGTTCCTGCCAATTTTTCGAGCTCATAGAGCTGTCAGTGTCAATGGTAAAAACAGATGGCCAACACTTTATTTCTTTATGTATCCAAAAAGTATTTTTTTTACAAAATTTATCGAGCCGAGCAACAATGTACATATATACATTTTAAAATAAAATAAAAAGTGCATTATTAAATAAAAGTGTTCCGAAATAATTCCAGGATGGCCACACAGTCAAGAACAGTGTGTAGAAAGCATGTCTAATGAAGAGTCCTTCTATGTTCAGAAGCGTATGCTTGTTTGCGTTTGCGTTTCTATGTCAATAATAAGTCTCGAGTCCTGTTTCTTTGCGCATAATTAAATGCTTTCAACTGTTAACAGTATGCACTCTCGATGTGTATGAATGTTCCACGGTTTAACGTTGTTCTTGTGTTGTTCGTCTCTTCTTATGTTTCCTTACGTACTCTTTTTCTTGTTTTCCGCCAATTAGTCCTTGAGGAGTTGTATTTATATTTCAACATGTTACAAAATCTTTATAACTTTTTACTTACCCTTTGAGACCGCATGTAGGACTTAAAGAAGTCTTACTAAACCTTTTTTTTAGATCGATATGGAGAAACTGTTTTATACTCATGATAGTTTTATCACAAGAAACAAAAAATTAACCTTTTATGACAATAAACTTTACAAATGTTTTGTTGGTTAAAAAACAAACGTGAATGCAGAAAATACTTAGCATTAATCCCTCTTTGTTGTAAGGATTAATTTGTAATTGCCCGTTAACTAGTAATGGTAAGTGAAAGTGGAATCGTTCGTCAAGTGAGATTTGATCACATCCCACTGGAGGTAAAACATACATAGCCAACGCGTTTTGTACACACTTCAATGTTCACGGAGTAAGTGATACGTCGATTGCACAACAAATACTACTTTCTATTCAGGAAATCGAGAGCCTGAACCATGCTGCCTCTAGTTACTTGCTTTGATCAAGCTTCCTGCCTTCGCTATATGTTGATCTTTGAACCGGGAGTTCATGCTTTTCTTTCAGCCTGGTGGCTGGGCTTCGAACACAAATTTTTCAAGTGCATATGGCCTATCCATCGATTCTGACGAATTTTCGCCTTCTGGGCTTGATCCACATAATTGTTCAGCTCGAAGGGTTCGTGGTTGTGCTGTCTTCTTCATTCGCCCTCTTTCAAAACAGGACAGTTTATTCCATGAAGACTTTTTACTTCGAAGGTCCCGAAGACCATTTCTACAGTCTTACTTGGGGTCCGACATTCCGAATTTAAAACTTGAGAGTTTTGTACAGTGTGATTAACGTTTTTCGAGTCAGGAGCTTTGATCCTACCTATGAAGTAGCATCCACTCGCTATGAACATTTTTTGTCGGATCTTCATGAACGTATCCTCTGTGGAGTGGATTATTTTCCCAGTATCCTTCCGATGGTGATTGAGGTACTTGTGGGCTATACTTCAATCACCGTGGAAACACGTTGGGTTTGACTGATTGTCTCAATATCGCTTGCGTATCGCAACAGCTGAACAGACTGGAAAAGGGTATTGCCTTCCACGTTGACGCTTCTCGACTATAAGCTGAAAGAATTCGCATGAAAGAGCATCTTTTGGCCGGAGTCCGTATCAAACCTGGCTATAATGCGATGACTTTTGCTGCAAACTTCACAGTATTTTCGAACGTTTTGCACAATAACTGGATCATTTATCACAGCATCCCGAAAACAGCCTTTGAAATTCAGGATTTAACGTAGTCTGAAAATCTGATCAAAGGGCTTGAGACGTACAAATAATGCCCTTTTATAGATGACACGGACAGAGCTGATTTTCCTCGCCCTTTGCATTTTTCATGGCCAATTTTCGGCCTTGCATCATATAAGACAAGCCACAAGAAGGGAAATATCCAGATTGACAAAGCTGATTATTTTTTGAGACAAAAAATGATGCAAGCCAGCATGAGCATCCACTGCTATCTTCGTTGAGAATTGTAGTCAAAGCAACAGGAAGAAGAGAGATAAGTCAAAGTCAAAGACCAATCTTGGTAGTTTGGGTATCTTATAAAAATCCAAGGACTAAGAGACACCCGTACCGCATTCATATACTTTTATGAGTTCAAAATACCCGAATGAGGTCCACTCGCTATTTTCATCAACTTTTAAACTTCTAAACAAATCGGTCAAGGCTTTAAGATAGATAAGATCAAGAAGGGACATTGAGTATTTTAAAGTTTGCTTTACATTATCAATTGTGCACCTGATATTATATAAGTTTTACCGGTTGATCCTGCTTTTCTACTCTTAATTGAGTTCTCTTTCGTTCATGTCATTGGACCCTGAGAACTACAAATAAGCCCGCTACCACAAGATGAGCTCTTCCCAGTTTTTATTATTTTTGCTGTCACTTTTCATTCAAAACTGAAACTGAGTTGCCTACAAAATGCCACTTCAAGGCATCGAATGTAAACGTAGCTAATTAGCAACTGACATAAATTAGCAAAATTCAAATTGATCTCTGCTCTCAGATTGCTTGACCCATCTGAATGGAAAACGGCTTCGGATTCCGTCCGTGTGAAATATTGAGTTTCATAACTATTACCAGAAATCAAGTACGACTTTGGACGTATCCCATAACACAATGCACAAATTTCCCAGGATCCACTCACCATAAATCCTACATCCGCATACCGCATAAGATGCGAAACCACTTCGCAAACATACGTAAATTTGCATCGTGTGCAATCAAATCACATGTGTGGTGGTGTTGTGGCACTGTATTCCATTGTATTCCTCCGAGGCTTTCCACGATGCACATTGACGACCAAATTGCCAGGTTCGCATGGATAATTATGATTTATGGTCAGTTTGCGGATGTAAACTGAGTACTGCTCTGCTGTGGTCATTTTAACACCCCTATGAGGGCTCTAATTGTAATTGCCTGTATTGGTCCTTAATAGCAGAGACGTATTGTTTCAGTGATGTTGTTGGTTTTTTTCCTTGATTTCAAGTGACGGATAGATGAAGTTTTATTGAATGGGCGGTTGAATTGAATTTGAAGTTTGCCATGCCAAACAAAAAAAAATAATAATAATAAATGTGGTTATTTTCGCATCTTGGTTGGATCAATTGTTACGTTGTAAGCTCAAATTCTTGAGTCTAGTCTAAGAATAAGTTTCTACCAGCTCCTGCTGGCGTTCCTAGTTCGTGGCATTGACTGGTCTTTTGATTGATCCAAAAATACAAACAAAAATTCGAACTTTGAGCTGATTTCCGACATTCCCGACACTCCATAGCACTCGAAAAGAAAAAAATCTGTGTTCTCCCTCTAATCAGTTTTCCTAGTCTGTACAACTTTCAAGTTTCAATTTTTCAATTTAAATTGTAAATTTGAATTATTTTTATACATACTTATAAATTTTATATTTTACTATTTTTTACCGCCGCCTTTGTACTGACCCTGCGAAACCACACGGAAAGGTGCTCGGCCAGCTGCGAAGACTGGCTGCGGGTTAAGATGATAAATATGGGCACCAAACCAATTGACAAAAAATACCTCGTGGATGGGAAATATAATCTCCTAATCTTCCTCAAACCTTATCTTTCTACGAGGGCGCCAAACAAAGAATTGCCACACTATCTCCGATGCTGATAAAAACTCGCTTGAGCCGTCCTTCATCATAAGGAAACCTCCAACTTGCGACAAATCGTTCTGTTAAAAGAATAACGTTAGGCACTATTCAGCTAAATCACAATATGCCAAAACTTCTTACTTTCTTCCTGGTCTTAAAAGGAATTCAAATAAATTTTTATATTTAACCTGACTTTGCACTGCGCTGTACTTTATTTGATCACCTCCATCTAATTTCTTTGCTGGACTATCTTCGAATGAAGTACAGAGATTCCTAGATTCCTAGCTAGGATGTTAGCTAGCCTGAAACTCCTCTGTGCTCTCCTTGTATATAACGCCACATGGCGTGATCCTCATGGCCTGATTCAGATCCTAAGCACGCGTTTCTCTCCTCCCAACATCCTCTCTCACTAGTCGACTAGCTATTCTTACCGCATCCTTCTTGAGACCAAACTGGTAGAAAAAAAGAAACTACCTTGGTACCCCACATATCAGCTGTGAACGCTCTCCCTTGGCCAAGCCCCACATTTGGAGATAATGTTCCAGCAGTTCATACATAATAAATGAAGTGCAAGAACGGGTATGTGAAACAGAAAGAAAAACAAAAGCAACAACGACGTCACACACGAAAACCTTCCATAGAACAAAACCATAACATTTACCTCCTTCCTAAAAGAAGGTTTTCGTCACCTATCCGAAGAATGAACTTGCTACAATAGATCATCTTTACTTTTGAACGATTTCAGATCTTTCGCATGCCATACACGTACTTTCTTCAGGGTAACACCATACTCTCGCTAATTCGGTGATCTCCTTACTCCTGAACTGTACTCCATTGTCACACACCACCCATTTGAGAACCCCGAACTCCGAATATTAGTCGTAGAAATAACTTAAAAATTTTTATAAATGATCAACTAAATACAAATATTATTATTATTAATATTTTATTTTTATTATTATTATTATTATTATTTTTTTTATTATTATTATTTATTTATTCAATAATATAAAGGGTGATGGGTGATGGAGCAAATAAACCAGGGGATTTGTAGACGTCTCACTTGGATTGATGTCGCACTCTTGCGGTAGATCCGAGATGCTGCGTTTTTTAATTTGTATTTTAAATTTGAATGTTTGGTGGGCGATGTTCGTTGGCTCCTACAAACTTAACGAATTTTTAAAAATTTTATCTGGATTAAATGTGGCATTCATTTGAAAGACAATGTCGTTAAGTGTTACATGCATGGAAAAATAAATCTTAAGTTAATCTTAATAATGTTTTTAAATTTTGGTTTCGGCCTCCTGCTTAAGTTTACCCCTGATGAAAGATTTGGATCCACAAAAACCAATGTTCCCCTGATGAAATATTTGGATCCACAAAAACCCATGTTCCTTGTTTAGAATATATCCTGCTCATGATTTTGACATATGACATAATGTATGTTTTGATGTCTGATCTTGAAGAAAAAGGCCTAAAGAAAGATTCAGTATTTATCTCACTGTGATCTGCACCATTCGTGGTACTAACCGGCGAAGCTGAAAACTTTTTCATTTTTCGAATGTAAAAATTTCAAGAGAAGTAGTTTAAGCTGTTCTGCGTAGCACTTAATATCAACATGACATCGGGTTAAGGATGGCATAGAGAAAAGAGAGAACATTCTGAATAAGGATGCAGGCTCTGATGGTCTTCCAGCGGGACTTTTCAAACTTGGTGGAGTTGTTCCGAAGGAGTGCATACATGTACATCTAAGCCAAGTAGTAGGGATGAACCATGCCAAGTGTCTTGTAATACCATATAAAGCTTATTGACATTCAAAGGCCGAAAAAATTCATCGCACAATAGACAAAATTCTTATATATTTATGTGTATGAATTGGACTATGTCTTTTAACTGACAAATGATCTTTTATTACCCATACGCTTTCCTTCATTCCATCCCTTTTACTCAAGTTATTCATAAATATGTTGCAGTCCAAACAATACAATTCATCGTACGATGACAGATCCTGTAAGTTTTTTTTAGTTTTCAATTACAATTTTAGGAAAAATTATTTCATTTTGTGTTCATTGATCTGTGAGTTAACATCTTTGCAAAAAAAAGTGATCATGTCAGTTGAACAACGGAGATAAGAAACGGCCAAAGATTACCGCCAAGTGGTTGTAAATTTGTTTACCAAGGAAGAAGTGAAGTGAATTAGAAAAAACGCAAGGACTTTGCCGCTGATCTGTCTTTCTGTTGGAAAGTTGTGTTCACCGACGAGAGCAAGACAACATTTTTGGTCACGATGTTCCTACAAGAGTTTGGCGAAAGAGCGGCACTGAAATGGAAGTTCAAAATGTACGAGGAACAGTGAAGCACGACGGAGGTTGTGGTGTCCCCCACACAAGCATGGCTTGGTCCGGCGTAGGAAATACTGGTGTTTATTGAAGGTAACATGGATTCGCACATGTATCTTGACATACTAAAAGAAAATCCACGCCCATCAGTTGAGAAATGAAGTTTGGATCCCGGCTGGATATTTCAGCAAGATAACGACCCTAAGCACACCGAATTTCGTCAAAAGCTCTCCGAATAGAATGGGATCGTGTACCCAGAGATTTTACGCCAAATCTGGTCTCTTCTGTATCACATCGACGACATGCTGTCCTTTTATCTGGTGGAGGCCCAACAAGATACTGACAGCCCGATTTCATCAAGATATTAATGTCGAAACCTACCGTACGATGAATTTTGTCGTTAAAATGAATATAATATCTAAAAAACCTTCATTTTTATTCTGATTCTCTCATCTTCGTCGTTTTTTGCGTAAACTGTAAAGGTACCGAACAACAGCATTTATACCTGCCGTACGATGAATTATGTCGGCCTGTGTATATTGAGCATGGCAGGTGTTTACACAGAGGGCAATTACTGCAACAAACCAAGGTGAATTGAAGAGCATGTGAATAAAGTCGCCTTGAGGCCAGAGACGAATCTGCCCATCGCCTTTGATTTAACTTTAGAGTAAACATTCGAAGATAACATTCGAAGTTTTTAATCCCCGAAAGCTTCTGCTACGTCGATAAGTTGAAATGAATGTGTTTAAAATCCTTAACTGGAAGAAGAAAAGCATGCTCTTCCAAACATTGATCCTGCTGGTTCTGCTTAATGGAACCGAGTGCTTGGCAAAAAGCAGATAAGCAGAGCAGATAGTGAACATTTTCAAAAACAACCGATAAAATTACTATTCGTCGAAGATTCAGCTCCACGGATGGACGGATGGACGGGCGGACTGTGGAGGGCTCCGTTGGCGCTCTTTGCGTAGGGAATGACATTACCCTCCTCTAAAGGATTCTTTCGCATGGCCCATTCAGAAAAAATATTTTGTAACAGGACTCTTTAAAAAACTGTAGTTCGATGCGAATCCCTAGCTAGTAAAGCTCGCCACCTCAAGCACCTTAGAACCTCTTTTTTCTGCATATTAAATTCAGTTTCGCTACTTTAAGGCTCCACACATCTACATGGGCCTGTTCGCAGACTATCAAATCATGGTAGGTGTTCTTCCATCCATACGTTTTTGAGGCATCTATGACATCACTGAATCTGTCCTCAATAAACAAAGCGAACAAATTTATACAAAGTTAGCATTCGAAATTACAATAACAACTGGAAACTGTCTGAAGTTCCTAGATTATAGTAGATTTCATCACCACAGGTATCAACTACGGATACGCCAAGCACCCAAACTATGTGTGTACGTACGAAGGAGCACCCAAACGGAAACTTCAGCCAGCGACAGAATCATATCTTCCAATGGCTGTGCACAAATATTCATTACGCTACTACGCACTTGGCTAAGAGACATCTTTATATTCACATTAAATCTAGATACATTTTGATATTTGTATTTGATCGCAATAAATTACCATTTTAGACACCAATGCATCCATCTTCGAGTATGCGTGTGTGTGTATCTCTGACACTGTTGGCTCAGTTTCAGGATCTAGTTCTGGTCCTGCTGCTTGCAAGTTCCTGCTCCTGATGGCCCATACAGTGTGATACGGTTCAACCGCATGCGGTGAATGACGACGTCAAAATGTTTGGTAACGCATATAATTTGTGTGGCATGGCGTCCCCTTCGCCCCCTTTAGTTTCTCTAATCAAATACACACATATGCATAACATGTCTCCTTGTTGAGCGCAGTTAACACTGAGGAATGTTTGTTTTTAAAGGTGGGTGTTGTAGGCGGCTGACGATGCCAGTGACAAGCGCAAAATTGAATTTATTTTGTTTATGAAAGGAATTAAACCTGGATCTGTGCTCTGGTGTAGGCGCACAAATTTGCTCTGGGTTATTGGCAGGGTGAATGCGTTCATTTATGGACTTTTAGCAGGGGCACGTGACACATAAATGTTTAGTGGCTTACATTTGGGGGTGGTTGTGTTCGGTTGGTGGTTAGATGTTTCGTTTTTTAATAGCTTGTTGCTGCAACAATGAGCTTCCCAATGAGAAGGTCTCAGAAGGTCATTTGCTGAGGGAAAATTGTAATTATTCGTACGACAGATAACAAGCATAGATAATTAGCATTCTATGGATGCTGCTCAAATTTTATGTGTTGCTATGAGTGGGGTGCTTAAAAGTTACGCGAATGTCTTAATTAGTTACAATTAATTTCATTTTTGAGTTTAAATAGAGTTTTGTTTTCATGGGATAAAAATTCAAATGAAAAAATTGCACCAATGGCACCAGTAAAAACTAAGTTAATCAAAGCACCCAACTTTGTTATTTTTTTTAATTAAAAATGTTGTTTTTTACAATGGGTTTGACAAACTTTGAAGCACTATAAGTAAAAAAATAGATCTTGCAAAATGCAATGTAGTCAAAAATGTAAAAATGTTATTTCAAAAAGAAAATCGCTAGATCTGCCCCACTTTCCTCCAATTCTTCTCTGTAGTGGTGCAATAGAATATGTTGGTACTGTGAACAATCTAGGTATCATTTCTAACCGAAACTTAACTTGGGATGACCACATAAATAAGATTGTTGGGAAAGTGTAAGGCGCTCTCCGTACGCTATGGGTCACGAAGGACTACACCCTTTTTAAGACGCGAAAAACGCTAGCGGTTCCCTTTCTGATGTACGGCTGCGAGGTTTTTGCAGATGCAGATTCCGATTCAACAGGCCGAAGGAAGCTCATTTAATAATATCGCACGTTACATTTACGGCCTGAGGAGATTCGATCACGTGTCTAGTTTCTCAAAAAATATACACGGTATGTCGCTTGACAACTTATTGAAATACAGAACGCTTAATTTGTTATTTAATATTCTCAAATCACGCCAACCTTCGTATCTCTTTAGTAGGTTTCAATTCTTTGCATCACCGAGACTAACATAAAGGTTTTCATGTCTGGTATCTGAATGACAGTTTTTCGTAAAAGCCGCTCGGTTGTGGAATAGTCTCCCGAATCATATCAGAGAAACAGGTATTGAAATGAGATTCCGCAAAAAACTGCAGTCCTTTCTTTCCTCCTCTTAGAAGAACGACAACATAAACTTAGCCAACATTAATAACGTAACTTTTGACTTAACTTTCTTTTTTAGCTTTTCACCCTTAAACTTTTAATTTTAACTTTATTTAATTTTAAACTTTTAATGTTCAATATTTAATCATTACTTTTTCTTTTTTCTTACTTGTTTGTCTTCTAATGTGTATTCTACATAAAGCTGTGCATATATAAATAAGATATTGTGTCTTCATGTACAAATAGAAATTTTAAATAATTTTAAGAGACCTGTTTAGTAGACTGGCAAGTGATTTGATTCAAGCTTTGCATGTGTTGCTTGATCTTGATTTGATTTTTAAATTATAAATTATAGGTAAGCCGGGTATAACACAGCCTTCTTGCAAACTTTTTTTCAAATTTAGAGGTGAGAAAACTCATATTTTATTGCCATCAGTCGTCTTCAGGGTTCCGCATGTTAACGGTGTCAACGGAACTCAATTACATATGCTCAAATGTGCAACCGTTCGTCTCTCGCACGACTTCATTTGAAGGGAATTAAACAACAATTTCTTCGCTACGCAAGGAAATCTGACAAATACAATAGCTTTTTCTTGTTCAAGATGATGTCATATTTTCAAGTGCAACAAAATTTCAAGCATCATGGAAGACATTCCATAAACGTTATCATTTTAAGAGGAACTCTTCATTGCCGAATTCAGAGCTTCAATTCTTAAAGATACTTGATCTGTCAATTCCTTGGTTCGGCTAATCCAAGCTGTTTAAGAGCCGAATAGTTCTTATCGACGAAAACTTCCGACTATGCTAGATACCCCTAAGGCAGGTGACTGTCATAAACTGTCTGCTTGTCTGCTAGTTGTTACCATTCGATTACAATCATAAGTTGATCAATATTAAATAGAATATTTATTTTATTTAGAGGTGATATACATTCCACTTAACTGAAACTCTTGCTAGTGCCCCAAATTCTTCATGTGTTCAAATCACCTCAAGTCATTCACGCAGAAGGTGTTTTATGGCCCTAGGCTTCTCCTTATCTTGACAGCTTCTACATTAGGCCTTAAATTCAATTCAAATTTTGCAAATTTGTTAACCTCAATAATTGAAGTACCTCGTTTTGAGCTGTGGAGCAATCTCCTTACCATCTGGCAGCGTTATTCTCGTGTCGTGGCATCTCGTTGCGAAAGCTTTCCTACTACAGTGTTATCTCTTGACGCGCGCGCACGCGTAAGCACCAAGTCGCGTTTAATTTTATAAATGTTGTATCAGTGACTCTCCAAGATCCCCTGCCGCCCTCTTCTCGTTTTCGTTTTCGTTATATATGTTAATTGTGTTTAAAAAAAAAAGAGAGAATAAAAAAATAAAAAGCAATAATATAATAAAATAATAGAAAATGAAAAGTACAGTGCCAGTGCGGTGATCGTGAAGTGCTACAAAAACAAATTCAATTTCTATCACACGCGAGCCTCCCACATCCCGTTCGTTCCAGTTCCTCTTTTTTACCCCTTCGCCTGCGTGTGCTCTTGGTCGTTGCCTTTGCCGTATGTCAACATTCGGCTAGGCAACGACTGAGAATAGAAAACATCTCGCGCAAAGCGGTTTTGTAAGTAAACAACAAGCCGGGTAACTGATACACTCCATCACATGGGCATAACACCTGTGGTGGATGTTTTGGAAACTCGGAATTGGATGTTTACGTTACAACTCTGCTTAGAGATAATTGAGTTTTGAGCTGCTGATGGTTGCAATGTGTAGGAATTTTAGAGTCGACATTTGCAATATTCGCGGGCTCAAAAAGAATTTCTTTGCTATGTACGCCCACATACATCAATTTAGACCAGCTGTTTTGGCACTTTGCGAAACACAGGTTTGTGAAAACTCTGGTTTTGACCTACCTGGATATAGCTTAGTGCCATTATTCTTCTCCCATCGTGGTATCGCCGTATATATACGTAATGATATTGCTTATCAACTTCAACCACAATACGGTCAATGTTCCAATCCGGAATTTAATTTCATGTGGTTCAAATTCTACGTCCATAAGCAAACAATTCATTACTGTTTCATTTATAGAAGTCCAAACCTGAACAGTTCATCTACTTTTAATGAGTTTGATGAGCTGTCCAACTCCATTTTAAGAATTGTATCCCTATATCCTCATACTGAAATTGTCGTTGCGAGCGATTTCAATATACACAATTCTAACTGGCTTCGACATTCTGGTCAGACAACACCCGAAGGAAGGTATGTTGAAATCTTCGCTGAGTTAAACAATTTAACCCAGCTAGTAAATGAGCAAACAAGAATCCCAGACATTGCATGTCACAAAGCCAACACTTTGGACTTGTTCCTCACCTCTCACCCTGACAAATACTCCATTGATGTATTGGCGCCCCTAGGTTCGTCGGACCATTGTGTCATATCAGCCAACTTCTCTTCTTATAGCCACCCAGTTAAGGAAAAAACTCCTAAAAGACTTCTTTGGCAATATGAAAAAGCCGATTGGGGCGGCCTCAACAACTTTTTTAGGAGTTTTAACTGGTCACTATGTTTCCTCGATAGTGACGTGGACGCCGCCGCTGATATGGTCACAAATATTGTTCTCCAAGGCATGAATGACTTCATCCCAAACAAGCTGAAGACAATTAGGCCAAAAGAGAATTCATGGTTCGACTCGAGCTGTAAAGAGGCTGTCAGGTTGAGAGAGCTGAGTTTTCGGTCTTATAAAGCCAACCCTACAGAGGAAAACCGGAAAAAGTTTCAACGAGTCCGTAATGACTGTAATGCTCTTCTACGACGTACGAAGTTCTCCCATGGACAAAAATTAAGGCAAAAAATACTACGTTGTCCCAGTGGTAGTAAACAATTTTGGTCCTTCGTCAAAAATATTAAGAACTCTACTTCGTCATCGATTCCGACGCTCATTTCGAATGATACTCATGTTGCAAATAATCTTGACAAAGCCAATCTGCTTGCTGCACAATTCGCGGCCAGTTCCACACTTCCAGATTGCACTTTACCACCACCTGTGCTCGAGAGCGTTGAACATTCTATGGGGCAAATATACTTTCGCACTCGCACAGTCGCAAGAGTACTGAAAGATTTAGACATACTCAAATCCGCTGGTCCAGATGGTATTTCCCCTATAGTTCTGAAGAGGTGTTCTTCCACGCTGGCAAAACCACTGCGTAAGCTTTTTCATCTTTCCTACTCCTCAGGTCTCTTTCCGAGCAGATGGAAAACTGCATTTGTCCAGCCTGTCCCTAAAAAAGGCGTTTCTTCTTCTCCCTCCAATTACAGACCCATAGCACTTACGTCCCTTCTTTCTAAGGTCATGGAAACGCTGATTAATCGTCAGCTTATGAAATATCTTGAATCACGAAAACTTCTTAATGACCGGCAGTACGGTTTTCGTATCAACAGGTCCACTGGTGATTTGATGACTTGTCTCACTGAAAAGTGGAACCAATCTATACATAATTTCGGTGAAACAAAGATAGTTGCACTCGATATTTCAAAGGCATTTGACAGAGTCTGGCATCCGGCTCTTTTGTCGAAAATGCGTGCATATGGGATCGGTGAGTCTCTTCTTCGATGTATTAGAAACTATCTTTCGAATCGTACAATACAAGTTGTATTGGACGGTTTCAAGTCTGAAATTCACCATATAAATGCTGGTGTTCCCCAAGGCTCAGTTTTGTCTCCGACTCTCTTTTTAATTTTCATTAACGATCTCTTGTCTATCACATCTAATCCAATATATTCCTTCGCAGATGACAGTACCCTCAGTTTCTCATATGCGTTTAATGATTCACGCCCCTGCTCTTCGGACGTGGACATCGAACGACAACGTATGCTTAACTCATTAAATTCTGATATTGACAGCATAACCAAATGGGGACAAGCCAATAGAGTAGAATTTAATGCTTCCAAAACCCAATGCTGTCTTATGTCATTAAAGCGGAACCTTCACACCCAGCCATTGTCCATGAATGGCATTTGCGTCGAAGAAACCGAAAAGCTTTCAATGCTCGGTATGTGCGTCAATTCTAGCCTACGTTGGAATGACCACATATTCGATATAGCCAAGAATGCAGCGAAATGCTTTGGTTTTCTAAACCGATGCAAGAAGTTTTTTACCCCTTCTGATTTAGCCATAATTTATAAGGCTTTTATTCGGCCTAAAATGGAGTACAACGCTCATATCTGGGCAGGTGCACCCAAGACCACCTTGCAACTCCTTGATAGAATTCAAAAGCGAGCGATAAAACTCATAGCCGATAACAACATATCGAAAGGAATTCACTCGTTGGAACACCGTCGAAATGTGTCTTGCTTGACTTTGTTTTATCGCTATTTCTACCACCAATGCTCCGTCGAAATAGCTAATTGCATTCCGCCCCTCCAGAAATTCACTCGCAACACCCGTACATCATCGAATGCTCATCAGTTTACCCTTAAGCCTACTTTCGGGCGCACTGTGAAATATAGAAATTCGTTTATAGGCCGCACAATGCGCATGTGGAATGCGTTACCTCGCTCTATTTTTCCTTTGCACTGCAACCTACAACAATTTAAAACCAATGTGCACTCGTACCTCCTTTCTCTCCCTTCCACTTCTGCTCGTGCTGTGTAAAAACACTTTAAGGGTACTTCAAATCCCTTGAGCATTTGAGCACTATTTAAAAAAAAAATTTAAAGATTCAACCAAAAGAAGCTCTTACGAAAAGAAGAGCAGATTGATTAGGTTTTAGAAATGATTGCAAAGCGAAAAGTTATTTTATAAATTTATTGAGATCATTCAGGGCACCACTTGAAAAATGACATCGTTCAGAAAAAGACAGGCTTGTTTTGTATGGATCTATGTGTCTACTTAAAATTGTCGATTAAGTACGCGGCAAAAGAAGTGCGCTAAAATGGACAATTTTCCCGCGCGACCCACCTCAAAACGAGGTTATGAACGCACTGAACAATAATCTTGAAAATATTTTTGGGTTTTTAAAGACCACACATTTTCTTCATCCACATGAAATCTAAAGAGCGAAAGAATTTTGATTGTTTTCGCATCAAATTAAAAAAAAACAATGTCAAATTGCCTTAAGCCTTTAAAAAACTGTGACGATCACCAAACTTTGTCAAAATCAAAAACAAATAAAGCTCCTAGTTTCCAATAAAACCAAGTCAGCGCATATTACCTGTTAAAGCATAAGTGTAGATATAGAGATATGAACTGGTTTCTTAAAAATCAATTCAAGTTAAGAACTCCAAAAAAATTACTTCGGAGTTGTAACAACCTTACAAGTAATTCAATCTCTCGAAAACAAAGTTTTTCGAGCTATTGTTGCAGCACAATCCTTAATTTGGAAATGGGAATACCAATTTGTCCCTGGTAGCTTAGTAAGCGTCTTTACCGTCGTTGCAATAATTCCATTCTTAAGAACAAACCTTGTGTGCAATAAGAGATAACCGCATTTTATGAGGAGGTACGCAGATGCGTTGACTGGAAGGTTCTCTGCCTAACGCTGAATTATTATAAAGGAATACCACGCTTCTTCGATCGCTTCTTACCGGTCCATGTATGTTTTTCTGTGCAACCAAAATTTGTCAAAGATAAGCGCATTTTCAGAGTCTTGATTCAAACTTCAGCTCAACCGGCCTAGAGTTGAGTGGCGCAGTTATACGCAGGATTAAAAGCATGCCTTTCGATAAAATACAATGATAGGTTCCAGGTTCGAATCTCAGAGCAAGGCCTTTAGTTTTATTTGGTTTCCGAATACGAGTCAGTCCACGTTTGCTGTTGGGATCATATGAACGGGGCTGTCACTGGAGTGTTTGACTGACAATAGAAGTTTGGCCATGTGCCGAACCAATCTTCGAAAACATTCTAGTACATCAACTATTTTCGAATAAAAAACTGTGAATTAAGCGAGTGTAAAAAAGTGTCCAATTCCAATTCTGACTCTATTCATGGAGCTATTGAACCAAAACTACACTTGAGTTTTAAACGCCTATACACTCCTTTGATATTTTTGCCTGCTCTGTTCAAAATGCATATTAAGGGTAGTTACAATCCCTGGATAGCGGTTTAAAAAGAAATATAATCACCAATAATAAGCGCTTGCCTAACATGGTATGTGCTTTTATTGCTTCAAAAATGCTCCTGGATCTCAATGTTTTCAATATGCTTCTTGAATATTTCCAATATTCTTTCGTCAATATTTATTTGGTGTTAAAAGCCTCGATATTATTTCAAAAGGACTCAGCTATTGAAAATGCTGTCAAAAGCCCTCTTCTATTTCATCCCCATAGCTGTATAGTCCATAAATCTTCCCCGAATCGCTGTTTGATGTCGTTTAATGCTAAAAACAACAAAATAAAGTGGATAGGGCCGTATTGACCCAAAAGAAATATGGTTTCACTACGACAAGGTCTCTTCCTTAAGTGATAGCGGCGACACTTGGAAGCGATGAAAGAAAACTTTTCGGGTGGACATTTCTCATTTTGTCGCCACAATTTGGGCACCAAATTATGCACATGGGTTAACAGCCCCTATCGAGATTGAATTTGTTTACTTTTAATGTTATGAAGCGAGCGTTTAGTAGTTTTGAAATCGATCTAAGCTATATATTTGATAACTTTTTGTCGACTTGTCAACCTAACAAATGCTTAAACCTTTAAACCAATTAACTTTTACTGTGCTGGATTTTTCTATTAATAGAAATCATTTCAATTAATTTCTTTGTTTAGTAAAAATTTATTGATATCATTATGGTAACATTAACTAAATGGGTGGAGATGTGACTTCCGGATGTTTTATAAAGGAACATTCTCGAAACGGGAAACAGTTTGTCGGTACTTAAATACGCGTCCGGAATATTAGATACGCACAATCCACATTCAACGGATGTACTCTTCCATTTCTTGTCGTATTTCTCTCGTCCGCTGCCGCCCTTTATTGTCACCGGTAATGTTAGTACATGTTTGAAAACCGGGTGGGAAAAGGACGAGAACAAAGACATAATCGGAGGTAATTTGAGGGATTCACGTGTGAAACGGATGTGAGGTTTCGTACTCTACTACGTGACATCTTTCAGTGTACGAGTAGTGATTTAACTTTATTACCGCCATTTCCAGTGCCCATGTAAGGAGTGTTTTTCTAGCTAATAGAAAAAATGATGCGGATACAAAAGCGACGATATGTTTTTGAATTAACAGCATAAATAGAATTTTGCTTTATTTAGGGGTGTGTTTGGCAGTGGACTTTTGGTTGAAAACTTCAAGATTCTCACTTGCCGAAATTTATTATAGAATTTGTCTCTGCCAATGTTGTAATGAATTTTTTTATTTGATTTTCTACTCCTATAAAGTTTCGGTAAAGCTTCCAGCAACAAAAAAAAAACTCGCAATGGAAGGCCATACTTAATTCAATCTTAAGAGGAAACGTAAAATAATGGTTGTCTGTAATTACTCCTACGAAACTCGGGGCAAAGGGTATTGTAAAGATTGAACGGTCAAGGTCGTAACCTATGCGTCATAATGAAGTTGAGATAGAACGTTCATGGTATTTCTTGGCTTTGAGAAGCAACACGAGGCTCCATAATATAATTTTAGGAACATAGATTGGCGCAGATTTGAATGTTATGCCGCGAGAAAATATAGGTCTCCACGCCCATCGACTGATGTTCCTAACAATTGGAACCTCACAAATATAGAGTGTGAATCTGCTATCGAGAAAATTTATGCCGTAGATCGGGCAACAATGGAGTCCGCTGTACAAAAAATAAAGTGCAAAATAGTTTGGAATGCCATCTAAATCGTGACATTATGACATTTCAGACTCACAAAAGCTTTCTTTTAACTCAGATAAATTGGACTCGTCAACTGGTTCCGGATAATTTAATCAGCTTGGAGCTACAAAGATTAAAGTCTCTGATGAAAAATGTAAGTTCTTATTAAAACAAAAATTTCGGAATACTGTGTATGACTACTGGAGGCATCAAGCCAAAAATGTGATGAAGTTTGACTCGAGGAATATGTTTCCTCAGATAAAACAGATTTTTAAGCCTTGTAATGATCAATATTTCGAAATTAAAAGTTCCGTTGGCATCCCAACAACTTGTTCATAAAGCAGGAATTGCTCATCACCACTGTCCAATTGTGGAAAGCCAATACGTGATCGATGGTGGAATGACTAAACTCAATCTTAGTCGGTCCACGCCACAAAACACCGAATTCGAAAATCTGTAGAAGAAGCCGAGAAATCAACAAGGTTTAACTTACAACCTGACCCTCTTCTCCGATTTTCTGAAGATATGAAAGCAGACGAACTAACTACGGAACAATCAACTGATACACAACACTCGATGAATTGACTGAAATATTCAGGAAGCTCAATATTAAAAAGACATCGGGATTAGATGACATTCCAAATATTGTACTTAAACATCTACCTGATGAAATCATAAGCCTCTTCCCAAGCTGTTGGAAAATATCAAAGGTATTTTCAATTGTAAAAAAAAATAAAGATCCGTCAGATCCTTCGAACTATAGGCCAATTAGTTTCCTGCCTAATATTGGGAAGGTTTTTGAGGTAGTTGTTACCAAATCAATATTGTTCGCCTGCGAAACAAAGGAGATTATACCGCGAAATCAATTTAGATTTAAAAGAAATCACTCGGTAGTGCATGCTGTTACAAAACTAGTATCTGATATAAACTCGAACCTCGATGGCAAAAAAAGTACAGGTGCTTTTCTAGTGGATATCGAGAAAGCCTTTGACACGGTTTGGATTGACGGGCTTATTTACAAACTTATCAGATATGAGTTTCCCCATAATCTTACAGTGAAAATCGTTTCTATGATAAGCGAGAAGAAATTCGCTGTAACAGATAGAAAGTACAAGACTGAAAAAAATGATGATGCCATTAATGGTCTGCTACAAGGCACAGTATCCAGACCAATACTCTTTAATATTAACGTTTCTAAAATGCTGAGGGACTTGGATGGCTCAATAGCATTCGCCGACGACGTCATTCTATATGCTTATGGTTCAAAAATTAAAAACGAACTCCAACTGAAGTTTGGTACACTCTAAAAATTCTGTGAGGATTGGAAACTAAAAATAAACAATTCTAAATGCGAAACCGCACTGTTCCGCACCGCAGTTGGACAGGGCAATTCAGACTTGCGACGCAATTGGAGAAATTCGGTTATAACATTTTCAAATGGCCTTCGAATCGAAAACTGTTGTGAGGTATTTAGGAGTTAACTTAGAAAATGCCTGTATTATAATGATCATGTAAATATCCAATTAAAAAAAGCAAAGGCAGCATTTTTGTCGCTGAAGGAACTTTTTAATTCCAACTATTTGAGATCAGATTTGAAGGTAATTTGCTACCAAGCTTTTGTGCGTCTAATTTTGACTTATTCGAGTCCAGTGTGGTGAACATAATCCCATCTTGTATGGAGAAGTACAGAATTTTTGAGAGGAAATGCCTACGAGCATGCACTGGAATAGATAGAAGCGCTCATTCCGTTTTTCGGCATTACGTCTCCAACAAGAGACTATTGGATGCTTCCTGCCTTGCGAGGAATCATTTAACGCGGGCGAGTAATGTTATTGAGAATGAATACATTTCGGGTTCGAATCCTCCATGTGCCTGCACACTCAAGGGATGAAACGACTTGTATGGTTGCGCCTTGTATAGTATATGAACTTTTTTAAATAGTTTCAACAGAATCGCAGACGATGTAAGTTAGGCAGCAAAGAACCGGATTGTCAAAATAAAGTTATAAAATGTCTAGAAGCGTCTATAATTATATAATTATGTATTATGGTTTTC
Organism: Orthonevra nobilis; assembly: GCA_963555765.1. Classification (NCBI taxonomy): domain Eukaryota; kingdom Metazoa; phylum Arthropoda; class Insecta; order Diptera; family Syrphidae; genus Orthonevra; species Orthonevra nobilis. Next base: position 131,125,441 of record OY743225.1, read on the forward strand.
AATGAACGATTATAATTCTGTGTGAGAGATTTCTTTTAAGAGGCATTGAAAGAGTTTATATGTCATACTATCAGTCAGTTTGAACATTGAATTGTCGATCAATTTTGACGAAAAAACACTCGAAAAACGTTAAGAAATTTGGAAGTTCTTTTTTTCCCATAAAAAATGCGTTCTGTGCTCATAAGTCTTTTCAACTAGTCACTGCATCTATAGAGGTAAGTGTGACAGAGGGTCCAATTTTTTTTCGATTCTTAAGCAATGTCTAATTTTATGGTTGTGCTGGCAAGAAAAATTTCGAATTCAAATCCTATTCTTTCTGGAAGAAGTCATTGTTTGGTGCGATTTGCATTCCGGCGGAATGATTATTCAGCGAGATGGCGCGATGTACAAAATAGCGGGTCTAAGCATCAATTTATTGAGACAAAAGATTGGCATTCGTTCACCATCTCGAGAAATGTACCTGTCACTTGGCCGGCTTAATCGGGTGCTTTTCCTTACACCAAATGCAATACAATTTTGTAAATTTTTCTGTGCTTTACACAGAAATTCATACTCGTATAAGTCATACCAAATCACAGTATTTATGATGTTGTTGACGGTTGATTCCTTTTCCAGTTTCTGACACATTTTACTTCTGGTTTAGCTTAATATCCCACTATGTTTTCTCTTTCAAAGCTTAAAAATGCCTTAATTTGTTAACGTAAGTTGACTGCTAGTTTTAAGGGCATTCAAATATTAAAAAATAAAACTATCTTTTATTTTTTTAATTTTTTTTATTAGATTTAAACAACGCTCATCTCCACGGGTCAAAAATATGTTAATTTAAACAACCAAACAATTTGTTTAAAGAAAGTCAATTGTAAAGATTTAAAGGTCGTTATGCTTCCTTGATAACGGTGTCGATGCCAATGCTCGATTTTCTCCCTGAGATGAAGAATTCCTCACGTCAGCTAGATACTCTTCATCGTGTTAGAAGAAAAGCGGTCTCGTGATGCAACTTGAGCTGCATATATGCCATCAGATCCAGAGAGCTTTCTTTTCTCACTTTTAAAGACAACCTGTTAAAGGAAAATCGAAAAAAAAATAAAAACAAATTAGAAATGATTGTTAAGATGTTCTCTAGTTTCTTTAAGTACAAAAATTAAAGCAAAAAGTTTAAGCAAGAATTTTTCGTAAGAAATGTTAAAGTAGCCGAACTTCAAACCTGACTGTCTTCAACTAAAGCATTCCAAATGTCAGTTCAATGGATACACGGTGCTTCAGTGTCATGCCTTCAGACAATAGCAATTTATTTCAACTTTTTTCAACCATATTTTCATTTTGGGATGCGAACAGGAAACTCATAAAATTGTTACTCCACTACTATCGCTGGTCGACGCGCTTAATCCCAATTTGAGGCTTCCACTACGATTCAAACTTGGAAAAAAGATCCGATTGAAATGCGTGCCTTATACTTAGCCAACTGTGCCATTGATAACTGATTCTTGGAATGTAAAAAAAAAGGAAAACAGTAAAGATCCAAAAAGCAACTGCAACCAAAGATGTCATTCAATTCCAGATGCAAATATATTCGTTTATCTCTTTGCACTGGCATTGATTGTCCTCATCACCATCGATAGGGCACGTACGAGGACTATAGTGTCAATAACAGTGCAATACATAAAAATGAATAAAAATTCATTCCTTGCATTCGAATGTCCTTCGCATTCTACTACTTTCTTCTTTATGTCTCCATTCCGAGTGACAAGCACACGAAACGAGATGGATATGGAATGCAATTTTGCATTTCTCCGACATCTCGACGTTTCACAGAGCTTCTTTTTTACCCACACATATAAAGATTCGATCCGGAGAAGAAGCAACGCAAATCAATGCAAAAAAAAAAACAAAAAAAAGTATTCAAAGGATATACTCACGAACTAGTTACGAACGAGCTTTTCCAGATAAACGTATAAATATGAACTCTGCATCTTTCGTATGCTTTTGATGTGTGAGTACGATACGAGTATTTGTATCTGAAGAAAATAATAAATCAATTGCAAATTGATTGCATATTGAAATATTCAATTGGCATGAGGAGTTTCTTCCGAAGCTCGGACGGAGTGTCAGCATACGCTTCATAACATTCCCAATGCATTTCTTTTGTTAAAAAATATGGGCATATGCATACCTCTAGCAAAACAATGCATCCTTATAAAACATACAACTAACGATGAGTTGTTAAGGTATATCTGCTTGTTTGTTTAACCACATTTAAGTTCCAACAAAAACGACATTGTACGTAAAATCTGAGGCTCGATTCATGGATGTAGATCGATAGGTTCCTGAACAATGCGATGGCATTGAGTGCGTTTCATTTTGTTTATCCTAAAATTTTTGCTGAATTTAGGACTCAAATCGAGAATGAAGTAAGAATACTGTTTCGTTTAGATTGACTTAATTTGAACTGCATTAGCAAGATGTTTACTACTTATTTGGAGAGAGGTGAAACTGACATTCATTATAAAGTCATGCAACCTATACAACTACGCGAAAACAAAAAAAATTCCAGCGACAAATAAGACATAAGACTACAACGTACTTATGTCTTATGTGACTCTCAAACAGGTGAAGTCAAGCTAGAGGAGGATATACTAAAACCAACTAGATTTTCTTAACGTAAGGTCCTTCAGACGCCTTGTTTTTAATTTAATAGAATGAAGTGACCAAATTCGAGTCGGACCCGTCGGACACGAAGGGTTCTGTACCACGGTATAATGAACTACATTTTCTGATTTTGAATTTCTCATTTCTCTTCTCCGTTCTTGGCGTAATATTGTATTGGAATTTAAAAAAAAACTTTGTTTTTTTGTGATGTGACAAGAAATTTTGGGGTTTGGTATTTTTTTGCCTTAACTTGTGCTATAAGACATTGCATTGTCAAATTTCGTGATTAACGGAAAGTATCCTATCAAGATTAAGTTAAAGAACCATGATTTTACAAAGCTTTTGGTATTTCGTATTTATTTCAATTAAATACCCCTACGAGTTCCTGAGAGAAAGGTTCTTGACGGGCAGACAGACGGACAACAAAGTGAGATAATAATGGTTGTGTTTTTTCTTTTGAGGCAAGGTACCTTAAAAATGCTTTCGCAAGCTTAAATAACTTACTAGTGCTTATATTTAACCACCGAAACACTTTGTGCTTCGTAGCCTTGTCCTCCTTGTTTGACACCGGAGAATCTCTCACGGGAGGAATATTGCATTTTCGTCATTGATTCCCTATTTTTGGGATGATAGCATTATTGGAAGTGGAAGAATAAGAGCAGAATTTGTTTCAAAACCATCTACGAATAAAATATAGTTCAAATATAAATTTGAGTTATCTTGTTCTTACCTCGACAAGACACAAAGTACAGTATCTGTGTTTTCGATAATAGATTTAAATAAATCAGTTTTATGATTCGGATCTCAATATTTATTTAATTACAATATAATCTTCGGGGGCTTTTATGGAATATAATTCAATTCAAATATCTTCCTCGATAGTTCTTGCAGGACGAAATTTTAAAAACGTTTTTTTTTTCAATTCATTTTTGACACATATCGGGCAACAACTCGGCCATAATTTGAACTTTATACATTCACCAGTTTGTTCTTTCGATCAGCTTCATGATGCTCTCCAATGTTATTGAAATTTGTGCTAGGTGAAAGGTCTTCAAAAGTTTGCCTTGCGATGTTATACACTTTGTTTTTTGTAAGGTTCGTCCTAGAACAGTTCTATTGAAAATTAAAACGGGGAGAATGTGATCCACTCGAAAACCAATATTTGCCTTTTTAACTTTTGGAAAATTGCTGCACACACATCTTTCACAAATCTTTCTTTTGTACATAGTAGAATTTAAGAAAGGTACTGAAGGCTGCCATATAAATTACCTCCATAGCTTATACGGTTTTAAACTTAATCTTAATTTTTTTCTTAGAATATATTGCGGGAAGCTTTAACTCGTAGTGTTACCAATACAGACTCATACATTGGAATTTATTCCCTTAATTAAGTGCTATTATTAGGGCTCCGCACCCAAATAGTGCAAATGGATCCCTATTCCTGAGCCTCCTCATTTTTCAAAAAAGTGGTAGATATCTCTTAAACCAGCCTGAGGTATTTAAGAAGGACTTTAGTTGCTTAATGTCCATAGCAAATCTCATCTAGACCTTTTAATTGTGATCCTTCAAAGTCATAATTTTCAATTCCTTCGTGAAAAATTAATTTTATTTTAATTTCTCCGATTGGAATTACATATTTAAACCTAGCTAGCTTTTATTGTGTGTGGTTTCCGTGTACATATGTATGTGCGAGAAATCTTAAACTAAAGAAAACATGACAGTGTTGCATACTGTCACGTGTTGCGGAACCCTTCGTGTGAGAGTCGAACTCTCACTTGCCCACTTTCAAAAGTAATGGGCTCCAACGGATTGTGGTAGATATTCAATTTTACTAGTTGTCAAATGGCAAATATTCAGAACTGTTCAGCATCTTCAATTTGAAGCACTCTGGCGAAAGTTGACCCCGAACCAAATTGGTGACGATGATCTTATCATGGTTTAACCCATGATTTGTTTGTCCTTACTTTTTCTCCGTTTTTTAAGTGCCGATAATTAAAGCAGCTGCAACTTTTCGCTTATATGAATAGATGTCCAATTATTAGCAGAAGAATAAGAGGAAGTGGACACGAACCGAAGCGAAGGGTAAAGTAGCACGATATAGTGGCAGATTTGTGTTCTATGCTCCCTGAAATAATCACAATGCACTTTACTATTTTATCTACGCCCCGCAAACTGCATACCAGTCACAATAAAATGTGCAGAAGCTGCGCTACAGAATATGAAGATACGAATATACAGAATCAATCAGCGACCGACCCAAAAACTAGTTATTTAAAGTGAGCGATTTGAAGTGCGTATCTTCGAGAGGTTAAGTTTGTAAGTTTGTTTGTAAGAGGTTATCATCGTTACTACACCTCCGATTTCGAAAATTTGTTCACCAATATTAAGAATGGACTTTAAGGATGGACAAAGGGTCTTCCCTTTTGTAAAAAAAGTTCGATGGAAAAAACCGTCGAGCGATTACGCTTTAAGCGGACGCTGCCCTTACGTTAGGTGATATTTCACTACTTTCTATAAAACAACTTTAGAACTCAATAAAGTGAATAAAAACGTTCGCGACGATATTTTAAGTCACAAATGAACTTAATTTCAATCTGTCAATTTAAGAAGGTTATGTTTAATTGAATATGCAATTTGAAAAAGGGTAAAGGACTCAATATATAAACTTTTCAGGATATGAAAAAAGAATAATAATATAAGAAAGAAATCATTTTTTAGTTATATTTTGGGGCAGAAATAAGAAAACGTATTAAAAAATATATGATATTATTATATTATAATAATTGTTCTATACACAACATTGTTTGGACAAGTAGTACGTGTCTGCAGATGGCGAATATACCTTTTGGTGTTCTAAAAATTTTCCAAAAAAACGAAATCTATGGAGACCAAGACCCGGGCGACAACTTGTTCGAAAATAAATTGAACGAAAATTAAACTGTAACAAACCACCAACCCTCTTATAGCCTCATCTAACCGATCATTAAAATGGCAGGCGAAATCGCACTCAAGCTTCAAATTCAGTTTCCTTATGACAAAAAAAATAGTTTGAGTAAAAATTCGGTTTGCCGCATTTTTCTTAAAGAATAAATATATCAAGATCAGAATACTTAAAATCTCATTACAGAAATAATTAAATATCAGGATTTTGATATGATCACTTGCCGTCCACGTTATCGACCTTGAGACTGTCAATTTTTGTCCCTGTGACCCAGTCAGGATAAAGGAAACACACTACTAGAAATAACCTGCTAGTAAAACCTCTGACAAAAAAAAAACAACGAAATCAAAGTCGGAAACTGGCACCGGGGGCCAAAATATTAATTTTTAAAACTTGTTTTATAAAAAAAAATACCTTGGATGGTCTGTAAACCATCCCATAACACTCTTCTGAAAGCATTTGTACTCTACAATCAAAAGGTTTAGCGGAGAATCGATTTATTTTTTTGTTATAACTTATTGCAATTGATTTCGGATATGGGACAGTTTGTAAAGCTCACAAGGTTATTTTGATATTGCAAAAGTTTTGGGCCCTAAATTAAAAAAATTATCGTATTTTTGCGCACATCTCAAACATAGATGTTAGGGCATGGATTAACACAGCTATGCCAACTGCAATAAACACCCCGCTTTGTAGCCTGTTTGTGTGCTTATTTTGTTTTTCCGCTGCCATGGAACTCCAAGTTTTCCATCCCGACAATAGCCCTGTTGATTACATTTGCCTTTAGCTCCAACCCCAGAAGAAAGAAACCTTTACTGGAGGAGAAGCACGTAGCCACCATCACCACCGCCATCATCGAGATGTCAGTCAAGGCTGGCACCGGTTGCTCCGCTCACACTACACCGCAACGTATTTCATCTCGAGACAATATTTCGATACTTTGATGGGTTTTCGCCTTTCTCTCTAAACTTAATTGAAGTTCACCATGTCAGTTGTATGTTGCTGCAATAATAGCAAAGCTTGGAGCTGACGCTGAAGGCATACGCCACTAGAAGTCCTTTAGTGGTTCATTTTGTTGCTGCGTTATGTTGTAACTTGTTGTGCTGCACGTTTTGAACTTGTTGGCTGCTCTGGCAACGTTACGAACCAGCGCACTCCAAGTTGTTATATGTTAATAGGTGAAAGTTTTCTCCGTGGTTACCCAGAGTATTTGCGAAGCCAACAGAATGCAATTTCAATATGAAAACGAAGTAGCGAGCGAACCGAGCTACAATACATACTCGGGATTTGCCGTAAAACAATTTGCTTTTCTGGTGTTTCAAGGAAGGACTTTGGCACAAGCGTTACGTTCGTTCGTTGTTCCTTTCAGACATTGCCATCATCTCTTTTCCTTTCCTGTTACCTTTGCCATTGTCGCCGTCGTCGTCGTCGTTCATAGAACACATTGGACGAGTAATTAAAAAGCAATTATTCTGCGTGAAACGTGACATCATGATGACTGACTTTGCTTTGAACAACCTCACCCAAAAATAAAAGCAACATTAATAAAAAGACAACAATTTTGACTGAGCCAAGGATATGAAATTCTCCAGCAGATGAGATGAAAGCGAGGAAAATTGAGGACTTACAGTCGCTGGCGAGTCAAAGAATGAATTTTATATGAGAAATTAGGCTGCTCTCATTTGGAGCATGGACTGGACTCTGACGAAGTAAGCATCACAATTTTCTTGTTTAAAGAAGCAATAAAGCCCTTTGTTATAAGAGGTTAAAAACTGTGAAGCGATTTCATACCTTATAGACGATTTTTGCAAATATTCTGCTGGGCTAAATCACAAGTTCTCTCTGATCGAATTATACCTTCTGTTATCTCTCGGCGGTTATGACAAACCTTGCATAATTAAGTGATCGTGAAAAACTAGTTTAGACCCAATTGACATCAAACTTAACAACCCACAAGCCTCAACCGGTCATCATGATAACCAAGTTCGCTTTGTAGGTTCTCCCAGTTTTCGTTCTAGAACTTGTAAGTGTGGAAGCAGTTGGAATAAGCTCACCGGTTTTGCTTATAAAGTTTCCGATAGTTTTCAACTGCATCACGTGCATCTGTTTCAACGGGGAAAATGAAAACTGACGACCTGGGACACGCAGTCGTGGTTGAAACTTTCATGGCGATCAAAGAACTCTCTAGCCAAGAGACAACCGGCTTCAAGAAGAACAAGAAGAGCCACCGATCGCGGATGCTAGGAAGCTTCAACTAACAAACTAGAAGTAGCGTGATTAGGACCGTCAAGGCTAAAAGGCATCTCTATCTCAGAATCGTTGGTCGAATAAGTAAATGGATTCTGATCAAAATCCTTCCCGCTCCCAATATTGCAAATGGTGATGAGTTAAGACCAATATCAATTCTTGCGTGGAAATGAAAAAATATAACAGAACTAAGTGTTTGCATTTTTTGTCACAATTTTTCTTTTTTATCAGTCTTCCGTCGAAGGAGTAACAAAAGTCCTTAAAAATAAAAATAAGTTTTTTGTTAGTTCTTGGATTTTCTAAGCCTTTTGACACTGTATTTGGATATTTATTGAATTTTCTTCGCTCTGTATGAGGAGTTCCGCACGGGTCCATCATTGGTCTTATAGTCTATATATAGTAAAATAATCACCTTGGTACATGTTCAACAGAGCATGGGAATACGTAAGACTCACTTGAAGGTCAGCAGGTGGAATCAGGTCTTTCACTAAAATTCGTGTAAAGGCATAATTTAGAAAACTAATAATTCATAACTAAGATTACCCTGAGTAGCTTATTTTAAAAACCATACATTTCTATAGCGACAGTCCACCCTGGATATTGTTCCGCATACTGATGGCGTTTGAACCTGCAACAGGAGACTATCCTGTTAACCCATTTGAATATTCTATCGTTTGTTTTTTTACGAAAAGCTTTGCAAACATTGTTATTGAGTGACTGAATTATATATAAATTGTTCGAATAGGATGTTTAATGAAATTAACAACAAGAGAACAATTTCGTCAAGTTGCAGCTTGGTGGCGGTAAAGCGACATAACAAAACTTTGAGTTTCTGTCAGTATTTCCAGCTGTCAGTGCCAAAACAACATGCAATATTTAAAAAGAAGCAACAATTTAAATATTAGGAAAATGTTTCCTCGTGCTTGTGCGCAAACTAATAAATTAACTGGACTGTTTTCTCGACAGTCTCTTCTTGATTGAGTCTTAAATTTTCGCGTCGTATACCTGAAAGATTTTTTTCACACGGGAATAGTTACATACTGTGTGTACGTAGGCACGTATGTATTAGGAAATTTCGAATAAAAACATCCTTAAATCAAATAATGACCAACTGAAAAACGGTCCAAGACCAGAATTCGAAGATACTCTTAATTGTAGCACTGTTGTTGTCCACTTTTGAGTTTTTTAATCGAGGATATAAACGAATTGTCAAAATGAGCACTTTTGAAATTGTTTTGGTAATCCAAAGCAGTATCGATCGATCCACTGATGTGTCTTTTATAGGGCTGATTTTAGTTTCGAGATAGATAAATCCCTTTATTCATTTATTTGAGAACAAATAAATCCTTACCTTCGGTTCATTAGTGTTGCGGAAGCTACTTGAGAACAATTATCATCTAGTTAGAAACAGTAGATTTTCAAACTTGGTTGCTCAGGGGTGACCGTATATATGAGATCAACACCAACCGCAGCACTGGAGACAGTGCTGAATCTGTAATAATAGAGCGGTTAAGACCGTGCTCATATAAAGAGAAGCATGTCTATGGAAAGACAATGCCTCAGGTCACGTCTCTTTTCTACTACAATGGGCACTCGTAAAAGAAAACATTGAAACGGACTATATTATCTCCACAACAAACTCTAACAGCTTTCAAAACTGCCCTTGGCACGAGAGCCGGTGCATTCTGTAAGAACAGGTGCATAAATGGTTCCTTTCCTAAAGGAGATTATTACAGTGGGCTAGAGGCCGAGCTTAGTTGGCAAGGTCGTTACTATCTACGTTCACAGTCAGGCGGTCATAAAGGCTCTGAACTCGCGCATATTAAATCCAAGCTTTGGAAGATGTGCAAACAACAACTAAACATTATATCAGGAGTCAATACGGTAAGCTTCTGTAGTGCGCCAGGTCACCGCCCTATAATAGGGAACGAGAGGACAGGTGTACTTGCTAAACAAGGAAACAGAATTGGAAACTTATCAAATTCTATCGATTGTTAAAACACCAATTGGCGCTTTCCACAGACATAGACAGGGCTAATAGACGCTGAAATCAAACTGAATCATGCTCAATAGCCAGGCTCTTGTGACCACTCATCGTCGCTTTAAAATCAAGAGATCTCATTAACTTAAACCGAACGATTCAATTTAGAGCCCGGTTAAAGTCCAAGAATAGTTCGGATATTCTTGGTCTAAGCTCGAGCATTGTGCAATGTAATTGAACACGTTTCGGCTTGGCTTTTATAAGCATCGACTTATATCTACTTCGTATATCTACTTCGAGGGCCTTTTCTAAGAGTTGACATAGTATGAAATTTTTCTTCTTCTGTCGATTTGGCGGGGCGGAGTTCCGAATAGTCTTTTGCTTCAGACGCTTACACAATACTACGTATAGGATACTGTGAGCGACATTAGGCAGCGATACCCCTTTAATTTTTTTTTTTTTTTAAAACAAAGAATCGCCTTTAGAAGTTCCAGTCGTTGGGCATTGTGAGGGTCTGGGGTGGCACTGGTTCTTGTCAGTTGGGAAATTAAACGCTTCGTTCTTAATCAAATTCAAACTTTTTAATTAAATAATAAAAATATAAATAATGCGTAAAAATTTCCTCATCAAACAACATTGTTCCTTTAAAGTCAATAAAATAAGGTTTTGCTCAATCTGAGTTACAATACAATACGAATCACAAGTTCTTATAATAATTGTTTTAGATCTTTGTAAATAACTGAGAAACTTTAAATCAGGCTTTTTTGTAAAAAAAAATCATCGTTAATGAGACATCTTAACGTTTTCAAAGTACTAAAAGAATTTTTCGAATAAAGCGGTTATATTCCTCTAAGAAGCTTGAGTACTTCTTTATAATATAGTATAGTCTGAATTTTGTGCTATGAAGTATTTTAAGTATTTTTTGTACCCTTTTTAGATTTTTGTTGAATATTTATATAATAATTGTATTTTAAATAAATATTGTAATAGGAATACCAACAGGATTAAGTTTTTGATAACTCCCCCACATCAATTTTATTTCTTTTATTTGTTATCTATTGGCTGGACCTTACTTTTTAGTTACGGATTGATCTCTATTATTTTGAAGAAATGTTTGTTAGCTTTAAGTTATGAGAAAATATTTAAATTACATCTTTGGCAGTTCTTAAAAAAACAAATTGATAAAATTTCATTTGAAAGCTGGCTAAAAAGTTTCCGGAAAAAAAATTTTATGCTAGCGCTCTCCCGAGTAAAAATATTTCAATATTCGTACGGATCTTCAAGTTTCCCGGCCATACGGATGCTGCGTGGGGTACGTTTTTTGTTGTCTTTTATATGGCTGCACAACGGCTGTACGACGGCTGTCTACAAAAATGTGTACAGCCGCACACGGTCCACAGTCGTATTTCTGGCTAATTACTTATCTTATCATATAAATCATACATGACAAGGGTGCCATAAATTGATTTTACAATTTTTATTTAATTTAATTCATTTATTAATAAAAAATTTCGTAACTTTGAAAAATAACAAAAGATTATTTATTAAGGAATTTTGAATAAGAACATCCTTAAATCAAATAATGACCTACTGGAAAACGGTCCAAGACCAGGATTCGAAGACACTCTTAATTGAATCACTGTTGTCCACTTTTGAATACCGGGCTTCGATCCACCAAGTTGTTGTAATGTGCGGAGTTTTTAAATCGAGGATATAAAAGAATTGTCAATAAGAGCAATTTTTTAATTGTTTTGGTAATCCGAAGCAGCATCCATTAAATTAGGATTAGTCTCAGGAAAATTAAAAAAGATTATTTAAAGGGTGAAAAAAATCGGACTAAACAGAGAGAGGTGATGCTCCTTCGAAGACTGCTCCACACCTACTGACTTCTCCCTTTTCGGTTGACGTGGACGCGAATTTGGACGTGGTTCACCCGTATGAATGGCCATCGGATACTTTTTTTTATTTTAGCCGCTGTAAAGCCGAGCGTACAGAGCGTATCATACAAAATTGTACAGACATAGTTTTGTTTTCTCAAGCCATCGTATGCCCGTCAAACTGCCGAGCAAGAAATGTTCGGCCGCTGTAAGGACATCATTTATTTTTACTCGGGCTCTGCCAACTGGGGCTGAAAAATCTTGACGAAAGTGTTGAAACATTAAACTGACTTGAACATGTAAATGATCTGGAATATGTTCCCTACAAGTATAACTCCATTTTATTCAAGAACTTAGGCTTGTTATCTTTCTGAGCCATTGGATTTGCTGTAGTTACGAGTACTTATTTGATGAACCCAGGCATTCTTCCTCTTTGGCCACGGAGAGAGGTAGGAATTGTACCTGTACGATGGAGATCTTTGGCATCAACAATTGCATTTACTGAAAACTTGATACTGGACAAGGGAATTTCCTAAGAACTAAGCAATTTTTTTTTGTAGCAGTTAAGCTCTGCATAAATATGACTTTCTTGTTTCGCCGAAAATTGGAAACTATGACTCTGTTCGAGTGAAAACACTTTTATTGCGATCCTCACACATGTCCTTTTCCAAGGAAAAATTACGTATATTTTTTTATAGTTCAACTGCTCTAAGAAGTCGGTTCCCATCTTTCGCACTCTTATCGTTAATCAAATCCGAATTTTCTCCAACTTTTATGGTAACGAGAAAACAAATTGTTAGAATTGCTGTAGAAATTTAATTTCGAAAATTTCGTTACAGTCCTTCTGCCTGTGCACTAGGTTTCACTAGTGGACACAATCTTTTATTTCAGCCCTCACATCTGACCGAAGCAAAAAGATGGAAGCAGCTAGCAGCGGGTGGTCACCCAGGACACCATTATTGGCAACACTATCTGTCGTTATGATTCCGGAGTCGTTGGTGAAACCACAAAATTTCTAATCCATTTTCGAGTTATATATTATAGGAGAGTTGCGCTGCTGGAGTTTCCAGGACAACGAGGTGGCACACAATGCTCAGCCCTCTTCTCAGTTTTGCAGATGTGGTTCACACTACACTCCTCCCAGAGTATTCGGTGTTCCTGTCCAGTGTGAAAGTATTTTAATGGCCAAAAAGTATAATTTCCTGTAGATAGCTAGCGAGTAAAGTCCTTGGATTGAAATTGTTCGCCAGCCATGTTGGCATGGGGCTAAAATGAAATGTGTATCGTGTTTGAGTCATATGCGAACGTGAGGTGATTAGATTAGGACTCGGCGAGCATAGTGGCAGAATGCTGTGCTAAAGCTTAAATCAAAGCGTGTAGATCTGTGATGGGAAATGGGCATGAACATGAGCATTGGCCATAAAGTGCCCGAATAAACCGATGAGTTATTCCCGGGAATTATGTAGTTATTGCTGGTACGGTGCGGTGCGTTGGTCGAGGGTTGTGTTGTCGTTTAAATGGTACAAAAAGAATAAAAAAAAAAAGTGTCAGAATCCAAATTGGGGCACGTTCGGCGCGTTTATGGCGGGTGTGGGATGTACCGTGGCAGTGGTATAGTTCTTGTGGGGGCATTTTGCTTCTGGTAGGGTGTTGATTCTATTTTTTTGTGTTCATTAAATTTCATCAACTTTTCGGCGAGGGTGTATCTTTGGCGAGTGATGTTAGTTTGCTGAATTAAAAATTGTAATTAGAATGGTCTTTCATTTGAGAACAAATTTAAAAACAGTTGTCTACTAAAGCTGAGGAAAAAGAGCGTCAGAAAATTTCTGAAACCAGAAATGTCAAATGACAACTTTGAACAAAATAGATTAAATCTTGAATTAATTCAATATTTCACAACCACACACACACATTTCTGAAAATTTTCCAAATATGTGTGTGTTAAGAAGACAGTTTGCATCAACTTTATTTTTAAAAAGGAGGAAGTTAGGCAGCCCCATTCTATCCTTAAGATTACCAATTGCAATAGTTTGAAACATTCATACATTAAGGCTTGTAGGTCGACTCCGTCCTTTATTAAAGGCTATGTGATGCGTATACCTTGACCTCTAAGGAAGTTTCTATCACACTTGTGTTGCCAATTGAAGACTGAGCATAGACGTTTCTGTATCAGAGTCTGCACTGGAACGGCAATGGCAGGAAGGTCCACAATTCCAAATCAATCGAGCTTTCTTTGATTTTATATGTAAGGTTTTGGCATCCCTGCCGAACTCTCCCTTTGGCAGCAATCATCACACAGGATTTTAGAAAGTGATGGCCGAGTCCTGGAAGACAAAAATCCATATAAGACCCATCGCTTACATTGAACAAATGGACAACAATGCTTCAACTTAGACTGTCTTCGAATCCTGGCCACTAGCTTGACGTAAAAGGGGAAGCTTGTACGTCCGAGCAAAAGAGCAAGCGAGAGTAAATGCTGAGGAGCCTGGAAGCCGCATGCCCGAAACCGTGAAGAATGGAAAGCAGTCTTTCCTCAGGCTGATGTCCTTCAAGTATTGACGCTAAGAAAAGTAACTTAGTAGATCACTTTGCTTTGCACAATTTTAAGGTTTGTCTAATTTTTTTGACTCTCATTCGTTCACTTTCCTTGAATCCCACTTGGACGAAGAATTGGTCCTCAGATAAGAGACTGCTATACCAAGTGATAGTGAGCTGCTGTTGTGCCAGTATTGTGAAAAACGCGTTTCAATAATATCGTTCAATAAGGATATCGCATTTGATTTAAGGAGTTTGCGGAAAGAGCAAACTCTTTTTTTTAATCGTCGTTTTGACACTAAATTCTCAAAAATTGATTTTGAATTATTTTTTTTTGTGAAGGATCTATTTTGTTTATATCGCTTGGCCGCCATAGAATTCCAGCCGAAAAAAGCAATCTAATTGCCGATATTTTTGCTGATAGCTTCCGCATGACTTGCGACAATTCAACCATTGCCATTTTATCGGTCAAGGAGTTATACCCTAACGTCATCAACAAATTGGTGATCAATAAACAATTCTTTTGAAAGCTGGGGCCAGCCTCAGTATATGTGTGTACGTCTTATATTTTTCACAAATGGAAGATGTTGAACCTAGAGTTTATTGCTGAATCCGAACGGCCACAGTTGAACTCATCGGAGGTATTGTCAGTCACTCACGAGAGGTGGGGTCGTGAAAAAATGCCTGATATTCTGACTCGGATTCGAACTGAACTGAACTAGCGGTCGACCGCGACTTCGTCCGTGTAGATTTCGTAGAAAAGTTGTAGAACTCAAAAAAGGGTCTACTCGCCAGATTGAAAATAGTTTTAAATATATTTGAAGTCATCTTTGAGATATGTCATCACGGACTTTTTTAAAGAATTTTCGGAGTTCAACAAATTTTCAAAAGAAAGCAGTCGAATATCTCTCACCGTTAAGGGAGCATTCGCAAAAAACGAATTCGTTCGGTCAGTTTTTCATCGATCTAAGTTACAAAAGTGGTCGCCTTGACTTGCCCTTTTTCTTAAACGGGATCACAAGCTCATGTTCAGCTTGAAAGTCAATTGTTAAAGTATGCGAAAAAGGTTTTGTAATTTAAATTTGAATGGTGAAGTTCGGTGGTCTCTGGTGAGGAAAGCAGAGTGCTTTCCATTGATGAGTGTTCTAAAAACGTTTTTCACACGGCAGGGTGGTTAAGGACTTGCTGGATCACATCCATATCCGTCTCGGATTTAGGTTTGATTTTGTATCCATAAACAAATAGTCTTATTTTGAATTCATCGAGTTTGGCGGATCTGAAAATCCATCTCCTTAAAGGACATTGCGTCTTGGAACTTTGCAAGAATCTTAATTTCTTATCATATCTTCAAACGCTTTAAGCCATCGCAGTAATTCCAAGGCCACCTATTATTTTAATTGCGCGACACTTATGCGTTTTGTATCTTTCGGTTTGGCACTCTCAAAACCTTATGGCGACTGAAAGTTCAAATTACCCATGAGGGAACGAGGGAAGCGGAGTGTGTGTGCTTCCTGGCAAATTTTGCCAATTAAAACCAAAACGTAAGAATCTCTCCCGCGCGACAGCACAATGGCCAACGTCATTTGCTTTAAATAGTTGGCGACCGTTGCAAAAGGGGTTTCCTTCCAATTGAAAAATTCCAAAAAAAGGACACGAAAAAGATGAAATTGTTATTTTTTTTTTGTCTTTCCTTTTCTTCGTTTCACATATTTGTTGTTGCAGTTTCTCAATTTTGAAGCAGGCAGCTTTACGAGGACACCCCCTGTTAATTTCCCAAAGGTGTTGTTAGAACTTGAACTCCTAACATTCGAACGCACGACATCCTTGCCAGCCGCAGCCCAGTAGCAGGACCACCATTGGATGGATCTGACCAAGTTCGTTCGGGAAGTATCGTTGCGTTAGGTCCTTTGGCTTTCGCTCGTTGAATAATTACTTTTTAATTGCCGGCGTTCCGTAACCGGGTGCGGAAATTGCATTTTGCGGTTTTTCAATATTTCGCCGTTGCGTTGATGGATGGCAATGGCGCGGTGGCTGAAGTGTTTTCGAAACACTTTACGGATCACCAGCAGCAACCCGTTGTTTAATTTTGAAGAAAACTGTCGGCGGCGGCATGGAAACGATGGCGACGGCGACGGCGACGGCGACGCGCATAAATTGTCAAGCGATCTGGGAACGCAGCTGGATGTCTGATGGGGAAAGATAGAGTGCGGTTTAGTTGCTGCAAAAGTCAAAAGTTCGCAAATAGTCAAAAGCACAAGGCACGAGGTCGAATCGTTGTTGCAAGGAAGCAAATCCTGCACAATGTTAGTTGAGTGCGGTTGTTTTCGCTTAAAGTCAACACAAACACCGAGACTCACTTCTTCGATGGTGCATGAATAGCAACTCACTGAAAATGAAGGCTCGTTGTTGGCACACAGGGGGCGGACGAGCTGTGTCCATTCTAATAAACTTGAGATGGGCCAGCCAGCAGCAGCAACCCCATCGAGAGTGGTCGTTTCAGTGGTGAGCTTTAGTCCTTACTTTAATGGTGATGGTGCAATGGCATGGATTACATTTTGCTTCATGTAAAGAGTTTACAACTTGTGTTGTCTTCACGCAGTCATTGGGTTGGGATACTACACAGGCTTCTTCCTTCGCAGAGGGTGGCTCTGGTTTAATATTTAATTGCACAAGTTGGTAGCTGAACTTAATGAGGAAACGAGGAGTTGCACTGTTTAAATGTGACGGAAGTTTCTTCGAGACGTAGCCAAGTTTGCAAGAGTATACGTATACGTGCGGGACTGGGAGTGAATCACCATGCTGTACGGTGCAAGCTTTGTGTCTAGCTTTTCGGTGCTTCACATGGATTTAAGTGAGTTTATTAAAAGACATTCTCAGTGGGAATTATTGTCGCAATTACTTACACAAAGCCAGGGAGTTGTTAACTTTTAATTGCGACTAAGTTTGGTATTTCGCTGAATTGAGACAGAATCTTTTCGTATGTATTAGATTGAGTGAAGATGTTCAGTTTGGGATTATCGCCTTGGGGATATAGTTACTAATGGAGTCGCGTAGTTGAGATGGATTTCCCCAGATTCAGATTGTGTTGGGAAGTCAAGACTTCATTCGATGTGATTTGACCTGACTTATTTAAAAGAATAAGAAGTAGAAGAATAAAATTCTGAAAAGAAAATGTGAGTAAAATGAACATAAAAATTTCATATCACCGATATATTTATTTAAACTCAAGACTAGCGCCGATGAATCAGGTTTAACTAGATGGATCTACGGGAAAAATCCTGTTCCTGTTAGATTCTCTTCAATACGTCAGGAGTAGTCTTCTCTAAAAATTATCTTCATTTGGTCTTTCAAATTAGTTCTAAACACCACTGTTGAAACTTGAATTGGTTCCAGTCCCTTGCAAAAACTTATTGGAGTGCCTCAAGGTTGTGTTCTGAGCCTAGCGCTGTTCGTTTTGAGTTTTTTTTTCGGTTGCAACTCTGACTGCCAGCAGAATTCTTCGAGCTCCTTAATTACAGCTAAATGGGACATTGACCGAGTGCCCATTTAGCATGCGGCTAGAGAAAGTGTTAAAAATTAAGTTGAAAAATGATGTACTTGAGTTGTTAGAGAGTTCAAATATCCGGCTGTTTGCTTTTCTTCAAAACTTAGTTTAAATGCAATTTTGGTTTAAGTAAAAAAAACTATATTCAGAACAATAATAAAAGTTTGTCTTTCCAAAGAGAACCAAATTTTGCACCTCGAATTCAAAGAAGATTATGAGGGAGTTCCAAGTGATGATTAAAACGTGTAAGATGACAAATTACTCTCAATGCGGTATGTCTTTCAAGGTTCCGTACTTTAAACGGAATTGTTCTTCTGTCTGTCACCACACATTTTTCTCAGATAGATAGAAAGGTGTCATCTTGAAATTAACACCAAAAACTGATAACTGCGGTCTCTTAAAGCTGTAAAAAATTCAAGCGTCTACATCGACCCAGTGAAATGTTTTCCCCTTTTTTTGCCGCATATTTGAACACTCGCGAGTGGAATCAAAACCTTAAAGTACACAAAGTGAAAAAACTTATCGAAAATCGATTCCAATTATGGACGAACTTTTTATGTACCTACAAGTTTTTACGGAACCTTTGTTGCGCGAGTCCGACTCGCACTAGAGATGAAAGAAGCATTGATGAATGGCTTGACATCTTATCCAATTGACGGAAACCTATTTCGTAAGAATAACTAGAGAGAAGTAGAAGACTCTTATACAAACAGCTTAACCATTAACTTTGGCCTAGTTTTTAGTACAGGAAAGATTTTGGAGCCTATAACATATTATATATATTTTGTGCGCATGCTGTTCTGACTTGGATGTGCGCTGTAGTCTTTGTCAACTACTGGCTATGGCTTGGAGAAGATGTTCTGAATTTAAAGCCAAATTTTTAATCCTTAACTAAAATAAGACCAATTGTTGTATAATTTTTTAGTTTTTGGCTATTTTCTGGTTTTCGAATGTTTCAGTCAGAATTTGCCATTGGGAGCAAATCTACGGCGCTTTTTTATAGATTCGAAGACAACTTGCATAGTGACATAAAATAAATCACGAGCACGATCAAAAGCTTGGTCGCCAATCATATCGAGAACTGGATAGCATTTGGAATTCAAATTTGTCTGATTCGGTTTGCAAACTTTCACCTCCTTAGAAAACTCTTCATTAACATGTATGTTGTAGCTCAGCTCACTGAGACATCATCTACAAATAATTATTATTATTAGTGCTATTCTAGTAAAAAACGTTTTGAAATGAGCAACAGGGAAACTTGTGATAAGGCTTTGCTTTTTTTGCAGAATTTAAATAGTTTTTTCGACATATACGTTGTGAAAGACCGTTTATGCAAACTCCTTGTCAAATGTATTTTCGAAATTATTTGCATATTAATTTCATTGAATTTGTTAGATTGAATTTCTTTGAAAGATATTTACCATTGCTCGGAATATCAAATTTTGATTGACTTTATGTCCTTTAAAACAGGGTTGAAAAGTATATAGTTTCAGTCGAGACGTTTCCAACACCTCTTCCTTCCGAGCTGGGAACTGCTCATCGTTTTCTTTCTTTTGTATGTGGCCCCAAGAGGATCACATTTAGTTCAGTTTTCTTTGGAGATTTTGATAGCTTTGTTCAGGCCGATTTCGAGAGATTGTTTATCTCTCTGTCATTTTCTTGAAAGACCTCTAGATTTTGGTTCATGATAAGAAATCACAATCTTCCTTGCAACGCTTTTTAATGTAATGGTAATGTGATTTTATTTTTTAATGTACGAGTAATGTGATTTTATATTGCTTTGAGATATTTAGTTTTAACAAATTCAAATTGTTTTATGAGCTTTCTTAATTCAAGTGGTGGTACATGTCATTCCGATTTTTGTAAGCGATCGTGAAAACATTAAATGTTCAACAGTCTCTACATTTAATCGATTTGGGACTTTGTTTTTCAATAGATTTATTTCAGAAAACATTCGGTCGGCTATTGCGCAGCTGTGTGGTAAAACGCATTGAGTAAGCATGAATTCAGACGAGTTACTCAACAAAAGTTCTTCCATTACGATCGATGTGTTCTTAAGTCAATACCAAAAATGAGCTAAGTTTTGTTTTATCCGAATCGCCTATTTTGTAGTTAAGGAATGATCTCCATTCATTATTTAACACTTCAATTGCGATCGTATTGCAAGGAAATGCCTCAACCATAAATACATTTATCGGTGGTAACCTGAAAAACTCGGTTTTCAAAATCTACATCATGTAAACATTTATTTCGTTCTTTACAAGACGATTCGACTTCAGTTCATTTCTCAAAGAATTACAAAGCAATCATGTTATAATTGACAACACACTTGGCGATTGGGAACCCCCTATAACATGTATGCAAATATAATGATAATGAAACAGGAAAAAGAATAACTTAGAACGAAGAAAAAATTAAAAAGGACGTTCAGGAATAAATCTCGAAGAAATGTCGAGCAAATTTGATCCGATAGGATTAAGGTTCGTACGCTGGCAAGTATATTATAACAATAAAAATATAGAGAGGTAACATCTAAGCCCATCTTCAATGTAAACACTTTTCTTTTTCTCAATTATTATATTCTTTGTATGGCTTACAACCAATACCTTTGTGTATCCCAAACTCTTGTTGTCAAGTTTGTTTAGTTTAGTCTTGTTTCGTATGCTCGCATTCTGTAATTTCAATACTTTAACACTTTAACTTGAATTGTATCAATAATTTGTAATTATTTTGAACTGGCAAATGACAATACTGTTTTTTCTACCACCAGAAATACTACCCTCAAAAGGACATAGGAGCCGGGCTAAGCATTTAAAGCTTAGAGAAATGTTCGCGGCTTCCACAAAATATTAACATTATATTTTTTTTTAACGGAAAGAATAAATATTTTAAAATGCAGATAAAAAGAATTGAACTGATCCAGTACTTGAGATTCTGATATAAATTTTCGGTATTCGAATCCTTTTGACTCCTGAATGCAGTTGGTACACACCTATCCGAAAGAAAACGTTAAGTAAAATTTTAATGAATGGAACTTAGTTCGCGGGTTCAAATATCCAGACAATAGCATCCAGTATATTTGCATGATTTATCTCCCGCGATTGATTGGGAGTTCTCGAAGATCATAACTGTCTTGAGAAAACTCCTGTGGCGATTCGGACTTGTGACTATAAAGCGAATTCCAATAAATTTCATAAATATGGAGAAAAACTGGGGTGGCTTTCAAACATAATAAGTTATAACTGCATGAGTAAGGGGACTTTGCGGCAGACTTTGCAAGACTCTTTCAGTGCTAAGAGTTTAATAATTAAAATACAAAAAGGCGCTGCCAAAACCGATTAAAGCATTTAAAAAGGGAAGGTTGATATTTGAATCAAAAAAAAAGTCAACGAACTAGCAACGTTCGGAAAGTATTGGAAATTACTTCCGAGTTACTTAATCGGTTAAAGCTTTTAGTGCACTTATAAGAATTTTCGTCCCACAGACAGGTTGTAGATTGTTTCTGTGCCAGCATACGCAGCCATTTAAAATGAGACAAATCCATCGATTCCACGTCATTCGCAGAAACTTGACTTATTTTCTCAGTCTACATGATGGCGAATTTTGCAAAAGGAACTCAAATAATAATTAATGTTCTAAAATAAATTGAGACGACGTAACTAAATCGATTGGACTCTGCAAAAGTTCGTAGAAAATTTCGGAACATATGAAGTGACAAAGAAAATTTTTGCTCAAAACCTTCGAAGCTAAATATGGACATCAGCAAACCCACATGTAATAATAGTAATCCGGCCATGCAATAAATCTATTGAACAGGAAGTTCGATAAAAGTTTTGTCTAGTGATATGGTCCCTTAGATAGTCACAGAGTTCGTGCTTTAATTTAATAAGGTAATATCAACAAGCCAACAACGTTAAAGGAGAGAATAAATAATAACGAGTGCGAAATTGCTTCCGAAGACGTAGCCATAAGCATGCTCGCGGCAGTCATATAAATTAGATTTTTTCCGTACTTAAACTTATCACGGAAGTGCAGCCCGATATCCTAATTATTCTGTTTTTAAACTAAATACAAACTGCGACGACTTTGTTAAGAAACCCTTAAGATCCCTATTTTTGATATGCACAAAGTTTTCGAGTCTCAAATCAGAAGCACGAAGTCCAGCTCATTGAATGTTGTTCTAAGACAGATCATAACGAAAGTTCCATTTCATTCACAACACTGTTGAAGTTATGTCGTTAAATATCTCACATCTTTGTCTTCCAAATGTTATCCTGTTTATTAATGTAATTTAACAAATCCATAAACAAAACGAAACACTCATAGTAATTGCTAAACAAATGAGTTTTTGTTTTTTCCTTAGTCATAAGAAACCCCAGAAAGTCTGTGTTACCAGTTTATTAAAAGTCCTTCCGCAATAGTAATTCCTTTACTACTTTCGATCAAGTGAATTCTCCGGAAATAATTTCCTAAGCTTTATTTTTATGTTAACAGGCTCATTTCACAGCTCACATAAATATGACCGATGGCAGTTTGAAATTTCTCGATAGACTTTCTCGCACAGCAGGAGCCAGTCCATTTCCTTTAATGGCACAAGAAGGAAAACGCAAGCAATAAATGTAATAAACTTAACTATAAAACTGCACTATTTCTCTCGTGTCATATGGGAATAAGGTCCTTTTTTCGTGCTTTCATTACTGGGCGCGTATGTCTAGAGATACTACAGACTTCCAGTTGAATGTCATAAAGCCAACCATATGACTATTTTTATATCGTACGAGTACAACAGTGACTAAAATGAAAGGATCTCAATTCAAGTGGACAGTTAAACAGAGTCAGGGCGAAGAAAATAGAATAATAGATGAAAAAAAAAGGAAAATCTTCAAACACAATTCGTTACTGTGCTATAAATGCGGTTGCATGGCACTGAGAAAAGTTTCAATTGTAAGGTGACGCCTCCTTCCGAATGACTGCTGGAAAGGATACCATTTTTCTTTAGCTTTAAAATCTCGGAAATCGCAACACTTACCGTGACATCCGTTCACGACGAGAGCTCACAGTTTAATTCAAACACTTGCACATACATTCACATACACACAGGCATGCCAGGGTATTCTATACACTTTATAAACACTAACTTTTCACTAGTCGACACTTTGATTTCAGTAGGTGGTGGAGGATATTATAGTTGAATTCGTATTTCGAGCCACGATGTCCAGGCACAATCCTTGAAGTAGTATGTACTAAGAGAAAAACAAGAATTGCGTTTGGACAATCAGAGCTAAAAATTGAATTGTAGAAGACGACGTTGGCGTTGGTTGTCGAAGAAACCACAGGATCACCACTGCACGACCATTGCTTCGAACGGAAATACGAGCACATATAAATATATATCAACACACTTAAGTACACAGTATATGAGAGTATAATATTAAATGAACCAAAGGATATCCCGACGATTTCAGATTAGACATACATATAGCTGTGGTCACCAGCGAAAAAGAAAAGAATAAATAAAAAATAAAGGACACTCGAAGACGACCGACACTACGTGACAAAAATAGTCCATTGAACTGGAATATCGAGAAGAAAAGCTTTCAACGAGTTGTGATGGTATTATCCATTATTTTCATTAAAGTGAATGTGTCCTGGAAGAAAAAGAAGCAGAAGAAAATGAGGATTACATGTGGAACCAAAGTGTTATCCTGTGATGAAATGCGGCTGATTGGCGAGAGTTTAAAATTGCACATGCACTCCTTCGTTTTATCCTGTCTCTCTCTCAACCGGATGTGTAATTCTCGTGTGATGGTTTAGTGCATGAAATTTCACTCTCATGGTCATTTAACTGCTTTATCCGGTTGACGGCAGGCGGGAGCTGCACGCAATTATGAATGCATCCGTGTATCGGATGAACTCGCATGTGTCTGAAGAGATTTCCAAATGAACTCAAGTGAATGAACCTCATGTTTGATGATACTTGTATTCCTTCCAGTATTGTTACATCCTGCAAATAGAAATGAAGGGCACAATAATTTGAAATGTTGATAGCCCACAAAGAGGAACAAGAAACTTAAAACAAATACAAAACGAATGAAAAACTTAAATAGAAGAAAAGATATAAGTGGATAATGAATGCGATTGGGGGTGGCCAGGAGAAGGACATAAAAAGGAACTGTATCTAGATTGCTTTGGGGATTTGTGACGGCGATTATCTCACGTTTCATTCGTTGCATGGTATTTTTGTGAATAAAACTGCTTAACAAAGGGGGGAGGAAATTCATTTTTGTAGAGTCCACGGTAACTGTTGGATCATACACAAAAGGCGGAAAAGATTGCGACAGTCGTTGTAGAGGACAGTCTAGTTAACGAACGAATTGAATCTGTAGCAGTTTATTTGAAATCGAAGATAAAGATTTTGTATTGAATTTTATTGTTTTCTTATTGATTCTGTCCGAGAGTCTGTGGATTGATATAAAACAATTTTCTGTTTTTCTGGAAACCTGGAAAAAAACAAAAAAAAACAAACAATGCAGTCAAATAACTTCCCTTATTTCCGACAGGACATGCCTTTTAAATTTAAATTGACATTTTCTTTGCTCATGAATTGATTAAAAAAATATGTTTTCGAATATTCTTTTACGTCGGTAGACATATTTTAACCTCTCAAGACCTTAAGCATTTGAACATAGTCTTTAAGCAGAGCCCTTTTGTATTACAAATTTTTAAAAGAATTAAACACAAGGCAACGTATGTTAATAGGAATTTTTTTAAGTGATTTAAATTTAGGATGAAATTTAATGTCTTCAAAAATTACATCTATCCACTGTCATTGTCAACTAATGACATTTGCATCGCTAAAGCCGGAAGACCTTCCAAACTCGAAATGTGCAACTATTACGATCTTGGTTGGAATGACTGCCTAAACAATATTTCTTTAATCGTGCAAGAAATACTTCACTGATCTGATCTTTTTACTATTATTTATTTTGCAAGCTTATAAAGCAGCCATCGGGGTAAAAACAAAAATAATACATCAATCAACCGAAGCATTCCACGCTTCTAAAATGTTCACCCGGTTAAGGAACGTTAACATTTTACCCTTAAAAACAATTACGGACGTGTAATCAGAGAATTATTATTTAAGACGCACTCCTCGAGTTAATATATCGCCACTCAGTCTTAAATAGATCCAAAGCAAGTTGCAACTATCCGCGCTGTATTTATGTTTACTTTATAAGGGTAGGCCTAGCCCCTTGTTTGAAAAAAAAATTCTTGATAAAGCTCAATTCTGCTTGAAAAATATTTCAATACACGTCATATGAAATTTATTATTTATTTTTGTGTTCATAAGAAATTACATTTTTTATTTCTTGTACTTTAGTAATGTAGGGATTTTGAAAACTAAGCATACATTTTTTTGCTGAAGACAGTAACACAAAAGGGATAATTTAGCTGATATATTTTTTTTCATCAAAAAAAAAAGAATGCAGAACCTTACACCTTGCCACTGCAAATTAAAATAGTATAGAAGTATACTGAAGTTTAGAATTGTAAGTTAGTTCAAATATTTTGAACTAACATTGAACCTTGTGGTACACCACGATTTTATATACTGTACCATTAGTTCTTCGAAATGTTATTTTCAGCAATGACAGGAGAGAGGAAGGAAAATATACTAATAGACTAAGAAACTTTAAGCTCGAGTCCTGGTTTAGGTTACTTGAATGAATCATCTCATGTGATTGAAAAGAACCCTGGTTAGAATTACAAGCAGTTCGTTGAGCCAAACTTTTTGCATACTTCTTAATCGGTTTAAATTTTTGCTCAGCTCTTTATGGAACTTAAACTATTGCAATTTAATGTGTGTTTAAAAAAAAGCATCCATTTTTCATTAAAGAAACATCTACTCTCATTAATATAGCTTTGTTGGGGGTCTCCTTTCCATCCTGATTGACCGTATGACGTTTAAAGTGCTCGAGGATCACAGAACAAAATGATTAGATTGATGCTGTTCCTTATGCGTGTCTCCTTATTTATCAAAGCAATCCTATCCTGACCGTGACATACATTCAACGTCCCCTTGAGCGTCTATTTCAATTCAAGCAATGCGAAAAAAACAACCGAAAATGTCCCTCTTCAATCACTCAGGGCTTTTAAGGACTCTAAACACCATCACTCTTAACCCAGTACGGTTGTGAAAGGATGCAGAGCAACAAACAAAAAAAAAACATACTCGAAACGTTACGAGATTGTTGACATAAGCGAACTTCTGTACCCCCTACCCAATAACACACCCCCATTAAAAATTGCCAAATTCGCATTGATGGCAAAATGACGGATGATAGCCCAGTTACCATAAGAACCCCGGTTAAGTGAAGCTACACGTTAAAAAAAAGGATAAAAGGAAGAAAAACAAGCAAGCCTGCAACGGAAGGAAGAAAAACACAAGCCAACAACAACAGCAATTTTAAAATGTGTTTTTTTTTTCGCCCTTCTAGCAACGACATTGATGGATAAGGATACACATCCTTATCAGCATACAAGGCGTTGACGTAAGTAAAAAAAGCGCGCGTAAAGGATCACTAAACACAATGATTCCAAAGAAAATCAACATTCAGCCAAGGAGTACAAAACTGCACTCTTAACAAAAACAAACCCTCTTCAAAGCCTTGTTTCTTCGCGAAAAAAGGATAGCAATAATAAGGTTGTTACAAAATAAAAGTTGCAAAAGGAATGAAAGCTTAACAAGGATCTGTGTGTCTGTAATAATAATAATAAACGCATGTAAACTTTTTGATTGTCATTGCGTTGATGGCGAGCGATTTTTTCTTCCACCAGCCAGGATGTTTCTTTTTTTTTTTTTTTTGCTTCTTGAAAATCATACCCAGCGGCAAAGACAGATATAGAAATGGAACAAGGATAAGCAGTTCACATAAAATTGTCATAAAATTTCCAACACAGGGGTCGCAAGTCTATGAAGCGGAAGTAAGAGTCCAATAATATGAAGAGCAGCCATCCCTTCAGATCGAGATGAAAGTGGACCCAAAGCTATGCGCTGTTTATTATCGCACAAGGATTTTCTCCACCGGACACAACAAAGAAAATATAAACACACAGACATAAATAAAAAATATGACAAAACGAAAAAATAATAAACAAAAATAGAAACATAGATCCACGTAGGTGTGTTAGTTTGGAGATGTATCCCTCTGGCATTCTCGAGAAACCAGCTTCGCTGACAAGGCGTGTCAGATAAATAGAGATTATTGGCAGGCTTTTAATACCTATAGTACCACTTTGGTCATTGCGATGAAGTTTTACGACACTTTTGGGACCATTCATATAAATATTAATAAAAACGATTGCTGCGGTCAGTATGGCTCGGTGGAGACCGGCTTTTTTTTTCTAAATGTTGATTTAGGTCCTTTTTCTTCTGAAGACTTTGTGCTCATCAAATTGGATTCTGATAACGTTTCGCATTTGTTGGTGTCCTTAAAAAACAATATAAGGCAAAAGAAGGTACGCTTACCTTTATTTTTCTTTAATCTTAAATTAAATCGTGTTAATTGGAGTGTTTTATTTTCGAAGGATCCAATGAATCTACCCTAAATGATGCCATATTATGGGCAGGGACAATGACATAATTGCCGTGAAGCGGATTGACATCTTTTAATGCTTTTTAATTTACGAAAATTTTAATTTTAATTTTAAAGAATGTTTAATTGCAGAATGTTTTCATCTTGAAGTTCAGTTATACTTCTTTCTGGACTCTTAAGGACACTTAAGGACACTCACATAAGAGATATTTTGTTTTGATCCTTCTGGAGTAAATTCTGTCAGTGTAGAATGAAAGTCATCTTAAGCTTATCGAAGGCCGTTGAGGTCCAAGGACCAATATCATGTTCAAATTGCCAGCTTTTACATACGAAGCCGAGGCCGCAACGAAAAGCAAGATTGTAAAACAGATTTATGGGGCCTTCGACTGATAAATAAATAAATAAATCAATTCTCCATTCGGACTGGACGAGAAACTTCAACTGCAAACTGAATTGGCTTGGCCATTGGACAATAATGAGTAATCTAAAAGTGTACTCGAATCCTAGATACCAGTTCCACGAAAAAAGAGAAGACCGAATCTCCGATTCTAGATCAAGCAATAAGCGATGGTTTGACCAATTGGAGGCAGAGTTATAGGGAATGTTAAAGCTGATAAAATATTTAAGGTCAGGTACAGATCCTCTAAAAACCATGTACGACCGAAATTGGACTTATGATTGTATAAAATGAATGTTCTTATCCATGAAATTTTTACGGTGAAAGTGGTGAGAGAGAGTTTTAAACCCACTTGAAGATAACTATCTCGACTTAAACGACGAAAGTGCTTTTCATATGGTATGTCACGCCAGGTACTTTATAGGTAATTCGATTGAGTTGCAGTAAAAAGTATCGAGTTTTGGAGCCATTATATCCCACTCTGCTTTTAGGGCCCCATGAAAATTGTTCGAATCGGAATTCAATGATGTAAAGACTCGCTGCATTTACAAACGTCATCAGCGAAAGCGGGAATTATAACTATAAAGCATCATCTACTTGGGAAAATGCAATTGCTTTGCGACTGAGAAAGATCCTTCCAAAGATTTGGGGAAATTCCAAATACCAGCAAAGTAAACCGCAGACCGATTTTCTTTATCAGCTTGTACGTTATCGTCAACGATATTTGGGTTAAAAAAAAGTTTCGCAATTTTTACATTCTTCCTTACAGTTCAAGTCACGTCGCAAGGAGAGTAGTAGTTTTGACGATTATAATTGCTAGCGAGGAAACGTATCGGTTATAAGAAGCTTTGAAAAGGCAATCAGTCTGTGCCTTCCTCGTTTAGCCAAACAACTTTCTATCATTTATTTATTCGTCTTTCTTTACAGAAGCTTTGCTACAACTATGAAGGCACCCACACCAGGTTAGCTCTAAAACCAAATTTGTTAATTGAGATAATACTTTTGCCCTCAGTTTAGAAATAAGGACTCAATTGGATACTTTTCAAAAACTATGCTGACATTCGGAAGCAGACTTATTGGCCGATATACTTTGGATTGTGCGTGTTTTGGCCTTCTAAGGAATGGGTGGCCTTAAAGCTGTCATCCAAAATGACGAATATAGTGCCATTGTACCGAATTTTCTGAACATGGTATCACAGAAATTTTCAACGCTTGCCACTTTTAGAGTGAATTTTTGACATTTTGTCAATTTCAAAAGATTCTTTCTTTCCTTCATCTAAGTTTCAGAAGATAATGAAAAGAACTTCATTAAAGAAGCATGGCAGTTGTCTTCCTTTATCACTTATCAAATTATTTGTTTACAAAAAGATATTGTTAGGCCAGGTGCTTAAATTCACCGTATGCATGCGTTTCTATATCATATACTGACCTAATGCTTGGTGTCAATTGAGTAATTCACTCCTGCTAGAGTTCCATCTTAGCTCAATTAAGCTTTCGAGCCTGGCGCCTTTTTCTTCAAGTTCAAAACAATCTTTAACATGACCCTGCTGACAGAAGGTTACTGCCAATAAATCACCTCTTTGGAATTTTTTTTTTTGCTTTTTCTCAAAAAAATCTTGCTGACTTAACGCTGAGCAAAATTTTTAAAAACTGTCTGAATATCCTTTCTTGTGTATGAGGAAGCTTCCAAGATTTGCCGCTTAAAGATTAAAGCACTTCCAAATGCATTAAGCAAGCCTTTTGTGCATGTATCTGCAAGTTAATAACCTTTACACACGTGCCTTAATTGCTGTCGACGTTCTCTTAATTGGATTTAGGAACTCACACCTCAAATATCCATCCACCTGTTGTTGGCAGAGGACTTGTTTAGTGAATAAAAAACAAGGGATCAGCCAGCAAATCGAGCGACACATTCAATCGTGCATAGAATAAGGTTGAATAAAAAAAGGAGGGAAAAAAATTGTAAAAAGGAATTAATTGCTTGCGGGTGGCTATACTCGTATCCTTGTTGTAGTCGACGAAAGGTGTGAAAAGGATATTCCTTCATCCATGTTGGAGATATTGACTGATATCAGTCAGGCCGGGGCGTGTTCGTTTCTACAATTTGATTCAAGCCTTCCCATCCGCTCTCGGCAAAGCTAACAAAGAATCCATTCCGAAGGGTGTTAAAAAAAATACCCCCACATAACCAGAGCGACGACTGTTGAGCTCTACGAGTATGTCCCTCTGGACAACAAGTCGATGGATGAGTTGAAGGCTAAGGAGACGTATCCTGCTGGTCGCATCGCACGGATAGTTGTAAATTAAATCGATAATTCTGATGGGATATCATGGAACAGCACCTAAGGGTGCCGTGGCACCCTGTACGAGTGATTTCTTTCACGTGCGAATTGAATTCTATTCACCATCGGAAATGATGCAAAGTTAAATGACTTTCAAATGGAATTCAATTCCAATTATTTAAATGCAGATCGAGTTTTATTACGTCCTCGTGTGGTGGTACTATCGAGGAGCTGTACCTTCTCTGAGGGTATCCTCCAGGAATAGCTGTGTTCATACCGTATGCAAATATAGCACCCCATCAAGTGGGGTAGCGAGTTGCTGCTGACGTTTTATTATTGATGTGTGTTGTGCTACTGTTGCTTTTATTAGATCAGAGCACCTGTCTTTTCGAGTTCGATTCGGACTAGCTGGTGTGGCCCTGGTTTGGTTTTAGGTAACAAAACGTCGGTTAATGGATAAATATTGCTATAGCACTTCAAAACTGTAGATGTTGAGTGTGTCCTCGTGTGGATGTAAGTTGAGGGGTGGGGGGTTGATGGAAGCGCATTGTACTGACAGCAACTAAATGGAATTTAATTTGTAATTTAGACTGGGTGAGCTTGCCAAATCCACAACGGCGAACTGTGTATCTGTTTGTTTAGAATGTAAGCCATTGTAATGTGGAGAGCTTAGCTGGTGAAGAATGTATTAGGGATTCGTTAGTGTCGCTCGTACCTATTTTGTGTAATACGAGTGGTATTGAACTGTGGTTTGTCTGCACCGGACTGATGGTGAACCGAAAGGACACTGAGAATGTTATTCTTTATTTTTGTCCATTGCCATCTCAATGGTCCTGGAATTCAGGTAAATAAGTAGAGAAGGATACCGATACTATTTTGTATTTGTTTCAAATGCTCACAACCAGTTTAAGGAACCGCAATGTCAGTATTGTCAATGGCAATTCTTCGAATGCATTGCAAAAAGATTGGATAGATATGCAAACATTCTTAAGATAAATGTAAGCGATGCAAAATCGTTTCAAAGATCTAAGCCACGGATTATCATACTTTCCTCAAGCAGCATACAAAAACAAACTGATAAAGGTAATCCACGTGTAGAAATCGCTCTTTTCGAGAGCGATGTAGTTCGAAGGGCTCTTAAAATGTGTTAATCGTATATTGGGTAAAACCAGTTGCCCCAGTCTCTTCAAAAGTGTGGACAAAATTAATAAATTGGCCTTGCCAAATAAGACCTAAGGCTTTTTACGGATGTCCAATATTCATAATAAGCACAACAACAAAAATGAATGCCCAGTCAATACTTTTTAGAGCAAATCGGTAATTTGTTAACGAATAAAAAAGATTAGTAGATCATTTTCAGACGACAGACCCAAGCAAAAATAATTGCCAACCTAAGGAAGGGTAAATGACACCTTATTGGAGATCCGACCAAGATTCATGCTAGGCAGTTTAAACTCCTGACTTGCAGAAGGAAAATCATGCTATACAAAACAACTGTCTTGGCAGGTCTTCTATAAAGAGTCGAATTTCTGACGATAAACAAAACAACAGAATTGATTTAAGGGAATTTCAAAAAATTGGGTCGCAAAGTGGAAAATGGATGACATGTTGTGGCCCCGAACTCTTTTAAATACAAACAAATTTGGATCAAGTCCGATAAGCAAAACACCGTCCAATACAACGGCTTGGATATATTGAACGAACGACAACAATGCTACAGGTTCATAAGAGTGTTTCCGAATCTCAGAACTCATGTTTAAGAAAAACGAAAGGCCCAATCTCAGGTTCAAACATCAAGCAATCACTTATTCTAGGAAGCCTGGTCTAACGAACTTTTAGGAGCATACCCGCATGAAAAAAAACTTGAAATCAGACTAGGGTTGAAGGTAAACGATGAATTTTTGATGATCCTTTAAATCATAAGTTACTTTTGTAACAGAGTATGAAACCATACGTTAGGACCATTTGAATTTTCGAAAGCAATTTCTTCGACTCTTTAATTTATGTATCTGCAGTGCCAATTGAGTACTCAATCAGCGATTGTCCTGCTGCGGAAATAAGAGTTTCATCAACATTGATGGGGGAATATTGAAATCCTTAAGCTTTAACTTAGTTCATATTAACCACCAGGATCAGGTACGATGCATTAGGATTCTTATGATCTCCTTCTAGATCACATCCTCGCCGCTAATGGAAGAAAATGAAGAGCTAAATTATACTGTTTGCATCAGGGATATTTAGCGAAGAGAAGGACGAAAACCAAGTTGTTTCCATTATGAAACATACCTAAAGCTTGCTAACCCAAGTTTGAATAGTCTGAAATAAAAGGATACATTGAAGGTCTAAAATTATCGATTATCTCCTTATAGAATCTGTACTGTCAGCACAAAGACTAACATACTAAGAGAACCACGGCGAAATATTTAAGAGAGAGGTCCTTATGGAGTCAAAGCCGATCTTCACATGTTTCGCGTTTATTGTTTAAGCAGGTTGTCTATACTACGGACATAGAAACCCACATGGGAGAATACTCCACTTTCTTTTAAAAAACACGGATCTTAAATATGGAGAAATCAACCACAATATCCTTGTTAGTTCTTTGACCATCTGTCAGCGAGAAGCCAAAAAAGAATAATAAAATGGACTGTTATCGTTCTTTGCTTTTCAGCGAAACTCATTGACGCCAAAGGAATTGATTGGCCCCTAGACTAGTTGGGTAAAGACTTTGGTCCTAATCTTCTTGCAATCTTGGATGCCGACACAATATTTTAATTGTTAAACAAATATGGCAATGATATGTGAAGCTCCGAGCCGAAAAAGTTCTACATCCTTTATCAACCACATTTACTATTTCTCATCTGAAATACGACACTGAAACTTTTCGCTGTTCAGATTTGAACCTGCACACAACGATTAACCTTTCAAAATTGAGCACATGAGTAATTCAAATAAAATAAAAGTTCCAAACATTTAAAAATTCCCTTTTCAACATGCTAATCCTAAAGACCGAAATGGACACATACATATGTTTAGTCACCCAACAATCTGGCAACGATGCAAGCAAAAACGTTGCCATTAGTTGAGGTTTTTTCCCCAGATTTTTTTTTTGCTAAGAAAAAACATCCCTGCAACTTCAAATTGCACACTTTCAGTATCATCTGCCTTTAATTATTTAATTTTTGTGCTGGACTACTGACTCGAACTTCACAGCTCAGCTGTCGCAGGATCACAGACACCATCGCTGAACAAAAAATGTCCATTTCATTTCGGATTCCGCTTTTTTTTTGTGTTGTTCGTAAACTTCCGCATTAGGGGAAGACCGGAAGCATTTAATTGAAAGCGAAGTAGAAAAACCAAAGGCATGTTGAACGAAAAGTGTCTGTCATTAATTGTAAAAGTTTTAAGGTTATTTTTCAAAAAAAAAAAGATATGGTGCCAGGCAATGGAACGAGGTACACTTACAACAATTATGAGATTTGAAATGATTTTGCAGTTAAAAGCTGTTTAATCAGAGTTTTCCTTTGTTGGCCCGGTGTTGGAAGTAATTAAAAGTTGAACTATTGAAGTAATTTTTTTCCGGTTTTAGTTTTAGATTAATTAAAAGAATATGGTGTTTAAAAATTCATGAAATATTGGCCTATTAGTTTATAAACGTTTGATGAATCGAAGCACAGGAACCTTAGCCTCAGAAGTATTAATTTAAAGGAAAGTCTATTTGAGTGATATTTTCAATACCCCTTCGGAGAAGCTTAGACTTTTATTAAACGGCAGCCTTCTCGACTTTGAATGGTTCATTCGCAGAGTACGCATGTTGCCATCTTTGTAAAGTTGTTGTCTTTTTTCGAGTAACTTTTCTGGTTCCTTGAGTTGGGTAAGTGATGTCCCTTTGAATTGGTACAGTATTCGGGGTGACCATCGTCTTCCTACTTTTTCGTATCTAAACAACTCCGCGCTGATGCCTGCAGCAAATCACATTACGATGTGTTTACGAGCATATAACTCGTAGATGAGAAAAATTAAAAGCAGAGGTCCAAGGTGATAACCTGATGTCACTTCTTTGCATTGACAGTCTAATCTTACAGAGGCCTTGGAAAAAAAAATTAAAGCAGACATTGTTGATTAAATAAGTGAGCAGGAAGAACTACGACCGAGAACAAAGAAAGAAAAACGGGCGAGAGTTTCCAAAAAAGGTACCCATTCTCATACAAAATCCTAGAGTTTCCCGAAAATTGTCAAAAAGGAGCCTCATTAGCATCCAGCCGAGAATCAAAAACAATGGTCGAGCTGAGAGTGTCTCTAAATCACTGCCACAAAGATTATGAAAAAATGGATGACCGACTCTTCCGATACCTGCAGGAAGCAGGAGAAAAATCTGAATCACTTCTTCTGCTACTTTAAAATAAAGAGTTAATATTGCTTGAAGCAGAGAGCTTCCAATGAAGTTGTCTGTGAACCATACTGCCGCTGTATATGGACTCATCTCAACTGTAGAAGTTCAACCGCAAAATCATTCGCAGTTATCGGGCTTATTATTCCCTAAAACATGATCAAGCGAAGACTCCCGAGACCCCAATTTATCCGGAAAAGGTCACTTTCTGTCTGCGGTGCTCATACCAGACGCATAATCGGTCCATTTTTTCTTCCTCCATTTTACTTTTTGTGCGGGTGCATCATTTCACTCATGTATTCTGATAAATCCCAGAGTTGACTACTGAAAAATAATATTCATTGCATTATTGATAGAAAAAGTAGTGCAATATTTTCGGTATAGAGTGCGTTCATAAGACGCAACCACTGGAATAGGCAAATAAATCTAAACTCAAATGCAAAAAATCTGCGAGTCAATAAAGCCAATTTTTTATTTTAAACGAAATTTTGAGCCTCTTGAAAACCATAGTTAATTTTTTAATATATGAGCTTCGGATAAGCTTCGTTTACTTTAACATTAACTTCGATAAAATAATGTAAAAAATACGACAAAAAACTCTAGAATGTAATATTTGCCAAGAAAAAAAATCCCAGACTTGTCTCAAAGCCAAACCAGCGAGCCTCACAGGTAGACCAGAAGGATTGCCGGATAGAAGAAGCGATAAATACTGACCGTGTGAAAGAAAGCAATATGACGTGAAAACTTTGCAACCCTCATTGTGATAAAAAGCAATTTACTCAATTACTCAATTTGGAACTGATTACAAATTTACGAACTGTGCCTCTGACTGTGCCCTTAAAAAAAGTCTCAATTTCTTTTAAAAGATAAATATTTGCTTAAATAATTTCAATACAAAAATCAACAAAAGGCTCTTAAAGAATTGTAATTTCTATTTCAATATTTTCATTTCGCTGCCCATGCCAAAGTGGCCCCACTTTAAACCCAAATCCATTCAAATTGATTTAGTTCCAACTTGAGCAGTCGGCCTACTTCATCTTCCCATTGATCCATTTGTATTAGCCAAATTCGCAATAAACATCCACCACAAACAGCTAATGGAAGTGACTTTTAATAATGATAACAAAAGCACTAACCACTCTGCCACTCCATTGCGCGCCATAAACAAAGTCAACACCGGGACTAGGCTCCAATCTGAACACAATCCGCATTTCCTGGCCATCGTCTTAACAGTAGTGCTTGTGTTGTTATTCATTTGTTCAAGATTAAATCAATATTTTTTCCATTTCGTCCCCGTCATTCGTCGTCATATAATAATTTTCAATTTATCCATCTCACAAAGTGGATCCACAGGATCGTCTTTCTGTTTGTTTTCCTTGCCTGTGTGTGAACTTCCGGCGACACAGCCTCATCATCATCATCATCATCGTTATCGTCATCGTCAACTTCCATGACTGACTGTAACTATTGAGAAGGCCTGAACCAGGACATTCTCAGGAAAAGTAATAACAAATAAACAAGAAAAAAAAATATACAACAAAAATGAGCAGCATCCCCAAACAAAGTGAAGATATTAATAACAATACGGGGAGTATTGGACAGGGAGCACTTTGCAGCCTATTTATGCTAGCATGTGTGTTTGTCGATGGGGGTGGTGTAGTTGACTCAGGGTGAAGCAGGAAAAGGTACGTGCCAGCGCCAAGCAACGGCTTCAACAATCCATTTGGATACAAATTTGTTTAGGCACTTTATTAGGCTTTCGGGGCTTTACTTGCTAATTATTTTCGTTTCGTCTTTTTCCGGTACACAAAATGTGTGAGGGTTCTCTTGGGTTGGGTTGATTTAGATTGTGTGTACTAATAATTCAATTAATGCGACTCCAAGGGCTTTTCGAGGGCACTCCTAAGTGTATTTATGATAAGCGAATGCCGAATTGCCTCAATGAAGTGTATCGAAATTAGGAGCTATATTCGCTATAATTGGGAATTCATTAAGTCTGAAGGACGCTGTGAGGACCTGACTGTTGAGGGTCCTGAAGGTGCGAAATAAATTTGAATAATTTGAGAAATCTAATCAACACCCGAATTTCTTATTGGACTTGATTGACATCCATAAACTATTTAATAATATTTCTCAAATAGATGTTTAATTTTGCAGGTTTTGTTAACTTAATTAAATACGACTAGATTTTGGATATCAAAGGCTAGGCACATTTTATTTATTTATACAGCAGACATTTTGATTCTCTTGACGTCGACGGATATTTTTTTAAGAAATTTTTTAGTCTGTGCAACTTCATAAAACACCAAGGTGAGAAGTCTGGAGCAATAAGACCGGGCGATCTTGCAGGCCATTGCAAGGCGATTCCCCCTAATGGCGATCCGAAAACGAATCCTTACATCGTACTGTTGGAACCTCAAGTCTCAAATAATCATTTTTTGTGGTAACGTATCGCTCACGGTCATAGCCACAAATGAGCTCCGATGACAACTTGGGCGTTAAAGGCGCACCCTGCTAGTTCTCAAGGGGTTATGACTACCCTCATAATGTATTTTTTACAAAGCGGGCAAACGAATTAAGAGAACAATTGAAAATTTGTTTAGTGCAGTTATTTTCAAAATGTTGTGATCGACTTTTTTGCATTCGTTTAGTTCGCAGTTTTTTTTCACAATTAATTCATGTACTTGAAAGTTGTGATTTGGAGGTTTGGTTCATCATCCTGCTCTTAGTCTTCGCAGAAGAACAAAAGAAAGGTCACCTAAACAAACCAGTCTTGCCAACTAGAGACAGGTAGACCACACACTTGGTTGGTTATGACAGATAAAGTTCAAAACTTACTGTAAGATCCTATCAGTTTATTCAATAGGAATCAGACACTACTATGAATGTCGTCTGGTCGAAGTTGGCTTATCCTCTTCAGCCTCAAAAACCATATACTTATTAACTAGATCAACAAGGTTTTCCGATACTTCTTCTTTGCCGATAGGATATATCACCGAAAGAATAGAGATGATATTTACCTTCAACAAGTTTTTGCTGAAATGACAAAGCCATCGTTCCTTACCAAGTCAGTTTTTCTGTCAAAACACTTCTCGAAATCAAAACCAAACTGTTCGCATCAATACGTCACCGACTGCCTTCTTGCTTCGTGCAGGAACTGAGTAAGCATCAAAAATAGGACCCTCGTCTTTGTCTTAGGCTTGTCTTATGGTTGCGACTAGAAAGAGGCGTTGATGGTTGTTAAATCCTTAAGTCAATGTATGTCGAACTTGACACTTAAAATATTTAGCCTACGTTGTATCCTTGCTTTCGGATTCAATCTAAATTGAAAATTTCAGAAAGCAAATGATTTCACTCGTGGAAGTTTTCGTTTTGTTTTCATCAGCATTATGAGTTGACATTTCTAAAGCTAGTTCTACAGAGTCCCGATACATTAAATTATTAACGGCACACCCATTTGCTTCATTCTCAAGTCAATCAGAATGTTCTTAAGGAAGAACATTTTAATTTGCTAATCGGAATCATGGCTTGGTTTTTTGTCACTTTGATTATTTTTATGTAGATGGCGTCGAGTCTACTTCCCACTTGGGAACTCCTTCGCATGTCTGACGCCAGATTCACGAAACTTTACTTAAATCAACGATAAGTGAATAACTTTTCGTTCTAACAATTTATCTACGAAATTCCAAAGGTACTAGCAACCATAAACTCTGAACAAACTTTGATGTCAAATTTCATGGATTGCTTTTTTTGTCCCAATCACTTAACAGTCAGCCAACTGCTCATCGATAAAATAAAACTCCTGGAAAAGTTTCATGTTTATTTTCCTCTTGTTTATGCAAAGCTACATAGAATTATTGACTTTACCAAAATACCAACAAATAAGAAAAAAATAAAAAAATACGATAAGAAGAAAGAAGGAAACTCAATACAGTGACAGTTTATTGAGCTTACCAGTTGGCCAACTGCAATAAATCAAATCGAGCGTCAACTGTTAAAGCCTTTTTAGAATTGTTTGGCCACCATGACTCTCTACAAATCCTTAAATCCCACATTCATTGCAGGCGACGTGTGAGATCTGAAGGGGTACTATATCGTCGCGATATCACACTGCGGGTGCATAACACAGCAGCATCTTCATCCCTCTCTCTTGACTGACAGGCAAACAGACACACACACACACACTCATTCATTCAGTGTCCCATTGAGTTTATCTTAATTCCGCAATATAGACACGTAACGGGTGCACCCGCCCCCAAATCATTCTAGATTAATGTTGTTAGCCCCACTATATTCCGGATAGATCAGGGACTGACTGCCAGATGGACGGATATTTGTCGTATGAAACTGGTGTAAGTGTGGATGGCGCATTGCCAGTGATACACGCATACACACACTTGGGACACAAGGACGAAAATGGAGTTATGCAAATTTTCAGTACTTTTTATTTCTTCTTATTTTTTTATATCCTGCAGAGGCTAAAATCCAATTCGCTGCTGCATCATGTCGTCTGAATGTAAATGATCTATTTGTTAAGAGCTGAGTTGGGATTGAGAGATGTCATCCTGTTTGTTTCATGAAGCGTATACACTCATCCACCAACAAAAAGGACGAATAGCCAGGAGACGACAAAATAAATATCGTTGAGAGTAATTTCGCGATTTATTGCAGTAATTTTGACAACCTTGTTTTTTTTTTTGGAAAATTATTATTGAAATATTATTTTTGCCAATAAGGATTGAGTAATTGGAAGGAAAACATAAATTGACAAAAATTATCGACAATTATTGAAAGTGGAAACTCTGCAGTTGGAAGTCCGTTTTTTAAGAGAACATAGTCAAGTTTTAATACCAATGTTTTTTATTGCATGAACGGGTTATCCGATGACAGTCTTCTACCTTTATCTGTTTGAATGCATGGATTTGAGACCGTATACTCTAGCACTAGCTCTTTGATCTATTTGAAGACGCTATAAAGAAGCTTTCAAACAGTAAAGTTTCAGGTTCAGATATGTTGTGAAAATTTCAAATATGTTTAGGATTTAGGTTGGAAGCATGCAGAAGACCATCTGTCAGATTTGAAAGGACGAACGCTGTAGTTGTAACCATTTTGTCTACGAAAAAGATCATGATCGCATGCGTTGCAAGAACTTTCAAAACATATCCCTACAAAAACAACACTGAAGCCTCTTTGCAAACCACTAAGTTCCAACACTACGCCGAATCCTGGAAAAGACCAACAAAATGCGACTTCAAAATCGTATATGAAAGCATTCATCGTACTAAGCCGATCAGGTTATGTCGCATCGCTAATTTACTGAGCAGTTTAGACCTAAAACTTTGGAATTGTTCAAGCCTTAAAACGAATTCCGACAAGGAGTTGGCCGGCCATGTGATTTCATCAAACTATTTCTTAAACTTTAATGACGATATATAGATATGACATGGAAGCCCATATCAATCTGTTGGAATACGAAGATGATATAACAATCGTCACTCGCAACTAAAAATTCGTCACTGAAGAAGAGGCCAGAAGAGTCGGTCTTTGATTTAATGACGATAATGTTAGATGCTGTCGACATGAAATCGATCCGCCGTTCACTATCTTGGAAAAAACATCACAATCGACAATTGAGATAGTTAATTGCACTTTGGTTGAGATTCAACAAAGACCAATCCTAGTCAGTCCGAAATCATTCTTTTCAAACCACTTAGTTCACCAGTGGATGATCATGCTAAGGTAGGGGGCTAGTGGCCAAAAAGCTTGCACTTAGATCGTGAGGGATGAAGAGAAGCCTAGTCTTACATCCACCAAGGATCATTGGCCTGATAAGCATGGGTAAGTACTATGAGCGTTCTTCGAATACCACTCACAAATAATTTATAAAATAGTGCACATTATTTTAAGTTAATTTGTAAAAAATGGTAGGTAAAAGGTAGGTAAAAGTGGTGGTTCAGTGAGAACCTAATTAGCACTAAGTGCCGTTTTAATACCACAGCTCTGTTAACTTATTTATGATGTTATTTTGGTGTATTTGAGATATCTCTAAATCCAGCCCGAGGTATTTAAGAACGACATTAGTTCCTTAATATCCTTAGCAGAAATCTCATTAATTGAGTTGAAGAAGGGTCTACCAAGCGCCCGTTGTCTAGCAAGAGCCGGACAGTCGCAAAAAAAGGGTGTTAGGGTCTCCCTCTCAGCTGTGTTTTTGCAGCTGCGACAATGTGAGTTGTGTGGGATACTTAGCTTAATGGCATGATCTCCAACCGGCCAGTGTCCTGTGCAGACCGCCACTAATCTAGCAATATCATGACGGGCTCGCCGAAGGAGATCTTTTGTTTTTGATTGTTTGTATTCCGGCCATATTTTCCTTGATGTTGCACAGTTCGTAAGTCTGACCCATCTTAGATTTGCTACTTCAAGGAAGTATGAGGATATATTAGTCTTAACTGCTTGTAGTGAGATGAAAACCTCACCTGAAAGCGAGCGCTGAAGGGCAGATCCCTTTCTAGCAAGTTCATCGGCCTTCTCATTGCCTGGGATGGCACTGTGGCCGGGAACCCATATAAGGGAAATGAGCTTACCTTCTAACGACGCTATTTCAGCTCGGCATTCCTGTACTAATTTTGAATGTGAATTAAAGGAGGCAATAGCTTTGATGGCTGCTTGACTATCAATGCATATGGCAACCTTCTGGCTTGGCAGGATGCTGGATGTAATTTGATTTGACGACATGCTTCCCGGATTGCAAATAGTTCGGCTTGGAAAACACTCGAATTGTCGGGCAGTCTATAGGCTTTACCCGCACCGACTCCGCCGCCCATCTTAGAGCCGTCAGTGTAGATTGTTCAGTTAAAGTCCTTACATATCTGACCACTATTCCATTCCGCTCTTTCTGGGATTAGAGTGTCAAAGTTATTTGATGGATAAATTCTAGGGACCGTATAGTCCGTAGGTGAAGATACCAGATCTCTCGGTATAAGATCGAGTATAGCGCTCTGACCATAGGGTTTTGACGTCCAGCATCCAGACTCTCTGAGCCTAATGGCGCTGTGAGCAGTAGTGTTTTTAATGTGTAGGTCCAAAGGTAGGAGATGCAGCATTACCGTCAGAGCATCTGACGGAGTTGATCGTAGAGTGCCTGTGGTGCCTACGCATGCAGTTCTCTGTACCTTGTTTAGTTTGATGACATTGAATTTTTTCGTGAGAGCCGGCCACCATACTAGTGATCCGTATGTTAGTATCGGGCGAACCACCGGCGTATACATCCATAGGATCAGCTTTGATTGGAGACCCCATTTTTTGCCAAAGGTTCTACTGCAGGCGTAAAAAGCTATGCACGCCTTTTTACCTCGCTGATCAACGTTTAGTTTCCAGCTGAGTTTAGGGTCTAAGGTAACGCCTAGGTACTTGGCGCTGGTAGACAGAGAAAGCGGTTGTTCATTCGGACGGGGGAGTGAGAAACTGGGTATCTTGGTTTTAGTGGTGAAGAGCATCAGTTCTGTTTTGCTTGAGTTGATACCAAGGCCGCATTTCTAAGCCCAGGTACAAACTTTCCCCAATGCGCCCTCCATGATCTCACTGATCACAGCCGGAAAAAATACTAATTCTGAAAGCTTGTTTGAAACTGCTGAATTGGATAATACACTGATCCCGGAAATTCCGGATAGCCATCATTCAAGTTGCCGTGACGGGAAAGAGCTTTCTTTTCAATTTTAGCAGCACTAGGTACTAAAGCTTAGTAATTGAACTGTACAAATATATATAATAGTGTTTATCAAAGTTTGACCTCTTTTTTTTGGAAATGCTCTAATTTGAATGTATTAAACATTCTCATTGATTCCCATTCCGCTTTTGAGTAGTTTTAAGGAGACGTGCTTCGAAGAGCCAGTCTTAGTTTTGACATCCCTGCCAAACTTATACTGTTAATACATTTTTGGTTTCATTTGTGTGTCGAGCAGAATGTTCAATTAAAAACTCGACATTGAAGTGGATCTGGACAGAAGTTGACTACAACAGCAACTAAGGTGGATTGCGCATGAAGATCAGATGGACATCGAAGAGTGGAATGAAGGTGATTGGAAAGTGAGTTGGAAGCAGCCGACTATTTGGTAACCTCGGATTAGGTGTATGTAAATTTTTGTTAGAAGGGTTACTGTCTCAAAACTGAGTTAACTGGCACTGAGTACGAAGAGGCTTGTTCATATACCGACTTTTTTGTCGAGCAATTTCAGTAATTTCAAAATATGAGTTGCAAGGTTTTTTGTTTATTATAATGTAAACGTGATTTTTCAAAAAGTCTTAAAGGATGACATTTGACGGATGTTCACACATTCAAATTACAAACATTACTTTTGTTCGAGTTGGGGTACTGTAATGCCTTTTCTTGAAATCACAGATTTCGAAACAAAAATGTGTTAAAAACATTGTTTTTCGGCTTTCTTTGAAAAAAAAGTGAAGCACTTGCAGGTGTTCTTAACTCAAACTCATTTCCTTCAATTACTTCACTTACGCTCAGTGGAGTAGAACTATCAATGAAACCCAATGTCTCTTGAAATCCGCAAAGCAAACTAACAACACATATCCTTCTAGCTAAAGCAAGGATGCAAACTTCGTCGAAATAATTAAACCATAATGGAGATGTACGTGTAGAACAGCACAAAACACATTTCGTCTTAAATTAAAAGCTCGACAAATTCGCACAGCTCAAATATACGTTTTCAATTTACGTACCCAAGTCCTTCAGATAAACATATTATTAAATTCCCTCTGACAACTCCCACTAGATAAGAAGAGACCCCTCAGCCGTCTCTCAACACACAAAGTTCAACTTGTATAAAATAAAATCAGACA
The DNA here is from genome assembly GCA_963555765.1 of Orthonevra nobilis. Classification (NCBI taxonomy): domain Eukaryota; kingdom Metazoa; phylum Arthropoda; class Insecta; order Diptera; family Syrphidae; genus Orthonevra; species Orthonevra nobilis. The sequence goes on from OY743225.1 coordinate 131,168,727, forward strand.
CTCAACTTCTGTGGAAACAACGCCATATGGCTGACATAACCAGCAAAAGGAATCCCACCGTTGCGTTGCCGTCGTCATCCTGAAGAAGCCAACAAATAAAAAAAAAAAAAACAAACACAATCCTTTTGGGATAGAAAGGACCGCTACCGCTACCACACACAGTCACAGTACTGTCGGAGCACTTCGTTACAAAGTCAAACCCTTTGCATAGCAAAATAATTACTTTCGCCGAAAATTTTCGTTTGGTACGCTATACGCTTTCCTTAACTTTGCCCCCAAAAAACCAGCAGCAAGAACAGGAGCTGGAGCTGCTCCAACCCATAGTTCTCTTCGACACAACGTTTGTTTTCCATTTCCATTTTGGTAAGTTTCCTTCAGTCAGTTTTCCACCATCAGCAACAACAGAAACAGACCAGTGTCGATTTGTTTATAAATATGTACCTTGTACTTTACTTGCAGTGTTCCTTCTGCACTGTACAGTTTACAGTATGGGTAACAAAGTTTCCATCATTTCAAATTACAATTCCACAATGGGCTCTTTTGTGAGGACTTTTATATCTTGGCAAAGTGTTCTTTTTTGGTGTGTTTTGTTTCCTGTTTGCCAGTTTTCCCCCCACCCCCCGCACACGCCATTATTTGCCATTTGTTATTCCAGCCACTACAGTGGAAACATGCATTTCATTTGTTCATTTATTAAATGAAAACTTTAGCACTTTGCCAAAATATGCTAAAATTTTTGCACAAAAGGACACGAGCTCCACTGACTGAGCACAAAATTAAAATACATGCAACGAAAAAAATAAAAATTAATAGCAAGGACCTAAAAAGCTAAGAAGCAAGAGACCGTAAACATCGGCACACAAATGTTTACATATATATCCAAATTCGTCGTAAGGATCCGACGACGATGCCGTTCGGTGGTGGTGGTGTTGTTGCAATTGGAATTGGAATGCGAGGCACTCGTAGAGCTGACTACGTGTTCGGTGTTTCGTGTTCCTGTCCAATCCACACCTCTCGGGCATAATTTAAATGAAAAATAAATATAAAGAATCGGAGAGGTACAAGAGGCAAGGATACCTTGCCAAAAAGGATTGCACGGCGAGGTGTACAAGTATTTGTAATGCAGTGTGAAACAAATGGGCGAATCTATTTAGACTATTTTTATTTTTTTTTTTTAGTTAGTCTAAAGCACGTCGGTCGGTTTTGTTGTAATGGAAGCGAAGGATTTAATTTATGAGCTTTAATTATTCTATTAGTTGTTCGGTTAACCGTGGTATTTAAGGAATACGGTGAGCTTAGATTTTTGTGGCGCAACAAACGTTGGTGGAGTGGTTTAAATTATTTATTGTTTCTCTTTGGCTCTGAGGTAAATTTGTTTAAAAATGAAGAGAGAGGTTTGTAATGAATGTCAAAGTTTTGAGAATTATTTGCTTAAGGACTAGATTATCAAAGAAAATTAAATCTTAGATCATTTCTTTTTTGGAGCTCCGAAACAATCCGTGATTGAGTGGTTTTTGGTTGAATGAGAGGACCAAGAATACGGACGAAGAGTATTTATGTTGACTTGATTTTCATTAACTTTGAATTCACCAATTGGATTCGTTTTAATAAATCGTTGTTTTGAGGAAACCTACTTAGAATTCCAAACTGACAAGAGAAAAAAGACTACTGCCAATTCAAATTCTAGACTTACTCTTGGACTCGAAAATGGAAAAAAATCAGTTGATCCAATTCAGAGACCCGCCCCAGCGGATCGAGTAATTCAAAAGATAAATTGACGAAATTGCCTTAAAAAATATACGGTTGCAAACAAAAAACCGAAGAGTTCTAGTGAAAGAGGTCTGTTGAGATATCCTTGTTTAAGAGCTCCGCCAGGTTTTAATAATTTTTGTCATAGCATAAGTGGTTAATTTAAAGACTGGTGATGGCATCATGAATCTTATAGCCAATAAGAATCCATCTCTTCGATCTGTTTACCAGCTGGGTGGCGGAGTCGGTAGAGTGCTTGCCTTTCAATTGATTCAACTGATAGGTGGCAGGTTCGATTCCTTGAGTGGTCTAGTTTTTCAAATCTGGTCCAGTCACCATTGACCATTGGGATAGAGAAAATGGCACTATCGCTGGATTGGTCGACAAGCGAACTAATGTCGAATAAAATCCTGCGAATTAGGCGAAAGCTAATAGGTCGATATAAAAATCCTCCGTCCGGTTTCGGGCTTTTCCCACGGAAGAGATTTGAAACCAAATACTTCTGATTTCTCATACCCCTACATTATCTTTCATTCTTCTCATAATACTTCCGCTCGCTCTATGCTAAACGCATTATGAGAGAATTCATATCCTCTTGAAGACCAAGCCAATTATAAAAAAAAATTCATTTATTAACAAATTTTGTCTTATAACACCAAAAATCTGCTGCTGCATTATGTAGCTAGAGTTTCAAATCAGAGTCGAAACTAATCTTATTTTGAAATAGACGAAAAGAAATTATGTCTAATATGGATTGCTCTATTTTCCGCATTAAGAAAAGAAAATGAGAACAGTCAAGAGCCACCATAATAGGAGTGAGATTACTCCTCCATGGGCCATTTTTTTCAGCTATGGTGCAGAGTTCGATCAGTGGACTTGCGAAGAACACGCCGCTACTACACACAATGAACGATCAACTAATCTTCAATTTTTTCTGTTTTCGAGTGCCAATACTAGAAGCCCTGCTAAGGTTGTTATCACCAAAAGCCATTCTGATTCTCGGGCACTAATTAATCTTGGGACTCCAGTATGACAAGATATTATGATAAAATCACAAGCGTGACATCACTATATCATGGCCACCCATTGGTTAGACTACAGAGATCCGTTGAGTCATATTGTATCCACTTAAAAAAAATATTGGCAAGCGAAGCTGTTTTTATGCGAAGGCTTAAGATCGGTGATTCGAGGAAACCAGCACGCTCACAAAAAAATCTAAACGTGCCTGGTTCATATTCGAAGAAAAACTTGCACGAACTCCTCGGAAAAGAAGTATAAATCAAAATTTCAATGTAGTTGGTGGATAAGGGTCTCAATTTTTTAGCTTGCTTTGAAAAATTTTTTTCATTGACGACTTTAAAAAGTAATTTATAAGTGGTTTATTGGTTACTTAGTAGGTACAGTAAAAAAAAATTGGTTTAGGTGCGAGTAGGTCTACCCATACCATGAACTTCCCATCTCAAGATAAAAAAATGTCCCTTTTTTTGACAGTTTTTTCATCATTAAATTCAAACCACCCTGTGAAATTTAACCAAAAGCTTTTCAGGTGATCTTTATGCACACACGCTTCGAATGAAACCAATTTCGATAGCTTGATTTGTTCTCAAGTTAGGCCGTACGAAAGAATCCGCACAAACGTACGTACACACACACACACACAGACATCTTTCTAAAAATAATGGAATCCGACTACTGGGACCGCCAAACGTGGAGAAATGTAAAAATTTTGAATTTCGAAAATCGGACCGATTTCAAGAACTTCCTGATGGGAAGTTAAAAATTAAGGTAAAAGGAAGATTGAGAATCGCTCGACTGGAACCCCACAAGTCCTTGTTCTTGAGTCTCTTCTATTTCAAATAAAAAAAGACTTTTTGTTGCCGATATAAAAGCCTTTTAAAGTACCTTGCAAAAACTGGAGGTAAAAAAGGGAGACACAGAATTTAGTCTACTGCTCATAGTTTTATTACTAGTGATCTATTATTTCGTTCTTCGAAATTTCAGGCTTCCCTTACACTATTTTTAAGAATTTTATTAAAGGTAACCCATATTCTAAAAAATGTTTTAATGTTATTTTTTCGGTGAAACCTTACTTTGTTTACCTATAACTTTAACGGAACAGCTTTAATATTTCAACAATGCTCTTTAAAAGGAGTGTTAATACTATTTTAGAAGAACTTGCTTATGTTTTATAAATAATAATGACTGTCAGAAATGACACACCCTTCTATCGAAGCATTTTTAAAAGCTAGTGGCGCCTAATCGGCTATTTGATTCAAGATTTGTAGTCTTTGCCTACGAGAAGGATCATCGAGTTAAGAAGACGGTTTTTGAATTTTTCAGACTTTGAAAACCTAAGGTATATTGTTGTCATACTCGAAGACCCGCACTTAAAAACTAAGGGTCAGTACAACCACAACTCCAATGAAATGGATGAGGCCATTGTCGATACTGGTTCCAACAAAATTTCGGGAGATATTCTCCTTCCATGTCATCATATAGGAATCTTAAAAGCTAGATAATACAATTTTATGCTTTGAGTTATATCTTTAAATGACCAAAGAGCATTGTTGAAATATATTCAAGTGGTTGCGGCATTCTCATAATTTTTGCAAGAGTCCTTATGATAGTATTCCAATTCGTTTTAGCCTTTACATGCTTTTTGTATTATTTTTTCACAGGATTCATAATTAAAAAAGGTTAATATGTCCTCGGTGGAGACTATAGCAACATGAACAGTTTTATGTTCTCCTAGAAAAATATCTACGGTAATTGAAAATCCTTTGACATTACCACTTTTCATTGTCGCGTTGCAAAGTATTACTTTCTTTAAACTACAATCAACTCTTGGTTTCTGAATCTAGTTCAAGTGGTCACTCTTGCAGAGAATGAAACAAAATCCATAATTTCAACATTTCATGAATACTCAAGCAGTCAAATTCTGACTCTCTGCATCACCATCTCATTACTGCTCACATCCTTGTAACACTGAAGAACTCTCTTGTTACGCCCTCAATTCCCTTAAACTCACTTAGATAATTCAGCTAGGCTTCAGATAAATAGAGAAAAATATTTATTTTAATATAAAAAGAACCCTCATCTTTTAAAAAAACAATTCTCCTCTCCTTGACCATTTAACATTCCTTGTCGAAGAAAATATTTACCCCAAAGTTAGGGGTGAGTGGAATGCACATAAAAGTGCCCTTAACACTAATAAGCATTGAAACAGAAAAAAAAATATAATAATAAGAAAAGTAAAATCACTTGAGATGAATGTTTTTCCATTCCGACGCTCCATCGCAGGATATATGAGTGGATACCCTAGAAACTGTAGCCATGACAAACGTCCATTGAATCATTAGTAATTATTCACCATTTCCTGTCAGCATCTTGTCTCATCAATCGCTCTAATCCACGTGAATACATTTTTTTTCGTCTTATGATTTTGAAGCTGCTCGACAAGTTCCTTTAAAACGTTGTCTATCTCGCTCACAGTGGCACTCCCCGAAAAGTCTGGAGCAACTTTTCATGCCCATCCGCTGCCGGTTCCGGTTCTATGTTCAAATATGTACACATCATCGTGTAAAACATCTCTCCAGCTCTAGCACCCACTAAAACAGTCCTTGCCGCCTGCTGCTTGTGCTTGTCGTCCTCGTGTAGCCAGGGATAAGGATGGAAGCAACTCAAAAAAAAAAAATCCTCGTCGTCCCTCAATTTCTTAATTAAAAGCCCTTAATCCTCTTACCGTATCCGTTTTCATATTCCTTAGTAGAGGAACATTAAGGCACGAGGTGGTTTCCACAGGAAGGATCCACTTCTTCGTCGTCGTCCTCTCGTCTGGTTGTTTTCTAAAGTCATGAGGTTGACTCGGAAGTTTCTTCACCTGCAGTCATTCAATTTTATTTTCCCTTCGTTTGCTCATTTTTTTTTTTGTGTCTTGTTTGTTCGGGCTCTTGGGTGGGAGGCGAAAGGAATATGAGAAGAAGAAGGTCGGGCTTGGCTGGCGCCACTTATGAAAATCTAGGTGAAAGTTCAGGCAGCTGCCGAGTTTTATAAGGTATCCAACACCCGGCATCCTCCGAGTAAACAGACCGAATCGAGTAGTTGTCGAGTGTAGGACTACTGCTACTGCCATAGGAGTGAAGGAGTTCATTGGTGCCTTGTTCAATTTCGACTTTGTGTTTAATTTTCACTAAAGAGTGTTTGCATTTTAAACTTGGCAAACATATTAAGGACCTGCTACGTAAAGTGATAATGTCGGTGACTTGAACATTTCAAAAATTTCACCTCCTCTCGACAAACACACAAACACACGTGAGTATTGAGTCCTGTCAAATGGCGAACTTAGTCATAGACTGTACTCATGGCGCACTCCAGTTTTGGCAATTTCAGAAAACGGATGTTGTTTTCAGCTGAGAGGAGTGACGTGGAGTGCTTAATTGTAGAATGATAATGGAAATTACTTTTGTAAGATGATGTTTGTGAGAGTCCTTGGGATAATCTTGAGGCTTTCTTGGGTCTTAATCGGTTGCATGATGCTGCGATATGTGGGTTGAGTTCGGGGATAAAGGAGCTCAAAAGCGCCAGGTCTCTGTAAATATTTAAGGCCGTTTTGATCCGAAAAAAAATTGTACTGCGACTGGTTTGGATAATTTAAGTAGTACCAGGGGTGGAGTTCTTAAGATCTATAGCGGGGGAGCTTTTTGCCGTTGTTAATATGGATGGCAATACCTTCACCATGTATATTGACATCTAAGAATTTGTTTTCAAAGAAACGATAATCTAACAGAATGCATGTAGTCGATGAGATATCGAACCCTCGAAAGCCACTTGGGACAAAACCTAACATTATCTTTCTTGGGCCGAATATCAACTTGTAAGTCCTTCATTTTGATCCGAACAAGATTCATCCTATAAGTAATCAATGCTTCTTCGGTTTATCCAATAAATCAGAATCAGAACTTCAAAATCGACGGAGATCATGCTCTACAAAACACAAGTCAGAGTAGTTCTTCCACGAGGAGCCGCATACTGGACGATAAGACAGATAGCACAATAGGGATACGGGACCTCGGATAATTTCGGGACCTCTATATCTGCAAGCTGTACAATGATGTTGATCGAGTCTTGAAAGAAAATTCGCCGATTAAAGTGGCCGACCCGCTGATCAAATGGGCGACAAAAAGGACCTAACAAAAACTTTTATTCATTGCTTTTCGCAGATGATTTCGGCGCCGCCATTGTTGATGACACTAGTTGGGAACATTTTGCCGCATGTTCAAACGTTTTCGCATGAATTTCTGCAGATAAGTTCTTGCACTCCTGTCGTATCCTGGAAAGCTTCTAAAATAAGTGACTTGTTCTCATCGACCTGAAACTCTTAAGGAAGAAGCAGTCAAGTCAGGTGATTTTGACAGTCAGTGCAAACTGCCAAAACAAGACCAAATGCGGGCTGTAAACGTTCCCTTAAAATTTCTATATTCACGCGTGTCATCTAAAAATTAAAGAAAATACCTCCGGCGTTTTTGTTCCCACTTAAACTGAAAATGCGACCTTAAGATACAATTGACTGTCTGCAGATAGGCTCTCGGATTTTCACCGAGAGTAGAGTGCCTCCAGAATGGCAGCTGTTGTATTGTGTGAAGTTGGTTAATAGATAGAAGTTGGCGACATAAAATTTTAGGCCGTAATCACAACAGCTCGGGCTCGTAAAATATGAAATTATATAAAGTCCTGACACACAGAAGCTGCAGAGACTTATAAAAGCTATAAAAAGAAGCTAGGTTTCTCTAGTCTAAATCAGCATCGTCGTCCTGAAAGCCAATCACTTAAAATTTTTCAAGTACCTAAAAAACTGCATTCATGCTCTCGATCCTTCGTCCATGGTAAACCTTTAAAGGAAGGCTAAGTCATTTTGAAGTTTGCACAATCAAACTCAGCGGGGATTTTAGAAACAAACTGTGATTTATAAGACCTAAAAGGATTGCCTGTACGGAATGGCTTTTCGCGTTCAATTGGAAACGGATATTGTTCTACTGTCATGAGGCTTAAGGTCAGATTTCAAACTCGAAAACAAAGTAAGTTGAAGACATGACAGCAGTGTGAAAAATCATTTAAGCCTTCGATCAATCCAACCCGCTTTCTTGGATTAATTAGTTTTTGTTTCGAAAAAAAACCTATCCCACCTCCGAACAAAAAACCTTTCAACTTAATTCAACATGATTTGCTGCAAAATTATTTAAGCCACGGCGAAGCATAATAGAATTCCTTTTTGTGTTAACTTACCTCGCACAGATTATTCCCGAAAGCTGATTCAAATTATCTGTAAGGCAAAAAGAAAACTTTCATATTATTCACATTAATCTCATTAAACAGGACACAAAAGCGCTACCAAGAAAAACAACAAAAACTAAATCTAAACAAGCTTCCGCTGAGATAACCAATTCCGGCCCATCCAATGACATCAATTTAAATCTTTTTACCCAATCTAATCTCGGCTAGATTCAAGCCCATCACAACCAAACCGCAAAACTAATGCAAATCCACCCCTCAGCCAGATTTTCGTTATCACCTCACAAAAGGCGATGCCTTTTTCTATTCATGCAAAAAAGGGGAAATGGCAAAAAGGAAGCACCACAGGAGCACACGGTCAATCCAAATACCCGGTATTTTCAGTTTTCACCAAATTAAAATAAACGAAAAAGGCCGACTTAGCCGATATAAAAGAGAATCACAATTTCCTTATTTTGAGGGCCTTGTGAACCTTCAACCTAAATTTACTATCAGATTTCAATCTCGCACAATAAGGCACATAACAACAACAAAAAAAGGGACTAATGTATTTTGCAGAAAAAAAGGCGAAACGAACCACACCCGCAGACCTATGAATAGGAAGTAGGATACGCCAACGCAAAGCTCCTGTCTACCTAGGTCTGTACCTTGTGCGCCAACCCTCTAAGGGGACACACAAGGAAACGGTCACAATCATGCCGCATTAGTGTTGACATTTTAAATAAATCACTACTTTGCATAATTTCCCATGCAAGGAGCAAAAGGACACAGCACATACATATACAGCAGGAGAACCTTTCAGGATAAAATTGATTGATGTCTTGATTTGTTCCGCTCTAATCCCATTAATAGAGGTCGGTTCCAATCCATTCCAGGCAGACGAACCTGTCATGGGGTGATATGCAAAGAAACTTAATTCAGCGCTCCATCACTGGGTACCATCCTTACATTTTTTACGATCCACGAGATCGAGACCCTTTCCTGTCGATTTACTACTGACCTTGTAATTATCGTTGGCAAACTAATTGCCCAAGTTAAGTCGTTCCTTCGGATGTCGCTGGAACGCGAAAGGATGAAGTCAATTCCGACTAATTGACTTAAATCTGTCTGGATGTTCTTATATGCCAAACGTTCTCTTGTCATGCTAAGGCTTCGTTTACGTGTGGTTCAGGTTGACTGCCAGGCGTGCATGTGAGTGACGAGGTTCGCTTTTGTACAACGAAATAGACGCCATTAAATGCTTAACGATACGTATACATGTCGTTGTCAAGGAGACAGAGTGGATGAGCCTCGTGTACACAGTTCACAGGATCAAAAGCAATTATTAAGCATTTAAGGAATTGGGCCGGAACGGTTTACCAAATGATTTCCTCTCTTCTGTTTTTTTTTTTTTGCATTCTATTCGTTTTGTTCATTCATGAAATTTCCTTTTGAAAAAAGTTTGTCTGCAGCATTCAATTCGCATCTGAATAGGTGAACAAATATCCTTTTCGACCCCACAGGATTGCTGTGTTACAACTGCTGCTCCTGTGCACCATTGCTTCATTGAGTGTGCTGCTGGTGTGAATGGTAAGAATCTGAATGCCGCCGCTGGTAACGTTAAAATTGTTTTCCCTTCGAAAAAAAAAATTAAGGTGTGAAAAGGATCTACTTGTTGCTAGAGTGGTTGTGTGTAAAAAAGTGCAGAGCCAGCGGAAACAAGGACCCTACTTTTTTTTGCAGTAGAAGCAGCGGCAGCAGACATTTTTCAATATTAGCCCCAGCGGCCATTGCCAGCCTGTAAGCAAGTGCTGTTGCTGATGAAAACAGTAAGGATGCTTCAGGACTACTTCAACGGTTGAGGAAAAGTGCGAAAATTTGTTCAAGAGGCTTTCACATGATGAGAAATGTGAGTATGCACAGAGGATTGCTGCTGCTGTCGTAGAAGTTCTGATGATGAGTATATGTATGTTTTTTTTTGTGTTGATGCTTCCAGAGGTGATGAGTGTGCTTTTACTTTTACAGTGGAAGGAGCAATTGGAATTCTGTTTTTATTTTTTCCATTCGAATGAATATCCTTTGGCGCCTTGTACCTTACAAACGAGCTAATGGGGTTGCTTAAGGTGCAATTGAGTTAAGAGCGAGCACAGCAAGCGGTCTCATAAGGTTGGTCCTTTCAGTTTCAAAAATCTATTCGAATCTGGAATGGAAGCTGTCATCAAGATTCTGATTTGTTTTCGATTCACGAGAAAATCAATGTTTTTTTCGCTTTTCCTGAAGAAGAAGTTTTTGAACTTTGATATTTTACAACGTAAAAATTGTTTCATGCTTCAAACAGAATTTTTCTTTCTGATTGGAATGTTGTGAGCTGTTTAACATGTACGCAACTTCTTCATGCATGATGAATTAAAGAACTTTAATAACAAGCTCTGAACCTCTGTTGCCGGAAAAAAAATGGAACTAATTTCCGTACAAAATATGGGAAATCTCTCGGTTTCCCTTTTGAAAAGGCAAAAACCGCCTCTAATAACATTCAACGATTGAAAATAGCAAGCCTTGATTGAACAATTGACTTAAACTCCTGGTAATTGAATTTATCGGATCGGTTATGAGTTCCCAAATCGACACCATAGAAGTCCAATATAACCAATAATTTTGATTTTGTAGTAATAAATCAATTATTGTGCCGGTTTGTATCACAAGTAGTATCATCAAAGCTCACCTAAGTCGAAATCCTCAACTTCTGGCTACAAAAAATTTGCCATCTTACTTCGGTAGTGCTCACCACTGACTCATGGAAGAAAAATACCAACACTCAAAATTCCGTACCAAACAGTCACAGACGCATTGACTTCTCTTTGTGCGAATATACCAAGCTCCATACACATGTGTCCATTGCTCTAAAGCCCACCAGAGAAGCGGTAACGAACTGCAAGCAATGTAAGCGTTGAGGTTCCCTAGTTTCGCAAAAAACTGTACTATTCCCAATGAGTAGACAGAACCAATACGAGAATAATAAAATAACTAGTTAACCAGGGACAAGACCGTTTTCAAATAGAGCTTGATACAGTTGCACTGCCACGAAAAAGCATCGATGAAACTGAATCGTTCTATTTCATACTGCAAAAATATAATACGAAAACCAATACGGTCTTAAAAAAGGTATCCAAATGTGTTGAGCAAAAAAACAGGAAAGAGACTTGTCGAAAACACCTTTGACTCCGCATGTTTGCAGGGGTTCTTTAACAAGTTGTACAAATACAAGTTGAAAAATTACATGCACTACCATACTTCAGAAATGTCAACTTGCCCTTCTGCTTGAACTTTCGATACCTGCTCTGATGCTCTGATCCTTCTTCGACAAAAAAAGTGGGCTTCTAAAAGTGTAAAAATATTTCGTCTTAGCTACTGGGAAGTGAGTTCCAGTGTCAGATAACATGGGAACTCGCTAGATAAGTGCACTTATGGTTACAAACATATTACTTTATTTGGTGCTCCTGTGAAGTGGCCTACAATTCACAGTACGAGATTGGATGTCAAAAGAGACTGCGAATTCTAAAATAAAAAATGCATCCCTGGTGAGGTTCTGCATTGTAGGAAATACGTCATGCTACAAAAGGATCATTGTAAAGACAATAGACTTGGACTTTATCCGGAGCCAAAGAGCTTATTACCCCAACTACATGTATCATGAGATGGAGCACGGTGACAGTTTTATTCCATCACAGTGTTTAAACTTCGATTTAAATAAGCTTCCAAAAAGTGAAGCACTTCATCAAGAGATATTTCACATTAGTACAGCTCTTTCTCCTCTTCGAGGAAATACATCCAGTACAAATTCTTATAAAACTGTTTCCGTCTTGGAAAATGCTTATTTCGTGAATGGTAACACTAAGCCCATGTCTGATTTGACAGATAATTAGTTTTATCCTTCCGCTAAACGAATATGGTAGTGTATACGCTTGAACAACGCTGGGAAATATTTTGACATTACTTTGAAAATCATGGTAATGTTGCAGAATGTGTGCGAAAATTGCGTACGGATTTAGGAAGAAGGGTAGCACCGTCAGCTCCGTATGTTCGTTATCTTGTGAAGAAAGTGAAAGAAACCGGCATCCTCATCGATTAACCAAAGCGCGAAAAGCCAAAAACAGTGCGTATACCCGAGAATATTTCTGCTGTGGCAGAAAGTGTGCGTGAAGCGCCATCAACATCAATTCACCGTCGTTCTCAACAATTGAACATTTCGGAGACATTATTGAGACGAATTTTGCATAAAGACCTTGGTATGATACCATACAAAGTCCAATTGGTACAGGAAATGAAGCCAACTGACCATCCAATGCGTTTTCGCTTCGCTAAGTGGGCCTGCCATCGACTTACAGAAGATGCCGATTTTGCCAAAAAAAAATCATCTTTTCAGATGAAGCTCATTTTGATCTTGGCGGGTATGTAAACAAGCAGAATTGTCGCATTTGGGGCACAGAAAACCTGCACGCATACATTGAAAAGCCGATGCACCCCAAACGAGTCACTGTTTGGTGCGGATTTTGGTCCAGAGGCATAATTGGGCCATTTTTCTTCGAAAATGAGCAAGGAGTGGCCGTTACAGTCAATGGTAATCGTTATCGGGCCAACGATTTGTTCACAAAAATTGAAGAGGAGGATATTGGCAACATTTGGTTTCAACAGGACGGCGCTACGTGCCACACAGCCGAAGCTACACTCGATGTTTTGCGCCCTGTTTTTGAAGATCGCATTATCAGCCGCAAAGCTGATGTCGTTTGGCCACCTCGGAGCTGCGATTTGATACCGTTGGACTATTATTTGTGGGGTGCCCTCAAAGATAAGTGTTACGCCGACAAGCCAGAGACAATTGACGCTTTAAAGGACAATATTCGTGAAGCCATTGGTGAAATACAGCTGCACACAATCGATAATGTGCTTAAAAATTGGACCGATCGTGTAGGCTACTGCTTGGCAAGCCGAGGCAGCCATTTAAATTAAATTATTTTCCATTATTAACCGGAAGGATTGTACTCTTAAATAAAAAAAGAAATTTGAGAAAATATTCAGCAGTTTTTTTTTATAGCATTTTCAAAAAAATAAGTTTTTTGGCGGACAACCCTTAAAATGCATTTTGCACAGAGAGTACAGACGGAAAAGCTCAGATGGTTTCCATTGGTCTTTAGTTGGATCCTAAAATGGAGGAAAAATTTGATATCGGCTTATTTGCATTCACTTAGTTCGAAGTACTTTTTACTCGGCAATTGACCGTGTTTTGCTATCAAAACTGGCTTTTGTGTGAGGACAAGTCTCTAGACTACGCGTAGAAAAGCATAGTGCAGCATTTGGGTCAGGCTCGAATGGTGTCAATCAATTAACAATTTGCCTTTGGTCTCTTAGTGAACCATAGCTTGTGTGCTTATTTGATTCACTTTCAATTCTTTAAATATAATCCTCTCCACTTTAAGCCCAAGCCTAATTCAACAAAATTTATAAAAACGAAGCTGTCGCAATTAACCAAAGTCCTAAAATGAACAAGAATGCCCTCCACCAATCCAAATCATTTGTAACACGTGTTAAGATTGCTTTACAAAACGATGAAAAGAAGATTAAATCCAGCTGCCCCATAATCGAAGATCTACAAAAGTGAAATGAATAATTTATGGCATTAGTCCTTGTAACACCGCACACAAATCTTCACTCTCTTTTAATCAAAAATTCAAATCCAAACTCCCAGATTCCTGTCTCGAATTACAATATCAAACTGGCACTAGTCACACCGAGAACACCACACCATACCTGTACCCCCAAGTGACCACATCCATAGCTCTAATTTCGTGGTCCTTAATTTCATTTTTACGACACCCGGAGCCCCTCTCACTGAGTGTTTAAAGGGCACAATGCAGCCAAGGTAATCTTTATACTACCCTCAAGAGTGGAACCACCAAAATGAAAAAAAAAAAAAACTCCAACTTACTGATATTCTACTCAGGCGAGATTGTGGCTTTTCGAAAGGGGGGACGGGGGGGCTGAAACAAAAACCTTTCAGCAAAGCTCTGGCAAAGCTACAAGCAAATTAATAAAGCAATTTACCGTTAGCACCTGAAATCCCAGTAAATTGTCGTCTGGAGCGAATTTAATTTGATTTTGTTCATTAGACGTCGGCGTTGGATGTTGGAGTAGCTAGAGCACACAGTAGGCAAATCTACCCCATCAACCCTCAAAGCCTCGAAGTGTGTGTGTGTGTTTGGATGTTGTTCAAGTCGATTTACGTTCCAGCATTTTATGGCTCCCATATGTCCCTTACAAGCTCAGGACACAGAACCGCTGCCATATAGTGTCATGGTGTGCGCTTTATTTTGTAGGCCATTACATAAGGTCGTCCCACACGGTGTTCGGGGTGCTCAGGAGCATGATTCCAAATAAATGAAAGAAACAATCACGACAAGAGATATCGCCAAGAGACACAAAAACAACGCCAGTTGTCTCACGGAATTTCCAAACTGCAGCAGTAGCAACAGTGATTTCGCTGTATGTATATCCTTTGTTTGGATAAAGGACTTTCTATAGACACAGATTTTGTAAATAGATGAAACAAAACAAAATAACACAAATTCCCTTTTGTCGCTCACTACTGCACCACCATTGAAGAAAGAATGAAAAATAAAAAGGCGAACACTGTATGAAGCTATAACAAAACGGATATATGTATGTACAATGCATGGAAGGAACGACAACAGGCAAAGGAAGAAGCATTCAGCCTTTTCACGACAACTACATGGTAATCACAATAAATGGGGATATTCCGTGCTTTGTTGAGAGCGAGGGATTCCTGCTCCTGGTGGTAGTTTGATGCCAGATTGGATGCCGTGCGCGATCACGATGACGATGACGACGAAAACATCTCCCAGCCTTTGTGGCAACAATATTCTCCATCCACCCCCTGCTTCTGGCCTCGATGACGGATACGATGACGACAATGTAAGTAGGAATTTCGTTTAAAGTGACTCTCGAATCCATCCTCTCCCAACCCCCACATAAAAATAAAAATATAAAAACACGAAAAGGAAACTGAAAATACAAAGGCAAACGACTGAATAAGAAACAGAAAAAAACCCGCACACACACACACACACATACAACTGACAAAATAAAGTGGACCAAAGCAATGGCACACGACAGCAAGGACTACGTACGGAATTGAGGACGCAGCAAAACGATTGGATGCATGCAATTGCTTCAGTATTGGACATGGAAGCTCTTTGTTGCCAAAATGCTACATTGGAATTTCGGCCCCCCGTATTATTGGAGCGGTTGGTATTTGCTTCGATGAAAATTGAAATTCACCTGTGCAAGGCGTTCGATTTCGTAACAGATACAGATAAAAGATACATGCCGGCTTTAGAGGCAATTTAACTGATTTTGAGATAATTTATCGTCGAGGAATTTCAGATGATTTGATGCCATTGAGTACTCAATTTAGATACTTATACTTCAGCTGTTTAAGAGGTGATTGATGCGAGTCCTTAATGAAGTGAGTCCTATTTGTCAAACAGACAACGGCTTGTGAAGAAAAGAAAAAAAGTGGAATTATTTGAGGAGAAGAGCAGCTGCAATTTAAATTGGCCAGCAAACGGATCAGCTTGTGATACAATCCTTTTATCGGCATCCTTGTCCAATTAAAGTGATCTCAAGACTAAGAAATCTAAGCTCTTGCATATCACTCTCAGAGCTTTAAGGAGATAAACACGATTTTTAGGAGCTTTTATTAGTGTGAAGTTAAAAGCCATCAGAGATGTTGTCGATGATCTGGGCATTGATCTAGCCTAATTAAGCTCAACACATGCATAATATGGATTAGGAAAACAATCATCCAAGATATACCCTGCTTTGGATACTAGTAAGGAAACTCTTATCGATGAAGATGTTCCACCAACCACTGAAGAAAAAGTTAGTGTTGCCAAGAAAAATAGCAAAGCTGGGTTTTCAGATAATTTCCAAGCTGGAAGGGAGCAAGCTTCACTTCATCTCTCAGGTTTAGGAAGACAAATGCATGACTGATGAATGTATATCCCATAGACCGAAGCATCTCTGCGAGGTACCATACGAAGGAATGAAGCCCTTCTCGAAGACATAACTCAATCAACTAGTGCGTTTTCCGGCCCGGCCAATCGATTGTTGAACCTTAAGATACGCAATGAAGTTCTCGCTGTTTGTCAGTTGATGGCTCCGGCAGTTAGTGCTGGTCGATTTTGGCATAACTAAAAAGTCATGAACCGAGCTTGGACATATGCAAAACATACATGCTACGAGGAGTTAACGGAGATTGGTTCCGTCATTTTTAAAGATAGTGATTTCGATGCTGATAGCCGCTAGTGAAGAGGAAGGGCCAAAAGCCTTCGAAAAATCTGAATTGTTGGCATTGCTCGATGAGGAACAGATTGCTTCAGTGTTATGAGTTACCCGCCAAGCGTTGGGAACGATTCATAAGGAACTTATGATTTGAAGCCAAGGGACGTTGAGCGTCGTTTAATCACCTGCGAACAACTGGTCCAGCAGCAAAAAAGGAAGAGTTTTCTTCATCGCATCAATACGGGCTATGAAAAATGGATTCATCACAGCAACCCAAGGAAAAGAGAGATATGGGGACTGCTTTGACGCCGTCCGTATATCAGAAGTCCAATGCGGTGTCAACGATCAAATCGGAAATCCTATCCACCCGGCATATTCTCCAGATGTTGCGTAATTCCGATTATTTCTTGTTGCGTTCGATAGCACATGGTCTAGCTGATCATCCTGTCCGCTCATATGAAGACATCAAAAATGGCTTTATTCGTGGAAAGCCTCAACGGATGACCATGAAGGCTTGGTACCACCGACGATCGATAACCTAATAAGTAAGCAAATAACGAAAGGTATACTATTGCATCACTGCAGAGGTAAAGACCGATCGGAATGTTACCTTTAGTTTGGTAGAAACGCATACATCTGCTTATTTTGCAAAATAGCTGATCTTTTATATGTAATTGATGAGAGATGATGCATTACACGTAGCAGTGATCTACCCCTAAGCCCACAACAGAGTTTGATTGTGCGTAGCATAGAAGGGATTCCAATCAAAACCACGTCTTTTAAAAGACGCGAAACCGAGTACTTATACAGAAGGCAAGAACCTCCACAAGACCTTCGATAGTACAGATCACTGTGAGCAGCAGGACGCGTTTATTAAAACCGCCAGTACAGCAACGCAGCATTAAAATCGATCGAATAGAAGTTCAGTGTATAGAAAATAAGAATACTTCAATCCAGGAAACACTAAAATTCATAATATCTTCGAAGCACCATAGAATTTTTTCACCTCATATTGACAGGTGATGTCTCTCAGGGGTCTATATCGGAACCCCACTTTGTAATCAGATCTTTCATGATGTACTTCGAATTCAAAGATCGTTAAAAATAAATGAACTTCCTGGCCGCATACACTCATAATTATAGCAGCAAAACACTGTTTGGAACTGTCCAAAACTAGCTAGCAAGTACAGACCTAAATACCGTAGGTAAAAATACTGAAGCATTTCTAAAACACAGCATTTCCACGGTTCTTGAGACTAACGGTGTGTAGTCATTGGTTTGATTTCAACAAAAACGATTGAAGTCAACAAATCCATTCCAGTGTCAAAGTTTCAAGGCAAAATGACACTGGGGAGAAGTTTTAAGGTTAGGAAACGTGTTAATTCAGAGGATAAGATCGGAACATAGTTGGCATCACGAAATAAAGTTTGGAAGTTAACGGGGATATTGGCGGTTCCCTCTACACTTCCATTCTTCGTGGGCTTAGATTGCGCCAATTATTTATTTCTCTAACCGACACCGTACAAGCCGGCAATGACTCGTTTGACTTCTGCATTCTTTATAGACACTGAAGACATTCTTCCTTTATCTTTTCTCGATAGTCTTATAGCAATACGGTGAAAGGGTACAAAATAAAAAAAACGTTCAACCTGTAAGCCTACAGCTGCTAAGCAATCAATCAGATCGAGCAAACTTTAAATTTAGTCATAATTTGACAGACTCTTAATCAGCAGTTCCGGACTAATAGCTCCCTCCATTATCTGCATTATTGCTTTAACGGTTTTCCCATTAAGTACTTCCTGAAATAAACTGCTATAATTAAATGAGTTTACAACCCCATTAAAAGCAATTACTATGCCAGCAATAAAGTTACGATATCGTCCTTTCAGGCTGCCCATGTGCGATTGCAGCGAACATTAAATCGAAATTCAAAATCACTGTCTAGCTACCAGAGTGCAAATAAATTGCAATCAGAATCCCATCCCGCACCCCAAACTATCGCGAATTTTTTAAATATACAAAAAAATAAAAAAAAAAACATTCCACCCTCGATTCAACCCTTATTTATTGGCTCCAGTGCATTTTGTGCAAAGCTGATAAAATTCGATTGCTACACCAACCAAAGATCACCCCAGTCGATTAAAGCTACCCCCGCGCGAGTTGTTTAATTACACACGCTCCACACCCGAAACTACATACATCGTCCGCCAACGCAGGTGATTACAGACACATAAGCCCATCAGTTAGCGGTATCGTTATTTATTCATTATCGAAATTAGTTAACCACCGCATATTATTAATTCATCTTTTATTCAGTCTGCGGGCTCTGTCGGAATGACTGGAGGTGTTCACTACAAAAGCGCTTACGAACAACCAACCAGGGCATAGCACCTAGTCAAGCATTAGATGACTAGAGACAAAAATTCGAAAATTCGAAAATTTGAAAATTCACCAGGATGCGCCGCTGGAGCACTGTGGCGGATGAGTAACTTTTGCAAATTTAATTCCATTCACTCTCGACACGGTCAGTGGTTCGGTTCGTTTTGTCGTGAAATGCGACGAGCCATATGAGTTTTGGGTAACAAAGTTTTCCAGTCATCGCGATAGTTTTGGAAGTCCTCTAATTTGGGCACAAATTGCACTTGAAGACCGAGGGATGTACGCGAAATGAATTTTCTATGCGCGCAGCTAGAGGACCAACGCGCCTGAAAACAGCGTTTAGTACTTTTTCATGGTGT
The DNA here is from genome assembly GCA_963555765.1 of Orthonevra nobilis. Lineage (NCBI taxonomy): Eukaryota > Metazoa > Arthropoda > Insecta > Diptera > Syrphidae > Orthonevra > Orthonevra nobilis. The sequence goes on from OY743225.1 coordinate 131,187,839, forward strand.
TCGCTTCAACGCTTGCATGATTAATCAGTGTTGCGTCTGTCGCATCGCCGATGAAATGAAAAGAGAACGGGCGGCGGCGGCGGCTGGTTCCACGATTTGACACATCCACCAGAGGGTTGATTTAATTGAAATTTGATAACACAAAAGGATAGTGGGTTCGCGTACCGCTGCGCCTGTTGTGGTCTCGACCAACAAGGGCGACATGAATGGCCTGTGAAAATATCCTCAGAACAGGAAACGAGGATGTTTATTGGAAAATGCTCACAGAGCCACATGATGTTTGCCATTGTTCGCGGTGATCAGGTTGGATGGGGCGAATTCAAATAACCCAAAAATGAATGCGGAATTTTTAATGAGTCGTTTTAGTAACACTAAAGTTATCACTCTGTCAAATTAACATGAAATTAAAACTTTGGTTGATGTACATTGTTTATGCGAACGAAGGAGGGAGATGGGGATTTTGTAGAAATATTTATGTTTAAAGTTCCATGGGAGAGTGCATATTTCTTCAGAACGGGGATAGTCCTTGACAACTCAGGTAGTAAGTGGCAACCGTTTAGACTAGAGCTAAAATTTGAAGTTCGACGATGCTAAGAAGCTCTGCAAATATGGTGAGCCATATAACGCTTTTAAAAGGCCTCAGGCCAACCAATATCGAAGTGGAGCTACATACATAGATACTACTCTGGGGGAAGATGATATGCTTCTTTGGTCAACGCAGTACGGTATAGGTTCGCAGAGTTTAATCTAACCGAATCACCCAATTTGCCACTGGAGAAGTTGACTAGCGATGGTTTATTATTGCAGTTCCAAGTTTGAGTTGTCAAAATTATGGTTTGGGTGAATGATATATCATTAGGACAGCTGATAAAGCATACCGTATAACATACAGCAGTGTGGTGAAGAAATCTGCAACAAAACAAATTTTTAGTACCTCAGCTGATGTCGAATAAATTACTGCGAACTTTATGAATGTAAAAAAGACGTTATCAAATGCTTCGTCCCAATTTTGACTCTGCCCATGGAAGCTAAAATGCACCTGAGTTTCATACCGCTACAAAAATCGTTTGATTGTTTTCCTAATCGATCCCTTGAGAACGAGCGAATGGGAAAAAAAATTGTTAACCAAGTGCGAAATTTCGAGCAAAGTTCATAAAATGGTAGTGGATGATCGTCTCCAGAAACGCTCCGAGTAAGCACACATGACAGGCATTTCAAGATCTGATATAGATGCCTACAAATAAACAAAATATGCGTGGTGAGGATTTTTTACCGAAGTTTTCTATAAATGATGCCTTGAATTGAATATGGCCCCATCACTTCACACATGGAAGGAAGAAACTTTTAAAATGGTTTGAAATTGGAGCAGGATAATATCTGTTCAAGTATCTCGGTGGAGCGTCTTCTTACGCCCTTTATCTGTTGCTGAACTATAGTGCGGAATTGTGATCACAAATTATGAACGTTGGCGATAGGCAGTTGGTCATTTGAGACTCTCTGGCATAGATACACTTTCAAGACTGTTCATATTGTTGTTTGGTGCAGTTTTAATTATTTGACAGACTATAAATCGAGCTGCTTTTTAAATATGCTAAAAGCCGATATAAGACTCTCTCAACGAATGTAGATTCAGAAAACTTTACGAGAGCCTTGCATCAGCCATCATATTTCAGTGGCTGTATTCTCCCGCCACACTGCCAAGAATAATTTCCTTAGCATTTTAGAATTAAAGGCTCCAAGAACAATTTTGTCATCTTCTGCCCGCAGACAGGCTCCCAAGGCTTCATGCAAGAGTTGCAGAATTCTTCTTCTCAAGAATCTTTGTCGGAGGAATATAGTTTTATGTTCAACGTTACGATGTTTGTCACAAAAAGGAGGATAAAAGCTTCATCTCCACTTAAAGGATTTCGACACCGAACTACAGGAAAGAAGCAGTGAAAGGTGCAATCTACTTCAATGCAGAGCTAGCATTCTAAACTGTTGATTTTAATACAACCAAGTCACGGCAATCTTGCCCTCCTAGATTTTCAGGAATGATATAAAAACAGCCAAGTGACGATCATGGTATGAAACTATATAAATGAAATTCGAGCATTTTAAAACCTGCTCCTACTCAATCCTTTAGAAAAATACCAACGAGGAATTTTTAAAAAGAAATCGATTCGGAAACAACAGACTTATCGAATCGATGATGATCACCAACCTTATCTTAATCGCTTTGAACAACTTATGATGGTAAAAGGTCAACTTATTTAATAATATTTTAACGATGGCATCCCAGGGCCCACAATCCTCTCAGCGATTCCGTTTAATGCATGGGACTGCATGGTTACGAGAAACCTTAATTTTGACACCACACACAAGCGGGAATGATAGCGTATCGAACTGGTTTGAAAGACTTAATGTGCCAGGTCCAGAATAAATATTTTCCAGTTGGCGGCTTACTCTTGGGAAAATAGTGTATAAGTTCATAATATCCTTTACTTCAAATTTGCGGGAACGCATCTTTACACAAATCTTAGTACACCATTCTATTCCGGCATTTTTATTAATTCTTCTCAATTGACAAAGACATGGTCAAAGCATACAACTACCCACTCATTCCACATTATTTATTTCGTCAATTCATTCGAACTAACTTATCTGATCAACCAAAAAACAAAACACTAGAAACAAACAATTTTTTCCTTCAAAGGCATTCTAAAAATTCTTATTCATCCACTTGATTGATAGTTTCTGGGAAACCATTAACTCTCAAAAGATAGATTAGGTTACACCATGTAGGCAGCATCGCTTGAGATAAATTGTCGCACTAGTGACACAAAACAAAGGGGAACATTGACCACTCATTCTGGAAAGGATCCAAACATTGACATAATAGAACGATGAAATCATTAGAGGTGGTCCATTGTAATATAACAGAAAAAAGTCCATTTGCTTGTTGTTTGTTTATATCGAAGAGGAAGGTATAAAGGAATTTTATGATGGAGCCTTCGTTTGATGGCGCCAATGTGTCAAAGTTGGTACGAAAAAATTACGTGAAAGACGAAGTTTCCAAAAAAGGCCGGAAAGTGCGAGTCGAAAACGAAGAGTCTCATACCGTCAAATTGTGTTGCGACTCTAAATACAATACTTTTTTTCTACTCTTTACTTTTATTTTTATACGTTGTTGATACAACACATTCTGTAAGAATTGCAAATGTCTACCCATTATGGTTCAGAACGTAAAGCTCTGTGAGGAACGAACGGATGGACGGACTGAGCAGAAGCTTGGTAATTGTTTCCTTGGATAACCTTTGGGTACGGAACTCTCAAAAGAGACGAAGAAGGGCAATTAAACATTTTATCATTTAAAGAAATGAACGTTTTCCAAGCTTGCGACCTTTTTTTTGTATTCTCGCAAAATTTTAAAGAAAAATTGTAAACGTATTTTTAAAACAGGCTTTAAATAAAAATAAAAAATCACCCGAGTCCATCTAAAGCTTATCTTAATATTCCCTATTTTATTGGCACTCAATCTTTAGCTTGGAGACAAACTATAAAAACACTATTCCGCTCGCCTTCTCCGTCGTGTCATAAATTATCCTAAAATCAGTTAATTTACAAAACTGACTTACAGCATCATGCAGCATGAAGATGAATAGCTTCACCTCGTAAAACTTCAAATACATAAAAGGCAGAGAATAAGCCGCCAACGCCGATGTGCGATTCACACTCGTGGATGATATTCAACCGCATCCACGGTCTTGGGATAATAAAATAAAAGCACAGCATCCTTCTTCCTTATTTTTGCAGGAATCCGTCATCATACGCATACGGCATACCCCAAGCCATACCAATACATGTGTACACTTACATGTGTCAGGAAAACAAATTACCAAAGCCCAAATCACTTTCGATAGAGTATAATAAAGCCTCGCAAAAAAAACAAAAAATGGCTTCAGCTTCACAAGAAGATTGGTCACACCTCCCCCATCCGACAGCAGCCCGTGTCGACGCCTGTCAATGGGAACTCTTTGAGTCTGTAGCAGTTAATATATGTTTTTATAGCTCCATCGTTCATGAAATCTATAGAAATGTGTTTTCCCCAAACCCACCCTGCTTTGTTTTGGGGGAGGTTTTTGTCAAATGATGGACGGTTCCGCGTACGTGTGCGTGTATGTGATGTGACGTGGTGAATTGTTTTCCTCTTTTTTGTGTTCATTTTGTCCAGGAGGACTTCAAATGTCTGAGAGTCCTTGAACACACTGTATGGTTGGCAGTACAGCTGTTGTTTTTATTGCCCGAAAAGTTGTAACAAATTGAGTGTGGACAATTTAAATATTTGATGAAATCTATTCCGGGAAAGTGATATAAATGGAATGAACACATACGCGTGCAAGGACGACACTTGGATAAGGAACGGTGGAAGGAGGAAGTGTATTTAAATATTTCACTTATTTTTTGTAACTGGAATCAGTTTTGAATCACAATTGTAATAAATTTTTGTTTTTAAATCTGTAACGTATGTACGGAGTGGCCCAGAGTGGTATTGTTTTATATTTAAGTGAAGGATATAACTTTGCAATTACGGAACATTTCGAAGATTATGTCGGTCAAGCGGACGCCGCCTTTGGTGGTAACTTCTTTGGTCCTTTCTATAGCATTTTTAATCGCTTTGGAGAGAAGCTCTTAAATTCAATGCCCTTGAACTGGAAATATTACTTGATACAGATCAAAACGAACCTCGCAGCTTATGATGAATTCGAACAAAAAATCGTCCACTACGTTGTTGAAGTTCAAGAGTGTGTGAGCTTAAATAAGACGCGACTTGTAGTCTGCAGGCAGTAGCTTAGAGACTATCTTCACTTTGCAAGGGAACATCCTAAACTCGTTCACGTCAATGATTTGCAGAGATGAACGTGTAATGGCCTATTGGACAGCACTTTACTTAACTTTCACCTGCTAACGTGGATATTCTCGTCGAAACGAACCGAGCGCAAGGAGGTCTTCCGGCGCCTACTCCGTACAATGTGTTACTCCAGTCTCATGATTTAAACAGAAAAAAAATAAGAGGCATAGTTCTGCGTTACCCACTGTTGACGAAATGCCCTTTGATGACCCTTTTTTGCCTACATGACCCTTGAGATGAAAACGGGTCTCATTCTCATACTGAAGTTGTGAATAAACTCGTTGCCCACTTGGAACAATCGTTGGAAGCGCTGAGAATGCCGAACGCATAATTCTGGATTATTTCGTAAAGCCCTTGCTTCACGGAAGAAAGGAACGAAATGAAACAGTATTTTTTTTTGCAAAAACCATCTAGACATCATAAACTTCTGAAAACCTCGCCTGGTGGAAGTATCAGGGTTTTCCTTAATACCTGCTCGGAGGTGAGCCATGTTCAACTCATCTTCTTGTTTTTCGGCACACAGACACAGCAGCATCTAGAAAGTGATCCAAGGCTTATTTATTCCAACGCTTACCACGAACATTTTATGTTCATATAGTTACATAGTAGGTACAGAACATCGTAGGCTCTAAAATACGACTTCAATATTCTTCAATATGCTAACATCGTCTTTTATCTTGTTCAACGTATCTGAATCATAAAGAGTTTATACAAAACGCAGCGTTAAATCGTTTCTCAATGCAAGATTTAAATTGCGAAAATAATGAAACTTATTTGTTCGAGAAGCTCATTTGGGAGTCTTAGCTCAAGCTGTGCCTTGAGGTTGTATTTTCCTAATCTTGTATAACGTAACTAGTGGTACCTTTTTTTATGGGTGATGGAAAACAGTCTTGCAAAAAATTTGTTCTTTGAATAAATTCAAAGGTTTATTCACAACATATGGACATTCAGCGTCTCTAAATATTAATGCAATGAAAAAACGTGCAACGTTTGCTCTTGTAGACCTCACTGATGGAAGTACACTTTTCAGATATCAGGAGGCAATCCTCTGAAGAACGGAAACCCCAAGGTTCATTACCCAGGGAATTACCCAAAATGAAGGAAAACTACAAATCAGGACGATTTTACTGATGGCGACCTTTGCAATTGAAAAAATGAAAATGGGTCTTCAAGTATCACCCAAATATGACATGGAATATGGCGAGCGAAAAAGAAAAAATTTGCCTTCTAAGGTGATGAATGAATGGAACAAAATCAGGATACATTCATAGCAAATTTTTAGTAAAGGCAGACTTGGCATAATATTCTAAGCATGAGGTATGTGTGTGAAAGTTTGTTAATAATTCCGCCAACAATGTCATGATATTTGCAAATAGAATGTATGAATGATGAACAGCATAATGCCAATAAGGCTTACACGTTCCACGGACATTCTGCAAAGCTGTCCAAAGCAGCTGACGAAAATCACCTAGTCAGGTAAAGTTCACCTGAAGGCTTTTTATATCCTTCTTACTTTTTAAAAACTTCATGTCAAAGAGAGGTTGAAGGAGGAAATTTTTCTGAAGTAAAACATGTATGAAGAGAAGTTCAAAAATGCGGTACTCTTTACTGCCCATATTTATAAGCCAAGACCTCTTCTATGAATATACAGGTCCTGCAGCCAAAATGGAAACCAGGGCTTAGCTTCATCATACCTTTAATTTTTTAAGCAAATGGTGGGGTTTGAACCTACAGAGCATTGCCAACCCTTAATGCTAAAACTTGAACTTCTTTTTCTTACCTCTCAATTATTATTTTAAAAAATTTATTGTATGTTTCCCGTTCCAATTTACAAGTTGTTAATAGCTTTTATTTAATCTTAAGGCTTAAGCCCTTTTACACCGTGGTGATGGTCCTTAGAAATCCTTTGGTTCATCAACTATAATAATACTTAAAGCCCGGCAGAAGGTGAAACATATCGAATTTTGTGTGTGTAATGGAATTTTTTGCTTCGTCCATTTCACTTGATTTAATTCTGCCAGGACCGACGCCATTGTGGTTCTAAAGCCGATGCAGAGCCTTACCCCCTACAACAAGAAGTGAAAAGAATACCGGAAAGGACAGCTTCAATCCTGACCATCGGAATGTGAAAAATCCAAATCCTGTTATCGTTTTTTTTTTTTTTTACCATCCAACTTGACTGTGCCAAAAGGGAGGTTGCCTTGGACAATGGACATGCAAAGGCATCAAGAGATAGCTATCTGCCCGAATAATCCCGATCACGCCTTCAATTCGTAAAGTAAAATCTCTGCATCGACATGGGGTACGTTTCGGCGCATGAATATGCCCGCAAAATTTCGGTTATCTAATTCAATTTACGAATAGCCTTTTCCTGGTGCAGTACGAGAGGAGCACATATAAATTGGATCTGGAAATTTTTGCATTTTATCCGAGCCAAGCCCAGATAGGAAGAGTGTGTTTGTTTAGTGCCAAATTGGATGCGATTTTTGCAGATAACGCAGTGATGCGAAGGGACTTTTGCGGCCTCTGGTGTGGTTTTAATTAGATTATTACATTTGAGGACCTAATGCGCATCCTGGAGGCAGTGAATTAACATGACTGATATCTAAATGACTGTTTTCTTTGGTTGCATTTAGACTGATGGCACAGCTTCAAAGATCAAAGAGATGAAAATGTTATGTTTCGTCCCTATGGACAGAGCTTATTAGTTAATGCTTTGATGAAGTTGTCCCTTTTTGGTTATGTGTTGGCAGAGCTGACTTTGCTATTTGAGAGTGAAATATTGGATGTTCTCATATTTAACATTTTGTGGCAACGAATGCGTTTGATTGGTTTTGGAAGTTTCAACTAGCGAAAGCGAAATGCAGACACACCAAAGTTATACTTTATTGCTTTAGAGACTGCAAAAAAAGTAGGTGTAAAAAATTTAGTATCCCGATTGCTTGGTTTTGTTTTTTATAAAAAGAAGGAGACCAGCCTTATCTGTTGAATTTTAGAGCTAACCGACTAAAATGGAAGTCAAGGCAGAAGATAAAAGACCAGTTTCAACCAGTTTAATGCCCAAGAATAACACGTGGCTAGCATATTAAATCGCTTAGTTAAAGAAGTCCGAAGTCACAATGATGGATCTGGCATTGGAACTTAGAACATACTGATGACCTAATGCAAGGAAACTTGTCTGCAAAAAGAAATAGCGGATGATAATTAAGGATGAAGTGTGGATACTTTTTCCGTACTACTTTTAGTAAAAATCGTTAGACTGTAAGGACCCTAAGCCTCTTCAAGAATCACTTGAGCGACTACTTGGCTCGCGTATACTATATATTAGAGGAACGATTAATAAGAGGTAACTAGATAAATGCTTAATTGAAACCGAAAAGTAAGTTTGCAGAAAGCTCACTTGACGAGGTAATCTAAGATCAAAGGAGGAGTTCACATTGGTGGCTCATGGCCTTAAAAATGTAAAAATGTAAATACAGAAACAATAAACATGACTTTAAAGAACACTTGATATAAAATTTATAAATGAACTCTTTCCATGAAAAGAAGTCGCTACAGAGAGGGCATAAGGACAGTCGTCAATTTGCCAAGTTTTTCCGAGCAAACAAAATGCTCTGGTGGTGAACTTAATGCTTTCTGATAAAACGTCCTTCGGAAAATGTTGTGGCTTAAGACCTTCAGAGTTCAATGATTGAAAAAGCAACTTCCCTTAGATTTCTTATATTGCCTTTTTGGAACATAATGAAAACAACACAAATTTCAGTCAACAATCCCATCAAACAACCCAGGCGGATACACAGAAAAATGGACATAAACCGTATCCCTCAGAATTGTTTTGTTTTAAAACAAATGTGTATTCATATGTCGCACCAAAGTAAACAAGGATAAATGTGGTGGAATGAGGTTGCGGATAAACCCTCATGACGTCCATCTTTTTTAGGGCGGACAAAATGAGCTAAACTCTTCACATCACTAACCAGTCCATGACTAATGTATTTGAGTCATCGTTGAGGCGTCGACTTATTTTGGCGTACCTACGTACATCCCCCATCACGACACAGCTCAAGGTTTACCTTAGTGTGAAAATTTGGGTCAACAAGTCGTGCCGCAGGCCACAATAGAAAGTGCTGATAGCTGTGTTGAAGAAAGGCTTCAACCATTAACCCAGTACGTCCCACTGGATCCTTTCACAAGACCTAGGATTGCTTTGAAAATTGGGAATGTATGGCTGATGTTGAGGCTTCGGGAAAAACAATTCATATCCATAGCTAGTTGATATGAAGCATGCTCGAATTTCTACATCAAGTATCAAAAGTTCTGATGGTTGAACCTTAGAGCCGAGGGTTGTTGATGGCTGAGCCAACCGATTCACTGAGAGGTTTTGTTTTGTATTGCTTCTTTTTTGATTGTATGAGGTTTCTCTTTTTCCTGCTGCTAGTGATTTTGTTTCGTTCGCCGTTTCTATTTGCCCGCGATTCGGGGTTAAGGACAACTGCTAGTTGCTTGGCAATCCCAAAAAGGGATTCGGGACTTCGATAATATTGAGTTGGTATTCTTTACATCCCGCAGAATCTTCTCCTCTTCATTATCTCCAGATATTATACAAATCAAGGGACAACATATTTGTTAAATGTTATTTGATAACGAAAAAGTCGTGTTTGTAAGTGATTTTGGTGTGACATGAATTTAGGTCAAAAATCCCGACCCTCGTATGAAATTTTGCCAAAAACTTAGGCATTTAGATGCTTCCGTCGAAGAGACTATGGCTGAGGATTCTGCGGGTTAGTCATCATTTTCGGTCAGACGATAGGCTAGGCAATGAGCTTTTTCCTGAAGAATTGGACTAGGTTTCGGTCAATATTTATCATGAACGAAAAAGTCCGCTTGAACGTCAACAAAGAAACTTTTTTCTTCTGAGACACTGAGCTTCCACGCATCATTTACGAAGTGCAATTTCATACACCGCATGATTTGCCATGTATGCCGGAGGTATCATTGGGCGTCAATTTTCGAGAGATTAAATGGCAACTTGAATTACAGCACGTACGACAAAAAATATTTTGAAGTTAACCTTTCCGGATTTGACCATTGAAGGCTCCTTTTCTTGGGGTTCTTTTCAGCCTCTGGTAGCTCTCGTTAACCCAACTTATCGTTAAGAGTTCGCGTGATTAGGTTGATCCTTCAATACACTCACAATTTCATAAGTTCAACTAGTTTGAGTGAAATTACTTTAGCTGTAGGGAGACTCTCTTCCATTTTTAGCTTTCTCGCTTTCTCACACAACAACACACCTGCAACTTATATGTCTCGAAAAAGTAGCATGGCTAAAAAAGGAAAGCATCAAAATTGAATTAAATGACTTTGACAAAGTAAATCTATTTCAACTGCACACGAAAGGAAAAACAAGCAAAACAAAGCATCAGCTAACCTCTAGAGCGTGCCTGCAACTAACTATTGCACAGTGCCGTGATTGACACTCTCTATCAGAGTCCTTAATTGCTGGTCATAAAGTACATGTAGCGCCGCTCTATCGTAACTTAATACGATCAAGTGCTAACGAAACAGTAATGACATATACCCGGAAACCTCTTTGAAAATGTCGCGTATAATCTAGGGTCTACATGCAGGTCCTTGCCACCTATATGAATGTGTGTGATGGCTGCTCATGCCAGTTAATAAATGCCATCGAATGTGCAAAACAATAAATCAGAATCCCTTACAAATTGCTGTCGTCAAGTTGAATTTCCGGTGTAATTCGTACAAGTCGACTGCGAAATCTTTTTCTCCCCCCAAAAATAACTGCAAGGAAGTTTGGGGTAAATGTAATGAACAACCTCCCAGAGGAGGGTGTATCGTATGGAGTGAAGTTTTGTCTGAATGTCCAATAAAAGGACACAACAGTCTGGATGGAAATCTCTTTTGAAAAAGAAAAAGGACGAACTAAATTCTCTAAAAGATAAAATACTTTTTGACACGAATCCTACAGTTTCGCCTTAAACAACAAGACAGAGCCACACTTACATACATTCTCGTCTCCATTTTGAATGTCCTTTGGAGCATATCCCATGTATTCGTACATTGACTTGTGCTGCTGATGTTAGACAAGACCTTAAAAGCTATTTAGATTTATTGCCTAATACACAATGATAAAATCACCAAAAGTCCTCGTAAATAGACTCAAGGATACACCACCGCTTGGCTTTTGTCTTCACCGTAAATAGACTGGTGTCATACGAGTATGTAATGCGTTTAGGTTGCAGGTCTCTTCTCTGAGGACAAACAAACAGAAAAGGAAAAAAAAAAACAAATCGCAGATGGTCAGTTATCCTGATTGCAAGGCCGTTTAATGAAAATCAAAAGGACTTTGTCTCTGTGGCATTCCAGCAGTCTTCCTTGACTGACTGTCCCATTTGTCGTTTGTGTCTCTCGCTCTCAAAAAAGAAACATCAGAATAAATGGAAGTAGAAAAAAAAGAAAAAGGAAAACAACGACAAAGGATCTTGAAAAGAATAGATTACATTTGGGGAATAATTTGTTGGAGCGGTATCCTGAGCTCATCCAACCATTTCAAATGTGCGCCTGAGATTGACAAATGACGTGACTTTTGGTAATTTCAATCAACGATAACATCAGTGTTAGTGTGTGTAGGTCTGTGGGTGTGCTTCGGGAAGAAAACATTTAGCTTGACTTGTCATGGAAATGAGAAGGAGCAATTGGCGCTGCTTTTTGTGGGTTGCCATGAGCGACTGTTTACGCAGTTAAGAATTTATTCAAGCCAAGAGGGGCATGATTTATTGAAGTAACAAGACATAAGTACCATCGAGCACATGACTGCCTATCAATTATTTTCGCAAATTTTCCAGGAAGAGTCTTCTGCTCGTATCGGTTGGCTCCCAATGAAGTCGTTTACTTGTTTTGACTTAATGGAGTCGTGCGACGCTTTCAGAGGAAAAAAAAAACCTGTGACCATGACAGCAATTCTCGTTAGGATCTCTTCAAAACGATAAATTGAATCAAGTTTCCGAGAATAATGCGACGATAGATTCTTTTGTACAAATGTCGTTGCAGATCGATGAAGATAAGGCGGTAAACAGTTTAACAAGGTAAATCGAGTTTAAGGCTTTTTAAGGATACGCTTAGGACAAGCTTAGGAGTAACAGACATTCATAATTCTGTTGTGTTTTTTTTTATCTAAAATAACAATATCATCAATAAGGAAGGACTGCTGTGCTCCAGAAAGGCCTTACAATCGCTACCTAGGCAAGGAATTTGTCGGGAGCAGACAATCAGGTTGGCTCATTCAATATCACCGGCATTTTCAAGAATCACTTGCATCCTCATTATGAGGCATGACGTCCTTTTAACCTTAAATAAATGCAAATGCAGATCATGAAGCAAATAAAATTTCAAATGTGTTTTTATAAAATCGTGCGCAAGACTGGATAATACTGAGTACAGGATTTGGGTGCCAATAATATGGAGACAAAGCTCAAACATCTTGATGAGCTTTGGCTATCCGAATATAAATAATATCATAATGATAAAGCGTATGCCAATAAACGTGCAATCCTCGAATCCTCGAGAAGTAATAAAGGAGATTAGAACTGAAATTCTAACGAGTTATAAAAAATTTTCTAGAAAGAGGACACCAGAACAATGTGATAAGTGAAATTATTGGCTTAACGATTGAAAAATCCAAGATTAATTTAAATGTAGAGAGAAAATGTGTATTCATTATTTAACCCGAAACCGTATTTATGAATCACCCTGTGCAAGTACCAATAGAAGTACCAGTACCGGGAATTGTACGAATATTTAAAAATCTTAAAATTAGAACCTAAGAGATCCTTGTAACAGTATCTTTCAAGTGCCTTGGCACACAAAATGTTGGAAGTGTCAAAAGCTTGATCATTTCCTGTTAGTAAAGGGTGTCCATCTGAAGTTGATTATAATAGATTTGCTTGCAAAGACGCTCATCAAAGTGTACAGTACAAATACGGACGTGTCTCATCCTCCGCCCGATTAATTTAATAATTTTGTTGTTTTAACTTGGTCAATTAACATTAAGGTGCGCTTAAAAAAAAGCTTGAATATTTCTAAAGTAAACTTGTGCTAATCTTTGTGTTGACGTTAAGCTCTTGTCAAGCAAAATTTGGAAATATAGTTCCCCGCGAAAAATTGTTGATATCTTTCATTGCCTTGCATCCACTACCGTAAACCTTCACCTCTCTTAAAACTCATGTCAGCTGTTAATTTGCGCTCAAAGGGTGTCTCCACAAAAGGCCTCCCATCTACACCTACAACTACATCTTCCCCCGTCATGAAGAAGAAAAATCAAGAGAACGCGCTCACAGCCGAAATCTTGGAGGAGCATCTCACCAGGCAAGCAGAGTCAATGAGACTTGGTTTTGTAGAGGAAATTTCCATAATGCGCAGGGAATTGCTTCTTCGGATCGAGGAAATAAAAGAGAGTTGGGATCGACAGTTTAATGAGGTCAACAAAACTATATGCCATCTTACTGAGCGGTGTCAACGTATTGAAGAAGAGACCAAAAAAGCTGTAATAATGCAAAACTTGGAAATTACAGCCATTCAGCAAAGAGTTTACGCGCTGGAAAGGAAAGAAACTGCTTTTGATGCCGTGCTCTTTGGAGTACCCACACTTCCAAACGAAAATCTAAGAAGTCTCTTCAACCACCTATGCCATACAATCGACTGCAAGCCCCCTGCGTCAGTAACCGCCTTCCGCGCCCACAATAAAACTCATCGCCTCAACAAGGTTATCACAACCACACCTCCACCAATTGTGTTGAAATTCAGCAGCCCGCAAGAGAGGAATTCTGTGCTCGCCGCCGCCGCAATCTACCGAAAGCAAAACGCATCACAACTACGACTCCAAGATCTTGGCATAGAGTCTGCAGCGTTTTGTTATCTTAATGAAAGTTTAACCAGACGGACGCGCACTCTCTTAAACAGAGCCATCGAATTGAGGCGTAAAAATCAGCTGTTCGCGGTACACACAAAGCATGGATGTTTCTATGCAAAGAAGTCGGCGAATTCAAAAAGCTTTCTTGTCGAAAGCTCTGAAGATCTTCATGTTGCCGCTGAGACGACCTCACAATAACACAATTTTTGATGTTCTATGTAATTATTTTTACTTTCTAACTTTAGCTCTTTTTTCTAACTTTGATTTCTCATTACTTTTTTATATAATTTTCATAACTTTTATTCGTATACCATCTGTCAATACCTTCTGGCCAATTAATTGTTCACTTTCTTGTTTGAATTTGGTGTTTCTGATTCTCCTTTTGCATAATGAACAACATAAATAACGCTTATGGGAGTGCCACTGGTGGGGGAACGAACGAAAATTTGCACACTATGATCCGTATACTTTGTGCACAGAAGAGTGGGTTGAAAATCTGTCACCTTAATGCACAAAGTTTGCACAATGCATCAAAGCTAGAAGAATTTAGATATCTGATTGTGGGATCTCAGGTGGATGTTGTTTGTGTGTCTGAGACTTGGTTTCATTCTGATGTCGGCGATGGAATGTATAAAGTGTCGGGCTTTAATGTTTTCCGTGGTGATAGGGTGGGTCGTACAGGTGGAGGATCTGCTATTTATGTGCGCAAAGGCCTACAGTGTACACCGATCTGCAAATCTCAGCAGTATTCTGGACTTGACTATTGCTTCGTCAATATTGTATGTGAGGGTCAGAAAATTCTGCTAGGCAATATCTACAGGGCAAACCAATATGTGGACTATATGCCAATAGTTAACATTTTAGAACAACTTTCCTCCAATACCTCCCATGTTGTCCTTTGCGGTGATTTTAACTGTGACTTGTTGGATGCAAATGCTTCTTCCCAATTTATTAATAGTTTCAGAGCGCTTAGTCTATTCCCAGTCAACGCAAGCAGTCCTACCCATTTCCAGGGCAATTCAAGTACCCTCATTGATCACTTTTTTGTCAGTGACAAAAGTAAGGTATTATTGTATAGTCAGCTCCAAGCTTCTGGTTTCTCAAGACACGATCTCATCTTTTTAAATTTAGATTTCAAAAACAGACCAAAAGAGATCAGTTAACAGTTTCGAGACTTGAAGAACGTTAACCGTGAAAATTTGTTGCATGACATACAGTGTATTGACTGGAAAAATGTGAGGTACAAGCCTTCGGTTAATGAAAAAGTTTCGTTTTTTGAAGAGCAGATTAGGTACTTGTTCGATAAAAATGTCCCAGTTAAAACAAAAGTTGTCCGTAGAGCATCGCCACCTTGGCTTAGTCCCGAAATCAAGAAGATGATGTTGGAACGTAATGCAGCTTATAGTGTTTGGAGACGCTATAAAATCGAACTGCTATATCGCGACTACTGCAGTTTGCGGAACAAAGTGGTGGAAGCTATAAGATCTGCAAAAACACTCTACTATGGCCATAGATTAAGTCAAAGCTGTTCGACAAAAAGCAGATGGAAAATTATTAAGGAGCTTGGGGCTGGAAAGGAGATTCCAAGAATAGCTGATAACATTGACTGTGATTTCCTTAACGCCAAATTTATTACCATACCATCTTCTTTCACCACCGAACCCGCGAATAATACATTTGAGCCGTCAGACAGTGCCGACCCAAATAAGTCATTTGGTTTCATATGTGTTAATGATCAAGAAGTTGCTGAAGCGGTTCTGTCGATTAAGTCGAATGCAACCGGCATCGACGATGTTGATCCAAGGTTCATTAAACTTCTCCTTCCTTACATTTTTCCTTCCATAACCCATATTTTCAATAGTATTATATCCACTTCTGTTTACCCAAGTGAGTGGAAAAGGGCCAAAGTCATTCCAATCCCGAAAAAAGAAAGCGATGACTACAGACCAATTGCGATTCTTCCCTTCTTGAGCAAGGTGTTTGAAAAGGTGCTGTTAAAGCAAGTCCAAGCCCATTTGTCCACGAACAAGCTGCTTAGCAGTTATCAGTCCGGCTTCCGTCCCAAACACAGCTGCAAAACAGCATTGTTGTCAGTAGTTGATGATATTAGAAAGTCCATGGATAAAAAATATGTTACATTTTTAATCTTCCTAGACTTTTCGAAAGCATTTGACACCGTCAACCATGTTCTTCTGTGCCGAAAACTCCAGAACATGTACCATTTCTCAAGAGAATCTGCAAAGCTGATGTATTCATATTTAGTGGATAGGCAGCAATGTGTTGTGGTCAACAGCAAGCATTCAAGTTTTCTCAAGGTATCAAGTGGAGTCCCTCAAGGATCAATTCTTGGACCTGTCCTTTTTTCATTATATATTAATGATCTGCCTAAAATTGTCCAACGGTGTCTTATACACATATATGCCGATGATGTCCAGTTAACTCTGAGTGGTAACGTTAACTGCTTAGTCGAAGTCACTACGCAGATAAACGATGAGTTGGAAAATATCCGTCTCTGGGCTCAACGAAACTTTCTGTATCTGAACCCAGTAAAATCGAAAGCTCTTGTTATTTGCAGGAAGACACAGGACTTGACTACACTGCCACCAATAAAGCTTGGGCGAGAAATTGTCCCCTTTGTGGATACTGCAAGAAATCTTGGTTTAATTTTTAACAGCTCCCTAACCTGGACTAACCATATCAACGCGGCTATTGGCAAGGTCTATGGAAGTCTCCGATTGCTCTGGTCAACTCAGGTGTTTACTCCTACAGCTGTAAGGACAATGCTGGCGAAAACACTCCTTCTGCCAAATTTACTGTATGGGTGCGAGATCTATGGAAAAGTTGACTGTATAAGTTAAAGGAAGCTTAATGCTGCATATAATAACATCGCTCGTTATATATATGGCCTCCGTCGCTACGATCACGTGTCGGTTTTTTCCAAACGCATTGTTGGCTGTACGTTCGATAACTTACTAGCACTTCGAGCCTGTTTGCACGATATCATACAGACACATCACCCTGATTATCTCTATAACAGATTAGTTTTTCCTCGGTCACAAAGGACTTTCGCCTTGGTTCCACCTACATATTCATGTCTAAATTTCCGACAGTTCTTCGTTCATGCTACTCGCCTTTGGAACTCCCTCCCCCGTGAACTCAGAGGAGTCAGAAACAATAAACGTTTTAGGTTTTTGCTAATGAGGTACTTGGCCAGATAGTATAATAGGTAACGAACAAAAATAAAACTAGTTAGTATAACTTTATTCTTTTCTCTTTAAAACATATTTAAATTAAATTCTGAACCGAATTTCAATATTCTTAAACTCTTTAAAACTCTTTTCTTATTTTTCTTTTGCTTTTATCCTTATGATAGTATAAACAATTTGTAAAACTAATTTTTAAGGCTTTGTGAAAAGCAATTTTTAATTCAATCAATAAAAAAAAAAAAAAAAAAAGGATCAGTTGCACAATTGTAAGATTGTGTAGTAGTTGGAAACTCAGATGTAATTTTTGTTTCAATTCCCCCACGGGTGAAGTCCGAACAGAGACTGAGAATCTTACTAAATTATTTGCATTCGTTCGATTCGCAGTATTTAATCGCAGTTGCATATTTTCGAAATACTGATTTTATTTTCTTTGAAAAAAGCGTTTGCAGTGATTATCATAGATATAATACACGTCGGCATCGACCTGTGAAGTTTTTGTAATGGGGATATTTAAAATCAGAAGTTTACAGCTTCTGTCTTCGAACGACTCAAACTCTGCAAGAAAAAATTTGCAGTGAAGCTGCACCTTTTAGACAATGATTTCCTTTGTGTTGTCATAAATTGCCAAATGTTTTCTTTTTACAATGTTATTTTTAATCATAATATAAGTTTCAGTGATTTTTACGTCTTGTTTTGGTTTAACTTTTTTTTATCTTCCTTTTTGAAATTTGGTTTCGTCAGGAAGTCATTAAATTGAATTCAATTTTTTTAAAAAATATTCATTTTTATACCCTTCGGGCTATTAATATGAGTTGAAATTGTAAACACACCTAAAGAAGGTTTGTTCGACTCGTTATCGATGACAATGCTTGCTTTTCCCCTTATATAGTTAAAGGTGTTGGTTTGGTTTGATCCATACTCACACGCAAACTAAAATATACTGGCTTCCCATCTGGGCGTACTTCAATTTTGCAGTGGTTCGAAAAACAAGTAAAATCGTTTTAAAATATGTTGAATTGCACAGTTCCGTTACAAGAAAGTTTTAGGTGCCTTTGTTTTTCGACTTCTTTGAACGCTGAGAAAAGAGTACTGACTGGCACAGATAACTTTGCGACATAGTTGTCACGCATCTGTCAAAAAATATATCGACACGAAAGAATGGGGATGTCCCAATTGGACAAGCGGATTTGCTGCAAATCCCAAAGTTTGAAATCATAATTTAAAAAAAAAACAATCAAATTATTTAATCTTCAATTTAACTGAATTCACAATTATTCAGTTTAAAGCTTTTAATAAACTCACCAAAATCCCTTAATTAATGTTATTCAAAGTAGCGTGACCTGCAAAAAAAAAAAACAATAAATTTAAATTTAAAATATTATTTTGAATTAATGATAGTTTTTTATACACTTTATTTTAAATAGAATCTCATTAACGTTTTCCAATTAACAGGCGTAAGCTAATAAACAGAGATAATATTCAATCACAGGACTTAAATGTCCCTTATTTTCCATGGAACACCATAGTTTTCGCTTTTATATGAGCTCTAACCAAAATATATCTGTAACCTTATTAAAGATGTAACAACTAATTGAACGCCGTCCATCGATTAATTTTGCTAGTGGAGTGAATTTCTGAGAATATCATTAATGAAAAAAAAAGGGCGAGTATGGATAAAAGGGCTCGAAAGTGTTGATTCGCTGACCGCCAAACATGCAATCAGTTTAATAAATATTTCTTTCCCGCAAAAAAAAAAACGGCTCGACCCTGACAAATGGTTAAGCATTTATTATGAATTAAATTTTTATGAATGTGTGTAGCCCTTCTTTTTTTTGTAATTAAATCGCAGAGTGCAAACGGGATAAAACGTCGGGCATTAATTAACGTATTTATCGCAGCTACATGATTTCAACGGATTTGAACAACGCCGCAAAAAGGATATACGATAATGAAATTGTATGTTTCTTGTCTCGCAAATCAACGTAATATTTCATCCTGTAACTGTGTTATAAATGACAGTTTGTTTTTAAAATTACAACAGGATAAATAATATTATCCAAGTGGATTGGATAAAAAAAAATATAAATTATTATGTCCCCAAACGAATTTACAATCAAATTAAATGGCTTTTATGCTGGTCGGTCTTGGTTGAAGTTTTAAGGGTTACGGGGCAAAATTAATATCTGCGTGACCACAATAAAATATTGATCCGCATTTTGAAAATTCAATTACATCTGCCGGCACAGTGTGGTTCCCAGTTTTGTGGTCACAAATAAATTGAAACATTTTACGTGTTTGTGTACATATTAAACGATATGCGTGACTTTTAAGGATTCAATGCTTTCAAATTGAAACGGAAATATTGAAGCAGCAATAGGATATGGAATTTTTTAATTCAATACAGTTTTAAATGTGTTCATGCATGAATAATAGAGACAAGCGTGCTGTTGAAAAAATTGATAGTTAAAAAAATAGGGCGCGAATCAGTGAGCCAAAACCATGACCTTCCAATTTGATTGTAGAAATTGTCTTCTCCGATACCGAGGATATTAAAAGTTAAAAGTTTGGGGCAGATGGTATTGGCGATTCATTTACCTAAAAAAGGAACCGTTTTTATAAGGAAATAGTTGGAAACTTTCAAGATAAAGAGACCGAAAAGCGGATTGCTGTTTCACTAAGACAGCTAACCCACAAAATACAATGCCGAAATTGCAATCGCTCTCATTCGAGAAGCAGATCGTTTAAATATTCACCCCGCTTTCCAGAAATTGCTTCTAGCGACTTCTATCGCTTTCCATAAAAATTTAAAGGCAATAGTAAGCTGATGGCCCTGGGTTAAATATGCTTTCTGGTTGTGTCTATCAGAAGATTTATCAAAGGTTTAAGGACTCTTGGTTTTTTTTATCATTTAAGCTCAAAACAAATAGTATTAAAGTCGGCGAAATCGCTTTTGTAACTAAATTGTACTTCCTTTTTAGGGTTCCGTACCTCAAAAAGGAAAACGGAACATTTACTGAATAGTTTCGTTGTCCGTCTGTCTATCTGTCTGTCTGTCAAAACCCTTACCCTCTTGAAATATAAATCAAAAATGTATGACCGCGATCCCAAAAAACTGTCAAATATTAAGCTTTAAAATCGAATTGATCAAATGAAATTACCCTTTTTGCCGCATTTACTGATACTCACAAGTGAGTCCAAACCTAGAGGGTACTTCCCGTTGACCTAGAATCATGAAATTTCGCAAGATGCACTGTTTTATAGCAAAGATAAAGGACTAAATACAAAAACCGTAAATTTGTGCTTAGACCACGAAATTCTATTTATGCTTCAAGTTTGTACGGAACATTTAATGCACAAGTCCGACTCGCACTTGGCCACTTTTTCTTCATGAAATTTGTTACTTTGCGAAAGTTTGAAATCGCTGATTAAAGAGCATTGCCGAGGGATTATGACTACCCTTATTATTAAGCTTGCACAGAAAACCTGAAACGATTAGGAGAGGAATTAAAAGTTGATGTCGTGGTTTGAAACTCTGTTGTGTTTTGGTTTCAATTGATCCACGTATAGCAGTGAAAGCATATTGGACATATTGTACAGCGGACTTTGAGGCAAAACCAGCTTTTCTGCTTGAGTCTAGTAAGCCATCTTTTCTGTGAATTGATTTACTAGAAAAAGTTCTCTTTACGGGTGAAGCATGACTTGGAAATATGTTAACTTAATCGAAAAATTGGGCTAAGCTGAGCCCTGAGAATCTTTTTATTTCAAGTAAATAAAATAGGTTCAGTTTCCATGGGGTTAACTCATAGTCAATTCAATTTGATTGCGAAACGGTGGTAGAAATTAACCATTTGATCAGCATAACTTAGGCATACAATTGTGTTACTGCCTGAACCGCCTTTTTTTAAGACCTGTAGTATGAAACCACAAGAGTTGTGAGATTGTTCCACCTTTAGTCGTAGCCCTAGCTGTGATATTTTTTAGCAACATTTTGCCAATGTAAATGTCTAAAATTCTAGTGTTAAGCATGTTGCCACGGTGGATTTTCATTTTTAGTTAATGGGGGCTTTTTTACTTTCCATTTGGAAGTCCTTGTCTTATTTTGGCGTTATTTTCAAAATAAACTTTATATCAATGATTACAGCTCGCTTTGATCAGGCTTACCCGTCCATTTGCACAAATTCCTTGGATTGATTCTTTCCCTTAAGTAAACTTTTTAACGCCTTGAGGATAAAAATTATCTTTACCCCATTTAAAAATAGATACTCGTAAGTAGGATAACAGCTAAGATCCCCCCATTTTCTACGGATTTTGGAATTTCGTAAGGTATTAACTGCCACCACAAGTTTGAAGATTATTATATACCTACAGGTCATAGGATCTGGAACCGAAGTGTTTTAAAACACGTATCAAGATTTCATCCATGAGCTATCCGGCTTTTTGATACAAGCTTGATATCTGCGTCCTTTTTAACATCTTTTTCGATGTTTTTTGTTTTTATTTCTTTTTAGCTTCTACTCTTGAAAAATTCTAAGATGGAATGTTTTTAAATCGGTTATCAAAGTTAGGGCTTTTATAAGCTTTGTATTTGGGCATGAAAAATTGCTGTTTTTCTTCTTTTGTGACTTAAACCACACCACAGAAATTAATTTAATGAAAACCTTACCAAGTGGTTGTCACCATGCTACCTACAAACATGCTAATGAAAGTGAATTAAGGCCTTGAGGGTATGAAAATGTCTCTTGTGTGTTTATTTAGATCTTTCTTGTACTTTGGTTACGACTAAATTCATAATGTAACAAGTTGGTACACTTGCAGATATATAATTCCTTAAGGCATTTTCATAGCGAAACATAATCGTCCCTCCCCATCAGTTCGAACACTCTCAGCAACAGTTTGCCTCAGTGCAGATTATAAATCGTTACGAATGAATTGTAGTTTTCCAACATGGTTTTAATAAAGTGGAAAAACTTTTACCTACACATACAACAACGACAAACCTATTTCCATTTCAGTGTTTTAAGCACAGATGGGAAAAGCTTGTAAATCTCGCACATGAGTTCACACAATTCCACTCATTTATGTCTGTTGCCACCTGAATCTATCATCAACCACAGATGTGCTGTCAAAAGGATCCATAATCAGCAAAAGTGTCTCTAAGGATATTTTACTAGAGCAATAATTAACACTCATCAATTCAAGCGTGAGACTATGCCACCTGAAGAGTTAACTGCCTCTGAGAATATGATCAAAGGGAAACACCTTTCACATTTGACAGTTGTCAGGTGAACTGTCTGTTAAAGTGAAATATTTTAGCTACATACACTACGACATCCTATGGAGGGAATACGTTTGATCAAGTCAAGCAAATCCTTTAAATAGAAACAATCGAAATTTTGAAAGTTGATGGTGCAAAGCTTTTGTGAAAATAATAAATGGCTAGGTTGTGATGTCCAATTATATGCGTTTTTGATTTGTGTAATGATTTGCAGATGTTTTTGAAACATGAACTTTCATATTTTTAGATCTTTACAATATTTTTGTGTCAATTAATTGAAAACAAGAAATTATTCGAACACAGCAGTCAAATACTAAACGAGATTTGAGCTTAATTTCAAGGACCTATTAAAGAACTGATTGAATGCGAAAATTAAGTCTTTGATTGGGCGCCAATTAAGAAAACATTAAGTGCAATTCATGTCAAAAACATTTGCAATGTGAAGAAAAAGCGTGGTTTCATTTTTTTATCACTCCAACCAAAACCAACCATAGGATTACGCTTCCGGCAGTTAATTAAATAACCGGAAAATGAAAAGGAAAAGTTTTGATATCTCTTACTAAGAAGTAAAAATTGCAAGCACCAGAATAAAATGAACGCGGATGTGCAATATTTACGAATGAAGAGTATTGTTTACTATGGATCGGACTGTTACAAATTGTACTAACAAAACCTAAGAAAAGAAGAGCTGTTTTTAGAGACGGTAGGACTAGCATCCTACTGGATGATGAACTACTATATGCAATGAATCGACACGTCTAGATGGCGTTTATGCACCTTAACCGAGTAATATATCACTTCATATACGAGAGCAGGCTGCCTTGGATACCAACTGACCTTTGAAGATGAGAGACTGCGGCCCATTTTACAGCTCCGCAAAAGGTTGCACGCACTAGGATGAGCATTTTTCGAAAAAAAAAAAAACTAACATTTTTTTGCGGCTAAGGTGTCTTCATGAAAGACTCTACACAACAACTTGACTATCCCGAATTGAGAGAACTGCCAGCCAAATCATAATATGCTGCTAGAAATAATTGCGAAAATATAGTCCTTTACAGACTCCGTATAAAATTTAAGATGTATTTAAGCAATATTTCCAAGAGAGAGTAACAATGCTTGAAAAAACTGAAATCCAGCCAATGAATTAGTTCTCCCACCAACTGCAAAACAAGCTTTAGTGGATCTTAAGAGGCATAATTCAATTGAAGTAAATTTCTCGTTCAAATTGAGCGAATGAACTACAATGATACGATTACATGCACTGAAGACGATAAGCGTCCATGATGTCCACATATCACAACTGAAAAAATGGTCAAGTAAGATTTGTGTTGGACGATCGCCTGGTCAAGGCTCGTGAGCTTTGATTGTAGCAATTTGAGAGGATTCCTTCATCCGAATCATGCATGAAAAACATTTATCAGATAGGTAGGTGCCGCTAAGAAGAGCTATCAAAAGAAGAAAGATGTTGTTAAATTCTAAACAACATAAATGAGTATTCTGTCAACACTAATAAAAAACGAATAAGATAAAATGAAAAAAAGTTCAAAATTTGTCCTGTAAACGACATCAAATTGCAGAATTTCCCGTCTTGGAGGAGTGCTGACTTAATGGTTTAAGCAGTGTTCGAACCGAAATACAAGCGTCAACATTCAAACCTGTGACAGATGGAAAAGTAAACTGCAGGTCTTGCTACACGGTTATGAACCTGACAATATCTTGAACGCTGATAAAACGGGACTGTTTCATAAATGTCTTCCTAAAAATTGAAAATCAATGAAATAACTCCAATCCAATTTTGATATGAACCGCTAGTAACCACAATTTAAACCCTGGGTGACATATTTTTGGGCAAAACTTTGGACATACAAACAAAATGGGGGAAAATCTTCGAGACTTGTTGGTACGGAACCTTCGTTCCGCGTCTCCGATTCGCACTCGACTGGTTTTCTTAGGGATCCATACCCAAAGGGTGCCAACGTTAATCTGTTACTAAGCCTTCGCTGTCCGTTTCTCCGTCCATCTATTTGACCGCAGAAGTGCTCTCCACTTCCCTCTCCACATGATTTGTAGCTCCACAATATTAAAATAGTTTTAAATAAAAAAAAGTTTAACGTTAATTACAAAAAAATAAGTGTTAATTGACTGTCGACGTATCCCCTCATTCTAATTACTCGTACTACAACTGCACCAGATCAATGTTTATCACCAGATCACACATTAATGAGTTTTAATGAATGAATTAAAATAAAAAAAGAACACGAATCAACCCAAAACAAAATTATGAAATGACAGAGCTACTGAACTGCAATGCACTTTGCAATCCTTTTTTCACAATTTCCACCTAATTAGACTAATTACATTACTAATTCTCACCTTATTATGACCGCTAACTGCGGCGAGCATTTAGTCACTAATCCGATCCAAAAAAACAAACTTGCCACAGTTTTCACGCATAAACTTACCAATAATTCAAAATTGAAAATTTCACCCGAATTAGGCTAATTGCTGCATGTTATAAAAAACAAAAACAATAAGTACACACACACACACACACACTAAGCTCTCACCACAAGAGTACTCCACAGTCCACCGACCAGCAGGCGTGTAACCACATCCTTGACAATCCTACGCTGCGTGCAGTAGTCGCCGCATGTGGTGTCACTAACTTAAATCACCGAAAATGCATCGTAACTGTTAGTTAGGGTTTGTCTCTATGGATCTGTGTCTCTGTGTGTGTGTGTGTGTGTGCGCATATATCCTTAAAGCTGCATCCAGAGCAATTATTTTGCCAGTTGAAAATTCCAATAAGAAACTGAATTGAAACTTTTTTAATCAAAAACTCTACGAGTACAAACTGGATCCATCTATCTTTTGGCCTAATATCACTATACTCTAGGTTTTGTATGTGTGTATCCGTAGAAGAACTGCTACAACGGAAGCAACTTTGCTTTTGTGTTGCCATCCATTTGCAGTGTATCTATATATCAGCCGATGTTTTATCCAGCAACAATGGATGCGGATTTGGAAATTTTCGATTCCATACGAAAAGTTCCCAAAGCTAATAGTCTAGACTTTGGTGGACGACTTTGCAATAAGCCATTGGGTTGATGTTCTCTTCTTGGGCTTGCACAGCCCCACCAGATACACACTCTCGAGTGGGGTATACGCAATATAAACGAAAACTGCTACTTACCACACTGTTCATTGGGAACGAAGGCATCTAAATGCAAATTGGGGAACGAATTCAATTAAATTATCCCCGCAAGCGGTAAATAAAAGGATTTAAATGGATTAAGATCGAAAGGGAAGACTAAAGATAAAAGCAAAAAAGAAGACAGATCCTGCCATCACATTGCTTCGACCTATTCAGTTTGGATATTGGCGGATTGACATCCTCGATTGATGAGGTCGTTTTGGGTTTCAACACAAAATTTCAATTTATTTGCTGCTTTAAGTCGAAGGAAGTCAAAACGTTCTACAAGCGATTGAATCTCCTTTACAAAGACACAGATGTTCCTATCGAAAGGGGGAAGGATCAACGTTGTTGATGGTGGTTTTCAATAAATAAAATTTGAGACAGAAAAATGGGAGCGGCAAGCTGTTATGCAATTTTTTTTTAAGCGATATTTTTGAAAGGCTGGGTCGTTTGAACCTCACACTCTTTCACAGGAGATTTGAGCAATCACAGCAGACAGACATTATTTCAAGGTAGCTCAGGACTTTGACTTTCTAGGATCAGTAGTGAATTCAAGCAGGGATCTAGTGGAGAATCATATAACTACCATTTCACAAGGCTGCCCAAAATGTATCACCCTATTGAAGGATGCTTTAAGTATCCCAACTGATGTTTGTGAAGCAAGCTGATTCAAGATACGAATCGCAGAATACAAGTGACTTTAACGCAACTTAGATTTCGGCGTAGATGTCGCGGTCCTTCAACTTGTATAACACTTAGACGTTAAGCAATTCGCCCCAGAAGTACGAGAATATCGTACGACAGAAAAGGCACAGAAAACTTTTGCAGACCTCGCTTCGGCGAGAATACTATTTCGACGCTGTTGCTGAAGATATTGTGGCTGAGCATTCACCCAGCGCATTTTGATTAACTAATTGAAGGTGTTCCCTTAAAAAGTGTAGACTGTCCATCAAACGTGCTTGAACTACGCTCATGTTCTCCTGACTTACAATGATGATGGGTGTGTAAGGGAAATCTGTTTACCTGGTGCAATTCAATGTAGTTTCTAAGCCCAAATTGGTTCGACTGATTATGGACCGTGATCAAGCTGAACGGAGAGACTTCCTGTAGAGGAATCAAACCAGAAAAGGGTCATTTAATTCGTGGTCCGAATCCCAGAACCGAAACTGAACTGTCACCCGAGACTGATATGTTTTGGCAAAGGATTATCGTGCTTTAATACTGATCCTTTTAAAGTCGGTAGATGTGTTTACATTTAGTAATTTACCTTAAACAATAAGAGTGAGTCTTGCCATCATCAAAGTGCAGTGAAAGTGTGAAAGAAGATCGACACTTTGCTGCACATTTTGTTGAACCAGCTGATGACCGATACCGTTAATAGGATGCTTCAATATCAGCGTCTTGATAACCAATTTTAATCATCATTCTTTGCAATGATAAAGCCTCATTACATTTTTTTACGTTTTGTCAAAATGGGTGTTCTATTCGGGCAACGTTCCGCGGGCTTCGCCTATGTTACGGTCGCCTTAATCGTCCCTCCGAGAGGACTATTCGCAGGGTGGTGGTTAAATTTGAGTCCACTTGTTTAGTAAACGTTCAACCAACGCTCGTACGTCGACGAAACGTAAGATCTGCCGAAAACATCGCGTCTGTCCGTGAGAGTGTGCAGGAGAATCCAAGGCAGTCGATTTCGCGTCGCTCACAATAACTCGGCCTTTCGCACACCACAACTGGGCTTTGGGTCTGCATTCGTAAAATATTCAACTGCCCCTTATTTTCAACGAAAAATCATCTTCAGCGATGAGGCCCATTTCTGGATGAACGGTAACAAACAAAATTGTAGAATTTGGAACGAAACCATATCCAAGAGCTTCCAAGGCATCCCGAAAAAGTCACTGTTTGGCGTGTATTTTTGGCTGGCGGTGTCATCGGTCCATATTTCTTTGAGAACTTCGTTGGTCAGTCCATCACCGTCAAAAACGAGCGCTATAGGTCGATGATTATCAACGTCTTTTGACTTAAATTGGATCATATGGACATCAACACAGCTGACGCAACAATGGAAATTTTGCATGAGCGATTCGAGGGCATAGTAATCTCATGTGGAGGAGATGTAAACTGGCCACCGAAATCGTGCGATTTTACCACATTAGACTTATTCTTGTGGGGTTTTTTGGCCAGAGCGATGAAAAATTGTATTTTTTTGATGCACGCCACCCAGGGAAGCCGCGGCTGACATTTGATTCATGTTACATTCCATGCAAAAAAGGCTTTTCAAACGAATAAAAATGTCGATGATAACTCATACACACTTTTTCTTATTTAAATTTGAAGATAGATAGCGCTTAATGAGAGACTCTCTACATGTATCTAGTGAAGGACTATTGAAGGCACAAAATGTCACTGTAATGTGGTCTGGTGAAGTCATTGATCTACTCTTCGTTAAAAAATGAGAAAAGTATAATCGTCAAGAATAATTCCCATCGCTATAGTCAAATTGTTACCGATGTTTGTTTTGGCCGCAAATCGAAGGTTGAATGTGGAAGAAATGTGGTTTTAGCAACACGGTGCCACATCCAAAGCAACACGACACGTGCATATGAATATCGCCATTTGGAGAAGTGAACTCGCAACGAACATCGAGTGATTTGTCGCCGTTGCTTGCAAAACATTGTCGTCAAGGAATTAAAGTATATATTCATCAATAACTCGGTAGTGGCCACGTACTGCTAAAATCATTTACGTCATGTTTCTATTCTATTTAAAATGGCAATATCGTAACATCAATATCAATAATTTGTTTAATTGAAATTTACTTTCGAAATTACAAAATGGATGACCCTGTTTGTCTGCTGATTTGAAAAACCAGAGGCTGGCAGAAGCTGCTTAAAAAACTTGCAAGACTTTTAGTATCAGAAATGAGCAAGGACTAAAATGATTCTCAGAACTATTTTATTTTCTCTGTTTGGTTGTTCAGTGCTATATTTTCGACAACTCAGGCATTTCTCATAATACTATGTGTCAAAGTCAAGTCAAGCATTGTCTTTTAAACATAGCCAAACAAAGCTTACAAATAACTTAATTTTAATATCGAAATTTCTGCTCTCTGAACGATTTATTTTCGCGCAATTAGACTTTTTTACGGTCTTCATAAGTGACTTACTGACCGTGCAATACAAGCCATAGCTAACATAGTGACATGATTTTACGAAACTGGATATCGATCCACCTGCGACCTCCGCCAGTATTAATGAATGACCGTGATTTGTCAATTTTAAGATTTTACGCGACGGACTACGTCTTAAACCTTAGAACATATAGGACCTGCAAGAACTGAAGAGCTGATGAAGAAACAACATGTCACTGTGTCGCCTTAGAAAAGCTGGAGTAAGATCCGCTTATTTATCTAAAATTGTTTTTAGCGATAAAGCTCATTTCTCGTTGAATCTGTTTAAACGAAACTGCCGTATTTGATCTAGTATATGAGCTGCCATTGCACACAGAAAAATTCGTAGTTTGGTGCGATTAATAGTCCGGCAGCATAATTAGCCCATATTTTTTCAGCAAAGACCTAGAGAAAAACGTTTCTGTCAACGGCGCCCTCTATCTTCAATTTTTTACAAAAAATAAACGAGCTGAACCTGGTCTACATGTGGTTCCAATCAGATGAAGCTACAAAACCGTGTAGACCAATTTATCTATCAGATCCCATGATGCCGTATTGAAACCCATGTTACGTATTGCTGATAACCATTCTTTAGTAGCATCTAGGATAGCTTTCACAGAGTTCGCCGCTGACTGATTTCCTTGATGACTCAACTTCAGCATCTTATCGATGTGCATGGAGACGTTTTTGTATCTTGACTTTAATGTCTCCCATGCGCAACTATAATTAGCACTCGAAAATATCAGATATTGAATAAGCTGCATCGGTTCACCTTCCAAATGAGTTTTAAGGTACTCCATTCTTTCAGTGGCACGCAATGATGATTTGTTGTGTATGATGGTAGAGAAGATATCGTAGAACGAACGTCTTTCCTTTGAAAGTTGATATTTTCAAAGGTGGCTAGGCTATTTCGTTTCTGAATGCCTTGAACTATCGGCTGTTTTTGATTCTCGTAATGAAGGAGCCATTTGATGTAAGCATCTGTTGATGTCTCTTTTAATGTCCTTGCAATGTCCCACTTTTACATAGGAAGTCTTCGTATCTTGTTCTTGTGCATCTGCCATGAAATCCTCGTGCAACTCCGTAATATTGTTAAATTGCTCCAACAATATCTTCTATTGATATTCGAAAATTTCTTTCGAATAGTTTTCAAAAGTGTCCTCGAACTCCCATAACTGCCTCTATCTTTATACGTAATCTTCACGCGCTGAATTTGTACTGTATTCCCAGAGGCTTTAGAGGTCCGCAAGACTTTCAACATCTTCTTGAGGGACATTGCCTTCGAGCAAAGTCTTAACTTCCATGAACAAAAGCCTCATCTTTCCGTATGTATTCCTTTCCATGTGCGGGGTATCATGATACACTCGTGGTTTTTCCGAAAGTCCCTCCAAATTTCGTTGATTTTTGCCAAACGCTCATCTTTGTAGCGCTGAGTTTTCCTCGTCATACTATCCTTTTTGACGTGAACTCTTTTTTTTTCTAGCTCATCGGCTAGAGTTTTCTGCTTTGCGATCAAGATTTGAACTTTTGCTTCATCAGCCATTATTGCGAGTTATCAAGACTATTTTTTACGTCGATACGTCAAATAACCATGCCATGATTACTCGTATGGACAACTTTAAACGGAGTCGGCAATTAAAAAACATACTTTAAAAAAATCAGCTTCGACTGTTTCTTATGGAGACATGAACATCAAATTCGTGAACCTGGATCTACCCTCCAAATTCTCACTTTCTTTCTCTGAACGGGCGTCAACTGTTTTTTTGCTTACTTTATGCAAGTCACCTTTTTTTTTCCTTCAATGAACTGAAAAAAAATGTTTAGAATAAGAAAATGAGAAAAACGTTCATAATGTAAAAAAAATAAGTACCATCAACTAAGGGAACGTATTATTAACTCTTCCTACACCCGCTAAGGTCTTGCACACACCCAAGAAGGATACACATCCTAGATTCATGAGATATGCACATAATAACTGACACAAACAGATTGGGAAACTAACTTACCGACATTGAATTTCCTTATTCATCTTAGTCTCGTACTCGTACCCACCATTAAGTCCCTCGTCCTGTGCTCCTTTTGCAAGCAAAAGGAGTTTCGCGTAGCAAATGAGCTGCACATTTAGTACACTTAGCTGTTCTTGCGTTTTCGCCTTCGCTCGAGAAATGATTGAAATTGAAATGGCAAACAAAAAGGACGATATGCGAACTGCAAAGTAGCAATAAACAAATCTTATTTGAGGGGCATTTTCGAATAGAAAATAACCTTAACAGTACAGGACGAACGAGGTACAAAATTGTGTATACTACACAACGGGCAACGCAGCGCTCGACGACGACGTCTATGACAAACCGGATGACGACTTGTGTATCATTATCTCGCTTCGCTTGGATGTCGAATAGAAAATCTCGTATTAAGGAGCAGATTCTGTCACTTAAAATAGCATCGAAAACATTGGGTGTGCTAAGTCCTGTGATGGTGTTGTTCACCCTCGTCCTTGGCCATTTGTCAAAGTTCTGTCTGTCTTCTCATCTTGATTCCGCTGTCGGATTTCTCCGTGACTAAGTCCCAGTTGTTCTTCCGGCAACAGTGGTGCAAAAATGTGTGTGTTTAAGGAGAGGAGGGCACATGTGGATGTGTTTGTGTGTACTTCTTTCCTGGACCATTAAGTATATTTATTCTAAGCTCAGGAAAAACACAACAATAACAAAATTGAGGAAAAAACAAGAGGAAGTCGACATATAACAAATTCTGTAATTTGCTTTCGGAGGTTTTCCGGTCGACCTCTAGCTACATCCCCCGATAGCTATGAAGATGAAGTTTTGTCGTTGTTTTATTTCTCTGTTTGGCGGGAACACATTATCCCTCTTGCAAGCGAGTATTTGCGAAGATGATGAAATATTGCTGTGCGATGTCCTTAAAATGTCCTGTGCATTCATTGTCAGCGCTCTAGTTGGTGGGGGCGGCGGCCTCACTGTTGACTCTGTGGGCCTAGGTTTTGTGATCCTGTACGGGAGGATATATTTTGTTATGCTGTCTTTTGTTTGATATGAACTCAATTCCTGTCATGATTGCTTGTTATGTTGGAAGGACATAAACAAAAAGCCATCAGAGATGCTTCAACTAAAATCCTAGTGTGCTTTCTCCTCCTCCTCTCGCGATATCTGGTTTTTGTTTATCTCTATTTACGTACTTAATTATACTCTAGCTTCTAGCTTTTATGCTTGATACTTAAGTGTTCAGGATGGTGGGATTTAATACACGGTTTTGTTTTACTTCACGATGATCTTGTAACTAACAAATAAAAAGTTATTCTCATTACTTTGTCAATCAGGAGTAAAAGGACCCTTGGGAGGATGACTCCAGTCACAAATTTTGTATGTGAAACTGTGCTTGAGTTTGATAGGCGTAATTATTGACTCTCTTGACCAGTCTAGTCTAGAAATTTAATAAAATCGTTTTTTTTTTTTTAATTTTCAAAGTTTAACCATTCAAGAATGTATCTACAAGAGGATTTTTCAAAATTCAAATTATTTTCGGAGATTTCTGTATTTTGCTGACCCGGCATCCAAATTGGTTCGGCCGGAACTAATCGAACAAAAGACGTTAAGTATTCTCAGTCTACCTGAATTCATAATTCTCAGTAAAACCTTTTGTCCTTTATATAAATTGTAATACAAGAACCCAAGGTGACTTGTATCTTTTATATTTAGTGTTCACTTGCGTCCAGCTGCTAACAATTGAATACTAACCTTAAAACCACATGGACGTACAGATGCGCTGTGAGTGAAATATTTTTTTTTATAAAATGGATTAAAAAATCCTCAGCGCAAAGGATTACGCGTCCAGATCGACAAACAAAAAGGCCATTTCATGGCAAAAGATTCACGGTATAGGAAGACATCAGTTTTACGAGTGCATCGGCAGCAAAATTTACGAGAGTTTATCATCAGACGAATTATTGACTCGATGTTAAGGTTCAGAAACTCAAAACCTAAATCGGACCTAAGATGATTGAGATAGCGACATTTATTGCTGTTTGAATTTTTAATGAAAGCTTCATTCCTATTTAAAAAATGATGGAGCTTATTGGAAGGAAAATTGGCCCGGAAGCTCATTCATTTGCTGTGAAACGAGATAACGCCCGGATTGACCGATCCGAGATACGAGCATCCAACGCATTAGAGGAGGCAAGAACTGCTCGATGTGAAGAGAAAAACGGGGAAAACAGTTTTTTCGAAGTCGATGGTCCGATGTATGAAGCAGGAATAGCAGATTGAATAAATGTAAGTCAAAATGTAAGAAACTTTCTTTTTCAAAACAATACCCACGATTTGTCAGGTTCTACTGGACCGATTTACCAGAAACTTTTAGAGGGTCTTCTTCATAGACTTGTCTATGTCTGGAACTATTTCGATCCCCAAATTTCTATTACTTTTTTTATTTTAAATTCGAAACTATAAAAAAAAATGGAACAAAAATTGTCCTTTTTTTCAGGCAGTCGCCATTTTGTGAAAAAAAAATCTTTACAACTTTTCTGTAGTTCAGACATTGCGACATCGATCTAAATTAATAATCTTTTTTTCTTTTTGGTTTCAGGTTCCTAGGTGGGTTGAAATCGTGGGTATGGTTATGCGCCAATTTTTTGAGACCCCCACTTCATCAACTGCTAATTGTTGAAAATTTCAACTTTATTGATTTTTTTCTGTATTCTTGTTTTGTTAAAAAATAACCACTGAAAAAATGGAAAGTTAAAAAATTAATTGCTTTTTTTATGACATTCAAAAATTATATGATATTCATGCCTCTAGACTAGAATGACCCCTTAAAGAAGGTTGATAATGAAAGTAGTGTAGCATCGGTTGATTGTTTTCACATACCTCCTTACAGCAACACAATCGTTCAAAACTAGTATAGCTATTGACCGAATTTGAAGTCGGATTGTATCACTCAATATACTGTACATCTCGGGCAGGACCTCCAAATTATTTTTATCAACCCAATACTTGAGCAGGTATTACAATGGTCAACATGGCAGGCAATATTTACTGCGACCAAAAAAGCGGTCAGAATATTGACGATGAATCCATGCTCGGTATATCGGTCTTAGAAGCCTGATTTTTATTGTTAAGGTTCGACTATCGGTTCGATTTTTACTATCGCTTCCTATTTAAAAAAAAATGTTAAATGCTTGATTTTATTGGAAACCTTAACTACTACTACAATACTATCTTACTACCCGGACTCCACCCGACACTGTACTATTTATAGAATACATCGCATTCTATCAGAGTACTTTAACGCTTGAATTGAAAATTCGAAAAGATATGGCGACAGCTCCATCCATACGTACAGCACAATATCCAAATCCAGCGATCCCAAATGCGTTCCATTTTACTTATTTGCATGTCTTTCCCGACTCTGTGGTGAATAATAAATTCCCATACACAGGTAAATAAAGTGTCCTTCTGCACAAAGCAAAGTAAGAAGTGAGGACTCCGACGGATACGAGGCACTAAGATGGAGCTTTTGTCACTGCTGATCTAGGACTGCCATTGCCAAGGTACAACTACGGGCATTCATCTAAAATGTTTTCATTGCATTATATGATTGTGATTTTGTCATTTAAATGAGACACGTTGGTGAGGAATTTTACATTTGAGTCCTTCGGGTGCATGAAGGAGCGTTACACATTCCTCCTCTTATTTTGTCTGCGCATTTTATTTCGATGAAAGACCGGATAAGTGTAATGCATTTGAGTGTATTTAAAGTCTTTCTTTTATGTTAAACTGTGCGAATGCACTTAGAGAGTTAACTGGTGGAATACCAGATGAATCCTTTCTCAAGGGTAGAAGTCCTTTGACGAATGTACAAATTTCTAAAACATTTTCATCTTAAGCAATTTATGTGACGGAAAAGAGTACTCGTGTCAACATTTGACTGAAGCCTCCAGTTTCTGCAGCTCCTGCGAAAGTCATTGGGAATTACTTTGAGTCGCTTGTATACCAATAGATAAGTGAAAGGGTAATCTTGCCTGATTAGAGTGAATACCTTTGTGGCAAGGATAAACGAGGTTTTTTGACAATTTTCCATCAATGCATGTTAGCTTTTGCCACTATTTCTATTTAATGGGAGGTTCGGGATATCGGCCTGATCTGTTCTCTGCTTTGCGGGATTGTCAGCTTTCTTATTTTTGGATACTCAAAATAATATAGGGGGGTTAAATTTTATCCATAACAGTCCGAAAGCCTTAATGGCCAGTCGACCGCCGTTCCGTAGTAGGCAGATCTTCTATCCAGTTTTCGCAACAATCTTCTTACTTGAAATGTAGAAAGTCAGATCTGCATCAGAATAGACTTCTTTCTACCATAAATTTTGATTTGAAATTTCCTATCGAAAACCGGAAAGCTTGGGATGCAGTGCGCTTAAGATGCTGTCAAGCTTGACTTTTATGATGATTGAATTCTTGAGGTATTCTTTACACACTTACTTCAGACTGGTCTAAAAAAGCAATTGCATCTCTGGACTCGCAACATTTTTGCTTAATATTTGTTCCCCTGATTTACCAGTGGAGCTAGCGGAGTAGTCTTAGAATTCACCCATCGTCAGTTCGCTTTGAAAAAAAAACCATAAAGACCGAGTGCCGATTGAAATCTTCTCGACTGTTGCTTACAAGGGGTGTTCACTGAATCTTTCAGAAGTTTCTTCAAACACTGGAGAAACAACGATTTCGTTCGCTGTTCGGTGGTGTGAGATTCAGATGTGTTTTGATCCCCAATGCGCCATTAGTGTAGTCCGAATCAGGGCGAAGAATTAAATATTAACTCATTAACATTTACTCAGTTCGTAGCATTTTATTAGACATAAGCAGGTGCATTTTTATCTTTTTAGACTTCTGTCAATGATCGGCCACAGGGCTCGGAGATAGGGCGGGTAACTTGATTCGAAAACTTAGCTAAGATAGCTTAAGGCAACTGCATTCAGAAAGGAACATGAACTCTGCGAACAAAGTCAAAGAAAATGGATGAGACATAATACTACCTTCTATATTGTACGTGCAATATCGAGGCAAACTCAAACGGAAACAACGAGCTATGATCTTTAAGAAATCTATCCAGCAGCATAAGTAAACGTCGAAGTTATTCACAAGAAAAATGCAGAAAAAGAGTTACAAAAAAATACCATCCACAGGTACGATATAACTTTGGAATATGCAAGGATAAGATCAGATTTTTCTGGGTATTCCAAAGTTCTCTTTGTTGATGTTGATGACCATAACCAAACTGGTGCAGATATTTAAAGAAGAAGAAGTGACAAGATGTTAACCAGCGGAACCAAAATAATACAGTTCGAATAGTAACCGAAATGGCAAACTCAAGGATTCAAGACAAAAAATTCTGCAACAAAATGTTTCAAATATTAAAGCGTGTTTATCATCACTAGCTTAGTAGCTTTGCTTTCTAGATTTTATATGTCATGAAACAAATCAAATATTTCGACGCTCCAATTTTAATCTTTTACCTTTTTATGCCTTAGTTCGTATTGAAACTAACCTGAATGGAGCAAGAAAGATGTGTTCGTAAGAATTCGATTTTTTTTAAATAACTGCCCGTGCCCAAGTAGCGGACACTGCGGTCTGAAGGAAAGGACCTTTTGTATCTTGGGGAGTTTGTTGAGGCTAGCAGACATTCCATCCTTCCGATGAAAGTCAGAATATCTTTAGTATTGGATTGTCTAATGTTCAATGGGGAGCATATCTCTTTGAGGAAGATACGCCTTCTAAACCATATATAGTAAGAGCTGAACATTCACAAAGGATGTTTATAGCCGTTTCGTCGTCTCCCAAACAGAGTCGGCATTCGATTTTTGTAGTGAGCCTTAGTCTGGTTAGATGTGATCTCAAGCGGCAATGCCAAACGAGCTTTCTAATGTTCTCCTTGTTGAAATTAAGGACTTCTCCGTAAGAGAAGGGATCGATTAGTAATTTAAATTGTCTGAGTCCTAGTAGATTTCTCCAGTGGACAATGCGTAGTTTGTTTATTGTTCAGACCTGTGGCCGTAGTCCAGCTTATGCCACAGAAAGGTTCCGAGACAGTGAACGCGGTTTTAGAACCAGCCCTGGCTAGTTCGTCCGCAATTGCCTTCGATTCTATGATGACCTGAAACCCATGCTAACCTAACTTTGTTTCGTCATGGGCCATGGATTGTAGGGCGTCGTAGCAGCTTTTGACACATTTGGGTTCCACTAGATTGGATGACAGTGTCTTGAGCGCTGCTTGGCTGTCTGAATATATTAGAATTCTGGACCCTTTGCAAGGTTTTCTTTGGCACAGGATTCAATGGCTTGTAGTTCAGCCTGGAAAACACTTGAATGATTTCCCATAGATATAGAGATTATCTGCAACACTATAAACTTGATTTGAAAATAAAGCACGGTTTGCTGAAAAGCTACTGCTGCAAAAAAAACCAATGTTCTTAGTAGAATTGCCATTTCTTCAGTTCTTAAAGTTTGTAATTTGCTTCACAATGTTCGGATCAGACTGAACGCCCAGTGCATAGCGTTGTTTTAAGTCCAGGAAGCAGTTTGTTTTTTAAATATTTTAAGAAAAAAATTGTTGCAAAATGACGTTTGTCTTACATTGAAACTTTCGACAAAAATGTGTACTTGCAAATGTGTACTTCTCATGTTAGACAAAAAAAGTAAGCGACATTTTCTTCAGATGACAAAAGATGACGAAATGTTTCTCTAAAGCGTATATTACTACTCGTCGTTTTTAATCATCATCATCTACCTAAAGACAGATTTATGGCCATGACAGCCTTCAAAAAGAGATTCTTATAAAACGTGCCGCACATTTCTTCTCCCCTCGAAATATGCTTTACCATAACTGGTACTTTATAAAACGTGGGACTATCCTTCTGAGACAAACTCAAGTCATCTATCATCAGCGGCGGCACAAAAAAACAGAAACATTTTGTCGCATGTCAAGTACCCACTTGGACTCTTGTTAATCACAATAAAAATCTTCAAAAATAAAAAAATTTTTTACAAAAAAAAAAAAAAAAACGACAAAACAAAATATCCAAATCTTTCACGACACCGTGAAGAGATAATTAATTTTGAAATTCTTTCAGATACTTAGTATAACTTCGCCAGCAAACGTCGAACGGTCATTCATCATTAATCACACATCATCTCCATAAAGCAACGAGCTTCCTTGCTCAAATTTATACAAAAAAAAAAATACTTTTACAATTCCCCAGCCAATTTAGAAGACTGCGTGCCTCTACAAGGACGCACGCAAATCGTATTCACAAAAATAGCACCCGACAACAACGCAAAGTCCTGCTTAAAATATCACATCTTTCATCGGCGTACAGTAAAATGAAACAAGCTAAACTTTTTTGGAAGTAATCTTCCCGCCCAGAACCAGGATACACGCCTTCATTTGTACATCATTAGATACTTTTTTTTTATTTTTATCTGATGAGTGTTGTTCATCTTGAACGGTATAAGGAGACCAAGTCGAACGAGAAAGTTCATTCGTGCGTTGACGAGGAGGAAATTCTTTTTCGACTCAATGGAAAATAATTTCAAAATTATTATGTTTGGCGGCAATGGCCTTCACATGCCGTCATCCTCCATGGACAGCAAAAAAGAAAAAAAACTCAGCTTCCACGCCTTCTGAATCCGCCTATTTGAGGGATAGGAACAACAGAAAAAAATCCCATCATAGAAATAGAAAAGCTGCGTCATGGCAGTCATCCAAAATTTCAAGGAGTGGAAGGAATCAAAAGAGATGAAATACTGCTCTATTACTGCAATGAATCAGCATAAGATGAGTCTCTTCTTTCCTCTTGTAGTGAAGTTGCTTGTCTCCTCTTATCCAGCTGTACCCTAATTTCAATAATGGCACAAGGAACCATCGCTACACAAAGGTTGTTGTACCTAAAAATATAGATGACTGAGCATCAACAATATCTTAAGAGCTGCGATAGTGTTCTTATTCATTTCTTTTTTCTGTTATGTTTTGCTATAGTGCGGCATTACTGTGTAAGTTTTTTTTTTTTTTCTTTTTAATTTTCCAGCGATGAAAATGAAAATGAGGAAAAAATAAAAAGACTCTTTGACAAGCCAATCCATGGTAAAAAAAAATGGAATGGGA
Organism: Orthonevra nobilis; assembly: GCA_963555765.1. Lineage (NCBI taxonomy): Eukaryota > Metazoa > Arthropoda > Insecta > Diptera > Syrphidae > Orthonevra > Orthonevra nobilis. Next base: position 131,226,665 of record OY743225.1, read on the forward strand.
GGCTCTTTACCTTCACATCTTTATCCATCATCAATCGGGTGTTGGTGCTTCATCATTGGATTTTATAAGTCAGTCTTTGGAAAAATCATCGTTTGACAAGAATGTGTTGATGGCGTCCCAGGACTTGACAAATGAGAGTTTTGTTTTTTTGTCAATCTCCAATCGGATCGAATGGAATGGTTTTTTGGATGAGAAATTAAGCCGAACAAACAAAGCATGAATAAACGTTGAGTGCAGGCATAAAGGGTGTTCGCATATTAAGTTTCAACTGGTAATCATGTGAGCTTTTTGACACACAGCTACTTTGTTTTCTCGGAGGGTTTAACTGCCAACCACATTTCAGTAGCAGTCCGATTCATAGTCTGATTGCCGGATGCCAAAAATTCACATTAGACTGAATATAATAGCACACCGGAAGTATCCAGAAATGAGTCATGACCCCCTTAAAAAGAGTTAACGCAGAAGAAGAATGGATAAGAAGATGCTACAAGGGCCACACGAGGAGAAGAGAAAAAAATTGCAACGATAAAAGTTAGAGCTCTCATTGTCTCGCAGATCAAGGATATTAAAGATTTTCGGAATTGAATTGTAACACGCTAAAAAATAGGTTATCAGTCCTTCCGAAACTGTGGAGGAAATCTATTCGCCGATGATCCGCACGGATTTGTGTGTGTGGCCAAACAGAGTTTCCAGAAACTTCATGACCAAAAGTCATTGTTAAGGCACCCTCTAGCCGTCATATTATAGTAGTTCTCCCAACCACTGTAGAAGTAAATGAAGTGACCAGAAAAAAGGAGTCGAGTGCGAGTTGAACTGGCTCATGAAGGGTTCCTTATTATATTTAACACTCCATTCTTTTAAAATACTACAGAAAAAATATAAATTTAATACTATAAAAAAAAATAAAATAATAAAATATTTATTATTTGTTATTTTAATTATTATTTTGTATGTTTAATTATTTATTACTTGTTGTATCTATTATTTGCTATTGTAGCGGCCATAGCGGTTGTAAGTCTCTGATAGGGAGCAAGCACTAGATCATTTGTCGGGTTTGAAAGGACGAAATTATGCCCTACAGCTAGATTAGAAGTTCTTTTTGTTCCAACTATATAAATAAAAGTTATGTAAACCAACCCATGATAAACCGTTGGAAAGGCTTGAATTTTAAGTCGAAAAACATCTTATGGAAAGCGATAGCAAATTTCTGGATGCCGGGAACACCGATGTGCAATGGGGAACAAGAACCTATGAAGTGTCAGTATCGCCAGAAAATATTCCTTATCCTGGCAATGAATCCGAATTTTTAACGAAAATCAGAACAGATCTGAGGGTACAAGAACAAATTCTCCATGTTTGGGAGGAAAGTGAATTAACACAAGGATTCAACCCAGAAACTTATGAGCTATGCAATGATGTGAGTACAGTTCAAATGGCGACAAAAGCTTGATCACATTGAGTGAATTTAAGATTTGAATTACTGCCCCTACTTCACGGGAAGTGGAAACACATTAAAGCAATCATTATTCCCATGATGATGAAGTTTGGATTTCCGAATGCACGTGTGCGGAACCAGGGAGCTCAGTCTTCTCAGATCGTCAGATTATTCGCGCGGAACATTTATAAATGGAATATTATGACTCTTGTTAGTAGAAAAAGATTCAACATACTCGCAAAGGATTATCGCATATCTTGTATTAAATTGAATAGAATTTGTAAACTTTGGACAAAAGTTGGGCCGCAACATTGGATTTGAGGCATAAATCATAAATAAACAATAAAGATGAGGCATAAAGCAACTTGCAATGCTAGGACGATTGCCTGAACATGCTACTTGTTGGTTTAGTTTGTTCTTCGTTGGAATAGCCGCATGAGTTGCAAGATTGATCCCTAAAGACTCAATGTTTATTTTAAAACTTAAACCAATTGTTTGCACAAAAACACACAAAGAAGAATCAAGAACAAAACTAATGTAGTGTTATGAAACGGTTAAGAAATCATTTAAACACAACATTATTTAAAATTAAAACTAGAGAAAAACAAAGTCAAAAACGTCATCAATGTAACATTTGTCGAAAAATAGGGTCGGCTCCTCAATGATTTACATTTGCCCACAGGAGCAAGGAGTTCTAGCTGGGTGGTACCTCGACAAAAGACGGTTGTCGGGAGGGAGGTTAACCAAGTTTCACAGTACGGAAATTGTAGAAAAATTCGAAGATCCGAAAGGTAACTTACATATTTAGTAAGTGTAATAAAAACATATGGCACAACTTTAGATTGCTTTAGAATGAACATGTCGTGACGATGAATGAAATGAAACGTGGTGAGGTTTTGTAGAGCAAACGTTATAAGCTACCAAACTGACGCAGTCAGTCACCTTCTACAAAGCAGACCAAATCAAGCGGCTAGTAACCCACACCTCGCCAGACATTCTTACTAGCTTACGTTCTTACCAAGCCATCGATTCTTGGGTTTGAAATCGATAGGGCTGAGAACGGAGCACTACGAAAATCTTCGTTGCGACCTCAACATTCAGTCAAGCGGCTGAATTGAAAAGTTTGGATATCATCCAATCGAAATGTGAAGTGTCTAGCCACAAAAAAAAAGTATGTTCGTCGGTCCGATAAAGAAAAGGTGCTAAAGGTAGTTCCATAATGGTCTAAGCTTATTCTCTTCCGCTGGCATTGGAGACCTCCAATTTCATCGGTCTTGAGAGGAGTATGCCACTAGCTAGCATTTCTGCAAAACAATGAATTAAACATAATCAAGGATGCGTGAATCAAGAAGAATGAGAAAGGAATATGAAATAAATGTACGTAATAAACGTGCCTCAACACAAAGGAGCTGTTTTCGGCTTAATTTGACAGAAGGACTCAAAAACTGTGCCTAACACCGGAAGATAAATTTTGGCGGTGTAGGCTGAATATCTCTCACTCTAACTAAGGATTCCCTTCATAAATAACCTTAGAGTTGCAATAATTTTTCAAAGAAAATGTGTGACTATTCTATAACATATTTTTTTAGGGTTCCATACCCAAAAGGTGACAACGGAACTTTCTTTGACTGTCCATCAGTCGCCTCGTCTGTCACTGGGCTGTGACAGATCCGTCTGAACCATTTTACAATTTAGAATTTTTACACAAAGGAACTACAATGGCAAATCGCAAGTCCATTTTAAGCATGAAGTAGACTAGACAAAGGCTGCTTGACATAAGATCAGTACGCGGTGGTGGAACCCTTTTTTCAAACAAAATATTAACAAAGCTATGTACTATACATTTGGATAAGTGTTATAAAAAGGCCTAACAGAAGAGTTGTAGGTAGAGCCAATACACGGTTATGTACGAATATTTAAATAAATAGTTTTAAGCGCCATAAAAATTTAAACTACTAAGGATTTTCGACACAAACACAATGATTTATATCGTTAATGAAAAAAAAGTTTCAAACTTACCACAGAAACACTTTCACGGTTGATCTTCCTGAACTCAACTCAAACGTATCTTCTTGCTTGGGTTTCCAATAAATCCGTTCCAAAAATTGCTTTTACGTGCAATTCCAGTGGACTATTCTATTATCCCTTCAACAAGGATGCACTCGTACGTATTTATAAAACACTCGACGAAATTTATGTGCAAATTTGTTCACTGCATTGTTTTTATTTATATTTGCCCCGTCACATTTTCTCAGTGAATGGTTTTTGTGTCCTTTCCTTTCATCGGAGATAGACTTGCATAAGGATAAATAACTCGCACTCGAGGTCCTGATACGATACGAATTGATACAATACCTCGTACGCGCATGGATATACTCGTACTTCCAAGTGGAACTGTGCGAGTAGTAAATTTCATGATGAATTTGGCTCATCGTCGGGGTTTTACCATCTGTCCGTCAGGCGAAGGAAGATTGTATTGGTACTGCGACAGGAGCGGGGGTATAACTATAGAAACCATCGAGTTTGATTAATGCCCGAATTATCTGAAGTGATTGATGAAATGTCGGTTTAGAGTTTCGCCCGCTTCCGCCGATATGTAATTTTCCGTTTTTACGTTTGCCTCTGTTTTGTTCTTCATTTTCGGTTGGTCCTCTTTCTAGCCGTTTTGTGGTAGCAGGATACCTAGTCCTGTCAGTCATTCAGGATTTTTTTTCTGTTTATCGGCAATGGTTGTTTATCAAAATGAAGGAAGACGAAAACGGATGCTCATCAGTACAGATGAATTATTGGAGATTTTATTGTTCATTTTTGTTATCCCTTTTTTTTTGGTCTATGGGTGGGTGGGTTGCTTTTCTGTGGAAAAAAGTTTCCTTGAAAAATTTGTGTTTACTGGTTGTTGGCAATATTTCGTAATGAAGATACGGCGGATGTGTACATTAATCTGATGATAGTGAATGATGTCCAATAGAATTAATCTTCGCAATGGCATTCGGGAATCCGAATGTATGCGGGGGCATATGATGAGGGTTTTTTTCTTTTGCTGGTACGCTTTTAGTTTGGTTTTTATCTGAAAGCAAAGAGAATGATTATGTTACAAGACTACTCTTAGTTTGATTAGATTTTTTTTGTTGTTGTTGTTTTCTTTTGTTTTAAATGTTATTTGGCATTTGGAATTGATTTAGTGTTTTGCTTATTTGTACGAGGCAAATGGGTCGAGCTCGTTATGCGGCTCATGAGGATTGAATGGCAAAAAGTTGTTTTCTATGAAAGCTAGCGAAATAAATGAGGAAGAAAAAAGTTTGTAAGACTCTCTGTCTGCAGATGGTTGATATTTCAAATATGAATATTCCCCTCAGTTTGATAAAATCATCTTTTATTTTTTGTAACTGAGATGATTTATGTGAAGAACTTTGTTGTTTATTATCGGAATGACAACTGAAGCCACTTAAATTAGTAATGAGCTCTTATCAATAAAACATAATTCATTCACTTTTGGGGACTCTAAGATCTCACTATTCCAATTTGATTTATTTGACTTGAGAGAAGCTGGCACTGCTTCAGAAAAAAGAATGTCGAATGGAAGATATATAACTAGCTTGAGTCTATTTTTGGGGCTAAGAATGTCAGCTAAAATGTTTGATATACAAATGTGCTTAAATATACCGCAAGCACAGGTAAATGATTATTTTTTTGATCCATGTCTCCACATACATAAGTGAATTTTTTACATTTTTTTAGGGTTTCGTATAAAACGGGTGCCAAACGAACCCGATTTCTAAGCCTCTCTTGCCGCCATTTTCACAGAAGGTGAGCAAGTTTTTTTTCGCTAATCCACCAAATAATAAAATATCCTGGTTCAAAAAATTGGCCGAACTCCTCGCTTTACAATAAATAAGGAATTTCAAAGACAACCCAAAAAGTAGGTTGCGGGGAATTCACAATTAATTTAAAAATCAGCTCAATTTTACGCCAAAAATACGCTAAGAAAAATTTCAAATTATATAAATATTTAGTGTTTAATATTGGAAAAAGAAACGGAACCCTTTGTGTGCGTGTTTCACGCGTACATTTTTTGTTTTTGTTTTGCAACCTCCAGAGAGAGCCAGCGCTCTCTTGTTCAACTCAGAGCTAACAGAATATTGATTAATTTTTTGACTTCGTATTGGTTTGCAACAAAAATGCATTTTGGTACAGAATTTTTTGCATTCGCTTAATTCACAGTATTTTTTTCAGAATCAGTTTATACAAATCGCTGCTTTTTTTCAAATTGTTTCATCATCCTTCTGGCATTACACGCTTTCATAGCAGAGCTAATAAGGAATTGAAAATTGCAGCCTGACAAGCTGATATTATAATCAGTAAGGCTACGCACTTGGACAGACAACTATCACTGGTTGATCATTCGAGTTGATCCCAAAGGCATATGGTGACTGGATAAGATTCGAAAACTAAAAAAAGAATTAGACCCGGGATCCTATCAATTAACCAAATTAAAGAGCGCAGGCGCATCACTTAATGTGCCACTCAGCAGTTGTATGATTTTCTAAATTCTGAATAAAATTCTGAATTAAAGGGTTGCTTCTTTCCGCCAAACCTTCAAGAAACTTTAGAAGCGTTTTCCACAATTTTAAGAACTCAATCTGCGGGTCTTGGATAAGACGGCCACAGTACCTGAAAAATGGCTCAATAAATATATTTTATTATACGAGGAACCGCAATCGATGTATTTGATTGAGCTTCTAAGGAAAGCTAGGTACTTGGCGTCGCTTTTGGCTACATCTGTTAAATGGTCACTTCAACCAAGGATGCTATTAATGCACATTCTGCGAATGTAAAGTTGTGCGGTTTCAGTGATGGCCATTTATGGATAATGTTCTGGTATAATGATGCAAGCTATTAAATTTCACTCAGTTTTTAGATCCCCACATTAATATGCTGTTGGTACAGGAATTTAATGTGTTAAACATATGCTGTCATACCATTTCCAAGGATGTAGATGAGATACGTGGTTCCGAGAACGAATATTAAAAAGTAAGGGTAATAAAACAGCGAAGTAACATGCAATTGATGTAACAGTCAAAAGAGCATTTATGTGAATTAGAAAAAGAGTAAGATACAACATAGAGCCCTGCGGCACCCCGGAATTTATACGGTTAATTGAAGAGTTGAAACCGTCCAACAAAACTTGTATGGAGCGGTTTAAGAGGTCGTTTCTACTTCATTGAAGAAGAGATTCGCCAGCCCGCAATGCATGGACTTTCGACGAAAGACGCTCTTTCCAATGATTCTGAAAAATCGAGCATTACAACCTTAATTTCATCTAAAAGTTGGAGAAATTAGTTCCAATTTTCGGTGAGATTTATCATTAAATCAGCAGTGGATTTTAAGTAGCTTCCATGATTCAAGTTATTTCATAAGCTGATGATTTATCGGCGCTTGCATGATCTTAGAAAAAAAGACGTCAGTTCCTCGAGTCAATTGATGGAGGGAGAAGGAAACTTGTCTTTTCCATCTACTCCAAAAGAAACCAAAACAGTCAGATGGTCGAAAGAGCTTACACAATGGTTTCGCCATAGCGGAAGGACACTTCTTCCGAAGAACGCCGGAAATAGTACATCTATTAGCGGATTTGAAAGTGTCGATACCGAGAAGAAGAAGATATAAGGAGCTGGCAGAAAAGTGGGCTGCGTGCAGATTCAACCTCTTCAAGGAGCTGACAGCTATACTGTCATTGATTGTCAATTTTTGAATTTTTGAACTCCAAATTTCATGTTCTTCTAATATCTTTGGCGGTTTTCCTCAGGCTTTAAACTCTCTGAAGAGCCTCGTTACTCTTTAAGGCTCGAATTATATCTTAAGTTAACTTTTGGCGTGGATACTTTTAACCCTGTGAGGAATAAATTTTTCCTTGTAGATAAGAATAGAGTTTGTGATCATGTCGGTGGATGAATATCGAGAAAGGATTTAATAGTTTTACCGACACAAGATTTGTTCGTTGTTTGAGCAAAATGTCGGGTGGATTTTCCCCCTAAATGGGTATTTAAATCCTTAAAATATGACTGCAGTCACCCAGAACTCATAATGCATCACAAATTATTGAGCTCTTGTTAATCTTTAAATTATAAAGCAAGTCACAATTATATTTTTTTTCAAAAGTAAAAATCGCCGACCGGAAAATTTAAAACGAAACAAAGAAAAAAATATTTGAACGCATGTATCCTCACTTTGTTGTTTCAGTTACAATTTCCATTTAAATAATTGCAGTGCACACATACAAAGATTCATTTACTTCATCGCCGACTTAAACCGAATGATTGCGATTTTACATTTGGCACCACGACGCGACGGACGTCGATTGGACATTTCGAGTTTACAATGTTTCAATTTTTTTTTTTTACAATAATTTTTGAATTTTATTTCGTCCTTCGCAGCGCCACAGTGTTGAACGCTCGTTTGTTTTTTTATTTCGTTTCATTTTCTGTTTTTTTTTTTACCAGCTAAATTTTATTTCAGCATTTTTCATCCTTAATGGCATATTGGCTGTCGGCTTTTCCAGTGTAATATCACTTTACCATCATATATCACCATGGAAAGCCATCATTACTCAGAGGCAGATATCACCAAAAAAAAAAAAAACCCACAAAAATTGGACACACTCAGAATTGTAAAAAAAACCACACAAGTATATAAAAAAAAGCTTACTGTGCGCTCAATCCAAGCATTGGTCGTTGATGGAAAAGGACATCATTTTGTTTGTGGGCGAAATTATTCTCGGACAAAATCAATTGGAATTGTTTTGATTTCGTTTGGACAATGTAAATATGCAAATGGCGCATAAAAATCACGTATGCGACGCGTTGGTTTGTGTATCTTAGCGGAGGACATTATTACACACACGCGACAGACTATTTACTCAGATTGAAGCTATGTTGTTTTCTGATCGCGCTTTTGTTATTATGATATTTCCCGCCTGAATGAATATGTGCACTCACTGTGAACAGTTACATTTGAAAAAATATCCGCATGCATTTATGCATATTTCCAAGGATTTCGAATGTTTTGTTTAAATTAATTCAAACAAACAAGAGCAAAAAAAAAAACCTCGGAATAAATTTCGATTTAAGACGAGTTGTTTTTTTTTTGTGTTTTGGTTTTGCGGGTTGGACTCCTGTTATTTGGGAAATTAGATTTTCATTCAGAATTTCTGTGTTGTTTGGTGAAATAATATTTATCATGTGTGATTATTTTTTATTGTTTCGGTTGCGGGACAAAAAAAAAAACGAATTTACATATGCAAAAAATAAGTTCACCATATTTGCCGAGGGAATAGAGATAAATTAAACAATAAACAATTCGCGGAGGGCAGCACGCACGGGCTTGTTAAACATTTTAGAAAATAAAAACAAATGGAACGACAGCTATGGATAGTGTTTTTGAGTTGGATTGAGGCGGAATTTAAGCTCGAAAGGATTTGTAAATAATAGGACTACCGGTTGAAAATGTCGTTATTGCAGACAACTTCATATCTATTACTCTGTGGTGAATTTTGACCATGACAGCTATCACATCAGAAACTGTCATTGTCTTATTATTTCAGTCTAGGTTATTGGTCATTAGTGAAAACACACAAGTTTTTATAAAGCCGTAAAATGTCTACATTCGTGCCATCAAAACAACATTTGCGGGAAGTTTTAATATGCTTCTTTTATTTAAAGAAAAAAGCAACCCAAGCGCATCAATTGCTTACCGAAGCTTACCCGGGCTAAACTATAGACGTTAGAATGTGTCAGCGGTGGTTTGAGCGGTTCAAAGATGGTGATTTCGACACCGAAGACAAAAAACGCCCCGGCCAGGTGAAAAGTTTGAAGACCATGAATTGGAGGCATTGCTCGATCAAGATCCGTCACAAACGCAAGAAGAACTTGCAAAATCACTTGGCGTCGCTCAGCAAACCATTTCCGATCGTTTGAAAGCAATGGGAATGATCCGAAAGGTAGGACTTTGGGTGCCGTGTGAATTGAAGCCACGAGACGTCGAACGCCGATTTTGCATGTCCGAAATGCTGCTTGAACGCCACAAAAAGAAGTCTTTTTTGCACCGAATCGTCACTGGTGATGAAAAATGGGTATATTACGATAATCCAAAACGTCGGGCAACGTATGGATACCCCGGACATGCCTCAACATCGACGGCCGTTCAGAAAATTCATGGCCTGAAGGCTATTCTGTGTATTTGGTGGGACCAGAAGGGTGTTGTGTACTATGAGCTACCGACGACAATTGATGCGTTTGAGCAGAGAACTGAAGGAAAAACGTCCGGAAACGGTCGCAAGACACGATAAAGTTATTTTGCAACATAACAATGCTCGGCCACATGTTGCAAATGTCGTTAAAACTAACCTTGAAACGCTCAAATGTTATGCCCTACTCCACCCGCCGTACAGTCCAGACCTTGCGCCATCCGATTACTATCTCTTCCGATCGATGCAACATGGCCTGGCTGTCCAGAGCTTCCGTCATTTCGATGATGCATGGATCGAATATGGATCGATTCGTGGATTGCGGCCAAACCGGTCGAATTTTTCAGAACGGGTATCCATGAATGGCCAGAAAAATGGGAAAAATGTGTGGCTAGCGATGGGAAATACTTTGAATATTGAATGTATATCTATTTTTCCTCAATAAAAAACGACATTTTCAACCGGTAGTCCTATTATCAGAATTAAAATTTGTTTGTCTCCCATTTGGTCGGCCCACATCAACAGCTTTTCACGTTATGGTGGATAAAAAATATTGCCGTAAATTAATGAAAATATATATTAAAAGGTAACACCTCAGTTAGTTAAAGTTAAACAAGTGAAGATTGAACAATTAAATCACTCCATCAACTCCAGTCGAATAGTAAAGGCTAATCGAGAGATCGTGCAGTTGGAGATGACCTTTTCAAAAAATATCGGACATCTTTTGTTGTCTTGTTAAATGCTTTCATCTAAATACTTAGCAGCGCAGCTTTTGCAGATATCACTTTGCACAAATTTGGTAGCAGATGACTCTTAAATTATTTATTTTACAAATTTTACAACCAGCATGATAGACTGCTAATTTGGTGAAAGTCGGTACAGGAAAAGCTTTAGCCAACTTTCAGCTATCATTGTACCGATTATCTCCATGGAACAACGCCTTGAAATCTTCGCGGCACGATGAGATTTCTTTATAAGAAGTCTCCATAAGAAGCCAGAGAAAAAATAAAGAAAGAAAATGAGAATTAGGCGACACTATTCTTTTGGAAATACTTACATAAATCAGTGTAGCGTTCCTAAAATAAATACCATCGTCATCACAACCCTTTAGGAAACATCCCCTCTACTATTAAATTCGTGACTAATGCAACATCATTCTTACTCAGCAGATTAGTCAATTTCCTTAGTCTGGTCTTCACTTATATTACCAGATCTACTAAGATAACATTTGAATTACTAGTGAAGCGAAAACGCCCAATTAAATTCCCAAGGAAATACTTAACCCCAAAACTTGCAGCTCAAATACAGATACCCAAATACAATATAACGAAAATCATATTCATGCTATCCGCATTGTCAAAACCAGCAAAAGGAGGCATAGTTTACTGAACTTTAGATTGATGATCGAAAATCCCAAGAAACTGCACGTCATCGCCCTCGTTTCTTGATTCAAATCAATTTTTCATCCCATTCAACTCACTCATCACAACAAACGACCCAATCCACTACAAGGAAATGTAGTTTCCTAGTGACACCACCGCAGCATCCCCCAGATACACACAAATGATTAGTTTTATTCAAATTACCACCGCAATTTCCCCTAAACCAGGATAAGAACATAAAACCCAATTTTGAATTCCACGGCAACTTTAAAAAAGAAAAAAACTTCAAATGAAAAAATTAACTTAAAAGTAAAACTGAATCCTGTTGGAAAAGGATTCTATAATTTTTGGATTTAGTAAATTTATTTTTGGCATCATTTTTAGTTTAATAAAAAATTCAGTAAGGTAGAAAACGATGTTCAAAAGGTTTTTAAATAACAGAGAGTGTCAATAATATTTATTAGCTTATCCGTCGTTATTGCCAAGGATATGCAAAAATATAAATAAACTTCTAGAATATTTATTGCCATCTAGTTGAGTAACTATTTTATGATGACGGTGACTCATAAGAGTGGGTATCGAGATAAAACAAAGAGTAAGTGAAGGATAAAATACAGATGAATGACTGCTCGATAATATCGTCGAAATGACGGCTCTAAATCAATTCAATTTTACTGACCGATGCGATGCATTGTGCACTCATTCTAGTTACGAAAGGATAAATCCTCTACAGTGTGCTGGGCAAATAAAGATCACAAGCCTTATTGATTTCGATTTATCTGTGGACTTTCTTAAATAAATTCGAAAGTCATGAATAAGCAAACGAAGACATTTCTAAAATGGTCCCTTTTACTAAGTTTTTTACACAAGATTAATTGAATTATTTAAATGAAAATTTCGAAAAAATGGCCTTGGCAGGATTGTTATTCACTGGTAAAATGAGAGGTCATAAAAGATCCTATACATTGTTTTTTGTGAACATCAGAAGGCTTTTTAAACATGCGACTCTGCTATTTTCAGACTCGGCAAATCGACACCCTATTCTGGAAAAAATCAACGAATTTCGAGTCAGTACTCATCGATGTCAAACCCGCTTGTGACACCATTCATCGCACTGAACAAACAATGTGGATTGATTGGACCTTATTGTTGAACAATAGCAAGACTTGAAGCATTCTCAAAGCAAAAATTCTCCGTCTGATATACGGAGGGCAGTTCTGCAAATTCTATGATCTAAAAAATGATGTGGACTGAGTCCAGAAGTCTGATATTCATCGACTACATCGAGCTAATAGTGTCTTCGAATCCCAGTCATCAGAACCTCCCGTTCAAAGACCAAGCAGTCGCGGATATCATACTTTAACCTTGAAGTATGGAAAGCATCTGAAGAGATCAGGTTCAAATCTAACAATGATCCTTGCTGCCTCATTTCACTTTAATTCTTTCTTGTACGACATACTTTTCCAACTGATGTTTCCATACTTTTATTTCATGTTCCCCTTGAGTATAAACGAGGCTTCAAATTTGGAATCCCCTCCATGTGGAGTAAAACGCACAAGAAAATGCGGTGATCCAAAGACGACAAGAAAAGAATAAAATAAAAATAAAAAAGGACACTCCATGTATAGTGCACTTTTGAAACCTCATGAGAGGACGGTGCTGCTTTTGCTACTCCTTTTTTTCTCTGTCGCATCTGCAAAACTTTTCTTTCCATAAGTGAATTAAACTTTTAGACAAGGAAAACTGAGCAGAAATAAGTGGTGGTCCGGGTGGTGACATAAAATAAAAGAAAAAAAAAATAATAATAATAATAAATGAAACTAAAGACTGTGCATTCTTGTCTCGCGATATACGAGTAGATTCAAAAGTGTGGTAAAGGATGTGAACAACTCATTCCTGCGAAAAGTTGCTGTGTGACGAAGACGATGTTCCTCGGCATAACACTTTGTCATCTGCCGGTATGTAGAGAAAGTTGTAAATTTAAATTGCAATGAAATGTCATGTTACCGCACAGAGCCATATGCATGGATGATAAATTGTTGCAAAAGAAATGCTCGTACAAACTCAATCTTCTTTAAACAGGAACTTATCATGCATGCGTGAAGGGTTATATATTTTTGCGGACAGCAAACTTCCTTGAACATTTAATAATGAAAAAAAAAATCGCCTCAATATTATTATTAAGAAATGACGCTTGCACAAAAGTCTAGTTTTATATTCCTCTGTCCTAACTTAAACATACTTAATTTGTTTAGAACTTGTAATAAGAAATTATCTTTTTTCAAATCGATTGCTAGCTTTTAAGGGATTGTGACTACCTTAAGTAAATTTATTTGCACAGAACGAGTAGAACTGCAAATGGTTTGAAACTCATACGCTTTTTGGGGTTCGATTCCTCAATAGATGGAGACCGAATAGCCGCGTCGTCTTATTTGCTCAATTCGCAGTATTATTTTTGCAATAGTCTATTTACAAACAAGTTCAGTTATTGGGTTTTTGTGTGTAATCAATACAGTCTTTCATTAAGTTAGACAACGCATCAAATAGTTACCAACAACCAATCAATTGATTCAATTGAAAAACCTAAAATTTGAAAATTACTTGAAAGGGAAGACCTCGTGCAGTTCCAAATGGGCTTAACATTGGTCGGGTGCGAGAAAAGTCTTGAGAAAAACACGTTAACTTCCGAAGCAAAGTGATGTAAAGGCTCAAGCATATATAAGATGAATTATGCGCCACCCTTTAAAATGCTCCATTTCCTCTCCGATCATGTTCGTTTTATGCTCGTGCTCGGGATACATCAGGGAGCAACTACTAGCACTATAAGACGCGGTAACTCAGATTTAAGACGGAACTGAAAAAAACTATTTATAACGAGTTTTAACGACCTTCACATAGAATTAAAAAGTGTTATGAAGTATATATAGTAGGTGTGCATCTTGAAAAATTTTTGAGTTTTAATGTAAACATAACTCAGTTACGAAAAGCAAAAGCGGCATTTATGTCCATTAAGGCTCTTTTCTACTCCAGCCGTTTGAGGTCCGATATGAAAGTCATATGCTACCAATGATTTATGCGTCCAATCTTGACTTACGCGAGTTCAGTATAGTGGAACATTAGTCCGTCTTTCATGGAAATGCTTCGAATTCTTAAAAGAAAATGTCTTCTAACCTGCTTGCACATGAATAGCAGCGCAGATTTTCGTCACTATGTTGCGAACAAAATTTTATTGGATGCTTCCGGCCTATCAAGAATTGAAAATGTTGTTCTTGATCTTGCGAGAAAGCATTACGCGCTGTCAAAGAACGAACATATTTCAGGTTTATTTTACCCAGGGGTTTCAGAAGTTGTATGGTAAGTGGACATATTCCGCTGGAGGCATATTTGTACCTGGATGCTAATGGCTGAGAAACAGGCAAGCGTATTCTTTATGAACCTTTTAACTCTGGGAATGGACATGCAGATCTCAGATACTGCGTAAGTGTACCTGAAAAGGATAAGGTAAATAATGAGAGGCTTAATAAAATAAAATATTGGTGGCTAGATTGGGTTGTGACTTACGGTTAGTGACAGGCAGAACTCTGACATGTAATATCTTAGCCTCTTGAATAATGAGCTTTATAAGATAATTATAATATTATTAACGATCTGAGCATTACATGACAGGATTCAGTCTTAGTAAAAATTAGGTTTACTTAGGTTAAGTTAGTGTAGTATTATTTAGGCTAATTATTATGATGGTATTTATGAGGGTGAAACTGAAGACTATCCAGGCAACTAATACTTCTGTCGCGCCAGAAAACTAAACGTTTCCACGAGACAAACATTTGGCGAGTTAACCAAATGTAAATTTGTTGACCGTGCTCACAAAAACTTGAAAAAGCGAGACAAAAATCTGGTAATGTCTCTAGATGCCAGAATTGAGTGTGAACCGCACGTTAAAAGTGGAAAGGACGAACTTGAAATATGATTGAGAAAAATGTGTTGGCCTTTGCTGTCTGTCCGTCAGTCACGGGGCTGTATCTTCTGAACCATATTAGATAGACACTTTCAATTTTCAAAGAAAATAGTGTTAAGTTAAAAACAAAGACCATACCCATGTTAAAAAAACATGTTTATTTACATCCTTAACTTAAATTAACGCCAAGAAGAAGGAACCATCATATGCGTAGTTGTCTAGCACTTGACTCACGAAGCAATGCGAATTTTGAGGAGAATTTTCTTTCGGAACTCAGAAATTTTGAAGACAATGGTTCCTGAATATATGACTCCTTGGTGTGACTTTTGATGAGTCGGCATTATTGACCCTTTTTTCTTACAAGATCACGAAAGAGAAAACTTACATCTAATGAAGAATGAAACCTGGTTGTGATAACCGGCTTTTTATGTCCAGAAGTATGACTCCATAGAGATGGGGCTACTTGTCACGCAACCTGTCGAAAGTCTTCTTGATGCTTCTTGGCACATCAGGACGACTGTTAACTGACTACTGTATTCCACTACATTGAGGATAAAAGGAGTTCCATGGTTTGTCGCTTTTTTTATCTTTTTAAAATATCTAGTTTAATGAATGGTAAATGCGTCATTATAGATCAGTAGAAATGAAATAAGTAGTTAGTTAAGTGAGCTCAGATTGGCTGCACAAGACCAAGGCGTGCGTGAGTTAAGCAAAATTAAGTGGCAATCTTGAATTTGAAAATCATGATCAACGCAAACTATTGAGAATTGTTATATAGACAAACCTTCGTTCATTTCAAAACTTGTTTACCACTTTAAATTCATTTCGACATTTGTTCAAAATTATAAATTTCCATATTTAAATGCATTGTCCTTGCAATGTGAATTATTTCGGTATGCCTTAAAATGTACAAAGAAAGAAAACAAAACATACTTTTGTGGTTTTTTATATTATACACCAAATGCGACATCAGACATAACCCTTCTTAAGACCGCTTTAAAAATATAGGCCACCAAGGCAGTACCCGCTTACGAACAAATACCTCCCTTAAAGGGTTCCTCTCGACCTCATGAATATTATTAAATTATTTTTTTATATGCAACCAACCCTTTAGCTTGAGTCATTGTTACTCAAACCTAGCGAATTGAAGCGAATTGTTTTGTCATGCAGCACGTCTTTATGGGTGGATAGTTCTGTATGTATATTAATAATAACGAAATAAACAAAAAGAAAATTTAATGTGAAATAAGAAATCCCAACCATCATCATTAATGACACATTAAACCTATTAGAAATGCTTGGCAACGTTCCGGCCTAGAATTCATGGAACAGTCCAACAGAGAATCAACAACAAGAAAACCGAAGCATAGCCCTTCGACTGGAATAATTCGAGGCCACCCTCAATCCTTACATCCTTGCAAACAATACAAGACGTTGAACTAAATACGATTTTACTTTGCATAAAATTAAATATGAAATCCTGGCGGTGTTTGCGAGATGTCGAAACAGTGAAGTAACAAAATCGGGCCGTGTTTTTATTCAACAAAATGCCTTAATGTTTTCGTTTTCCTTTTGTATAGATCCTGTTTTTTTTTTTTTGAGTATCCGTAAAAAGGCTCGAAGATATTTGCAAGTAATTTCCATTACATCTCGGCGGAGCATAATAATAACAATAATGATAATAATTGGGT
This sequence comes from Orthonevra nobilis, assembly GCA_963555765.1. Lineage (NCBI taxonomy): Eukaryota > Metazoa > Arthropoda > Insecta > Diptera > Syrphidae > Orthonevra > Orthonevra nobilis. The sequence continues at coordinate 131,243,370 of OY743225.1, forward strand.
TATGCAATGTGTTGAAGCGGTGCCTTGGGGGGGTGCCTCTCGAATTTGTTACTTTCACTTTGGCTGGAGTCCACAAGTTAGTATTCAGCAAAGGACGTGCTAGAACCCAAGCTGAATTGTAAATTAAATTTTAAATTAAGAAGTTAGATTTCGAAGGAATTTTTTTGTGCTTTGTGTTACACGGGGATGTTTTGTGTGGGGGTGGAAATGCCAACGTCATTGGCATTCACTTCCAATTCACTCGCGAATGATACTGTGAATTTGATAAAGTTACGAGATGCTGCTGCTGTGGTGAGGACGATTCTGTTGAATCAATAATATGGTAATTATTAACAGGAATTCTGGCGTCGATGTCTGATGGATTAGTTTGAGGGGGTGGGGGCAGAATTTCGCAGGCCTACCATAGAGAGATTTTGTTTATAAAGTGTGGGTGCGATTACTAATTTTCTTTTGCCGATGAGTTGAAAAACACTTAAGCCCAATCAATTTGGAGTGTTTGTTTTGAAGCAATATTCTGCGAACGGACTGAAATGGGTGTTATTATGAACGCGCCCAGAATATTGATATATATTTACTTAGACGCTTTCTTTAAATCGTAGTAGAAGCTGATTAAAGTTAATTCATTTGAAAACTTTAAAAAAAACCGCGATAATTTATCAGCTAATCAACAGATAAAGGAACTCAGGATGGATCCATTAAATTGCGACTATATACAAGAAGGTATCGGTGATGTTAAAACAGCGGCGACTCGAAACGCACAGAAAAGGCTCCTTGCCAACGGTTACTTATCCAACTTTTTGATATTATATTGACTTGAGATTTTAAACTAATTTTATAGGCAATTTTTTGACGCAAAATTGATTTGCAATTTTAAAACACTGACGGTACGGAACCCTTCAAATTTTATCCTGCTGTAGGGATACAAAAGTTGGCGCCATTTAAGAACATTTTTTGATAGAACTGGCCTTGTCCTTGTTTTATAATATCATAATCATAACGTATGATTTCCACAAAAATCTAAGCCTATGATCGGATAAATGTCATAAATGTAACATGCGAAATTAGTTCATATTTTTTATGTGGTCATCTTAAGTTATGTTCCGATAAAAAAGGCAAACGAGATCCAAAACTGTTTATTCGGAGCACAATGACAAATTTTTAAGATAGCAAGACGAGTCTTTTTTAGTATAACAAAATTATAGATAAGCCATTAATGGGCAGGTTAGCATGCTTAATTGAGCGAGGCATAGGAATACATGCAATTTCAAAAATATCCTAACAAAACAGCAAAGTACTTAATATAGAACTCTGAAGAAGCTCTATTTGTACGGAAAGGAAATTCTATCTATTGGCAGTCCTCGTTCGACCGAAGCTTCGTCATTCACAAATAAAAATGAGAATTCATTGGGTTTTAAGTTTTGCATGGTTTATGTCAATGTAATCTCTGACATATCAAACAAGAAGTTCCATGGCTCCTATAATTTTTTGATTCTTTTTTTTTGAGCTATTTGTCTTTGCTCTAAAACTTGGGCACTGATTCGGCAATCATTTCTTCATTTGAACAAACATTCTTTCCCTGGATCCTGGACCAAAGATGATACATTGGCCTAGTGAAACAGCAACGATGGAGGTCTATATGTCTACAACACTACCAAGTTTCTCAAGCAAGCTGCGATCATCTTGTCCTCATGCATCGTAAGCACATCCTTCCGTAGAGCCCTTGGTATATGTAAAGGGTTTTTCAACAGGGACGCCACAAAAGTAGAGCGACAGGGACAGCAAACGACGCCATATTTCTTGCCGCTCTTTTGACATTTCTCTTCAGTAAGGTTTGCCATTTCATGATGGATATACGATATACGAGCCAACAACGATTCGAAATTATTAAAATTTACTACCGAAATTCGGAGTCAGTGGCCTCAAAGTTAAGAGCGCTACGTCCAATTTATGGTCGTCATAATCGTCCTAGCAGATCAACAATTGAGCGTCTAGTGGAATCCACAGGCACAGTACAAAATGTTCCCGTGCCAGTAAGACAAAGAAGAGCCCGTAGTGTCGAGAATATTGCTGCCGCTGAGGCTTCAGTTGCAGAAAGCCCAAATGTTTCTCTCACACGTCGTTCTCAAGCGTTGGGCATCTCTGTGACGTCGTTGTGGCGAATTTTGCGAAAAGATCTTGGCCTACATCCTTACAAGATTAAATTGACGCAAGAACTGAAGCCCCTTGACCACGTGTATTGTGCTGAGCAACAACTTGAAAATGAATCGGATTTTCATCGAAAAATCATCTTCAGCGATGAGGCTAATTTCTGGCTGAATGGCTCCGTCAATAAACAAAATATGCGGTATTGGTCGGGCAGCAATCCACACGTACTCTATGAGTCATCATTGCATCCCGAAACAATTACGATTTGGTGTGGTTTATGGGCCGGCGGCGTCATTGGGCCGTACTTCTTCCGTGATGATCAAGACCAGCACGTTACTGTGCATAGAGATCGCTACCGTTCAATGATAACCGAATTTTTTTGGCCCCAATTGGATGATATGAACTTGGAGGACCTGTGGTTCCAACAGGACGGCGCCACAAGCCACACAGCGAATGTTACAATTAATTTATTGAAAACCAAGTTTGGAGAACGTGTTATCTCACGAAATGCTCCAGTCGCTTGGCCGCCTCGGTCGTGCGATTTGACACCGTTAGACTAATTTCTGTGGGGCTACGTCAAGTCTTTGGTCTATGCCAACAAGCTAGCGACGATTGATGAACTTCGTACGAATATCGAACGTGAAATTACAGCAGTATCGGTCGGTTTATGCTTGAAAACCGTCGAAAATTGGGTTCAGCGTCTGGACTTCTGCAAGCGTTCCTATGGTGACCATGCAAAAGAAATCGAGTTCCATACATAATGGCATCGAACGTACTTTCACAGGAATAAAGAATTTCATTGATATCCAAAACCGTTTTGGTAGTGGTTTGATCCTTGAGGGCGTGGTTTGAAACTTAGGTGCTAAGTGTGGATTGAAACCAATGCAGAAAAAAATATGGATGCGGAGTGGCACAAGGAACAATCCGAATAGTCGTAAACTCGACGATAACCTTGAGGGTAAGTTGACGAGCATCCTTTGCCGGGCGAATGTTCCCGCATTCATTTTAAATTTGAAAAAAAAAATTGAAGGCTCATGAGATCCACAGATCAAATTTGCAATGTAGTAATTTTCGATAAGATTTATCACTTCCTTCGCCGCTCCTACATGCATTTTGATTAACTTGAAAACTTCCTGTTCCCGCGATTTTCTGTTTGGAAACTTGACACATTACTTCAATTGGTATTCTTTCCTTAATTTCGTAGTCAAGCAACTAAAAAGAGATGTCTATCGAATCAATTGTCTTCACATTGGCGCCAAACGATGTTGCATTCAGGTTAGAAAGAGGTCCTGGATAACAACAGCACAAATATTCCACCGAACAAATGGAAAACAGCTTAATAACAAGAAAATCTAATTTCTTGTTTAGATTAAGCCTCCGATAATTTTTCCCCCATTCTTATTTTTGTGAAATCAGCTGATTGTGGCATTCTCCGACCACCCTTCATCCCATTTAATTTACTTGTACCCATAAATCACATTGGCCTTGTCTTGCATATTCAAACCAAGATAAGGAATGAAAAAAAAACGGATTCTGGAACAAACCGTAAATCTAGATACAATGTTTACACAAGAGAAAACGTCCATAGGGCTAATTAATAAGCAGAACTAATTCAGGAACTCTAACAAACCATAGACAAGCTGTACTATCTGAACATTGATTTCAAATGTGGTGATATCGATGAGTGCAAGCATCCTTTCTGTGGACAAGGATACGAACTACTCGATGTATTATCACGAATTGATTTTGAATTTAATGAACCTTATTCATGAAGTTCGATTGCATTTTTTATTAGATTATTGCGCTGCAAAAACAAGGAATTAATCGCATGTATTCCAAGTATCAGTGCGATCCTTTGGAATTCATGTAAACGCATTTTAATTCCTGATTTAACTTAATTGTAAATTTATTTTGTTTTGGAATTGTCTATCTGTATTGGAGTACACATACACATCCTGGGACTGAGTTGGGTTGTTCAATGCTAATTGAATTAGAATCTGTTTACACTGGGTTGGTGAATAATTAAATTTTAGCTCCATTGACAAACATTGTCGATTGTGTTGAATACGTTTTAAAGTAGGAGTTAGTGCGTGTGCACTTGGTTGTTTGCAGTTGAAGGGGGCAGGGGGAAGTAAACAAATCGTATCTTTGCAATGCTCCATCAAATCGTAGACTGCGTTCTAGATTGCTAGTGTTTTGCTTCTAAATAAACAAGCTTTTTCTCTGATTTCGAAAATCGTCAATAGTGTCTCCAGGATGACAGACATTTTTACCTGGGCTAGTGACGGTGCAGTTGGGTAGATGCCGCTGGTTAAGCATCTAATGTTGAATCATTTTCAAGATTCAAATATCAGAGGAAGTCTTGCAATTTAATTTTATTTTCGAATCCATTCCTGTCGCCATTTCAAATATAGTGACTTCTCAATTGTCTTTTCATGCTGAAATCTGTGGTCTGTTAAGATGATAGCTATGATTCCTTTTTGGAGTTATAAAAAACTTCCAAAAGCACAAAGAATCTACACTTGCTTGAATATCAACTTGTAGCAAATAAAATACTACGAATTGAGCGAATGCAAAAAAACTGATAACGAAATATTCTCTCTCAATCTGTTAGCTTTTCTCTCTCTGCTGGTTGTGTTAAATTGCATTTTGAGTAGACCCAGCAATTGAATTCTTGAAAATATACTTTTTGATTACAGAGAGAAGCTGAAGTTTCTACTACACTTTTTCTATATCATTGCAAATGCTTAAAAGTTTTTGAGACAAAGGCACTGAGAGAGTAGGAGAATAAAAAAAAGAAAAAAGAAAAATAGATGAATAGCTTCTTCCCAAATATCACGAGTGGAAAGTCAAAAATAGCGCAAGCGGAATAATCTTAAAGAAGTTTCTTATTTCTTTGCCCATAATGAATGTACCGATCCATGTAGTGAAATGATGCAATAAAACTATTCACACCAATTTGACAGGAAGACAAATGAACCCGACTCAACATGGCAAGGTTAAGGAACTGCAAAAAGGTATTTACAGCATAACAGTTGTTTAACTTCCGCAACAAACACATCAAAACACAAAACAATCTTTAAAACAATGCAAGTCTTTTTGTTATATTTTAAGACAGGATAGTTAAATATCCTAGAGCAAACAAATACGCTGATGATAAACCATGCATTTGCAATGACAATTCTGTCAGGGAACAGAAGTACCCCAAGAAATGTAGATAGCTCCCGACGATGACGCCTTCACTAACAGCACTAGTGTGACAAAATGGAACATCAGCATTTACCATCATTACCAGCACAGGACCTCAACAATATGACGAATGATGAAAATGTCCTCCGGCAGCGTAATTCACAATGAATTGCCATGATTAATCGTTTTGAATTTTCTATGATGGAATACGGGGTGACAGAAATGAGGCGGACACCAAGGAGTGCGACGACCAAGGGCAAAGCTTCATCACTGGCAACGACGACAACGAGCACATACTACAATCACTTCAACACACGTACACTTGTATCAAATGTATAAGTGAACGTGACGATGCCACAAGGGGTGGATGACTAACTGAGTGTCCCAGTCCGCCAAGGACCATGGCGAAGTGTTTAGATATGTTTGGGCGTTAGCCATGGTCCCCATCGCCATAATATAACAATGATAATAAGGATTAGTATGCCGGTATTATCTCCTCGCAGTAATGGGTAATAAATTTTGCTCGCCGATCTTAAATTGATAGCTACGACTACACTGGGTGGCGTGTCAGTAAATGGTGGTCCTGCAAATGCCACTTAGAAGGGAATTCAGCAGCAGGAGCAGCGGCAGCCTCTTGCGTACACTCTCCACACAAAGTCTTGTTACGGTTTTATGCGAACGCTAAAATTTAATGCAGCGAAAAAGTTATTTGCCAAAAAGATTGAATGTTATTGATAATGGAGCGGACGTTTATTAATTATGTTAGCTACGCGCCAGGACACTTTTTGTTCCTGTACCGGGGCTCTGATTGAATCCGATAGGCAAAAGAATTATGTTCAATGTCAATTTTGGGGCTTTTTCGGGGTGGCATTCAAAATTAATTTATTCTCCATGACTTGAGGGGCAACGGGCTTAGGAGTTCATCTCGAGTGGCATAACAGATTTGAGATATCTCAAGATTTGGTCCTGATCTTTACCAAAAAGTGATGGTCTGATATAATTTTTAATGCGACTTGAGTTATGATGTTGTGATGAAAAGATGACGGCTATAGCATTTGTTGTTGTATGGTATTTTCGGAATTAACTGAGTGATATATGATTCGTGGATGGATGGTAAGTTGTCCGCAATGGGGGGTAAGGGTTGGATTAACTGATGAAATTAATAAGCCTCTCGAAAATGTTATGTGATGAATTTTGAAATATTCAAAAGGCTTGTAGAAATTTGAAGGATAAAAATAAGAATTTCGTAAAAAGCCTGCTATTTTGAAACTATTAATTAATGTTCTCAAGTTAATTTTTCATAGACTGTTTCATTAATAAGACGTAGTCGAAAGAAAGATAATTTCATTTGCAGGACCTTTTAGTAATTGGTAAAAATAAGGAATTAAGTGCGAGTGGATTGCCAGTATCAGTATTTGTTTAAAGACTTTAAAAATATGCCCTATAACCTTTTCCGAACAACGCTCTATATGTGCTTTTCCACACTTTGCCACTTGACTGCTTTTACGAGCATATCAGATTCAAAAGCAGCCCGATCGAATTCAAGGAATCAACTTCTGCGGATCAGTATAAGTATAAACCCTCGAAGCGGTTGTAGCATATCCCGATATCGGGTATTGCCAGAGTTATGGTCAAAAGTGCCTCCTGGCAAAAAAACACTCACGCTCACAAGTTGCACGAATGAAAGGGCTTCAAAAATGTTCTGAGCACGAAAACATTCATTCTCCTCAATATCTTTTCAGGGCTTATCTACACCAACTTAAACAGTTTTATTCTCTTTCCCAAAAACATATCAAAATTAAAATAATGAAGCCAAACCCACCCCAGTGCTGTACAATATCGAAATCAGACTTTAAAAAAACGAAGTACCGACCTTATAAACACATCAATGACAGTTCATTTTAAGCGATCTCTTCAAGCTTTCATATTATCCTGTGCCGTGCCTCGATTTTCACGAGTGACCTTATTATAAATCTCCGAAACACTTCTTCTGTTTGAAATGAAGTTTATTTAGAATAAGGACACCGACAGCTTGGTGGCGAAGTTGGTAGAGCGCCTGCCTTTCAATTGATTCAACTGATGGGTCCCAGGTTCGAGTCCTAGAGTGGTCTACTTTTGCGAATCTGGTCCAGTCACCATTTGCCCTTGGGATCAAGTTAATGGCACTATCATTGGATTGGTCGACCCGCGATAGAAGTCTGACTAATGTGTGGCATTGTTGTAGTGATAATTGTATCGGCTTGATTCCTAATTAGTGTTTTCAAAATAGTGGTTTGTGTATAGATGGCTCTGCTGTGAAGGCATAACACTGACAGCGGGGTGTTATGCTACAACTTTCAAGCTTTCAAAGTTCATAAATCAAAGAAATATCAAATTAAATCCTGCAAATTATGTGAAAGCTAATAGGTCAATATCAAAATCCTCTGTCCCATTTTCGGGCTCCACCCGTGGAAGTAAGTTGAAACCAAATACACGTGAGTTTCTCAAGCTTTCAATCTTTCATTCTTCTCCTTAATCTTCCGCTCGCTCTGTGCTAACTGCATTATACTAGTATTAATATCCTCTTGAAGAGCGATTATATAATAAAAAAAGGACATTCTTACAAAGGACATTAAGCGGTGTTAAATAAATTAAATTTTTCATCCTATGACATGACAGCTACATAACAGCTACATGATAGCTATATTCACGCAGAGGAATAGCAATCACCACCGAGATTTAGAATCATGCTAGATATCCTTTCCTGAACTCGTGCTGTAAACATCGAGCCACAAAAATTTAATTTTCTTAATTTGGAAAGTGATTTCGGCAAGCTAAAAGCTAGACGTCTTTCACGTATTTCCAATGAAGATCTCCAACCTACTTTTACTATTTTCTACTTTCGAAATTATGAAAATATTCTGCTGCCTCTTTGTATATCAGTTTAGACTAGATTATTATCAGTTTTCGACAAACGATTTTTCCGGGCTGCATTATCCAGAGCCAAAGTGGCCGTAGCATTAAGAGAAGCTTTAAACTTGATTCAAAGGTTACGGCGATCTGAATAGAAAAGATATGTCGTGCCACTTGCCGTTGTTTATATACTCGTAGAACTCCTGAATTTCAACGTACAAAATTCTAAACTTATTCGATACACTGCAACTAGGCCAACCTCACCATAGCAGATAAATTTGTGGTTAAGCTTATTCGGAGGTATATTGCAGATGGGATGTCTTCAATAATGCCATGGATACGACGTGGTTTATTAACCAAAATAAATGGTAACCAGATAAATCCGGAAAGTGGACCGAAGTTTCGGAAGTGTTGCTTCGAAACTGGCATCATTGCAATTAAAGCGTGAGCGACTGATCTGAATGCGTTGTCACTGCAATCTCATTTTGTTCAAGGAACCAGCGACCAATGATCGCAGCTAAAAAAATTTTAGTTCACAGGTGGCCTGATCGTCCGAGGTACCACTCCCTCGTTTTTTCACACTTGAACGTACTGACACACATCAGTTGAGTTCTGGACCGAAACATGGCCAAATGGGCTATATTGCGATCTCGGTTTTTTTTAACTGGATTGCAATCACAGAACATCCATTTGAAAAGTAGGCCGCTAGGCAAAAGCACGTTGTTAACTGTACAACGCATTATGGCGACTGACAAATGACGGGCATTTCGGATGGTGAGATTATGTTCGCGCAGCCAGTCGGAAAACATTGTTTAAAGTTAAACTTATAGCGCCCTTATAGGTTCAGTAACTTAGTTGAAACAAGAAAAGCTATTTAAGCTATTTAAAGGATTTTATTTTGTGTACCAGTTAAGTTATATAAAAAAAATCGTTTTCACTCCTTATAAATTTATTGGCGTAGGAAATTCGCTTTAACTCTTCAGTTTTTTCCATGAAAGGCCAGCTAAGTGAAAAGTTGAGCAAGTTATAAAAACTTCAAAGACAAATTTACTCAGAGACGCATATGGATAAAGGCAAGTGTTTTAGATACACATTCTTAAGTGCCATTGAGAATTTCAAATGAAACTTCACAGAAAGGACGACAACGTAATTCCTGTTAATCCAAATCTTTATTGCCATAGTAACATAAGTTAAGTCGACAAAGGTGTAGATGGTCATTTTTAAAGGAAGAAAACAAAATAAAATATATCTTTTTCACAAAAATATCCTCGTTCAGAGCTTTTCAAGTACCACTCCATTCAATGCCATCATCTTTGAAAGTATTTCTTGCATCTTGTCTCCTTAAATTCTTCGAATGAACGACACAAACAAAAGTAAAATGATCAAGAAGTATTTTATTACATTTCCTAGCCTCGAGCAGCATTCGAACAACGAGTACATAAGTACCTCTAGAAATGTATCTTTCGTTTCTATATCCGAATCGGTGAACTGAGAAAGGACTTATCTGTCCAATGATGGAAAAAAAATTGTATTGCCATCTAGTCATCCTATTATTCACTTTAGCAAATGTAAAGATAAATAAAAGTCATGGAATGTCCTTTCGTTTTTTATTAAATTTTGAGTGGTCATGTTACATTCGGCCTCAGATTTAAATTTACAAGCAAATGCGTAGGAATGAATCTTTTTTTTTTATTGTTCGAAGGTCCTCCAATCAACTGCAACAAATCAAAGTAAGAAAAGACGAAGGACTTCCCTACTACTGTTGAGAATAGACACAAACAAATACATAAATCAAATCAACTTGCTTTAAGGATATGAAATTGAATAAGTTTTCCCAAAAGAGGTTATGATTTGTTGCTTAAAGATATGGAAATTCAAAGTGCTATCAAAGAGGGGTTGATACGAGAGCCGAAACATCCTCCTTACAATGGAATTCCTGAAAAAATCATTCTACCACAGGAAACTCAGGAGATTCCGCACACACACGCACACGTTACCAAATATGAGCGCGATCTGATTTACATAAATTTCTTTTTTTGATTTTCAAGTGAATTACGAGCTGGCAGATTGGTTCCGGAATAGGGCTGTGCGCGAACAGATTACTGCTTGACGAGGTCAAATGACAAAAAATATTCCTCCACTTGTCAGATAAGTGAGGCGGACAGCATGTTTGAAATTTTATTTATCAGACTTCAACTTGAGTCCTGAATGTGAAGCTGGATTGAGTTTTCATGAGAAAAAGATTTTGTGCCAGGGTTGTTTCGCTTGATACGTCCATCATATGTTCTTGTTATGAAAGGATAAGAAAAACATATTTCATTCCGTATCGTTGTTATTGAAGAAAAGAGAAGTTTGAATAATGTTTGTTTAAATTTATCTGAAAATAGTCATTAAAAAATTTACATCAACGTATTTACGGACTATTTAGAATTTTTATAGGAACTCCTGATCAACATACCGTCAATCAAATCGATGAGAAACATTATGATAGATGAAAGACAATCATCAAGTTTGAATACTTAAAGGAGCCGAGGTTCGCGGTGTGCCTACGAACCCTCAGTTTTGCTGAAGAGCCGAGGAAATATCATGCAGTTAAATAGACAGCTACAAAAGTTGCTAGCAAGCGCGACGAACAAGGAGCTTAAGACAAAGTTTACTAATGGAAGGATACTGGATTCTACACCAACTACTGAGGGATAAATGGCGAAACAGAGTATAGATCCGAAATGCAAATTGATATCGCTGTCAAAACACATGTAAACCGATACACGCTTCATCGCACAGAATTGTCAAACCAGTATCTGACTTTTCATGGTTTCGCTGTAATATTAAATATTAAAAAACATACAAAGATCAAAAAAGCAGGATCCGCAAAAAACAACATTTTTGTTTTTAAATTATGACACCCTTTAACATTATAAAGACGGCTTAAGAAATTTTAACAAAATTAATAATGACTATCGCAACTCAATTTAATGCCAACAATTTGCGGTGGTACGGGACCTTTCGTGTACATGTTCGACTTGCTCTAGGCTGCATTTTTTGTTGTTTTACTTAAAAGAATGACTTTGATTGTACGAGTTGGGTAAAGCTTGTGAACACATTTCCATGATAATATTCTGTTCTATCAAAATAAGGAGGTGTTCTCTTAGACCTTTTAAAATAAAGGAGCAGATCAACTAAATACTTTTTATTTTAAAGAAAATTAATTTGACCAAAAAATTTATTCGAAAACTAATTAAACGTTTTAAACCACGTCAAATTTTACAAACTTTCGCTTTCTCAAATGGGTGATGAAGGATGTAGAACGGAATAAGTAGAGTAGTAATTGTAGTGATTGTAATGAGTAGAAAATAAGGAGCGTGAGAGATCGTGTTGTGCAGCTTAAAAGTGAATCCCTATACTTGGCTGTAGTTGGGCTTACGTCTTACTTTAATTTTAGTTTCTACATCCAGCTACAAATACAGATAAAAATACATATCCTGTACAGTCCTCGGAACTTCTAAAAGCTATTTGTAAGACATTTTCTACCAAACTGTGTGAATGCCTAAAACGCCTTGTCAGCAGCCTAACTGGTTCATTTACGTGCTGTTTTAGGCCAAAGAAAACCATGGTCGACCGAATCACCATACTTCACCAGATTTTAAAAGAGGTGCAAAAATTCCAAATGAAAAATCATGCATCTTCTCACCGATTCAGAGCCTACTTTTGAAGCGATTTTAGTGCCGAGCTATATAGAGCCATGCCAAATAATCAGATTGCTCAATTTGGCGATCGGTGATGATCGTTGCTTCTTAAAAGCTTGAACTGACCTTGCTGAGAACCGATCTAACATCATTCTCCAAGCTAAGAATGCATTTTCTATTAAATGGAAAGATTCGAACTCTGTATTTTGAATTCAATGCACATGAAGCCATTCGAGATAATCAAAACATTTAAGACTGTCTGCAAATTTTGAAGCCATTAATTGGTGAGCTCAAGTCTTGTTAAATCAAACTTTCTTTTCTTGGCATCTCTTAAGTCTTTTGACTGTTTCGATGCCATTTAACTGTTTACTGCTTTGAATTTTTAAAACTATTTTGAAGTCTTTTAACTACTTTAAATTGGTCTTTCTCTAATAAAGTTTTGAAACATTTTTATAAAAAAAGTCTCCATTCATATATAGCATTTTTTAAGACGAAGGTCTTCAAGCGTCCAAGTGTAGATACCGAAAAAGATCTCTTTTTCTGTACTTCGGATGTCCTTTATTCTAAATCGTACTGATCTCAAAGCAGTCAAAACATCAAAGAGAATCATTAAATTATGACCAAAAGACTTCAGGAAATAAAAGCATTTGGATTGCCTAAAATGATTTATAATGCAATAGGGACATATCTGAATGAACGACTCAAAAAATAAGCTTTTGAATTCCATTAAATAAAGAATTCTAAAGAATCTTCTGCAAATGACCATAGGCTCAAATCTTTTATTTCAAAACACTTCCCTCCTAAAAAAAACCTAAGCTTTAAGCAAAAATTCTCTATTTGGCCTTCACAGTAAATTTAAAGGGTCTCAGTTCTTAAAACCCATTTTTTTACCACTTAAGTTGACTTCCATTCTAACGTCACGCATTCGACTTCGAATTTAACCAATAATATTCAAGCGGATAAATGAATCGTATATCAGAACTTATCCCTTTTACCCCCGCCAAAAAGCATCTTTTGGTACACTTGACTTCTTGTTGCCTTAAGCTATCACGTAAATTCCATCTCAATCATCATCACTGGCACAAACGTCCGATAAGTTTGAATCATTTTTGTTTTTTTTTTTGTGCGACTGTTTGCAACTGTAAGGAGGTACTCAAAAAGAAAAGAGGGCATAAAACACCCCATTCATTTCTGCAATCGATTTAATCGAAAATTTTATGAAATTCCCTTTCCGACAACATACCGCAGTCGAAAGTTCGTCGAATCTCGTTCGAATCCTACCCTTTGAACAGTGGGCACTAACTTATCTCAGGATTCATAAATTTTCCAAGCGTTTTCGAATGGCCAAAGTTATTTTTTTTTTTTTTTTGTATTTTGTTTATCTCGATGAAAATTTTTCCGAAATGCCAAAAAAAGGGTTAAGAGTTGAGGGTTGAGGCTTGAGAGATGCCATGCCATGCCATGCCAATCCCAATGACTGCGTGCTAATTCATTTCACCTAACATATCATCCATGGTATTGGGATTGGGGGATTTTTATAGTTAAAGTATCCCTTAAGACTGGGGGCGAAGTTGAGTTTTATCCTTTAGCCAGTTAAGTTGATTTATGACACCGTTGTTGGTTGTAGTTGTTCTTTTTGTTGTTGGTTTTATTCCTTTGGTTCGCGATAAATTTTCCAGTTGAAAGCCCCGAGCATCTGTGGTTGATGTTCATGGAGTTATAAGGACGTGTTGTTTTTGTTTCCTATTTTTCAAAACCGTCATGAAGTCAAATTTAAGATTTTTATTGGAATTTGATTGAGCGTAAGAGAATTTACTGGAGTTTTACTGTACGCCGGAACTTGGTGCTCTTGGGTGAGCAGTGATAAATTTTTATTTTCTCCGACACTTTACGGAAAGAGGACCAATATTATAGGAGCATATGGTTAGATTTATTACTGGAAATATTTTATAGTTGAAGACGTTTTTCCAGTATTCACATTTTAATAGAGTTCGACTTTGACACGATGCAATCGGGTAATGGAATGTCTTTCTATAACTAAATGGATGCGTTATTCTACTTTAAACACGCTCATTGCTTGAATGAATTATTTTTAAAGTGGTACTAGAAGATGGACATCAGCCTGCTTAAGAAAAAATAAACCAAAACGTTTGATTTTCTATTACCGAGGAATTTATGCTTAGTTCGTTGAAGGAAAATATTCAATTGTAGTTTACCAAATACCAGGGTAAAGTAAGTAAGTTATCTGATTAAAGATGCGAACCTGCTACATTGGAACAAAACCGTAAAAGTTACGTTCAATTCTGTTTAAAAACATTCTATCACTCACATGCCATTTTTCTACTGCATCTCTCATAAAATAGGAACAAAGCATTTGAAGATAACCATAAATTAATCGCTCTTCTTATAATACTTAAAACTACTTCAGTAAAAGCAAGCTGACGTATAACACTGACAATGGAATCAACTTATAAATCTTTGTCAAAGACAAAATTAAAAGGTTCATTGCGCTTGTCCTTGCAGACCTCATCCATGAGGTGTAGTCAGCTAAGAGTGAAACAATTTCTTTTAAAAAGGGCACGTATCCGCTGATGAAAAACGTATCGATCCATCCAAGAATGATGGTGATGTGCCTTGCATTAGATCATGACTCGCGACTGTTTTCAAGAAGTTGCAGTCTTAACTTGATTTGATTGACGTGTAGTGAGCATGGAATGGGTTTTTGGTCACGTAAAGGTGGACTTTTTAGCTTCTGAGACTGCCAGTAGGTATTAAAATGCATTATCATCCAGTTCTCTTACTTCGTGGCATTGGAGGGTATTTTTGAATCTGTCATCTGTTCGATTTCTTTGTATGAATATTTCTTAGTCATTTCTTCCTTCGCGCAAGGCATCAAGAAACGATTTGTTTTTAATTCAAAGGGGCTATTCTTAGCATACCAAGTGCATTTAGCATTAATGTACTCATTCAGTATTCGAAGCATGTTCAAACCAATATCCGTCTGAAACGTAAAAGTCCTTATTCCACAGCAGTTATCTTTAAATTTAGATACTTGATAGGTAAGCTCCTGTGTAAGCTTTTCCTGTCGTTCAAATTTGGAGCCAACAAAATTTTGAGCTGGCAGAGAAATGATTTACCATCTTAGCAGATGGCTCAAAGCCGATCTTGGATCTTGTGCTGGAGGCTATGCGAAAGGCGATGACACCAAATAATCGTTTATGAATCAATGTATATCTATCTGATCCTGATCCAAAATATCTGCGATTTGTGGTGAAGCTCTTAAGCACTTAAGACCTCAACTAACATATAAACAGTTTCTCAACGTATGCATGCTTGAAAATGGTCTTTTAATTGAATTACAAATATAAATTCTGCTTCTATCATGTATGTCTTGGAACAAAACATTTAAACTAAATCAGAAACCCAAAGAGCCCCGTCTTTCAGATGCTTCAATTTCAGCACTTCAACCTCAACCTAAAATTGTGTTCCTCCTCAGTCTCAACTCCTATTGATGACTGAGCTCGTCGTGAAGATAAGCGCGGGTGGCTGGTCTCTGTAGATTAAAGAAAAAGAAAAGACTGCGCCAGGCTCTTCTAAACAGTAAAGGAAACCAAGTCACCGAAGCACAGGCAAATGAAAATGTTAACTGACAAGGTCGCCGGCTCTGATTGCCTACCAACGGAGCTTTTGACAGTTGGTCAGCTGTCCTTAAAGAAAGGCGATGTTTGAACTCGAGATCCTGGCATCATTGTTCCAACTGTGCCGTGTAACACTGGAAAACACACTGTGCAATTTGGAATTTATAAACAGTTCCTCCGAACTATCCGATTTCAGTAAAGAGATGCGCCATCATGTGACTTCTTCAATCTCTTGCTGGAACAGATGATGGTGGGGTTCAGCTGCTGGGATATGCAGACGATATCGGCATCATTGGTCGCTCTCTGCGCGCCGTCCTAGAGGCTTTAACGGTAATTGGAGAACAGACGAAACCAGTTGGCCTTAAAGTAAACGAGGATATGTTGTCAACAGACAAAGAAGAACCTATGTATTGCATATAAGTAAGAAAGCAGAGAAGATTTTCAGCACTTCCGAGAGCAAAAATCTTCGTCGAATAATTGGTCCCGTATGCGAGTAGAGCGAATGGAGGAGAAGATATACCCGCGAATCCTAGGAGCTGTATCAAGAAATAAAGTTCTTAGCCCTACGAGCGGAATCATATGCCTAAAGGCAAAAATTCCTCGACTATAATGGCTCGGCCACTTTATATTATTGGCCGACAAAGCTTCAGTAAGGAGTGGCTTTAAATCCCAAGTACCATGTTCACCTTAACCTCCAGTTCAAGAACCAAGCAGTCGTATGCCAAACCAAATATTAGTGCAAGGGATTTACTTTAAAAATTGAAAAGATACCGACACCATAATTTATTTTTTAATAATCCTAGATTTGTGAGTCTGACTTTTTAGTTTGCTTCATCGGTGGATTTTACGGTAGAACTTTAAGTACACTGACCCTTTGGTATTCGATTTCCAGTTTTGACGGCCTTTCCACAAAATTCCTTTTTTATTTTAAACTTTTATCCTGCACGCTTATACATTTTTTTCAGCTGGAAACATTCCTTAAACATAGATTTTCGTACAATCCAATCGAAGTGTCAGACAAGTAAAAAAGCAGAAAAAAAGAAAAAAAACTTCACCAATAGCCAATGTTGCAATGCCCGGCAACCCGAAGGACCTCCGTTTCATTTTTAGTTTCAGTAACAAAGTACCGGATGAAATTTAATTCTCTTCCTTTTCCATCGTGTTTGTTCGCCTTTTGTTTTCTGGTGCTCGTATTTTTTTATCGCTTGTAGAATAACGAAATTCCAACACAAAACTTTCCCGTCTTTGTGGTTGAAAGTTGGAACAAGAACTTACGTCAGCTTAAAGGGAAATGCGGAGCGAACTAGTTCAGCGAGCAAGCTGCATAACCACAACACAAAATAACGAACTAAAGTCCTTTTAAGGGGGCACCATTTAGGGTGAAAGTTATGCCCTGACTGCCGAAACATAACAATGTAAACAACTTTGGGTCATCGTCATCGTAATCGTCGTCATTATTATCACCATCACCATCATCGTCCTCGTCGTCCTTGTCATACTAATATCTGTCGCAACAGCGAATTTATACACAGTATACTGTTTATTTCAGGAAACAAATATCTATTTCTTTCTCAAGCTTCCGGTTCAGTATTGTTGTTGTTATGCCACAGTACTAGCAAGGTTCTTGAAAATTTGGTTAAAATTTACGACTGAAAGGACATTCGTTGATTGGGTTAACAATCAGTTGGTTTCCTGTAACATTTCGCGGCAAAGAATGGTTGGAAATTTTTCGTGGTCAGACCTCCATGTAGAACGAAAGGCACGTAACCATGTACGTATAGATAACAGACAATAGTATTTGTCCAAAGGATAATCATCGTACACTACTATTACAATCGAAACAAAGGCACAACAACCCTCTGCACATGGGGAGCAATAACTTTGAAACAAAAGTAACAAGCAATAACCGAACAATAACAATTCGAGGACGACGATACGATAAAACGATGAAAAAGGACCCTTTTTAGTGTAGTTGAGTCATCTGACTGATCAATACACAACAAGAATCAGTTTTAAAACGTTTTGTAACCCGGGAACAGTGGTAATTGTCGGTTGTGAAGTTGTTTAGATCCTGTTCGTTTTTCTATTTATTTCACTGATTTTCCTGTACAAGGAGAAGGAACAACAACAAAAAAATGTGCAAACACCATCCTTGGGGCAAAATTAAAACGCTGAAATGAATGTTTCTCGTTTACAGTGATGTTATCCTTACCTACCCTCGGCCTGCTTTTGCTTTTTAACGTGTATTGGCAACGTGCAATCCTGGCGTACTTACTCTGGCTAGGTGGCAGACGAGTGCACGTGAATAAAATTCGTTGAAAGCGTTGGCTGAGATTGTTGTGCAATTTCTGTGTGCAAAAGTTTGATATTATTTTCGAATCGATTTTTAATCAGAAACACAACACGTCTGATTGCAGGATACTCGCGCGAGAGAGGAGCCACGAAAGAGTGTGTCGGCGATGTAACTATGGATTTGATTGCTGGTGTTGGAATTTTTCGAGAAAGGTAGAAGTAGTCCTGTGCAATTGTCGGCATCGGAAAACTTATTAATTTTATCGTTTTCCAATCTAAGGATATGTCGTTAACTCGGCTGAAATGTTTGTTTTTTGTTTTTTTTTTTTTAATGAAAATTCTGGACGATTTTGTTGACGGCTTTGATTAAGGTGAAGATGGAGATTAAAAGAAAAAAGAAGTTAAATGTTTTATTCGTAGTAAGGTCAAAAGTGTTTCCGATAGATTGAAAGAGAAAGGAGCGATTCGATTTTTTAGTCCTGCAGTATATTGGCATTTTAAAATGATGTTCGTAAATAAACTACACTTCTTAAGTGGCATTAATTTAAATATTTCTAGAATTACTTTTGGCTTGGTAATTGAAATGCATTCTTATTACAATTTAATTACATTTCAATTGTAATTGGATTTGTTATTTAAATGAACAAATGAAGTGAGCAAGTTCTATGAACATAACTACAGGCACAAATAAATTTAATTAGAATTCATGACTTCTTGAAAGTATTTGGATTTTTTTTAGCGGTGTAATATAATTGTTCGTTAAATGTTATTTATTTGTACTTATAAATACACAGAGCATGAGTTCACCATTTGTGTATGCGCGTTATTGTATTTTATGCAGCTATGGCGTAGGTTGGACCTAAAATAAATGTTTTAGAAGAGCCACAGAACTTTTATCAGGGTCGTTGTACTTTGTGAAGGATTGCCTATCACTTGCAAGATGTTCTATTTTTTACTTATTTATTTTATTTCATGAAAAAATGGTACAAAATAAAAACAATACATATATGAATTTTCACAATCGTTATTGCATGAAATAATTAGGAACATTCTGTTGTCGGAAGGACAAGTGACGAAGCACCATTAGTACTTAATAACATTTGTTGGTGAGGTTAAACGTAAAAAGTTATCTTTATTTATTAAATACATTTTTGTTATATTATTGTTCCTTAAGCCGAATTTTTTTGTGAATAAATTTTCTATTTCATGATTTTTCAATGAAAAAAGCCACATTCGCGTATTTTTTAAAAATGTTAAAACTTTTCTTTCGCATCTAATATTTTTAGGTAATTTGTTAAATAGACGGCAAGTAGTTACAAAATAAAATTGAGAATAAATAGCTTTACTGATTTTGGGAACCTGTACAAAACTGCTAGTGTTAGCACGTTAATTGTGATTACCATACATTCTGACGGCCGTGTATCCAGATTTGAGAAAAAATATTTTACGGACTTTAAAGCAGTATAAGTGTGTTATTGGAAGAATTTATAAAGCGCCTCAATAGATCAAAAGTTGAGGTTCTGCGATTAACTCTACAAATGATCCGAATTACATACATGTTTTTATTTAATTCTATTTAAATGTGTACTACCCCAGCACGATATGCCGTATTCTTATTTGGATTTTAATAGGCCATTGTAAACCATAATTACAACGTTTGTATTACAATAAAGGCAAAGATGATAAATTTGTCTTACGACTCTATTAGAATATTAGTATGGTCCTTCCAATTTAATCTTTTATCTAATGTAACTCCTGAGTACTTAAATTGAGAAACCATTTCTATTATAAAAAAATCATTACTTCATCTTGAGCTGCTATCAAAGGTAGGTAACTAATGATGTTGGGAGGAATAATCGCCTAGGTAGAATCTCGTGCATCCAGAAAAGTGATGGTGTAACACCGAGTCTTGCGGAATCATGCCCGTAGTGTTAAAAATCATAAATTTGGTTTTATTACTAATTAGTAGTTTATGAAACTTAAGCCACCTTCGTAATGTTTCAAGATCAGAGTTCAGATTAGCATATAGGTCGAGATAGTTATTGCTAGAGTAGGATAACGCAGTATCATCAGCGAAAGCTGTAAGTTTACCTATGAAAGGTTCGAGAAATAACGAGTTCACAAAAACCAAGAATAAAATTGGCCCCAAAACGGATCTTTGGGGGACACCTGAGTTGATAATCTTTGCTGAACTCAAGCATTTCTTAATTCTCACTTTCTGAAGCCTATATAGTTTGCTAAGTAGCAACTTATGATCAACCGTGTCAAACGCCTTGGTAATATCTATAAATATAGCAGCTGTTCTTTTGAACTATTTAAGCTATTATTAATTTCGCCGCATAGTTTTAATAACGCATGTTCGGTAGATTTTCCACTTCTAAATCCAAACTGGGAATCACTTAAGTAAGAATTTTTCCCAAGGAATGAGAACATTCTGGATTTTATACCTCTTTCAAAAATTTTTGAAAATGTAGATAAAAGAGAAATGGGCTTATAGTTATTGAGAACTTTGGTATCTCCCCTCTTATGTAGTGGAATAACCACAGATGTCTTGAGTGAGTCAGGGAAAACCCCTTTTCGATACTCAAATTAAATAAACAGGAGAGGATGTCGCATATTTGTAGTGAAATGAAATGAGTCGGAGAATTTTAAGGACTATATGACTTTGTGTATTTCAAGTTGAGTAAAGGTATTGAAGAAGAAGCTGTGCTTCTGAAAGGTATCTTGTTTGATGGTGTCATTTAAATGGCAAAACATTTTTTTTTTTGCAAGAAGAATTGTGAATTGTATTTGTGAAGTTAACAAAGTAATCGTTAAAAGTATTAGCAACCTCTGCGGGTTCAGTACCTTGCCTACTGTTATTATTTAAAACAATGTCAGTGTATGGTTTTTTCTATTTAAAATCTCATCAACAATTCTCCATTCCTTTTTAGTATTGCCAATATTCTCAGCCAATCTACTACTGTAGTATGTATCTCTGCATAGTGGTATTTCTATTTTAAGCTCTCGGCATATTTTTCTGTAATAGCTTTTAAGCTGATTATCATTAGGATGTCTGGCAAGAAGTTCTTCCCAGAGTCGTACTAAGCAGTCTTGTGCATTAATAACTGAGGTCACAAAATATGAAATTTCTTATCACGTATTTTCGAGCGGCATAACCGTTAAGGTTATCTTGTTATCGATCCGAAGGAAATCGCAATGCAATATAAAAGGGATGAGGAATGATTGAGATCCAAATTCGTGCGATGAAGTATATGTCCAAGAACATTTTTATATGACCATAAAAAAATGTATATGGCTGTAAAAAATACTCCTTTTGCCAACCATTCTTTGTCTAACAAAATGTTGAACGATAAGCAAGAAGAAAGGACAGATTATATGGGACCTTACTCCCTTGGATAATCGGTCATGTATGCTTTGAACTCCTGAAGCAGTGTACATCAAGAAAGCTCTCGTTCAGGCTCAGTATCGGTGTTGATTAGAATAAAATCTCGCAAAGTCAGTGTCATTCGAGCTGTCAATATTTTGTAAAATAAACAAGTTTAAAGAACTTGAATAAACTATGATTTTCTGTGAATTCTGACCCACCGGTATTACTGAACCGCAGATCCCATTTCGAAAAATATTCAAAAACTCAAAATTTAAATAACTTACCCAACGATTTGTTCCAGCCTTCCATTCTTCAATTTATGACTGAAGGACCATTTTTTTTCTCTTTTATGACTCTACACAACCATACTCCTGGTGATGTTGAATCCCATGAGCCATCTCCATCAATAGGTGCACTTTGGGACAATGGCAAATGAGTACAATGAAGCGCTTAGGTACTAGCACTACGCAGCCAGTGTTAAATAAAGAGTCACACTGTCTTAATATATCGCATGAGCGTTAAGTTGCCTTTTTTACAACATCACCACATTGCAAGCTGCATACGTGCACATATCCTGCCATATGTACATATATTCTTCTCCTTATACACGCGGCAAAAAAGGAGCAGTGTACTCATATTATATAGATATACGTTCACACACATAAATGGCTCATTCCAAACGTCGGGGTAAGCGAATTCTGGCGGTTAAGTGCGAAAAAAAGATGCCAACCGAACAAAAGGACAATGGAACATGCAGAATACGCCTTGCCGCACCACACCGCTCGCCTTAGCCGCAATGTGGATTTAAAGTTGCACAGTTTGGTGGTTTGGCTTATTCATGCCAGAAATACCACCCACCGACCCGTTGTCCTTTATTTTAAAGTCAGCCTGTTTGCCACACGAACAATGGAACAAAAGCTAATACGGTCCCGCAGTAGTAGAGCGACTATGAGCCTCTCTCTCTCTGTGTGTATGCAACAATATCTGCCTTGCACATACCACAATACACACTCATAAGCGTGTGTCTAGTGATAGTCCTTTTGGTCCTTGGAGCATACTTTGAATTGCGCTTGCAAATGACATATGCATTGTGCAGCAGGAAATACACAAAAATGCGAAAAATAAATTCATATTCCGATGCCATCTGCTAGCACCATCGCCTGCTGCCACCAATACCATCGTGGAAGAGTTTCCTGAATGGTGACGGCAGTGGCTTTATTCTCACCCATTTGTTTTGCACCCACAACTTGGACTGCTTTAATGGGGTAATAACCGCTTCTGGCGCATTACCACTAGTAGGACTATCACTTAAGAAACCAACTTGAACGCTTAATACTTTAACCATTACCTCGTTCCTGCAGTGGGATAGACATTTTATGAATGTGCCGGTTTAAGCTTGAAGGTGTGCTATGCAACTATGCAAAGCCAAAATTCAGCTTAAATTTAAGATAGTTATTGTGGTTGAAAGTTTAAGGATAAGGTTGCATTTGCAACTCAGCGTAATTTTAATGACTCATAAAGCCTAGATAGAGAAGTTAAAATACCTGGTTTGAGGTAGATTTAATGGGCGAGGAAATTAAACATATTTAAAAGAACTCGTCTCAGTTGTAGGATCATTAGACCCTTTGATAAAATTTAACTGTTTTACAACATATTGTTCATCTCATAAAAGAAATAATAAAAAACAAACTCGCCAAACTCAAACAATCAAAATGTGTTTTTCCATTTTTTTTTTTTCACGTTCCTACAGTCAAATGCTAAAGAGAAGTGGACAAGTAATTGATCCCTGAGGTACGTGTTCTTTCTTTATCTGTGAATATTTTTCACCAATAAAAAATCTCTGAGGCCGATTTGCAGCTAAACCCAACATAATGACGAAGGTTTTTTACACAAGCAACGTGATTAGTGATTTGTGATAGTGAAAGTATCTTTTTTTTACTAGGTTATCAATGTTTTTTAGAATATAATGTGCAGCTTCTGAAGGATTATAGAAAATGTCGATGAAATTCTGCAATAATTATTCTTGTTGGAATGAGAGCGCTCTGTCATCCACCAGAATTGTCGGTGCTGGCGTACTACTTCTATCATATCGAGGTCTGAAACTGCCCTACTGAACCGAAGACTCTCCGCGGAAGTGTTGGCGTCGTCTCGATCGTAGCTGAGTCGATTACCCACAGCTCTTCGGGCAATGTGGAAGATTGGCGGAACCGCTAATCTATTCTGGATCAGACCTATCGAGTCTAGGTAGAGGAAGGCCTCTGGGGGGACAAAGCCGGTAAGGCGCACACTTTCGTGATGCAGTTCATTTGGGTAGAAAGTCCCGGAGATCAGATTGTGATTTCGTGTCAGCTTTATAATAAAATTATCCACTCTTATAATGTCTGCCCTATTGTATAGGACCTCGTTGGTATAGAATTTTCTGTACTCAGACTTTGGAGTTCTGTATAAGCGTAAGCAAGTCATTAGACATTGCCTTTCAAACAACCGAATCTTTTTCAATAAGCTTGCTCCCACGTTGAACCACACGGGGCATCCATAGACGAGCATAGGCCGGTAAGGGCCATGTAGCAGATTATTTTTACCAAATGCAACTTTGGCTCTGGAAAGGGACGCATATATATTTTTGTTGAAATACAGATACTAGTCCAGCCAAATCCCAAGATATCGGACTACACTTCGACTCGTTAAAGGCTGCCCGTGCGGTCCCATAATTGAGAGCTTTCGCCAATTCTTGATGGTATACCTAGAGGCCCAAGACAACGGCGATTTACACAATTCCGGCCGTCGCAAAATCGCTGGATCTCATCGAAAACACGCTGCAAGAGATTTCTAATGCCTTCGATCTTCGGGCCTGATTTGTGCGCAATTAAGTCGTCTGCGTACGCTATGGAATGAGGAAGGGATCTAACAAGGTGAATATATTGAAGAGGATCGGCGAAATGACAGCGCCCTGCTGCAGACCATTTATTAATTTAAATAACCCATTAGAAGTTTGTCACACGTTATTCCAGTCTCTTCGATAGACATGGCTAAATATCGTAGTATTAGACTACTTGGTTCAGAACAACCTGAAAACTAGGCACCCCCGGAACTAAGATGGCCCTAAATTACTATATTATAAAAAAGTTCCCATTTCTACATCTATTTACAAATTTTATTGCAATTGGGCCACCTTTTATCACTGCCAGTTAAAAAACAATTAACTTAACAATGTAGTCTTTTTTCTGGAAGTCTGGAGAATGTACTTGTTGAATTTTAAGTTCCTAATCTGGCAAAATTTGTTTGATGTATTATCATCTAAATTTTCGAGTAAGCCATTATTAACAGTAAATGGGACACTTATTTATATTCTAACGTAACGTTATTTAACAGCAGAGGAGCGTACAATGTTCTCCAATGAATCCCTCTGTTTTTCAATATAACCATGAATCCAAGTTCAGAAACGACATTCAGTTCTTCCACTATTGAAGTACTTAATCCTACTGCCGACAATTTTAAAATTTATTTCTACTATTTAATTTAAATTTCAACTTATCCAGTCTGCATGCCAATTTCAAATTATATCCAATTCCCTCCAGGTTCAACATTGTAAATATTCCATATTAATTATTGGGTGTGAACCCTGAACGATGAGAAGATACAAATTCATATCCGCATGCCAAGAAGCTCTAACAATACCGATGGCTCATTCAACCCACTTAGCAAATAGCTTTAAACGCTATAATCCATTATCAAGCTGAAATAAAGCTCACCGAGGCCTTCACCACTAGTTCACCAGCATTCCCTCTACACTCATTCAGCAAACGAAAGACGCACACACACACATACACACTTTGTGCAGGATCCATACAAAATAATTATCTTGTTTGCGAAATTTTCGTGTTAATAAGGCGACCTCCACCACCGATAAACGTGCGCTCCACCATTTGTGCCAGGATTAAATTATCCGTGCGATTTGAATGGAACAATTTAATTTGCCTGTGGATTTATGCTGTCTCGCTGTCATGAACTGTATTTCTGTGTGTGTTTGTTGATAGTATACATTTTGTTGGTATTCATTATTATTTAATACAACAATCAGGCAATAGTACTAAACATGCACGTTCGTCCTTCGCGTTGTGTTCCAAAGATTCCGACATAAAATCATAGATACGACAGCCATTCCATTATATGGGTCAACACATTGAGTTGATGTTTGACCATTAAACAGTCAAAAAGGACAAGAGTCCTTCAAGAGTGCTTGATGCTAGCAATGATACGATACGATGACGGCCAGTTGTTTGTATTAAAATGGTTATTGCAGATCTTACTGCCACAAAATTAGAGCAACAGTCAGTCAGTTAGCTTTTGTTGTCTTTCGTTTTATAAAGGAAGCTCTATAAAATAAATTTATTGCTGTCGAGTTAATTGTGTACTTCGTTTTTTGAAACAGAATTAATGACGTTGCAGTAAAAATAAAAATACATGATTTGTTTTGAAAATCTCTGCTCATCGCAATCCGCATCTCCTTTCGCAGAAAAACAATTCTTATTCGTTTCTTTCCTTCAACAAATTAAGATATTGTTTTTAAAGCTTGTGAATTGTTGACCCAATTGGCAGTTCCTGTAATGTGTACAGTTTTTGAAATAATGAATTTTTAAATGTCTTCATGAGGTTCTCATAGACGGATTCGATGTTTTAAGAAGGGTATCTGTGTGTGTGTGGGTACCTTCGTGTGAATTTTTTCGTCTCGCATTCGTCTATCTTATCGAAAACGGTTTTCGATTAAATGTTTTCAATTTAATAACACAGAACTTCCCAAAAAAATAATATTTCAGTTGTTCTATAAAATTTGACTTGACCATTTTTCTCCGCCTGGTCAAAAGCAGGTAGTGAGGGTCATGAGAGAGGCTTATTAGTCTTTTTACTGCGCATTAATTGAGTTGGCGAAAATGAATTGGGGGAAAAAAGAGGACCTACAAATTTCCACGGATGGGTGGGATCACCATAAATTTACTGAAGTTGCACCTTATAAACGAAAAAATTGGGGGGTCCAGCTATTGCGTTCAGTTACGCCAGCAAATAATTGTGAACGATAACTAAGCCCTCAAATTAAAGAAACAATCAATCCAAGACTTCTTGGCGCTGCACAATTTGCCTGCTGGTGATTGAGTTTTCTGAAAACGTATACACAACATGGTCTCCATCGTCTTCGTTGACCAAATACTAAACAGAAACACCGTGAACTCTCCCAATTATAAGTGGTCTGTAATCGTCCGCCAAGCATGAACTTGGAAAATATAAAATAATAGCCTCTCAACTGGGGCCACAAAATGTCGAAATGTCTTTAAAATTTTGGTAAACATGATGTCAATCCAATTTGGGTATCTAAACATAACTAATCTAAGCGAAAGACAAAATGGATCAATATAAAGGCTGATTTTTTAGCTATTATGTTTTTGGCAACACTGGTTTAAACAGCTGACGCACGTTTCGTGTTTGGTTTCACTGTCAAACATCTTCAGTTTTGTCTATAATTTAACAATGAATCGTCTAACAAACGAACAACGCTTGCAAATTATTGAATTTTATTATCAAAATGCGTGCTCTGTTCAGAAAGTTCATCGCGCGCTTCTTCCATTTTATGGTCAGTTTAATCGACCCACTGAAGCGACTATTCGGGCTATTGTGACTAAATTTCGCACCAAATTTACATTGTTGGACATTAAACCACCAACACGCTTACGTAGAGTGCGAACTGAAGAAAATATCGCAGCTTTTCGGCCAGTGTTAATGATGACCATCAATTATTGATTCGTCGCCGTTCGCAGCAATTGGGCCTCTGTTACTCAACAACGTGGAACATTTTGCGGAAGGATTTAGATGTGATGCCTTTCAAAATACAGCTGGTGCAAGAATTGAAGCCGAACGACCTACCGCAACGTTAAATTTTTGGTCAATGGGCTCTTGGAAAGTTGGCCGAAGATCCACTTTTTCACCGAAAAATTGTGTTCAGCGACGAAGCTCATTTTTGGCTCAATGGGTACGTAAATAAGCAGCATTGTCGATTTTGGAGTGAATATCAGCCAGAAGCATTGCAAGAGCTACCAATGCATCCAGAAAAAGTCACAGTTTATTGCGGTTTATGGCCTGGTGGCATCATTGAACCGTACTTCTTCAAAGATGATGCGAATCGTAACGTAACGTAATGGTGAGCGCTACCGTGAGATGATATCCAAATTTTTTTTGCCCGAAATGCAAGAGCTTGACTTGCATGACATGTGGTTTCAACAAAACGGTGCCACATGTCACACAGCACTCGCAATAATGGACTTATTGAGAGTCGAGTTCGGTGAACATTTTATTTCACGTTCGGGACCGGTCAATTGGCCGCCTAGATTGTAAGATTTAACGCCTTTAGACTCTTTTTTGTAGGGCTATGTTAAAGCTCATGTCTATACAGACAAGCCCGCTTCAATTGACGCATTGGAAGATAACATTGAAGCATTTATTCGTGAGATACCGGCCGAAATGTTGGAAAGAGTATGCCAAAATTGGACTAAGCGGATGGACCATTTGAGGCGCAGTCAAGGTCAACATTTGCATGAAATAATCTTCAAACATTAAATTAAAAGAACCGTACTATCGATTCAAATAAAGATTTCATGCATTTTTCTGAATTTTATGTGTTTTTTTTTAAACTTTCCTATAGCTTTTAAAAAATCACCCTTTATATATTCGTTAAGATTGAAAATTCTTTCACAAACTAGTTCTTAAAACTGAGCGTAAATCCAGGATAATTTCCAACGTATTACCTCACGGAAAAGGTATCTGATTCAACACCCTAAGACTATTTTCTTGAAGGTTATCTGATAAAGTGAAGTATGTATTTATACAAAAGCCTGTAAGAGGATAAGAGGGGCAAGATATCGTCCTTAATTTGGGCGATGTTATTTTTCACACAGTATTGTTATCGACCAAAAAACATTGTCTAATAAATTTGTTAGATGCAGTTACTTGTTCAATATTAGCTCCACCCTTTCTGAGCCAGTTAAGCCTTCACAAAATAAAACATTTTTGTTAAGAGATTTTCATTAACTCTATAGGCATGAAATAGAAGCATGAAAAGCGTCCCCATGATCTAGGTAAAAAAAACAATGAAGAAGTCCAAAACCAAAATCAATGAGGATTCAAGTCCTTCTTTTAGCCTTCTGCGTAGTTTGCCTTATAATCTCAGTTTCAAATAGTTGCAAGGACTTTTCACTAGCTTTCTTCCTTATTGCCCACAGCCCGGTGTTCCAGCACAAAATAAAATGAATTAAAATAGAAATTGTTAAAGCCACAATAAATAGAGTGAAAAAGACGAAGATACATTTTGCACACTTTTTTCAAAAACCAAGAAGCTCATAAATATTCCTCGTATGAATTTTGAATTATTCTGTTTTTTTTTTCAGGTTAGATGATGAGGGCTGACAGGTGGAGGGGTTGTTACAAATTCATAGATTACAATGCCTGGCCACATTCGAAATCATGACCATCGCACAAAAATGAAGACTCTTTCCAAGAGCCATTCAGAGAGAACGACAAGGAGCGGAAGGAAGATGTGTCACTAGCTTGCAACATCTCCAAAAACTAATTCTCCATTTCGCGCAACTTCTGATTTATTTTCGGCGAATTTATTCAGTTGACAGTTAAAATGATTTATTTTAATGAATGCAGTGCCATTAAAGTTGTTAGTCACCCTCGTTTGCTGTTCATCCTTTTTGGGTCTTTATCTGTTTCCTCCATCATCGCCATCCACAAGAGCGCGTGGACTCTACGCGATAGTGTTTCTGTCTCTGGGTATGAAGGAGATTGTCATCCTCTGTGCGCACAATTTTGGGTGAGGTCATGTCGTTTTTTTTTTGTTTTTGCTTCTTTAAATTAATAGGCCATTCCACCCAGTGAAAATGCATTACGTATCCTTAAGCGAACGATAGCAGGCTGTGGTTAAAGAGGTGGGGCCAAAGATGGCATTCCTGTGGAACTCCATTATGCTGATAATGTCTATTTTCTGTTTGTGTGTGCCCATGCAGTCGTTACGTTACACTGTGTACTTTATTGCGCGGATGGTCGATGGTGGTGTAAGTTTACGCTTGATTCGTTTGCTCGGGGGGTTGACTTGGTAACAAAGTGCAAATGAGGAACAAGAGGCGAATTTATAGCAAAACAGGCAAAGACAGCAATGAAGCTAGTTGTTGTGTAGTAGGTCCTCTGTATCTGGTGGAATGTCTGTTTTTCGCAAGAAACTTTCATAACGAAGTGGGTGTGGGTCGTCAGAAAATGAAATACGTTAACGATTTGTTTTGAATATTTAAATTTCATTTACTTCTTTTTCTTCCTTGTTGCTGTAAAATGCAACAGCAACTTTCTGTTAAGGGAGGTTCATTCATCTGATTGTAAGGGAGTAAATAATCGTTGGTGAGTTGACTCGAAGTAAGTTTCTTATGCGGTAAAAGAAGTTGGAGAAAAGGGTCGTGGTTGACTTTTTGTGTTTGAAGTTGAGGCAAATAAAATCCTTGTTTTTTCTTCTGTGGTGGGTCAAATATGTGGTTTGCTTGAAAAGTTTGAGAAATGATTTTTAATTGTTTCATTTCAAGGAAAAGTGTTTTAAATTCTTAAAATACGTCTTTGTCATCACAAAAGTAGCGAAACGTTCCTAGCAATGATAAGTATCACCCATTTAGATTGTGATAAGTCGACTAATCGTATTTTTGGTAGAGCATAAGCATTGTCTTCATCTTTATTGCTGAGTCATCCAATCATTACATCAGGCAATCTACTGAATGTACAATGCAAAGCGAGTGTACAGTGCTAAACGTGGTCTGCTGACTTCACACTTCACACCCGAAGAATTCTATATCAACTTATTTGCATTCGCTTAGTTCACAGTATTTTATTTGCAATGGGTTGATAAAGTAGCACATGCTAGTTGTAGTAGTACTTGGAAGGTTGCATAATCACTCTACAGTCAAAATTATGCTTTCATAGCGTAGCCAGTGATATCATCTTCATTGATTTTTATTTTGAAGTATCAAACTTCGAAATCAGGCATCGACAAAGAAACCAAACACAAAGTCAGACTACTATCGCTGGTGGATCACTTTAATGATAGCACGCGCAATTTTTTCGGGTAAGTAATCAATTCAGATATTTTAAGTTTTCAATTGCTTGTTTAGATTTTTTTAAAACGATAATTGAGGAGATGAAACATGACTTTTTGTGCACGTTTAAAGGTACACCGCCGAGTAGATGGACCAAAATGTGGCTGGTAAATGTTATTACCAAACATGAATCATTCGAAGACTTTACCACCAAAATCCTACCATTCGGAGGCTGATCAATCTCAACGTTCCAGACAATTTCGCACAAGGATTTCAATTTCCTTGCTTATAAGGTTAAACTAACACGCAAGCACAACCCGGCTGCAGTATTCAGCCAATAAGGAGGCCCGAACAGACCCAGTTCCTGGAAAATTTTGATTCAAAAAATGGGTTCTTTTATTACTGAATGATACGTTAGCAATGCTATGTCACTCAAAGTCAAAAGATTGTCATGTGAGAAAAACTGGGTCAGCTGGAATATTTAAGTTTTGCTGAGAACTGTTGGAACCTAAATCAGGGTAAAATTTTTTGATGTGCATTTTTGAATTCCTTGGTCTACTTTGAGCATTTTTTTCCATTCATTTGAAATTCGCAAAACTCATCCTTAAACGTATAAAGACAATATTTTGCTTAGCGCACCTTATGCAACAAAATCAAAGCAAAACCAAACACATTAACCAAACGAACAGGACAAAACAAAAATTCTCAAATTAACAAACCAATTAAAAACTCAAATAAAACTTTTGTATTGTGGAATTAAATGCGGCATGCTCCATAAAAAAAAGCGATCATGCAATCCGATTGCCACTTAAACTATCAATAATTCTCCATAAACCACATTTGAACCGCAAAAAAATATAATAAAATTAATTTTTATATCCACTCCCGTAATCGACTGTTATTGGGTTGTCTTCGAAATCGCCTCACACGAATATAATCCGACCGCAACACTGCAGTCATGGGTTGTTCAAATATCACACCGGCACACGCATGCATGCCTTGCAGTTCGAATTCCGAATTTATTCATTCGCATCGTTGTTTTTTTTGTTTGTCCTCTTTCCCAACATATCCTTTAAATTTATTTCATTGCCTGCACTCATCTGAACTAACTACTATAATTTCCAAAAAAAAAAAATAGCATTGTATTGTATTTCATGCACAAAAAGGCATCCCGTCCCGCCGTAATACAGAGTTATGTGCAGTCTGCACACATTACCCTACAAACGAATAATATTAAAAAGGATACTCGAAAACAAAATAAAACAAACTGCATGAAATATCAAAAGCAATTTCCCTTTGAATTCATAAATTCGTTTTCATTTTCGTTTACATGTTTTCTCTCTCGCATTTTATTCGGGAACGGGCATAAAAGGAAGCGGAAGGATAACACGCAACGAAAAAAAAATCAAAAAAAAGGACCTCAAACTGGTGAAAATATGTACAAAATAAAATATGCTAAATTCAAATAAGCATGAAGGATATGGGATTGGCTTTAAGCACTATTTTATTGGATGAGTTCAGGTCTGTTGGTTTCCATTCTGGGTGGATTTCGAAATTCGAATTCCATTTGGTTAAGGGGCGTGAATTGAACAAATAAGTTTAAGTAGGACATAAATCCTTGTATCTTGTAAGAAAAAGCAAAATGCCCCCGTAAGGATGGGTAGCTATGAGCAGAGAATACTTGAGATTTCTGTCAGGAAATGACCTTTGAGGAAGAAACATTTTCTCTTGTTTAATTCAAAAAAAAAAAGAAATCCTTTAAAGGCACATTTGTAGAATGTGGCAGAACGCATTAACATTTTTGATTGAATATTTACCTTTTTTTTCAGGATTACTTCACATTTTGTTTGGATTTCTGGAATTGAAGAAGATAAGGATAATTTTAGTTGTAACTGAAAATAGGCAGCTTTGATAGATAATTTGAAGTCTTAAGAGGATTTATTTTAAGTTCAGAAAGACAATTCAGCTTAGATATTAAATAGGTTTTGAGCTTACTTGACTTCATAAGCAATTTAGTCAGAGAAACAAATGTCAAATCATATTTTCAAATTAAATTCAACCGTTCTTTAAAAACACTGATCGAAAACTATGTAGTAAGGCGGGACAAGCAAACAATTTAGTGATTATAATTATATCCATCCTTTCTGGATGATGGGCAATAACTTTCGATAAATCGAAATACCAAACATGATTAAGGAAATAGTCATTCAAAGAGCATAAAGAAGCACATTGTTTCTAATTGACTTGCAGAGCAATGGATGCAATATTGTCAATAAAAAACGATTGGTGATTGCATTGATTGCAAGTCAGTCAGTGAATGCAATTATAAACTCAAATCATTGTTTGCTTTTTGAAGAATACGTTTTTATTAAACCGCTTTACTTTACAAACAAGGCACGATTTGTCATAAGGACATCATATTCTGCACGAGAGGACCAACATCTGGTTTCTACGATGGTGACTCATTGCGTGGTCACCGATAAAATTATGTAATTAAGGCAGTAATTCTGCTGCTATACTCGTAGGGTATATCAAATTTTTCTTCAATTCAAAGTCTTCCTCTTAATTCAGATAACTTACTTGAGGTTCATTTATTCAAACAGAAAAACGAAGCTTTATAGAACCACTGCACTTTCTCCGAAACGCATTGAGGTGGGTGTCTGTGGCTCAGGGCCAAGTGTGTCTTTTGCTAAGCGTGAGGACACTAGTTCAAAATCGGGTAATTCTGGTCATTATTTCAAGTTCCTCAAGCTCCGATGAGTACAAACTTACAAGAATAATAGCTTCTTGGATCGTTCGGAGTCGGCAATAAAGTGTAGGTCCAACCCTCGCCATTGGCGAAAAAAAAACGCACACATAAATGATAAATCTATCAAGTTGATATTCTCAGCAAATACTTTTGAATACGGTCAATTTAAGCTTGTAATAAAGTTGGTTTACTTGCGGCTTGCAATGCTGGAATTTAAGATTTAAGAAATATTTTCCATCAGCTCAGAAGAAAAAACTTGGCTTGAAAAGAAAGAAATTTGTTTGGGTTAAAACGTTTTTACTTTTGAAATTTTTTTATGAAGATGGTATCATAATTAATAAAGAAACAAAATAAAACATAATGTGAATTTTAATCGAAACAAGAAAAAAGTACATTTGAACGGTTTGATTTGCTAAGATGATCATGTGTCATGTTGAGAAGAATTACAAATGTCAAACAAAATATAATACTGTCGAAATTAATTTTAAATATAATAAAAAAAGATATTAATTAGTGTGTTTTCATTTATCAGTTTAGTTGTAGGACGACATCTAGTTCAGATATCTAAAATTTTTCACACATATGTCATTATCCGATTGGATTATCAGATTTTTGGAATTCTCGTGATCAAATCGAGAACTTGCCTAAACGTATATGACAGCTACTAAAGAAATGCAGAAGAAAACAATACTGAAATAGAAACATCGAGCTCATATAAAAATAAAATTACAGTCGCTTCGATTAGAACTTCTGACACTCGCTAGCCAAGGGGCTCTGATTGGTCGTCAGCTCACTTGGAAAATAGTTATATTTTGTGAGGTAGTGGACTAGAATTGCAGCTGACGGAATTTCTATAATCATATTTAATTCTGTATGAATTATTATAAGGTCCCGGAGGTTCTCAATTGAGACCAATCGAGATGTATTTACGACTCATTCTTTAGTAGAAAGGAAATGTTCCAATGTATTTGCAGCACAAGCACATGACTGTATGCATACAATCTTACCAATATACAACTGCATGTTATGTACTTGCATTAATTCATTTTCTGTGTCGTCGCAAAAAAAAGGCTTAACCTTTTTTAAAAGAGTAAACCACAAAAGAATTCGATATCTGCTTTCAACTTCATTAAATGCGATTTATATAAACATAATTGGTTAACGATAGCAGATAGCAGACTAACAGACTAAAGGTGTTAAGTCGCACAAGATATCCTCATAAAAAGATCCACTTAGAAACTTATCTTTCCTCAGACTACCAACCAAGACACCCGTCAATTCAGTTTTGATAAATTTTTGCCAGGCTTAGGCAATCTTGCCTTCGACTTATTTGTAAAATCCTCTTTAGAAAAACTTTAGAAAATCCAAACAAAAACTTTTGCAAGAAGTAGCTTCAAGAGCAGTGTAAAAATCTCTTGGTTAAAAATCCAAAATTGTTCTTAAAGTGGTGTGGAAAATACATGTCTAACACAATCATTCGAGCAATGCTGACTTAAGAAAGTTCGACACGCACACGAAGGATTCCGTCGTAAAATTAAGCTACCATTTTAGACAACATGTTTTTTGGGTCCCCACGCATTATATTGGTTTTATTATTTGTTGCTTTAGTGATCATTGTTGTTCAGATTCTGTGAAAAGTGCAAGCATCTAGCTATTATGGTTCAAAATACTACTGTGTCCAAAAAATAAGGTGACATATGAATTTAAACTGCGCGCGTCGAAGGATTTGGAAATTTTTCTTTCTTTTTAGGTTGGTAGGACTGTCAGTGACATCTATGTGAAATTTCATGTCAAAATATATTCATAGTGTTTGAGATACGCGTCGTTTTGTGAGCTGCTAAAAGTGAGTTTTTCGTTTTTTGCGATGTCGAAATTTATTGAGCAAAGAATTTGCATTAGATTTTGTTTGCGGAATCAATTTTCTGCTGCGGATACATTTAGGATGGTGCAGAAAGCCTTTGATGAGGCTATGTCTAAAAAAAATGTTTACAAGTGGTATAGTGATTTCCAAGCCGGCCGTGAAAGTGTCGAAGACGAAGAGCGTTCTGGGCGACCATCAACCTCAACCGATGAAGCTGACGTCCAACAAATCAAAGATTTGGTGTTGAAAAACCATCGATTAACGATAAGAGACCTTTTGAAGGATGCTTTGGGCCTCAAGCGTGTGAAACAATGCTTTCCGACTACCAGGATGTCGTGAAACGCATTATAACTGGCGATGAGACTTGGATCTATGCTTACGACCCCGAAACAACCGATCAATCGAGCGAATATCGTGCCAAAGGAGAGCCGAGACCAAAAAAAACGCGCCAAAGTCGCTCAAAAATCAAGGTCATGTTGACTGTTTTCTTCGATTATCGTGGTGTTGTGCTTTATGAATTCCTTCCAACCGGCCAAACAGTCAACAAGGAATATTATTTGAACGTTATGCGTCGTTTGCGTAACGCCATCCGCCTAAAAAGGCCGGAATTGTGGAAAGACAATTCTTGGTTTTTACACCACGATAATGCACCATCCCATACCGCACTCGTAATTTGTGATCATTTCGCCAAAAACTCAACCCATATCGTTCCGCAATCACCGTATTCACCTGATCTGGCGCCGTGCGACTTCTGGCTGTTCAACAAGCTCAAAAGACCGCTCCGGGGACACCGTTTTGATACGATAGAGGAGATTCAAGCCGCAGCGAAGACGGAACTGAAGGCCATCCCGGAAAGTGACTACAACCAGTGCTTCAAAGATTGGAAAATCCGTTGGCATAAGTGCATTGCATCGGGAGGAGATTACTTTGAAGGGGATGAAATGGATTTGGAAGAATAAATAAGGAATTTTCAAAATAAATACAATGTAACCTTATTTTTTGGACACAGTAGTATATAGCCCCTGTGACAGACGAACTAACAAACGGACAGACAAAGCGGGAACTCAGTAAAAGAGAATAAGCACCCTTTAGGTAAAGTAGTCTTTCAATTAGGAACAGTGTCGAGAAGCTCTTAAAAATTCGTATATGCGAACATTCTAACGTTTAAGGTTAGATCCTGACATTTTAAGATTTATACTCCATCTAGAGCTTGGTAATACCCTCAGTATTAACGTTTCAAGGACGATTTACTCCACACAATTATCTCAATACACACTTGCCGTGTGCAGCCTTAAGTAACTACATTTAATGTAATCGACTCTCAAAGTTTTAGAATAGCTTAGCCAGATCTCAATCCTCAGTTTTGATTGTTCAATTTGTTCCGCTAAGGCTTATCTAACCTCTCACTAGAATTGGGATGCCCGAAAGTGTAACCATAAAAGACATAAATATACCAACAATAAACTTGAAAAGAAATCCTTCGACGTTACTTTAGTATGACATCCTTCCAACAAATAACCAGATTGTACATAAAACTGAATTAAAATCTAGTATCGTTCACTCATTCGTGGATTGTGCTTATAAACTTAAATCACATTCACTAGTCATCTAAGATTCGATATAAATTTTATAGCACTCAACACGCAGCCTATAACTTGCGAAAAACGCTTAAGCAACACCTCTAGATCGTCAATAGACGACACGACGCGACGATGACATTTTAACGACGCAAATGTTACGTATACGCCTGAGTAAACAATGATATTGTAGATAGACACGAACGTTTGTTGTTTCATCACCAGGATCAGATATGAGGCATAAACTGAATTACCCTGTGCCCCGAAAGTGTCACCATAAATATTCACAGTATGAGTAGATCCATAAAAAGCCCGAACATCCTTTTGCCAAGGATAAAAATAGAAATCAATAAAATGAAATTAAGTTTTTCAATTTTCAATCCAAATGTAAAATTGAGTAATAAGCTTTTCTATTTTTTGTCGCATTTCCACTAAAAATAAAAGAAGACACATTCAAAGTCGTAAAATCCTCGAATGAAAGGGAACAAAACAAAGAAAACGTAAAAAGGGATCGTCTTTGGTTGGCGCAGAGTATAATATCAAACCAATGGAACACACCGAGCCAGTTAAAATGGAAAACATCTTCGAGCATGGATCTTTCTATCTTTCATTTGACATAAGCACCAGGACTCAATGATGTTGGAGTTTTAAAGCTCTTCCTTCAATGCGGAATACACAAAAAGGACATCCCGGGGCAATATGTAAAGACTGCAAGAGAGACACTTCTCAAGGACTGTTATATTATAATCTTATATTCTTGTTGAACAAAAACCTTGGCGCTTTCTTCTCCTCTCGCCGCCTACCGAACACCCACCGAATTCTTCCAGATGCCGGGTTGTTTGTATCCTGTCTACGTAGTTTGTAAGTGCTTTTTGATATGATTCTGCTTACTTACACAGCGGCGCATTCGAAAGGAAAGGAGAAGACTAAAGAAGGACCCGCAGCGACTACGAAGGCGGATTTAAGTAGTTCATTTTAAGTCGGTGTTTTGCAAAAGACAAAAAAAAAGCACACCCACTTCGAGATGCATTGGTAAAAAGAAGGAAATGAACACCGAGGACAGGAATCAAGAGAGCCAAAAAAAAAAAGAAGAGGAAAGCCAACACCAACCGACGAAAGAAGGAAACACAAAACGATGCGAAAGCTGACAGTTTAATTTGATTTATGTCAGCGATTTCAGTCTTTGGCGGCAGTTGTACGACGACTTGGATTGGAACTCCCATTTAGTGTCTGATAAGGGCAGAGTGCTTCCCCCTTACCTTTCAGTCCTTACGTTCATCCTTCATTCCTATATTCTTATGTATTTAGTTTTTGTTATTTGTATTTTGTTTCCGTAGCTCCAGTAACAAGTTGGATACATGAAAATTCTGTTTTCTTGTTCATCTGAGGGTGTATCCTTGCGGGAGGACTCTCGCCCTTAACCACATCGTTTGAAATGATTTTACAGGTGATTTCCGGTTAAATCGTCTGCTATTGATGTGTTCTGTGTGGGGACAACAACGAGACTACGATGACGAAAGAGATAAATTTATCAACAAGTTGGACAGTCGTCATTTGTGTAGTTATCACTAATTGAAGGGACCATCTCGAGGGTAAAGTATGTGATAAGGATTTGTTGAGCATTGAAGGAAGTTTTGCCTTTGTTTGGTAATACCAGCAGAAGGCGACTTTATTTACTTCAAGCTAAAAGTAAGGTAAACAAATCAGTTTAATGAACATAAAATAGATACACATTTTATATATTAAAATCAATTGAATATATGTTTCTTTTTTGAAACATCACCAAACATGAGATGACCTAAATCATCAAACGAGTCTTTCAAGATAGTCTGCATTTTTGGCTCAGATTGTCCAATAGTGACTAGACAACAAACTGTCAATTGCATTTTAACAGCATGCTACTTAATTTCAACTTCGCGGCAGAAGAGTTTTGCCGAAATTTTTCAAGAGTAACGAGGCCCATTTCCATCGGCACGAAAACGTCAACAAAAGTTTGAAGTCAGTGTTCCATCGGAGGAATCATTGGGCCTGATTAAGTTTGACAGATTAGCTAAACAGAATCATGATCTAAAAGTTTTTGCTACAGCAATTTGATGAATTAGGTCTTAAGGACCATTTCGAAGAAAGCCAAATAGCTTATTTAGGCACTTTCACAGTCCAGCAATATAGCCCGATTTGTCTGTTCAAGGCTTATTTCTTTAGGATTTCTTGAAGGTTGGGAAAAATTTCATTCGCGAAAAAATTGTAGAAAATTAAATTATGAAAATTAGCTGCATTTTCAACAAAATGTGAGCCCGTTTAAGACGGGTTCAACATTGGAAAAATGAAGTAGTGCCTTTTTCAAATAATATAAATCTTTCAGAATTTGAAGAGTTTTTCAAACCTAAAAGCAACTGTTTCATCCGTTGTATAGTTGTAGCAGAATCTGGTACTTATTTACATGCTTATCAGGCTTTTGATCATTAGATGATCTGTACCTGAGCTAGAGTTCGGACAAGATTAAACTAATTCGCAGTTATACCTCCACTTTAACTCTCCTCGAGAACGCTACATTCGATGGAGAATCTTTCTCAACTTTGTTGCACTATTTGGTCATCGCCCAACATTCATCTTCATATAGAAGACTTGTCGAGCTGAGTGTTGTGAAGTGAATGATTTTGGTCCTTCGAGTAAGGATCTTGGGTGTTAGTTATTTAAATAAACTGAATGAGCATCGATTGCACCTCGATCTGGCTTAATTGAATTTCCACCAAGTTGACGTATGTGGAGTTGATTTGGTTTCGATTTAGATGAACACTTTAATTCATTTATTTGAAGACCATAACATCTGGCGTCTTCTTCAATCTTCGCCGCCGGTGTACCAACTTGTGGACAAAATTACAAAAGAATTTGTTTCAATGATTGTATCGCTTATTTGTAGGGAAGGAAACAGCATTTATTCCAATCGTTTTTGCTTTCGTCCATCTACGTCTGATGACATGTAGATGCTTCAGACTAACAGCTACCAGAGATCCCAACAGTGTTCCAAAAATTCAATTTGTAATCTGTCTGAACTCGGAGCTCTGCTGATTTAAAGTTTTTCCTTGTAGCTCTTTGTGGCAACATCAATTTCATAGGTTGGGGTTTAATTTCCTTCATAATCAGTAAGTAGCCGCCCATCTGATCCCTGTACTCTTCCCTTAACGTTCAACTGCACCGTCTTCTTAGGCGCTTCATCCATAGGCTTGTTTTTCTCCACGCATTCATTTTCTACGGGACGCTTGAGTTCATGTAAGACTGTTTGCCTTAAGTTCCTTGCGTCAATGTGCACCTAATAGACTTGTTTTTCAGTTCCATCACTCTGGGATTGTTAGGGTCTTTTTGGGTATCTTCTTGTGAGGATATTTTGTCTTACAAATCACACTTTCACTTGTTGGCGTAAGATCTGTGAGTCTAAAGCCATCATGTGTTGTTCATTATTGGAGGCTGCGCTTATGATTTTAACAAGAATGATTTTGAAGCCAAACTTCAGACAGGATCCGTAGGCTTCAAATAAGAGATTGCGGAGTTCCCCTTTCTTAGAATTTTTCCCTTATTTGCCCTGAAATCAATGACATTCTACCTCAGCTGTTTTTTTATGCATTCGTTGTTCCCTTATAATGTCCGCATAATACAGCTTGAGGAGCTAGGAGGAGCTAAAATTTCTTAAATTGTAGAAGCATACTGTTAAATCATTGTTGTTTTGGTTTTTCCGGTCCAGTGGTGTCTAAGGCACCTTTCGCTCTCATAATTAAGGCTGTTCTCCGGAATTGGGGTGCTATAGAAACTTGAAACTGCCATAAGGACTAGACACACATAAGTCCACCATTTAGCGGTTGCAAAGATGGTTGTCAGAGTGCGCCACGTAGAAACCGTATATCAACTTGCAAGGCACAGGCTTCAGGTAAGCTATATGCAATCAGCGTTTAGCTTTGACTGAATACTTTACTGGAGGAATTGCGACATGCAAACCACCCAAAGGTTACTTAGGAACTATTTTAATTGGGAACGAAATGGTTGCTAGCGAATTTCCATTTCGCAATACAAAAAAAGTACCATTTTATTTAGTGTTGTCGAATTTGCACAGAAAAAAACTGGTGATGAGTGCGTGCGTATTTAGTGCATCACGGAAGCGTGTCTCGAAAATTGTTCCCGCTTTTGTTTGTATCGCATCGCGCGTATCAAAATATGCGATATAAACAGCCATTTCTTTTGTCTGCGTCGATAAAGAAACTTAAAGGGATCACAGTCATGAGTATTTGGTATTTATTCCAACTCAATAACTCCACGCGTGCCTGTAAAAAACGGTGGTAACAGGCAGACGGACAACGAAGTGATGATATAATGCCTCCGTTTTTTAATTTCAAAACGCATTCTGTACGTCCTTCAATTAAACTTTCCTGAGAATTTTCTGATTAGAAAAAAACTCGTTTTTTCATTCTTTAACATAGAACCACAAATAAAGTCAAACATTTATACCACTTCACAATGAGGGTCTTCTAAAAACAAGTCCAAGTCACGTCTCAAAAAGTTTTTTTTTCTTTAGAAAAAGAAAACTCAAAATCAATCATAAAAAAAATACACAACTGAAAATGCACCTGACGAAGCTGGATACGAAAAACTTTTCAGTTTTCTTTAAACTTCATAAAAGTTTATGCAATCATCACATTGGCTTTTTCTTGAGCGGCGAAAGTTGTTTTTTTTTTTCTGTTCTCCTTTTTCCAAAAACAAATACCTCAACTTTTTATCCACATTCGTAACTCAATATAAGGTTTTTTTTAAAAGTTTTTTTCATTTGATTCAGTAAATTTTCAGCTTCATAATGAGCAGTTTGGCCTCAAAAAGGTAACCATTCCGCCAGAAACAAGTTCAGATGACACTTTGTTATCCTGCAATTGAACTGGTGACCAGATAAACTTTGAACATCTAGCCCCAAACCAGAACCATGTGTGTCTGGAAAATTGGCCAACCACAAGGTATTTCATTTCCTTTTCGATGAATTGCTGAACTTTCCAGCCACCCCAAAAGCCCTCCTTTCGTACGATTCCTGTCAGAAAAAAAAACTTTCCCCTTCATACACGTGTGTTTCGATAGCCCCAAAAACCACTAACCAGATCAGTAACCATAAACACAGATACGCACGACATATACAAGTGCCTGGGAATATCGATACGAAATACGTGGGTGTTCTGTTTCTAGTCTCTTGGAATGAAAGGAACAGGAGACCCTATTTAGTTTGGGTTATAGGTTAGCAGGCGACGGACGCCATCTACTAGTATGCTTACATACGGATGAAATCCCAGCTAAATAGGAAACCGGTGAACAAGGTTTTGAACAATGAAAGGTAATGCCCTGGTTAACTGGTTCAATTGTCTAGCCCGGCCTCGAGTTCCTGAAACCGAACCGAACAAATATAACTTTTAATGGGTTTTCCAAAACGTCAACCGCCACGGCAAACAGCATACGTACATACGTCGGACAGAGGAGAAAATGTCAGGATTGAATGAAATAAGAGAAAAGGAATCCTTATGTACATCAGGACATATCCTTTCAGGACAACCGCTTTATTCTTTTCTTTTTTTTTCTTACTTTTTTGTGTGCTTAAATCAGAGAGAAGTTGATTTTCTTTCGAACGACGCCGATGTCTGACGGTGGTGGTGTCAATTATACTGTTCAAGGATAAAATCCTTGATTGATTTTTGGATTATGATGGATTCGAAGTGGAATTATTGTCGGAGCTCTGAGCATTTTCAACGTCAGTGGTTGCCGCATTGACCACGTTCTCATATAAATGACAACTGATGGCATTGTGACAGGCTGTGACTTTGGCACTTGGTTGTTGGTCGCATGTGCTCGAGGAGTAAACGGAGAGATATTGATTGGTTTGTGGCAGAGGGTGAAAGATCTGACAAAGCCGAGGAAACACATTTCGGATTACGATGAAAAATGCTCTTAATCACAATGAAATGAGGACTACAATTACTGTTCAGTGAATGCTCGTGAGATCAGGATGATTAAGTTACAACAGAACAATCTCGGGACACGGTTACCGCATGTAAGGATTAGGCTTTTGTCTGACATGCACGAATTTTGGAGGTTTGGTTAGCCTTTTTTTTATGTACGTGGATACAACTACAAGTACCCATTCTTATATATTCAATGCGTTGATTGTTGTTTGTCTTTGAAGATTGACGCAACGTAGCTTATTGTTGTCCGTCGCTATCAATTTCGTCCTTGCATTGTGCTGACTGTTTCTTCTAAGAGTAAATTACTTATCAGGACCTG
Organism: Orthonevra nobilis; assembly: GCA_963555765.1. Lineage (NCBI taxonomy): Eukaryota > Metazoa > Arthropoda > Insecta > Diptera > Syrphidae > Orthonevra > Orthonevra nobilis. The sequence continues at coordinate 131,286,194 of OY743225.1, forward strand.
AGTGGAGCGAGAAGTGCTCAGTCCACAGATCACAATTGCTTCCTTTTAGAGAGCGGTAACTTTGCAAAAAAGACGCTGTATTGCAAAGGCATTTGTCAAAATCTGGCATCACGCTAATTTTGAAAAGCCGCCCTCATTAAGAATCACCGCTTCATTGGATACAAATTAATTTGCGGACCTTTAAATACAAGATGTGCTGGATAGTTTCAAGTCTGCATATGACCAAATAAATTCTGGTTCACCCAATCATTCACTCATTTAATAATTATACAATACAATACAACAGCTTGTTTATTTGAAATTGGTTTTCAAAACAGAAAGCCATTTGATGGCTTCGCAAAATAAAGCTGTCGACTTTCATTCATTACTTTATCGTCTTGTTTATAAACATTGTCCCTGTGAACGCTCTTGAAAACCGTTTTCTACTCATTTCAATATAGAGGAGTTCAAAAACAATGTGCAACAGTGTCTATTTTTTTCGCACCCTTTCAGTCAGTATTATGAGGGTATTCATAGACGTTAAAACTTGTCTTCAGGGTGAACATACGTCACCGCTGTTTCGGTTGGTTTGGTAGTGGTCAATTGACTATGGATGTTAAAACATCAAATACTTGCCACATTATGGCCTCCGACTAGAGTTTTCCAGCGGGGTTTTCTATACGAAAATCTTTTTTCCCTCTTCCCGTTCTTGATCATTTATTTCGCAGACAATTTTTTCTTCAGGACAAGCTAATGTATGATGTTTAATAGACACAAATAACTTTATATAACTTTTTCAACCTTAATGACTTATGAAACATTCTTTCAAAAATCAATCAACCTGAAGCGCAATGTACAAAAGTCTAGCTTCGCCTCTCATACTCAAAAAAAGTAAAAATAACGATTTGAAATTGGTTGAACGCCCGTTTTTCGTGTGATTAGAAAACCGTTACAAGAATTCTCTTAAACATCCCCCTTAATATTTATAAAAACGCGAATTTATTGTACAGAAAGGAAGGCTATGTGCGATGATACGGAGCCCTTCGTGTGCAGGTTCGAATCACAATTGGCGGTTTTTTTTGCACACGAACTTTTTAAGAATCCCCGATGTTTCTGGCACTCGAACAGGGTATCGGACATAACCCAAGGAGCAGTCGAACATAAGCCTTAATCATTCTGTTCGCTTTTAATAATTTGTAAGATACCTCGAATCGGACTCGAGCAACAAAGGTTCCGTACAAACGTGTAGGTATGTAAACAATACGTGCATCACGGGAATCGAGTCTCAAATATCGAATCCCATAGGTTTTGATTTCTTTGCAAGCATAAACGTTTGCGCCGTCACAAGTGCGTATTAACGGATGGTTAAGGATGGTGACAGACAGACAGATGTACAAAGAAGTTTTCCTTTTATGGTTCCGTTTTTCCTTTTTAGGTACGGAATTTTGAAAAATCGTATTCACTTTGGTTTAATTTATTTATTTATTTTTCTTAAATCGAACGTTTTCAAAAATATGTAAATACGCTTCGATTATGACACCAGAAATAAGATTCGCCTGATGCTCGAATGAAAAATATTACAAAATAAGGATTTTCACATCTCGGAAAGAAATCAAAAACTTTTGTACCACAAAGTTCGCATTTGAATCATCTCTCTTTTGAATTTATTTAAACGAATAACAAGACACATACACGTCCACAATTAACTGAACTCAATGTTTGACTCTGAATGTTCGATAATGTCGAACAATTACATTTGTCAAATAGCGATAGACCAACTGTTCACAACCATCAAACAGCACACTCCATTTGTTTAATGCAAACACATATTGAAGACCATTAAATTGATCCCAACAGGATTTTCTTTATTTGCCGCCATTCAGGGAGCCTATCAATTTATAGAGCCAGAATGGAATGAGGTATTGTTACCATATTACGAGTCCACCCAGTCAAGTGCACTGTCTATTCCCCAAACACTCAACTGACTAGTGCCATTAAGTCACATAATGAAATAAGAGGCTACGCACGCAATCATCGGTAATAATAATGACGACAACAGTAGGTACATACGTACGTTGGTGTAAAGTCCTGTAAGTAACATAATCTCGTTAGTACCCAATAAAAGAACGCCCCTTCTTCTCTGTCTTAATCCATATTTCATGCTCGTAAAGCGCGCGCGATTCTCAATGAAGGGGGGCCCAACGAATTTATTATTTTCCTCCTCCCTCCATGCCATATCCTTGAAATAAATATCACAGTACCCGCTGTACATACGGCAAAGTATAAACAAACCCATAACAACCAGGAGGACTGAAAGCAGAGCGGTACGAGTACCGCCAGTTACCAGGACCAACGAACGGCACTAACACTCATTGCATATGGCCCCAATGGACATTTGGATCCTTCATTGAATCCTCATTGGGACCATAAAATTTCCACATAATAAAAAGTAAAGCAACAAAAGTGTCTGTCATTTCTGGTAGAATTTTTTTTTTCTCTTTGTTCGCCAACCAGATAAGCCAACCGGAATTGGGGTCCTGGCCCAGGAAAATGACTATGTCTGGGGCGGCTCCATACTCACACATGTGAGAGCAAAGTATCTGCGATATGATATGGTAAGGATTTATTATTATTCCTCCATCTCTGTTTTTGGCGAGTGTGTTTATGACAGTAGAATTTAACTGTTATATATATTTTTTTTTAAGGATTGACTTTCTTCTTCCTTTTTCTCTTTTTTTTTGTTTGTCAGCCTTGGTATGGTACATAGGACTCTGCAATAGTGGCAAGCATACGCAAAAAGGAACCAACAAAAAGTAAATGCCTCTCGTTTATAAACTCCTCGAATTGTGGGAATTGTTATTGTCGCATATATGAGGCCGAGGAGCTTCCCGGACCAGAAGAAGTGTGAATCGTTGGCACTTACACGTGACTCTGATGACTCCTTTCACATACACACGCGTTGCTCATCACTCCGCAACAGGGACAATTTTACTTTGTTTGTGTTTTGTTTATTTGACAAAATGTCACAAGCCATAAATTATGCCCAAAAGGAGACTGATAATGACATCGCAGATGTGGGAGACATTTGGCTTCATTTTGACAAAAAAAAAAGGAAAAAATGTACACGAAAAAACCGAATGGAAAGCTTAATGACGGGGAAGGCAAATTATGAGCAAATGCAGCATGAGAATCAGGAGCTACGGGTTGTCTTCCTGGGAGCTTTTAAGTGGCTAAGTATCTCATTGAACGTAAATGTGGATGTGCACTGTGCCCCCAAAGGAGCTCTTTGGTTTAATCGACGAAAGGGGTTCGTTGATTACGAAAACGGGAGGCGAAACGCAGTTGGGATGCTTATGAGAAAAAGGACAAAACTCGAAAGGACTTTTAATATTTTTATGTGAAAGAATGTTGGATGCGTTTTTCTTAATAATTTTTTTTTTTGTTGCACACTCTTTAAAATCTTGGGAGCGAATTTGGAATAGTATTTTATGATGCTTGTGTTATCTAGTTTCGGAAAAAGAAAGGATTTGTTTGCATTTCAGTTCTTTTTTATTTAATTCTTTCATTTTTTTTTGAGATTTTTTAGTCAGGAAACTCCAGAAAGAATCTGATATTCAGAATTTTATGACTCCGAATCAAGTTTTAACAAATACGAAATCTTGATGCAACATTCGAAAATATGATCCTTGGATCATTCTAACATTTGTGTGTCGCTACTTTGAACAATTTAACTTTTTCATTTTGATATTTTCTTTGAAAAATTGCTAACCATACGTGAGACGTGCGAACTCGAAAGCTCTGGCTAACCAGTCCGATACACCAGAGTCTCGTAAAAACCAAGGGCGCTGGAACTTGCCGGAGTGAAGAAGGACACTGGCCAATAAAGTTTGAAAAGACGGACTGAATGAATAATAGTGCAGCAGTGATTTCTCCACCACCTAGAGTTATTAGTAAGTTCCGTGCAAATATTCAAAATAACCAGAGTAATTGTGCAATCGTTATTCATTCATTCATGGAATCAAATAATGGCGAATAAAATACTGCGAATTGAAAGAATGCAAATAAGTCATAATCGAATTCCTTTGTCCTTAAAAATCACGACACAACTCAACAAAATATATTCCAAGTGTAGGCATAAATTCTTGAGAACCTACCTCAAGTAACGCACGCCAGTGAATATCGATGCGCTTAAAAAGGCGCAAAGGGTATGTTGTAGGTTGAGAATAATTTCCTTAGCAGCAGCATGCCAGATATCATGTATTTTACCGACAAGCGTTAGTGTTATCGAAAATTAAGTATATTGCCCAGAGTGGCCCCCACACGATACTTAGCAGTTCTGGTTCTGAAGAGCAAAACCAGTGCCTTTTAATATTTCTCGAACTCTCATTTGTAATCCCTACTCATGAGAAAGGTCTTAAGAACGAGGTTTCGAACTATTGATACCATTTTTTCTAGCTCAAATCGATCATTTTTCCTTATTAAATTAGATGGTCAAAGTGAAAGACCCAACTTCCAAATAAACTGAATGTTTACCCCGAACTACATGCCTTGGAAGGAGAACATAAGTCAATGTTTAGTTACCAAATAATTTGGCAAGGCATTAGATAAAATATAGAAAAAAAAGTCCTTCTCAAACTTAAAGTTTTTGTTTCTCTGTGAGCATGTTCACATGGACTATAATTTAAATCAGACATAAATCGACCGCTCTAATCTAATCCAACAATGGCCAGTTTGGGTCTTAAACGTCAATTTGTATATAAAATAAGGTCAAATAAAAGACACAATAATTTTTACGGTTTAGAAGATACCAATTCTTTTTTATTGTATCTTAGTTCGAACGGTTTGTACATAAGCGGAAAATAATATACAACCTCTTTTAGCTCGACAATTGAATAGCCACAGCTTTCTACTGCCTACGCAATTTGAGTATCACCTTCCATTACGAATTCACTCACTCATTGGCTACATTATTTAAAGAGCTAACCGCGCACTCAGCTACGTTAAGCAAAAGCCAAAGCGTTTTTTATATCATTAAAACGCATTATATTCTATTTTTAGCTCTGTCTCTAAATATGCTTTACAAGTCTAGTGTCAAGTTGACACAGTCTAAAAACAATCAATCATCTCTGTTTGATGGACAGCTACAATGTACCGCCATATTCACATCACTTCATTTACCAGCTTTTACCTGATAATATCGAAGTCGATAAACCAAAGGCCGCAAGTCTTTAGTCTATCTCGCTCTTTCGGATTTGTCATTGAAAAATAGCTTAGCACTTAATCCAGACAACTCCAAATGTCTCAAAAAAAACTAGTTTTAGCTATCCTATTTTCCATCCATAATGCTTAACCATTCAGGAATAGAATTCGTTGAATCTTCAAAAACTAAAGCATGGTATCGAAACGAACGCTAAGGTGGAATAAGGAGTTTTTATAATTGTAACGCTGAAAATAAAAGAAAGTTTTGGCTTACATTCAACAATACAGCATCCAAGGATTTATTCTTTTATTCAAAATAACTATGCAATAAAATCAGGTTTTCGGCATCCAATAAACCTGCTTGTTAAATTCTTCCAAAAGTATTTTGCCCAACATTTGAAGACAATTTTTTATTGCTGCCATTCGCCTCTGTCAGGTAAAGATCTCCTTTTTACCCAATCAGGTCTAAATTGAAGCTTTTAAATACCCTCATTCCTTTTCGAGCAAATCGAACTGAAATCCTTTCATGAATTTTTATTTAATATTTTTTTTTAATTCTAATTTATTATGTTAGGAATAAGATAAAATAATTTTAAAATATAACTTGACTTCAATTGCAACTATTTCATTCTTTTCTTTATAAGCCTGAATTATATGACGCTAATTTGTATTATTTTTTTTTAATTTTAATTTAAATTTATTTTTAAACCTTATAAGTTTATTCTGATTGTGATAGAAAAACACTTTCTGTTTTCACCGCACCAACTATGGTATGGAAAAATCTATGTTAACAAAAATCTCGGAACTAAAAAACCAATTCAGACTTTTTAAAATGCTTTCAAGCAGTGGTAACGGATGAAGGCCTGTTAGATATAATTATTGTTATAATAATAGTGATTTACCGCAGGAGGCCATGACGGGTCAAATTTTATTGTATTATTTTTTTTTTTGGTGAGCATGTTAAATAACAGATTCAATGTATAGACCATCAATAGATGCTGGATTTAAGAGACGAATATGCGAAGAATTTTCGACAAACGCAAACATTCTTTCATATGCTTGGAAAATGTTTAAACTTTTTAGTGATTTGAAGCCCAGTAGTACAACAAACATTATCTTCTTTGAAACTCTGAAAGCTTTTATATCGAGAAATCTTTCTTGAACCTCTAAGATGATGGCTTCATTATGTTAAAAGAAAAAGAAAAACTAAACTTCAATGCATCTTAGACTAAATCAAATTAAAGCTCTACCTGAGGATAGATGCAAATCATTTCGCGAACCCTCAATCCACCCGTACTATCATCCTTTTCAGTTTATATGGTAGCACACAGAAAACCCTGGAAACCACTAATTCACTTTGAGCCACAAAGTAAAGCATAATCTGAATGGCATCACCTCAACTCTTGCAATCACGACAAAGTGCAGTGATTCCGTCATTCACGACACGCAACTACAAGGCAAGCACAAATACACACGCAAATACACACATACACAAAGAGGCAGAAAAAAAAACCTTTAAGCAGTCCCCAGTGTCGGTCGACAAACGATTCAAGTAAAAAGGTTCATTCACCGTTCAACACTCCAACACAAATCGAAAACTTTCTTTATGTCCTTTGCAGTAATTTTCATTGAATTTTCTTGCGCATCGCCCGCACTGCAGGACGAACTCCATTCGCCCATTATACAGACAATCGAAACGGTAGAGAAAGGAGTGTGCACGTCTGCTAGACGGAGTCGCAGTCGCCGTTCGGAGTCAGAGTCAATCGGGGATGGATTCAGGAACACTAAATCAATGAATTATTAATTGAGGTTGTGTGCAAAGGCGGTGTATGCTGCACCACAGTACGTACACCTTTCGAGTCCTTAATAGAGGCATCAGCAACTCAGCAAGGATTTATTTCGTTATCAGTGTTTTAATGCGATCGAAACTCCACGAAATCATGTTGGTCGACTCTTAAAATTCTCTCTTTCTCTCTATGCGACAGACAAATAAAACAAAAAGCAAAAAACGACAGGGATGATGAAAACAATACTCACCCTTCTCTTTATTTATCCTTTTTCCTTTTTTGGCGAATTCATGAGATGAATTCTTAAAACGAACGCTCCGTGTCTCATTTTAAAATTCAAAACCCGTGCAAAACGTCTCTTCGTCTGCCAGTTCCTCACCTTTGCTTATAGTTTCTTATGAATAGACTCGTCCTCCTTGCATTCATACAATATTCCTTGTTTCAACGAGCTGCGATTTGAGTTATTGAGTTATGCTGTGGAACGCTCATTAGCTGTTTTTTTTTTCAAACGTGTCCTTACTACACGTATATTCATCGCATACCAATACCAGTGTTAAGGATAAATTTTCCGCCCCATTGCAACAGCCACTTACTTATTATCACCTTCAGGTTGCCACTACCTAGGGTATAGTTAATAAAGGTGTGCTAAACGGGGTTCTACGAGAGTTGAACTTTGGTGGAAGTTAGTCCCCTCAAACTCCCGGACTCACATCACAACCCGGCAACCGTAATTACAACGTCGTTTCGTGTAAAATGTTAAAGTTGCCGAGCACCGAGGCAGAAGCAACAGCTACAACCAGGTCCTTTGGGATGATATTTTATTTGTTGGAGTATGTATATGAGTGTGTGTGTTTGGTTGGCTGAGTTTTTGTGTGACTTGAAGCTTATAGTATATTTGGCGCTAATTGAGATGTCGTTTCCGGATCTGCGCGAGAACAAAGGCAGCAAGTGGAAACAATTTTGTCATAGGAGGCACAACGTCCGTCCTCCTCCTTGTCGTCGTTGTCGTCTCGTTTTGGGGAAGTAACACAATATGTTGCTTGATAAATAATAATTGATATTTAATTGTATAAAAGTGAAGGGGTAGAGGAAGTGGTGCTATCCGGGCCATAATGAACAGATACTCCGATTTAATTTGTCGCTGTACAGTTTGTCAAAGCGGTGATAGGAGTTACTGTGGTGGCAGTCTTATAGTATAAGTCAGGAAGTGGTGGCAACAATATCTTTTTCAGCTACTAATAACTTACTGCTTGAGTAAGAGCCAAGGAATTTTACAAATTTTGTATCTGAAGAGGAAGAATAACTACCAGGTAGTGACTTTGATAAAAATAGTGTAGTGCTCAAAACCCATTAGTTATAGTTCCGATGAGCTGGCTTTTTTGTCAGAAGAATTGATTTAAATCTCCTGGCCCTAACCAAAACTCAATATAGTCTATAAGGGACACATTTTTTTTATGTTTTAATTTTTGCTTTAATTCATTGCATTCTTTTTGGTAATTCAACACCAATCATATCGATCTTCTTAAGGCCTAAAATCCAAAGAGTGCAATAGTTTTGGGCTGCTTCCTTTTTTTGACATATTTTTAAAGTAAAAAACAATAATTTCATGAAGATTTCAATACTTTGTAATATTTTGACTTCTATGGAGTCCCTTGTCACTTTTTAATACATTTGATTGTCCTTGATGGTGCATTCAGATCTTGAAACAAAAAAGTAGATCTACACAGCTGATGCGCTCAAAATATTAAATGAATATACTTAAAAGCAATTGAAAGACTGTTCTATTCAAACAAAAGATTTGAGTAGTCAAAAGATTCTTTATCAGACAAATGACTTCAAAATAGTTCAAATTACTTGAATTAGATTGCCAATGACTTTAAAAATACTTCAATGAATTCCAGGAGTCTAAGAGTGTTCAGTTATTTATTTTACTCAAGTGATTTTTAATCCTTTAAATAATTTATTCTTAGTTTACTTTAAGATTAATAACGATTGCATTTGGAAAATCGAAGATTTTGAATAAATTTTGGCTGCACATTCAGTCTTTCAATTCAATTCAAAAAATGAACTTCGAGTTCTTTTGAACCTCTATGCGTTTACTTATAAGAAATTAATTATAAGAAAGCTATTCCTCTGAGTAACACAGCATATAAAAGGTGGCAATTAACCTGCACAATCGGTCCTGAGAAAATATGTTTTTTTTTTAATCACTTGATCATATTATAAGTAGAATAACCAAATCTCTGTAGACTTTTTCCTTTGGAAGCCTCAGATTAACATTAAGCCGATGTAACCGCCAGTCCAAAAATCATCATGCATTGCCTTTGTTAGGACCAAAATATTGATCAATCTTCAACTGCTGCAAGGCCCAAATAGAGTAGCAGTATCGAAGTTGTTCGTCATTTTCATGCTGCTAGTTAAATGGACACTTTAAGTAAATAATCAACAACAATCGACTAAGAAAGACACGAACTTCTCATGGAGAAGCATCGGCAGTAGATGACTATTTAAAACCTTATTCAATTAGAAACTTGCTTAGCTTAGAAAATACCGTCAGCGATCAGTCATGAAAAACTTAAAGTAAACAAGGGCCATCGCCCTAAGTCGCTTAACGTCCTTGTAAGGCAAAACAGGTGCGAAAAGTCTTTCAGATGAAAATTTTTCTTCCGTTTACAGTGTTAGTGCTGGTATGCCTTAGGGAGCTATTTTTATGCCTTGGTTCAGGAACGATAAAACCGCTTTATGTTCGAGGTGATAAACCATTAACCCATACGTTGATGTATTTAAAGAACTTGCACCATAATTTGACCACATTTTAGTGGACGGAGATGGTTGACCGGCGTTGTGATTTCTGCTAGCTGAGATATCGGATTCCTTGAAATCATATCAAACAAAATAACTTAATTTTAAATCTGCACTTCCTCAAATATTTTCATTTTTTTTTTCATTTTCAGTTTATTTCATTTTTCTAAATCGTTATAATAAAAAGTTACCTACGGAATTTAAGGCTTATCTGCACGTGTTTTACATCATATTTGATCTATGGTTTAGAAGTTTTGATTAAATAAATCACAATTTAATTCAAAAATTAAATACTTTCTGGTTGCATGCTTTAAATTGTGAACATATTTATAAGAAATGTAGTTTAAAACCTATGTTCAAAATTCAATAAAATCATGTTTTTGGTTTTGAAAAATTCAGCAATGAACGAAGTTATTATTAAGAAAAAAAATTTCTAAGTTATTTTTTTCATTTGTAAATGACAATGATATTTCTCATATTCGTGCACTCCTTTTATGGCTTTTCTGCAGTCATCATTTCGCAAAAAAACTTATATACTGGCTTCTGTTTGGAAATGCGCACAAATATGCATGGCACCATTTCGTAAGTTTGTTCATCTACTCCTGCATTACTATTATTCCTGTTGCAAGGCACTTGTATTAAACAATGATTGCTATATCATCCGCAAAAGCAAACGCTCTACCTCGTACAAATATTCTTAAAAGCTCGTTGGCAAAGAGTATAAATAAGTTTGGTCCTAACTTTGACCCCTGTGGTACACCAATTGTATTTTCCTATGCCGCACTTATTTCCTCTAGGATTTCGATCTCTGACGTTCACGTTCACGCCTATACTTTCCAAAGCTTCAATAAGTTTTTAGTGATTTATCGTATCAAAATCGACGAACATAACAGGAACATGATGGTTTTTATTCAAGCTTATATTCACAAGGTTTGCGAAGTCTCCACGCAATTCACCCGTACTTTTTCCCTCCTGGAATCCATATTGTTTTGGGTGTAGGATATGAAAAGCAAATCGCCTTTTTCATGTATCTAGCCTTACAGAAAGTTAAAAGTCTCTTTTAGGATCTTTCTTTTGACTGTAATTGAAATAAGTGCAATAGTTGTGTGACCTTTATCCAATTATGCACCAATCAAACAATAATTTTAAAACAAGCATGAGTGATCCTAAAAGAGATATTGAATTCAAAACCGAACTGAAGCTAACGAATCATAAGCCTATCGCCCTTAGTTAAACAAAATACTAAGGACCGTTTTCCTTTCCAGGGTTTTACTTATGGCAAGAAATAAGACTTATTATAAAGGTTGTCTCCCCATCGCGAAAGCATACGAGAACGAATATAATTTTATACATCTGATTATAGATTGCTTTCACCATTCAAATTTGATTTTCGATCCCAGCACCACTTGATTCAAATTAACTTTTTCAAGAAATGATTTATTAAGCAGGCATAGTTAATTTCTTTTTCACAAATCTTGGTTTAATCTGTAACGCATTCGCTCCTACTTTTAAAGGGGTTCCTCAGGAAACCACAGTAGGCCGCTTACTTTTAATCATATTAAAAAAGATTGTTCTTCTGAAACATATTGTTGTTGAAATTGATTTGAAATATACTTTTGAATGAAGTTTCAGAAAAGGATGGTTCCATGTGGTTCCATGACGATAGGAAATGTACATCAACACTTGCAATTCTGGCCTGGTTTCTTAGGTACGAGTACACTCTAAGAGGAACTCATTTTATACGATATCAAGTCAGTGCTCGGAAAAGTCCTTGTTCAATAAAAAACTATAAGCTGTGACTGTCTTGTTTAATTTAGCTCACCACAACTAATTCATATGCAGAAATCCATTGGAATCACTGAAGCGGATGATCTCATGTCTTACCAAATGTGTGCAGAAAACTGACTGTCTTTACGAACATTCCGCGCCACGCCAAGAACAAAGATGAAAATCTTCAAAAAACTTTTTTCAATTCCAGTGGTGTTTGAAACACGCATACAGTCGATCACAAACATGGCTGCGATGCGCTTCATTTAAATACTTGACCTTTCTCGTTATTCAGAAAACCTAAAGCAACAAAGTCTCAAAAGTTATCAGTGCTCAGCCCATAACTTTATTTATCTTTATTCCTTTACAAGCCTTTTCTATCGAATGATCAACGAGGGGCTATTAAAAGTCGGTTAATATTTCTCAACATAACAAATGAATATAATCACTTTGTGTAGTACATCAGGAAACAATTTTAAAGTCATCAAAACTTTTCCAACAATCAACCCGGGACATCTGTCCGCACAAATGGCACTTCAAAGAATACGAATCAAATTAAATGGATTCGAAAGAGGGAAAATATCAATTTCCGCCAACCGAACAAAAAAAAAAAAAACAAAAAACACAAACACCACCCACCCACCATCAAAGGACCTTCTACTTAAATTGAAATCCAAAACGCACCACCCACCACTGAGTCTCTGTCTTCTTATGACTCAGCACACAGAAGCAACACCATAAGGACACTAGCAAAAAAAAAATAATAACGCGTATAACTTTTATTACAGCCCAACAGATGTCACTCCGAAGGGGCGAAGTAGGCGAACTACCGCACCACCGCCCGTCATCCATGTGACAATGTCACCGAAGACGACAAATCTATCCTCAAAAGAAAAAGTTTCGTTATTAAATTTCATAAAAACAGGACCAAACCGAAGCAAAGAGCGAAGGCAAAAAAAGGACCAACAGTAACCGCCAATGGAAAAGTTCTGTAACTGCTCTTTAGAAGTTTTTCCCTTAGCCATACCGCCTTTTGGTTGGGGGCTGCTCGGGTCGGTAAGAGGCACCCACAAATTGCTGCCATAGTAGCTATCGAGTGATTTTCACTCGAGCAGTTAACGACAATCACATCGTTAGAATATAATTCCCCCCGCTATCGCCAGTGTCCTTAATCGATGGAATGTTGTTGAATGCCACTGGTTACATGCGGCACAGTGTGTTGGGCCGCGTATCGCATGTACCGCATCGAGTTGATCGCAGTGCTGCAACTTCGTGCATTCTTCACATTTTAGATCAAAGAAGAATTTCATTCCAAGGAGCTTGGTTCTGGAACAAAGGCTCTGCGATAAATGTTGACACAGTCGCCTCCGCAAATGTGTTAACTAAACAAACTTTGGTGCTTTTGTTTCGCAGCCCCAAGTGAGTGGGGGAAAACGAAGCACGAGTATTATTCTAGACTTTTATCGCGTTTTTGTTTGGTTAAACAACTGTATCCGAAGTTTTTGGGATTTTACAAAAGCGTCCTTGTAAGTCGAAAGTTTGCTGGTTTTTGAGTTGCCTGCATCCAGGAGTGGGGTGAGAAAAACAAAAAAAAATAGAAAAAAAAACTAAATGCAAAGTTGTAGCGCGAGTTCACGGGCTATTGTATCTAAGGCGGGAAGCAAGATAATGCAGAGTGGAGGCCATTAGGACTGCAATTAAAATCATAAAATATTTATGTAGCTTCAGCGAGATGAACTCGGCGGAGGCGTTAAAGTTATTTTTGTTTATTTGGCAGCGCGGTGAAGATCCTGGATTTGTTTTACGAATGGAATGAAGGGTAAGCAAGGCTGCGTGGAGTGCATAGTTCTTAAAAGTAATTTCCAGTCCCGACTCCTTGTGTTTTGTTATGCATAATAATTCTTGCGAGTTTTAATCTCGTCGAGTTATTAAGGATTCTCTAAACAGCAAATGGAGAACTTGCATATAGCAGTATGTTTTCTTCTGTCTTGGTAGTAAGAAGTTTTATATTTCTCCACGCTAAAAGGTTTCGAGTTTATGTGTAAAAGTATTTCGTTATCTAGCTCTTAAGTTCAGGTCTCAGTGGCGTTGCTTTAAAAGGAACATTCACCCGCTAAATTATGATAAGTGAACTTTCGAGGAAGTGTCGTGTTATTTAGGGATGTCCATCTATTGACATCTTATTTAAGACGCCTGCAAAAAAAACATATTTCAACGGTCTTCCGATTGATGACGGAATATTATTTCGATCAAATAACTTCCTTTGACTAGCTTGTTAATAGGCCACCATCATCATATTTGATGGTTTCGGCCCGTACTTCAGGAATAGTTTGTTTATTATCGCCTCAATCACCTCTGGCTTGTTTGCATAGCATCGAACTTCAAATGGAGCTCGTGGCAGCAAAGCAACAGCTCCCGGTGCCGAACAGTTTTAAAACGTTAGAGAGCAACCAAATCAAAAACATTCAAGAGATGAGAGCATCAATCAGGCTTCCTTGCGAAAGACATCAAAACACACTCTCAAAGGTATGTGGAGATATTCACGTTGGCCTGAAGAAAAGAAAGTTGACGTAAATTTTTTTTTCGGAATTTTCGAAGGCAGTTAACAAGGTCAGCTTTAGAGTATGATAGATCGCTATCCAAACATATATCGTACTTTCTTTTGCTAGGAAAACGATTGTTCTTTCTGTTAAGGAGTTAGTTTCAGTGTGCCTCAAGGTAGCGTATTGAGTCCCCTGTTTTTCATATGCTTTGTAAATGGCATATCTGAATACATTGCCTTAAGTGAGGATCATATTTACGCATTTCAGCGTTTCCGAAAGGTAACAAAAGTCTTAGAAGGAAGAAAAAAAAAGAAAGAAAAAAAATCATTCCAAACCGACACACACTTAGGATGCATTGTCTTCGTCAGGACCAAAGTATCGATCAATCTGTTGGGGGTCATTTTTCTGCCGCTATCTAGATGGACACTATTAGTAAATATTCAACAATCTCGTACTAAGGTGTACACTCCGTTTAGTGCACAGGCGATTATGGGAATATTTTTTTAAAACGAACACGCGCGTACAAGGGGTTATGAGTACCCTTAAAATGTTAGTACATAACGCGAGTGGAGGGGATCAGGGAGGAAATAGGGATAAGTACTGATGCACATTGTTTTTGAATTTCTGCAGATTTTTATGAGTGGGAAATACCGAGCGGGGTAGAGCATTCCACATTCGTGTTGTGCGGCTAATAAACGAGTCTCTATACTTGACTGTACGACCGAAGTTGGGCTTGAGGGTGAACTGATGAGCATTCCTGGCGAGACGGATGTTACGGTGAAAGTGATAAGGGGGTGGAATGCAGCTGGCTTATTCGCTAGAGCACTGCTTATGGTAGAAGCGATAAAATATGGTTTGGGCAGGAGACGTTACGACGGTGGTGAAGAGTCAATTGACTTTGTAATATTTTTGTCACCTATTAGTTTTAACGCTCGATTTTGAATTCTATCCAGCAGGCTCAAGATGGTCTTTGGAGCGCCTGCCCATAAATGGGAGTTGTATTCCAGTTTGGGGTGAATGTACGCTTTATAAATGGCAGTCAGATCAGATGAGCTAAAGTATTTCTTGCATCGGTTCAGGAAACCTTGACATTTCGCAGCACTTTTGGCTATACCGATTATGTGATCATTCCAACCAAGGTTGTTATTGATGAACATACCAAGTACTGGAAGTTTTTCGGCTTCAGCAATGCAAGTGCCATTCATTGATGATGGTCGAGGGTTTTCATTTCGCTTTAGTGACAGAAGACAGCATTGAGTCTTGGAGTCATTAAATTCCACTCTATTCGTAGAGTCCCATGATAGTATGCTGTTAATATCGGAATTGAATGAGTTAATCATACGCTGCCGTTCCATTTCCACGGCCGAAGATGAGGGACGTGAATTTAAAAACGAATATCAAAAACTGAGAGTACTATCATGAGCGAATGAGTGTATTGGATTAGATGTAGCAGACAGAAGATCGCGTAATGAACATACTCGGAATATATATCTACTATGGAAGCAAATGAGAAAATGAGATACCGAATTTCTATGTTCGTGGTCTTCAGCAGTTGATGCTGACGGCATACGATCAATTGTTGATGTGAGTCAATCGGTGTTAGCTTTTTGGAATGTCTGGACCTCTTGAAGTGTATTTTGCATCGATCCCAACGCGATCTATTTGTTTGATGTCTGGTTTATCCATGCCTGGCGAATGCCAAGTCAACTTTTGGATTTTGAGGGTGATATTGGTGAGTTCAGGAACTATTTCCAGGCATATCTTAATTCTCTAGACCTCTTTACTTAGTTGGCTCTGATGAATTTCAATTGGCTTTATCATAACGTCGTAACTCTTGGTTGGCGGTCCCTTACCAGAGCAAAGTTTGGTGCAAAAAGTAAGACAGCAGGGATCCCCTAAGGAAAACTACTCTATCCGATATTTAGCCCTGTTTGCGAAGATGTTGAACGATGGAGAATATAGAACTGCGAAATCTAAGAGCTCTATAATGATAGAACGGATCCATTTTCGCACACCAACAAGTGTCACAGTGTACCATGAGTACTAACAGATCTTGGCATTCCCATATGTCTGAAGAAGTGTTCTTCCGGCCTTGAATCTGAAATTTCCCATACAAATTCTGGCTTGCCACAGGGGTCCCTTTTATCCCCGACTCTCTTTGTAATCTTCATAAACGCTCTCCTCATGATGACATATAACTCCCCGAACGCCTTTATATTACAAAAAATAAACTTCCTGGCCTTGCTTTCTTGACAAAAATCCTTATAGAGCCCCCCCAAAATAATCATTCATTATTTTTGAGAACCAAAAAAAAAAAACAAAATGTAATATTATCACTTTTTGAATTCGTTTCGCCCCTTCAAATGAACTCGAAGCAAATCTTTTTCTCTTCACATACAAGTTAGGAATATTAATAAACCTCCTCGCAAAGTATTACCCAAAAGACAGGATATCCATACAAAAGCCGACAAAAAAAAGACTCTGAAAATTTCCTCCATATTCTCGGGAAATCCTACCAAACTGTCTGCATCCTTAAATAGAATAAATACGTATATATTTGTGTATATAAAAAAATGTATAACTGAGCAACCATATGCCAATCTGAAAAAGAAAAGAAAAAGGAACAATAACAGCAGTACGACGAAAAAAAAAGGGAGCAGCAAGTATAAAAACACGAACAGGACTTCTCGAGAACAAACTTTTTACCTTATTTGACATACGTGACCGACATTATTATGAGAAATTAACCTCGCATCAAATAAACAGGACGAGTTCAAGAAAACAACACAAGACTACGACTACGACTACAACAAAAACATGCCCGAGAAGGAAGTCAAATCAAAAGCATACCATGATGACGGACGACGAGTTGGCAGTACCTTGTTGTACTATGTACGTATGTATGCGCCCACCAAGGAGAACAAAGTGAAAGGAAATTATCAATTAAATTTGGCTTTTCTTCAATAAAATAAACAAAAAAGAAAACAGAAACAAGACAAGATAAGAACACGAAAAAAAAATCGAAGAAAATCCTAACAAAGTACGAGAGAAGGCAAAGTAAGTAGCAACTAAGTCCTTGCATGGAATGTCAAGCAGTAGGATATGCTCGTATACGTATGTATATAATTTTTGTCGTGCCTTCTATCCTCGAACGTTGTTGGGGGTGATCGTCCTTCGCAACTTCATACGTGGTACGTGTACGGGTACATATGGAAAGAGGGTGGTAAATTGTTGGCAGGATGCATGCATACAGATATGTTTATGTATACAAGTTTTCTTCATTCCTAAGAAAAGGACTACGAGCTTCTTCTTCTTCTTCTTCGTTATCTCTGCACGACATATTTGTCATCTGGGATCCATGGTAGCCCTCCTTTCGTTTCCTTTTTTAAAGAATCGAATAATAATAAAAGAAAGACCATATGTAGGCGTATCACAAGTGCCTGTCAATCAAAAGACTTTTGAAGAGTTCAGGAAAACTTTGAAAACTTGATATAGACTTGCAGACTGAGAGCTGTGTAACCGTAGGTACACGGTGATTAGATGGTTTCTGTAACTGTGAAGCACATTTTTTTATTGACGTGTAAATTGGAAAATTAGGGGTGACGCCTGTCGCCTGCCGCCTTCCGTCTTCAAGTCTGTCTTTTGTATCATCGGAATTTTTTTGGGGAAAGCCAATAAGTGTCACACTCGCTGGCACAGATGAGGTTTATTCAATTTATGATGATTGATGGGTTCGTAACCGTGGGAGCCAAATAAAGTCCTTTGGTTAACTTTTCAGAAATAACAAGTGCGCATTGTCTGATGTGATATCGTTTGATTTTCCATTGGTTGATCTTTTGCATTTGCAAGGCTTAGGCGTGACTACTATCCTAACCAGGGAATTAATAACCTTCTTTATTTTAACCATAACCAAAACTTGAAAGGAAACCATCAGGACTCAAGATTTATAGAACCCAATTTCCTTAATCCTTCATACTTTGATCTAGAACCTCGAACAACACATTTAAAATGACAAAAATACGCATTCAAATTTTTGATTGATTGAATCCAAAAATACTACGAATTAAAGAGACTAAATCACCATTCTTTTCGAGTCATTAAATTTTTAGCAGATCATAGAATTGATTGAAATAATTTTCGGATTCAATTGAATTCACGTAAGATAAATTGAAATCAGCAGTCAATTCAAAAATTTCATTGAAGTCATTCGTGAATTCAATCTTAATCGTCTGCTGTCAGTGAATTCAATGAAAATTATTTGAAATAATTTTAAGTAAATGAATTCACTTCAATTTAGTTGGTTCTTTAGTAAGTCTCTAATATTTTATTTTGAAAGTATGTAACATATTGTAAAGTGTCAACAGAGATCCATGAAAGTGAACGTTTAAAAAATAATTCGTAACAAACCATCGACAATTTAGCTCGAGGGACATTGAATTCACTAAGCTCGCCATGCCAATAAATTAATCCCGTCACCGCTAGTGTGAGCTACATTCATTTGACTTAAATTTGAAAATGTGTTTATCTCGGCTCATTCGAGATACCATCCGAATTCAAATTGATTGTATTGAATTCATAGACTTTAGCTGATTTTATGCGAATTCTCTGCGGACTTCAGTTAACGTCAAGTGATATCAGTAGAGTTATTCAAAAGAATGCAATCATTTGACCTATTTGTAAAATATTGTTAGAGAAAAGCATTGAACCTCAGCATTGTTAGCCCAATCCACGAAAAATGAGACCATCTGAATTGCGCCAACTCTAGAGGAATCAGTCTTCTTAACATCGCCTACAAGATCCTATCTGCCGTGTTGTGTGAGCGCCTAAAGCCGTTCGGCAACAACCTGGTTGCTTCATGCCAGTGTGGCTGTAAGCCAAGGAAATCAACAATAGATCAAATATTCACACAACGGTAAATCTTGGAAAAAACCCAGGATCAACGGATCGATACCCACCACCTTTTCATCGATTTCAAGGTCGCATATGACAGTATTTATAGAGACGAGCTATACAGCTCAATATCTAGTTTTGGCATCCCTACCAAACTCGTCCGTTTGTGTAGGATGACGATGGAGAATACACGCTGCTCCATCAAGGTCGGTTAAGACCTAACCGAGACCTTTGGAGTCAAAAAAGGATTTAGACAAGGCGACGCGCTGTCATGCGACTTCTTCAACATGGTTCTTGAAAGACTTGTTCAAAACTCACATGCCAACACCAGAGGATCAATCGCAGCGCAGCGTGATGTCAATGGCACTTTTGAGAGTATAGCGATGGAGGCTGCGAAAATGGGTTTGACGGTAAATGAGGGCAACACAAAGTATATGCTGTCAACGAGAAAGGACTCCCAACACCAACGTCTCGGATAGAACGTCAAAAAAGACAGCTATAACTTTGAGGAAGTCAAAGACTTCGTCTACCTCGGTACCGCTATCAATTCAGGCAACGACACCAGCGCTGTCGTTGCCTTTATGGGCTAAGAAAGAAATTGGTAAACAAAGCCCTCTCTCGAACAACCAAAGTAAAACTATATAAGACCTTAATCGTCCCAGTCCTGCTATACGGCACGGAGGCATGGACTTTGTCAAAAGCGGACGAAGCTGCTCTTGGCTGTTTCCAGAGAAAAATTCTTCGGGTGATCTTCGATCCTGTCTTCATAGACGGTGAGTGGAGAAGAAGATACAATCACGAACTATACGAGCTGTTCAGCGACATCGACCTAGCAAGAAGAGTGAAGATCCAACAATTGAGATGGCTAGGTCATGTAAAGCGTAAGGAAACCAATGCTCCGGCCCGGAAAGTCTTCGAATCAACCAACTTAGCGTGCGAAACTGGAGGCAGTTAGCAAAAGATCGAGCTGGCTGGAGACGCTTGTTGGTTGAGGCCCAGGTCCACCCCGGACTGTAGCGCCAACTTAAATATGTAAGTTATCATTTGGCCTAATTCAATGATTGGTAAAAATTAAACCACCTATTGCCTACTTCAAAGACTGGTGACCAGGGTTTTTTTGTATGTCCCAGTCATTTTTAGCAAGAACCGGGCCCTTACGGTTACCGGTTCAAATCCGTATAGGAACATCTTTCATGTTTTCACAGTCCCATCTCTCAGGGGTGATAAGCAATCTTCCGAACCTCGTTCCCAATAGAACTGCGACCCCACGAATTCGTATTATTTTTCTATTGGAAAGCCCTGAGCAATTGAGCTATCAGGTTTGTGAGGATCACCGCAAGCCCGACGACTACAAGACTGGTGGACAGAAGCTAAGATAAGGTTTCACTATTTTTCCTTAAATATGCGCAGCGAAAAATCGTATTCATCCTTCTTCCAACTCGAAGCGTGAAGATACTTTGTCGTAAGGATATCTTCTGCTGGGAAACCTTTATGAGATTTGGGTTTTTTTGTTAAAAATTTAATTGATTGAAAGTAGTTGAAGCCACATCCACTTCAGCATTCACCTCAAAGAATATTCTCAAAATATTTCCTTAACCAATCCGTTCCACATTAAGGATGTTTAATGAGGACAACAACCATAAAACCGCATACAACAAGTAAACTAGGCTAATAACCGTGTCCGTTATCTTAAGATCTCTTAAAACCAAAAATACACTCCATTCTTAATGAAAACAAAATCAACTCATTGTCTTCTCTCATTTCGACATGAGAAAAGATCTTAGCGTTAGCACACCCCTTTTTAGATCCTTCAATAACTTCTCGTATTACGCAAAGGGACCACAAAGGACACAACCGCAATCTGCTATAAGTACACCAAGAGTATCAGCAGCATCCTCATCCAGTAAGTTTACCAACAATATCGGGGGTGAATATAACTTTTTCGTCCATCTAAGAATCCTTTGGCACCATCCCATTCCCCCAAAACTAATTGTGCGCTGCGGCAAGGAGAAAAAAAGTTCCTCTACAATATTAATGACTGTTAGAAGTGTGATATTAAAATCACAGCCCACGAAGAGGATGGTTTTAAGTGCACAGACCAGCCGACAATGTTCAGAGAGTAAATTACAAGGATATCGTGAGGATATCTTAAGGATTACAACAGTGAAAGTTTTCTTTTTTTTGCGCGCGTAAAATGCTAACAACGCACTTACACCGATGAAGGGTGTCCTTTATTTTTCGTTAGAGGGATGTATCCCCAATTGACAAGAGCGCACAATTGGTAAATCGCATTTGAGACAAAGGACGAAATCCGACCTTAATCGTAAGGACTAAGCTGTCATTATATCTTAAGGGATACACACATACAACTGGAGATTGGAAAAGGGTGCAGCGAGGAATCACAAAGGCAACCAAGACTAGACGACAACTATCAAAGGAGCAACAATGAGCAACGAACGCCTAAAGCACTCTTCATTATTATATCAAACCGAGTCCTAGAGAACAGAAAAGGATATTTTCTTTTCGAGCTTGAAAAATTTACGTAATTTTTTTTTCATCGTCGTTTGATTCTTTTTTCTTCCTCCTCCCCAGATTTAACTTTCAACCTCGATTCAGCCTTCGCTTTTAATATTTCTTTTTTTCCAAGTATTTTCGTCCATGTTTTTTTTTATCGTGCACTTTTATTGGAGTCATCTCGTAAAGCTGGTGTCACTTTGCTTCGCAAAACTATGTGCCATATAAGAACTTGAGTTCGGCTGCATACGTTTGTGTATGTGTCATGCCAAACGCTCTTAGCCTGCGTTTTATTGGGGGCCAGGATTAGAGATGATGGCAGAAAATGCAAGGAGGAGCATAATAGACGTGCTGGATATCTTATAGGATTCCAGATTCTCTACGATATTTCTGCAACATCAGCACTATTTTCTTTCTTTTTTTACTTTTTCAAAAAGTGTTAAAGTATGTGTGTGTGTGTTTTTTTTTCTTTTGTATGAATGAGTGTGTGGCCTTTTGTGGGCTGCACAAAGTACCAATTTGCACAATGAGCTCTTTAGATGTTCAAGGAAGAGGATAGCAGACGACAATGTGTGTGAAGGTGTGTGGTGTTCGCCGGAACTTTTACATTATACGTCAGATTTAAGGCATGAGAAAAGAGGACAGAAAAAAAATTCATGAAAAAAAGTATGAAGCAAAATGCAAAGAAGGTACAAATCAGGATCAAGTTGAAAGATTTGTCGGCAAAATATTTCATTATCTGAGATATGTCTAGAGAAGCTAATTTGCGCCTTAGACCGCTGATACTCAAGACGTTAATCTAAATTTTTTTTTTATTTGAAGGAATCGAAAAAACTGTTTAGTTTGATGCGCATTGTGCGCAAAATTAAAAAGCAAGACTTCATGTGAGCAATAAAATTAACAAGCTCGGGAACGCCGTTGCTCATCGAAGTGCTCGTAACAATTTTGTACAGCACGTTTTGTTTATGTTTAATGTTTAAAACTTTATTAGTATTATTTCCATACTTGACGAAATCCATATATCTCGTAAAACTACAATATAAGTTGTACAAATTCATTTAATTCAGTCTTGTTTTATCTTATGTGCTTCTTTTTACAAAATTTGAGCATTTGCTTTTAAATATTCTTAAGTTTTTTTCATTTTTTATTTCGACCGGCTGATGTGAACTGACTCCGCAATCGTAAATCCTCAGCTTTTCGTAAATTGTACGGCTGCGCATCTCTCACTCGTTTGACCTCGTTGGTAAGATACCTCGGTACAGTTCCATTTTTGATTTTGAACACAGCTTTCAATGTGTTTACTCCAGTCTTTGTTTGACGTTCAACCATCTAAGTGCTACCAGCATAAATGTATAAAATGTATTGTGGTAAAACGGTTGCACCTTAGGATGCTCCTCATACCTTTATTTTGCAGCTTTTGTAGCCCTTAAATATATTTCTGGTTGCAGTATGAGTATAAAATAGTGGCGCAAAACTCAAAGTGAGGTTTTACGATGGTGTTTCATTTGTTTCCTGATCCTCTTGAAGAAACCAATTTTTTACCTATTTTTTTTTTTCATATGTAGTCGACGTGTTCATACATATTCAACTTCTTGT
Source organism: Orthonevra nobilis (assembly GCA_963555765.1). Lineage (NCBI taxonomy): Eukaryota > Metazoa > Arthropoda > Insecta > Diptera > Syrphidae > Orthonevra > Orthonevra nobilis. The sequence goes on from OY743225.1 coordinate 131,309,271, forward strand.
CGATAATTATTCCCAAGTATTTGATATTTTTGACACTTTCAATCTGTTTCCTGTTTCTATTGATGTTCGTATCTCTTGGCGTAAAAAATAACTTCACAAAACTTTATTACTGTGGGCATATCATTTATGTAAAGAATAAAGAGAAGTGCTCCTAAAATTGAACCTTGTGGCACTCCTAACTCAACTTCGATGAACTTGGACACGGTATGATTTACTTTTGCGCATTGTAGTCTTGTAGTCAGAAAAGATCTAAACCAATTAAGCTAAGTACCCTGTATCCCATACTTATGAAGTTTTCTCAAAAGTATATCTCGATCAATGGTTTCGAAAGCACGTCTGAAGTCTAACAATAGAGCTATTATTTTCGTTTCCTTTCCGCCGTCCTTCCATTCGTTTACTAATTTTTTCGGTACCCAGATTGGTAAATGGATAGTAGATTGTTGCTTTCCTCATATTCCACTATCTGTTATTTAACCGCCGTTTCACGAATTTTCTCTACCGTTTTAAGTGTGTTGGTGGGCGGGATTCCTCACATTTGTTTGTATTCGTTACTTTTTGCACCGGTGTAACCATAGAATCCTTCCATGAATTTGAGAACTCGCCCTTTAATAGGTATGTGTTTACTATTCTATGGATGGTCTGTCCTAAGATATTCCAATTATCCAATATCACCCGTGGGCTAATTTTGTTGTAAGTCTGGTTTATTTTTCATTTTTTTACATAAAGTTTTGAGTTCTTGTATCGTTAGTTCTAGGAATTTAAATCTGCTTTCAGTTTGGCTTATCACATCAACAAAATCAACATGTTCTATTGTAAGTATTCGTTGAACTTGTTTGCGATTTCTGATTCGTCTCTATATTCCTTCTCATCGCAACACACATGTTTGATCTGATTTATGTGCTGTCCAAGAAAGATTGAGTAGTTATTTTAAAAATGTTTTTGAGATTTCAAAAACCGAAAATTTTCTTCAAGAGTCGATAATCTGAATAGGAGAAGAAGTTCCAACTACTCGTTGTGGAAAACTATTGAAAGTATTATAAATCCGCAGCTGTACAAGATAAAGATAAAGCGCCTGCTTTGTTTGCTATTTTTAACTTTTGACGGGTAGGCACGAAAACCTTTCGAAAAAAAAACTGTGACGCAGGCTGAACTTAGTCAAACTATTTAAAATAATTCAAAGATTCTGGTTTCGATTTGGTAACTGTCCAATCGATCCGATCCTATTTTCAAGGAGTTGTCAATGAAAGCTGCATCAACAATTTTGAACCTAAAAGTGCCGTTCCAAACCATTTGAAAGTCGCAGAAGTTATAATAGTTTGATAACTGAAACAAATCAATGAAACATAAAAAAAAAGTCGTACGTTCAGCTTATTTTGAAGCAAGTACAACAAATCATCCTGTTCATGTTGTCAGGAATAAATTTTCGGCGCTTTATTTCAAAATTGGTTTATGTAAGAACCAACAAAATCGAAAAACAATTCATTCTTTGACAAAGTTTTTCATAGGATACAAGAGTCCAAGCAAGAAAAAAGATTCTTCCGTGTTTAATACGTAAATGATCACTCTTGCATTTTATTGCCGCCGAAGTTCTGCAAGAAAGTGTCTTTGGTTTAGTATTGTAATTGTTGCAGAAGGAAGGTATCCCCCGCGAAGATGGTAATAGTATAGCCACGTCTGTTGAATAAATGGCTTTTTAAGCTAAGAATGAACAAAACAATCGACCAGACAAAATTTTGCCCATCATTATGAATGAAATCAAGTCAACGCTTGACTTTAAAAATAAAATATTTAACCATTCACCAATTTTTATGAATTCGGCTTAGTTGAGCGTTAACAATAAACACCCATGAAAAAGAAACGCACTGAGTTCGGAAATCGTCTTAATTTAAATATTCATAATAGGCCCCTTAGACCTTTGACTTTGGAGAAATTCGGTGGCGTACTGAGGCGATTGAAAAATTACAATGGCGAAGTCGCAACTCTTGATACTATCATGCACATTTCAAAAATATTATGAACCGAAGAAAAAATCGTTTTCAAAAATAAAAAAAAAAATAATTTGAGCTTAAAGCTTTTCATCTTTCATTTCATAAGGACTGTAGTGCAGCGGATCTTGGAAACGATCGGGGATTAAATGAAAAGTATAAAATCGAAACCAAAGATCCTACTCCGAGCACAGTAATGAAAAGAATTTATGTAGCAAGTAAATTCTGACTCAATATACCAACATGTCTATTAATGTTATGTATTAAAATAAAACCAAATCAGGCTGTATCGGATTCTTTTAAAAATGCGGTGTAAGATAAAGATGTATTTTGACAAAAATCCCCAATGGTGTTTCTAAAAGCGGCCAAAAACGAGTAGCATTTTTTTGAATTATGAACTTTTCATTGCCTACTCCTGTCCGTTAAATTTAATAAGCTTTCCAAATTAGTTTTACATTTTATAGATAACGTTAAACAGAAACATTTAGTTGTAATTTTATATATTTTTTGGCCATTGTAGTCAAAATTTTGTCGAAATTGCAAGTGTCTGACTACATATTTGGTTCGCAAGAACGGAAGCCTTGTAATAGGGGTTCTTTGGCGCGAGATGTAGAATGTTCGTCATTATCTTTACAAGTGTTCTCTTTCATGTTACACAAAAAGATTTACTTTAAGAAATAATACCTTATTTGAAACCGAACGCTTGAGTGTCTTCAATAGGAACAATGAATCTAAATTAAGCTAGGTGCTGCGAATGGCATTGTAACTCCGATTTAAATTTCTGCCAACTTGCAAATAGAAATAAAGAAAACATGTACACCGTTGAGAATTTTTGTCGAATCCAGCCTATAAACAAAAGTTTAAAATTTTGATAGTAAACACTACAAGAGGTGATCGAATTGTTCAAGCAAATATTGCACCAACAAACCCTCAAAGCAAATAGTGAATCCCAAAAGAAACTTATAATTCACATTGCCTTGCAACATTCATGCCCACATCAAACGCAAAAGTTTGCATACACTCGTACATCTCCACTTGCCACTTGCCACTCCCTTTCCAAAGCGCTTCAATTGATTTCCTTAAAGTTCTCACTTTGTTAAATTAATACCCTTGCAGCTGGTGCAGCTATAATTTTCAACTTCCAACCGAATCGATGGAATACAAACCAAAAAAACAAACCCCAAACGAATAACCCTAAAACCGACAACAATCTCATTCAAATAAAAGCGAAATAAGAAAAACACACTTAAAAAAATATCCTCCAGATACGACTGCGAGTAAAAGAAAACGATCAACTGCAATCGATATAAACATTTCTAGCGATAAATCCTTCCCAACCGCACATAGCACACAACCGCTCCAGCTTGGGGTCTTCGCTGCACAACATGGACATGAACTGCGCGTCTGCCAGACAGTAAAGCTCCACCAAGTTAAACAATAACAAAAATAGAAAAAATGAAAAAAAAAAAACACAAAAAACAAGGACGAACCAGGAGTAAGGAAACAAACAAAAACAAAAAACGATACGAAACTGATAACCTCAATTACATGGACGAATGTGTTAAGCACTTTTCCATCCTCAAGGGCGTAAAGTTTTATGTTACGAAATTCTCGGCACTCGATAGATAGATGATGCGCGCCCCTCCCTCCTCCCTTACATCTTCCAGGAATCAGGTTTGCATTCCAACAACTACTACCTAACACCTGCGTAGCATTTGCTGCAAGAATACAAGTAGTCTGCAGGACCACTCCTTTTGTTTTTCTCTCCTCTCGCAATTTTTTATTAAGTTTTGTTGGCTTCACTCTTCAGCCTTTCTATTCCACAAACCAACAAATACTCCTTCGTCCTTCATCATTCGTTTATTGCTCTCGGTTCTCGGGTGAAAAATTCCCATCCGAAAAAGACGACTACTATCACACTGATTTGTCTGTGGGTTGTGGGTTGTGGGTGGCAAACTACTGCACCAGAAAAAAAAAAAAATATAGGTCCTGCCGACCTCAAAGTCTGTGCGGTAAACGGACGCTGGCCGCCGGCACCGCGGAGCTTTGCCTTCGTGGATTTTTAAAAAGTTTTTGATTTATGTGGCAATTCTTGGTCGCACGAGGTGCGGGAGAGCAGCGCCGCCTTATCAAAATGTGAAATCGATTAAGGCCCGACTGGGTACGGGTACGGTTCTGGCTGCCGTCTACCTTCAACTAGACGAAGGGCGGTCATATGCAATGGTCATAAATTTCTACTAAACCACAACTGGTCGCTAGTGGGGCACACACTTGCTCTGGCACTTGCTGCACTAGAATCGTCGCAGCGTTCAGCGTTGTTGTGGTTGTCGTTTTGTTGCAGAGGCTCATTTTTTTTTGTGGGGGTCCGGGCGGTGGATTATTGAAGATATAAAAAGGATTTATCGATGATGGGGTAGTGGGGACACGAAGTCGAAAGTCATTTATGTGAAAATACTTTATGAGGATTTTTGGCAAATTCAGACAAGAGCTGAACCAAGTTTGTTTGTTTGTCTTTTTTTCCCCGCTCAAATGTCATGAGTTATGGATTTTTGGATTTCTCGTATTTATTTTATTTGCCTTTGAGTGAAGGTTTTAAAGTTTCAAGTGTTGGCCCTGGAGTGGTGTTGTTCTGGTTGTGCTGCAAGTCAAATGGAAAACTGTGCCAGGCAGTAGTACGACTGGAAGTGCTACTTGACGTACGTTTCTCGAAAGTGAAGTGATGGAGGGAGTGGTGAGAGGAAATGTAAGGAAATATAAAGCGATACATTTTTTGTGGGAAGGAAATTCGTCAAGGATTTCAGTTTCAGAGTTATTACTTCAATTTAACAACACCGCCTGGAGTAAAAAACCACCACAGTAAGTTGGCAGAACTCGAAAGGCGACCGACGTCGAGAAACGAATGGTGAAGAAGATTGAGGCTATGAAACATTCATGAGTTAAATTTGTGAATTGTCAAGTTGAAGGTTTAAGTATTTAATGGTTAAAAAAATTTCCGAATGTTGCCTTGTTTGATTTCACAAATATCCTTTCAAGTGATCCATCAACATAACCAAAATTTGTTGCTAGTTGAGTTTACTTACCAGGCCATTGATTCTTGAATGATCTGAGTCTAAACTCTGAACGCTACTTACAGTTGGTAAGACTAGGCTTCTTGGTTTCAGCGATGGCCTGATCTTTGAACGACAGTTCGGGCTTTCCTTTTATCGCGAAATTACTGGCAATGACTCGAAGGTACTCTTAGCTGAAGCGGAAACTTCATGGCCGAGCCATTGCAGTCGGCGGGTTTTTGTAGAGTTAAATCTACATCTTTATAAGGATCAGAGAGTTCATTTAGTTCTCATACATTCGCGCAGAGTGGGTGGTTTATCAGACGCAGAATTTTTCTTAAATATGTTCTGCTCTTTTGTTTACTTTAAGCTTTCGACATCCTTGTTGAACGGATATTTCAGACATTCTCACAATACACCTTGTAGGGTTTTGAAGGCGAACCAATGTCCTTGCGTTCAAGTCTTCAATACATGGGTAGGTTAATCTGCTAGATGCAATCTTGTATCATCAGACTTTCATGATACACCATGAATCTTAATCACGGTATCTTTGATAACAAAATTGGACAATTTTGTGTTCAAAAAATCCACACACGATTATAAAGAAAAGAGCCAATGCATCCTTTCTTAGAAGAATGGAAGAAATGTTACAACAGTCAATAGGGAGCACTAACGAGGCAAGGCAAGATATCGTTCCAGCAAGATGGGTATACACAAGACGGCCTCCAATCCAATCCAATCGATTGATTGCAAACTAAGTTCAAAAGTTATTTTGGTAATGTTGGTGAAAATTAAGATCAATGAAACAATCCTGAAACTATTCTTGAAATTAGGTCCAAAACTTTGGTAAACGTATACTGCCCCGGCATATCCAAATGCGAATTTTAAGAATATTTTTAAATTTTATAACTTCAGATTAAACAGATAATTTATTTCAAATAAGAAACGAAGGATATTAGATCGCGTAGTCTGCGGGAAATATTGATTATGAAAATTATACAAGTGTGATACGTAATATCGGTTCTCAAAACAAAAAGTTATTTTCAACTTTAAAGTGATTGCAGTCTAACAATATTCAAAAAATTGTAAAATTTTTCTGATTAAGGAGAATGTCCTTAAATTAAAATACTTCTAAGACTCTGCATCTTCAGTACAGCTCACAAGCTCGGATTTGAGCTTGACTACGTTATCATTTGAGTTGCACACTCTAATAATTTTAAAACTATTTTTTCTGATTTTTTTAAAGCAATGTTTTACCATCCTTCTGTAATTATTTTTTGTTTCTATCTTTATGTTCAAATATCTTAACTTTCCTCTCCATTAAGCATTTATTCAATTATTACAGATCGATTATAATTTTAAATTGACAAAATCAATCTGATTTTCACAAATTATAATCAAAATAAAGCCAACCACTAAATGAGGACGATGACGATGACTTGGCTACGCAATCACGTTCAAACTGATTTTCAATTAATTTTCATTTCTTTCTTTTGTTTATGAACGAGTGGGATTTTCCCTCTGATTAATGCGAAGGAACATGAAAAAATAACAAAACGAAATCTTGAGCCTGATGAGCAGGCAAGTCTCTTCCTGGTCCTATCCCCATTCAGCATCCATTTAGGATAATGAGTCAACATCAAGTCTACTTTTTTATACGCGAAAGAGCTTCCAATGCATTATTCCTTGGAGTGACTCAAGTGTTTGCGCTATTACATAAGAATACTGACGAAAAGTCTCAAAGTGACATTAATGGTTAAGTACAAAGGATAACACAACACATGAGTAATTTGAGAATGAAGAAGCTTTTTACATTTACACAGAGTAGCATTCACGTATCTGTACAAAGTTAATTGGAGCCATTCGGGTGGAAAACTTTTCTCCTAATTGAAATCTTGAGAAATTTTCTCTTAACTTGTGTGAGTTTTTATCTAAAAGCGGTACAAAGTAAAAATGTGTTAAGGAAGACTACTTACGGATGTTTTGTAGTCGAGAAATCATTCCGATCGATGCTTTTCTCGTAAGGAGTTCGACTGAATATGAAATGCATAATGAACAAATTACCTGCAAAGAAAAAAGAAATATTCAAAGTTGTATAAATTGATATTAAAGTTATTATTGTGATAAAAAAAACCAGTAAGTTAAAATAAAGGCTTGGCAGTAATGCAACATTTTATAATTTATTAAAAGAAACATCAGGACAATTTTTTTAAAGCTTCAAAAATTGCAGCAATTCCATTTTAGCAAATCACTTTTGGTCTCCTAGTGTGGTTTGGTGGAATGGTACAACCACAAGTTCCTTCGAGCCTTATTAAAATTTATTTTCGACCGCATCCTGGTGGAATTTGAAAACTCTGTAACTTAGAGCTTAGCCCATGTTCAGATATCGTCGGAAATATGATCGCTTTTCGAAACACTGTGAATCATTGCACCACAAATATACTGATGTTTTTCGAATAAAGCTGCCTTTGGCAATCTGTTTTCATTTTGATGTCTATTCTAGTTCAGTAAAGACAATTAAATTAAATTTAAATAAAAAACAAAAGTAGATCCTATATTTTTCACCAGACCCTTAAATAACTACAAACTTTTTTAGTCACTTTAAAAATGTGAAAAACGTAAATGCAAAGCAGCCACAATTTATAAGGTGAGATGTACAAACACTACACTTCTAAAATTCACATCTAAAGAACTGCTAGTAAAACAAATTGTATGCATTTACATAAATGGTGAAGCTAGGCCATTGCTTATTTTTCATCGACTGGATCAGCTAATTTTTCGATCGTCACTGACAAACCTTTTTGCTGATACCTCAGGTGTTCCCCAAGTCTACCACCTAGGCCCTATATTCTTCATATTGACAAGCAGTGATATTAAGTGCTCAGTTGAGGTAATAGAATTTTAGTGGAAAATTGAGTTCTCGCCCAAACACAAATTCGACTTTCGGTATGATGCTGAGTATGGCGATCGGAGAACCCTGGGTGTACCAAATTCATTTTCAATGAAAGAAACAAAATTCGACTTTAATGCTGTTCATTTTCTGACTTGGTGTTGAGTCTCCTGTCTCTTGAGAATGGTAAAAATTTCTAGCCGGCTCGAACGACAAACCTAATATTATTATATAAGGGCCTTCTCGTCCTGGTCATTCTATCTGGCCCAGAAGTAATTAAAGACTGGCGAAAATTCTCGAACGGAATGCAGCGGTGAAAGTTCAACGAAGAGTCGCTCGTGCATTTAGACGCAGGTGGCCAGAACATATCGAGCCGGTGAACATCTATTCTCCTGTCAAAGAGCCTTCGAAACTTCGCCGGAAGGACAGCGCCGACACAAACAAGTGGATAAGGACCTCACTCTTACTATCTAAGTTCACTCAAGACACTGGTTGTGGCCCACATTGGATCCAGTAAGTAGGTTAAGCAGTTTGCCGACTCATAAAAATATCCGTCAAATTGACCGAAGAATTTGTAGACGATTTGCAGTTATACTAAAACAGATCAACTTGCAAAAGAGTGAAACCATATTGTTTACAAAGCAGTTGTCGTGGTCCTCTAATGATTACATAAAGTCACATTCAAAGGAATTCATGCTCGGTGTGTCCAGAATTGACAATGTTATCCTGGATCTTGCGTGGAATCGTTTCGCGCGGTCACCGAATGTTACTGACAATGAACTCGGGTTTGTTTTATCCTAACCCTGGGTACTTAAGGAATTCAACTCCTGAGGCATTTTTATACCTGCATGCATGTGGCTACTTATCTGACTTTTGTAACGTTCCTATAATATATCATGCTGCTAGAAGTGCCACAGACAAAACATCCTCTATGTGACTACACATTCAGGGGTTGGTACCTTAAGCTGGAGATACTGCATGAGCGTACCTGAAAGAGATATAAATGAGGTCAAACCATGAATAATACTGGTGGCTATATTAGGAAGAAGCTGACGCTTAGTTCAAGTTGCAAAAGGTTAAATTACTTTATTTTGTTTTTTTGGTTTGTTTTGTTGTCTTATGTTGTGACTTTCTTTCTTAATTTAAAGGAGTTTTTTTGCTTTCACCTTTTTTTCAGTTAGTTCATTATTTAAATATATATTGTTATACGAATAGGTTTATGATTTTGCAAATTAAATAATTGTCTCAGTAATGAGAGCCAACATCAGTTCGGCCATTTACAATAATGTAAAAATAGTGTTTAAGCGTTTATCTTGTTTCTTTGCTAAAAAAAAAAATTTTTACATAAATAGTGCCAAAGGGAATCCAATACATAGCCCTGATCATGTGTGGTTCTATGTTTGAATGAGCTTGATATGAAAGATATCTGAGAGCCTCACACTACATTTACACAACTCCATAGTCTTAGCACAAAAAACCAACGTGATGCCTTGCTAAAGAAGTGGCTTACCACTTCTTCCAATTAATTCGACAACGAATGAATTTTGTGCCTGTAATTTGAAGAAAAAAATGTATGCCTTTGAGTCATCTCTCTGCTTTCATAATACAAACTTAGCCTACGTTTACGGGGAAGTTTACTCGTACACTTCACGGATTTGGTAATCATCCTTCAAGTAAAAATCCGATTATGACGCAAATTATCGCATTTATTATGGGAGTAATTTGTATCCTGTCCGGCAATAAATAAAGCTCAAGTTCATTCAAACATTCCAAGAGCAGTCATAAAATCAGAGCGGATATTCAAATCGTGGACTTGACGGGCCATTTATATTTTCAATTTTTAAATTTTTAATAAATAAACTGCCTTAAAAAGCAATGCTTTAAACAGATTTATTAAATTACAATTCTCTCCATTTGTTTCAACTCATAACTTTAATTTTGAAAAAAAAAACAAATCATTTCATAACGTTTATGTCCGTGACCAATTCAAATCTAATTTGCTAATTCCCATTTCCAGGACTTCCTTGAAAATATAAACAACAACAAAAAATATTATAATAAATAATAAAGCGCTTAAAAAGCCCGCCACTCACAGTCTTTCCTTTTTTTTCTTGTTTCCATAAATAGATTCATTAGCCTAATTTTTAAGCGAAAAAAAAGAAAGAAAGCGAAAAAGAGAAACCAAGGCCATAATCAGAAACTCCATCCAGAAGCTATTACGGCAAATAAAGAGCAAAAAAAACACGTTTACCCTCAAAGTTAAATCCATGACTTCCTTCAGCACGACCCCTTGCGAATCATTCATTTGATTAAATTCAAAACGTTTTACCATTGACCAGCCATTGTTTACTTAATACGAAGCTTATCCTTGTGGTGTCGTAATGTCTTACGTCCTCCTTACCCGTATTCTTCTAACAATAAATTAGTTGTTTTTTTTTTTGCTTCAGTTATGCGGCCATACCGTCAAGAAGAGCCACAAACCTTCGTAAAGCGGGAGAAATTTTCAAATCAATTGATTTTCAATATTATTGTTCCATCCTTGTTATCCGTTTTGGTACGTTTTTCTCGGGACTTATTTTTTTTTTAATTCTTTTCGGTTAGCATTGTGTGTGTATGTTTTGGGTAGCAGGACCCAAGTTTTCCACTTGAACACATCTCGATGTGGCGCTTTGTGTTTATCGTTTAAATTTGAATAATTCAATTTTCAATTGGCGCCCAACGTTGGCGACCGCGCGAATTCTCCTAAACTCCCATTTTTATTCCCCCTTACAACCCAATAAACGAAATCGAATTCCAAATACTATCCAACGCGTCTTGTTGCAGGCGAATGTATCTTTACTTCGAAAGTTTAAAGATGACGCCAATTTTTTTTCTTAACCTAATAATGATTCACAAGTGGCTCTTGGAATTTTTCTTTAAGGCGACGAAGTGTTCGGAATTTTAAGGGAAATAGTGTTATTCCCGGTAAAAAGAATGGAGAGTGGAATGGGCAACGCACGAGGTTTGAAAGAAAAACAACAAAAAAAAAAGAACAACGGAATCTATTTGTTGAGTAATTATCCTTTACCAAGCTTGCTGCTATTCCCATTTTCCGATGAACCAGAATTACATTTGGAAGTAAAAAAAAAAAACTGTTTTATCCTTTTTTGTACACACACACAAATAAATTCATTTTTTTATTGACACATGCTTTTTTTGCTGCTTTGAGACTTTGAGTGTTTGTCGAATACATGCTTGAGTTATTTATTTTTTTAGGGTTCCTGCACATTCGCATGTCCTGTGGAGAGGACCGAAGAAAAGGAAGGAAAAGGATCAAAAGCTGTAGCTTGTGCTTTTTTATTTTTTCTACTGTTTCCTTAAGCCTATTAATGTACAAATTGGGTCGAAGGAATTGAAGGATGCTACAAATTTTATCTCATCAGTTATTTTAGAAGAGATCCTTGGGAAGGAGGTCTCGTCCATTTTTTTGTTTTTATGATGAGTTTTTTTTTTCTTTTCTTTTTTTGGGTGTTGCCCGTCAACCTAATCTTAGTTTAATTTATATAACGGCTGTCGGAGTTATTGATCTGCTGTGTAAGGCTTTACATATTAATTTAAAATGGGATTATCGAGTGGGGCGCTTCTTAGGCTCTTCAGCTCTTTCGATTTTTTTTTTTTGTCTCTCTTGTTCATCTTAATCCATTTTCAAATATTTTGAATGGCATAAGCCAGATTTGAGAAAAAAAATATCAAGAAAAAACACATATTTCGACGCATTTTTAAAAATTATGTTTAAATGAAGTCAAACCAATCGGGATAGTGTCGTCGCAATGCATAGTCATTTTATGGGCACTCGCGTTCGGCTTTAGCAGAATTATTTCAATAAAGGACATAAAAAATTGGTTTGATAAGATCTTATCTAACTAAGATTATCTGGGCCGATACTTTTCACGTTAATGCGTTGATCCTCATATACAAAAGAGACGGGTTCTGTTAAATCAATTAAGTGCTCAAATTGGAACCTTCATTTTCATGAAAATATGTTGTCAATCGAAGCTTTGAGAAGTTCCATCAAATGCTACTACAAAAAGAGAACTACTCGCTGAACAGCCAAGGCAAGATAACATCTAACTAAGAGGCCCGGATTGGGCCTGAAGGACTAAACTGAAACTCTAGCTATGTTTGGACATGACGGGGACAGTCATGCTCATTTATGAAAATTGTAAAGAGAGTCCCTGAGGATGACTTGTTTCTTATCAATTGCAAGAAAATTTCTTTGAAACATAATGTGCGCATGTTCGACATCAAACGCAACAATCTTACTTTCACCTCAATGAAGCAAAGAGATATTTCATCAGATCCACAATCAACTTAATTGCCAGCTTTTGTGTGTATTCCATGGCCTGATGGGTTTCTAGCGTTACCATGATCTTGGAAAGAAGGTACAATTGTGATAACCTTTTTAAGAGACAGGCTGGACAAGTGCTGTTCTCGGAATGAGACCAGCTGTCGCAGTGTTTTTGCCAGCCAGCGCAGAAGAACACATCTTAAGAGAACTTTTTTGACTTATTCGACCAACGATCCTGGCAGGATCAGAGCCTGAGATAAAAATGCCACCCAACGTTGAAGGTCCTGAGCACGCGGTTTCCACTTGGTTAGATGAAGCCTTCAAGTATCCGCGATTGCTTGATTCTTGTAGGTTATGTCTTCCCATAATTCTTGAACCCGGTGGTTTGAAATCAAAAAATCTCTTAACTACAGGGTGGCGCATAAGAAACGTTAAAATTTAATTATTGAATACACCTTTACGTATATTTTTTCTTCCAGGATTAACTTTGAAGAACTTGGGAAATTTATGATGGAAAGATTTAGCATAGACCAAAGAATCAAAGTGGTCAAATTTTATTTTGAAATCGATTTTCAATTATGCAGACACAAAAATTGGTACAGCGTTTTCAGCAACAAGGGGCTGTCTGTGATCATCCGCGTGCTGGAGGACCTCGTTCAGTTCCGATCCACAAATATGCCGATGCCCATTTTCACCTCAACGTCAAATTGAATTAACAAAATTGCAGAAAATCCAAAAATAACATTCGAAATATAAATAAGATGCATAGTATGGTATGGAATAACCTCAGAAAGAATCATTGCAACATATTTTTTTCGAAAGCGACGAATAAGTTGCGGTTGATTTGGATGGTTTTGAATACGGGCCAATGATTGGAATTTTTTTAAGGCCACAGGTAGAGAACAATTCAGAATTATGGTTCCAACCAGATGGTGCCACAGCTTGTCCAACTGTGGCTCTCCTGAGAAAAATTATTGGTAATCGCGTTTTTCTAATTTTAACTGGCCATCGCGTTCGCCCGACTTAGGGGCTCCAGGTTTTTTTCTTAAGGGTTACCTAAAAATAAAGGTGTATGCCGCCCAACTCAGCTCACCGTCTTTGCTTACTGTCCGGCATTCGTATTTTTGCCCTTCCGGCATTCGTATTTTTGCCCTATATTTTGCCCCTTTTTTCGTCAAATCGAAGTAGCCATAGTTGCCTACAGTCAGTGTCCATCGGATCTCTTGGACAGTGCATCATGAATTTGCAACTCAAGAGGAATGGGAGAGTGTCATAATTATGAAAACTTTTGCTCTCGTCCGACTTCAACAATTGGAATGTCCTCTATAATATCCAAAGTACTTAAGTACAGAAACACCATAATAGCCTCTTTGCAGCTCGATTCATACCACGACTTTTCATTTGGCTTGATACTCTTTTCCCTATGTGGTCGATTTTTAATGCCCATTGGTATCGAATTGCTGACGGCATCCATATCGCTATTACAGAAACAAAGCAACCAGTTTAACCTCAAAAAAAATAGATCTGGTAGTCCCGATTGGCTTTCTTGTATCGGTCATCTGTTGAGCCTAAGGACGATGTGTACTAGATCTCGTGATAAATACCTGCTTGAGGTTGTTAACTTGCCAGAAGGTTGAAGCCAACTAGAATTTTGTACATCAACATGGTCCGCAATGAAATATACTGTACGGCATTCTTGTTAAATTTGGGACTTTGTGGAAGTCGTTCTGTATTGCAAATTATTCAAATAATTCTGTGAGTTTATGGAAGAACAAACTAGCCAATTCAAGAAGACTCTGTTTTAATGATAAACGAAAGCTTAGGAAATGAAAATGTACAATAAATGGGCGAATTAATCGGTTTTGACCAGACTTAACTTCACAAAAATTTGAGTTTTTACAACTAGGAATTCAACCAAAACTCCTTCAAGTTTATTCATTTCAAAATACCTCCTTTCCCCATGAGGACCCGCATAACTTTTCTTTGTATCTATCCTTTCACCTTAATACAAATTGAAAACTTAATTTCTTTTAAAAAAAAAAAGAACTAAAAAAATAAACGAAGGAAACTCCAATTTCCAATTCACATTTGCTTTTCCTTCGTTTTTTCGATTTTAATTTCACAGTGGAACGAAACTTGCTGAAACTGTGACAGATAGTCTGAATGAGATTTCGCATAGAAGGTAATTTCCTAAATCTACCTTTCGACTTTTATATTCAACAACTGACACGTCTCCCTTAAGGCGAGGAAGAAAAATACCAAGAAAAAAGAAACGAGGTCCTCCCACTCAACTATCCGCATATTCATATATGCCATGAGGGGAGACAAAAACAAAACAAAAAAGCTAAATAAAACTGCAAGGATAGGAACTTTGGCTTGAGTCACAAATTGTCTGTGTGTGTCTTCCATTCCTACCTGGCGCCGTCTGCAGTAAAACATATTCTTCTCCACTCTCCCAGATTTAAGAAAGGATAAGACGTTTTTTTTTTTTGTCTTATTTTACTTTGGAATCGAAACTGCTGATCTGGCATCGATATCCAAAAAAAAAGGACGATGCCGAGGGCACAAATTTCGAAAGCATCCGCAGGGAATGTGCGCGAAGTGATATGGATTTCCGATTTCCAACACCATTCCTTTGCCTAGGATACGCGCTCATCTGTACTTAGTGTAATGAGTCGAAGAAAACAGAAAACATCCTTGATTGCCTAGTTTACGACAGCCTCTGACTATGCCCGCCCGCCAACGACAAATGACGTATGGACAATGTCTGCTGAATTAACATAATAAGCCAAGTGACACTGAGTTCTGCCATTAGCTTCAAGGACCTTCTGTGTACAGTCGACTGCCGTGCGCGCCGGCCGTCTGTCTCCCTTTCTCGAGGAAGGATACTCAAATTTATATGCTCACCATATTTCAATACCCACACCATGGGACAGCGAGCTCTCAAAAAACTTTTCACTGGGCGGTGCGGTGGTGAGGGAACACAAGATGTAGTAGGATCTAACTTTAGATCTGCTTTCGAGGTAATTGAGTAATAATAGTGATGCTCCCCAAAGGAAACCAAGCATTGTACGGCAGGGGTTAGGCGGAGGACGAAGAACGGCATCACTGTTTGATGGGTGAGAAAATTTTAAACGCAATAACGTTTAATATAATTTAAAGTTCTGGAAGTAAGCTCTGAACTTTAGTTTTCCCAAAAGTCATTCGAGTTTTATTGGAATTTCAGGTGCTCTTTAACGATGTTCAATTTGTGTTTGCTGCTGGCAGAGGTCCTGAGCGTGATGTAATATAAATGACCTTTTAAGATCAAGATTATAATGAAGAGCTAACTATGATGTTGACATAAAGTGTATCCAGTGTATTCTCATAATAATATTATTACTTTTTAAAATGTAGCAAGGCGATGAAAGCGTGGAGGTAATTTAACAATTTGCTTTACGGAGAGCTCTGTAAAGGCGTCTTGGTTCTTGGAAACGAGAAACTCATCTGGCAATTGAGGAGAAAATGTGCAGAATTTAATTTAGTCCTCGAGTAAATTGACGTTCATTGGCGAACTAGGGATCATTAGGGTTTGCAAATAATAAACTAATGAAAGCACTTGTCAATGGAAACTACTACAACGACTGAAGTGAATACTTTGGTAGTTCATTGTTGGGCGCCAGTTAACGAAGAACTAAAAATATCACTTGTAATTCATTTTGAAAGCATGCTTAGCGTACTGGGAAGTATCATTCACGAAAAGACGGGAGCAGTGGGCGTAACAGTGTACGAGTAATGTAAGTTCTCTGCAAAAAAATATTCCTTGAGATGTCACGTGGAAGAGTTAGTGCAATTTACTTCACCAGAGTCATCTATGAATTGTTTGGATGAACAAAATGTACATCTAAGATCATCAAATGTACATCTTCTTGCAGAGCGTCCTTATCATGACCGAAAACTCTCATAAGTGATCAGCAACCCTCCGAAGGGTACAACTTTCATGATAAATCTGTTAGACCAATTCGGAGTTGGCAATATACTGGAGGTGGAATCACTGCCTGTTTTGAAGAAGTTGAAGATATGCCCTGACTTTCCAAAAAGCAAGCATATATATATATTTTTGTTTTTTGTCACCCAAGCACTTGGCTTCTACGGGGAACTAGATGGTGATACCTTGAGAAAGTCAAACGAGTCAAATTCTTCTTCAAAACCCACGACTCAGTATAGTTAGCACAGCAAGGTTATATCATCAGCACAGGATTATAATATATCAGTACTGTCGAGATTATTGAGCTGAAAATCGATCAGCGAGCACCACAAAAGAGGGGAGAAAGTCGTGCTTACTTATATTGAAGAACTTTCCACCAGCAATCAATCCAAATCGTAACTGTCTTCTCCAGCATAGCTGATCATAGCCCGCGGATACTTGAGGTTAGTTAGCGTGGACTTTTGTTTCTGCTAATGATTGTCATGCATATATAGTCAAAGACAACAATGAATACCTAATGACTTGGGCACTCTCAAACTTTGATTTGGAACTCTTCAGTGAATCCTGTGAGGCATCTTACTTTTGTGTTTGCTTCCATGCACATGTCCATATCCATAATCCGAACTCTCCAGTTCTTCACTTAAAAGAGTTTAACAATTATGTCGATATATTTTGAGATTTTTTCGGCATACACTTTTCTTTTTCTCTCAACGATTGTATTGAAGTTGGTTGTGCTCTTGTTCGAGTTTCATTATTTGTAACAGTTCTTGGAAAGCTTGCTTTATATAAGCCGCTAGAAAAGACATTTTCTTTAAACTACTCAAACAGATTTTGAAAATTATGCTTAAGCTGCTAAGAATACCGAGTCTTACCATCGGTAAGCTTATTTGGAAAAAGCTGGTTTCAAAATTAAGAGACGAGGTCTACCCCAAGATGTAGTATTTTTTTTAAAGAGGTGTTAGAAGTACCACTTTCTTTTAAGCTCCTTCGCATATTGAAGCTTATAAAACATGCATCCAATGTTATTTCCAACTACCTCACATATGAAGCCTCAGGATCGATCTGAAGGAACCGAGACTGTGATAAACCTGATTTTTATTCTCCGTAGTTCCGGGAACGCTATTGTCTTCAAGGTAAGATTAAGCCTCCCGGCAACCGCGATTAGTGGCTATGACTCGAAGTCACGCTTAGCTGGAACTTTGGTGTCCATTCGATGTCCCGGAATAAAACAAAATTAAAACACAGCAGACAGGACCGTACATACATATATCAGACGGAGAATATTTCTTTCCAAGTTTCCTAAAATCTCTTCTGCTGTCTTGCTTATCGGCCAAATTAAAGGTCCTTATAGACGAACTGGCATGATGAGATGATTTGTACAGCATGATACTGGTATTTATATACATATTTATCCAAGAAAATGGATCGTTTTTTTTATAAATGGAATGGTTGGGGCTGTTATTTCACTGGATGGGCAGATTTTCCTCCTCTCAAACAAGCAAGCAAATGGATATGCTGACTTTCTTGTAAACAGGATGTTTGCCTCAAACAAACTCCTGCAAAGGATGTCACATTTAAATGAGTAAAACCTTTCCTGTTTCCGCATTCCTTGGAATTCACTTTTTCGAAAACAAAAAATACATATTAAAAGAAATCTAATTATTCTCTCTTTTGTTTGCATTCAATCGAAAACAAAAAAAAAATGTCTCAAATTCCACCCGCACTGCTAACGACTTCTTTCTCCTAATTCCATCACAGTACAACCTCGTCCTCGTCCTCGCTTGGCATCGGCACGTTACTCATTCGGTGTCATTTTCGCAGCACAACAAGACATTTGATCTTCTACACATCATCGAGTTGAATTTAAACTAAAAGAATGCGTCTCCTCGCGCAAAGGATTCATTAATTTTCCTGTCATTCGCATATTCCCCCCCTCTTACACCCGCAACTGATTCGATATAATCCAATCGATTTTCTCATCCCCGCCATTATCTCCTTCAAATGCGACTGACTTGTACGAGTATGTTAATTTTTATCCAACTCAAAAGTAAAAAAAAAAAGGATCAAAAAATAAGATTAAAAAATGCAAAGTTAATGCCAAGGAAGGAAACATTTGTAAGGATATTAGCATGCAAATATTGCCATTTGTTAGATTCAATAGCCCGCAGCGACAATTGACAAACTGCCGCACTCAATCAGCTGTAAATCATCTCGAAAATATCCTTTCGCCGTCTTCTACGTAGAGTGGGTACAGATCGGCGCCGTGGCGCGGGATATCCTTGTCGGCTTGTGTTTGTCTTAACGGTAGGATATGCGATTATGTCACAAAATTTCCGCCACAAATTAGTTTGTTGTTTGCTTAATGAAATTTTCAGATGATGCCATTAAAAGCGCATCTCGTACCCATTTGATTCCCCATAACGATAACTTTATTATCGTTCCCATGGAGAAGTAGCTCCTTTAAAATCCACACCGACAGGAGCCACACGAGGACCCTGTGTGTACATAGCTACATATGTATGTATGCCTGTCGATGTCAGCTCATCATTTCTGCTTTTTCACCTGCCAAACACCATTACACACATTGACGTGGCAGGATTGCTATTTTGATTCTTGTTTTTTTGTCGTCTTTCTTGCTTTTCATCTTCTTCCCTGTTGCTGTCGGTCGGTCGGGATACCTATGAATATGTATCCTTGTTTTAAAATATGTACATTCGCGGATTAAGTTTTGAGAGTCAATATAACGTGTGTGTTTACTCAAATGCATACGGGCTGACATGCAGTATTCGTATGGTGCGACACCAGGATGTTTTTTTGGAACCCTTCCTCTCCACGTTGACATTAATCGAATCCTTCAATATGCTGGTGAGGGGAGAAGCAATTTTGCATGCGGTTTCTGTGTTGAATCACTGATTAGTCTTCAGGACGACGACGAGGACGACGACGACAGACTATAATCACTGAAATATGGCTTACCTCAAAATTATAGTTCATATTTCGTTGCGTTCAACCGCAAAAGCCAATCGTTGTCTCAACCCTTAGCGACTGACGCAGGAAATACTCGTATTGTTGTCATATTGTGTGGGGGTGGAATCCTTTTCTTTTTCCTTTTTTTGTTTTGTTTTTGTAAAATCGATAGCAGTCAATATTGAGGTAAGACACGTAGTAATAAGAATAAATTGGAGCAACCTAAACTATTTCCGTCTATGAGGAGGTTATTTTGGTTTGTCAATTGGAATTGCCAAGACAAGGTGGGCCAAACAGAAAGAAATCGATGTACGAGTACGAGCTGCAGGCATGTGCCATCGTTCGTTGAAAGGCTGATTCCATTAAAAGCCAAAGGACGGTGCATTTTGTTCCTGTTATTGGTTGTTCGTTTATCTGTATTCAGACGTATCGTTAATAAGGCGCAGTTGATTGGTTTAAAAACAAATGAATTTTTAATAGGAGGTCAACAGCTGTCGTACATGTAAAGTTCCTTACCTGCTGCGTCCACTTAAACGAAGACTTTGTGCTTCGCAATTCCACCTAATTTAATATGCCGTCAAAGAGTTGCACTTAACGGAAAACATTTTTTTAAAGGCTTGCTACATGTCTTATAAAACTTTGAATATGAGGTTTCAAAAATGGCATTCATTGGAAGCAATGTAGTCAGTGGTAGGTGCCTTCAAAGCTCCTTTAAGGCTATAGAAAGTACTTTCGAGTAAAAGGAGACTTTTCCCGCAAAATTCAACAAGGACTTTGATGACTTATCGTGGGTTATTATTGTTGAAAATCAATTAAACCACATACACAGCTCGGGCGATAAAAGACATTTGTAAGGAAGCGTTTCCAGGTTGTGATTTTGTGGATTAAATGCCATTGCTCGAAAAGACCGCACGACCTGACCATACCAGACGAAGTCTTTGGATTTTTTAAAGTAATAGGTTCATAAGATGAACCTACAGACTGTGCAGACTCTTTATAAAAAGTCTGAATCTTTAACTCGAAGATCCCCAAAAAGGATTGAAAAATTGATAAAAAAAAAGGCATCAACAAAAGCTTATCCAGCCATCTCGATCCCTTTTTATGTGACACAACAAAATTTCGATAACATTTCTATTATGCTTTCTTTGTCTGCATTCCAAAGCACATTTCGCGCAGGCTTAGTTTTATTGTCCACTTTAAACCCAGCGCATCAGAGGCGACATCTGTGATATTCATCCGACAGTGTTGAAAACTGTCTTTTGCGTCGATGGGGTGAATTTAGTTGACTTGGAGTCCACTTAAATGACAAAAACAAATAAAAACTTATCTGATTTTGGACGGCACTCATCTCATCTGACGATGAAAACCACATCGATCCTTCAAAGATCCAAGCCAAATCCAAAAGTGCTGTCCATCCTTAACCTTGATTTATTTGATTATACCAAGCTTCCTGTCATCCACGATTGTTGGGTTTTTTTAACCAGCGGCTCGGTCTGCCCTTTTTTCGTCAACCTGGTGGCTGAAATTTGAAGACACTCATAGTTGGAGCATTGTGTTCGCTTAATTTGGCGACGGATTTAAACCTCTGGACCAGTTCCACATCATCGTGCAACTTGGAAAATTCTGTGTTATATTCTCTCGTGTAGATTTGATTTTCAATATCAGTTAGTCTTGCTTATCGTCGAACATTTGGCTTCGTGTGCCTTCGTGAGACTTGGGAACTTAACGAGTAATACGTCTCACTTGAACCGACGTTCTAAACGTATAATTCGAAGGGATTTTTATATTAAAGTCAAGATAAAGGATCACTCAATAGGAATAAAAGAAATTATGTTTTTTTTTAAACAAAAAGGTTTGGTGATATTTTTAGTCAATACTATGTCTCTTACAAAGCCTTGAAGTCCTGTGATATTTAATCGCATTATCGGCCAAATCGACGAACTATTGAAGTCTCCAATTCAACTTATAAAAATGCCGGGGAATTTTTCGCCCAATAGAACCAATGTGTCACCAGTTGTGTGATACTGCCCGTGCTTCACAGAAACGGGGCGTACCAGTGTCATTTTGGAAAAATTAGATGGCCGAATGGCACCGCCAGTCCAAAACAGTACGGAACTGCCACTCTTTGCGAATGGAGAGGTTATTCCACTATTGAGTTCTCGGAACCCCAAACGAAACAGTTTTACACGTGAACATACTCAAAGAAAAACAGCTGAGCTTCTTTACTTCGAATAAGTTTTGTGTTATCTGCTGACTTTAATTTTTGCGTCTGGACTTACACGAGTTGAAGTCTTCAAATAACTGGTCCGCGAGAGACTTTTCTGCGTTATTTACGCCAAATTAGAAGTGAAATTTTCACCTTCAATACGAAGTTCGAGTTTGTTCCGATACATATTTAGCCACCTGATCGAATCTGTTCCTCTTCTCTTACTCCTTTTGGCGAGTAAAATACTGCGAATTGAACGAATGCAAATAAGTCTTTTTCAACTGCCCATCCTTTTTTCGGGAAAATGTTTCAATCCTTCTCAGCATTCTGCACAAAATGCAATGTAAGGATACTCTTAATGTAAAAACATATGACAGTTCACAAATGATTCTCTATTGAATCACCACACAAAAGAATCACACTCACACCACAGCACAAAAAATAGATTGTACAGAAAATCCTCGAATAATCCATTTCGAGGGAAATTCTCTGCATACGAGTATCGTGTAACTGGCAAATGAAGAGGTTAACGGTTTTTCCGTCGGCCCTTTAGGCTCTGGAAATATGTTAAAATCTGATCCCATAAAAACAAAAGTAGAAACTCTTTCCCGAACAAATATCACAGTAATCCCAATTGCAATTGCACTCGTCTATGAAAAACGTGACATTCGGCGTGTTTATTTGATTCGAAATATGAAGCAAGAGCCCTTCAATAATACATCCAAACATAAAGTCCTGCAAGGATTGCAAAAAAATAACGTACATGAAAAAATGAAATAAAAATAAAAAACACAATTTCAGCAAATAAAAGCGCTCCAACGAGAATCCTTGTTTTTGTTAAAAGACTAGAGGCGAGTAGCAAACAGCAAAGTTGGACGAAATCCTCTCGACAACGATGCCATTGCGTCAAGTAGGTGATTCATGCAAAAATTCCAATCCCAGTGATTAGTTCGACAGAACACAGAAAATCAAGCGCGATCCATGGCAGGACATTTAATCCTTGGTCTCTTTAAAATCATCACGTCGTCGTCGGTCGGTTGGTCGGAGTCCGAAACAACACAGCACGACGATTTCCAATAAAGACCATTGATTTGGAACAAATGATGCGATGCAATATAGGTACGATTGATTGCAAACGAGCACAGAGAATCTGACTGCCATCGATGATGCTGAAAATCCTACACCCTCAGAGGATTTGGAGTGCACCCCAATTTTCGTTCCTTTGTTTTTGGTCGATAATTTCAATTTACTTCTCCTGATTGATTACCTTAAATAAAAAGAGCAAATGCTTTACTGATAACAATCCAGTTCGTCCTTCGATTGCTAGCCCGCATTTAATAAAGGCATGCCTGTCCTTGGATTCATGCAATCAAAGCTCTGCACTGCAGTCTTGCACTATAAACTTAATCCTGCTCCCTTGGCATTTTCAAATACAACGACAACTAACAATGCCCTGCGGGTGAATCTGCCGCCTGATGAGTCTATAACAACATACTGTCAAGCCGATGTGTACAATGCGATTATTTAAGGACAAACAGGAGCAAAACCGGAAAAGACAACTCGTCGCTTCTTAAGTGAAAACACATACACATACACGAATGCAGAGAGACAGTCACAGCCATGCAGGATTTCGAGGCAAAAATAACGTTTAACGTGACGATGTCTCGTCCTAATATCCTTCACAGTTACAGGACAACTGATAGCAACAGCCACACGATAAGAAAATGGACATTTAGGTTTTTGAATGGATCTCGTAACACATCCAAATCCCCTTCGCGTTTCTAGGTCTTTAGTAAAATATTTTTGGTCGAAAAAAGGAAGCAGCACGCTGGCGTTTCACCTAGACAACGGATAAGGGCATTGTTAAGCTAACCGGTGCACTATCCGACCGGCTTGTGCAAGGATCTAAAACACAAAAGCATATTAATCCTTTCGTTAAGTCGGATATACCAACCTGTGCCATGGCGTTTGCTTACCGAACAACGACAGATAGAAAGGCTTGGTAGCCGTGGTAATGGCAGTTGCAATCAATTTAAGCGGCCATTTTAATTGTCATTTCGTTTTTGTGGTAGCAATGGATAGCAGTACAAAATGGTTGTATGATTAAATACCTTGGATACAGGATGAAAGCCGGTTAGAAATCCTGCCACTGCAAGTCCTTGTCAGAGTGACATTTTCGTAAAAACTAGATTTAAGGGCGCATTTCAAAGTGGATTATATTTTTTTCGCTTTGTTGTTTTTTTGTGAGCGTACAGTATAAATGGCTTTCCTGTTAATTGAATTATGTTGTTTTTTGTTGCGCGAAAATTAGTCAAGGATTTAGTAGCCGAAACTGCAAATCCTTTTCATGAGAGCACTTTCAATTAAATCGCAGTGATATATTTTGAGTTGGATTTTGTTTATCGGAATTTCGAAAGCAATTTTCCAAATGGAATTGACTTTCCATCGAATTTTCTATTGAAAGATTTTCGATTGAAAAAATACTGGCCATCCATGAACCTTGATTTTCAGAAAATCCAAATATTTCATTCAGTTCATTTAAAGGGTTCTGTACCCAAAGGGTCGCAATGAAACCCTATTACTACGTCTCAGCTGTCCGGTGTCTGTTTGTCTGTTTGTCCGTCTGTCACAGGCTGTATCTTCTAAACCGTTATGGGTAGAAACTTGCAATTTTTACAGGGTGTGAAATACTATTGACTCTGTAACAACAAATAATAAAAAAAATATAAAGTTAAAATTAAAACAACATGCTTGAAACAAGATCATTGAATGATGGTTCGGAACTCTTCATGCGCGTGTCCGACGTGCACTCTGACGTTTTTTAAGGTCAAAGTCCTCAAAAGGAAATATGCAATCCTTATAGGACCACTTCGCTGTTCGTCTGGCTGTCTGTCTGTCACGACCCTTTTTCTCCGGAAGCCGTGGAGGTATCAAGTTGAAATCAATATAAAATAATTATGACTGCGGTGTATGCGGATGCCACCGTCTTGGGGAAACATATCAGTTCCAGACCAGTACTCCAGTTCCAGCCCATTGGCGACCTTTGGTGTTACCACAATGCTTTCGACACAATATACATGGAATTTGAGCAGATGAGACGGCTCTTTATGGATGAAACCTTAATTCTTAGTACCTGAAAGCTCGATTTTTTTCCGTTTACGTGGCTCATGATGAATTTCAACTGAAAATCGTGCACAGCCTCGTGACTTGATTGACGACAACAAAGGCTCAATCAAGAGATCTTTTTGAACGAGCATGACCACACCTTCCAACAACCATAATGACATGCATTGTTCCAGACTATTTGAAGTGAGCATTTAACCGCCATGATGTTTGACGAGCTATCATTGCGCAGAAATTCGCATTGTGCCAAAATACTGCCGAATTTCTTCGTATAAATTTAGTTATGTCTATTCCGATCTTGAGTAGTATAGCATTCGATGGCTTGTCAATGTGTTTTGTAGCAATTAAGTTCACAAATCGAAGCCGACAGTTGCATCCATTTGCAGAAAATGTACAGTCTTCCGGTAGAGTGATATCTTTTGGGTCACCTTTAATTATTCATTTACATACTAAAGGAGTTTATTTTTAAACTATCAATATCGCAAGGAATATTTCCTAAACTCTGGAAAAATGCGTTCATAATCCCGACTCATAAAAAAGGCCCAATAAACGACGTTTTGAACTACAGACCTATCGCAAAACTTTCATGTATTCCGAAGCTTTTCGAGAGTATAATCTACGATACAGTGTTTTTTAATTGTAAGTCGATTGTTTCTCCAAATCAACATGGATTCTTAAAAGGGCGGTCGACAACTACCAACTTAACGGAATTTGTTTCCAGAACCCTTTGGGCCTTAGAAGAAGGAAAAGAATTTGATGTTATAGCCACGGACTTCAGCAAAGCATTTGATAAAATCTCTCATAAAATAATCCTTCTTAAGCTTAAAGCCCTTAGTTTCCCCGCCGGTTTCCTCGCATGGATTAAATCCTACCTTGAAAATAGGCAATACGTTGTGCTCTCTAGATCCTCTAAATCTGATCCGTTTACAGCAACCTCAGGCGTCGCCCAAGGTAGCCATGTAGGTCCGTTGCTCTTTATCCTCACAATTAACGATGTTGACCTCATCATCCATAGCTCACATATATCGATTAACGCCGACGATATGAAAATATACATGCCAATATCATCTCCAGATGACCTTTCCCTCCTGCAGGACGACCTAACTGAGGTTTTCAATTTGGTGCAAAAAAAATTTCCTTGAACTAAATATATCAAAATGCCAATCCATAACATACACTCGAAAGCGTCTACCACAATCCTCCAGAATTTACTCCATCTGTAATGAACCTGTCCCTTCAGTCTCTTCTTTGCGTGATCTGGGAGTTTTGTGCGATAGTGAACTCAACTTTCGCTTGCACATTGACTCCATTATTAACAAAGCTAACACCGCACTTGGATATGTAAAACGACGGTCCAAGGAGTTCTCCAACCCCTATGTTACCAAATCACTTTATACTACTTTCGTTAGACCCATCCTTGAATATGCTTCCCAAGTCTGGTCTCCTTACTACGACAACCACATAAAACGAATTGAAGCCGCCCAGCGTCGATTTCTTCATTTCGCATTGCGTAGTCTCCCATGGTCAGACAGGAACAACCTTCCGCCCTACTCACAACGCTTGCAACTTATAATATTGCAATCCCTTGAAGAACGCCGTGACATAGCCGATATCCTATTCATCCACCAGATTCTAAGTGGAAACATCGACTGGCCCGCTCTGCTTCGATTGATCTCCATACACACCAATCCCCGTAACCTTAGATCTATCTCCCTGTTCCGTCCAAACCCTCACCGCACCAACAATGGCTCCCATGAGCCACTGGCCAGAATGATGCGAAAAGCCAACGCCGCACAACAAAAATTTGATTTCCACCTAAGTAAACACTCCCTAAAAAACGGCCTTTCCAACTAATCACCCCTGTCACCCAATAATTAGATCGTAGTTTTTAGTTTTTAAGCCAGCTTGTATTAAGTTAAGTCCGGGGTAGTTCCCCGGGCCATAAATAAATAAATAAATTATCTATCCCGGAATAAATATTGACTTTATCCAAATAAACAAACTTGAGAACAGACGAATGCTCTACAAAACACTCATCAGTTGCCCTATGTGAAGAGAGCGAGACAGTGGAGCAGATGTAAGGTCCTCAAAAGGAAGAGATAGAATCGCATCGGCTCGGCCTTATCCTTAGAATACGTCCTCGAATTCCATTAAATAGATTCGCAAACAGCGGAAAAACTTAACTTCTGGTTTAAGGACCAAACGAAAGTGAATGGTGGCAAATTTGGTTTAACCAACTAGAAGCCCGAAACCATGAAAGATAGAGGTTAACTTGCAGTACTGTAAAACAGTTTCTGTTCTAAATCCAATAACTTGAACGTAGCTTTAGTTAAGAAATCATGATTTTACAAAGAAAGAAAAGGTGCACTAACGTCATAAAGACGTGGTCGTGGAAACAATTTGTATTGAACACTGAAAATTATTACTGAAGACGTTTTCTCTTGACCTGTTTGAAATACTATGCATACAGACACCTGATCTCAAAGATCTGACAAACCTGAGAATCTTAACTCGTCGTTTCCAAAAGGCTACATAAACGGACTAAATTGCTGTGTTTGAGGCTAGCAAACTCCATACTTAGTTAAATAGAAGTCGAAGAAGAAATCGAAAAATTCGATTTGGACGAAATTCTGTTCCAACTAGGACCACACAAGTCGTTCAAAACAAATGATTTATCAATCAGTCGTTTTGGCGATGTTGCTGGCCCGCTACTTGTCATCTTTGGACTTCTTCACTTTGTGATACCATTTAAGACAAAAGTTTTTCGAAAATTCTGAACCGATTCTAGCACAAAAGTTGATTTCCTGCACTTTTGTTGCCGTCGTTTTGACAAAGTCACATTAACAGTGTCGAATTGGTAGTTTATTTTTCTACCTATAAATTGCTTTCATTCAATTGTCACATCTTCATACCATTTCATTGTCCAAAAAAAAACCTACAACCCCTTTAAGCTTTCGCGAATTCTTTTTTTTCCGCCAGCTCATCGTTTCAAACATCTCTTATTACTCCTTCAATTAAAAACAAGAAAATACCAAAACAAAGCAATTGATTCGATGCCCTCGACGGAAGAGGACCCTCAGACGAGTACTTTGCAATTAATTAAAAATATAATAATAATAATATCAAACGCTTTCAAAGGGTGCATTCTCCCCGACGCGCCATCCCAAAGAGCGCTGGCAAAGTCCTTTCGATTAAATTTCAAAGGAACAAATTGTACATCATTAAATAACACTTAAGCGACATTGCGAGGGTGTCGCGTATATCCCCTCAATTAATATTTATAAGCATTCTCCTCGCGCACGCACACTCACCACACCACCCTTCTCCAATCCAGCACGAACGTAGAACAACTTTTGGTTGAATACCAAACCGTCAAAGTTGCTCTTCTGCCAAACAACAAAGTTTGCCGTGTAAGAAAGCTGATTATGCCAACACGACGTTCAATTCACGCCTATTTTCTATTGCATACAGCAACACAAAGCCTGTTCAGGACTTTGGCAAAAATCGACTTCAAAAACTTGATCCTTTTCCCCCCATGACAAGCAACTAAAAATAAACACACACATACGAGTAGACAATATCGTGTCATGTCGATGTCGGTTCCGCTAGCCAATACTTGGAGGAAGTTAAAGAAAGCCTAAAGGCTTCGTCTTGAAGTGTTGTGCTAAGTGGAACAAGTATAATTGGGTTATGCCAATGCCACTGTTGCTTGTAACATCCCCAAGGCGCAAAAACTCCTTTACGGTGTGAATGGCTCCTGGAAGGGGGTGTACCCTCGAGGGGATTGAATAAAATGAAAATAGTTAAACGCACACGCGTTAATTACGAAATTCATTACTCAGCCATAGGCGGCTGGCATGTCCTGTTCTAAGGATAGACCAATGGTTTGCAAATTGATTGTCATAACGAGCTAATGGTACTTTAATGGGCTTTTGCCGAAAAGATTCGATGCTATACTATATATGCAAGTCGATGGAGTTTTGGCCGCGGGAAATGTGAAAAGGCATCAAAATAGAATCATACCCACGAGGAGTCATTAGCTTAATACTTCTCTTAATGAATTAATTATTGGCACCGTGATAATAGGACGAGCCAAATGGGTGCAAAACTTTCCGACTGATAGCAAATGGGTTAAACTGGACAGTCTTGAGTTTGTAACATGTTTTTCAAGAGAAATTGATGCTTTTACCATCAGAGGCAAATTTGACAAAAATGGAAGTCCATTTGAAGGAGCTTTATATTGGCAATAGAAAAGCAATAGAAAAGTCTTTGGATTCGCTTACGTTGCTAAAGACCTCTGACGATAGGATAAATATGCGACTTTAAATTGAGATAGAAAAAAAATTCAAAAGCCCGAGTGATACCATGTCCAAAGCCAAAGTGATCTTTCATAACGACAGATGAGCAAGAAGTCAGTCTGTTGGGGGTCCAAAATGTTATCCGCTGAACAAAATTCAAAGAGTAAATCTCGACAGCTACCTGAATGACGTAAACGGAATTTTTCAGCGCTTTATAGCCATGAATGAGGCCTGAATCCAGTGCTTTGATCTTAAGAAGGAATTACAGTATATGACGTGGAAAAGACCTTCTTCATCGAAAACGAGGACATTTTAGGTCATGGGAACCTAGAGAAGGTTGCGAGGAGCTAGAATGTCTTTCAAACTTAGAGCTAAGCTGCTTCTGGAATAACGACTCCAATTGCTCGAACATCGTCCTTATTTTCTAGTCTTGGACCGCAAGGACTTGTTCTCAACAATTAAGACAGACTATAGCATAATGAGTATGTAAATAAAACGAACCGGAGTTCAATTAAATTGACATTGCTCGTTCCACAGAAGCTGCCTATTTATAACCTCACATTCGGAAAATCGAAGAAGAAAGGTTAGAAATCACTCGGAAATAAATAATGTCCTTTAGACTTCCGATGCCATCAAGCAAATAGTTCTATTTGATGAATGATCCGAAATTGTTGTTCCCGATTTTGGTCAGAACCAGAGAAACAGAAGATAATTTTCCTTCACCTTCTCTGAACGATTATTTCTACAGAAATCTCAAGACTAGTCTTTCTGTCTAATTTTTCTGAATGGACAAACGAAAATCGTTAAGAAATTGAAATTTAAGTTTAGCAGTATTTTTAAAAAGGACCTCTTTTTATCAGAGGCTTAAGTATGTTTGTTCATGTACCCAGCAACTTTTTACCAGCTGGAATTGAGCCTTCGCTTTGGAAGTCCCTATATTAAGGCAACTAATGCAGATTTACCAAAGAATCACAGCTTTTTACTTTAACAAATTTGTGAGCACATCTTATTCGTTACGCATATAAGTTCGGTAAGAAAAGGCACCTCCGCCTACCGGTAGACTACTGCTGAACTTTTTACATCTGGCACTTACACAAAAACGGATCAAAAGGTTTAGCGAAGTCCCTTTGCAACTGAGGTCAATGAACCTTATCCGTTTTCTAGATTGGAGCCTGAGAACACATTCTGTGCTATTTGCCTGCAAACTATCAAAACGCTGAAAGCAAATATGCGTCTTAAAAAATACGACATTAAGCCAGGCCTATTGTAGCAGATGATGCTTTTTGAAACTCTGTGTTATGACTTCTTACTTATAATCAGCTCCAAACTTGTTTCCTTAAAAGCTACTCCACTATTTACAGCATCGTCTCACAAACAGGCATCGCGATGACTTTTTTAGACATGGATAATAAACTTATGGCTTACTTCGTGAATTTCAAACTCCAAGAGGAACTATGAGGGAAAAGATAACATCACAGCTGACTGGAATTAATTATCCTGTCCAACTGATTCCAAGGCAAAGATGTCATTTGAGATATCTCCTGTTTCTTAGTCTTTCTGGACATTGCCAACATTTTCAACATTCCCAAAACTGGGTGGCCAAAAAGAAAGATCCTTTAGCTTTTTCAATATGGCGGCCATTGTAAACTTTATTGACTATTTTTGTGTGAAATAATTTATAAGTGACTTAGGAGAATTGTAAGTTTGATGATACCCCGGCCGTCTTACTGATCCCGCATAAATAGAATTTAACCGCTCGCTTTGAAGAAACTGGAACAAGGCGTACCAAAAAGCACCGACGGCTAGACGGCAAGTACTGGCCACTCTGCAGCTCATTTTAGCGAAAGATCTGAAGATGTGCAGACAGTCAATCAAAACCATGGTCAGGTTCTCCTGATCCTCAACGACGCAGTGGACAATTTTCGTTCAAATCTCATCATCTGCAACGTGGTCGGTTTCCTATTGAACAAAAAATGAGAGTACACACTTTTTAATTTACCAAGTGCCATTTCATCCATTTATATTCACTGCATGGTGCTCCATCTAAGCCAGTAGAGTCATTGTGACTCATTGTCTTTACGACATCGTAGATGACATGATAACTGTGACTAGTAAGACGACATGACGTCGTAGATGACATGATACTTGTAAGTGAAACAGAATCATGACCAACGAGTTTACTGCCTCATATTGTTGAATTGGAACTGGACGTCACCATTCCATGGGAAAAAGCCACAAATTTGGAATAAGAAAAAAGCATATATTCGACATTTGTTGACATGCTACGGATTCAGCTCTTCCACTGTGCAGCTTTGAATCATTTAATATCGCATACGATTCGGTTTGCAGCTTCAATAACGACGTCTATCCTGTATCCTTTAGGGTTAAAAACAATGCCCTCGGTAAAGTAACTTTATGTACAACAGAGAGTAACAAGAAAAGATCACCTTTTCAAACTTCTTAAGATCCGCATTTTCCACCAGCTCCTTTGCTGCCTAACTAGGTTTTAAAAGCTATGTTTTTTCGCTTCACTGGTGTAATGTGTTTTTTTAAGGATTTTGAATATTTTGCAGGCTTTTTTGAACGCAACGACTTCTTATCAAATTCTTTAGTAATCAGACCTTTTTGGGCGTCTATTCCACGAATAAAATTTAAAGATACATTCATGTTCAATTTAAGTTTAGCTTTGCCAATTGTTAAATAAAAGCGAACCACAGTAAATGGTTAAAATTTCATTTCAAAAAATCAACAATTCAAACCCCAAATGGACGAATGTCATCACCAGACAACGGACAGCATCCACGAAAATTCCAGTGAAACCTATAAAAACTATTTCGAACCATCTATCAGACGTCAGATGACGCCTTTAATCAATTAATCGGTTCCCCGTCGCGTCGCGCATTGAGGAAAAATTTAATTTCCCAACAAGAATGGCGTTGTGAAAAGAGAGCCCGCCAAAAACACAAACAGGCGGACGGACACAAAATCAAAAAAAAAAAATAAAAATACCGAAATCAAATTAAATTTAGTTGCGAGGTTAAGGGATACAATTTAACTCCCCTCGGGGTTCGCTGTCCCTCGGTCTGCATCAACAATTCAATGAATGAGGTTTCCCAGCAGCAGCGCCCACAAAAATATTAATAATTAATAAAGTTTCCCCGAATGCATTTCCCTGCAGGGTGCGACTGTCCGACAAAACCGACCCACCGACCCACCGACCCACCGATCCACCGAACCGGGGATAACCTGACAAAATAGATAAATATAAATTTTCAACAGGGTTCTTTTCCATATCGAAATAAATTTAACTCCTTTCATCGCTTGGCCCCGGGCTGGCTTGCTTGCTCGTCCTTTCTTGAAATTGTGTACAGATACTGACAAACATATTCAATTTCGTTGGGAACGCTTTTTCGCCCCCTAGCAACGTTAAGGTTAGTGTTTTTCACTCGCTTGTCGTTGTGGAGCAGCATAGGAACCCAGTGCTATCTGGGTGGGGGGAACCGGAAAACCCGAAAGACGTTCGAACGTGTGGTCGGAGCGCTGGCGCTTGCGATGGAGTTTACTATGTCTGGCTTTGTGGATAGTGTTGCGTTATTCCACTTTTGCGGTATCATTGTGGCAATGGTACCTATTTTGATTTCGATTTTTTTTTTTTGTGTATAATTGGGAATCGAAATGGATAAACATCAACATGAGCAAGCTTCCTTGCTGCTGTCGGCTTATGCAGGGCAACAAAGTGATTTTGCGATTTTGTTAAATCGAATCATGGGGTTAATGTGCTTATGGCGTTACGCCATATTGGATGTACAATTGTTTTCTCTTTTGTGTGGGTGTATCTAAGCATATGTCAAGTCACATTGCAAGGATACGAAAGTAAATGAGGTTGGAATGCAAATTGATGTTAGATATGGAAAGGAGCTTACCAACAAGGAACCTCGAACACAATTTGTTGTACTTATTTAAAAAAAAAAAATCCTCACATTTTACGAAGGATTGTACGAGTCCTTTTGCTTCTTTTTCTTAAGGCTTTCTCCTCATCGTGCTTAGTTTGAGGTGGCCCAAAATGTATCACCCTACAGGAAGAGGCTATAACTGTCAGTTTTTGTTTTTGTATTTGTTAAGTAAACTGGCGCAGAATTCACGTAAACAAACAGTGGAACGATATAATCGTCAGTGATTTTGGACGAACGTAAATTTCGACGCTAAAAGGCTTTTTAGAGCTCGTTCCGATAAAAATGTGGCCGAATTCATACTATTTTTAAATTTTTCATTATATGTGTCACGTTATTTGAATTAACTGGCTCTCAAAATTCCTCCAAAAACAAAAATAAAATGCAGTTCCAAAAATAAGGTGGCAAAATCAAATAAAAATCTTCAAAATTCATGGAATTCTCCCATGCAAAATTGAACAAGCTGTTCTACTGGCTTAAGGTCTGTGGAATGAGATGGCCATTCTAAGATGTCGATTCGTTTCGATACTTTACACCAAATGGTAATGTGTAAACTGTCATTGTTAATAATTGTCCTTAACACCAATTTTAACAACCCGCAGGTGTACCCCAAGATACTGTTTTAGGTCCCATCTTATACAGCATATATGCTTCTGATTGTCTCCAAATAAGTGAGTGTAAATGTGCCATAATTGCTGATGATATAGCAATATTCTCATCGCATTAATTATCTTTCAAAAGTGAAAGAAACCTAACCTATGCGATAGATATAATTTTGGAATATGGTATTATGAAAAAGGGGATAGCAAAAAATTTGTATATTCCGAATAATCAACTCAAGATTAACGGTGGTGAACTTGCACGGGAATCATAAATAACATTATTGGGCAAACATTTAGATAAGTAACTAACTTTCAATGAGCATATTTCAAAAACATTAATAAAAATTAACATTACTACAAGAATGCTATTCACAAATCGAATGTCGAAATTGTCAAATGAAAATAAAATCATCAGCCATAAAGTAATATTCAAAACGATTCTACTTTATGGCTGTCAAGTGTGTGGGAACACACATCCAAAGATCAAGCAAGTTTCGAAAAACAAACTGCTTAAAATGATTCTAAATCTACCCTGAATTACTCTGGATCTGACCATTATTTTTTATTTTATTTTTTTTATTTTTTATTAACGTGATTGTTAATAAACTGTAAGATTTAAAATCGTATTAAGTAGTTTAAAGCTAATTTTACATAGTAGAGCTATAATTCTAAAAACAAGATAATAGATTTTGACAAAATTAAGAAAGAGTTCAAATAACAATTACTAAATATACATTTCTGTAAAATAAGATTTTAAGTCCTTTTTAATGCTTGTTGCGTTTTGGTTTTCTTTAATGTTCCGCGGAAAAGAATTTCAAAGACGGAAGGAATTAACAAAAAAATTGACGCTCAGATGTTAAGAATGCATAGCGAGTGGCATTTAGTTGACGAGATCTATGCGAGGTTACAGATCTTATCCTGTCAAAACAGTACTGTGGTTGACGAGAAAGGAGTATATATGAAAGCAAGATCAAACTTCGATATTCGAGAAATTTATCAAGAGGCATACCCAAGAGGCACGTGGTAAAACTAGATATGCTGTCATATCTAAGACGACTGTAGACATACCGAATCGTTGAATTAAATGCAACGTTAAGTATGCGCTTGCTAATGTAATTGCAATTACAGAAGATCTCGCAACCATATTTAAAGGATAGGAATGACCAACGTCTTCGCAAGGAGCAAGCGGGTTTTTAACGATTTTAAAGACTAAGTTACCCATAAGGAACGAAGTACGCCATAAACTTTGCCGACGAGTCCATTAACATGGTTATCCCAGGTCAAAAAGCGGTTGAGAGTAACTCCGAGGTTTTTTGCGGATTCAACATATTCAATGTGCGCATTTTTTCAATACAATACTTGGCATATACGAAAGATCTAGAGATTTTCTAGATATGACAATACATTTCGATTTTTTAGGGTTTAAGAAGACATTTGACTCAGACCATTAAGCCACATTCACTAAATCCTCATTGACAGAAAAGACTCCATGCTCAAAGAGGGCAACGGAAGTGTATCTGTACGTCGTCCGCGTACATATTGATTGAACCGTTCGTAATCAAAGCCGGAAGTTCATTAACATACACCGAAAATAAAAGAGGGCAAAGAATGGACCCCTTAGGTACACCAGTGGCATTTTGCAGAAAATGAGAGAGTCCGTCTCCAATTTGCACTGCTTGTCTTCTATTGCTTAGGTACTAATAGATAAGTTTAGTTGCACCAGTTGAGAAGTTGAAGTTTTGCTTAAGCTTTTTACATAGAAGAATTTGATTGACGGTATCAAAAGCCTTTGAGAAGTCAAGTAAAACCAAAAACGTCAACCTGTCTTTATCCAAAGCTTGCCTTAGGTCATCGGTAACCTTTAAGAGTGCCGTGATACAACTGTGTTTCTTACGAAAACCGGACTGTTTTGGAGAAAGTATTGAATTGGCTGCGAAATAAACGTTGATCTGTTTTAGAATTGTTCTCTCGAAGGTCTTAGACAAAAAAGGCAAAATGGCAATGTTCTAGCATTTCCGGATACATTCCAGACATCAGAATTGTGTTGAAAATATAGGCAGCACGGTTGGCAAAAAGAGAATGTTGAATTGATCTTCGAAAGAATCTTAAAGCACAAACATACATTTATGGTTCACTGGTATTCGCAGACAATTTTTTAATTGACGACTTAAAAAAAAATAGATGATGTTCTTGTCAAATGTTATTTATTGAGTAATAACATTATTGTTTATACTTCTATTTATTCATTTCCATATATTTTAATTTATTTTTTTTTTAAAGTCTGTATTTATTTATTTTAACACTTATTTTAACCTTAGTTGTTATTTGTTTATCAATTTACTTATTAAGTCTTTTGTATTTGTAATTTATCTCATTTATTTTATTTATTAACTTTGTGTAGTAATTGAACTAATATTTATTTAATATTTATTTATTAAATACATTTTTTTTTCTTTAAATTCAGGATTTTCTGTAAGTTTCCTTCGGATCCAAAATATTATATCCCAATTTAAAAAATAAAACCCTAACCAGTTTACGTAGAAAATATTAAAAATCAATTACCATATGATATACTATATGTATCTGTGTAAAATGTGCGATATTAAATAAAATATATCTATCTAACTATCTTCATACCAAACTAACTTTCTGGCACAAGGATTTTTTATTCACTAAAATTTGGACTCATCGGATAAAATTTCATTTTCACAAAATGTTTGCGGGCTTATAAGAAAAATTATTGCGAATGCTAGGCTTTTTGCTCATGTTGTATACACGAAGACTTTTGATCCTTTTAGAAGATTTTTCAGCCTCATTCTTTGAGTGGCTTTTGTATTGATCCAAGCTTAAAACTCTTCCCTTCTTCGGTAATGAGTTGTTGGAGCTGGCAGCTACTCCTATTCTTCGACATTAAGGCAGACCTCTCTTGGCTCAGAAAAAGCTAGCCCATATTTTCCAGCTAGGATTAACAGGAAAGATTAAACTTTTATCTTAATCTTAAACATCAATTGCGGTTGGAATCAAATTAATGGCGCTATACCTGCAGTCTTCGACCAGCAATATATTAAATTATAAATGATAAATAAAATAAGGCTATATCAGGTCATCCATCCCTATTCGAACTCTACTCATGGGGAAGTTTCACTTTCACAGTCTATGGAAGTTGGAGTTTTTTGTTTATTGGGGGTTTGATAAGCTGCATTTCTGCAGAGCATCCAGAACAGAAAGTGATTGTGATCCTTCACTTTTATTACTTCTCCATTCATCCGAGTAGACTAAGATTACTGTCTAGTAACTCGTACAGAATCAACCAGGGCCCCCACTTGACACGTTTCTTAAATTCTTACCTAAAACTCAGCCCAGTCTGAGCGGGCTGCTTCTTACTCGACACCTTGCCCTGAGATCAAGAAGTAAAAAATTTAGGACATGTCTATCGAAGGTGATAGGGTAGTGCAGAGGACACTCCATAAGGCTATGCTGGCAATTCATCAGGGAGGGCCAAATTAAAGAAAGTTGAAAGAACGGGCTTATTAAAAATATTAAGAAGGACGTACTCATGTATGCCAGATAGCTAATGAAATCAGCTTAAACCTTTTAAATGAACATATGCGCCAAGTGCTCATCCATTTTCCCTCTATTCATAAAAGCGACAAGGTTTTTTGCTATTGACATCTTGATATCTCAAGAAACTTTGTTGTTCCACATCAACTAAACCATGGAACTATGAACTAAATAGGGTCTTTGCCCCTCAAATTCACATTAATACAGCTAATCCAAAGATCCCTCTTTCATTACACAAACCCAATTAATTCAATACACAAATGAACTTTAAAAAAAATACAGCCATCAATCCATTAAATTTATTGTTCTCTTCACGTCTCCTAAATGATCATCCGACTTCACCGGTTTCGCCCAATTTAA
Organism: Orthonevra nobilis; assembly: GCA_963555765.1. NCBI lineage: Eukaryota > Metazoa > Arthropoda > Insecta > Diptera > Syrphidae > Orthonevra > Orthonevra nobilis. The sequence continues at coordinate 131,346,554 of OY743225.1, forward strand.
CTCAATTCCATTTCGAGTTAAGCCATCCCGAAAAATTGTACAAGCAGCCCCCGCAAACTCGACGCAATAGCAGAGCAGCTTACTTGTGGCACACACTCGATTTCAATTGGATCAAAGGAAGCATCATCCACATATATCAAGTGCACTACAAAGATGCTTTCTTTTCCGAAAAATTTTCATCGTTCTCGTAAGGACGACGATGCGTCGACTCCACCTAAAATTTTGACTCCAACTTTTCAAAATGCTCTTAGCCACTTTAGAGTAGATTCGGTCGTTTGTTTTTTTTTTTTTTCCAGCAGCATTAGATCCTGTACTCCATTACCAGAATACACCATAAGACCATATGAGGTAATGAAAAATGTTCTTGGAATAATAAATTCTAATGAAGTGGATCATAAGTGGGAATAAAATGCCAACCGTACATTTGGTAGACACAACTAGAACACGTAAGGATTTATAAGAGAGTCCTCAGCGCCCTCCTACAGCACACACACCCTGTTTAGATCCTTAAAAGCTAAACTAATAACAAAAATTCCCGCGCCAAGCATAAAAAAGGAAGGCAGCAACCCAAAACGAAAGCAGATGGCTTCTTCTTGGTTGGCAGCGCTAACAAGACGAGATGAGTTTCCAGGAGCAACACACTCCCACACACACTGCACTCGATAATGGTGCAATATCAGAATCTCTATGAACTTGCACCAAAAAGGACGAAGAGCAGATGCATTGAAGACGCGCGACGGAGCATGGATGTTCACAGAAAAGACGAAGAAAAACAGCTTCAAGTGTACGAGTGTGCTCGTACCTACTTCTATCACAATGGTGTAAGGATATCATCGATGGTTATGCTTTTCTTAGACCGCACTGCCAAGAAGGCGGTAGAATGTTGTAAATTATGTAAGCTTCCAGATGCAGGAAGTCCTGTGTGGAGAGCATGCGATGCGATTTGTCTTCCTACTTCTACTCTGCTTCCTTGAAAGGTGCAGTTGGAAAGATAAGTTCGGTGATGAGGCTCTGCTGTTGGTCTACAAAACCGCACAACGGTTCTGTGTAACGTGTTCATGTTAAATTGCATCTTTACAAAATTGATCGAGCAGCTTTAAAGGGGGGTCCAACAATTTTCAGCCAGCTTAACACTTCAACACTTCTATAGGGTTGTTTTCGGCGGAATAGTTTAAGGGAGCGACTTGCACAGCCAGTTGAATTAAAATGAATGGTATCTGTTCATTTTCGAAACTTAATCCAGGTGGTTGATTGGGAAAAGGATATCGAGCCAAGCATTACCATCATCAGTGTCTGCTTGTCTGGTTGGAGTCAGAAAATGGATGCACTCTGCTTAGCGGTGGAGGCGGCTGTATTCCATTTTGTGGTTGAATGAAACCGGCAATTTGCTTCATCTGTTATTTTGCCTCTTCTGCTACCCGATTGCCATTGAAATCGTGAAGAGAGATGATGAAAGGATACTACTGATTACGTTCGCACAAAATACCAGAGGTACTTATTCATGTACGTTGTTCCAATGGAGCATATAAAGCAGCTACAGTATTTGTTACAAAAATTGGTACACGTAGAGTGGGTTTGTCAGTTTACACCGATATTTGTTGAATTTAGTAAACAGTATCATCAACTGTCAAAATATTTGTTGATCGAGAAGTAAAATGATTTTAATGGCAAAACTGTTGGAATCCTAAAGCAGACTGAGGAGCCATCAGACTTTGAATGTTCCTATTTTTATTCCATTGCGCGGAACAACAGTATTTTGATCCAAAAACAAATTCTTGAAGACCAGCCTTTTAGAACTTAGTGTCTGGCTGCTATATAAGGGGTTTTTCAACAGGGACGCTACTAAAGTAGAGCGACAGGGATAGCAAACGACGCCATATTTCTTGCCGTTCTTTTGACATTTCTCTTCAGTAAGGTTAGCCATTTCATGACGGAAAGATATACGAGCCAACAACGAAATTATTAAAATTTACTATCGAAACTCGGAGTCAGTGGCCTCAACGTTAAGAGCGCTACGTCTAATTTATTGTCTTCATAATCGTCCTAATAGATCAACAATTGAGCGTCCAGTGGAAAAAATTGAATCCACAGGCACAGTACAAAAAGTTCCCGTGCCAGTGAGACAAAGAAGTGCCCGTAGTGTCGAAAATATTGCTGCCGCTGAGGCTTCAATTGCAGAAAGCCCAAATGTGTCTCTCACACGTCGTTCTCAAGCGTTGGGCATCTCTGTGACGTCGTTGTGGCGAATTTTGCGAAAAGATCTTGGCCTACATTCTTACAAGATTAAATTGACGCAATAACTAAAGCCGCTTGACCACCAGAAGCGTTGTATGTTCGTGAATTGGGCTGAGCAACAACTTGAAAATGATTCGGCTTTTCATCGAAAAATCATCTTCAGCGATGAGGCTCATTTCTGGCTGAATGCTCCGTCAATAAACAAAATATGCGGCATCGGTCAGGCAGCAATCCACACGTACTCCATGAGTCATAATTGCATCCCAAAAAAATTACGGTTTGGTGTGGTTTATGGGCCGGTGGCGTCATTGGGGGATCGCTACCGTTCAATGATAACCGAATAATTTTGGCCCCAATTGGATGATATGGACTAAGAGGACATGTGGTTCCAACATAACGGCGCCACAAGACACACAGCGAATGGCACAATCAATTTATTGGAAACCAAGTTTGGAGAACGTGTTATCTCACGAAATGGTCCAGTCGCTTGACCGAGGCGGTCGTGCTATTTGACGCCGTTAGACTATTTCCTGTGGGGCTACGTCGTCTATGGTCTATGCCAACAAGCCAGCGACGATAAATAAACTTCGTACGAATATCGAAATTGCAGCAGTATCGGCCGATTTATGCTTGAAAACCGTCGAAAATTGGGTTCAGCGTCTAGACTTCTGCAAGCGTACCCGTGCTGGGCATGCAAAAGAAATCGAGTTTCATATATAATGGCATCAAACGTACTTTCACAGGAATAAAGAATTTCATTGATATCCAAAACCGTTTTTGTTTTATTTAAAAAAACTTTTGTAGCGCTCTTATTTAAAAACCCTTTATAGCTGATGTAAAATCAACAGTTTATGGGCGTCTCCGAATTGATTCAGAAGCTTTGTAGTATTTATTCCTCGGGGAAGCAATCGAAAATGTTTCTTCTCAAGATATTTTTTTATGATTTCAAATCAAATGACTTCCGCGAAAGGTGTTGTTTTGGGGGACAGTTCATTCGATGCAAAACTATTAAGGCCACATTGTTTGAGCTATGAGCATGAAAAACCTAATATTTACTATGAAAAAACAGAATCTAGATTAGAAATGGTATTCTTGCAAAGCTATGTAGACATATTAAGAAAAATGAATGAACCTTAGATTCTCGATTCAAACCTCAATGTGTTTAGTGAAAGGGGAACTGTGTTGTAGATTAACTGTTAAATTATAATCCCACTTTTTTCATTCCAAGTCTTCATTAGCATAAGCTTGCAAGAGCCGCTAAAACTCCTTTTATTAAAAATGCAGGCGTAGATTCAACCCACAAATAAAGAGAGAAGTTCTTAGGCCTCAGTGTCATCTGTATGATAACATGTTTTTTAGAATTAAAAAGTCGGAGTCTGTATCAAAATACTCAGGAACAAATTAAGCCTATGCAAGGGCACGGAAATGTTGTACGAAATTGTAACTGAGGAATTTTCAGTAAACTTATCGGGATTACCACATGTTAAGGATGATCAAAATCTTCAATCACAGATGGCTTGAAACCACCTTTTTTAACAGATTTGGCCCGAACTTAATCTGAAATGTTTTAGATCTGAGAATATTGACTCCCTATTATCTTAGGTGCTAGATTAACAAATAAATCACTCACTAACAAAAAATCTTTCTTGATTCAAGCGTGCTTTTGGCTTTATTACCTCGGTAAACTTTTTGGCATGCAATCCTGAGTTGCCCATTGTAGCTGACTTATCAGCTTTCAAAAGTGACTTGACATACCCACACAAAAAGTAGTCTAATGAAGTCAAATAACAAAATTTATGCCGAAAATAATAATAATGTTTCTTGGGATAATTCGACCAGCCTTCTGTAACTTCTTCACATAGTTACCCATTTTGTCACCGAAACGATTACTACTGACACAAAAAAAACAAAATCTTGAAAAATTCTGTAGCGCTCGCCATTTACGTCTATTTTGGCTTCATTATCGAGTTAAGCCGTTTGAATGAAAATTACAAAAACCAGTGACTTTTGACTGTCGTGCTCTAAAAACGACAAGTTTGCTTATTTACAAACCCACTCAACTAGAAATGAGCTAAATCACTGAATACGATTTGAAGGTGTTAGCCAAGATCCTCAAAATCTTCCACGTAGTGGACCGGTAACGACCGAGTTGTTGCACTCAATTTTTCAAAGGAGATGGCTTCTTTAGAACCCAAATTTACCGCATATAAAGTGAGTTTTCGAAAAAGAATGTTTACGACTTAAAGCGTTATTTAAGTGTACTTCTTTTCTAGTAAATTTGCCAAATAATACTGAACATAAATGCTAACCACACGTGCACACTCTGACAGCTGGTGTGACAGATAACAGTTTTTGAAAAATAACATCTTTCTCTTTAACTTGATTTACCTTTTCTACATCGTAAAAATACCATAACAATACAATTCACTTTTCGAAGAAAATCAGTCGAACCGAAAAGCTGACTTCTTATTTGACAGCACTATTCTGAAAGCCAAAAAGGATCAAAATTTAGTCTCTAATGATAATTTATATCAGCTGTAAAAACAATGTCCAAGTTCATGCTCGTTTTTTTCAATCGAAATATTCAGAGAAACTGCGATGACTGGTTTTAATTTTCCTTACCCTCACTTTGCTAATCATACTGTGTGGCAATAGTGAAAATTTGCCATTCCCTATCTTCTGTTTCAGTTGCGATGGCGAGTCCTGATATCATCAAATCATACAGCGTACAATATGCTAATTATTCGACTCATTGAGGTGCACTCCCTTTCTTTCATTTTTCCTCCTCCACTCGTGCTCTAATTTTCGATCCTTGAATCCTTGTGCAGAAACCTTTTCATCTTGTTTTTTGCTTTTTTTTGTATCCTTTGCTGTTTCATTTGCTTGACCAACTCGATTCGCAGGAAAACTACAGATATCTTGCAATCATAACCCTGTTGCTGGTTTAAAATTTTAAGTAGCTTTTTGTTAAACGAAAAGGAAAACACTCCAAACACAAGGTACACACTTGGAAAAAAGGATTTGCCGTTGTTGCATCTCATGAATATTTAATTCGGTTTTACAATGGAAGCTTCATGGCTGCGCTGCAGCAGTATCGTCTTTCTCATTGCCATCATCATCAACATCATCTCTATCTGAATTTTTATGGATACTTTGTATTTAAAAACTTTAAGCAAATTGCTGTTTAGATAAAATTGTAAAAAATTACAAGAAATATGATTGGTGGCATGAAACTATGGAATGGTAATCGGGAGGTGGTTGAGCTTGAGTTCCCCGTGGGATTTTCACAGTGAAACTGGTTTGAGTTAATTTTTTTTACTTTGCTTCGTTTTAGAATTTAATTCTTTTATGGAGGGAATTGAAACAGAAGGAGAAACCATAAAGGGTCGGACATCTTACGATTTTTTCATGAATAATATGCTATGTTAAACATTGACAGCTTTTGTGTTTGGCCTGGAGAGCAGCTACAAAATCAGATGAGGCGCGTTTACGCCTCGGCACTTACGTAATCAACCCATAATGCCAAATTTTTGACTCGAAAAATTAAGTCAGAGAGAAGCCAATACATCCACAGCCGTGTGAAGAGAGTTGCTCGTCAGATTTGGCCCATTTTACTTCCAGAACAAAACTTGAAGGAACTCTACAAAAAGTAAAATGCGAAACTGGAATACGAGTATGATATCCAATTATAACTAATTTTGAAAATAAACCAGCAGATGGTCCACCCTGTTTATGACACAGTTAATAATGCATTGGGAACATAAAAGGAAGAATTTGGAATTTTCGAACCGAAAGGGAACCACTTAAATATCTAAGAAACATAATGATGAACAGTTTGAGAAAAAAAGTGTTAAATCAAATGAAAATGTCATTTCAAGCTTTGTTCATACCTTTAAAGTACTGAGAATCTTAATCAAGATTAGATGAATATCTTCTTCAGGCTTTCAATAAATGCCTGAATTTTAGAAAAAGATTGGGGCAGAGAGCCCAGATAGCTCATGAGCCTAAGAAAGATGATTCAATGCCTATTCAGTAGGGTGTTTGTTGGTATAATATAACCGGCTGCGAAATGCTTCAAAGTTCAGGGATCATGAAGGGAATCCATCGTGAATTCTTACAACATTCGCACAAAGTCTTAGTTAATCTTGAAAAAGCATTCGATAGATACCGGTTGCATATTATGTGAATGGCGCTAGAAAACGAGCGCTCCCAGAAATTAAAGTACAGATGATCTTGAACAAGTTTGAGGTAGAAATAACAGAAGCAAGATACCACGAGACAATTGTGGAAGAGTTGTTTTTATAAATGTTATTTAACAGCAGGATATCGTCCTTAGTGGCCTACTATTGTCTTGTTTTATTATTTATGACGCAGAGATTCAGTTTTTCATTGCTGCTAATGAAGATTCGAAAACTGAGGAACCAACTTTTCTGCAAAGAGCACTTGGTGTATGGGCGAACTTGTTTAAGAATGGGTAGCGTTCTATTTTTCACTTTTATTTTTATAGAAGTAACTGCGTTATTTTCTGTGAATGAAAAATGTCTCCTTACATAAAAGTAATGTTCTACAAGCACAGCACCCAAATTTGTTTGTATAACAATTTTGAACAATTTTCGAAAAATAGGAGAACAAATTGGCTGTAACGAAACTTGATTGTGTAAGCAAGAAACACTCTGATAACAGTGTCTAGTACTCGTGGTATTGCAAACGCAATAAATTTTATTCAATGTTCTTATGCGATAGAGAAAAAAGGTCAAGCATAAGATAAAAAAAAGCAACAACACCATCGTATGATTGGGCTCAGTGAAAGTTGTTCAAAATCATTAGACCTGTCAATATCTTTTTAAGAAAAATATATAACTCGAGCTTCATATGCTGTTTCAATACGTGAATGTAGTCCAAGAAGCTTAATCACATCCACTGCATGAACTGAGCCATGCAAACGATGGTGCCTTTTGAGGCTTTCCTTAGAGTTGAGTACATCAATCTTCTTGTTGTTGACTGAACTTATTTATATACATGTAGAAACCGACAAAAGACAAAAGTGACACTGCAAAAAAATTCCGGGAAAAGACCAACAAACATGTCGTCATTGAAACTTTAACGGCCATCGAAAAATACGTCATCAAATTAAAGAGGATTTTTAAAGAATACATGCTATCGACAAGAAATCGATCCGTCGAACACCTGATGGAACGAAACATGAGGTGTTGATGCCTCTTCGGTCTGCCCAAACAACCAGGATTAAAAGCCATACCTCAAAGGATCAAAACTGTGCTTTACAATACACTCATCTTGAGTTCTTCATTGTGGAACGTAATGTCGGATGGTTAGTAAGACAGCAATACTGGATTTACACATCGTTCATCGAGTAAACGACAAAGCTGTTGCCAAGAATGTTTTCGAACCTCACGAAAAAAGGAGGACTGAGCCTTCGGTTCAAAGATCAAGCAATCGTGGATACTAACTGCTAAAAGTTACTTGCCCGGGACGGTGAAGGATGTAAAATAGCCTAAGCTGCAAGGAGCGATGGGCTAATAAACGAAACGATAAAAAAAACTACTCTATTAAAAGTTATTTTTCTGAATACTCTGCTTCGTTTGTAAATAAATTTTCGAAATTTCATTGCATCTATAAAAATATTTCGCATTATGATGAAAGCAAATAAGGATCTTTCTGTCCTCGCACTCTTTTGCCTCATAACATTTAAACCAGCCTTACTTACATCCACTTTCGACTAATCCCAAAAAAAGGTCCAAAAGACCATAAAAGTTAAAAAAAAGTCTTTCCTAGTTTTTTTCGTTTAACCAAAAAGTCAAAGTCTGGAAAGCCCCATAACAATTGGCTTCTTAAATGCGTCCCATCGACTAAGACGAGTCGCACACCTTAATTACAATGTCACTCAGGGTATTTCACATGTCCTGGAAACGTGTTCCATGTGTCCATTGCGCCATAAATCGAAAAGGTGGAAAGCTCATTTCGGCATAAATCCCTGAGTAGCACCATAAACAAGAGATCCACAAGCCACCACGACCCTTCGAATGTCGGATCACAAAGTCGCCTCCATTTAATTTCAGATTTACAACCGTTTATGAAACACGATACTGCCAATCGATTACTTCCTGGGTCCATAAAGTGCCAACCGAAATAGTCCAAATAGTTTACTCTATCCCTAGGACGAAGGACATGCACATGCTGTGCCTCGTGTATGTGGGTGTGTGTGCGTGTCTTTTATGGGCGAAATTTAGTGGAAATATAGCCGTAAGTAATGTGGCATACTCTGTGCATGGTTCCATCTCTTCGCTTATTGTGCCGCCTGCCGCCTTTTCATCCCCCATCAACCAACTGGGGAACTATTTTAGACGGTCTTTCACTCTTCAAGCCAAAAACCGATCAGAATTTTATGTATCGATTTTGATTACAAATGGAACCGGGGAAGATTTCCTTCCTTAATAATCCGTTTTATGGCCAAATGACGATGTCAGAATGAAGCTAGAAGCTCACACATGAAGAAAGAAAGAAAGCATGTATCTATTTGGGATGCGCTTTTAAAATCTGACGGCGGCGTCGTGTTTATGTGCGTCCGTTCACAAGGAACAAAAGTAACACTTGCATTCGTAAATTATGAACACGACTGAATGCTATTAAATTTGGTTGGTTGTGACTCAACGGGTGGGTGATATTTTAGTGTGCAGGACGACGCCGTGTACAGACACTTTGGTGCGTTTCGTAGAAAGCTTTCCGGTCATGAATTTATTGCACAGTGGATCCGGGTGAAAATGGCCGGGTTTGCATTCAGAATCGGGGAACGGACAGGGGCAACGAAATGCATTTGAATCAGCAGCGGGGTAGTGATAACTCGAGTGTTACTAATTAAATGTGACGGGGTGATTGAAGTGTTACGGTGACGGTGAGAGGAATTTAAGTGGCTTTGTTGCTGAGTCCTTGATTGTGACTGAATTCAGCATTTTAGGCACGTTTAATTGTCGCAGAGAATAATATTAGGTCACTAAGGGATCATATAAGCCGTTTTGTGAAATTAGAGATTGAAGAGGGAGTAAGTCCAACACACTCAAACTTAAGAATGAGCTCGAGTTCGACTCCTTCCATGGCTGAACGAAGTGCACAAGGAAACATAGCCCAAACCAAGAAACATCTTCGATGTCCCACAAAAGCGGAAAGGGACCTCAGCAATTGCGGCTTTTACTTTATACGATTATTTCTACCCTTAAAATGAGTTGGTTTCTAGCGAGAAGTGTGAAGTGGTTTGTATGACTTGTCAAAGAGCGGCAAATATATAAAAACGCAGTTTTTTATTCGCTGCAGGCTGCTTCAGTAACAAGTGTATTTGGCTTTGAAAGATAACAGTATAGCTTTGCTTCAAGCCTTCAAATTAAAGCAAGTCTTCTTCAACAAATGTTTCTTTTCTGGGATGCGGAAGTCAATAAGTCACAGCCACCAACAAATCGGATCTAATTTGCTGAAAGATGCCTAAATTGGCCCTGGAGTGAATTCTGAATTGTTTGCGTCGATCCTTTTCCGAACCTCAAAAAAAGTTCAACCGCAGCTACGTCTATGTGTATTTAAAAGGACTTTAAAACACTTAACACATCTTCGACTTCACTGATAGCTATAATGAACATGACAAGTCCTATGCGGCTACCCTGTGGTGATCCAGATATAGCATAAATTGCTTTAGCGGTTGGATCGTTGATAAAATTTGATTCTTTCTTTCTCATCAAGTTATAAGTTGAAAAGGCACAAGAAGAGGAAGCTATTTTTTCTACGAGTAAGATTCATGGGCTTGTGAGAATGCTGTTCAGATGTCGTACTGAAGTCAGTGTATATGCGACTCAAAAAAACTGTGAAATTTGATGATTTCAAATAGATTTGCAAGGCAAGAAAACTGGGATATAAGATTATAATTTGGAACTTCTCCAAGATTGCGACAACTTTTGCCTAAAATTTTTAAGGTAAAGCTGCATCAGTCCGGCTACTGGGCACAAAATCATCGGGAAAGGACAGAAAAGAATCGAAGGTAGCAAAATGTCAAAAACAGTTTGAGGCACATTCTTTTGGAATTTCGTCTTCTAGGAAACAACTCGAACTGCATATATAAAGGCTACCAATAAGTTGGTCGAAGGCTCCCTTAAAAAAAACTGTAAGAGACGATCTTAGAAACTAATTCTTTTTTAAGAGATTGAGGTAATTTTGTTTTTCAGATACAGACTAAGGAAATAATTTAACCATGTCATTACTAGCCTCGTTTTCATGAGTAACAATCACTTGAATTGGAGGATAATACGTGTCAATATTTCATAGATTTAGTATTCTGTCTTTGCAAATTAAGGACTCAAGAAAATTAGTAGGTCGATAATGAAAAGCCAAACTATTGTCAAAAACTATCCATTTTTTAAGCGTAAACTAAAACGAGATAGTTAAGAAATTTCTTCAAGACGATGAGCTCTATTTTACACGTAGAAACTGAGACTCCGAAAATGTAAGAACTCAAATTCAATTCTTCATTTTGCACAGAGCGAGCAGAGGTATTGGGAGACGACTTAAAAAATTGTGTAGTGGTTTGAAACTCGGAAATATTTTTCAATTGTTTTGATTTTCACATTGACTTATTTTCGTTCGCTTAATTCCTAGTTTATTTTTCGACATAAGTTTATACACGAGAATGTTGATTTTTAGAAGATTGGTTCATCACACTGCTATCAGTGTAATGCCTTCACTACAAGGCCAATGGCATCAACTTCACGAAGTATTTTTTTGACGACAGGAACTTGGAATTACAGTAGTACAATTGTCACAACAGCATGACCACTCACTTGGTAAGATTTCTCGCTGATTGAACGCTGCAGTGATAATGACGTTCATTTTATATCAATCACAAATAGTGACGAATATTAGTTTGAAGTTTTAGAATTACTCTAGGACTTCAAGCTGGGATTTATCAATTGATCCAATTGAAAAGCAGATGCGTATCCAATTACACTCCTCAGCCATGCCATTTGTTTCGTTTTTTTTGTTTGTTGTCAGACTTCGAAGTTGTTATAAATAGCTCGGTCTGCGGTTGAAAGTACGGACAAACTCTTGAAAAGATCCCATTACAACGTAGCCACCATCGAGGCTACGCTTTAACTTTTGGCTGGCTTAGATAACCCCTTACGTTTAGTTTTCATGTGAGTTAGAGCTCTAAATTATAGCAAAACTCGCCAAAAGTTGGGCCGAAAAAATACCCAGTCCCGTTCTTCAGAAGGAAGGAAGAATTTTTATCTGAATTCAATTTGAATGATTATGATAAAGACATTAAATAAAATGTGTTAAACTCGTGAGCACTTAAGCTCAAGGCTTAAAAAGCAAAATACCGCGTTAAAAAATAGTACCAATCTTGGATTCAAAAAATGTAGGTTCATTCAAAACTTCGACCTTTAGCAGATTTCGAAACATCGTGGAATTTATGTTTATATATGTGCATATATTTTTTAACTTTTGAAAGTGTATGCTACCCACATATAAGTTAAGTTAAGGCCTCCTCTTAAGCAGAATATATTTCCTAGAAATATGAGACCAACATTTGCCTGGACCAGACTTTGGACAGATTTCAGATGTCACACTATTTCAGAATAAATATCTTACTTTTGGTACTTTTCTTTAAACTAATGAAGGAAAATTTGGCATGACATGCAAGGAGACTGCCACGCCCTTGGCAAAACAGAATTCTGTTACTCAAAATTTCTGTGGCACACACGACCTATCTCGAGAGTAGCTAAAAATGCTCTTCAGTTTGAATTATGGCCACAAAATTCTCAATTGCTTTCATTAGCATGAAGATCAAAACAAAGTATATTCAGATGATGCTCACTGTCTACAGTCCTTTAGAGGGAAATACATGGAAACCACTTGCGGTGCATTTCAAAATCTGAATCACTTGCCTTAAAGTGGCTCTAAGAGGAAGAAGTTTATTTTTTAACGCTTATTTAGAGTTGAGATGGTTTTGATTCAACAAAATAATAAAAATTATATGAGCTAGTTTTAAAATATAAAAAGAAAAATATTTTTTGAGTATAAATTTGAACTCACCTGATTTTGAGAACTCGTCAGTCGTCAGTCGTGAGCCGATCCCATTTGAAAAACAGTCTTGAAAGGATTTCTTTACATATTTTGCTGTTTTTATTTCGCACGGATAAATTTTTTTCTTTTCTCTTATTCACTTTCTTAAAATCTTTTCCTTCTCGTCGATATCATTTATATTTCTATTATTTTGAAGCAATGCACTATTAAATTATTAACAAGCCATACGGTTGCAAAAAAGGATAACCGACTTGACTTAAAGTTTGAATTATCCAAGTCATCGGAACGTTACTTTAGCCCAATTTGAATTACAACTGCAAGCAAAACTATGTCCTAGATTTTTATTAAACAGACAACAAAATAGAACACCAACAGGACAATCAACCTTCGCAATCCATATCCTTTGCCTCCACAAGCACAGCACACAGATAAGACAAAAAAAAATATGAACAGGACAAAAAAATAGAAACGGAATCCTTGCTTTTTGTAATCGAAAGCAAACACGACTACTCCAGGCGAGTAACTCTGTTCAACTGAACTTAACTATTTCACTAAAAGCTTCTTTAACACCATCGCTATCGAATTACAGGCCGACAGCGGAGTGTGTAATAGCTCTGGCAGTAGCTGGATGTCTGTAGTAGGACCACAGACGCAATACACAAAACCAGGACGAAACAGGAGAGCGACTAAATTCGATGGTTAAAGGGATGTACACAATAAAACGGAATGAAACGCGCCACCCAGAGCCCAGCGCACCCGGATCTAACCACCCACTGGGGGCTATACTAGTACTGCAGGCGCAAGGATAATAGTTGTTTTCTTTTTTCTGTATTTTTCCTTTTCTCTCACTCTCTCTCTCTCTTTTTGCTTCGTTTGTTTTTCAACACTCTCTGAGACTCCAAACAACCCCTGAAAGATGGTTAAGAAATTTGTCTAATGTCATGGATATCTATGAGCAACAAGGACGAGCAGCAGACATGACGACACGAAGGACTATTAAAAAAAACAAGGATTCCTTCAAATGGCATGTGCTAACAAAGAGCATATTTAAGTGAAGCTCAAATTTCTCCTCTTTGCAGAAATCGTTTGCCCCTCAAACTGTTATACGCAACAAGAGGACAAACAACAAAACAATGCGCTTGATATCCTTTCGACTATCGCTGCACCCTTTGCTGGGTCGATTGTTGAAAAACCCAGATCGCGCCAAACGCAAAACTGACCAAAAATGGGATCCGGATGCAGACACCTCCCAAGGGCTCGATAGAAACAATCAAAATTGGTATACCCGCTATGCTCTCTCGTGTCCTGGCCATGTGTGTTGAGCTGTGTGTGGTGTGTGGTATGTGTCGTGTGTCGTGCGTCCTACTCCTGCTTCTGCTTCGGCTCCTGCACTCATGCATACATGAATTGCGTTCACTTTACTTGGCTGTTGAATAAAAAGCTCAAACGTTAAATGTCCTTAGAGCTTAGGGATATCCACGGGAGTAAATAATCCCGATTTAACATTTTGCTTTCGCTCTTTCGATATCCTTTTTGGTTTTTCCGTTTATATGCTGCTCTTGTTGTTTCTGTTTTTATTTATTTATTTTTTTTTTTTTGTTACTTGCCATTTCCGTCGGCTACTTTATTATTTTTGGTCGTGTGGTAGCGGGTGGTTGGCAAAATAGTCCTTGTCGTTTGGGGTAGCGTATTTCGTTGTTGTTGCTGGTGTTCTTTTTTTATGGAATTGCGTGTCTATCTGTTTGGCAACGGAAAGGAAGTACATACGCATTTGAGTGTGCACGTGTCAAACTGGGTGATGTGAAGAGCATTATTAGTGGGACACGTTGGGAGGTTCTTGTGCATGTTTAGGGTCGAGCTCTAAGTTGCGATAAAGCCAAATTAAACCGATTTAAGATATTTCAAATAAATGGAAGGTGATTTTGGAAATAATTTTTCTTGTTTTTTTTTTTTTCTTTTTGTGCAGCTTTGGGGCGCTAGACCGTTATCAGCTGTTTACACTTGGAATGAGGTTAAATTTCTCATATGTTATATATTTTCAGAAGAGGCTTGGTAAAGACATAAGTGGAGCGCAGAAGGTGTGAAACACGGAAGATTCTTGCAACAGATAGAAGGTGAAAAACCGCTTTCCATATCAGGAAATAAGTTGTTGAAATTCCCGGGACAGGATCTTTATACAAACAAAAAAAAGACAAATTCTGTGAATAAGGATTCAAATGTGATTGATTTTCGTGGAAACTTTCTTCTAAAGAAGGAAGATCAATTTTTTTGTTTCTATATCTTAATGCTTTCTCATGACATTTTGCCGAACGCTTAACATTTTAAAATGGGAAAAGGTTTTGAAGGATTTCTTAGTTCTGTTAACTCAAAATTGTATGAATGTTAACATGGTGCTTAATTGAAAGCAAATCACTGACAAATATATGATGAACCAATCTTCAATATCACAATTTTTCTAGAACATCAACTAACATCGAATAAAATACTGCGAATTAGGACAATGCAATTTAGTCAATGCGAAATTCTTCGTCCCAATTCGGACTCCACCCTTGGAGTAACGAATGTCAATGAAAAAACTGACAATATCAGAACTTTTCTAGAACATCAACTAACGTCGAATAAAATACTGCGAATTAGGACAATGCAATTTAGTCAATGCGAAATTCTCCGTCACAATTCGGACTCCACCCATGGAGCAACGCATGTCACCGAAAAAATGAATTCGAAACCATTTTGAACATCAGAGGCACTTCACCAGACTTTCCGAAACTCAACTCTGAATGAGTTTTTACCAAAGCATTGAAGGGTTCAGTTCAGTAAACTGTAGCGCCTCAATCGATCCATAGGCTTGCTCGTCTACTTTTAAACTTAACCAAGATGAACTACGTCTATTTAAATATAATTCAAAACTCAGGTTTTCAATCGACGATTGGTCGCTAAATTCGCATGTTTCTTTTTTTTTTATTAAGGACTCAAGCTTAAAAATAAAATTCCAGCACAAATAATTTCATTTACAAATACACTCTATGGACTTGACTTTTCTCAAGTCTACGATTACAAAGTGGACACCTTTTAGTCACAGCTAAGGCTTGTAAAACACACCTCTTACAGAATATATGGCCACAGGTAGTTGAACAGGGCTTGCGATTTAAAACACTTTCCATGCAAACTGAACATCTCAGTCTAGGAGCCCTGATTCCATCGGTAGAACTTAAGGTACCCTGCTTTCTTTTGGACGCTGGCTCATTTCTCTCCGACGTGCAAATATTGATCATAGACTTTGCCGTGGCATTTGAGGGTAATGTTTTTATAGGCCATGCCTGCACAAATACAACATCGTCATCTTGATCGGAATCCGGTTCTTGTATTCTACTCAGAAATAAACGTCCTGGTTCCACTTCCTCCTCTCGAGACCTTGTCACTCTACTGAATTGTGATAATCCACGCTGATTTTGAATAGCCTGGTTATGTGGCAGCGTAATAGTGTTCTCTGGTTCGTCAGCTGATGTCAAATCGATAAAATCTGCGTTCGGATTTTTTGACATAATTTGGTTTAAAAAAAAAATTATTGCCTTGAAATAAAACACTCGGTAGCCTTGATTTGGAAAGTTTGCGAATTTTGTGATTTCCGGAATAAAATCTTAGCTATTAAGAAATCCCGATAAACTTACTGTGAAGCCTCAAATAGTATGCATTTCGGTGGAGCTTCTTTCGAAAACTTATAATATTTGGAATATTGAAGTTTGGAAGAATTTTGTCGAACATCCTCTTGCAGACAATAGAGGCTATATTGTGTTAAGTAAAAGTTACTTAATTCTGTCTGAAAAAGCTATACCAACATTCCCGAAAGGCGTCATTCTAAGCGAGTATTTGCATGATATTTCGAGATCCATATTGATTAGGAAAGCTCCACCGTTGATGATCTTTTGGGTTCTTTTGATCGCATTTTCAATTGTTTTGGCGAGAACCATAAGAGCCCCTCATACCACCGCAACGATAATAGAACGATTGCTAGACTAGAACAGGGTCAATCCGTCAAAGATATCCTCTACATACCATTGGGAAAGATTGGTTCTGAAGCCTATGGAAGTCTTTGAAATTGAAAATCATGCCTTATCAAACAATATCGACAGAAGTTTTTTCTTTTTCTAAGGTGACGCTACGGTCCGGTGTGAATAGCTTCTCCAGCTGGCGCGATCTATTATTAGCTGCTTCCAGTTGCGCACGCGAAGTTCGTTGAGGTCCCACTCAACTTGTGTGCGCCATAGTAACCGTGGGCGTCCTCTGTCGCGTTGTCCCATGGGTTCGGAATCGACGATTCTTCGGGCCGGAATTGAATTGTCCATACGCCTGGCTACACTCATGTCGCTTTACAGCCCGTGTAGCTCGTGCTATAACCTTCTCGTCCATTCGCCATCGACGCAAATGGGACAAAAGATCCCACGCAGAATTTTTCTTTTGAAACGACCAGGCGCTTCTTCATCGGCATTTGACAGTGTCGTTGTCTCTGTGCCGTAAAGCAGGACTAGAATGATCAGAGTTTTATAAATAAAAAGGCCCTTTTACTCAATTGCCTCTCGAGCCAAAATAAGCAGCGTTTGGCAAGAGTTATCCTGCGTTCAATCTCATTGCTGATGTCATTTCCTCAGTTGACCGCGGAGCTAAGGTAGACGAAGTCCTTGGCATCTTCGAAAATATACCCGCCTATTGTGACGCGTAGGATAGTAGTTAAACGGACTTTTGGAAGATCGTGCCCCTAGTGTTGACCAGTGAGCTTTGCACGATATTGTGTCATTAAGGGTATCGGCTAGTTCGTTACCGATCGTGATGGAGCAGCGAGGATTCTCCATCGTCATCTTGCTCAATCGATGAGCTTGGCAGGTATGTTAAAACTAGACATGTCGCTATATCGTTCGGCCTTTAGATCGACGAAAAAGTGGTATGTATCGATTTGCATTTCCTGAGTGTTTACCAGAATCTAACGTGTAAAGATTTGGTCTATTGTGGACTTCCCTGGCTTTTAACCACACTGATAAGGACCTATCAGATTGTTTCAGATGTTCACACAAAGCGGCAAAGAAAGATCTTGTAAGCGATGTTAAGAAGACTCATCCTTCGACAGTTGGGGCAATCAAAGAGATCCCCTTTCTTGTGAATCGGAAGAAAAAGCGAGAAGCGCGCGATTGAGGAGATGGAGAGATACTATGGCAGCAATAGCAATAGCTCGATAGTTTTTCCGAAATTTTTTTTCACAATGATACAAAGTTTGGACAGAAGTTTGCCGAGACGAAGATGGACAACTTGTAGTAGAAGCGCAGTCGATACTGAGAATTTGAAAAAAATCAATGCCAATACCAATGCCGCTTTCAGGCAGAATGTCCCATGCAATATGAACGCTGATAGAAGAAAGTTCCGTCCCCCGATCTAGATGAGGCAAGATCGACGCTGAAGTCTTACAAAGCTGCTGGAGCAGAAGGATTGCCTGCAGAACTCTTTACAGTAGCTGTGGTTGATCTGGTTGGGCGCATGGACCAGATCATTTGTTCTTACGAGGAGATGCCCGATGAATGAAATCTCAGTATCGTTTGCCCGATTCACAAGAAAGGAAACCCATAATGAGACTATTCAACACCAAATTTTGTCACGGCTACTCCACATAGGAAAAACGCCTAAATGTCCTCCGTAGCAAACATATGACATGAAACGATGCCGCATATTCTCAGATTCAAAACTCTTTCACAAACTAGTTCGTAAAAATGAACTGTCTCAAGCATTTCCAACTGCAGACGGTGAGCGCAGATCGCAAACGACCCGCGTACCTCAAAAATCAAAGTTCGTTAAATATATGATGTTACGATCACCAGTTACAACAACTTTGGTGCCCAAGTCTTCTTCGAAAAAAATGAGGATCGACGACTTCTCTGACGTGAATGGATCGTGATTTCAGTTGGACATAATTGTTCATCATGTTAGAAATGCTGATTCTGAGTGCCACAGAAGGGCAAAGTCTTGTCAGTATGTGTCCTCTTGACGCTTATTACGAATTAAGACTGAAAATCATCCACTCAGTCGTTGAGAAAGATTGAAATGATTGTCAAGTGGCTCCATAGATGGCGTCCTTATTGGGACGGAGTATTAAATATCGACTTTTTTCATTCGCAAAACTCGCAGTATTTTATTCGACGTAAGATGGTTTACTAGAAAGTTGTGTTTTGAAGGTTTTATTCATCAATGTGCTATTGGAGTTATGCATTCACAGTAGACCCAATGATTGATTATCAACAGTTATCAATTATCTACAGCTTTATCGGACAGATAGAGCTGACTTTTTCCCCAACTCAACCGCTCAATAAAATGTTTAAGGAGGGGCAAAGGTATTAACATTTTTTTTATTTTTTTTTATTTTTTACTTGAATGCATAATATTTTAAAAATATTGTTCCAAAATTTGACATTGGTGCAAAATTGCCAAACTGTCGAGTATATTTATATCTGTCGGATGAACGTTTTATACCAGATTTTTTATTGTTCAAAATTAAAAGCGTTTTTAAAGTCGGTGTCCCTCATAACTTCAAAACTACTGCACCGATCCTTTTGAAATTTTGAACACTTTTTCTGTGTATAAATTACGAGGTAAAGCTGGAGAGTTTTCCAATTTAATTAATAATTTTTATTTTACAATAACAAATTAGCATTTTTCCCTTCAAATTGTTCCAAAAAAGTGAAAAATTAACATTTCGAAAAACCATCTCAGTATTACCTGGAAAAAACTATTATCCAACGAATGAGCTTTGAATATTTGATTTCAGATGAACCAGCATTTAGTTATGAGGCTCTCCGCAATTCTGCTTTTTTCCCGAAACGCGTCGGAATAATTGCTGCCATTTCCGTGTTTTTTAATATTACTTCTTGACAATTTTATACAATATTCTTTAAATGTCATACTCTAATGTACTATTGGTTTAAATAAAGAGAAATTCCCAAAAGCATGGCTTTTTTCGTAAAAATGAATCTTACTCCCCCCTCAAATTGGTTTAAACGTTCCACCTCATTGTATATGCAAACGTGTTTCAACTAAGATCATACTAAACAAACTTTTCAGACACTCATACGCAACATTAAAATTTTAATAACTTCATAGAAAAACTACTAAACGCTATCACGGGAATTATAGTCTATCGTCATCCCACAGGCCAAAATAGTGAGCCAGCTCCTAACATGCACTTGCTAAGCCATAACGACCACAACAATTTGTTTTTCCCTACAAGTGAGCACATGTGTGAGGGTCCTTCCTAACCCATCGGGAATACAAGTGTAATAAGTCCTCAAACTATGAGAGTTTTCGAAAAAAGTTAAAATTTAATTCGTGTCACCAACAGTCGCACGCTCGTGCGACTAAAACTTTTACCTCGCCACTTGCTGCGGAACAGGATACAAATACGAGTATGAGTCCTTTCTGTGTTATTTATTGTGAAGTATTGTCCTCAATATATTTTTTTTTCTCTTCTTTGGATATGCTATCGGCCCATCTGGTTTTTAAAGTTACCATAGCCTGGAGAACACATTTTGTGCCAAAACGAATTCATATACGAAATTTTGCGGTTTGACATTGGGTCACAGGGTGGGGTGCTGTCAAATTGCAAAGCGCAGTAAATCTTTTAATCGAACTCTGATTTGAATGGGAAGTAGCCCATAAATCTACAAACAATAAACAATTAATTTTAAAATAAAGAATTCGAAACGTATAGATTGCTGTTGTTTTTTATTCGAAATCGTATATCATCAAAGTGTTGGTTGCAGATGTCATAAGTGTCGTGCGTATTTAGAAATACACGGATCCGTATATAATACTTTGGGATGAATCTATCAAAAAGGATTAAGGCTTGGATCAGCCGCAACGTAAAAAGCCATGGCATGTGACATATAAGCCAGTGGGGTACATACAAACGTGTCCTTTAAAGCTGTTGCCTTTTGGAATTCATTCAACTCGGATTCGTGACATGTTGAGGTTTTGCCTTTTGCCAGCAGGACGACGCCGACCAAGGCACAACGATACTCTTGTTTTTTGTTTTTTTGAATTATTCCAATTCAGTTG
Source organism: Orthonevra nobilis (assembly GCA_963555765.1). Lineage (NCBI taxonomy): Eukaryota > Metazoa > Arthropoda > Insecta > Diptera > Syrphidae > Orthonevra > Orthonevra nobilis. Next base: position 131,366,963 of record OY743225.1, read on the forward strand.
CCCTCATATATGCATTCATATTCACTGTGACAATCAATTAAACAGCAATCGATTAAATTTTAACAATTAAAATTACATAAATTACAAAAGCGATTATCTTGTACATTTGTCTTTTGCGTGTCGTCTGTCTGCCTCTCCGGTTAAGGGTTATACGTGTCTGTCCGTGCGTTCGTCCGTCAGTCTGTTTTTTTTTTTTTGTAAATCATATAACAACAGAAGCATACAAAAAACATTTTATCACTTTAAAATTAAATTAAAGTGATGGATAGATGGGGCGGCGGCGGCGTCAATTGGAAAAAATAAAAAACAGGCAAACCCTACCGAGTCAAGGGTGGAAATGAAATGAATGCGAATAATGATGAAATGGTGGCATGAATTATGCGATCCCTTCACAGATAATGAACACTTTTAATTGAAACAAAAACAACGACTACGGCGAGATACGAAATCATTATTTTCCATTGTGGTTGGGCCTTTATTATCTTATTTCACAGTTGGAGTGAATGTTTATCGGCACCGCATCGTTTGAAATTGGGTTTTTTTTGTCACCGAACTGAGGATGGTTTCAGTTAAAAAAAAACACAATAGTTGGATGAATAGTTTGTTGTAAAGGACACATTTGAATGGGGAAAAGTACCAAGAGTAGAATTTATGTAAATTGAATTTCACGCGAATATTTTCAAACGTGCTAAAATGACATTTTTGCAAAAAGCTTCAACAGACACAAGGCATGTAAATGAAAGTCGTCGGGCCGCTACAGCATATAAGAGAGCTGCGATTGATTGTTCTTTCGGATGGAAACGAAAAAGGATGTAAGATCTCCAAAATCCACGATTCATTTTGGTGATTTTCTACCAGAAGTACCCCGACGCACTAAAAAGTACTCCAGCATTCAGAGTCGATTTTGAGGATTAAACTATGACGAAGATGATCTGTCAGGGAACATGCATTAGGTTAAGTATGTCCTAATTATCCCTCATGACTGAAATATGATCAGTATTCATCTCATCTACAAAAAGTATGGCCATATGCCTTGCAACAAACAACGAGGCATATCCCTAGTTGACCTTGCTAACAAGATCATATTTGTAGTATACCGCAAGGCACAGTATCGGCACCGATACTCTTTAACAATCACATTTCTAAAATGCTGAGGAATTGAAATAGCTCCATTGCATATCCCGACTTTAATTATTATGCTCTTGGCTCAAAAATAAGCGTTATCAGGAAAATGAGGTTAACTTTTCCAAAAGTGAAACCATTCTGTTCCGCACTGCAGTGGGACAGGGCAGCTTTAAAATGGAGCGGCATCGAAGACTGTCGTTAATTATTTCAGTGTTTTATACTGTAACTAATTATGTCGCAAAGAGGCTCTTCAACTTCAACTTTTTTTGATCCGATGAGGTCATTAACTATCAAGCGACCAATTCTGACGCATGCAAGCCCAATCTGGTTGAACATAATTCCCTCCTATATGGAAAACTTTAGAAGGAGATTTTACAGAAGCGCTCATTTTGGATGCTTCCAGTGAGTCTGGAATCGACAATGTTATTTTCCTCTCACGAGAAATTATTTCTCGCGGTCAGCAAATGCTACTGTACTGCGTTTTATGCATTAAGTAAACGTTTAATATTTTAAGATGGATCGAAAAGTCCACTGCTTTGCAGAAGAGAGGCAACTATGATAGTTCAGCCGTTTAGGGTGAGGGTAAAACCTATAAATTCAATGCCCATAAGCTAACATTAGAGACAGAAAAGAGAGGAAAGCCACAGAATACTACAGCTACTACTGTCCGCCGCATTTTACTTTTTGCGAAGTCAGATCCGTTTGTTTCGTCTCGGACTATAGACGCACAAATTGGGGATGGAATCATTGCACGCACATTTCGCAAGAGATTGCAAAACTTCAAGAACTTGTCGGTCCTATATTTCGTGTCAGCAACATCAAGACAAGAATGGATTTAGCGACATCTTGAAAAATGTCATGCTTCCATTTTCCGGGGAAAACATACCCCTACGATGGCATTTCCAACAGGAGAACGAACCGAAACATACGTCCGGTATTGGGGAAGATTGGTTTCGGGATTAAAACATTTCGGGAATTTCATGGCCAAGTCAATCTTCAGACCTCAATCCTATTGATAACTTGTGGGACGAACTGACAAGAAAATAAAGCAGCATGGGAATCAACTTTGGGAAGCATTGCAAAAGGAATGGTATTCCATTCCTCCTAAAAAGTGTCAGAAATTGGTCGGTTGAATGCCAAGTCAACTCGAAAAAGTTCTGGAAAAATAATGGTGGACACTCGGGTTATAAGAAAAATATTAATATTAAAACACTTACACTTAAAACATTAATAAAATCTATAATTAATGATTATTAAGGAAGAAACGCTTTTTTTTATCAAAGTGGAAATCAAACGTTCAAAAATGTTTGTTTTTTTTTTAATTATTCGAAAAATAATTCGATAACTATTTTCCATATTTGTTAAATAATATAAATTTTATTAATTTAAATGTAAAAATAACAAATAAATTGAAAAGATTTGAAAGTTTTTTTTTGTGACCAGCTGTGTATGTATCTCTCATGGTGCTTTATATCTGTCGATAAGTCGTTCCAAGATTTAAGGTAGAAAATATTGCCATCGTTACAATGCTTCCCCAATTTGAAAGCGGCAAAAACGTTCAATGCCAGTGATATTAAATCTTCACTGATAGTATCAGTGGGACCTTATGTAAAATTATATAGGAATGCAAAGACCTTAGTCGAAGGCCAAATTACAAGAGAAAGTGAATGCAATCTATGTCTGCTCCCCTTCGAATTGCTTTTCAGCAACAAATCGACTTCTAATCGGTGCATCTGTTTTTCAAATACATATGCATTCACCCTTTATTCATCCACCCAAAGGAAATAAATTTGCTAGCATAATATAAACATTTTCCTTTTACTCTCATTCGATTGCAATACCAGACAAGAAGAACGAAAAACAATGCACAAAAAAAAACAAAGTATAGATGGAAATGCAACATTTAAGCCAAACAACAAAATAACAATAATAACAAAGCCCCGCCACTACAACAAAATGTTAACTTTTATGCTAATTTTATTTGCGGTAACGTTTTCCACTGCACCGCAAGGACGTGCAAACCCCAGACTGCAAAAAGTTGCCTTCCCGACGACGCGACGTCTACAAGGACGATGATTCAGTGTAAGGAAGTGCGGCTAGACGTGTAGAATTTTGCACGCACATACTTCTAGTCTATCCATGTAAGAATTCTAGCAGTTTTCAGCTGTCTCTTGATATTAATTCAAATAAAAAACCCTCTCCTAGCCTCATCGATGCCATGCACTTGGAATTTCTAGCGAAACTAAAAAAACAAACACACAACCGATTGTACTAACTTTTCTTGGTTAGCCTTTATGCAAGCAAACACCAAACAGGAGGTTCCTCCAGAGAAATTAATTTAAATGTTCACATGCACAAATGTGCGAGTATAGGTTTCCTATTTGTACATGAATTTGGCACAGGGAGTAAAAATGAAAGCCTCAAAAAAAAGGGAAAATTTGCGAAAGCAAAAATGCCCTCCGCCGCGTTTTGAATGAAAAAGGATGAACGGTAGAAGGAAAAACGCACAGTTTCGCTTTGCTATAAAATTACGGAAATGCATAATTTAAAATATTTTCCAGGATTCCTTATGAATTTTAAAATTTATACCCCGACGAGGGGTTTGTCTTTTTTATTTTCCTCTTCGTAAAGCTTGATTTTAGGCAAAAACCCTAGCTTCCATAAGGGAGGCATATGGTTTTATTAATTTTAAGAGCTCTGATTTCGTAACGGGGACTATATATAGTATATACATTTATGTTTTGGGATAATATTTTCCTACCATATTGTTTTTTACATTTCAATATTTAACTCTTTCTTTTTAAGTCATATTGTCGGTCGGCGGGATCTGAAAAAAAAACTCTTGAAAACTTTATATGAAAATAAATTTGGCGCCCAATTTTTAAATAGTGAAGCAACTGGACTTGAGTTAGCTTGATTAATTGAAAGAGAACCGAGAAGAAACAACTTCAGAACCTTTATAAGAATGAAGATGTTTTAAAGGTTAAACTTTGAGGTTTTTGAAAAATATTAAACTACTATTTCGGCGGCTTTTATTGCAAATAATTCGAATGACATGTTTTTGAGCGACAAGACGTGGGTGCATTTTGTTGTTGTGTGTTCCACCCCAGCAAACAATGTCATATTCTTGCTATGAATGCACAAGGCCATAATATAAGCACTTATGAAGATTTTGCGGACAATAAGTTTTCAGGAGGTATGTTTGCCTTATAGCCGATAAGTGATTCTTTTTAAGTACATCAGTATGGACAGACCAACTCATATTCCAGTCTAGTAAAACTCTCAGATACTTAAAAGTCTTGACACTCTGAATGTTGAAATATTTATCGAAGCACGCGCGAGTCTCATAAATAGTCTGTGAACTGTTTTTTTGAGTAACAACTATTAGAACTATGAATAAATTTATAACAGTTCGCAGAATGAAAATAAAAAAGCCCCTAGTCGATTTCTTTGCCACAAGTATTAAAAAACATAATTTTGGTCTTATCCCTTATTACCATGTTATGTGTCGAGAACCAATGACTGAAGATTTCAAGATCATGATTAATGTCTGCAGATAAATTAAGAGCAGAATCAATGAAAGGATCAGGCCATATCGTCGGCGAATGCATTGATTTTTTAAGTTTTGTAAAAACTGCGAGTTAATAAATATTTAAAAAAAGGATCGGGCCAAGCTAAGAACCTTGAAGAACTCCTATGGAAATTCCTCCAATGAAACTGAGATGGCCATTGATTTTAACTTATGCAAGCGATCCACCTAACATTGCGTTAAGCAGGGTAAAAAATACTTGTCTTCCAACCAAACGGCATAGGGAAACCATATGGTCGGACGGGGTGTAAAACAATGCAATCAATCTGAAATGCATTCTTTCATTCTTCAAAAATATCGAAGAATTCCATTTGAGACTTGCATTTATTGCTGCACTTAAAGACTTCAAAAAATGTGTGCAATCACGAGTCACCAGTAAGGAAAAGACTGCATTTATTTTATCGCCATTCAATTGAATGGAACCATTTGAGAATGCATTCTTTTACACTCATTCGCATTCTTCACACTCTTTTCCAATATTTTTAAATGTGGTACAATTTCCATGAGTGAAAGTTGTCCTGCACACTTGGAAATTTGTAAGGAATTAGCTGCCAAAAACACTTCCTACCATCTTCTCTAGTCATCTTACTCTTACATTATTTTTTCAATTAATGTCCTTGCAGTTGGTCTCCATCAGTAGTTCAGAATCAATTTCAGTGATGAGGCTCATTTCTGGCTTAGTAGATATGCAAGTAAACAAAATTGCATTTTTTTTTTGTATAAGCACATTTTTTTGTTTATACAACAATGTGCGGTTAATTCACTGATACTTTTCAGCATTTTCACGACTAATCTTTTAGTGTCTCTTTCCTATGCCAAAGCGTACTCAGACCAGTTGATTACATACAGATCGGGACCGAAGATTGAAGATATCAGATTGAACTTGCAGTGTGACTTTGATAAGATTAAGCGTTATTGTGATGACTGGAAGTTGAAGATCAACTTCCAAAAATCGGAGACTATCCTTTTCAGGACTCCATTGTGTAAGGCTTCTTGGGATACTAGGAAGAATTGGAGAAAATTCGTAATCGTTGGACAACACGGGCAACTATTGGAGAACAGAAGTTTAGTCAGGTACCTAGGAATCTGGCTAAACCAATATCTATATTTTAATAAACATCTAGATCTAGCTCTAGCCAGAGCCAAAGCGACTTTTGTATAGCAGCTAACTCGATGCCAGGGTGTGAGTCATCTGCTACATGGCTCTTGTCAGACCAATGCTTACTTATGGCTGTCCAGTGTGGTTCAACGTGACAACAAATTCGATGGAAACGATTCGTTTATATAGAACTTCAGAATCCCAATACAAAAAATTCTATCGCAATGAGGTCCTTTTCAATCTGTTCCTCTACCTCGATTCTAAAGGTTTGATCCAGAGTCATCTGACTGTGCCGCTAATGTTCTACGTTGCCCGTTCCAGTGTAGACAGGCGACTTACCTACGATCGAGACATCGCACAAATTTCCGAAGAGTGCCTCCGTTTTAGCAGGGCAGTATCAACCCGCGATAAGGCAGATTCGCAAAAGCAGCAACACCAGCTGGCGGCAGGTTGCTAGCTGGCTGGAAGTAACCAGTTGCTGGGTAGCTGGCATTAGCCAGTTGGTGGGTAGCTGGCATTAGCCAGTTGGTGGGTAGCTGGCGGTAGCCAGTTGATGGGTAGCTGGCGGTAGCCAGTTGGTGGGAAGCTGACGGTAGCCAGTTGCTGGGTAGCTGGCGGTAGCCAGTTGGTGGGTAGCTGGCAATAGCCAGTTGGCGGGTAGCTGGCATTAGCCAGTTGTTGGGTAGCTCGCATTAGCCAGTTGCTGGGTAGCTGGCATTAGCCAGTTGGTGGGAAGCTGGCATTAGCCAGTTGGTGGGAAGCTGGCATTAGCCAGTTGCTGGGTCGTTGGCATTAGCCAGTTGGTGGATAGCTAGCGGTAGCCAGTTGGTAGGTAGCTGGCGGTAGCTGGCTGCAGTGGGGGCAGGTTGCTAGCTGGCTGGAGGTAACCATTTGCGGGGTAGCTGGCATTAGCCAGTTGATGGGTAGCTGGCAATAGCCAGTTGGCGGGTAGCTGGCAATAGCCAGTTGGCGGGTAGCTGGCGGTAGCCAGCTGCTGGGTAGCTTGCATTAGCCAGTTGGTGGGTAGCTGGCATTAGCCAGTTGCTGGGTAGCTGGCATTAGCCAGTTGCTGGGTAGCTGGCAATAGCCAGTTGTTGGGTAGCTGGCGGTAGCCAGTTGATGGGTAGCTGGCGGTAGCCAGTTGGTGGGTAGCTGGCATTAGCCAGTTGGTGGGTAGCTGGCATTAGCCAGTTGGCGGGTAGCTGGCGGTAGCCAGTTGGTGGGTAGCTGGCATTAGCCAGTTGGCGGGTAGCTGGCGGTAGCCAGTTGATGGGTAGCTGGCGGTAGCCAGTTGGTGGGTAGCTGGCATTAGCCAGTTGGCGGGTAGCTGGCGGTAGCCAGTTGATGGGTAGCTGGCGGTAGCCAGTTGGTGGGTAGCTGGCATTAGCCAGTTGGTGGGTAGCTGGCATTAGCCAGTTGGTGGGAAGCTGACGGTAGCCAGTTGATGGGAAGCTGGCGGTAGCCAGTTGGTGGGTAGCTGGCGGTAGCCAGTTGGTGGGTAGCTGGCATTAGCCAGTTGGCGGGTAGCTGGCGGTAGCCAGTTGATGGGTAGCTGGCATTAGCCAGTTGGTGGGTAGCTGGCATTAGCCAGTTGGTGGGTAGCTGGCATTAGCCAGTTGGTGGGTAGCTGGCATTAGCCAGTTGGTGGGTAGCTGGCATTAGCCAGTTGGCGGGTAGCTGGCGGTAGCCAGTTGATGGGTAGCTGGCGGTAGCCAGTTGGTGGGTAGCTGGCGGTAGCCAGTTGGTGGGTAGCTGGCATTAGCCAGTTGGCGGGTAGCTGGCGGTAGCCAGTTGGTAGGTAGCTGGCGGTAGCTGGCTGCAGTGGGGGCAGGTTGCTAGCTGGCTGGAGGTAACCATTTGCGGGGTAGCTGGCATTAGCCAGTTGCTGGGTAGCTGGCATTAGCCAGTTGATGGGAAGCTGGCATTAGCCAGTTGATGGGTAGCTGGCATTAGCCAGTTGATGAGTAGCTGGCAATAGCCAGTTGGCGGGTAGCTGGCAATAGCCAGTTGGCGGGTAGCTGGCGGTAGCCAGCTGCTGGGTAGCTGGCATTAGCCAGTTGGTGGGTAGCTGGCATTAGCCAGTTGCTGGGTAGCTGGCATTAGCCAGTTGCTGGGTAGCTGGCAATAGCCAGTTGTTGGGTAGCTGGCAATAGCCAGTTGTTGGGTAGCTGGCATTAGCCAGTTGGTGGGAAGCTGGCATTAGCCAGTTGATGGGTAGCTGGCAATAGCCAGTTGGCGGGTAGCTGGCGGTAGCCAGCTGCTGGGTAGCTTGCATTAGCCAGTTGGTGGGTAGCTGGCATTAGCCAGTTGCTGGGTAGCTGGAAATAGCCAGTTGTTGGCTAGCTGGCATTAGCCAGTTGGCGGGTAGCTGGCGGTGGCCAGTTGGTGGGTAGCTGGCGGTAGCCAGTTGGTGGGTAGCTGGCGGTAGCCAGTTGTTGGGAAGCTGGCATTAGCCAGTTGCTGGGTCGTTGGCATTAGCCAGTTGTTAGTAGCTGGCGGTAGCTGGCTGCAGTGGGGCAGGTTTCTAGCTGGCTGGAGGTAACCAGTTGCTGGGTAGCTGGCATTAGCCAGTTGGTGGGTAGCTGGCGGAAGCCACTTGGTGGGTAATTGGCATTAGCCAGTTGGTGGATAGCTAGCGGTAGCCAGTTGGTGGGTAGCTGGCATAAGCCAGTTGGTGGATAGCTGGCGGTAGCCAGTTGATGGGTAGCTGGCAATAGCCAGTTGGCGGGTAGCTGGCGGTAACCAGTTGGTGGGTAGCTTGCATTAGCCAGTTGTTGGGTAGCTGGCATTAGCCAGTTGCTGGGTAGCTGGCATTAGCCAGTTGCTGGGTAGCTGGCATTAGCCAGTTGGTGGATAGCTGGCGGTAGCCAGTTGGTAGGTAGCTGGCGGTAGCCAGTTGGTAGGTAGCTGGCGGTAGCCAGTTGGTAGGTAGCTGGCGGTAGCCAGTTGGTAGGTAGCTGGCGGTAGCTGGCTGCAGTGGGGGCAGGTTGCTAGCTGGCTGGAGGTAACCATTTGCGGGGTAGTTGGCTTAGCCAGTTGCTGGGTAGCTGGCATTACCCAGTTGTTGGGTAGCTAGTTGCTGGGTAGCTGGCATTAGCCAGTTGTTGGGTAGCTGGCATTAGCCAGTTGGTGGGTAGCTGGCATTAGCCAATTGGTGGGTAGCTGGCATTAGCCAGTTGATGGGTAGCTGGCAATAGCCAGTTGGCGGGTAGCTGGCGGTAGCTACAGCATTAGCAGCATTAGCCAGCTGCTGGGTCGTTGGCATTAGCCAGTTGTTGGATAGCTGGCGGTAGCTGGCTACAGTGGGGGCAGGTTTCTAGCTGACTGGAGGTAACCAGTTGCTGGGTAGCTGGCATTAGCCAGTTGGTGGGTAGCTGGCGGAAGCCAGTTGGTGGGTAATTGGCATTAGCCAGTTGGTGGATAGCTGGCGGTAGCCAGTTGGTAGGTAGCTGGCTGCAGTGGGGGCAGGTTGCTAGCTGGCTGGAGGTAACCATTTGCGGGGTAGCTGGCATTAGCCAGTTGGTGGGTAGCTGGCATTAGCCAGTTGGTGGGTAGCTGGCATTAGCCAGTTGTTGGGTAGCTGGCATTAGCCAGTTGATGGGTAGCTGGCTGTAGCCAGTTGCTGGGTAGCTGGCGGTAGCCAGTTGCTGGGTAGCTGGCATTAGCCAGTTGGTGGATAGCTGGCGGTAGCCAGTTGGTAGGTAGCTGGCGGTAGCTGGCTGCAGTGGGGGCAGGTTGCTAGCTGGCTGGAGGTAACCATTTGCGGGGTAGCTGGCTTAGCCAGTTGCTGGGTAGCTGGCATTACCCAGTTGTTGGGTAGCTGGCGGTTACCAGTTGCTGGGTAGCTGGCGGTTACCAGTTGCTGGGTAGCTGGCATTAGCCAGTTGCTGGGTAGCTGGCATTAGCCAGTTGCTGGGTAGCTGGCATTAGCCAGTTGCTGGGTAGCTGGCATTAGCCAGTTGCTGGGTAGCTGGCATTAGCCAGTTGCTGGGTAGCTGGCATTAGCCAGTTGCTGGGTAGCTGGCATTAGCCAGTTGGTAGATAGCTGGCTGCAGTGGGGGCAGGTTGCTAGCTGGCTGGAGGTAACCATTTGCGAGGTAGCTGGCTTAGCCAGTTGCTGGGTAGCTGGCATTACCCAGTTGTTGGGTAGCTGGCGGTAGCCAGTTGCTGGGTAGCTGGCGGTAGCTGGCGGTAGCTGGCGGTAGCTGGCTGCAGTGGGGGCAGGTTGCTAGCTGGCTGGAGGTAACCATATGCGGGGTAGCTGGCATTAGCCAGTTGATGGGTAGCTGGCATTAGCCAGTTGATGGGTAGCTGGCGGTAGCCAGTTGCTGGGTAGCTGGCATTAGCCAGTTGGCGTGTAGCTGGCATTAGCCAGTTGGCGGGTAGCTGGCGGCAGCCAGTTGCTGGGTAGCTGGCGGTAGCCAGTTGCTGGGTAGCTGGCGGTAGCCAGTTGGTGGGTAGCTGGCGGAAGCCAGTTGGTGGGTAGCTGGCATTAGGCAGTTGGTGGATAGCTAGCGGTAGCCAGTTGGTAGGTAGCTGGCGGTAGCTGGCTGCAGTGGGGGCAGGTTGCTAGCTGGCTGGAGGTAACCATTTGCGGGGTAGGTGGCATTAGCCAGTTGCTGGGTAGCTGGCATTAGCCAGTTGATGGGAAGCTGGCATTAGCCAGTTGATGGGTAGCTGGCATTAGCCAGTTGATGGGTAGCTGGCAATAGCCAGCTGCTGGGTAGCTTGCATTAGCCAGTTGCTGGGTAGCTGGCAATAGCCAGTTGTTGGGTAGCTGGCATTAGCCAGTTGGTGGGAAGCTGGCATTAGCCAGTTGATGGGTAGCTGGCAATAGCCAGTTGGCGGGTAGCTGGCGGTAGCCAGCTGCTGGGTAGCTGGCATTAGCCAGTTGATGGGAAGCTGGCATTAGCCAGTTGGTGGGTAGCTGGCATTAGCCAGTTGCTGGGTAGCTGGCAATAGCCAGTTGTTGGGTAGCTGGCAATAGCCAGTTGTTGGGTAGCTGGCATTAGCCAGTTGGCGGGTAGCTGGCGGTGGCCAGTTGGTGGGTAGCTGGCGGTAGCCAGTTGGTGGGTAGCTGGCGGTAGCCAGTTGTTGGGAAGCTGGCATTAGCCAGTTGCTGGGTCGTTGGCATTAGCCAGTTGTTAGTAGCTGGCGGTAGCTGGCTGCAGTGGGGCAGGTTTCTAGCTGGCTGGAGGTAACCAGTTGCTGGGTAGCTGGCATTAGCCAGTTGGTGGGTAGCTGGCGGAAGCCAGTTGGTGGGTAATTGGCATTAGCCAGTTGGTGGATAGCTAGCGGTAGCCAGTTGGTGGGTAGCTGGCATAAGCCAGTTGGTGGATAGCTGGCGGTAGCCAGTTGATGGGTAGCTGGCAATAGCCAGTTGGCGGGTAGCTGGCGGTAGCCAGTTGGTGGGTAGCTGGCAATAGCCAGTTGGCGGGTAGCTGGCGGTAGCCAGTTGGTGGGTAGCTTGCATTAGCCAGTTGTTGGGTATCTGGCATTAGCCAGTTGCTGGGTAGCTGGCATTAGCCAGTTGCTGGGTAGCTGGCATTAGCCAGTTGGTGGATAGCTGGCGGTAGCCAGTTGGTAGGAAGCTGGCGGTAGCCAGTTGGTAGGTAGCTGGCGGTAGCCAGTTGGTAGGTAGCTGGCGGTAGCCAGTTGGTAGGTAGCTGGCGGTAGCTGGCTGCAGTGGGGGCAGGTTGCTAGCTGGCTGGAGGTAACCATTTGCGGGGTAGTTGGCTTAGCCAGTTGCTGGGTAGCTGGCATTACCCAGTTGTTGGGTAGCTAGTTGCTGGGTAGCTGGCATTAGCTAGTTGCTGGGTAGCTGGCATTAGCCAGTTGGTGGGCAGCTGGCATTAGCCAGTTGTTGGGTAGCTGGCGGTAGCCAGTTGATGGGTAGCTGGCGGTAGCCAGTTGGTGGGTAGCTGGCATTAGCCAGTTGGTGGGTAGCTGGCATTAGCCAGTTGGCGGGTAGCTGGCGGTAGCCAGTTGGTGGGTAGCTGGCATTAGCCAGTTGGCGGGTAGCTGGCGGTAGCCAGTTGATGGGTAGCTGGCGGTAGCCAGTTGGTGGGTAGCTGGCATTAGCCAGTTGGTGGGTAGCTGGCATTAGCCAGTTGGCGGGTAGCTGGCGGTAGCCAGTTGATGGGTAGCTGGCGGTAGCCAGTTGGTGGGTAGCTGGCATTAGCCAGTTGGCGGGTAGCTGGCGGTAGCCAGTTGATGGGTAGCTGGCGGTAGCCAGTTGGTGGGTAGCTGGCATTAGCCAGTTGGAGGGTAGCTGGCATTAGCCAGTTGGTGGGAAGCTGACGGTAGCCAGTTGATGGGAAGCTGGCGGTAGCCAGTTGGTGGGTAGCTGGCGGTAGCCAGTTGGTGGGTAGCTGGCATTAGCCAGTTGGCGGGTAGCTGGCGGTAGCCAGTTGATGGGTAGCTGGCATTAGCCAGTTGGTGGGTAGCTGGCATTAGCCAGTTGGTGGGAAGCTGGCATTAGCCAGTTGCTGGGTAGCTGGCATTAGCCAGTTGGTGGGTAGCTGGCATTAGCCAGTTGGTGGGTAGCTGGCATTAGCCAGTTGGCGGGTAGCTGGCGGTAGCCAGTTGATGGGTAGCTGGCGGTAGCCAGTTGGTGGGTAGCTGGCATTAGCCAGTTGGCGGGTAGCTGGCGGTAGCCAGTTGATGGGTAGCTGGCGGTAGCCAGTTGGTGGGTAGCTGGCATTAGCCAGTTGGTGGGTAGCTGGCATTAGCCAGTTGGTGGGAAGCTGACGGTAGCCAGTTGCTGGGTTGCTGGCGGTAGCCAGTTGGTGGGTAGCTGGCAATAGCCAGTTGGCGGGTAGCTGGCATTAGCCAGTTGTTGGGTAGCTCGCATTAGCCAGTTGCTGGGTAGCTGGCATTAGCCAGTTGGTGGGAAGCTGGCGGTAGCCAGTTGGTGGGAAGCTGGCATTAGCCAGTTGCTGGGTCGTTGGCATTAGCCAGTTGGTGGATAGCTAGCGGTAGCCAGTTGGTAGGTAGCTGGCGGTAGCTGGCTGCAGTGGGGGCAGGTTGCTAGCTGGCTGGAGGTAACCATTTGCGGGGTAGCTGGCAATAGCCAGTTGGCGGGTAGCTGGCGGTAGCCAGCTGCTGGGTAGCTTGCATTAGCCAGTTGGTGGGTAGCTGGCATTAGCCAGTTGCTGGGTAGCTTGCATTAGCCAGTTGGTGGGTAGCTGGCATTAGCCAGTTGCTGGGTAGCTGGCAATAGCCAGTTGTTGGGTAGCTGGCATTAGCCAGTTGGCGGGTAGCTGGCGGTGGCCAGTTGGTGGGTAGCTGGCGGTAGCCAGTTGGTGGGTAGCTGGCGGTAGCCAGTTGTTGGGAAGCTGGCATTAGCCAGTTGCTGGGTCGTTGGCATTAGCCAGTTGTTAGTAGCTGGCGGTAGCTGGCTGCAGTGGGGCAGGTTTCTAGCTGGCTGGAGGTAACCAGTTGCTGGGTAGCTGGCATTAGCCAGTTGGTGGGTAGCTGGCGGAAGCCAGTTGGTGGGTAATTGGCATTAGCCAGTTGGTGGATAGCTAGCGGTAGCCAGTTGGTGGGTAGCTGGCATAAGCCAGTTGGTGGATAGCTGGCGGTAGCCAGTTGATGGGTAGCTGGCAATAGCCAGTTGGCGGGTAGCTGGCGGTAGCCAGTTGGTGGGTAGCTGGCGGTAGCCAGTTGGTGGGTAGCTTGCATTAGCCAGTTGTTGGGTAGCTGGCATTAGCCAGTTGCTGGGTAGCTGGCATTAGCCAGTTGCTGGGTAGCTGGCATTAGCCAGTTGGTGGATAGCTGGCGGTAGCCAGTTGGTAGGTAGCTGGCGGTAGCCAGTTGGTAGGTAGCTGGCGGTAGCCAGTTGGTAGGTAGCTGGCGGTGGCTGGCTGCAGTGGGGGCAGGTTGCTAGCTGGCTGGAGGTAACCATTTGCGGGGTAGTTGGCTTAGCCAGTTGCTGGGTAGCTGGCATTACCCAGTTGTTGGGTAGCTAGTTGCTGGGTAGCTGGCATTAGCCAGTTGTTGGGTAGCTGGCATTAGCCAATTGGTGGGTAGCTGGCATTAGCCAGTTGATGGGTAGCTGGCAATAGCCAGTTGGCGGGTAGCTGGCGGTAGCTACAGCATTAGCAGCATTAGCCAGCTGCTGGGTCGTTGGCATTAGCCAGTTGTTGGATAGCTGGCGGTAGCTGGCTACAGTGGGGGCAGGTTTCTAGCTGACTGGAGGTAACCAGTTGCTGGGTAGCTGGCATTAGCCAGTTGGTGGGTAGCTGGCGGAAGCCAGTTGGTGGGTAATTGGCATTAGCCAGTTGGTGGATAGCTGGCGGTAGCCAGTTGGTAGGTAGCTGGCTGCAGTGGGGGCAGGTTGCTAGCTGGCTGGAGGTAACTATTTGCGGGGTAGCTGGCATTAGCCAGTTGGTGGGTAGCTGGCATTAGCCAGTTGATGGGTAGCTGGCTGTAGCCAGTTGCTGGGTAGCTGGCGGTAGCCAGTTGCTGGGGAGCTGGCATTAGCCAGTTGGTGGGTAGCTGGCGGAAGCCAGTTGGTTGGTAATTGGCATTAGCCAGTTGGTGGATAGCTGGCGGTAGCCAGTTGGTAGGTAGCTGGCTGCAGTGGGGGCAGGTTGCTAGCTGGCTGGAGGTAACCATTTGCGGGGTAGCTGGCATTAGCCAGTTGGTGGGTAGCTGGCATTAGCCAGTTGATGGGAAGCTGGCATTAGCCAGTTGATGGGTAGCTGGCATTAGCCAGTTGATGGGTAGCTGGCAATAGCCAGTTGGCGGGTAGCTGGCAATAGCCAGTTGGCGGGTAGCTGGCGGTAGCCAGCTGCTGGGTAGCTTGCATTAGCCAGTTGGTGGGTAGCTGGCATTAGCCAGTTGCTGGGTAGCTGGCATTAGCCAGTTGCTGGGTAGCTGGCATTAGCCAGTTGCTGGGTAGCTGGCAATAGCCAGTTGTTGGGTAGCTGGCATTAGCCAGTTGGTGGGTAGCTGGCATTAGCCAGTTGATGGGTAGCTGGCTGTAGCCAGTTGCTGGGTAGCTGGCATTACCCAGTTGTTGGGTAGCTGGCGGTTACCAGTTGCTGGGTAGCTGGCATTAGCCAGTTGGTGGGTAGCTGGCATTAGCCAGTTGCTGGGTAGCTGGCATTAGCCAGTTGCTGGGTAGCTGGCATTAGCCAGTTGCTGGGTAGCTGGCGGTAGCCAGTTGGTAGATAGCTGGCTGCAGTGGGGGCAGGTTGCTAGCTGGCTGGAGGTAACCATTTGCGAGGCAGCTGGCTTAGCCAGTTGCTGGGTAGCTGGCATTACCCAGTTGTTGGGTAGCTGGCTGTAGCCAGTTGCTGGGTAGCTGGCGGTAGCTGGCTGCTGTGGGGGCAGGTTGCTAGCTGGCTGGAGGTAACCATATGCGGGGTAGCTGGCATTAGCCAGTTGATGGGTAGCTGGCATTAGCCAGTTGATGGGTAGCTGGCGGTAGCCAGTTGCTGGGTAGCTGGCATTAGCCAGTTGGCGGGTAGCTGGCATTAGCCAGTTGGCGGGTAGCTGGCATTAGCCAGTTGGCGGGTAGCTGGCATTAGCCAGTTGGCGGGTAGCTGGCGGCAGCCAGTTGCTGGGTAGCTGGCGGTAGCCAGTTGCTGGGTAGCTGGCGGCAGCCAGTTGGTGGGTAGCTGGCGGAAGCCAGTTGGTGGGTAGCTGGCATTAGGCAGTTGGTGGATAGCTAGCGGTAGCCAGTTGGTAGGTAGCTGGCGGTAGCTGGCTGCAGTGGGGGCAGGTTGCTAGCTGGCTGGAGGTAACCATTTGCGGGGTAGCTGGCATTAGCCAGTTGCTGGGTAGCTGGCATTAGCCAGTTGATGGGAAGCTGGCATTAGCCAGTTGATGGGTAGCTGGCATTAGCCAGTTGATGGGTAGCTGGCAATAGCCAGCTGCTGGGTAGCTTGCATTAGCCAGTTGCTGGGTAGCTGGCAATAGCCAGTTGTTGGGTAGCTGGCATTAGCCAGTTGGTGGGAAGCTGGCATTAGCCAGTTGATGGGTAGCTGGCAATAGCCAGTTGGCGGGTAGCTGGCGGTAGCCAGCTGCTGGGTAGCTTGCATTAGCCAGTTGGTGGGTAGCTGGCATTAGCCAGTTGCTGGGTAGCTGGCAATAGCCAGTTGTTGGGTAGCTGGCAATAGCCAGTTGTTGGGTAGCTGGCATTAGCCAGTTGGCGGGTAGCTGGCGGTGGCCAGTTGGTGGGTAGCTGGCGGTAGCCAGTTGGTGGGTAGCTGGCGGTAGCCAGTTGTTGGGAAGCTGGCATTAGCCAGTTGCTGGGTCGTTGGCATTAGCCAGTTGTTAGTAGCTGGCGGTAGCTGGCTGCAGTGGGGCAGGTTTCTAGCTGGCTGGAGGTAACCAGTTGCTGGGTAGCTGGCATTAGCCAGTTGGTGGGTAGCTGGCGGAAGCCAGTTGGTGGGTAATTGGCATTAGCCAGTTGGTGGATAGCTAGCGGTAGCCAGTTGGTGGGTAGCTGGCATAAGCCAGTTGGTGGATAGCTGGCGGTAGCCAGTTGATGGGTAGCTGGCAATAGCCAGTTGGCGGGTAGCTGGCGGTAGCCAGTTGGTGGGTAGCTTGCATTAGCCAGTTGTTGGGTATCTGGCATTAGCCAGTTGCTGGGTAGCTGGCATTAGCCAGTTGCTGGGTAGCTGGCATTAGCCAGTTGTTGGGTAGCTGGCATTAGCCAGTTGGTGGGTAGCTGGCATTAGCCAATTGGTGGGTAGCTGGCATTAGCCAGTTGATGGGTAGCTGGCAATAGCCAGTTGATGGGTAGCTGGCAATAGCCAGTTGGCGGGTAGCTGGCGGTAGCTACAGCATTAGCAGCATTAGCCAGCTGCTGGGTCGTTGGCATTAGCCAGTTGTTGGATAGCTGGCGGTAGCTGGCTACAGTGGGGGCAGGTTTCTAGCTGACTGGAGGTAACCAGTTGATGGGTAGCTGGCGGTAGCCAGTTGCTGGGTAGCTGGCGGTAGCCAGTTGCTGGGTAGCTGGCATTAGCCAGTTGGTGGATAGCTGGCGGTAGCCAGTTGGTAGGTAGCTGGCGGTAGCTGGCGGTAGCTGGCGGTAGCTGGCGGTAGCTGGCTGCAGTGGGGGCAGGTTGCTAGCTGGCTGGAGGTAACCATTTGCGGGGTAGCTGGCTTAGCCAGTTGCTGGGTAGCTGGCATTACCCAGTTGTTGGGTAGCTGGCGGTTACCAGTTGCTGGGTAGCTGGCATTAGCCAGTTGCTGGGTAGCTGGCATTAGCCAGTTGGTGGGTAGCTGGCATTAGCCAGTTGCTGGGTAGCTGGCGGTAGCCAGTTGGTAGATAGCTGGCTGCAGTGGGGGCAGGTTGCTAGCTGGCTGGAGGTAACCATTTGCGAGGTAGCTGGCTTAGCCAGTTGCTGGGTAGCTGGCATTACCCAGTTGTTGGGTAGCTGGCGGTAGCCAGTTGCTGGGTAGCTGGCGGTAGCTGGCTGCAGTGGGGGCAGGTTGCTAGCTGGCTGGAGGTAACCATATGCGGGGTAGCTGGCATTAGCCGGTTTCTGGGTAGCTGGCATTAGCCAGTTGATGGGTAGCTGGCATTAGCCAGTTGATGGGTAGCTGGCGGTAGCCAGTTGCTGGGTAGCTGGCATTAGCCAGTTGGCGGGTAGCTGGCATTAGCTAGTTGGTGGGTAGCTGGCGGCAGCCAGTTATTGGGTAGCTGGCATTAACCAGTTGCTGGGTAGCTGGCGGCAGCCAGTTGCTGGGTAGCTGGCGGTAGCCAGTTGGTGGGTAGCTGGCGGAAGCCAATTGGTGGGTACCTGCATTAGCCAGTTGGTGGGTAGCTGGCGGCAGCCAGTTGGTGGGAAGCTGGCATTAGCCAGTTGCTGGGTCGTTGGCATTAGCCAGTTGTTGAGTAGCTGGCGGTAGCTGGCTGCAGTGGGGCAGGTTTCTAGCTGGCTGGAGGTAACCAGTTGCTGGGTAGCTGGCATTAGCCAGTTGGTGGGTAGCTAGCGGAAGCCAGTTGGTGGGTAATTGGCATTAGCCAGTTGGTGGTAAGCTGGCATTAGCCAGTTGGTGGGTAGCTGGCATTAGCCAGTTGCTGGGTAGCTGGCGTGTAGCTGGCTGCAGTGGGGCAGGTTTCTAGCTGGCTGGAGGTAACCAGTTGCTGGGTAGCTGGCATTAGCCAGTTGGTGGGTAGCTAGCGGAAGCCAGTTGGTGGGTAATTGGCATTAGCCAGTTGGTGGTAAGCTGGCATTACCCAGTTGGTGGGTAGCTGGCATTAGCCAGTTGATGGGTAGCTGGCATTAGCCAGTTGATGGGTAGCTGGCAAAAGCCAACTGGCGGGTAGCTGGCGGTAGCCAGCTGCTGGGTAGCTAGCATTAGCCAGTTGGTGGGTAGCTGGCATTAGCCAGTTGGCGGGTAGCTGGCGGTAACCAGTTGCTGGGTAGCTGGCAATAGCCAGTTTGTGGGTAGCTGGCAATAGCCAGTTTGTGGGTAGCTGGCAATAGCCAGCTGGCGGGTAGTTGGCATTAGCCAGTTGCTGGTTAGCTGGCGGTAGCCAGTTGCTGGGTAGCTGGCGGTAGCCAGTTGCTGGGTAGCTGGCATTAGCCAGTTGGTGGGTAGCTGGCATTAGCCAGTTGGCGGGTAGCTGGCATTAGCCAGTTGGCGGGTAGCTGGCATTAGCCAGTTGGCGGGTAGCTGGCGGTAGCCAGTTGCTGGGTAGCTGGCGGTAGCCAGTTGGTGGGTAGCTGGCGGAAGCCAGTTGGTGGGTACCTGCATTAGCCAGTTGGTGGGTAGCTGGCGGCAGCCAGTTGGTGGGAAGCTGGCATTAGCCAGTTGCTGAGTCGTTGGCATTAGCCAGTTGTTGAGTAGCTGGCGGTAGCTGGCTGCAGTGGGGCAGGTTTCTAGCTGGCTGGAGGTAACCAGTTGCTGGGTAGCTGGCATTAGCCAGTTGGTCGGTAGCTAGCGGAAGCCAGTTGGTGGGTAATTGGCATTAGCCAGTTGGTGGGTAGCTGGCATTAGCCAGTTGCTGGGTAGCTGGCATTAGCCAGTTGGCGGGTAGCTTGCATTAGCCAGTTGGCGGGTAGCTGGCGGTAGCCAGTTGGTGGGAAGCTGGCGGTAGCCAGTTGGTAGGAAGCTGGCATGAGCCAGTTACTAAGTAGCTGGCGGTAGCCAGTTGCTGGTTAGTTGGCATTAGCCAGTTGTTGGGTAGCTGGCGGTAGCTGGCTGCAGTGGGGGCAGGTTGCTAGCTGGCTGTAGGTAACCAGTTGCTGGGTAGCATGCATTAGCCAGTTGGTGGGTAGCTGGCGGTAGCTGGCTGTAGCTGGCTGCTGGAGGTCACCAGTTGCTGGGTAGCTAGTATTAGCCAGTTTTTGGGTAGTTGGCATTAGCCAGTTGTTGGGTAGCTGGCGGTAGCTCTTAGAAAATTGGTAGAGATCTCTGTTATTGATATCCTTCGAAGGCAGGTCGCCTTAGGGGGAAAAGTTGGCCACTTTTTGTTTATAAAAGCCTTTGCTGACTTACATAGATTTATTTTTTCTAAAGCTTAAGTAGGATAAGTCGGGGGAAATTCACTAAGTTTTTGTCAAAACTTTTCTAAGTTTATAAAACATATATTACATAATAACTTTAAGTTGAAAGACATAAAATATGTACTAAGTTTACCTTAGAGCGTCTGCACGGGACCAGTAAGCTAGTTAAGTTAAATAAAATTAAGATACATATAAAAGGTAGTTTAAGCGTTTTTGTCTAGTGTCTTAGTAGTCCTTTGAAATAAATAAAAATGCATTTTAAAAAAAAAACCTTTTTAACATATACGAAGATGGAACCAAAAGAGTCGTCAATGACGAGTGCATCATTTTAAAAAACCTTAAAAAAATCGTCTTGGCCGCTTTTGTAATGTTATTTGGATCCTAGGCACTCCTCTTTTTTGAGGACTTATCAAATCACTCATGATTGCTGCTATACAAACTACACGAGAATATATAAATATATAAAGTATATGTGCAATTTTTGTCCGATGGGATGGCCTTTAAAAGCTCTAAAGTGTCAAAAAATTGGAAGAAACTTAATACGCGGTACGAACTGGATCCGTTTTAGAAAGTGCTGTGTTCTGGGAACGCTGTCGAATTAATACTTCGAGTGCAAGTGTTCTACAAAAGTTCATGGGACTCATTTGCTGATTGCCAACCGAACATATTCCAGCTCCTGCCGGTAGAATCCACATGAGGCATAGAGCCGCAAGTGAATTTTGCATAAAGATCTCGGGTCATTGACTAAGGAGCTGAAGTAAATTGACCACCCATTTCGTTGTTTCGTTCCTGTTTGATCATTTGAGCAGCTTGAAATTGACCAAGATTTTGTACCAAAAATCAACTTTTCACGTGAGGTGCATTTTCATCTGGTCAAAAAAGTAAACAAGCTATATTTCAACCTTTGAGGTTTGGAAGTCCACAAATAGTCAAAGAGGAGGCGATTCATTCTGAATACAAAAAATTCTATAGTAATGAGGTCCTGTACAACGGGGTCAACCTGATCAGAGTGGATAACTTTCTGCTAAAACTTATTCGACGTCACATTGCAAGAGCAAAAACATCGACCAACAACTTGATCTTCGGGGCTTTTTACCCCCAGTGTGCCTTTACGGCCTTATTCCCCCTGAAGCGTTTCTCTATCTCGATAAAAAGGATCTGGTTCAGGATAGTTTAGCGGTAACGATAATCTTCCACGTATGCCGAAAACCTGTAGACGGGCAAGTTAACTTCGACCAAGACGTCGCAAGTAGCTCACCGGGGACTCTTCGGTTCAGAAGGGCGGGGTCAGACCGCGAAAGAGTGGATGTCGAAAGGCAATACCGACACTTTTGGTGGCTGAGCGGAGAATGAACTTCGTCGTTATTTATCTTGGGTGCCCTTATTGCAAATATAGTACATCCTGTCAGCCTTGGCCGGCTTATTTATGTTTAATGTTTAATTATATTTAATGTTTTTATATTATTGTAAGTAAGGTTAAGATTTTAAGTTTAAGATTAGATGTAGTTTTGTATTAAAGTCTTATTTAATTAATATTTTTTTTTAGTCTTATTATTATTTTCTTAAATTTAAATATAATAAATATTAGTAAGTCGAAAGACATAGATTTAATTGTTAGGTTTAGCTTAGAGCGCCCGCAGAGGGCCACTAAGTTAGTACATACATAGTTAAATTAATTAAGCTAGTTTTAAGCAATTTTTTGCATTATGCAATGCATTAAAATTGAAAGAAGGAGGCTATTCATCATTTTAATATTCGATGTGGGCTTTGATGAAGCAGAATTATTCGTCCATTTTTCTGCCAAGATGACAAGAGAAGAAGAGCCAGTCAATGGGGAACGCTTTCGAGGCATAATAACCAAGATTTTATGGCCAGACATTGTGAATTTACAATCGATTTATTGCACATTTAATTCAATATTTGTCATTACAGCCGTAATTGTGATGTTTCTAGGCTGCAACGGAATAGGGATCGAAACCATCGAAAATGTTCTGAAAAAGCCTTTTGCCAAAGGTCATAAGGATATTGTTAGAAAGTTAGGTTCTTCACCATTTTATAAACCACGGAAAACCGTCAACTAAAAAAACTGATCTATTTTTTGGCCAATGAACGTCTTCTGGTTCGCAAGCCAAATAAAACCAAAACTTCTTTCTTTGGAACCTCATTAAATAGTCTGGACAACATTTGTTAAACAACACTTATTTTCCGAGATTTTCCCAAAATTTATCACTTTAGTGTTTTGACTACCCACTCCATGTTGTCCAAAATTTACTACTTCCCATTGCACCAAACTACCCTCGGAGTACATAACTGAATAAAAGACAACAAAATAAAAAAAAAAAAAAACAAAGCCCCAACTGCACACGGTTAACAACGTGACTAGCTGCATATTTCACGCAACGATAAAAAAGGGTTGCAACACCGCATCAACATAATCAGCCAGCAACAAGACTATACCGCACCACCCCCGCAGTAAACGGGCCCACCAAATATGTACATCAGTCTGGGCGCAATCCGCCCAAACCTCCCCAAAACCAAATACAAAAAGTTCTTCGTTGCATTTGCCTTGCCATGTCGCGTTGTCGTCGTATCCTGCCGTAGTAAACTTGTGTGCCATAATAAAATATCGGACTGCTCTCCTTGTGCAGCCCTTCTACGAGTCACCGTCATTCAATCTATACTAGTACAGCTGCCGGCCTATCTTCAACTACCGACGACTGACTGACGACGACGATAGCAAAAACAACAACGACCCTCTCGGTTGCAACATCCATGTGCTAGGTCATGCTACACCGGCCGACGACGGCCACCACCAATCTGGTTCGTCTGTCTGGCCTTCGTGCGACAATTTTCCAATTCGCCCACACTAAAAACAGTCGCCGCTCATACCACTTCATGCATGCCATGCATACACGCCTTCCTGAACTATTAAATTTACGTGTTTTATTACCTACTTATACCACCACGTTTTGGCCAAAAACAGACGAACTTTAAATGTCCTTAATAGCGTTGCCTAGAAACGTGAATTTACAAAAAAAAAACAAAAAAAACAGACACATACACTCACAAACACTCAGGCACTTTTTGAGTGAACAAAATGTCCTTATCTTCGAGAACCAAGTTGTAGGGGGCTAGCTGAGAGTTAAATTGCTAAAATATTCCACTTCAGTTCGGCATTGGGATGTCCTGCAACGAAAACGACAATTAGTGGACGACTTCAAGTTATTGGCGGAAAAAGGAATAATTTATCAAAAACAAGGACATAACGTCATCCAATTGAAGAGCCAGAGACAGTGTAATTACACGGACATTCAAACTGATCATCATATACAGCGGGTGTGTGAATCAAGTCCTGAAATATAACACACTGGCCTGTTCGAGCCAGCAATTCCATTTCTGGCAAAAATAATAATGATAACAAGGATGCCGGAGTAACTGCAGAGCCAGTGTCCAAAACCAGCAACATCAGCAACGTATCCTTTTGGGAACGCTAATGAGCATTCAATTTTTTTCCATTAAAAAATTAAATTATATAATTTGTATGTATGAGTGGAAGTATAAGAATCAGGACTACAGCTGGCGTTGTTGTGTGCGCTCCAGCGTGCGCCTTCGTATAGGTTAAATGCAGCCGAGGCAAATGAAATGCCATTTATTTGGTGCTACTAGTGTGCTCCTCTGCAGTGGAGACGATTCACAGTTCAGACGGATACAAAAAAAAAAGATGGGACTGAAAAATTTCAGAAGAAGAAAACCAACGACAGCACCCAGGCGCAAAAAATACGAGAAAAAAAAAGGTCACAAGGAACATGGAAAACCCCAAAAACAGGACAAAGTGCAGTACTGCCAGTTGCTGCCAGCAACAACAGTTAAGGAGAAAGCTCTACCTAGCATAACCCACGAAATGCGGTTTGGGTTCGACTGAAAAGGGCGAAGGGCACAGGACGAAAAGGACGACACACATCCATACAAGGTACAAGCTTTTTGGCACATTTTGAGCATCAGCCAAAGGATAATCACCCACATCGTCAATGTCTGCCTTTGATGATTCTCTCTTTCACTCATACTTCTTTGCTCGCCACTAATCTCTCTCACTCTCTCCCCATCATACTTTCTCTCTCCCTTCCACTTACGATTAGGAAAATTTATTCGCATTGCACCCACGAGAGCGAACGAGGAGTGTCACATCCAGTGCCACGGACGAGTATGTCTTATGAAGTGTATCCCCTCTTTTGGCGGGGAAAAATGCCCCATCTTGCAAAGGACTGCAAGGATAACCTACTGCAAACTTCGGTAGAGGGGTTCATTTCTCTTATACTGTAGAAGGCTCCTCTTTTTCAATGACAGGGCAAGACGTTCCGGAATCTAATGAAAAGAAAACAAAACACTCGAACTCGCCCTTAATTCGTGCGACTAATGCGAAACAGATTGAAATGGTGTTTGATATGTGTGTACTGATAAGAAAAGGACAATAGGTATGCATGTTCTTTTATTTGAGTCCTCTTTAAATCGTTCCTCTCGGCAGAACCGATTTTCGATGCCCATCAACAAGGAGAAGACATTGGCGGCGTACAGTGGACCGAATGTTTACATTTAAGAGTGAAAAATTCAGAATTAATTGTGGAGCAGCATACGCAGCAGCTGTTTAATAATAACGACCAAGACAGAGTGATAGGGTATGAAGGAAACCCAACTCCAGCTGATTAAGAAGTCCTTCATTGTAGAAGTGGAAAAAAAGCTGCGGGTTCAGATTGTCTTCAAGCTGAACCGTTTAAACATGTCGAAGATGTTTTTTTTCAAAGCATATTTTTGGCTGCGCAGCCGAAGGGTTCCAAAGGACCTCTTCTACTTACACTCCACTATACATCGTTCGTCCGTTCGTTCGTTCGTCTGCTCGTCTATTCGTCCGTTCGCCCGTTCGTCCGTTCGTCCGTTTGTCCATTCGTCCGTTGTTACAAGGCTGTTTCTTCTGAGCTGGAATAGTTAGAAACTTGCAATTTTCACAGAATATGAACTATAATGGCTGCTATAACATTAAAAAATAATTAAAAATATTGGTCCCCATACAAAAAACATTGTGTTCTTGTTTGGCGAGGAAGAGTCATTTTAAATTGACTTAAAAAGCAGTTTAATTTTACTACAAAAAGCGAGATTTGAACGAATAAAACGACCAAAATATCTGTCGATCAGTTTCTAGCCATTTCTTTTGCCGTTGCTTGACATCTGCTTTGTCGCGGTTTTAAAATGTCCTTATAAACTGGAGACGGTCCGCTGAGGTATGGGCGACGTCTCGTTCCAAATATAGTCGCCTGTCAACAGCTTTCCGAGCTGCGTTGAAGATGATCGGTACCACTGATCTATTCTTAAACAAACTTTTCATGTCGAAAAATAGCAAAACCTCAGGTGGAATGAAGCCAGCCGCTCAGGCGCACCGTCTCAATATATATGCAATTGAGGTTAAAATCCCAGTTTTAGGTTACTACGCGAGGTCCTTGGACTAGCTCTCTGCTCAGATCAGATTCTAACCCCTGTACCGATACAGAAAACGTAGTCTTTCGAAAACCCACATTCAGTTAAATCAAACGAGACACACAAATACAAGCGCATGCTTTTATAAATAAGGGTTGACTGCTGTGATACAGTCTCTTTTTCGTGAAATATGTGACTTTCAATGTGGCCAAAGGATCATTTTTATGTTTGTTTAAATAAAGACACTGATCAAGCAAGACCACAAGGCCCGTGCAGTGTCACTGGCAATTAATTTCGGAATAAAATTGATCACCAACTTACAATCGCTGAATCTTATCGAAGATAAATTGCAAAAGGCTAACGTTAACCTCGATCGCTATACGGTTGTGAAGAGGACCTAGGAGAACACTTGTGAAAATAGTGAATAGGATCTGGAAATTTACACCAGCCTGTTGCCATCATTCACATTGAATTTGTGAACGCTAGTGAGCGTTCTAAAGAGTACAAAGAATAGTTGTTTGCTTAAAGAGCCCCCTAAGCACGCAGCACGGGCAACGTTGGAGATTTTGGATCACAAATTTCCGGCCGTGTGATCTCCGGCTCAAGCGAATTGAATTTGAAGCCAACATTGAAGAAGGAAGTATCAATTTGGAGCCATATTTTGATAAAAATGCCATAAAACGAGCACAAACTTCATTTGATTGAAATTTGTTTTTAGGGCCTCATTCCTTAAGGGATCAAGTAAAATCCTATTGCTAAGGCTCCACTGTCCGTTCGTCCGTCACTCAGTCTCAAGACTGCGTCTAAAGTATAACATCATATTTTCAGACTCAACAAATGCGTTGTAGACAACTCCCGTAGCGGAGTTAAGGAAAGGAGGCTTGCAATATGGCCGTTTTGCGGTCGTACAGTTCCCTTGGTGTGCATATCCCACTCAAACCTTAAGCCTTCAAGAAAACTTTTCGTGAAAACGGAGCCCAATTTTTAATGTCTTCTTGCACATGTATTGAATCAAGTTTTCGACACATAAGTTCGTGCTTTAAGCTTGTGTCTTTAGACCCGTTTTAGTATCACTTATAAAGATTAGATCAAGAAGAGTTCCAAACTGATCTATTTGAGGCTTTGTCATCACCTTCTTTTTATTGCTTATTATTTAAAAAAAAAACTCCAAGACTCTCTGTAAAGCAAAATCAAGCTTCATATATTCAGAGCAATGCCCGACCGATACATTTATCAAAAGATTTATCGCCTGGCAATAAGGTGCTCCAATGCAACCCCCTTCTTTATCAGGCAACGACTATGTTCATCGGGAAAGAGGTACTCTGGCTTGTCTTCATCGGCATATAAATTACATAGCCAATCAGCCGCGATATCTATGTGCACAAATCAGGATGCAATCAAACAGCAACCATAGCCACATTCTACGTACAACATACTTAAGGACATTCGGGCCAAGAACATGTTGTTTGGAAGGAGATTTTCCTTCCATATTTGGATGCCACCCCAAAGTAACATCCTTGGCTAATACAATAATAAAGCAAATTTAGAGCACTTGCAATATTGCAATACATCAAGTGTCTCTAGTCAAAAAGGATGCCAACAAATTGTCCAAGCGGACATGCATAAAAGCACAAATCTACACCCGCACAAAAGACCTCTACTTGGCCACCTTTTGTCGCAAGCAAACATTCATTATTTGGTCCTTTATCCAAGGCCTTGTAAATTGACCACTTACACACACACTTGCAGCACACAAGTCTCAACGCACGCAAAAATGGATATTTGTCGTTTGCACTATGCCACTATTACTTTGACACTCACTCACAAACACACCCACAGACGAGCGCATGCATATTGGTAAAATACATTTGGAGTGAAGATTTACTGCGTCAGTCGTCCTTCGTCGCAGTTGCTCTCTAACACAATGGTGGAGTGGAGAGTGTTAATTATTATCCCATAATAAATAGCTGGATAATTAAGTTTTGCCTTCCGCACCCGGAATACTCGTATCCTTTGGCCATGTCCATCGAGGGTGAGGACAGAAAAACGATATGTTAAAATGTTTTGGCATTCGGGCGACATTAAGCTCAGAGGGTTGAGTTTATTAATTATTAATTAATTATTTAATAAATAATGTGGGCCTTGTTGGGCGATTTGTAGACAAATGAGGACTTCAGCTAAAGTTACGTGCCACTGAGGCTATGATCACAAATTGAATTTTTCAGGCTCCCCCGATGCAAAGGGGGTTCTCGCTACACGGTAAGAAATTTGTCATAAATGAAGTATACTCAAAGTACACCATTGCTTTGCAAGCTTGATACTGCACTGTATTTGTACTCCGAGACCTCGTTTTTCATTTCCTGTTGAGTGCATTCCTCGATTGCTAGTTTCGAAGAAAACTGACGGACACCAAGGATCAAGACTAGATTTTCATATCTCAGGATGGCTTCAAAGCCATCGAATTTGTGATGTGAACTTCCGACACAGTTTTCGTGTGTGAATTTTCATGTCGATGATCGCTACACTCGTGGACTGTAAAAGTACATCTTCGCCGTGCATGTCCATGGACATGCGAGCCCAAAAAATACTGATCGCTCTAAAAGCTCTGATCGAAGCCTTGATCCACCATTATTTTGTTCTCACTGTGATCTCTATATAAACATTCATCTGAGAAGCCTAAAGCGAATTTAAATTTGTGTTGTTAAACCTTTTTGTCCATGGGCATCACCAATTCATTTATAGAAGCCGTAGCCTAGGCAGTAAATGAAACGAAATGTTTCTCTTAGTCCACGTAAAGCAATTGTTATTCTATGTAATCTATATGATGGAAAGTAAATCTAAGCAAGCTTAAAGACGGGCTCTGACATTCATCATCATAATCATGCCGCTTGTTGCACTTTTTTGAAAAAAAAACAATCATCAAATTCATCTTTTTATCGCCTCAGGACCTTTTGGTAGCACAGATAACTCGGAGAGCCTCATTTTTTTACAAATTACGGGATGAGCGAACAGAAGAATAAAGATGCATTTTTGACTTAATAAATTCTACCCGAAGAAGACTTTAATCAAGCCAAAACTCATGCAGCCAAAAATTTAAGAATTGTTCTTTGTTCACCATTTTTTATCCTAATACTCGTTTACAATGATATCCCGGCTGTCAGTTCCTTTGCAAAGGCAAATCTGCTCGCTACACCTTTTGCTGCAATGTCTGCATCTGACTTCTCAACATAGTCCAGAGCGAAGCACATGTAAGTTAACCGAAGCCATTAGATAAACAATGCAAGCAAGTATAACAATTTTCTTTGACCTCCCCAACATTCATTAGTTTAAAAAATGCATCGAAGCAAAGATCTTGCATCAAACATTTAAAAGGAATGCATCGACGGTTATGATTCTATACTCAGTATAAATGGAATAGACTATTTTGTACCACTCTGTTAATTTACCCCATCAGACAAGACTGAATAGCAGAGCGGGGTCCGAACCGCCTCTTAACAAACTGAATTACAGTATTCAAGAGCCATGTTATCAACCTCCCAGTTGAGGAAGAAACAGATGAACTGGCCAGAATGGGGTAAGCGTTGGCTCTTAGCAGATTACAAATTCTCGTGATACAACAATATGCGAGGGTTAGAATCTCCTTTCATTGAGAAGAAACAAGATTCGGCTGAAGACTAGTACATGGACTGGCTTCCATCCAATCCATCATCACTGAGTACTGAACGAGGATTCAGGACGATGAAGAAACTCAATATCCAAAATACTTACTGATAAAAGATTTAACAGAGACAGAGTGAAAATTAAGCAGACCCAATTAATGGCGTAATCAGTTTCAAAAAGAGGGAATGATTTTTTTCCGTATGACACATCATAATAGACGATGTTTGTTTGTTACTCGTGGACGCATTTACACTGACCATGCGATTGATACACCAATATGATACACCTCCTTGAACGTGCGTATATTGTAAAGATCTTCTACTAATCTCGAACATTATACAATCTTAGTTTTGCTCTAGATGTTTATCTTAAACTTTAATTTTATTTTCATCTCTTTTTGAACATGACATCTGTCAAGTAGGCCAGCAATTTTCTACCATTTAAGCTC
This sequence comes from Orthonevra nobilis, assembly GCA_963555765.1. NCBI lineage: Eukaryota > Metazoa > Arthropoda > Insecta > Diptera > Syrphidae > Orthonevra > Orthonevra nobilis. The sequence goes on from OY743225.1 coordinate 131,395,822, forward strand.
TTTTCACCGCAAATTAAATCGCTTAAGTAAGAACTTCCGACGAATAGCTTTCGCAATTTTATCGAATAATCTTTTGTTTGAGAGTTTTCAGAGCCTGTGGCTTATTGTCAGAAACCTGTGACTTCAAAATACCCCAGAGAACGAAGTCTGAAACAGTCCTTTCGAGCCATCTTTTCTCATTTTGTCGATTTTAACTGGCCCTCAGAATTGACCGATTTGACGTCTCCAGATTTTTATCTTTTTTGTGCATGGCCTTTAGTTTTTTTGGAGGTTTAAGAACTCTCAGAAATGTCTGAAAAATGCACGAGAACTTATCCACCGAGTATGCAGTTTCTTCTCATAGAAAATGACTTAACTTACCGAATAAAGAAAAATATTATACATGGAATATTTAAATATTAATATTCAAATATACGTTCACTGAAAAGCATAAGAAGACAGAACATATGATACTAGTACCAGTACATATGATACTAGAGTGGTGTGCATTTCCTGGCCGATTATCAGCCCTTAGTTTTTAACCAGCGAGAGGAAGCCACTGTTTAAGTACATGCATTGATTTTTTTCATTAAGAGTTTCTATTCGTATTAAAATCGTCAATAAGTCTCACGAGCCGATTAAGAAGAGCATTGGTTGCTTCGGCCAATTTTTAAGTTGCAGCAGCTTGATTGAGAGTCCGTCTGTGCTAGAAAGCTGCACACTGAATTGGTAAGCACACCGTTAACCAGAGTTCGAAAGCCAACGTTAACAATAAGGGGCCCAATGCCTTACTTTCATTCAGAAAGTTTCCAAGACCATTGTAGGAGACAACAACCACCCTGGAAAATAATGTGAGACACTATGACGAGTACATGCAGAAGAAGGATGAGTCTTGAAACGAACACTTATTTTTAATATAACCCGATTCCAGATGATAAAGAAGTACGCCCCACTCACTGTAGAAGAAAATGGCATGGTCATAAAGAAGCTCAATAACATCAATGCCTTTTAATCAGATAACTTTAAAGCTACAATCTACTACAAATGAAGATCGTCTCAAGTCCAATGCTGTTGGTGAAGATGGAATTCTCTTTCAATTCGTCAATATTATTCTTCCCTATGTACACCGTTCTTTCACACATATCATAAATTTTTGTATTTCCTCTAATAATAATTCCTGTGCCGAAAAAGCCTAACTCTGACTTTCGCCCAATAAGCATTCTGCCATGCCTATAAAAGGTTCTAGGAAAAGCTCTTACTGAGCAAATCTCAAGTCATCTTGACTCATATGATTTAGTGTCTCCTCTGCAGTCTAGTTTTCGAAAGCATCACTGTTGTTCAACCGACACACTTAAGGTACTGGACGATATAAGGATGCAATTCGATCGGGAGTGGGATTAAGTGAAAGTTCTGTACAGCTTATAAGAAGGTATATATCAAACAGAATCCAGAGGTTGTCACTTATCAGCAGGAGTCCCACAGGGATCTATTATGGGACCTATTCTATTCTGTTTATAAATAAATAACTTCCCAAAAGAAGTAAAAATGTGTCCATACATCTCTAAGCCGATGATGTGCAAATATACTCCTACGCCCATTGGTCTGCTTGAGGATCTCGTTTGCAGACTTAACGAAGACTTGTGGAAAATACTTAACTGGTCTGTGTGCAACGGTCTTTTACTTAACCCTCATAAATCAAAGGCCATAATTATTTCTTATAAATTCTATGACACAGACTTGCTACCGCCAGTATATTTAAGCGCACATACAACTTAAGTATGTAGACAGAGTTACCAGCTTCGGGTTTAAGATAAAGAGAAGCCTTTCCGCCACAGATCATGTGGACTATACGGTTGGACGCACTTATGTTACTTTGGCCGTCTGCGTCATTCACTTCATTAGTAACAAAATTAAGGTTGGTTGTCCTTTTGAATTAATAATAAATTGAATTGAATTTAAATTGAATCTGTTCGGTATAAGAGGGCGAAAGCACCCTCGAGATCTGGAAAGGGTTCCATAACACTTTAACGTTACATAATCTACTTCAATTGAGTTGCCTTCTTAGTTAATTATGGATTCCTTATTGCCTACTTCTTGGTTTAAAATTGAGATTCGGTTTTGAAAAAAACACATTTTATTGTTGCTATAGCGATCCTAGAAGTACACATTCTGTGAAAATAACAAGTGTCAACCTTTTACTATTCAGAAGATAGTTCCCTTGACAGACAGATGAACAGACAGCGGAGGCTTAAAAATAGAGTTCCGTTGGCATCCTTTGGGTACAAATCCTTAAAAAGACGATTCTATGCTTTGCAATTTTCATCAAGACGTCGCTTACAAGATGCTATCCAGTGTTTTTGCAAAACATAAAAAAACCTTAAGAGCATTTATTGCCCTGAATTATACAAAACCATGAAAGAATCCAGGATCTCGTCACATCACCTACCAGCTTGGTGGAGATCAGACGAAGATACAGCCTTAACTCGAAATTATTCTTTAAAAAACAGTTTTTCTAGATGGTGCCGAATGTTTAAAGACACATCAGATAATTTTTGAGGGACCTTCGAGAGAAAAATTCTCATTCGGAAATAAGGTTCCGTCTGCGCGAAGGGGGAAAGAATCCTAGCCATCAAGTTTACAAACAATAGGAAAGACCGAACCTCTAGTTTATAGCTGCCATGAAGCTTGGTCAACCAACCTTGAAGAAGCTTATCCGTGAAGGATGGAAAGGAGCTCTACCAAAGTCCCGGCTTGATGAACAAGTTTCATAGAAAAGAAAAAAACACATAAGGCTGAAGTACAATTTAGGCAGTTTTTTTTTTCTAAAATAAAGTCCTATTGAAAATCTTAAACAAACTTTGTTCCCAGTGTACCTAATTTACCCGCATCACACAAAATATTACTTTCAACATACAGAGTCCCCCACTAAACTGATACCCGGTATCCTTGTGATACATTGTAATACACTGTTGTGCCACTACGAGTATCTGTGTCTGTGTATCTCCATGGATACGAATCGCAAATATTCTCTCAATAACGCTGTCGAGTGAATAAATATTAGAAACAGAAATTTATAGCCCATCGGCTGTTTTGTTAAGAGCTGCCAACGCATTTTGGCCAACAATCCTGTGTATCCCTCAGCCGCAGCTCGCACACCCACCAGCCCGCACTACGCCCGGCTGGCTGAGCTCTAAAGTAATGCGATTTGTTGGCTTCGCGGGCGCTAGCTCGCACGCTCGACAACAATGTTTATAGTGCTGCGGCACATGGAGAAGGCACTTATATATCCAAGGAAACCAAAGTGTAAAATTTGGTTTCATCTGTTGGCTGTTATATAGGCACACCTATAATCCGTGTCATGGGTAAACAGGTTAAAACAGACTCAGATGCACTGTTGAACATCCAAGTTAACCGCAAGTCAACCGCAGGCGAAATACGCGCACCAATACGATCGTGTGAGCCTGAAGGATTGTAACAAATAATTGGATCTGTTAATGACAAGGATTCCGCTGGTTCCGATTGATTTGTATGAAAAGAATGGAATTTTGCAAACTACTTTAAGGATCTCAACACGAAAAGGAAACAATTCTATCGGCAAAAGGACACTTTAAAGGAAAAAGCCCAATTTTTGAGGACGGACAACTTCAATTTGATGGAGAAGACTCAAATATGTGTAACATAGTTCCATTGTGCGGCACTCTAGTGTTGTATCGTGTCAGCAGCCACCACTCGAACTCCTTCCATGCATTGCATTGGAACTCAAACTCATTGAGAAGCTATCCACCAACAGACAAACAAACAAACATACAAATATTTGCCCATAGGTGCAGTTAATGGTTGTTTAGCTGGGATGTTGGCTTTAACCACAATTGGTGCAATACTACTCGTACAATGGACATACGAGAGAGACAAGGGAACGTTACCCAGTCATTTGGGAATGGAAACGCATCTTTTCGATGTACACAAATGTTTATAGATACACATTTGAAATGGTTGGTTACTTGGTTAGACTCTTGGCCCTCTACTGCATCGGGAGTGTGGTGCTGGTGGCTGAAAAGGAGCATGAAGAAATGGAATTCGCTGGACTTAGGGGGTGCAAATAAAAAAAAAAAAAAGAACTAGGTGAATAGAAGACCGACGAGTATTGACCAGCTTCCAATTATTAACCAACGAAGCAATCGCTGGATCCACCTCGGCAGCTGCAGCCTCATGTGAGATTTCTAAATGCGTATAGTTTGTAGTTTGGCCAATATCCAAGTTCCTGTAGCAGTGGTCAATCTTATTGCAGTTGTGGTCGAATTGATTACACATCAGTACGAAGGTTTTGGTTTGTTTTCACTTCACATCTTGCAGGATGGCTTTAATTGTACGATAGGAAGGGTTATTGTTACGATTCGCCACTTCCTTGTTTTTTGAGTGGAATGCAAGGGGAAAATTCACAGATCAGATTAAGGGACGAACAAAATGTTTTAGATGAGTTTTTTTTTGGACTTTCGAATACTCTTTTTATTGAAAAGATAGTCAATTGGCTCTAGTAACCTAATCATACTGATGCGAGTACGAAAGGTCTTAGCAGAATTATTGCAAGTCCTGCGTTTGTATCTTCCCGACGATGGATAGAAGATTCGTTCAGACCAAATTAGAAACCTTCACATTTAGACTCAATGAAACAGTCTTCTTTTGAACCGCTATCCGGGATGCTATTCTTAACTATGACTTCAAAAGTAGTTTCTCGAATATCGAACTATGATTTTGATGACTGATTAAAGTAGCCCAAAGGTTGTACTTCAAGCATCCACGATTGACATAAAGACTTGCGCGCAGGCACTGCTCAAGGTCGATTTTCTATATATGTTTTGACGTTTGTACAAATACTTGGGTTCTAAAGGTGAGACCGCACCAAAGAAATATTTCAGGAAACAATTTTTTTAAAAAACGTTTCTGAAATGTTTTATCAGGTTGGCAAGTAAGTAATTGCGGATTCTTTTCAGAAAATAAAAGACAATTTTTTCAAGGACCGAAATATGTTATTCTGTAATGTATTGCCAATTGTGAGCAATGACCTTTTGGCATCTTTCAGGCAGCATCATAATTCCACGTTCATAAAACTTCTGGTTTTTATCAGCAAAAAACTGAACCAGGTACGATTTGACATCATCATTATTATTGAAATTTTAACCATTCAAGGAGTTTTGCAAAGATCAAAATAAAAAGTAATCAAATGGTGCAAGGTCAGGACTATATGGTGGATGTGGCAAAACATCCCAACCAAGCTCCAATAATATTTGCCGACTGACCAAAGCTGTGTGTGGCCTTGCATGGTCATGATGGAATACAACACCGTTTCGATTTGTCGATTCGGGCCGTATTTCTTCAACTGCATTGTTCAATTTTGTTTGTTGTTCAATATAGACATCTGAATTAATCGTTCGGTCGGATGGTAAAAGTTCAAAGTAGACAATTCCTTTGTAATCCCATCAAACTGATAACATAACTTTCTTTTGATTAATATCAGCTTTTGATGTTGTTTGAGCTGGTTCACCTGGCTTACTCCACGACCTTTTTCCATTGACATTGTTGTAATTAAACAACCCATTTTTCATCACCGATTATCAATCATTTTAAAAATATATTATTTTCATTACGTTTATATAACAAATCGCAGATGTTAATGCGTTGTGTTAAATGATTTTCTTTCAGTTCATGAGGAACCCATATATCGAGTTTTCGAACATAGCAAAGTTGTTTTAAGCAATTTTCAATGCATGTACTATATGTGATACATGAAGCTTCTCTGCAATCTCACGTATTGTACTGTGACGATCCGAATCGATTATTGCTTTGATTTGCTCGTCATCAGCTTCAACTGAACGACCAGAGCGTTTATCATCTTTGAGTGAAAAATCACCACAACGAAATTTGGCAAACCAATTTCGACACTGCCGTTATTTTAAAGCTTCGTCACCATAAGCAACACATAACTTTTTGTGAGCTTGCGATGCGTTTTTCCTTTTTGGTTTTGATTTTCCAATTTTCAACAGACGCCAAACAAAACATTCAACTAAAGCCATCTATAAGTGAAATCCGCTATTACTTAGTTGCCAACCCAATACATTGGTTTAAAAAACTTTTCATAAAGTTTTCGAAAATTTTTCGGGGAGCGTCCAAATCAAAATTTCGTAAGCATTTCAGTAATGTTTCTTTATTTCTGAAACGTTTCTTCTAGGTGGACATACTCTTTTTAAGCCTTTTCGAATTAATTGGCCTGAAATCTGGTATTTGAGATTATTCTAATTAAAAACACACATTGTGAGGATTAATACGCAAAAATCTTAACGAGGTGAAATGCATTAAAGTATGTGTTCTTTTCAATGGAAAAATGAATTATAGGATTAAAGTTCGATGACAATCGAAGATAATTTTAACTTCTCCTCAGGTCCCAGATTTGTTCGGGAGACTTTGGCTGCTTATAGAAAAACTGGTAAGATTAGAGTATGAATTTGGTCCTCCGAGTTACGAGGTTGAAAAAGTCGAAATAGCATCCATAGCCAAATTTCAAAATTTTGACAAAAAAAAAAACAATAGGTTTTCTTTGAATTGAATTTTCGCAAAATTTTGACACTTTTTTCCAATATTCATTATTATTTTCAGTTAAATCGAAAAACTCCGGTTATAAAAAGTGTCTTAACTTTTGAAGAAAATTTAAGAAATAGTGATTTTCTACCTTTGGAAATCAAATTGGCACACTCTCACCTTTTTAAATGGAAATCTAAGTCTAAAATGTATCCTCAAGGCGCTTAGTGAGGTATTCCATCGTTCCATATAAAATAATGCCCTAAGTTTGTTGATCGAGCAGATGACCTCTTCTGCCTTGTCTGACTTTTAATCGAGTTGCACATCTATAGTATATAGAAACTTCAGCTTCCTTTGTAATGTATCAATCCGTATGAAAATCACATTTAATAACTAACCCTCGACGGATCACAGCAAGTCTGTCGCTTATAGGCTCAAAATTTATTACTCTCGTTCGAAGACGATCAGCACTATGTACTCTTCGAACACTTCCACTCCCGTGGAAGATTTCAGTCTCCCAACTCCTCCGAAGTTGACCCCTCATAAATACAAGTGAAAAGCTACGTTATTTTCTGAGGACAGATCGTATGACCACTCGGCAAAAAGAAATCGTCTAGAATACTTTCAAAGCTACTTTTGAAAAGAGGCAGATCTTGAAAACACTTAATTACACAGCAAACAAAAAACTACGTTATCTGAAACTAAGAGGCTTGTCAAAGTTAAATAATTAGATTCAATTGACAAAGGATCAAAGATCTTATGTTTAGCCTTTTATAACCTTTGATTTGGAAGACTTTACGCAAAAAATACTTCTCTCATTTTTAATTGTCTTTTTATTTCTAGAATTAGAATTTATTGTATTCTAAAAACAACAACTCAAAAAAGAACATCTTTTTTACAAGCCAATTACGACAGAACAAAGTTTCACTTGCCAGTCTTCAGCAACGCTTAAGAAGTCAAATGAAATCGTGCACCTTATGCACTCGTGATATCGTAAACAGTCCACCCCCCAAAAAGGAATTCACTTTATCAATAACTTCAGGTATTTTACATGCAGCGACAGCAGAACTTTCGCGTGCACTTAAAATTGCATTTCAGCGAAATATTTCAAATGCACATTGTCGTTCCGAGGGCGAAAATCCCGAAAAATCGAAAAGGCGAATCTCTCTTCAGGACTCCAATAGGGTTTTCCTAACTTAGCCTAACATGTTTTATGTTACCTATTTTGGCAGTCATCCAAATTTTCCAAATCTTTATAAAAAAAATATTCCTTAAATCGGCAAACTCGAAACACAAAACAGAAAAAGAAAAAAAAGGACAACCAACCTTCCCAGTAAAATAACAAACACAAAAGGGACTCGCTTCATTTCTTCTTTCTATTTTCGTGTTCTTAAAAAGTGCAAAAAAAAAATATTTCAATATTCCTTCGCACATTTCCCAAATAATTTCTTTCTGTCCGTCCGCATAGGTCCAATAAAAGACCTTCCGAAGCGAAACCAAGAAGCTAACAAACGAAAAATACGAACATTTGCTGACTTGGATCCTTAAAACCGTCTCGTTACACGGAAGCGGCTATTTATGTACACATTTTATGCAATTAAGTGTCCCGGTGTCCTGGTGTCGTCCTATGCAATTTTGCCATATGGAATGAACGTCGCTTTTATTTTCGTTTTTCTTGTTTGTGTGATTCTCCTTCTTAATGCTGTCGTCTAAAGAAGTTCCTTACTACATACGAGTACTCGTATTCCTATTCCTTAGAGGGTGGCTCGCCTTAAAATGCAGTGAAACTGGTGTCGAAGTCCTTGTATTCATGTGAAATGTTTTGATTTCTGCAAAGTGTCCTAAATACTTTGGCTATGATGATGATGATGACGAGACGGCAGTGTCGGACACTAAAGCTTGCCTACGTGGAAGTCATGTCCATAGATGGAACATTTTAGATTGAGAAAGGTTGAGACTTTGTTGCTGTACACTGATGACGTGTCTTCTGCATTGGCAGTAGGTGGGCTTACATTATAGACAGACAAGAAGACCGTGTTTGAGGAACTTCCTTAATATTATGCAGGACATTTTGTTCACAATTGCCAAAAACTGGCATGATTTCCCATTCGGCCATTTAGAGTCCCCTCATTTGTGCATTGGTCGTCCCCGCCAGCATGTTATTTAGATCTAATGGTTTTCTATTTATACAGAGGGAAGGTGGCTTTTCTTAACTTTGTCGTGGTGGCGAGCATGGATTTTTATCTTTTTGAATACTTTTAGGTTATTGTTTGGGCATGTTTTGAGATAAATGAGATATCGACATGCAAATCAGGCGCAATGTTTTATTCAAGTTGATTTCAAGGAGGAAGGTTGTGTTAGGTATGGTTGCAAAAGGTTATGAGAAAGATCCTTTGATAACAAAATATCACAATGAGCTCTTGTGGATTCGTCAAACATCCGGCCTAAATATTCCCCAGCAACTGCAAGTTATTTCAAGCAAAGACATTGAATAATGCGACGGCCCAAGATCACTTTCACGTTTACTCTGCGATTCCGTTTGATTTTCCAACTGTTGCAGACCTAAAAACAGCTCGCGTTTTAGCTTGAAATATGCTAAGTGGATCCTGTAAATTGGGAGCCGCTCTTAGCTTTGGTTTCAGTAAAGCTACCGGAATCCACCTGTTTGAGATCGTTACTCCACTGCGAGAAATTTTGATATCGAATTCTTTTCTGCTGAGGACTTTTTTTTGGAAAACTGAACTGACTGAAACCATTTTCATCTAGTAAAGAAAGATTCTTTTCTCAAAGAGGATAAGCGATGAACAAGACCAAGATAGCCTCCCAAGGTACCTTGAATAAAGTAATGAGTGAAGTCAGAAAGTTGATGGTTGCCTTAACTGTGGGAATTTCGGAATTATGTAATATATTTTGAAAATTTCTTCAATATCTGGGAATGGAAATCGCAAATCCATTGTCGCAGTTCTCATTATTCGTGATACAAGAAATCACTGTCGTGTTCTAGATGAGAGCATATTTTCTAAGCGCATTTAAACTCTCCTTTTTTTTACAAACTTCAAACTTCTACTCGTCCCTCCATGAACTGTCTACAAGAAATCGATCCGATCATGAACGACACCTTAGGGGAAATTTGCAGTTGTCCAAACAACAGAATCAGATTTCCGAGGTCTAAGGACCAAAATCGTGCTCTACAAAAAAACTCAAAACACTTATCTGGGACCAAATTTTAGGCGATAATCAGGACAGCAGAATAAATTTAAGGACTTTCGAAAGAAAAGCTTTTCTCTCTGCGAAAGTCTTTGAATCCTAGCCACCATGGCTGAAAAAATCTATGCATATTCGAAGGTCCCATCAACCGTGGACTCAAGAAATAAAAGTTTGATGAAATATTCAAAGCATCATGAGACTGTTTTCTAGTAAAAATAATATTTTAAGATTCTGAATTTAACAATGTGTGCATATGTATATAAAACAATAGTGAACTGAAAACGGACACTCAATAAAGAATGTCGCCATAATTTCATTCCTAAATTACATATTAATACCGAAAAGTACTTAGAGAAAAGATCCACTGACTTTAATATTTTACCGTCATTCACTTATTGGAAAATTTGTTCTCGAATATTATCGCACACTCAAGGATTCAAGGATCTAAGGGGACATGAAGAAGCCAAGATACATACATACACACATTTCGTCCGGGTAACTTACAATTTAAAAGTACTTAAGCTCGAGTGTGTGTTGGCGTTGGCAAGTTATCCTTAGCTCTGGCGATATTAAAACAAAGACGCTTAAACTGAACTAAAGAAAAAAAAAAAAAAAAGTAAGAAAGAATCCAGCGACCACCGATGAGGACGACAGCGCGATTGGATCGAAAAAAAATATAGAAGGAAACACTTCACGTCACCTATATACAAGATGAAAAACGATCCATCATCAATACGCCATCCATTGAGCGTGAGGCATCGGAGATGCACTCAGGCGGTAGCGTACATCGAATAGTGCATCAGCATTGAAGGATGCGACGGCAAGCAGCTAAGCACACACATGGCCGCCGACAAAGATATTGCATCCGATGTGCAGTTCCTCGTAGACACATGATGATGGCTGGACAAAGTGCACCACTTCGCCATGGATATATGGCTACAATGTTCCTAAAGTTATCCTTTGCAAAAAAAAAAAAGAAAAAAGGAAAGACTTTACTTAATGGGATGGCAGAACAGAGGGAGGACTACAGAAAAAAAAGCGGGAAGAACTAGAACCTTTGGATCCACAAGTATTTGTGTGTATGTGGGAAAAGAAAGTCACTATCAAATTCCACTATCGCTCCAGCAAAAGGATGTAGCTGTTCGTATGTCCCTTTATAGATATGTAGGTATGAAGGTTGTCTCGAAGTTTTATCAGAAACTATCTCAAGGAATGATATTAGGTTTCTTGTGTTTTTGTCACCTCACCTCCGCATGGAAAGTATGTATGTCCTTCTTGGCAGTAGATACAAAAGTCAATGGGATTTTTTTTTTGTATGAGCCAAACGACACTCAATATGCGAGTGGTGACCTTTCAAAGAAAACCATTTTCTGGACGAACAAGAGATGACAGGACAGAAACTTTAGTGAAATGATTTTGGTTTTCGATATAAGGACCTACATACATACGTATATGTTTTGAGATGGCGACGGTGTCACATCTTGGACGCACTAGAGCAGCGGATGATGTATGACATTGATTGCGTTATTTTCGAGCCGGACGTCTTTGATTTATTCAACTAGCTCAGCAGACAGACATGTGGCTTTGCAGTTTGATTTTAATTGGCGAAGAAACCATACTGGTAGCAATCTGTTTTGTAAAGGATCAACAATGAAAATCACATAGTGAAAGTATCTTCAATTTTTCAAGTCTTTTCTGCATTAATTTTGAATAAAGGTTAAACGAACTTTACTCACAGTCTGACTATAACTTATATTTTTCGTAACGATAAAGAAGATGACTCAATTAGTCATTGAATCATTTTCCCAACACAATCGTCTTAACTCAAATCTGTTTAAATCTAGAGACACCGCCAACTTCGAATACATTTTTGTCAAAATACACCCATCGAAGCACCATTTCTATATATTTTTTGGTGCTTATCTATCATTAAACAATAATTAGAGCTTATAAAGTAAGTAGGTAGGGCGGCTTCCAAAATACCGGATGGGACCATTATATTGCTACATAGCCGGCTACATGCCATTACTCGAGGAACGAATTTGAATTCTGATTTCTGACATCCATTTCGGATATGTTTCTTTCTTTTTTATTCGAGAGCTAGACAATTGCAGAATAGATGTGAGGGTATCTCCTCTTCCACTTCATCCATACATCTGCTACTGTAGTCGTTGTATGGTAGTCCTAGCCTTGCGGCATGTCTACCCATGGCGCAGTATTCCGGAAGGACCCCTACTAGGGTACTTAGATTACAGCTGCTTAGGCTGAGGATGGCTGTGGTTCTGAGAAGGTCCATTTGGCAGCTGTTGAGGTTACTCAATATCCCAAAGCCTTGCTTATTGGAAGCTCTGAGATTTTGCTTTTTAGTGTTTCTTTTGGCACGGAAACATTGGAGATGCTGGGTTCATTAATAACTCGTCTGCTTCACAGTCACCTGAAATATCTCTGTGTCGAGGAACTCAGTAAACCATAAGACTGCATCGTTTCGATATCTCATTAAGAGACATACGACAGAGTCATAAAAATCTTGATCCTAAAATTGGGGATTCGAGTGGAAGACTCTTCAAAAGTTCGGTATTCTAAAGAATTGGCTAATTTCGAATTGTTCCAAAAAGAAACCGGCGCCTTATCGACTACCAATCCTAGAATTGTCTTTGTAGATTTCCTTAGCGTTGATACACCTTAATACCAAGTTCATTGTCCGTTGTTGCCTGCTCGGGATTTTGGGTAAGGTAGTCTGCAGATTCTTTTGAATAACTAGAGTTCTTTTATTAGCAATATCGATTTTGCTGCCATTTCTTTGCCACCAATGAATGTGAAAGGATATTAACTTGTAGCAAAAGGGATCGACTTCCTTCTATGATAGATAGAAATAGTGGCTGTCATAATGCACACATAGGCTAGTGTTTTAGCGATACCACGCAAATTCTGTTAGAGATGTGAAAAAGTGGGAATATAGGTTCATATACCTCGATTTTGCTACGGCCGGTTATTCTAAGAGAAGATTAGAAACGGTTTCCTCCTCTTTTTCCGAGCGACAGCTTCTGCAGAAGTCATTCAACTGTACGCCTAGTCTTTCTGCGTGTGCAACAATAAGACAGTGCCCCGTAAGGACGAATATGAGGGCGTTTTTAAGAATTGCGACTCAAGCTTAGTAGCTTACTGGTTCTCTGTTTGTTAAGGAGTAGCCAGGTTTGTCTGCGTTTGTGTTTGCAAGATGAATGTATTTATTTTTAATGATTAGTTTGACCGCGTCTATACCCAGGACAGGTGAACTGTGAAATAATCCGCTCTCTTGTTAAGAGATTTCCGACATTTGCTGACAAGCTTAATTGTAGTGTTCATACCAGCGAGGGACTTTATCGTAGCTTGGATTTCGGCTTGAAATACACTGCAGTGATTTGCAATGCGAAAGGAGAGTTCTAGTTTAAGATTACTTGAATAGATACCGCTTCCAACTTTCTCATCCAGTTTTGACCCATCCGTAAAAATCGTGATGGAGTCTTCCGGTATCAGGTGACCATCATACCAGTCCTCACGGCGTGCGATACAGATACAAGTCTCGAAGTTGGAGGTTAAATATTCCTCAGAGACTGTTTAGTCTATGGCTGTAGGTGGAGGGGAAATCCTCTCCGATACTCCGATACCAACTGGCCAAAGTCAGTTCTGATCCAGAGTGAGATTGCATTGAGCCCAACCGATATCAGCTTTACTTATTATCCAATTTTTAGGATGCTGAAAAGGGCATTAGTTCAAGTGCCACGTAGAGCTCCTGTGATTAACAAAGCAGCCATCTTTCTTACCTAATCGATTTGCTTCTGTATGGCTCTAATTTTTATGGTTTGCCACCAAAAAACCGCTTCATATGGAAGAATGGTCTCAACAGCAACTATATTTAACCATCTTATATTTAAATATCTTAAGCTTCCAGCAAAGACCTCCAGAGTCTATCTCATTTTCAAAGAATTTGATCCTTGTCTATCCCTTTCGCTTTTTTGGTGTCATCTACGATAGTCAACTTAATTTTTACTTCTACATATACACGACAACAAAACCCACATCCAGAACCGATCCCTCCTCTTCAGATTGGAAAGACAGGATAAATCAAGCACAGCCGTGACATTGCTGAAATACTTTATCTTCTTAAGCATGGAACCTCGTTTTTATTATCCAGTGAAGCTGTAAAGCGCTGAAAAGTCGGACTCTATATAAAAAAAAATAAGTTTCCAGAACGTTCAGACATACGGAAAGTCTTAAGAGTGTCTTGGGTCAGTTAGCAGTTTGGTTGGCTGGTTAGACTATCTGGAGAAACCCAGGTTGCTGTGTGGATCTAGTTCTCAATATAGCCGTTTTACTAGCTGCCGGAAAGTTTGTGAGTCGAAGCTGTAATGTTTAAGTTTCATGGAACTTGTTATTTCCCCGACTATTCCACCAAAAATGTCTTGCGCAAAAAGGATTTAGAAGTCGCACTTCTGATATAGCTGAAACTCCGTGCGAGTTGGTTGAGCTCTACATTGACTTTGTAGAATATTCTCGCGATGCTTGGCTTGAATTCGGTTACCTTTGTTCGCAGCCATTTTCCCATGATGAATCTGCATCCAAATATTGACAACCTTATGTAATATTTACTTCCTGGATCGCAGTTGTATGCTGTTTTCTGACAGCTTCTAGTTTTTGAGTAACTCTTGCTGTGTAGAATGTTCTAACGTTTCAGGAGCAAACGTGCGTATCGTTATCCTTCTGGAGCCGTATCGTACTCGTTTTCGTAATACACTGCTAAGGTGGTTGGAAGGGTTATCCCAGCGTGACTGGGGGTCCGTCTGGTTGTACATAATCAGCACTTTGTCTTTTAAAATTTGTTCATCTTCTGAATTCAGATAAATTGCTGTGCGACTCCAACTCTACCTGACCCATTTCTCTTGTGAAGCCAATCAGAAATCCATTCCTCGATGTTTTTTTTTCAGTTTGAAAAGCATTTCCATAAACGTGATGAAAACACCTCGTCACACGGATATCATTGCAATGGACTCAATTTCTTCTTTGAGACACCAGAAAGAAAATTTAACTCATAATAAACGAAATCAAATTAAAATTGTTAATTAACTTCTGCCAATGAAACAAATATCGGTTTTCTTTTTTTCTCTTTCCGTTTCACTTTCCAAGTGAGTTTTGTATAGGAGGAAGGGTCCAGCTAGGATACATGGTGTCTTACCTTTTTTTTCTCGCTTGAGCTGTGAACGTAGTGACCACAGACATGACACTTGATCCTATATCCTTCAGCCAGAAGTCACGATTAATTACGTTTGTTTAATTGAAATTTGTCCATTAAACATGATGCCGAACAATAGTAATGTATCGATGGCTCTAATTCAAGATACGAGTAAATTATCTCTCAAATAGGCACATTCCTACAACAACAAAAAAAAGTGCTTTCTCAGTTGTTCATAACTAAAACTAAGTAACTAAAAGTAAGTCATTGTATGGATGAAATGTAGGGATAAAATGCGCCAGGATATGTGTACAAAGTGATAACTTGGTTAAAGGTGATTAGTATGACCTCATGCTGAGGGTTGCAAGAATCAACGAATTTGGGTTTGGCTCTCTGAGTTGTTATCGAATTTTGTCCAGTACGGATTTCGAAAACACGAGAAACTATTTTGGGCACAAAGTGCAGGAAAAAAATTGTTCAATATTATTTTTAGAGACAGCTTCCGATTATCCTATTCAAAACAAGCCTAGTACGCTAAAAATATATCGATTTGACCAGCATTTTCGAAGACAAGGATCTGTCGACGACCTTCAAGTTTTAAAAAGATCTCAAAGCTTCCACCAGGCGATATTCTCAGCATATGATGATGTGTAAGTGATCTTTGCACCTTTTCGCCATAAGATGTATGAGATTTTACAAACAACATCCTTATTAGCGGTCAAAATTAGGTAAATGGTCATTTAAATGAACAAAACTACGGAAAATGAGCACAGAAAATCAGAAAAATGTACATTCTTGAAAGCTCCTGTTCTCCTATTTGATTTGACAAGTTATTTTAATGTTTTTTGTTTTGTTCCTTGTTTCTCATCGTTATAATGAATAAATCCAGATCCTTTTTATCGTAGGCCCGATGATAAGCCGTATTCTTCTTAAGCTAGGTAGCATCTTTTCTTCAGCAGGTAGCCGAAAATAACCTCTGAATTTTGGTCCGAAGCCTTTAAATTTCAACTAATCTATCCATAGGGTTTTCAACCAGGCGATTAGTTTTCAAACTTTTCTCAAATTTATCTAACTAAGTTACTAATAAAGATTACTTTGCCTTCAAGGCTAAACTTGTCACCTTCTTATAATTGTAATTGATGTCTACTTTGACTGCGAAGCCATCGTCTACCGCTAATCTTTTTAAGAGGTAATGATTTTTTAAGCGGACTTCTTGTTGACTTCGGCTTAAAAAGCTTATCTGCAAAAAGACGCATGGTACTCGTATGCCTTTCTTCATGAAAGGTTAATATGGCAAACGTTTCAGGACTCATTGGTGGCGGATTTAAAGACTTAACGATTTTTTATTTAGACTCAACAAAAGGAGCCCAAATTGAAACGGATCCCTAAATATTTAGCATTTTGGACACCTAGATTATTGATGGCAGTGACATTCTCGAGTCCGATTAATTTTTTTTTTTAAATAAAGAAAACGAAACGTCAGAAATGTGCTCGCATCATCGTCCAGACTCCGTGCTCAACAAAAATAAATGAAACAAGATATCTAGCAGATAAACTTCTCCTAACGCACCCTGCTGGTTTTGATAATTTCCTAGAATTTTGTTAGCATTCTCATGCTGCTCGTTGTTCCATCTGGCCTCCAACCAGTTCATCAGAACTAACCCCATCGGCTCGCCAGTAAACGCCCTTACATCCGTCTGAAGTTCTGGCCTTGTGCTAAAGAAACATCCAACCATCATTATAGCAATGATGCTTGGGCCACTTACAAAGGAACCACAAAAGTCAAAGAACAAAAACCAAAAAAAAAGGAGCACAACAAAAAGGACGATGTAGAAAAAAATATATATATCGAATATCGGAAATTTACTTTGCATTCGCTCAGACATACTCGTACGATACAGATTCCTGACTCCTTTCACCGATATGGATAAATCAACCAATCCATTAGAGATCAGATGTTGTGGCATTAGTTACATAAATACATTCACTTCCCAGTCCCTTGGTCCTTGTGTGCGCATAGACAGTGTTAATCATAATGATAGCCACGAGGAGTAACGTAAAGAAGTGTTGATGTCGACGTTGAAAGGATGGAAACGTGAGATGATTTTTCTCCTGAACCTCATTGAGGAGGTGGGAATGAGGCACGAGTATGCTCGCATGTACTCGTCATCTCTAAGGATTTTTATAACCAACGATCTTTAATTATGATTTTAGTTTTTTTTTTTTATTTTATTTTTTGACTAAGGACAACTAAAATGTAAGGACGAGACTAATGGGGTGCTGTGGCAATCATTTTGCTTGGCGTAGATGACGGTTTTCAGATGATTTAAAAAGTTGGCTCTTGATTCGAGACATTTTTTGTGGTCCTTAGAGCACAAGGAATCAGAATTTTTGATGGAAAACTTGAGTAAGGGAGAACGAGTGGGAGCAGAATCGCGCAGACTTCTTTTTTACTACTTGGCCCGCGGAATTTATTTCCTGTAATACTTCTTTGTCTCGGCAATCAGCCTTGTTGAAAAGTTTATACCTTTTGTTGAGCTTTTTTTATACCCAGGTACACCCAAATAGAATAGAGGACGGTTGAGTAGACGTCTTTGGATCGCCACTCGCGGGGAAAATAGAAACAAGCTGTGAAGTTGTGAATTAAGTTACCCTAGTCAGCCTGAATTTTTCGGTTTGCCTTTAACTACGTCTGTCTGTTTTCGGAATGAACATCACCTCCTTCCATATCCGAGTGATGCAGCCCAAAAAGAGGCTTCTTCAAAAAAATGGTGGTAGGCCACGACATTTTATTATCCCTGTTTTATAGGCAAAATTTGATCAAGACCAAAGGTCTTACATGCCAAGAGTCTTGCCTGTTTCTTGCTCGAGATTATCTTATCGAAGTTCATGTGCATAATTTGTAAGTACTTCAAGTTATTCAGTCGTTGAATCAGTTCAAGTCATTTGATGATCTTGCTAAATCTAGCGGAATCTTTAAGAGTATGAAGAAAACCCACCTCCATCCAATGAAGTAATTCTCCCACTCACTAAGGTTGGTTGATTGGTTGGTTAGTTAGGGTGATCCCATTGTGTGCCATTGTGTTCCTCTACTTCCTGTATGGAAAAGATTTTGGTTAAAGTGGGGGATTTGGTTAAAGTGGGGGAGTTGTAGTTCCTCTACCTCCTCACAGATTTGGCATGTTGAGGTTTCTGCTAATCTGAGTCTATGTAAGTAAAGGTTAAGGTTAATGTGCCCTGTTACCAGGCCCACCATAAGCCTTAGTTCAGAGCTCGTTTCGCCGCCTTGTTAGTCGGTTTTCCTATGATCGATTTTGTTGTTCTTCAAGCTGTAAGGTGGAAAACGTGGTTTTTTAATTCCCGGGTTGTCGATTCGTTTATGTAGCTCTTTTAATAGTTGTTAGCCGGATGCTAAGTTAGACTGACGTCGTTCACTGTTGCTTGTTTTTAAAGTTTGTGTTTGCACTTACAGTTAGAGCACATGAAAATTTGAGATTTCTATCGGTGGGTTTGGACAGTAAATCCCTGCTCCCGATTCAGGCGATTTGTGAGAACCTTCCGTATAAACTGTGATAACACCGGGGTCTCTTGTCGTGTTTCCGTTCGTCCAAGTAGCTCTGATTGGAAAAATTGCCTTGAAATTGTTTTCGATGGTTTCTCATCTAGGTCGCTTTGTCATCATCCTTGAAATGTTCACAGATTGCCTTCCAGTTGTACTGATGTTATGTTTAGAATTGCTTCGATGGCAGCGCTAGGCGCTGCACATTAGTGAGCCTGTCGACTACTTATTTTTTATCTATCGTATTTCACCATTTACGACGTTAGTAAAGAAGGATTGGTTTCATTACACAGTTGTATATCGAGTGGAATTGTGTTGGTTTCAGTCCCCAGGACTTCTCAAACGCCCTCCTGCATATCCAATATGCCCTCTTGACTTAAGTTGTACGTTCCTCCAGGTTTTTCCTCCAAATTTGTTCCTTATCGATTATCATCCCTAAGTACTTCACGCCGTCTTTGATTTCAAGTTTAGTATCTCCAATCTCAGGGATGTAAAAGTCTTTTTTTGTGAAGAGGACCAAAAATGTTTTGCTATGGTTAACATTTAGTTCGTTTTCAATCGCCCATGTTGTAATGGTGTTGAGAATGTCCCGCCAGGTCGTCTGCAAATGCTATACATTTGGCGCATGTTCCTTCTAGTTTTTAAAGGAGCTTATCCATCACTAGTACCCACAAAAGAAAGTGATATAATCCCTCTTTTTGGTGTCCCTTCTAGGACTTTTCCTTTCCTTGTTACGTCTCCGATTGAGGCTGTGATAATGCGGTTCGATAGCATATGCTAATTATGTATTGTAGATCGATACGGCGTCTACCATATTCGTTTTTTTTTACTCTCCTTGTATTCAATGGCATCCTCAATCGTTGAAACTACATTATGTAGTCCGGTTTCTGTAGATTTACCTTTCAGATAAGCGTGTTGGTTCTTGATATTTGTGAGTTTTTTCTCTTTATTCTTACGTGGTTGTCACAGATCCTTTCTTGTAGAATAAGGTAGTGTTGTCATATAAAAAAAAGCGTTAAAAAAGATAGCTCAATTTCAATAGCACACGTTCAAGAAAACGCGATGTGGTCTGAATTTTTAACCGAAAGCCCGCAAATTTATTCAAAACCTGCCCCGAACTCTGGTCACGTGATTCCTTCACCGTAATTCTTCAAAAGACATGGCGACAGGCAGGTGTCAAAATGAAAGGCAATAAGTTTTTCTTTTAAAGTCTGGCAATCGATCCGTCAAACATCACCATCTTGTACTTGCTGTCAAAATCGACACCTATAACATCGATGCTGTAAAGGACTTGATCTACCTTGGGACTAATACCAACTCCAAGGACAACACATTGGCGACGGTTCATTGAACACTCATCCTACGCAGTCAATTCTACACCGCTTTTTTGAAACACATAGTATCAAAATCCCTAACTCCCTCCTCATCCAAGAAGATAATTTTCCCGCTAATCCTCCTAATTAGTGGACGCTTTGTTATTGGGTTGAATTTTGAAGGCCTGCAAAAAGTCCGTACAAGACCTTTAGTCGCGTCAGCAGCCTCCTTTTTTTTTTTTTTTTAATTATTTGCTCGCTCTTCAAGAGGATATTAGGACTCTTATAATGCGTGTAGCACAGAGCGAGCGGAAGAATTAGGAGAAGAATGTGTAGTGGTTTGAGAAACTCAGGTGTAATTGGTTTCAACTCACTTCCGTGGGTGGAACCCGAAACGGGACGGAGGATTTTGATATCGACCTATTAACTTTAACCTAATTCACAGGAATTTGTTCGACATTCAACAACTTTGAAAGTTTGGAAGATCCTCTTGTTGATCTTGTAGATAAGCTTGTTGTTTCGAATAGATCCGTCTATATTTCATATAATGATCTCGTCCATCCTGACCTTGATGCTTGAACAATTTTCCAACTCTGGATCAAGTGTGTCCACAGCGTACAACTTTAATTGGAAGAATACTACTATTCGTCAATAATCATATTCATCAGTTCTGAGGTAAGACGGGCAGTCCGTCAATTTATTCAACGTTTTGCAAATCCTAGCTCCTTCAAGCAGGCTTCATGGTTTCTCATTTGTTCAGGGTTTCCGCCCTGCTTTGCTTCATGCATTATGTTTTCCTGTATTTTCTTCAGTTCAATGTTATAAGACGTCAACTTCAAGAACTGCACACAATTTTGAAGATTTCTCCAAACTTATCTGGTTGTCAATCCATAAAGTTTCTTTGGGTTCCTTTTTCCCATCGCCACACCATCGGCATCGAAGGCACAACTTTTTTACCTAAATCGATTCAATTAAACGAGAAAAAGTCCAAGGAACTCCAGAAATAAAGGCAGATTGCCAGTTGTTCGGCAACCAAAGGATACAACATAACGTGGAGTCCTGCGAAATCAGGTTCACAAACTTGTCGCTCTGCAAAAATGCCAAGAATTATGAAAATCCTGTATCGATAATTTGTGTGTGTGTGAGTGTTTTTTTTTTTTGCATTCCATCTGGCGTCCTCATTTTGCTGCTCCGTGTAAAAGTTTGTCCCGCTTGCAGAAGAAAAAAATAGGCGGCCAAAGCAACAACCGAGGACGACGACGCGCATACGTTAAAGGAATTTTCTATGACGATAAGCAATATCGAAAGAATTTGCCATATTGGCGAGGTTTTGTTGAGGGCACCCACTCCACAGGACATGAGAAGACATCTGGCCAATGAGAGAAGGACGAACAGAACAGGCATTTTACTAATCATGAATGGTAATTAAGATTGCACCCTTAAATATGTTTTAAATGTTTTTCATTTAGATTAACATTGTTGCCAAAAAAGTATTTAACTATTAATTGGTTTGAGGCGATCCTGGCAGCCTCCTGGCGCTGGCGCTGTCAGAAGTCTCCTCTACTGCCCCCTTCGGTGTTGATCTTTGCCGAGGAATTTAACCACTGTCACTGATTGCGACGATATTTTTGGCCAACTATCGTGACAGTGAGCCAAAAATCCCTGAGCATACTTATGCGGTGGAACAGGGATTGTACTGTGGCTGAGGTAATGTGTATTGCGCTTGTTGCTAAAAGGATAATGGGATGCCATTCGCTGGTGAACCAATTTCGTTTGGAAGCGCACATCTTCACTAATTAACTTCTTCCATGACGGAGTGGGAGGTAAAAGACAGACCACCGTTTCTCGTTGTCGTCCTTTGGCAGTCATTGAGGAGGTATCGCTACAAACAGTATGTAACTCTGCTTGGTCCTGGATGCTTAAATCCGTCTTTAATGGTTGCCAATTTATTTCGTATTTACAAATGTATGTGAATATTTGTTTTGTTTATATTTTCTTTTTCTTTTTTTTGTTTTATTATTATCCTGTTGGAAGGATTCGTCTGGTTTTGGAATTTGTTTTTTTTTTTGTTTTGAGATTTCGGCTGGCTTTTATTGGGGTTTTATCACTGATACATGATTGTGGGAGGGGGGGATGTATTTTTGGTGAGGATTCGTCGCTGGCAATGGAATCAGTGAAATGCTTCGCAGATAACAATTGTGCCAAGGGATTCGAATGGATTTTAGCATTTTATAAGCTCTTAATGGCTATCCCTTTTGGTTTTGTGGCCGTGTTTGTTTTTTTTTCAAATTTGGCGGCTCCGCAACGCTGGCGGTTTGTTTATTGTGGGCCGAATCGATAAGGATAAGTGTAACGCGGTTGCATGATTTAAAAGCAATTAAATGATTAACTATGGCCGTTTAGGAATTAAGATACCGCAAGTTTTAGCAGTAAAGTTAAATTATTCAAACTAGGAATCGGATATGCACATAACATAAGCCCATTTGGCTGTGCTGTGTGGAACTGTTGCTCAGTGAGGATATCCACATGTACGAGTATATAAACTAGAAAATAAAAGGAAGAGTACAGAGCTAGATAGGGCGAAAAAAAAATTCCTGCGAATGAAATAGCTTAGGCAGTCTCGAACCCAAGGATATGGAAGTAGCTAGGCACACAAATGGCCAAGTGACGATGAAGACCCAACTTAAGCCAATGAAGTAGTTATCTCACCCGCTGTAGAAGAGGTGAGTGTGGCTTTCATTATCGCGGATATGTTTTGGCAAGAATCATGCACTACAACCTCTGCCAGGTTTGAGAAGACGAAAGCATGTCCGACGACTCGAATAACAGCTCTTGCGATCCCATATCACTGTTTAAAGTATCAACAATGTGTTGCCCATAGAATTCCAAGTCGATACGTTTATACTCACCACCTTTAGCGGCATCAAATGAAACGCCGACAGTTTCAGGACCAATCGACCACCATGGAACTGATAAGATTGAAATTCCTCTTGAAAAATGTAAGATCACTCTTGAAACAGCAATTTCGAAATTCTGTTAATGATTATTGGAAGAATCGAGCTGAAAATGTTATAAAATCGGATTCGACGAATATGTTGCCAAAGATAAAAAAATGTTTGCGCCTCGTAGCGTTGTCAAGATTCCGAAATTAAAAACTCCA
Source organism: Orthonevra nobilis (assembly GCA_963555765.1). Taxonomy (NCBI): domain Eukaryota; kingdom Metazoa; phylum Arthropoda; class Insecta; order Diptera; family Syrphidae; genus Orthonevra; species Orthonevra nobilis. The sequence goes on from OY743225.1 coordinate 131,418,822, forward strand.
CTTCCTTCTGAACAAGTTCTCTCTCGGGCGGGAATAGATCAACGCCAATATCTCATTATCAATAACCATTATGTGATTGATGGGGGATCGAATAAACTCAATCTTATTGGTTCCCATTTCGAGTCTATCCATGCGACACAACAAACAAGTCGCAAATCTGTTGAGGTGGCGGAAGAACTGATACGGTTTAACCGCCAAAACAGTGACGCACACACTCTTTTTCGATACTCTGATGAAGTAAAAGCTGATGAACTCACGTCAGAACAGACTAACAACTTTTTTACAACATTTGAAGAATTGACCTCCATATTTAGAACACTAAATAACAATAAAACCGTCGTATCCTTCTGAAGATCTTTGAGGTAGTTATTTGCAAGTCAATCTTGTTCGAGTGCGAAAAAAAGGAGATTACACCGCGGAATCAATTTGGATTCAAAAGAAACCACTCGGCGGTGCACGCTGTAACGAAATTCGTTTCGGACATAACCTGGAACCTAAACGCTAAAAAGTGTACAGGTGCCTTTCTAGTGGATATCGAGAAGGCCTTCGACACGGTTTGGATTGACGGGCTTATATATAAATTAATAAGATATGAGTTTCCCCCTCATCTTATAAATATTATCAGCTCAATGGTACGCGAGAAGAAATTTGTTGTAACAGATAAAGAGTACACCACAACTATGATTTTTGATGCCACCGACGGTCTGTTGCAAGGCACAGTATCGGCACCAATTCTTTTTAACATTCACGTTTCTAAACTGATTAGGGATTTGAATAACTCGATTGCATTCGCCGATGATGTGATCCTGTACGCTCATGGCTTCAAAATAAACGACATACAAAACGAACTTCAAGCTAAGTTCGATAATCTGCAAACTTTCTGTCAAGATTGGAAACTTAGAATAAACTTTTTCCAAATGTGAAACCATACTGTTCCGCACCCCAGTAGGACAGGGTAATTCAGACTTGCGACGCAATTGGAGAAACCTAGCAATAACATCCTCAAGTGGACTTCGCATCAAGTCAAAGAGAGTTGTGAAGTATTTGGGTGTTCATTTGGACAACTTTTTGTACTTTAATGAACATATAAATACTCAAATAAAAAAAGCAAGGGCAGCATTCATGTCCTTAAGAAGTCTGTTCTATTCCAACCTTCTAAGATCCGATGTGAAGGTCATTTGCTACCAAGCCTATGTGCGCCCAATCCTGAGTCCAGTATGGTGGAACATAAGCCCTTCCTATATGGAGAAATATAGAGTTTTCGAAAGAAAGTGCCTACGAGCTTGCACCCGATTGTACAGAAGCGCTCATTCCGACTTTCGGCATTACGTCTCGAACAAAAGACTATTGGATGCTTCCAGAGTGTCCAGGATTTGACAACGTTATCCTGGGCCTTGTGAGGAATCATTTTGCGCGATCGGCAAATGTAATTGAGAACGAGCTCATATCGGGCTTGTTTTTTCCTAACCCGGGATATTTTAGAAACTCGTTAGAAAAGGGACACATACCACCTGAGGCATATTTGTATCTAGACGCACATAGCTGCTTGTCGGACTCGAGCAATGTTCCCATTATATACCATGCTGCAAGAAGAGCAACAGATAAAAGAGTCCTGTATATGCCAACAGAATGAGCATACCTGAAAAAGATACACTAAATCATGAAAGGCTAAATCGCAGCAAAAACTGGTGGCTTGATTAGTGTGGAAGCTGATGTTTAGGTTCAGTGTTTTTTATGTTTTTTAGGTTAATTATTGTAGGTAGTTGTAGGTAGTATTAAGCTTAATTTTTTTAGAATAATAAAAAAAACAATATACCAAGTAATTTTTCCCACTTCTTGTTACTTATTTAACAACATTTACATAAACATTTTAGTAATAATATTGTATAAAGACCTTTTTAAAATATGTTAAAATCAAATTAAATTGTGAGCACCGTTATTCATAGGTCATTAGCTTTGTACATAACATTAGTTTATAAGTATTTAACTTGTTTTGCTTTAAATGTTAATATTAGTTTTTTAAGTGGTAATAAATAATTTTTTTCAAGAAAAAAATTTAAACTTTAGTGGAAATGCTCACTAAAGGGTGATATTTTAGCTATTATCTTTTTGGCAACACTGGTTTAAACAGCTGACGCACGTTTCGTGTTTTGTTTCACTGTCAAACATCTTCAGTTTGGTCTATAATTTAACCAAACGAACAACGCTTGCAAATTATTGAAATTTATTATCAAAATGCGTGCTCTGTTAAGAAATCTATTGTGACAAAATTTGCATTGTTGGACATTAAACCACCAACACGCTTACGTAGAGTGCGAACTGAAGAAAATATCGCAGCTTATCGGCCAGTGTTAATGATGACCATCAATTATCGATTCGTCGCCGTTCGCAGCAATTGGGCCTCTGTTACTCAACAACGTGGAAAATTTTGCGGAAGGATTTAGGTGTGATGCCTTTCAAAATACAGCTGGTTCAAGAATTGAAGCCGAACGACCTACGGCAACGTAAAATTTTTGGTGAATGGGCTCTTGGAAAGTTGGCCGAAGATCCACTTTTTTACCGAAAAATTGTGTTCAGCGACGAAGCTCATTTTTGCCTCAATGGGTACGTAAATAAGCAGAATTGTCGATTTTGGAGTGAATATCAGCCAAGAGCTACCAATGCATCATGGGACCGTACTTCTTCAAAAATGATGCGAATCGTAACGTAACTGTGAGCGCTACCGTGAGATGATATCCAACTTTTTTTTTGCCCAAAATGCAAGAGCTTGACTTGCATGACATGTGGTTTGAACAAGACGGTGCCACATGCCACACAGCACGCGCAACAATGGACTTATTGAGAGGCGAGTTCGGTGAACATTTTATTTCACTTTCGGGCCCGGTAAATTGGCCGCCTAGATCGTGCGATTTAACGCCTTTAGACTATTTTTTGTGGGGCTATGTTAAAGCTCATGTTTATACAGACAAGCCCGCTTCAATTGACGCATTGGAAGACAACATTGAAGCATTTATTCGTGAGATACCGGCCTAAATATTGATAAAAGATTTCATGTGTTTTTTTTTTCTTAACTTTCCTATAGCTTTTAAGAAATCACGCTTAATCTACAGCAGCCCAGCAACTGGACAGCTAGCGACTGTCTACCTTCAGCCAGGCGTCAACTGGCTATCCTACAATTGGCTTCCTGCAGCAAGCCAGAGCCAGAGATTTACTGGCCACCGACTGGCTAGCTAGAGCTAGAGATTAACTGGCCAATGCAAACAATCCACTTCTATTATTATGAGGAATAATAGTGCACTTTTCTGGCCCCTCGTTGCTCACTGTTTTTGGGCGTACAATCTATGTCATTTACGAGGGACTGTAATCCTGTTTTCAAATCTTTAAAGAAAGAACTGAGATTATGAATTAAATACTTATGTACACTGCGAATCCTTCCGATGAGGCCAATATTTTTTCAACCCATTATCGCTAAGCATACCTGTTAGAATTCACTTCCTGCGAGGCTCAATGGAAATTTCCTTAGCTGAAGAATGGAATTGCTGAAAAAGGCATAAAAAAGGAGTGCCACTTATTATATTTATATATTTAAACTGTATCAAAAACTATGGTCAGCTTCGATCATACGTCTACTCCAGACGACACGTTTTTTGATGAAATTCATTGGAAGCTCCTTATCCACTTGCTTCAATTTTCTTCACTGAAGAGAATAACTTGTCTTTATTATCCTTATGATGGTTATTATCCTGGCTGATAGTTGAGTAGAATTTGATATAAGCCACAGAATCAAATGTTTTTCTTAGGATGCTGTTTCGGTTTTGTGGCGGTCTTACTTCAAACACAAAATTTGCGACCCCATCCGAATTATTCGCAGTGTATATTGTGAATCGTTCAGCAACCATTCGTGTCATTTGACACCTCATATTTAATTTGAATTCATAGCTGCTGATCCCGAATCATTCATTCTGGTATAAAGAAAAATTAAATTCAACAAAAGTTAAAGAAAAACAAAAAAACCAGTCAAATTCTGCTGTCCGCCTGCAAAAATGAGCGATAATCTAAGTTTCGTGCACATGGTACCTTTCAACTGGGTCCAATGAGATTAGGTGACATCCTTAACACCAACAAAAAAAAACGAAAAAAAATAGCCCAGAAACAAGTCTCTCGTGTCTATGTCTGCCGCCCACCATTGTCGCTGCCGTAAAATTCACTCCAATGATATATTATCACCCAAGACTATCCTTCACACATTCAATATGGTGCACTAAGAAGGTCCTTCAAGCATTCAGGGCAAAAATAAAAAATTGCAAAAAAAAAACAGCAACAGTGTTTAAAAGAATATAATAAAATAAATTCTATCGTGCTTGCACCTTTCTCTTCCAAAAAGAATGAAGGAAGTCACATTTTTATCCTCATTTACAGGACTTACCACAAATTTTGTTTTCGTTTTATTTCTTTCCTTCCCATTCAATTGTTTGCCGAGAAGGAAACCAGAAACCGCCAACATACAGGTGCTATAGGACATCTTATGGATACGCTATGCAAAAATCTACTATTGTAGCTTCCGGCGGCTACAGTCAAAGCCCAAAGAGTGAGAGAGATGAATGGTTGACATACCAAAAAATAAGGATATTCTTAACAGACGGAGGGAACCCTTGCCGCAGCCTTAGCCCATCTAGATCTAACCCCTTGTTGACATTTGACGCCGCTCGTTGCGCCGCTCTAATACTGCATGCCACACAATTCAATTGGAACATATTGTACAAGCACTCGTATGTGCTCACACTTGTATACGTACCCACACATAAACGACTGACAGGAAAGAAAAGTCGGATTTTTGTCGTATGGAATTCGGCATGAAAGTATCTTAACTGCTTTCAATACTTTTGTCGTTGCTCAACGTTGCTGAAGTGGGATACCCCCATTTTTCCTGATTCCAATGATGTTGTGGATCAACATGTTTGCTAAAGGATTTACCTTCAATTTGAACTACTCACCGTGACTGTTTGAATACGACGATGTACGAGTGTAGAAATACGAGTATGTGGACGAGTAGTCACACACACAAACGGCACCCAAAATCGTTAAAGTTTGAAGTGAGGTGGCATTTGGATATTGAAATAAATTTTGTGTTGGTTCTAATGAACGATTCCTGAAAGCCAACTATCAATTATGTAGGATAATAGGGGCAGTGACCCTTCAGGATGTATTTTTGGAAAACCCCCACTGCACAGCGACATCTCGGGGAAGGAACGAGGACTTGCGAAAGTGTCAAAGGAAATTTGTGTTGTCAGCAATTAAGAGTACTTGCGCGATAATGAACAGCAATTAGGGGGTTTCATGTCCTTGATGAGGTGCTCTACTAAGATTGTTTTTTTTTTTTTTTTGGTTGAACACTTCTTGTCTTAAATTTGCTAGTAAAAAACGACTTGAATTCTCGGTTAAATTTTTCTGCTTAAGTCCACAAAATTTTAAATAAATGATTTGCAACACCACCCAGTGTTCACCTTATCATAGTTGGCGCGATTAAAAGACGGACAAAGAAAACAAAAATTCTGTTTCAAGGATTGACTTTGGAAGTATTTTAAAAGGAACCATCGACGCTTTTCGTTTTTTAACTTCCCATCTTGCGATCGGTCCGACTTTCGGCATTCAATTTTTTTACATATCTTCACGTTTCGAAGAACCGAGAGTCGAATTCCATTATTTTAAGAACAATGTCTGTGTGTGTATACCAGTACGAACGTACGTGCGTGCGGATTTTTTCGTCTCGCATATCTTGAGAACGTATCCAGCTACAGACTCCAAATTGGTTTCATTCAAAGCTTAATTTGATGAGGTGGTTTAAGTTTGGAAAAACTTCAATTTCACTTGTTCAATTAAAACCACACTAGTTTTTTAGTGAAAAACATTTGTATAAATATATTCGTTTCCGGACAGTAAATTCATATAAAGTTGTGTCTTCTTCCTCAATTATCATAGAAATTTTTTGCAACTAGCTTTATCAAAATAAATTTTAACCTAATTACCAAAAAAGCTTGGGTAATAAATTATGGTTCGTTCTCTGAGCTAAGGCTACCTTCCACCCTGTGCGCTCTACTTCCAGTTGCTAAGACCAAGTCGTCTTGTTACTGCCGTTACTTGGTTTTTATACTGGAGGTCTTCCTCTTCTTCTCGAATAAGGAGGTTTGGATTCGAAAACATTTATAGCTGGAGCCAATGAAGTCGACGGATTTTTGCCTTCCAGACTGTGTCCACATCGTTGTACCGCCCACAGTCCCATCAGAGTTCTATTAAGTTGAGTTCATTTAATTTTTTGAAGTGATCGTTTCTTTATTTCTTGATCCACGTTTCTATGGTTAAGTTTGAAAAAATATTACAGATACGTGAATCCTAAAAGCGTATTGTTTTTCCTGTTCGTGGTTTTGGATGAGGTCTGCACCACTTGTGCACGAGAAACATCCTCAGGCAAGTATCCATATTATTGCTACTACACCGTAGAGGCCTGCTGCAGCTACACGCTTTTTTATCGTTTAACTTACAGCAAGAAGAAACTCAAAGGACAACATTTATGAGTCAATTGATTTCGTTAACAAAGCATCGAAACATAGCAAAAGTTAAAACATTTACAAAATTCTCTTACGGATCCAATTTCAAATTTGCCTAAGGTACACCAAAGCATGTACTAAATTAGAACAACAAACATCCTTTGGTCCTTGATCAATTGACTTACGAATGTTCACCGAAGTATTCACGGTTCGCTTTTGCTATTTGAATTACCGTTTACAATATCTACCGAAGCTGGTTTAATGAATATGAAGATGAGACTTCATAAGTCTTATTTGACATTATGTTCGAACAACACGAATGGGACGTGACCTGATCTAAGTGGATGGCAATAATTTTTTTTACGATCAATTGGTCAATTGGTCAAATATCAGTCACCCTTGATGACGTGGAACACCACCTGAAACGGCTCGGAAATGACACCTCTAATGTTTTCTGGCAATCGTTTTGGCTATTCTATTTCAAACATCCAATAACAAGAGTTTTTCCACGGCTTAGAAAAGGCTCTCGAGATGATTTCAAAACTTACAGGCTTCTAGCCAAGCTCTTTAAGGCTATCATTTTTGACAGTCTTTATTTCAGTTGTTAGTCTTTCGTAACTAACAAACAGCATGGCTTATTGAAGAACAAATCCACTAAGAAAAATTTGCCGGAGTTTACTTCGTTCAAAAATAATACGCTAGTAAGTCAGTTAGGCCTTTGATAAGTTTTTCCACAAGCTTTTTAAAGCCCCTTTAGTGAAATCGATGAAACCTATCAAGGGAATAAATCTCTAAAACAATTAACTCGTGTACCTAAGGGTAGCCATATTGGTCCGCTTTTGTTCATAATATCCATTACTGATGTTGTGTGCTTAAGAATATTAAATTCCTTCCCTAAGAGGGCGAGTGGATGAGAAGGCGTAGCCCTAAATTTTACGAACTGTACATTGATGTGGATAAAGTCCGGAAGGCAAATGTCCGTCTACTACACTGGCGCGGCCACATCGACAGAATGGACAACAACGCTCTAGCCAAGAGAGTCTTAGAAACTAAGCCACCACGTTCAAGAAGAACGGCAACATTGAACCTCCAGTTCAAGAATCAAGCAATAGCGGACGCTAGAAAACTGGAAGCAGCGTGCTTAGGACCGTCAAGCCTGAAAGATATCCCTATTTGAGGCTCTGATCCTTTCATGTTTGTTGACTTATGTAGTAAGTAACTCTTCACTACTACAATATGAGGTGAAGTCGGAGCAGTGCAGTTTTTTATATCTGATAATGGTTAGGAAAAGTTGTAATAGTGTTTTTCTGCATCAGCGTACTTATGACAAAATAAGCTTCTAAATTTAGTAAGCTTTTGTGTGAAGTCATATAGTCCTAATATATAAGTACCACGAATTTCGGTCGCAAATAAGTTTATTCTGAAGAAAGCTGACGTTGGAGATAACCGCGTCATCCTATTGATGCGCTCAGCTTCTGTGTAAACAGGTCATCCATTGATTACAAACAGGTTGACTGCATAGTTTTCCACCTCGAAAACCTTAATTTATGCAAATGCTCAAATCTATGGAAATGATTATTCCTAAAATCTGTGCCGGTCTTTGCTACGCCAAAAACAAAGAAATATACTCAGCAGAAAAAATCATGCAATTTAGCTTATATGTTACATGCTCTACTTATACAGGAGGATATTCGGAGCAACCATTGCCTACAACAACTAGATTATCATAATTACCATATTCCACTCACAGTCCAGTACGGAAATCTCTATTAATACCTCAACACAAAGCTGAAAAGAGCAGCAAATCATCCGACTGGTCCGAGGACTTATAGATTCAATCATAGGGGTAGTACCATAATGATGAATTGAGGTATATAGTATAGAGAATTTAAAAGAACACACCTTACCATATATTAATATGCCATTATAATTCAAAAATGTCTTCCAGAAAGAAAAAAAAGATAAAATATGTTAAAGCCTGACGATTCGCCAGACCGTAACTTAAAAGAGCTGCTAAAAGACGAAGATTTGCAACCTACAACAATTTAAAACCAATGTGCACTGGTACCCTTCTCCCAGTTTCTCCCTTCCACTTCAGCGCGTGCTGTGTAAGAAACCACTCAAAGGGTACTTCCAATCCCTTGAGCACTTAAGCACTTTTTCAAAAAAAAAAAACATTATCCGAGATCGAAAGGTAAATTTGGCCATTCCCAATGAACCTGCAGATAAGTAACATTATTAACACTCAAGAAACTTCTCTGACATAATCCAGCCCTCGGAAATGGACAAACGGTGGTATGTCCAACGAAAACAGTGATTCTAAATTCCACGTTCAGCTAACGCTTATACTAATAATCTAGGACGTTCAGCCAAGCAAACATACTTTATAAAAATGGTGCTCTTTTTGACCAAACAAACGGGTTCAAAATTCCTTACTCGGATGAGGAAATATGCAAATGTTCTTCAAAACATTTGTTCTGGAGTCGTCGTGTGCAAAATTTATATGCAAGGCTATTGCTGAAGGGAACAGGCTCTGGAATCTTCTTCACAAAGCAAGACCTAAGAGTCTCTTTAAGACTACCGGATCCTTGTAGTATTTTTCAAGCAGAGGTTCTTGCAGTACTTGGTCTGTAGAGCTACTGGAAATGATATCTGCATCCGGCCGGGATATCGCAATCTACATCGACTGTCAAGCTGCGCTTAAGGCACTAGAATCGTGTGAAACGAAATCGGAAAGATGCAAGCAGAATCAGGGAAAACTATGTTGGGTGCCTGGACACTCCAAAATCGAAGGAAACGAAATAGTGGACGAATAAGCCAGAAAAGAGGGTAACCCGACCGCAAAAAGATAAACGAAATGTTTAAGCTGAGCAGAAGTCAACTAAGGAAAGCGGAGGGCGTACTATCGGGGCACTGCTTCTCAAGGAAAAAAACATGCAAGGAGACTGGGTCTCTCGGTCACGGACGAATGCAGATGCCGCCGTGATTTCAGTGTAGAAGATTACATTACTCATTTATAAGGTGAATGTCAGGGTATAGCTTGAAGCCGTAGGAAACGTTTGGACAACTACTTTTTTTTGAAACCCTAGAGCAAGTAGGATACATTAACTACGGACAAATTTTGAAATTTTGTAGGGAAATAAATTGTGTTCCAAATCAGAGATAGCGATGGGCCAAGTATTGTGCCAGTATCTTATGAAGAGCTTCATAGCCCTGCACAACCTTACCTAACCTAGGCTATTGCTGAGACACGCTCTAGGGCTAGCCATAATGCTCTAAGTTGACAAATGAGCAATTCTCCTAATTATTTCGTTGAAAAATTGTCAAATAGGTAACGTAGTGCATAGCTACGTGAAGATGCGGACTCCAATCTGCGACCATTAACTCTAATTCTATAGAAGACTGCAACCTCCGTGCAATATTAACAAAAAGCATTCAGCTGAATGAGATATTATCGAGAGAGCTAAAGTTGCCCCCTCTTACACATTAAATTGGACATAATCTCTGCACAATTGAATTCACAAAAAATGCAATAATGGGTAGCTTAAGTTTGCTTTAAATTCCGGCCCATCTAAATGCTCATAAGGATTCGTCTGTTATTCACCTTTTACACTGGACGCATCAGTTAAGATTTAGAAAAAAAAATTCACCATGAACACATCCAGTGCCTAACAAAAACACCCATCAGCTGTCATGCGTATATTATTTTCATTTCACCAACTGCGAAGCAAAACAACGACATAAAACAAAAACAAAGAATTTTTTACATATTCTTCACTTTGGGGTAACAACAAAAAGCAAAAACAAACTGGCTTTCGACAAGCAGAGGAAAATCCTCCAACTTTAACTCCTGACGACTGCACCACACACAACACGAGATGGCATCGAATGACTCCGGAGTTGACACCAGCAACGACAGCAACGATGGAAACTTTATCCTGCCAATTCCTCTGGTATTCCCAAACCCCCTGGACATTTTTCCTTTCCACGATGACGATCCGTCGCAGCCGTTCGCACAGCCACAGCCAAAACCATCGGACATGGGCTCTATAATGCGACCCTCCAGTCTTCCGTCCGGGAGTCATTCGCTCAAGATGCGATGTCGCCTCAAACTCAAGAAACGCCCACGCAAAGAGATCATTGGTGAATTCAATAATCGAAAGCTACGTCTTGCCGCCTCGACATGCAACATAGAACTGCTCACACGAATGCTCGAATGCGGAACGGATCCAAATTGCTCGGACGAACACAAACGTAGTCCGCTCCATTTGGCTGCATGCCGTGGCTATGCAGACATTGTGGGCGAACTCCTCAAGTACGGTGCATATCCTAACCAAGTGGATTCCCTGGGCAACACTCCACTACACTTGGCAGTGATCTCAGCCAGCTCAAACAATTTCAATTTGGTGGTGAAGATTCTGCTTCAGGGCGGAGCCAGCGTACACGTTTGCGACCGCAGCGGCAAGACACCCCTCGAGTTGGCCGAAAGCAAATGGAGGCTGCTGAAACTTCGCTACCAGAATCCCACACCAGAAAAGGAAAAGATCCTTGAGGACATGTGCCAGTTGATACGCCTAATGCTGCGGTACTTCTGCACACAGAAGCAGTACATCGACGATTTGGACGCGCTCGAGAGTCGACTGAAGAACCTAAGCACCGAAGACCAAGTGGCAGAGGCCGATGCGCTCCTGGCAAGGGTCGAACAGATGTCACTCACCAAGTAGGTGAAGCTCAATCACCCCGCAGCTTCGACGCTTCGGCGGTGGGCGATCAAATCATTTTATTTATTTTACTATGCGCGAGGAGATATCACTTAGAATAAACTTTGAACTTTATAACAAAATTGACGCGTGTTGTTGTTGTTTTACGATGATTTATTTTTGTTTTGTTTTGTTTTGATATTGATGCACGTGCACGTGCGCGTGTTTTGATAACGCGCGAATGGGATCAGCTTTTAAGGGCGCAACAAAGAAAGTTGTCAAACGAAACGATAAAGCGCGCAGTCGTCACAACTCCACACAGCGTTTGACAGACAGTTTTTCTTTGTGACCAAATAAAGCGTGTGGCCGCGTACGCGTGTTGGTTTTGTTCTGGCACGACGAGGCTCCAGAAGGCGATTAATCGGAACATCTAAGCCAAGTAAGTGGTTGTTGGTTGAATCTCCAACTGTTTTCTGGGAGCAACGTGGAACGAGTGAGCTGCATTATATCAAAGTGTGATCGACTGCAGTTTTGTGAACGCGGCAGTTCAAGTACTTCAGTAGCTGAGGAGAAGGAATACAAGTGTAGAGCGATGATTCTTAACAGGTCTAGAACAAACCACACCTATTTATTATTGTGGAGATATTGTGAAACAGAGAAGCGGAGGAATAAATGCGTACTTCACTGGCAATTTGTCTAAAAAATGCTTTACATGAGCTGCAGTGTGGACTTAGAATTTGTAATTTGCAAGCCATTCTCGAGTTCTGCAAGTGTTCTGTTTCCGTGTAGCACAGACGTCTTGAATGTAGATAAGACCATTCACATACTTATTCGGGTAACGATTCTGGAAGGATCAGAGAGTGAATTGATGATACAAAGCTTTCTATTGACCACTATTACTTGATTCTTGGGAGGTTCGGTATTCTATCGGTCTAGTTGACGGATTTTTCCCTTCCGGACTACATCCACATATTTGTAAATCTCATGCAGTCTGCGGTTACGCCTTCTCCATTGTTTGCTATCGTCCAGTATGCGACTCCATAAAGCAGGACTGACTGTAAGGAGTTTGGATCATAGTTGTTTTGACAAACCGAAGCAGAAGCGGTTGCCTAGGTTTAGTCTCATCTACTATTCCCCGTGCTTCGGTGTCTAGGTTTTCTTCACTTTTTCAAAGAGCCTGCGTCCTGAACATAAAGCCAGCTGCCAGCATTATAATCCGAGTCTGGTGTCTCCCTCTTAACTTTTTTTGCGATGGAAGGAAGTTGCCTCGGAAGCACAACACCCAACCTGGAGGTCCGGTTCCATTTTTTGTTAAGCTCCTAAAACGAAAAGCAGCTGGATAGATAGACAACCCTGACGTTAGGTAAATCCGTACGAGTACTCAACCAAACGAGGTTGCGGTCACATTGGTAATTTTTTTTCATTTTGTGGTACGCCCGTGTTGAAAAAAAGTATCTTAAGGAAACCCTTTACACGCTTTACGTGTAATACATAAAGGCACACCTTTGCCAGCGTACATTTGGTGCTTGCCTACGTGTCTCTTCTGGAGCTGGATTAAGTGTGGGGTAATTGGCTTAAAGCCAGCAAGTTGACTGGATTCACTCTTCATTCATCTGCATGATTAATGTCCTTCGTAAAATATTATTTTCAAAACTTTTTATTGACTCCTTTTCAGACATTTGTGAACATTTGTAGAATCAATTCTTAAAAAACTCAACAAAATCAATGTCTCAAAACTACGTAGATGATGGGATTCCCGAAAACGGGGTAAGATCGAATGTCACAAAAAATACTCAAATACAAAAAATAATTGCAATCAATCCTTTTTACAGTCGCCGGATCTTACAACTATTATGTTTATATGTATATTCTTCCTTTTGATGTGGATCGCATTCAAAATAGCTTTTAGACTGATAATAATGATGCTGCGACCGTTGTTTTATATTGCTCTATTGACGGTACACATTAATGATTTCCCTTAAGAATAATGTTCCTTATTAAACATTTGATTTAATTGCAGCTTGTTTGGAAAACTCTCCAATTTTCAAACAATCCAACAATTATTGATTTTATATTTAATCTGCTGTCTAATGCTGTTGCGCTTTTTGTAAGTAGTTATTAAGCAATAAGATACGATTTGATGGGCTTAATTGTCAACCATAATTAGCGTATTTAACGTTAAAAAATGAATTCAAAAAACACTTTTTTGCAGGCACATTCCATTGACATTGCCTTAAGGATTCTCACAGGCACTCTGCAATGATTCCAAGAAAAGGCGGGAACTTTTTATCAAATATATTTTGTAACAAATATTATTGTAAATTACATATACCATATGTACATTGGCAAAGGAAAGTTTGAAACATTTGCGGTTTATTAAAATTTCATAAATCAAAAAAGAAAAAAATTGTGATTGCTTATTTAACTGCATTCATTTGTATACGAGCAGTCAGAGCAATACCACGGCGTCATCTTCCAGCGACCTGATAGAAAGATTGCAAGACTCTGCTCCTGTGAACTATTTAATTGCATGATGGAGCTCAAGCTGACTGGAACAACGACCATCGTTAAGGACGGCAATCCACGTTGCACAGCGGAGAAAATTTATAATGTTAAATCGAAAAAAAACTCGTGTTAGCTGACTGAAGAGTGTGGATCTCCCAAGGCAGGTAAGGCAAGTCACATCACCGTCTAATAGACATCTACGTCAACGGTAAGATAGGCCATACTTTTTTCTCCAGATGCCTAGAGTTGATCGGTGGAAATAGTGTTCACCATTGAAATATCCTTGCATCAGAAGGTTTGTGCGTTCCTCGTTACAAATTAAAGAATTCAGACGGACCTCCTTAAAGCAGGAGTGGACACAGAGGTCTGCGATAGGATCGGAATGATGCTACTATCACGATTGATCATTCCTTAGTTCATCCGTCCAACTATCAATAAACTTGAGCTCAGTCTCAAAAATAGACAAAATCTTGAGAGTTTTTACTCAAACTCATGTGGAAGAAAAAAACGTAAAAATAATGTGTTTGAGGCGTTCTACGCATGCAAATGTGCGTTTGGTAAAACATGAGACCTTAAACCATGGGTGGTGTACTGGCTATAAGAATAGTATGACCCATCTTGACTCTCTGGTGTGGTGGATAGCATTGGAGAAGAAATATATCGTCACAGCTAACCAAGATCCGAAGATCGGTTTGCACGGGAATTACAGGTTGTTTCAGTATAAAAACCGACGACAGGACTCGAGTCCATCCCCTCGAATTGTTCTGCGGCAGCAGTCCAGCCTCATCGACTCTAAGGCTCAGAAACGGTGCTAAAAGGATATTGTTCCAGTGAAAAGGAAAAAAACTGGAAGATGACGCCGTGGATAGAACCAGATCTTGATGGCATGGTCTGGGTATTGGAGCTTCAACAAGGGCTTTATGGCTGACGCTGTGAACTATGACATCAACATCATTGAACGGTTTTAATCGTAAGGAGATTTGCATGATGATAGTAGTCCTTAGCGGGCACTGTGCCAAAGGCACACATGCAATGCGTCTGAACATACCGCATAGCGACTTTTACAGAAGCTGCAGAAATGAGGAAGAAAACGAATCTATCTAGCCCTGTGATTGCCCAGTCTTAGCAAGGAAACGAAGCCAATTCCTATTAAATCTGCTCTTCATAGAGCCAGATTCATTTGTGAATCTGGCTGGTTTTAGGACTAAAGTAGGTCTCACTGTAGAACACCATTCCCTAGCAAGGGCACAATGGACCCAAGACGTTGGTCTTAGTCAGCCACGGCCATTAAACCGTAGATTTCAAAAAGCAGAATTCAGAAGATCTTTCATTACGAACCTCAAATGAACAATGTGTTTGGGCGTTGGGTGCAAAGAATGCTAATGACCGAACAAAAGGAAAAACGAGTTAACACTTAAAAAGGTGATTTTGAGGTCACACAGACAGATTTAAGAGGCGCTTTATTACCATGATTGAAACATAGCGTCGATCATGAGACGAAATAACAGTCTATCCACGTCAAATAACACCCAAACCGATGTTTTGGCTATTTTTATTGTTCATCTTGTAAGTTTGAATGCAACATGAATTGAAAAATCACTGGTCACCCTGCCAAGATATGACTAGATTGATGCATTATTTCATGTCAGTTGAATCGCCCAAAACAGATTGCGTTCATGCAAGCACAGTGATACCGCCGCATCTGTTGAGAGCAAAAAAAAACTCATGTTCAATATAATATTGAATAAAATAAACTGTGTGTTTTGATTGAGAAACTTTTTTAATTAAATCACTTATTACTTAATTCAGTTAATTGTTCTGCATGCAACCGTTCCGAGAGAGCTGACTAAAATGTGACTGGGTGAGCGATCATTTAACTAATTTATTTCGATTAATGCAATGATAATGTTCAATTACCGCAACAATATCATAAAAAGCATGGTGCAATGTATTATTCTTAGTGAATTATGGTTTTATCTGTAATATTTTGGCTCTCAAATTGATGATTTGCTTTCACAAATATATTTGTTAAAATTGTGCAGAAATAGAATTCGAGATCTGGTAAACATTAAGAAATTAAAGCAACCTGACTTCCGAGCCCATCGCACCGCAAATTTTCCTTTTTTTTAAACTTGTTAATCCCATCATAATTTTAACAACTTTCTTAACGAGAAACAAGAAGAAAGCTAAAACAATTAATTTACATTTTCGAAAATGGCCAACTGGAAATTGTTTTGAGATATTTTACAATTTATTATTTTCGGTGCGAGAAGAAAAGGTGGAGGTTAAAAAACTTGTCATTATATATCAATATATTTTTTAACAAACAAAAAAAGAAAACAGTACCTACAAACTAAAATAAATAAAAAACATGAAAAACGACTTAACCTAACTTAGCCAAAGCCAATATAGCCACCAGTATTTATTTAAATTTGACCTATGATCATTATTTCCATTTACAGGCAAATGGAGGATTCGTTTATCTGTTGCTCTTCTGGCAGCATGATATATGATAGGAACGATGGAGTCTGAAAGATAGCCATATACATCCACAAAAAGAAATGCTTCAGGTGGTATATGTCCACTAATCAATGATTTTCTAAAATACCCAGGGTTATGATAAAATAAACCCGATATGAATTCATTCTCATGATTCCTCGCTAGGTCAAGAATGACATTGTCAATTCTAGACATGCCGGAAGCATCCAATAGTCTTTTGTTAGAGATGTTATGCCGAAAGTTGCAATGAGCGCCACACGTATCTATGAATATTGAGAATATTCATGTCTAAAACTTCAGTTCTTCATTTCATTTCAATGCAGGTTTAAGGTTCTATAAATTAAAAAGGTAAAGCGGCACCCTTATTACACCACTTTGATATCCGTTTGCCTGTCACCATTCTTTAATATTATGCCGCAGGGTACTACAAACAAAAAGTCTGAAAAATCTTCTAGCCTCGATTTCGATGATAGACGAACTATTAATGTACTACTGTGTCCAAAAAATAAGGTGACATTGTATTTATTTTGAAAATTCTTTGTTTATTCTTCCAAATCAATTTCATCCCCTTCAAAGTAATCCCCTCCCGATGCAATGCACTTATGCCAACGGATTTTCCAATCTTTGAAACACTGGGTATAGTCACTTTCCGGGATGGCCTTCAGTTCCGTCTTCGCTGCGGCTTGAATCTCCTCTATCGTATCAAAACGGTGTCCCCGGAGCGGTCTTTTGAGCTTGCTGAACAGCCAGAAGTCGCACGGCGCCAGATCAGGTGAATACGGTGGTTGCGGAACGATATGGGTTGAGTTTTTGGCGAAATGATCACGAATTACGAGTGCGGTATGGGATGGTGCATTATCGTGGTGTAAAAACCAAGAATTTTCTTTCCACAATTCCGGCCTTTTTAGGCGGAAAGCGTTACGCAAACGACGCATAACGTTCAAATAATATTCCTTGTTGACTGTTTGGCCGGTTGGAAGGAATTCATAAAGCACAACACCACGATAATCGAAGAAAACAGTCAACATGACCTTGATTTTTGAGCGACTTTGGCGCGGTTTTTTTGGTCTCGGCTCTCCTTTGGCACGATATTCGCTCGATTGATCGGTTGTTTCGGGGTCGTAAGCATAGATCCAAGTCTCATCGCCAGTTATAATGCGTTTGATGACATCCTGGTAGTCGGAAAGCATTGTTTCACACACTTCAACGCAACGCCTTTTTTCCAAAAAATTCAATGTTTTCGGTACCAGTCGAGATTTGACGCGCTTGAGGCCCAAGGCATCCTTCAAAATGGTATTGACTGAGCCTTTCGTAAAGCCAACTTCATCAGCAAGGTTTCTAATCGTTAATCGATGGTTTTTCAAAACCAAATCTTTGATTTGTTGGACGTGAGCTTCATCGGTTGAGGTTGATGGTCGCCCAGAACGCTCTTCGTCTTCGACACGTTCACGGCCGGCTTGGAAATCACTATACCACTTGTAAACATTTTTTTTAGACATAGCCTCATCATCAAAGGCTTTCTGCACCATCCTCAACGTATCCGCAGCAGAAAATTGATTCCGCAAACAAAATTTAATGCAAATTCTTTGCTCAATAAATTTCGACATCGCAAAAAACGAAAAACTCACTTTTAGCAGCTCACAAAACGACGCGTATCTCAAACACTATGAATATATTTTGACATGAAATTTCACATAGATGTCACTAACAGTACTACCAACCTAAAAAGAAAGAAAAATTTCCAAATCCTTCGACGCGCGCAGTTTAAATTCATATGTCACCTTATTTTTTGGACACAGTAGTATATATCCACAGTTTGTACGGAACCTCCGTTGCGCGAGTCCGACTCATGAAACTAAGGAACATTCAAGGGAAGCATTAGTATTTGTTGCATACACTACTATATAAAAAAGGTTGTGGTATATTTTTTTAATTTAGCAACCGATTGTCTTTAAAATCAAGTTTATTCGCAGAATAGTTGTGATTCAGTTATCAACACGTTTTCCAAGTTTTTGCTTTAACTTCTGCGGACATACCCTCGTACTGTCGAAGTTGGCATGTTTTATAGTAAAGACTTAAACGTGAATATATAGTATATCTCAAAATATGACTGCTTAAAAATGCAGTATTTTCCAAAGGCATGGAGTAAACCGAATATTGTAACCATCTGTACCCAGTGCCTAGTCACTGGATGATCCTGCCAACTTCAGAAGCTTATAAAACTCCATCAACCAAGTCTTTTTGAGATCTATGAAGAACAAAGTTATTATAGTCTAGTTATTTAAAAAATCGATTTTTTTTATTTTCAAAGTTTAAATATTTAAGAATATATCTACAAGAGGATTTCTAAAAATTCAAATTATTTTCGGAGATATCGGTATTTTGCTGACCCGGCGCCCAAACTGGTTCAGCCGGAACTAATCAAGCAAAAGTCATTAGGGAATCTCCGTCTACCTGAATCCATATTTCTCAGTAAAACCGTTTGTCTTTGTATATATTGTAATAAAAGAACCAAAGATGACTTGTATCTGCTGCTTACAGTTGAATTCTTCAAACCACGTGGACATACATATGTTAATTTTTAATGAAGGCTTCATTCCTATTTTAAAAATGATGGACCTTATGGGAATGAAAATTGGCCCGGAAGCTCATTCATTTGCTGTGAAACGAGACAACGCCCGGAGTGACCGCTCCGAGATACGAGCATCCAACGCATCAAAGGAGGCTAGAACTGCTCGATATGAAGAGAGAAACGCAGAAAATAGTTTTTTCGAAGTCGAGGAAGGTCCGATGTATGAAGCAGGAATGGCAGATTGAAGAAATGGAAGTCTACGATGTCATTTCATTACTAAGACTGGGAAAAACTTTACGCGAAACTTTAAACGCGTTTTTCTCGAAACTGTCTTTTTCAAAACAATACCCACGATTTCTCAGATTCTACTGAACCGATTTACCTGAAATTTTTAGAGAGTCTTCTTTATAGACTTGTCTTTTGTTCTTGTTAGTTAGCTAATTTTTGAAGTTTTCAACTTTTTTTATTTTCTGATTTTATTCTGTATTCTTGTTATGTTAATTAATAACTAATAAAAAAAATGGATGGTAAAAATATTAATTGCCTTTTTTATGACAGTTCAAAAATTACATGAAATTCATGCCTCTTGACTAAAATACCCCCTTAAATTTATTTAAGACCGAAATATCTATTCCAACTAGAAAGATTTCCGAAGATGCCATAGTAAGACTCAGCAAGTCCAAAGTAGATATGGATGTATGTATCTTTTGTAAGATAAACGCAACTTTCGTTTTATAAATTTCGTCTTCACTTCAGATTACGGTCATAATAATATTTCTTCTTCTAATGCTGACGTTATGATTCCAGCTGTTTGGGAATTATATCTTTCATGCATGTTTGCCGAAAATATTTAAGCTGCAGCTATGCATTGCAACCAAATTTTTTATAACCAGAAAACCGCTGATTTAGAAATATTGTCCCGGATTTATTCACCACTTGATAAATTTAAATTTTCTATCTTTGTGTGTTAAATTACTATCTCTCTCTCTCTTTGTTGATTTGTTTATGGGAGGATAATAGTTTCTCAGTCATCACAATAATACTGTAGTGACTTGCTATTTGTAACAAATCACTTAAGTTCTTGAAGCGGATTGAGCTGCAGAAGCTCGAGATTAGATAAAATCGTAGGCTTTTTCCAAAGATAACCTGAACACAGCTCAAACAGTACTCTCGCCAAGCTCAAGAAAATAAATCTTTTTAACAATAACAATGCAATGCAAAAAAAAGTTAGCCTGTCGCTCAATTATGGAATATCATTTCATTCTGTCTCGGCTGGCTTGTCTGTTTGCCACCCTATCAATCGAATTCATCACTATGTTTCAGATAGTTTCGAACCATATATAATGAAAAGCTTAACGAGCAGTGTTTTTGAGTGTTTAAATCGTCTCAGAATTATTGGCATAGAATTTTCAAAGACTCCCGACATCTTAAAAGACTGCCGACATCTTAAAAGAATCCCGACATCTTAAAAGACTCCCGACTTAACTGCGCCGGCGCGGCCAAAATGGCTTACATTATTGAATCTAGTGTGCATCAAATCGACTGGAATGCAATGAAAACCGGAACGAAATGTGAAATATATTCGTATTTCACTTTATCCTGTGAATCTGGATCCTTGTTTTCTTCGAAAACAAAAAATTATTTCAGTTTCAATCTTTTCTACGATGCTTATTAAAGGGAGGACCAAAAACACTCATTCACTGACAAATTATTCCGTACGAAAAAAAAAATTTCATGCGTACTTTGCGATCTCTTGAGGAGTAAACGCGTTCCATGGCATGTCGAAGGTAATTCTGCTCTTCTTCTTCACAAACATGAAAACATAATTGACATTTGACGCCCCTCGTAAAAGTTGTTGCAACTCGCTATCCCTTAAGAAAAAAACAAGTTTTTTCTTTCTTTTGAATTTCTTTTCAAATAAGTTAACGTTGGTCTTTTTGTCAGTTTATTTTGAATCAAAACCGAAATATACAGTGTTTTATCAAAATTCCAAATTATTAAAAAAAAATCGCAAAATTATCGATTTAATGGCTGTTGCGGTTCATCTGGTGGAGGCTCTAACGCTTGCCACCTTACTTGGAATTTTACTGGTCTTCTCTTTGATTATAATATTTTCAACCAGAGCCTTGTACTTCTGCATATATGTTATAGGGGTGAGTTAGGAAATAGTCACACATTTAGAGAGAGTGAAATTTTATTTGTGATTGTTTTCCAGATGCTTGTGGATTGGATTAGTTTTATTTTGCAAAACTTAGAGCGCCGTATCTATTGCACCCTTAAGGACGTATTCAAAACTTAACCAAGGAACAATCGAATTTGTGGATTTTTTTTTTACAATGCTATCGGGCCATTTAATATCACATCTCTTAAAGTTTAAGGTTAAAGCTGCTAAAGGACATAAAGGATGTTGCAACTTCATTTCCATATCAACACTAGTTGACTTATGTATGCTTTTGTTGATATAAACTCACTGGTGTTAATGATGACAATGAAGTTCAATACGTGGTGCAATATTGAATAAATTAGATGTGATCAATTGAAATCTTGTTTTTTGTTTTTCTGAGAACACAAAATACAAGATCAATACTCCATGACACGACCACTGAAACGAAGATTAGATATCATGGAGCTTACTATATTCAATTTATTGACATTCGGGGAAATTTTGAATTTACCAAAGTAGTTCCATTTTTTTTAACAATTTTGTTTCAATATGCTTTGATGTTTGTCATCGATATTTTATTCAAAAAAGAAAAACAAATACTTATTATTTGCATTCGCACAATTCGCAGTATTTTATTAGTTTTTGTTTGAAGATTGCGTCAGCACCCTTTTGTTTTGTCAGTGTTATGTCTTCACAGCTAGCATAAGGACATCATCGTCACCAACGTAGTAATCACTACTCCGCGAAAACCCACTAAGACAGACTCCAGTGACAAATCGTACTCAAGGATTACAAATTGATTCTCATGAATTGATCCAAGCGAAAGGCATGTGGCTTCCGAACAGCTCTTCAAAGTTTAAACCTAAATGCCTCCACTTTCCTTAAAGACCCCAATTAAAAGTTTGCATTATTTTTCAATTCGCAGTAATTTTTCTTCATTCAACTACTGAACGAAGTTAGTGATCCTCTTCATTCCATTTAGGCCAGACTCTGAAAGTATTCGGAAGGAAATATTGCATTATACGGTAACAACAACAATTGGGAGAGATGAAAGTGGAAAGACGTCGCGTCGGTTCTTAGTGCTTAACCTTTCTTGATGACACCAATTTTCAAGATATCTCTCTTGTCAATTATGTATTGTCAGCAGCCTTTTACTTACTTAATTCTTATCGATCCTCGTAGAATCTGAGCTTTAGACAAAGCTGGCTTCCATCCGGGCACGATGCTTCCACCAAGACAAATTTCGTAATATATCATATATCGGGAATCGGGAATAGCTGGGCAAAGTTTTTCATTCATTCAATGTGCCTCTACATTCGTCACCATATAAGATGCGTGTTATGAACAGCGTGATTTTCGAGCGTTTTGTGAGGTTAGCGGATCAACTTTCCCAGAATCCTGTATCGATCATCGTCGTTGCAGGACACCTAAATGATCAAGTCTGTTTTCTGAACTCTCATGCGGAATTTAAAAGTTGCTTTGGCTAGGTGCGTTTGGTGCGAGGCCTCCTCATAGTTGCACTCACAAGAGATGTTTTCTTTAACGATTTCAGCATTAAAGTCTCCAAGTACAATTTTGACATCGTACTTTGCACAAACTCTGAACGCTCCATCCAAGAGTTCGTAGAATTACCTCGTCATAGTATTGTCGGTGGGGGCATGAGCATATGTGAAACTGACATTGCAGAGGATACTTACATTCCAGGAGCATTCTCCATCGTATTCGTTTAAGGGTTCTTTTCTTTATCCGAGGCAGCTTGCTGGGGTATTAACACAAAACACAACCCTTATCTGTACGGACTGCTGCACTGCATACATTTATTCAACATTCAGCTAGGCTATCCAGCTGCTGTGGCTGAATTCCAGCTTCAATAGGGCAGGGGCTTAGGTCGTGAGGTGGCTGGCTTTTAAATTCTGAACTCTTCCAATAACGGAGGTTTCTAGAAAAATTATTAAAAGGTGTATCATGATTAAAAAATTGTAAACAACAAATATTTTGCTTCATTTCCATATGAGCAGAGCAGCGGCCAATAGTATTTCTCATACAAGATACACTTTGTCACCGGGTTTTGAGATGTTACCTTTGTTACTCTGCATTTTGCAACTTCGCAAACAAAATAATCTCCTGCTAAGTAAATTTACGAACGATTTTGCAATTGTCCAGATTTGCCTGAATGGTGTCAAAACCATTAACTTAAAGAATAAGCACTGTCTCCTAAAATGACTGCATTTGGAAAGCGTGGATATCCGGCATTGAGATTTGCTGCCAAACGGGAGTTCCTCAAATTTTGCATCGTGCAAACTACCATCCCATCTTATGTAAACAGAATAGAGAGATCGACCTGGCCAACAAACCATCAATGCATTTAATGCATATTTTCAACGCCTATTGACAAAATGGTATCGTAGAAATTTCCGAAGAATTCTCCGGCCAGTAAATGCATCTGCAACTCGTTGCCTTAAAAATTGTAGCCTTATTTATTCTGTGTTTTTTGTGTGAAGTTTTCCACTGTGGAATAATTAATTCCAAATTATGTCATTGTCTCTAACAGGGTGCTACGAAGCGATTAATTTATTTTTTTAAATATATGTACGAGCCTCACAGGATAAATACTTAACAGAAAGTGATTTTTTTTGCTTAGCATTTTATCAAAGAGTTGTAAAAATACGCTAATATTTTTTTTTTTTTGATTGACTGGTAATGAGAAATTGACATAAAATAGAATAGTTGTTGCCGTCTTTCTTGGCCTTAAACGAGTACTTCGAACGAAAAATCATGATATATTGCTAAACAAAAATGTAAGTATTACGGCCGTAGATATACCGATCTTGAGTGATTTAAATCTTTTATTACCGTATTGATCGGAGTAGAGGACCTCAAGGCACGATACTAGGGATTCCCCTCTTCCTTTTGGTTATAACCGATATGAACTTTTTACTGATGACGTGCTTAAATTAATTTTAGAAAAAGTGTTAAAATAATAAACATAAACAAAATTGACCATCGAATAAAAATTAATAAACTTGTTTTGAATGGTGATAAAGCTAAGTGTATGATTTGTATTGAATCAATGTGTAAGTGAACCATTAAACGAAGATGGCATGTATAAATTACCAACAAATTAAAATTGTTTACATTATAAAATATTTAAGAGTTATGTTAGATGAAAAATTAAAGCAAAAAGAACACATAAATATATTTAAAAGTAGGCAAAAAATTGGAGTTCTATGGAAAATCAGAGAACAATTTCACAACAAAGAAGTAATATATAATATATAAAGGGTCCGCCATCTAACGTTTTTTTTCAACTAGTGCTTATTTCGTGAACACTTAGCTCATGTCTGATTTGACAGATAATTAGTTTTATCCTTCCGCTGAACGAATATGGTTGTGTATACACTTGAATAACGCTGGGAAATATTGCAACATTACTTTGAAAATCATGGTAATGTTGCAGAATGTGTGCAAAAATTGCGTACGGATTTTGGAAGAAGAGAAGCACCATCAGCTCCGTATGTTCGTTATCTTGTGGAAAAAGTGAAAGAAACTGGCATACTCATCGATAAACCAAAGCGTGAAAAGCCAAAAACAGTGTGTATACCCGAGAATATTGCTGCTGTGGCAGAAAGTGTGCGTGAAGCGCCATCAACATCAAGTCACCGTCGTTCTCAACTATTGAACATTTCGGAGACAAATTTTGCATAAAGACCTTGGTATGACGCCATACACAGTCCAATTGGTTCAGGAGTTGAAGCCAACTGACCATCCAATGCGTTTTCGCTTCGCTAAGTGTGCCTGCGATCGACTTACAGAAGATGCCGATTTTGCCAAAAAAAATCATCTTTTCAGATGAAGCTCATTTTGATCTTGGCGGGTCTGTAAACAAGCAAAATTGGCGTATTTGGGGTACAGAAAGCCCGCACGCATACATTGAAAAGCCGATGCACCCAAAACGAGTCACTGTTTGGTGCGGATTTTGGTCCAGAGGCATAATTGGGCCATTTTTCTTCGAAAATGAGCAAGGAGTGGCCGTTACAGTCAGTGACGATCGTTATCGGGCCATTTTGAACGAATTTTTGTTCACAAAACTTGAAGAGGAGGATATTTGCAACATTTGGTTTCAACAGGACGGCGCTACGTGCCACACAGCCGAAGCTACACTCGATGTTTTGCGCCCTGTTTTTGAAGATCGCATTATCAGCCGCAGAGCTGATGTCGTTTGGCCACCTCGGAGCTGCGGTTTGACACCGTTGGACTATTATTTGTGGGGTGCCCTCAAAGATAAGTGTTACGCCGACAAGCCAGAGACAATTGACGCTTTAAAGGACAATATTCGTGAAGCCATTGGTGAAATACAGCCGCACACAATCGATAATGTGCTTAAAAATTTGACCGATCGTGTAGGCTACTGCATGGCCAGCCGAGGCAGCCCTTTGAATGAAATTATTTTCCATTATTAACCGGAAGTATTGTACTTTCACATAAAAATAGAAATTTGAGAAAATACTCAGCAGTTTTGTTTTTTATAGCATTTTCAAAAAAAGTTATTTGGCGGACCCTTTATAAGTAAAATCACTACTGTGTAGTTTTCTATATTTATGACCACAAAACTAAAAAAGTAGAATGCAACTATTACAAAATCAGACAATGCGTACAATATTTAAATGTTTAAGAAACGCACCAATAGCGTGTATGGTCAATATTTCGATATGGTAAAATATAAACCAACGACTATATATGATGGCTATGTTAAATGTAAAAAGTAACATGTTTCAAAGATATCTCTACGAGAATATTGAGCTAGTAGATAGTACATATTATGAGTTAAGGATTGCTGGTGACATTAAAATCCGAAGAATCCGAACGTCTAGAGGATACCAGACAATATTTTTCATTGGTTTCCAGTGATAGAATGCCTCACCAATAAACATAAAAAAATGAAACCAATTTTAATGTTTTTGAAACAAACCTGATATGTTAAACAAAATCATCAATTCTGAAAACTATCATTATTTATATGTATAAATTTGTATATTCTTTTTATAAATAGCAAACTAATTAATGCTAAATAATTTTGAATGAATCGATGTACATATTTCAGTTATTTTCTTATTGAATGATCCTTAAAGCTAATAAAAGATAAATTAAAAATATAGGTACCTTCTTTTACGTTTAAAAATAAATTAGATTTTTTTATTCAAGGGAAACATTTTGTGCGAATGGCAACGAGACCTACTCTCAATTAACTCCAAACTACAGCATAACCTTAACTGTGTAACCGACTGACAAGGCCATTTTTTCTAGGAATTATGTTGCCAGGAATTACGGAGGATAGATTTTGTTAAGTGAGAAAAATGAAGATGTTTGAAAGGTCGATTTAACTACGTTGTACTGTTCTTGGAAGCGGTCATTTGCAATATCCTAAGGAGCTTAGACCTTGATATATACTTATTCCAGTTTGAGGTTAAGAACTCACAACCATTATTAAGGGTGTTTAAAACAAAAATCGAAGTCATTTGTTCTTCAAGTGAACCCTCGTCAAATCTTATAACTTGCCGGCAAATAAAACAATACAGATTCCATCAACAAGTACTTTACCATTGACACAGATATCAACAAGCGAAAGTGCGCAACTCGTAAACGGTTTGTTTTGGTTGTTAACCCCGGATCCACACGTGTCGAACACATGTTACGACTTCCCCGGCCACGTGTCCACAAAACGTAAACAAAATAACCACGCATGACCCAAAAACTCGCCGAGCAATCGCACTTAGGTCCTGGAACGAGATAACCCCATGTGATGTGTCAAATTGCCTTACATCCCCCTCTAACTAAGGCTCATCAATAGAGATGCATTTGAAAACCGTTTCTGACTTTTCCTAAAACGCCATATTGTGAAAAGTGTACAGACGAAAATTTTCTAAAAATCATTAAATCGCAATTTTTTACATTCAAAAAACCCTAAAAATTCTTCGTTTTGAATTCGATCGACGCATAAGGATGTCATAAAACGTATGATGCCAAAAAACTTGACGAAATACTTGCAGTTCCAGGAAATTGTTTAAGGATGCACTTGCAGCCCAAAAGAAATAGTTTTTAAGTTCGAAAAACAAAAATATTGATGAAATTTTTGTTTTTTACGATGGAAAGATGGAAAAACCATATTCTTGCCACAGTACTAACCTTCTTGGTACTGTTTCCGAGTGGAGCTGATTTCTTGCCTGGCGAAAACATCAAATACAATGTGTAAGCCAACTTTTCTTCAAAGCTTGAATTTCTAGGTTTGATTTTCTTTTGCGTTTTTTACAGTGTTCACTCGTGGGCTGAAAAACTCGGGATGGAACTTTTTCATTTGGGAGATTTCATAACGAGAAGGAAGGAAGTTCAGGATGTGAGTATTTCCCAGGAGAAAAACAAATCGTACGACTTTTATTGTTTTATTGATTTTTCCCTCATTAAAATTTCCCTATTAAATAGGTTAATGGAGAATTAGGTCGCAACGAGTCACTGTTTTACTCATGCATGCAGTAACTGAATTTTTTTTTTTTAAGTGGAAAATGCATTTATGCGGGGTTTTTAAAGCACTCTCCCTTTAAATTTAACACATCTTGGTGAATGTTTTAGGCCTTTAGGGCACACGTTGTAAGTCCAGTGTACTATAGATCCAGAGTCAATTTTTTCAATTTTCGTTAAAAGGCAATCAATAAAAAACTTCTTTAATTTAACGTCTATAAAGCTTAGAGAAAAGACTAATTGGCTAAGGAAATAACTTAAGACGGCTGTAAATTTCAGTTGCTACGAGTTTAACTGAACCTTAAGATGTTATTTCAAAGAATTTCTGAATAATATAATGCCATGCTGAAAGGTGATGACATTTGTAAACGAAATTGAAAACCTCTGACTAGTGTAAAGTAGTGGTATAATTACCACAATTCTTTGGCCTAAAGGAGCCTCATCTCCGCCGCATCGCAGCTTATCAAGTCGACTCAATCCCAAAGCAAAAAAATTCTTCGAAAATTTTACCGCAGCTCAAGACCAGATACAGTTTTACCAGGCAAGATTGTAGTGTAATAAAGATTAAACTTCCCGCAGAACTAACGCCTTGTGAACAGGTGGAATCTCTGCCTAGATTTAGCTTCAAGGCATTGGTAGCATTGGATCCCGTCTTATTAGTTTGAAAAGATTTCGGTGGGCTATTAAGTCTTTCGCAAAGTCCCTTTTTTATAACTTGTTCGTTCTCAAGGGATTATGACCACTCTTCAAATACATATTTGTTCGAAACTCAGATGCACTTGGATTTGGATTGCTCCATGGATAGAGTACGTATATGAAAATTTTATACTGATTTTTTTTTTGCATTCGTTCAATTCGCAGTATTTTGTTCTTCTTTAGTTAATACACTGGCAAGTGCAGTTTGATTTGTTTTGAAAGATTGCACAGCAGAGCCGATTTCAGTATCTTCAGATACCATTATTTTGACAAACGAACTTGGCAAGACGATAAATCATTCACTAGAAAACGACCGACTCCTTGGTAAGATTCTAGCGTTACTGCCCTTGATTTGGCTTCGTCCATTTGTCATTTAATTTCTGATTTTATTGACGTCCTGGAACCCAGATTAAGATTATGTTTAAACGTTTATAAGTATCGGTAAGGCTTTGATAGCCGCTTTGCTGTCAATAAGAATCGGTAGACTTGACTGCAAAGCACCTTAAAGTTACGTTCGTTGTCATATGCAACGCATATGTTGGGATAAGATGCAATACGACCCTTTTCGTTCATAGTATCATTGTCGATTTTGAACTTCACTTTCCACTGAATGTTTTATTCCACGCTTCATCCCGTTTCCTGATTTTTCTGTTAAGGTAAGGATATTGGTTGATTGTTCAGCCATGAATATTTTGCTTTCGTAAACAACATCATTTCAGTTTTTCTTTGGATAAAGTTAAGGCCAAAGTTTGTAGCCTGTTCGTTTAGTTGATCCAGAGCCCTTTGAGTGAGATCGCTTACTGCTGAAGGCCACTCTCTGACCAAAGTATGATAAAATCGTCCTCGTACGCAACGTACAGGATGTTCAGGATGTTCGTTCTTTCCCCTTTTTTCAGGAATCTGTTGGCTGCGATTCGAAGAAACTCTGAAGCATTGTTGTCTATCCAAGAGATGTGGCCGAGCCCTTGTAACCCAAATCATTAAACAGCTTGTACCTTGTCACCCAATAGTCCGAAAAAAAAAATGTTCTTAAGGTCCCTTAAATATATTCTTTAACAGCTGGGTAGCGGAGTTGGTAGAGCGCCTGCCTTTCAATTGATTCAATTGATAGGTCCCAGGTTCGATTCCTAGAGTAGTGGTCTAGTTTTTCGAATCTGGTCCAGTCACCATTTGCCATTGGGATCAAGTTAATGGCACTATCACTGGATTGGTCGACCAGTGATAGAAGTCTGACTAATGGGTGGCTTTGTTGTTGTGGTTGTTGTATCGGCTTAGTTCCTAATTCGTGTTTTCAAAATAGCTCTGTTTGTGTAGATTGTGTATACATGGCTCTGCTGTGAAGGCATAACACTGACAGGGGGGTGTCTAAGCTAAATCTTCCAAACTTTTAAAGTTGTTGAATGTCGAACAAATTCCTGTGAATTAGGTTAAAGTTAATAGGTCGATATCAAAATCCTCCGTCCCGTTTCGGGCTCCACCCACGGAAGTGAGTTGAAACCAATTACACCTGAGTTTCTCAAACCACTACACATTCTTCTCCTAATTCTTCCGCTCGCTCTGTGCTACACGCATTATAAGAGTCCTAATATCCTCTTGAAGAGCGAGCAAATAATTAAAAAAAAAAAAAAAATTGCTTATTGTCCAATTTTCGCCTCTGCGAAGATTATTGCTTCATGATTTTTGTCCTCCGATTCAGGAGTTTTGATCGTAGTTGCTTCGACCAACTGAAAAAGAATCGATTGCCCATGATGAGTCTTCTTCGGAACTGCACCAAGGTGTGATTTGCTAAGTTTACATCTGTCCCCTTCCTGAACTGATCTTTATAAATGGGACCTTCAGCACGAGATGTCAAATCGGTTCATTGAAAATGTGTGCAATGATTTTCAGCACGACGAAAGTAAGGTTTAGGGTGCAGAAATCATTAACATAAGGGCCATTTAAACACTCCTCCTTCTTAGCCGAAAAACAAAGCAAATTAGGTAGGACCATTCGTACACCGTGAAGGTTTTAGCACGCAGAAATTTTGTATAAAAACATCCCTTTGTGTTTTTTAAACAGCAGTTTTTCTCAAACAATTTTTCATTTAGAGTTTTAAGCAAGCCCAAGTTGTGTCGAGATCCGGGCAGAAGATAGTCGAAAACATGGCCAATGAAATCAAAATGATGATGGACCTCAAGATCAGCGCAGTAAGAGTAAGTAACGCCAATACATTCATAAAAAAAACACACCAGTGTTGCCAAATAGTCTTATCGAAAAGTCTTTTAATTTAATTTAAAATTAAAATTTCATTAGCGAATAATGGACACAGCCGAGAACACAGCACTCTCGCATCAAAACGAGATCCCAGATGTGAATTTCTCGTACTACAATGCAAAAGAAATGCTCGAACCAGGTGAACCGCCGCCAACTGAGCCACCACTCGATCTAGAAGACGTTGGAGTCGCTAAAATCCAAGTCACTCCCAGGGAGATCCATCTTACGCCAAAAACTGAATTTTTCAATACTCCAGTGAATGTTAGCCTTAGCTCTGTGCATGTTCCAACAAATGTATTCGATCGAGGTTTGAAAATATTTTTCATTTGCTTCATTTTGTGTTTGTTTATGTCAAAATTATTTGCAAAAACGACTTGCGATGTTTTTTTAAAAAGAAAATATTGATTGAAAAAAAAACATCGCAAGCCGTTCCTTTTGTCGATGGACATCATCGGAAAAATGTTGGATAGACAATTTGGCGCTACACAGCCTAAAAATGAGTTCTTAAGTACGCATTGACTATCTAAATAGTTTTCGCTGAATCTATCCGATAAAAATAAGTGTGTTTCCCTATTTTAAAAAAATTGACAAAGCATGCATTTATTTTTAAACTTATTTCTTTTGAATTTAATTTTTACACAAAAAAAACCAAACCAAACGCAAACAATTAGCTGTGGAAGTGATTCAAGCCATCAAATGGTCAGAGAATTTGGATCAAATATTTCGGGATAATTATAAAAATGATCCGACATTGTCGTGGCAATTTTATGGCAGCTCGACGGGTTTCATGCGACAATTTCCAGCGTCGAAATGGAAACAAGATCCGGTCGATCTGTATGATTGCCGATTGCGTTCATGGTACATTGAAGCGGCAACAAGTCCAAAGGATATTGTCATCCTAATGGACGGTTCAGGCTCTATGATGGGACAGAGGCTAGATATCGCAAAGCATGTTGTCAATACCATTCTAGATACACTGGGTACAAATGACTTTGTGAACATCTTCACCTTTGGCGAGGAAGTAAAGCCTGTTGTTGGCTGTTTCGAGGACACACTAGTTCAAGTATATACTATATATTTTCTTTCAGTTTATTATGATATTATATTTGTTTCATTGTATTTTTTTTTACTTCTTTTATGGTTTGAATGAATAATAATTTGCAATGCAAATAGGCAACGCTTGGTAATATTCGTGAGCTAAAAGAGGCAATGGAATTGGTCAAGACCGAGTCCATTGCTAATTTTACAGCAGCGCTGGTTAAGGCCTTTGAAGTATTGGAAATATATCGTTCCGATAGCCGTGGAGCACACTGTAATCAAGCGATAATGATCATTTCGGATGGGGCTCCATTTAGCTATCGGGAGATATTTGAGCAGTATAATTGGCAAAATCTACCCTATATGCCGGTGAGGGTATTTACCTATTTGATTGGAAAGGAGGTGGCCGATGTGAAGGAAATCAAGTGGATGGCTTGTGCGAATCAAGGCTATTATGTGCATCTCAGTGATTTGGCCGAAGTACGGGAAATGGTATTGAATTATATTCCGGTTATGGCTAGACCATTGGTTTTGGGTAGACATGATCATCCAGTTGTTTGGACGCAGGTTTATGCTGACGAGGTGGTAAGTTTGCAGAACTCAAAACAAATTGTGGTGAGCTCATTAATAAGTCATTAAAGTTGGATTTGCTTTTGAGACTGTTTAATGACCTCTCAACGATGTAATTGTATCCTAAGTTACAAGCCGCAAGAACGTTTCATCAAGTATCTTACCATAAAAAGTTAATATATACATTTATTTATGTGCAAATATATTTTCAAGGATCCAAAAATGACAGACTGGTTATGGGAAGTTAAGCAATGCGAGGAGCAGAAGGAAGATGTTGAAAACTACCGGCTCTATGGATACAAAATGTTTCTAAAGGAAGAGGAAGAAAGACGCTACTGGAAGAGAAGAAAAAAGGTAAAGACAAATAGCATAAGTTAATAGGTTATGTGCCAATCCAGATGTAAGAGTGGAAACGTATCTTTGATATTTATGTTAAGTGTTCAGTTCAGAAGCAATCACATCTGTAGAGGATAAAATTGTTTAGCACACAGTTACTGTGAATGCAGAATGTTAACCGAACATAATGGAGGAATATTTTTTCTACAAAGGAGACATTGGCCTCAAACAGGATTGAGCAATGGCTCGCACTTTAAGGGCAGGAATGGCTGTTTTGCAGGAGTCATTCCCGGAGCACCTCATTTCAATATCTGAGCGGCAAGCCCTCGCTCTTGATTTGGTCTCTTGTGATTTTTTTGCGTTTTTTTTATACAATATTTGTGTAAACCGTCCAAGTAGAAAAATAAACAAGATACCAGCTGATATGCGTAAAAACAAACTTTAGGAAACTTTGTCTACAATGTACTCCACCCGAAATCCTTTCTAAGACTCAAAACCGGTTGTAGTCATTGTTTAATCAGGGTTTCAAGGAACCACAATTGAATTTTTACAATTGAAAGTTATGAATCCACATCAAACAGCGGAGGAAATGTGACAAAAGCATAGGAAGAGCAAATTTTGAGTACTTCAAAGCCAACCCGTAGAGATTTGAGGCGTTTTACAACCATGGGTGAGTCCTGAATCCATCACTTTGATTTTGGGTGCAGAGACCATCTTTGCCAACGTATAAAAAATTCAAATTGGGAAGATCGGCGCAGAAAATAATGGCGTCCGTACTTAATGTTACCGGCGGATGTATAATAATAAAATACCTTGCAAAAGGAGCATCTATTGCAAGCTCTTGTTGCGCAGACCAATCAGGAAATTGAAGGAAGCTTTCAAAGAAAAAAGGCGCAGCAAACTTTGTCATTCCAGAATTGGATTGCTAGAACATTCACTGTGTTCTTCAGGTCTGGATCATAGGGACCCTTTTCTCTACGTAAGGCAGATAAGAATATGAAGAAAATAGTGAGGCGATTTTGTGCATTCGATATGAGATGGACTATATAAGTTTGAACTGAATTATTAGGCCATTTTGTGGAAAATAAATAAAATGTTGGCTAGTGCAATGTGTGTTTAATATAGATTGTCAATTCGTTTGGATTACCCTCCGTATGTGATTATGCCCTCGATACTTGTTTATGCGGTTCAAATCAATAAGTATATATTTAATTAGATTGTTTTCTTTATACACAGAGCTGGATACAACCGCTTGAAACGGACAGATATCACTTTATGACCACAGTCTCCATGCCAGTCTACGATCGTCGTGAAAATGCGGTAAGTAACGAAAAAATTAAACCATATTTTTTTCGAAAATAAAATTATCTGCCCATACATTGAACACACAATCACCTAATAAAAAGAAGAAAACGAAATTCGTTGAAAATAAATTGAATGAATTATTTTTGTTTATATATGAAATTTTAAATTAAACAATAAACAAAATTATATATAATTACAATTCCTATAAATGTATCCATGTCATTGAAATGTAAACTTGTATAATATAGAATATCACCGAAGAAGTATTAATTAACGAAGCATACTGGGAGTCCCAAACTCGTGAGGTATTTCAAATATAAAATCCTAACGAACGAATAACCAAAAGTAATCGTTATTTTTTGCGCTAATACCTTAGACCACGTTAACTGATTAAAGAGTTTTGAAAAAAAAAATATATATATATATATATACATCAAATTTATAGAAAATAATCGAATATTAGATTTTGAATTTTTCTGTTCAACTAGAACTCTATTATTGTAGCATTTTTATTTTTTCAAGTTTTCGAACCATCCCAGCGGTTGGATTCATTAGACGCGAATATTCTTACATATATAAACGCAGCTCTTATATAAAAAAATGCTATAGAAAATAATAACTTATAAAGAGATTTGTGTTTTTTTTCAGTTCTTTCCTTGTCGTTTAATTTTTGTGTTTTTAAAAAAATATATATTAAAATAAATTTTAGACTATAAACTTTTATAGAATAGTTATTGTATAAAATTGTTTTAATGAAATTGTATTTTACAAAAGATTTCTTAAATTTATTACTGCTTGTTATAGACACAAATAGTCTTTTAGTAATTATTCGAAATGAATTTATTGAATTTCGAAATAGTAAAACCAATATAAAAGTGTGTGTATTTTTTTATTGTTATGTATGTATTTATATAAAATTAACGAATTCAAATGCGTAATTCAATTGATTTCGTAACCAAGAATATTCTCGCTTTGTTATGAACTAAACCGGCTCAATCTTCGTTATACGAATTCCTCCATGAATTCCAAAATAAGGAAGCACAAGTCATTTGGAAAAAAAATTTGCAGCGATGCTCAATAGTTTCGGTACCCTGTCTATAGTGAGGATCGAACTCCTGAAAATGTCCATCAACTGCAGACTCCAAATTTTTATAGATCGTTAATCTTTTGATGCCAAATCTTCCAAAGAGGGCCATGTCTTGCGGATATGGTGCTCGAGTACGCAATCTGAACTTAAACTCGTTAAATCGTTGGGATAATGGTTGTGCAAACTGGATGCCAGCACCTTACCTGGCTATGGAACTGTCTTCCCTTTCTATGAAGTCGATTCTCGCCTTTCATACCATTGCTTTGAATGTTGGCCCATGTTTCAACAAAGTTTACAAATCGATAAAAAAGTCTCGCGAATGAGAAGACTCCAAGTAGCGTCGCCTACCCTCAAACTGAAGTTATATATAGTAGTATAAGGTGTGTACTTCATACTATAGCCATTCATTTTATACAACAACCGCCACATATATCAAGCGTCCAGTTGAATACACCACATCTGCTGATGTCTCCTTTTAGCATTGTGTTGCCGAAAGTTAGGTTTTCCTTTAGCGTGCTGTCCATCAATTGTAAATTTGACGACTCTGAGCGAGATCGTTCGTTCAATATGTCAAAGCCACCTGAGTTTATGTACAGGGAACCTTCTGGCTAGATCCATAAAGCTTATCAGCTTCAAAAGCACCTTTTGGGCCTTCACTCAAAACTCCGAACATTTTTCTCTCAAAATGACCGAGAACATTTTTATTCGCCTCTAATTCGCTTGGCCTTCATTAACCTCATGCCTGTGATCTTTGTCGCACCATTGAGTCCTCGATGAAGATCATATCATCAAGTGATTCCCCCATTGTTAAAGACACTTTCGGTCTCTTTTTACAACAATTTCAAAAGTTTTTGCGTGATGTTCGAAAAATAAGTTCTTGAACTCCTGTCCGATATTCTCTTTAGAAACTTCTAGAGTCTTTTGCATGTTTTAAGAGTCTAAAGCAGCCAAATTGACAAAGCTATACATTATATGCTCCTACAACGCATCTTTCCAAATGTACATTACCACGCGAGGAATGTGTGCCTCCAGTCCTAAACGGTTATTAAAATGACGTTCGCGGACTGCGAGCAGTAACGCCTGGGGAATATATTCAAATCTTTCACTAGAATGTGCTGCTAAAATAAAATATTCACAAGGATTCGGAGGTCTTGCAAAACTTCGCATTTCCTTGACCTATTACCGTGCATTGTGCGTCTGTTAAATGCACAGCGTCGAAACATTACCGAATGTTCCGATAGGGAAATACATTTTGCTTGCTCAAATGTCCAGCTTCATCATTACATTCATATGAAGATCACCAACGGTAGGTTCATAAAAAAAAAACATGCGTAAAAACGTACAAAACTGCAAAACTGAAGTTGCATAAAGGCTTTTATGCTTTATTATTATTGTTAAAAACATGTACATTAACTTTTTCGAAGTTTTTTTTTTTAGTTGTAATTGGTGCCTTTTTAAAATTTTTAACCACGTAGAAGATGACAAAAAAATGTGTAAACATTAAAACCCAATCATTTTAGTTTTGTAAAATTCGTAACCATTTTCATTTAAGTTTGTACTAATTTTTTAGAAACCTTAAAATGTTAGTGTACATTGAAAAAAATCCTTTTTCAAAAACAAAAAATTATATTAAATCCGATTGATATATTTAAAGGGGCTACATTTATACTGAAAAGCTAAATTTTATTTTATTTATTTAGAAAAAAATATCCTACAAAACTTTGTAACCATTAGTTTAGTGTAAAATAAACAAATATCCAAAACGCATATACTCTTATATATAATCAATAAACTACTAGCAGTAGCTTATCGGATTTTCTTTTTACGAAATGAAATGTTTGAAACATTTTTGTTATATAACTAATTAAAAACTATATATATTTAAACTGCCGTAACTTTGGTTGTTAATATTTTCAATTTAGCTAGTGATCATTATTTAGTCTCAAATTTAGATGATTCCGTAGAGAGTGTACTCGATGACATAGTTTATTGATTTTTTTTAATTTGAAAATAATAAAATATTATTCTTTGTATGTTTTTTATAACAAAATGCAGACAAGAATTGCAAATTTATTGGGAGTTGCTGGAACGGATGTGCCGATAAGGGATATAAGAAAACTTTTGTCACCGTTTTTGGTAAAAGAAAAATAATTCAAATAATTTTACGGATTGCACATTTTTTTATATTTTTAAGTTGGGAGTCAATGGATACGCTTTTATTGTCACCAATAATGGCTACATCCTTTTCCATCCAGATTTTCGTCCCATTGTAAGGTTTTTATTGTTAAACTTATATTCCTATAAATAAAATAAATACAATATATCGACAGTTCCAAGACATTCTGAAGCCGGCTTATAATAGTGTAGATATGATTGAGGTTGAGCTTTTGGATGACGATCGGGAGCCGAGAGACTTTAATCCAGTGTTGGTTGGGGTGAGTCTCTTAAGTTATTAATTTAGATCAAATTTAACTTATTCTTTAAAATCGCTTAGATTCGGGACGCCATAATAAATCAGTCCACCGGTAGCAAGTGGATGCTCG
Source organism: Orthonevra nobilis (assembly GCA_963555765.1). NCBI lineage: Eukaryota > Metazoa > Arthropoda > Insecta > Diptera > Syrphidae > Orthonevra > Orthonevra nobilis. Next base: position 131,456,148 of record OY743225.1, read on the forward strand.
TGAAGAATCATTTTGATGAAATGGTAAGTCATCAACACAATAAGCGCTCATAATTTCACCGATTTGTTTATTTCACAGAAAAGGGTGACCCGAATCAAACGTCAATATTACTGGACGGCTGTAAAGAATACCCCTTTCACACTGGTTATAACCTATCCTGAGCAATATGGTGTAAATCGGTTACAAATTCGTGCCGAAGACGAGATACACCGACTCAGCGTTAAGGGCAGTAACACATTGAGCTTCTTTAGTGGCAAGAAATGGAAAATCCACCCCAACTGGTGAGTCACATATATCTAGACAACTTTCAATGAATTTGAGTTCAATTCACTTTCGATTGCAGGCTTTTCTGTAAGCACAGTAATATAACATTTACTAGTCCGGAAGCAGAGCTGCTACACTTCTTGGAAAAAATGTCAAAGCCAGGGTGGAAATGGCCACTAAGTAGAAGCTCACTGCCTCCCGAGCATACAGCTGCTATGTACTGTAAGTATCCTTTTCCTTAATTCTATTTTGTTTCTTTAAAGCCATTATACATTCAATAAACTTACAATTTTCTGCCGTCATCTTGATCAGCAAAAGCCTTAACCGTTGGCTATTTAAGCCTTTTCGCTCAAAGCTAAGGGCTGGTTTCTTTACACTCAAGTTAATGTTTAACGCTGCAGCTAGAAGCGCATGCGATCATTGCATAGATTCTCATACATTCAAATTGGAATTCAATCAAAAATCAAACAAAATTTCCTTTTAAATCACTTCATTTGAGGATCCTTATTTCATTTAAGGATTCAACGTGTAATGATCTTTAGATCTCGTTTTGTTGTGGATCCACTCGGTACTCGTATTTTCTTCTACTCGTACTTTGGTCTTTATTTCGTTTACTTTCGATTCCTTATAAATCTTTATTCTAATTATTGTTTAATAGTTTTTCTGTGTAATTGTTTTTCGTATTTTTTTTTTTAAACAATGCAAATCCACAGCTAACACAAGCTCTGGGCGTATACCGTCGCCAACTGAAAAAGAATCGTACTATTGTGAGTACTCCATCAAGCCAACATAGTATTTATTCAAACTTAGAAGTTTCCCTTATTATTTTCTTTGGTTTCCAACCAATTGCACCTTTTTCTGATTGAGTTCTGTAATATATTTTAAACTAATATGTTTTGGGTTCCTTTTTTTGTAAATATACAACTCCAAGTTGGGAACAGTTTTCCAGTGTTGATATTTTGTTAAGTTTGATTATTCCTATTCAGTTTTGGAAAAAAAATATTTCACTCCCTAGAGGGATATATGAGAACTGAATTTCAAAAAGAGGACAGTCGCGAGTTGTGCACGCACACGAAGGGTTCCGTACCATCATACAATAGCAAGCACAACTTTTTTTTTTTTAAAATACTATGGTAAAAAAAATTTATTGGGGGCCCTCGTTATTTTAAGCTTTATATTATTCTTATTATTTATTTTTAACGCGGCCACAGTAGTACACAATTTACAGTTTCTACCTTTTTCGGGTCAAAAGATATAGCCCTGTGAAAGACAGACAAACGAAGTGACATCCGCACCTTAGTAATTGGGCACGGAGTTGATGCAGTCTAAGGTGAAACTTGACCTCAATCTAGGATTCAACAAGTCTCTCCATTTCCGACTTGATTCATAACTTTTTTTTTATTTTTTTTTGCCTTCTTATCTCAAATATTTAACTTGGCTTATAACAGGTTGTTTCTAACCGCATAAGCTAAGTTGATAGGGGAAATTATTCCATTTGTGTATGCTACCCAAAGTAATCAAGTTTCTTGCACCAAACTTATGGAGCACTCCGCTTAAATTACAGTACTTATCTGAACAGCTTAGACGCAGGTTCACAGTGCGTATCGATAAGTAGCCATCGCCATTTATTAATTCGAAGAATTTTCAGAAAAGATCTTGGCGCAATAGCGTATACGACCTTACTAGTTATGGTCATGTTGTTTAACTACTTTGAACTGCTGTTTGTTGGGGTATGTCACTCTTGTATGCTGAGAAACCAGCTACTGTTGAGGACTTGAAAGTCTTTATTGGGTGGGTTTTCACCGAAGTAAGACCCGTTAGCTGGAAAAAAATTTTAAAAAAGTTCATATACGTAACTAAAAAAAAACATGTTATCTTCATTAAGCCCGTGAAAGAGATCCTCAACCAGATAGATGGACCTAGATATACGCACTTTAATAAGAATAGACTTATGCTTCGTGAATTTCTTAAAGTTGTTTCAACCGGGCATTTTCACCATTTTGACGTTTTACATCAGACGCATTGACTCCACTATTTCTGAATGAAGTTTCAAATGACATTACGAGTGGCTGGAAAATGAACATTCGCTGAAGACTAGTCTTCTCCCCTTTATTGGAAGCATCATATCGGAATAGGTAAGAGATATGATCTGCAAAATTGCAGATCGACAGGAAGAGAAAATGCTGGTATTACGGCATCTCAGCTCGTTAAGTGATGTTTTGGAATCATTGTTCTGCTCAAAATAAAACTTTACCTTTTTGACATAGGACGAAGTAGGCCTTTTCTTGTTTCCCAAATCCCAAAACAACGGCTCGCTATGTTCTCCTTATGTTCGATTTGAATACTGGTTTGATTTTAAGTGTCAACTAGGGCGTTCGGAAAGCTCTTCTTCCATGTTCACCATAGAACTATTTTTTTTTTGTTTGCTCAACACCATCACACCGAAAAATCAGATTACCTTATTAAATCTGCTCCTGCTAGTTTATTTTTAAATAACAGTCACAGATTTAAATGCATTACTTTACTTATTTTTAAAAATATTATTATTTCAAAAGCTTTGGTTTCCATTTTAAGTAAAATAAAAACAAAACAACTTCTGCACTCTTTAACCGCAAAATATCCATACACACGGTAAAGGTGTGTCAATTTTGTATATAAAAAGCACGTTAAATTAAAAAAAAATATTGCAACAAAATACAAATATAAAAAAAAAACGTTAGCTGAGGAATTGCACAGCGAAGACCATTTATTTTTCAAAAATGTTCTGTTCCTTATTTTTATTTAAAAAATAGAGCACCTGTATACTAAGAGACTAACTGCATGAAATGTCGCACTTTTAAACACCTGCACCACTATCACGGGTGATTTATTAAACATGCACACGCAAATAATCACTGCCACAAAAAAAAATTATTTATCATTTCAGAAATTTCGATAAAAAACAAATATAAGTATTTCAAACATTTTAGGTGACCGTAGCCTTATGCAGTCTTTAGTATTTGACGCTCGAGTAACCGAATGGTTTTCTAAAAACACCAGCTTCAATTCAAAAGACGACAACAAGGGGTAAGTTGAAAAGACGCTATGAACGAAATTGATACCGTAAAGAATAATACTTTATCGATTGCACATGATTTTATTTTTAAATAAAAAAATTAATGTTTGCATATAAGGCTCATGATTTTGTTTTTTTTCTCTCCATTCCTGAATATTTTATTTCATGGCAATTTTTCGATTCTTTTCAATTTGCACATATTTTTTTTTTTTGATGATTTTGATTTAATATATAACAAAAAAAAATACTACGCAATATCATTTTGGAATAGCTCAAGCCCAATAGCGGTTTTAATGGGTTTGCTGCCAAGGTAAAGAGTCTAACTCGAAGTGTCTAAGCGTAAATCCTATAAATTTATGCTCAAATAATTTAACATTGATTATCAATAGAAATATTTGTTAAAAAAAAATAAAAACTAATAGAAAATATGAAATTTTATTTAGAAACGAGTTTAAACAGCGGTTTGGTATAACAGTAGCATTTCTAGCAACACATAGTGGCCTTACCAGGTGGCAGGAGTTTCACTCAAATATGGCTGATGGAATTCACTCTGGGTAAGTTCCATTTGTACAAATATTAACAAGTATCTTGAGCAATAAGCCATGTCGAACAGACACATTGTTTATAATTATGTATTTACTTCAGTCCAGGATGTCAGGTGTGTCAATTTTGTAAATAAAAAGCACGTTAAATTAAAAAAAAAAAATATTGCAACAAAAAAAATATGAAAAAAAAAACGTTAGCTGAGGAATTGCACAGCGAAGGATGGACTTGAAGCTTAACCAACAAGTCTCTCTAGGCAGCTTGAGCCAGCTGCCTCTGTTGAACCTTCTCCCGCACACTTTATACAAGCAAAGAAGAGCAAAAATCACGCGTATAGACCCAATTCCCATCCATGTTCAGCGTAGTATGGTCCGACCGCCATGCAACTTCCACAACCCATAAGATTTTTGGTCTTTGGTCAATCCATTAATACGTAGTCATTAAAAAGGACATTCAAAGAACTACCAGACTTATCTTTTTTATAATTTGTTTCGTTTACAACGGATTATGGGTACCCTTATAATAGATTTTGATCATGGGGAGTTGAATGATAAGATGGAGAATTGAAGGACTCTCTAGTGGTGTGAAATTCAGATGTATTGAGAAGTTATGAGAGTTATCATTTTTTTTTTGCATTCACTCAATTCGCAGTATTCTGTTCTCAATCACCAGTCTGCAAATGGCAGATTCAAAAGCCAGCGTATTTGTTAACCTGCAGACAGATTTAAAAGCCTCTCTGCGAATAAGATTAATTATCCTTCAAATGATGCCAAATTTCGATTTCAGAGAACATTTCGGTGAGAACAACCAACACGCTATCGATGAAGTTTGGTACAAGCGCGCTGTTGAGCAACATTTCGTTCGCGAGGAAAGTTTCGTTTACTCCGTTCCTTTTGACAGTGGAGGTACGTCAAAGCTTTGCATTTGGCTTCTATTTTTACAACTTTAAATATTTCAGAGACCAATGCCGAGGTACTGGTAACAGCCAGTCATGCGATATTTCACACTGAACTTGGTAAAAGTGCACCGGCAGCTGTTGTTGGATTCCAGTTTCAACACAAGGCTCTCTACACCCTTTTCAAAAATATCACCAGCAATGTAAAATGAAATACATATCAACAGTTTTCTAAAATTTAAATTTGAATACATTACAGTGCGTTGACTGTCCAAAAACATGTACATCCGAAGAAATCGACTGTTTTATTTTGGACAATAACGGTTACATTGTTATTTCTCCGAGACGCCAGGAAACTGGTAGGTTTTTCGGCGAGGTAAATGGTGCACTCATGCGTCGGTTGATTGAGGAACGCGTCTACAAAGAAGTCATTATCTATGACTACCAAGCTGTGTGCTTTGAAACAACTGGAGATTATAATTCATCAAATCATTTATTTTCGGTAAAAAAAAAGAAAAAAATAGAGTCCAACCTCATATAAATGTTTTTCTATTTTTCTTTTTCACTTGAAGCCCATGATGCACATCCTGCGTCTTGCTAAATGGCTGATCCATTCATTGCTGTGGTATATTGTACAATTTCATACAGTCGCCGCCGATGTGATGGACCACTATTTCGATGAAAACATGACAGAATACGCGGTCAATAATAAAGATTGGCTACATAGGGTCACATTACGTCGAACGCGACTTAAATCCTGCGATCACCGTCGACACTTGTACACCCTGTACAATGACAAAGAGAACGTTGTCTACAATATGACGGCACATGCATGTGAACGGCCATTTGTCGTCTTGCCAATACCAGCGAGCAATCTAATCCTCTTGGTCCTGGACGTGATGTGCCCGAAGGAATCGGCTTTTCGTCTTACCGTCGATCCAATCGAGATCCAGTATGACTACGATGCGAATTATAGTTTAGCGTGCTACAAACGAGATCGTGAGCTCTCGCGAATTCGACCAGGCAGCTGTATAAATAAACACATGAATGTAAATAAAAGAAGGACATTTTTTAAGTATTTATTTATGAAATATATGCACGTTTATTTTTTACAGGAGAGTACGATCGAGTTGTGCGGCGACGCCACTAGCAAATTAGTTAATTTCACTTTAATTTTATTTAGTACAATTCTAATAAGTTATCTTTAACAACAAATTTCATTGTTATATAGTATAAAGTAAAAACAAAACTTAAAAAAAAAACGTATTTTAAAGTTATTTAAGGAAGTCCTTTCACATTTATTGTTGTAATCTTAGCTTTTGTATATTTCACATTAAAATTAAAAAAAAAAATAGAATAAGAGAATAAAAGATATTCACGACAACAAAAATCAATCGTGTACCTACCTACCTTCTTATTGTAAAATTAAAATTTATTTATTTTTAAAAAAACAAAAAATCTATTGAACCTGTTATAACAAACCTTATCATACAAAAAGAACAACATTTTATTTAGAGCGCATTTCTATATTGATTGCTTGAAAGCTTTTAGTTTTAACTAGAATTTTAAATTTTTTTTATTTATTTTTCTTCGACTATTGTAAAAAATAATCATTTTTAACATTTTTTCTCTATAAGAAATATAAAATTATAATATTTTTAAGAAAACAAAAACTGTAACCAATAGCAAAGAGTTTAGTTAAGAACAAAGTTTTTATTAAAAAAGTGAAATACCTATGTGCTAAAGCTTTTGATTAATGAAGACTTAATAAAGAAACAAATTTGAATTTACACTCGGGAAAGAAAATTTTTTTCAATGAAAAGTATTATAACACCGTTATTATTTTGATACACAAGATATTATGTTCTCAGCTTAGTAAAATTCTAAAAACTCTTGTTGTCAAGTTGAGTTAGGTCCCAAATTCGAGTCCTAGAGTGAGTCTTGAAAACTTTTAGGCCCAATATCGGAGCTGTCCTTGTCTCCACTTGCCACCAAAAGTAGTTAAAATAAATTGCTTGTCATGCTGTTGTGATTACTCTCTCGGCTTGCTGGAATTGATGTGATGCGAAAATTATTTGTGAAGATGATGTTATTGGCTCCGATTTTTTCCTCAAAAACGAAAAAATTATCATCATCAAATGATAAATAAAGTACTGTGAAGTGAGAGGATGCAATTTTTTTTTATTTTTAGGATCACTCTGTGTAAAAATATATCATGAGGGCAGTGACTGCAATTAAATTATAAAAATAAATTGGGCCCTATTTTTCGAATTCAATGTTGGTATCGAAATCAAATGAATTTCATTAGGCGTGTTGTTGAGTAATGTTCACCAGAAAAGCTTTTTTTACAATTTTAAGTAAGCTTTTTCATTTTTTAACTAGCAAAAAAAAAAATAGGTGATTTCACATGTTGTAGTGAAATCGAACTAGTTTCCTAATAAGGGCTGTTAAGATTCCTTTTTGACTGAGGCAACTATAGTCCAAGAGCAAAGACACTTTTCAGTATCGATGAACTGGATCAGTTTCAATCAGTTCAGAAGTAAGACTAGCGAAAAGAAACACATTTTGCAGCCATTTTTAGTCAATTTATTGCGTCTGATGACAACGTCTATCTAGTCGGAACTCCTTGACATTACTTCCTTATAAAGACATCAGACAAGACAAGACAAGACAACAGCAAACTCATTAATGCATCTACAAGTGAGCAATGAGGTATCAGGGATGAATAATGAGTAGGAAATAGTGTCTGCGAAGGATGCAAACACACCTATAATAACAAAACCTTTGCTCATTGACGTGATACAATATAAAGTAAATATCATTCCGGATTGCATACTTTACAAATATTTTCAGAAAAATAAGTGAGAGATCCATTTACTAATGCAACAACTTTCAGGCCTGGTAGACTCTCCTTGTTTCTCTCTAAGTCACTAGAATGATTACTTGAAAATCATGTAAGACTAGACCAGCATATAAGTAGACCGTCGTGTGCTTAGAACATGGGTCCATCTTGATGGAACCATAACTCGACCAAGTCCAAGCCCTCAAAATCTGGCCACACAAAATCGATAATCATAATTCGGTGGCGCTCTCCATTGACTGCATTTAATTGTCGCCTTGCCGGACATATGAACCTTCTAAATCCAAAACAAACATCTTCAGGATGTATTCTCGTCTCTCTGACCATGTGTGAATTCTTGGAGCTCCAAGCAGGACAGCTTTGCATGTTTGCGTTACCGCTGAGATAGAAATGAGCCAAAAGCGGATCTATACTACCAAGCTGAGTAGGCTTGAGGCTGAGGCGGATGATTTTAGGAGGCTTCAAATTATGGGACCCCTTTTTTGCGGTTTTCTGATGTGTTGTTTCACTTACTGAGTCAATTGGACCTTAGAAGCGAATGGTCCTTGCTAAGATCTTTGGCGTGTTGAGGTTGATGCGCATATTTGCGACAACAGCTGCAATTTTCTCATTTTTCTCAATATTTTGTTGCAAAGCCTAAGATCTGATCGGCTTCATCCAGCGGATAGCCCGCTTGGCAAGAGTTATCTAAATTCCAGCTCAACTATTAAACCATTGCGAAAACTACAAAACTTGGTTCGATCTTCAAGAATGGAATATACTCGTATCTCTAGCTCATGTTCAAATCCTTCCACAATCACTAGCCCTAACAGTCTTTGGTTTTGTGCTGATGTTTTTTTAGCATCTTTATAGTACTTGACTTAATTCAAATGTCACAAGAGAAGAGGCCTTTCTCCTTTTGTCAGCCTTAAATTTTAATAACAAAAATATTTTTCAAAGCATACACAAAATTTTTTGTATTAATGTCATACCATGATAAAAAACGGCTTGAGGGCTTGCCGAGTAGTCACGCATCCCGAACTTCTTAAATGTCTAAAGTCGTAAGTACCAGAGACCGAAATAAAAAGCTCAGCTTTTTTTCTCATCTCCATTTCTAGCACCGCATCACAAATAGATCCCGCTATTTTGAAAAAATTGGACGAAGGATACGAAAAACTAAGCGAATCGCATTCAAAATCCCTGCTTAAAAAGCATCTAACACCAAGCCTTTTCGAATCCCTTAGAACAAAAACAGGCAAAACATCCACCCTCTTGGATTGCATTCAATCGGGTCTGGCACATCATGACTCCGGCTGTGGTGTTTATGCCCCCGAAGCCGAAGCCTACACTGTTTTTGCTGACCTTTTTGATCCCATCATTGCCGAATACCACTTTGGTTTCAAAAGTACCGATACCCATCCAGACTCAAATTTTGGCAACCCTTGTCATTTCGGTGATCTCGATCCTCTGCGACACTACATCGCCTCGACGAGGATTCGATGCGCACGTTCTGTAGAAGGATATCCATTCAATCCTCGCATGACCAAGCAGCATTATGATGAAATTGAAGATTTGGTCGTTTGTGCTTTGTCTGGCATGACCAATGACTTGGAGGGTAAATACATGCCATTACTTGGAATGGAGAAGAGCGTCCAGCAAAAACTGATCGACGACCACTTTCTGTTCAAGGTGGGTGATCGATTTTTAAGGGACGCCAATGCGAATCGCTTTTGGCCAACTGGACGCGGCATTTATCATAATTTCGACAAAACCTTTGTAGTGTGGTGTAACGAGGAGGATCATATTCGTATCATATCTATGCAAAAAGGTGGTGACTTCGCAGAGGTTTTCAGTCGTCTTGTGAGAGGTCTCTCAGTTATGGAGAGGAAGATTGTGTTTGTACATGATTCCCGTTTGGGCTACTTAACGTTTTGTCCGACGAATCTGGGAACCACAATTCGTGCTTCAGTTCACATCAGGTTGCCTAAATTGGCGGCCAACAAAAAGCAATTAGAGGAAATTGCAAATCAATATAAATTGCAGGTACGTGGAACCCGGGGTGAACATTCTGATGCTGAAGGCGGTATCTATGATATTTCGAACAAGCGGCGTTTAGGTATTACCGAATACGATGTTGTCAAGGAGTTGTATAGTGGTATTTCAGAAATAATAAGAATGGAAAAGGCAGAAAAGGGACAGGCCTCGCCCAAGAAAGAAGGCAAAAAAAAGCCGCCTTCAAAAACAGCTCCGAAAGGCCCTGCAAAGGGAGCCAAAAAGCTTGTTGCAAAAATGGGTCTTTCTGAAATAATAATAATGGATAAAGGACACGCGCCGAAGGCTCCTTTGAAACCAGTCGTCCAAAGTGCACCGATTGCAAAGACACCTTCTGAAACAAAAAATGAGCCAGCTAAAAGGCATGCAAAGCCGGCACCGATTGCAAAGACACCTCCTGAAACAAAAAATGAGCCAGCTAAGAGACATGCAAAGCCGGCACCGATTGCAAAGACACCTTCTGAAACAAAAAATGAGCCAGCTAAAAGGCATGCAAAGCCGGCACCGATTGCAAAGACACCTCCTGAAACAAAAAATGAGCCAGCTAAGAGACATGCAAAGCCGGCACCGATTGCAAAGACACCTCCTAAAACAAATAATGAGCCAGCTAAGGGGTATGCAAAGCCGGCACCGATTGCAAAGACACCTCCTAAAACAAATAATGAGCCAGCTAAGAGGCATGCAAAGCCGGCACCGATTGCAAAGACACCTCCTAAAACAAATAATGAACCAGCTAAGGGGCATGCAAAGCCGGCACCGATTGCAAAGACACCTCCTAAAACAAATAATGAGCCAGCTAAGGGGCAAGCAAAGCAGGCTAAGAAACCAACAACCTATCGCGACAAAAGGCCAAAATCCCCCGAAGCTTTAGTCATCACAAAAGAGATAACCGGTAAGAAAATTGAGCAGAAGGACAAGAAGACTGATGGCAAGTCCGATAAGTCGTCGGGAAAAAAACCTGGCAGTAAATAGTTCCGAAGGTTTATTTAAACCATAAAATCAGTTTTAAAATTAATCGAAATGTTAAAAATATAATATAGAAATAGAGATTTACGAATTAAAAATAAGCTATACCTTCTAGCTAGTTTGATTTTTCAATTTCATGAAAGACATTCTGAAGTATTTTTGGCTTCGAAAGGGACCGTAAACAGGATAATGACTTTCGGATAGCTTCAAAATGTTTCTTACGCTGTCTGAACACAGAAAGAATATGTTCTGACCCCATTCTCTCAAATCTCACAAAGTCCTTGAGAAAGAGGATACAAATTTTACCCAAACAATTTAAATTAAATATGTTTTTTACTTATTCAAATGGTGTTACAGTCCGAACTGGACAAGTTTCTCAAACAATAAGTCTGTCCAGCCAGCTTGATCCATAACTTCAATTGCGAACACTTCGCTGAGGTCGCTATCCATTTGTGTGCACCGTTGAAGTCAAGGTCTTCCTCAATCACGTTGTCTCTCTGTGGTAAATACGAAGACTCTTAGAAGTTTAAATATCCTAACCACCTGAGTTGCACGTCTCATCTTCATCATTGCAAATGAGATCTAAAACCACAAAAATATTTTTTTTCTGAAAACATTTTGTTTTCCTTTTTTTGTAAGATAAGATTAGAGACAGATAACAGATTTTTATTATGCATTGAGTGGTCTCCACCGATCCATGCTGCATGCTTCTACATTAAAACTAAAGATGGTACCAGAAGTCAGTCGGTGGATGTTGGGTGGCGGGACATAAAGATATGGAATTTATAAAACTGAAGAATTTGTAAGGCCCTCTCCTTTTCTTAAAGGAAAGAGGCGGTTAGACAATTCAACCTTGACGGTTGAGTATGTTATGATCAGGCCAATCTTTTATAAGGTTTCAGACTCTTATCGGATATGATAACTGATCATATCCCTTTAAGCTGATATGCGTAAGACTCGGAATAGCCTACAACTTCTGCAACCTTTTAGGAAATAAAGGCCATCAGTTGTCTGTTATTCGGAAGTCTGTCGCCAGCCGCCGATAGTACCTTAGATACTAGATTTTGGTGAATGGTTCCGTCCTCTCTACCAGACAGGAGCCTTGCTGTTTCTAAATCTAGTTAATTTTTGTGAATACTTTGTTTTCTACAAGATAAGTATGTTCTTATATGTTTTGGAGCTGCCGGAGTGAAACGGTATATCCTTTCTTGTTTTTGTATCAGCTGCGAGTGGTTGACCATGTCAAATGCCCTGGGAAAAAACTAGTAACGTTAAGGATGTAACCTCGTCTTTGTCATAGGAAATAGGAATATCATCAGTAACTTTTAAAACAGCTGAACTACAGCTGTGCTTCTGTGTGAATCCGAATTGGTTCCTGTATACCAGTTTGTTGTTTTGCAAATGCAAATCCAGACTCTAAGGAGTGAATCAATTTCTCCAAGACAAAAGAAGGCAAAATGGAGATAGGTCTATATCCAAACGGAGAACTTCGCGAACATAACTTTTTTAGAATGGGTATAATTTTTGCTGATTTCTCTAGAGATGAAAAAGAGAGTGAGAGCTGAAAGTAAATGAGGCAAAATAATCTTCTTCTACTTCGCGCAAACTATTCCATAATATTTTTGTAGGCAAGTCTTCTAGATAGTTTTATTTTGGAATAAGCCTCATTAAGAAAGCTACGAAATTGAAACGTGTCCATCTATTGAAACCAAACTAAATGGCCCCTTATTGAAACCCTAACTATGTTAGTGTCTGCCATAAATCAGCTAATTTTAAGAAAGTTTTGAGTTCTTGTTAGCTTATTTGCTACCATTTGAGCATGCGTGTGCCATTTCCTCGTTTTGGTACATGTATAAAAAATCAAGTAAAATTCGATTCTTATTTTAATACAAACATTTATTTAAAAGATGTCATGTAAAAGTAACAAACAAAAAAAATGTATTTTTTTTTATCACAAACAAAAAAACTATGAAATATATTTGGAATGATCCTTTGTTGTATTCATTTTAATCCTTTTCTTTTGAACATTCTTTCCATCTTAAATAATTCTGAAATACTATTTAATTACGTTATTATGTTTGTTGTATATAAAAGCTTTCGTATTTATTGTATATTTTCATTTAATTTATTCCGTTTACGCTTAAGATTAGATTTAACTTTTCGTTCGTTTTTCTTTTGTTTCTTCGATTTGCTTTTCTTAAACGTATTTTGATTGTATGAGAATTTGGCAGTTCATTTTGATATTTATATTTATACAGATATAGTATATGTTTTGTTTTCTGCTGCACAGATTAAGAGAATGTGTAATAAACAAGTTAAATAGGAAAACAAATTGTATCGTGTACTTAGAACTGAAGTAAATATGCTTAACAACCTTTGTGTGATTAAAAATTTCGTCTACAGGAATACCATATGCCAAAGCGAGAAAACTAATTTATAAATGCGTTCATTTTGAATAGGTACTATCATCGTACGTTTTGTCTTGTTAATAGATATGCGAAGCATCAATTCAAAGCGGGTTGGCTGGCCGCCACATTTGTGCGAATTAGATTACGTGGATGTGACACCTTTACGTGCTACGAGCATGTTTAGAACTGGATTTTTGCGAATGTAACTGACGGCCTTTTTATGGGTCACCATCGTAAAATCATATCCGTTGCATTGAAGGATTTTATCATGAATTCGAAGACCAGCACGCGCGGCTGGACTGCCTTCATGCACCTCGGTCACATAGATTCCCTAAGAGATGAAAGAATGTTTGAATGTTATAAAAAGACATTCTTCAATTGAGGTAACTCACATAATCCGTGTAGCCTTGCGGACTTTTCTTATAATCCTGATCAATGCCGCCGCCAATTTTGAAGCCACATTTAAGTATTTCACGGCCCTCCTGATCATAGTCAACTTCTTTGTGCAATGTTATTGGAATCTATATGGAAAAAATTACATAAAATCTGATACTATTGTTTTGCATATATTGTCACGGTTGGGTGGAGCTCAAGTTTTTGGGTGAACTACGCGCTACAGTGTATAGACTGGGTCTTATGACAGAGCTACTTACACTCAAGCACTCCATGGCCGTGCCGGCCTGGTGTTGAAATGCCATTTTCGCCATATTCGGTGAGATCTTGTGTAAGTTTTCGTTTTCCACTTAGGAGAAAAATCACAAAAGAAAATTGGAAGAGTTTTACGAGTAGATTTTTTTTTCTTAGAGATATGCTGCTACTGCTACGATTCCTTGAAAGTTGATGACAAACAAAAACTAACAAAAAAATTTGACGTTTACGGTCTTGGAGTAAGGACTGGCACCACTGGTGGAATTACATTGCGATAAAGTATAGCTGCAGGGATGATATAAACATCCATATTATTCATATATAAACGTAACCACAAAAACGTATTTCTTTTCAAAATCATTTTATATACATAGATATATTTGTTTCTAATGTCAATTTGAGTTTATTGACATTAGAAACAAACTTAGGCAATTCAGACAATATTGCATATAGCAGCAATGGGTTTAATTTGGAATTTTCCATAAAATTTTGTAACATATTTTCATCTCATCTAACATTGACCCTTATATAAAAGGCGTTAACGTTTTCTGGATGCCCACATTTTCATGTTATGTAATAGAATGGAAATTTTCCTCAAGAAAATGTGAAAAGTCTGATATTACAATGCAAACATTGCGCAGCTCTTTTTTGCGAACTGTCACTCTATGCTTTTCTCGTTATTTTACGAAACTTTTTAATGAATAAGTTCTGGACGTTATTTTGACATCCATTTTCGTTGTAATCGCTGTTCGCAGATGAATCTTATATTTGATTCAGTTAATGAAAAGATAGTAAATGATCAAATTTAAATATAAGGTATTAACTGTAAGTATTAACTATATTTCTTTATTTAGCTTAACTCCCAAATCTATTTTTGGCACGCAGGCAGAGTAAATCTGTTTTCAATCTTGATAGTAGAAGTATTTATAAAGCGAATTCGAAAAATAAAGGAGAAAGAAAACGAATCATCAGAAACATGCAATGAAAATCTTACCCGTGCATGTCCGGTAGGCATGTCTACGATTTGCTTAGAGCATTAAATTTTGTAGTTTTGTTTTATTGACAAATCATTGTACTTCTCTGCTAAAATAAAATTTGTATAAAGAAAACTTTTAGCTTAGTACTTCCATCTCCTTTTGTTGATTTCACAAGAATGACATTTTTTCACAACCATCATTCGTATTTTATCTATACTTACTAAGGTTTAAGAGCCTTCGTGACCGGTACTTTGCAGTCTACAGAAAAGCAGGTATTTTAAGTTGATTTCATTAAACCGTGTGTAAAACCACATCAATTTTCTTTTCATACAGGAGAACTCCTCTTATTTTTATCTATAAAAGGATTCTTCATTAATAAATGCAATTTCGTATAAGGAGCAATTCTATTTTATGCTAATTGAAGCAGCATTTCTGCGACTCGTTACCTGAACCACAAAAATAGAATGATATTTTTTTTGTTATTGTTGCAAACAGCTGACTGTCACAACGAGTCAAAGCGATTTGTTAATCAGGCATAAAGTGTCAGATTAATTTGCGTATCTTATCTTTCTTTCTCTGAACGCTGCCACTTGTCAGCTGTACAGTCTCCTTCAAAACAATAGCATTCGATAACAGAAAACAAACAAGTGCAGAACTGAATTGTGATAGGCGAAGTGACTCATATCATTAATTTCTGGCAAATAAGATTTCCTCTTGTTAGTGCATCATTAAACTCTCAAGCAAAAAAGTTCTTCTTATTAAATATGTCAAATGTAATAACCGACAAGCCTCCATCATATACGGAGGCAATCACATCTCCAACTTCAACCAATCCAAATCCGCCCCCTGTTGGTAAGTGATTTGATGTTTTTGTCCAATCTCGCCATTATCAGCGATTTGTTTTTCTACAGGGATTATATACCCTAATGCTGCACCTTATCCGGGGCAACAATTCCAACCATCTGCTCCGCCACCAACAACTGGATATGTTCCCTCATATGGAACTATACAGGCACCGACTCCAGCTGTTGCTGTGTCAATGCCAACAGAAATTATAGTGATTGGTGGCTGTCCCAGTTGCCGCATTGGCTTCCTCGAAGATTCCTACTCCTGTTTGGGTCTATTTTGTGCGATTTTCTTCTTTCCCGTGGGCATTTTATGTTGCTTGGCTCTCAAGAATAAGCGATGCTCCAACTGTGGAACGGAGTTTTAAGCTGTCTTCCAAAGATTTAAAGTGTTTTATATGTACGAGTACACGTGCATGTCCTACATTTTGTTGATAAAAAAAAATTAATATCGTTTAATTGTTTAACATTGTAATTAAGAATTTGTTAAGTATGGCAAGTTTCGTTTCATGATAATCCAAAAAGTTAATGTTCATAAGAGACACCTTTATCATTTTGTTTTTTCTTTAAAAATATTTTGATATACGATTTTTGCAGTGCAGGGAATGATTATTTCCAAAAAAAAACAGGCATTAAGTCTACACCCACATTATTCTATGTTTTTTTTTTTAAATAAAAGATAAATTTATTAAATTAAGCTTTGTGTCGTTGATTTTACCAGAATTGGAAAGCAACACGTAGGTGAATGGGCCAATAGCAATCTACTTAAGAGCTAGGACGCAGATTAAACGGATTTTTATTGTTTTCAAATCCAGAAGAATTCTTTAGCGGCTCTATTCTAAACGTTTTAAGCTTCATGCTTCGATGGCGATAAAGTCTAGGTGAAACTTGGGCTCAACCAAATTTTCACCTAATTTTCTTCAACGTTCCTCTATTGTGGCTTCCCTCCCAAAGCCTGTTTCCGCTCTGCGTGCTGAGCGATTGTACTCGTAACTTTTTGATAAGATCTATATCGCTGTGTAGGTCTTCATCTTACCCTCTTAACAAAAAGGCGCTTAAAAAATACATAAAGAGTTTTTCTCTCAGTTAACTCTATTTGACTGGACCTTGGAATTCCGGTGCAATGCCAGGCTGGTCTTCTGAGGAAAGCAGTTATCGACTAGAATAAATATTCTGTACGGAGACGTTTTAAGCACACGTTTTCGTAGTGTTCATTCTTGTTATGATTTTGAAGAATCGTGCCTCTAGTGACGAATTCTGAGTTTCGCTTTATGTTAAACATTTTTGGACACGATCTATTTACTGCACAGGGGCAGCGGTCATTGGCCGCATTCCAAGCATACATAACTTTTTTCAAGCGATTATGACCATCTATGTGAACTGTGAAATTATTTTTGTTCATACGGCCAACGATCTTGGAAGGATTTAAGCCAGAGAAAGAGTTGAACTCCAGCACTGACGTTCCTGAGCAAGCTGCTCCCAATATTTGCTAAGCTGCTTTGCTAATAGTCCAGCATTTTGCTCCATAAAGAGGAATCAGTGTCTTGTAAAGCAGTATTTATGTCCTCCTATGTAGGATTTTAGATCCTAGTTGTTTTGACAGACCGAAGTAGCAACGGTTGCCGAGGTTAATTCTCCGTCGGACCTCCAATGTAGTGTCGTTTTTGGAGAATATATAAGTTCCGAGGTAGTCGAGTGAAGATTATGTAGAAGTTTGAAATCCAAATGCATTCTTCGTCCTATTTCGAATTTCGAATTAAGCTTGCTTACCAGCAAGTGCAGTTTTTGTGATTAAAAAGTTTGTGTTACATTAGAGCTTTTGACGTTATATTCGAAAACCATAATTTATTTTGAAAACGCAAATTTGGAACTGCGGTGATAGCGCCATTGACAAATAGTAAGTGGATCAAATTTTAAAAGCAGAAGAGTGAAAAACCAAGACTTTATTCATGTCTCAGCACTTTTCTTACTCCAGGATTCGAAATACTGACCTATCAATTGATCCTATTTAAAGGCAGGCGTTTAACCAATGTTCTCGGTCAAAGCGAGAGACTCTCCTATCTTCAAGGCTTTGTTAATGCTGGACCCTATGGCCCCTTAAAATGTCTTTTATTTTTTCTATTTTTAAGGCATAAGATGAAATAAATAAGTGCAAACTACCGGCGAAATATGACTTATAAATTGTCAAAGGATTCTCATGAAAATATATTCATGCATTATTCCTTCTATTACCAAAATAAAATTGTTATTTTTAAGGGACAGAATAGGAAATAACTGAACAGCAGGCAAAATGGTGCAAGTTTCGTTGACACTTTCAGTTTCATTGGAAGAATTATTCTCATCTTCAAAATCATAATTAATTTTTTTTAAGGAATTCATTCTACGCAGTGAAATAAATAAAAATCTGATTCTAAATACCTGGCACCACTGGCGTTCTTATCTATTTGACATTTATGCAGCCAATTTCGCTTCCGATGACAGCTAAATCTTTTCAGTGAACTTCTTTAAGTGAGGATAGCTTATTTTGTTTAATTATTTTCAAACCGTAGGTCACAGGATGGCAAAGGTTCTTAAAACGGTTAGTTGCACTTCTTTATTTCTACCTTTGGTTTCATCCTGAAACCGATACTTAAAAGAATTATTGCTTCCATTCGACTCGTTCTCGTTATGTCACAGGCCTAACCTTTATCAACAAAAACAAATTAAGTCTAATGAAAACTTTAAATTCTAGTCCACTGGTCTCACAGGATTGGCGGTCTCAACCAATCCCCATCACACACTTTCCGTTTTGTATGGAAAAATCCAGAGAGCGCTTGCGAAAATGCCCTCGGACGCTGCTTACCGAAAGTACACCGAGGAGATTGTTGCAGGACGTGCTAAAATTGTAAACAATGTAAGTATACCAGGCCGTATACGTATTTTTTATTTCGAAGAATAAACTTTCCTTCTTTTGATGCATTTAGACAAAGGATATTCCGGCTCTCGAAAAAGCAATCGGTAGTGGACAAGTTGAAGAACTCATTGTTCAGGCTGAGAATGAACTTATTCTGGCTCGGAAAATGCTCGGTTGGAAACCATGGGAATCTCTTCTCAAGCCCATTCCATCCAAGCAATGGGATTGGCCACCAGCGCAAATCAAGGACCCAAAAATCTAAACACAACTAAACAATTAGTTTCTTCTTCAATAGCGTCATAATCTAAATAAAAGCTTTAGCAAAGCTAAACAGTGTTGTTAATTTTTTTTTAATATTGACAAGCTTTCAGTTATCTCAGTTGAAGTCTCATCTTGCAAGATGTTCTCAGTTTAAGTTAACTCGTTGTAACGTGTCTTTCAATATGCGCTTCAATCGACAGATTTATTTGGTTTTTCTGTTAATCTTCGTGGGTACCTTCACATTCGGGTGGTGCAAACCTGTACAGAAAATTGCTAACCGTCAAAAGAGGCAATTTGACTTTACTCTATCGGCAGAACACGACGACGATGGGACCGAATTAGTTGCAGAAGCTGTTGCAAAACTATGGAAGAGCCGAGACAGGAATACACAAATCGATGGAACTGCAAGAGTGATACATCGCTCTGGATCAATGTCCTCGGGTAATACAAAATATTCAGCGTCAGTTCATTTGCGCCACGATTATCGCAAGAAATGATCCTTCTACTTGTATAATTTCATTGAATTGTGGATGCACATGAGCCCAGGACCTGATTACAGAATCGGATTACAAGTTGTATTCACTTAACAAAAAAAAAGACATCGAAAGTGCGTAAATCGAAATTGCAATCTAGAGGGAAATGAGAAATTCAGCTGGCATTGAATGGGAGGGCTCAATTAAATTCCACGATTGGTGATAAACTTTTAACCTTTTATGTTAAGTGTGTGTTGCGATTATTGTTTTAAGTACTTTTGTTGTTTTGTTTTGATTTAAATACAAATAGTTATTTACATTTGTGTTGATACTTTTTTGTTGGCTTAAGGTGAACATTTACGTGGCATATACGACGGTTCGTATAGGATAAACTCACCTTATTGTTTTGAAATGCAATTTAAGCATTAAGTAAGCGGATTCAGCTAAAACCCCTATTGAAATCTTTAAACTTTTTCAATTGCTTTCCAATATAGTTCTAACAGGTGTCTTGGATATTTCCAGGCGGGATTCAAATGTTTAAATTATTAGTTGTTCTCTCTAGTACACACTATTAGTTGCTTAATCACTTAAGCTGGCGCAATAGTCTGGTTTGGACCAAATCCCCAACCAACGAGCCTCTCCAGCGGTCTCGCTATATCCACTTTTGCACGCCAAATTGGTTGAGGTCCCCTTCCACTTGTGTGCGCTATCTGAGTCATGATCTTTCTCAAGTGCACCGCGACTGAATTCGAAGACTTTCCGGGCCGGAGCATTGCTGCCCATTGCAACGTTCTGAACAAGACAACGGGTGATATACACTTAAATTTCTATTACGATTTGACTGATGACTTGACTGATCAATTGTTCTACTAGATAATATTCAGGGACTGAGAAATATTAAAGTTGAAAAAACCTAGGATCCGATGAAATACCGAAGATTCAATAATTTGATGGACTTTTCAATGTTTTCAAGAAAGTTAGAATTGGTTTAAAAATCTAGAATAATGTATTCGTCTTGATTTTTTATTCGTATGCATTTGCAGTGCAACGAACAATACAAGTCAAACGATGATACGAAAGCTGGCTGCAACTAGTAACCTTCTTTATGTGAACGGAGCTCTACACGGTAAGAGTAAGGAGCTGAAGACCCAAATTTTTGCGATCGATCTAACTCTTGAAACATCTGAATAGCGAAAGATTTAATAATATAATCGTATACAAACTCAACTGAGCTCGTCACAATAAGCTTAGGTACAAGATTTATAAAACTGTGACATACTGATAATCACCAGCTTAGGAAATCCATCAGAGAGAGACATTAGACAAGCAGTCCGGTCCTTAATAAACCACAGCTAACAACTTGTGCTGATTCTACGTTCATTGGATGAAAATGAATGAATACGGGTAGTAATTTTCTCTCCAGTAATACGACACAGTAACCGTTTGGCAAAGGACATCCTTACAGTTCAAAATTGTTTCTTTTCTTTTGGAAGGGAGAATTTTATTAACTATTTTCTACCAAAACTAATCAAAATCTTTTTTTTCTTATACCACTGGTATAACAGGACAAGTCGTGCCGTCGTTTTTTTTTTGCGCTTAAAAAGGCGCGCTATCACTGCGCTTCATCGTCGTCATCGATTTTTATGACTCGTGGCATCAGAACGGCGGAAGTTTTATTATTCATCTCGATTCGTCTGCGATTCTTATCGAGTCTTTTCAGTCTTAGCCTATTGGTCAATCGTCTATTAACCGTTGATTGGACTTCGTGCATCAATTCGTAAGCATCCAACTTATTAAATTTATACAATTCTTTAACTTGAAAAGCAATATTCCTGCCAAAGCTATTGAAAACATCATCTTCGTCCAAGGGCGTTGTATTCATGTCCAGCTTTGGGAATTCCGGCTTATATTCGGGCTCCTCTTGAGTTGCTGGCTTTGCAGTGTTTACTTCAGATTCTTCTTTTATACTTACTACGGGAAAGGTGATATCACATTCTGGTTCTAGATTAAGTTCCTCGGAATCATCATCAAAGTCCTTGCATGAATCAGGTCTCTGGTGATTGGGCACTTCGTTTGGATCATTCTCCAAAAAATGCGTAAATGAGTAAGTGTGCGAGATATCCGATTCTAGACTTGGTTCTGATACGGCAATCTTTTTACACTTTGATTCCTGATCCTAATAAATTGAGGTCGCTGTTTAATCGAATCAACTCAAGCTTTTTTCAGACTCACCAGTGGAATTTCGGCTAAAGGCTGCCCATCAGTTTCAGTCTTATTATTGATTTGTTTGGAAAAAGGTAAATTTTTGTCTGTATCGCTCAAGGACTCCTCATCATCGTCGGACTTTTTCGAAATATTTGCGGATGGTATTCTCAAATTTGTCTGCGGATTCCGTTGAATGAAGCCTTTGAGCCAATCGACACCAGCTTGCTGCTCAATATCCCACGTTTTCGGTCGCTTGATATCATGCGCTTTGACGAATTGATAAACCAGTTGCCTGGCGGCCTTGTAACTACTACTTGTGTCGTATGGTAAGTATGTATAGCGATTAAGGAATTCCATCAGTTCTTTCTCCTGTTTTGTAGAGAAGATCTCCGCCAGCAGTGGTTGCGGCAAGAGGTTTGCTTCGGGACCACCTTTTCCTCTAGCTAGATCCATTTTTTGTTTTCTTTCTACACGATAAATTATTGTTGTCCTTTTGAGGCCGTATTTTCGCGCTGCTGTCGAAGGTGTTTCAATACCATTACAGATGTCTGCAACTGCCGATTGCATACAGTCCTCATTAATCCAACGCGTCGTTTTTCGCCGATGGTGGCGGGGCATAGTTTTTATGGTATGCAGCTTGACTGGTGTTGTTCTGTCTCAGTATATAGATGATAGGTGACGAACAACACGAAAGCACGCCACTTTCGACAGGGTGCTTGCGTGCTGCGTGTGAAATTCTTGGAAGTTCTTAACTTTAGAGTTTACTCAAAACATTTTTATACATTTAACATAAATGGAATGCATATTTATCACGTAAAACATTTAAATTATTTACAAAACAATTACCAACTTTTGTAAAAAGAAACACTTGGGCACTGTCAAATATGTTTGACAAACTGTCAAAGGCTTACTCTGCTAGTTCACAATAGTGAATTTTTATTTAAAAGCTTATCCTGTCGAATGCTGACTGTCGAATTTGTGTGATCGTTGTTATTAGGGATGTTGAAGTTTACAATTAACTCAAAAATGTTTTATCATTTCTTAGTCACTTAACATATTTATTTACAAAAAAGCAAACATGAGCTTAATAATCATTATTAATTATTAGTAAGCGCAAAAAGCCGTTGGTGAGTCGGCGTTTATTGCATGAAATATCTTTTTCAATGCAGGACACAACAATATAGATACCAATACTTTTTAATCATTTTTTAATAGAGAGAGAAAAAAGTTGAAAAAAATATACTCGCGGTATTATATTTTTTATTCCAGACCAACCATAAAAAAAAAGAAAATCATTATCCTAGACTAATCTAACTTAACCTCTGCGTCAGCTTCGACTCAGTCAAGTCACCAATGTTTTTTTCTTTTCAGTCTACCATTATTATCAACATCTTTTTCAGGTACACTCATACAGTATCTCCAGGCAACAGTTTCATCACTCGTATGCGTAGGCGAGTGCACCATTCTTTTGTCCGTGGCCCTTCTAACAGCATGACATATGTATGTATAATAGGGATATTACTTGAGTCTGACATATAGTCATCTGCATTCAGGTATATGCCTCAGATTGTATGTGTCCATTTGTCGTTGTCAAGCCCGATACGAGCTCGTTTAAGACAACGTCGGAATGACCTCTGTATTGCTCCATTTAGGAAAGATTGTATTTCTCCATGTAGGCAGGATCTCAAGTGATTCGAGTAAAAGCGATTTTTGAGTGACATAAATGCCACTCTTGCCGTCTTAGGTTCTTGATTAATATGTTGATTGAAGTATAGGTATTTATCCAGTAGATCACCCAATCACTTCATCTTTGTCTTTGATTCGATGTGAAGTTCAAAAGAATTCCTTTTCATCAAGCTTTTTCAGTTGCGCCTTAAGTCTGAATTCTCTTTTTCAAGAATGCCATAGTTTTATAATCAGTGTCGTTACAGTTTTGTTTCAAGTTCGGGAATTTAAGGCTTAACATTTGTAGATATTTATATCGACGACTAAAATAGACTAAAGCGAAGTTTGTGTAAAATCCTCACATTATTTTTACATTATATGCCATAAAAAATGTGAAAAATCTCATATTTCAAACAAGGACGTTAAAACACCAAATCTCAACTCTGTTTTGTGTTCTATCAGACCATCGATCCGAGACAGAGTTAAGGCAGGTCTCCATCCTTTACGGTCCCGAGCATTTTGCTTTCAATTGATAAAGGTGTTAGTATATTTAGCTTTCGACGAATCAATTTCAATAATTTGAAGGGCAACACTTCAGACCTATTCTTTGATGGTCGTGAAAGCTTTGATTCCGGCACACTGCGTACGAGCGATAATATCAAAATCGTCTGCGGATTTCTACGTCTTGTAGACACCATTCAACCGCAGTATCTGTTGAAGAATAAGTTCGGAATTTTAGGACGTAAAGGAAATTTAGTACAGAGCGATCCACATATTGAATTAATCTGAAGTTGTAAACAACTTCAAACAGGTACCTGCTTCAACAGTTATGGCGAAATATACATATATTCGCCATAAATTTAGAAAGGATGGATGATCCTGATATTCGAGTTTTTGTTGGGAATGGTTGAAGCTTTAGTGGTCAAAGTCGATATCAGCGTTCGTTAAGCAGAACGTGTTCGATTTGGTAACGCGGTTGCTGTGTGGGTCTTTTTGTAGGTCAATCGTATCCTGCCGAGAAGTCTGTGACTCGGATTCGTTTCATTGTACTTTGCGACTACTATGCCACAAGTTTTTTCTTTACCGCTTTCAACATCGAAGTTCCGAAATACGAGTTAAATTAAATTGAAGAATGTGCTTACATTGCAGCAGCTTACTCGTTCATGTTGTCCTTTTTCGCTCCAAGTCATCTTTGTTTTTGGGGCCCGTTAGTCTTCAATTACTTAGCCCGCTTATAATTATGCACCCATGAGGAAATAATATGTATGCTCTGCCCCGGAGTGAAAAAAAAAATAGTTCAAGGCGTGTATGTCTGATCTATTATTTCATTCAGTTCTTTTGATTAAAACTTTTGAGTTCCAAAAAGTTGAAGACAAGTCTTATAAATTCGTTATAAACACCTCAAACTGAAACTTAATTCCACGAGTATCCACCCGCATAAATGAGCATAGACTTGAAGGGTCAGTTTAATTATAAATTTAAGCCTTTTATCGAGTTGGCTTCTACAAAACAGCTTATTAGTTATGGCAAAGGAGCGTGCTTTTATCCTGCGATGAAATTCATTAGCACAAATATTCAGACACCAGATTCAAGGGTTGCTTTTGAAAATCTTCAAAACACTAATCTGAGAAGACGCTCTCCAAATCTTCCAGACAGGCATGCTTGATATTTGATTTTCATGAATCGCAGTTCGTTTTCACCTGAAGCTGCTCCCTCACAAAGAACAAGTAAAATTTAGAACACGATCTCCCTTCAGCTACTTTGAATCAAATTAAGGAAATTAAAAACATGTCTTTATTTTTTTATTATTATTATTTCCATTTTAATATCCATTCATTTCAATTTATTTTATTTATGATGATGTACAAGAACATCTACATATAAATTTAAAATAGCACACAGAGATGTTTGTAGTTGTTTTACTATTTTTTTTTATTTTAAATTTAAGTTAAACATTAATTTTTAATTTAATGTTATTAATTATAACGCTATTTATGTATTTAATGAGATTTAAAAAATATGCAATTATGTATAACATAAATTGTTCTATCTTAAAATGAAATAATTTCCAATTAAGAAAACAAATTGAGAAATTATTAAATATGATTATTGCAAACTGCTTTTAAATTACATTTTCAATTAATTTTCTTTAATATTTACTGGTTTCTTTTTGCCTAAATTACATGATCACAAAATTTTCCATCGTTTCCGCAGATTGATTCATTTACTTTAATCCATCCAAAATTCCTGAATTTTCAACATTAATTAGTGTTTTTTTTTATTTAGTTTAATTTTATCCAAAAATATGTTTCCATTAGGGCCTAGAAATCGAAACACTATATATATATATATATATATATTTACTTTTAGCTTTTGTTTATTTATCTTACGATACCATGTTTTTATTTTTTATATATTTGTTTCAAAAACTTCTCGTAATAATTTTGTCGTATTTTTTGTCTAAATTGTTTAATTTTTTTTTGGTTAAAAATTTTGTTTCAAAATACACTTTTCAGTCAAAATACAAAATAGTTTATTTACATTTCGATGCTTTTTCGTTTTTTTATTTTAATTTGTATTAAAATTTTAAAACTTTTACTTAACTAAGCTTAGGATTTTAAAATTTACATACATTTTGCTTGTTAATTAAAAATAATTTAAAATAACCGTCTTAGTTGTCGAAAAATGAATATCTCGAAATAAAGCATATTTACAACCAATATGCAGATTAATGAAATATGGCTTAAGATCTTAAAATGCATTTGTTTTGAGTCGTGCTATAATTTCTATAAAGTTGCCTTTGTTAAGCTTTTTTTATGATTACATTGTAGGATAATATTTGAGAATTTTTTCATAGTTTTTGTTTAGTAATTAATTGCAAAAAAAGTTAACAAAAGATAGGTTTTTGAAAAGATCAGCTATATTTTGGCGGTCACATAACATTATTTGTTCTGCATTGTTCTCAAAGAATATTACACTGAACCCTAATTAACTGGGATGCTTTAAAGTTTAAGACTCCGAGTAGAAAACAATAACTTGCTACAGCTTTTCAAGAAAGAAATACTTTACATACGGATAAGAGTTATTTCTAGTTAGACATTCAGAATGTGCCAGCAAAAACTATCCAGAATATGGCTTTGGAAAATGGTAAGCCTCAACCCAAAAAAAAAGACCTTGAATGGACGAAAGAAAGTTTGGGATCGCAAGAGCGGTTATCTGAAGAATTCGTGGTCAAACCGTAAGGTCAAGTTTTTGCTTCATTGTTTTGTTTTAAAATCGAGCAGGTATCGAGAGCCATAAATGACTAGACATTTAGCAAAATGCAGTACGAGAATATGTTGTAAGATTTCATTTCTATTCAGATTTTAAAGAAATAACTAATTAAATAAGTGGAGCATATTAACATTGCAAAAAAGGCTAATTTTATTACATTGAATCTTGACAGGAACATTCTCGAGCAAATATTGCAGGATTTTTGATTTTTGAGAATATATTAAATTGCTTATAACAAATAATATGCGACCGCTCTCAACATATTTTAAAGTCCTTAGACAAATAATTAATTAAATATGTAAATTTGAATTTCTTATATGAGTATATTCTCATTTTATTACTTTAGATTGCGGTTATAAGGAGAGTTTTGGAAACTTAATGCATTATACTTTTCTATTTTTCTTTTTCTTTTTTTTCTATCGATTTATTTAGTTTATAATTGACACATTAAACAACGTTCATTTTATTTTAAATTACGTATTTCTAGTCAATTTATTTAAACAAAATTATTGATTCCTAAGGTAAGCAGTTCAAAATTACTTCTTTCTATTAACAAAAAAAAAAATCAAAGGAAACCCCAAAGGTTTTTCTGCGAGAAAATGTGTTACAAGAAATTTAACGCTCTAGTTCATTCCAGTCTTCACTTTGTAGACTGTTTTGAATGCTAGGTTAAATTATGTTGTGCTAAAAGTGATGTTTTATAATGAACTAAAACACCGAAAGTGTAATGTGGCTGATTCTTTTTAACATCGGTTGATCGGCTTTTGAATTTTTGAAGCAAAAATATGCGTGGTCCTCCGTGGAGCGCAATGGAACGCGACATTTATATATCACGGCTCGCGAGTCGAGGAAATGAAATGAAGCATCGGAATGTCAGCTTTGCTTTTTACATGTACGCAAACAGACTTTACAGCTGGAGACTCGCCGATTTGTTATCTAAGCGAATAAACTCATCTACTTACTTGAAATATGTGCTGCACCGGCTGTGAACAACCCCGAAAGCTTTTTTCTGAACATAAAGTGCGTATTATATTTGAAGTAGTTAATTAAGATAATTTTCGCGACTGCCAATTTTGCGACAATCGTTTTCTCGTTAAAGAAGTACCGTCTGCGGCATTTTGAAAGAAAAGGCCGCTTCTGTTATATATTAAAGTTTAGAAACAAACAAAAATAGACGAAAAAGTTTGTGGGTATTTTCCTCTGTAAAGTAAAATTAAAAACAGAAGAAGAAACTAAAATAAAACGAGATCTATTTAATAAATTTGTTTATATTTATTTTGTTTAAACACCAGTATTTGCTTTTGCTTATTTACATTTAAAAAAAAAGAACTACTACCCTACGACTAAATTAAATTTAAAATATAATAAAAAATAGTTTTTGAAATATGTATGCATATATATATTCTTCTTTCAATAAATCGCCAATGGCATTCAGTATGTCGATCATTCATCGTCATTTGTTTTACTGAAATAAAAATCAAAAACGAACTAAAAACTAATTTAAATTTAATTTCTATTCTCATTAATTAACAAAACAGGCAAATAACAAAACATACAAAATAAGGCATTCATCAAGATTATCAATTTATTTTTAAAATCAAAGAATTAGCATATTTCTTTTTAATCAAATGTTGCATTTTGTCAGATACGGAAAATGTGGTGATATCTATTGTTAAATTTTAAACAGGATAAAATATGGAAAACATTCAAATTGTTTTACAATTTTGTTTTGTTTTATTTGTTTATGTGAATTGAATATTTTTATGTCTTGTACGTAATGATTTATTTTCTATTACAACAAACATACAAAACATCATTAATCTGTTTCGTAGTTGTTTTATTTCTTTTTTTTTCATTTGCTTTTCTATTGGATAATCATTTTATTTTATTTAAATTAATGTTGCTATTTTTATAATAAAAAAATAAAACATTTGTCTATTGTTAGAATTAAAAATTAATTTGTACGATCAAGAAGCAAACAACTTTATTATTATTTTGTTTTATTTATTTAAAAAAAAAAATATTTATCGTACTATGTTAATAATAATTGTAATAATTTACATAAAAAGACATAACAATTACATTGTAATGAAAAAACGTAACTAATATTAACTAAGATTTTTAATTAAAAAGCAAAAAAAAAATTATTATTTCTTTATTATTTCAATTATTTTCCTTGATGTATTTTTTTTTGTTTCTAAAAAAAAATTGTTTGAATTGTTTTTTTTTTTCATTTTTTGTAGCACTTCTTTAAGCTTGCGTGTGATTGTGGGATTTTTCTTTCGATTCGCCTTTTTGTTTAAATAAATACTAAAATGTAGAATTTACTTTAGAAAAAAACAAAAGTTATTTTTGTATAATAATAATAATAATTACAGTGCAAGTTTTTTGTTTATTTTGTTTACTAAAGTATTTATCAACTAAGTTTATGATTAATTTTTTTTGTATTTATTTTAATATTAAATTTTAAAACAAAAAAAAAGGAAATTCATTCATACATATCGTTACATTTACAATATAAATATAAAATTCTATCAATATTGTTATATTACGTAGAAAACTTTATGTTTTTCACTTGCATTTTCGTGTTTTTATAGATTTTCATTCTTTTTGTTGCGCCTGAATTGAGCTATATGTATTTATTTTTAATTCCTTTAATTAAAACAAAACTTATTTCAAATGAAACGCTCACTCGTGTAGCATAATTTTCAAAACATATGCTACTTGTTTGTCAGATTATTAAAAACTAAAAATGTAGTTGTTTTTTGAATAAAACAGTTTCCTGCTGTCTTACAAAGTCAATTTTGAGGGTGGGGCGCTTTCCTTATGAAGAAAAATTATCAAATTTTTGCAAATAAGAGGATGTGCTTTGCTTTGATTCTGTCATGTTGTTTTTTTGAATATTTTCTTTTTAGGTTTTCCAATTGTTTTGGCGACTACTGCTCGGCCCGGGCGCCTGTGGGGGAATCATTTCCAGCAAGTACTGTCGATGCATTTCCGTTGCTCGCTGTATATCCGCTGGACTAGGAGCATTTTTGCTCGAAGACATGTTCTTTTTGTTGTTATATGCTATAAGAAAAGATGTAAATAAAATAACATTATATTAGGAAAATGATGAATATGAAATAAGGTGTAAAATTTCAGTACGGAACTCTGTAAGAATTATAATTATTTTTAAATGCGGCGAGTAGCACAAGATTCCTTTCAGTCTGAAGGCATAACAGAATGCATGTAGCAGCAGACAACATACAAGGCGCAAAACAGAGTCGAACATTTAGCCCTTTTCGACGCTTTTTACACAATTTGGGTCCTAAGAGGTTTAAAGGGTTTTGCCATTAAAATTTGAAGATGTAGTTGAGTGTCGTAACAGTAACATCGCCAACACCCAAACCAAAACTGACACAAATCTCTTCGATGAAATAAACTTCTTTCTAAGTTTTTAAGAGGATTGTGGTCTTGATAGAAAAATCTTAAAAAATCGAAGTTCCAAAAATTACTTGCAAAGTATTGGTGGCCGAAAGCATGGGCCGACTGAATTAAGTGTTCCTCATCCTTAGCAAGGACCTATCTTTACGAACATCTACAACCGTTTCGCAATTCTTTTTTTGACTACGGCAAGGCTGGCTTCCAACCTTGCAAGTTTTTTAGTAAACCCTAAGGTTCAAGGCGAAAATGTGAAAAAGAAATTGTTTTTTAAAAGTTATAAAAACATCGTGCTTTGAGACATAGTTGCGGTACGGATGATGTTTGCTTAAATTGCACTTGGATTTAATGTACTCACCGGCTTGTGCTTGTGCCACTGCCATTTGGTATGAATACAGCAGAGGTGTGAACTGCATCATGTGTTGTGGATTAGAGCCGGCCAAAGCTGTCGGAAAAAATTAAATGAATTTGAATCGGATTGAGAATTAATGGTTGAGTCGGCAAACCTCTAAAAAGCTGTTGTTGGAAAGCTTGCATCGCAGCCGCTGTAGCGGCGGGTGATGTATTTCCTAAGCTTCCCAAATTGGCTAGATTGCCCAAGTTGCCTAAATTTCCAAGATTCCCCAGGTTTGCTAAATTTCCCAATCCAGCCAGATTGTTGAGACCTGGTATGCTTCCCAGGGCGTTTAGTTGAGCTGCTGCAGCAGCGGCCGCTGATGGCGAGAATTGTTGCTGTTGCTGCTGTTGTTGCTGTTGTTGTTGCTGTTGGTGTTGCTGCTGCTGCTGCTGCTGTTGTTGTTGTTGCAGCTGCTGCTGTTGCTGCTGTTGTTGTTGCTGCTGCTGCTGTTGTTGCAACTGTTGCAATTGCTGTTGCTGTTGTTGCTGCTGTTGCAATTGCTGTTGTTGTTGTTGAACTGCTGCAGCTGTTGCAGCCGCCGCCGCCGCGGCTGCTGCTGCTGCTGCCACTGACATCGGACTCGCCGATGGAGCGCTTGGACTTAGATCATGATGCTGCCGCGACGATCGGGGTGTTGTTGGCGGTGGCGTCGGCTGACTACTGGGTGGTGGTGGTGGAGTTGGCCGTGGCGTTGGTGTTTGTGTCGGTGTTGGAGTTTGACATTTCGTCGGTAACATCACCGTTGACGGTGGGGGCGGAACTGGTGTCGATGAGTGCGATGCATGAGAATCTACTGGCGACGGACTACTTTGTGTTGCAAGCCTTTGCTCGATTTCTTGCTCCTAAGCAAATAAAACAAATTAAAAAACAAAATACAAAGAAAGGAATATCAAAAAGAAAGCTTACTTGTTGTAGAGCCTTAACAAAAGCTTGTTTCAGTCGGTTTGTATGTTCAGCTTTAAGAGCCTTCTTTACGTTTGTTGTAACACATTGCTCACAAATGACTTTAGGATCCTTATTACCTATGGAACGCAAAGTAAAAACAAATTTTAAACACCAACATTTAAAAATGTTGTAAAGAAAACTAACCTTGCTTCTCCCATTTCCAAACGGGTGTGAAATCAATCTTACATTGTGCACATCTAAATGGCGGGAGAACTGTAGATTGTTTCTTATCCTTTGTCATTAGATAATCAACCACGGTCTCTAAGCCCAAGAGGTATACGAATTCCGTGTTGCTGGGATTCGGTATGAAATGCATCTCTGGTGGCGGTGGTTTTGGGGGTGGAATCTATTCAAAGAAATTCGATTGAATGTCATTACTATGGCGGTGTGCCAATGATTGTACTCACTTGAAGAAGTGTCTTCTCCAATTGCTTCCTTAATGCTAGTTTGGCGGCTGCCTGTCTCTGGGCGGGGCTTTGGACTTCTTCTCGAGTCGAAGAGCGATCACTCTGCAGAAAAAAAAATTGATAATTTCGTTAATTAATTTCGTAAAGAAAATAACAATTCTCTGATATGAAGTTACCTTAAGCTCATTGTGCTGCTGTTGTTGTTGCTGCTGCTGCTGTTGGTGCTGCTGCTGCTGTTGCGAAAGCAGGGGTGGGGCTGGTGTAATGGACACTGAATTGCTAATGGATCCAGGTACCTTAGGATTATCCGAAACACTTAGCTGCTTGCGTATTTTTTTTTTATATTATGAAATTTCAGTTAAGAAAAAGAAAATACAAGAAAGATGAAGATATGATTGATGTATGATGATGATATAGTGTTATTTTTTGATTAGATGATGGTGTAATGTTAAGTGAATGTTTTACGCATAAGAAACTAAATATGACGCTGTTGATAAGATTGATAAGAGAAAAAGTAGGGCAAGGTTATAAACAACTCTGAAATGGCATTATCGCCGATTATGGTATAAAATGAACTACACTATGTAACAAAAGTTAATCGGCGGTAAATTATACTTTCTTATAATAATTCGTCGTTTTTACGAAGATCAACAATAATAAAAATAACATGGAATCGTCACTGCGTTGCGTGTCCAGATCTTCAGTAAATGGTCCAATTAAACACTCACCATCGGCATAGGCAATGTCACAATTAAGCTTAATGGATGTGTGAATAGCAGTAGAATTTAGCTTTATTACCCTAATGTGTTCGCGCAGAACAAGAATCAGATGAGGTTTGAAAAATTGTGCAGTGGTATTTCAAAAAATTCATTTCGTTTTCTGGCACCGGTTTCGGTGCAATTGTTCAGATATCAAAAGGTCAGCACCGCAAATTATAAAAAAAAAAAACTAACACTATAAGTGCGTCGGTTGGAGGATGAATCCGGCAAGCGATTGAATGAAGCATTTTATCGTTTATAATAATGATCGAAGGATTTTTTGTCTTAACCATAAGGACCAAAGGGGCTTTGCTCTGTTATTCGGTTCCACTGTAGACAATTATTGCAATGGTTGCAGAAATCACAACTGTTCCTTCTAGAACAACAGCATATCAATGGTTAAATGAATTTCAAATGGATCGCACTAGCATCGGAGACGCACCCCGCTCTGGAAGACCGATTTAGGGTTCTTCAAGCGTAATCGAGCGGACTCTTTTCGACGTTTTGTGACGCACCCATAACCATACGTCTGAGTTCAAAAGGCAATCTGCGGAGTGGCTGGAAAATCACGAAAGCCGACCTGAGCGACCAAACCTCGACCGGGAAGGTTTATACCTCCATTTTTGGGCAGCACATGGCATAATCTTCAGCGATTATCTGCAAAATGGTAAGAACAGTCAAAAGAGAGTATTATGCAGCGCTATTGGATACATGAACGATGAAATAAAAAAGGACCTCATACCGTGAAGAAAAGAGTTCTGTACAACCATGATAACGCGCTGGCACACACGTCTTTGAAAGCGATGGCCAAAATTGAAAAGACTTGGCTTCAAGCGACTAACATCTGTTCCCAAACCTCAAGCGATGGTTCCATTGAATAAGATTGACTTGGACGTTTCGTACTACATAAAGGGCATCGAAATGAAACTCGGTATACGAAGTGTTTCGCTCTCGAAGGCAATTGTGTTGAGGAGTTATTATAATATAATAATCATTCATTCATTAATTAAAAGTCTCGGGAATTCTATAAAGCTTCACAATTCAAATAAATTTCCTCCTTTTTATAGAGAGCCAAATAAATACTTTGTTATTTAATTAACAAAAACATTAGCGATTATCACTTCACGTATCTAAGGATTGCGTGAGTAAAATTTTAGGAAATAACAACTCAATTCATTCTCTATCTGTTACCAATAAATAAATACTTTTTCGTATTAGTAGTTTTCATGTAGAATAAACGAATACGGCATGGTGTGAAAGTGTACTGAAATGAATGGGTAATTGATGAAAAATATTTCTGCTGGTGTTTTTGTGAAACTAAGTTAATCATATAAAAAAATTTGTTCGGCCGAACTGGTTGAATACATTACAATAACTCACATTGCGTGGTTTGATTCCCGATGGTGGCGCCGATGTCGGTGTTATTGTCACTGACGGTGTTATTGTGAGATTCGAACCGGTGCGGGGCAATATAGAGTTTGTCCGGTGTGACGACGAGCTACCTCCAGCCGTCAGTGTTGCTCCACCTGGCAGTGATGAACGTGGTGGCGGGAGTATAGTTGTATTCGATCTTCCAGTCTGCGGCTGGCAGCGTATGGTACTCGTGTTGTTGTTACTATAAAAGAGAATAGCATCCAGAATCGTACAGACGACAATATGAGGAATGAAAATTACCTTAATCCTGGCGAAGGTCGACCTTTTGAGTGAGCGGGTAGTGGTACCGCATTCGTGGGTGTTACACTCAACGAGCCCTTCGACAGTGAGGCCGAAATTGCTGAAAGCGGGTTATTGTTGTTGCTTGTGGGTGAAACATTAGTCGGCGTCACAACCAAATTCTCCTTCATCACATGTTGCGATTGTTTTAGCTTCTTGAGCAGAACCAACTTCGTCTCCTCGTTACGCAAATCCTCTCGTAGCTTCCGTAATCCCTTCTCGCGTTCCCTCAGCTCGGTTGGAGTAAGTTCCTTTATTGGATAGTACGGTGGCATTTCCTCATCATCAGTCTCTGAATCGATGTTACCATTTTGTGCGCGACCATTCACACGAGCTGGCAACAGCACTATGTCCGGTGTTTCGGCATATGACTTGGGTTCGGTGCGGGGTCTTAACACTCGACGTTGCACCTTATTTTCATCTTGTTGCTCCATAAAGTTATTCAACGGTGGCGGCGCTGGTGTTATTGTTAGGCCGGAGTTTTGCGTTAGTGCACGTAGATCTCTGACTGTGGCCGGTGGTATGGTAAGAGAATCTCTTCCCGAACCTAGGCTCAGATCCAC
Source organism: Orthonevra nobilis (assembly GCA_963555765.1). Classification (NCBI taxonomy): domain Eukaryota; kingdom Metazoa; phylum Arthropoda; class Insecta; order Diptera; family Syrphidae; genus Orthonevra; species Orthonevra nobilis. Next base: position 131,490,616 of record OY743225.1, read on the forward strand.
GACATCGTCGACGTCCATTTTAGCCATTTATGTTTGCTGTGGTTCGACGCCCTGCAAACAAAACAATAACAGGAGACTATGAAATTTATTGTTTGAATAGAGTTTTCGCTTTTATAATAGAGAGTTTTTTTTAAGTTTTCAACATCTGCCCGACATACTGAGGCAAAAAGAATGTAAAGTAGAGTTGTAGCAGTGAGTTTGAGTTTGGTTATAGTTACAGTGTTTGCGCACGCAGGGGTGTAGTTTGTTTTTTTCCAATTCCACAAACAAAAAAGATGGACACTATACAGTGCAACAGCGAACAAGAAACCTTTTTACGTTGTTTTTTGTGTGATTGCTGTTTACTGGTTTTTTTTTTATAAACTTTATGTTTTCAAAGTCATCGGAAGTATTGCATGTGTACGACTTGACTAGATGAGCGATATCCTTTTGACCTACCCTTAGTACTGGCCTTGGGTTTCATTCTTGTTCTTTGGATTTTACGCAATGAATACATAGAACTAAGCTTGGGGGAGTTTTCTTTTGAACACACAGCAATTAAAGGAAGACTTACTGGTCGTTAAATGCCAGCGTTAAGGGTTGATTTTTGTGTCGCGTGCTGAGTAAAGTTAATATTAAACAGTGGGTGTGATGTGAGTAACCTGCTTTAATGTACGTAGTACTACATTGTGAACGTTTGAATATAAGAGTTTGCCTAAATTGGTTTCCTTATTGAATTTACACACATGTGTATACTATACAGCGTAGAACTTTGGTAGACGACTAAACAAACAACGCGTCCCTTGAGAGTATGCGCGAGTTATATTCCTATATGTAAAATATATGTAAGAATGAACCCAATGAAAGAGTAATCGATAAATTCATGACAAACTCACTTTGGAATGCTGTTCTTAAATGCGCTTCAAAAGTAAGATGGTCATCAATCCCTTTTAAAGTTTGGAGCTTATATTCTAACTGTCTGTTTTAAACAAAAACGATTGAGCTTAACAGAGGTACTCTTAAGGATATCAGTTTGAAAATTTAACAAAATAGGACAAGCGCACTTATGGTTTGTTCAAAGGACATTCACATATCTTTATCCAAAAAAAAAGAAGTTTTTCCGAATTAAAAATCAGAACTGAGAGTGCTGCATGACCACATGTAATATCGGCCTACCTAGGCGAAGGTTCTTCTTAAAGCTTCTGGTACATCTTCGGTGAAAGCGATATTGCTCTGGTTGACAAGATTTAAATTCTATCCAAAAGTAACGATAAATACGTTTGTTGCAGTTTGGATACATATCAAATAAAGTTAAAATAAAAATTCACTACCTCATATTCTCACAAGTTTAGCATAAAAAAGACGTAAATCGGCAACGAATCCTGGAAAGTATGAGTACATTCATTTAAATACGAACCGTCGAAGATTGAACATCAAAATAGAGGAAAACAATATTAGAGCTTTCTTTATGTCCTCTGTTTGAAAATATGGTCTACCACAGACATACACAGCGCGTTGGTGAAAACATTAGAGACACAGCTCCCGCGCTATCCACGTCCATCAAGGAGGACAAAGTGAAAAAAACCGAAGACGTCGTGTTGGCAGATCAGGTATGTATTTGAAGTAATAAGGACCTACCTCGTATGAAAGTGTCCAAAGAATCCTTGCCAACGAATAGCATATGAGGAAAGTCTCTGGGCGTCGGGTGCCGAGAATGTTAACCGAAGGCAGATCAGAAGAAATTTTGGTACAGGTCTCGTCCTGGTGGATCCATTATCACCTTGTATCGTATTAAATAACTGCGGCTGCTTAAAGAGTCTGGTTTGCTGATCCATTACTGAATAATTTCAGAATATTGCAATTTTTGCCGAAAGTGTCTGCTTTAACCCGGGAGTCTGAACGCGCCAAGGGTATCAGTAACTGGAAATCAGTCGCACTTCGCCGAGGAAAAGTGCATAACGATCTAGCTTACAAGGTCCAATTGACTCAGCAATTGAAACAAAACCACCTCCCGCCATGTAAGCGCATCTCTCTTTAGGCTTTAAGGCAGCTCAAAGTTGGCGAATGTTTTGATCAAAAACTTCACACGCAACGCAAAAGCCAATTCATCATGTGAATATTTGGTGTTTTTTGGAGTTGCGGCATTGGTGACCCTCACAACAATCGGAATTATTATTATGCAGCCAATTAAAAGCGCTACCAAGTCAACCGCCGCATAATAACCGGGTTTGAATGCCCAAAACATGAGTTCAACAACAGTTTAATCAGTCAATTTGGTGAAGTTACTTAGCCAACACGAATGCCATTAAAAATAAAGATGACAAGCGAAAAACCTAGAAGCGATTCAGGCATTAAAAATAAAATTGGTGAAGCTTTACGCAAAAAAAAGGGTCCAGGAGCTTCAAGGCTGTATCTTTGAAGTATATTGAAGTGTTTTTGCATAGCCTAGAGACCAAAATATGGCCCACCCTATTATATAACATTGAAAGTATAAAAATCTTATTCTCTCCTCAAAAAAATCTTGTCGGCCAATATCTTTTTTGTTAAAAATGAAAACAATAAAACAAACTTGTCCGTCATTTTGACAAACCAAACAATGCATATTCAGAACTCTAGTTTTAAGGCGTTGTTCGATTTAAAACTCGAATGCACCCATTAATTTCCTGAACAGTGTATGCCATCAAAAAACTATTAAGAAGTTAACGCAATTTGATGGTCAGTGCGTTTTCTAACTACTATGACACCATCTTGTCCAAAGCACTCAGGCGAGATCATCATTCCATTTCACCTCCAGTTCGCCATCCATGCGTGGAGTATTGTGTACGCGCAATTTATACGCGATTTACTCCAATTATAATGTCATTTTTCTCGTTTCTATTTATTCCGTTTACTCATTCTGTTTTGTGAACAAAAATAAAAACTTGGACCTCATTACCAACCAGTCTCGATGGAGCTTGACGACGAAGAGTGTGGAGACCGAGGATAAAAATACGAAGAAAGTGCTTACCAGCAAAGCAAGATAGAAACATACATACACACTGCCGTCCATAAGTTTCCAGACGAACCCTTCGTTTGTGTTATGAACTGAGTGTGACTAACTATTTAAGGTGGTTATGTATCACTGCCAGTAAGTTCTGAATTTAAATTTTTTTAAAGGTTATCCATAAAATGGAAAGAAACATGGACAAAAGTGAAGTTGGTCGTTGTGGCTTAATGACCTTGTATAAAAAAGTGCACACATTTTGAAGCCACAGGCAACGATACTCGTACCGTCCGTCGCTTTCATGAATCGACTCTTAAGATCCGGAGGAGAACCGAAAGGCCCGTATTGACATCAGAATGGTAGGATAGTTTTTATAAACAAAGACTTACAGGTGTGGAAACATTTGCAGTGTTTCCTTTACAGGCCATTAGTATTATGAAACTGGATCTGGATATAAACCGAATGATCTATTTTCGAAAGTGTGATGGTCCCTACTCTAAAGCATGACAGAGTTTTCACAATGGTCGGGATGTTTCTATTCTGCTGGAATTGGAGATTTCACCCGTATGGATGAATAAGGAGAATTATAGACAAGACAAATATCATAAACACAAATACTGCGAATTAAGCGAATCTAAATGAGTTTATATAGCGCATTAAAAACCATAATACTCGAACAATTGAGTGTCAAATCATTGCAAAAAAAAAATTGTTCAATTCTTCTCCTTATCAGTCTATTAAATCTTCGCAATTGCATACTAAGGGTTCTCATAATCACCCAATATCGACCCAATAGAGCAGCTTTTGGACGAACTTGACAGAGAGGTTCAAAAACGATGTCCAACAAAGAATGACAGACTCTCGGAGATCCTCCTAGCAGCGCGGAGATCTATTACATTGCAAAATTTCAAGATGATTCATAGACTGACCGCCAAAATATTGGAAGTTTGAGGTTTATTTACTGGTCAAGTCTACATAATATTTTTGAAAATTTATTCTATAAACATTTTTTACTATAATAAAAGAAGGCAAATATTTTTTATAACGTACTGTCCGAAAATTTATAGCCGGTAGGGTACCTGCATATGTATACAAAAATCACATGCCAAACACATATGCAAAGTTTGGCGTCGTTCACATCGGGGAAAGCTGGCTGCTGTCAGATGCTACCGCTACTGAACTGACTGACCATAGCGTCGTACCTCCCCGCCACGCCAGCCGAGGGTTGTTGCTCTTTTCAAATAGTTTTGTATTTCATTTTCTCTTTTTTCCTCTTTACATTTTTTTTTTTCTGTTTTGAAATAATATTTTCTGAAAATGAAAACTGTGATTATGGCAGTTTTTTGTTCTTCGTCTCTTTTAGTATGTATTTTTTTTTTTCTTAATTAATTTATTTTATTTTGTTCTGGTTTATTTACGGGTTTCTTTCGAAAGATTCTTTACTCTTGGGTTTCACTTGATACGACAACACTTACTTATACATTCCTATACGAATGTATTGGTGCGCTTTATAGAAAATTGATTACGAATGCGAGGACGACAACGATGACGGTGATGATTGCTAAATGGTCCAGAAAACACGTGTATCTTTCTATCTCGAATGGATTTGTGATCATTTTACGAGATAGAAAGGTGAATTATGTTGAGATATTTTTATATGTAGCTGGAGCTTTGATTCAATGTCAACAACTATATATGTTATGTACACGTTTATATATTATATAAAATGGAAGACACATAAAAATCAAGTGATTCTTTTATTGTTGGTGAGCTTCTTTCATGCGGTTTCTTTTAATTGATTTTCTGTCGTTTTTTAACTTCCCATCTGGAAGTTCTTCTTTTTTTTTTTTGTGGTTGGATGAGAATCTTATTGTTGGTAGACAAGCAGTAATCCTATTCTTAATATTGAGAACGTTGTGGTTTCATGTCAAATGTGTTAGCAATGGAAAAAAGTTTTGACCCATACAGAAGCAGGGAAAGGTTAACCTCCCCCTTTTGTGGGCAGAAGTTAACTCCTTCAGATTTTTTTTTTTAACTCTGATATTATGAAACAAAGATATTTGCATGATGTTGATGTTAAGCTTTTGCGTCTGAACAAATATAAAAACATAAACGGTTCTTCTTCAATTCTGAGCTCAAGATATCAAAAAATGAAGCTGGAGAAAAATTTCGACTTGAACAAGCTACCAAATAAGCAACGAAAATTTTTGTCATTTCAGACTAAAGTTAAACCAATGATCTGCACTGAGAGCGATACTGAACATCCCTCCTTTATGCAAATATTTCAATAATAATGTAGAGCAATCTTACGGCCCCATAGGTTTTCAAATATATCTCAAATTAAGCCATTTGGCAAAATATAAAACATTATTTTAAACGGAAATATACGCTTCTGAAGTAATGGACTCTGATAGCCAAGTTGCTCCAAAAGCTCTTAACTCAGAAATATCTCAATCTACTCGGTAACGTGTGCAAATACAACATAGTCACTGATGCTTGAAATTGATCATGAGGGATTCAATTTGAGGGCTACTTTACGAAAATATAAACTTGAGAACAACTAAACCAACCTAAACAGAGAGACAGAGACTTAAAAAACTTCATCAACATAGATCTAGAAAAGGAAATCAGTAAGTTCTCCTTAAGAGGCACTGGTGACATTTGGTTCCTAGCAATCCGGCAACAGACCAACGGAGGCGGCAAAAAGAAAATCACTCAATATTGACAGGGTAACACATAAACTCACTCAATAACGCATTCATCAAAAGTCTAAATATAATCGAAGGGAAGCCAAAAAGTCAGAACAAGTTATCTCTGACCGAAGTTCATATACACACGAGGCGTACGTTACAGTAATTATTGCAGCAGGGCCACTCACTTGGTGAAACTACTATCGCTGGTCGGCCACTCCAGTGATAGGGACGAATTCGAACCAGATAAGAAAACTAGATAAAAATTCATGACATACTTAAGAATTCGAACCTGGGTTCTATCAATTGCTCCAATTGAGAGGCTGGCACTTGACCAATAGCACTAGCCGGTCTTATTGTATGTATGAAAAAAGGTAGTATAACAGAAAGAATATGTTTTAAAAATTAAGGCAGCATTCTGTCAAGCCTGAAATTACAGGAGCAGCTTATTTTACTATTCTGACTATCAGGGGTGTTCCTGTCCAATAATTCGTTTCTTAATATTCTTTGAAGCATCACATATCACCATCATGAACTCATAGGTTATAAATAAAGAATTTCAATGATGAAAAACATTCGACATCGCCTAAGGTTAAATTTATTTCGAGAGAAGGACATTCAAATATGAAGCGAGAGCAATCTTAATTGACTTCCGCTGGTTTAAGGGCACAGTTTGATCCGAGAGAAAACTATGAAGTATAAACATTAATTTTCTTACTTTTCTAATCACCTTCAAAAACAAAACAACACAAACGTGCACAGCCAACTTATTATTCCGTCTTCAATCGGAAGCGAAAAAAAAACAAAAACATACACTATGTGAAACTTGTGCCCTAAAACTCACTCAATCACAATCAAGATCATGAAAAGAAACGAATTGAATCTAATACCGTACTTCAGCAGCCAACTTATCAATTGAGGTCAATCAATTAAGGTCCATTTTTATTGAGTTCATTGTTTTGTCGCCCCCTTATGGCCATTCAAAACTGACAACCACCATCACTTCACAGCACTTGTCATAACAGGCACTCCATAAAGTCGCCCCTTCTAAGGGTCCAAATGGTGCACAATGTTCACAATGATTTTTCACAGCTCTAAAATGAAATACAACTCGTAAAATGATTTCGTTGATTTCGTTAGGTTGACTTTTTTTGTTCCAGCTGGAAAAAAAGAACACGATATCCATGTCCATTAAACCTTAACACATCTCATTCTTCATTAAATCGGTTTCCTCTTAATTTAAGTTCCAACGATCGAAATAATTCGATGAGGTCGATGTCGTCGCTGTTTGCTGTTGTTGTTGCCGTTGTCGTGGTCGTTGGTTTGGACGTCGCGTCGCGTCGCCTTTCCTTGCGCGACGACGTTAATCGCGAACCGATCACTTTTATGGCTTACAAAGCCACCACAGGGAAGCAACAGGGGGGTAGGCATTGCTGACACAACCAACTCGATCGACAGTGGTTAGTACAGCCGCCGTTTTTGCTTCTTTTTATTTAGTTTTTCTTATTTTTTTTAAAGGTTCGTAACGCTCTTAATGTCTCTCATCGCTGGGTTTATTGGCTTAACCTGTTTTCTAGACTGATGCAGAAACTACTGGGGAATGGTGGAAGTGGACGACCGAGAAGCGCGCAAACAAAACAGTGGTTAGGCGGCTGGAGCAGGTCAAATTCGAGAGCAGATTTATTTTATCGTTTTTATCGAGATATAAATACAAGCTCATGTGTTTACTTGTAGGAGTACTATGGGGAAGAATGTGGCCAGGGGGTGGAGAGGCGTTGCACGGAGGAAATGTGGGAGTTTGCGTTTTCAAGACATTTGAATTGAATTGTTTTTAACGGAAATCTTAATGTACTCCTTTGGAATGCTGAAGATCTATTGATTTAATAAGTGGCAACTGGGAAGAAGAGGCACAATCCAGAGTGCATATTTAAACTCATTTGAATGTGATAATAGAATTGAAAATTATTGTATGACAAAGTCTTTCATTTTTTAAGTGATATAACTCAAATGTTCTCAAAAAATTAGCAAAGTCTCTATTGAGATACATCTTCGGAAGAGGAGAATCCTGAAAAACCTTCTGTCACTGCGTAACATTATTTTCAAGAAACCCATGAGTCTTGCATATCTTTTTGCATATAAACGGCACGTCAACGGCATAAACAGTTGATCATCTTAATAGAATATCACTTCCTGAGATCAACTGAGCACTTTTTCCCGATTGCACTAAACTTTCCTAACTCCTGACCCCGATGTCTGAAGGAGAGGAAAGTGAAATTTTTAAATATGGGGCACGAAGTGCAGAGTGCAATAAAATCTTTCTGATGGTAGAAATCAGCAACCTTAGCTTCAGCACTGCTCAAAAACGTTTACTCTGTGGTTTTTTTTTCAACTAAGTCAACAGGAATAAATTTTTGGTCCGATATTGTTTTGTTTATTCATAAGTTTGTAGAAACGTTTCGCTGCAAGTTAACCTGTCTGGAGCAGTTACGTTTATTTGGGATTTATTTTACAAAGCAGAGAAGAATACTTTGAGTTAAAAGGAAACCCCAGACTATCCAACGCACTCCATTGGAGTTCCCTGATCTACGTCTCTGCTCCAAGGATGACAGAAAAACTCGTTTTAATATAGATCAGTGGTTTTAGTCATCGACAGCCGAGATTTTTTTTTAAATATAGCGGCATTGTTTTTAGAACTTACAGGCGACGAATTAACTGGTATGTTTTGATAATAAAAAGTATCACTTCAGTCCAGAAAGACTAAGTTTGTTATGCTCGTATTAACTACAAACGCACCAAGCAATCTATCGCGATAAAAATTTAGCTGGACAGGATCAGTTGGCACTATCATGGATAGTCGGTCAATTTAAAAAGAGACCCAAGAACAATTGGATCACCTAAACGCAGCACCATTTTGCCACAGTGTGCAGTAGTTCGAGACCATGAGGCCTGTCGATAATTTTTAATATAAACTGAAAGGACCCATAGACGAACCAGTATGGATGCAGTAGGTGAACGTTTTGAAATAATCAAGCATTTAAATTAAATTCGCCTCGAATGCATCGAAATAATTAAAAAAAAAGATGCCAGTCATTAGCCCAAATGTCAAAATGTTTGTTCATAAATCTCGTTCATTGAAGTTATTGACATAAAATCAAATTACTTTACAGCCTCAAGGATGTCTTGTGTTATTATTAAATTCATGGCTTACGTTCTGAATACATACAGACGGGGATGGAATAAATATAGATGCAAATAATTTATGCGATGATTTGTTTTTCTTTAGATGAAAATATGATGCTTGAAAGAAAAAAACAAAAAGAATTTGAGCCAAAGACATTGGCCATCGGTTTTTCAAGAGAATTTTGCCCGGCTTTTGTTAAAAAATAGCATCCTCATCGCGCAAGACACAGCCGTTTTCGTTAATGAGTGAATACGTTTAAAATAAAGCAAGATTATTTCGTTGGAACGACTGCCTCTACTGAAACCATGTAGAGACCATAGCTCGCTAAGTCCAAATACTAAATTTTTGACCATTGGCACAAATTCATAATGGCCTTGAGTTCAAAGCAGACAAGTGGCACTACCCAACAAAATAAAGATGTCATAGTCGGCTGAAAAAATCATGGCGAGAAATCAGGGTGTCCTACTTCTGACAGTCAACCCGCCTATTCTCCAGAGTCGTGCTGCGATGGCATAAGGTGTGCTTCGATATATCTACCATATGGTGATATGACTCGGCCAAACGATTACTATCTATTACCAACTTTTCCGATAAAGATAAAGGAGGCATACATAAGCTAACTGAAAATTCAGGAAAATCTATTAGGGTTGCTAGCAGTTGAATATTTGACATTCAGAGTTAATTAGTTGACACTGATTTGCCGACCATTTCATGTAAAGCACATCTAACTCAATATAGGCACTTACAGAATCAAAGCAGCAAATAAGATCTCTACAATTTATTGAATCAGGATTGATGTGAAATTCTATTAAATCGTAGATAAAATTTCAAACACGAGCTACTTACTAGTCAAGCGACTAAAAACCAATCAAGGAATACCACGAAAATTGTTTTCATCTCGGGATGTCGTAAATTGTATCTGGCTCATCAACATCAAACCCAACGCCAACGTCTTCTCGAAGCAAAGATTCTTCATCTACGATATATGGCAAAGCGTAAACTGTTTGCATCTTAAAATATTCCAACTGTGTGTCTATTAGAAAGGTTCATGGAATGACGTTAAAGAAACCCATAAAATGATCGTGAAAGATAACAAAAATTAAAAAAAAAAAAAAAAAAAACAAAGAAAAAACATTTAACCGGTTTCTATGCTAATTTTCCACCGTTGATTTCGTTTCTTTTTTGTTTCTTCGTGTCTGATCAAATTCCAATGAAAATGTATAGTGTTAAACATTATTCGTGGTTTATTATAGAAAACAAGGCAGCCCATTTTCTGATAAAAAATAAATTATAAATAATCTTTATCCATTAAAAAAATTGACAATCATTTTGACAGTACTTGAGTAAGATCGCCCTTCAATGGATGACATGTGCCAATTGACAAGTGAATTTCTCCAAAAATATCCCAACAATGTCCTTCATATCTCGTTGAGTATTGATATATCTATTTTTTTTTTTTTGTAAAGTTACCGAACACAGCCCGAGTGTGTAATTTGGGATGGCTTCACAATGGATAAAGTGCATTGATGTCAGGCGTAATGTGTTTCTTTATTTGTTTATTTTTAGAATTTACCAAAACATTAAAATATTTATCATAAGCTGCTTCTGCTGTACTAAACCTGAAGATTTTGATTGTATAACTCTACATTGTTTGCCTGTATTGATGCATTGTGATCAGCACACGTAGGTAAATAGCTCGGTGGCGTATCTGTGTATGCGACATCATCGTTAAGATCATCACGCGCGTGCAGTACGGAAGGTCGACAATGCTGCCCCCTTGCGTTGGGCGTTCGATTCGATTCTTTTTGGCATAAATAAATCTTATCTCTTGTCATTGGAGTCAGGCAGTGCGCACAAAAAGTAAAAACCGAAAAAAAAAACACAAAAAACATGAATTAAAAGTGATGGCGAGGGGATCGATTAAAAGCAAAATAACAAAAACAAAAAAAAGAAGCAAGAATCTTAGATATGTGAATAAGTATATACTTTATGAAGGCGAAAAAAAAGAAGCCATTCGCGTTGCGCTGCTGTTTGCTGCTGGTTCTATACACATGAAGCGAGTTGGTGCTGTTTTGCTGTTTGCTGCGGCTGCTGATATGATTTTAGGTCGTTGTCGTCGTTTTTGTGTTTTCGATGTCGTGCGACGAAGACCATAGTCGGTGAAGTGGGCACTGTACCTCTAAAAAAAAAGTTACCTTTGGTCACTGACCAGTCAGTGCCATAGCCATTAGACAGAGGAAAAGAGAACGAAAGATGACCATAGTCATGGGGAGGAGGGGTTTTTGTGGGGAGAATTGGGACTTTGTTGGCATGTGCAACCTCGTACAAGTTGAATGAATATTATTGAATTCGTATCGAGTTTTTTTTCGCTTTTTTTGTCTTATGCATACATATATTTTCTTTTGTTTTTTCTTACGTCTTAATTATTGTTTTTTTTATAACTGAATTTGCCAATGATTCTTGGCTTTCTATCCTATAAATGTTGGGGATGAGGAATAAATAATGTTTAGGAAGGCAACCGTTCAGGTGCACAATAGTGCACCCTAGCGATTAAAACCTGCAAAACATCGCAGATATATTTATTACAGTCTTGTTAAAGTAGATAAGCAAGCGCAAGGTTTTTCGACCGCCATTGACAGCGCTTTGGCGGTATATCTGAAGTGGTCATCAAGCAAGGTCGACATGGAACGCTTTGCGACGATGATATATTTATTAATACTGCTAATTTTAAGCCAAAGCAAATAAGTCGATAATAATTTTTCCGTCACTTTTCGGACATTATCCATGGGACAAAAATTTGATGTGGTAGCGTTCGATCCGACAAGATTATCGTCGATGACGCTCAACATGATGCGGTTAAACACTCAACGTCGACTAGGCGACATACCACGCACGAAATGCAGAGAGTCCATCATTATCTTCTGAACGAAGACTTACAAACGCGACAAAACTACGCTCACGGTTTTCTGAACATCTGGGATTCGGTGGACGATTTTCGATTGAAACCCATCATGAGCCAGGACTGAGGAGGTGTGTATCCATCTGAACGGATTTACATAAATATAATCAGACAAAAATTGCGTTTCCGGGGTTCTGAGAAATGACGAATCTTCCACGAAGAACCATTTCGTCCACTCAAACTCCAGAGGACGAGGACGCCGTAACTAACACGTTTGCTGTTGCTGGTCAGCTATACATATCCATAATCAACGCGCTTTGATTGACAAAGTTTGATGAATTTTAACTGGAGGACATTTGGTTTCGACACAGCCAGCTTACCCGCTAATAGACGTTCTTAGACGCTGCCTTATGTGCAGCTCATGAGGGGGTCCGACTATTGGTCTGAAGTTAGGCCACAGACTCTGATAGCTTTCAAAAAGAATATCCAATAAAGGTAATAAGACACCAAATGATCCTCAACAATGAAGGCGCCCAATGATCGGTGTAAATAAATTATGAAATTAAGTCATTGTATTTTAAAGACATTGCAAAACATCATCATATGATTTCTGTATGATCAACAAACAGATTTTCAACTGAATTAAGAATACTGCAGAATGGATTATACTTTTGATGGTTTCCATAAAAGCTATCACAAATAATACACCTTTCACCTACTATGGAACTCATCCATTTTTATCTAACCTTTCCTAATCCATGATACTCCAAGAGATAAATTCTACAACGACATTCAATTTCAATTAAAACCAATTTAAATACGCCACATCGACTGGGCTCAAAGAGATTTTCAAGACCCCGATTGACACGAATTCGGCGAATCGAATAACGATAAGATGCATACATATGCCTAATTACCGACACCGATTTCTTTTTGTTAAAAAAACAACTTCACAAAATTCTGTTATAAAATATTCTTATCAAAAAACTGATTAGACTAGTTGCATTTTATTATTCAATTTCACTTGAAGAATTCGTTACCTCATCCATCTGAACGAATATGTTTTTTTTATTTATGGAATTATTATATTAAATTTAATTATAGTGAATTTGTTCTGGAGACGATAAAGTATAAATACGCTAATATACATGTAAGGAATAATACTCCTAATTTAATTAGCAGAGCGATACTAATAGAGTCCAATCTGGAAATTCTTGTTGGTGTTGTGAAAAGCATTTGCCGTTTTTATGAATAAATCAATTATATTTTTTTGTCCAATAATTTGTTAAATTTATGCTTATGCTTTGTGTTTCTGCATGATATATATTAACATCTGCAAAAAGACAAACAGGATAGCATCTTTCATAAAAACAAGAAATGATTGGATTCGAATGCTTTTCTGGAGGCAATTGGAGGACGCCAATGTCTGAATTCCAGCGATAAAAATCAAGGCCAGCAATGATCGACATTGAAGCTTAATGACAATGATCCTATTTCGTGTCTTTGATGACATGATTATACGATCCATAACAAATGAAATTGATATAAAAAATGTTTGCAATGCCAGTTCTCATAAACACATTTTAATTCGATAAAGAAAAAGCAAGATTATTGATAAAGTTGGTTGAGGTCCGCTTATGTATGTGTGACATGAGAATTAGCACCAGCCTTACGGAGTCAAGGCGTAACCTCCGCTTCAAAGTTCAAGGAATCATGAAGGATGGAGAACAGCTTTTGGTTGTAGTAAGACTCTTTTCAAGAGCCGCTTCTTACTTTGAAGAAGAGCCCAACTTTAACGAAAACATAAGCATCAATATTTGATTGACTACAGTGATTTGAGACCACAATGCCCACAGGATGACAGAAGAGAAGGAGGGTTATTATATCTTTAGTCCAGATCATGATGACACCAATAAGCACACAAGAAAAGATCGAGGAACTAGTGTGTGGTGTTATAGCTTTTTTATAACATTACAACTCACATTTTGTAGAGCAGCGAGCCCACAAAATTATCTTAACTTTATGACATTTTAAAATACTATTTGACATGTCTCCTTTTTTTAAAGAAGGTGGCAACAGTGTGACACAAATAAAATATAAAACCCCATTATCTGTCAAATAATTTTTTTTACTCAAGTACATTTCGGTGTTCTTTTCACTTTTTCTTGTGTCAAGACCTACTTTCCGAGCACAATTCACCTCGCTAATCCTCACTTTACAGCAGCAAATTAACACATTTTATCTAAATTTGATTATTAAAATAAAAACATTTCAAACATTCTTAGTAAGATCAAACAGAAAAAATCTCAACAGAGCCATATAACCAAAATAAACATAAAAAAAAATATATCAGCTGTCACTTTTCACAACAGCGCCAAGATGGAACAAAATGCAAAAGAAATCAAGAAAACAAACAAAGCACATTAAAAAATACATACACAGTTCGAAAAGCGAGTGTAAGCAGTTGGAGGTTCCACCACAAATGAGCACCTTTCTATTTTATATATTTCTAATAATAAAATCTGGAATGTAATAAATTTACACAACACGAAAATGATGATCATCGGGAATGACCGATTTTACGCATCTGTGTTACGTGTAAATGGAAACTTTTGCTTTTTTTTTTTATTCCAAAAGTACGCTCGAGCACACAATTCAGCAATTCAGCAACAGAACGAACGTGCATTTTTTTTTTTTTTGAATATAGAGCAGCAGGCGAACGAGTGGAGCACGAAAATAAATAAATAAAAAAAAAAAAAACGACGAGCACTTTTGAATACATAAATACTTGTGCGATAGATAAGAAGCGGCGATAGTGGCAATAGCCGCCAACAATTTGTTGAATACTTTATTTAAACGAATCATCTCAGGAATTCTGGAATTGAGCCAACAATAAGCAAACAAAAAAAAAATGTTCTTTCGGAAGCAGAGCTCGTGAGAAAATTTAAAGAAAAAAAAATAAAACAAGCAAAAAACGCGACTACATAATCAGCTGATGAAGATATGTATAGTATGTACTTTGAGAACGACAGTGTAATGACACTCATCAACAAATTGTTACTTTGTTTTAAGTTCTACACAGTAAATGATGATTTTTGAACACGCTCCGTTTGAATAGGGTTTTTATTTTTATCGATCGATAACACACGCGACATCAATTGATTTTCGTAATTATAAAAGAAAGAAAAAAACTTTAATGTATCACCTACAATTTGAAAATTTGCCAAATTTATGCACCACAATAAATAACATAATAAATAGCAATGAAGCCAGGTCGTTGCGGTGGGAAGTGCTGACGACTCGCCATGAACCCGGATGACATCATTCTTTTTTAAGAACAAAGCAGGTTCCAATCTCTCCGTTTTCATCGCCATCGCCATCGTTGTCGTCGATTTCACTGTATAAGTGTTTTAATTATTGAATTTTGATTAATTTGATTTTGGTTTATTTAAAATACATATGAAGCCACCATCCAGCCTGACTTGGTGCTTAAGATGATGCACAAAGAAAAAAATAAGAAGAATTTCGTCTTATGTTTTTTTTTTTAATCTAAGCGATCGAAAAACGATTATTAATAAAATAAAATTTTGTTGTTTTAAGTGATAACATTGTTTTGTTGTCATTTGACACGAAATTATAACCTGTGAATAACACATACAAAGACCACTCGGCGAGTATTGCAAAATTTGAGGCGCATTTTGCAAAATCTAGTAGGATAAATATTCATTTCAACTTACAACAAAAGAAAAAGTCTAAGCTATCTAATCCTTTTTCTAATTTGTGTTGTTGTGTTGCCTAAGATCAGATTCGGATAACAAGTGAAGGTATCATAGACTTCACGCTGTTCGGATTTCATTTGAAAAATAAATCTAAGGCCTCATGGTGTTGTATCACTTCTCTACGGTCAATCAAACGCTGTTGTTGCTGAAAATGCTTAGACTTGAACCTTTTACGCAACCGCAAAAGAACATTGACTGTCATGGACAGTAACAATTGTCATTAAGTTTTCACAGGTGGGAATAACTCTTTCAATCAAATAAATTCCTGCAACAAGCCACAAGTTTGGTCCTTGTTTATAATGGCTCCTTATTTCATATTTATTTATTTATTCAAATCATTTCTAATAGACTTCACAATCTTTAAGTATAAATGAAAGATAAGGAACAAAATAAATTAAAACAAAAAAAAAAACAAAAGTTAAACACATGAATATAAAAATATGCATATAAAGAATTTGAAGAAAAATGAAGACAAACAGATAAAATATAATTTTCAAAACAGGTCATATATATATAATTCGTTATTCAGTTAAATTTATATTGAAACTTTCAGGTTATAAAGTAAAATAAATGAGTGTATCTTTTACACATGTTTATCCTGTAACTCTAATGCTCATTTGACGTATTCCCTACAAAATGCCGAAAGAGTGCTTTACCAAAGCGACCAGTGTAACATAGCCTTCTTATACCAAGAGGGATTGCATTCCAAAGTCGAATGGCACGAATGAAAAAATGACGCTCAGAAGAGGAATAATAGCTACGCGGAGGCACTAAACTAAAAGATCGATTCGATTGCGAGAAATTTAGCTTTTCATAAAGATACGATGGTTGTTTGCTGGTGATGACTCTATGAAGGCATTTGATCATACAAAAGTCGAGATACTGATTAATTGAACACCCAAGAATAGATCTCGAAAGCCGTGAAACATGGTCATTACGCTTGAGTGCTTGGGTGTAGTTGCTTGATGCGCATAGATTTCTCAGAGATCCGTAAATTATTCCTATTACTGTATTCATATGATAGTCCCAACACAATTTTTTGTCCAACCAAACGCCAAGATTTTTGGCCTTACTCACAAATTCAATTGGCTCACCATCCAGGAAAACTTTGGGGAGGCTTCCAAAATCAAGTTCATTTCTGCCGACTACCAAGCACTTGGATTTGCTAGGATTGATTGTCAAAAAGTTTTCGCTAGACCAAACAAGAATATTGAGAAGGTCCTCGTTAAGTTTAGTAACAGCAGTACCAAGGCCACCTTCTTCCCAATTGATGTAAAGCTGCACATCGTCTGCGTGCATATGTATCATTGAGTTTTTTTATAGAACTAGGAAGATCACTAATATATAAGGTGAAGAGTAATGGGCCCAAAATTGATCCTTGAGGCACACCTGTTGTTGTGTCTACAAACTCAGACTTACCATTTTTTTAGTAAAAACTGCTTGTTTTCTACCAACGAGGTACGAAGCAGACGAAGAGAAACTATACATAGATCTAAGTTTGCTTACAAGTTTTCTATGGTTCAAGGAAAACAAGAAAAAACTTAGTTGGCAAGGAACACTGATCCAAATTGCTTCAGTCTGCATCTTTTCAACCAAAGACAACAATTAAAAGCAAAGGCCCAATGGCACTCACCTCATGTACACCAACAGCTTTGACAACTTTCAGATTTTCTGGGCGCAGCATCTTGTTGATTTTTATTTTCATTTATTTTAAATAATTCCTTTAATTATTGATTAAACATTTGTTTTTTAATTAAGTTTTTAGTTTTGTTCTTTATTTCAAGACATAAAATAAAGTCTTTGTAAAACAAGATTACACGGTTTACACAAAACCTTTAAGACACGGCGATTCACTGAATTTTGCGAAAACGGAAGTTTGCGGAATTTGAATCCGAAGGAAACCGCTGTTTCATGGAGCTGTAAGTAAAATCTTCCAAACCACACCTGGTGGCTCATATACTGCGAATTGAGTGAATGCAAATCAATCGATTGGCGATCGGCGAATTGTATTCCGGTTTATATTGATGGAGCGTTTCGAGGACTTGGGTGCCAATGTCATATAGAGTGAATAGTTTTCAAAGCATCGCTCCGAAATGTGTTCGAATCTCTATCAATCGCAGTACAAATTTAGAAAAGAAGGCGGTTTAAGACTTACTTGAATACCACTCTGATTTCAAAGCGAAATTTTGCCGGTTTTGGGGGCACGTTCACTAGATACCTAGCAAGGGCAACTTTTTTTGATAATACATTTTTTTATCAGAAGCAGCTTATCGTTATTAAGTGTCCGTCATACCATTATTAAATTGCCTTTTATGCACCTTTACCCAAATTGTGCCTCTACCAAGCGAAGAAAAAAACCCATTTCGATATTTCAATTTCAGTTGAGTTGATTCAAGTGTTATATTCAATAAATGAACTTCCAATGCCCCCTTCGTATCTGTGGTATCCGGTATATCTCGCGCAATTCGAGTTTGATTGCCACCACAAAAAAAAGTATCTATATTTAGTATACATTTGTACATGTGTACATACATCGCGCATTCTGCCTCAAGATCCAACCAAAATAAAATTAATTAGCAGAAAACAATTTAATCAAAAAGTTCAACAAAAATTGTTGTTTGGCCTGTTCTCCTCGTTTAAGCTCGCCTTCTACTTGTTTTAATTATTGTCACTATATTTTGTAATCACATTGCTTTTGGACTACTTATTCGCTAATAAAAATAATAGTAGGTTGATACCAAAAAACAAAAGCAACTAATAAATTAAAGATATTTAATGAATGCTGTGTGTACCTATGTGGCAATTTTTACCCAAATCACTTGATAAACGGGGGAAAAAATAAGAGAAGTAGAATGGTAAGCAAAAACAAGATTGTCTTGGAATCTCACGATCGTGTATGCTACGCACACAAATACGACAAACGTATAGTATAGAAGAGAAATTAACTGTTCAAATAACTTTTTTTTTTTTCTGAAACATAAATCAAGTACGACGTTATTTAATTCCATGGAGATAGTAAGATAGGCACTGTGCAGGCCGAAAGTTTGAGACCGTCCTCATGGCTCTTATAAAATATTATTTTTCAGTGAATTCGTAAGTCTGGGTGATGTATTTGATTGCATCAATTGATTCCTAAGTTAATTTTGAACCTAAATGTAGTTTTCGAATCTGGTCCAGTCACCATTTGCCATTGAGAACAGTTTTACGGCGCTATCACTTGAGTGGTCGACCAGCGTTAGAAGTATGACTAAGTGGGTGGTCGTGCTGTATTGATTTCTCAATCAGCTTATCATGCTGGATTTCCAAGTTTTTCGTCAAAGTAGAGATGATCGATCAATGGATCTTCTGTGTAGGCGTAAATAACACTGACTGCAAAGTGACAACGCGATCTTCCAAAGCACCGAAAATTCAACTGGCCAACTGAGGGCGTTTAAAATACTGCGAATTGAGTAAATGCAAACAATTCGATTTTAAATTCGATGTTCTCAATCGCAATTGAAATCTCAAATTCTGATTAAAGGCATTGGTCGCGGACACTTAAAGCCAGCTTTAGTCTTGACGAGTGTTCAGGGTCAGGCTCAGTTGCCCCCATGGTCATTGGTCCAATAAGTATGTAAATAAGTAACGTGCGCAGCACAAAAATTGGATAACGCAGAATTTGAATGTGCTTATCTTCAAGAAGGACGATTTATAAACTATATAAAGAGGATAGAACTAGAATATTGCGATCCTGTGGTAAGGAAATTCCTCATCTGCACTTCCTTATCTGAACTGAGCAAGAATTTGTAGTTTGGTTCTGACATGAACCGTCGAAAATTGGAAACATTTATTTGGCTTGTTGGCTTCGCGTTATGTCGCAAACAACTCTTTTTTGCTTAATAAGATCCAGCAAGCCATAGAGTACTTAGGCAGCGACCGTACCATCAGAACGTGGATCCGTGGGAATATTAAAGACATCGCAGAATCAAGAAGTTTTAGCTCAATCAAATCGTCAAGAAAAGAAGAGTTTTAAAAAATTAGGATAAACAAATGGAAGAATACATGCGTTGTAGCCTTGTATGCTATTCCTCCTGTGTTTTCTTTATATATTGCTTAAATTTTGTTTAATTTCCAGATGCTTTGGAGTCAAATTAATGAATCTTATTCAGGAAACTCATAAGAAGGCTTTGACGATCCTCAGGTTTTAATGTACTGGAAAAGGGAAAAAATGGAAATTAAAACTCCCTACATGATTGGTCAGTTTTCAAGATAGGCATCAATCTTTTGGCCTGCAGTGTATATGGTATACAGGTATTTGTGCCAGAATATAAACAGCATCACACAAAGTATCTAGAGAAATTGTGTCCGCCGATGAAGACGAAAACGATTTCACCTAAGATCGAGCAAAAAAAAAAATCACTTCAAAGACAAGACGTAAAATCTCATTCAATACATGCGACAATTATAAGTTATCTATTCGTTCAGATAATGTTGTCTATATTCAAATATTTGTTAGCTAATTTAATAACATTTTATATTGCCCTAAATTGTCGCTTAAAGGCGATTCAATCTCAATCGCTGCACTTCAAACCTTTTTTTTGTGTTTTGGTGCTGCGTGACACTATCTCCAGTCGAACAGAAACAAAAAAAATAACATGCTTATCAGCGCAAATTACTCGGAACTCTGCTAGCGTTAGACAGAATTCTATTCCACTTGGCTTTATCTCATGTATCTCCATACAGTGATGGAAAACGAAATAAACACACGTGATAAAAAAAAATAAAAAATCTTATGGAAGAAATAAGAATTAAGAGCAAGAAAAATGAGACGACAGCAAAATTAATTAACGTGATCGATATCCAAAAGTTGTGATAATCACATATTTCTAATGGTCCTAAAATTTTGATAAATTGTACATGTATATACCCTCTCTGTTGGAAAACCGGCCAAGTAGGAATCCCACAAAGCAAGTTCTCTACAAAGTTAGAAGTGATCCTATAAGAGTTCCGTTCCGAGGTACGAAACCTTAAAAAATCATTTAAACCCAATGTACATGGACACAACATTAATTTGAATATGAACAGTTACAGTGCTTACCCGAAAATTAAGTATTGCCATGTCAGATCCGTCATTAAGTATCTCTGTGTTGAAGCAGTCAACAAAGCATGTTCGAAGCTGTGACGAGTAGTTTAGACTGAGAAGAACATACACATGAAGGATGGTTATCCGGAGCGAAGAAAATTTGGAAAACATCGAAGACAATATGGACTTCACAAGAGAAAGATATCGGCGGAAATTATGATCTGACTTTTACGAAGAACGATCCACTCATAGGTTCAAGTAAAATAGGCTAAATGCTCTTGAACAAAAAAAGATTAAGGAAAAAACGCCTAGTTCGCCGATTGAGGTTAAATTGAGTTGCGAAACATTTTCCGCACCAAACTTATATGTTTTTCAATCTAAAAGAAGGAACAATGTAAGATGCTGGAAGACATCAACCATGGGGACTTTAAATCTTATGTGAACCGTTGAAGTACACGCCGGTAATTTTACGTTTAAAGAAAAAGTATTAAACAACATTGCTTAATTATTGTCTTTAGAATCATCGAGATGAGAGAAACTCCGTTTTTATCAATCAAGGAAAGGCCAATAAAAATGAAGTAAACTTTCTACCCTTTTTTCAAAAAATTACATACGACATATTCGAATTCTCAGCAAGCGTATTAAAGGTTTGTATTTATTTTTTCGCCCATCACTGTGTATCTATTAACCTTTGAATGTATTTTTTTTTTTATTATATGCACACGTCGTTGTGTGTTTTAATTTCTTTTATCATAAAACTATTAAATGTGGTGTAACCGCCGATGGACGGTGTTTCTAAAATTAAGTCTGTGCGTCTGTGATTATGGCTTTGGTTGGTGACCTTTGTGAGGTAATCTAGAATCCGATTGCAATTGACCTCCAGAATACGATTGTGTCAAATTGAATCTTATTTCAGAGCAACCCCCTTCCACAATGTGCCGTGTACATCGCCTTCTATGGTCTGGCTTGTGCCTAGTCAGTGCTACGCAGGCAATTAAACACAAGCAAGCGCACAAATACACTCCCCATCTTGTTGTTGTTACATCATGTATTCATGTCATTGTTTATTTCAAACCGAACATACCTACATATGTATGTACATTTATATACATACATATATTCGAAATTTGTTTTCCTCTTCTTCTTGCAGACTGTACCTAGAGTGGAGACCAACAGGAAAGTGTATATTTTTAGTACACACTTCTAGACTGCTCGTTATCTTTTCAAAACAGAGAACAATCGGTTTGGTTAATATTTTCAAAGCTCATAATATTGATTGGGTGAATTGCAATCTCTAATCGAAATATATGCTTACACACATACGTTCATAAAACGCATGTACATATAATAAGCCACATATCTTTAAAGCCAACAACAGAAAAACGAAAAAAAAAACTCGTCAAAAATCATTGCAAACTGCTAAGCTGTGCTTTTAGGAGATCGTTAAAAAAAAACTTAAGTGAACAAAAAAAAGGTCAAATGGCTGCATGCTACAAGCGAGAAAACAAATACCAGACAACAGTCCAATGCGAAAAATAAGATGGAAAGCAATTAACAACGAAATAAAAACAAAAGAGAATCGCATTTGACTAGTAGAGCATAAATTCATCCAACAGCAGACTTTACAACGGCGATAAAAATGAAAAAAAGAAGTGCTGCCAAACGATGCAGGAGTTAACCGATGCACGCCCGGGGAAGGCCCACTTTAAATGTAAAATTTCATTTTGCAGTTTCTTATTTTTTTTTTATCACCAACAAGAAACCCATTCAAGTGGTTTTCGAGATAAGTCGCCTTTTCCGCAATTCATAGTTTTCGTATTTGGTTACTCATCAGGCAATCGATCTTTGGAGGATTTGAGCCTCAGCTGTAGCTGCTTCTCTTTCGTCAAACTGGTGACAAGGATTCGGAGGACCAAGTGCATTTACCGAGCACTTGTAATCGGTGGATTTCTTCCTTCTGTACAAGATCCTTAGTATCCCCTCCTGCACTTCTCGCAAACATCAGTTTACAATCGAGGGAGTGGGTTTTGAAAAGCACGAATTTGGTCCTTTAAAGTACGAGCTATGAGCTTTATTGTTTGAACGAACCGAAAAAGCTCTTACATGCGGTGAATTGGTGGTAACCATAAACTTGAAGTTCGTTGGTATTTTCCACGATCTACCAATCTCTGCGACTTTAAACTGTTAAAATGTTGTCCACAATGAAATAGTAGCCAAACAAAAACCTTACTGGCAAAACAACTTTCGAACCGCAAACAACCGATCGTAAAAGAAAAATGACCAACGAATTCGAGAATGTCTTAGAATCAATAAAGCTTGGAGGTTTGCCTATACGTGTAAACAACAGGTCTTCCGTATGCAATTACCCTATATCACATCCGGAGTTCCACAAGGAAGTGTGCTTGGCCCAGTATTTTACTTATTGCGTATGCGATTTCACTATTAGAACCATCGCAGTTTTTACGGCTATTTTAGTGTATGATACTGCATAAGCGCATTTGAAGGAAATTTGCAGAGCAAAATAAATCCAAGCCTACCTATTTTATTGACACGCAAATGCAAAAATACATAGGTACTTGATAAGTGAACTAAGATCAGGAAAGAGGATTAATCGCACTCTAGTTATGGCTGTGGTAAAATTGTTTTTATCTTGCACAGTGAAATCGGAGCTAGGTTTGAGCTGCCGCAAAATATTCATGCCTTTAAAAACACCATCTAACTAAGTTGGGGAACGGGTGGGTCACTTTTGCGTCGTAATCTCACAAAATTTGGATGTGACTTGTCAGCGTGTAGTATAAAAACTATCTCTTATTGATGCTTAAAATTTAACTGACCTCAAATGGTTGAGCATTCAGCGACATAAAGTTTCAAGGGCCATTCAAAACGTCGTTTTCTATTTGTTCTTAAAGAATTTCATGACGCCGCGATATTGCAAACTAGTAACCCATCTGGTATATAATTAGTCCGACAGCAAGTACCTCAGAACTTATGAGTTATCTCTCATCGGCTATCAATCTCATGGTTATTGCATGCTTTATCAATTTTTCAGTTCTCGATCATTTTCCTAAATAACTATAAAAATGTGTCCAAGCCTTCAAAGTTAGCCTCAACCCTATTAAGCCGCATCGATAAGTTATTAAATTATCCCGGCGACGTTGTCGCCATTCTGATCACTGATATCGCCATTAATTACATCAGTAACCTTGTGGCTCGGAATGTGGATGCGTGTCATCATTAAGTACTCATATCGCTTTGAAATACTTAATAAATTTTATCATAATTTTTCAGCTGGTTTTTCGTCCAGCATTTTTGCGATAAAGAACTAACAAAATGCTGTGCCTACATTATTTAGAGGTTTTGAAGTTACAATTTGAACCGGGTACACGTTATTCGAATACGGCTGCTTTGAAAACATTTTCCAAATTAATATTTATTTAACTGGAGCATTGGACATAAGAATGTTTCAATGCACCGCATTCAAAGGAGCCTTAGAGATATCTCTTGGTGAGTTGTAAACTTTTTTCGCACATAACGTAGCTCAATGTGGAGACAAAAGAGACAACTTTTTTCCAAATAAAAGAAAATCAAGCTGCAAAAACACAGTTTACAGTGTCAATTAGTTCGGAATTTCGTTAAAATTAATCTGCTATTTTCCGTTTTCGGTTATCAAACATCAGGTTACGCCACTTTAGTTTGAACATTAGTTTGACTGATAACAAACCTCCTTCTCCTTCTTTCTTTAGAGTGAGGCTATGATCCAAATACAAATGCTCATAACCCTGTCACTTAACTATACCTTTAACTAGTGTAGCCGGACTAATTTTAACAATAGGGCCGTATTTTAGCTTCTAAGTCGTCAGCTGTAGGTGGTAAATCAGGAAATCTCACAATAAAAAGTTCAAAGGAGGATGTTAACCTACTGATTGGATTGTTAAACGGTCTTACCAACAAATGGTCTCACAAAATGGCGAATAATTGATATTTAGTGTTCCCTTTTAAAACAAAAGGTGCGATAGAAATACAAGGTGGCCAAAATTACCTCTCCATAGGAACATGCTATTTTTTTTGTGGGGACTGTCAATTTTGTTTTGATATCTGTGACCTCCAGACGCAGATTACAAGATCACGGATATTTGTACCTATATTATGTTTTTTATTAGGAATAATTCGTATTTATGGGACACCCTGTATCTACATTGAATCTTTCTGCTTCTACATTTGCCTGGTTTACCATGAAATTAACCCACAAACTCTACGCAAAACGGTTTCGAAATAATTAAACCGCGTTTAAATAGAGGTCGATGTCCTCTCAAGAGGTTTTGTGAACACCAAAAAAAAAATAAACTTAATGGCTTCTCTAGAAGCGGCCAATGCCCAGTTCACATTTATGCCAACATAGTGTCACGCTAGGCTATGCAAGCAAATTTCATATATCATTATTTCGCATGTGTTTGCGTGCCTAAGGCTTACTTTTATCTACGAAAAGCGATAAAAAAAACTTAACTATTCCTTTAATTTAACAAACCCTTAAATTAAGGATTTTGTATTTTGTATGTTTTTTTCCGCCAACCAGTTTTCAAGCTTTGATCCACAAACCAACTCAGGTATTCGAAGCGTGTTTGTCGTCGTCTGCAATCACATTTGAAAAATCGATATTTTGCAAAACGGAACTGCTTGTGCGGAAACCATTTGTGGAGTGATTAACATCCCTTCGTGTTTGGTAAAAGACGAAATGTGTAAGTGTATGCGACTTTTTTTTATTTTTAATTCCAGTGAACTCTGAATGTTAAACTTTCGTATTGATTTTTGTTAAAGGGAAGTTTGAGCAGAGAAATCGATAGAAGTTGAACGCACATGTAAAAGGATCTGTCAGGCAATCTCCTGAAATCGATATGTCAACTTAAAACGGTTGGTTTTTGTGTTTCTTCTTCGGTTTAAGAAACACGCGAAAAGTTGCTCAAGGAGGGTTGAAAACTGTTTGGGGATTTTGTATAAAGTTTCTTTCGGAATTCAAGAAAAGGAAATGATTTTATTGTGAGTGGACATTTGTTTGGTGTCCGATAGGAAAAATCATACACACTTTAGTTACATATAAGTGTACATACTTTAAAACTGAGTTTTGTACAAAAATATTTCTTTAGTGTTATTAGAATGATCATTTAAACCCAAGAAAACAGCCTTGATTGCGGAGTATATGTGCATATGTATAGTATGTATTTGAAACATTAAGCGAACGCATGCCACTAGTACTCTGCGGAATAAATTTACAATATTCAGAGGTTCTATATATTACGTAGCTTACACAAATATCCAAAATGGCCAATATGGCATAGTCCACCATATTCAGTTTCGGTGAGCACGAAGGTTATCTGCTGTTAAAATGAAGTGAGAAACATTTGGTTGAAACGAAGACTGAGTTGTCCAGGCTTTGTGACCGGATGCGATAATAGGTCATAAAGCCACCTGATACCAACTTGATTTGAAATCAATTTGCATAAAATCAAAGCTTTTCAAAATGTGCACTCAAAAACTTCGACTATTAGACTAAGTGTATCAAATGCATATAAGGCGACAATATGCTGGGTGCCAGGACCTATGTTCATATATACTTGGCAACGAGAAAGCGGAGCGGTACTCATACGTCACAGCAAGATTATTTTGTCCAACTAGCAACAGAAAAAGACAAAATGATCTCATCAAGGGGATATTCTAGGCTAGAAATTTAAAGAAATCGATTTTTTTATATTTTCAAAGTTTAACTATTCAAGAATATATCTACAAGAGGATTTTTCAAAATTCAAATTATTTTCGGAGATATCGGTAATTTACTGACCCGACATCCAAACTGGTTCGGCCGGAACTAATCGAACAAAAGACAGTAGGGATTCTCCGTCTACCTGAATCCATATTTCTCAGTAAAACCTTTTGTCCTTTGTATATGTTGTAATACAAGAACCCAAAGTGACTTGTATCTTTTATATTTAGTGTTAACTTACGTCCAGCTGCTCACAGTTGAATTCTAACCATCGAACCACGTGGACGTACATATTTATTGTTTTTTTTTTATGATGGAGCTTATGGGAATGAAAATTGGCCCGGAATTTGCTGTGAAACGAGACAATGCCCGGATTGACCGCTCCGAGCTAAGAGCATCCAACGCATCAAAGGAGACCAAAACTGCTCAATATGAAGAGAGAAACGCGGAAAATAGTTTTTTCGAAGTCGAGGAAGGTCCGATGTATGAAGCAGGAATGGCAGATTGAATAAATGTAAGTCTACAATATCATTTCATGACTTAGACTGCGAAAAACTTTACGCGAAACTTTAAACGCGTTTTTCTCGAAACTGTCTTTTTCAAAACAATACCCACGATTTCTCAGGTTCTCCTGGACCGATTTCCCTGAAATTTCTAGAGAGTCTTCTTTATAGACTTGTCTATGTCTGGAAGTATCCCCATCCCCAAAATCTATTACTTTTCGAAAACAGTCAAAAAAAGAGGTGCAAAAATCTTTTTTTATTTTTTTCTGTATTCTTGTTTTGTTAATAAATAACTAATTAAAAAAATAGATATTTAAAATTTTATTTACTTTTTTTTTAATGACACTTCAAAAATTACCCTCTTAAGCTAAATCGCAAAGCTGTCATTTGCTATGCGAATGTGCTGCACTAGTAGTAAAAAGAAAGGATGCTTTAGACAGTGGCTTCAACGATGGGACAAGAAGTTCAAAGAGTTTGGAATATCTTGGGTGATTTCCCTCGTGCAATGGCTTTTTTGAGGATAAGGTCCAAGTAAGGTCACACATCATTATACCAAACTTAATTTCTAAATGGTATTCAAAAACTTTTAACCATCCAGGTTTGTGTCCTCCCAACAATAATTGTGAAATCCCTTAAAAAAATCATGATGTCTAGTAAGATTGCTGCTTTATTGTTAAATATATCTGGAAGACTAAGAGCACTTAGATATGCAAAACTCTTTTTTAAATGAAAGAAACGTTGGAATGTCCATAGAGTTTGGAGGCCAGTTCAGCTTTTCGTGACTAAATGAATACTTCAGCTCAAATAGAGTAGGCATCGGCTCATATATGAACAGAACAGTGTTGGACTTTTTGAAGAAGTTCAAAGAGAGTGGAATAAAAGAACCCATAATAGATCCATTGTGGAACATCCTTGATAGCTGATCACTGATTTCTAGGATTCACGTCTTGGCAAAAAAAAAAGAATTACAAACTGTGACATCCCAATCACAAAATCAAACAATTTTCATTCCCTACTTCACAAGCATACATCTTACTGCTGTCTGCAAAATGGTCCTTCCTCATGTACGGCGCCAAAATTGTTATACCTTACTTACTTATTTATCTCCCCAATTTAAGTCAAACTTTAAAAAGTCCATTGGTCACAAGTAAGTGACCCACAATAAAAACTCAAAGTGAAGTGCACAAGTAAAGTTTTGTAGGTGAAAAAAAAAAAAAAATCCAAAGAGGGATCACCTTGACTGTGTAGAGCGAGTTGAGTTTATGGATTTATCCATGGCACGATACGACAATCTGACCTAACCTGAATGTTTCCGAAGCTCACGCACATGTCTATTTGGCACGCCAGGTTTAATGACTTCGTTTGCTATCGCCAGGTGCCAAGTAAAAAATTAACTCTTTATCTTTACCACACCGAATCTAACCAATTCGAGCTGTTTTATGATGACTTTACCTCTATACTGTTTTTGTGTATACATTCACATACACATATGCAAACCCTTTATTGGTGGTGCACCATTTTTTGATATCAGACAAGTCGGAACTTTTAGCCGAATCAGATTTTCACACAAACAAACGACTTATGAAATCTTTAATTTACATAATCAATGACATTCAAGGAAATATATACATATGTATGTACTCTTAAACATATACATAAATGTACGTATTAAAATAAGAAGAGCGCACGAAACTCGTTCGCGGAACCGAAACTAATCGGCCATTTCCAATGCGGGTTCTCTCTCATCTCGCTCTCGGAATTCCAGAGTTTAGACAGGCAGGCCCAGCAGCCGCCACCTCCTCCAGCCACCGCAGTCTCCAACATCATCATCAGTGTACTGACTTTAGTGCATACACATGTACATACATAGGTCTACGTATGTATGTACATAACGCAGCAAGCAGCAGCAGCAGCAACACACAAAACAAAACGGCCGCCAATATACACATTAACAAAGGGGGTCGAGGAGCCATCGCTGTTTTGGGGGTGGTGGTTGGTTTGGTATAGAAGAGCCACCTCAATTGCAACCCCCAAAAACGGCAAAAGAACAAGCATACACAGTACATGCCACTAGCGAGACCGTCCGTCGTCAACGCCAGAATTGGAGCCACCCCGCCACACAGCAATCAATGCCGATGACAACGAACGACGACGCGACGTTGGTGACGACGAAAGGCGCGACGTGGCACATCGTGGAACCGAACCAGTTAACGAACGACCGTACGACGGTGTACATGTGTAGCTGATGGGGCTGCTACGTGTATTTTATGTGCGCTAAAGTCGTCGTTGTAGCTAAAGCTGAAGTAGAAGCCTCAGACCCGGGGCCACCATCAGTGGAAGCAGAAGCGTGGGTACACAAAAGAAAAGAAATCATTTGGAAGGGGTGGAATATCCGACGCTCACCAGAGAGATAACATGATATGGTAATGTAGGGTGGCAATGGGGGTGGCTCAGCTCAGCTCGGC
This sequence comes from Orthonevra nobilis, assembly GCA_963555765.1. NCBI lineage: Eukaryota > Metazoa > Arthropoda > Insecta > Diptera > Syrphidae > Orthonevra > Orthonevra nobilis. The sequence goes on from OY743225.1 coordinate 131,519,912, forward strand.
ATGGAGTTGGTGACGGCCAAGTGTAGCCAGGGAGTAGAGTTTGCCTTTCTATTCTCTCAGCATAGTGTGTGCACGGGGGTGGACAAATGAGTCGAGTCGAGCTAAAAAGGGATGCTTGTGTCTTTTTTTTCGTTTCAATTTTCAGTTTATTCCTTTTTGTGGGTGTTTTTTTTTTCTCATTTATTTCTTCCTTCTCGACGGAATGTTTCCCTGTTTGGTCGGTGGATGCTGGCGTGGTTGCTGTTATTGTTGTTGCTGTTTTGCTGTGTTATGTTGTGATTGAGTGGGGTGGGATGTGCTTTGGCGGTGGGCTAAGGGTGGCTTGTGTAAAATCTCTAAGCCACTGAAGCAAGTAATGGATAGCAGCGAAAATTCTGGCAAACCTACCAAGCGCAAAGAACTAGGGTCGAGCCCGAAACTCGTATGGAAATTACGTAATTCTCACGTGGCTGGCGGTGTACCCTATTTTCTTTCTATTCAAATAAGACACTGTCTACATTATATTTTTTATGTTGCAAGCCACGAAATACAAATTTCGAAGATGATTGCAGTTTACTTTTTTCATTTTTTTTTTTTTTCGTTCAATTGACAAGAGTAGGGGGAATGAAATTTCAGGACTGGAATTATGGAAAAAGGACGATAGTTGAGAACACAATTTGAAATAAAGTTGAGATGAAGTTTGAATTATTTAAGTCAGGTTGGCGAAGTTTAAAAAAAAAAAAAACACTTAACTTCTGGCATTATAATGCTTCCAATCATGCTTTATTTTGGTTTCTTCATTCAGAGATTAAAGATTTGAACGTAGAGGGTGCATCTTGTTCAGAGGGAACCATTACACACGGTGCTTTTTTTTATTGTCTAAGATCGGCGTTAAATGGCATTTGGCACAGATTGTGTAGTACACTCGATCGATATGGTACAGCTTATGACAAATAAGTGGTACACAGACTGTAAGTCATGATCTCAAGTTATTGGTAATGTAATTCGAAAAAGGTGGAGGAGGAACTACGCTAATGCACTTGAAAAATAACAGCAGTATAAAGTTGACAAGGAACACAAATACTTCACAAAAAAACTGGTCGTACACCCAAATATAGGGCCTCGTTTATAAGCCGTTTATTAACATAATTAGAATGTTTGAACTAAAAAACAATGTGCATCAGTACCTGCCTCTATTTTCTTACTTCTTGTGTGCAATCATCAGGGTAGTCATAACCCCTTGACAGTTTGTAAATTATTAAAAAAATGTTTCGTATTTTATCCGGCACAATTTTCATTGGAAAGGATTTCAATCTATCATCATTACTATGCGCTGACAAAAGACCGGATAGTTTGTTCATTAAAACACTTTAACTGCGGGTATATCACGTAATGAGGGTATTCAATATGGCGAATGACCGATTCACAAAAAAGGCAGCGGAGTTAAATCGGAAAATTATCGAAAAAGTTGGTGCTGACTGCAGCAAGGTTGTCCATGGTTCATGGTATGGAATTTAACCGAGGTGATCGCAGAAGTTGGAAGGATACCATCTTTGGGGTTATAGGCAGAGCCTTTCATATAGCGGATTCTCGCATCTGCTTCATAAGAAGGATTAACAGTCGACTTAAGTTACATGATAAAAATTATATTTGTGACCAAAACAGTACTTCTGAAATTTTATTGAAGCTCAGACCTGAAGACAACATAGAATTTCTGTCGGTACATAGTTGATATATAATATATATCTTGATATTTTCCAATAATTTTCAAGTCAAAAATACATTTCCTCGCAACCGATCATTTGACAGATTCCTATAGGACCTGAAATTGGTCAAACCAGGGATGGTCCAAATTTTTGATAATCTAATATGTAAAGTCCCATTCAGAGGACCCTTCATTATGAACTTCCCAGGGTGTACACAAAATGTTAAACCACCGAACATAAGAAGAAACAAGTTGACATTGAAGACCTGCTACAACTATCCATGACCTAAAAAACTCGCAAGCGCGGCGCAATAGTAATAGACTACCTTTATAAGGGAGTCACTTTATCAAGCTCTTACTTCGCAGATCTAGGTCATGGTTAGCAGAAAAAGCGGCAAAAAGGGCAAAGGCGGAGCAAACTGTGAGGTGGAATGCTGATTCGCTATGTCAACCCACTGAAAAATGAATCCGAAGTTGCGATTCGTGAAGCGAATTACTCGAACACCGCAGCGACTTCTATACCTGGACCCTGTAGAAGCAATTTGGGAGGTACTCGTAACTTGAGGTTCACTATTTGATGGTGTATAGTATATTCGGTACTTGTAAAAAAGAAAGCGGGTGTGCCAATCGTTATTCCATCATAAGAATGTTGAGTAGAACTATTTTGAAATAATATTGACAGTAACTATTGTAGTCATTTTAAGATACTGTGCTCGGAACGTTCAAAAAATTTCATTTAGCTCACATCTAATTTTTTTTTCTACTTTTTTTGACGTACTGAGTGTAAAATTTGAAATGTGAAACAAAATTTCGTAGAAACTGGGTCGGAAACAATTTCGAAATCATCAGTGCGTTGTCGTATGTGCCGTTAGCTGAAAGAACTGCTACCTTACATGAAATGTTTGCCAAAGCTCAAGCCAAAACATTTCATCGGGCGAAAGAAAGACGAATTTAACTAGCAATTAATAATTTGAAAATGCACTTTGACCAAATTCAGTTAACGTCACGACTTGAGGCCTCCAGATCACTTCCGGCACAGCACGTAATCCAATTGAATGCAAAACCAGTCACAACTTGCTGACGAGATTATCTTAAATGACGAAGCCTATTTTGAGCTCAGTATTAAAGTTATCGAACATGAACTTATGACAACACAAAAACGTGTCTTATGGATAACAAAAAAAAAATAGAAATATAATTTGGACTTTTGCAAATTCGTCACAGCTCTAAATTCTAGAAATAAAATCCTTTTTACCCTTTCTTTTGCCCGAATCGGCCTGGGACATTACATATGGTTCCAAGAGGATGATACATTTTCTTGGGTGAGTAAAAGAAAAAGTAGTAAAATAGACCGGAACCTGCGTTTCCCTGCTTTGACTGCATACATTTTTTTTCCTAAACGGTGTTCTTTCTAACAAATCAATCAATATCCTGATGCAAAACATTTACCGCATGTCAGAGATCGTGATGACCGAAAGGATATTACAGTTTGATCAAAATCAACTTATATAAGGGACGATTTATATTGAACACCGAAGCGGGTCTTGTACAACATGGCCAACTTGATCACAGTGGTTAAATATCTCATAAGGCTGTTATTGGCTCCAACCAAGACTAGCATGATTTTCGGTACTCAAGACCACAGCTTCAATTATTACGAGGCAATGCATCTCAATATAATTTCAGTAGTAAAGGTCTCATTCAGGACATATGAGGAATGCTCCTGATCGTCCACTTTCCTCAAAAAAAGAATGAACTATTGACTAAGAAGGTTCAGAAGTTGGTCGGCTAGGATCAGAAAAAGTGATTGTCAATAAGACCTCTATTGTGCCCGTTGTGCTCACCTGTTTTATGTAGGAATAGGAATTTGTTGGATTTCCAAAGTCGTTAAGTGAGGGCATTTGAGGCATTTGAGCAAAATTAACGACTTACTTTAGTTGTTGAAGAATGAAGATAGTGATAAATAATGCTCATGAAAGCATTTCTATATCTAGGCCCTATTTGAACCCTAAATTAAGTTTAAATGAATCTTTAGAAGCAGTAACCCCTGAAACCACCATTATCTTCTAGCAGAGACCTACTTAAGTTAGACCATGAATATTTTTCTAGTGCAGGATCGCCTATTTAAACTTAATCAAATTGCATACTTGTGATTAGAAGTTAATTATGTAAGAACTTCGTTGAAAAGTGAGACTTGAAAGGTTCTGTATCGCTTAAACTTGAACTCAGTGGTTGGGGAGCGGATTAAAATCGATGAAAGCTGGGGCTTAGGGCTAGTTTGTTTTTGTGTCAACTTTAAGTCTACTTCGAAGATGCACGAATTCAACAATCCGCAACATCATTGCAAAAATGTTTGCGAACTGCAGTTCACCGCATGTTAAGAAAAGAGTTTGTAAAGACGGTTGTCAGACTCAACAAGCTTGGCAAAAGTCGATGACAGCACTCATCATTCTGATCTCTACACGCGAATCCTGGAATCCATGGGTCACTGATCCCATTACATCGCGATACAGCGCTGTCAATTGATTTCTTCAATCGAATACTTGATCAGAAGGTATCACGAAAGTCAATATCAAGTTCACGTTAATCCAGCTTAACTCAATAACAGGCTAGAAGAATTGTTCTTCATATTAACTAGGATAAAATAAAATGCTACGAAAAGAAATGGACAGATTTCACATTAATGTAGTAGAAGAAGACTCATCCTAGACAATCGATAACACTTCGACATGTCCCAGTAACTAGGACTAAAACTTCCCTTTTGCTTTGCAAACATTCGTCTCATAAGATTTTCAGTAAAGAGCTGGGTATTGTGCAATAAGCAGCGTATCCGTCGGTTTTGTTCCTTTTTGCGGGTTAACCAAACCTACGAGTATATCTTCCAATGTTACTGATACCGTAAGTATTCCAGTCAAATTTTAAATCGTGGAATTTTCAGCTCCCCCAAAGAAAGATGCTACACCACCGCCGCGCCTGTGTCCCCTGAGCACACACAGTGAAAACTTTATAAACAAAGTTCACAACACCCTACAGCAGAATAATGGATAAAAAGGTCCTTGTGAGCCGCTAACACCCTTTCGTCGTCTCTATCCTGTTTCCCGTTTCCCAATGGGGAGAAAACACAAGGGAGCAGGGGGCTTAATAAAGAACAAAAAAAAAAAACAAGGACTACGAAATTGAATGCGTGGGTGGTGGTCGATTTTTACCGCCAAACCCAACCACCCACCTACTCTCCCTCTACCCTGGTGCTGTTGTGTTTTCCATTTCCTTCCGCATCACCGAAAATCTTCAATTTAAATTCTTCTCATTCGATTTTTTTTCTTTTCATTTTTTTTTTTGTTTTTTGCTTTTTTCGTTCGATGTGCCTTTCTTTTGTTCTTCGCTAAAGAATGTATGTATGTGCGGATATATATGTAAAAGTAATAAATTTTTTTTTTTTTTGTGAGTGAAACTTTCTGCTGACCCAAAATGAAAAAAAGAACACCGCTAGATGTGCATGTTTAAAAAAAAAAACCCACACACACGCCATATTCTTTTCTTTTTACTTAATTTTTCATGTTTGGTGTTTGTCGCTTTGCGTTTTCTTTTCGATTTCATTAACCACTCTTTCTGACCTGCTGTACGCAGCAATTATTGTAGGCAACGCACACAGGTATTGCCAGCGCCCAATAGCCAATTGCGACAGGTGTAAGAGGGTGTATGATCCGTGGAAAGTATCTAAACAAGGATCAAATGGGAATAACAGCAACACTAATTAAACAAAACACACACATCAGGCGTAACGATGCGATGGTCAGAAACAGACGGAGGGACGCGCAGCAATGGTGGCGGACGTGTTGTGTGGAGGGACACACGAATAGAGTGGGAGAGAAAATTAGAAAATGGAATGAAGTTCCGGGATCAGCGTTGCCATTTTGAATTGAAGACAATTTTGAATTCACTTTAAACCTACGAGGGCGAATCGAAAAGTATCAGGCCTACTAAAGAACACAACATTTTCGGGATAGTTTAGATTTATTTGAAAATGTGGCTCTATAATTTAGCATGCATCGTTTCTTTCCTATCCAAATATTCGTTCAGAATGAAGTGAATCCCCAAAAATTATGGCCATCACCTTTCGGAACAGGTTTGACAGGTGTAATCCACTGTTTCCACCCTAACTTACTTATGAAGGTCGAAGCATTGCTTTGAAGTGTTTTGAACATCGCTTTTTTTAGATACTCCTATCTTAAAAACAACGAAACCCACACGACCATCCATGATCCATCCATCCTCGTAAATTGAATTTATTGCAAAAGAAACTAAGTGCGAGCCGGACTCGCGCAATGAAGGTCCCGAGAGGTCTCGATAAAGTTTTCCTGCTCTTATTTGAATGTATTACCCTTAAGGATTTGAATTTTTTTGCGAGCATCATAATTTTTATAACTTGAAATTTCACATACATACATAGCCTTCTTCCTGGCGTAAGAATTGATTTGCGAGTTTTATTTAACCTTTTTTTGTTGATGTTAGTACAAAATAAGGGTTTTCGGACTTTCCCCTTTAATTGTGCTATACGACTTAATTCTTGGTCAACGGGAGGTACGCCACATCTTTTGACTGAGGTGATTTAGAAGTTGGGCCATGTTTCCGAAAGATGTCGCGCAACGAATTTGTGTGAAACAAAATGTTAGAAATGTCTCTGAAGCCCTTCCAATTGCGTTTAATGTACTTAATTGTCGAAAATGTTGGCAGCAAGCATGTTTATGTCACTTTTAAGAGAAAAAAGTATTTTCAAATATGACGCCAAAGTACTTTATTTGTTTACCCTCTACAAAGGCATAGAGTCGATGGAATAGGTGAACTCCATTGACGAATTTTATGTGGCATACAAAATTTGCTTCCATTTTTATATTGTGCGTCAAATGCGATTTAGATCTACATAAATTAGATGACAGTCATTTACGCCGTTAAAATTATTTTGCACTCGTTTATTAAAAATTCAAAAGTCGCTTTCTTATAAGAAGATTCAAAAGATTTACTTAAATCTTTATAAATTGTAACTACCCCCATTTTATTCTGAATCGTATAAATAACAAAACATATCAAGTATTGGCTATAAAAATGCTGCGAATTCAACAAATGCAAATAAGTATCTAGATACTAAACTCCGCGTCCTTATTCGGATTCCACATCTGAGCACCATACTTACTTCTCTTGCTGGAATCATATATCATTAAAGCGTCAACATTTTTGAGGAAATAATCTGTGATCTGTGGTCTCATGACTTTAGTTCTTGAACCTGCTCGATCTTATAAGTGTGCAGGTCGAAATGTCAAGAAAGTGTTGCGTTTGATTGTAAATTGACGAGTCTAAATCTTCTGCAATGTTGCTTTTTGACTTTCGTAGAGTTTGTCGAAAACTTGTCAAGAAGACGATAAACAGTAAGTTTAGATAGTCGATTATTAGAACCAACAAAAGAAAAACACGTAAACAACAATTCTTTTAGTGGTTTGGATATGGAGACGACAATGACATCATCGGTCACGTCAAACACCGTTTGACGATTTCATACCGATTGAAGAAGAGAAATCTATCGGTCGGATATACCACTGTAACTGCATAAGCTGAACAGAGATTTGAATCTTCTGAATGCCTCATTATCTCAGGGTTTCTTTAAATCTCAATCACCAAGTTCAAGATACAATGCATGACTTAACCTTCGGTGTAAGCAATAGCGAATTGAGTTAACCAAAATATGTACTCATTTATTGGCTGCCAAAATTATTCTCAAATTTGATTATCTACTCTCATCTTCAATGCATTTCGGTGCACTTGCGTGACATTCAATGTAATATGATAACGTGATACACAATTTGGGTTTCAGTAAAATACATAATAAATATCTCGAGGGACATTAAGCTTACGCTTATTTACTCAATAACATATAAAAACCATCTGTCCCATTTTTGTAGCAACTGACTAGACAGAAGTTGTAAATCTATGACATCAGTTCCAAAGAACGCAACAGGATGAGATTAGGGAGCACATTTTCTTCTTTCAGGAATAGAACAAGTTCATGATTTTATCAGAACTCAGACATCGATTGATTAACTTGGCGTTAGCTTGATGTCAAGTCGCCGTAAAACCGTTGCATTAATGGACTTTTGGGTGTTTTGTCAATTTGCGAAGGTCACTCACAGTAAAAAACTGTGCAAGCAATATGTAGAAAGGTACTTATTAATAAAAAGGTTAATTTTTTGTTTATTTATTCGCTCTGTTCAATTAACTTTTGCTGTATTTTTTTTTTCGCGCCAAAATGTTTGTATGACCTATGAGTAGAAAAGTGGGCTGCATTCAATTTAAAACAAACATTAAAATTGGGCATTTATCAGTTCTGTTTTCAAGGCAAATCAAGACATCCGAAGTGAAAACCAAGAATTGTTAAAACAACATATTTTCCAAATTTTGATATTTTCTAATGTTGAATTTTTATATTTATGTATAGACAGCAACTGCTAACCACAGCTGACTTAGCAATCCGTACACCATCTCAAGAGAAGGGCAACATTTCTTTTATGTTTCGGGTCTGACAACCTCACTGAACACCAAATTGATCAGTTCCGCGCAGACACTTTTCTCACTGAACACGAAACATTTTCTCCCTAAAGCATCCTCACTGAACACAAAAATGGTAATGAAAAAAAAAAAACTTTCTTTTACAATTCATTTTTCCAAATAACCCGCTTTTTTATGTGTCATAATATTCAAGTTCTCGAGTAAAGTTAAACGTCGATTAAAGATTTTTTTGAGCGGCAACACTGACCGGGATCGGGACGGGTATACGGGATTGTATTCGATTGGTTTGGAGAGCGGCGCGGTGGCAGCACGAAACCGAGAACGAGACAGCGCGAAGTGATGTTGGAGTGGGTGGGGTGGTGGTGGTGGAAGGTAATGTTGTACGCTAAAGAAGGGGAATATTAGGAAATTATCAAAGTAGCAAGTACCTGCAGCGATGACGATGGCAGCGACAACGGCGGGGTCAATAATTTCAAAATTTCCACCAACAACAACAAAACCGATTAGTTGTAATGTTTAAGATTGCTCCCGTTCGTCGTGTTCCTTTTTGGTGGTGTTGTTCTGGTTGCTCTATCTCCGAAGAACGATAGTGCTATATACATGCATACATATGTACATGCATCACCACACGTCAATAGAGAAACAAAATTCTTTCCACTGCTATGAAGTACATATATGTATGTATGAATATGTATGGACAATCAAAATACAAGAAAAAAAGATAAAAACAAAAGAAAAATAACCACGGCTACACAATCACTGGTTACGTTGAATTCAAAACTTTGTACACATAAGCAAAAAAAAAACACTTCTTTCACTCTTCTTTTGCTTTATACATAGATATATATATGTATATTTATCTGCTTTCTTGTGTGCTTTTTTTTCTTTCTTTAAATTAACTTTGCATCTTTTTGCATCGAGCGGCGCGTACACTTCTATTTCCTTTTTTCTTTCACTTGCACATGATTGAGCGGATTTTTTTTTCTTCTTTTTCTTTCGTTTTCTAATTTTTCTTTTATTTGGGGATACTTTTGCGCGTTTTTCTTTTTTCGTATTTTCTTTATGTGTATGAAAAAGCACGTGAATTATGAAGCTGCTTTCATTGATTGCTATCAGCAAATGGTTTTTCCGCAAGCGGGAGACTGCACTGTCTCTTCGTCGTCGTTCAACCGGGACAGGACAGGGGTTGCTGGTACACCCTTTACTTTTGAAACCTCCCGACTTTCGAAAATTCACCCGCACCCGCACTCTCACTAGTGGTCACTTTGCCACATACACAAAAAAAAAAACAAATAAAGCACCTTTCTTTCAATTTAAGACACAACAAAAACAATTAAAGTGATTTTACTTTTTTAGTTAAACAAGAAGGTTGTGGACAGGAGGTAATTAAAAAAAATTAAGAAATTGTAATTTTTACAGATGAACTTTTTTTTTGTTGGTTTTTCTTTGCACTCCTCTTTGATGGGCACTTTATACTTTACATAATGCCAGAGTGTTTGTGTGTCACCGCGCGTGAACACAAACTTATAACGTCGCCGTCGCACTTCTACGAAAGGCGACAAAAGAAAATTAAGGAAGAAAAACAACAAATAGAAATACGACGAATGAACGCACTCACACACACACGCACAGAGAGTCGTCGGAATACGAATGCCGCGAGCCGATGAACGCGAAAACAGTTGAATATATTTTCCAGCGCCTGTCAAACGCACACACGAATGCACGTACGTGTACACACACACTAAATCGATTATCGCATGGTTTGATTAAAGAACTGAATTGAAGAGCAAGAGACACTGTCACATTAAAAGAAAAGAAAAAAAAATTTCCTCTGTGGATCTTCTTTTTTTTTTTAAGAATTGTTGGATGTAAATTAATTTTTCAAAATTTAATTCGGCTTACTGTAAATAAGGACAGATATCATAACAAAACAAAGTTTTTTTTTCTTTGATTTTATACACTCAAATTATTTTGCGTTTTTATTGTATTCGATGCACGTCCGACGAACCGTGCTGCACACTAGCGAGACAACGACGACCGAGACGGAGCTATGGCTTCGTGTTCTTGTGGGAATTATTTCCTTTTTTTTCTAAATTTTCTTTTAAAGTTTGCTTCTTATTCTTGTAGTCTTCGTGTGGGGGGATTTATGTCACTGAATGCCATTCGGTTGGATTCAGTGCGTACATAAGGTTGTGTAATACGATATAGTTGAGTGACTGGCGTGTAGGTGGCAGCGGTTACGCATTTAATTCAAATTACACTCATAATTTATAATTTGCTCGCTACCCTTATAAATTATTTTCATAGAGCAAAGATATGAACAAAGAGAAGATTTTTTGTAGGGGTTAAACTCAGATGAAATACGATTTTCACTGCCGAATCGGAAGAGAGTATTCAATATGAACTTATTTGCAATGTCTTAATTCGCAGTATTTTATTCGCCATTTCCTATTGTCGATACACAGAACCGTTTTGTTTTTTGGAATATCGATTCGTCACTCTGTCCGTTCAGTGACTTGTTGCGGAGCCAATTACATCATCTTCACATTATCTAGAATGACTTTTCGGCACAATCGGCCCATTACTTGACGAATATTACTGTTTAAAGCGTTTGTTTGTTATTTTTATGCAAAAACACAAAGCCGCCCTATGAAAAAAAGGTCTTGATATGCACTTCGCATCACCAAATCGCAAAATATCTCGTAAAGAATATATTTCTTGCAGTTAATCTCTTGCTATTTTGCTTTGCCTATGAAAAAACATCAAAAAAATATGGAAAGACAGGAAACGTTGCGTCTGTGTTGAAATAAGACGACTAACGTAATATGAGTTTAATCGCTACATATTATCACCCTGTCCAGATATGACAGGATGATGTAAAGTTTTTCGTACAATGCACTGTCGGGGACAAAATGGTGTTCTCAGGGGAAGCAAGCATTTATCTGGTGATTCCCACACTAAAAAGCGCCCAACACTACTCGAATGGAAAGATTTTTGAGTATGTGAGATTTTTCGAGGCTACTGAACCAAAACACTACTACTTCTTATAGTTGAAATGCTTATATAAGTTCGAAGAGTTATTGAGTTCGAACGGTTGAATTTAGACAGATTAATGGATCTGTAAGCCGTTGAACCGAAATATAGACCTTCCGCTTCTGCTTACGAGTCTTAAGAGTCGATGATTCTTTAAATCGTGCCCTGTCGACTTCGGCATTTTAAGCCTACCTGCAGTAGCATCACATTATGTTCTTCTATTCTTATGCAGCTCATTCTCCGTTTAAAGACCACGTCCACGCATTTCTCACAGAGCGAGCAAAATTATCATATGTTAAATAATTGAATTGCCGAAATTGAAACGACAATATGATTTGTTCTCCGGAAATAGAATTCTGCACTTATCAATTAAATACAATCTAAAAAAATGTGTTGATATTTTGATTTTAGTTTATTTATTATAGGCAATCGCAATTGCATAAATTAAAAGGCATTTATTTTTTAATTTCGATAGTTATGTAGCAACGTCAAAAACTTAATTCAAACTTTTCCTAGTTGCCTAAAACCGTCGGCTTGTTGCTTCAAATATTCCTTGCGGCATTCCATCTCATCAGCCGGTCTATTGTATGGCAGCCAAACAGGCTCCCCGATAAAGTATCTCTTGGCCTTGATATAGTTCTTTAAGTAAATATTTTCAAAACAATCAAACATACATGATAACATGAAATGAAAATAATATTCCTTACATTGGTGTCCAAAGTGAAGCGATGATAGATACCAGCTGGAATAACAATCATATCTCCCTCTGACACAGCGATCCGAATCCATTTTTCGTCGCCGCTAACAAAAATCAACAATCCACTGATAACGATTTAAATAGATTTAAATAATTACTTACTCTCTGACATCGAAATATCCCGAGCCATCTAACACCAAGCGAATCTCTTCGTCGGTATGCAAATGTTCAGTGAAAAACGATTTCAATTTATTTTCATAGTCCGGAAGGCATTCCTTAGAGCAGTTTATCTAAAGACAAACTTATGTTTGAAAAATTAAGCTGTAGTTTCTCATGTGAACATCTTACCTCATCTTCGTAGGTATAATGTCTACTCTGACGAATTTCAGCTAAAAGGGAATCTTGTAAATAATTCTTCGCGTCAATCTAAAATAAGGATGTTAGAGAAATTTTCAATGCTTTAACTTGTTTATAGCTCAACATAAATATATTATATTTTTCAAACTCTGTATTTTTTTTTTTGTTTAGATAAAGAACCAACTTCTGGTAGCTTGATTTTTATATGGAGATCTTCCCGCCGCTATGGCTACAAGTCGCTCATGCTGAAAGATAATTCACTCCAACAGAAAAGACAAACAAACACTTCTGAATTGAATGCTTTACTACTCTTGGTCTAAGGAAATTTCTTGTTTGAAAGGCTAAAATACTCTTCACATCTTCACTATTCTTCTATAAGTCATTTAGAGTATATGGAGAAGATTTTTATAAATTCCTAATTTTCTGGGTCTTCTACTTTCTTAAGCTTTCGATCCTTAGCACCAACGATTCTTCGATCGAAGAGTGATTATGATAATGATGTTGGTTTTCTTGGAGAAATAAGCTCTTGTGAAGTAAAACATATAGTGAACTTTACATTTGTAAAGGCTACATCCAAGTGGTATTCGACGGTTTCCAGTTGGCAATTCACCAAGAGCTTGTTGCTGGAACAACCTCATGATATTTTTTCAAGCTCTTTCGCAGCTTCACGTCAGATCTTTGGGACAGAAAATAATCTAATTCCTCCAAAAAATCGACCAGGTCCGAAATCGAGCGAGGCTGCGCATATTGCAATCAAAAGGCTCTTCAGAACTTCTTCGTTACATATTTTAACATAGTATTAGAGTTCATACCGAAAGAAAGCCGTGTTTTCGATCAAATTCAGGTTTTCAAAATATTATTTCAGTACTGTAAGAAACCATGCTATCAGCGAAAATCTGACGAAGACATCCGTTTGTGCAATTTAACAGCAATTTATACAACTACAGGGTGAGCTTGAGTATTCTTTTACTATCACTCTTTTTTCTTTTGTTCTCTCTTGTTAGGATTCTCACAATTGTAACTACTGAAAAACATTGAGGGTGTATCAACAAAAGCTACTTTGGTACACACAAGACACATTTTAAAAAGAGTTTCTTGTTAATACAGTGAAATACAGTTCCGATAACGAAAGCACCAGCAACTTCAACATTAGTTTTATGTTCTAATTTCGCAGTTGCCGATCTGATGATCTTGAAATCTCTTTCAGGCACTCTAAAGATGCAGAAAAAAAAACAAATCGTCAAAATAGTTGTACGAAGACGATATCAAAACAGCAATTCTCGAATTAGTTTTCAACCCCTTCTACCACAATTGTTGAATCCCAGCAAATTTCAGCTGGTTGATATTCTCGATTCCCCAACAGTTTGATATCGATGCGTCAGTGTCCTTCAGCTTTTAAGGCTTAAGGAAAACGTTTCCGAAATTCTACAATCGGAATAAATGAAACCTATTTAAAATTCTTTTGTGTGTTTACGTGTTTGGTTTGTGATAAATCCGTGTTGAACACAGTTACATTATTTCGGGGAATCATATGAATAGAAAATCAATACAATCAATAAATATTTTAATCTGTAAAAAACAATGTTTGGCACCACTGGGAAGGCACAATATTTCGAAAGAAATGTCACAATATGTCAAATCCAAGAGAACAGAAACGTCCAATTGAATGGTATGGCGAGGAAATAAAAATTTACCTTAAAATGCTCGACTCCGGTTTTCTCAAACAATTCGTCCACCTCCAAATATACTGGAGGGTTCAGGTGATGCTCCAACCGTTGGTCGCTGGGCTCACTGTCCATATACCATACTTTGACCATATTCGAACAAGAATCACAAAACAAGAAGAATAAGAGAAACTTGACCACTTCCTCTGGCCGCTGTCAATTGTCTAACAAGATACTAGAAAGTAGAAAAGCCGGAGCTGATCTTGAAATTATAATACGAGATAAGCCCCCTGGTTCACCCCATGGGCTTTAGAACTAGTGATACTGAAATGTTAATTTGCACACTAAGCAAATGACAGGTGGTGGGAGAAAATGTGGGCGGGGAATTTATTGTTTACGAAATGGATTGAATATGGGAATAGAATTACTACTGTTGTTTTGCACAATTTTGTGCAGATGCACGCATTACGCGAATGAAAGCAAATTTTTCAATTCGATATTTTTGCTTACAATTTTTGTTAACAATTTTTTTCTTTTGGTATGTCGGTAAGGAAGCGTGATCGTTCGAACAGGGTGGTTAAAATAAAATAAAGTCGTCGCAAAAAAGATTAGAACAAGACGAATCAAAACAGCTTCACAGTACTTCACATGTCGATATCTGCTCTTGTCGGTATCTGAATAACGTCGTTTTCATAACCCTCCCATTTCACTTCACCTTTACCGCGTCGGCTCTGAAAATATCGGCTGGCTTAAAACAAATTCATCAATCTTAGAGTCGATCAGGTTCCACTTGAATCGATAAAGGCAGTTTGACAGGAATGATTCCTCCACTCTTTGAACTTTTTATAAGTGCAGCAATATATTACCTTGCAAAAATATAATATAATATAATTATAAAGACCGCCCAAAGAACTAGCCAGTTACATCGCTGGTTGTTGCACTAGTCAGCTAAAGAACAGGCTGTTGAACTAGTCAGCTACAGAACTTGCTGTTGAAATATCTAGTTGATCTGGCTAACGCCCAAAGTTTTCAAAAATTGAAAGTTTGCCTAATTAAATTCAAAAAAGTATTGCGAGCAAAAAATAAAATTCGTACTCTTGCGGGTATGAGTATAAACAACAATAATAAAGTAAAAAAAAAAATGTTCATCATAAAATTATCGATCCACAACGCTGTTGTCTAAGCTCTTTTAGGAATTAAAATAAAAAAGATTTGCTGAAACAGCTATATACTAATGACTCACTCAGTAAAGGGTGCGGAAAATATGCAGTCCTTTGGATTTCCTAAAGGGAAAGTGTCCCTGTGCGAAGCAACAATCCCTGAGATACCAGTGAAAAAAGTGCAACTCGTAGAAAAAAAGTCTTTAGACTTTTGATTGATTGATTGATTTTTAATATCTTTTTAAACCCTCTAACATTAATGAATTTAATTGCATGATTAAAAGTTATATCAATACAACATCATCATTTGGATATTGTGGTGGTGGTTGCTTTGAAGAGGGCTCATCATGTATCTCATCCGGTTCCGGCTCATCCCAAATTACGTCAAAATGTTTGCAAATGTTGTGCAATGCCCATCATACATTTTTAATTTGAATAGATTTTCTAGGTTCATATTGAAGAGCTCTGTATAGATACGAACAGTGGAATCTGTTGTTAAGAACTTTAATAGTTCTTTCCAGTACATTACGCCCGGCTCTTAAAAGATCTCTGTTATAATGAAGGTGCACATTCCATCAAAAGTCAACCAAGCCAGGGATTTGGCATGTGCTTCAAGTTTTTCAGTTCCATTCATTTCAATGTTGATCCACTTTGGACATAATCGTTCTTCTAAAGCGTTTAAAACTTTTTTAAAGATTTTACTAAATGTTGATTGGGCGATGCGATAAAGCTTAGCTGTGAATCCGATCGTACTATAGGAGGGAGTTCTGTCGCCGTAACTCTCAACCCATGGGAAAATGCAACTTTATTGAGAAGAACATTTTTTTTTAAATCTGAAAATATGTCTAACATAAAAAAAAATCCGTACCGTTCGTCTTATTTTCTTGAACTAGATCCCCTTAATTCTGGTTCAAAATTTTTAATAAAATGCTACACTGTCCTTATTTTTCTCAATCATATGATAATAGACGTTTGAATCATCGAGAGCTTCCTATGATAGTGCCTTCGTCGGATAGCAGAATACCAAACTGGGGTGGAGGAGAATCGTCTTGGTGTATCGGATTCCTAATACGGATAGCAGAATAGGCGTGAATATTTGAATGATGAATTATTCCTACTTAGGTAAGCTAAGATTATAGTGATTGTCACAGCTAAATCAGCTGTTGTGTAGTGTGCTTTCGTCTTCTTCCTTATCCGTACAGTTCTTGCAAAAATCGTTGTAGGGAGCTCCCATTATTATTGCTTGTGAGTCCGTGATACCGTGACCTGCGATGATTCCTACGACTTTACTGATTATATTCCTGTTAAGGCTGAGGAGTGCACTTGTGTTTTTTGAATAAGTGAGAAGCCTTATTGCCTCGA
This sequence comes from Orthonevra nobilis, assembly GCA_963555765.1. Lineage (NCBI taxonomy): Eukaryota > Metazoa > Arthropoda > Insecta > Diptera > Syrphidae > Orthonevra > Orthonevra nobilis. The sequence goes on from OY743225.1 coordinate 131,536,427, forward strand.
AGTTCTGCAAGCGTCTAGTTCCACCGATCTCCGATTGGTGATATTCATGGCAACTGAAATTAACACGGTGTTTATAACTTGAATTGACGGGTAGGTAGACTCTTGATTTATTATAAGTGGCAAGCCCACCCCTGTTCTAGCCAGCTCGTCGGCTCTTTCCTTCTATGTCCAGGGACTCAGGGACCCTACTTAAGCGTATGCTAATACAGTCTAGCTTAAACGTCATCATGCTGGTTGGAGAAAGACATGGCATCTATTCCGATGAACTCAACTGAATAAGCGCAAGGAATGCTGGAACAGATAAGCGTTCCAGCGTCCAACAACTTTCATTGACCATTCGCTTTCAAAACTCTTTTAAGAAGGGACATTTCAGAATCAAATCATCTTATGGGTTCAAGCTCGCCTGCTTCCTCAATAAGTCAGCTTTATACAACTACATTTAGTTTGTTCTTGCCTAAAGATATGCAAATCATTATTAACCCTCGATCTCATAATGGTCCAACTTGTTAAATTCCTCAAAACAGACTGCATTACATCTGAAAAGGATCGAAGGAGTTAAATGAAAATAAGATCAATTTTACTTTTATTATTTCGTTTCACGTTTATTTTTTTTGTTTTATAACAATCATATTTTGATGTTCTAAATCTGTTATACAATGCAGTTGTTCATAAATATCAATCCCACCCGGTCTCAGTTAGGTTTTGCTTCCAGAGCACAAGCGGAACTGATGTTTCTAAAATACTTTCTTGGTGGATTGTTGATTTTTTAAATCGCGCATCTTTAGATTTTGTTTTTTTCTTTTTTTTTCATAAACTTAAGGCTTAAAATTAAAAATGTTTTTTTTCTTGATTTATAAACTTAGATGGCTTCACACATTAGCTGTTGGTTTTGTTTTTGTTTAGTTGTTGATGGTGGCTGCAAGTGCAATCGCATTTAGAGTCGATATTCATCCCATCAATATCTCATCATATACAATACATAAATTAGAAAAAAATAATGTAAAGAATAGAAAAATAAGGAGTAGGGAAAAATGCCGAGAGTGTCAGTGTTTACAAGGCCTTCTCCAACTTGATGAGTTCGGTGATACCATCGTACATTTCCTTGACGGCTTGGTACTCGGTCAGACCCATACGACGCTTGTTTGAGATATCATAGATGCCACCTTCGGCTTCGGTGTGCTCACCACGAGTGCCACGCACTTGCAAGTTGTATTTGCCAGCAACTTCTTCCAATTTGGCCAAGTTGGCGGCCAATTTTGGTACCTTAATGTGCACCGAGGCACGGATGGTTGTACCCAAGTTAGTTGGGCAGAAAGTCAAGAAACCCAAACGATCGTCGTGACTGAATGGAATACGTTTCTCGATTTCGTTGACAGCGGTCACCAGACGACGGTATACCTCACCCAAGTCACCACCCATTTGCATGGAGATGATACGGAGATGATCCTCTTCGTTGCACCAAACCAAGAAAGTCTTGTTGTCATTGTGATAGATACCACGACCAGATGGCCAGTAACGGCAGGCGTTGGCGGCTTGCAAGAAACGATCGCCCTCTTTGAACAAGAAATGATCATCGATGAGTTGCTGTTGAACGGATTTCTCCATGCCGGTCAATGGGTAGAATTTACCCTTCAATTCACCCTCTAGGCCAGACAAGGTGGTGGAGACTTTCTCTTCCATCTCCTTGTACTGGGCCTCGGTCAAGCATGGATTGAATGGATAACCTTGCAGTGAACGGCCGCAACGGACACGGGTTGACACAACAAATTCATTATTGGGATCGACATTGGTGAAGGTTGTCACATCACCAAAGTCACGTTGTGGATGCTTGTCTGTCTTCTTGAATCCACCATGGTAGTCCTCAATGATTGGATCGAACAAATCGGCGAATACGGAGTAGGCTTCAGCATCAGGGGCATAGATACCGACACCGGAATCGTGATTCTCCAAACCAGATTGAATGACATCCAACAAGGTGGATCCAAAGGTTGGGGTCTTCTTGTTCTTTAGATTATCGAACACCTCCTTGGTCAAGTACTTCTTCAGCAATGACTTCGAATTGGACGCGGCCAATTTGGCGAATCCATCTTCCAATTTTTGAAGAACAGCGGCATCAACCATGGTGTCTGATTTGTTTCTGCAAAGAAAAGAAATAAAGGATACGAATTAGTGGATTTAAATTAACAATTGAATTTATATATGTACTTGACAAAAAATCTTGTTTTGAACAGTTGTTGAATGTAAAGTTTGGACCATAATTTTAAGAGATGCCGCATGATTTTGTGTATATTCTTTTTTATTCTCAAAAATTTGTCATGTTTTATTAATCCTGAAATGGCAACAACGAAGCCAATTTATTGTGCGATTTGTGGCGTTTCCTGGAAATTTGAAGTAGATATCAAATAAACAAATGGGAAACAGAAAAATACAAGGTTTCTGTCTCCTTAAAATATCTGACGCAAACGTTACTTTTACTTTCTACAAAAAGGCTTCGAACAGATTAACAGATAAGCAGAAAAATATATTTTTTCCTGCAAAGTCGATATGCATCCATTCGCTTCTTAACTGTGAAGGGAATCATGCCAACGATCCCATATGGTAGTCATATGTTAAGAGTTAAATCCTTAATGATGCGCTATCATGTTATTTCATAAACTCGAATAGATACTGCGACAGGCTGGTGCCAACATGGAAAGCAATATCTCTTTCATGAGCGGAAATTCCGGAAAATTGAAATCAAAGGTTTGTTTCCGTCGAACTCACGAATGTTAATTTAACTTATTTTGAATAAGCCAGAAATAAAGGTCGTATTAAATCGGCCGTTAAGAAACTCAAAAATCAAAGGAATTTTTTTATTTTTCTAGACAACATTTGTCAAAAGAACGCATAAATGACAAGATTCAATACGAAAAACATTTGACCATATTGAATCCACCACCTGGGATTTTGAAGCTGTGAAACCAGTAATAAGTTATAATCATGAGATAAAATTTCATGAAACGATTTAATGGTCTTTACTCGTAACAAAAATTAATGCAAACAGGAGGGAAGAACACTTCGTACTTGAAGTTAAGTTAAGAAGAAGTCTTGCAAGATGGTCTTGGAAGTTGTTTTCGTACCAGACTACAAAATGTACAATTAAATTGAAAAACAAATCTTATATATTTTTAACCCTTTCGTATATATGTATGCAGCAATGGGTCAGTTTGAAATCTACAAACCCCCTATATACTGGTTAAAGCCATATTTGAATAGCCAACGGGCAGAAGGAAAAAAAGTAAAATGTTTTTTTTTAACTCTACACCGGGTAAACTGGTTATAAATAATAGAAAACAAATAGAACTTGGTAATTGTCTTCTTTGCGAAGGAAGGACTGTTCCACGCTCACTATTCGCCAGACTATTCATTCTTCTTCAATCGGCTAAAGGACCAAAATAGTTAAGAACCAAGGAATCTTCTGAAATCAATATGGTTTAACGAAGCAAAGCTCAAAAACAAATTACAAATGTACACAAATATTTTTTTTAGCCTATCAGCAATTAATAACATTGTTTCCCAGTACAAAAGAAGGGACTGTAACCTCTTACCACCGATAAGTAAGGTCTTTAAGATCTGTTAATTTTTCAAACACAAAGTGCCATAGTTCTAAGTTTCCCATGTTTGATTTTAATTAATATGAATTGATGATAGAAAAATTCAGAAATTTTAATTAATGTATTTGGTATTAAGGTACATATATATCACATTAACAGTGGTTCGAAGGACTTTTATTCCACCTCTATTAACGGCAAAAATTATGCAGAGGTTAAAGACCCTACACCACCGGCAAATTGTACAACAATATGCTCGGTTTGCAGCTTGAACTATGTATTTGCGTGTGACTATACAGTGTGCTTGTCTGTCTGCTAAAACATTGAAACATTCAACAAATAACTCGAAAAAATTAAATCGACAAAAAAAAATGTATATTCCCAAAGAACAAAGGAAACACGAGGAAGTTGCGTGTTTTAAAATAACCCACACCCTTTTCTATCTCTCTATAGTCCCGGTGCTCTGTGCGCATATCAACCCCTAATCTAATTCTTTTCCTTTTTTCTATTTCAAATAAAACAGGGTATGTCGAAAAGGGAATATGCACGTAAAAATCGCGCACGCTGTCAATAAAACACCAAAATCAAGAGTATTAGCCAAATTGCTTCAAGTTCCGAGAGAGAAACAACGAACCACGCACCGCCTAAATAAAACAAAATCCCCAAGTGACTGTTGCTCGAAACTGAACTCTCCTCTTATAAAAAGGTTACGTGAACCACCCCTAACAGACAGAGTGCATCCACCACAACTGCTTTTTTCCTTTTGCTGTTATTAAGGGAAAATAAAATTGAAAGAGGACGAGCGTAAGGGTGCGACTCTCCCTTGAGACATTAGTTCTATATGACAGTTCTGTTGTGGTTAGAAACAAATGTTTAAAAAAAAGGCCAGAGTCTTAGACAAAAGTTTTCAACTTTCTTTTTTTCATTTTTAACAGTATTAAATAGAAATGAGAAAGAGAGCGAAAAGGGGCAACAGAGAGCAAGATACACACCCATCAGTCGTAGCGTCTCCGGCATCACCAGTGGCGGCATCTGTGACAACTTTGTCTTTTTTATCCTTTGATGCGCATCCGCCCATTTTGAATTTTTATTATAGTATTTTTTTTTTACTTTTTTCTTATTATTTAAATTTGATTTAAGGAGATTTTAGCAAAAAAACAAAAATTCTTTTATTTGTTTACTTATTATTTTTGGTCACACACAACACGCACGATTTTTTTTTTTTTTTTTTGTATATGTAAAAAATATTTTTGTATTTTTCGTTTCTTTAGAAAAAATCTTACAGATATAGAGTAGATAAATATGTAAAAGTTATCGTTTATACAGGTAAAATTAACAATCACAAGGACAATGCTTTTTTTGTTTTACTTTACAATTATATTATTTTTTTTTATCGAAAAAAAAAAACACTTTGTTTTTGTTTATAGATTTTTTTGCGGTTGTATATTAATTTTTCGATATAAAATGTTAGTTTGCAGGTTCCACGAAAAAAAAACAGAAACTGTTTTAGTATGAGTAGAAATATTATAATAATTTTAAGTAAAATCACACAAAAAGCAATAAAGTTGTATTTTTCATGGCAATTTGTTTTTTTTTTTTTTATAAATATTTCCCGCCTATTGTAATATTTATAATTTCGTAGTTATTATGAGAAAAAAAAAACTTTTTATGTATGTATGTCTGTACTTATTGAAATATTTGGGTGGGTGGAGTATTTGTAAGAGTCTGTGTGTATTTAAACAAAATTTCACTCGCGATGTATCCTTTTTGTTCGATGGATATGGACAAGTTTTATTATATTAAAAATATTTGAATATAAAGACAGTGTATTTTATATGGTTTTGTTTTTGTTCTTCCTTTTTTGATTTGTGCGTTGATTTTGTTTTATTTCTAACCCTAATATTAAGTAGAAGGTAGAATATCTTTGGCGTTTATATATATTATTTTTTGGTTTATATAAATCCTTATTTAAATTGTTATAAATATTTTTAAAAGTCCATTTGTTTTGTTTTGTTGCTATTGCTATATAATTTTGTATTTTATGTATACAATGTGTAGAATATTTTCCTTCGGTTTGTTTGGCAATTTTAATTGTTTTTTCTTATTTTAATTTCGCGAAATTTGACACGGTTTATAGAAAAAATATTTTTTTGTGCGGTATTTCCTTGTATTCGACGTCTTTATCCGTTTTTTTTTTTTTTTTTGTTGTATTATCTTTTTGTCTTTCTGAAGGTCGCCGCGCCCAAAAATTCTGTTTCCTATTTTTTTTTTTTTTTTTCTTCTCTTTAGAATTTGCGAGGAGCGCGCTGCCAACAACAAACGAACACAATCGGGAAAATGAAAGGAACTAAACTACCATCATATTGAAAAGTTAAATAAAGTCGTGCCTCGCGCCGTATAAGTCCTTGCCTGGAGTACAGTTTTTATGAGTGATGCTCACACAGGCCCAATACTCTCCTCGTTGTATCATAAAAAGGACGTAGTCGCATTTAGCGAGAGTTGAGGTGGAATATTCCGCAATAGAGAGTAAGGCACTCGTATGAAATACAGGAGAGTACAAACTGAGAGACCACTGTAATCGACTTCGACTTATCAACCCCATTTAGTGCCAAGGGGTGGTTTGTACTCTGTTCCAAATTATGCAGGAAAACCGTTTTCGGTAAGTGGCTTTGTGTATCATACCCTATTGAATATAACATTCGTTATATGTACACACATATTTATTTTCTGCATTTTTTTTTTTTAATTTTCAAATCGCATAAGACATTCATTGAGTTTTGCGTTCACAATGATATTGCGTGATATAAATCCATCAATGCTTTAAAGCCGGAATTGTCCACGAATGAGATGAAAGATCATGAAGATTCGGTTCTGAACGCAACAATTTCAAATTTGTCGGCTAAGTGAGAAATTCTTTAAAGAATCTCGATCATCACCCCTACAAGATCTATCTAGTTCGTTAACTTGTTTGCAGAGACCATGGTTTACCGATTTGAATATGAATATGTACAAGACACTTATCAGGCTTTTTATCTTTGGTGTTTGCGATTAGGGCTGATCGATTCTTTGAGCCTTATACAAGTAAGGGCAAAAGTAATGTCATGTGAATTGGCAGTCGTTTTGTAAAACATGAACATTGGGCTGTTTTTACAGATAAGTACACATACGGGGCCGGTTCGTGCTAGTGATCGTAGACCCAGCTTGCACAAAACGTCTATCTTTCAAAGCATTAGCGTAGCATAACTTGATGACAATTTTTGTGTTTGTAAAATTAGGCCTGAGCTGGTCTTGCATTAAAATGCCAACTCCTCCGGATAATTATCAGTAACTTTTTCATCGAAAACATTAATGCTATTTATTCGAACAATTGACAGTAAAATATGGTTACATGATATCCGGTCTTTAAGCTATTGAATAACTTCTGAGAACCCGATTAATCGATATCTTTCTGTCGATATTACAGAAAAAACTTCGTTAGCGGTCGCTAATTGCCCTAGGAGCAGGAACGGCTGCAACACTTATGGAGAACTCGTCCAAAACGCACTTCTTTTACAATCAGCTAGCACATCTTAACCATCAGAATCAAACTACTTAAATTTTCACCTTTGATCCATGTCAGGGTATGGACCCGTTTCGGGAAGATCCATGGTTGATGAATTTGCAAATCGCACAAACGATTTTATAAAAAGCTCCAACTGCAAGTTCTCTTTGCTGGAACCGCAAAAACACCACCGATTCTACCCTACACATCGTAAACCCAAACAAAACAACGCTTCGAGTAGTAGTAGAAGAAATCTCTTGAATTCACCGTACGCGACATTTGTGAATGCATTGAAAACATTCACAAGGCATGCTCACAGATTTCCACCCCTGACCGGCACGATAATCACCCCGGAAAATTTCACTACACCAGAAGCGGGACCGCGAGTGTTGAACGTCACACCGCAAGGATATTTCATTCTCAAAGCAAATCTCATAGTTCTCTTTTGTCTGCACATCATTATTGTCATCACAACGGCCGTCATAACTTGCCAAAAGTGAGGCTTTTATGAATACGTGTGTTTTACTTTTCCAGTATTTTTTTTTTAACGTCGGGAATGGGGCGCGGCGGACATACTCTGCTCTGTACTCCCCAGAGTATTTCGTAGAGGAAAGAGCGCATAAATATGGACAGGCGCGTGACATCCGAGTAAGGTCCTTCGAGAATAATCTTGAATTATTCTCACTGCTTGCTTACTGCAAAAAGACAAAAACAGATTCTTGGGGAATCTAGAGAGCAAACGAGAGCTGAATGCAAAGAATATTTTTTCAAAATCATGGACAAAGATCTCTTGCAAATCGGATGAAATTTGATTTCCTTTTTTTATCGTGCACTTGCATTTCGAAAGGAAATCCAATTGAATGAGGGTTAATTGTACACAGTGAGCTTAAAAGGATACATAGTCTGGTCCCACTAGTTTGGGTGAATGTGCATGTGAAGCCTGTATAAAAATTGATTAAGTGCACATTCGTGTTGGCGTGACTTTCAAGTTGTGTTTGCTCTTCGCTGACAAGGACAAAGGCTAATTATAAGATTTCGTTGTGCGATGGTTTTCGTCACAAAAAATAAAGTCACTTAAAACTATGGAAAGAAATTTGAAAAAAAAGGTGGGGTCGCAAGCCATGAAGTTTAATTGGAAAAAACTTCAAATAATTGTCGCTTTAAATCGATATTTTTAAACTTGGAGGACATTGTAGAAGAGCATTGAAGGACCCTAAGCTAATCAGAAATTAAAGAACTTACTTGTTAGTTTATATATATTATACATGGACTATGAATGTAATTTTTTAAACGCTTCGTTGGAACTCGAAGCCGAAAAGACAATACGATAAAGGAAGTTGCGTGGCCGAAGCGGAGTGGTTACTTTTAAGCTTTGTCATAGTTCTAGGTTTATATCTTATTCAAAACCGATTCAACTTTAAAAGATTATTTAAATAATTCTGCCTTGATTGCGTGACATTAAAAGGAGATCTGTGGTTTACACAACAAAAAAATACTGCGAATTTGGATGAATGCAAATAACTGACATGAAATTCTGCGATCACATTCATGGTTCAGTAGCCTTTCTTATAGATATCTTCCTATCCTAGATATCTTACTCACGACCTGCTAGGGAGACATATGCAAATATATTTGCTTTAAATTTTCAACCATAGTCATTAAAATGATGTCATGCAACTCCATTAAACCAGCCAATTTTTATATGGTGTTTCCACTGAATCATCAAACCAAATTTTTGTATTTGAACAATTTAGGTATCTCGCATGCTAGTCAACTAAATTTGTCAACATTTCAAATGTGCCTTAATAAAGTTCATGTCGCACTTTGATTCCCTGCTGTTTCCAACATCAAATCCATCTACTAATGTTGACTAAAAGTCAATCAAGTCTTGTACTGCTTATCTCATTAAGAGATAACATCATCCACAAATAAGTCACTTATAAAAAATAAACACCTACAAGTGCCATGATTAAAGTTGCATTTGTCCTCATCAAAATAAAATAATTAGACGATTTTTATCTGCCACCTTCGTTCGACAGTTCACCTTTAAGAAATGGAAACTCTAAAAAACTACTTAATAAAACTTTCCACTGCATTGAAATAAAATAAATATTTATTCTAAATAAAATTGTGGATATCTTATTTTATTCCAAGTAACTCAAATCAGTTGCCATCAATAAAACCAATCTTATCAAGAGCAAGTTTTTGCTTAAATTTTTTCTTTTTTCAACTTAAACAATTAAGGCAATTCCACTAAATGAATAGCCCTCACGAAATTTGATAGCGGGCATTTATTTTAGTTCAAATTTGATTTACCAGAATTGCATGTGTCAGTCGGACTGATACGTCTAATGATTTCGTACCAAAGAAAAAACAAAAACGAAAAAAAAAAACAATCTAGATTGATAGAGTAGAGTGCGGCAAATTAAAAATTGATGGCACACGGCTGAATGAATTTCAAATAAAAAAATTATTTTTTTTTGTACTAATTATACGCATGAGTGGATTTTAAGATTTTTTTTTTAAATTTGTTGTTTACTTAGAGCAAGTGTTAATTATTCATTGATAACTATTGCTAATTTACGGAAACGTAAAATTTAACACCTTTTTTTTTGTTGTTCTATAAATAATTCATAGCTTGAAAAGCATATTCGAAAACAAAAGACCGTACGTGTGTTTCAAAAATCGACTCTATTTACTGTCAATCACGTATTGCTGAATTTAATTGCGGATTCCTGTCTGTCATCGTAAAAATAAAGTGACGACTTCATTTGAAATTCAAAACACATTATTTGTGTTGGCCCAAAAAACGAAAAAAGGATAGAATTCGAAATACACTTGTTCTTGTCATATGACTCCCCCTTCAAAAAAAAAAAACGTGTAAAACCGTTTTTAACCCCAACTTATTTGTTAGTCAAATCATTAGGTTTAGTGGTTTTCAAATTTACAGGATATCCGGTTGCATTCATTGAGAGAAGGGTGGTGTGTGGGAATGTAAATTTATTAAATTGCCATAAAAAATACACTTAAAAGACCGTTATTCAACTAAAAGCGTTAAGTCTTTGCCCTGCGTGTAGTTAATTGTTGAAATTAATGGGAAAAAAAAGTTGATATTAACTCGGCTGAACACAACACAATTAAATGATTTTATTGTAAATAAAATGGAAAATAGATATAACACTACTGCTGAACACACTCAAGGAATCATCGAAACACGCTATAATAAATAAAATTTGAATTTGAAATGGAAGTGAAATCGCGCGCACACACGACCAACCGCTAAATCTCAGCGGAACAAACTGAGCCCAGTACCAATGGAAGAGGGTATTGTTACCAACCTTTCGACGATCGACGGTGACAATTATTACTACTATTGCCATTGTTTTTTTTTTTTCATTCTGACGGTTAAAGTTTGTTGTTGTTGTTATTGGTGTTTTTCAAACTGACTGAGGGTTTTTCAGCTGTTGCCATTGGCGTGTTAACAACATTTGTGTGCTGTGGTAGTGGCGATGATGATGACGATGATGCATGAACCTGGCGAGCTCTCCTGGCTGAATGGTTCGTGCACACATGTGAAGCAATTTTTGTTAATTTTTTTTTTTTATAACAAAAGTCACATGCAACCAAGTCGTAAAAGTTATCATTATAGAAGTTGGGGCGGAGAGAAAACGTTAAGATAATGAGAGTGGAGAGATATACGTCAGGTGGCGCTGGAGATTTTCAAGTGTTATCAATTTGAGTGCCTGGGATTTAGTATATAGTCTCCTTTAAGTAACACAATCAAGAGGTTTGAACTTTGCACAAGTTGCACGGCAATAGGTGCTGTGTTTCTTTTACCTTAAAAAAACAATCCAGGTCGGATAAGATATTAAAGCTGGTTGCAGCAAACAACGCTGCTTTTGAGGGATCATTCAAGCATGATCATTTGAGATCATACAACAGCTATTCTACTCTGAGATACGAATAACATTTTCCACATTTATAATTGATGGAACTATTTAGTATTTGTTTAATTCACTGTGCTAAGTGAAATACTTTTTGAACACGCGAAAGATGTGGAACAAAGGAAATCAGTCACTTTCGATTAGTTTCGCGCTAGTGTTAAATGAAAAACATCGGTTGGACGCGTGTATCTAAAACAAAACCTGTCAAATATCTTGCTTTTTAGTGGCAATTTTCTCACCGATCATGAGGTTTACAACAATAAATACCCTTAAGTTAGCACGTTTAAGCACAGTATCTCGTGATCAGTTTCATTGAATGAGTGAACTTCGGATAGTTGTGATATAACGATACCATTTTTGCATACGTAAGAGCATAGTTTGCTTTAAAACTGGAATATCTTCAGCGTAAAACATCCAAAATGTTATATTTTCAGGTGCGACGAACTCTTCTTATGGCAGTTATAGTCTTAAAAGATTGATTACAAGTTGTGAGAAATGGAGCTGCGAAAAAATGTCTGATGTTATAAAACGGATTTGAACCCGGATTTACGGATTTGACGGTCACTTCAATATGGTTGATGTTACTCAAATAGTTGCCGGCAGAGGTCCAATGTCAAACCTACCGCCATTTATTTTATCGATCATGTGACTTATGTTTTAGGCACGTTTTGAATTCGTTCAAATCCAATTAAGATCAACTTCATAACGCTTCGCAGATTTGGGTCCATCTGTCAAAACAGCGGTCATGCTGGCAACGTTTATAGGGTCCAAATAACGTTAAGTAATCGTGTATTTTTATGTTTTTCAAAATTCGCGTTCTGTGAAACAGACTTTTAGATGTCCATCTTCAATGGTAAAACTCATTTCTGACCTAATGAGTATGTTGGCAATCCAAATTTAACGTTTTTGGAGTGCGCACGATCTTTACGACTCTCGAGATATCATGATATATAGTGAAAAAGACACTGTTTGATGCTGTAAACGTGGCAGAATTGCCTCCTGTTTTTACAAATCTGGGGAAGATGGGGCCAATATAAGCATCACTGGCAAAATGCAGACAAATGTTTGTTTTAAACAAGCGACTCCTTTATGCAGACAAACAATGTTGGCAAAAGTTGTGCAAAATTGGACTGATGATGGACAGTGGTTTCATAAAACGCAGCTGAGTGGGCCATATACCGTAAAATGCTTTGAAACACTACGTCACAAAATTTATATTTTAATTATCGACAAAAAACAAATATAAAAAAGTACCATATTGAAATAGGTTGAAAAATATACACTTTAATTATGGAGGAAGCTTTTGAAGATGATTTTCTTCAATAAATATTTTGAAATAATTTATGAAAAAAGAATAAGCCTATTATATGAGTCTTACAGCAAGACCCTATATATAGTAGTGAGACGCGAATATTTTACAGGCTGCCAGGAGGCATATTCCAGTTCAACGGTGTCAAAAATTGATCAACTCTATACCAACAAACCATTTACCAGCTAAAGTGAAACACAAAAAGACCACCCTCGCTTCAGTTGCGAGTTAGAATAATTCTCTTTGGAAAGTACAGATCATGTCCAGGCTAAGTTTAAAGATAAATGAGTCCGCCAGACAACTGTGGTCAACTATCGATGGGAAAATGTCTCTTTAACCTTAGCCGAAATGTTGTTTTACTAGAGCTTTCCCTTGGCCATCCATGCTGAACTACTCAGACAGGCGACTTTTGCGGGATCTGCAGACAAAGCGGAAATCCAATTCCTTCCTATCTGCCATATGAACGCCATGTTCTACATTAGTTTAACTTTAGTCACTTTTGACTCATACGTATAAATCTTGATGGACCTAGGATTAATCTAAATCAATGGATACAACTCGTGGTCTAAGTCTTACTATCCAACCATCTTTGAAAAAAAAAAAAAGATTTTTTTCGAATCCTTTGCAGACTGGTGACAAAAAGCTTTTCGGACCTTCTCATGTGCAAAATCAGTGCATGAGCAAGAACATCTTGAACAATCATTTAAGGTTTTACGAGAACGAGAATTTTCAACCCATAGAATTATATAATCTTAAAGCGTTATAAAAAAAAATTTAACCATTGACAGTTGACTGAATTGTAATAAAAAAATTCAATACACGAGTCTTTCATTCTTATTTACATACAAGTTCATTTTATTATTGGCCTGCTCCGAGTTCTCAATTGATCAATATTAAAAAAAAAAAAGTCATGAATGCTTGTTACAAATTCGAAGAAAAATCAATATACTATATAAACGACTTTGAGATAGTTGTTTGTTCCACCTATGCATATTGCTATTGTTAGTTAATACCACAGCTCTATTTTTTCTCTTCTATCAAAAAAGATTGATTTTATTACTTCAAACCATGTTACAAAACCTACAAACGTTTTTAACTTCACAAAAAACAATTTGGAACAACCTCTTTTTCTACTTGAAACCTGCTCGCAACTGAAAATAATTAAAAGATTTATAAACCAAATAAACAAGCGGAATCAATTGACTTTCTTTCATAGTATCTAAAACATAAACACATACAGTTCCAGTATGTCGCATCAATTAGACTACAAAGTTTATTGAACCAAAAAGTTAATAATAAAAAAACTAACAACAAATAATTAAGTACTTTCATGGTAGCCCATACTTTATTAACACTTTCTTTGTGTCTTTTATGCCCGTCATGCCATGGCAATTGTTACTCAAATATATAATAAATCATCTATTCTGGTCACGTATTTGAGGTTCAACTTCAAAATGGTACGCAACGTAGCGTCGCCTTTAATTTCACTTTTTGTTTGAGGTTCATTTTAGTTGGATGTGGAGTTGCATAAACGCACTATGAGGGATCCGAATGCAATTTTAATTGCATGTGACATGCGTTCCAATTCGCATGTTAATTATTTATGATGGCCACAAAAATAAGTCTTTCTTCCGGCACAATGGCGTTACTGGTGCGTGCTAAACATAGCAATGTTTGGAAATAGACAATATTGAGCCCCCCCTTTTATTTATCAAATCAATTGCAAAAAAAATGCAAAGCGAATATTTGCAAATGCAAAGTTTGACTCAGCTGAGACATACAATTGGACGGAAATGAATCTAGGGGCTAAAAAACTGGCCTGGTAAAAATATATTATGTCCGTGGCTCCTTTCTAGTCACATGATATCAATATTATGAAGTTCCAGGTACGAGACAGAGAAACAACACTCCAGACAGACGTAAGTAAGTAAAAACTGAATGAATTTAAAGACAACATTTTTAAATAAACACGAAATGTTCAATGAAATGTTGAGTAATATTGGTCACGTGCCTTAAGCTTGTTTCGCCGCTTGTTAACGATCGCCATACAAGTACGTGACAAGTGTTCTGTGACGCGGATCGATTCAATAACTATTCGCAATCCCAAATGAGTAGCTCTCGATGATTCATGAATTCTCGACTACAGGCCAAGGAACTGTCTGAATGCGATGCAAGTCGCAAAGTTAGTCGGAAATTTACGATAAAATTTAGTTCGTATTTGCAATTGGTTCACTTCATTTTCGAATTGATCGAGTCACTGTTGGCCGTTGGGATCATATTAATGGCTTCTTCCAGCGATAGCAGTCTAACTAAGTGAATGAGTGAGCTGAAGGAGAATAACTCTTTCGCCTATCGTTCATATTCAGAATCTGAAACCAAAATATGAGCACAACACAATCATTCAAATTCTAACCAAAAGCCTAACATCAAAAACTCTGCACCTTAGTCAACCTATGTGGCTTAGCCATTTCGCTACATTCACATGGGCGTAAGGTGAAAAAATTTATTCACTTTTACTTTTCTGTTATACAATAGTTCTTTTAGGAACGAATGGCCAAGATCAGCGTCAAAATTGCGGGTCTCATACAAACTCCCTCCCCTAGCTTAAGGGGTTGGGGGATAAAAGTTAAAGCACTATCGTGCCCCCAGATTAAACTTGAATTAAATATTTTTTGATACTTAAATGTGTATACAAACTCTTTTCCACTACTGTGTTTTGTTGATGATGTAACAGCGAAAGCTCATAGATAAACTTGGAGAGCTTTTGAGTTGAGTTGAACTGAGATTCGTTAAGCTTTCACTCAAAAGCAACAGTGATGTAGTAAATTATTTGACTTCATTTTTAATGACCCGCAAAAAGTGTAAAGTGGCTTGTTTATAATAAAAAAAAATAGTAAAAGAAAAGCTAAGCCCTTCACTACTGGGGGTTGAGAGGAGTTTCGCTCACCTTAAGTGACCTAAGACGAGTAGTTGAATGGTCTGTCAGTATGATTACTTCCCCGGATGAATAGATTAGGCAAAACTTAAGAAAATTAACTTACAAATATCATATATTTAGAAGATATGCTAGCTGGAAGGTTAGGCAATGAATGTGGGGAATATAGATAGTTTCTAAATCTATTAAATTTTGCCCCTAAACCAGTTATAAAGTTTAAATTATGACAAACGTTTATTATCAAACTAAGAAACAATCAATGAATTTATTTGAAAACTAGCGACATACACATTTTAGCTTTATCGATAACATGGGTGGATTAGGCTTATCGAGAGATCTGCTTTTGAACTTTTAGAAAACTTAGCAGCCAGTAGAAACATAGAAAGATTGGAGTATCTAATCAAACGAAATCGCCGTGAGGTTCGAGAAGTTCCAGATATATTGCGTTGAGGAAGAAAAGCAATAAATTGATGAATGAATTCATTTCTTTTTTCGGTCAGAAGATTTTCGGCTTCAGCGGACTTGCAAATTATTGATTTTATAGCCTTCGAAGACTCAAAGAAATGTGTCAATTGATGAGTATCAAATATTAAAACATTCTTTTCTTTGAAACCATTCAAATGGATTAAATTTTATGAATGCATTCATTGCTGCATCTTGAGACTTCACAATATAAGCGCAATCATCATTCAGTGGAACACAATCGTTTAAGAATATTTGACTTATCTAACGCTTATTTGAATTCAAGTTCGCTTCGCTTTCGATAAAATATTTTTGATAATTGGTGAAGCTCAGACTGGACGGACAAGGCGACTTTAATGTATTTAAATTCTAAGAACAACTCTCAAGTGATTGCATTCTTTTCCAAATTTGCTTTGTCTTGGGAGATGACAATTTTTCTTAAGGAATAAAGCGTCATGAAAGCATTCGGCAATAATTTTTCGTTCAAAAATTTATTAATTCATATTTATATCATTCAATCATTAATGATCAAATGAAACAAAAATTAATTCAATCTTTTGAATGATTTATTAATTTTCCTTATTCCAAAATTAATTCAAACATAATATTCATTGAATGCTGTTCAGATGTGAATTATTTCTCTACACTGGTTTTGTCCGGGTAATTTTTTCGTGATATAATGAAAAGAAAGGTCTCATTTACTTACCATTTTGAATGTCCTCAAAAAAGTCGAGGAGGGGTGTATTAGAGTGGGAGGGTTATGTTCCAATGAATACTGAAAAAGTATTTACAAAAAAGGATATTTTCGTAGAATCAGAAGAGAATTAAGATTTAGACGGAGACCACATAATGGAACATTTTTTGACAATATCAACTTTTACGAGGTTCTTGTGGACCGCTCGCAATATTTTAAAGCCCTTATTTCTACAGAGGGTTTGTAGAAAAGAAGAGATGGTCAATTAATTGGTATGTGCTGTTACATAATTTATGGAGTAATTTCAGCTCTTATTATTATCAGAATGCAAGGAATCAAAAATTATATTTATAAATGATTCGAAAGAACTAAGGAACGTTTGTTGATTCGAATTTTGTCGATTTAAAAAGGACCTTACATGTTATTACATGCCCACTGGTGTGCTTGAATTCAGAGGTAGGTCCTTGTATTATTCTAAATTGAATAAAACAAGGCTTAATCAGTGACTAGTTAAATGCAGCTTATATACTATGTGAATGCGATGAAATTTCTGGAGCACGAGACAGCATTTAGACACGCTTTCGAAAACGAATGACCAAAGACAAAGAGTAATTTCCTTCTTAGGTAAGCCCCATTAAGATCTGGTGTCTAATGCACCTTTGCAACCTACGCTAGATATGACCTAAACCTAATAGAAGAATCAGCAAACTGGCCAAATCGATCTACGAGGTGACTTCTAAGATAATCACTTAGAATAATTTATTTTTTCCACTTCAAAAAACCACTGAAACGAAGCCATAAATCGACTCATTAACTGCCAGAGAAATTTTGAAAAAACACTTGCATCTTATTAGTTATAATCAAATATTTTAAATCCGGTACACCTAAGCTCAGTTAGAAATGCATTAAACCCATCACAACTAATGTTATTCAATGCAATCGTGAATGCAGGCAGGCACTGTGCAGGAAGGCGAACTCCCCCTATTGTTTCGACATCTTGCGCAACGATTTGATTTGCGCTTATTCGTTCATTTCCAACCATAAAAAAAAAGAAAAGTCGAAAAGCCGTCTATTACAATTGTAAAATTCTGTTGTCCCCGACAACAAATTGCCCCATCAAGAGGAAACACATTTGTATTTTGTATATTTACAACGCATTCATTTCAGTAAATTACTTGGCGGCTGGCGGGCCATTAATAGAAGTCCCCTTATACCTTTGTCTCTTTCCGTAGTGGACGAGGAGAACGCGCTGACGATTTCATAAGAGGAGCCGCCGCCAGTGCTGCTGCCCGCCTTCTGTCCGGATCTTTTTAAACTGATTTCAATTGAATAATGAGAAGGAATGAAGAACAATTAATAACGAAGAGCGAAAAGAATTCGAATCACATTCTCAGACGGCGGCGGAGGATTCAATTATCGTCGCCGCACCGGATCACATTATTCCAGAGAAAAATTCTGGTTCCAAGACACACATTGTTGGAAGTGACTTTAAACTGAATGCTTCAACTCTTTCTCGGATTTCACAAAATCTATTTTTAACATGAATTATTTTTTCTACATAGTTTATTGCACCTTTTGAGTGAGAAAATTAAAATAAGTATCGCATCGATGCACAATAAACAATTCAATCGAAAACAGTCTCAAATTTCGCATAATCAGAGAATTCAAAAAGTATCAGTCACAGTCACAAAATGCCAAGCTCAAGATCAGCAAAACAAAGGTGAGCAGCAAGAACAAATTGAATTTGAAAATCGAATGCAATTTTGCAAAAATGGAAAATGACTAACTTTCAGGTACAGTCTCTAATTTTTTTTTTCTTTCTTCCGAGAAAAGATGAAGTGTCGAGACAGACGAGAAGCCCCAGCAACAAAAGACCCAAAATTCAATTCTTAACACCCAAAATGATGGCACAAAAGATTACAAAAAAAAAAAAACAATTATTAACCGGCTTTTGCCGTGATAAAAAAAAGAAAATTTCAATTTCAAGATCACTTTTGAGAACACATTTTCAATATGATTTTGTTTTTTTAACACTCAAAGAAAAAGCTAGTCTTTAGGATATTTTTCTTTTTAATTTGAAATTTGGATAGAAAATATATCATTTTGATTTTTAATAATTAAAAATTTCTTTAGCTTAACGCTCACCTTTAGCAACCGTAGAATACAACGCTCCACGAAATAATGATCTCAAAATGTTCTTCTCGGTTCTTCGTCGTTCACGTTGGATTTCATTCAAATCCCACACACAGGCATACCTTGCGACACCAATACCAATTGGAATGCCTATATACAACCGGTACTTTTTTATCATAGCGACATGGGCTTAAGATATCAGTGTGTGAGGTTGATTTGAGGCGGAAAAATAGAACAAACTGACAAGCTTCCACTCAAATGCTGTGGCACCCACACTCAAACCTCGAAAAGCTTTCGTTGTTTGAAAGGGTAAAAAAATCCTTTGCATGTGTTCATTTTTGGTCGTTATTTATTTGAAACAGAAAAACAAGAAAAATTCTATTTACTGCTTGTTTTTTTGTTAATAGAAAAACCATTGTCAGTTTGACTTTTGTTTGTTTGAATGTTTTATTTTTTTTTATAGATAAATGCTCTTGTTTATTTTTCATTTTCGATTTCATTTCGTTTTATAAAAACTATCTATTCGAATAGCTTATCCAAGTTTTTACGTCAGAACATGAGTATCTTTATGCATACTGATGTATGTATACATTCTTGAGACTTGTTAAATTGTAAGCTTTGAAACATTGATTTACCATTCCTAGTGTAACTTTCAGAAAGTAGGTCAACCAAAGACGAAAGGACCTCCCCATGATTGTCACAGTATGGAGGATTTATATTTTCTTCTATTCTTTTAAATATTAACCTCCACTTAGACAGTACACTAAAAGGAATATGAATGGACATGTGTATACATATAGAGTGGGCCATGCTTCATTATTGGAATGTTATTTGACTGCCCAGGCCTAATTGGCGTATGTCAAGTGTAGCTTGACCAATACTGTGTATAAGTGACTGCATCGATCTCTTAAGGCAACATCGCCAAAAATAATCATAACACTATATGTAATTCAACATATGAACGCCATAAATTAATAGTATCACTTAGCCTAGTCTTGGGGGAACCAAAGCTCGACAATGCCCATTTTTATGCGCTGAAAGCGCTCTGACCCCTAAAACTGACAATTCTACTTCTTCACTTAGCCGATGAGATGGGAATATCTCAAAGATACAAACAAAGAAACGAAAACGGAAACGGGGTAATGGAGTGATCATTTTGCAAAGATCTCCTTTGACTATTGCCACTGAAGTTTAGAACCTGCGAACACTATAAAAGACCTTTTGGGTTATTTTTACGGAAATTTCTAGCTTTTTGGCGATATCCTCGGGCAGAAGGTTTTCACAATCTTGCCGGATACTCCAGTCGATAGCTTCCAGACTATATCCAGTCCATTGCCTCAAAAATCGCAAGGAAAGAAATCTGGAGCGTTTAAAATGTCCGTTAAAGAATTGTGGCCCGATTCATAAATTTTCAGCAATAAAATCTAGTTACCTGTACCCTCACTGTAACCATGTTACCCGTGGCGTTCTTGAAAAAATTAGGCGAAACATCCGGCGCCAATTGGCGCTGGAAGTGATTTTTAGAAGCTCTTCATCGATAATAAGTCAATGCCTCAGAAGCGCAAAAGTTAATTGTTTTCGGGTTCTTGCAAACGGAAATGAGCCTCGTCGCTCATGATGATAAATTTCGAATGCTAATCGTCCACTCTGCGTCGTTAAGATTCAATAGAGCGTGCGCGGAGTTTAGACGCAATTGACGGCCTTCAGTTAGAATCTAATACACTGTCTGTGCTTATCAAGGGATCATTTTCAACGCTTCCGCTACAATGTGCTTCAGAAATGAACGTGTTGTTCATACAATAACTTTGTAAAAATTGTGCAAAACCTACAATAGAAGGCTTCGCACATTCATATGGTCCTTCTTGTCTTACTTAAGAAAGAAAAACATCACCGAACGACATCTCACGTATATTTTTTCTACTACTTTATGGTTTTATCGTCAACAAAGGTCCTGCCAAACCATTTTTTTTCATAACATAATATAAAAACAAATTGAGGCAATAAACTATTCTAATAACATAAATATCTCACACTTTTCATTCGAAGTGGTTTGGAGTTGTCTCGAGATCAATGTGAAGGAAATTTATTGAAAAGTTCTCCAGTGTTTTTTACCTTCTTTGATTTTGGTCCCTTTATCCCACAACTTAACTTTAACGTAACGAGTATATATAGCCTCGAAAAAGAGCAGAGGCTGAAAAGAGAGTGGTGCTTCTACAGTTGCTGTAGGAGGTCTTCACATCGCACCTTAAGCGAACAAGAACGCTTAAGTAGGGCGCTAAATTATCTACAATACGATTACATATCGCTACTTTTTTTGGCACCAACAATAAATTTTCCAGCAAAAAATAAAAAAACAACGGTTGTGTATCCATGGAAGCAAAACCGGCCAGTAAATTAACCAAACAACATGAAACGGCTTCCAGTCTTGTTGAATTCATTAAACAAAAGGCAAACCCCCCGTTAAGCTGCTTCTGCAAATAAAGCAACCCAGCATCTTCTTCTCAATCCAAACTTAATTTCCCCAAAGAAGATCGCCACACGTCTAGTATAGTAGGATTTGGGTATATATTTGCGCACAAGCTATTTTGCTTGCTTAGCTTTATCGCCGACGATCGCAAGTGGCAAAGCATATAGAACGAAAAAAAATAAAAAAAATACAAACTCATGCCGTCTTTTTGTGGGCCTCGAGCCAAGCAAACAAAAACATTTTCTTCCATTAAAAATTTTGCACAGAAGGGGATGTGGCCACTGCCAACCCGGCTGATTTTTGATTACATAACTTGGAAATCTGTGTTCACCCTGTTCGTCAGCTGTTGCGTAACAATACGCGTTGGCGGTGGGTGGTTTTTTGTGTTTTGAATCTTTCACTTGGGATTGACCTTGAAAGCTCCCAAGGATTACATATGTTGCCGGTGTTAGTTAGTCACTGTTTTTTTATCTGTAAGTTTTTCATGTAAACAACTCTAAGAGGGTGTGGACCTACATGTGTATGGGGGATGAATTATTTACAAATCGATAACATCGTGTGAATTCACACCGTAAGCTCGTTTTGTATAGATTAAGATAATGTGTATCTACAGTCCATTTGGCTACAGATACAGATAGAGAACACTTTGATATAGCAACCTTAATTTACAGAGCTTGCACTGAGCCCATGTGTGTGATGGATTTCGAGGTGCAGGTGACCAAGTTCGTCACCAAACTTTGCTTTTAATTGATTGCGTTCGATTGATAAATTGAGTAAACTTTGATTTCGCACACTTTCTGTCGTTCGATAATGAAAGGCGACGTGTCTTTTGTTGATTTGTTGTTCTTTAAAGGATGTGCATCATCGACTTTCAGTAAAAAATAGAGTGTTGTGGGACAGGTTGGAGTCTGTTTATATTCAATTAACGCAAATTTGGAACTAGTTCGTGTTCGACACATTTAGATCAATCAATTCTTCAGCGAAAATGCTCGTTTCTATGCAGGAACTAGATAGGTTATCAGCTGTTTTGTTCAAAAAAAAGGGGAGTGATATAATGACGTCTCACGTGATGCGATTGCAATGTATGGATGGATTGGTAGTGATTGATTCGTTGTTAGTTAGGACATGTTGTTTTAAAAAAGAAACAATAAACTAAAAGAAATTTTAAAGAAAAAAAGAAATTATGTATCAGACACCTGCCAAGAAATTTGGACATTGCTTATGGATCCGTCCTTGCAAAACTGGTGCCAAAAGGTCTGGGTTTCATGCATAAAATGCAACGCATTGACATTACAAAAGACATGATCCAACTCAGGCATCAGGCGAGTTTTTTTTCATAACGAGAAGTTTGAGAACAAGCTCCGAATCAACCAGCATGAAACATGTTCATGAAACATTCCGCACGGGTGAAGCCGACTAGAGCAAATGGACTATGTACGTACAAGTGGGCGGGATATTTCTACGACCCTGAAGACCCAGAAGAACTGACTTGAAGACACATTAAGAGGAATATTAGTATAAAGTATATCTTCAACAAAACGACTGGAAGAAAAGTACTATACCCTCTCCAAAAATTTAGCTAACCGTATTCTGACGTCTCCAAATTGCATGAAGGGAGATGGCAGAATTTTTGAAGCTCATCATAAGTAAAGTGAGTAAAGACAGTATTAAAAAGTGAATAATATAGTTAATTTAAGGTAACAGTGAGCTAGTTGTATAAAATTAATTAATAGAAACAAATTCAAGTTCTTTTATCTACCCTTTAAGGAGCCCAAGTAAAAAAATAAAAATGCGTTTTTGCTGAACTGAAAAAGAGCTTACTAAAGAACTATGCACTTGCAATCTGTTATTCTCTTACCAGTACCAGAACGACGCATTTGGGCACATTTCCAGAGTCATATAAGTCATTCGCTTTACCTGCTCACGGTTGATACCAGATTTAAATATCCTATTTGTTGAAACAATACCATCGCTATAATCACTCCTACTATAGTTTTGGTACTGGAATTCAGATTATTTTTTTTTATAGCTAAACGCAAATGCTCGAATTATTTTTAGCCTCTCAGCAATAAAACTATTTGTCCAGTTCTAAACAAAATCGACTTGTTTATCAGACAAGGAAAAAAGAATTCAAACCAAATAGACCTATATTCTGCTATTTAAAAGCAATTAAATAAACATTTTCTAAAAATTGTGCGTCATTAGATAGAATAGATGAGATAAATTTGAATAAAATAAATAACAAAAAGTAACATTTTTTTCTTTTTGTTTTTAGTTTAATACAACAAAAACAATTTGGTTGCCAAATATTTTATAATTTATAAAAGCAGCCTGTTACATAAAGTGGACGTGCCTTAAAACTTGGCGCAGCTGTATGATTTGTGTCATATTTAATCTAAAAAATGAGTAGAATATTTGTTTTTATCTCGCACATATTTCGTTTTTTTTTGCAAACATTTAATAATTTTTTCAAAAATCTTTGGCCCCCAGAAAGCTCATCTATTTTTATCAGAAAAAAAAAAATACATAAACTATCTTACTGATGTTCAATGTCAATAGCAAAATTTGTTGGCATTGAACTTGAACTATTTTGCTTTCTTAACGTCACGAT
The DNA here is from genome assembly GCA_963555765.1 of Orthonevra nobilis. Taxonomy (NCBI): domain Eukaryota; kingdom Metazoa; phylum Arthropoda; class Insecta; order Diptera; family Syrphidae; genus Orthonevra; species Orthonevra nobilis. Next base: position 131,560,113 of record OY743225.1, read on the forward strand.
GCGTCCAAAATTTAGGCTGATTTTCAGCGGCACATCATGTCTATTGGAAAGTGATCTGTTAAGTCAACAGTGAATTTGAAAAATAAACAACACCGCCCTGTCAATTTCGGCCATAATTACGAGTACGTACACACCAGCACATCATTCAAATAAGGACGAACGAAAAAAAAAAAATAAAACTGATTTATTCATTTCGCTTTTTTGTGGTCTCAAATATCAAACGAAAGTCAAAATGAAAAAAAAGAACACATTTCATGTCTGTGCCTTCCAAGCAAAAAAAAAAAAAAATATGATTTTTGAAAACTTTCAGATCACACGATCCCCGTGAAAATTATTTTTAGATTTTGGATCCAGAACTTCTTTCTGGCTTGCTTTTGAGATTTTTATAATTTCGAATGGCGTAAATTCGTATCTTGAAGGGAAAGTTTTTCTAATTGCAATCTTTGAGGTTTAAATTAACTGCATTCTGGTCTGTGGACGCAGATAACAAACAGATTTAGATGATTTCATAATTGAATAAATGAATTTGATCAGGGGCCAAGAAAAACAAACAAGTGGCATGGCAGCGGACCGAACTCGTTGTTTCCCGGCAACCGGACTGTCTAAATTAAGTTCAAATCTCAAATTTATTTGGCAAGCCGCCTGATATTTGGGCCGTTGGATAGTAAAACGATCAAACGACCACCAGCCAGGATGGGAATTTTGTTTCTAATACATAAAATAAATAAACATTTCTAAGTGAAAGAGCGTTGAAAATCAATTGTCCATTTGAATCTGCTAATTTTATTTGGTAATTACCTCAGTTAATGTCCGATTCGTTGTTCGCTCACCAGCAAATAAGTGATTGGCTTTAATGGCGGCTATCAATCAAGTTGTTGAAAGCTGAAATTGTTTCACCTTATTTTGTGGAAGGGTAAATGAAGCTAGATTATTGATCTAAGGCAAAGATTTCCAAGAGCTAGATTGATGCCATCATAAAATCATAAAAATCTTTCTGCAGTTTGTGGCTTATTCTTCCATGGGACTAGTTCATCTCCATATTTTCTAAGTCGCAAAAGTCCTTAGGCATCGAGGCAAACCCAAACACTTTATAATGCCAAATCGATGATCTTCTAAAGTGACAAAACCACTCCGTAAGATTTTTCATCTGTCTGTTTTCTTTACGAGTTGTTTGAAAATAGCCTTTGTTCAACATGTCCTTAAAAATGGTTCACATTGTTGTCCCCTTAAATTGCAGACACATTGCATTTTCATCTCTTCATTCTAACATTGGTCGACTGGTGATCACAATAAGTGAAACCTACCTTTATATAATTTCGACAAAATAAAGAAAGTTGGACTCGATATTTCAAAAGCATATGAAATATCTGACACTAAACCTTCTGTCGAAAATATGTGCAAATGTTATCTACCAATTTCTTCTCTACTGCATTCCAACCAACCGTTTCGCCGTTAAATTTCACTTATATTGCATGTTATATGCCCGCAAAAAGCTTAAGCACCACGCTTAAGGTTATGGTCCATCAGGATATTGGTCTATCTTCCATACTTGCTGGCGTACTATAAGGATCCATTGATCTTAAAAATAATGTCAGATTTTCCCACTGGTAGAAAAGCACATACCACGCTAGCATTTATGGTCCAGCAGGATATTGGTCTATCTTTCATACTTGACAAGTATATTCTGAAAAAATAGGGCGTTCAAGCTAAAAAATTCAGGGCTATCAACAAACTATTTACACATTGGCGTTTCCCTTTATCGCCTGAAACGAAAAGACCGACATCAGCGGGTCAAGCGATCAATTATAGACATCTTAGCAATAAATCATGCAGATAATGATAGAAGTTTACCATTCTTGTAGCAAATCAAGTCAATCATATATCATATATCCAAGCGAAAAATGCTAAATAAAGATTAAAATGGTAAGAAAATGGCCATCATTATAGAAGCAGACAGATCTCTTTAGCCTCTAATTTCAAATCTGTGCAAAGTATAACGTCACACGCAGCATAACCCGGACTTAAACAAACAAAAAACAAATTATCCTTTGGCCATTAGAAATATGCCAAAGGTGTGCTCTTCTGTGAAGGTATAACAATTATTCAAATAAAATACTGTGAACTAGGCTAATGCAAAAAAGTCGATATCAAATTCTCCGCCCCAATTCGGACTATACTGATGGACTAATTAATACCAAAAGTAAACTGATTTTCAGTTATAAGTGAAGTCGTAATCCCTTGAGAACGAAAAAATTATATTTTAAATTAAATATTTTAAATAATAAAGCAATAAATAAAAATAAAAATACTTGCATAAATTCTTATTTATATTTATAAAAACATAAATTTATTTTGGTTTGTTAAAAGACGTAGAAAATATAAATATATATATATATATATATGTTTGATCCTAGTAAGTTACGTAGGTATTTTTTATTAATTTAAGAATTTTTTTTTAACTCATTCCTGATTTTTGAATTTGGAAAACGCATTCAAACTAAAAAGAAAAGGTGTGAAAATGTTTAAAGAACAAGGTCTACGGCCGGGTTCCTGGTCACATTTTTGAGCCGCATTTTGCTCTTTTGGCAATAGTTTTCTGTCAGCTGAGAATGACTTAGAAGCTGATCTGAGCTTAGATCATTCAAAATAATGGGCTGATATACCGATTTTGTTTTAAAAGTGGGAATATATTGAGCGTAAATGGAAGACCACGTAAAGTGGGACTTTAGGCAAACCTGGTTTCTAACTTTTTCCTCTTTTGCCAATTCCAATATCGACATTTAAATATCCATCAATTATTTGCTTACATATTAAATATAATAAAAAAAATGTAGAAATCTTGTAGAAATCTGATATTTGTTTGGTAAAACGTGAAGTTCCCTAAACGGTCACCTCGCCAGATAGCTAAATATAACTCTACTAATTTGGTTATGCTTCCAAGAATACTAAATGTACCCAGGAGACATCGCATCGCATGGGATATCAAAAAACTCCTGTAGTCGAATCAAAAATAGAACACCTCACTGAATGCATACGATATATGTTTTTAAATCTGAATTCATCCGAAGCCCTTACATAAATCTTTTCCAAAATGAAAGCCTTAAAACATGGGATTATGTTCAAATGTTCTCCATGGCAAGTTCCCTTCATCCAAAGTTAGTTTTAATGTGACACCCTCTCTGGCGCATGGGAAGACCTAAACATTTAAAATGTATTTTTAGCCTAAAGTCATACGGTTACAGTGGCTAGGTTGAGTGCCATGAAATGTCGCATTTTGGCGGAGATTTTTGAATTCTGTTGAACTACAACGCCAACGGCTGATGGTGTCTTGTAAAATTAGAATTGTCATTTTAGTTTCGTTGCTGGGGGTTTATTGAACTCTAACGACTTAAGGAACATCGCTTGCATAGTCTGCAAGTCTAAGTGAACACGAGCTACAGCGAGATTAAAAATGTTTCCTCGGACTTCGGGTACTTAATTAAAATATTTTTTTTGGCAAGCGTTGCGGCAGTAAATGCAACAAGACGAACAGCACATATAAACTTCAACTAATCTCAGCACAAGCTTTTGTCCTTGAGCAGTAAATGAGCCAAAAAATTGAAAAGAAAAATAAGCAAATCGAAATAAATTTAAAATTAAAACAAAGCGTGCTTCCCATCAGCCAAAGGCGTACTTGTTTAAGCGTCATACCTTAATGCCAAGTTCTTTGGCTGTTTAAGCGTTGAAGATTGACCCTCGCCTTCGAGGAAAGAGCTGGTAGCTGTTTTAACGTTCGCTGTTGGTTTTGATTCACCATTTTCGAGGGTTTTCGGAGCTCCAAACATTTTTCTATCCAAGCTTTCGGCAGCTGACATCGCTGCTGGGCCATTACTAGCTGGAGTCGGAGCTGGAGTAGGAGCTGGAGCTACAGTTGGTTTAGGAACTGATGCGGGAGCTGGTGTCGGTGGTGCGGGGGCCAATTTTGGTTTTGGTGGCTCTGGTTTGATTACCGGAGCTGGCTGTTCTGCTGGCTTCAGTGATGGAGGTGTTGGTTTTGCTTCTGGTTGAACAGCAGGCTCTGGCTTTTCTGGTTCCGGAATAACCGACTTTGGCACTTGTTTTTCTTTACTCGGTTCAGGTTTACTGTCAATGGCTATATTAGCGGTCACCTTGTTGCTTTTAAAAATATCAAAAATCGACGTCCAACCCAGACGCTTTCTACAGTAAAAAATGAAAAGAAAAACATATAAAATAAAAATAAAAAATAAAATGAAAATAAAAAATAATATAAAGTGAACATAAAATTTAGTTAAACTCATCACGATGCCCAAAACATACGAGTAGCTTCAAAGAACAACTGGTTTTAAATTGTTATAAGCGCTGGCAACTCTGATTTGGATTTTGTTAGCCCGAATATGAGGCAAGAAAAATGTAGTAATTTAGGAAACTAGTGATGCATGACTTGCCGTACCCAGAGCTTCAAAGCCATCCATCAATCTAATTGCGATTCTTTTTTTTTTTTTATTTATAGAATCCGAGTCTTGCAAAATGTAATTTAATTAAAATATAATTTTGTCATTTAATTTTTATACACGGTCACGTCCAATTGTTTGCTGCCAAAGACAAGAAGGAAAGTTCAGCATAGTTTGTTGCCAGTGATTTGAAATACTTGGCAGCTATTTTAAAAAAATCAAAAATGTTGTATCATAGAAAATTCATAACGCTTTGTGGATAATTTTCAATAGCAGTTGGAAGTGAAAGGAAATTATAAAGCATTCCGCAAATTAAAATCAGATCAGATTACCTGCTTTCGTTTACCATCCAAGTTATTCAAATCAGTTTTCGTTTCGAAACATTTTCGTGGGATAAAGTCCAGGCCAGTTTTTTCTTAAACCTGGTTTTGACCACCAATTACCTGCTTTCGTTTACCAAATTGATTTTCAACTTGTTTTGAGTGGAAACATAAACAATCCAAGTTACAGAAATGAACTTTTCTGTCGAAACATTTTCGTAGGAAAGGCCATGATTTTCGGACTAAATTTTTGCCCAAACATGGTTTTGACCTCAAATGACCTGCTTTCATTTCCATATAAGAAACTAGCTCCTCTGACAATATTCATGTACTCGCTTCCTTATTGTGCTATACACCCTTAGTAGGAATTCAAAAAATATTAAATACAAAAAATACTGACCAGTGGCATAACCATGGAACACCCCCTAGTCCTGGAAAACCTATGACAAAGATTGGTCTCTTACCAAGTATATGAGATGGAGAACGTCATTTCTTCAGTAGATTAACAACACTACGCGATTAATCTTCATTTTCCAGCTACCGACCTATTGCACATACATTCCTAGCTGCTAAGGTATCGGTCCGCTGATAAATTGTTTGCTTTGGAATTGGCTTGAATCAAGAAAGCTTCTCTATGCTCGTCAATATGAGTTCCGAGGCGAAACGCTTATCTCGATACGTGATTGCTATTTTCTTGGTGAATGCAAGATCATTGCGTTCGTTATTTTGAAAGCATTTAATAGAGTTGTTGGTCTTTAAATAAAATGCTTAAAGAAATCAATCCGTCGAACATCAGCTGGGAAAAATCATCTCAATCTATTTCAGAACATACACCAACTACACAAAGATAATAATAGCCTCTGCTTAATTAAGATCCGGCTAAGTCTTCGAATGGTAGTTACAACATTGGAAAAAGGCAAGACAGAATCCGTGGGTCAAGAATTAAGCAATCGCGGATACTATGCATATTGGTCTAACCAATTGGAAGTGGCGTACCCGAATGATGGAAGACAGCTTTAACCAAGGCTCAGATCCTATCATATCATATTATCGTTGGCCTGATAAGTAATTAAGTATTTGTTAGAGCCGGGCATAGGTTTATCCAAGCAAAATGCTTTTTTTTTAGTTTCTTGTTTATTTCCACTATTTTTATAAACATTTTTTTAGAAGAGGAACAAGATATAACTATTTTTGCATTATTTAAAATGGTCGAACTGATGTTGGTTCTCATTAATGAAATTATTATTTAATTTGCAATACATAAACCTATTCGTATATAACATTATATATTTAAATTTTGAATTGACAGAGAGGAAACGGTGGAAGTAAAAAAAAACTCCTCTAAATTGATATATTTATACACAAAACCTACAACCTAAGACGATCAAAAAAAAAAAATTTGCATAACTTATACTAAGCGTCAGATTCTCCCCAATGTAACCACCAATATTTTTCATTGTTTGACCTCTCGTGATTATTTATATCTCTTTCAGGTACGCTCATGCAGTATATCCAGCTTCAATGCTCCATCCCATTACGTAAGAATCGATAACAGATTTGGATTTTTAAAGCATTGGAAGACATACTTTATAATTTCAGATCAGGCTAACATTTATGACCCTCATATCTGTTCAGGTCAAAGAGCGTACTATGCTACACGATGTAATCTAAAAACGAAAATGGAAACCATTGCAATTTGCGTATAAAGTTTTTCATGGTGCTATCGTTAGAAACTAATTTAAGGTCATGATAAATGAAGATAAGTTTATTTAAAAAAAAATATAACAAAAGTGTTTTCAAGCGGTGTCTTAGTTTTAAAAATCATTTTTATAACTTTTTATGTTTAGTGTTCAACTTTTGAGGACTTCAACTCAATAATAAATGAATTCAAAAATACTTCAAAGTTTGAATAAGTGTGTGAAAATATTACATTTTTTTAACTTAAAATCTTTCGATTTCTTCAAATGATTCGAAGTTCTAAATATGACTACAAAATTAGAAGGAAACAAAACCTGAAGTTATAGCTGAGGTTTTGACATTTAATGACAAAGGATTTCACAGAATGTAAAATTCCTTTTGAGCTCTGCGAGGTTGACATGGAAAACTTGCAAAAGTGTTATCGCTAGATCATATTGTTTAGATTCGAAAAAAAAATTAAAATAATTGCATCATAAAAAATGCTTGTGTAGGCTTTTTTTTCTAATTCGAAAGAAAGAAATACTGAACATTCATAATAAACTACTAAAGGTGTGATTTTGTCTGCCACACCAGTTTGTACATTCAAAAGATAGTCGCAATCAAATTATAGAATGCGAGCAAATTACAGAAAAATATAAAAGAAAAATTTTTAATTATAATGGAAACAAGTGCAAAGAATTATTTCCAATAAAAAAAAAAGATTTTCTCTAAGCACTAAATATACTAAACAAATTCTATCCTGATAGAGTACTGCATATATAAAAAAAAATAAAAAAATATAGTTTGCGATTCATTTGCGCGAGAAAATATATTTAGAAATTGTTCTTCTATCTAACACCTTTATTTACTTTCCCTAGAATGAAAACATATTTTCAAAATAAGAACGTGTTGAATGTTTGCCAACTAATTTAGTCAGCTAGAACTTTCATTACCCACTGCTAATTTATATTTGTTAACATCACCTTTTATATTTTCTGCTGTTTGATTATATTATTTCTTAAGCAAATGAAAACAATCTCACTTTTTTTATAACATTTAAGATAAATTAAAAAAAAAAAAAACAAGAGGCAAATTATTTTATTTTTGAAAGTCGCAGAACGTAAAAATGCGGAGATGCGCTCCATAATAATAGGCTATAAATATGGGACTATCTGTATACCAAACGAAGATCAAGTAAATATGTATAAACAAATAGAATAAATATAGAATAAATTTCTATTGTTCCCATGGAGGAGCTAAAGCGTTTAAAATAGCGGGTATAGGAATCGCTGCATTTGGTCTTAATTGTTTTATAGTATTACAATCAGTTAAGTTTAATTCCAGCCACAAAAGAGGCAGACCTTATATAAGCGCCAGGTCATATGTCATCATATAGCATAAAAAAACTAGGGATATAGGTGCATGAACAAGAGAGGCTCTTGTTCTGTTTTCATTTCTTTTCTTTCTATTACATTCTTATTTGTATTTTCTTTTATAGACACAAACCAAGCACATCTGTGTTTCAGACCATTACCTAATCTTTCCACCTTTATCAAAGCCTTCTACTCCCTTTGTGCAAAAAACAATATAAGGGTAGTCATAATCCCTTGAGTGAGATCGAGTGATATGTTATGTATGAAGGAAGGATTTGTTAAGAGGACGAAAAAACTTTGTAGGTTATAGTTTGAAGAGAACAGGCCAAATGAGACAAGTTTGAAGTTTAAAAAAATACAAAAAATTAAAAGAAGTTGGCTTGGAATTGTTCAAGAAATCACTGTGTTCAATTTTATATACATATTTATATGGTCTCTGTTATTATGGGTTTTTCTATTTTTCTGCAATCTTTATTACGGCCATCCACAAATAACGTCACACAACTCTTCCAATCACCAACGTGCTGATTATACAATTCATAACTATTGTCAGTCGTACCTCAGGTTGTTACACTGTTCTTAAAATAGATTGAATGAGTTCGTAGATAATTATTTTGCATGATTTATACAATCTTAACTCCAGTTGATGAGAATTGCTAAAACGAAAGATGATTGGTTCAGTGAATGTACTTCAAAGTGATTCTCTATAGCAACAGCTCTTTCAATGTTTTTTGTTTTTTCGTTCAATCTGAGATCATATGACCATTTATTTGCGAGTCTCAATCTTTCCATCTAAAACGTTGCGAATTTCACAGAGTCACAAGTCTTAAACATACATATATAATGCAAAAAAAAGAATCAAGTGTAGTTGCACGCTGTTTCGTTGTGGTCTCTTGCCTACGTTAGATCACTCACGTAGAACCCCACTTCACCGATCCACAACACTTTAGAGTGTACATTGTATGAAGTTAGATATGACCATACATAGAAAAAGCCGGCACAAAAAAGCCGGTTGACTTACCTTCTTTATCTAAACAATTAGCAGATAAAACTTTGATGAATAAACACCACGTGAGAACACTTTGCCGCACATGAGATACAAATATGAGCACGTATCTAATCGATCTCTAGTTTTGTATTGTGAGTGTTATTTAATCTTGGTTTCTTTGATGTGTGTTTTTGAGTGTATTTTTGATGAAAAGATACATGTGTACGGGCATGTGGGAAAGTATGAACTTGTGGAGCTTTGCTTTTTTGAGTAAAATGTCTCTTTTGCAACTTGTTAGTTAGATAATAGACAATTGCTTAAGAATTGAATGCGTGTTGTCAGGTGATATTTGTGGTAAGGATACAGAATATCGTTCTTTCTCTGCACAGTCTTCTTTAAGCGCTATGCACTTTTTACAGTAAAGTTAAATAGCCTTCGATACCCCTTAACGCGGACCATCGAACTCTTTAAAAACCCATCAACCGCATTTCTTATATAGATTTTTCCCGAGTGAGTTAATCGATCAGTAGACTAACTGAAATACAGAAATCCAGATCTGTTTTGGTTTTCATTGCTTCATGGGCTACTTATTTGCATCCACTGAATTCGCAGTATTTTATTTGCCATTAGTTGTTACGCCTGCAAGTGGAGTTTTTTATTTTTTGACTGCTCCACTGATGTCTTGGTGAAATTTAACAAACTTCATCACTCAAATGCTACAATAAGTACGCATGATAGAAAATTCTTCAATGCGTATCCGAAAAAGCTGACACCATGATTTTATCTGATTTAGTCGTTGGACCCGCACATAGATCTTTGTATTAATGGGCTTAGGCCCTACCTGGAAATCCACGCCACACAGATTTGAGCCAGTAACAATCTTCTCAAGTTTATTTAAGGCGTTAGATTCCAAGTCTTTTCATACTGTGAAATGTTGCTATGATGCACAACAAAGTGAACCTGGGCTGGGTCCGTGGACACAAGGGGATTACAGGAAACGAATCTGCAGATGAGTTCGCTACGGCTGCATCGGAAACTTCGTTCATAGGTCCTGAACGCTGATTAACGAAGAGGAAAACAATCTTCGCCTGAACCGCTGGATCAATAAGGAAGGTCTAAGGCAATTCAAGCGATTAATCAGACCTTGTTTTTAAAAAGAAATCTTCAGCCTGGATAAGGAAAGTATAAGAAAGCTAACGAGCTGAACTATCCCCTTTACAAAATCAACCCATGACGCGATAAATAAGGTCAGCTATGCCTGAAACAGTATAAAATATCCGAACACACTGGTTGAGGAAACGTATTTTCCACAGAGAGATACTCACTTCAGTGGAACTAAAGGGAATCCACTACAAAGAACATACTATCTTCCATAAGGGAATCAGTGCGTCTTCTGGTTAAACTTCATTCCATTTCGATACAATAGACCTCTTCAGGGCGAGGTGTCATTGCCAAGGTTACATGGGTTGTACAAGAGAGACAAAAATACCTTTTCTGTCCATTGTTTATATCGTTCCTTCGTCTCTGGTGTGATTTCAAACACCCGTGCTTCCGCCATGGTTAGAATCAACGAAAAAACTCGGCTTTGTTGTTATGAAATCGCGCCAAACAATCGAACGAAACTGATTCAATGATCAAGCAATCGAGGATGCCAGGGAGCAGGGTGCCCAAGACCGTGAAAGATGGTAAGAAGTTTCAGCTCAGGCGCATATCTTCCAAGTATCGATGGCCTAATAAGTAGATTAGTTATAGAATTCTTACTGCGATTCCACAAGACCGACTAAACAAATGGACAAGTGGCAGTGTTTCAAGCTGGTTTCAGGGCAGGCTACTCAAAAATATTGTCCAGTCATTGAAATCGCTTTTGATTTTGGCTAACGGTAATGCGCTATTTTGTAAGCTGTTTTCCAAGGAGATACGAGTAACATATAATTGAGGAAAGGGGAAGTTGTCTTATGCAGTTAGTATAACTTTGTTCGTCGTTTGCATAGAGTACAGAAAAATTTGATCGCAATTGACTGATTCGAGCTCGGGTCTATGAAATAGAAAGAAAGACACCCTCAAAATGTTATTATGATCGCCACACTGGAGATTATTAAAGAGAGATATATCTGCATAGGTTTGTACATAGCAGTGCTCAGTACAACATTTAATAACAATGAAAGCATTGATAGAGTTGTCAAAGCTACAAGGTAACTATAGCGATACCTGATTAATTTGTCAGGAAAGATAAACTCATAGTTTTTGGTTCGTAGCTCGTAATAAAACAAACCTGCTAAACTGGCAGGATAAAGATACCTTAGCCAATATTTTTTTCTACTTTCTCTAAATAGGAAACGGAAAAACCACACCTACTCAACATTGTTTGAACATAAGATTAAAGTCATCATGAAAGTCTATTATTTTTTTAAATTAATTTGTCAATCTAGTATATGGAAAATCCATGCTAAATTTGGGATAGATCTGAGTTAAATTTAAATGAATGCTTTGATTTTAAAGAGTTTTCCACATAAAAATGTTAAAAACAATTTAAACTGTATATGACCTGAATTAACTGAAGCGTACTCTTTTCACAGCAAAATAAATAAAAAGAATTAGTTGTTTAACTACAAAATAATTGCACATCTATTATCTTTTATTATTCATTTTTGCTGATTTGAAATTTAAATAGTTCTTCGAAAGTGACACCATACACAATATTTAGACTGGGTGTGTGAATTGAGGGCATCAGTGGACTAATTAGCTTATGAAGAGAATTTAAATAAATATGGTTGCTTATTTGCTTTGTTATAATATTTAAGTGAGACAATTAATTTACGTATTCACTGGTATGCCTCTCGAGGGGACCATTATAGAAGCACCAGAGACGGAATGATCCTTTAAATGCCAATCATATTTAGCACCGTAAAAAGAAGAGGAATGACTTACAAGGGCACATGTATTTTAACGACAACCGGTGCCGGAGCAACAGCTATTTTATGAATATTTCTCCGACTGCAGGCATTCATAAAAGATCCAACGATCTCCGAGTGGAAGTGATGATTGGCACACATAAACCAACCACCCAAATAAGAAATTCATGGATGGGTTGTCCAAATCGTATTGAATGATTCGTGAAATTATCACACTGAAATGCATGCCTTGTGTTCTCTCTTATTCAATTAAAGAAATTATTTTTTGTGTGCGCCTAAGAGTATGCCACACGGATCTATAATGCATACGTTTTTTTTTCAAACTTGATATAAGGTAATGTAGACAATGTTCGGCAACAAATATTATGCAGTAGTAAAAGTGGCAGTTTTATTTTTGAATTTAATGCGACACATTGCATTCATTCCTTTTCGTCAGTCAAGTGGATATCGGTAGGAGCTGGTCTTAGTCTCCTTTCTATGAAACCGGACCTTACATAAACATTTAAGAAAGAAGATTCTTATAGCGTACTTTGGGCAGAAGCTTTATTTCTTCAAGACTACAAATATGCGGGTCATCGGGCTGCACTCACGACACTGAAATCATGTAGAATAGAGTTGGATCTGTTTTTTGACTGCCGCGCGAGTTGTTACAGCAAGAGTTTTTAAGACAATATTAAACAGAACTGTTTTGTGTCTTCGATCAGTTTTTGGATCATGACGTTCTGTTGATCCAAGATAAGTCCCATGTAGAACTGAAAATCAATAAAGGATAAAGTATAGGCCGATTGGGGGACGCAGTAATCAGCGGTGGGCCAATTTCCCTGAGTAAAATATTTGGCTCTACAGCTGCAAAATTAATCCCGGCTAAAGCTTTGGGCTAAAGGCTCCATAATTTTCCACAAGGAGCTTACCGGTCATTTTCGCCAAAAGAGCTTTCCTATTGAAAAGTGATATGATACCGACATTTTGAACATTTGAGAATTGGCCAAAAACCGCTATTTTAGAACCAGCTGGTTCCATGTTGCAGTGGAGCCTGTAAAAGGAGTAAAAAAGGCGTTTTTTTTTGGGGGGGGATAAGCTGGTCTAACTTTTCTTTGGACGGATGAATGACCCAGAGATGAATTTTTCAACCTTATTCTCAGAAATTGTATGATGAGATTTGCCATATTGGGACCATGACCGATTACTTGCGTAGCAGATTCTGTTATTTCTGCGCGAATCTACGAAGACTGCGAAGACTATTTGTGATTGAGTGACATTTCAAAATTGATGATGACATCAGCTTAAATCAAAAAATGATAACATTACCGCTAAAAAATCAGCTAGTCTAGCTTTTAGAAGGCTTCTAAGAGGCGAAAATATAAAAAGAAAGCCCAATCGACACCTAGGTATTGATTCAATTAATGATCTATGCGAGGCTTATCAACAATGAAATACTCACATAGGTATGTATCATATACACAATTTTATTCAGAAATACTTAATTTTAATTGATTATAATATTGCAAGAATAAGCCTTGGTTTAGTTTCTGAAGGGTATTTATTTTTACTCACCGAAACTCGTCCAGTGCCAATGAGAGGTACCATAAGGCAAACATGATTTGAACTGAAAAAAATAAATAAAAAATAAAAATTATGGTACCGGTGCTATTTTTAATATAATAAATCGTAATTTTTATAAATACAACAATGAAAAGGAAAGAAAATTAATAAGTTTGTTTTTTGTTTTCTTAAAGTTGTCAACTGTCAGTAACGTGATCACGATACGAAATTCAATAGTTTAAAACGTTCTTTGACTAGATTTTTTTTAATTGATTTGCATGTGTTTTTTAATAAACAAAAATTGTTTTAGAAAAACATTATGCTGCAAATAGAACGCGCACTGTGCTGTACGAGGAATAGACCAGTTGTTCGGCCTTTTTCTTGTTCAAATAAATAGTTGCATAGAATCAAAGCGAAAGTTGGCCTAGTAAAAACAAGCTTATATAAATTATTAATTATTTTTTTATTTAAATTTTAGGAGTACTTAATACTTTTGAACAATTCTGTATTTTTTGCAATTTCTCTTATCATCATCAGACGGAATTATTTAAAAAGAAGGAACGTCAATAAGTACATACCCCGTAACATTTCGTATTTATATGTCAGGGGGCTTAAACTCGTTAGTGGCTTACCAGGCAAATGCTGACTATAAGGATTCTCCGCAGTAAAGTGCACACATTCCAAAAATGACTCAATAAAAACGAAACACAACTTTAACACCTTTCGTGTTGCACGAAACGCATAAAAACTGCCAACATTAGAGCTGCTATGTCATTCCAGTTGTTCTTTTGTTGACTTCAAAAATTAACGTATTGAAAAATGTGTGAACAAGACTAAATACAACAATAGGAATTCGTTTAAATATGAATTTGGATTCAAATACGCCTTAATTTTTTGAAAAAGGCAAAAACCACGACGAAATACTTACATACTGATATTCTTATGGATTTTTTTTTAGACTTATATCCGCAATGATTTAACATTTTATTCAATCAATTGACTAGCCAAAGCAGCTATGGCTTAATCTGAACAATCAACCCCTTTTGCATGAGGTTTTTCGAAGAGAACCTTAGGGGTCTGTGCTTGGTCCTGTTTTTTTATTCATGTTCATATATAGCTTTCTCCAGAGTACATAGCGTTCCCTTAAAAAATCCATGCTTATTTGGATTAAGATGAATATTATTTTAATTATCTCTGCGAGCGAATTTGCGAAGGTGAGGTGACAGCACGTGCAGATTTCAGAACACAAGCTAAGTGTAAATAACAAAACCAATCAAACTTCAGATTGAGAACGAAAATATCTCAGAATTTTTTTTCCATACTTCAAATTACCTTGAAAATGGAACTTTACTCTAAGGATGTGCTGCCGATGATTCCTTTTTTGACAGAAATTGTCTTAAGATTTTAACTTATTTTGAATATCTAGGCGTTCTTTATGACTAAAGTTTAAAGCGATCAAGATGATGATGATGAATGTTTTGCTTAATTTTTGTCCTTCGAGTCCGGAGTTCCGAAATAGATAAACTCCTTTATCCTCAATATGTGTCGATTCTGATGTTTTGTAACAGCTGGCGTTCGACGGAGTACTTCCTTGTCGGCAATATGTATTCAGACCAACAAATATATCCTCTTATTCAAATGCTGTGAAAACTTCACTGAAGGCAAAATCGTCTACGTATCTTAACAGCTCGCAATATATGTTCAAGGTTGAAAAAATCAAAAGACAGCGATCCTCTTGCCGGAATCCGTTTCCGGTCTGAAATCGTTCGGAGCTTCTTGATCAAAACTGAACAGAACATTGTGCACTTTGAAACGTTATGCTTCATTACCAGATCTTGTTGATCCCGTCGCTTTGTGGACTTGAGTGTCATGAAAGCCATATACCAAAATAACGCTTTGAAGTCTGGGAAGGGATGGTGAGTTATGACTTGAAATTAGTTGGTCTTATCTATGACTTGGCGTGAAACTTATGTCATTTGGTTATATGCTAGACCATAATCTTAGTTAGTGTTGCAAAAAGTCATAGTCATAGAATCGCCGTTTTTTGTAGATGAGTTGGAGAGAGCTTAAATTGATCAATGTTTCCAAACCTTAAAGCTGCAGGAAATCGTGGATGTATTCAAATCCACAATACTTTGGGGATAAGTGACGAAATTTCCTTAACAATTGCGAACGGACTGAGAAGCTCTTACTACTCTGTATAAAATTATAATAAAAAAACAGAAAAAGAAATGAAACAAAAAAGAAAGAGGACGTTTGCCATTAGCTATTGATTAGATTCTAAATAAGGAATATTCTAAATGTATACATCTAGTATTAGGTGGCTCCAAACTTTGCGTGTTTTCGCCTCTTATTGTTGGAAGCTATGTTAAATACATATACTCGTAGAAGCACGCTTACATTGACAAAGGGTTGACACAAGCGAAATATTACTGCCATGGAAGGACATCAAACACATGACACAGTGAAGAAGTACATATATATAAGAGTCATTAAGTTTTCACATTCTTTGTTTACTAATAAAAAACTATTTGGTTTTATTTGCAGACAAATCATTTGCATTAATCGCAATTGTTCCCAATAAAGATAGTTGGCTGAGGCCAACTTCTTGTAGCGTGGATTCGACCCCTCTTGGAGCCATGTCTATACGCCAAGATGGTCGTCCGATATATGGCTTTCTTTTTTAATTATTAAACTATCCCAAGGAAAAAGGAAACGATCATATACATAGGAGATGTAAAGGAGGCTTGAATATGTGATAGATATCACCTGCTTAAAAAAGTTTGCCAACCTTCAGGTGTTTGACATTGTTTTCGGATACAAAGAATGTCAAATGGTTCATTCTGCCTGACAGCATACTGTGTCTCTTCGACCACATTTTAGTTTTTATCCTTACAGTTACGGGCTTGAAAACTTTTCATGTTAATTTAACATTGATGGTTAAATGATAACGTCTTCACACATTCGATTCCGCATCAGAATGTTCCCATTTATCATTCTTGGAGGCTGAAGCTCAGCTTCCTGGAGCACGAGAGTATCTCTTTTTTTCTTCATTGCAGTGCCAAAGAGGTAAACTGCCGCCTATAAGTTTTATAATAGTTTATTCTGTCAGGAACTTCATAAACTATAGGGTTTTTTAAAGTATTTTCATAAATCATGTCTATCCAATCAAATGATCAAATTATGTGGCATAAAAATTTAAGAAAAAGATAGACCCGGTGGATAGTGTCATGGCACTTGCACGTCTTTGGCTGTCAATCTTTAGAATCTATCAATCAACATTAGTGTTTTTTGTACCTAAGGAATAAGCGTTTTACTGTAGAAATGTATGGTTTATCTGAAAACGAGAAAGCCCTTGAAAACGTCATAGATATACGATATGGAAACAGCTGTTTTACTTATGTTCATACTGTTCCATTGTAGACATTGGAGATAAAATCCACATTTCTTATATCATCTTGCTAACTGCAAAGAACTGCCACCCTCTTATCGTACGTTCGTTCAATTTCTAACAATTTGACTAGATACATGTCACGGCTTATCTTTTAAAACGTTCTCCTTAGTCGAAAACTCTTTGATAAATAAGAGAAAAACCTTTATGTTTTCTCTTTTGGGTTCCCTATTTTTAAGAATTCTGTCACTATTTACAAAAATGACTGATGCGCATTATCTACGACAAATGAATTTGATTTACTTGTTAATCTTATTGAGTTAATCCTACAAAGTCTGGAAACTGAGTGTCGTATCAGACTGAAATTAAATAAAAACATTTTAAAGAAATGATTATACAAGAGTTATAATCATAAAGATAAAGAGTCGCTGTAAAATTGTTAAATGTAACGCTTAGGAACATGTGTGACGTAGCCCACCTTATCAAAGACTTTACTAGCTAAAGGCTAGTTTCCCCACAATATTTTTTGGGAAGTACGATAGCTGAGTGTTATCGCTGCACGCACGTCAACAACTTGACGCGGTCTAAGAAAACCACAAGCTTTTTAATACCCTTGAAGCAAAAATATAAATTTAATTTTAAATTTGTCCGTTGTGGTAATTTCAAATAACCACAAAGCTTGAAAAAGTTACTGGACAAAAAGTCTTGTTAAGTTGGTGTATAAGAAATCAGATGAAATTCATGAGGTTTAGACAGTTGATCTAAAACGATTTATTTTCGGTGATTATTGGTTGCTCAAAATTATTCTGAGTGAAGGGGTACTTTTTTAATTGTCTGCGTACTTATGCCACACTTGGACTCATAAACCCCAAGATAAATAGAGGAACGACCTCTTGGGCTACAAGTTTTCAAACATTATGCTTTTCAGTCCCCGCAAAATGTAAACAGATTTTTTTTCCCAAAATTGTTGGAACTATTTTTAGCAATCTCAAAGGATTCTGACTTCCCTTAAAATGCATTTTTAACAGAGCGAGCAGGACAGAAAACACCAATTGAAAGATCGAGAAGTGGCTTAAAAATTAGATGCATTCTGGCTTCTATTGCTGCTTAAGTAGATTCCAATTAAAGATGGAAAATTTGAGATCTTATTTGAATTCGCTCAATTCACAGTATTTAATTCGCAATTAGTTGATATAATAGCGAGGGCAGAATTTTTGTATTTTGGTGATTGCGTCATCACTTTGCTGTCATGCTGTGCCCTTACAGCAAAGCCAGAAACATTATTTTCACAAATCTTTATTAAGATGCCATGAAAATGGAACTCCGACATTATCAGCCGATAGGATAATGATCGATTCCTCCTGTGATAGCTTGTTTTAGACGTGAAGCTTTTTATTTTTATAACAATGGTGCCACACGCCACATAGCTGGGGAAACAAGGACTCCGTAATCCTTGTGATAAATTGTGCGATTTAACACCACCATTCAACATTTTCTCTACACCAATACTCCATCAAGAACTAATGCACTAAAAAAAATGCAATGGTGAATCATTTCTTAAGAAGAATGACTAAAATGTAAGCAGAGCCGATGCATATACACGACATATGTTTTCTTTTTGATTTAAAATGAGATCTCTTATCGGGTTACCTTATTATACACAAACAACAAAACTTCTGCGAAAAACGTTAAATATTTTTTTGTTTTCAAATGGGCAAAAAAACTGATAGTGTCTTTCATTTAGTAGCAGTTGCAGCATTTGTAGGCATTTTCAAGTTGTTCGCTGTCAGTCAACTTAAGTGTTCATCTACCAAACCAACCATGAACTTGAAAAAAAATTAAGCAAAAGAAAGTCTCGTGGATGCACATTCTGAGAGAGTGTTGAACCATGCTAATTGCAGCACTCAGCAGCAGTTCCAAAAATAAATATACACAATTTTAAATTAGTTTTCAGCCCTTTTCGAAGTAATTTTCCAATAGGATGGATAATTTATTTTTACGTGTGCGATTGGACGAGAATTGGCACACCTCAGAATAAAATATTTCATTTCTTTTAAGCAAAAGACATTTTATTTCACAAGGAGCACTGTAATCAACCCTTATGATAAAGCAATTACTTAAAAAATCAAAAAGGGTATATGACAAAAACTTGGTCGAGTCCCTTTTAATCTCCTTTTTTCCTTACGAAAAACGAGGATTCGAAACTATTACGTCACAACTGTTGGCAATAAACAATCACGAAACACGCGACGAAAGAAAATATCCCTCTTGACAATTCGCCACTTTGCCATTTTTTCGCCACTATTTCGTCAATTTCCTCAATGTTTTCATTTGTTTTGTATGTTTATTTTGGTTTTCTTCGAAATTCTTCATTAGCATGCATGCCAGGAAGCACATGACATTTACAAATACAACACCAGAAGCCGGCAATTCATCTGGCTATTTATAGACCAACTGTCAAGCCATCAGCGAGCACTTTTAAGAGAAATATGGAAAGATTTGTCCGATGAGATACAATTCCATTTTCGTGAAAATTTCATAACCATGCTTGAGGTGACGAACGAACCACGACGACGAGACAGTCAACCGGCCAAGAAGCTCACGTTCCATTTATTAGTCATCCGAGTAAAGTTAGATGTTGACATGCCCGTCTGTCAAAAGTCACACAAATTGTCACTCTGTTCTACTGTACGTATACTTGTTAAAACACTCTTTTTTTTCCAACCCATTCGTAAAGAGGTGTCACGGCGGTGGGTGGGAGCAGAAAAATCGTTACGTCATAGCAAGTGCACTCACCTTTATATTAAAAAAGAAAACACAAAATAAACTTTGATTTAAATTTGTGTAGATACTCCTGAGGGTTAAGATGCGAGTAGACTATCAAAAGATAGTCACACTTCTCGCAAAGGTGGGTTGTCAATTTGTATTTGTTGTATTTTTATCCAAATTGTAGTTTATTTAACCTGTAACGAGCTTTTAGGCACAAGTCCACTCGATTGGAGACTATTTCGCGATCTTTTGAATAATTGTATAAAAGTAACACTGTTGTAATTTTTATCAATTTTTTTTTTGCGTAAGGAACTTTTTTTTGTAACAATTCACAGACTCCTTCGATTGGGAACTAAAGTTTTGCACTCTCCTCGTCCAACTGATTGAGTGAGTATGCCTTCGTTTGGCTTACTCATGGAATCATAAGATGGATACTGCAACGGGGGCGCTGTGGACTGGCGGGGAGCATGCTCATGACTTTAGGTTGGTATCGTCGTCGTTGTCGTTCTCCCTGGTTCTCTGCGGTTAGTGTTGGTTTTTATTATTATTATTTTTTTTTTTTTGTTTTTAGGTTTCTGAATGGGACAAGTGATATTGAAGGTAGAGCTTTTCTCGCGAATTGTCAAATGTTAAAGTGAACATGTGCTTTTTCTCTTCGCGCGAATTTTCGTTATGATCAATAGATACAACATCTTTTTGGTCACAGGTTTAAATTTGTCTTTTTATTTTGTTTTTTGTTGCCTTTTTGTCTTGCCTCTTTTACGCTTGAAATTTGGGATTAACACTTTGCTAATGAGGGGGTTTTTCTTTAAATGCAAATTGCATGCTAATTATTTCTATTCTTTTCGGATTGTTGGAGAGGTTTAGCTAAGTCTTTTTTCAAGTTGCAAATGACTGCAATGAAATTTGCTTTAATTTGAGCAAAGCCTTGTATAGGAATCTAGGTTAAATTACTCTCTATGCCAAGTTGGGGATTCTGGTTTCAATGATTAGTGTCATTTAATGAAGTACGATGCTGTATATAGATGTGACTGAGGTCATTGTGATCAATTTCTGTTGGTTTGTTTATATAAAAAAAAACTATAAAAAACCACTGTTCAATATTTTCCGACGAATAAACAGAGCAAGCTTTGCGATGTATATAAATACTTTAAAAAATGATTTCTTTCTAATACCTGTCCAGGTTCGCTTGGCAGTGGGACTGACAAGCCTATTTTTCAAAACATTTTCGATGGCTTTTACCTTAATTTCACGAATAGCTTAAGTTTAATTGGATAAATTGATAGGCTCTAGACGCTCCAGAACCGTTGAGAGCAAGACTGGACTTTCATATCATTCACGAATCTGATGCAGTCATAAAATAAACGGAGCAATCACTAGAGTGGTCCACCAGTAAGTGGACTTTCGAATTAAACACTGCGAATTGATCGAATGCAGAAAAAACGTTAAATTTTCCACATTCTAATTAGGACTCCACCCATTGAGCAATTGAAATTAAAATATATTTGACTCTCAAATGCCTGCACAACCTTTGCATTCATTTCCTAATCCTTCAACTAGTTCCTTCAGTTATGATGCGAAGGTTGCCCTTTTCATTGAATGTAACGTTTCTTCCAATGTCATCCACACAAAACAGTCACACGATCACGTTATGACTATGTTTGGATTTTTTGAGTTCCAATTACGGCTATTTTGCTTGTTAGAAATATGCCTGATTTTTTGAGCTAAATTGTTGTCAATTTCGAGCAGCCCTCGAGCCCAAACAGAGAAGCGATAAACAGGCGGATTATAATTTTGCTTCGATTCTCGAGTCAATTGGGCTTGTAAGTTCACTTTTATTCAGTTGCTGCGATCCTTGGTAAAATGAGTTCCACTGGGTTAGGCGCCCACTTTTGTAGTAGCTACATGAAGTTTCATAAATGTTGTTCACAAAATTATGTACACGAGGTTCAGTTAGTGCATTATTAAAACTGACATTTTTTCCAAGGTTCGCACTGTTTCCGCAACGCAATTAATTCAAAGTTTTTTACAACGTTATTCAAACGTAGATCAACCCTTTTCGATCCTCGGAAATATAATTTTGTAATTCAATGGAGTTAATTCGTTAGTATAGGTCTCTCCTGACTCTTAAAGACTACAATTTGGGTCTTTAGGGTACTACCAGGGAAAAGCTCTCGAGGAGAATAGAGTTCTCGTATTACCCCTTCCTATGATAGATACGAGTATGAAGAAGTTGCGTTTTAGAATTTCTCTAGTCCTAAAAGAAGCAGCTGGTAAGAGCAATCGTCTTCTCAGTGCAAAACATTTACAGACCCGATAAATCTATAGTTTTGGCGCATTTGACCATAGAACAACATAGATGTCAATGAGATCGCAGGATAGAATGAAGGGTTGAGAACTTATATCTTGCCGAATATCCTCTTGCTCGCGTAGAAAGCTACACATGCTTTCCTGAAACAGGTACCATGAGATGATGATTTCGTTCCCAGAATACGCGACGAAGCCCGTTTCCACTAAATTGGTAATGAGAATAAAATTTGCAATTGAATTGGTACAGAGTTGGGGAATTAATGCCAACTTTGGGGTGAAAAAGGGGTTGGACCTTAGCACCATCATAAACGTTCTGCAATCATATGGTCTCGAGCATTTTTGATTAGAGCTTGACAAATATATAGCTCGAGCTATAAATGTTTACTCTATTTATTTATTTCATATTTATAAATAATTATAGATATACAATTTTAATTTCAATTCATATACTCGAATATTTTGATTTAATACTAAATTTATTTAAAATTTAAATTTTTGCAAACAATTTAGTTTTTCTTTTCATTACTACGTTGGCTGCCGGAATGAATGCCCTTCTCGGTAGTTTTGTCATCGTTACATCAGCTGCATATCTTGCCTCTTTGTCACAGAAGCCCGGCTATTGGCTACTTGTTTTCTGCAAAAAATTGATTAGCAGACACTTTATCCAAGCCCAACCAACTAGGTCAAGCAAAACAAGCGTGATGACCTGAACCAAGAACCGCTGCGTCAGACTTGTTGTGCTTCTGATCGTTACACAGCAAAACACATTGGGCATTATGTACCAGCAAATGTGATGAACGTGGTTTGGAGACAAGTTCTTGTTTCAATCTTGTTGCTTGACAGAAGCTCTGACGATGTTAACTGGCCGAATAGCTCAAGTCTTCAGTTAAGAGGGAAGCATAGCCATATATGAAACTGACGCTGTAGAACAATCAACCATTTCTGTGACAGTTCTGCGAATTCTGCGAAAGGATATTTTCCATTCTCCTGCATTCCAGAAGCACACTTGATGATCGTTGTCCTTTTCCGCTCGCTTTAGAGGTCCGTTAGTGTCCAAGGTATGTAGCCAGCTCTCTCATAATAAGGTTTTAAGCAGTTGAGGTGTTTAAAAGAGGAGCAACTGGATAGGCTTCTGTGCCGCGTTCATAAGTTTAACATTCAGCTTAAAGTTTATCCAAAGTATCTAAAGCTGTATGTCTGGTTGGAAGCAATTAGCTCTTTTCTTTGTTTCTTCAATACAATTAGAACAGTTTTCAGACCACCTACGTAGTTTTCACATCCAATTAAGTCAGCATCTGACATTACGATTGGTTAACAGTCCCCAAGGCAAGAGGTCCTAACTCCGGATGCCTATTTTAAGTCAGCTTGGATGACAGCACACGCATCTTGTGCCCTTTTAATATGCAGTTTCGAGTGCAGCCACCCAATTCTATTCAAATTCTGCAAATTGCATCCGAGCGTTCAGATAAGCCGCAACTAGCGGATGCACGTTCAGAGTACACATTCAAGGAAGCTTTTATTTGTTGTGGGGTCGTATACGTAACAAATAAATTTAAGCATTAATATTTGCACTTTTCCAATGATGACAAATTCGCAATGACGACGTGATTCATTTTAATTCGACTTAGTGGATTGCGCAATAATTTGGCCAGACTGTCGCTGAAGCTGTAAATATACAATTACCAGTCGTGCCTCTTACTGGCCGACAGGCAGCTAAGAGCTCGTAATTAAGCGTCTATGTTCTAGCACAGGCCGACGCCTTTCGGCTCTCTCAAGTGCAAGGTATTTCCATTAGTGAGTCGAATCGCACTCATCCAAGTCGAATCGCACTCATTTAAAAGCTTTATTGCAAAACTGAATTGAGTTCTTTTCACTTTTTGGCATTATTTTCGGGGTGAGTGACGGTAGCAGTGACCGTGAGAGTTCATGCACATTTGCTGATGCCCTAGGTTTCCTGCAGTCTTTCCTCTTAATTCAAATGACAGTTTAATTGCACAATAAAGAGCAATTTGACAGGTTTTGGCAGATAAACAAGACAAAAGGCGCCTTACCTCTTGGCAGTCTTCTTATAAATTGCAGGCTATTTATGGAAAAATTATAATTCAATCCCTTTCGTGACAGTGAAATGTGAAAAAAGGGAATGTCCTTAACAAAGCCATAATTCTACCAGTGATAGGACGTAAGGGGCACGTTTAGTTCTGTGTTGAATGTTATATAAACTTTGGTACTTTACGTGTGTAGGATATTTTCAAGGTTTGAAGTTCAAGGTTGAAAAGCTTATCAGTACATAAGTATAAATTATCCTTGTCCCAGTTTTTGGTTACGCAATACCTTGGGAGTTTATCTTGCCACAGATTTTGATAATGAAAGCTTTATATACAAATTGTTCAAGGAAGCTTTTATTTGTTTGTGTTCCCAAAAATTATTTGATAAAATCAAGTGGAATGGGAAATTTATTTTCTTCTTGTATCACGTGCCTAGATTCCATTACCGTGATATTTAACGATTATTGTGGAAATATTAATGTAAACCTATTTTCGAGGATGTCGTCATGAAGAAATTAAGTCCTCGAAGTTGAATTAAATAAATAAATTTAAAATTTAATGACTTCATAGATGATCTTGAGTACAGTACAAGCAGGCCATCATTTTCATGCGTTTCTTTTTTATAAACAAGTTAAAAGAAAAACATTTTTCAATATTTTTCAAAACTTATTGAAAACCTTCAGATTAATTTTATAATATTATAGCATTAAAATGACTATGTAGGCTGATTTGCTAGTAGGTCATCCTGTCAACCCCATTTTCCAATACATATTCGATGGTTTCGCCACATAAAGCTTGTCCAATATTTTGCTTCGGGTAATATCACCAACACGAATTTTGCTTGAAACATTGCCCAATGTTGCTTTGGGCAAAATTGTGGTCAACAGCGAAGCGATAAAGCGATGGTAATTTTGTTTCGATACCTAATTCAATTGGACCTTATAAGCCAATAACGAAGCGAATAAAGCGAGTTCTCCTCTGGCTAGTAGAACTGATGTTTAATTGCTAAGGTCATTGGCGCGTTTGGGTCCTCTAGTTTAATCGCACACTTTCTGATTGAAAATTGATAAAAAAAATTGAAGGAAGTCGATTGCCTTCGCCATATTAATGGCTCAGGGTCGTCTTAGAGGCAACTATGAATTGTATGCCAACTTATGGCGAATGTACGCTTTTTTAGATGATGTCCAAATCAAACGGTTCAAAGTATTGTCCCAACGTTCTTGGCGACATCAGCTATGTGGTTATTCCAACTAAGGTTGTTATTCATCCCAATAACGATTTTCTGTGAGTATTATTAAATTTAAAGTGTTTAAGAAACGCTACCATTCTATTTCCATAGCTGAAGATGAGAGACGTGAATTTACGAATGTGAGTATACTGATAAAAACTAAATACAAAGAAGGTCGAAGACAAAACGGATCCCTGAGGAACAGTGGAAATAATTAAAGTGACGCCCCGTGTTGGGTTTTTGAAGCCCTCCTTTTTAAAGTGCAGGTGAAGGCATAATCATCCCAATTACCTCTGTCGGGACACAAAATCGGCTCAAATCGGATGTCTGATCAGGTCGATAGAAAATTAATATTCTGTAATTTATTCGACAGATCTGGTGTGTTGTAGATTATTTTTGACAAGATACACAAACGTTTTTGATATTGGCAGCTCACAATTCTGTGTGAAAAAAAAAAAATTGAGTATTGAACATTTTTACAGCATCAGCTAAGGAGAAGTATGTACAATTAACCTCGTTCATATGTAGATGTAGATCTTTCTCCTTAAAATAAATAGTAAAGTCAAAAATAACTTTTGAATGTTTAAAATGGCAAAACAATCATTAAGTGTCTAAAGGAGCCAACATTTGATTGACCTGATCATCAGTCGAGATCACCAAATGTCTTCACCACAACCTCCTCTACAGGTCAAATGGGCTATTCCCTGGCGTTCGTTTTTTCATTTTATTTCTGATTACCCGCTTTTCTCGCATAAATGCAATTTAGACATTTCTTTAGGATAGTCCGGAACTGAATAAGCAAATTAAATGTACTTTAGCTTGATAATCGCGCACTATGCCTCCGCGTATGGTGCGTTTTTTTAAGGGATGAAAAATAAATCATGAATGTTGGCAGCAAAATTGTCAATTCCGATAAAAAGCGTGGGCCTGTTTATAAGCTCCATCTTGTGTATCTTATTTGTGCCGGAAACATCTAGAGCTCTTTGTATTTAACGATGATGAGAAAAAACAAAATAAGGAGTAAGGATATACGAAAAAAAAAACATAATTAAATTTGATAATTTTCAAATGTTGTTTTTTTCTACTACATTGTTCATTTTTATTAATTTTTTTTTTTCATTAATAATGCATACAACTTACAGTTTATGTTTTTTAATTTAATATATAGTTTTAACACAAATTTGTATTAGTAATTGTATTTTCTTGTTTTACAGGGTTATATATTGGTATTAGTTGTTATACAACATTTTAAGTCGAAATAATATGTAAATGATGAAATAGTAACTTAAGTGTTTAAAAAAATATACAAACATAAATGTTCCAGTATATTTTAGTTTGTTTTTTTTTAACATCTTTGATGCGTGATTATAAATATTTTTTTTTAGTCAAATCAAAATTCAAGTAAGCATTTGGACAGTTTTTTCGTTGCGCTTCTAAAAAAAAATAACAATTTTTTTTATCAATTTTTCATTTGAATGATATAATATTTATGTATATATGTATTTAACTTTTATTTTAATGTCATTCTTGTGGAATTTTATAAGTCATATGCAATTCAAATAAATATGTAGATGTTTTTCATAATAAGTTTGTGAAAATAATTGATTCTTACACAATTTGATGTTGAATGCAGGGTTGTTTTTTTTATAATTGTTTCTCCCTACCATATTTCTTGTTCTTCTTACAGATCAATTAAATATATATATATATTGTTTCATTAACATACGATCTTTACCAATTTTATTTGATTTATTTGCTTGTCCCATTCCTGAATTGGGGTTCATCTTTTATTTCACGTTTAATGCGTTTCTTCTACTGTTTGTTTTTCGTTCGTAAATTATTTCTTCATTTTGTATTAAGGTGTTCATACTTAAATATCACAGGTTGATTGATTTTCATATATAAATATATATTTATATTTCTTTTGTTGTTGTTTTGTTAACACATTTTTCTTTTAAGCCGCTGATCCTTTTTTTTACTGCTCAGGATAAAATGTATTTAACAATTGTGTTTGACGGTGTAATTTTATGCACATTCACCATGATAATAGATGATAAAAAAAACATTTAGTTTATATAACGATTTACCATATAAATATATACACATTTTCTTTTGAATGTGTTCTCGTTTAGTTTCTCTTCATATACGTTAGTCATTACGATATTAATGTAACGTTTTACTTATAAATTTGTTTCTTATATTTACTTCCCTTAGCATTTTTTCATCACTTTTTTTTTCTAGAACAAATGGAATGATCTCAATAAATGACTGATATTTTGTCTATTATTTTACTTAAATTTAAATTAAAACGACAAATAAAAAAATTGTTTATTATAATAAAAAATTTGACAAAGTATTTCGGAACTTTATATCTTTATTTGGATTAATAAAATCATGCTACTTGTTGTTGAGTTTTCAAAAAGAAGAAAAACAGAAAACTATTTATTTTTTTATATATTTGATAACAGAAATAAAAAATATATATATCACGTTTTACTCATGTGCTATCATACACGATGTAATAATTCTTTTATATTGTTGTTTGCTACGTGGTATGTAAAGTGTTTATTTATTCATTTAATTTTTTTTTAAGAATAGTAAATAACGTACCTACAGCTGCGGGTATTAAAATAGAAGCAACACAAAAGAAGAAATCTCTTTTACAGAGTAATTAATAGAATCCCGATTTTTCTAAATGGAAATAGCAGTTTTGATATAGACCTAAATGGGATGGGATTCAAGGCGGAAGATGGTGTAGGTCATTCTAAACACTGAAAATCATTTTCGTGCAACTAACATTTCAAAGGCATTTCTCACTTTGCAAATGGTCAATGTTTGTCCATTATACTGTCGCCTCGGCAATCAAAGGCTGATAAAAATAAAGGTAATCATTGTTATTAAATTTATTTTGCTGCAAAATCCATCTCTTCTCTTTTAAAAAGTCTCCAATTCCAAAAATCTGCTTCAGATCCTGCCTTGCTTTTATATATATTAAAATAAAAGTTATATTATTATGATTTCTTCGTATCCTTTAAGCTTTAAAATGCAGTTAAAATACAGTCCCGTCTCGTCCCTGAACAGGGAAATAATACTGCGGTCATCCTAATTCATGGTTTCTGGCTTATGTTTTTTTTTTCGTTTTCTTTTAAAAATATTTAACTTTTAAAATTCTTTTAACCTATCCAGATTGTATTTCCTGCTTTGACTTGACTTCACTGCATATTGAGTAATCAGTTTCCTTTCTTAAATAATGCTGGATGGCACAGTTGGTCCCAGGTTCGAAGTATAGAGCAAGTCTTGAGCTTTTATCTAGTTTTCGAATCTGGCAAAAGTAGTCTGACGTCGAATAATGACTAATAAAATACTGCGTGTTCAGTTCGCAGTACAAATACGTCAATATCAAAGTCGTCGTCCTTATTCGAACTTCACCCATAGAGCAATTCTACGTTTTCTACGTTTTGAATGGCTGTTATCATGACAAGGATTCTGTTTTTTCGTCGGCAATAAACTGAAGGTCCGACCCTAGCCGTGCTTCTATTTTCGTAAGTTCAAGATCATAATTTGACAGATGGATCGTTTTCATTGACTCCCGGTCCAGCAGAAAATTGTACTAAGATGACAGCTCCCTCTTACCCTTCTCTATCTTCAGTAACGAATTCACGCTACCGCTTCCTGGAATGGACTACATTTGCAATATGAAGGAATGCTTTGAAGGCACTCAATAAATAGGGCGACTTCTGATACTATCAAACGAAAATTTAAAAACAAAAGGAATGTTCCTTTCGGTGCTTTTATTTTTATGTTCGCAGCTGTAACTGATTTAATAGTTCGGTTCATGTTGTTAGTTTAACTACGTTACTATTGACTACATAATAATAATAATAATTTATTAATAAGCTTATTGCATTTGATGATATTAGCAGTTATCATTATCACTTCTTTTTTTACTTTCTTTCATTTTGTATTAATTAAATTTGTTCTTATAGTTGCTAATGTATATTGTTTATACAACTCTTTCATTTTATTTCTTGAAATAGCTGCTCATGTTTGACAAAATGTTATAACAGAATATATATAATGGAACAAAGATTACTTGATATTTTATTTTAGAAAAAAAAAAGTTTCCATTCATTAGCAGCAATTCTATCACATTTATTTGTTGTCATTTTGTAGTTTTTTTATTTGTTGTAAATTACATAATTTATCTACAGTGATGCATTGGTTTTTATATGCATTTGATTTTATTTTATTTTTCTAAAAAAAATTATATTTAACACAAAAAAGAAATTGAAACTCAAAAATTTTCGATTTTGGAAGAGTTATCCAAAATGTTGTTTGAATGAATTACTGCCTTTTTTGGCGCTTGATCGGTGGTGCATCTACTTCTTGTTGTTGACTCAGTCTTACTTTAAACATTCTTTTGTTTTCGGAGGTTGTATTATGTAAATTTTGCTAGTAAAAATAGCAAACTAATTGTAAGATTAAAATAATAAAAGTTTTGAAACATGTAAAGCAAACAAAAAAAAAATCCTGTGGCGTTAGTTTTTGTTTATTTAAAAAAAATTAATATTTGAATTTAATTGTACCTTCAATTTTAATGGATTGTCTCTATGTAAAAAGAATTTTTCGTTTTGGTATTGTATGTACACATACCAAGATTACCCAATAGTATTTCCGAAATTCAACCCGCAATATCTTATTTTTATTCGATAGTATACCAAAAAGTGTGTTCAAATAAAACGCAGGCGTTTTTCAATGTCATGCTTTAAAGTTTAAACAAACTCGCAGCTATTTGACTGCCGGAGACGCTGTGTGTATTGTTTATAATAAATGCCTATGGATTCAAATTTTCGCCAACTTTATTTTCAAGCCATATTAACGACATTTTTGCGTCGAAAACTTGTTGTTTAAGGTTAACTAAGATCTCTAGTGAAGCCTTTATAACAGCTCAGTTTGAAGCATGAAGTAAAGTATCTGATATGTGGGCGAAGAGCCACTTGGTTTTAACCAACCAAGTCATCCCTGGCTGAATATTTTTGTATCAGAACTCATGTTTGCCTATCGGAATCACTTAAATATTACATGGAAGGTTCTAAGTAAACAAAAAAATAGGACTTGAATTTCAGATGGAATGCGTAGAATCACTATTCTCTCTATTATACTCATTTGCATTATTTTTATTCAATTAATAAATTCGAACGATATTTTTTAATATAACCCGTTGGGTCCTTCCAATTCAAATTTCTTTCATCACTGAAGATCAGACATGTTTTCTCGAATTCAAGAGAGTTAAGTCCATTGTATTTTTGATTTTACTCTAGTTTTGAGTTTATATAAAAATGTTTTCGAACCGTCGAAATAGTGAGGCACTTTGAAAAATATACAAAGTTCAAGATGTGAACATGATACAGGCGCCTATTAACAAATGCTAACACCAGATACAAACGTTCATTTAAATGAAGTCGTACAACGCATGCAATTTAATTATTGTTTGCCAAATATTCTAATAAATATTTATAACTAATTATAAGGTGCAAACTTTTACTCATAAAAAAATTAAACATTTTCTAATAATACAACCTCTCTTCACCTAAGATTGTAGTTATTATTTTTGTCAGGTACTTATAGCTCACGTTATTAATGTGTCGGATTTCATTTCGATTGCAACCACCGATACACTTTACAAACATGGACTTTCACGCAGAAAAGGAATTAATGGACCGAAAATTCTATGAGATGCTATTCTGCGTTTTTTTCGATTTGTTATATAATCTTGTTCACTATAAAGATACATACATTTTTAATCTTTTAGCTTTGCTAAAATTGATATTTGATAAAATATAAAATAATATACAGTTATGGTCAAAAAAAAATTGTGTACAATACTGATGTGATAACAGCTTTCTATTTAAAGAAAAAAAAAATGTGCAAGAAAATGTGACCTATGCAATCCATTCGTAAAATGAACCGCTATAAAATCTTCCTTCAGCGAAATATTTTGAATTTAAAAAAAGGGTCAAGAAAATGTTTGCAAAACCAAAAAATGCACACAAAAGAAGGTTTAAAAGTATCTATTTATTAAGAATTATATGAAATTTTCCCAATTTTTCTTCATTATTCCATTTTTATATGAATTCTTTGACGTTATGTTAAAAAAAAAACTAAAAAACAAGAGAAGTCCAACGAAACAATTCCAACAACATTTTTTCAGCGTCAAATAATTCTTTGCAAAAGTTTATATACACGGTTAAAGATAAATGAATGAAGAATTTCTTCTGGCAGTAATTTACATTCTAGAGTTGTATTGAAGTTCCTTGATAACATTTAAATACGCCAGGCAAACGATTAAGTGCCGATTTGATACACTAAGTGTATTATAATTATTATAATGGTAAATCTGCTGAGGAATTGGAAATGTTTTCTATCAAGTTGAGAACTGTTAACAATATAATTAACCGTGCCGAAAAAGAAGATAGACTAGACCTGATGCAGTCAACATCACCGAAGGATAACCTCTTATCAGTACCAGAATGTTTGCCACGGATTTAAAAAAGGATTGTGGAGTTGGAAAGTTTTGCTAAAACACAAATAGTCATCAAGAATACTCATCAAGCGATAAATTGTGCTATTTGGGCCAAGAACCCGAGAGTTATTAATTACTCGTGCCGGAGACCGACAAGAAGGTGCGCTGTCTTGTAAATTCTTCAGCCTAGTTCTTGAACATATCTTAAACCATATGATTCGGGTCGACTAAAGTTTGAACTTTAGACCATCCTACGTTCCTAGGGAGAAGAATGAAGTCCTATTTGTGAGATTGTAGGTGTTTTTCTGCTTCCTCTTTATCATGACAAATTATGCAGTAGTCTGTGGAGATGGTACCTAATTTGAAAGCCATCGATTCTATACGACAATGCCCAGTTTTATATGCGAGTCATTTTAACTTATTGAAAGGTATTATTAATCGCTTGTTTCGAGTTACTAACGAGATGGCAGTTGTCCCTCAGCTGTTTATTCAAATACATAAAATTAGCCTTGAATTTTAGCGATGTTTATGTGGTAAGGATGCCTTATGAATAAGTTGGGTACGCAATCGCCCACGGGTTAAAGTGGCTTTAGCTGTTTTCTCGGCAAGTACATTGCCTGTAATCTGAATATGAACTGTGACCCATATAACTTAGACGTAAGGGAAATACAAGATAGAGAAGGTTACGGAGGACGAAATCAATGCAGATGGCTCATTTTCGGCTTCTTTTCTTATGGCTTGACTTTTAAACTGATAATTACTGCAGCAGACAATATTGAGGTGAAAGTTGGGATTAAAAGCCGAGATGTATTCAATTTTAGAAGTGATACTGAAGCTGATGTAATCTGCTACTCTTGAGACGTCTGTGTAGATCACGTATATTATTTTTGAGCGCAATGAATCGCTCCGGGGAGCATGCGCTTATTTATCTTAAGGATAAGGCGATGGAGGAATGTTGTAAGAGCCAGGTTGGGTTGATAATTAATGTTAAATTCGTTACTATTTAAATTTCTGCGGATAGTTGGATAAAGGCTAGAATGTTTTTCCTTCACTTTGGTTCATTTGATATTGTATTGTGTACTTGTGCACTTGTTAAGCACATTTATTTGATCAGAACTGGACTTGTTAATTATATCAATTTATAAATGATATAATTATATGTTTATTTTAAACGTTATTCTTCCTTACAATTTTTTGACCATAACTGTATTTTAAAGGCAACATACTTAGTACGTGCAAGTTCTAGATACTTAGTTTTTTTTCTATATTTTAATACAGAGCCCATTCCATGTGCTTTTGGTAAAATAAAATAAATTTTAGTTATAACTTGGATTTTCTAACGTCATTTCTCTTGTTAAGCAGCTTTCAGTTTCCTAACTTTGTTGTATTTTGTTTTTTGTCTATTTTAAGATCTTACTATTCTAACGTATATAGTGTAATATTTAAAAAGAACAAATATGCTGTTATTTTTGTTGTCGTTTTAAATCATGGCATTGATTGGTTGATAAATATATTATAATCTTTTTGTTTTCTTAATTGTACATTTGTTAGTTTGTATGTTTTTTTTTTGTTTTCCATTTTCGCGTGTACATTTACATCAATATATTTATTTTGTTTTTTATATCACATTTCATTTACTTAAGTTGTTTTTGTTATTTTGTGTTTAACAAATTTTTATTTTTTTCATTGAAAACGCATTAAACCCTTACAGGATCCGTACTATTTTTGGGGCGAGATGTTTGCTGTTGGTTCTTCCACGTTTCGCATAAACATTTAGAATATTCTAGTTTTTTTTTTTAGATATTAGATAGAAGATGATAGGTAATTATGTTTGGCTGATCACAATAGTTTCGATTTTTCTTTTCATAATTAATAAATCATTTTTTTAAGTATTTTGTTTTACGTGAATTGCTTTTAATTTGAGCTACGCTGACATTTGAGCTACATAATTTTTTGTTAAAAATATTTTTGATATCACATTGATTTTTGTTTTGCTTCACTATTTTGAATATTCTGTTGTATTTTTTTTTTCTAAGCAATTTATTTTAATCACCTTTTGTTTGGTTTAAGTGTACCCTTTTTTGGTGTGTCGTTTTTGCACAGCTTTTGGTTACATATAAAGTAAATTATAAATGCACTTTTTTATAATACCTACAATTTACAATATCAAAACGGATCGTGAGCATTGGCTTTTGTGTTTTAGATCGTTTTTTTTTTCTACGCCTATAACACAATGTTGACGGAATACAAATACTTAGCTTGGTACTTTTTTTAATTTTGTTTATATTCTGGTTGAACTTTCTGCGTGAATACCGAGCTAAGTGATAAAATATATAAGGAGCTATAGTTCTTCTTTTAGACATGAGATGAATTGGATCGGATTTATTTGCAGAGCTCAAGTGCAAAGCTGCCTCTTATATAATACTTTGAATACTAATTGTAATCTCTAACGCACTTTAAGGCATCTACAGGATCGTAGTATGATTGTGTGATGGACTTCCTGATAAGCTTCTTACCAGAAAATAATACATTCAGTTTGGTTTCAGCTCTTTTAACATGGGAGGCATTAAGGAGAATAGAGTCACAGTAAGAGTGGTGAATAAGCGGGATCAGAATGGCGACCAAAGTTCCGAGTTACTAAAACATGCGGGCTTTCGAGAACATTCGTTTGACAGGCTAGTATTCTCTTGGAATAGACGACATACCAAAAAACTGTCGTCTTTTTTGTCATCTTTACGAATGCATTTTGTTTAAGCAGCGCGTAAACTTCGGAAAACACCCTTGTAAATATCAACCCGAACCGTGTCTGGCCTGAATCGGGATGATCTGCATATGAAAGCAGTTGTTAAATAGTAGATTGGAAAGATGCGCAGGGATTTCGGTCTTGCAAACATACTGCTTACGTATGAGAACATTTTCTCCGTGGAAGACAAAGTAATTAAAATGTTGCTTTATCACCTAAGGAAGCAAACAAATGTTGTTTCAACAGTTCCAAACTAACCGCCAAGCTACATGTAAATGTTTAATGGTTTGGTTCTCCCAAAAGAGAACCAAAAATGATGTGAAGGGTTTGATCAAACACTCAGTAGAGATTTATATTCCAGCAGAACTCTGCTCGAACGATCTGCATATGAAAGCAGTCGTGGCTCATTGACAATATTGCTCGTTTTTTAGCAGCAGAAGATTTGCCGACGGTCAGTTCAAATTTGAATAGACCGGATTTCGCCTTGTGGTTAGAATGAGAGAAATTGGCATGCAAGAAAACTTACAGTCAATGATGCGCATGAATGATGCATAGAGGTATAGCTCAATAACTATATATGTAGCTACAACATTTGAAAGCTTGTGTTAAAGCAAATTAAATATGTTGGTCGAATAAATGAAACAATGTTGAATGGCGTTTTATGTATTTCTGGAACAGAATAAATGGCAGGTCTTGGTTCTATGAGAAGGCCGGGGTATAACCCAGAACCGTAGGAGGAAATATTTTTGAAAATTCGATTTCTTTAGCGCGAGGTAATTAAGGACTTATTCTATGATTCTTTTATGGAAATTAATTGTATCGAGGCATTTCTTCTCAGGAAGGTTCTACGGGATCGTGTGTCTAATCAAATAGCTTGACTTTCACTTCAGTTTGATATTCACAACCTTTTTTTCTGTTCTCTAACTTTTCTTTCACCAGAATACATGCATACATTCAGTTGTTGACTTATATTTAACTTTTTTTTTCGTAAATATTAATTTATTGTATTATTTTATTTATTTGCATACAAAATTGTTTTCTTTTCTTTATGCTTTCTCGCAAAAGAGGCATCCACTTCCAGAAGGAATAAATTACTGAGAACATGAGATTATATAGAAAAGGATTCACTTCAATTGAGTTTTTTTTTGTTTTAAGTAAATCAATAAAGTAATGTATTCAACTTAATTGTATTAAACAAACGAAAAACTTAAAAAAAAAATTAACATGAAATTTTACATCTAAACACTAGTTTTTTTGTTTTGTTTAATTTAAAAAATACAAAAAAATATTTACGTTTCTATGAATTTGCGCAATGATTTTTTTTTTGTTTTTCTTTCTTTTCGTATTATCCTGTTTTATTTTCGCTAAAATTCTACTAATAATAATAATCGACGTCGATATGGCGATCGTTTGCTTCTCTTCTTCAGTAACGCAATACGTGTTCGGTTTTCTTTTCTTTTTTTTTAATTATTTTAAATCACAGAATGGTTTTGTTTTAGTGTGTTCACTTTTTTTTGTAATAATTTGATTCAAATATTTGGAATATTCCTTATTTTTATTTTTTTACAAAGATTATTTTACTCTAGGTTTTAATTATTATTTAAAAACGAAATTATAAAAAAGTTGCGTGGTTTGCTTGTTTGTTTTTTTTGTTGTTGTTGTTGAAAGCAAATTGGTTTCGGAATTCAGTAAAAAAAAGGATTTAAGGTTTTACACACTTATCTGTATAAAAATGACTGTGTTTTCAGGTGGAAGGGTAGTCATGATTTTTCTTTGTTTTTTTGTTAGTTTAAATAGAAATACAAAATATAAGAGAGGCGCGTATGTAACAGGGTAAGAAGAGATGGCTTACAAATTAAAAAGAAAATATATATATGTATAAAAAGATGTACTTAAATTTCGTTTTATAGTGGTTGTCCTTAAAATGATTCTTGTTGTTGGCTCAATGCTGATCACCAGGGACTTACTTGAAGTCTGTTTTTTTTTTTTTTTTTGTTGTTTTGCTTACGTTAAAATTTGGTTGAGATATATTTTAGTTGGAT
The DNA here is from genome assembly GCA_963555765.1 of Orthonevra nobilis. Taxonomy (NCBI): domain Eukaryota; kingdom Metazoa; phylum Arthropoda; class Insecta; order Diptera; family Syrphidae; genus Orthonevra; species Orthonevra nobilis. The sequence goes on from OY743225.1 coordinate 131,596,427, forward strand.
TGCAGGTCAGATCGGATGAGATCAAAAACATATTCATCGCGCACGTCGTCAGAGACTGGAGCATATCCAAGCGATGGGTGTAGATTAGCTGGATTGAGTGGTGTCCAGCGTTGCCCGAGTAAGGAACTTATTTCCTGCAAAAATTAGAAGAGTTTAATTAATTATGGTTCATGATATGAAAATCTTTGTATTTTGGTTTTCAGAGAGGAATTTGCAACTAAATATTTTATAGAATAATTAGATCATCATTATTAGTTGAGATGGAAATTATTGGGCCAACCAAGTTACTTTGAATGACTCGTTAGGTGTATTTAAATAGATAAAATATTGAGCACCTGAAGAGCAAAACGTATTGACTGGTAATGTACCAAAACAGATATGACCAGGGGTTTAGCCTTTCCAACGAACATAGGCTTTAAAATACGCAAGCATTGAATCGAAGATAATGCTATGGAAGAGCTTGGGAATGCACAATTATTTGACATTCGCTCATAAACAGGCTTAAGCTGTAATTTTTCAATATTTTGCAAACAAATTTCGAGCTGCTTGAAAAGGAAGAAAAACACATTTTCTAAACGCAAGGAAAAGTTAAGTGTGGGATTGAATAAAATTTGGGTAAATTTGTTAATGAAGAAAGAAGTCTTAAAAGAAGAAAGTGTGTAACTGGCAAGAGCTGAGCGAGCCCGTCTCATTTCATAATTAATTTTTCTATTAGCGTGTGAAAAAAACTTCTTAAATTGTGAGGCTCAATTACTTTATGATGCAATTCTTTTTTCGCATTCAATTGCTATCTCCTCCAAATCCGTATACAGTGTTCTTTTTATACTGTGAGCGTCAAAAGGAAGTATGCGCGTGCAAATTCTTAAAATTCAATTGCTATCTCCTCCAAATCCGTATACAGTGTTCTTTTTATACTGTGAGCGTCAAAAGGAAGTATACGCGTGCAAAATCTTAAAATAAGTATGTAATTTTTGAAGGTGATTTTTTTTCAATAGGTGATTTTTTTTCTGACACAATACACCAACGAAAAAATGTAAAACAAAAAATTAACAATTTTTTTTTCACTTTTATGTCGTCAAAAAAAAAGTGAACAGCTTTTAATTTATTATATATTTTATTGATTTGCAGTATTGCAATGCATTTTTCTTGAGTTGATTTGCATCTTAGGTTGTTTCTTTAAAATAATTTAAGAAAATTACTTAAGTCGGATAAACAAAGTGCAGTTGAATCACGAGAAATGATGGAAAATCAAAACTGTGGGTATATATCATAGCAAGGTGAACAAATTTTTGGACATATTTAAAAAATTCAAAGACGTAAAAGATCGACACCGTGCCATTGTGAAGGAAGTTTGCAAAAATCTTCCAATCTTCTGTAGTCAATGTAAGCGCGAGCACTTTTCTCCGGACCCTTCATAGTAATGAGCTACATGGCAGAGTCCCTCACAAAAAACGATATATGTCGAAAATGCAAGAAAAATAAAAATGAGAAAATTTGAGATTTTTGCCACAGGAAAACCGCCAAAAATATGTCGAACGAAAAATACAGAATATGAACAACAAAATCATAAAGCACGGATTTATGGCGTCATCTGGATTTGGCAAACTCATCTTTATTGATTGAACGATGAAAAAGAAGATTATCTTCAAATAAGCTGTGTAGTGTTGCGAAACTGGGTTTTAGTGGCTCTTGGGTCTTCCAACAAGACAACGACCCCAACACACATCGAAAATGATCAAGGAATGATTACTTTATCGTAAGCCAAAGCAACTGGACCACCCTCCGCAATCCCCATCCTAGACCCTATCGAGCATTTGTGAGAGTGTTTCAAGCACAGTCCAGTCATTTTTAGTTGAAGAGTGGCAAAAACAAACTTTATTGAATTGACAAGGAAGTTAGTGGAAGAAGAACTAAATAGTTTTAAGCTTTTTGCTAAAAAGTTTCGAAGTATTTTTTTTTATTGTATTTTTAATATAATATTTTATGCTAAAATATAAATGTCATTTCGTAGAAAATAAACCACCTTAAAAAAAATTAAAATTGAATCCAGTTTCGAATACGCAGTTCATATCTGTACACTTTCTTTTGACGTTCACGTTTCGATGAGATTTCAAAAAACTAGAGAGCCAGTAATAGGAAAAAACCCGAGTTATTTGTTAATTAATTTTTATCGCCTTTATCCATTATATGTCCACCAGTGTTAATTGAGAATGACTGTTGCGCATAAGGCAATGGGTTCAAATCCATTAAGTATAAAGGGTTAATATTTAAGTATCATAATGTAATACGATGTAAGAAGTGAATATATTCGATGGTTGAAATGATAATGTCTTCTTGACGCAGTTTTTTCTCATTTGAACATAACAGCTCGATCGTTTTATCGTTGATCTAATCTCGTAGTTGTTGTTCTTTTCCCAATGCGCGTAGGATATATTCCCATTGATATGGTATAATCAGCAATATATAAACAGCAAGATAAGCGCATGCCATTTAGATCCGAACACAAGCATCTTTGTCCAGGACTAAGATGGCTTTTGGTCCCTATTTTCGCGATGGTTATGATGTCGATCACTTCTTCATGGTTATGAGCGGTGTGATCATTTCATACACTCTTCCCATGAACTTTCCATTTTGACACGCTTCTTTTTTCGCGAAAACATTGTAACTTCATTCAAGTTCAAGGTGAACTTTATTTAGAACGAAAAGAACACATGCTGAGTTCGAACGATTACTTACGTTTGATACTCATAGATAGATAGATAGATAAAAAAAATTGATTTATTAAATACCTCAATGAATGTCTCCATACTAGCAGTGGATGGAGTATTGTCAATCATTGATATTTCCAAACGCTTAAGCGACCTTCCACGCAATCTGGATATTCCAACAATATTATGCGCATCCAAGACATAGCCGTGAATAACAATCTCTTGCAAATGTTCACATCGCCAAGACATCATTACGAATGGATCCTGTCCGGAACGCAAAAATAGATCCATCACATTTTTATCGGGATGTTTGAAAGCCTACGAAAAAATCACTACTAAATTGTTGATCATATACAAAAATTTAGATAAAACCTACAGAATCAATCCACTGCACACTCTTTAGTGTGTTCTTATTGTACAGCGACATCCATTCCAAAGCTTCAACGTTTATCTAAAATAAACAAACACATATTAAGCGGAATTTCTCGATAAACATTGTTTGCTCTTACGAAATCACAAAATAACACCCGCAAATGGGTTATTGGCATGTTCTGGCGTAAAATCCTTACTTGTAGAACCTCAACAGCTTCGTAAGCATACACGAGCGAGACGATCAGGTCGATGTTTTGGAATTTGTTCGAAAACTCCGACCAAGCATGTTCAGATATCCCCGGATGTTCCCGATCTAAGCCATGGACACAAATCATGAGTTTTTTCAACGGAAGTATTTGAATCGTACGAAGGATATCCTCATTCAGAGTGTCATAATCCAGAGAAAGAACCTGGAATTCATAGTTGAGGTAATTAGCATGCTTAGAATCGTATTTCTTTATTATACCTGAAGTGATGCACATTTCTCTAAGAAAATAGGCTCCAATACAAAGATTGGATAGTGACTAGGATCAAATTTGATCGAAGCAAATGTGATCTCTTCAATTTCCTGTGGTTTGGCAATGGCTTTTAGGAAATCAGCTCCGTAGTATGTCAACGACTCGATAGCGCCCATATCGAGCACCTTCATTACGGACTTCTTTCGACTTAGAATTACTTTTATTGGTTCCACAAAGAATCTATGAACAGAAAAGGATTATATTTTTTATCCAAAATGAAAGATGTTGATATAAGCTTACTGTTCGATATCGACTAGACCATCATCCATCATATCACCGGGTGCCACGTGACCAACATTGTTTGTCTGAAAGCGTATTCCTTGTAGGCAATCGCTTCTTGCGATTCTAAGAGAATTTTTTCAAAATAGATATGTTTCAATTCTGAGAGCAAGAAATAGGTACTTGACTTACTTGTAAAGTATCCGTCTGATTTTCTCGATGTGGTAAACGCACAGAAAATCAAACACGATCGTCAATTCGTTTGTTAAGTTGAACAGCGTGTGCAGGAAAAATGTACATTGTCGGTCGTTGTCGATGTGCAATGTAAATTTGAAATGTTTAAAGAACCTGAAACAACACAAGATTAAAATAGCAAATATACTGAATAAGAGAACAAAATACAAACACAATCAATTTAAACACCTTTTTCGTTTGCACAATTTGCTGATGTTGGGGCTTTGGAAAGATTTTGAATGAGCAAAGCAATCCAAACGAGCTATTATGACTGTTTATTATTTTGTTCATGTCTATCCGAAAAAAAAACAAAGGCGGAAAACTATTTGTTTATGGACCTGAAACTGACGTCGGAGCGTTTTAGAATTAAATTGCGAATCCTGCTTTAAGCTAGTGCGTGATGTGCGGAACTGTTCGCATGATAAAATCTTTCCGAAGAAACAAACACATGATGATGACACTATTGACGACCCATGCTAAAGAGAAAAAAAGGACACGTGAATGATTAAATGTTTCACAGGACCCACAACGCCCCAGAGCGGTTATCGCTATTATCCGAGAAACCTGATTTAAAAAAAAAAAACAGAAATCCAATGCAATAACAAATTTATAGAGAGCATAACGAGGATGACCAAAGGCTAGAAAGACGCCTGTATAAAACAAGATGGAAACGAAGTAGATGTGGGTCTTTATGGAAAGAAGACGATGGTGAACAAGCTACTGCTCTCAGGCAGTAATACGCGCTCGAAGCTCATTCGCCAACACCAGAGGTACGATATTTCAAACGATATTGACGTAATGGAAAGAATACAAATACAGTTAAGGGCGAAGATGGGACTCATTGTCGATAAGACAAAACGAAGTAGGTACTCAAAAGCGGTTCGACATAAACTCTCCCCGAATGCACAAGGGAAGGGACGATGGGTATGTATTCAAGGTGCTTTTGAAACGTGCTCTCACAAATTTTTATATCTTGTAGAGCCTTACTTTTTAGTTCAGACTTTGATGCTAAGCTCCTGCTTGGTTGCTTTTGTATATTCCTTTTGGTGATTAATGCTGCTTTATACATTCAGCGCAGGCTCGAATGAATTCATCAATGAAAAGGAACATAATTATGGTTGACTAGAATTAAAAAGAACACTTTCCACATCTATTGAAAGACATTAAACGTAGTTTTTCACAAGCCGAAGAACTATGACGTAATGGATTCATAGAACTCAGAGATTATTGCATGGACTAAAAATTCGCAGAAGTGCGTAAAATTCCGAAATTCTTCGTAAGCGAGATGGACGACGAAATGGCAAAATTAGAATAAAGAGACAGAATTCCAAACGAAATATGAACAAACCAGCATCTGTGACTCGAACTGTGCTTATTGATATACAAATGTATGTACAGCGAGAGTATAAAGTGTGCGAGTTAAAACGGTTGCATTTTCTTTAAAAGAAAAGTAAATATCAATACATACATATATTTATATTATATTTAATAAGAAATCTCAAGATCTCCGTCTCATTAAATCAGAACTTTTATTTCAACCTTCGCTTGGAAGGCCCCATGAAAACTGCCACATTAAAACTTTGTGAACTATTATATGGTAAATAATTGATAAATCACATTCTTCCGTACAAAGAGTCTTAAGGAATTACACAAAAACCGGCAATTTTACTTCCAAATAAAGATCTGGGCTCCCAAAACTACTTACGGTTAGTTTTGGCTGTAGTTAAACAAATGCACGAATAAGTGTACCTTAAGTAGAAAAATTTGACTAGAACGTTAACTGTTCTACCGTTAGAAATATCCTAAGAGAAGAGGGTTATCATGGTCGATCTGGAAGGAAAATACCTTATATTTCAAAAGCCAACCGAAGTTAGCGTGGTGCTTTTGTCAAGCCGGACCTTTTTTGGAAAAGTGTATTGTTTTCAGACGTAAGCAATATTTCCAAATTTGGATTGAATGTTTGCGCTTTTGTGTGGAGAAAACCAGCAACTGAATGGAATAAAGAAAACCTATTCCCAACAGTAAAACATGGTGGTGGTGTGGTCATGGTTTGGCTCTGAAAACACAATGGATTAATTCCAGTACTTAAACATGATTAAAAGAACTATCCGTGAAAGTATCAGCAAACTCAGCTTGGGTAGATACGAAACGCTTGGTGAATTAAACAAAATATAATCATTAATATTTTCTTGTTTTCATTCAATTTTGTTATGCACGTAGACTGTGTGTACTGTGAAAGTTATTTTTGTTTTTTTTTTCTGATTAATAAATCAATATTGTCTTAAATAAACTTAATAAATAAAATGAATTTTTTAATCGAATCACCCGTTTTTTCATACAATTAAAGAATGGGGTGTGTCGTGAACGCAAAATTATAAACACAAGGGACGGAATCCTAGATTTTTATAGGTACTCCAAACGACAGAAAATACCTGAAAAAGGTATGGGAGAGCGTTTGTCCACATTAAGCGACGACTCATCTAGAATAACATACAAGGTAGGAGTTCCGGTCAGTTCTTAATAAGTTTCTTAAACTGTCGGACACTTTTCCAGGCAGATATTGTACTTTTATTGTACTTAAGCTAGCAGAGATGCTAGCATTAAAATCGATATTGAATCTGGGCATTACAATGTACAAATGACTATGTCGGTATGCCAAACCTCTCTCACGCAATCTGAGCATTATGACCTGCGCTGGATTTGTGCACATATTACAATGAACTATCGACGATGTAGGATTTGGAACATCCCTATTAATTGTGTTTGATTTCTTCATTCATTCAAGTTAATTTGAATAACAATCAATTAAAGAATATTTTGAAGAAGCAGGCGATGTTTTTTACATCAGAAGTCCTACATACATATGTATGTACTTATTCTGATGGCCTTTTGTTTACTTCTCATGCTCCACTTCCTGGTCTATACAAATTTGTTCTGCCATTATCTGTGTTTATTTTTGTAAAATGCAAAACAACAAAATAAAAAGTAAATCGCGAAACGATTAATGAAGATGATGCAAGCAAATGTGCGAATCGCTTTGCAAGCATACCTCCTGACCGTATGGAACTTTCTGAATTCGAATTCCAATATTTGCTCATGCAAGACAATTTATTATTATTCATGGTCACTGCTGTGGCACACATTCTTACGCTTATAAATTATCCAAATGCGGGCATTTGACATAAAAAGGTATTCAAATTGGGCAACGCCAGCAAAAAGGGCAAGTAATTTTTCAAAGAAATTCAAACGTTTGTCGCGCGTCATGAGAAAGTTTTCACATGAAAAAGAAAACATACAAGACTTCCACTTTCATCTGGTATGCTGCGTAGCCACTATCACCATAATCGGCTTCAATATCCAAGCACAGATATTGAAAGGCAATTAAGAAAAGAAGCCAAAGCAATTGAGTTTTTAGAGTTCAATTGTCTTCAAAAGTTGCGTCATTAAAACCTAATCCAATCGGAGGCATTTCTTTCTAGGCTTTACCCCTCTATTTATGTACATTGGTTGGGCACATTGACAGAATACCAACTCGAAACGGGAATCCCAAAACAAGACATAAAAATAAAAAAAACACTTTCTCTCAATTACGTATGCCTCGGATCAACAAATGAGTGATGACAATTGCCACCCAGCCATGAGTAGAAACAAGAAAATCTACTATCAAAATGCTTCAACGACTCCAAACTCTAGTGGACAATGTGTGGCTCTTGGGTTTCCTCAAAGCCCAGCTTAGTCCGTTTAAGGTCATATCAACCGACAAAAAATGACAAAAGAAAGCTGTATACACACACCGTATGTAACTGCAAATGCACCTGTGCACTTAGGAATTAATTTCTGCACGGAGTGAAACCTGCAACACCCACCCTGGTTCTCTTTCCTAAAACCACTTGCGTGTGCGTTTATTTTTTTCGCAATATAATTAATTGTGCAAATCATTTTGGCTATTTTTGAAAAAAAAAAAAACAAGAGAAAACAGTTCCAAATTAGTCACGTCACTTACCTCTTTTGGAAGAGAATACTCCTCCAATGCCAGCAAACCAGGGAAGCGCTTAATCGATCCTTACTCTCATCCAAATAGTCAAACACACGACCGAGGGCAAGGGCTGGAACTTCGCCCCATTGTGGGGATCTGCTCATATCGTTTATAGTTTTTTCTCCACGACCACCTCTCTCCAGCGATCCCAGAGATACACTTGGAGCAACGAAAAAACACACAATTAAAATAAATAAAATCTCCCCAAAAATTTTCTCCTTAAAATTTGCGATTGGAAAATTTCTTTTGTGTTTCTCGAAACTCGAAATCTTCGCACGGATTTTTTTTACTTTGGTTCAAGTTGAAGGCCCTAAGAAGAAAATTTCAAATATTTACGTATACTAAATTTACAACACTTGATTGTACACAAAGAATTTGGAAAAAAAGACGCAAAAGGAAGAATTGCGATTAAAAAAATTATTTCATTGGACAATAATCACCTTTTTGGAGATGTAAATTATAAAAAAAAAAACTTTTTTTTTTCCGATTTGATTACAGTGATTGCGTCGAGTGATTTTTTGTTTCCTTTCTTGTGTTTTATTACGCTTCGTTTCTGTACTGTTTTGCTGGACAACTTTTTCACTGCACGGTTTTAAAATAAAAAAAAATAATAAGAATGACGACGATGACGACGAAGATGAAGACGATGGATGCGAGCGTGTGAGAGAGGAGCTGAAGTGATGTACGAATGATGGTGTGATCTCACTTACACTTGCAAATACAAACAGAAAGCAGCTGATTTTGACAACAGTGCAGCAGAAGGCTGCCCTGTATATGGGTGAGTGAAACTTCCGATTCGTCTCGTCTTGTTTTTTGCCGTTTCTTTGTTTCTTCGAATGAACACGAATGAACACGCCTGTTAGGTGTTGCTCGCATTGGAATTACAAGAAGTTTGGCGAAGGATTTCCGGAGAATACGAGTTGCTATATTATTATAAAAAACAAAATGGACTTTTGTATGTTTAAATTTCCATAAAAGAGGGGGGCGTTTGATTATTTCTTGGAGAAAACTGTAACTGTTAAAATGACAGAACCGTCATTCTAGGTTAAGCGCCTGTCTTCACGTTGAAAGGCCACACATAGGCGGTTCAGGGTGGTCGGTCTTTAATGATTATATTCTACCGGCTGTCTTCAAGTTAATTGTTTGTTAATATAATGTCACTGGGTCTGCTGTGAAAGAATAATCCTACAGAACGATAATACAAAAACAAAAAATCTGAACTAGCTAACATAGAAACTAACGGATATTAAATTCTCCATCACAATTGGGACATCAACCATTACACAATCGGCACCAAAATTTTAATTGCTGCCATTTCTCTTAAAAGGCACATAGTTGAATTTAGCCACAGTCTAAGTCCCTGGTCACACAGGCATTGGCCAGAAAGTCATGCCAATGAACGACGTGGTTACGCACAATAAAAGGCGTCATTAGAATGAAAGTTATTTTGTAAGATAGCTTAGAAACGATTTGAAACGAAACATACGTTCTGTGAAGTCAATTTGGAAGTTTTTGGGTTTTTGCAACTTTTTAATTAATACAAATGAGCTAATGCGGAGAAGATTTATCAGAAGCTGAAGGAACGTGTTTTGTTGTTTTGCACAGCTGAAAACAAAAAGCGAGCCACAAATCAGGAAAGAAAATGGAGAATGGATAAAGTCCTGAAGGCACCATAGTTTTGGCACGTATATTTTATGAATATCAGCACCAACGAACAATTCATGTAACTTGTTTCGTTTACCCAAAGAGGTCTTTCTTGAACCACGACATTGCAAAATGAGAATTTACGTCTAAAGCGGTATGGCTTGGAAACGAAACATTTATGCCCAGGCATTTTCAGTGTAATTAATTAAAGCAATTCGTTCTAGTTTCAGTGACATCTTGACTTTTACTCAGCTCACCATATGACGGCGCAATAGCTTCAATAGCGGATAAGGGTCCCCGTACGTGCTGAGTACCACAGTATGTACACATCTCTGAATTTATAAATTAAGTAAAAAGTGGCATCACATGTCACAGTGTGAGCGGACCCCAGGTATTATCTAACACTAAGGCAACTTACGTACAAATGGGAGCTGTCAAAATAATTTTTCCACTGCAAAGTTTAATATGTGAATACTTTATTTGAATTTAAGAAATATTCGAAAAATACTGTTCAGTTTTCCAAATAAGACTTAAATTTCATATTCAGTAAAGATAATTTGCACAGTTTTTGCTTTTGATCTCCTGACATCTCCTATTTTCGAAGTTATTTACAATTTAATTCCCATAAGCATCCTTGTAAACAATCACTTTCCTTACAGCAAAAAATTATGATACTAAGCGGAACATTAGGCAAAGTATGCTGAAATTAGGGAAACCAGCAAGATTCATTCTTGCGCCAAGCTGCAATTTGTCTCTTCCGATTAACAATGTGATTCCTGACCACTTTTGCCTGTGGACATATAGTGACGGATATAAAAGAAAAACGAATGTATTATCACAATCTGTCCGGTGCATAGCTACAGCACAGCCAGTCTCAGCGGGCCTCTGGCAAACACTCGCCAACAGTACACCGGTTGCATACATGCAACAAGGTCTGGTTGACATCCATGACTTCACCGGATTGCCGTGGTGGGCAACTATAGTTCTCTCGACGTTTGCCTTTCGAACTATCGTAACGCTACCCTTGGCCATATATCAGAATAAAATAACCGCAAGAATTGAACTTATCACATTGGAAATGCCAGAGTTAGTTGCCGAACTAAAAAAGGAAGCTGCGATAGGAATGAAGAAATTCAATTGGACAGAACAACAAACCAGACTTATCTACAACCATTCAGTGGGTTTTGCTTGAGGTTCTTTGAAAATAAATTTAAAAAAGTGTTTCGCATTAAATAGCTCAAAAAACAATGGAACAACCTTATTGTCCGTGAGAACTGCCATCCGGCAAAGACCCTCATCGTTTTATGGGGCCAAATTCCCCTGTGGATCTTTCAGTCGATGGCGCTTCGCAATTTGGTAAGCATGTTGCCAAATCCCAATTCCGTCGATGCACAAATCATATTTGCCGAGCTTGCTGTTGGTGGTTTCGGATGGATTCCAAATTTAACCGTCGTAGACAGTTCATTCATTATCCCTGTAACGTTGGGTCTCCTCAATTTGGGCATCATTGAGGTTAGTTAAATTAAAATTCCCAATAATACTATGAGGTAATTTTTGTTTGCTAGATGCAATCAATGCTGAAGACTCGGCCACCGAGTCGCTTGCAAAAACTAGCCACTAACGCCTTTCGAGGTCTCAGTTTGCTTATGGTGCCAATTGCCTGTACTGTTCCTTCGGTGAGTTGGTATATATTTTATCATTTGTTGTCTGAATCATATATCTTCTGTCCTGTAGGCTCTCTGTGTTTATTGGACGGCATCCAGTACGTATGGACTATTGCAGAATTTGCTGCTGCTTGCTCCGAAATTTCGCAGAGCGATGAGGATACCACATACACCGACCGAGATACAAAAACCCTATCAGCATATCTGGATGAGTATAAAAGCAAGAACGGGGAACGGACCGCCGCCACCGCCGCCGCCGCCGCCGGCTTTGAATTCAATGTCAAATGGTCCATCAAAGAAATAAAATTAAGAACAACAGTGCAAATAAGTTAATATGAAGAGTTCTATTTTTCTTCTTTTCAAAGATAATGTAATTGAATGTTTATAATATGATCTGATATTCTGTCACCGTAGGCCTTAAATAGTTAAGACGAAACTTGTTTCAATGGTTCCTAGTCTAGGAGCTTCTTTCTGCTTAATTGTTGTAATTCATCATCTTTGATCAGACATGCTTAAATCTTTAGTGTAGTATTCCAGAATCCTCGCATAATTATGTGTCCCTAAAACGACGTGTTTGTTAAGAGGGTTGATCCAAATGATAATTAATATAAACCGAGGTGATTTAACCCGCGAGGAGTGGGATGCTAGCCTCCCTATACCGGAAGATTCCATCATGATATTAACGGGTGTGTCAAAACTGGAAAGTCGGAAGCGATATCTTTTCGAGAAACTCTACTTCCGCTCCCCGATGTGGTTTCACACTATATTGACATCCCCTTAAGCACGGTCAAACTGAACATTAAAGACAATGAAATGACAAACCTGTCTTCTCCTTAACAAACAGAGAACCAGGAAAGTATTCACCCTGAGTCGAACTTCTTAAGGGTCCTCATATCTGTACTCACGGGACACTGATACTATCGTTAGCAGACATGCGGAAAGGCTAGGCGTACAGTCAAATGACTTGCAGACGCTGACGCTCGGAGGTAGAGTAGGAGACCGTCACCCATCTCCTATGCGACAACTCGGCCATTGCAAAATCAAGAAAAATAACTCTGGCTTTCCTTTCCTTTAAATCTTTCCCCGAATTCGCTTATGTAAACCCAAAAATCCTCGCCCGGTTCATTGGAGAAATAAACCGGTTCTCTATATCTACCCTTTCATAATTCAAAAGGAATCTCTGTCAAAATCCTCCCTCTCCCATTCCCGACATTGGCAGATAGGTGTTCCGAGCATCGCTCTTGGTATCACAATGAGCCAAAACTCTGGCCTAAGTCGACCTTGAGGAAGTCACATCAACCTACCTATCTACCTCCTTACAAATTAATATAATAATATTAATAATTCTTGGTCTCGTCTCTCCATCGCTTATGGTGTTCCTTGAGCCGAGGAAAGGGGTAAAAGTCACTGGGAGCTAGATCTGGCGAATAGGGTGGGTTTCAAAGCAGTTCAAACAATTTTTTTGTATTGCAGCCATCGCAACTACAGCCTTGTGAGCTGGTGCGTTATCTTGATGAAACAGCGCTCTGGTTCGCAGTTTGTCACGTCTTTTTTCCTTAGAGGACTTGCGTACTCTTCTTTTTTGGTCTGCGTTTTAAAAGTTTGGTATACGTACATAGTAGCAGAGAATATTTAAAAAAAATTTTACACCTTATTGAATCTTTCAGCTTCCCTAAAAAATAGATGCCATAACCTTCCATAAAGACACTTTGTGTTTTTTCGGTGTCGGTGAAGGGGTTCGCTTCCAGGTCATCAATTGCTGTTTGGTTTCTGGATCAAAATGGTGGATCCAGGTCTCGTCCAACGTCACGAAACATGGAACTTTTCGTCGAAGTTTCGACTCTTCTCTTGTTTTGCTCATCGGTTAACGTTCGCAGACACCTGTTTTTTAACACTACCACAAGATGGTCACTTTCGACATCTACGAATCTTTTCACGTTGTCTTCAGTGAAATGTAGAGTACCTAGCATTCTTGGATCTAATATTCGACCTTCTCGCCAATAAATCAGGTAAATCTTTGCCTGAGAACAGTGGTGGATCCAAACGACGTCAAGTTAACAAGAGCAAAGGCTGAAAGAATGTATAGCTTAAGTCAAATATAAAAAATGATAATGAAATAAGAGATAAGTTGAATTCAATTCCAAGTAGCACGGCCATTACTTTTTATTACAGCTTCACAAAAATGCTTCATTGAGTTGAAAAGTCCCTCACATCTTTTCGACGCTGGAATTTGCAAACCCGCTCAATTACAAGCTTTTTTTTGTCCTTTTTGGTTTTGCATCGCAGACTTTTTTTACGTTGGACTCGAGACTAAACAGCCCACTGTATAACCACAATCTTGTTCTTCTGTAACCATTGCTTGGCTGTTCTGCTGGTATGCTTTGGCTCATTGTCCTGCGGAAAGACACATTTAAGCGGCATTTCGAAATCAGCGTAGGGTAGCATGATGTTTTGCAAAATTTCCACATACGAGTACAAGTTCATTATACTTTTTACCCAATACATTGGATCAATTTCATTGGATGAGAAGCTTTCCCATCCAGGCTAAAAGATCCTCCATCTGTTAACATTCATCTAGGACCATATTCGGTATTTGGTGCATCTTTCATCTCGCCAGGCCAAGGAAAAGTGTGATTTTTCGTGGACTATGAGCATCCCATATGTGATTCCTTAATCGTCTCTTAACTGTATAGACAACGCATGCCAACTTGCCAACTTAATTTAGCTAAGACAATATGGAGGGTGACTGAACATTGCTCCATGTGTTACTTCCTAGTGACACCTGTACAAGTGAGATATTTTTGAATGTTGGATATTCTCTTCCTCCAGAGACTGTGGCTTGTTCTCATACACCCGTGAATTAAATAAAAAACACCAGAGACATATAGTAAGTCTGGAGCAGTCAAATCGGGTGATCTTAGAAGTCAGTTCAATAAGGAGATTACACAAAATGTCAGTTGTCGAGCGAAATAGTTCAAATCGAAAAATTGAGGCCCTGAAAAGTCGCCTCCAAATGGCGCATCATGCAGTAACCTTGAACAAATGTAAAGGCTCTTTCTGAATAATATGTGGATATTCATTGTCGCAGAAGCGCTAATATTGTTTGCTCTCCTATCCGTTCACATTGAAGCGTGCCCCGACGGTCTTGATCTGTTCCGACCGGGTATCACCTTTTGCATCGTTGAGGCTAAAAGAGACCGTTTAGAGACAAGTTCGGGATAATTTACATTTGCTTCCTTCTTAAATCAATAGAATTTAATTTCAGGCATCTCAAAACTTGGAGATTACAAGAAAGAGAAAGAAAAAATAGTTTTATCAAGTTGTTTGAGTTTTATTCGAAGTTCTGTTTTCAATCTGCTCAAATAAAATGCTCGACCAAAACTTACTCGTATAATCTCCAATGACTAACTCTACCGCATTAAGTAAATCTACCTTCTGACTCAACCTTAGGTGATTCCCAGAAGTTGTGTTTACTAGAACAACCTTATCAGTGTAAATGCACCAGATCCGAGTTTCTGATAAAATTCCAGCGCCATGTTTATCTAACAATTTACAACTTATGTGCATGTTTTATTCCCAGACTGCTGGGCATTCAATTACATTTGGCCAGTGCTTGTTCTAGAGTCTAACTTGTCAGTTGTCACCGAGGAGTTGATCCGACTTGTCAGGGATCTCTTATATACGTGCAGAGTTGAAGCGATCGCGTGTTGTGCCCTACATTTGGATTCTGTTGTTTCATATGTGTGCTTACACATCAAGTGTGACAGAAGGTTTGTTTATTTGTTTGCCATATGTGGAAATCTACAATTCGTGACAAACCTGGAATGGGAACCTCCACTTAAACATACTATACATGTTAGAATCAAATATTTATCCATTCCGTACACTTTAAAAAAAAATATTCAACACAATAAAGTGCAGCTTTGTTTAAAATCCAAAAGTTTCGTGTGGAATAAAAATGTTGATAAGACTACAAAAGTGTAAACAGACCTTTGATTTATGATGCGTTACCGTTACATCAGCTTGGAATGAAGTGACGCTTCCATTAATAATACTATATGTTTAAATTTAAAAATTTACTGTTATCATTTCAATTATTATTTTGATGAAGACTTTGGTTATATATAAAAAATGGAAAAAATGGTTGCATGTTTAATTAAGGCTCTTATCGATTTTTTTATTTTGAGTGTTGACTGCTAAAAAGAATCCAAGATGTATTTTGTTATTGATTATTTGTTTGTTTTCAGAAGAGATTGAAACTGCTGGTACGAAGGTTTTTCCGAGACATTTTGAAGAAAAAAATTCCCATCTCGCATGCGGATTCACATTGCAAATGACTAGAACGAGGCAATTGTTTTCGCAGCCGATTTTCGTCATATGTGTACCTGTTACCCGGTAACATTTACTACCTGTGGGTAGGTATGTTCCCAAAAGACAGGCATAACATTTAAGGGCTAATTAGGAAAGTCCATTAGAAATTCCTAAAATCAATGAACTACAAAAAACGTGTATAACGAGGTTGCGCCACTGGAATGAGGACATATCGCATTTGATTTTATTGAGTCCAGTATCCTCGGCAAGACTTGGAAGAATATCTCCTATAATTTTTTTTTGCATTAATGTGAATCCAGCAACTATTTATCGTAAGCCCGGCGACAAGTTTTCTTATATATTTCTATTCTTCCTTCTTATACATGATTCCATCGATAGGGATGAGATCTGCAGCATTGGCAGAAGAGTGGCAGGCGTGCTGAACATAATCGGCCGTTTAGATTCGGCAAGAAACTGTTGGTCCGACCCCTGCCATTTGCGAAAAATGTAAGACGTACTCATAAATGGTGAAGCTGGACCCTGGCTTTCAAGAACTGTTGCGCCACCAATTTTTTTTTTAATGACATCAGAAGTTTCTCAATATTGGAGTGCCTCAAGGTTCCGTTTCGTTGCCAATACATTCTCTTACTTATATTGATTCGCTGTTTTGATTGCAGTTTAACGAATTTATGATAGTCTTTGTGGATAAATTAGGATTTCGTAATGGTTCAATTAATGCTTTGAATCATGTTCTGGAGTTGTCTATTGTTGTCAAGTTGGGAAACTGTTTTTGGCATAATTTTACAAAATTAAAACTAATTATAGTTTTTTTTTAGAAAATGAGTCGAAGAATAGTATCATTCTAAAAATAATTGTCTGGTGATCTTAAGCCAGTTTGAAGTTAAAAAAAAGGCTTGCTTGCTTTTTATCCTAACCGATGTTTTTTTTTTTAAAAAGCTGTGCCAAAACTAAAGAAAAAAAAGGTCTACTTATGCATAATCGAAGCTAAAATCTTGTTTTAGAAATACACTTTACCCATCATTATGCCAGAGCTTGGCAAGCTTCTTCTTGAAGTTGTTTCTTCCTGGCTAAAGTAAAGCTTCTCTAATTGAGGAGAAATTTCAACGAAAAGGCTGAAGGAGGTGTAAAACGGTATGGTTCTAGCGGATGCTTGGTTTCTTTTTGATTGATGTTATTTTGACATTCACAGTTCCTTTCAATTAATATAATTAAGTTTGATTTTAACTATGAATGATTGATAACCGAATAGACTCAGTCTTCGCTTGATAGGTCCACTTTGATGCTTGACTTCGTATCGTTTGACTGTTTGTTTAGGATTTGATTTCGGAGTGGTCGTTTTATTGGCAATTAAATATCGATGTTTTGTTAATAATTTAGACGTGGCAGAATAACGTAATGCTTGTCCAGCCGAGTAAGTTATTTGAATCATATTATATCAAAATATTAATCGGAATGCTTACTCTTTTCAATGAAGTAAAAGTCTTCGAAAATATTTAATAGCGATCTTTCTTTAATCTCATTAAAAAAAACCAAAGATGGTCTATCCTTAGATGTACATTGAACCCTTCATGTTGTTTTCAGTAGAAAATTTTAATCAAGATTAGGAAAAAGAATTTCTGCGTGGCCAATGATAGCGATAAGTAAGGTTCTTAAATTATTACAAGTCGTAAAAATGTGTTGTGAGATTTTGCTGCAATAGATTCGCCATACTGCATACATTATTCAGCCAATGCCAATTAAGGTATTGCGGATAAGATTACACACGCTTTAGATCGACTTACTTTGAAATGTAAATCTGAGCATCTTCTATACTTCATCTGAGTAAAGGGTCCAAAACTAACCCTTTTTGAACTTCTTATTCTGAAAAAAAAATATTTTCCAAGAACAACTCTCTTAAACTAGTTCATGAAGAAACCAATTTTGAACCACATAGTTATGTCACAGAATCCTTAGTATTGCTGCAGCTTTGCAAATTTTTTGAGATCAACCTTGTAAGGCTGCAATCATAGCAGAATGAAGCACTTTCAGTATCTGTTAAAAATCGAAATTCTCGTTGAATTCCAGAATCACTTCGATTTGCAGAGGCAAATTTTAGTCTTGCTGCTATCAGGCAGGTAGTCGAATCAAGATCGTTACTACCCTTTTGTCTACTCCCATAGCAAGTATATTTCGCCAAACCATAGTTCAGTGTTTAACCCAGAAGAGTGATATCGTCTCTTAGTCATTTTTGTGCACGTGTTTTGGCTCTTACAGTTCTCTTTGAAGTTATGAGTTTGCCCTGAAACAGGTTTCCCTAATTGTCTGATCGGTTGTTCGGATGCTGGACCCTTTCTGCAGAAAGAAACAATTTTTTCTCCTTTCTACTGAAGGATGTCAATATTACTGAATTATTTGTAAAATTTTCCATTCAAAGAGCAATATGCTGATCCTTCGTTTTAAGAGTTAGGCTTCCAATTCAGCTTATAAAATTCAAAGTTCACTGAAGACGGGATTTTCTTTATATCGGATTCAAGTCTGTTTCGGTTTCCGAACCGAACCCCACAAAGGATTATTGCAATCAAATAAACCGCCAAAGATCAAACTGGAATTCCCTACCAATTCATCCAATTCATCTAGCAGATAGATACATTGTTGTTCCGATCATTTTGATGTCACCGATCTTGCACAGCCCCCAATATGCGTGCGTATACACATGCGAGTAATTATTACCAATTGAGTCCACTCAATGCTTTCCAAGAACATGCCACAACAAATGTGGATTTTACCCCGCCGCCAATCTATTTGCTCTGTCATACGCATCCCTTCCGTCACCAAATAAAAGAGTAGGAAAACCCACCCCTTGTGATAAGAATTCAGAAATAAATAAATAAGCACGGCGGGATGTGAGATGTGCGAGTTGAGAGATCACACAATAGCGGGAAAAAAAGGTCCAAATAGAAGATACTAGCTCTCAGCATGCCAGTCACCTTATCTTCTTTGCTCATCACCCTCGTCCTCGCTCGCTACGGGGTATATTGCTTCTATACAATTGGTTGGCTTTCATTATGTTTCAAAACGCAGAAGATGCTCGACGTGAGCACATCGCCGTGCACATCGCGAAATATCAATCCGGAAAACTTTTCAACAATATAAAAAAAAACCAAGCTAATCTAAAAAAGTGGAAAACTATCGCAGTCTTAAAAGTCCACCAAGTAGGACCGACGAATAAAAGAACACCGTATATACTGTGGTATAATTAAACATGTTTCTCCTTAAGATACTTTTACTCTTGGTGCTGTCCGCCGGGGCTGTTTTATCTGTTAGTATGATTCATTATTAGATTTTGTAGATATATGGATTACGGGTTGTACTTGGTTGCTCTGTGAATATTTTATTGCTTCCCTGACACATTTTATTGCCGTGTGGCTCGGGTGTTTTTTTTTTAATTGTTTATTGTTCTTAATATAAAACAAAAGTGTGAAGTGTGTCGATCTTGTGGTGTCGTCTGTCCACGGAACCACGGAGCAATCTGTTTTCCTCGTTTCAAAAAACAAACATTACAGTGGATGTTTTGAAAATTGGCCATACCATAGGCTGTGAATGTGCCCAGGAAGATGTGTTGAGTGATTTAAGCTAATAGCCTGTGCTTGACCTCTGGTGACTTCAGCCCGCCGTTTGATGTGTCGCTAAAGAATTCTAGGGGAGCGCACATTTCAATCAACTGAAATGCGTTTGTGTAGAAAATAAGTGTAGTTGTGAAATGTTTGGGTTTTAAGTTAATTTCTGTAAAGTTTATTTTCTTTAAATTGGCTTTAAAAATTCAATGAACTAAAATTAGTTTCTGGCGCCGTTTTATGCTAAGACTCGGATTTATTCCATGGCTTTCGACGCAATGATTAATTTTTTTTATACCGCGACATGGTTTGACTTAAGTTTTATAAACGACTTAAAACAGCTTAGAAGCTTTATCATGATATTTGTACATTTTGGAAAATTGTCAATCCTCCGTGAAGGATGAAATCGTAAGAAAAATGAAAGATGTTTCTTCTTGGTTTTGTAGAACATTTACCCTTAGATTCGAAAACTATTTTCGAACCAGGAAAATATTTGCCCAAACTTTGTTACCTCAAAAGGAAAAACGGAACCATTTAAGGAACACTTCGTTGTCCTTCTTTCTGTCATCACCCTTTTTGTCAAGCACGCGTGGAGGTTTCAAGTTGAAATTATTTCTTTACACTTATGACTGCGGTCCCTTAAAGCTGCAAAAAAAAAGTAAGGCTTCTAACTCCACGCATTCAGGGCTCTTGTGGCGTATTTTGATACTCGCTAGGGAGGAATCAAAACCTTTGGGGTACTTCCCGTTGAGCTTAAGCCGTGAAATTCGACAAGAATCAATGTTTTAAAGCCCAAAAAATAAAAACAAAAATTCCAAAACCGTTAATTTGTATTTACATCATATATGTATATAAAAAAATGTGCATTTGAAAATTTTAAATTTCGAAAAATACGAAGCATGCTGCATATTTCGATGCTCGCAAAGTATCAAAACCTTAAGAGTTCAACATGCAAACAAAAGCGGGAAAACCCTTCCAGACTATTTCCGTGATGGACGAACTATTAATGTACCTACAAGTTTCTATCAAACCTTCGTCCGAGTCGCACTTGGCCGTTTTTTTTTTCATCTATAATATAAGTAAGCCGATTGCTAGAAAAATATGTTCCTTGCAGACCAAAAGTTTAAGGGTGCCTTCAGTTCTAAAACGAAAATCGAATATTCCATATTAAGGAAGTTTTTGAAAACTACCAAATCATGTTTTTTTTTTGTCGAAAAAGACACTTTTGCTTACGATTAGTTTATTATGCTAACTTAGGCACTGAATGTCAGAAAAAGCTGCCATTTTGCACAATTCTTCTTCCTTAATCAATTACTGGCTTCTTAAGTGTGCTGCTCTGTTATTCATGGCCAGTGTTATTTCTGGCATTATCGTGGCTTAATCCCATAAGTTGACACCTCACGAGATTCGTCTACAGCAGAAATTTGTACACTATGAAACTCCTATACAAGACAGTATATACACCTGACAAGGACCATAACAGCGTTCAAAAAGAAACTCCAGCCGAGTGGATCGAAAAATCGTCCTCCGGTTTCTCAAACGAAACTAAGCTGTTGAATATGACTTTCTTACCTTTCATTAAGTCGGAAAAATTATGCGTTTTCTTTAAAAAGTCCTTAAGCCTAAAGTTCTATTTATTTATTTTTAATGATCGATTGTTCTGCTGAAGCGTGAATCCTCAAGCGTGCTTAGTTCATAGTTCCAAGTATTTCTATCCGTTTGACAAAGCAATAAAAAATGAGATTCCATTCCACTTGAAGAGAAACTTTCCACGAGCAAAACCTGCTTGACGATAGGAACCAAATTTTTCGTCAACTGTCTTTCGTCGCCTTGAAGTGCTAAATGACTCCAACTTGGATTTGTTGCGCCAAAGGATTGTATCGAACTCCGTTTCCATTCAGCTCTTATTGTTTTATGAACAATCAAACGGTTTTTCGGTGTTTGATTAACCTAATTTGAGGAGCTTTTCTGTTGATGTTTTTCGTTTGCGTCTGCTGTTTGTTGTGACTGTAAGCTGGTCCTTTATGTGGTTAATTCACAAAACTTCCATTGGGCTCATGCTCAATTGCACGTTTTTTCTTACATCAGAGTTTGGAATCTTTGAAGGGATTCAGTCTTCTGTTTTTCGTTGGCTCAGCCAATATTGTCTCTGTATCTCAGCACACCTGCAAATCAAAATATCTTTACAGGAACAAGGCTGAAGACATGACATGGAAGCATATCTCTGTGCCGGAATCCGGCGAAATCTGGAATAACTCATAGCTTGTTGGTTCCAATGGGGTGCTTTCGAGCGTTGTGCAACATATCCTGATCAGTTTTAACAATTTTTTTGTTAAGGAAGCCGCACGAAAAAGCTTTTAAGCAACATTAAGCAGGGAGCTTTGATAGTTGGTGTTTTATAGAGTGGACAGATAGTGTTAATATTGCAATCTTCAAGTATGCTTGCGTCCTTCTAAAATAGCCGAATTTTATTTTCGTACTGGCTTAAATGCCAGGCTGATTTAGGCTGGACTGGCTTTTCAATTCAAAATACTCATACATAATATTCATCACATGACGATGACCAATTTTTGCAGTGCTTGCAAACTCACTAAGAGCCCGCACTATTGATGGCGCCCAATCAAAAACTAAACAACGAAGTGTGGTCAAATTTGAAACTTAAACTTAAAATATTCTATTCTTCTAGTAACTTCAGTTTGTCAATATGAAGGCTATTTCTAATAATTTCTAACTAATACAAAAAACTATTTTTACATCTCAATAATAAAAGCTTATCAACTTATTTAATAGCAAACTTCACCTAGAAATTAATCGCTGTTCTGGGAATTCAATAGTCTATGGATACTTAGAAATAAAAAAAAATCTAGTGCACAACTTATAGGCACTCGATTTCTGAATCGCAGCAATAATTGAAAACAATTCCTCTCATTTCAGATCTACGATCCATATACTGCTGTAAAAACAAAATCTTATCATCGTGACCCACACATTGGACGGGAATTACGACGCCACCATCATCATCGCCCGGATTATCACTCAAGGTTATCAAACGAGCGCTATCAACAAAGCCAACCACTTGAGCAGCACGAACGACATGCAAATAATGGGCATTCTGGCCGAGACTATGCGAATAATATCGACGACTACTACGGTGGCTGCCCGTCGGGATTCACGGGGCTTCTGGCATACCCGTACGATTGTAGAAGGTTCCTAAATTGTTGGAAGGGACGTGCGTATATTCAAACATGTGGACCAGGGACAGTCTTTAATAGCGAGACACTCGAATGTGACAATCCGGAAAAGGTTGTTTGCCATGGGCTAAGTGATGCTCCCAAAAGAAATCCAGAGCCACAAAATCACCGCCTGGGCAGATTGCATACGGATCAGAACGGAAACGGTGATGCTTCCTGCCCATCTTCATTTACTGGGCTGCTACCACATCCCTATGATTGCTCAAAGTTTCTGAATTGTGCCAGCGGAGTTATGCACGTCCAAAGTTGCGGGCCACAAACAATGTTTAACCCTATCATGAAGGTATGCGATTTCGCACACAAGGTCGATTGTAGCGGTCGGGGAGTTGGCGTTGGCAACTCTCCATCAACACCATCGCTGCCAACAGTGAGTGCAAATCGTGGGGGAAAGACATTTGAAACTATTACAAGGGAAAACCAAGCTGGCATTCAAAATGTTCCACCACGAAAGGGCGGGCCGCCCCCACACCATCACCATCATAATCATCACGAACACCGGCATGATGTTCACGGTGGACACACCTCACATGTACCCTCGACAGGAAGCATTCATCGCGATCTTGACTGCACTGAAGCACATCATCATGTCCAAACAACACCAATATTCCATAGAGACCGTTGGACGAACATGAATCGAACGAGACCATCACCACCAGGTGAAACGCCCTCATGGCAAACACCTAAAACTCTTACGACTCCAGTTCGATCTTGGACAAGGACAACAGTTACGAATAGCAATTGGTCCCCAACGCCTGTGCCATCAACAACAACACAATCACCACGACCAGCTTACGATAGCTCCAGCAGTTCGTGGACGCGAACCACACCCATCAGCCCCTCAAGTAACTATCCAAACACTAATTATGATAACAGTTTCAACCGCACTCGCACTGACTCTCACCACACCACAAGCACCACGAATATTTACTATGCCCAACCTGTCGACGATGATCGCCCATCTGAGGAAGTGTTCTCGAATGTTGACGGGGGTGACATCAGCGAAATAACTCTGCCTTCACGTCGACATAACGCCAGCAGAGGCGTCTATTTCCCCCCATCTAGCCAAGATCCAAGACCCTCGTATCCGTCAATGGATGCTATCAATATTCCCAACACAAGGCTTATGCCTCCCCATCAGTTTTCTCCTTCCGATGATAGACAATATCAAGTTCCTGATCAATCTCCAGATTTCTCATCACCACACCCATCTTATACACCACCTAGATTCAATCCCGGATTTGGTCACTTCAATAGAACTACAACTGTTTATGTGTCCCCATCACGTGAAAATTACTATCCTTCAATAGATGCTATTAATATCCCATCTGACCGAAAAAGTCCTGCCAATTACCCCAATCCAGACCCAGAACCGCCACAATCTGGCTCAAGACGTTGGGACGATGGGAGCTATCCTTCACCCCATGACACGTCAATGGACACGATAAATATACCGAGCACCAACCTTATGCCACCCCACCGAGACTCTCCAAATTGGCCTCCAGTCTCTGAGCCAGACGATGGTCAAGCCCAACTTCCTGAGTACGGTCCATTCAATACAACCACATTTTTCATAAGTCCTCCTGAACCGGCCTCCAACCCAGAGCCAACGTGGATCACAAACGATGAATCAAATCTTTTCGGAGGCTTGCTTCCGCCCATGCCCACAGCTCCTCAGCCACCAGGAAGAGAATCACACTCGCCCTTACCTCCACCAACAAAACCGACCCCACCCATCGGCCCTTTGTACATAAGTTCCACTACACCGACTCCACCGGGCAAAACAAATGTGCGGACTTTCCAAATCTACCCTCCTCCATCCATACAGAATGCTACCAGCAAAATCCACCCTTATCCATTCTATACTCCCTCCTACTCTGGTGTAGCACATTCGCGCAATACATCCTGGCCAGCGGTCAAGACCGCACCCTCAGCGCTCCAACCTAGATTTCTTGGCCCCGGCGATAACAGCGAACCAGACATAATTTTTAATCGTGACGATGGCGTTGTAGTCCCAAACAAACTGCATCCCATGATGTCAGCAACGACACCCGAACGTCGTGGTGTCTCACCACCCAACTACAATCGTGAGTTTTACAAACAAACAACGCCATCTAGCGGCCGAAGAGCCTCCGATCACAGTGACACATCCGATGAAGTTGACCAATTGGCAGTCAGCGAAGCAATTCGCCTTCTCCTGCGTCCCTATTTCAATCGCAGTGGTACTGTGACCGACGATATGGCCGCAAAGGCGGAGTCCCATATCATGAATCTGGCACGATCGGCTGAACCTTCGAGCACAAGCACAAGTCCTCCGCCTTCTGCTGAAATCCATAAAGATGTTGAAATTGTCTTTGCAGGGGAACAAAACAGTTTGACACCAAATCCCGATCATCCCATTCATACCCATGTCCACCAGCCATTCAAATACAATCATCGGCATCATGATAGGAACTTCCATAGCCGAAATCCCCACATGCCGAATCCCTTTGAGAATGAATTAGAGGGAAAGCCTGAGTCCCGACAAGAGGCGACAACTCCAAGAACAAGGATCCCAGTGAGTACAACAACAGAGCCGTCTCCGGACTTGGATGATATTGAAGATCTGTCTGATGTCTGCGAGTTCGATTGTGGCAATGGCCAGTGCGTCGCGGCAGTTGAGGTGAGGTCTTGCAGCTTAATCCTTATTGAAAAAATTGATACATTTCTCTTTGTAGACTTGTGATGGTGTGGACAATTGTGGCAATCGAAGAGATGAGCAGAATTGCGATCATCTGGGATACCAACTACGTTTGTCGGGTCAGGGCACAGGACGACTTGAAGTCAAAAGTAAGTACGGTTTAGTTCTGTACCGTTGAAGAAGGAGCCTTAAAAAGGCCTGATTTGTTTTATTTCCAAGGGTTTTAGGGCCGTCCGCTTTAATGTCCTACACGTTCGTGAACGGTTAAAAGATATACTTATGAAGTATGTGAAACACGAGTATCAGCTGCTTTTGATCTTCTTAAAGTTGTAAGCAGAGAAATTGTGTTGGTCGGATACAAAAAAGTGTTCATTCGCTTGAACTTTTTGTACTTACTTTACTTGTCAGGCCAAAAATCTGTGGAGGATCTGAGTCTGATCTGAAGTTCCTTCCCATCCAACACCTCGCCTCTAGTTACCTAGAGCAATATTCTTGGCATGCGAGGTAGCTTGATCATTGAACAGGACGTTTGGGACTCGAAGGCGCTCTTAATTTCACTCAGGCCTTGCCTTTGTAATCGACTGATTTTTGATTGAACTAAATCCACATCATTGTACAGATGTACAGATTGCCGCTGCTCGCTTTCCTCCATTCGCTCGCCTCGCACACAGGATCATTTATATCTGACGGAGACTTTATCTTTGGAAGATCCCTCCAATCTGTTCTGCTGTTAAATTTATCGTCCAATGTTTTGTAGATCTTGCTTATTTTTCAGTCTAGCAAGGAGTTTTGATCCTAGTTTTTAAGGCAAGCCAAAATAGCATCGCCTCTCTTCGATGAGTCATCGGCGGATCTCTACGAAGGTGTCCTTTTGGTGTTGATTTTTATCCGAAGACGGAAAAAACTATTTTTCTGCTTTAAAGCTATGGCTGTCGATCGCAGCTGGTGTTCGATAATTTGCGATATCGATAACCATTCTGGCCTCCTTTTCGATCGCAGTGAAAGTTTTAACACGTTGGATACGACCGATGATGCCAATTGTGTCTTCATAGCGCAACAACTGTGAGCTACAATATCAGTTCAAAAATTAGGTTGAACAATTCGGTACAGGTCTGGAATAATTCTAAGGTTTTTGTTTCGAATTGCACAGTTTATAACGTGTTTACATAACGGATTTTATTTTTAGACGACCCCCGAATTAGGCCACCGCTTTACATGGACGATTCCGGAGAAAACCGCAAATGACTGTCGTCTATACCGTCCACCCCAAGGTTCATTGGCAGCATTAGAAAAGATTGGAACAGGCATTACTTTCTCGGAAAAGGTCAAAATTCGACCAAAATTTCCACTCCGTCCACATTTGAACCCAGGGATTCCCATATTATCTTGTAAAATCAGGTATTCCTGATATGATTGGACAACCATTTCCTTCACATTACGTATTCATATGTTTTATTTATGGCATCATTTGGGTTTCCGGGATCATTCAACACTGTCTTGATCGAATTCCGGAAGAGTTTAAGCTTGGGAGAGTTTTTCGATCGCTCTTTAGGTTGCTTTTGATCGGATAAAAATGCAAATAAGCGGAAAAGTTCTTAGAAGTCGTTTTTTTCCACTCCGTCCTTGTCCACTCCGTTCAGAGTTTTCAGATTCCACCAATTTAAATATATCGCCACATGTTCATTTATTTTATTATAATAGAGAAAAACGTTTCATAACTTTATCCCGGCGTCACTTATTGATATTTTCAACAAAAATGGAAAACAAAATATAATTTGCAAGCCTCAGGGGGGGTTGCCAAGATGACCGCCGTCGTAGCAGCGTGCGGGTTATGCGCATACAAGTGAGTGAGCAATATGCACTCCGAGTGAAAAAATGAAAAAGTCGTTTTTCTTGTACATACATTTTGCTGTTTTTGAGCTCTTGGCTTGTTTCACGAAATGCTGGTTGAATACAACTCAAGTTCCCTGCGGATCGGTGACAAGGTTTCTTAAACAACAGCGGACTGATTTGTAGCCTGAAGGAAGGCTTTTGGTTACTTTTTGGTTAAATTTGTTCTTCGATGTCCTTCAGAAAGAATTCAGTTGAAAATTTTCTTTTTTTGGAATAACCTGCACTTTCTGTACTAACTCGTCACTCGTCGAATTGGACAGTTGGCTTCGAAGTCGAGCTGCTATTAAGCACCTCTGAATATAAGCTCACCCAGAATAAAAATGTCAAGTAACCTTGTAACCCATTTTTCTACGATAAAGCCGCAAACCTTGTGATACCTGAAATTTATGCCGCATTTTTTCCTTTTTATTGTTCCCGATCCCAATCTGGATCGCCTTATACTGAGGGAAGAGAGTTTTCAATCTTTGAGTGGCTTCTCGGGCATAGAATAACTGCCATCTGGACGTGTTGGTTCGCTGCATAAATTAGTTCACCATTTAGTGGTTGCTTGGATGGCTATACAGCGGGACACGTGAAAGCTTGACTTGAATTGCAAAGGTCCTATCCCTGTCGTGAGTTACTTCCGAGTTGTTGCAAGCAATCAACATTTTACCCTCTACGAAGGGGGACCTCCTCCCTTCCCAACGGTGCTATAAAAGGTACATACGAAAGTACAACACGTCTTGACAATCTATCAAAATCCTTGTTTCGAACGATGCGGGCACTCTTTTGCTTAGAGAATTTAAGCAAAAATTTTAACGTCAGCTACGGACTGGGATGGCAGAACTTTTGGCATTCGGAAAAAGGCCGTTGGCCTTTTACGACGTGCAAAGGAAATTGATCGTAATCAGAATTCACAGCTGCAGAGGCTCTCCCAGATGAACAAATTTACGTCGAACTCTTTTGGATTAGGGACAGTTATTAGGATCTAGGCTCTAGATCGTGCGGTAAACTTCGGTCTAATTGTTCGTAAAAGTTAGCTGACAAGGACTAAGAGTCTCTGTAAAACTTCTACCTCATAAAACAATAGCTAGTCTGAGTCTTTTTTTCAAAAACTTTTTTGTTCACTCTTTCCTTTCAGTTCAGGGCAGGTGGGGATACATTTGTGATGACAAGTTTGGAATTCAAGATGCCAACGTTGCATGCCGAGAGTTGGGTTTCCCGCTCGGCGCGAGCGCAGTTCATGGAAATTCCTTCTACCCGCCTAACGAAGGCGAAGCAGTCGCCTTCTTCATGGACGAAGTTGAGTGTCTTGGTAACGAGACTTCTCTGAAGGATTGTAAATTCATGGGCTGGGGTTTAAGTGACTGCGGCTCAGACGAAGTAGTTGGTGTTGAGTGCAAGACGCCGGTAATGAAGTGTCCGAATGACTATTGGCTTTGCAGAACCTCTGATGAGTGTATACATCCAAGTTTCGTCTGTGATAATGTCCCTGATTGTAGCGATAAGTCAGACGAAAGCAATGCTGTCTGTAATGTAAGTATTTTACTCAGGCTTGAGAGTTTAAAATATTGATTTATTTTTCTGTGCAGTCAACAGTAGAGTTTAGGTTGAAAGGAGGTGCTAGCAAGATGGAAGGTCGGTTAGAAGTTTTATACCACGGCGTCTGGGGTTCTGTCTGTGACGATGATTTTGGTCAAACTGAAGCCCAAGTAGCATGCAACTCACTTGGATACTATGGACAAGCGGTAAAGACTCAATTTCTATTCATACCAAACCATCTCTACGATAAATCTTTGTTTTTCGTTTGTTTCTTTAGAAAATTGTGAAAAATGCATTTGGACCTGGTTCGGGACCTATTTGGCTGGATCAAGTATCCTGCTTTGGCAATGAATCCAGTATAGACAAATGCAATCATTGGTCATGGGCAGAGCATAACTGCAACCACACCGAGGACGTGAGCTTGAAGTGTGCAATTGGAACGCAACCACGTTCCTTAAGTACTGCACCTAAAAGCCGACAACAATCGAAATTCGACGAACAACCCAAAACCCTCGATGACATTGGAATGGATTACTACTTTATGGAGAGGTCCAGCAAATTGGCAAACACACGCGGCAAGGTGTGTGGGCACTTTAATGGTAATCTCACAGAGGACGTGCCTCGTGAGCTGGAGCGTGTCGTCAATGGTAATGTTGCGAAACGTGGCCATCATCCCTGGCAGGCGACTATTCGCACTAAGGGCCATGGCGGCATGTCCAAACATTGGTGTGGAGCTGTGTTGATTTCAAAGAAACATCTCTTAACCGCTGCCCATTGTTTGGTTGGCTATTCGAAGGGAGCCTACTTCATCCGTTTAGGTGACCACTATGCTAATATTGCCGAAGCGTCGGAAGTTGATTCGTTTATCGAGAACTGGTACATCCATGAGAAATTCCGGGAGGGCACCCACATGAATAACGACATTGCTGTGATAGTTATGAAGAATTCGGTGCGCTTCAATGATTACATCCAACCGATTTGTTTGCCATCGAAAGAAACCGCTTACAACGAGGGCCGAGAGTGTACGATATCCGGATGGGGATCCATTCAGTCGGGTGTATCAAGTGAGTTTCGGTTTGGCTGTGAGCTTTCAAATCTATGCTGGTATTGATTTTTGCTTTTTGTCTTTGCGTAGCTCCGTCGAATAACCTGCGAGTGGCACAGATACCAATAATTTCAGACGATATATGCAAATTGCCACACGTCTATGGGAATTCCATCACGGAGGGTATGTTCTGTGCTGGTTTCCTGGAAGAGGGAGTGGATGCATGTGAGGGCGATTCCGGTGGACCTTTTGTGTGCTCAGATAGTGGTAAGCTCTGCGAAATTTCACTTTGTGCAAATTTCGAGAAATACAAAAACAATAAATATCCATTTGCATTTGTGTGTTTTAGATGCGGAGACACTTTATGGAATTATATCCTGGGGCCAACATTGTGGGCACGCGAACAAGCCAGGCGTGTATGTGAAAGTTGAAAAGTATCTCGATTGGATTTATGAGAAAATTCGGTTTTCAATGCAACAACCAACTTAATTGGCGCCCGACTGTGGATAGCAGATTTTAGTTAATACTCAGATAAAGGAATAAGAGGGTTCATTAAGCTTTTTTTTGTTGCAGATTAAAAAGCGTAATATAAGAAGGAAAAGTTTCTTAAGTTTAAGTGTGAAATTTTCAAAAATTGTCAGTTTTTTTTATTTTTTCCATGTTAGTTGTGTAAGACGTTTTAAGAAAAAAATAAGTAAAACGAATAATGCCTTCAGGTATTTCAATGACTTTCTTTTGCAGCATATAGTATGGAATTGCATTTGCAGTGATGAAAAATGAAACAAAATTTAGTAACGTAAACAGACACTTGCAATCTTATCAAAAGCAAAAAAAGGTCTCAATTCTAACATTTCGCAATTCTTATCTCTGCATGTACCAGATCAATACAGGATCGCTAACAATCTCACTGAAACATTTGATTCCAAAAAAGTTTCACACAAGGCAATGTCATGTGAAAGAATCATTTAAAACTCCTTTCAATACCAGAAGCATGCTATTTTGGGCGATTTTGGAAGCTTCACTTCGAATAACCAAGCTGATATTTTGCAAGACGCTTAAACATACATTATATTCAACATAAATCCTAACTCATTTTTCAAAACTCACAAAACTTATTTATACCATCGAAAAAAAAGTTTTATCATTGGATTCAAAGTACGCCGAAATTGGGGATGATCAAAATTATTTTTTCAGATACTCCAACTCTTCCTGCAAGCTGCTTCTTCTTCAACCTTCGTTTGTTTGCTCGTCGATGACTTAGACGTTTACGGGCCGATAAGTAACTATGTAAAGTGATAATGAGTCACTCTATTAGCACCTACCCGTACGAGTAACTCCTCCCCCAGTCAACCCCTTCATTTGGCTGACTTTTTTACCTCCCCTCGACGGACATCAACTCCCTAGGGGTCCGCGAATCTTCAGCAGGTGGGCACAGCGGAATAAAAAAATATATCTTACTAACGATGGCGCACAAAGTGGAAAGGGTTTTTAATCAACTCACTGTAAACAAATGGGGGCAGCAATCAAATCGATCGACCTGGCTAAAGAGATTTATTGGTAGGCACAGGTTCATCCCCAGATTTCCAAAGTAGGCAAGTTCCCCCGCGTTTAATATTTACGTGTAACATGGTTATCATTAAAAAAATTGAATTCGATTAGTAATGTCAAATTTCGGTTTTAAACGTAGCGCTGGAGCTACTCCTGCTGTCAGGTTTTTTCAATCGCAGATTATGTAAGAACTTAAGGGACTCTCGTCTGTTGTCAAAACGATACAAAATACGATAATTTCATGAGTGCGTCATGAAGCTCGATATGAGCTCATTCTAAGTAAGAATCGCCAGTTTCTTGATAAAATTATCATTCTTAGACACGCGGCCGTAGATATCCATTAGTACCTTGTTAGAAACAAAGAATCGAAGTTTGAAAAAAAACGAAAAGTCTTCATTTCTTGGCAAAAGATGAACTTATTTTTTCCTACTTGAATGGGAGGCAGCAGAAGCAGGTGACAAATTCTCTAAATTGATAAACGTAAATAGTGGAGTCCCACAAGGATCTATTCTTGGGCCTTGTTTATTCTCGCTCTACGTCAACGTGCTGGCCAAAATTGTAAGATACTGCAAAATCCACATGTATGCGGATGACGTACAACTTCTCATGAGCAGCTCCCTCACTCAAGCTAACGAAGCCATCAGCTTTATAAATGAAGATCTCAACAATATCTGCCAATGGTCACTTAGAAATGATTTGCGTTTAAATGCTGATTGCTATTGCTATTCACCGAAAAGTACAAGACGTCTCTGGATTTCAGAGAGTCCGTTTAAATCATAGTCCCATAGAGTGGGTTGCCTCCGCCAAAAAACTTTGGTATGACCTTTAATTGTACACTTACTTTGGATACCCATATCAAAAGTGTTGTCAGTAAGATCTATGGTGGACTACGTACTCTATGGGCCACACAGCATTTCATCCCAATTAAAAGTAAGTTGCTACTGGTAAAATCTCTTCTGTTACCAGTGCTGTTATACGGATGTGAAATATTTTGCAATCCCGACTTTAAGAGTAGGAGAAAATTAAATGTAGGTTATAACAACCTTGCGCGCTTTGTTTACAACTTAAAAAGACAAGACCTATATTTAAGTGGACTATCAAAGGATGTTCGTTTGATAGTCTACTTACATATAGGTCAATGTGCCTCATGCATACTGTCACACAAACACGGCAGCCAGATTATCTGTACCAAAAGTTGCAACTGTTGCAATCACGCAGATCACTTATGCTAGTGCAACCAAGATATTCATGCCTTGATTCAGAATGTCAATTTTTTGTTCAGACAACTAGACAGTGGAACTCTCTGCCCCGCCACCTAAGGAGAATAGGAAACACGAATAGTTTTAAAATATCTCTTTTTGGGCACTTGACCTCTGAATCGAGCTGACTATCCATTGTTCAATGAATTCCATTTAGAATGAATTACGTAATTTTATTTTGATTAAATAATATTGAACTTAGTCAGAATTTAAGCCCAGATGACCTGTCGTACCATGATCTTGTATTCGATTTGTTAAAAGTGTACTTTTTTAAGGAACCGAATCTCGGGTGGGGTTATGTGTTTAATCACCTTCCAGCCTGTGTATCTTAAATATTTATGCGCAATATTCACAGAAAAATTAGCATGCAAACATGTACACCTCAAAAACATTAGAGCTTGTGAATATTTGCTTTCGAAACTATTGCTTTATGTACCAAATTTACGACCCCAATTTATGGTCCTCATGACCGCTCATCTGCAGCAGATTATGGGCAAAACTATGGGCCAAAATATATCACCCGATCAGAAGATGCAAAAACTTTTGAAAATGTTGGCAGCTGTCAGTTTTCTTTTGATACCTGTGAAGAAACGATAACTTATATAGATCGACAGGCCACCGTGGAGAACTTCTCTACTTTGTTGCGGATTAAATTGTCAGTGAGTGAGTGCTTCAGGGGCTCCCTCTCACGTATAAATACACTTATGGATAACATTCTTGAAAAACGAAGCCATTATGTTCGTACTGAAGAAGATATGGTCTCTGAAAAATTAAAGGACTTAAATTTATCGATTCTCATCAACTGAGCTTCCGTTTGGAGTAGAATTTTAGAGAAGATTTTGACCAACAGCCGTATAAGAACCAACTAGTGCAGCAATTGAAACCAATGGATCATTGTTTTCGTTGTATATTCTATGAATGGGCTGAAAGTCGGGCTAATTGAGTTTGTTTTCAAAAAAAAATCGGGACTCTCAGTACCTGCTCCTAAAGGGTTCATTGGTCCTTTTCTGCAAATATGAAGATGGAACCAACATTATCGTTAATGGCAAACGTTTCATGCAAACGAAACCGACCCATTGATTTCCAGAGTCAACACATCGAGACATTTGGTGCGGAAAACCATCTCAAGAAATGACCATACCAACAAGCCGACTTGGTACTGTGATATAACTCTTTTGGTCTTATATGTGTGGGGGTAAGTCAAGTCATTCATGTATGCTAATAAATTAACTACAGTTGGCGATTTAGAAGCTAATAATCTGCAGTCATTGCAGATATAAGGTCGGCTTTGTTGGAAAAGGTTGTGCAAGATTTTGTCAATAGGATAGGATAGCAATTCACCTTAAATTCCTAAGGCCAAAATGAGGGGCATTTTACTCATTTCACTGTGTTTTTTTTTGTAACCCTTTCAGTACAGTTTGCTCTGAGCTTTAATTATTTTCATCAGGTCTAACAATATTTCAAATAACGACGAAATTTGTTCATGGAAATTGAATTGATAAAATTTACTTCCCAATTCGGTCGCGTCAAACTTCATTCTTGCATATTAAATTTGATTGAGTGGTGACAAGTTACAAAATGTCCTTCACTCAGTTCCAATCAATCAAAATTGGACCCCATCGGCATCAAGTTTAGGCAACCCGACAAACTATAAATCAATCTACTTCCTGCTAAGCAACATGTGTTTATCCTTGACTGTAACCGTTTAATTATGAAAGTTGTATCAGATGCCCCCATCCTTGCCACCACAATTCAACAATCAATAACCGCATGTCGGCAGACATAAATCAATGTTTGTATCATTGCTGTCACTTTTTAAGTGGTGACATGCTTCTAAATTTTCTTGTTGGGTTCGAAAAGCTTCCTGAGTTTTCGTATGTGCGTGTGTGTTTGTTAACAATAGACACACATATTCACGCATCCTTTTCAACCAGGTGCAAGTGGTGTTCTTGGATTTAATGCTTCGATAACGGCTCTGCGGAAGGTGCTCATATTTCAGGGATAATATTTCACATAACCGTTTCTCGTTCCCAGTATTGTCAATGGAATACGATGCGGGAGGATATAATGCTTCCCTGCAATGGGACAAAAGGAGGGCGGAAAATAAATCGGAAATTGAATTGTTCCAGATAATGGGTTCGATGGCTTTGGTCGGAGCTAATAGATACGATTGGATGTCTATTTGCTGAAAGCACTGGTTTCGATTCTGCAGATAGGAAACGTTGCAGATGCTTCTCAGAAAAATGGTTCTTTACAAATCAAGACGGAAACAAAGCAAAAGTCGGAACAAGGACATCGTATCTTGTAGTTTTCTTTGACTACTGAAAGCTTTATAACTTTTCTTTTTTGGTTGTTTTTTTTTTTCTTTGACAAATCAAGCTTAAGTCACTTCAAAAGACTGTCACAAAATAGACGGAGAGAGTCGCCGTCAAGTGAAAGCAAACAATTTTTAAAAAATGTATACATTTTTTTATTTGAAATTTCGTTCCCACTTTGAAAAATTTAAATATCTGGGTTCCAAGATCAACTTTGAAATTGAATTTTTTGGGATAAATGATCGACTTTGAACTACATTGTCATAAGCCTAGGATTCATGATGGGGCGCGAGGGCTTTGCCCCATGTCACTAGTCACCATTTGCCATTGTGATCAAATTAATATTGCTACCACTACCGGTTGAAAATATCGTTATTGCAGACAACTTCATATCTATTACTCTGAGGTGAATTTTGACCATGACAGCTGTCACATCAGAAACTTCATGTCATTGTCTAATTATTTCAGTCTAGGTTATTGGTCATTAGTGAAAACACACAAGTTTTTGTAAAACCGTAAAATGTCTACATTCGTGCCATCAAAACAACATTTGCGGGAAGTTTTAACATGCTTCTTTCATTTAAAGAAAAAAACAATAAAAGCGCATCAATTGCTTACCGAAGCTTACCCGGGCTAAATTATAGACGTTAGAATGTGTCAGCGGTGGTTTAAGCGGTTCAAAGATGGTGATTTCGACACTTAAGACAAAGAACTCCCCGGCCAGGTGAAGAAGTTTGAAGAGGCATTGCTCGATCAAGATCCGTCATAAACGCAAGGAGAACTTGCAAAATCACTTGGCGTCGCTCAACAAACTATTCTCGATCGTTTGAAAGCATTGGGAATGATCCGAAAGGTAGGACATTGGGTGCCGTATGAATTGAAGCCACGAGACGTCGAACGCCGATTTTGCATGTCCGAAATGCTGTTTGAACGCCACAAAAAAAAGTCTTTTTTCCATCGAATCGTCTCTGGTGATGAAAAATGGGTACATTACGATAATCCAAAACGTCGGGCAACGTATGGATACCCTGGGCATGCCTTTGGTGGGACCAGAAGGGTGTTGTGTATTATGAGCTGCTTAGACCGAATGAAACAATCACAGGCGAGGTCTACTGACGGCAATTGATGCATTTGAGCCGAGCACTGAAGGAAAAACGGACGGAAACGGTCGCAAGACACGATAAAGTTATTTTGAAACGTGGTAATGCTCGGCCACATGTTGCAAATGTCGTCAAAACTTACCTTTAAACGCTAAAATGGGTTGTCCTACTCCACCTTGCGCCATCCTATTACTATCTCTTCCGATCGATGCAACATGGCCTGACTGACCAGCACTTCCGTCATTTCGATGATGTCAAAAAATGGATCGATTCGTGGATTGCGGCCAAACCGATCGAATTTTTCAGAACGGGTATCCATGAATTGCCAGAAAAATGGGAAAAATGTGTTGCTAGTGATGGGCAGTACTTTGAATATTGAATTCAATAAAGCATTGATTTTTGAAAAAAACGACATTTTCAACCGGTAGCCCTATTAAGTAGATACACATTTTTTCGTACTTTTTCGGGCTTTACCCATAGAACAGAAGAGATCAAGATTCATTTGAGAAATCACTAAACAGCCTTTCCATTCTTCTCTAAATC
Organism: Orthonevra nobilis; assembly: GCA_963555765.1. Classification (NCBI taxonomy): domain Eukaryota; kingdom Metazoa; phylum Arthropoda; class Insecta; order Diptera; family Syrphidae; genus Orthonevra; species Orthonevra nobilis. Next base: position 131,632,899 of record OY743225.1, read on the forward strand.
TTTTTGTTCTCCCTCTGCAAAACGCATTATAATTTGGCTAGCAAATTATTGATATGATTCATATTATTTGAACATTTTAAAAATAGTATGAGGGCAAATAGAGAGCAGCCAATTAACATAGCTCAATCAAACAAGAAGCTCACAGATTCAAGGAAGAGCCCCATTTAAAAGTATTGTCAAAAAATGTTCTAATGAGATGATCACGAAATTAAACATGCCTTACAATGTTAAAAAAGGCAACACCAGCAGTTTTTTATTGCTTTGCTTACCAAACGGATTACCAAATAAATGAACGTGTTCGTTCTGTGGTAAGAGACTGGCTTACAAAGTCCTTATGACTCCGAAATTTGAAGAAAAATGACCACCCGCTTGATGAAATCTCGGCGACGAAAATGGAAGAAAAGTTCAAGTTAATGAAGAGGTCTTGCTGAGGTATGATTACCCATTTTTTATAGCCAGAAAGCGAGGAGTTGGTAAAGGCAAGCTATGGTTCCAGTGAGTTAGTTCTTCCGGCCACAGTGGTCAAGCTTTTAACAAAATTCTTTGTGGCGGGAGTATAAGCCGTCTCTTAAACATTTGTAGAAAAACAATTATGGAACAACTTACTCGAAGTGACTCCGACTTGCCGTCCGTCGTCGTCTGCAGTACACACTTCATTCCACTGTCCGGGAGCACTCAGTGTTTGTAGTCTAATCATCCGTGATAGTTCGGAAAGATATTGTTGTTGTGCCGTATCTCAAAAGGAAACTTTATGGGATCACTTCGTTGTCCATCTGTCCATCTGTCGAGACCCTTTATCTCAGGAAGGCGTGGAGGTATCAAGTTGAGATGCTCCTAAGTTGTCGCATTTGAAAAATACGGCTTTTTATGCTGGATATATTGATACTCGCAAGTAAATTAAAAGTCATTAGGTATATTCCTGAAGACATAGAATCATGAAAGCACAAGTCAAGGGAACGTTTTGAAGTTATACCACAAATTGTTTATTTAAGGTTCCTTTTCCATTAGAGAATCGCTTTGTTGCCCATCTGTCTGTCACCACCCTTTGAATTATATTTAATTTTTTAAATAAATTCCAAACAGTTTATGACTGATATGAAATTCGCAGAGGCGATTCAAACCTGTGGGGTACTTTTTGTTGACCTGTAATCATGAAATTGGCAAGACGAAATGTTTAATAGCACAAGTCAGGGGAAAAGTTGTAATAACATCATAAATTGTTTTGTTTTTAAATCGCAAATTAAATTCAAACAAGAAAAAAATGTAGTACATTTTTCGCTGGTACGGAACCCTTCGATATACTTCGTTTTGCAGAGGGCGAACAAAAAGATTAAGAAAAGAGTTGAAAGGTTGTTTAGTGATTTTTCAAATATATCTTGATCTCTCCTGCTCTATGTGTAAAGCCTTAATAGGGATGAAAACATGTGTATCGACTTATTTGCATTCATTTAGTTCGCAGTATTTAATTCACCTTCATGACACGAGTGTGCGACTCGCATATGACCATTGTTTTACCCAGAAAGCTCGAGTGGAAAGGTTCGTGGTTTCTTCTTGAATAATGTTGTGTTAAGGGCAAGATCAAGAACAGCAAATATCCTGTATTGAAACTACCAAAAGTCACCTGTCTACTAATTCCAATTTTCAAGTTTTGACGACACTAATCCTCTGCTAAAGTCATCACTTGCACATACTTCATACACAACAGCTAAATACAAATCTGAATGAGAACAATTTCTGTCACTCAAAGTTTGTGACATAAATCAGCATCTCCATATTCAAATTAACCCAGAAAGTTACAAATATCTCAGATCAAGTGCAAGCAACCATCAGTCCTTAACCTCAAATACGATTGCAATGCAACTCAAACCTTCCTTGTGTCCCGCTTCTGGTTACAAATTGAAGCAGCAGTCATCCCTAGAAGTCACACAATACATCACAAGGTATGTTGCAATATTGTACATGGCGTGGGATTGTGACTTTTGAGCTAAAAAAGTTTTGTTTGCTGAACCTGACATGTTGGCACTTCTTTTTTTTAAATACGGTTTACGAAAATATATACATTCAACCACCCAAGGCAGATTGGGTTTATTGATTTTTGATTACTCTTTAATCCTTGTTATTGAAAGCCTGATTCATTCGAATTACAATAAAATGGGATTAAAGGTATGCAAATGGCTCAATAATTCAGAAGCCTCTACTGCGCAATTTGGCTCCTGTGTATTCGCATGTTCGTGTTTTAAGGTTGTTGGAAAGGGCTCATCTATTGAGATGTAATTGAGCGAATCAAATGACAATTTCACAATGCTAATTACATTTCCAATAGATAAATAACTAGGCCCATAAGTATCAGCTTGACGCATTTTAAAATATAAGCTTAAACTCTGACATCTGTTTAGTCTGCAAACTTAAAAATTAGAAAAAAAAACCAGCCAAGTGCGAGTCGGATTCGCGGACAGAGGGTTCCGTACAAACTTGCAGGTATTGGTAAAAAAGTATCTTCATTTTTAAAATTATTTAAAATAATTTTATTATATTATGTTACTAAAGATTTACGGTTTTCGCAATTTTTCTTTTATCTGCGCTATAAGACGTTGCTTCGTAGCAATTTTAATTTTCTGAGTTCACGGAAAATACCCTGTAGGTTTTGATTCCCTTGCAAGTGTCTTAAATTTGCGGATATTTGAGGCATAAATGGCTGTATCTTTTGCGTTGGCTTATAAGTTTGATTTTTTCACAGCTCCAAGCGATGGTAGATCTGAGTATTTGAAATAAATTCCAGCTTGATACCTCCACCTCTAGGGGTTTGACAGATAGACGGACGGATGGACAACAAAGTGATCCTATAAGGGTTTCGTTTTTTCCTTTCGAGGTACGGAACCCTAAAACCACTAAACAAGCTTGCATTGTTTGTTTTTTGACACAAACAAAGCAAGCTTGTTTGGTAAGCATCAGCAGGTCATTTGAGGTCAAATTTAAGTTTCTGGATCATGGACTATAGCCCACGAAAATTTTGCTTCAAAAAGCTTAATTTTTGATTTTATATTTTAATTTATTTGAATTGTTAATACGTTGACCAAAACTAATAAAGTAGCGTCTTTGAAAACACTATCGGGCTATTTGAGATCAAAATAAAGTTTGTGGAAAAAACGGGTCCGAAAATCAAAAACTTGTATTTTTATGTGTTTGGATTGGTTTCATTTTTACAAAAAAATTTAAAATTTGATTTTGATTTCGTATTTTTATGTGTTTGGATAGTTAATTTTTCGGCATAAAACCAGCTTAGTAGCGTCTTTGTATCAGATACACTATCGCGTTTGAGGTTAGAATCAGATTTGTTGAAAAACGGGTCTGAAAATCATGGATTAATGGATTACAACGTACGAAAATTTTACAACAGTCAGAGATTAGACTGCAGATAACTAGTTCATGCCGGACAATGGCCCAACTTCCATTTCTAAGAGCGATGCTGCAAACATGTTCACAAAGAGCATCCATTTACGTCCTTAAATCTTTTATTAAGAAATAAAATAACAAAAAAATTCAAAACATTTGAAAAAAATAAAAGACTCATAATTCTAATAGGCAAACCCTTCTGACCGGCTCCCTCTAGATTAAAATAACATAATATAACTAAATAGGTCCTAAGCTAATATACAGACCTCTCAGCATTGAAGTCAACACCTTCATTTTCGGAAAGCCTGAATTCATTCCAGTAGGTCAAACGAAAATCAATTTCAAAAGACCTAAACCCTCATTCCACTTCGCAATCCATGGTCGTCTGATTAACGAAAATGAATAAGTATCGGGTCCGGACATCGTGTATTCAAGTCTCATTCAAGTATTTTGTCTGCAAACTTGACCTACATCGTGTCCTAAATTAATATTTGTTTGGCCATTCACATTAACTTACATTCCATGGGAATTAACCTCTGCAAGTTTATATTAAACGAGCTCGTTCCACTGATGAAGGACCTTTTCTGCAACAAAGAAATGAATTTCGGGGGAAAGAAGGTGTGGGCTATTGTCACCCATCGAAATGTTTGCATCTGTGTGTGAGGGTGTAGTGAATTATTTAACAAATTAACACAAAGGTTGCTTTTCAAATAAGAAAGTTTGGTGAGAATGGGATAACAAAAGCTCTGCAAACAAGTAAGTTATAAAATTGGGTGGGACCTGCGACATAAACTAAATGGACGTGGAAGGTTTGGAACAGTTGACGTGCGCTGCAGGTGAGTGAAAATTCGTTTGCAATTCCAAGGTGTTCTTTGTAATTTTTGGAAGACAGATGTAGAACAACAGATCGGTGAAATGAAAGAATGATGAAAATAGCATCACGACCAGAGATTTCTAGATCGCAACAGCGAAGAAAGGTTTTCACGGAACAGTAAGATAAGCTGCTGAGAAATTGGAGCATAGCTTAGCTAGTTCAGTTGGTAGTCCGCCTAGCCAACAATTGTCCCTTAGAGAACCAACTGCCCTGAAATTATAAAGATGTTATGTTTGTAAGCTTGTTTGTATGAGGTTATCTTCGAAGCTTTTCCTCTGATTTCCAAATTTTGTTAAACAATACCGATACGTGAAAGGGCCTTTCGAAGCGACCAATTTTGTAACTAGAATCACTGCCTTAACGGTAAGATATATAATTATAAATTGCTTTCCATAGAAAAGTTTTAGCATTATTGGGTTGGCAACTAAGTAATTGCGGATTTCACTCATAGATGGCTTAAGTTGATTTTTTAGGTATATTTACGTAGTCGAAATGTCAGAAACAGTTTGTTATTTGATAGTTGGTACTTCAACTGTCAACCAGTACTGTTTGGCGTCTGTTGAAATATGGAAATCAAAACGAACATTTACGTCATATGTTGCTTTTTTATTTCCGGAAAGAAAAAAATTCATCGCAAGCTCGCAAAAAAGTATATGCTGTTTGTGGCGACAAAGGTTTAAAAGAACGGCAATGTCAAAATTGGTTTTCCAAATTTCGTTCTGGTGATTTTTCACACAAAGACGAAAAATGCTCTGGTCGTCCAGTTGAAGTTGATGACGATGAAGTTTTAACAATGAAGTTGAAGAAAAGTGGGACTAATTGACAAATCGAAAAGGTGTTGTATTCTATCATGACAATGCAAGGCCACACACATCTTTGGTCACTCGGCAAAAATTATTGGAGCTTGGTTGGGATGTTTTACCACATCCACCATATAGTCCTGACCTTGCACCATCTGATTACTTTTAATTTCGATCTTTGCAAAACTCCTTGAACGGTAAAAATTTCAATAATAATGATGATGTCAAATCGTACCTGGTTAGTTTTTTGCTGATAAGAAACAGAAGTTTTATGAACATGTAATTATGATGCTGACTGAAAGATGGCAAAAGGTCATTACTTCATTCCATGAAAAAGTTGTCTTTTATTTTCTAAAAAAATCCGCAATTATTAGTTGCCAACTTGGTAAAAAAGGTCTAAAAAAAATCCGCAATAACATGGCTCTGTATGTAAAGGTTTATACACAAATAAATATTAATTTGCCAGGGGATATTTAAATACAAAATGTTAAATTCTTTTCAAATAAATTTTGCCTTCAATCGATTTTCCATAAGATCAATTAGGTGTTTATCTAGATTTTCTGTCACAAGTTCTTTACCATCATCAAAGCACTACTCTTACATGATAACTTACGTCATGACAACTACTATGGAGATTACTGATTGCTATGTTATAAAGATACGGACGAATTGATTTGCTCCGCTCCCTTTTTTTAATCCAAATTGAATTAGAGCTTGGCCAATGACCAACCTTTCTTCACAGAAGAACATTCGTGAATGTAAAATGACAGCTCTGCACTAGAGCTAACTGCATTGTCATCTCACTCAACTCCACCAGGCGTGGGATCTTTTTTCGGCATTCCATTTCGACAGGATTGACTCGTCCAAGATTGGACACATATTCTATCCACATATGAAGTACATTTTTTCCCAAATATAACTTCCAGAATGCATGCGTCTATTTTTCAAGCTTCCAATTTCAGCTGTGATTTACCCAGTTTTAAGAGGTGTCTATCTAATGTTGCCATTTTAATTCGGGTTATAGCAGGACATTCACAAAACACGAAAAGCATTTTTTGGTCGATGTATCTCGAGTTCACGATAATATTTAAAGTGTTTCAGATGTCAAGTTGTAAAGGGTGAACCTGGTTATTTGAAAACACAAAAAACAACGGCGGAGTCTTCGTTGACAAGAGCATTAACTCTTTTCTAAAATTGTAAGACTGTCCAGGAGCTCAGTTTAGGGTCGTTAAAATGTTTCGCCGCAACCGGTTCAACTCGACATTCTTAGGCAGGCTTTGAACGCAGATAAGCTAACGCAACGAAAGCATTTTTTAAATAGTAAAACACTGCTTTGGAGGAATTATTCGATTTCAAGCTATATGGAAAGAGATCCCAAAGTAAGTTCAGTGAGAGAAACCGTCGGCTTAAAGAGAACCTCGAGCTGCTCGTCCACCATTTAACATTTGAGTATAATCAACTTCAGGAGATCAGATACAAGTTTTTGAAAGGTTTTGGCCAATCCCGTCCTTCATCCCTTTTTTCCCAACAACGCCTTAGATTACGACAGTTCGAAGTAGATTATATTGACTGTCCATCTAGATTACTATATCAAAACTGAAGCTGAAAGCTGTCTGACTTTAATTTAAGTCTTTTTATGAAATAAACACATTCAGCAGCATATTTGATATATATTAACACAGATCATCAAATGAAATAAGAACCTCCTGAAAGTTCAAGTTCTGTAAATTATTACGTGCTGCCCATATTGGTGCCTCTTCTCAATAGCCAATTCAAGACGAATACAATCACAGGGGCAAAGTAGCATAATCCCAACCGGATAAGCCAAGCAATCCCGATTGGGATCAGAGACAGAAACTCGTTAAAAAGTAAGTAAATTCGCCCTTGACAACAAAAGTGGGCTCATTAAATTTTAACGGCCTCATGCGAAGGCTACACTTTCATCGCCCAGAGTCGACGGCCGTATCCCAATCCCCCAATTCATTTTAATAGGAAAAGTTTAAAGAAAGCCTCTATCGTGTTGGACACTGAGATTTGGCCATTCCACTTCCCTATATCCTTCACATACTACTGAAACTCATCGCAAGGACCCAGACGTTTGCTAAAAGATTTTTTTTTTTTACTTTCACTGAAAAAAATCAATTCCAAACTCTAACTCCTTAAAGTCCTGCCGAACAAAGAAGTCTTTAAGGTTGTTTTTTAACTGAGGATGCAGAAAAAAGTCAAATTCCTGTAGTTAAGATTTCACCCTGTGATATCAGAGCAAAGGATGTATCTTGTAAAATTGAAAATTCATTGCGAATGGATATCGATTCGATGGCATGCATTCACGTCTATGGAGTCGGGGCTGTTGCTTCCCAATGGCTGAAGTTGGACACAATGAAAGTTAATATTAATTCAAGGTGCTCTAGAAGTTCGTTCGGGCGAAAGGGGGCTTACGGTTCGTTTTTTTGTGTCATGTTTTCCATGAACATTCGAAGGGGTGTCGCGCACGAATGACCAAATATTGATGGGTCGCCATGGGGCTGTCGCATGCGGTTCAAACGCTTGTCACGTTCGTCATATTTGATATGAAGACATGGATTAATATAAAGAAAAAACATATTTGGTTTGCATCCATTGGAAAACATTAAACTTTGAATTTACTTCAAACAAAAGTTGTGCGGTGTCTGGAGATTTGTTATCAGACTGTTTTTTTTAATTCTGATTTTGAAATTCTTGTTATGAGTCCGATTCATGGTATTCGAAATCTCAAGACTCGTTGATCTTGATTCTGTTATTTTCGAAGGAAATGTGTTCCTTCATTCGCATAACTTATAATTTAATAATGATGACGAAACATCGGCCAAAGAAATGGACTTGACAAGTTGTCTGGAAAAGGCGTCTTGACGAATAAATTCCTGTGATTGACGGTAGAATGTCGGAGTTTGCCTTAATTTAATTTCAGTAAGGAGTATTTTAGTACCCTTTTTCCATTATTTGTTTAGGGGAATTGTCCACCTTGTTTTTTCTTCAAATGAAACTATGCAAACCCACCATAATTTTGTTGGTTATCAGGTGATTTTGCAGAAAATATGTTCCAATGATACTGCCAGCCCGAAACCGCATAGAGCTGTCACTCGTTGGAGGTTGTTCCATTAGTTCATTTGACTGACTTTATTTCAAAGCAGTTAAACTCTCACCTTCGATGACAACGAGCACGAGCTCACCTTGCTGAATAAGCACGGATCTAAGGCAGATAAATTAAATTCAAAAGCCTAAAATCATCCTTTGTGTCTCTAACAGAACTTCATTGGTTTTGGTCAAAAAAAGTTAGACAGGCAACTTATCCGCTGAATTCTGGAATGAAATAGTCAACTGAGTAATTAGCCACTTTCGACAACCAAACTGACTCTAATAGCTCAAATGTTAATTTTTTCATGGCTTTTCATTCTAGCTTTAACCTGATTGTCTTCAAAACCTACAATTTCGTTTTTCTGTGCGACAAGCTGAAGTTTTCTCTTCAAGAAAGTTTTGATCCGACTAACAAAATTACTAGTAATAACCAGGAATTTATTAAGCTTTTTGATAATTTTAATTTAATAATAGTACGCGGACCTCTGCATTCAAAAGATTCAATACTGTAAGGCCCGGTCTGATTGGGTTCTTCCATGGCTATCCTGAGTCTGGTTTGTAGGCTTGAAAATTGAGCGATACACCTTCAAGGAGACAAAGATTTGGGCAAGAGAACCGATTTCAATACCTGCCTTTCTCAAAATTGCCGCTTCTCTTATCAGCAATTCTATAGTTAAAAAGCCATTTACATTGTTTCTCTGCAGAGTTTTCAACGTAAGACTTGATGTGCCAGCAATGCGCATCAGTTTACCCAATTCCGGACGTATTCCCAGATTCAATCTTTCTCGCTCACAACTATATGAAGAAGTTTAAAAGCAATGTGCACCAAAACCTGCTGCTGGTTCCTCCTTCACGCTTTCCACCAACGTCGTTCCTTCTTTATGGGGGTATCCGCAACCTCTTCAACGCGAGTGAATCATGCTGAAGAAAAAGCATCAAGATGACTCCATACCTCCTGTACAGAATAGGAGAGAACGAGTGGTTGGGGGATCTGTGTCTTGGCCCGTTCAAAATCGGTTTTGAGAGTCCCGTTTTTGATGCCGTAGTTTCTTGGAAAAGGAAAGGAAAGAGAGTCCTTAAATCCACGCCTGTGTGCTAACTAAATTGTTCAGGTTCCCCACGAACTAGACCTTTCTTACCCAATGCCAGTAAGAGACGATAAATAACTCGGACGCCAACGTTATCATCCTTCCGGAGAATGGTCTTTTGCTTTTTTGTAATCAACCAAGTCTCGCAGTAAAATCTGTACACAAAGGCACAAATATGTTTAACCTTTCTAATAGCGACTTTATTTTTTTTGATAGATTGAAAAGTTGTACATCCTTTATCCTTTTCTGTCAGATATGAAAGTTACTCTTGTCACTCTATGTGCCATTTTTATTCTTGTGCTTCAATTCAAGTTTTGCTTTACTTTTCTGTTCAATGGTTGGACAGCTCATTGCAGAGCCTGCCATTGTTAAAAAGGAAACCCACTTTACAAAGGGCCATAGAAAAGAGAGGTTTATGTTTAAACGGACGTCGTTCTGTCAAAACCTTGTTCCGGTTGGCTGAAAATGATATGATAAATAAAGAAATGAATTCTACCCTTTTCTGTGAATCAAAGACACCGATAAATCCTGTCGATGCACAATTTCCTTTTGAGATGGATCATCTATGATTTCCGATAGGAAGTGCAGCAGGAACTGTGGTTTCCTTTGGCCAGTCGACTTCTTGAGTAGGTTTACATTTTCTATGAAGCAATCTTTTCAAAGGACATACTGCCTTTAGATATATTAGTTTGCTGTTGTGGGTTCCTAGCAGTACTCATATGTATATGGCACAGCGTTAAGGTGAACATTAAATAGTTTTAATTGGCGTTTTGTTTTATCCTTACAGACTTTTTCATGCTCCAATTATGAATGCTTTCAATGAATAAAGTGAAAAGCCTGGTGCTGATATTACGGAGGCTCCTTTGAGTTTCATTCAAATACTTTTCTATGGTAAACATGAATACACATTTGTGTCCCCTTTTATTGGGTCCGGGTAAACAAATACACATGTGAGGTGGATGAAGGTGTTTTTTTTTCTTTGCTTTAAGCATACTCCATGTTAATGAAGAAGAAGCTTCGTTTTTGGAATGTTTTTTTCCATGCATGACGTTTGGAACATATTTTTATTAAAGCAATTTAACATTGCATGTGGAGCTTCTAAGGTAGTTTGTATTGGTTTCACGAATAGTCTTCCATTTTAGATTCTTGGGGCGCATAAAAGGTTTAGTGTAGTAAACACAAGACAAGGGTTACATTGTTTACAGTAAAATTAATACTTTTATATCATAAATTGTAACTCCTCGTCATTCAACAAGGAAAGGCGGACTTCTCTGGTCGGAGGCTCAAAGAATGAACAACGTGTGTCCCAGGTCTTCCAGGGCAATTTCTGCCTGAGGAATTATTGGTCCTTATTTTTTTTTTTAACCACCGAGAAACAGAAATTGCTTAAATATATTGCTATCTAATCGACGAGTTTTTGGCACCGCAAATTCAGTTGCTTCCAGGGCACAAGGATAATAAGATAGGCCACTCTACCTAAAGTTTAAATTGAAAACCAGAAATAAGAACGGAAAAACACCGGAGACATATGTACCTTGATTAACTTTTTTTTCTCTTGATAGCTCAAGTCTTTCAGGCCCTACAAGAAATATTCGCATATAAAATAATATTGTTTTCGCATTTTCACCAATTAAAAGTCCGATTCCAAGGATGCGTTGAATAGAATCCCAGAAGCTGAACGGATGAACATACAGGTACGGCCGAATTTTAGGAATAGAAACTTTGGCCTGAAATTTGGGGCACCCTCAAAAATATTGACTACTAGCCGTCGCCTGCGACTTCGTCCGCATAGATTTCGTGTACAAAAAAAAATGCAGAGCTCGAAAAGTTCTTAGGCCACCTGCTGACACCAAGACGTATTTATAAAATTTCCTAGACTATAACTTAATTATTTCGATAAGAATTTTAAATTTTGTACTTAAGGGGGTATTCTAATCTAGAAATTTAAAAAATCGATTTTTTTAAAGAGAGTTTAAGAGAGATTTTCAAAAATTGAAATTATTTTCGGAGATATCGGTATTTTGCTGACCCGGCATCCAAACTAGTTCGGCCGGAACTAATTGAACAAAAGACATTAGGGATTCTCCATCTACCTGAATCCATATTTCTCAGTGCTGTGAGTGAAATAAAAATGTTGTGAAATATTTTTTTTTTAATAAAATGGATAAAAAATCCTCAACGCAAAAGATAACGCGTCCAAATCGACAAACAAAAAAGCGATTTCACGGCAATAGATTCACGGCACAGGAAGACACTAGATTTACGAGTGCATCAGCTGAGGCCAGAACTGCTCGATATGAAGAGAGAAACGCGGAAAATCGTTTTTTTGAAGTCGAGGAAGGTCCGATGTATGAAGCAGGAATGGCAGATTGAAAAAATGAAAGTCTACAATATCATTTCATGACTTAGACTGCGAAAAACTTTACGCGAAACTTGAAACGCGTTTTTCTCGAAACTGTCTTTTTAAAAAACAATACCCACGATTTCTCAGGTTCTACTGGACCGATTTACCTGAAATTAGAGAGTCTTCTTTATAGACTTGTCTATGTCTGGGACTATCTATTTGTATTACAATTTTTTTTTCTAAATCCGAAGCAGTCAGAAAAAGTGGTACAAAAATTATTTATTTTTCAGGCAGACGCCATTTTGTGAAAAAAAAATCTTTCCGACTTTTCTGTAGTTCCAGACATTGCGACATTATTCTAGATTAATAATCTTTTCTTTTGGCTTCAAATTGCTAGGAGGGTTGAACTCGTGGGAATGGTTACGCGCCAATTTTTTGAGACCCCCACTTCATCAACTGCTAATTTTTGAAATTTTCAACGTTTTTGTTTTTTTTTGTGTTCTTGTTATGTTAATTAATAACTAATAAAAAAATGGATACTAAAAATATTAATTGCCTTTTTTTATGACACTTTAAAAATTACATGTAATTCTATTTATACCTATAGGATCTATGGCTTTAGCTGGTCAGTTCAAAAGTCGAATTGCATTGCTTTGGCACCAATCCTCTGTTTTTTGAAGGAAGGAACATCTACGTCCATATATGACTACTTTTGACTCCCTGTCTATATTCATCTGACCATTATAATATGAATATTCTTCAGTGATCTAGACTAAAATACTTCCACCAGAGTAGTTGAATAAACCCAAAAATTTGACAAAAAATTTCGATCCAAACTTCTCCATTGACGGAACGCATGGTTTGGAGGGCGTCAGTTTCGGTTCTTTTCTGCGAGCCGGAACGTTGACCGATCTCACTGTTCTTGAGAACCTCCCGTTTTCTTCTTATCCGGGTGTTTTTTGCTTGGAAGGAGGTTAAAAGAACAAATTGTGTTCCTGTTCCTTTACCTTGGTTCAATTCACTCATCTTTGGCATAATTGTTACGATAACTTAGTAAAAATCCTTTTCTTTTAAAGCGTCAGCAAACGACTTCCCTTTTAATGTCTCCTGGCTGAATTCTTTAAAAATCCACTGATCACGGATACACTCGAAAGCGCTGTCTCCAACGACCCAATCCGTACGACCAACTTGGGTGCTTAATGATTTCTACCACATTCCACACAAAATGTCCTTAATTTGCGGGCGATTTTCCCATACGTAAGTAAAATTTACTTTACGCCTAATTATGTCATACGCAAACAGGCAAAACGTGTTTTTTTTTCACTGTCTCGTAATTACAAGGACACATTTTCCGCATCCACGCATTCACAACACATACTCGTACATTTTAATTAGTGATAAGTTAATTGGTGGCACAAGTCCTTGGGTGGCATGGAAAAAAAGACAAAATAGGGAAAATCCTCTCTGAAAGGATGCCAGTCGTCACCCGAATGAAAGGGAAATAAATCAATGCACTGATGAACCTCGAACAGGATCACTTCTGTCTTCCTTTAACATATTAATGCCCTAGGAAGGAAAAAATAAATCCCATTAACTCCGCGGAAGTACACAAATTAATGTCAATTACTCCAAGTGTTACACACAAATCTGTCTGCGCCTAGGACAATGATCTCTCTCTAACCCTGATCCGGTTAAAATTAATTAGGTTTGCTGTGATAGCCGTACATTCGGTATTAAATCGATTGGTCGCGTATAAGGACTCGTCGCATTATTAGCTAATGTGTCTTTTGCTGGAGCAAATAAGGCTCGAAGCTCTGTCAAGTGGGATGTTAATTGGTGACATTAATTGCTTATTGATGGGGCTGACAATTAGGATGTGGCTTTTGTTTCTATCGCTGTTGATTCATAGCTCCTTGAATGAGGTTCTGAATGACAACAAAATTAATATGTTGCATGATATGAGGTCCATAGACGGTACTTAATCGAAGAACATCTGGAGGAGATGAAAAAATCACTTTGCAATTGATTTGAAAGAAAGGGGCAAGGAATATTATTAAAATGATTCTACAATAAAAACTGAGTTCTGAAAAGTAAAGATGAAGAATGTGGGGCGATATGAGCCTATTTTAAGTTGGAAATCACGATATTAAACTCTGTATCAAGGGCTGTGGCTTTGCCCGATCAATTCATTTTTTTGAATTCCGCGGAGCAGAAATCGATAAGTGGCGCCCGAGCAGGGACTGGTAGAAAAATCATATCTTCAGGACCAATATTTTCTTCAGTTAGAGAACGGTGCGATGAAACTAAAAGAAACCGAAGACAGCACCCATTCTATCGGATAAGAGTTGTGATTGTGAAGTTGTTCGTTCCCTAGTGGGTCAATACAAAAAAAAAACTGAAAGAAAACCCAAAATGCCAAAAAAACACCAAAGAGGACCCCCACGGCACTTCCAATACCGGCCTCAACCGGTAACTGCTCCGCAGACTTAGTGTTTTCTGTCGCGCATTAAGTATGCAATTAATAATCGCAAGGTTTCCAACTACGAGGGACTTATCGTTTCCATAAAGGAGGAAGATAAGTTCCGTCTTATGGAGTATCTCCGACTTAAAGTCACTCCATATCCGACAAGCATGGTTGTTCTTCAAATCTACACGTCGAAAACTAGCTGGCAACGACACCTTGGTGGAGATGCCGCATCAGTTTGTCCAAACTACTAGGATCAAAACTCCTAGCTCGGTTGATAAAAATCATGCTCTAAAATAATTTCCTTGCCAGGTCTTCTATGTAAATGGAGTCGGACAGCAGAAGAGATTTTGGGTTCTAAGGTCTTTCCTGCGAGGAGGGCAAATGGAAGAGAAAGTATAACCGCGAACTTTATGAGCTTTTCAATAATGTTGATCATATTTGAAAGACAAAAAATCCATCGAAAACAAAAGATCGGCCATTGAGAAAGTGGAACAAAAATAGTACAGCTAAGAGTATCCTCGAACCCTCACCTCCATGTTCATGAAAAAATGAAGACTGCACCTCCGGTTTAAAAACCAACCGATTGCAGATACCGCGAAGGTTATACTTACCAATAGCGAGCTCTACTCCGTGAAGGATACCAAACAGCTCCATGTATCAAGATGAGCTCTTTATTATACTGATTGTATGTTAAGTGTGTTTACATGGTTAAGTAGTAGAAACATTAGAAGGAGCAGAAATTACATTGGTTTCAAACCGTGTAGGTTGTAGTGCAAAGGAAGAAATAGAGCCAGCTTACGTACGTCACATGAGCTGTGTTCGGCCTTCAAAAGAGTCTCTAAATTTGATAGTCTACCTGAAAGTAGGCTTAAGGGTAAACTGATGAGCATTGAAGGCTATAAGCTATTTCATCAGACATTTTGCTGCATTCTTGGCGTCGTATATGTGGTCATTGACATCAGTTGACAGCATGGACAGCATGGAGCATTGACAGTTTTTCGGTTTCATCGACGCAAGTGCCATTCATGGACATTGGCTTGGTAGAAGGGATTCGCAGTAGGTTACATCCCACTTGATTACGCTATCTATATCAGAATTAAGTGAGTTAACTATACTTTGCCGTTCAATATCGGATAAATGTCATAGATAAGAGGAAATTTAAATAGTGAACCGGAGACAAAACTGAGCCTTTATGAATATCAGCATTCATATGGTGAATTCCGGAATCGAAATTGTCTAATGAAACACCCCGAAAGGTATTCTTAAATCAAAGAATAGACCAACCGATCAAATATGCACGCATTTTCCACAAATGAGACGGATGCAAAACTCTGCCAAATGCCTTTGAAATATCGAGTGGAACTTTTTTTGACTTGCACCAATTATGTAAAAATTGGTTCCACTTTTCGGTGATACAGGTCATCAAATCATATGTGGACCTGTTAATCATATTGCTGGTCATTAGAGTTTTCGTGATTCAGCATTTCGATGGCCTTAGAAAGAAGTGACGTAAGTGCTATGGGTCTGCATTTGAAGGGAGAAGAAAATTGGCCATCCTACTTCTCGGAAGGAGACCTTAATTGTAGGAAAGATGAAAAAGCTCACGTAGTGGCTAACACCTGTGGAGGATCGTCTTTTCAAAACAACATACAATCTGGACCAGCGGATTTGCGAAAATAATTTTGTCCCATAGAATGTTCGACGCTCTCAAGCACAGGTGTGGAAGTGTAAAATTGGCCACAAATTATACAGCAAACACATTGGCTTCGTCCGAGTGTCATTCGAAGAATGGGAACCGATAATAAAGTAGAATTCTTAATATTTTTGACGAAGAACCAGAATTGTTTACTGCTGCGCGGAAAACACAGCATTTTTTGCCATAATTTTAGTCCAGAGGAGAACTTCAGACGTCGAAGAAGAGTATTTAAAGTCATAACAGACTCGTCGAAGCTTTTTCCGGTTTTCCTCTGTGGGGTTGGCTTTAAAAGAAAAAAAACTCATCTCTCTCAACCGCCTCTTTACAGCTCGAGTCGAACCATGAATTCTCTTTTGGCCTGATTGTTTAATTTGTTTGGGATGAAGTACTTCATGCCTTGGAGAACGTCACTATCGAAGAAACCTAACATAGTGACCAGTTAAAACTCCAAAAAAAGTTATTAAGGCCGAGATTCTTTTACAGGTTTTTACCTTAAATGGGTAGTTTGAAATTAAGAACTTGGCTGATACAATGATTCGACGAAGGGGCGCCAATATATCAATGGACTACTTGTTTCAGAAAATCTTTTGCAACTTTAAATTCTTAACTGGAATCACTCCCCACGAATCCATTGGAATTCGAAACAATCCCACTTCGAAAAAAAAAGCTTCATTGATTTTGAAATGCCACAATAAAATATTTTCTACAAAGTTTCATTCAATTATCCAAGGAATTGTTTCATCCAACAATTGGAATCTCAAAATCCAACAATTTAGAAAATTAAAGTCTCAACGCACAGAAAGCCAATCTCCTGCTTAAGTCTTTTGATGTACCCTATCCACCTCTACCTAACAAAGCGACGAAAACGAAACCCACTTCGAAAATCAAAAAAAGGAATTCTAATCCCTGAAATATGCACACCCCACAATTCTGTTGTTCAATAGCTCCCCCCGGGGGTATTCATAAACAGAAAAAAAATATCAAATAACCGCTGAGTACTTCAAATCTTTTGAAATTGTAACTCGAAAACAGAAAAGCTTGGCAAAATCACCGCGCCTGCTAAGAGTCCCAAACTCTGTTATCGAAGTAATGCAATCATATCCTTTAAAAGCACGAGTACTTCACTCCTTCCACTGTGCGTAACAGAGTCTACAACATGATTCAAATTCAAGTGAGTGTAAATTTAAAGGGTTGAGGGCCATTTATGTTGACCAGGATCCTAACAGAGCTGTCTGCAGACTTCTGTTGCATGGGCTTTGGTTCCAATAACCCTGGATATGTTCCACAACCAAAAAACCAAATCGAGGAGAAACCAATGGAGTCCACACAAAATTGTGTTCTAAAATCATCTACCGTGTGCATACCTTCCAAAAGGACGAAGCAACAGTTCGACAGTGCCGCCGCCGTTGCTGCTTGTTGCTCCATTGAGTCGGTGACCTGGAGAACACTGCCTGCCTTTCGTACATGCTAGCAACTGGTGGCAATTGCGTATGGGGTGGTAAAAGGAACTCGTATCCACCAGAAAGGGGAAGTGGAGTGAAGCTTTTTGTCTACGTGCGTAAGTGTTGGTACATTTCAAGGGTAATAAAGCAAGGGCTTCGATTTACCTGGCTGCGATTGGTATTTTATGATTCCTTGTTGTTGTGTTTTTCCTTTTTTTAGGTTCCTTTTTATTATGTTTGAATTTCGTTCCTTTTTTATGAGTCCTTGCGGAGATATGCGTGCGAGCTTGTGTGGGTTACTCTTCTCTGTTCTTGCCTATACCAGTCTATTTGTTTGTGTATAAATTTATAAATAATGTAAAGCTTGTTTTTCGAGGAAATATGAAAAACAGGGTTTGCATTGTGGCTGAATATATTGTTTTTTGTTTTTGTTTTTTAATTATTCCAGGCCAATGTCAAGCTGGAAGCTTGATGAATCAAAAATTCCATCGTCATCCATCAAAAGTGGGAATTAAATGCAATAATATGGTCATGACCTATATACTTCAAGCAAACTATATGCGGATGGAGTTTCATGGAACGTTTATATACATATATGGATAGAGAAAGAAGCCTGTTGTTGTGCGACACATGGAATAGACTTCAATTTATGAATTTAATAAGAATTCCTTTTGGTTATGGTATACACTGTGGGACTGGGACTACAAGGAAAACAATTATTCTTTTGTTTATTGTTATTTAAGGACAAAAGCCTGGTTGTTGTTTGTCTTCATGGTGAAATGGACACTCGTGCGCGATATGTGGGTGAACATGAGTATAAATAAACGAATTCAGAAGGTTCCGCAATTAGTTCCGAGTGTAGGGAATTAGGAAATAGGCAGGTATACGTCTGAAACGAAACCTTGGAAACCAATAACCGCCCGCTCAATAATTGTTGCCTCATTTCATCGTTATTATGGTTTCATATTAAAAATAAACTTTATTTTTGTACTTGTTGAGTCTATTTATAATAGAATTAAGCCGCTTAAATAAAGTGGGCTGATGATTTCATCTCAATGAGAACGAATCGAAACCCGCTGTGAAATATTATAATGGCTCTTCTAAAGGTCATTCGAATAGGTTTAATTTTTGATTTTAATGATTTTTTTTTGTTATTTTTATATGACTTAACTTAAGTTCACTTATTTTTGGATAATATTGACGTCTGTCTGAAGGACAAATCAATTCAAAATCGAGATGAACTACGCGAAAGGTTGTTCCCTAATACAAATCAATATTATACAATTGACTGGTCAGTTTTTCGGAACAAAAAAAAAAAATGTTTACAGATCTCTACGTTTCAAAGTCCTTAGTTTTGTACTGCATTAATAAAAGAAGAATGTCTCTTTTTGTAAGCGTATGCGTTCTTGTGGATTTATTCATCTCATTTGTCAGGATGATACAAATATAGACTTAGTGAAGTTCTTAGTCATGAAGTTGAGTTAAATATCGGTGTACCTCAAGGTTCAGTCTTAAATAATTAAATATTATTTTAACTTATTATTTCCGTCCTTGAGCAAAAGTTTAAAAGTCTCTTAATTGTTTTCGCTGACGATATGGTTTTTATGATTGTTAGGAAGTGTTTATTTGAGTCAGTGCAGTAATTACAGGAAGTCACTCCTTATTCAAGCTGAGAAGAGAATCTTCAATTGATTACAATTGAATATTGAATTCCTCCTTTTTCAAATCTTTGGTGCTCTGCTTATATATGTGTCTAAGACAATTACAAGGATATGCTGTGCAAGTTGCTTTAATATAGAGATTGTAGATGGATTTCTCAACCTGGCAGTACAAATTGATAGGAACTTGAATTGTAGGGAATTAGAATTTGAAATGTGGATTAATAAGTTTGAGAGGAGTCTACTATAGTACAATGGAACCACAAAAGTATATGATTTGAATAATTTGTAGAAAAGAAAAATGTGCGCTCAAGTGGCCTTTGTTTTATATTCTTCGTATTTGCATATTAAGCATTTATATATAAAGGGTTTTTCAATAGGGACGCTACAAAAGTAGAGCGACAGGGACTGCAAACGACGCCATATTTCTTGCCGCTCTTTTGACATTTCTCTTCAGTAAGATTTGCGATTTTATGATGGAAAGATATACGAGCCAACAACGAGTCGAAATTATTAAAATTTACTACCGAAATTTATGGTCGTCATAATCATCCTAGCAGATCAACAATTGAGCGTCTAGTGGAAAAAATTAAATCCACAGGCACAGTACAAAATGTTCCCGTGCCAGTGAGACAAAGAAGTGCCCGTAGTGTCGAGAATATTGCTGCCGCTGAGGCTTCAGTTGCAGAAAGCCCAAATGTGTCTCTCACACGTTGTTCACAAGCGCTGGGCATCTCTGTGACGTCGTTGTAGCAAATTTTGCGAAAAGATCTGCGCCTACATCCTTACAAGATTAAATTGATGCAAGAACTGAAGTCGCTTGACCACCAGAAGCGTCGTATGTTCGTTCGTTCGCAACAACTTGATGTGAATGATTCGGATTTTCATCGAAAAATCATCTTCAGCGATGAGGCTCATTTCTGAATGGCTCCGTCAATAAACAAAATATGCGGTATTCGTCAGGCAGCAATCTACACGTACTCCATGAGTCATCATTGCATCCCGAAAAAAATTACGGTTTGGTGTGGTTTATGGGCCGGCGGTGTCATTGGGCCGTACTTCTTCCGTGATGATCAAGACCAGCAGGTTACTGTGAATGGGGATCGCTATCGTTCAACGATAACCGAATATTGTTGGCCCCAATTGGATGATATGGACTTGGAGGACATGTGGTTCCAACAGGACGGCGCCACAAGCCACACAACCAATGTCACAATCAATTTATTGGAAACCAAGTTTTCTCACGAAATGGTCCAGTCGCTTGGCCGCCTGGCTAGTGCAATTTGACGCCGTTAGACTGTTTCCTGTGGGGCTACGTCAAATCTTTGGTCTATGCCAACAAGCCAGCGGCGATTGATGAACTTCGTACGAATATCGAAAGTGAAATTGCAGCAGTATCGGCCGATTTATGCTTGAAAGCCGTCGAAAATTGGGTTCAGCGTCTGGACTTCTGCAAGCGTACCCGTGGTGGCCATGCATCAAATGTACTTTCACAGGAATAAAGAATTTCATTGATATCCAAAACCATTTTTTTTTATTTAAAAAAACTTTTGTAGCGCTCTTATTGAAAAACGCTTTATTTATGGTACTAAGAGTCTTTCACACAAGGAGCCGCAATTATTTGACACTCAGTAGCTCACATGTATACGGTTCAGAAGTAAATTATAGATGATTTTACTAATGTACCTGTCTCGAACAAAGCTATATTTTAAATTTATTTCACCGTTACAACCTGACTTACAAAATCAGAATTTTAAAATTTAAAAGTTGCTTTTCAAAAGAATACGAAAATCGCTGTTTACAATGGAAATTAGTTATAACAGATTGTTAAGATGACTCAATAATTATATTACACATTTTTTTTACTGGGTTTTAATGGGTTAATATTTTTTTAATTGAATTATTAGTTTAATTTTAATTATTGTTTGGCTTATTTGAAATTCTTGTTTTCTTGTGATAATAAAAATAAAAGAAAACAAAATTTTATATAACATTTATAACAAATGCACATCAAAAAATGTCTGTATTTTATTTAACTTAGGACCTTATCTTACTACAATTAAGGGGGATTAACCTTATGTCGAAATACAACGAAAATTATTCCAAATCTTTTCCTTTTCATACTCGATCTAAACCAACAAAAAATAATGAAAACTTGACGAAACTGAACTTAATGCTATTGTAAGCATGGCACAATATTTGCGCATAATGCGACATTTACCAAAGCCAACCTTAGCTTATTTTAGTCTTTAATAGAAAGCCTTAAGTGATTCAATTTTTGAAAGAAAAAAAAATGTTAAAAAGAAGGGAATTTCAATATGTCTACAAAAATCGGAAAAAGTTGTAATTCCATAAAATGCACACTTTTCAAATGTTTTTGATATATAAAAATGTACGTGTAATGTTTAATAAAAATTAAAGTTTCAGTCAAAAAAATTCAAAAGTCTTTGTTTTTTCAATTTTGTTATACAAATTTATTAACTTCATAGAAATTAGGTGAAGATGTCAAATAAAAGAATCAAGTAAACCTATTAAATTTGATGTTTCATTGTTATCGAAATCCATTTCATACTTGCACAAAATTTGGCCGCCACTCAGTCAACATTTTATCGACTTACTTTTTAATGTTTTCCAATGCTGTTGATGTAAGGACTTCTTGGACATTGCTTAACGAACGTTTCTGTCAAGTTAGTTCCAAAACAGTTCTATGGAGCGCAGGATAGGACATTTCACATTTAAAAGTGCCTTTGGCTTTACTATCTTGGAAAAATGTGATTATGGACAACATTGTCAAGGAACCAATTGTTTTTCAGCAAGACGCCGAAAGTTGATGCTGTTTTTTGTCTAATTAGGCTTTTGATCAGTCGCTTGAAATCTAGACGGAAGGGGTTTCGAACTACTACCTGCGGAACTCTTTTATATAAAGAAGATATATTTTGTACTTCCTACAGACTACCAGATACTTAAACTCTTTTTCATGTAAGTCGTTGCAATACAGAAAATTGCAGAAAAATAATCTATCATTTTTGTCGTTCATTTTAAAATGGAATGAAAGTTCGAACTGTCTTAACAATATGGGTGAACATTACGTTAATCTAAATTGGATATCTAAACAAAGCAATATCCAAGCGATATCATATCATAGTTTTTCTGCCCGCTAGATTGAATATTTCGTGACTCCCTTCGTCCGAAATATCTTCTTTAACCTTTAAAGGGTGTTTTCTCGTCGGCGCGTTGTCTTACATCGATGTTGCAGAGCTTTTTGATGCTCCATTTCATACTTTTTGATCGACAAGTTTTCATAATCAGCGAACTTTTTTAACAGATGATATTTTTCCGTTTTTGTTTCTTTTCAACATTGAGTTGATGCATTTTTATCTTCTGGTCTGGCACTAAATATGCATTTTGAAGGCTACGGCGGACGATTCCTCCTTTAAATATTCCTCTTCAGGCATCCATGTGCTGGATTATTACTATCTACGGAACGGAGTACTTATTGTAGAACTAACGCTTTTGTTATTTATGTTTTCGAATTAAAATTATGAACGTTGCGTTCGTTCAGTTCTTACGGCGACTGTCATAAATGACAATTAAGTACATCCACAGATTTTTTACGCATCCCCAAGTTTATTCCCAAGGCTATACACTAAATCTCAAAGAGATCAATAAGACAGCTTTAAGGATAGTTCCATTTCCATTGTTACCACAAATAATGGCGTCCATAAAACTCTGCAATTTATTGGAAAACCGCATTTACTACGAAAGCATTATCTTTGGATCGTTTATAACCCTCAAAGTGGTCGTCTTTCGACCGGAAGTCATCTTGCCCCATTTACACCCTATCGTCCCGAATACAATTCAATTCATTTCTTCATTTGATGGCACAAATAATTCCGTTTTGAACCACTGAGTGTTGCTGCCGCATAGTTTTGAAAATCAAGATAACATTCGAGTGCAGATGCTGTGCTGTGCTGTCTGTGGTTTTGGGGTTCTGGCCCTGACAGAGATTATGGAACATTGGTAACCATGGAGAAATTATAGAATATTTTCATAAATTTTGAAAACTTGGTTTGCCAATTAAGTTTGTGGAGACACAGAGGGTTTTAAAAAATGTTGATGCGGGTCGAAAACAGCTTTGAGCGCCATTTTGAACACAAGGTTCAGTGTCAGTGTTTAAACACAAGGTTCAGTGTCTGTTTTGCTTTGGGAGAGTATAATTTGGACAGAAAAAAAAACAAATACAAAAATTTAAAGTCAGTATTTATGGGCTAGGATAAATATAAATCATTTTTTGCATATCAATTATTTAAGAGGCTGAATTGTATGTCCGAAAATTATTTTTAAATAATAAACAGACTTAAGTTTTTTTATTGCGGTTTCTTAAAGGATATCTTTGGATGGGTTGGGGAATTCATCGATTGCAATGGAGAATGTGTCATTGATAAATTAATGCACTGAATATCCCACGGTAATTAATGCCAGTATCATACTTTTGGAATGCATTGCTGAATTTGTTGTTTTTTTCCGTGTGTTTGTAAAAACCTTCATAGGCACTTAGAGGACCGGCCGCGCGTGCTCATAATAGTGTGAGATTCGTAGTCACTAAAAAATCTCCCATGTCTTCCAGTCAAAGACCAAGTTTCCTTAACAAGTAGTTTCGTTTTCTGTAGGTCATCGCGCTTGGAAGGTAGCTTTACAGTGAAAGCACCTTCTAGCTCCGTGTCGTCCGTGAAACTGGCTACGACTATTTCTTCATCTTGGGGCATGTCTCTTATATAAAGCAAGAACAGAATCGGACCCAGAACACTTGCTTGGAGAACACCGATGGGAAAAGTCTGCTTGTAATTTATCCGGTAAAATAAGCCTTAGTTTAAACTTTAATTCATCATAGCATACCTTGTCGAAGGCTATCGATACGTCTAGATAGGCATTGGACCAAATACGTTTTTCCATCAGGGTTTTTTCAAGTTTGTTATTCGGTAGACCTGATCGATTGTGGAATGCTTGACTCTTAAACCAAACTGGTGGTCCGGTTATAATAATCTTACTTCAATTACCGGTTGCAGATCTTAGTTTTGTCTAATTTTGTTCAATCAAACTCTAAATCATCAACAGTTTTGTTTATTAAATTTTGAACAAAGTCTTAATTCTTATTTTAATGGGGTACCATATTAGTTTAATTTTATTTGAGATTTTTCTACACTTTTTTAAATATTACAAATAAGTTCGCCATAGTTGTACATGTTCTTTGTAAATATTGCCTCGTTTTGGTTAGTGTGATGATATGACAGAATTCTTCCCTTATGAATTTTATCAATGATTTTTTCATTGCTCTTTAAGAGTCAAGAATTGAAGCTTGAGCCTGTAAGATTTTGGCATTTATTCTTCTGCTTTTGGTAAAAAGACATCTCTCACTCCCGCGTATAAGCTTGATCTAAATATCAACATTGGCTTTAAAGTTTCTCAAAATCTTTGAAAAAACATCACTATATATGGTAATTTTATTTTCTTTCATTTCAGCGGACTCAAATTACTCATTTTAGTGCTCAAATAAAACAAGAATTTTTATTCAAAGTACCATTAGTAAATAAAGCTACATTTTAAAACATCCGCAAGAATGTTTATGTATCATAGTTTTTTTTTTTATTAGCAAATATCCTTGCATCTCACAGCACCGTATTTAAGAGTTAATTTGCTGAAGGATGAAAAGCAGATTTAGTTGAGGATCGGATACTCTAGCGATCGATAAGCCGATAAGTCAGATACTGACTCTTATATCAAACTTTGTTTAAATTTAAAATGTAACTAAGGAGGATGATGACAATTAAATAAATAAGTGGAATCAATGCCATAAGCGTTCCAATATTTTATTACTGAACCTGGCCACTTAGAATGCTGAATAAAAATATTGCCTTGCAGTCGAAGTAACAAACGGTGCCACCTGAACCGTATTACTAAGGCTTCGTTGTCTGTCCGTTTTCATAAGACTATTTACTATAGACATATGCAATTTTCACCGAAATAATCAAAATAATATTTATGTAGTTTATTTAACGGTGGTGCCGAACTTTTCGTGTGTGTGTCTGGCTCGCACTTGGCCGCTTTTTTAGCAATCAAATCCATCTCATATCAGTTGGGAACCTTCTGCCCTAGCTTCCTTTGATACAATTTCTTAGGTGAGGCTAAGTTTCAGTGGTGTCAAATACTTTTAAAGATCATTTTTGGTTCATATTGGCTGGGTAGTGCAATTGGTAGAGCACCTACTTCTCAATTGCTTCAATTAATGGGTTCTAGGCTCAACCCCTAGTCAAGTCACCATTTGCCATTGGGATAAAATTAAACCCAATCCTCTATTACTGGATTGGTCGAATAGTGATTGTAGTCTGACTGATTGGTGGGATTGTTGTAGTGGTTGTTGTATCAGCTATAGTTCTTAGTTCATGTTGACTAAGAAGTGGGTTGTGTAGATTATATGAAGATGGCTCTGCTGTGAAGGCATAAGGCTGACAACAGGATGTTGAGCTAAATCTTCCAAACTTTCAAAATAATATCAAAATTTGTCCAGCGATATAGCAAAATCTAATAAGTCCATATCAAAAATTGTCTGTCCCATTTCGGACTCCACCTACGTAATTGAATTGAAACCAAATACATCTGAGTTTCTCAAACCTCTAAATAATCTTTCGTTATTCTCCCAATTCTTCTACTCGCTCTGTTCTACATACATTATGTAACGTCTTCCAGCAAATGAGCCATAATGATGCTGCCGACTGAGGGAGAGTAACTCGAAGACCTTACTTACTTACTACTGGCATCTTTCAGTTCGGACACAGGAAACAAATGCTGCTGTAGCTCCTGCCTGCTATCAGGAAATAGTTACTGCAGGTAAATCTGCACACGAGTTTGAATAAGTTTTCTTATAAGGTTCAAATAAAGGAGCAAACTAACCTGACTTTCCGCTTCGACCTCCTTCAAATGAGAGAAAACCAGCCTTAACCGACGACCAATTTGACTTAAATGTCAAATCCAGAGATACTTAAGACGAAACGACATTCAGCTCGAGTTATATTGTGGTGTGATGTTTTATAAAGTTGCATTTTCGAAGCATACTTTTTCAATGAAAAAGGCAACTGGAGATCCATAAAACAATTTTTCCTCTCAATTTTGTGTGGTTTGAACAAGATGGCGAGTAACCATGTAACCAACTCAGGCTTGGCAGGATTGCGAAGAAAATTCAAATGACAAGGTCACTGCCATAAATTTGAATGAAAAAAGACAATTCATTTGATCAATAATAGAGGTAATTCTCACTTCAAGCCTTTAGGCAACTCTCAGTGTGGAAACCATTTGCATACCATTATTTTTAAAAACCATTAAAAACCTAAATAAAAATGAATAATCTTTTCAATTAAATTAAAATAAACAAATTATAAAAAATTATTTCAGTTTCTGAACGTAGTTAGATTCATTGGCCACCCTGTACATGCCTTTAAATGCAATGATATCTCAAGTTTTTTGGTGCGTTGTGAAGCACTGATTCAGTAGATTTTCTATTTTGGTTCCAGAAGAACCGGGTTAAACATTTGCAATCCTTGCCCTAAACGTGTCCTTTTTTACCAGCTTTTTGGAATAAAAACCATCCTAGAATGAATAGGTATGAAATACCCAATACCTTTATAATCCAAAATATCCGAGACTTTTTTCAAATCGGATTTTCATCGATGGACAACTTCAATTCAATTCAGTCTTTAGCAGTTCTCTGTTAAGGCCCGGGTTCTGCAACATCATAACAAAAGCGACCATTGCACGCAATAAATCTTCCACTAACATCAAAGTTGTTTAGTCGATTGTTGGCATCTCGTTTGATCCTTGCCTTCAGCGTTGACGTCCTGTTTGCACGTGAAGTTTGTGTGAAATTCTCACATAATCCATCCATGTCGTTCGTGTTCCACATCCTGATACAGTGAACGAGTGTAATTTTCTTGTTAAATGCCATCATACCCACTCTCTAACGGTTGAAAGTTTCCAAACAGAAATTGATAGTGCTTCGATAGTTGTTCGTCCTGAAGGCATCCAGGAAACACTCCATCAAGTCTCCAAGTCTCACCCGAAACGCAATCACCAGCCATTGTAAGTGGCTTCTATATAATTAAATTGCAGTCCCGGGAAACACCATTACGAGTCCTGCGATAACATTACCAATAATTCGGATTAATTAAATTGAAAACCTTCATCGGATTCAGTGGGACATCACTTAAATGCGACAAGCGACGCCCGAAGCTCTTGGGAGCAGTTGGAATGCTTTAGATTCCTGGTAACTTTTCGCCAGCATTCTTACTGTAGAAGGTCATGGCAATAAGAGGTTAGCTTGGAGATAATCAAGTCGAGTTAATGGAGGTGAGATTAGAGTGAGTGTAAAATTAGATGTTTGCATTCAATGAAAGGTGAATGCTTTTGACTGACTCTTGGGCAGAAGGGTGTACTTGTGGCATTTGTGTCGCAAGCGAATTGTTGGGAGCTGTGGTATTTCAACTGGAATCATTATTATGGTTTTCTTGTTCCATACGAGCAACTAAATTCATTTGGTTTTTAAATATACAATATGACTCGCAAAGGCAGAGCACATTATATTCCTGCGTCATCGTCGACTCTTTAGGACGTAAGGGCAAACGCGTAATAACACAATTTATGAGCTTTGAGGTCTATTTATCATAATCATAACATAAACGTTATTCGACATTTTCCATTTTCGGACCGCTGCCTCTCTTCCGAGAATTTCACTTTTCTTTATTTTGTCAGCTTAAGCCAATTCGCATTCTTCCTCTTTGTAAGACAAATTCGTGATTGCGCGATACTTGAATGATCGGAGGCTCGTTCTTCCCATTTTTTCTCGAATCTGATAGGATTAGACAACCTTTACGCTTAGGCATGACTGTCCAGTTCTAGTCGACGGATTTTTTCTTTCTTGACTTGATTCACATATTTCTCAGCTCGTAAAGTCGAAACTGTCTTCCATATTTACATCTGCCCGTCAGGCTTTGGTGCAGTGCGAAAATTGTCGATTTACCGGGCCAGAAGTATGACGAATATTGGCCGAATTGTGAGTCGCACAAAAGCGTCAGATCTTAAAATTGAGTAGAAATATATCTCGATAGTTGTAAGAATAAGGAACAGACGGATGGATCAGCTCCCTATCAGGACTTCTTCGCGATATTTAAAAAGCCTGACTCGTTTGGCTTCTTGAGGGCTTAAATAGGCCACACAACCAGTGGGTCGGAGAACTGCTTTCTCCTCTGGTGTTAGGTTTTCTTTATACCCTATCACTTTCACTTGGTCATTATCGTGTATCAGGTGCTGAGAATATTCCTTGAACACATCCACAAGATCCTGCGGCTCCGTGACAAGATTTCCCTTAGAGTCGCGGAGAGAAAGTTCTATTTCTTATTCCTGTTCCTAAGCTCTTCGATACCTTAGAGCTGGGAGACGAGCGTACGGTCTATATTTGTTCGGTTTTCTCTTCTCATCATCCCCATGTTGCAAGTCGTGGTTGGAAGCATCAAGTGGTCTCGGGTACTCTCTGATTTTAAGTAGGGCATTGTGGCCACATATAATTGCAAGTTGTAGGAGGCTTAGATGCTCTCTTTATACTCGGGCTATTTCGATCGTGTTCATTAATCCAATGTTGAAGCTTTTCATTTTTAATTTCTAGCATTGGGCAGTCGCACTTCAAATCTACGGCTAGTGCCCGTATATTCTTGACGTCTGATTTCGAACAGGCTTCGACAGCTCTTTTCAAGAGTTCGTAGAATTCTTCTTTGGCAGAGTCTACAGCTTCGTCTTTGTGCTTATATAAATTGATATTTGAAATTTTTCCTCGATTCCGATAATAGCCAAACGATTGCTTATCATTGAAATCGGTGACCTGTGCTCTAAGCTATTTCCAATATTATGACAGTTATGCCAGAATGTCGCGTTTCAAAAACTCAATCACTGGCGAATTATAAAAACCGGCCGAATGCGAGTTGGACTCGCGTAATGAAGGTTCCGAAAAAACTTGTATGGTATAAACTTGTATGAATCGAATCTCGAAGATTTTCGCACTTTTGTCGGTAAAAACGTCGAGGTTTTCATTTCCTATGAGTATCAAAATATGCGACATAAACAGCAATATCTTGAAATTAAATTTGTGAAGCTTGATTTTTAAAAAAACTTGAAAAGACCAAATTTAAAAGTATTTGGTATCAGTTTCAAATTGACATCTTCACGCATTCCTGAAAAAAGGGTGGTGATAGACAGACGAACAACGACGTATTGTATAAGGGTTCCGTTTTTGCTTTTAAAAAATGTTTTTTCACGATCTCGAAAAGTAATACAGTTCCAAGCCTTCAATTCAGATATCTTGCATCCCAAATATGAGACGAGAAAGCCCTAAAGTTTCACAGTGAAACAACCCAGAATGCGTGGTTCCTTTTGCTGTGCACGGAGAATGCAGAACAATGATCTTGGGCCAGCGAAGTGGATGAAACGCATGTTCCCGTAAATTTTAAATAAATTAGTTTGTGGAACATTTGTGGAATTTTCTGAAGTAAAGGATCAAGAAGGATGTGGAGCTCAGTCCAACAATGGCAGCTCTATACTTAAAAAAATCGCTGTTGCTATAAGACTATTTATCTGAGATATCTGTTAAGTTGGATTTTTGAATTTTAAAGGGTGCCTGAAACGAAATTTTCCTGAAGCTATACAAGTGCAATAAACAATTGTAATGTTGACCGCAGTTCTCATCGATCTTCTAAAGCTGCTGCAGACGTTATTCCAATTTGGAAATATGCTTTAAATTTCAACTTAAATTTTAATTATTTTCAATTTTTCAATTAAAACCTCACCTACACGCCCGCCAAACAAAAACTCGAGACGATATAACAAAAATTGTTTTCGTTTCCACCCTTTATTTTTGATATTGTTCTGTTTTAGTTGTAACAATTTCCTGTGGACCCCTGACGCAACCACAACTGCATAAAATGAGGCAAAATAAAAATCAAATAAACTCAGGAACAACTTTTTTTTTCCAACCCAACTCGGTACTAATGGCTTTCATACGAAGTTTTTTAATGACTGCGAATCCATGTTCTTCATTTTTGCCAGACATGGGATCTGGGCACCCTTCGTCGTGGTGGCGCCGCATCGCTGCTGACAGTATTCGGTGAGGAGTTTGAGAATTCAGGTACAACATGAATATTCCAGCCGTTATTCGCTCTCATTTAAGGTAAATCAATGGGTTTTTGACTCCCCCAACTCTACCTCTGTTTGCATAACGAAGGAAGTTATGCTGCTCGGAGGTTGAACCGCCACAGAAATGAATGAATGTAATGATTTGACACTCGGGACGAACATATGCTCTAAACCTTCTGAACGTGCCCGCTTGTCGAACCTAATATGTTTTAAATGAAATAATAAAAACATATTTTACATTTACTCCATGAGTGGTGCGAAACTTTGCCTTCGACTCTGGATGAAAAGTGAGATTTCCATGGAATTCACAGGACGAACTTCGTTAGGGCCCGGCCTACGCATCGAGCGTACGTTGTTATGAAGTGAAAATTTTACCACATAATTAATATTTAAACTCAAAGATAGAGAGAGCAAGCAGGAGTGAGCGAAAGAGCAGTGAGAGTTCAGGGACAAGGCCGCATATCCGGGATATGAAATATCTGCGATTGCTTTATTTATTTGAGGGGAATTGCAAGGATTGTATCCTTATTGGCATGATTTATTTCACCAGGCACGATTCACTACAATCAACACTCTGCAGAGAGCGTGATTATTTATAGTATATGAGAAGCCTTGCACGTGTTATGATTTATCTCCATTCGAATTGTTTCCATTTAAATTGGCCAATTATGCAGAGGGACACATATTAATGGTATCAACATTTCGATGCAGTTTAATTTATCGCAAAGCTTTTGTTTAATTTTTCAAAAAATTGTTGAAATGAGTGAACGGCCTTAATATCGCAAATAATAGTG
Organism: Orthonevra nobilis; assembly: GCA_963555765.1. Taxonomy (NCBI): domain Eukaryota; kingdom Metazoa; phylum Arthropoda; class Insecta; order Diptera; family Syrphidae; genus Orthonevra; species Orthonevra nobilis. The sequence continues at coordinate 131,663,798 of OY743225.1, forward strand.
AATTCAAAAATATTTATAACAATCGCGCTGCATGATTTTTAAATAATGCAATAATTTTGGTATGTTTTTAATTTAATGATTGTTTTATTTTCAGATATAACAGTATATATAAATGCAATCACCATTCATTAAGCACTGACAAAAATTGCATTAAAATTTTGTTCATCTACAAAAAGCAATAGAATAATAAGTATAATAAGATAGTTCTAAATTGCAACATAGCGACCTCGAGCTTGGATGAAAGTTCAAACGCATTTTGTTAAAATGAAATTAGTAATGCGCCTTGGATCTTCAAGATGCGGCATGTTCTAAAATATATCTTAGAAGCAAATGGGTCACTGACACCCTTTCCATAACGTTGAACGAACCCGACCACTAACTAAGCTCTTGGAAGCGTTTTTTCTATGTGCTTTTGAAATGAAAATTTGTTATCATTGTAAAATCAAGGTCTTTAATTTCCCTTATCCTATACGGAGACGTAGAGTGGATGGAATAGTCGTAGTCAATTAAAGAAGTCGATGCGATACAATTTTTAGGGTTCCGTTCCCAAAGAGTCCAAAGGAACCCTATTACTAGGTCTCCGCTGCCTGTCCGTCTGTCTGTCACAGAGCTGTATCTCCTAAACTGTTGTAGGGAGCCACTTGCAATTTTTACAGAATGTTTCATAAGGCAACTTAACAGTTTTTTAATTTTTTTAATATTGTGATCATTTCCAATTCTGATTTGTTTAAAATATTTAATTAGCCGTCTGGAAATGTGGTTTTAACTTGCATATTTGTGGGCGAAATGTGGTTTTAACTTGCATATTTGTGGGCGATACTATTTTAAATCAGTAATCAAAGAAATATGATGGTGCATACTTTTAGGCGGGGAACCCTTCGTGCGAGAGTCGACACTCACTTGGCTACTTTTTAGGGTTCCGTGCTTCAAAAGGATCACTTTGTTTTACGTCCGTCTGTCAAATCAAAACCTAAATTTAAATTGTGATTATTAACATAATTATTGTTACCGTGTTAATAAAAAATAAAGGATTACTGAAATAATAAGACTTTTGTCTTAAAAAATACCATAACTATGACTCGATTGTCATGATGGGTAAACTTTTACTTATATACCTATTAGTTTGTACGGAACCCTCGGAGCTCAGATGGCTGCACCCACAACCTCGATCGTGCAAATGCTGGTCAGTCATTTAAGAATTCTCAACGGTGTTATCCTCACCTATCTATGCAGCAAGCATCACTGTGAGTAATGTCACGAGGATCTTTTATTTTAAGCAGTTTTTCTAAGTGGAAGTTAAGCCCAAAATTCATCATAGGGTCTACAGTGGTTCTGACAAGTTGAGTGTTTAGTTGAGCATGATTTTGGTTTCGCGATTAATTGGTTATTTTGATAAAATATAGAAGCATGAAATGTTTATGATAAACTTTCGTCGGATCTTCACCAATGTATTGCTTATGGATTTGATATTTATCCGGAGATATATTTTCTCCTTTACTACCTCAATGACGCATCACATGACAGTGCTTCTCTTTGTCGTAATTCGAAACAAGTGTGGAATAATTCGGTGGTGCTTACCCCAAACTGCCCAGAATGGTTGAGAGTTGTCCAAGTTACAGAATCAATTTTTCCGCGATCCCGAATGCCGTGCTATGAACTTTCAGATGCGGTTTTGAAGTCGATGAAAAAGTGGTTAGTTAGGTAAGGCAGGAAGTCGCACTTTATTTGAAATATTAGCCTCAAGTTTGTTTTATTTCGTCTTTAGTCCTCAAGCTTCACTGAAATGAAACGCGCAGTTTTGGTGCTTGTTAATATGTCACTTTGAATAATGACATATTAACAAGCTTGAGTTTCATCAGCAATTTTTCGATAAAATTTACTTTTCAAATGGATTTAATTAATGCAAATGTGACACATTTCATCCATGTGCTATAACGGCTGAAGCTTCTAAATCACAATGAATTTTATGCGCAGGAGTCACTGAGGTCTAAGGATGCAAAAAAGCCTGATTAAACAAAATGATGCCTCTGAATTAGTTGAAAAATTTCATGTAATTCATGATGGACTTCCCTTTTAAAAGTGACTTGTGTAGGATATTGACATATTTCTCAACATAAAAAGAGCCTCGAACTCCTTTGGAAATTTTATTTTTCTAATTATAAAAAATCTCACCTTCTGTAACGCATTTACCCAGAGCCTCCGCTACTTTCTGTCTTTTTTGTTACCAAGGACTTGCGCGCGAAACATCCTCGGGCAATGCAACTTAATTAGCATTCTTATTTCATTCAACACGCAAAGATTTCGTTCGTTTTCCCTTCAAACTAATGAAAATCCTTAATCAATTGGGATTCCTCAAGTAAAGTATAGGCCGTTCCATGGCCGCAAGCTGGGAAACGCGTTAATGAAGGTATTCTTTTCTTTTTTCTTTATTTCTTTCACCCCGTATCGAGTGCTTCAATTAGTTTGTCGCTAAGAGACAAAAGCAAAAAGAAAATGGAAAATTTGGGTCGCAATTTCTTCAAAAAATAGAAAAAGTACCCACAAAGAAAGTTCACCGCTAAAATCGAAATTGAATGGAGTACCATTGTACTCCAAGTATGAATTGAAATCCCCTTCGCGGCGCTATGATAGTGCCAGAAGAAAAAGGCAAAGAAAATTAAGAAAATCGGCAAGGTTAGTTCGGGTATATGCTTCTGCCATACATGACTTTGTCTTATGTTCCAAGCGTGATTACTTCCCTGCTATTAATCATTGTATCATTTATGTATACTGAGCTTAATCAAGCTTCAACTGTGCATTTGCATTGAATTCCCAAAAGGATAGCTGTGGGTTATTCACAAGCATTCAACACCACCGAAGTTTGTTTCGAAATTTGATGAAACAAAAGTATGCCGTATCTTGACAGAAAGTTTCTTCCTAAAAAAGTTAAATCGTACGTCACAATTATTCTTAAATGTGTATGGAATGGCTTTCTTTGAAACATGACACCAATATTCTTTAGCACCTTCCTCCAAGTTTGAAATTTGGCAAAAAGGCAGTATGTCCTTGAGACTTGAAGCAATTGGGATATGGTCTTAAAAATAACAATTTACAAATTTGAAATGTGGTTTCCTTTTTCCGTTTAAGCATATTAAATTTTAGGAACTCATTCAAATGAGTTTCCAATCAATGATTTCAAAATGGAATTGTTTAATTTCATCGCTCAGTTTTTAACAAAACAAATATTGGAGGAAACCGACAAAGGACTTCCTTAAAAAGTTAAACTAGACACTCAGTTTGCTTCCATTTTTCAGATCGCAAGACCGTAGATATTGAAATCTTTATTTAAATAGTTAACGATTTCTAGTACTCGTAGTTCATTTTCAACTTCCAGTTGTCGAATGCACGCCAAATCTCATAAAGTCACGCTGCAAGTGCAATCCGATGCATGCTTTCTTCAGTCCCAAGTTAGTGAGAGAGGCTATTAAGTGCATCATTGTTGTGCTCTGAAGTATGTGCTTTCTAATTTTTAACATATAATGCATTTGTATTTGTATTTGGAAAAAAATAATTTATGTAAATGTTTAAGAAAAGAGGGCAAAAATTCGAGCCTTGTGGTACTTCGTAAATAATTTTCTTTTCTTCACAACAGTTTCCTATTTATTTTACTTTAAAACTTCAGGTTGCTTTCGAACTTCTTTAGGAGGATTTCCCATATTCCGACCCTTCGTGATTCAAAGTATTAAAAGTTTTTTTGTAGTCAGAAAATACAACTGCCGAGCTTATGTATTTTACTAGACAACTGTTAAATTTTTGTTCGTGTTCTGATTGTTTTCAAAAATTAAATTATTTCCTTTACAAATTATATTAGGTCTCTTTTAAAAGAAGAAAGAAATTTCCCAAAGCCTGGTAAAAACGAAAGCCTTCTGATCAACAGAAATTATATTTCATTCAAGTAGTTTTGGCTGGCTTGGCATACTTCAATAAATTTAATGTGGCGTCGTTTTATCAGGAAAACCTTATTCAATATTATTTTTGAGTGCCTGAATCTTCTTTGGAATTTATGTATAACATTGAACTATGACGATACCTCCGAAAAGATTCGAACGGAGTGAAGTCGTAACTTCTCGGAGGCACACCAACTTCACTATAAACAATCTTCATCAATAAGCAGTGCCTTATGTATATCAAAAATGGTTTCTTCTTCTGTGACAGAAATTTCCTCTGTTAGTATTCAACTCTCTAAGCTATTTATGAGTCAAAAACCCACATAGATGACCTTGCTCTTAAAACCTCTTAATTTGGTTAAGGTTACAAGCTGTTCTATCATTTGGAGAGCCTGCAGACCAAGCTCACCTGAAACCACCATAAAATATTTTCTTTTCTCCTTGTCCCGTCGCTGGCTGTATACCAATTTAAATAAGGGTAGTCATAACCCCTGAAGGGTCAGCAGATAAAAAAAAAGCCGCCCTTTCTTCAGAATTAACAATTCCCATCTTAATGTGGGCAGAGTTATATTTCGTCCTGCATTCATATCTGTAGTTGTGCTTTCCTCATTGAGATTTCTGTTTTTGGTGGGATGCTTGGGCGAGCCGCAAAACCTATTATTAAAGCATTTTTCTGAATGGCTCTTCCGTGGCCACTGTTGTTGCTCGTCGGAAACCGTGAGGAAGACCTCACATAAGGTTAAATGTTAAAAGTTTTATTGGGCTGTCACATTCTGTAGGTTAAGTTTTGTTAATTGAATTTTAATCCGTATTTATTTATTGGAATCCAGTTGTCCTTTCCTCTTAACGTTTAAAGTCTTCTTGATTTCATTCCCCGCTTTAAAGGGAACCAAAGTTACTACTATCTACTTCATTTATTTTAAATTATTTCAAGCAGCACTTTAAATGAATAAAAAACCAACCAGAGTACCATCAGATGGGGTTAGTGGTCTTCATAAAAAGGTGAAAGGTAAAGGCTAAAAACTACCCTCTGGGGTCAAATTTGAACCGAACCCTTTTACTTTATGAAAACAGAATTTTCCAAAAACTACCTGAGCTTCCTGTTCCGTAAAACAAAAAAAAAAGTCCAAATCCATAACTAAACCCTTCCTGTCGTCTTTCACTTTAGCATTCACATTATTCAAAAATATTATAAAGGGCTACTTACGTACCAAGCACATTTACAATAACCTGGAAATATGTAAAGCACACTTTTGATATTTCACAGCGCCAAAAGGATACATCTCAAAATAAATACCATAAACTTCCGGAACGATGAGAAATTCAAACTCCCTTGGTGCATTTATGAACGACAATCCATTACCTTGAAGTAAAAGTATTATACTCGAAGTTGGAGTAACTCAAGGCACCCTTATACGGATCCATTGCATTGCCAGTCATTGGAAAACACTTGAGGCCAAATTATATCAAATGGATGGGATGTGTTTTGCCAAGCAATCATAGAATAAGCAGCGCAAAGGAGATTCGTACATCCGAAGAATGCGTTTACTTCTTTATTGCGTCGATTGATATTGAAGAACTTTGTTGGAGATAGATTTTCAGAGAGAAAGAAAAAAATCATTTCTTGAAATTGAATATTTATTTCCTTTTCAAAATGGCTACAAGCTATTGGCGACTGATAGCACAGAAGCAAAGAACAACGTGTATCCATGTAATTTTTTTGTTCAAAAATATTTTAAAGACAATCCAAATGCATGTGTGGTGAGGTTATATCGTCACGAGTCCTTGAACAAACTCAACTATACTATATGTACTGAGATGCTATGGGTGGGTGGGTTAGCGATGTCAAGTTGGTTACGAACTTAATTTCCTTTTCAAGGCTTACCATACCTGTTCGCTTCGATATCCGTTCGTCCTGATGGTGTGCTAAAGGCACAATCATTTTTCCGTATGCAATGGAGGAAAGGAAATATGAAAATTCTTCCAGGTGTTGCTGTGGAGTGGCACAGAGGTATGTGCAGACTTTATCCGCCCCATGCCAAAGTTTAAGTGAACTCAATGTGTCTCAGCGAGCTCTTTAAGGACTCACTAGGAGTGTGAAATATTGTTCTTTTGTCTCGATTATTGTTTTGAGTTTTTGAGGCGTAGCTTTTTGGGTTGATGTTTATTAAATCAGAATTTTGTCTTTGTCTTAACTTTGAAGTCATCATATTTCATATTGGTGATGCAGTTTTCTTATCACGAAAAAATACGAAGTGACGAAACTACTCGTAGACGGAATCCAGTGCATGTGAGGAATTATTCGGATTTGCCTGGTCCAAACTGCTAAGTAAATTTTATGTTTTCTTGTTTTCGAGTCCTTTCCAGAATTTAGCGCAGTCTGAAGATTTAGTTAACTGCCAATTTTCCGATCCGGAAGCGATACTGGTATTGGACAGTTTTTATTTTTACAAGTCGCTTTACACAATTAACTCGATTAAACTTTTAAGGTTACGCTAAGTAAGGACGTGTCTTGATAGTCTCGGAAACGCAATTTTTGAAGATGGGACGGATAGAGCAAATATTCCAGCCATTTGACATTTTTTTGTCAGTGTTCAGATCAGGAGATGACACCACTTTTTGTCATTATTCAGTCAGAAAGATTTTCGTTCTCAATTTGAATCGATGGTTGCAATTATCACAGCATTGCCTTTGGCCTTCCAATGGCGCACCGTTGTTACTCTTCGTCTGATGTACGATCGGGTACGAAATTCATTGCTTATATCCTCGAGACTTTTGCACTTTCCTCTGCCATGTTTACAACTCATCCCTAGATTATTTTTCTCAGAAACATTTGATCCTGATTGGGACGACCGAGCTATTAATGCATTTTTGAATTATTGATCAGAAGCACAACAAAACAAATCAATCCGGTTGTGTCGTATAACATTTGGAACCTAAAATTTTCGAACTATTCCAAACATGCCCCGAATTTCGACAAGAAAATGCACTTGGAACAGAGAATACGACAGACAGGCGTCAACACGGAAGGTCTGAGATTTTTAAAAAACCACCAGCTTCTGGAATATGCAAAGTATATGATATGATAACTCAAAGATGGTGATTGAAGAACCGCGATGGTCCAACTAATTAGGATAGAGCTGAATATCATCATTTTCCTCAAAACTATTATACTATATACTCGACTAAAGACCACACAGTAAATGGTGACTTCTTTGGTTTGTCAAAAGAAGTAGCCTCTAACTTCTTATCACGGAGGATATATAAACTTCTCTACATTCACACTGAATTGACGAGTCCTTCTTTATGGAGCCGAATGCTGAAAGATTAGCAAAGCAGCTGAGCAAAATATCGCAACTTTGGTCCTATCTGTAAAGAGAAGACATAGCTTTGAACTCTGCGAGCTGTACAAAGATGTGAGTACTGGTAGTCCGGAAGGCGAAAATCTGTCAACTACACAAACTCCGCCACGTAGAGAAAATGGACAATAACGCTCCAGCCAAAAGAGTCTTCAAATACAAGCCACGAAGTTTTTTGGAGAACGGGAAGACCGAATCTCCATTTCAAGGATCAAGCAATCCTGAAAGCTGGAAAGCTTGATCTTACCAACTAGAAGCAGCGTGCTCAGAACCGTTTGAGGCCGAAAGGCGTTTCTATCTCAAGCTCTGACCCTTTCAGGGAAGTTGTCAAAGAAAAGTTAAATTGATCATGTGAGTATAACATAGCTCGTCCAAGAATGCAAAACCGATCCAATAAGACGTGGATGATACCTGTGGTACCGTAAAATAGCTTATATGCCTCACTTCTCATGTTTTCTAAGGTAAGGAGAGGTGATTCCCAAAATCTCACCTTCTCGCGATTATTTATTTCTCGTTTCCGAAGGCTTCTACCAAAGAGCATTGAGTTATCAGACAGTCGTCTCTTAAGGCTCATGCTCTTTTTGTGTATTAAAAAAAAAATAATTTTTGAAGTAAGTTGAATTTTTAGCAATAATTATACTTTTTTTAATCAGGTTTTTTTTTTCTTACGGAATCTTTAGTTTCCAATTGAGCTCTAGACGGTGGGGGCTAGTTTATATTTAACTTCTATATATAGAAGTTGTAGCTAATTGAAATATTAACTGGTTTTCTGCTATACGTAAAGAAGCATTGTACTGCAGAAAAATCAACCTGCAAGTATTAACAAAAAGCTCTGGTGAACATGGCTCTAACTCAATTTTTAAAATCTACAGATATAGTGCAGCAGTGACTTTCGATTCCTAAAATACCATTCTACCTTTTTCATCTACAGAGAAGCATTCCCAAACCATCAATACTACAGTTTAATTGAGCTCAAGAATCTAATACTCCGTTTACAACATGCAGCTTAAGTTTGGATGAGTCGGAGATCATAACATTGTTCCATATGTCTTGACTCCAATTAAGATCCCTCTAAGCCCAAAGTTAACATTTTTGTCTGACACTTATTGGAAAATCCGGCTTCAGTACTGTCTCAAATATTCTAAGTCCAGCTTTTGCAAGATCTTTTATCACTGATTTTGCTGAAATATGATTTTTGATATCCACTGAAGTCTTGATTGTGATGGTTTTGGAGCACCAGGAAACGATCTTACACTGAGGCCGTTTTTTTGGCCTCCCTTAGCCTTTCATTTTGCTGGTAATTACAGTCATACGATATTTCTTGAAGCTTCGTGCCATAGTTACATTTAACTTATTAGAACTTTGACAGGCTGTCAGATTTAGACGGCCAAAAACAGGATATTAGATTTGTATGCCGAAATAATTTTCCCCATTTGTTTTAATGCGAACCGCATTTTATAAATGAGTACAATGAAACCCTGAATGAAACTGTCATTAATTGCCGGAGGATGAAAAACATTTTTGAGCCACATTTTTCGAACGTCACTGTCACTGTATGTTCTGATCCTATTGCTGATGCTTTTCTGGAGAGCTCATCTACACGCTCATTGCCTTCGATGTTTTTGAGGTCAAGAGTCCAGATGGAGGTGCCGTATTGGTGTCCACATAATGGAGTTGGCGTCATCCTTCAAGTTGCTCCTTTCCTTTGAATAAAAATCTTTTTTCTCATATGGCAAAAACGAGAGCACTAATTTTGCACAGCCAATTGTCACCTCCCATGACCATGTATTCTTCAATTGCCATTTAATTCAGAGCTGTGTTGGTCGACCGAGGTCGACCTGCTAACCGGCCTTTCATCCTTTTTTGAATGGGAATAAAGTTATTATGATTTCATTTCCTTATCAAGCCAGCCACAGAAAAATATATATACTATATATATGTATACATTACGTATACGCCTCCGAAGTCGAATTTTAAATAAGTTATTCCTCGTCACAGGATGCAGGACCTAGGCAATGAGTTTACAGAATTTATTGCCATCCCTGTTTCGTTCGGAGATGGAGATCGTTTGTTGGATTAACACATGTGAGACAAATAAAACTTTTGATTTGCGTTACGAAAGGCAATTTCGAGGGTTGGGAACGCAAACAAGAAACATTAGTAAAGTCGTTAAAATGTTTTCATTACGAGTGGGTTATGTTGGCATATGAAGAGTTGTTGGATTGTTTGTCTAAAAGGATTTTGTCAGGGAAGGTATAAGGTTGTTGGTCAGATGGTTGGAGCGTAAATTTTGTTTTCGAAATGTACTTCAGCTGGAAGCAGTTGTTTTAAATGGCTTTGATTTATTACCCAGAGAGCCAAGTCAATCTTGCATTTTGAAGGATGATTTAGACGACGTTATTGAAGACAGATAAGCAAGAAAAATTTGATACTAATGACCTTTCTCAGAGCATTGATTTTTCTATTAGTTTTACAAATCCATCCCTGCATATTTAAACTCATGTCTTAAAGATGCATTTAATAAATTCAAGTGCTCGACCACAATTTGAAGAGGAATGCATAACCTTGCGCTTAACAATGTCCTTATGATTCACTTCACTTGGTCCCTAAGGATATCGATGTCATTGAATCCGCTCGATTAACTCAATCTTATGGCATCTATTTCGAGTTCCACTGGAATTAATTAACGTGATTGACACGTAGTTTGTCAATAGGTTTGTGTCCTTAGGTGTCAGGAACATCACAATCAGTTTCCTTTGTCTTTGTGAAGGGCGTGTGGTTAAAGGCGGAGACCTTAAGGCACAATAAATCGTTTTAAACTCAGAATATACTCGTTTGCATAGATTTTCGCGATGCGTTTATTGGTGACGTATTACTAAGGTAACCAAGTGATGCTGTAAGTTTCCGATAGAATGCACGCTGTACGAGAACATGTTTCATTTGCAATGAAATTTACCTGAGGTATTCTTTGGCCGAACCACAGACTTTAATTAACCATGTTGCGGCTTCAGAAGTGGAGAAGTGGTTTTCATTAAATTACGGGTTATGAAGAACAGAAGCAGTCTGTTCCTCAAAGTGGCGGGCGTGTTCTGGGAGTAGTTTGATTGAGTCACAGATTTTGCTCTTTTGAAAAAAAAAAATATTAAAAACAAAACCCATTAGAAAATGAAACCTTTATTAGCGGGCCATGTCTGAACGTTGGCTTGCCATCGGGCTTGGCGGGCTTAGAAAAATGTAATATTTGATGTTCGAATTCATAATTTACATTAGTTAGTTTTACATTTTACTTTTGATGAGCCGTTTAACAATCCGTAAATTTCATAGAACAAAGACGTTAGTAAAATAAGGGCCAACTCTAAAACTATGAATTATTCTCAGGTCAATGGTGGACTTCGCAATGATTGCGAGCGAATCAAGACTATCTAGGGGCCAGCTCGAATACACACAAAAAGTTGCATTACAATAGATCCAGCAATTAAGGAGGAGTTTAGTGACAAACATACGTACAGAAGAATTATTGATGTAAAGATATGTATCTATTTAACGATTGATAATGCAATAAAAGTTAATGCCTTTACTTCGCGTCTACGTTTTGAGCATCTGATATTTACTGTACGTAAAAAGGCATAAAGTTCTTGCCTTGTATAAAGGGTGGGCCATTTGCTGGCATCTTTTTAAAAAGAAAACAAGAAAACATTGTTGACTACTTTTTTATTGAAAGGAACAATACTTCTGATTAATTTTATCTGCATTAGCTGGCTTGTCAGTATGTCAGTATATAATGTTTCGGTAGCCATCGAATGAAGCGTTTCTTCCAAGTTTACCTTGGAGAAATATTGACCCAATTATGCCATCACTGTAGAACTCAAAAAACATATTATTTGATTTATTATCGATTTATTATCGATTTTGAACTGCTCCAATGCTCAATCGAAAAGCGTTAATGAGCAGGACGTGATGGCTTGACATTTTTAGATTTTGATGTTCTTTTTTTACACCAGGTTAAAATTCTGTTCATGCCGTTTTGGAGGAGGCGATAATTTGCGTGGAAATCAAAGCAGGAAAGCAGGATGCTTTGATTGCTGATTCAACATCGTTGATAGGGGTAAAGTGGCAACCTTGAGGAGCACATATCTTGAATTGGAACATGTGTAGAGGATCTAAAGAGGACAGTATAATATCGTCCCTCCAGGCAGCATTAAATACAGCGAATAAAATCAGGGCGAAGTAAAAGAAGGTCGATTTTTAGCAGAATAAGTTCAAGCTCGATTTCACCGAATGCTTTGCTTCGATTTGTAGCGACAACTTTAAGTTCATTTCCATCTTCAAGTATTTAGCAAAACAATCATGCTACAAAATATGTTTCAATTGATGAAAGGTCTACCGATCAGATATGAAAGGGATACAAACTTAGAGCTTACAATTTCAAGTGAGTACACAACGTAAAGGACTAATATCAGAACAACATTTTATTACTCGAAACCATTGTCGAGTCAGAAACAAATCGAAATCGATAAAAGAAAATTCCCCATTGAACATCCATAATGTGGCCTTATACGAAATTATTTTCAATCCCAAAAGCCAAACACAACAATGGTAAAGCGAACACATCCCTCGAATAAAAATCATTTTAATCTATCTTTAGAGGGAGCGAAAATGATTTCGTCTCTCAAAAATAGATACAACTTAAGGAATGGAAGATAAAAGCGATGGAATTGTATTCGTTATCGGAAAATCGACGAAAGACGAAAGCCATTGTGCTGTCCTTAGGTCGATCTTCCTTGCAATAAAGTTGGCTTTTGCCTTCTTCTTCTGTGTCGTCACCATCCCTTAGGTTGGCATACTTGTGTATAGGAGAGGCGTGAGTGAGTGTGTCTATTGTGCTAGAGTGTCCTTTTGGTAGTCTCGAAAGAATCAACAATACACAGAAACTCGAAATAAAGATGTGAAATTTTAATGAAGCCACTCTTCGTGTTACCTTTTTTTTTTTTTGGTTTTTTTCTTTTTCCTGCCATCAACTAGAAAAGTTAGTCTCCCTCTCAGGAGACATCTCTACCAAGGATGCTCTTAACCCCCATACTCTGGTTTTTAAACAGAGGTAATTCCTTAACGAGTGGCAGCATATATATCTTTCTGCTTCTTAAATTGAACAGCCAGCGAGATGTCCTTAAAGGCATTCAAGTGTCAACAGGTCAAGCCAATTCGTGAAGGACGAATACAAAAGTATGTTGGCTTGTTGGCTTATTCAAACCACGAGGTGACAAATGGCAAACTGACATCTGTAAGTCCTGCGTTGCGTGTTTCGCGCACAATGCAAACTTTAAGGGAAAGGATAACAGGGATAAGAAGGAGGTAACTTAAATTGAAATACACCACAATGGAGGGTAAATTATTATATTGGCCAAAGTTTTTTTTTTACTTTCGTCTTCGACTCTGGCTTTCATCGATTGGGGGGCGGTAAACTTTTTCTATCTCGAGAAAAGAAACAACATTATTAGACTTGAGGGAGTCCTCTCAGCCGAATGATGGTAGCTGGATGGTGGGATGGGTGCAATAAAAAGGATGTTGGGATGCTTTTGAATTTATGGTAATTTAATACGATTTGCATATGTGGGATGAATGGCGGGTGAATTGGATGGAAATCAATCATGAAATTCGTTTGTGGTTTATTGACGGTTGGAAGCAATTGCGAGTATTGTTGGCCACGGGAATGATTGGCATCATGCAAATGCAGGTTTGATATGTGTATGTATGAATACTCGTGTGGGTGAGCACGATTTGGTAAATTTTCGCATTAAAATCGCTGCTGTTGCTGCGCTGATGTTTTTATTAGTCTTTGATGGATACGCGTCAATTAAGGGATGGAAATCACAAGAAATAAAATTACGTCAAGCTGAAATTGCGAGAGAGCTCATGCAGAACGATGGCATTGAAAATAAGTATAATTATTGTTGATGTATTGGTTTTGGTTTGCTTAACTTAGAACAATGGAGCTTGGAACCTTCTTCCTCACTAATATGAAATTGAGGATCATGAGGACAATTTGGCCAGCAGTTCCTTGATCTTTAAACCGGAGATTAGGCTTCACCATTTCTCGTGAACCTGTTGGATGTGATTCGAAGACTGTCGCAATGTGGCCGGGTCATTTTAACTAAAGGATTTTTGTTATTTTTTTTTATTGGTGCGAGTGGAAGAATAACGAAATATTATGTAGTGATTTGAGAGATTCAGATGTATTTGGTTTCAATTTAATTCCGTGGGTAGAGCCCGAAATTGGACGGATGATTTGACACCGAATTATAAGCTTTCGCTTGATTTGCCGGATTTTATTCGACATTTGTTGGACAAATGTACTCTGAAAATTCGGAAGATTTTGCTCAGCACATAAATCTATGGAAACAGCTGTTTTTAACAACACGAAATACTCTTGCCGATACAACGACAACTACAACGACGCTTGCCATCGGACTACTATCGCTTTTCGACCAATTCAGTGATAGCGCAATCAACTTTATTCCAATGGCAAATGGTGACTAGACTAGGAGTTGAACCTAGAACTCATTAATTGAAGCAACTGAAAGGCAGCCACTTTCCCAGCTGTGCCAACCAGCCATTTTGGAATTTGTAGAGTTTGGGGTCTGGCCTTCCATCCATTCGACTTTAATCGTAAACAGAATCATCCGTCCAATGAAGACAAACTAAATCCTGTAGACAGAATATTTTTTATCTTATCCTCATTAATTTTAAGCCCAACTCTTTTGGTCTAGTTTTTAATTGTCGTGAGAACTTCAATGACGGCGCGATGATGTCAATATGATCTGTTTATTCTAAAGCTAAAGCTCTTTAAACACCTTTCAAGTTGACACTCGCTCGTTATAATATTTTATTTATTATAAAATGACAGCGGATCTCCTTGCCGGAACCCACTGCATCTCTGTAAAAATTCAGAGCTTATAGACCATTGTACACTGTGCGTAAATCAATACTTGATGGAACTCAATTCAAAAATGTGAAGTTGTTTTTCTACCATTTGTTTAAGTCTCTTCCTGCTGTACATTTGCATAATTTGTTATGCAGTAAGTTGCTTCTCAGGAAGCAATTGTTGTTGAAGCAATATATTGAATATTCCAGTCTTACTTGCTTAAAGGTTGCGGAAAATAAAATAATAAAAGACGCAAAAGATTGCTGCAACGACATCAAGATTGGACATCCAATTGTGCTGCAACCTGAATGCACGACTCCAGATGAAGCAAGTACCAGTTAAGGATTATCTGGAAGTCCTGTCAGGCAAACAAACCCATTTCAAGACTGAAACTGCAAAGTTAGAAAAAGTAAAATTAAACTATTTTATTAATTCAAGTCGCCTCCATAGTTGGCACTTTTTTCTTCGTCATATCGCAGAACTAATCTGAAGCCGAGCGATTAAATACTACCCCGAAACAGGCTTGGGTCTTATCATTAACGCGAAGTTGAGTGTTCTCTTATAAGGCAAAAAGATAAAGATGATGCTGGAAACAATTGATTCCTTTAAAATAATCATCGAAAAAGCTTAGGAACAATCTCTTGTATAACACGTTCATGGAGAATAACTACTGTTAATTTATCCTTTGCAAATAGATCACTTACCCAAAGAAGAACAAGTGGCAAATAATAAGAAATATTGACAAAATCGGTAATTTTTCATTTAAAAACCCAGCGCAGAAGTAAATGGAACCGAATTGTACTAAACAGATTTTGCGTTGAATCTGATAGACTGCTTTCGATTTAATCTGGATTTTGATGAATAAATCTTTTCTTTGGTTAATTAATAACAACTGCTACTTTTCAGCTTCTCAAGCAGATGAGCACGCAGATAGTGATTAAATTTCCTTTTATGTTCATAAATAATGAAAACATAAATATTTGTATATTAAAATATTTTTTGAAAAATACAATGCATGTAAGAAACAAAACTTAAAAACATCCAAATTTTAGGGGAAACTTTAAAAATTCAAAATTTTATTTATTTCTTTAGAAAATCGCACTCCTTATTTTACTTATATTTTATTTTATAAGAAGTCAAAAGCATCGGGTTTTTCAATAAGAGCGCCACAAAAGTTTTTTTTTTAAATAAAACAAAAACGGATATCAATGAAATACTGCTGCAATTTCACGTTCGATATTCGTACGAAGTTCATCAATCGTCGCTTGTTTGTTGGCTTAGACCATAGATTTGACGTAGACCCACAGGAAATAGTCTAACGGCGTCAAATCGAACTACCGAGGCGGCCAAGCGACTGGACCATTTCGTGAGATAACACGTTCTCCAAACTTGGTTCCCAATAAATTGATTGTGACATTCGCTATGTGGCTTGTGGCGCCGCCCTGTTGAAACCATATGTCCTCCAAGTTCATATCATCCAATTGGGGCCATAAATGTTCAGTTATCATTGAACGGTAGCGATCCCCATTCACAGTAACGTGCTGGTCTTGATCATCACGGAAGAAGTACGACCCAATGACGCCGCCGACCCATAAACCACACCAAACCGTAATATTTTCGGGATGGATTGCTGCCTGATCAATACCGCATATTTTGTTTATTGACGGAACTATTCAGCCAGAAATGAGCCTCATAGCTGAAGATGATTTTTCAATGTAAATCCGAATCATTTTCAAGTTGTTGCTCAGCCCAATTCACGAACATGCCATGCTTCTGGTGGTCAAGCGGCTTCAGTTCTTGCGACAATTTAATCTTGTAAGGATGTAGGCCAAGATCTTTTCGCAAAATTCGCCACAACGACGTCACAGAAATGCCCAACGCTTGAGAACGACGTGTGAGAAACACATTTGGGCACATTTGGACACATTCTCGACACTACGGGCACTTCTTTGTCTCACTGGCACGGGAACGTTTTGTACTGTGCCTGTGGATTCAAAATTTTCCACTAGATGCTCAATTGTTGATCTGCTAGGACGATAATGACGGCCATAATTTCCGAATTTCGGTAATAAATTTTAATAATTTCGACTCGTTGTTGGCTCGTATATCTTTTCATCATGAAATGGCAAACATTACTGAAGAGAAATTTCAAAAGAGCGGCAAGAAATATGGCGTCGTTTGCTGTCCCTGTCGCTATTCTTTTGTAGCGTCCCTGTTGAAAAACCCTTTATAACGGCATGACATAAGTCGGACTTGTAATTAAGATCCACTAGAATTCAAAAATTTTACATTGTGCGGCCATAGCCGGATCAGTTTTCCCGCATTTTAGAATTCGGGAATCGGGAATCACTCTACTTTGTTCAGTGCGGTTTTGAAATCGATATCGATTTAGTCTATTATCGATATGCCGGGTCGGAAGCTCCACTGGTCATGGACAATGAAAGGTGCTGCAAGTCATTGGACTGTCGTTTTTGTAGATGGAAGAAATAGAGCCGATATTTTGGTCGTCAGGTATGTTTTCGTTCTTCCAAACCTGATAGACAATCTGGTTAAGCTGTTGGAAATGCTTTGATAGATTCAAAAATCCCTGCGTTTCGGTGACATGGTTTCCCCCAGCCAGCAAGGTTTTTTTTGGGGAAATAACGTCTTATATTTTTGTTCCTTAACTTTTCAATAGCCTTGAACTTGAAGATTCTTCTCCTTTTTCGCAGATATTTTTCCCTTTTCCTCGTCTGGCTCTGTTCTCTTTCTTTTCGCTCGAGGTTTTTTTTGCAGCGTCATTTTTTCCGCTTCAACAGTTGCCTTCTCCTTTATGTTCGCACTCGTCATATTTCTTGTCGGGGATGGTTGATAGCCTTAAATAGTCTCGAATTCTTCCTGGATTTTTTGTGACATTGTGACTGTGTCTTTTGCTTACTTGCTCTCTTTAGGTTCAGGTTGAGGCGACCAGTGTTCAAGCTTTTTTCTGTTGCCTAGTGAAGCTTTTTAGCATTGGATAGCTTGTCTCTAAATCAAAACTTAAAAGGGATCAGATACAATTTTAAGCAATTAACCTAGAACTCCTTTTCTTCTCATTCAAGTGACTCTTGGTGTATGACTACTTCGGTTCGGGACAATTCTGCTAACTTGCATCAATTTGAAACATGCGGTCAATTTTAATAATTTTCAGCTGCACTGTGATGAAAAACAATCGACTTAAGCGACTTAGAAGAATCAAATAAAAAAACGGGTCTGTAAACATTAATTTGGGTTTTAAATTAACCATCAGCAATTGTGTGGCTTTCTTTTAGCTTGAATATAAAAACAACATTATTCCTACGTAAGAACCTTTGTTAAGCTGCTTAGCTCATATAAAGGACGAACAAAAAGTGCTAACTCACCGTTTTCATACGATTCCAATTAATTATGCACAAAGTTGTGACCACAGGAGATTACCATAAAAGCTAGTACCTTTTCAAGAGTTCTATAAAAGGGCTTTGCTTATACTTATGACTCATTTTTCAGAGATAAATCATGAGTGTGTAACATGTGGTGAGTTAAACATCACATGGAGTTACGTTGTAGGAGAGAAGCGTAATCACAAATGCAAAATATCTCACAATAAAGCAAGAGCAGGGATATTTTTTTTAAACAGTTGCCGATTGAAGTATTTCACGACTTGAAACTTTATTGCCCCTTTTTTTTTGGGGTCCTCAATAAAACTGAAAGTGAAATGTTCGCGATGCTTACTTCCGATTATCCTTTCAAACAACAAGGCACTTTCAAATGGCATGCCTCTGAGAAATGCGTGACCTTATTGTTCCGAAAATTGATTGCAAAACTTTTCTGAATGTAAATATTTGTTGTTTGGAAAGTCCCTGGGTTCGTATCACAATAAAACATTTCTCTTGCTAGACAAGACCGATATAATTTATCCTTTATTCATTGAGCTATGTAAGCGGTGATGGTAGACGGAAGTCCCCGAAGGACTCAATTTGAAGTTAAATGGATTGCGTCGGTGTAAAATTCCAAATAGACGTTCGAATCGCCATAAAAATCACACAAAATCCTGAATGGCAGTAATCCAATTTTTATTTCACGTATCTTATCGTCAATCTATTGCCTTCTTCGGAGTGTATGGGTTTTTCCAGCAATGTGTCAGTTTACATGGACTTGATTGATTATATTTTTGTTCTTTGATTTTTATTGTTGATTGTGATTGTGATTTTTGGCAACAATAAACAGGGAGTTTGAATTTGCACTTACACTTTGATTTTTTATAAAAATTTATTGTTTAGTTAAAGTGCGTGAATAATTTTTTTTATATTAATTTCATATTTTGTCGTTGAGGTAAAATCAGAGTTTTAAAGACGTTTGCAATTGCAATTATTCAAATTATACATTGACTGAGAGTGTCTAAACATTGCCGGCTCCTCCGATTCTACTTCTGAAAAATTTTGTTCTTGGAATAATATTTCAAATTTCAAAATCGGCCAAACAAACAAATTTCTTAGAATTTAACATTCTCAATCCTGACACTTAAGGGGGTATTCTAGTCTAGAGGCATGAATTTCATGTAATTTTTAATTTATCTCGGAGCGGTCAATCCGGGCGTTGTCTCGTTTCACAGCAAATGAATGAGCTTCCGGGCCAATTTTCATTCCCATAAGCTCCTTATAAGCTTATTCTTTCCCTGCCAACTCCAAAACCGCATAGCAAATATAATTCTTCGGTTTACTTCATAGGATTTGACGACGAATAGACATGATAGTATATTTTGAAACCTAGTCCGCGATAAGACGTTCGCGAAAATTTAATCTCTTTCTTGCATATAGTACATAAAACTAAAGAAGAAATCGCTGAAAAAACCGTGAAAAACTCCAAAACGCAGTAGCCGTAATTATATTCAATGATCACCTCTTCATTATTTGATTTACTCTATTTTGCTCCTGATGCACTCGCCTCTTTGTCTGTCGATCTGGACGCGTAATCCTTTGCGCTGAGGATTTTTTATCCATTTTATTAAAAAAAACAGTCCACGTGACTTGAAGGTTAGAATTCAACTGTTACGAGCTGGACCTAAGTGAACACTTAATATTAAAGATACAAGTCACCTTGGGTTCTGGTTTTACTGAGAAATATGGATTCACGGAGACGGAGAATCCCTTATGTCTTTTGTTCGATTAGTTCCGGCCGAACCAGTCAGCAAAATACCGATACCTCCAAAAATAATTTGAATTTTGAAAAATCCTCTTGTAGATATATTCTTGAATCGTTAAACTTTAAAAATATATTTTTTTAAATTTCTAGACCTTAAATGCGCACATCGATACCGGCTTATAACCTCAGATTTATACAATGTCTAAGCCAAATACTCAATGATGATGGCCTCTATGAACTGGCAAATATCGCAGAATGTACACAAATGTGTTGCCTTACCTCGGTTAACTGCACAATCCAACAAATTTCCCCCTTCTGCCACCGAAAACTTTCAAATGTCAATGATCCCTATTTACATCCAGAACAAAAACACATTTCCGCGGCACAGGGCTGTGGAATTTTGTTGTTTATAATTTAAATAAATGATATAGAAAAGGAACTACAAAATTCAAAAATGTTGTTGTTTGTTGATGAAACTCTGCATTGACCGAAGAATCGATCAATTAAATGCTAACCTAGCAAGTGTGGAAGCTTATCTTCAAATTAACAAATTTAAACTTAGTACAGGTTAAACTAAAACTCATTTCATAAATAGAAGATTTTGTAAAAATAAATAAAGTAAATGAAATAAAGTTTTAATGAATCACAATTGTTCAAAGTCAATTCTTGTAAAATTAAGAATGGATCTTCTTAGCGAATATTAAATTAACAGGTTATAGTGCTTTAAAAGTATATAGTATAATACAATGAAGAAGTCTCATTTTGAGCATATTTAACAAGTTTGGAACCAAGCAAAGGATTGAACGTATACAAAAGCTTCAATATAAGGACATGAGATGTTTTTAAGACGCTTTATTTATACACAAATTAGATATGACTATTATGAAAATACTAATCTTTATATTAAAACTTATTATTGTTGCCCAATTATTTATGTAATAAATTGTTGCATGAAAGAGAAGAATTCTTAGAACTAAGAAAAAAACAGATCTAAACCTTGTTCTAAAAGGGTATAAAATATATTATTGTCTTCCAAATGTAATGTTAGCAGAGCATATTAAATGAATCTTTTCTCATGATATTGAAGTGGTCGTTAATGAGTACATTTTGTAAATAGCGAATTGAGTATCAAGTGGAAATAAAATAGTTAAATTTTATAAATTAATCTTATCTTATATCCAACGATATCTTGCTCCGACTATTCTTTCTACCGATAACAGTACACCCAATCGTTCGAACTCTGCAACTCATTTTACGTGTAATAAATAAAATTATGTTCACTAAGTAAGTGTATTAACTAAATTAAAATGATTTAAGCAATTCATTTTTCATCCAATTTCTGTAGCCAGTCAATTGTGATCCTCGATCAAGAACCCATTCATGATTTTCTCAGGAATCTAAACACAAGCGTCCACACCCTCTAAGCTTCAGTGCATATAACAACGGAACTGGTAACTGAGAACAGAGCTTAGGAAATGTACCAATTTCCTCATCGAATCCCAACTTTTCCAAAATCTGAAAAAAACTCGTTCATCATCTCGACTCAAGAGTCCCTTGTATCGAATGCTCGTGTAATCTTTTTTCATTACAATTCCTTTCTCCTTAGCAAAATGTAATTTTAAAACCACCAATTTAACTTAAATCTTTCACCGATCCTTCTTCAGAAGAGGGAATCCGAAGTTGGAGTAGTCGTATTAGCTGCCGACTTCAACAAGGCATTTGTTCTATCTATCTTCAACTAAAAGTTCTAAGCTTTAAACCGATCAATTTATAACCACCAATTTATAACGACCTCATCGTCAAAGAGGTTACTCTGAAAGCCGGCTACGTTAAGCGATGGTCCAATAAGCTCTTAAGGCCCTATGTTACTAAATCCTTGATATACTTGTAGAGTGTTGATTTATTTTCAGCTCTTGTATGCTCAAAAATTGACAGAAACTCAGTGCTATAATTTAGCAGTAAGAAATGGATTGATTTAGTTTTGCAAAATGTTCGAAAATATTCCAAAATGGATACTGTGTTAATGAAAGAGCGCGAATTTCGTAAAAACATAATTCTTTTGAAATTATCGTATTTTAACAGCGTATGTCCTCCTCATAAAAATTAAATCTATTCTTTCGGTAGAGTGATACATTTTGGAACACCATCCAGTCTTTCGTAAAATTTTAAAAGACGCCTCTTGTATACGCTGCACTGTCATACAAAGGTACAGAATATTAAAATTAAAGTAGCTCATATTTAATCATCATCCATCTTAATAAATCCTTCTACGCATCGAGTTTGCTATAGCTACAAATATTAACCCTCAGTCCTTTGAAATTTGCCGAAAAACACCCCATTTCTGAAGAACCATCTGTTTCTGAGAATTCCATTAGAAAATAAAATTAAATAAATCTGAGATTTATATCAATACGTACAGGTCCCTGGGCTAAGCAGTTTGTACCCTAACATATGTCATTGGCTCACGTAGACGACTTCATAGATTCACCTCTTCCAATGGACAAATCAATCAGTTTCAGGGACTGTAAACAAAGATTTAATTCGATTTAATTTTTTTTTCCAGATATCCTTGGAAAATATTAAAGTGAAACGTTTTCTCTTTTAAAGGTTGCTGTGAGTTGTGTGAATGTGCTATTGAAAAATGTTCTGGAAAATGTTTAATAAAATTTCAAACGTACAAGTTCACCTGTATGCTAATGTTGTAGTTTCCAGAAGTTCGATGGGGATTAAACTTTTGCATGCAATTTCTGTTGAATTTCCCCCGAGGCGGAATAATGCAAAGAGTTAATACGTGGTTCTGTAGTCCCAGAGTGTTAGATTTTCCAAGTACATACATTTATTTATGCATACATAGAAAGGGATCATAAAGTAAAAGTTTGTCTTAACTTTGAGAAGAAAAATGAACGAACTTTGGGTTGGGGGAGCTTATAAAAGTTGGTGGTCTACGTACGAGCTTGGTTGCATCGTTTGGTTCCACTGAATTAGTTGCAACCCTCGATTTTGGCTTTCAATATATCGCAGGACTAATTATTCATCGTAGTTAATCAATATTAATTTACGAACGCTAAGGCCTTGATGGACGAGCTTTCCGCTTTTGATATTTGCAACTGCCTCGGTCTTTGGAAAACATATCCTTTGAGAATTTAGTTAAATTGAGGCTTCAAAATAACGAGCCGAGATGAACACGAGTCATAAAGGTGTATTAAGTACTAGTTGATCACTTGAACCCTGACAGGAGGGCCCCAAGAAGAAGAACGGATGCAGCTGAAATTGAATATTGTAATCCCGTTGGTACCAATCAAGACCTCGGAAATTAAGGAAGGAAGAAGATTCTAAAAAAACAAACGAAAAAAAATGACTTCGACCGATTGAGAGTGAATTCACTAATGACTTCAGCGAAATATGTTCACTGTTAACTTCAAAAACTGAGTAAATTTAATTGATTTTTCGAAAATAATTTCAATTCTAAAATTACTAAAAATTATATCCTATGACTTCAATTCTAAATTTACTAAAAATTATATCCTATGACTTCAAAGAGTTGTGATTTGAGTCTGTTTTGAATTCAATTACATCAATCAAAAGTTTCGGCCAGATTCTGCCAAAAAATTGGTTTCGGCCACAGTTTCGGTTTCGGCAAAAAATCGACCCAAACTTCGGCGGCGCCAAAACTCAGTCTTCCACAAGGCAAACAGCAATTTGGCCCATTGTGATACCGCGAGGGTTATGTGGATTAACGTATCTGCCTATATTGGGGAGTAAGTGTGTATTGAGAGGTTTTCCTCTCGGACGGTGAAGAAGGAGAAGGTGGAGAGAACTAGTTTTTTTTTTTCAAATGAACTGAGCGAGGTCTTTTGGGTTTGACCGGACAGTCAACGAGGAGATTTAGTAGCTTTCTGGTTCTTTATTTGTTAAGGAGGCACCAGGTTTGTCTGGTGATGTTGCAAGATGATTGATGTAAAGGGTCCGCCATCTAACGTTTTTTTTCAACTAGTGCTTATTTCGTGAATGGCAACACTTAGCTAATGTCTTATTTGACAGATAATTAGTTTTATCCTTCCGCTGAACGAATATGGTTATGTATACGCTTGAACAACGCTTAGAAATATTGCGACATTACTTTGAAAATCATGGTAATGTTGCAGACTGTGTGCAAAAATTGCGTACGGATTTTGGAAGAAGAGAAGCACCGTCAGCTCCGTATGTTCGGTAAACCAAAGCGTGAAAAGCCAAAAACAGTTCGTATACCCTAGAATATTGCTGCTGTGGCAGAAAGTGTGCGTGAAGCGCCATCAACATCAATTCACTGTCGTTCTAAACAATTGAACATTTCGGAGACATCATTGAGACGAATTTTGCATAAAGACCTTGGTATGACGCCACACAAAGTCCAATTGGTTCAGGAGTTGAAGCCAACTGATCATCCAATGCTTCGCTTCGCTAAGTGGGCCTGCGATCGACTTACAGAAGATTCCAATTTTGCCAAAAAAATCATCTTTTCAGATGAAGCTCATTTTGATCTTGGCGGGTATGTAAACAAGCAAAACTGTCGCATTTGGGGCTCAGAAAACCCGCACGTATACATTGAAAAGTCGATGCACCCAAAACGAGTCACTGTTTGGTGCGGATTTTGGAAGAGGCATAATTGGGCCATTTTTCTTCGAAAATGAGCAAGGAGTGGCCGTTACAGCCAATGGCGATCGTTATCGGGCCATGTTGAACGAATTTTTGTTCACAAAAATTGAAGAGGAGGATATTGGCAACATTTGGTTTCAACAGGACGCCGCTACGTGCCACACAGCCGAAGCTACACTCGATGTTTTGCGCCCTGTTTCTGAAGATCGCACTATCAGCCGCAGAGCTGATGTCGTTTGGCCACCTCGGAGCTGCGATATGACACCGTTGGACTATTATGTGTGGGGCGCCCTCAAAGATAAGTGTTACGCCAATAAGCCAGAGACAATTGACGCTTTAAAAGACAATATAAGTGAAGCCATTGGTGAAATACAGCTGCACACAATCGATAATGTGCTTTAAAATTGGACCGATCTTGTAGGCTACTGCATGGCCAGCCGAGGTAGCTATTTGAATGAAATTATTTTCCAATATTAACCGGAAGGATTGTACTTTCAAATAAAAAAAGAAATTTGAGAAAATATTCAGTTATTTATGTGTTATGCTTAATTTGACCACAGCTAATGGTATGTCAATATATTATGAGGTGCATCTGTGAGGGTGCATTGTTCCTTCACAGGCAAGCTCATCTGCTCTGCAGTTTCCGTAGATTTCCCTATGTCCTGGAACCCCGTAAAGGTGAGCCTTAAGTTCCTTGACAAACTTAGATGTAGAATTTATGGCACCTTGGCTGTCGGTCGAAGTGAATATTTCGATAAATGTTAATATACAACAGCGATTTCGAGGTCGTGGTAAAACATGGAAGGAGAGTCCTAAACTAAGGTTACACAAAAAGATAAACTTCCACTTTTCGTTCGAACTCTGACCCATCGGTTATTATCGTGATGGAGGCGCCCAATATCGGAAAATTAAAAAATAAAAAAAATAACTGTGGGAAGGGAAATCTACTCCAAAGATTGAGGACTGATCAAAATCAACTCTGGTGCATGGCGAAATTGCATTGAGTCTTACCAACACAAACTTGGTTGTGTGACAAGCACGGTTAACTTCGTGTGAGTTCTTGGTCCGTGAGCCGTATTTTTTAATCTGTAAATTTCGTATTTTCGTATTTTCTCGTCAGGTGACTTCGGACGACATAACTTTCTGTATGTGTAAAAATATACTAAATTAATACAAAAAAATTAAAATATATAATCAATTTCAACTTGTCTAAAAAAGGTTCGATTTCGGTTTTGGCCGAAACTTAGACCGATGCCGAATGTTCGGTTACGGTTTCGGTTTCGGCTGAAAATCATGTTTCGGTCAGACACTAATGAGAAGTTAAAACTCTTTACAAATGGTGCGGCATATAGTGTCGTCTTCGTGGATCCATCGGTTCCAATGCTGTGTATCATGTAGTGCGTTCTTTCTGCAACTAGGCTCAGCTCGTGCATTTTGAGCAAAAAAAGCTTTGAAAAGTCATCATTGTAAAAATATACAAGCTTCGTCTCTGAAAATTATTTTTCTATCAAATAGTGGATCTTCTTATTGATTTTTTAAAACCCATTTACTAAAAATTCGGCCGACCAAGATCCTTGTATAAAATCGTCCAAGTAGTCATAGGCGAGTAACAAAATCCCAAATACTGCAAACGGCGGTAAATGGACATATCACGGTCTTCATTAACACGCCACCGGGAAGGTGGCCTTAAAGTGACATCAAGTTTGGTTATATTGGCTTAAATTATTGGTCCATAATGACCGTAAACTAGTCGCCGTATATATTTAATAGAACCCGAATTTTAATTATGAAAGTCAATAATTTGTATGTGTTGTTCGGCATCAAGTTTTTCCACTGTGAAATGGCAATGCTTGAAAAGCATAAAAGAATACTAAAAAGCAAAATAGTAAAAAACGTACCCATTTCAGTGAATTCAAGACTTGAATAACAACATCTTCCCGAAGAGAACTTTAAAGCTGAACACCCTATAAAGGACCGTCAAACTTCTACTTCTAACTGAGAAGCAACAGGTTTGTTTATAAAAATTTGAAACAGCTCATAAGATGCCGTCACGCCGTTTATGTAGTTCATTCCATCAAGGCAAAATTTAATAAAAGTCGAAATAAAGTGTGGGTCTTCGCGAGCCCAGAAGCATCCAGTAGATACATTTCCATCTTATGAGGCTTCAAGTGGATTTCCAGCCTACTTTTAGTTTTTTTTTTTGCGCTCGCAAAAGCCGCCTGCTGTTTCATAAATTACTTATCTGTATCTGCAACGCTTTCATTCACACATTTTATACTTTTGTTTTGCTATGAAGATTGCAAATACGAGTATTTTATAACATTCCTGACTGCGGCTGGGATGGGTATGTGAGTTTTAAGTAGCTTAGAGGTATAAAATTCCCCCGGGAGTTTGGAAAATATTAGATGCATGAATTGGAATGCTGCTTCTTGGGATGTTCTGCTGTTTTTCGTTAGGCTCTTTGCTCTTTGAAGAGAATTGTCCTGGATATATTTTATGAACATGTCGAATAAATTCTCCTTAAGCAGTATTATGGTGGCGCATAAAGCGGAGTGGCAACGTTGCCTGAACGTACTCTTGTGGGTGTGTATACCAAAAACAGCTGCTGACAAGCCATGCAGACGTGATGAATATTTCATCGTAATGGTTATTAGGATCCTTTGGCTTGAATATATCATCTAATGGCTGCAATTTATGTCCTTTAAATCAATTTCATTTGATTTGTAACTTAAATTTATTGATCTAAGACTGAGAGGAATATCCATTTGACAGTGGAAGTCATACGTTTTTGTTATGATAAGAAAGTCAACATCCAATGATGAGGGAGAAAAATGGTCTCGAGTTAAGGTTTTTTTTTTAAAGTGTTGATCACTTTTATTTGTTTATGGATGATTAATTTAAAAAGCTTTGAAAATGAATAGAGAGAAAAGAAGCAGTAAATGGATTAGCACAGAGGCTTCCATTTGAACACATGCGTAATTTTTTAAAGCACTTCAAACTGTAGAATACCAGACGATCCTGGAGTATTTTTCGACGGTTGTTAAAATGTTTTCATCTCTTAACAAAAGAACTGACACGGTGAGCTTCATCCAGAGCTTGATCTTCGAGTAAGGGGTTTGGGTAGAACATGCCTTCCTAAGCCGAAGTAGCATCGATTGTTTGGGATGAACCTGCCCAGGATCTCCATCAAGTTGGCGAGTGTATTTTTCATTTGGATAGATTTCTTCTCATCTCATCAAAAATCAGTTTTCTCAAAATTGCGAATTCGGGTTTCAAGCGATATGGTGAGTGTTAACTTCAAATTTGTTTACCAGTTCCTGGGTTGTACACCTCATTTATCTTAGCGGAATTTCATCTTCATCTTTCCTACAGTGATGTCTTGTAGGCCTCCTTGTTTTCGTTTAAATGTTGGATTATACCAATATCAATCGGCTAAACTATTGATGTCATGTTTGGAGTGAAAAACTAAAGTTTGATGAACTTAGGCTAATCCTTTGCTTGATTTGGGGTGAACTGGGTAGTTATCAACTACAAACAATGCCTTCCACTTTGATAAGTTATTCCAAATATTTCATTCAGTTTCAAAACCCAACTTGAACAAATATCTCGGGTCATCCCAGAACGTTGATTGGCTACATAATCCACTGAGAATGATTTAATTTGGTTAAGGTTTTTTGCTCTTTCCGATGATAAAAAGCCTAAGCTTTTCTGAACCAATTATGTTTGATCCGACAAAGCATGCCACTCCTTTTTAATTGTGCTTACCTCCAAAGCATTTTAAAGCCTTTAATAGCCAAAGTACGATGGGATAAACATTTGAAAAAAATTCCTGTCTCATCGACATTAATAAAATCGTCCGGTTTGAATCGTGCGAAAATCTGTTGGAGCTGTTCATTGAAGTCTCTTTTTCTTTTCCCAATTTTCTCAATTTTTTGAATCGAATGGATGTTTGTTGTTTTGTTTTCGCCGTAATTTATATGACTATGTCTATATGTGTATAGCTGACATTATTTTCTAAAATGTTCACAAATTGTTATTAAAATTTCTCCTATTTTAATTTTGGGTTAAAGCTTAACGTAGGTCAAAAGACAATGCAATTTTCAATGAAGATTTCCAACAATACGAAGTCAAAAATCTTTTCGAATCCAGATCGACCGTTTTCAAATGAAAATATGAATGTACCCAGGTAAATTTTTGCTATAAACAATAACCCATCTATTAACACGTTGTCGACGAGAGGTATAGTCAGGGTTTGAAATTGTGCGGGTGATCTGATCTAGCTACTACAATAACACCATTACATTTTGACGCCCAAATCATAGATTCACACATTTTTTACAGTTTGCATCAAATCAACTTTTAATCTTGTGATTGTTTTAAAATGTCCCTCTACTTTAAAACTTTTTATTTTTCCATCTCAAAGTTCTTGTTCTTAATGGAATAACAAGTAACCGGATATCGAGCTTTTACTTTGTCTGGTTTACTAGAAATATTTATTTACATACTCTTAGGAGGCGCGGGACCCTTCTTGTGAGAGTTAACTCTCACTTGGCTACTTTTTCTTTTGACGTATGAAACTTTAAAAATAATTTAAGCTAATTTTTAATGTAAATTTGATGCTTAAGATCATGATTTATTATTTCATTTGAATTTTCGTACATATTTTCAAAAGATAGAATTTTATAGTTTCACCAAAGTTTTGGGTCATTTCTTAACATTTCTTTTTTCTTCGCTTTTATAATTAAGTTGAAAAATTTTGAAAAAATATTGATAATCTATATGATTGCAAAAATTAGTTTGGCTTGGTCAAATTCTTACATGCGTAGAGTAAACCGCTCGAGCCTAGGAAAAAAAAACACGAGCACAGCTTTCTTCAGTACGGGTAAAAATTATTTCCGCGGAGTTGAAATATTTTTAGCTTTAGTAAAACTTTAGCTTAAAATGTGAAATCTATTTACTCTTAAGCAGCGCTGTATTCCGAGACGAAATTGAAATGTATCAATTAATAACAAGACTACTGTTGCTCGTGACGCACAGGGGCATCATTTTTCAAGGCTAGCTGTTCATGTTCGAAACTGAAGAATGTTCTTATATTAAGACTTTAACTAATCGGTGAGTAGCGTGAATAAAAATATGCATTTTCATACCATGTCGAATTTTTGTTACATTAAGGTGAACCAATTGTAAAATTTTGCAACCTCTTAAATTTCTCTATAAATATGGGCTGACTTGTGCTGGCTGGTTTAAGTCACTTTTGTTTCTCTAATTGACAAGAATGAAGGTGTTGATATTTTTGCTGTTGATTGTTCCCAGTTTTGCTTTAGATGGTTACATAACTGGAAATCTTATAGCTGAACAGGGTCGATTCCCTTACCAAGTGCTTTTGGAAAGTGAAAAAGATGCAAGTTCAATTTTGTGCGGTGGTTCTTTGATTTCACTCGAATGGATTCTAACGGCTGCTTCCTGTACAAACGAGTAAGAAAATTATTTTTAAAAAAACATATTTCAATATTTATGCTCTCCCGTATTCTTGAAGTTATAATCAGATTTTTGTCACGCTTGGAACTATCTATATGAATGGAACAGGTGGCTTTAAAGTGGAAGCAGCTAGACATTTTACCCACGAGGATTATGATGCTGACACTCATAAAAATAACATTGCTCTGGTCAGAATAGATTTGTCGAACCTCGACTATGGTAAGCAAGGTTTAATCCGTTCAGGTTGTTCTACCATTTTTTTGAATCATCTTAGATCAAAACTCATTAAGGCCTATGAAGTTGCCAGAGTATTCTGAAAACCCGTCATCATATCAAGAAAAAATCGCTGTGGTAGCTGGATGGGGTACTGCGGATGCAAGTTAGTAAAGCTAAATACTTTGGAATATTTAATTTAATTTTTTTTTAATTTATGTAGATGAGACTCGCTCGGACATTCTGAAATATGTTTATGTTACCGTTATATCAAATGAAAAATGTAAGGAAAGGTATGACGAGGAAATTGAGATAACAGATTCGATGCTGTGTATGGGCAAAGGTCCAAAGGGAATATGTTTCGGCGATGCGGGCTCCCCTTTGATACTGGTGAATTCGGATATTATAATAGGTGTAGCCATATACCACGATCCTAAATCCTGCACTAAGGGATTTGCTGGTTTTACACGAGTAACGTCATACTTGAATTGGATCAAAGGCCTCACAAGCATTACGGCAGAATCTTGAGGAAGAATGTTTGCAGCGCCGTTTTAAATTAAACTATATTGACGTAAAGAGCTGTTCATCGAATCTTGTTCATGTATTCCAAAATGTTCAGCAACGCAAAATAAAACTAACAAAAAAAAAGTTTGCATTGTTTTTGATTTTTATAAATTTCTTTCGAAAGTTGCAAAACAAACTCAACAAATTTAAAAAACGTTGGTTAATGAATCTTAACCATGCAGGGATACACTTAAACAATAACGAAAAATTTGGTCAAAATCGGTCCAGGCGTTCAGGGGGATTTCACTGACTCACGTTGAAATCATTTTAAAAATGCTGAGTGGTGAGTATCAAACCGCAGAACGTTTCCAACTGGTAACTTTTGATGATGAATTTGGATTTAATGTAGTGCTTACCCTTGAAAGAGATTAAGCAATGATCAGGATAACAGAATATCAGCATGTGCGACTGTTTAAATTTGATTTTGTAAAGTAACTCAATTGTCGGTGGTTCCGATATTTTTTACCGAGTTTTTTTTCGACTTAAGAGAGATCGAATTTTCTGTCATCCAAACCTGCTCTGACCAGATGTTTTCTCTGCGTTAGAGAGTTTTTTTTTCAGATTTTCGACATCAATATAATCAAAGGTCACTCAAGGATTGGAAATTAACACATTGACTCTTTGAAATTTAAGGTTTTATTGTCCAAAAACTTCAAATATCGACTCGTCCGTATGTAAAAATTTCGAACAGCAGATTATATCTAGATTTTCGGCATTGTTTTGAAGTTAAAATAAAGGTTCTCAAACTGGTAATTGACTCCGAAACTAAATGTTTTTTTATCGTTTAACCAAGCGAAATGAAACCCATGGAAAAAGATGTCTGAATGAGATGAAATCGTGATTGAAGCCTCATTTAAAGGACCAGGTCAGTTCCGCTGAGTAAATCACCAACAGCAACGCCAGCTTAAATATCTAAATTGGAATTTCGGGACAGGTCGCGATCGAATCTTTATATCATTCAATTCTTGAAAAAGAAACTAGTGAAAGCAGATAAAATAAAGATGTGAAGTTAGGCGATTGAAGACTCGTTACTCGACGATTGCTTGACCTCGACAAGCAATCAACCGAAGGAATCAGTTTTTCAGTTTTTCGGTTTGAATGCATTTTTTTATCAACCGGAGGAATCATTGCACATAGATGAGGGTTGAAATGCAAATCATAAGTGCTAACTAAGAAGAATGAATGAATGAAAAATATATATACTATGATTGAGTTGGTTGGTTGGCTTGTCTGCGGGTCAATCCGTTCGCCGTTTGAATTTTTGATAAACAAAATACTGCGTTACAATTTGACTTTGAGTTTAAATTCTACTTTCAGTCAGCTGTTTCGTTCGCTTCGTTACTTAAGAGCCGATTTATTCTTATTTATTCTAACAAATGAAGCATCTGACATGTCTTAAGGATGAGAGAAGAGACTTTAGGCATTTACATAAATCTTCGTTTTTTTAGCGTACTTGAAGCTTTACATGTAATTTGATAACTGTATTATTCCCGAACGTATTTCTCTATTTTGGAGTATCTTTTGTTTGTCCATGCTGTTGCTGGAAATTTCTTCTTGTTTTTCTAGGGTTAATTTCTTGTAATTCCGTTTTTTTGTTTTGATGAGCTCCAAAACAAAACACTCGCAGTCATTATATTTGGAATCTATTGGGAGAATACCGGTATACTTCATCACTCTTGCGGTGATCGACATGCGGATGACTTTAATGAGAAAATGTCCTCAAACGATATGCAACAACTCGAAATCCGCCTGGAAGGAACTTACAAAATTTCAAACTAAACTTAACCCGTCGAATAAGGCTACATGCCCGGGAATGAACATGATTTTTGACTTTAAGCTTTCAAAGAAATAGGATGTTTTTAATTAATTTTTACTTTATTTTTTAAACACCAATACGGCGAAGTTCTGTAATTGTCGCCTTTAAAATTGGCTCACCAAAAAAAGTAAGCACGTGTTTGCGCGTTTAAAATGTTGTTTTCTTTGGTTAAACACTAAATTTGTACCCGTACCCGTGTGACATTTTTCAGCAGAACCAAATCTATTCCATTTTGTGCAGCGTTATATTCCGAGACGAAAACATTATGCATCACTTAGTGATAAGGCTTCTGTTGTATGTTTTGGAGCTCTTGACGCACATCGATACCATTTTTCAAGGCTACTTGTTGATACACAAAACTGAAGAATATTCTAATACTAAAACTTTGACTAATCGGTGAGCACCGTGAATTAAAATATACATTTTTTTACCATGTCTAATTTATGTTACATCGAATGGATTAAGCTGAACCAATGGTAAAATTTTCAGTCAGAAAAAATTCTCTATAAATATGGGCTGACTTGTGCTGGCTGGTTTAAGTCGCTTTTGTTTCTTACGTTTGAAGGATGAAGGTGTTGATATTTTTATTGTTGGTTGCATCCAGTTTTGCTTCAGAGGGTTACATCGTTGATGGAGATCCAGCTGATGAGGGTCAGTTCCCTTACATGGCATATATGGTTTTTGAAATAAAAAACACACATCGTTATTGCGGTGGCTCTCTGATTTCACTCGAATGGATTCTTACGGCTGGTCGGTGTGCCTATGGGTATGTAAGTCTTTTTTCGAAAAACATACTTATTCTAGTATTTGTTTTCTCCTGTATTCTCGTAGAGCTCAGCGGATTTCTGTGACTCTCGGAACAATCTATAAAAATGGAACAGGTGGTATTAATATCAAAACAACCGAGTTTAAAATACATGAAAATTATGATAAAGAGACTCATGAGAATGATATTTCTTTGGTGCATATAGATTTGACAAACTCCGATTTGAATTCGAGTAAGTAAGGTTATATAGTATAGCTTTTTCCACTAATTTTTTTATCATTCTTGTTCTAGGCTTGATAAAGCCTATAAAGTTACCAGACTCTTCTGAGATGCCGTCATTATATGAATATAAAATTGCAGTTGTATCTGGATGGGGACAAAAGTCCTCGAGTAAGTAAAATATTTGGTCGTTGGAAATAAAAATCTCTTGCTTATGTATTTGTTAAATAATCACAGGTGAAAGTCGTTCCGAAACTCTTTACTATCTTTATAGTAAAATTATTTCAAATGAAGAATGTGAGGAGTATTATGCTGGGGAACAGGAGATTAAAGAGTCGATGATGTGTTTGGGCAAAGGTCCAAGCGGAATATGTTACGGCGATATGGGTAATCCATTGGTTCTGGTGAATTCGGATATTTTATTAGGAATTGCAATTTTACACGACGATAGTTGCAAAAAGGGATTTGCTGGTTTTACGCGAGTCACATCATACGTCAGCTGGATCAAGGGCATCACGTGCATTAACAACGAATGTGATTAATGAGGGAAAATCTGTTCATCTCCCTTGCATTCGAACATACTTTGTTCAAAAAAAGAATTTCAACGTACATCCATTATACAAATTTGAATATGTGTTACCAAATATACTGCGATGCATAATAAAATTGAAAAATGTTTTTATTCTTAATGTTAAGAAAATATGAAAAATTATGAACGATGAAATTCGAAAAAGGCAGGCGAATTCATTCCAATGAGATAACGGAAGACATCATGATGTTCATTAGAAAGACTGATATCAAGAATTGAACAAAATCAATTAACAAATCGAGAAAAAACTCATAATTAATTTAAAAAATACTTTATTTAATTACGAAAACAATCAAAGAGGCCCTGAAATGTAGGCTTTAAAGGTTTTTCTTAAACTTTTTATTAATGTTTTTATCTGTACAGGGTCATCTATTACGTAATTATGAAAGGAAAGTTGAATAAAACGTAATCATATGTAATAACATTTTTATTTCAATAAATGAACGAAATATATTACCATTCATATCTTTTCCATTGGAGATCATTTGCGACTCGATGCTGATGCCATTTTTAATATCTATTCGATACATGCTTGAGAATAGAGTTTTTTTTTAGAGAATGCATTATTTTTGGAAATGCAATGGCGGAACTAAAATCTAAGAATCCGAATTTTTGATTTATGCAATTGAATTCAAAACAGAGTTAAATCACCATTCTTTGGAAATGGAATAAAAAAAAGTAGAAATAAAAAAAAAGTCATCAGTAAATTCCCTCTTAATCGGTAGAAGTCAATGAATTGAACTTAAGTTCATTAAATTCACTCTGAGATTATGGGAACTTAAAATAATTTTCCTCTTTTTCTCTATAAGGCGAGGTCGTGCTCGGGATTTTTGGGATTTCTATATTCACACTCTACTGCATCCATTCTGGTCAACATATGATGTTCTCTGTGTTACCGATTGAGTAACATCGCCCATTATTCAAACCAATTTAAATTGTTTCTGTTGAATTTACTGACTTCAACTGATTCTATGTGACTTTATTGTAGAACTCATTTATTTTTAAAAGTATTCGGTAATTTAAAGGATAACAAACATTTGACTTAATTCGATGATTAGTTTAAATTGAATGCACCATTTGCTGACTCCCTGATATTTCAGGAGGAGGTTGAGTTAGGGTTTTTTTTTTTTAACATTCCAGCCTTTTTTATGAAAAAGACTTCAAATCCAATACTGAATGAATTCAATAAAATTATCGTCTCAAAATAATTAATTCTTTTGTAGGGTTAAACTTTTTTAATACCTGAAGAATATTCGTAATCAATGTATCAAGAGTTTGCACAAACCACAAATTTGGGTGCAAATTTTGCAAAATGGGTTGCGATACGTCTTCTACATCCATATCTTTGATGTAAAGCAAATCGATGGTTAAGATTTAACTTTTGAAAGACGCACAAACAATGATGAAAATTGCTTAAAAAACAGAACTCTCCAAATATTGTTTCTATCATCGCAGCTTCGATGGGATTGAAATGTTATTGTTTTCTATTTCCATTGCAGTTAAATATGATTGGAGGGATGAGTATGGTTAGTATGCAGTCAGACAAATTGAAAAGAGAAAAGGAGATCTTTAGAAGTCAGATTTACTTCAAAAACACTAAATTCTATACTTTGTATTTTTATTGTTAGATCGGAAAAATGACGCAAAATGACGCACTAATAAGGAAGGGACATGTGACCTACGATGTTTATATCTCTTAACGTTAAGTTTTTTTTTTTTAAATTTATTATGAAATAAATGAATATACAGTTTCGAAAAAAATAATTATTTTCTAAAGTATCATTTTTCTTTGGTTATATATAAAAACAAAAAGTTACATTTTGGGGCCATTTAATTGATTATTAATTGGTACAGCATATTTGTAAAAATATGAGACAAAAATAAACACCAAATATTAAAAACACGCAGTTCCGTGTTACTTATTCATATTTTTTAACCATTTGAGCCTTGAAACATATGCACTAATTTATACCATTGTTTCGAATTTTGTCGAAACCATGATTAACAAATTTTCTCCCATGAATTAGCATTTAAATCGGAAAGAGGAAGCAAGTTTCTCTAGACTTTGAACAATTTAAGAAATAAACTTCACTCATTAAATCTCTGGCGCAGCATTTTTGTTCTCTTGAATCCTGTTTCTGTGCAGCTGGCCGTTTGACAATTAATTTAGTTTCAGCTTCATGTTTAACTTTTTCTAAAGGATAAGATTTTCACTTATCCAATATGCGCGAATTTCGTTCGTTAACGAATCCACCAAGTGAAAAATGAAAAAATCGAGTGGCTTCTAGCCTCCGCTGAAATAGGACCATATAATTTAAATGGAATTTCGGGAAGTTCTAAGTACTTCAGATTAGCTAACATATTTTTTAGAAAACATATTGCAGAGTTGAGCTAATCAAAATGGCCTGGATTCCTCGAAAATCTTTGAGATCTATAACTTAATAAAATATTTATGAACCTCCAGAGAAAGGGACTTGGATGCCCTATTATATCGTTGTTTTATATTTTTATTTAATTGACGTTAATTAAGCTCATGGCAATTTTCTACGCAACAATTCCTTAAAAACAACGTTTTTTATGAATACTTTGCCTGAACCTGAACTAATAGTTCACTTAGCTGACAAATTTTGGACATTGCAACGTAGAGTTGCGCACGTCTTAATACTGCCTCTGGTAAATAGAAATCGACTTTTCGAATATTTGCCCCTGCAATTGACTGTCATAGCCTAGACCAGTTTTTTTTCCAATCAAAGGCTATAGGTAATCCTACTACTGGGGCTTATCCTTCTGAAAACTTTGTTTAGTTTTTCTATAACTTGATCTTTCATTTCGAAAGCTTTTGGATTGACAAAAATCACAGATTGAATGGACAACAGTTGAGCTTTTTACTTTCTAAGTCTATAGCATTTTCCTCTGAAGTTCGGGAGGCGCTTAATTCTGCAACTTGTTCCTGAGCCCTTACTCGATCTTAAATAATAACTTCTTGTGAACGCTTTGCTCTCAAATTAACAATTCTATTGCGATTGCTTTCGAGTTCCATAACATTTTCTGCTGTGGTTTGAGCAGCTCCAGCATGCTTGCGTCTTGCACCTGGCTCATTGGCTGTGTTTTAAGTATGAAACAACTAAGAGGAAAATACCTAGAAGATTTGAAATCACAATAAAAGAAAATTAACAGCTGTCCATTTTGTACATCCCCGCACGTTCACCGCTTCTGACAAAATGTTGTCCAACTGACACTGACAACGAAACATTGGAATCCTTATCTTACCTCGTAAAGCTGAACTTGCTAAAGCTTGGACAAAATTGTATAAGAGAATGGCAATCGTTCAATTGCAATGTAATTAAAAAATCACTTTAAGTAAATAATAATTCGTGACATTTAATTTTTTGTAATTTCATAAAGACAGACGTTTGCCTGCACATCAATCCCTCTGAAAAATGTATGTTTTATTATCCTGATCCTTATTTTGACCTTGCGGCTTCGAAAAAGTAATATGTATACAATGGCCGAACGATCTTTGAGTTCCTTTGTAGTCACTTCCATCTATCGCACTCGAAGAAAATCCCATGTGCCATCACACAATCGAATTTTATAATCCAGTAATGGGTAAATTGTCCCTCTAAAAATATGCCTTGGATCTTTGCTAATAGCCTCAATAGATCTCCCTATAACCATTCGCAAAAGGTCTGAAGTGTTTTGTTGTCACTCGTCGAAAAAATCATTATATTAATTGCACATCCTTCGTCCGCCAATTGGCTTAACAAAGTAGTTTTTGAGTTTATTCATTTAAGAAAATATTTTAGGTCCTTTATAATGGTTTGACACTCGCCATTTCTGCGAACAAAATAATTACGCACACACTAAACTGTGAAGAACTGCCCTGACCAGTTAAAAAAAACTGCGGACCAAAAGTATGTATACACGTGCACATGTTTTTTAAATTATTTTTGCGCAGTTGAAATATTATTATCTTTGGTAAAATTTAAAATGTTTATGCCAATCTAATGTAGTGTGACCATATTTTCGCGGTATACCGAGACGAATATGCTGTGCACCACTTAGTGACAAGACTGCTGTTGTATATTTCGGAGCTCGTGACGCACAGGGGGCATCATTTTTCAAGGCCACTTGTTGATGTATGAAACCGAAGAATATTCTTATATTAAGACTTTAACTAATCGGTGAGTAGCGTGAATAAAAATATGCATTTTGATACCATGTCTAATTTTTGTTGCATCGAATGGATTGAGGTGAACCAATGGTAAAATTTTTTAGCCAGTAAAATTTCTCTATAAATATGGGCTGACTTGTGCTGGTTGGTTTAAGTAGCTTTTGTTTCCTTAATTGCCAAGAATGAAGGTGTTGATATTTTTGTTGTTGGTTGCACCAAGTATTGCTTCAAACTATTCTATATCTGAAGGTTTTTCAGCTGAAGAGGGTCAATTCCCTTACATTGCGCATTTGGAATTTCAATGGGCCGATGAAGCGTGTTTTTGCGGTGGCGCTTTGATTTCACTCGAATGGATTGTGACGGCTGCTCAGTGTGCAGAAAGGTAAGAAGAGTCTTTTTCAAGATTATATTTCATTCTTTGTTCTCAACTGTATTTTCGTAGAGCAAAGCGAGTTTATGTTACCCTCGGTACAATCTATTCTAAAGGAACAGATGGTATCAAGATCGAATCAAAGAAGATCACAAAGCACGAAAAGTATAATAACGCGACTCATGAAAACGATATTGCTCTTATACAAATAGATTTAAGAAACTCCGAATACAATGCAAGTAAGTTAGGTTACACAGCATTTTCTCGAAGTCCTTTGAATCATCTTTGTTCTAGGCTTGGTAGAGCCTTTAAGCTTACCAGACTTATCTGAGATGACTTCGTCGTATGAAGGTAAAATTGCTGTTGTATCTGGATGGGGGAAAGAGGATCTAAGTGAGTAAAGCATTTGGCCTTGACCTAAGTTTTATCTTGTTTTTATATTTGTGTAGATCAGGAACGCAGTAAAGCTCTCAAATATGTTTATCTAGACGTTATTTCAAATGAAAAATGTCAGGAACATTATGATGACGAACTGGAGATTAAAGAGTCGATGATGTGTTTGAATAAAGGTCCAAAGGGAATATGTAACGGCGATTTTGGTTGTCCCTTGGAATTGGTTAATTCTGATATATTAATAGGAGTTGCAATACACCACGATGATGCTTGCAAAAACGGATATTGTGTTTTTTCTCGAGTCACATCATACTTGGACTGGATCACTGATATCACGGGCTTATAAGTTTAATGGAAAATATGTATTCATCGACTTATATTTAACTCTGTTCGAACAATAAATTTCGAAGGGAATCCCTGAAACAAATTTGTGTATATGTTACAGACTATTCTGCGATGCATAAAAAAATAAAAAAATAAATTAATAATAACAATGTTATTTTTGATACTCGCCGGACACAAGCGTTGGATGCATTTTTTTAATGCATTCGCGGAAATAAAATTAAAGAATTAAAAAATGAACTCAAAACAGACTGGGAATTAAAGTCAACTTAAGTAACCATTTTTTTTCAGTTCTTGACTCGAGCTTTCAATTTTTAGCAATCGTAAAATCAAAATCATTTTCAAAAATTAATTGTGTCCATATGCGAACATTTTATTCATTAACGAGTTATCGAGTCCACCAAGTGAAAATTGAGCCTCCTCGACAAGCTCGCCATGGAACCCTCAGATTCAGAGCTCTTTCAACATTTCATCAGCATTTCGATGATTTGTAGATCTGAAGACAACAGTAGCAAAGAAAGTGTCTTTAAATATTTTACAATTTTGTCTACAGTATTCTCAGATGTATTCGTAATATCCGACATGTTTCTACTACAGAACTGCTATCATATATGACTGTCTGTATTTAAAAATGACAATCCTTAAATCCTAGAACAGGGTCAAATGAAAGTTAGGATTGAAGTAAATGATTGAAACATCGAAGTCGAATCCGGATGTCGAATTGGATAGCCCTTAGGAAGACACGTTATCTGATTATTTATTATCCGTAGTCCGATTATTAATTATTTTATTGTGGACAAAATATAAACTTAATCTTAAACATTTCTATCACAGATGAATATCTTTAGTTCATATTTTGAGGGAAAATCCACTAAAACGTTCAATTCATAAAATTAAGCTGCCTGGTCTAGCATGAGGAAAGAGAGAGGAGTCTAAGTTTGATGACTGGAACAAGACTTCATTTCGGTTTACAATTGCATTATAAAAAAAAGAGAGTATAACAATTAAATGCGTAATACTATGATAATATAATTAAAATAATAATAAATATATTATATCTGAACAAATTTAACAAGCAAAAATATAAAAAAATTAACAAAAAAAAAACAAAAAATAAATAAACAACTAAAATTAACAATAAATGAATAAACAAATATGTAAGTAAAAAAATAAATAAAACAAGTTAAAATCTAAAAGTAAAAGTAAGTAAAGTGGCCCGAAAAATTACCCTAAGATTAACTTCTTATTCTCATTACTTTGCTCTGACTTCCATGCTATAAAAAGGAAGAGTGCTCTTATTGTAATATGAATCTTTTAAATTGCTTCTTGTGATTTGTCTTAATGTGTACACCGAGTTATTTTGCTTTAGATTTCCACTCGATCTGTACACCATCAAAAGTGTGTTGCTGGGAAGTAAACAATCTTTTCTTTTACGAGTGAAAAAGACAGCTTGAGTCTTGAGTCTTGAGTCTCACATTCACACATTTCTACAGTAAGTCTGAATCAAATTAAATTTTAAATCTTGTGATCATTTTAGATCTTTGTTTCAAATTCCTTCTTTTTTAAGACTTTTAATTTCGCAGCAAAGTTTTTGTTCTTTTTGGAATTACAAGTAAACGGATATCGAACTTTTACTTTTTCTGGCTCACTCGAACGTATTTATGCGTCGAGTTGCAATGAGAAATGTAAAATTAAAGCAAATTAACCCCTTCGTGTGGTAGTCAACTCTCACTTGGCTACTTTTACTTTTGACGTATGAAACTTCAAAAATAATTTAAGCTAATTATTTATTTAAGTTTGACGCTTAAGATGATTGTAATTATTTCATTTGAATTTTCGTAAATATTTTCGAAAGATAGAATTTTATAGTTTCACCAAAGTGTTCGGTCATTTATAAACATTATTTTTTTTATAATTAAGTTAAAAAAAAAATTTAATAAATTTTGTCATCTAAATGATTGCCAAAATTAGCTTGGCCCTAGTCAAATTAGTTAAACTTTAAGTATATATGCCAAACAAGACTGTCCTTGGCTGGACTTTAACATTCTAACAAGCCTAGAATTAGCCACTCGGGCCTACGAAAAACTTGCATGAAATGTTATCATACACGAGGACACATTTCTTTTGTATGTTAAAAATTTGTGCAATTAAACTGCATTAAAAAAAGCAGCGTGACCATTTTTCAGCAGAACGAAATCTATTTACTCTTGTGCAGCGCTGTATTCCAAGACGAAAATATTATGCACCACTTAATGACAAGACTACTGTTGCTCGTGACGCACAGGGGCCACATTTTTCAAGGCTAGCTTTTGCTGTTCGAAACTGAAGAATGTTCTTATATTAAGACTTTAACTAATCGGTGAGTAGCGTGAATAAAAATATGCATTTTGATACCATGTCTAATTTTTGTTAAATCGAATGGATTAAGGTGAACCAATGGTAAAATTTGCAACCTCTTAATTTTCTCTATAAATACGGGCTGACTTGTGCTGGATTGCTTAAGTCGGTTTTGTTTCCTTAATTGCAAAGAATGAAGGTGTTGATATTTTTGCTGTTGATTGCTCCCAGTTTTGCTTTAGATGGTTACATAACTGGAAATCTTACAGCTGAACAGGGTCAATTCCCTTACCAAGTGCTTTTGGAAAGTGAAAAAGATGCAAGTTCAATTTTGTGCGGTGGTTCTTTGATTTCACTCGAATGGATTCTAACGGCTGCTTCCTGTACAA
This sequence comes from Orthonevra nobilis, assembly GCA_963555765.1. NCBI lineage: Eukaryota > Metazoa > Arthropoda > Insecta > Diptera > Syrphidae > Orthonevra > Orthonevra nobilis. The sequence continues at coordinate 131,705,429 of OY743225.1, forward strand.
AGGAGTAAGAAAATTATTTTTAAAAAAACATATTTCAAAATTTGTTCTCTCCTGCATTTTTGTAGTTATAATCAGATATTTGTCACGCTTGGAACTATCTATATGAATGGAACAGATGGCTTTAAAGTGGAAGCAGCTAGACATTTTACCCACGAGGATTATGATGCTGACACTCATAAAAATAACATTGCTCTGGTCAGAATAGATTTGTCGAACCTCGACTATGGTAAGCAAGGTTTAATCCGTTCAGGTTGTTCTACCATTTTTTTGAATCATCTTAGATCAAAACTCATTAAGGCCTATGAAGTTGCCAGAGTATTCTGAAAACCCGTCATCATATCAAGAAAAAATCGCTGTGGTGGCTGGATGGGGAACTGCGGATGCAAGTTAGTAAAGCTAAATACTTTGGAATATTTAATTTAATTTTTTTTTAATTTATGTAGATGAGACTCGCTCGGACATTCTGAAATATGTTTATGTTACCGTTATATCAAATGAAAAATGTAAGGAAAGGTATGACGAGGAAATTGAGATTACAGATTCGATGCTGTGTATGGGCAAAGGTCCAAAGGGTATATGTTTCGGCGATGCGGGCTCCCCTTTGATACTGGTGAATTCGGATATTATAATAGGTGTAGCCATATACCACGATCCTAAATCCTGCACTAAGGGATTTGCTGGTTTTACACGAGTAACGTCATACTTGAATTGGATCAAAGGCCTCACAAGCATTACGGCAGAATCTTGAGGACGAATGTTTGCAGCGCCGTTTTAAATTAAATTATGTTGACATAAAGAATTTGGCAACGAAATCCTTTAGCAAATTTGTGCATAATAAAACTAACAAAAAAAAGTTTGCATTGTTTTTGATTTTTTTTAAATTTTTCTCGAAAGTTGCAGAACTCTGAAAAGTTAAAATCAGATAATGGATGAATTGGACCGCATGCAAGAATAAACAACAAATTTAGTTCGCAAATAAAAAACGTAAATATTTTATTTTTTCATACAAATCCTAAAAAATTATAATACACATTCATGTTTTATGGAAACAAAAAAGCACAAACAACTCACGTACAAGAAATTCACATGAAAAACAACTAAATGTATTTCATGTCACTGTGCAAAATGAATGCAATAATGTCTTAAATTTACAAAAGCAAGGCAAAAATACCAGCGGTACTTTTCCAACATCTCTTATATTCTCAATAACGCATAAGGAAATGAATTATTGATCAGGCCAAATGATACTTTTGTTGTGTGTGGGGCTGCAACTATGGCCCGAAATAAATTAACCGATCACATCATATATCAATTTTCGAAATGGAGAGAGTCAAATTTCTATTGCAAAAACACACTGTATCTTGATTAATTAAAATATATAAATCAACGGGAATTACAAGTACAGATCATTTGAGTACGACCGGGGAAAACGTCGGAGAGGATCGATAGAAAAATTTGTGATTGATTTAAAAAAAAAAAATCGTTTTATGTCTTCCGAAGAAATTGTGACATCACTTAGGTTAAGTCTCCATCCAAGTACGATTCGAAGAACAGCTTTGGAAAATGATTTGAAAAGTTACAGGCCTGCAAAAAAGCCAATGCTTAAAAAAAAAACAGTTGCAAAAAATGTAATTTTCAAATATTTCGTTTTAACTTGTTACGCAAAAACCAATCTGAATTGGTTCATTGAAAAATGGAGAACTGTCCTTTTCAGCGTCGGAAAGGAGAAAGACTTAATCCTCGGAACTGCAAAGTTACAACAAATAAAGGAGATGGTAGCAGTATGGTGTGGACATGCTTCTCAGCCAATGGTTTCGGACCCTTTGCCGAGCTTGTGGGGATAATGAATCGTTTTGGGTACAAACATGCTGAATGGAATATGCCGCTTCAGCACGATAATGACCCGATATTCCGATAAATATCAATGTTAAGGCTTTTAAAAGAAATTCTTAAAAAAAAAATATTTTTTTCTTTTTATGAGTTCCAAATCGCAGTCATTATATTTGGGAACTATTTGTGGACTTGGTATACTTGCTTTTATCCTCTGTATTCATACTGGACTTGCATACAAAACTATTTTTTTTGTATATGTATTTTTACATCAGAATCATTATTTCAGTGTTTCAGTTTGAATGCATTTTTTATCAACCCAAGGAATCATTGCACATAGATGCGTTTGATGAGAAAACCGACGAATAATTAAGTTTTGAACGCTTATCTTGAAAAAAGTTTGGCAAGACAGATTACGACTTCCGAAAATTAAGTTAATTTACCACTCTTGTGGTGATCGACATGCGGATGACTTTAATAAGTAAATGTCCTCCAACGATATGCAATAAATCGAAATCCGCCTGGAAGGAACTGTAAAAGTCTTCAAACTAAACCTTAGCTAGGAGGAAAGACTTTCCACCCATCGAATAAGCCTAAGTGCCCGTGAATGATCATGATTCTTGACTTAAAACATTCATAGAAATAGGATTTAATTAATTTTAATTAATTTTTCCCTGCATAAAGGAGAATGGGTTGAAAAGGACTTTTAACGCTCATATGATGAAGTTCTACCTTTGTTTCTTTAAACACGTGTTCGCCATTATATTTATGCACGTGTACATATTTTTATTTTGGTGTGAAAATTATTTTTGCGCGGTTTAAATATTGTTGTCTTTGATTTAACTTTAAATTTGTACCTGTAACAGTGTGACAATTTTCCAGCAGAACGAAATCTATTTACTTTTGTGCAGCGCTGTATTCTGAGGCAAAAATGTTATGCATCACTTTAAATTGCTTCTGTTGTATATTTTATGACTATTGACGCATATCGGCATCATTTTTCAAGGCTAGCTAAAATACACCATGTCTAATTTTTGTTACATCGAATGAATTAAGGTGAACCAATGGTAAAATTTTCAGTCAGTTAAATTACTCTATAAATACGGGCTGACTTGTACTGGATGGTTTAAATCGCTTTTGTTTCTTACTATAAGTTGCCAAGAATGAAGGTGTTTATATTTTTGTTGTTGGTTGCATCCAGTTTTGCTTCAAATGATTTAATCGTTAATGGAGATCCAGCTTATGGTGGTCAGTTCCCTTACATGGCGTATATGGTTTTTGAAATGAAAAACACAAATCGTTACTGCGGTGGGTCTTTGATTTCACTCGACTGGATTTTAACGGCTGGTCGCTGTGCCGATGAGTAAGAAAGTCATTTTTGAAAAACATATGTATTCTTGTATTTGTTTTCTGCTGTATTTTCGTAGAGCTCAGCGGATTTCTGTGACTCTCGGAACAATCTATAAAAATGGAACAGGTGGTATTAATATCAAAACAACCGAGTTTAAAATACATGAAAATTATGATAAAGAGACTCATGAAAATGATATTTGTTTGGTCAAAATAGATTTGACAAGCTCCGACTTTAATTCAAGTAAGTAAAGCTATGCAGGTTTTCTCTACTAAATATTTTAATCAACTTTGTTCTAGACTTGGTAAAGCCTATAAAGTTACCAGACATGTCTGAGACGCCGTCATTATATGAAAATAAACTTTCTGTAGTATCTGGATGGGGACAAAAGGCAGCAGGTAAGTAAAGCATTTAGTCCTTGCTAATATAAATCTAAGTTAACTCTTGCTTATGTTTTTGTGTAATCATAGGTAATAGTCGCCCCGAAATTCTCCAATATCTGTATGGTAAGGTTGTGTCAAACGAAGAATGTAAGGAGTATTATGATGGGGAACAGGAGATTAAAGATTCGATGATGTGTTTGAGCAAAGGTCCAAGGGGAATATGTTACGGCGATTTGGGCAGTCCCTTGGTACTGGTGAATTCGTATATTTTGTTAGGAGTTGCAATTTTACATGACGATAGTTGCGAAAAAGGATATGCTGGTTTTACGCGTGTCACATCATACTTAGACTGGATCAAGGACATCACGTGCATTAACAACGAAGGTGATTAATGTGAAAAAATATGTTCATCCCTTTTGCATTCGAACATCCATTGTTCGAACAAAGAATTTCAACGTACATCCATTAAACAAATTTGAATATATGTTACCAAATACACTGCGATGCAAAATAAAATCAAAAAAAGTTTTGTTTTTATTCTTTATGTTAAGAAAATACGCAAAATTATGAACGATAAAATTCGAAAAAGGCAGTTTGACACGGTTTTTTTTTACCCTTGGGGGAGGGGTCCAGGAAATCCGCCATCATTTACACTGTATAAGGGGTCATCTGCCCCCATCTCTTTTCCAAAATCCCCACATGGGCTTGAAATTATGCCTTCATACCACAGTTCCGGTAGCCTTGGGAGATGCTATGTACCAGGCGGTTCCTGCTAACCAGGTGGCTTCTCCGCCACCGTCTCAAGAGAGAGATGAGCCCTGATACGGATTCGCTCACCCCCGTTTCATATTTGCAGCCGCCAACGATGTCGGCCCGGGGTTGGCGCCATCTTCTCTCGAAGGTACTAATCTTCCAGACTTCCCCACGTGGAGCTAAAGGTAGGAGATCGGAGAAAGAGGCTAAGTGCCGACGCTTGTGTCTGAATGGTTCGCATGTCTACGCTTTGAGATCTGTATGAAATCTTTAACTTCAAGTATTATTGTTTTCCTAGTAGTTTTTAAGTTTATTCATTTAAGAAAATATTTCAGGTCTTTTATAATGGTTTGACGTTTGTCATTTCTGCGATCAAAATAATTATGCGCACACTAAACTGCGAAGACCTGACCAGTTAAAAAAAAAAGTGCGGGCCAAAAATATGTATACACGTGCACATGTTTTCTTGTTTTTTTAAAATATTGTTGCGCAGTTTAAATATAATTATTTTTGATAAAACTTCAAATTTTTATGTCTATCTAATGTAGTGTGACCACATTTTCGCAAAACGAAACTATTTACTTTTGTTCAGCGCTGTATACCGAGACGAATATGCTGTGCACCACTTAGTGACAAGACTGCTGTTGTATATTTCGGAGCTCGTGACGCACAGGGGGCATCATTTTTCAAGGCCACTTGTTGATGTATGAAACTGAAGAATATTCTTATATTAAGACTTTAACTAATCGGTGAGTAGCGTGAATAAAAATATGCATTTTGATACCATGCCTAATTTTTGTTGCATCGAATGGATTGAGGTGAACCAATGGTAACATTTTTTAGCCAGTAAAATTTCTCTATAAATATGGGCTGACTTGTGCTGGATGGTTTTAGTTGCGTTTATTTTCTTAATTGCCAAGAATGAAGGTGTTGATATTTTTGTTGTTGGTTGCACCAAGTATTGCTTCAGACTATTCTATATCTGAAGGTTTTTCAGCTGAAGAGGGTCAATTCCCTTACATTGCGCATTTAGAATTTCAATGGGCCGATGAAGCGTGTTTTTGCGGTGGCTCTTTGATTTCACTCGAATGGATTGTGACGGCTGCTCAGTGTGCAGAAAGGTAAGACGAGTCTTTTTCAAGATTATATTTCATTCTTTGTTCTCAACTGTATTTTCGTAGAGCAAAGCGAGTTTATGTTACCCTCGGTACAATCTATTCTAAAGGAACAGATGGTATCAAGATCGAATCAAAGAAGATCACAAAGCACGAAAAGTATAATAACGCGACTCATGAAAACGATATTGCTCTTATACAAATAGATTTAAGAAACTCCGAATACAATGCAAGTAAGTTAGGTTACACAGCGTATTCTCGTAGTCCTTTGAATCATCTCTGTTCTAGGCTTGGTAGAGCCTTTAAGCTTACCAGACTTATCTGAGATGACTTCGTCGTATGAAGGTAAAATTGCTGTTGTATCTGGATGGGGGAAAGAGGATCTAAGTGAGTAAAGCATTTGGCCTTGACCTAAGTTTTATCTTGTTTTTATATTTGTGTAGATCAGGAACGCAGTAAAGCTCTCAAATATGTTTATCTAGACGTTATTTCAAATGAAAAATGTCAGGAACATTATGATGACGAACTGGAGATTAAAGAGTCGATGATGTGTTTGAATAAAGGTCCAAAGGGAATATGTAACGGCGATTTTGGCTGTCCCTTAGAATTGGTTAATTCTGATATATTAATAGGAGTTGCAATACACCACGATGATGCTTGCAAAAACGGATATTGTGTTTTTTCTCGAGTCACATTATACTTGGACTGGATTGCTGATATCACGGGCTTATAAGTTTGATGGAAAATATGTATTCATCGACTTATATTTAACTGTGTTCGAACAATAAATTTCGAAGTGAATCCCTGAAACAAATTTGTGTATATGTTGCAGACTATTCTGCGATGCATTGAAAAAAATAAATCACAAATTTGCCTTCTTTTATTTAGTAAGTCTGCATAACTAAAAACTAAATGAAAATACATGTAACTAATTTGCTTATGTAGTGGTGTACAATGTGTTTCCAATACCAATACACAGGATTTTTTGGAAATTAATTCGCGGAAATAAAGTAAAGGAATTCAAAGATGGGATTGTTGCAAGTGAATTCAAAATCGACTGTGAATTAAAGCTGAGACTTAAGTAATCATTCTTTTTAAGCCTCTAACTGGAGCTTTCAATTTTTAGCATCATTTTCAAAAATCGATCGAATTCAATTCATATAAATCTTACCTGGTTGAAATCAGTAAATGTGATCATTTATTTCACTTTGAAACAGACTTATATCACAAGGCTTATGAAGTCATTGACTAGAGCATTAACGCTTTTCCAACCATCGTCACGAAATTGTTTTCAGAAATCCTTTGAATTCACTTAGTAAACGTTGAAGTCCGTGGTTAAGTAATGTAATTGTTATGAATGCAATTATTTATCTTAGTTCAATGATTGATTAAAATTGAATGAAATTGAATCTTCGTTGACAAAAAGACTTGAAATCATTCGGGAAGAATTCATTTCTGCATCACAACATAACAGCTTGACGAATATATGTTTTCAGGACATCAAAAGTTTGTATAGTTCAGATAATGCAATTATAGCAACGAGAGTAATTCCATGTTTCTTGCGAGGTAAGGTTAGTGTTGTGCGAACCAGTTAATCGACACTACGCCAAACTTAAGAGGAGTATAACAGTTTTCAAGAATATTCAGCCGTAAACGACAGCGATGGCCGATTTCAGTATTATGCGGGAACTCATCCAATCATGCCTTACAATACTCAAAGAAGTATTAGTGTAGTTTGAATCAAGAACTTACAATCTATAAATGATCGATTTCCAGGAAGGAAATGCTGGAAAGCTAGGAAAGCTAAAACTCGTCGACTTCCGCTTGGGGAGAATGAACGAAAACACTCCATCTAGGAATATTTTTGAATATTTTGTTCGTGATCTCGAAACTTTGGATTAGAAACAGCATTAGTTCAGACCTAGTTCCTCCAAGAATAGATGGATTGAAGTTCAAAGGTAAGGTTTTAATTGGAGGGAATGTGTTCGCTAATGAGGTGATTCAGCTTGTTAGACTAATGGACTCATTTTGATTCCTCATAATAGAGTCTTAAGAAGGCATAAAGTGATAAACTAAAATCACTTTTGGCTTCTTATGAAACTCGTCCGCTTCTCAAGAGTTATTCATGCTTTCTATTTGCGGGAACCTTCGCTAAAGGCAAAACAGAATCTCCAGGCCAATGACGCCCTTCAGCCATCAGGATATGTATCAACTGAGCCCTACTCAAAGTCAGGGCATACAGCTGATATAATAAAATTTCTCGAGCCTTTTGGAGACATCAATGATCTGCAAGTCAAACTCGCACATTTGTTTTTCGAAAATTTGTCCCTCTCTTCCGAAAGAGCTATCTTTATCTGTATTTGTATTTCTAATAAAAAAAGGAGCCTTATACATTTGTTTTCTTTTCTATTTATAGTATGCTATGAACAACTGCAAGGACCAATCAATTCTCCTAGTCCCATGGGACAGCAACAATTTCCTTCCATACCAGTCTATGGATTGATTTTGTCGATAAATAAGAATAGATTGATAAAAATAAGTGGAATCCGTAGAGCAGAAATTTAAATAAATATGATTATTGAACGACCTCCTTTGAAGTACTCCGTCGAGGACAAAACGGTTTGATACATCTAAAAATCAAATAGAGCGAAAGAAATTCCTTCATTACTATTCGAAAGAGTATAAAGGAAGAATTCCGTACCAAATTGAGTATCTACATAGTTTGAATAAGTAAAATAGGATCCAGTCGACACATTCGCCTTGTCGTAATCGACGACATCCGTATCCTCACAACTTGTTGATCCCATTCTTATCCAAAAGCATTTATTTGTAAAATGTACACTGTTCCAGTTGCGTTGTTTGTGTATGCGTTAAGAGGAATCTCATAGACATATGCTGACAGGAGAGATACTCATAACCCAGTCAAGGATAGTTTTCTGTGTGTGCTCTATTTAAGTGAATTGTCTTTGTTATATTTGTTGCTGAGTGCCATGAAATGGTTCTGCTGTGACACTCAATACGTTTCCTCTATCCTTGCGTAAGGACAATGAAATGAATCAATTTGAAATTTTTGATGGAGTACGTGGGAATCTGAATGATATTCTTTTCTTAGTATCCTTTTGTAGCGTTACAAGCGGATTACAGAATGATGTCGCGGATATTATATTTAAAGCGAAGAATACTTGCAACTGATCTGACTTTAAACATCAATCCGAGAGGATTTTTCTCAAATCCCTAAGCTGCAGAGGAAGAAAAAATCACTTTCTAAAAATAAGTCAACCCATTAAGGTTTCAATGGCCGACGTAAGAGTTCTTTGGTGCACTCTCCCAATCGATAATACCAGTCAACTATCATGGAAGGTCAATTTCAACCGAGTCATGTCCAGCATTGAGTTGGAGAACAGGCGTTTGGCACAGGAACGCAATGGCTCGGCGAAGTAAATCGGAGGTAAATGCTTGAATAATAATGACTGCACGAGCGATGTTTTGCTTTGCATTGTATGGCACTGCATTGGGCTGCGCTGGAGAATATCAAAGCAGATTAAAGATAAACAAGGCCTTAAGCAACATGAGTAATTGAATGTGCGAGTTTTATTTAAACCTCGGAAAATCTGAGGAGGTAGAGGATAACTATAGGAATACTTTGTAAGGAAAGTTAACCGAACGGGCATTTGACATATGACAACAAGAATCGGAAAATAATTGAACAAAATAAGGACTCTCGATTTTAAGGTGAGACTTTCACGAGTTAATTATCGACAATTTTCGGCTTCGAGCGGAAATATTTTGTAGTGATTTAACCTCGTACCTACTTCGGTTTCAATTGCTCTGAAGGTGAAGTCTGAATTCGAACTGAGAATTATTTGCATTGGTACAGTTCGCAGTATTTTATTTGAAACGAGTTGGATGATATGGAAGAAAAATATATTTTGGAGGATTATTTCATGATTCTGATCAGAGTTTTATACTTTCACAGCACAGCCAATGACAAATCATTTTCTCACAAACTATTATTTAGACATGAAATTGGAAAACTGTTGTATCAGCCGTAATAACTACTATCTTGATGGAAGTCCGAGAATTACTTCAGTATTCGAACCTGGGACCTATCAATTGATCGCTTGGAGGGCAGGCGTTTAACCTTTTGGGTCTGCAGCAGGGCAACAAATAATAGCAAGTATTTGTACAGCCATGTCCTGTGAATTTGACTGAATTGTTTCAATATTCATTCAAAGCGAGGTTTCATCAAAACCATAAACAGAGATAAATATGAAATTATTACGCATATAAAAAATGTTGTCAATGCGAATTGTATTCGAGTTCACAAGGGGTTTTGTAAAACAGCTCACTTCTGAGCGTTGAATTGAGTTGCGTTTTTAAACTAATTTTAAATTTCATAGCCTGCTCTTAGACGTAGAGTTGAGTTTTCGAAGACAATGTTCTTCGGGTCTGCATGAAGAACGAGCTTGACTGGATGAGGATAAAAACTATGGCATTTACTGTGCTGACTACTACCAGGTTTCGAGAGGTCACTTCTTAGTTGAGAAACCGAGAGCACTAAGATTCAGTGCTGCAATCTCAAGAGACTGCCAGTAACCTTGCCGATTACCCATCGCAACTTTGCCGCCAGCGTTGATCGCAAAAGGTCATTGACGTAACTGCTTAAAAGCAATTAAAGATGTTGCCTCTGTTTTGACAGCTTGACGAAGTGTGCAGGAAAGCGCATGCAGCTAGTTAGGAGGTGCAAAGATTTGCGACCAATGAAGAGGGGTAGAACATGAGTGGAGAAATGAGTAGAGAGGCCCTACTTTAAGGTGCATGCACCTTATAAACTGTGGCAATGAATATTTTAAGATCTAAGACCCAAAACTGAACAGACGGATGACGGTTTATATGTTTCTCCAGAAAAACAGTCGATGCTGAGCAAATGCAAACATCACTTCTTCAGTCTATTAAACGGTGGTTTTTTACTAAAGGTCAAATCAATCATTCATCATAAATGAGGACTATTGTAGAAATGATCGCGAAAGAAAGCATGGAATGTACTATTTCAGTCCTCGTGCGTCTCCTCATTCCGATGCACTCTGGAAAATGCGACTAAAGTCAGTGAAATACGCCTCAAGAGAATTTTTGGATTGGAAAAAAAAAGAGGAACTCAACCTCTTTTTGCATAAAGTCGAAGCTTCCTTTATTGCCAGACCCCCATGCACAATCACTGATTGTTCTCACGACCAATCAAAATAAAGCGATCCGATTTCATGCGATTTTAAATTCCAGTCTTGAAAAAGTCATGCTTATCTACACAGTAGCCCGGGTATTACGATCTGTCAAAAACATGTCAACCCACGTGCATCGGCAAACATATTGGAGATGCAATCAAGAAACTCAAGGTGTTTCAAGCAAAACAAAGTATCATATATTCTGTCAATAAAATACATCTATTTCCGGTGACTAAGCTCAGGCAGATGTTTCTAATTGACCCAAAATTCTTAATTGCACGAGTATCATTGCAGCGGAACCAAAACATAACAACGTTCGACCTATTGCTCATTCCGGCATTATTCTTTTTCGTTGTGGAAAAGTAAAAGTAACGAGGCTACTGCCACATCCTCGGAAACTGTTCACATATGTTTCTGTCATAACGCCACAACTGGACATAAATTAAGACACAACTTGACAATGCACAATTCAGCCTCAATTGCTGTCATAAAATTTAAGCAAACATTATGTCTTACTTTATCTACCCGCAGAGCAATAAACTGCCTTGTATCCTGGAACGAGAAAACATATACAAATTAACTGCTGTTGATTTAGGGCGTATTGCGATACGACACTTGCCTTAATCTTTTGCGTGATGGAACACTTCCGTGGCACACTTTAAAAATGACGCCATGAAAGGTTTATTAGTGAACAAATTGAAATGGGCAGCACAAGGTAAGGCTTCATTGAAGGTCCTGCGTTACAACCGACAGTTCCTGTCAAATACACCCTACGGGCAAAGTTGTAAAAAATCCAGCAATCATTAAGCGTTTCTTTTTTTTGCTTCCGTGACGATAAAACGTTTCCCTAAAATGCTTGTGGTTGTCGTTGGCCTCCTTCCTAATGACAAAACAGCGTGGCAAATTTGATACCATCGACAGCTGGAACTCTGGCGGTACAAAAACAAATCATAACTATTACACAAAGGCATATCATCTTTAAATAACAAGGTACTTGAGGAGCTCTGTTAATTCCAGGAGATACTTCATCGTCAAATTATACTTTAACGAGAGTGGTAGTCTGTCTGACTGCCTCCTGTCCGGGTGAGCTCAATTCATTTGATTTAATTTGCGATGACGCTAAGGAAGCACCAAATTGCTGGTGGATACTGCTTCTAAGTCCATGAGAGGATATGTTCAGTATACTCAGCAATAGGATATTCTGAACTCAGAGAGGATGCAAGTCATCAAATGACTCTCATTTGGGTATAGTGGTGTGTCAGCCAGAATTATTTAATATTTGATGATGAAGCTTTAATGATTTTTGACGGGATGCATCTGCGATGTGCAGAAAGTGAAGTGGATTAGAATATCTCAAGTGCTGCGAGTTGGACATTTTGATGGAGGGAACTTCCTTGCGAAGCTAAAGCTGCTTAGCACGGCATTTCTAATTCGTCGTGCAGAGAATATCTTGATCTTTTGTCGGGAAGTAAAATACTATGACATTGAAAACATGAAAACATTGCGAAATTGAAAGAATTTTCCCTCTTTGTATAATGAATTAGAAAAAGGTTCTAAAATGATAAGGCAAGCTAAATAAGTAGTATTTCGTTATAGACTTGTGACTGCGGTACAATGAGTAAATGGGTAATGGTAAATAAAATAAAAATTAGCGATTGCTAGCTCATACCCCTGCTAGTTCCGGGTGAAAAAATAAAAATAAATACAACCCTATTTATGGAAACGGAAAGCCATCAAGTATCTCTGTCTGAAAAAAATTGTACAAAAGACTTTCACGCCGACTTGAAAGAAACATTCGTTTGGCTAAAAAAGAAGGAATTAAGACCAACAGAATTTTTGTGGATGTCACAGGGATCTCATATGGTAGCGTACTAAGCTACCTTCATCATTACAGGAACAAGGTGTTGGTACGTTGGGTACATACGTTTTTATTTCAAGAGCAAGTCTTGGAAACTACCATGCTGAGGCAGATATATTTTTGGGGTGACTTACAATCATTCGAGAAACCAGAAACCCTCACGCTGATCCGAAATCGAAACAACAGTCTACGACCTAGAAAAGTCAGGGAATTGAAATATTAGAATTCTTCCTTCCACCTCAATTCAAGTCCGAAAATGTAAGGAAAAGAGGCAAAACTGGACATGAGAAGTGGGTTTATAATCGTCCACATACCCTATACTCGCAACCATGCCCCCAAAGCTTTTTATTACTTTTCGCATGTCAAGCAACAGCCCAGAACATATAGAATTCGAAGACAATGCTCGTTGAATAAGTGTGTTAGGGGACTTAAGCTAAAGATTTTATTCAAAATTTATTCGCGCTCTCGAGAAGATGTGACCTAATCCACCGTCGATGATAATCGGGCTGCAAATTCTCTGGCCCGCGAAAATCTTACGACGATGCCATTAAGGTGTCGATATTTGTTAAGAACTGTGTAAATAAAGCACGTAGAAAAGTCATGAAATGCTATACTTGAAAAGATCGCGAAATAGTAGTGACTATTTTTTTTCCAGAAATAATTCATCAGTGATTTTCGAACAATGCGAAACTAAGCGCAGGTCATCCGGTTGTCTTATTGATTGAATACCAATAAGGCGCTCAGGTATTCACGTGAAAGAGAATTTGCTTGTTCCGACGAGACAATTGCGGATCTGCCTGAAATGCATTAAAGGGGGACTTTATCCATGTAATTTGTTTTTTATTACGGATTCTTAATCTACATGTAAGTAGAAATAAATCTGTCGACCCGGATTTCGCACGTTTACGATATTTCAAATGCGTTTGAAATTGAAACCGTCAGCGCGCTCTTACTATTCACGGGACAGAGCAAGGATCGAGCACGCGGAGAGGCAGGTGTCCGACGCAGCAAAAAAGGTCCAGATTCTGCAGCGGGTGATGTTAGCGGCTCAACATGAGCAGCTAGAAAAAGAGGAGGTATGCCTCTATGGACCAGGCATTGCCGATTTGTAGTTATAATAAACACATACTATATGTGTAAACACATTACAAAAAACGCATTTTTCTCGAAAACACGTTTTTAAAAATTGCTAACATTTTCCTGACCGCTGTAATTAACATATCGACCTGAAATGTTGAGAGCATATTCAGAAAATATGTCTTCACGGAATGGCGGTTTTTCGATCGATTCTTTTTGAGCATTTCTTATCTATCTTTTTATGCCAAAAAAAAAAACGAACATTCGATTCTTTTTAAGGCCATTTTCGGAAATTTGTACTTAACAAAAAATCTATCAGTCAATTTCAATTTTTAATTTTATGCATCCTTATTAATACATTAAATTCCTTTGCTTATATGGTAGACAAAAAATGCTTTAATCTTGCTTTATTAACTTAACTATTTACAAACTAATTGACTAACCTAACAACTTAAAATATGTCATTCGACTTGATAAATCTATCCGTCACTATATGACCAAAGGGTCACAGATTGATGATATACTATACTTTTAATTTGTGATTCAGATCAACAAAAAGGGACCAGTGATGTCAGCCATTTACCTACCGCGATTTCAGGACCTGTTTTCACGTTCGCTATTTTTTTAAGAGTTCTGTATATCATAAACAAAAGCAAGAAAAAGGCCGCACTCAAAAGTTTTACTAGCTTCATTTAAAATAAAATGTAAACACCTGAAATATGGCACTCGAAGAACAAAGTCTCCCTTAATTGACAGAGTTGAAGTTGTTGCCTTATTCAGACAGTACATCAGCTACTGCTCGTTATCTCCTGAACTTCAACGATGATTAACAAGTTAAATTCGTAATAAGCAAAGAGACCCATTTCCATGTGATTGGGTAAGTGAAAAAACGAAATGTGCACTTCAGGACACTGATGAATCCCGTATCATTCACTAGGGTCATTACATCTACTCCAGTCTCATACTTACTTAGGCGATACAGAACCATGATCAACAAATTGCAAGGGAAAGGTATGTGATTAAAGAGACAGTGCAATTGCACTCATCACTTAGTTCCTCCGAACATGGACATTTGGAAAGTTGTGTTTATAAAGTCCGTGTTTGTCGTCTTTGGCTCGAGATTGTTTTTCACTCGGATTTTTTGATGTCACGGATCTGTAAAAAAAAGTCACATAACCTGGAAGCATTTAGAAATAATATTCGCTTGAATGTTTGGTCATTACTATTGAAAATTCAATATAAAAGGACCCTAGTTGTCATCAGCATTGACACAGACAACTTGATCAGTACGATTTTCAAACAGTAGCGAAGAAAATCTTAAAGGTCAAGCAAGCATAAAAAATACTAATATTCGATGAAAATTCAATGATCGTGTACCTGTTTGATTTTTCTGTGTTCAAGTGTTCATCTCTTGGGGTTAACCACGAATCAAGCCAATTTTTTTTTCTGAACTCAAGGGGAAAGTTGGCATGCTGTAGAACCACATCACTTTTCCGTCCATTTGCACGTATTTTTTTTCGCGAAGTGCTCGGGCCACTTGTATAAATTGCAGTTAAATTCGTGATAATTTCGTTAGGTTTCAAAAGTTCATTATGAAAAACACCGACCTGGTCCCACCAAATACACAGCATAACTTTCGCGTGAATATTCGGCCGAGCCAATGATGTAGAGTCACGACCGGGCAGTCCCCGTGACTCAGTCCTCAAATCATGAGGAACAAAAGTTCCTTGTTTTTCAATCCTTCCATGTGCATGCAAACGCGTGGCGGGTAACTCATAATTCTGAAGCAAGCTGATCTTGTGTTTGGCATCGATACTCAAGGATGAAAGAAGAGAACCAACATATCAAGCAAAGGACGGTATTTGGCACAAAATCAGACATATTCACATAACCAAACGTTTATGACCACAAAACAGAATTACTAATGTATCAAAACAGTTTGTTTACCATTCGTCTGAGCTCGGTTCATGACGTTTTGTATCTGTCAAAATCGTTCAGTACTTACTGGTGGAGGCATTTATTAATAACCAGCGAGAACTAATAATATCTTAATACCTTAAAAATGTATATTGCACAAGTGAGAGTGGCACGCAGTACCTTGCATTTTAAATATGTTAGTATTCAAAGGCAAATATTTTTACAGTATCTTTTTTATATGAAAAAAAAACTACAAAAAATACTTCTAAATTAAAACAAAAAATAACAATAATAATAAACAAGCATAAAAGAATATATTGAATCAACTTGGTTGAGAGAAGGAGGAAATTCATTGCCAAAACATAAAGCTTATCTTATTAAAAAAAAATTGTTGACTAACCGTCTTACTACGACATTACTGAAGCTGGATACAATACGAATAAATAAGACCCTGCTTAATGAAGTTAATAAAAATATGTAAGCATATCTAAGCATTTACATGACACTCGAAGACTGAGGATTGTTTTAATGTTGTTTTATTATTTTTCTAAAATCTTTTTTTTTAAGTTTGAACTTCCCACAGCGTCCCTAGCTTTTTTTTTGGGCAGTAGTTTTGCTTGACTTCAGTTTATGCTTTCATTCTAAACTAAAGCAAATAAGCTATCAAAAGGGAATCAGCAAATAAAAATAAAAATAGAAATAAAAATGAAGGACAAACTTTAAAAATTCCTTTTCTATAGCTTAAATTTCCTTGCTCGCATTTTACACTTTCTGTTTTCGAAAAGTGCGAGTCAAGAAAGAACAATAATCCTTTTAACGTTGACATGGCAAATTATATATCAGACTCATGTCCCGACGAGCCTGAATAACTTATCCCATCAGAAACTCCTCACCCGAATACACAAGTAGCAGTTCGTCGCGTCATTGTTTTTGTCATCTGATAGAGTATTCGAATTGGAAAACAGTCAAGAATCGGGGTAGAAATTATTTCAAATCGAATCGAATGAATATCCTGTGATGCCTTTAATTCCAGCAGTTGATGTTGGGATCGATTCGGTCATGTGTCGAATGAATTAAGTTGATTTATTGGGGTTTGAAATTAAGACATTTGAATATTTAAAGATTCGTCAAAGATGTGTGATTCTAACTTCAGTCAACAGGAAATCCGTAAAAATAAACAGTAATACTGACACTTTGACACTTGTTGTAATTAACTGAAAATTGTTCCACATGTCTTGAAAAACGTCTGATAAAAATGAAGTCTTTAGCCATTAGTACATGACATGTTAATCGTTACATGAACATGCGGCTGTTAAATCACAAATATTCACTGCAGGCAACTTGTGATCGAATCTCGTTGCATGCAAAAAATATCGGCAGTGCATGACATGCAAAATTTGCCCCAAATCGTTGCATTATTCCATGCTACGGTGGCACCAGTATGGTTCGGTTTGCATGCATAGCGTTCTAGAAAAAAAAAACGCCACAGACATTGGTTTCTTGGTCCACGACATGTATCCATGCGTATATTTTTTTTGCTATCATTTGAAATGCATGCTACGATTCGAATTCATGCACTCGCATGCATTTAGCATGTGAGGTTTCTATGGCATAAAGTGATGAAGTGTTGTATGTTGTCCCAATTCACATGCTGCTTGCTAGTATACGACATGCGAAAAAGTCACATGTTTTCATGCGATTAAGGTTAATCATGGAATTGTGTGTACATACGACTGTACATACGACTGTCACGACTGTCACACGACTGTGACAGATTTTTAAGTAAGAGCCGCATGTTCATATATAACGGGTGTCAGACGATTTCTTGAAAGATAGTCCTGTATTTGGATTGTCATCCACAGAAAACTCTCTCAAACATGGATACACCAATGCTTACTCACAATACCTAGAATTAATTATTTGCTTCATAACAGCGGACCCTTGCCATGTAAAAAGCTGTTCAATACTGTCAAGACGACAAAGGTTGCAAAACGGGTTGAACATTTCAACTCACAAAGCTCAAGGAGCTAACTCTATTCGCCCCATTCTTGACTCAAAGATCCGGAGGGAATCGCACTACAAAAATTTTTTCTGTAAATGGACCTAAAGCTTGTGATGTGCGATGCCTGGATAAAGTAATTCCGGCTTATCTGCAGCAATACACTGAGATGGTGATTATGTGGCTTAAGAACGATCATTGATTTTTCGGAGTAGAAAACACCCCTCGTGGCTTTCCAGCTAGACGTGTTTTTGTGCAAAGAAGTAGGCAAAATACTGAACATTGAAGCATGACTTATAACTTTCTTGAAAGTAAAAGAGGTGCGGCCAGCATCTTATGCATTCTTAATGTAAATCAGCTGCAGGGAAAGTATGAACTGTGATAAATGGATGGGTGGAGAGAAGTTAACTGGTAGCTAATCGTAACAATCAGGATCAATAAGATACTTATTGATAAGGTTAGAAGGATGACAACTCTGCTTACCATTATGGCTGATGTGTTTAATCAGACCAAAGCACTTTCTGGTCAAAAAACGGCAAGAATTCTGGAGGTACGTATGCAGTGTTGAAAAGGATAGGATCGTGGAATATAATTTTCTTTTCCCTTTTGATATCGATTATTTGGTAACCAAGCCGAAGCTATAGAAAATGCATCACTCCCTCGACAGACCGGGACTCTTGTTCTCTGATATCCGAACACTTCATCAATTATCCACCGCAATTTACATTACAAATTTGTATAGTGTTACTTAGAGTCATCTTCTGTCTCTTATGGTTAACTCTTACCGGTGCGCCATGTTCTGTTTTGCGCCAAATTGCTCCGAAGCATTCTGTTGAAATCTTTCTCCCGCCCAGTCTTTATAATTTTTTATAATTTTTCGAACCCATCTGTGATATTTAATTGTTAATGTTGTAAGGGCTGTATTATAGGAAGCCTTCAATATGAAACACTTCTTATCTTTTTATTCTACCATCATTAGAATGCTCGTTGTGGAGTGGACACATTAATCTCATTGATCACCTCTCTAGTCAAGTAATCTATTTTGTAATATCAGGGGTTTTATGAGCCTGCAATTCATATGACAACGTTAACCAGATTTTTCTGGTTTCTTTTCGTTTTCGTTAAGATCATCTTTTCTGCTGATATCAGCAACGAATATTTCGGATGACCAAGCCTATAAAAATTGTCTAATAATCTACCAGCGAAAGGATTGACATCAAAAAATACACTCTACCGTTCTGACATTTAAAGAAGTATGGGCTGTTTGGCGAAATTAAAGCTATTTAGAACGTTGCGGTGTCTTCGACATGAAGAGCTGACAGACGTCAACATTCCGGCAAAAAACGGCATTTTCAAAGCAGAAATTCAAAGTATGTAAATAATGAGGCTGAAATCGATTTTTTTTAAAATAGTTCCCTTAATACTTTGGTTTAATTCTTGAACTGGCCAAATCTGGTCTAGTGGTCTTTCCAGCTCCAACCTGTTTTTAGTTTTTTTTATTAAAGCCTTGTCAACTTCGCACCAAATAGTGTTGGCTTTCTGCTTAAAATAGTCTTTTAATAATCGCGGGACATACTCTTCAACATATATAGTAAGTTTCTTAAATCCACAGGCACACGTTTCCGCTAAATCAAATTCATCTCCATCAGATCCACCACAATATTATTCTATTTGCCTTGTTGGAGACCTTCCACTCAACTGAAGTGCCCATGAATATCATCCCCAACTATTTCAACAAATCCCTGAATAAACTTAGATTGATTTAAAAGCTCAAGGGCGGCATTCCCTCCTACAAACTAACACATTCAAATCTTGACACACCTAAACCTCGCAAGCGTCCCTCTAAAATTCGATATTCTTCTCGAACAGTCCAAAGAAATTTTCGGCATAAACTCTTCTCAACAAAATTAGCATAGCAACCACTGAGGGCGGTTTGTCTTGGTAATGACTTGACATACAAGTGTATCCCTTCCCAAGTAAACAATAAGCCACCATCTCTACAAAAACAACAACAAAAAAAAAAGAAACGAATTGAACTCACCGCCCTATTTATTGCCTTTGGACCTTTCGCAACTCCTTAAACTCTGCCTCCGTTTCACAATGTAATGATGTCCTCGCTGTTGAGAACTTATTTACATCAGAGAAACATCGTTTGGTTGAAGAAAGACGCACAGAACAGGGAGACTTATCAGGGCAGACATTAATCTTTGAAATTGTTCAGAGTGTCCTTCTTGGTTCTTGTGACTATGGTGGGCTCCTTGTAGTTTTTGTCCTCTGTTTCCTTTTTATTTAATCTCTGATTGTCTCGCTTGTAGGAAGGAAGAGAAACTTATTGAAGCGTGCGAAATGTCTGTCATGCGGGAAACAAGCGTCGTCAGCCGCCCGTTCGAACAAAGTCCTTGTGCAAATGCGATTTTCCAATCAGTTGCCTTATCTACGGATTTTTGTATAGGTACGCCTGCTAACGTTGTAACTGGAGAAAAAATGTAAGCAGATGAGGAGATAGTTATTTTCTTCGTTCTTGTGTCCTTGAGATTCCACTATGGACATCGAGGAATAGAGATTGTAAATATTTTCATGATAAAGGATGAGTACCTTCCGTGCTTGCTATTTTAATCTGTTGTAATCGGGTAAGCAGAAGATATTTTCACTAATAGAAACGTTTGAGATATTTTTTATTTTGTCTTCTGTAAAAGTTAAATTTTTGCTGCAGAAATATGGTAGCTCTGAAATTCTCAGTAGCAATCAGAATATTTGATTGATTGTATGGCGTTTGCGTTATATTTTTTTCCTTGTGTTAAATTCAAAATTTGGTTCGTATGCGACGTGACTCAATATTGATATTTTAATTTTTAACTTCCCATCAGGAAGTTCTTGTAATCGGTCCGATTTTCGAAATTAAAATTGTTTACATTTCTCCAGGTTTCGCGGTCCCAGAAGTCGGCTTCCATTGTTTTTTGAAAGATGTCTTTGTGTTTGCCTAAGCCTAACTCGAGAACAAATCAAGCTATCGAAGCCAAATTGATTTCATTCGAAAGTTCATCTAAAAAGCTTTTGGTTAAATTTCACAGGGTGGTTTGAATTTTATGACGAAAAAACTGTCAAAAAAGGGACTATTTCACTTCTTCAATTTAAATCAATTTAGTTTTCCAATAAAAAATAGTTCCCCACCTCATCTGAAAAAAAAATACATTAATATATACACTGCCATTCATAAGTTTCCGGACAAATTCATATAAAATATATTTTTGTTCAATTTTAATGCCAAAATTTCTTCAATATTATGTTTCTTTAGCCAATTGACTTAACTAAGTAAGTTACTAACTATAGCGACTACCAAAAAGACTAAAACAGTATTTCCAAATTCCCACGGAAGTTCTTGGAAAATTGTTGCAGAAATGTGAATCCTGTAAGTCTTTCCCATTTTTTATGACTCAGAATGACGTCTGCAACACTGACACATGAAAACATCCTTAGAAATTAATGGAGCCACCAGTTTTTTTGTTCAAAACCTGCTCGGCTGTATCTTGACGCTTTTTTATCGTAATTATATATTAGCAAAAAGAAGCTCATGGGGCAACTAATATGAGGCAATTGAATTCAAAGAAAAAGCATCGAGAGAAATCTAAATGACAAAGTTAAAACATATGATTCAGTTTGTTTTCCCCTATTGTGGATTCTTATCATCAGCCCAATCCATTTATTATTTATATTTATATTAACCAGAAAAAAATGATCCTATGCTGAACAGTTGCCAGCTTGGAAGGAAGAGGCGGTCGAAATCTCGGGACTGAAATAATGTACTTTTGAAACGTCTCAAAAAGGACATAAAGATAATCACGCCTTAATATTCCAATCAATGGTTACTATTTTCCAAAGAAAAGCAATCTAACAAATTTGATTGATTAGTAATAATTCCGAAAATGCGTGAAGTCGAGGTAAGCGGCCTTTCACAATGTTTATATCGAAACAATTTAAATTCTGCAAACAAAAACAAAGCAAAGACTGATCACAAATTTCCCTGTGCTCATTTCAAAACAACTTTTTAAAATTCTTTTCCCTATAATAGCATTAGTAATAGTTTTAATTTTTAAGTGATGTTTCAGTGATAACTCAGCATAAGTTTTAAGAAAAAATTTCTGAGGAAGGGAAAGTTTGCATAAAAAAATAGAAGAGTTCAACCGAATCGGACAAATTTTCATGATCGAAATTTAGTTTGTGTCATCATGCAACTGGTCCTCAAATTTTTAAAATATGAATCCCTATAAAAAGGATTCTCACAAAATTTCATAACTTTGAAACTAGGCTATATAATATTTGATAATTATACCTGTCTGATTTATAACACTTTATTGAAGAAGTTAAAAAACAACTGCCAAAACTAATACAAATTCAACTTCCAATGTTAAAGTTGTTGAAATGAATGAATGACTTTCGCAACTCTAAATTCAAGTAAAATGTTCCCAACTTTGAATAAGCTACACCCACGGAATTAAATTGAAATCAAATACATCTGAGTTTCTCAAAACACTGCAAAAAATCCTTCGGTCTTCTCCTTATTCTTCCACTCGCTCTGTGCGACTTGCACTAAAAGAGTCGTATGATGCAGAGCCAATTAATATTTAATACGCAACTTTACCTTCACAGCAGCCTACCATTCCCCAACCTATCCCCATTTAAAATAATGATTGTCATTTTAATTTTATAGAATTTTAACTTAACTAGATAAATTTCCTTATGATTCAACTTAATTATTATACTGTCAATCTCATACCTAATATCTCATCATGAGTTTGTTTTAAATTAGTTTTAATCTTTGTATTTATATTTGTAATTAATTTGATGTGTAACCAATGTATTCTTTATATCGCTCATCTTTCACGGATTTAAAAGTATTTCTTGCTGTGTTAACAGGTAAATAATAAGTTTACCCTATAATCTATACTTTATATGCAAATAGTATTTTATTTGATTACAGGGAAGCTTAAAAAGTGAGTATCTTAAAGTTGATGTTGGGAGCAAATTAAATAGCACCTTAATGTTTTTTTTTAATCATGAGATGGGAAGTTCATGAAATGGGCAGGTCTACTCGCTTTTGTCTTTTATAAAAGTTAAATTTTTGCTGCAGAAATATGGTAGCTTTGGAATTCTTAGTAGCAATCAGAATATCTGATTGATTGTATGTCGTATGCGTTATATTTTTTTCCTTTTGTCAAATTCAAAAATTGGTATTCAGACAGTTTTTTTTCCGCAAAAAAGTTCCTGGTATAGACCATGATTTTTCAACCCGTTTTTATCCACTAACTTAATTTAAGCACCTAATAGTCATAATCATTTAGCTGATGCTTAACAAAACGCAACTTAACTCGTTTTGGGTCGCACTGTAAACAATTCAAAAGTATAAAAATATAAAATCAAAAATCATGTTTTTTTTGAAAATGATTTCATTATTTTTATACCCAATTTTTCCCAAACCTTATTCGGACCTCAAATGACCCGAAGCTATCTGCCAAAAAGCCAGATATACTCGTACAAAGGAAAGCACATCGACGAAGCACACGTAAATGGTCTCGTGGATATCAGAGGCTCGGAGGTAAGTGCTTCGGCTGCTGAATGTCACTCCACCGAAGAACACTACTCCCATAATTTCTGTTTCGGGCCGCTTAGAATCGGAACCAAACGGATCTAAATTGATCATGTGATCATTTGTCCGGAATCATTCTTATTTCACCTCACTTCTAAAATATTCAAAGCAACAACACCGCAAGCCTCATTTTACCTCACTCTTTTAATATCAAAAGCAACACCGTGAGCCGTATTTTATGATCAGAATACCTAACCGAAAAGATGTCAGATTTCAAAATGGCTTCCCGCAAATCTTCTTTCAAATTTTTTTTCATGTCAAAAGGAAACCTTGTGGGTTACAGAAAACTCATTCTTCAAATCCATGTTTAATATTTAAAGATGTCGCTGGCCATGATGGTGCTCATAGCTGGCGCAACGTGCCAAGTCCTCCATCTTCGTCATATTGTATATTGTGTCATGGGAACGATTACAAATGTGTTTGGTGAAGAGACGAACTGTCTGCTCCAATCCCAGCCGCAGTCCAAGGATAACAGGAAATTAATTATCTTCATAGCCATAGCCAGCGTAACAAGATAAAAATGAAATTTATCACCGCAACAAATGAGGCTTGATGATGATGGATGCGTCAAAGGCCACCTTGATGCCCCGAACATAAGGATAGTTAAACATTTGAGCTGAACTCCTGGCTAACTATATTGATTTGTCTTGACGTGTGCTTTAGGGTCTGCTTGTTTAATCTCCAAGATGAAAACCGCTCACGAACACCCACAAACACAGATGGATGTCAAACAATGAACAATGAAACACAGTTCACCAGGACAACTTCAAGGACTTTAACGATTTTTCTTTTTTATTGCTCATTGGTTCGAAAATGATATGTTCAATGTACACGAAAGTGTATACAGGTTGGCATTTCTTCGAGATTAGCTTCGGGGTAAAGATTTTACATTAACAATCTTCCGTGGAATCACTCGAGCATATGCAATGCAAAAGCGAAGGATATCTCAATTTGTGGAAAAGATTCTGCCTCGAAGCGGGATTATATTTAAAAAAAAGAAGAAAGAAATGCTCACAAGTCTCGGGATGAAGAGCAAGCACTTTTTTGAAAGCATTCCATCAGTTTTTATATATTTTTAAGAAGACTAAAAGTTACATTACTTCATTTAGTTATTCGAGGATTATTGCCTTCTGGACTGGACACATTGCCTGCAAGAGGATTTCCCTGCAACTAACTTTTCCTATGCACGATAAAGTTTTCCTTTCGTAAGGTTGCATACAAACTTTGAGGCTGGTGACATTTGTCGAAGAATTTGCGGCTTCATTTTATAATTATTGAAATCATCATGGGACTGCAATTGCAGAAAGTTTTCACTGCAAAAGTTTCATTAAGTTGTGGACCATAAGTTTTCACTGTGAGGGGAACTTTTTTAATACAATGTCAAGTAGGTCTTGTATTTTATTCAACAAGGCATGAACAAGGATTAAAGTTTTCTGGATGCTTCTTTGTCTGCCGGTAGACTACTTAATTTTAATATTCTAAAATTCATAAAGGAATTATTGTTTCGAAAAGTTTAAGTAAAACACCACGACGAAGCATAATTTTGGCACTTAATTGAATGTATTTGAAGCAATTTAAAAATCTGCTAAAAACTAGTTCATTTTAGGGAACCGATGATTAAGAAGTATTTTTATAAAATTTATCTGTTGAGTTGTGTGTTTAATTAAAAAATAACCCAATTTATTTGTAATTCAATTTCAAAAAAAGGACCCACTAAAAATAACTCCATTTTGTTATTCAATTTCAAAATAAGGACCCACTTTTTGTTCAAGCACTACACGGTTCCTCTCGTAAATCACTTTATGTTATCTATCCACTAAAAGACCATACATAATGCTAGTCTCTGTATCTTCTGTGAAATGTACCATTTTTTTGGTAGTCATTTTGAAAGAACACCAAAGGCTCATGGAAGACCTTTACTGTAGCTATCAGTACTTCCTCAGGTCACGGAGCTTTGCCATATGAACAGTGAAAGACATATTGGAATGTGAAATTTGTCTGACAGGATCTTTTTGACTGAACTAAGAATAAATTTAATTTGCTCCGCATTCAGCATGGCCTGATATCCTCTGTATCTAATTTTCACATATTTACCTAATACCCAAGTCTACAGAGGTCGTGTTAATGTCGTGTCGAATATCTTCCCACTTCTTTTCTTCCATAACATGTTCTCCTCGAGATCTCTTTATGCGATTCGGCGTTCTTTCTCCTTCCACTGTTAGACACTTTTTTCCTTTGTCTACCAGTTTACCGGCTTTCTGATAGGTTGTTTTGTCCAGTCGCTGTTCCGCAAGCTTGGCAAATGAGTTGCATTTTAGCCAAAGCTAAAGTTTTTAAAGCACTATTTTTTTTTTAATTTTTAACTTTCCTTCTACGATAATGAAGATGAGTTAAACCGCTTTTTCAACGGTTTGGTTATCTACAGAAGATATATAGGTGATGTTCTTTTGGGACTACCTTTATATTGTTTGCCTTCTTATTCTACTCGTTAATCCTGTGCGCAGACGTAAAAAAACCAACACGCAAAAAAATATGTATAGTAGTTTACACTACCTCTTTTTATTTTTTACTTACTCTAGAGCTAAGCCGTGGCATGTGACCAGCGTTCCACCGATTGGCTGACAAAAGCAGACATATGTCATTTTTCTTGTGTCATTGTAAGGCTTTAAATCATTTTTCAAAGCTATGTTTTTTTTATCACCAATATTAAGTTCCATTGAACTGACTAGAATTATTTTTCTTTTTACCTTCCACGAGTATTCCCATCCTCTGACTTAAAGGCTCCTAAAGAATCAATTGTCTGTTGCTCTTTTAGCAGCATCCAACCGTGTCGATCAAGAAACAAAAAAAAAAAACGGAATCATTATCGGATCACTTTGTTGTTTGTCACCACAAGTAGGTATCAAGTACTTATCAGTAATGACCGAATCAAGCTACCAAATCGACGCACTCAAAAGATATAGTATGTCTCTTTTTCGCGCATGTTTTAACATTCGCCAGGGAAAACAAAACCCATGCGGTTCTTCCCGTTGACCTGGAATCATGAAGTTTGGCAAGTATAGGCTTAAATCCGAAAACCGTACATTTGTACTAAGAGCACAACTTGCTTAAAGAGTCTGAAGCTTTGCTTTATTTCTCGGAAAGTTTCAAAGGCAAATTAAGTAAAACATAAAAGCGCCCAGTAAAAACAGGGAATCTCAGCAAAACCGAAACTTCCGCAATGCTACCAATCAACTCCGTTTTATGTTCAATGGACACGTCTTTTTCCGACCGACTAGAACTGAACACACAACCCAATATCCACTCATTTGATGACCTTGCATTTTGTAGCATTTTTACGAACTTTTTTGCTACCTTTCAGCTCGTACGAAGATGCAAATATTAACGCGGCTTTACGAGTTTGTATTTCAAATCCCCCAAAGGAAGTCTTTTGCACAAAGCACATGCCATAAAAATTCAAGGCTTCAGAAAGGAAAATAAATTAGAAGACCACCTGAAAGAACAGCAAAATGGATTTGTTTATAGCGTCCAGAGTGTCTAAGTGGTTTCCTTTTAACAGCTGCAGAGGTGTTGCAAAACAAAACAGTTTTATAAAACGAAAATATATAGCTGGAAGGTTGCAATTCATGGACAAGATGCTCAAGCTCCAAAGAAACATCGCTTTAGGAGTTTGATGGAGTTTTTATAACACTGCAGAAAATGGTGTCAATGTGGTTGCATAAATTACAACACGACTCTGGAGGGTTTGCAATTTATTTAACTCTTCATAAATCGTTTTGTAAAGAAAGGAATGCTGACTTTTAGGAATATTGTGCTATGTACATAGAGTGAGAGGCGTTTGAATTCTGGGATGAATCTTGAAATTTTATGTAGTTTTCGAATCGGGTTCAGTCACAATTCACGGCGTATTCACTGGGATGGTCGACTAGCGGTAAAAGTTTAATTTAAAGGGTGAAAGCACTATTAGCTTGTCATACTGGAATTCCTAGTTCGTGTCGCTAAAGGAATGGTTTGCGTGGATGATCTAAAATTGGATTTGCTGTGATGACAAAAGACTAATAGCAGAGTGATGAACCAATCTTCGAAAACATAATTTTCTTGCATATCAACTGATTCCGATTAAAATACTGTGAATTAAGCGAATGCAAAGAAATCTATGTCAAATTCTTAATCCTGATTCGTATTCAAACCATGGAGCAACTGAAACCAGACGACTTGTGAGTATTAAGCCTTTACACAATCAGTTAACTCTTAACCTTATCATTATACCTGCTCTGTACCAAATGAAAGCGCACAGCACCACTTCTATTGAACGTTCCGAAAGACAGTTTTAGATCTGTTTAAAGGAGTTATTCCTTAATTCTCCATGCAGGTATTTTCGAAGAATGTGATGTCAACGCTGTCGAACAACAATCTTGCTTTCATCAGTGATCTTTTTGACTCTAAACCAAAGTCGCAGTCATTTAAAAAATTTCAATTTTAGACATACTTTAAAACTGGCTAAGCTATCAGCATGTTCATGACCTAAGAAAGAAGATGTGTTGTTGCCATGCGTAGGTTGTTGGAAGAAGGATAAGATTTTGTGGCATGCTGAATAAATCCTGTTTCCTATCAACTCGGAAAGACACAAAACAAGTAACTTGGTAGGCAACTATGATATTCATTGAAAAAAAAAATCAGAGGTGAACGGGAGGTACCCATGCACATTGTTTTTGAATTTCTCTACCCTGCAATGAGTGGGAAAAAACTACAAAAAGTAATAGAGAAGGAATGGTAAGAGAAGAAATTTCTGTTATTTGCAGCACTTTTGAAATATATTCAAACTCTACGGAATGCAGCTGGCTATTAGGCTGAAGTATTGCTTATAGTCAGATCAACTAATTGCTTATATTTTTTGGTTTCCTTTCCAACTTGGCCCCTTGCATGTAGTTTTTGGTCGGTATTAATGACACGTGCCCAGACATTGCAGTTGCCTTCCAACTTAGGGCGCCAGAGGTGACGAAGTAATTCAAAACAATGAATATTTCACGGCTACTGAGAACCTTACGAAATCAGCAGATCCGGCTTCATGCTACCAGTTAACAAGCTTTGCTGAACATACTCTAAGCTTCGTCCTAAAAAGCAATTCTCTCACAACCAATTTCGTTTCCCCATTTACCATTCTTGGTGCAAACGTTCGCGAAACTCATTTCCCGACGGCATACATCACCAAATCTATTCATAATTATTTTGTGGTTATTAGCGTCAAACGGGAATGCCCAATGAGAATTTACTGCGGTCCTGAAATCAAAAACTCATCCCGTCTCATCCATCCCCATAAAGCTTCATTATTATCACACAAATACAATAATTTCACACCGCCAGCAATATGTGTATGTGGCACACATTGTGGTAAAGCACAGGCCGAACGTAAAGCATGTCAGGAAACCTCAAAATACACAGGCACGAAATGTTGTCATTGCTTCAGATACCTACCGAGTCGTATGACCATCCAGGTCAAACATTGCGTGCATTTCACCAACAAAAGTCAGATGCCTAAAGTGGATTCTGCATTATTTGGGCAAAGGCGAACCACCTGTTCTGTAGAGTTAATGGACTTTTTGTGTACACATAGGGTTTGGGTGCTACAAGGACAACAATATTGCAGGAAGCAGGAGCAAAATTTGATTTTAAATATTCGTACATAATTTTTGTTAAAAATGTTTTCTTTATTTTTTAAAATTTAGTTAATAAGAAATTTTGAAAACCTCTCTTCTTCATTATTACGAGTAGAATTAATGAACGTGTTACACCCATGGAGTCAAGATGATTCCAAGACTTACTCGAGGTGTTGAAAGTCATGCTGCCAAGGTTAGATAGAGTATAGCTTGGGATCTTATAATTTTATTTTATTGCTCCTTCTTTGTCCATTTTTGTTTTAAGTCTTCCATAGACACAGCCGGGTGGATTACGAAAGATTTCTTCTCGTTGGAAGAAATTGATATTCAAAATTTTAAAACCCATTTTTTGAAGGGGTATTTTTAGCTTTATGTTACTTTTGTAAGTTTTTGTTCTAGCGGCCTTATTAGTGCAATTTCTGTTAAAATTGCAAGTGTTTACTTATAAGATTTCATAAGATACAGTTCCGTGGCAGTTGGGTGAATAAGTTGACGAACCAGTGGAACTGTTGTTCACCCTTTGCCAACATTAGCTAGTTTTTGGAAAATGCACCTGTAATCGAATTCGACTGAGTGATCAAAATCCTTATGGTTAGACAAGTCACAATTCGAGGTTTGTGAGGACTTATGGCTCATAAAGCTGGTGACTCACAAGATCCCAAATAATTCTTCCAACGTGCATCAAGAAGAAGAAAAACAAGAACTGCAAAATAAATTATTTCGTGCTCTATAAATTACTAATCAATCACTTCTCTAACAGAGAAATCCTTAAACTCAACGAGGAGAGTATTAGAAATTTTGTGAGCTTTCTCTCTGGTCATTCCGCTTGAGATCTCAACTAACCAAATTGGGACTCAGAACAACCACCGAATAACGACTCTGTTTAGAAGACGACGAAATAGCTGTACACATTCTATGTGAATGCCCAGCTCAAGTTTAGTTAAGAAGGCTTATCATCCTCAAAAATATGTGCCCCTCATTGGACATTAGACAATCCAATGCTAAAAACATTCTGACCAATATCAGAAGGATGGGATGTCTGTTAGCCTAAACTACGTCCCCAAGATATAACAGGTCTATTCCTTCAGACCACAGTGTCTGACACTTGGGCAGGGATTTGGCTTAAAAAAAAAAATCGGAACGAGCTTGGCATAAAGTTTCGACTGTTTCGAGAGCAGAGTCCCACATCAAAAGACAAACTTTGTGAAATCTTTCAAGCTATTTAGATCTTGGTTACATTGAAAATTGTTCTTACAGAATGTATTTTTCAGAAACTTTCGAACAACAATGTATATATTTTGCATATACGTTTATGTCTTAAAATATTACTTGACAGCTGTAAAATTTTTGGTTAGAAAAATGGTTTGATTGTTATTTTTTGAAAAGTGTTTTTTTTATAAAATTTAAACCACTTAATTAAATATAACAAAAACGCAATAGCGGCTCAAAAAGCTTGGACTCAATACCTTTATTTATACGAAACATATGCGAGACGAAAAAATTCGCACGAACGGATATAGACATACATGCAAAAAAACCTCTACGGCCAATGGAATTAAAATTGTGAGAAATCGAGTAATTTTGTTTATTTATTATTTATTTATTTTATACTTTTTTACAGATATGTCTTAAATGGAAAATACAAAGAATAAGTTTGCAGGTGAAGGATAAGTATCATGTAAATGAGTATCTGCAATCTGTAGTTTTTAAGGAACTAGAAGCAAGAGCTGATTCACAAACAAAGACATGTAAACAATTAAAAAACAAATTGAATGAGTGGGATCATAAAAGATAAGCATAAAAAGCAGAGACACAAATTAAGACAGGCTGATTAATAGAAATTTACATTGAAAGCAATATAAAAAAAAACAACAAAAAAAAAAAAAAAAAAATAATAAAAAAAGTATAAGAAAGTAAAAGACAAAATGAAAAAAAAAATTAACAAAAACAAAAATGGGCTACATAAAAACACAAGGAAGGTCAAGAACATACCCTAGCAGTGGCTCTTATCTAGATCTCATGCTGTTCGACATTAGACTACTACTGGCTAGTACGGACCGACGAACTATTAACTGCCTACGGACTGTTGTATACGAAAGTGACCATTGCGGACTTTGCGCCGATGTGAAAATTCCTAATGAAGTTGCGGAGTTAGACGAGTTCATCCAAACGTACTCCTACGATTACAGTAAGATTCACTGGACACGTTTCTCCAGAGTTATGACAAGAGCCCTCTCCTCCAGCTCACTTAACCCACCCTCAAATAGGAATCTGTCAAATGAGGAGATTGACAATTTTCTAAAACAAATGGACGCGACCATTAAACGTACTATGGATATTACGATACTTAAGTACCCACAGACTGATAACGCTTATATATACCGCAATCCAACTACCGACGCACTGCACAAGCAAAAGAGTTGACTTCTCTCGAATAATAACGAATGACATGTTCATATGTTACAAAAAAAAACATGGTATCTGTCCTCAATATTCATTTCAAATTTCTATCAAGGATATGCATATGCAGAGGGCAATATTTTAAATTTATCGAAGCCGAAAAAATGCATACATGCGTAATACTTTTATGTTATTTTTAAGGGAGCTTAAAATTCTGATATGTTCTTCATATATTCCAACTGAAAC
Source organism: Orthonevra nobilis (assembly GCA_963555765.1). Taxonomy (NCBI): domain Eukaryota; kingdom Metazoa; phylum Arthropoda; class Insecta; order Diptera; family Syrphidae; genus Orthonevra; species Orthonevra nobilis. The sequence goes on from OY743225.1 coordinate 131,736,878, forward strand.
TGAATCGGTAGCAGCGCTTTCAGCTTTCAGCCGAAAACATTGCTGCTGCATGTGGATTCGGGACCGAGAACTAAGGCACATCAACTCCCCCTAATGCGTAGGAATCAAATAACAGAACCACATTTCGTCGAATTTTTACAAAAGATTTTAATGTGCATGTCTACGATATTCAGTTGAGGAAGGAATAAAGGCCTCCATGACATTTCGAGCGCTAATTGGATGCAAGAGCAAAACCAACTTGATGAAGGTTTCAAAAACAAAAAATCATCTCGAATGACGTGACCTATTTTTTTATCAGTGTTTTTTTTTTTTGCAACTCTTATAAAGAAAATTGTTGAACGAGTGCCCATGAAAACACAATGGAATTTTGTTGAGAAACCGATTAATTACGAAAAAGGTCATTGTTTTAAATGAAAATATTTTCGAAATGAAACCAACAATGTTCTTCTTATTTTTTGTGATGATGTGGCGATATCAATTTTCCTTTAACGTGTTCTACCTATGTAGATTCTGACTAAAATACGTGGCAATTTCTTGTATAAAAAAGGCTGGAACAAAATACAAAGTAGAATTGTACGACACAAAAGCATGACTATATGAAAGTCAAAACTGTAACTTATATTAACGAAGCATTTGACTCATTTACGGTTCTTTAAACTCCTGACACCGGTAAACTCAACACCCAATGTTAGGAAATAAAAAGCACGTTGAAAAAATCGATCAATGTTACAGAACACACTCTGAGTATCTTCACGGACATAGCAGGAGCCTTCAACAACTTGATCTTTTTTCAGCAGCGTGCATAGGGCCCGCTTGGAAAAGCATCATCACTTGGACACCGAGGGGCACATGCTGAAAAAAGAGAACCAATACAGATGCTAGACAGTGATGAGGTGTCACAATGCTCCTATGGAAACCACTGATCGACAAAATTTTAAGGATTCTAAAACACCACCTGTTGTAACCCTTATGATGTCATTCTGATATAGGGTAAATTCCCTTCCAGTTCAGACGAAGAAGAAGAAGAAGAAGATCAATATCAACTTTCATACCGCCAAGGTTTGATGGTATTGATATTGGACTGAGACTTAAGAGCCCGATTTAATACCCTAGTGTCCTACTGGCCTCCAAGCTTAGTTACAAATACAACGTCGTTGATGGCCTTAGGAAAGTAGGTGTGTTGTCTTACATTTATATCACACTAAAGGCGCCACGAAATAAGGATACGAACTTGTTGGTGAAAATGCTCAGTCTTTTATTTTTTTGCTAAGTTCACAGTTGAGAATTACTTTAGAATTGACTCAGGTCCCACACCCAGACTACCATGGTCAACTATCGATAGAAAAAGGAAAAATAAAAAAATGATCTCAAAGTCACAAAGGTAACCGATTCGAATCATCTTACATATAATTATCGCCCACTTTCTCGATGGCGACGACATGAAGCGACGCGGGATACTGAGATAGCACGACTTTTGCAGTAGCTACGAAGCCAATGTCGTGTGTTTGCCGCAAGAAAAGGCACTCTGGTTAGAAGATTCTTCCAGGAACTAGGGCATCTGTATCATATAATGCAAACCCCGTGTGAATTCTTAGACGCTACATGGTGGCGTTTTAAGCAGAGAAAAAAGCGAAATATGAAAAGCGCAATTGACAGCTCTCTTCCCAGTTGTTTTTATTGATCAGCTCACATCATAAGGCTCAAATCAGAGCCATCTTGGAGACCTTCAAATATGGCTTTCTTGCAGAAATTAGCTCAGTTTCAAACAACGTTTACTGTGACGCATTCAGTGTTCATTAAAATGATTTCAAAGTTTTTCTACTTTTGATTTAAAATTCATTCTTAAAATATATTAACATAACTGCGCAGCATCCCGTTCAACGAGTATTTTCTAAATTATTGATTTCACTTTGCGAAAACTCAACAAGTCGGAAACTCTCATCAAACCTTATCCATCTCGTCCCAGAATAGCCTCACCTACAATATCCCTCAGCCATTTATCATTTGTTCACGTTCGTCAACTCGCCCACAGTGCTCAAGCACCGTATTAGGCACTCACCAAAACAAAAAAAAAAAAAAGAGGGGGAAAAAGCCGCCCTAGTTCCAAGGAGTAACCACTTTTCGGTTGCACGATGATAATAAATTCATTCTCGAGCACTCGTAGCCAGTCCCAGTCATACAACTTCCATTATAACGTAATTGTCATCGTTTATACAGTTAATTATGGGTTTCCCGTCAATCGGAGGGCTCCTTGTACAATAAATTTCCATTTTAATTGCTACCCAAAAATTAATCGGCTTTAATGGGAAAATTTCGCGCGCTATAATTTTTGCAGCACGTCTATAAATCCACAATGAATAGAAAACAGAAAAGAGATTACCAGTCTCGTGAAGAAGGGCTTTTGGTATGTACCCACACAGTCCAGAGGCGAGCCACTTAATATTTAAATAGACGAAAGGAGTCTCAACAACCTTTGAGCTAAAATATCCTTGGATGAATAAAATTAGTTTGAAGGCGCCAATAATGAAATAGAGGTTCTTAAATGGCTGGTCAGCTACTTGTGGAGTAAAAGAGAGTCGCGTGATTGCAGATCATTTAAGGAAGCATACTCGGTGGATTTGTGCAAGCAGACTTGCCGAGCCTTCTTTTAATAAGTGATTTTAATGGATTTTGATAAAACACGGTTAAGGCATGCAAGTGGTTTTCGAATTAAAATTTTGCTTCGACGCCGAAGAAAAATGTGATGGAAACATACGAACATAATACATTAAGGGATATGAATACATGCTTCTCAGGTAGTCGGCAACCTGGGTAAGGGCTCATTTAGGCATGCTTTACCAGACATTTAAACTGTGGAAAGGAAGGCCAGTAGCATGGGCATCTATAAAAGAGTAGTTGTTTTATGTATAAAAGCTTACATTTCCACCAAACATCTACAATTATCAGTAATGTTGTCTTAAAATATAAAGAATAAATAAAAATTTTATTTATTTACCAAAAAAACACTCGTCTTGATGGATTGCAGCGGATAAATGCCTTCATATAAATAGGTGCAAGTTTATCACGCTGTATAAGTTTTCTTCACCATTTTTGACGTAATCCTCTTATTTGCTTCGGTACCTTGTACGACCTCGTCTAAGCTCCGTTTCTCAATATCCTAATGTTGTTCATTCCTTCGCGAGCTGACATGAGCAGCAGACTGCCCCAGAGTAGAATCTAGCTTCACTTAGTTACGTCATACCGGTGATCAATTTGGTTCATTGACAGTAATCATTATTTATGTCTGCCAAACAAAGTAGCGCCCTTCTTACCTCAGTTATTACTTTTAACAACAACGGCGACCCTTACGCCAGTGGTAAATTTCGCAAGCTTAGAAAAAATTATGAAATACAATAATTGAAGGTCACAAAATTTGTGAATATGTTAAAATTTTGTACGAGTTTTTTACACTGATATATTTGTAAGAATTATTTGTTTATCGTTTCACTGAGGTATATTTTCAACTGTAATTAACAAACTACAAATTTGAAAATGCACAATTTCTCTTGTAAAACTTTTTTTGTTCACGTAAAAAATTCACAAGTGCCGGGAGGTTTTTTATTTTGCTAAGCAAGTGTGAAGAAAAAATTGAAAAAAATCGAGCTTAAGTCGAATAAATCGATTTTTTTTTTCAAAATATCCATTAAACCAATGGTTGCTTACACCGAGGATTCTAACGTCTGAAGCTCAACCTTATAAGAAAACATATAGGCCTATCTGTCAGGGGTCAAATAAGTCAGTTGCAACAGCATATAAAGGAACACGCGGCACGCATAAATCGTATCTACAAAGACGTCGCAAGTAGCTCACCGGAGCCTCTTTGATTTAGTAGGGCAGTATGCGACAGAGCGGATGTCGAAAGGCAATACCGACACGGTTGGTAGCTGAAAGGCGGGTAAAACTTTATCGTTTTTGTAATTGGATAGTATATCCTGTTAGCCTGGATGGCTTAAATATGTTTAAGGTAGTGTAAAAGTTTTAATGTTGCTTTAAGTTAGGTTAAGATTTTATGTTTAAGATTAGTTTGTAGTTTAGTTTTTAGGTCTCATTTTAAAAAACATAGAAATAAAAATCGTGCATTTACTAAGCTTTTATTTATAATTAATAAATTTTCTTAGTTTTCTTATTATTTAGTTGTTAAAATTTAAATGAAAAATAAGTAATTAGTCGAAAGGCATATTTTTATTTGTTAGGTAAATATTAATAATACAATTGGAGGAGGAGGAGGAGTTTTCAAATTCGAAAAGCAGTCATTTGTCTGATTTACTTATATCTCATGGATAGCAACCAATTTTCAAAAGCCAACAACTCAATAAGAATATTACTCAGATGATCCCTCAAATGAAAATAAAAAAATTGTTTTACAGGAATGAAGTAATAAGGGTCAACAAGTATTCATTTATGATGTCATTCTTTACCACAACTATGTTTACTAATATTTTCTTCATTGAAATTGTCAATGAAGTTCGGACGAACTGCATGGCTTTGCACGATAGGTTGCATTACTCATTTCTGAAGAGTCTGGGCAGCCTGTGCTCTCACATCACTGTCTGTCTTTCTATCAGCATTTTTCAAGAAGAGGAACATCCTTTTTACATTCGAAGTTACATTCAAATAATTTAACAACTCTATCCTTTTTGTGCATAGTCCAAACTTTGCACATTCACCGCCCCCATTAAGAAACTCAGATCAGTAATTCTGTTCAAATGTTGTCCAATTGACTTCGATAAATAAACATTGGAAATTCTTATCACGATACTTCTACCCTGTAAAACTGAACTCGCTTAAGCAAAATGACAAACGCTTGCATAATAACTACATTTCTTTAAATCTAGGTGCATCTCAACATTCTTTTCATTTAACGTTGGTGATTACTGAAGGAGTGCGCCCAGTAACGCACTGTGACTTTATTGATTCTAAGGAACCCAGACTTTTAAGATAGAAATAACAAGATCCTACAGTGCCTATTTATGGCCTATGGCTCCAAAATTTGACACATAAAATTTTAAGGAGACAGCCTGCTAGAAATTATTTTTTTTTCATTATTAAAGGGTAGGTCATCTCTTAACTTCTTTTTGAATCATGTCTTATTTGCACACAGACGGCTCTTTTGCGCTCAAAGCATGGACAAAAACTTAGTACTTTATTTCCGCGATACGAAATGGAAGGATTAACGCTTGAACAATATTTGGAATCGCTTGAATGTTTCTTCCGAAAAGACAGCATCCAGCGCTGTCAAAAGTATGTGAATTTTGCAAAGAAAGCTTGGTTAAAGTAGTGCACGAACATGCAAATTTGTTGTGCCCAGATATAAAAAGCGTAGTTTCTCGGATTTCTCAAAACTGCACATCATCAAAAAATATATGGGACTTACATTTCTTGACACATTTAGCAAAAATCGCTTATAAAAACTAGAAAAAAATCAAGACCAAGAACCTACCCTAAACACCCCCAATTAAAAAAAAATCGGTGATGTTGTATGCCCTTTTTCGTGGGATACTATTGAAAGTCGATGTTCTGCGTACAATCCAAAGACCAATAAGGCATTTAAGAACATATTAGTCAAGCTATTTGTAAAATATGGGACAGAAACAATATAAATATGTTGCAAAAACGGGGTGCTAGCTGAAGTTTTTCTTTGAGTGATTCAATATTTCATAATTAATCAAGAGTCTTATTAGTTCCAAAAAGTGACAATTGCTGAAAAAACAGCCGTATTTTGTATAGTATTTTTGAAATGCTTTGCTGCAGGTCACCTCTTCCAGACCTGTTTTTCTGTTTGACTGCGCATATACTTTTCAATTCCTGCTGACTCTACAAATTGTTCCCATGTTTCAGGTGTACGGCCAACAACTTTTGTAACTTTGTTCAAAGCCCGGCCCTGTATGCATAAAGACTGATTTTTTTTTTATTCCTTAAAACCCCTTCCTCACACGAGTTCCAACTCTACTTACCCAAGAAAGAAGCTATTACCTCTGAAGTGAGTGTGAACGAGGACTCTAATTTATCACTCACGCATGCTTATAAATCAGCTACAATTGACGAGGGATGAACGTCAATTCAGCGCATTGTTGAAATATGGCTAGCTACTAAATTTTTGTCAGGCTGTCGGTCCCTGTAAAATCTGAGCCTGAGCTAAGACTCCAATCAATTCTTCACGATCCCGGCTACGCTGTTTCGGGTTGGCTAGAAAAACTCTATTCATCCGCTCTCTGAACCAAAGCAAATGTACAGCCTCTACTTTTAAGGTTCACTAGCAGATTTTTTGCAAGCCATTTCAAAAGTATTATATTTATTTGCATCAAAAATAAAAAAGCGAGTGTCAAAAACGCTTTAAGTTTTCAACTTTATGCACTCGTCTACCTAAGTACTTTTCAAAAGTTATTTGATTTGATTCACTTATTCAAATTCAATTTATTCCAAAACATACCCGTACATTTATTAATGTAACTAGATCTCTGGAAACAAATGTGACACCCTTCAGTAAAACAAAATGATATGAAATGAACGCATACGCCCTCCATCCCATTTAGAGTGCACTTACAATCCAAACTTTGCATGTTTTTCATGCACACGCAGCAAATGTATCTTTACCTCTTTGAAGGGAATAGATACTTTTCCATATGCTGAGTATTTGTTTTGCGATATTAAATTACAGAACCTTTAGAAAGTTTCCCCCTTATTCCGGAGTGTGTCATGCTACATTCGGAGAAGCATACTCCACAAGGGAGTTGAAGTGCCTTAAAGATGATGTTTTGATAGTCCTGTCTTAACATTCCGTAATCCTTTGAAAATTGAGTTTGGTTACCCTTGCACACCCATTGTGGTATGGTTAATGAGTCAGGAATAGAGAGCTTAGGAATGTTGTTTAAATAAACTCCCCTCGTGTATATTCTTCATTCTTCCTAGGTGAATGGGAGGGAGGAGCCTAATAAATAATGAAATTGAAAATAATTGAGATAAAACAAGCCGTAGATATTATCATGTGGTCATGGTAACGTAGAGGTGTCTGCATACATAGTTTTGGTAGAGCTTGAGGATTGATTTTATCGTTGCATGAAAAGAGGTGGTTCATCGTAGATTGCTGTCGATTCATATGACCTTAAGATAGTTCTTAGTTTAAGTGGTAGCTCAAACATTTTATTTGTATATCCTTTGTGATACAAGAAAGATGTACATATCTCTTTGATGGCAGCGATAATTAAGCATACAGTTAAGTTCTCACGGCGTCTTTACTCCATTAACTAGCACCCGACTACCTCGAACATAACAAATGGAGATTGCCTAATGATAAACTTTTGCTTGTTTGTTTTTGTACGTATCAATGAAAAAGTGGCAACATATTTAGTAGAATTTTTCCTCTTAAATTTTCAAATAGTTCACGTCCGTTCGTCCGTTCGTTCATTCAACCGATCAACAAAAGGGGAACCCTATACAAAAAACAAATTTCTTAAAAGAAAAATCGCCTCAATATCACGCAAAGTAGGCTTTGAAATTTGAAATGAATCTAAAAATTTAAGGGCAAGAAACAGGCTATGTAAGGAAATGCTCAGTGCTCGTAGTACCAGAACAAAATGATCACTAAGGATGGGTCTAACAAATGTGGCAGAAATAGAAAGAAGGGCTTACAGGACTCCTTGGTCAATCGTTCAACGAAGCCAAATGCAGTGTTAATAATGGAGTTATCATATTTTGCGACCGAAAATTGAGCTCACTATTGTAGATAATTCTGAAATAATGCGTGGAAGAGACTAGAGAATGTAAGCTTTGAATGTTTTTTGAATTTGTTTTTATGTGAATGATTGGCATTTGATTATATAAGGTTCAATCAAAATTATTAGGATTTAGTTGTCTACGGCTCATAGATCCTTATCCTGAGACAACCCGTACAGCCGCTTGATAAGTATAATTTATTTCACAAATGTATAAATGGTTCTCTAAAGAGTGCCAAGGCAGTGAGTTCCATAAAGACACTGTTTGACCTACCTCGATGCCAGGTGACGGGCTTCATTCATCTTTATGTGCATTTCCATGTTTTTCAATATAAAAGCAAACTTTATGAGAGAGAGAGAGAGTTTTTAAAAAGAACTCCAGAGTCTCAGTACAACATTTTTTTTTTTTTTAATGAGGCCTCTTACAATGGGGTAAACCTTTTCCGAGTGAATAACTTTCTTATTAAGCTTGAACAATGACTTGCGACAGTAACCTGATCATGTGACCTTACTGACATCACACTATATTACTGTGAGCTTACTGCTGTGTATAACTTAACTTAATAAACTGTTCAAGAATACATATGCTCAAGAGTTTATCTTCCTCATTGCCCGAAAAAGTGTGAAATGAAGACTTTAGTGCAGTAGGGCGTTATTAGTTCCTGACAAGGAAGATGTGGTAAGGAGGTTTGGTCAAAGTGGTTAAGCGAGGTAGTGGGGGCATCGTCATTGTCGCTTTTTATTTTGCAGTATGCCCCATTAGAACTAAAGACAAATGAGAAAGGGTCCATTGCTGTATGGCTAGCTAAGTTCGATGTAGTTTAAGTTTTAAATGAGGCAAGCGAAAGGGTTTCGTCCACACACATCTAAATACTTCACAGTTTGCCATGAACATATTTCTACAATAATATTTATATCTTTCGTCATTCACCTTTGCCATCCGAATTAAAAGAAGCCCAGAAGTTTCAGTGTCAGTTTTTTCCAATCATCATGAATGGTAAACTAACAAAAAAAAAGACGAGTTTTTTGTCAAATAAAATACTCTTATTTCTTAACACTGTTTACAATTCTTCGCTCATACACATTTGTCTGAGTATATATATATATATATACATTTATATCTCATAACTTACGATTTCAATAAATATCTTTAATATCTCATATTTGGTTTACATTTAAAGACCAACATGGTTTTGCTGATTTAATTGTTGTTGTTTCGGTTATTACAGGAAAAAAGTTCACTCGTTTAACAATTCTTTATATTCTCTGATATAATTTTCCAATTGAATGCTTATAGCCCTTTGTTTTATAACAACTTTGCAGGAATTCATATCTGGCGCTTCTGCCACATTACACAAGGAAAAAGAGACAGTCAAATAAAATAATTTGTTTTTTTTTATTATTTTAAAATTTACGGCATCATTATGGGATTTGTACAGTCATACTTCATCATCACAATTTTTGATTAATATTTATATATTTTTTAATTCACATCATATCTTCTGTTTTACAACATATTATTTCATAAAATGACTGTTTTGAAAATCACTGTGTTACATTAAAATGTTTTTTTTTGTGTTTTTGTTATTCGTTTTTTGATTTTTTTTATACACTGATGATTGATTAATTTATTTATTTGTGTTCACATTTATATTTCATTTAAGTAGTTTGTTGTTTTTTTTTATTCAGTCGTATTGAGCTTTTCTTCCCCTATTTAGTATTGTTATTAGTTTTTTAATTAATACAAATACTAATAAAAAAAAGTTCTTAAAAAGATAAAATTCGTAAAAATTGTATTTCTTATTGGAAATTTGGGTTTAGAAGTCTATACAAAAAACACTTACTTAATTTGTTTGATTGTTGGAAATAAAACATGTAGATATTTAAAAAAAAAATACGTTTTTTTTTGCAAGACTTTTAAGATTTTTTTAATTTAAAATTTTTTTGATTTTGATAAAGGAATATACGTAGATTAAGAAAAGGAGAATATTTTCTGAAGCGAGAAAGAGGATCTCGAAGTATGAGTACAATTTTCAAACTTAAGTCAAAAGTGGAACTTAATTTTTTTTCTAGTTTTCTTCACATTAATCAGATTGCTAATAAAAAAAAAGAATAATTCATGAAGACTTGAGGGAAACTCAATATTTTGAACAAGTGATTGGAGACATTGTTCTTGTTGTTATTTAGTTTCAATATCATACGTTTCCAGTTCTTACATTTTTCACCTGTGATCGTGTGTGAGAAGCATTGAGCCCAGATAGATTCGCACATTTACTTTAAATTTATCAGACGATGCATTTCGATAAGGATGCGCGGGACTTTAACTGTCAGTTTGCCATAGGCAAAGGCAGACTAATTCTCACGAAAATGGACTGTTCAAAGCGATGGATGCGATCTCAGAAGTCAAACGCATCAACTGCACTTGCTCCGTTTTAAGGTCTGCAATGAACATTAATGCTTCCGCAAAGAGAGGCTTTGCAATTGCGGGGAAGATCTTTCCTATCTTAAGGACTAAACTTTCGCGGGTGCCAGATTGCTTGGGTTAAAAAATCGAAAGCAGTTTGCGAGTAATCGAAGAGAGTGTCTCAGAGTGTCTCAGATTTCGACCAAACAGGGGATGGGGTCCCACAACATGGTTTAATCACAATTGGGACCAGATATACTTATATACTTTTGGTATGACCTCTTCTGATTGAAAAACGGAAATTAAACTTTTTCTCATATATGTAAGCATTGCTTAGTGCTCAAGGACGGACATTCGTGGAAAAAAAGGTCAAACAATCGATGGGAAGTACTGTCGAGCCATATATTGAAAAAAAATCTCTGAAGTGGGAAAGATTTATCGTATAATACTTTAAAAAAGAAATAGGTCAAGAGAACTTCATTAAATGGTTCAAAATGGATCACGAGTCAACCCTTTAAGTTAGCGAAATGATAAAGCTCTTAAAGTAATATCGCTTTATATGACTTCGAGCTATTTTGACCATGCATGGCAATCGCAGTTTTATGAGCAATAAATTTACTTAAGTGCAAAAAGTCAATGCCATGTCTTTTTCGTAAGTTCGTATTTCGTCCTCCTTTTCCTTACTATGATATATAAAAACTTTTCTTACCAAACCTTATTCCAGAAAGTCATAGCAACAACTGCAGTAGTCTCAGAAGTTACGTTTCTCTTACGTAACCGATCAAGTTCCTTATGATTGATATTGGATCGCATTGCTTAAATTTATTTTCTTAAACAATTTTTTTTTCAAATTGACAATCCTTAGCCCTTTTGCCATGCAATTAAACCACATCACTCGAAGTCCTCTCTCCCGCCTTAGCAAAATGTATGTTTGACTTATAATAAAATGTTGCCTTAATTTTATTTTAATATACTTTCTAAAAAGTTGTTCATATGATTTTTATTACAATTTAGATATAGGTACGCTTCATTTTCCTTATGTGCAAATCTACATATTTGGATTGTCAATTGGCATTCCTATCTACAATGTTAACATTAAGTTACTTTTCTAATTTACAAAAAGGTAATGTATATCCTTAAAAAAAAACAATTGAATACATATTAAAAAATTAAACACTTGAATATTTTTTGTTTTTAAATTTGGAAAATATTTACCCAATAAATAGTTTTTATTCGATTGTCATATTTTTTTTGTGTTTTTATTTTGATTTTCTCTTTGAGTTTAAAGGACGAATAATGACAGAAAAATTAAGAAAAAAAAAGTGAACACACAAAACATTCAACACGAATACAATATTCTTAATATTTATATATACCTTAATTTTTCTTATATGAAAAACCAGCATACACAGCATTTTTTTTTTTGTAATATTTCTATGTATGGAGAAATACTGATTTTGGTTTTTTATTTGTTTAAGATTTAAAATTGACAATTATTAGTTGCTTAATTATTCCTAGTGAAGGTATTTTTCGTTTGTGTTGCTTTTTTTTTCTTGCAATTCAAGTTCTTCGCAGTAAAGGGATTTATTGATTCAACACTTTCTTTTGGTCAAATGTATTTAATTATAGTATATTTAATTTGTGTGAAAAAATTGTTAACGCGCTTTTATTTTAGAAAATATATAAAAAAATGAAGGAAACAATGTTTACCAATTTTTTTTTGCAGTATTTACGTTGGTTTATAATAATGGTTGCCAAATGTTGTTATACTGAGTGTGTTTTGAAATTTATCTGTCCACTATTTCAGTTTGAAAAAGTTCAATTCATAAGAATTTTCTATATTTTTTAGTTGATTATTATTTTAAATATCGAGTAGGAAAATGTTTTGTGCCTCACATTTATTATCGAGAAAGAGATTACCGCGACCAGCGCAGTTTATATATTTTTACTGATTGTTTTTCTTCCTAGGGCCTGCCTAGGTCCTTTTATATTCTTAGTAGTAGTGTTTGTATATTCCCGTTGACATTACATATCTAATTAATTAGCTAAATATATATTTGCAAATATGAAAAATATAAACATAAAAGGTTTTTCTCAATGTTCTAAAGAACATCAGTTGGAAAAAAATAAAAAATAAAATTATAGTATACAAGTTCATATTATGTACTAGTAATTGAATTACGTTAAGCATAATGTAGAAAAAGCATGTGCATTTTCGAAACTTCATTCGAAATTGATTGTGACAATGATTTTGATTTATGGAATTTATACAAGAGTTGTTTTTTTTAACAAAGAAAAAACATTAAGTAAATGAAAATTGGCCGAAATTTATACAAGACACTGAAATAATACAAAAAAAAAAAATGTAAAAATATTTTAATTAAAATATAAGGTCTCTAAGCACAGCCAGTCCAAATAACATATCATACAATGGCGTCGTAATTGGCGGATGAATAATCGAAACTTCACTGTCCTCTGCAGATCTTTTTCAAGCCAGCGATAAAAATGTAATTAATAGCAAATTTAAAAATAAAATTTTTGTAACAAGTTTGTTGCTAGCATGAAGTTGGTTCAGAAATCACAGTAACTTAAAGCCTTAAATCTAATTTAAGTGTCTGGAAGGTGTTCAAGATGTGGCATTTTTCGGAATAGAGGCTTTTCAGACATCAACGATATCTTGATTGTCGAGAGCGTAGAACTAATCAAATCATAGAAAAGCAAGTTAAAAGCAAGCATTACAGCGAAGATTAACACGAATTGAAAGTGCAACCAGTTGAAAGGATTCGATCTCCCTCAGCGATGTCGAAATGAAAACCTCAAAAAACTTTTCAAGTCTTACATTTGGCGTGGCATTGGCAATTTTGTGAAAATAGAAAAATCATGAGGATTCTTTAAGGCTGCGTAAAGTGAATAAGAGAATTCAGATGCAACCTTAACCGTTTGTGCAGAATAAGCTTAATCGAAATAGACCGCATGAAAAATCAGTGGATCTCCAAGATTGTTGTACGGCTATATGACAGTAGAGGGCGAGGCGGCAAGATTGACTCTAACTCGCATTGTGGGTGAAACTCTCGTATGCACTGAAAGTTTCTCTGTGATAATATTCCATTCACTTTGGTCCAATATGCTGAATTTTTTGGTCTCAAAAATCACCATGCAATCTTCATTCATTTCACTTAGAAAAATTAACATTCATATTATTTCCAACCATTCTTTTTCACCTGTAGATGAAATGATTTATGATATCTTTTGAGGTCATCTAAATTCTTTGCAATCTTTCGAATTCTTTGCAATCTTACGAATTCTTCGCAATCTTTGCATTCATTCAATCTGAATTGATACCAAAAACTAAACTATGTTTGAAATATTTTTTTTGAGCTTGTTATCTTGTCCGTACAAAAAGTAATTCCTTTCGGCAAACGCATTTGTTTTATAAAAAAACTCCCATCTCTCGAATTAATTGATGAAAAGTTATCAAACAGCTGCCATTCCAGGCAAGTGCGAACCACTGCAGTTGCCTGGAAGGATTAGAATCAACTATTTGGGATAAGCTTTTTAAATGATTGCATGTTTCACGTATGTTAGGATAATTTTCATATTAGCACGGATAAAAATATTTTTTCGCGTGTTGACGATTTTTCGATGTCCTTTTATCATTGGTACTGAAAAGTGATAGCTTTCCGAGTCTGGTTTTACTCTATATTTTAAATGATTAATATAAAATTATTAATTGATATACATTTTCAGTTATAATTAAAGGATTCAATCCATTCATTAAATTCAATGCTTTAAACTATAAGTTCCTTGTTCAAATATAATTAACTTGTGCTTGCATAAAAAAATCTAACTTAAAGGCATCAACAAATTGAAGTAATATTATTTTTCAATTCATCGATTTCATTTGTGTGATTTAATATTTTAAACGAGAGGATCTAAACGTTTCTTTTAATCTTGTAAAAACTGAATTAAATAAAAAGCTTAATAAATTTCGGCCGAAACAAAATAATAAGATATTAAGTATGAAATGAAGCTAAGATAAAGTTTTTTGTTTTTGTATTTTAGTAAAGTCGTACTACAAAAAGTTTACTTTATTTAACTAATGTACAAACACGACAAGGACATATGTAAATTTCATGATATGATTGAAAATCTTGCACTACGTCTACTTTTATTAAATATTTTTATAAGAATGGCTATGATTCTAAATATACATAAATATATATATATATATACTTAAAGTAAAAATATTAATCTTTCAAAACACTTAGAGGAGCAAAAAAAAGGTATCTGCATATTGTTTGATGTTTTCGTATAAATTTGCTTAAATTTTTTGGAAGTTTTTCTTTGGTTTTTTGATTATATTTTTTTTCTGGGGTATATTGGTTTTTATTTGTATGTTTGACGATGGAACGTTTAGACAAGATGTGCAGTTTAAGTGAGTTTGAAACTTAATACTCTTATACTTTTTTTTCTGTATTTTTTTTTGTTTTTTCTTATTTTCTTAAGTTCGACCGGAGAACAGCTGGTACTGCAAAAATTTAATAACAAAACATTTGAGTTAATTCAATAAAGAAAAAGCGTTTTTTGAATATTTCTTTTGTTGCCTTCACATATAAATTATGGAAGAACGAAATGTTGTTTGTGAAGGACAGAAGGGGGAAAACTAAATAACATACACACATTAAAACACAGGGAATTAGTAAGAATAGAAAGTAGTGTTGTTCCAAATATATAAATTCATATTTTTGGTACACAAGGACACGAGGATAATGCAGATAACGTATCAAGGGTAGAGGAACACTTATGAAATTCACAAAGTAATACGAGAATTTGGAGCAGTATCCTTTTTTTGCCGATTATTTCATTCAGGGACTTCCATGGAAATGGTATAAGATTTGCAAGTCCTTATATCGGTCAGTTAACATTTTGTTACCACGTGTAATTGAAGGTTTACATTAGTTATAAGGGTAATGGATTATTCGAGTATCTTGCAGTCGGAAACTCAACCAATTTGGGCAACAAACGAGTATCACAATATTAATGGCGAGGTTTTTCCAAAAAAACGAACATGTCTTTTTTCCAAGACCTATTAAAGCCGCTTTGAAAAATAGCTAGGTGAAATTTTTACCTTGTTTTGTAATTGATTACAGCGTCTACGGGGTACTGATTCCTATTGGAATATAGAAAGTAAAGTGTTAGTGAAAATTTTGACCAAAAATAAAATGTGCGTCGAGATTTATTTAAAGGAAATGAATCAGATAATCTGCGGCTTTTATAAAGGGAAAGGCGTTTCAAGTATTTAAGCCCTCCGTAGGGAAACCTTATTTGGAAGTAAATGGGACGATATCGTGAGCGGACGATTTGCAGTTTTAAACTAAACAGCAAAACTAAAAAAAAATGGACCTAAATATTTATTTTTATTTACTTAAACTTAAGGGTAAACCGAAAATGAATGCGATGTTTGGTCTGAAATATTAATCAGTTCAAAATCTTGGGTAATCAGGGCGAGTACTATTTCATGCAGGTTTCTAATTCAATTTGCTTACAGCGATCCTGTTTATTTATCCTGTTAATTTTTTAGTAAATGCAAAATGATATCATTGATTTGTTTAAGGAATTCACTTCTATCCTTGCGATGGAAATAATTTCATTAATTCTCTCGTCAATCAAAAGATTGCAATTAATTCATTATTTATCGAAAGATTTGCAAGGTGTTCTTTAAAAATAGGCCTGTATTTATAAACACTTTTATAATAGCTCTTGCCTAATTTTGACATCAATTTTATTCAAGAATCTAAACGAATAGAATTCAGAAGATGCGAAAGTGTTCAATACTTGTGATTCATTCATTCTTTTGATTGGTGAAAAAATAATTCAATCTTTTCAATACTTCTTAAATCTGGAAATGGCATCAATTTTCACTATTGTTGATGAGAAACTATGAATGATTTTAAAATGTTAATTGTAAATTAAATATTATTTTTTAAATTTAAATTTTTGATTATTTAAAGTTCAGTAGAAGCCATGTTTCCCGTTCGTTAATTTAGTCCCGAACCGTAGTACACAACTGACCGCCATCGACTTTTCATCAATGAAATGACATGAAAAACTTTCGCTGGAAGTCTTTTCGTGAAGAAAAAGATGTTACTTGAAATTCATATGATTTTTAACTTTTACCCAGACAATTGATTAATTATAACGGATAGCAAATGGGTATATACTTTCCATAAAAACTTATGAGATACGTCCTTATATATAATGGTCGCTGATTGGATAAGGCATTTTTTTATATATAATTCTCTGGATAATGTTTTGGGTATTGATGGAACAATCGATTATTTGTCAAGAAATTTAATATTATTAGTTTTTTATGCAAAATATTTTTAAAAAATCTTTCTAAACAATTAATTCAAAATTTGTTTTAATTATTTATAAGTAATTACTTCAACACATTACCTTGTAATATAACTGATTGTACCCTTGAGCTGGCACGAATTTCTGAATAATAATAAAAGAGGAGCCCAATCAAGAATTGCTTTCACGAAAATTGGTAACTTATTCTAATTGATAAGATTTAATTATAAATGAGGAAACACATCAAGGTAAAGATTATTTGAATTGAAAAACAGGCTCTCATCTTATAATTAACAATCTTTCCGTAAAAATGGATAATCTGTTGGACTTCTTTCAGGGGCATACTCGTATACAACATAAATGGAGAAACAAAGCTTCAATACCAAAATGTTTTTTCAAGGATTGAAGATCATATCAGGCTCGGATACCGAAGGATAAATGAAATTTCTCTTGCGACGTTCGTAGTTCCAAATCGTTGGACTTAGTATGATGAAACAAATGAAAGCAATAAAAAGAACTGCTCTAGTATTCTCACCTTGCTTTGTGTACGAAATAAAAAATAAATAAAAAGATTACACATATTTATTTGTATAAATAAAATAATGCCTATTTTTTTTTTTTTTTGGGAAAACATTTAAAATTTTGACTTGTGTGGATTCAAATCGTGTTTAAGGGTTGTATTCTGTGTGGTATGTGTGAACATTTATAAAGTGAAATCTACATCTACTGGATTTATATAAATAAAATTCAATTATTTATATATATTCTTATATTTTTTTTCTAAACAATTAACTACAACTACTACTAAGTAAAAGACACAGGCTTCTTGGCGTACATTTCTTAAAAATTATTTATAAAACAGTTTTGATTTGATTTCTCTTCGTTTTATATTTGTTAGCTTTGTTTAGATTTTTATTTATTTCCAGCTTTTTACAGAATAATAATATTGTTGAATCGTATTATTATGTTTTAATTATTTTGAATTTTCTCAATTTTAAAGAAATATGCATGGATTGTTGAATGAAAAATGAATAAAAAAACAAAAAAAATTAAAATTTATAATTTTATTTTTTATCATAACATTTATTTAAGGCACTTTTTCTGAAAGAAAAATTTCGTTCCGAATTTGTATTTTTTCGAAAGCCATCTTTAAGTGTTTTCGTGTATGTGTTTCTATTTTTTTTTGTTTTTAATTCATCAATTCCGTAAAAATATTTTTGTATTAAGAGTTTTAATATATTTATATAAGCATACTTAATTGTATTGCAATATGATTTAATAAAGAAGCCAACATCTTATGCAAAATTAAAGCAAAATGAAACTAACAAAGAAGGTTGCATTCACAATCTATGAAGGTAAATCGTCCAAGCATATTTTTTAATTTTATTTTTATTTTTTTTTTTTCGATTTGAATAAAAAAAAACTTTCATTGCAGAAGAAGTACATAAAAAAATGATTTTATATTAGCGAATAGATTTGGAATACAATCAAAAATAAAATGAATTCGGAAAGTGAAGGGATTACATTGAGAAGTTTCTGTTTAAGTTAATTGCAATCCAAAATGCATTACAAAATTAATAAACACTACCCTACTGCTAATTAAAAAAAAGGGTACAGGCAAGCAATATTCTTTGAAAGGTTCTAAGTACATTTTAGGTCTTTGTTTTTTGTTAATTTATTTATAATTATCATTGTATATTCTAGGTTAGGAAAATATATTCGATACTTAGGCCTTAAAGTGTCAGTCATTCAATTCCTTTTAACATTTGCCTAGATTTTTACAAATACTAAAAATAGGAATATATAGTAGAAGAGAGTAAAAAATATAGGCATGTTCATAACTTTTAAACTCTTTAGTGCAAAAAATTATGCTTTATTTTCGTGATTGATTTTTTTTTACTTGTTATTATTATTTGTTTAAGCTTCACTAAAAATTTTAGAA
This sequence comes from Orthonevra nobilis, assembly GCA_963555765.1. Taxonomy (NCBI): domain Eukaryota; kingdom Metazoa; phylum Arthropoda; class Insecta; order Diptera; family Syrphidae; genus Orthonevra; species Orthonevra nobilis. The sequence goes on from OY743225.1 coordinate 131,755,329, forward strand.
TGAAAAATAACTGGCGGATGAACAGATAAGAAATGAATGCGATTGTTTATGTAACCACAAGCGCTGTCGACAAATTCAAAATACAATAGAAAAACAAAATAAAAGATAGAATAAATAGTTTAAATGAGATACATAGTTTTTTAGGGTGATCGGAAAAAAGAAACAATAAATGTGTCGTTTCTTCTAGCTACATGACATTCTAATAGTCTACGAAAAAAGAAACAAATACAATGAAAAACTGGAACTCTATTTTCATCATTAATTGACAAACTTGCTATAGTAACGATAATGAAAATAATTATTCATCTTAAATTCGTTGCGTTAAAGGCCTTGCCTTGAAAATCATTCTAAGCGAAAGGGACAAGCTGATGGCAGATTTAAGGCTTTTTGATCCGGAAAATCATTTAACATAATCTCTTAGTATAAGTGAAGGAGCCGTGTCGCTTTGAATATTGAACATTATTGGCGATGACAGACCGAACTCGGTTTTGGTAGGCTTACGTAAGACTTGTGTCTCAAGAGCTGCAGAGAAAGCATGGATCTTTATATGCTCCTTATTTATTTTGTCGGAAGAGCCTTGCAAGTAAAGCAAATGCATATGATCCTGCGATGCTGCAGCACATTAATACGTATACAGCTCATTTGAATTATGTTCGAGGAAGATGAAGACAAAATTGGTTTTTTGAATGTAATGTTCAATGATTTATCTTTTCAACAATAGGTGCAGTGTTGCGAGTTTTGAAGTTCGATCACAGGTAAATTTTAGCTTCTTTTGGAAGAAGATTTTTGAGTTATCCTTTTCTTTTTATGCTTTCATCGGATTATCGTTATTGTAGCATTTTAAGTTTTTGAAAACAAGGGCTGAAGTCGTCGCCCAGACTCCCAATTAGTCCATCAGTAATCCAGTTTGTACATTTTAATATCGCAGGCTTTTCTTTGTTAATCTACAGTGAATTCACTTAAAATTAGTTGAAGCCAGTGAATTCAAAAGAAACCATGCGAATTCTTCTAACCGATGGGGTTATAAAGTTAAGGAATTATTTTTTTAGACGTTTTGATTCCTCTTTTTTCGAACATGGAGAAAGAAAATACTTTATTCGCTAATTTTAAATGAATTCAAATAATTTAAGTTAAATTCACTAGCTCCAACTAATTGCTCATATCCTCGATGCAGAAGGACAGTAATCATGCAGCCTGCAAATATAAGCATTGGAGACAATAATGTATTTACAGCGATGGAAAAAAAGGTGCAGATCCGAAGATGGAAAATAATTCATACTTCATCTACTGCCTGAATGTCCTGCACTAGTCGCAAGAAAAAAAATTGCGTTATGCAGGATATGCTAACCCTATGCATCTATACTCTAGCTCTTTACTTTATAACTTTATTTCCTGTTCAATCGTAGAATCAAATAGGATTTCTAGATTATATAAAAATGGTCCAAAATAATAACAAAACAATGATAAAAAAAATACTTCGAAGAGCTTTTTCTGTTTCTGAAAATTCCAACTGTAAGGCTCTTAGCTTATAAGAAAGAAAACCCTTTTCTGTGTAAGAAAGAATCTTAAAGTTTTGAAGGAAAGATACTTTGCTTAAACCTATTTCGTGCAAAATAACAAAAATTCTAACATGCTCTGTTTATCTGACTGCGAATTAAAAATTTTCTGTTGAAATGTGTACGAATTTGTTAGGTTGCTGCCCGTTCCTGTAAAAAGCTGAAAATACAGTAACAAAATGTATCTATAACAAAATTTAAATAATTTATCTAACCTTAATTAATTTACCATTTCTCATCTGGGAAATTTCATAATGTTCCGCAAATAATAAATGCAAAAAAAATCGCGATATGTTCAAAATTTCAATATCCTCCTGAATTCGTCGACAGTACTTATTCTAATAACACATTTTTATTTTTTACACGAACTGCCAAATATTTTAGAATTCAATTTAATATATTTAAAGTAAGTAATAAAAATTTTCGAAAAAAAAACAATAATGTGAACAAGTACACTAAGAACGATACCTGTTTTAAGACTTTCGTTAATTGCTAAATGTTATATTGAGTGACGGACACTTTCGGACGTAGTTTCGCGTTCCATTGATTGCTAATTGATGCACAGGAGTTGCGTTACCCGACACAGAGGTCAGTTGTCTTACCATTCCAGAGCCAAGTTGTTGCAATAGACCAGAACCAGAACCAAGTGGACCCGAGGACAAACATGTCGATGGACGACGTGAACGAATCGATTGCATGCTGGATGATAATAAAAATGGAACGCTGCTTGATGTGTTGGGCATGGAGCCACCCTGCGGTTGGGAAGATAACAATGAAGATTTCTTTAAAAAATTAATAAATGTTCCAGGCCAATAAGATGAGAAATTAAATATTTTAATTTTTGTGGGAAGTGTTTTTTTTTTTATTGTTATTTATTTACAATGTTGTGGGATGAGTTATGATGATGATTACGTGATTTTTATGAGCGTCTTATTTTTTCTCCCATTTTTTTATTACTTTTCATATTTGAAAATCGCAAAAAAGTGGATTTGGTGGTTCATCTGGTATTCTTGAAATTTTAACGGACGTAATACTTTTACTGGTATAATCAACTTACCAAACTTTTATTATTTATTTTATGTTCGAACATGCTAAATGCATTTTATAATTTTTGTAGTGTGCTATGACTATAAGGAAGTTGGTATTCTTTGTCTAAGAAAAGTATCAATTAAAATGGCTCTATACAGGATGATGACTTAATTCACCTCGGACATTATGTTCACCTTGCAGCTGAAGCAAGATAGATGCTCTTAAACGATTCGACATAAAATTAAAACCTTTGCGAAATTTTTAGTCCTTCAACAATTGGAATTTGATTAAGCCGAGGAAGTTAGAACTTAACCTAGAGTAAGTTATATGCATAGATAAAAAGTTGCTTCTCTCCTCTTAACATGACCTTTCTAACGTTACGTTACGTTTCATAACCTTACTGTCCGACTTTGTATGTCTCTATGGAATTTTTGAAGCACTCCTTTTTAGGCAATGATATCATGGAGAGTGACGTCACTTACCAAAACAGAAATATCCAGCTCCAATCTGAATTATAATGCCCACAGAGTATAGCAAACTTTTCTCGACATAGTTTAGTCCATGCCGGTTTTTTCATACTGCTGCAAAAATATGAATTTTGCCTGTTCAAAAACATATCAATTCGGCGGTTACTAAAGTCCGAAACTATAAAATTTTTATTTTTTTGCTGCTATTTTTAAAGTTGAAGTTCGTCCCAAACTGTAGTATATACCAAATGTCTGGACAGATGCTGGGCCTACCCGACAGAGTTGAAAGTTTAGCGATAAAATACATAGGGGACAAAAGCATTGCAAATCCTATGGACAGCCTTCAATACCTGCTTAATGCCTTCATCAAAGGTTTATCCTCTTTTCAGCGAATAAGACAGCTGCACTCCTTCTCATTAATTTCGTTGCAACACCTGTTGAAGCAGGAATGCACATCAGTTCACTCTGAAGCCCACAAGTGTCTCTCCTCGTCCAAGAGGGAGAAACATTGGCTTGCTATTGGATACAGAGCTCTGTAAAAAATTGTGAGAAGGAGATGGGTGTTGCTGGCCAATATCACATTTTGGTCTCATACAGCTGATGTTGAGTCCATTTTTCTATACAGAGCAGCTGTTTGCTGGAAAACTTTAAAAAGTGGGGCCAACCTGAGAAGGTAAGCTACTCTTCTCATTGCGGGACGCGCTTCGACTAAGGCCCTTGTAAGTATCCTGCATTGGCTTCCCGCTGACATTCTAGCCAAAGAACGAGCAAATATTATTTCAGTAAGACGCCATGTAATTTCAATATGGACCAGAGCTGAGCTGTTTCAAACGCAATATCTGACACCGTGAGGAGTAGGATCACGATATTCTTCGACGAGATAAAACTGGATCAAAAGGTCGGAAGTGATATCTTTTTGATTAATCTAAACCTTAAACTCTCCTTCTATATTCCAGAACAATGCAGTGTATTTGATGCCCAATTCAATGCGATGTACCAGGCAATTCAATGCGATGTACGGTTTCATTATACATGGACATCTCCTACTATTAGCAATATTAGCAGACTTGGCTCCTCCTTAACAGAGAATCAGGAAGCTACTTAACTTGTGTCGTTACTCCTTAGGCGTTCTCATTATCATTATTCGCAGATGGCAAGGCGTACAGTCAAATGATTTCTTCAGAAGCTGCCGCTCGGAGGAGAAAGAGGAGACCGTCACCGAGGACTTAAAACACACAGCTTAAATTTTTTTCTCGACATTGAAATGATTATTCTGAAATTAAAAAGTTAAAATTGCGTGTTTTTGCATTTTTTGCGAAAAAAAATTACGTATACGCCTACGAATCGTAGTTTCCAATTTGTTTAATGTATACATGCATGTATGCCTATACCTTTTATTTTGTTTATGTTTTATTGTTTCAAGGTTATTAAAACAATGAAAATTTTCAAACAATTATTACTCTATTTAGATTAGCTAATCCTCCGATAGCTGTCATTTCAAGCCAAATTTTCCAACAAATTGTAAACGTCGCCGGATTGAAGGCATCGATTACTCAATAAGTGTTCTTGGTGTTTAATAAATCGATTGCTATTTTAGCATGAATCCTCAAATGTTCATTAGCTTGGACTGGGGCTTTTCAATTTTTTTCAATTTTATTGAAATTATTCCGATTAATTGCAAAATATTATTTCCATAATAAAATTCTTTAATATTTACATATTCGATCCGAATAGCTGTATCGATATTGTTTTTGTGTGCCTAAAGCATCACTGAATCGCTGGAAAAGTAACGATCATTCATGAAACCCTATAACAAGAAAAAGTTCAATTAACGATTTATTTCACGACTATTGAACTAAGCGAATGTAATTGTTTTCTTGTACTTGAAAGTAAAATGGCCCAATATTTCCTTCACTCTTAAAACTCACCAAACAATCACACGCTTAGGATGTTATACTCCTCATCTAAAAAGATGTTTTTTGGAACAAAAGTTTCATCCATTTCAAACAGCTGTTAAGCCCAAAAAGAGAAACGGTGACCATTTTGTTTAAATACCCGAATATTTGATTAGGTTTTGAAAACTTATGCGACAATCGCTCCGTTTTTTTTTTACTTTTCTATAAATTGACTATTTTTTGTGAATACATACAACAAGATATGCAAACGATTATCTTCGGTAAAAAAACTGAACTCCTTACAGGAAGTAAGATACTCCAATTTGCATGTTATAACGAAGGTATGCTTAGCTATCAAAAGCAATTTATCCATATAAACCAAGCTTTCTTCAAGGCAATCTTAAAATGAATAAAAGTTAGTTGAACTAACTGAGGTTTCTCTGATAAGGGACCTAGTTGTGGCTGTGGATTGATAGATCAATGAAAGGACATTTAAAAATGACCTCAAGCGATGGAATTTATAGAAATTGATAAAAACCGAACGTCTCCCACTTTTCTAAGTTTTGTATGAGATGAGATATTATGAGAGAAAGAAACGACGAAATAACATCGACTCTAGAGTCAATGTTAATGTCCATGTCCGGTCAACAAGCTTTTGATATTGCTTGAGACATCTGCTAAGCGTTTGCCGATGCAAGCAAGTTTTTGCAACAAACTCAGTCTTGTTCTTAAGTAAAAACAAATTTCTTTTAATCGTGCTTTGTCCGGCAAAAATAATGTCTCCGTTTGCCTTATATAATTTTCTGTACCACAAAATTCTTCTTCTTCTTCCTACCAAAAATTGTTTTGGCAGCAGGGAGTCAGATCACGGAAAGGAAAAACGCGTTGAAGGATATCACGATTATTTCTGTTAGAAAAGCAGGCATCCAATTCTTTGAATCAGTTACAAGCCACTAGTGCTCAATGCCGAACCAAGCTCACCTCAAAGATGGGGAAAGACATTCAAGTTATTTTTAAATGAGATAAAAATTGTGGCCGATGAACTTGTTTGATTTTTGAAAGCTTCTCCCCTCAAGTCAGGTGTATTCCTATATATTTGACTGGTATCATAATTGACATCTACTGGTCCAAGTGGGCTTCCAAATCACTAAAATGCTATTAAAACTTAGCCAGATAGCTCGAAGATTGCTGCATTTTTATTCTTTAACCTCCCGGATAGTCAACTCCTTCGCACAAGTAGACTTCATGGATTGCCAACATTCAACTTTATCAAAGACTTGCTTTTCTTCGAATTTAGCTTCCTTGAATTAACCTGAAATAACGTATTTCGAAAAAGGTATTTTAATGAGCCCTTGTTCGCAATAGATTCGTTTTAATCGCCACACCTACACATTTGTTATTCTAATAGCCAAAGTAACAATAAAATTTTAATTATCTTGTATTTTAATCCGTAACTTTATTTCATTTCTATGCCACTCACCTAGAAAAGATTTAATAAAATCAAACTTCGCTCGTACTGCGAAAGTTCATAAAAGTTTAATCCAAAAATTTCGGGCTACTTTTCTAATTTTCCAGCCAACAAGATAAGTTTTATTACGAGGCCCTCTAACTAGCAATCAAACTTCGAAGCCAATTAAATATTCATGACCGCAAACCGGAACAACCATCCAGATTAATATGTATGAATACCTAAATATGTATATCCTTGCGGAATGAATGCATTAATTAAACTCAACAAAGCAAAGATCGCGAATTTCTCAATCAATTTCTTTGTTTTTTTTTTGTTGTGAATATCCTGATGAATCCTTAATTTTGGAAACCCCACATAATCCACTTCGCTTGCGATAGTCAAATAATGAAATGTATGTCGCTTAATTGCGGCGAAAACAGTAGTGTAACACAAGCATTGCAAAATTTCATTCCAAAAAAGTCTTTGTACTTATTTTTACCAGAAGTGAGAACATATATATATATATATATAGTTATATTTAAACAAACATCAATATGTACAAACATAATTAAACTTTAGTTCAAAGGCAGTCACGAAATCATCAACATGGCGAGTCTTTAAATATTTATATTTAAGATTTGTGAAAACAGAAAACAAACTATAAGAGAGGACACACCAAAAATAGGAAACAACAAAAAAAAAACTAAACAAAATTTGAAAAAAGGATACAAGAAGGATATGAGATACTCTGGAAAAACGCTCCACTTTTGTGTGTCAAGGGAGCGAATTACGTGTACTCACGATCATGCTCCGTGCAAGCTGCCAAAGGATCAAAAGGAATAAAAAGAAAACAAAGCAAATATGTTTCACGGTTTTCATTTCCATCAACAAACAAGTTTTTTTTTTCATATTTTCGTTACTGCTCTCTCAAAGAAAGGATAACAAACGTAACCAAAAAAAAAAAAAAAAATAGGAAACATAACAAACCAACCAACACAAATGTTTTTTGTTTTATTTTGCTGTTGTTGAGAGAATTAAACTTAGAAAGAAAACAAAAAATAGAAAGGGAAGAAAGTATGAAAACATTTTGACTGTGAATAGGAAGTGGAACCAAAGATGTATTTACATATATGTAGATATAGAAAGAAAGGGTAAAGACAAGAGTTGCCAAGCATTTTTTGTTGTTTCCATCGTCACAAATTTCATGAGGAAGTCAATTGAGAAAGGAGAAAGTTTCCCTTTCCGGTGCACTTTTGTTTTGATTTCCTTCATTTGACTTTTATATGTTTTCTCCTCCCGTTTCATGTGCGAAATACAAAATCAAAACACACATTCAGGTATAGCAACAATTCAGACAGGCACAATGAGTTTGAGTCCTTGCACAATAATTTCACACATTGAAAAATCAAAAAATGAATAAAGAATACAAAAAAGGGTCATTTGAAAAATTGTGTATGCATATTAGCATTAACAGTGAATAGGTGAATGTAAAAATAAAACGTGTACAGTTCAGAACAAAAGTCAGTAGATACTATTCACTGAGTTTTGCATCTTATTCAATAACTTTTGTTTACTTTTTAAGAAAGATATATCAATACAAAAAAAATAAAGGTTCACAAAAGTGAATTGACTCCGAAAAGCAATAAAGCACTAATGGACGAGTCGTTATATTTATTTCAATACTAAGTAGTAAATCCTTCACCTTTTCATTCATCATGGCATTGAGTTAACTTACTTTAGAATTACCCTTGCATATGTATTTTGGCTTATTTTAAATGCAAAATCATTTTCAGTTTTTCCTGTTTTTGATTTAATGTAATTTTTTACTCATACAATTGAACTTAACTTCAGACTTATTTTTTGATTTTCGAATCAGGTCCATTGGCCTTTTGCAGTTGGGATCAAATTTACGATCACTGTCGTGGTCGACCAGTGATAGAAGTCTGATCAAAAGAGTAATTATTTTGTTAAAACAATGCATATAAGTGCACTTTTAAGTTCATTAGCACATGACGAATAAAATAGTGTGAATTATAAGAATGAAAAAAAGATATTAAATTCCCCGTCTATTATTGGACTCCACCAAAAATATCTGAGTTTCAAACCACTCCACAGTCTTAAATTCATTCCGTAAGCCTCCTGCTTGCTCTATGCAAAAAGTAAAGGGCAGACATAATTCTTTTAGAGCGCGAAAAATATAAAAAAAATCTAACAATATAAGTGATGTGATTCGAGTTACTATCCTGTTGACAGAAAAATGAGCCGAGTACCTTCATTGTTTGTCATTTACATATGAATTGCCTTTTCATATTTCTATATAATAATACTGATCCGGTATTTCATTAATCATAACTAATTTTCTCTTTTCTCACGCCACTTGCCGCCATATTTATTTATTTATATTTTAGAGTGCCAGTAAAATTCTTGAGATCAACCTCAGAAATTGTTTTTTTTTCGTCAAAACTTACCTCACTCATCGGGAAAAATAACTCTAAAAATTTCTAATAATTTCACCCACTGAATTACGTTCACCAAAATGTATTCCAAAGTAGAAATTATTGCAGTTCTAAATTAAACGTTTGGTCCCTTTTGGGTTATGTTAACAAAAACGTGCCTAGTGTCCGCTTTCTTTTGCGACTGACTGTATGTTTGATCAATACGAGCAATTTTTTTTTCTATTAAATTTTAAATTTCACTCCGTGTGAGTTTTTAATAATTAAATGATGACATGTGAATGCTGGATACTCCCCAGGCTATGTTTAATTTTAAACGACTGTAAAATTTAATTTGTTTGTCTTAGAATACAAAAATGCCCCTTGGGGGTAACTAAGGCGCAATAATTAAATTATCTCATGAATATTTACACAGTGCAAGTGTTATAAAATAAGATGAATTTGTTCCAAAATAATTTCTATTTGGAGGCAAAACGTGCTCCTGGTCTTTGTATTGTATTTGTTTTTGTCTACATACAAACGTTTGAGGGTGCGTTCAGTGACTGAGGGAAAAACAATATAGCTCTCGTGTTTTTGACGTTTATTCTCCAAGGTTTCTATTACGAGTGGCCAAGTGCAAGTCGAACACGCACATGAAGGGTTCCGTACTATCGTACATATCCTACCTTTCGACTTTAAATTGATTTGAGATTTAAAAAAAAAAAAGATTTTGTGAAAGGAACCCCCTTAATTTTAAACTTTTCACCAGTTTCAAGAATATACAGCCCCGTGACAGACGGACAGGATAGTCCCGGTGGCATATACCTTGACAACAAACTTTGCTTGCTATCATCGCGGCAAGACGGCTCTGCATCGAGTGAGGACTTGCCGAAAACGGTTAAGGCAATATAAGTAAACACTTGAATGTTAAATAAATCCATCAAAAGTCAAAATTTGGAGTAATTGTGTTTAGTTTTCGAATTCGGCCTAAGCACTATTTGCTTTGGGACCAAATAAGTGCGAAAAAAACAAACAAACTGAATCCTAAAGATCTTACCAAAAGCCCCTTCTGAATCAAACTGGTACTCTTCTTTACAAAGTTCCGAGCCGCACCAAACATAAGATGAAACGAACTGACATTAACCTTACGTGAAAGATGCCCTTGTGCATTTGGCCCGGACCTCCGTAGCCTACTTAAGATAGAAATTTCAGCTGTTCTCAAGGTTTCACAGCTACTGGAAATGGTTAAGATGCGTCCTACATATTACATTAAGCATGGTTAAAAGTTTTGCTGACCGCTAGTAAAGCCAGTGAAACTTCACAAAACTTAAAACTACAGTCGGTATTCTGTCAGGATATTGTCCTCTAAAGAAATATGCAAGATTACTTGGGTTAATTGATTACACAGATGTTTGAGACACAGAGATATTAAAGTCACTTTTTAAGTAAGCAAATTGCTTAAGGACGTAAGAAGTTCTTTAGTTATTATTTAGACGGTAACATGGAGGAGGATGGACCAGTCGACTTGAGAATCCTTCCAAATTTTATAATATATGTAGAAATGATATTTTGTTGAAAGTACATAGATAAGTGTTCTTTCATAGAGGGTAGATATAAAAAGCATATAGTCGCGTCTTGTTTACTTTGTAAATCTAAATTGTACATAACATAAAAACATCTAAATTAATTTTTTTCATTGCTCCTGTTAAGATCTGAAGTTTTTTTTATCCCCACATGATACTCATGTGTAACAAATAATTTATGTATTAAAGGGCTCTTCTAATATCAATGACAATCCGTACTGCTTAGGCTTGTGAAAGTTTCTGTTAGAAGTCCTTAAATCTAAATATTGCAGATTTAAAAACACATGTATGTATATCACTGAATGTCAGTCTATAATCAAGATTTTTATGATTAAATTTGTTTAAGTATTCCATGAAAGAAGATATATGGATCTGAAATATTAGCAAACTTATTATGTCCAACATTTGTTTAGCAAGTCAACACCGCACGAAATCCCAGGACATTGCATCAAATAAAACTTCACTAAGCTTTTTCGCCTAAAATTATAGCACGTCGGTGGTCTCATATGAATCGTTTTGAGCTTTTGAAGAGGACATGGTCATACTGTTTGTTTGGATAGAATTCCAATTCGGTAGCAGGTCTCAACAAAGTGGGAAAACTACAAAACTTTTCTGGTCCCCCTTAGCCATTCAATAACTTACCTAAACCCATTCCACTTCTGTTTGTCCGGATAACGTTGATGTAAATTAAATTGAACATAGCAATGCAGGCTCATGCACCACAACCCAGACATAACTGGGGCACAATGTCCACAGCAGGTCCTGTGATGCATGTATCAAGTACGACTAAATACACAAGTAAATTATTTTTGGTCATCACCTAAAGCAATGTGAGAAATGTTGGCTCTGGAATCCATTTGAGAGTTTGTTTTGAAATATTTGCACCCCAGGGAGGATCGACAGAATTGCAGATGACAGTCGCAATTAAACTCAAAGCCACAACCGCAATCCTTTCGCACACTCATAACCATAACCTCTTTAGCGTCCACTGCTGCAGACAGTCAAAATGTGCAAGCCATTTATCCTTGCACCGATTTTCCGAAAATTAATGCAAATATTTATTTTAAGTTCTGACTCAATGATTCAAATCAAATGGATGAGTTTCACGAAAATGTATCTGAGTTCTGCTCTGGCTGGGCAATCAATTATTTTGGATTATTATCAATAGAGAAGTCAGAGTAGAGAATGTCAAGAATTTATTTGACTAGTTGCCCAGTAATTTGGACCACTGATTGTTCTTATGCTAACAAATTTTTAGTCCATGTAAATAAAAATAGTCAAAAGAAAATACTGAAAAGTGGTTCGAGGCTCTAATTTTTTAACAAACAGGAAACAGAATTAACACGTTTGGAAGTAGAACTTCCGCATTTCAAAACGCAGTAGTGGTCAAACAAAGTTTTGCAAATCATATAAGGCAGGTAACGCCTTCCATTGCCCACACATTGAATAAGCCGAGCCTTGGCGTTTGTGATGACACTTACCCACAAGAACAAAATAACACAAAATCGTATATTGTCGAATCGGGAAGCGGGCTGGTCACTCCAAATCGTCCCTTACATATATGAATCGCTCCGGGACGTGTTTTCTAGTTGTGAGCTGTTGCTCCGCCTGGTACAACTGAACATCCCCTTTCAAAAATATATTCAGTTGTGGGAAAAAATATTTACTCGAGATATTCGCAAGCCGGTCTGGATTCTCTGTCACTGTGACCATATTTTCATTTAACAAGCTAGGAACAACAGTCCCACCTGAGAAAATTGAAAACCATACTGTAACTTTAAATGCAAGTTGTTGAAGCATGCACTCAAATCAAAATGGGCTTTATCGCTGAATAAAATCACAGTGTCCTTTGAAAAGTTTTCGAAAAGTGTTCCCACTTGCGTTATACCTAGAATTCGAGTCGCATTCGAAGAGCTAGTCTTAAATCGCAGACTTGTAATGAACCCATCATGGAGATTTTGTCTCACTTAAGGTTCAGAAAGTCCATTTCTCCAATTCTCTACATTGCCACACTCACAGTTTATCTGAGCTGCAAAGCAGGACTCCAAAATGGTTCACGAAACTTATTTGATCCTTCTCTATGCCAAGAAAGAGTTGCCAATGATTCCCATGTGCTTGGATTAATTGTTGCATCTTTAATGCCTAAAGTAATGGCGGAACCACGTTTTTAAGGGAGTACTCCAGGACTTTCTTGCTCTGCAAAGATCCTGATACAAACTTGCTTCTAGCCAAAAAGGTTATGTAGGTAGTGTTTGAATTTCTCAACCAAAGATTGAAAATCAAACAAGAGGTGGGATGATAAGACCTTTTTCTAAGGAATATGACCTCGATGTTGCTGCGATGAAAGACCATTGTTTTGAAGTTCATGTCCTTATATCCTTATGTTATGTGGCTGGCTGTTGCTGAAACCCTACCTGAAATTATTATTAATTATGGGTTCGACTTTTTGGCCCATCGAGCTCTTCATATCCATGGCAGTTTGCGTCGGGTATGGTACGACTCGGTGGTGCGGTTGGTTAAGTATCTGCCCTTCATTTGGATTAAGTGTTGGGTTCCAAGTTGGAATCATGCAGAAAATTTTGAACTTTTTTCTTGTTTCCGAATGTGGTTTCGTCACCATTTTCTGTTGCCTTACCGTAGTGCTTATTCATTGGCTGTATTTCTTGTAGAGGATCGGTCATTGGCTTGGCATTGAAGGCATAACACAGAGATCAGAGATTGCAAGACACCAATTATTAAACTTGCTGGGTATGCATACTAAGTGCGAATTAAATACTGCGAATTAAGCGAATTAAAACAAGTCAATACATTACTTTCCGGGTTTCAAACACTTTCGAAATCTCTTCAGTCTCACGATCCGTGCAAAAGTAGTAACTGTCGGAGTCATAACATATCTCTACTTAATGCAATGAAAAAAAAACATACGCCGAATGGAAGACAATTATATGGTGAAGGACGACCATCAAAGCCCACAGCGGAGAAACTTTGAAAAATCGAAGTTCTTTTGTTAGTTGTCCGAGGGTGATCGTCTGACATTCAGTTAATTGCTCCTTTTTAAAAACATTCAAAGGATCCACTGTGGACATGTCAAGACCAAATTTTGAGCCCCTGCTCTGGATTCATCTCTTTAACCATCTGTATTTTGGGGGCCGAAAGAGTTGTAGATTAATTTAAAATCACTTTAAATGGCTCTCGTAAACAATTCAAAAGATTCTGCAAGCTTTTAAAGAAAAGAATCAATGCTAAAGAAACATTTTGGCACAGTTCAGAATTAATATCCTTAAGGAAAGATTATGTAGATAAATAAACAACGTTTAGATTAAATCCCATCTCCTTGCTCTTTTGCGTTACAACTTTACAACTCTTACTTTGTTAATGATTTATGAACGCAAACTAAACCCTGATTTTATTCTAAGCCTTCATTATCTTAAAAATGAACTCTTATATTGAAAGTCATTTTTGCAAACTTTTTGTAAATCAAAAAAAAAAACATAAAACAGCACGAATAATATTTTTTTTTCCATGAACTTTCGACATAAACTTTTTTTTTAAATTAAATTATCAATTCATAATTCAATTTAATAACTATGAAAATACACGTTGAAGTGTTTATGTGAACATTTAATAAAATACAAAACATTAATTTCTTATTTTACAAAAATAAATTCAATAAAATCTGTGATAAAAACAAAAACGTATTATATAATTAACAGAAACACGAAAAACAAACATTTTAACGGTTGAGTCAAAACAGAACAATGAACATTGAATTTGTTAGATTTTTTTTAATTTTGATTTATTAAATAAAAAAAAGAAGATATAACAAACAAACAAAAAGAAAACGAAAGTTATGAAAACGTATTCGACATTCATAAAGGTCATACACAGAATCCAAACATATGTATCACAAACAAGAATACAAGCAAACAATGTGTTTCCCATATTTCGTCCCTCAAATATTATACAATCTTTTCTTTTGGAACACCCTGTTGACAAAGAGTATGATGCACATTTAGTTTTTTTTTTCTTGGCAAAATGGGACACATTCATCCCAGATTTTTTTTTTTTAGAATTTTGAAAAAGCATTTCAATCAAATAAACAATGCATCCGTTGAGAACATATCAGCAAAATGCAATTTAATTTCAAATACGAGATACATTATACGAGAATATTTTTGTAAAACAACTTTAGTACATTTTATAGTTTTATATTTATTTTAATCCGATGAATACAAATATCAAATGGTGGTGAAGTTCTGTGTTTGTTCTTTTGTCAGCTGACGCTTGGCATACGTTAGAAAATGTTATTAAACTTACAACATAGGCAGACGATGAAGGCACTGAAAGACTCGATCCTGAGCCTCCGCGAGCACTGAAACCGTACGTCTATTTTGTTTTTTTTTTGTTTTGGTTTTCAAAAAAAGGTTTTGTTTTTTTAGAATATTGGAATATTTTTGTTGTTTTTTTTTTTCGTTGTTTTATTGGATTAAAAGAATAATTTTGAATAAAGTCTTATTTAAGGAAATATTTTTTAAATATGCTTTTGGCTAATAATTTTTAAAAGATGAAAAAATAAAAAATAATTCATGTAAATATGTATGGGTAGTTATTTTTTAATCAAAAATCAAAAAGTTAAACGAAAAATAAGAATAAAATTTACTGGGTACTAAAACACTATGATTGGTTCCTTTGAAATTTTGAAGAAATAAAATTTTATTGTTCCATTTATTAAAAAATTGTTTCATAATTAAAAAGCTTGACTGATGGTTTTTTGTTTTGGCTAAATTTTGGATCCTATAGGCGTACGTAAAATTTGCTTCAGTAAAATTTTTTTTTTACTTTTTTAAACGGTGTCAAATCCTTTGTTATATTTAAGGCAGGTTTCGGAGATTTAATAGACAGAAAGATGCGTAAGATAAACAAAATCAGTCCGAAAAAGAAAACAAGCTGACAAGATTCGATTAACCACATGTCGTATAGGGGCTCACAACCCACGAAATTGGACTTTGGGATTTTAATACCGGTAGTATCACTGGAGTGATATACCAGCGATAACGATATATCTCTTGTCATGCTTTAGCTCGAAGTTTTTATTTTCAAAATTTGTGTGTGTCATCTGATGAGAGGTTTTTTAACACTGGCACTAGAGTGATGGACCAATCTTTCAGTGCCAAAAACGTAGTTTTCTAGTAATATACAACAGCTGTTGAGAAATAAAAATACTGTGAACTTTATGAATGCAAATAATAAGCAAGAATCCCGCAGGGCAGTAGATATCTACGCTTTTCAACATTGAGCATCGAGGACCATATGCAATATTGCCAAAGAGCTAAAAGAGCACCTGGCAAAATCAAAGAAACAAAAAACTTTTACAAAGTGCGCGCAACTAAACAGAAGCTCACAAAGCGGTGCTGCAAAAAAAGAGTTGCTCGAAATGGATAACCACTTCTGTTGAAAGGTCATGATGAACAGCTCTCCGCTGTCCAATAGAATAAACCATCTTATATTCAAGATTGCAGACAGATAAGGTTACTGTTCCTGACGGAGTGTTCGAAACATCTGCAGATGACCCGTTCAAGTGAATACACCACATTATTTCAAAAGTATGGTTGGATGAATGTATGATCTTCCGTTAATCTTAAAAAGCTAGTTGACAGAGAGAAGAATTTTCTGTCAACAAAATCGTCGCATTGGACAAAATTCATCAAGGTCTGCGTCTGTTTACGTTTTTCAGTGCAGTTGAGCAACCACTCCATTGCATTGAAAAAATACTTGATTGCCTTTAAGCTAATTGTCAGGGCCCTGGCTCAAATTCGAAAAGGAAAATTTTTTACATGGCCTTAATTTTGCTCTAAATTTCTAGCTTCATTTTTGTGAACAGGTTTTAAAAGAGAAGTATTCCCAAAAGAGGTGAAGAAATGCCTTGAGAAATGGGGCAATAGAGGTTAAGGGTACGAAAAGTTTGCACGAAGGTTTTTAGCGTTTCATAAAAGCTTTTTATATAAAAACTCCTTGAAACAATAGCTTTACCAAGGACGAAAATTGAAATGTAAACAGTCTTTTTTTTTTTTTTTGTAAAGAGCACACGCCATAAGGGGTTATGACTACCCTTAAAATGTTAGTACATAACGCGAGTGGAAGGGATCAGGCAGAAAAAAGGGATAAGTACTGATGCACATTGATTTTGAATTTCTGCAGATTGTAATGATTGGGAAATACCAAGCGTGGTAGAGCGTTCCACATTCGTGTTGTGCGGCTAATAAAAGATTCTCTATACTTGACTGTACGACCTAAGTTAGGCTTGAGGGTGAACTGACGAGCATTCTTGGCGAGACGGGTGTTACGGTGAAAGTGATAGGAGGGTGGAATGCAGCTGGCTAATTCGCCAGAGCACTGCTTATGGTAGAAGCGATAAAACATGGTAAGATGCAAAGATGTTTAAAAAAACCACGAACCGCCGCAAATTTTTGGCTTATGTAGTCGGTCTGCCTGAAGTTTATAGATTCTTTTTACAAAAAGAGTCTTATCTATGTCTCGTAATATTAAGCCTATCCTGTTTGTTTCCAAAAACCATATATTGACTTGTCTGAAATTTTTGTACGTGTGATAACAAATATCGTGTTGTTATTTAAGATGCTCAGAAACTAAAAACTGGACAGCAGAACCAACAATATTTGACTTTGTAGTACAGACCGTTTTTTTTTGATACTCATGTTCAGCAAACGTTGTTGAATTACTATGCAAAAACTTTCATCCGAACAATATTAAGAAAAATGGCAATTTTTTCAAGAACTTGTGTTTTGATCTCAACAAAGGATTCTCGCCCATCCAAAAGCCTATATACAATAATACAAGAATCTTCAATGATTGTGTTCATTTTTTGCAAATAAGGTTTGTTTTCAAGCAAAATTGCCTCCGAAGACTCTCGAAACCCCATTTTATACTAAAGAAGTCACTATTTGATGCAGAGGCTTAATGCGCCCATTTTAGTTTGCAAGTCTGACACTACATGCGATCTGTTAATTCCTAATTTGTATTGGGAACAACATTTGTTGAGGAAAAAGTTATAATAAAAAGGGCCCGTCAACAGGCTTTCATATTACTCCTTTTAATAACTTTTTGTGGCTGATATTTAAACCTTAGTAGCCAAACTAAATCCGGATATATTGGAAAAAGTGGTGCATTAATAGACCGGAGAGGCAACCTTCAAAAGACGTAGCCACGAAAAAGCCATATTCGTGAAATTGTTTTCAAACAAAAAAACAAGCCAAAAAATGTTCAAAATATTGGCCATTTCATTTGTTTTGCAGTAAAAAAAAAACAATACAGAGAAAACGAACTCAAGGAGCTTAATATTAAAAATCCTTTTAATTCTTAATTTTTCTATTTTTCTATCCTGCGGCGCATTGGTCTGCTTAAGCCTTGAAAGGAACAGCTGCTTTCCCATGGTACCTCTTACATTTACTTAAATTGTTAAGCAAGCTCATGAATCCATTTCACCATCAGCCAGCATCCATAAACTGCATCCTTCATCATCAATAACAGAGGCGGTAGCAAAGTCACCCGCTCTCAAAGGAACCAACCGAGGGAAAGTGATTAATTTTCATTTCTATGGCAAGTAACCTTTTATAGAATAACAATCATAAAAGCTACAAACGTATAGTCATGGCGAATGAGATTCAGAAAAAAGGACCCACAAAACACAATCATTTTCCTTAGAGTGTCCGAGCTGAATGCACACAGAAGAGTCCTGGCGGGACTCATTCTTCGGATGCAACTTGTTGAACACGACTTTCTTTTTATCTCGACACGAAAAGTGATTATATTGTGATCCTTTTTTTCTCCTTCAAAAAAAAAAACAAAACAAAAAACTAACAATCGTAAATCAAAATTAAATGGAAATTTTGTAAGGCGTAAAATTGGAAATAACAAAAGACTTACAGTAGGTGGCGAGAGATTGATGGCGGAGCCACGTCTCTCTTGTGGTCCGATGCTTGAATGCCGCCGAATGGGTAAGCCACCGCCCGGTGTTCCACCCGGCGAGGAAGCACACGATGGCGCAATGCGTATTTTCGGTGTCATCAGGGTGTTGTCCGACAGACGGCGATTGGGGAACGCATTGGCAACGCGCAGGAAATTGCTATCCGGTGATGAGGGTGAACCAAACCACCAGCCACCCAACATGCCAGAGCCTGTAATGAACAAATTAAGAAGGTGCTTTATTAGTCATTGTGTGTGTATGTTGTATGTATTTGTGTGTGCTAAGTGAATTTAAAGCCGCGTAAAGTGAACGTAGCTCCCGAACCAACAAAGACAATGTAAACTTTAAGCAGTTAGTCGGTCCTACTGAAACCGCTTAAATCATCCCCTCTAGGCAAATTTACTCTTACGAAACCATCGAGGGGATGTGCAAATGTCTTTTACATGCCAAATGAATCGAACATTGTTGTCAGCCGCAGCAAAGACCCCAAACCTGATTGACTTGTGGGTATCCACCCGGGGTAAAGAATGGGTGGTTTGGCTTGTGGGTTGGCGTAGAGGCTTTTTGTGGGAATATTCAAAATTCCATTATCTTCCCGCTTAATATTGAGTCATAATTATGTTATTTTCGTCAACTGTGCGCTGGCCTATTCGTGTGGCATGGCGCGGCGCGGCGCGGCGTAGGCTTCAACATAAAGGACCCTTCAATTGTGAAGTGAAATCAATTGGGTAGGGATTTATTTTTTTGTTCTTTGAGGAAGGATCTCCTTCGTTGTGACATTGGATTCTAGTTAACATGATAACGGTTTACCATAACCACAAATTTGCCTTGAATGTTCGAGTGTCGCGTCCAATTAGAAAAGTTTGCTTGTAAAATTAATTTTGTAGATCGCGTGGGTAAAACGTAGAATCTTGTTTTTTCTTTACGTTGAGGACTAAGGAGGTCTTTACAAGAGATTCGTAGAGAAATGTCACAACCAGCCAAGGAATTGCTCGTAAATATTTGAATGGTTATGTCAAAATATTTACAACAATCCGATATGTCGACTCCTTGTACATCGACTTGGAATTTTTTTGTTTTGAAAGAAAAGACGAAACAATTTATTGTTTGGACTGCTTTAAGTTAGGGAATCACATTTATGTAATCAGGCATTGGGAGAAGGGGTTAAACTTTTCTCACTTTTCGTCTTTGAGCCATTCCACGAGGATTGTGTTTCTGACAAGAATTAAAAGAAAAGAAAAAAATTAAACCATTTTTATTTTGGGTGTTAGTGCGTCGGATTGCAAATGAAAAAATATCTGTTGCTCGAAATCGAAATCGAACGAAAAATAAGGCCTTAAGGGGACATTCATGCAATAATAGGATGACCATTGATGTATGCAGGTAAACAGGTATAGGGATATTAAGATTCCTTTAAATAAAGTGGGGAGTATTTTGCCGCTTCCGATCTGGCTGTTTTTTCTTTAGTCTACACTTGAACCAAACCGGAGTATAGCTCACTTGTCTGGGCAGGAGCTGCAATGAATATTCTGGGTCTGCGTCTAGTACCTTTTACTCTGTTACCTTCTTAATTATAAACGGAACTTCAGCGAATTGGGCAACTCCATTCAATGTCTCGTCAGAAAAGCATGTCACCGGAAGCCCTGAAGTTAAGGAGAACGTGAATGGTCTTTCCGACTCAATATTTACCACTCAGTAAAATTTAAAGAAATTCAAAAACAACGTTTATTAGAATCTGGCTGCATTTTCTTCTTATTATATGCGAAATATTTCAAATATATGGTTATTTATAGCATATACAATGCCGTTCGAAAATTGTTGGTCATACCCTCTGTTACCCATCACGGGCGGAGTTTTTGAAATTTAAAGCTTCGATGTTTTTTTTTGCACGAGGTAGCAAAATGTCGCACAAAAGTAAGCCGATGTTTATGATTAGGACGCGCAATTAGCTCGTGAAAGGAGGCCAAAATGATCCGAAGTAAAAACTAAGAGAAAATCAGTTTGTCTGTCCCGTCTCCATTTGACAACATATGAAATTTCTAACAGATGAGGTATTGTTCAACAAACTCAAGTCCTTACTGGTGCCGGATTTTGCACGATTGCTCTCTGGCCTCAGAGTCAATTGAAAACTTAGAAAAAATCCGAACCTGAATACCATTTTTGCATCCACATAGAAAAACCTTTCTCTTCAATGTTTCGCCGATGTGTAGGTGTAATAAAAGTAAGAGGATGTCCAGCAAAGTTCTTATTTAATGGAAAATGTTTTTGAAAAGCAAAAAAAAAAAACACACATAAAAACTGTACCAATAAAACATTTTTCTTTAACCCCTTAAAATGAGCCAGGTAACCAGAAAAAAATCATTCTTCGAACCGCGTGAGAAAAGTTTTACCAAAATTTGACAAAATTCGAAAAAAAAAATAATTTGACCGAAATTTTTCGAGCGGCACTGTTTTGTAATATATTAGTTGAAATTAGTTGTCAAGTTTATTAGTTGGGGATCTTCAACTTGAAGCAGTCTTATAAGAAAATACCCTACACCGAATTAGTGACGATGATCTAACCTTTTTAAGAACAGTGTCGATTTAAATGCAGCTACTGCCTTTCGCTTGTAAGAATTCATGTCCAACTGATAATATACAAGTAGAAGAAATATTTCAAGTGGACACGGTTACGAGTATAATCTCAGGAAGAAAAATCTCAATATTCTATCAGTGTTGGATTATACTATATAAAAACGCGTTCGGTAGCAATAAGGTGCCCTAATGCAAGTAGCACTGAAGGACCGAGGAGTTCCAGAAACCACAGTAATAATAGAAATGTATAAGAAGAAACGAAATTAAGATTTCTCCGGAATCCCTGCAGAAGAGTTCCCAATGGAAATCTCTTCACTTGGATGAAAAAGTGCTTCTTAAATGTGGAGTGTGATGGTTGAACGACTTTGAAAGTATAATGTGCGCAACAAATAATGGAATCTGAGAGAAATATGCTATGCATGATAGCAGAGGTGTACAACTAACATCGAAATTGAAGTTTAAAAACACTTCAAGACCAGGCTTAAATCAACGCTTCTGTAAGTTTCGACAATTTGATAAAAGTTTATATTCACTTTTTGTTTTCAAAATCTTCACAAAATTACATTGTTTACAGGTTTTGAGAAAGTGAAACCTTCAGAAG
Organism: Orthonevra nobilis; assembly: GCA_963555765.1. Lineage (NCBI taxonomy): Eukaryota > Metazoa > Arthropoda > Insecta > Diptera > Syrphidae > Orthonevra > Orthonevra nobilis. The sequence continues at coordinate 131,776,897 of OY743225.1, forward strand.
ACTCAAAAACTCTTTTGGTCCTTTAAAGTGGCGGTGTTTATGATAATAAGTGTCAGTAAAGCCAACAAGGAGATCTGGAATTGTAGATATACCCGCAAACTTTTTTGGAAATCTGCAAATAAATTTAATCATGAATCCATGTTTTTTTTTTAATATCTGCCCCTTCCCAAGTATGTTACATAATTGAGCCAAGAGACCATGTCTTGCATCCGGAGTCTACTGTTTTATCTCGACTAAAAAAAATATTCAAGCTATAAAATTTTTTTGATTCAGTTCCTGGCACGGTATATTGTTCGCACAAAAAGCAGGCAGTGGACCCACATTTTTGGGTGGCACTTGTTCTCTTCAAAGTATTGCCAATAACTTGCGAGAGTCGATGCCGTGAAGAAAAGTCAAAGATGTTTCTTCAGGGATTTGAAATCGGAGCCTTACGTACAACTGTCCGAAGTACGGATCGTAATTTCTATTCAAAAAAATATGTTGAGCGAATTCTTCTTTTTCATTGGCAGTGGTAGAGCTGTCATCCAAACAAACTCAGGAAATGCAATCATGCTCACAGAATTGCAGTGATGTGACGAAAACTGCCGCAGGGTGCACTTTGTTAAATTTTTTGTCTCCTTCAGTTCGTTGCACATTTAGCAGAAGTTTTTGAGAAAAAAAAAACGAGCGAGGTTGGTTCACAAATTTGCCTCTGTTTTTAACCAATAAATAAACAAACCCTTAAAAGCTCCTCACTTTGATAACATTTCTATTAAATATTAAATCCCCTTTTATTGTGGATTTGCAATCCAATAGAAGTCGGAGCAAACTTCGGTACTCTTGATGCAGCTGCAATAAACTACTCTGGAGCTCTGCGATGTGTCAATAAATAACAGAACACATTTTGCACGTTGCACAGAGCTCTGCTCGTTGCTAATGTCCTTGTCTATCTCATTTTTCACAGCTGACATGGTTACGCATTCCCCTCGTGTCATTTTCATTTTCACACCAACCCCCAAGTAAACAACGCAAATAAAAAAAATTACGAAAAGTATCCTTATTTGTGGGCGGTGTGCGTGGAGGGTGGATTGTACTTACCACCAGAGTTCTTTCGCGCCATATCTTCGGCACTGGAGGTTTTCCTCTGATCGATACGCAAATTGGGTATGTTGAACGGTGGCACATGCATGTTATCCGATGAGAATTGATGCCTCAAAGTTCGGTGTCGCTCCGGCGACGGTATTGACAAATTGTCCAATTTCAATTTGTTACGCTGTTGTCGATCAATGTGGTCGAGCATCTCCTGCAGCACCTGCAAATTGAAGGATATTAATATTCCACTCAATACACATTCAGTTGATATTGAATTACAAAATTCAAAAAAAAAAATGTCCTCCAAGAGATTGTCATATTATGAAACTGAACTCACCTCCAGCAGAATGGTGTACTGCTCCAGATTTAATGAGGGATTAACTGTGTGTGGTATCAGGGATGGCATTATCCTTGTTGCCATTATGTTGACGGACAGTCCGTACTTTTTATCGGACAGCATTTTCCTGTAGATGTCTGTAAAAGTAGAGAACAGGCAAGATAGTGATAGATACTCGTACTCCTAGCCATTTTCGTTTGGGATTTTGTTCGCTTTAACGGGGGAAGGACACAACGAGATGGCTTGTCAATGTCAGTGATGCTTTAGTTACACATTAACTTGTCGTATGTGCGTCGCGCTGAGGAAGAGTAATGACAATGACATATGCATTTTCATGTGGTTCGGCGTAAGAATGGATTCAAAGCCGGAAGAATAAGCGGATATTTGATATCTGATTTAAAGGCTGCTGAAGTCTCGAAATGAAAGGATTGATTTGCAAGCGTGTCAATTGAGTTTTCTTTTAACATTGAATTCAAAGAACGTTCGGTTGATTTTTGCTGATAATGATAATAAGATCAGAGGACGTGTTTTTTTAGGAGTTGAGCACAAGATATATTTATGAAAAAATGGGTCTTATGCTGGTTCATTATTGTTTCAATACTGATAGTTCTTGCGTACTTTGAATAGTGAGCGGTTTCCTGCATTTATTGAATATTGAAAAGAAATTGCGGTCGAAAAAATGCATCTACTGCAGCTGGAGTAAGCAAGTTTGTCAAATTAGTTCCTGAGAATTCACATTTTGCAGTGTTCAGCTAGTGCGCTCAGCAGAGGATATTGCAGCTATTTCCGAAATCATGCGTTCAATCCACAAAAAGTCAGTCACACTGTCTTGGCGAAAATTTTGCGTAAAGATTTTGCATTATTCGTCTACAAGGACCAATTGACTCAGGTCGTAAAGCAAGCTTAAAATTGACGATAATTCTGTTAAAAAAATTATCTGTTCAGACAAGACAAGTTGTCATGTTCGAGGCTGGGAAAATCGAGACAGAGAGTGGGCAGTGCATCCTGAAAGTGTTATTGCTCTGCTACGGTGCCTTCCTGTAGCGAAGCATTAAATGGTTTCTTCAGTCTTTCTAGTATTTGATCACAATGTCGCTAAAAAGGAATAAGAAGGAAAAAAAGACTTCTGATTTGTGGTTGTTGCGATTCTTGACACCAAATTTCGAAATCAGATAAAAAATAATACTTTGTTATGGGAAAAGTGAAACTGGATTGAAAAATAGTAATTTTTATCATTTTCTTTCGTCACATCAAAAAGATGTGTGCATAGTTTTGAGACGCATGATACAAGTTCATTAAGAAGTCAACAAAATGTCTAAAATTCTACGAGGCATTCGTACACAATGACCAGAGGATCTGATTTTTGGCAAATTTGTCATTGGCATCCGCCAAAATTTGACATTTGTGAAAGCTACGCTGTCGAGAGTACACCTGAATTCATGTGCTTTTCGATTTCTTACTTAAAAATGAAGCAGTGCCACGGTTTGCATAACATTTTGTGTTAGAAATGGATTCGCAAAATTCGTTCGAGGATGAAGAACAGTGTTAAGCCGTCGAAATTGAAAACTATAAATTGACCACCATATAACTGGCTGAGGACTAAAACATTGTTAATGGATCCGGTCAAGATTTAATTACACAAATTTGGACTTGAGACGTATCACTGCAAAGGCGCTACCGCAGGATCAGCAATTTATTTTGTACGAAAATGGCACCGCACTGAAATTGTGAAAGCCGTGGTTTTAGCGGTTGAATTCGACCTAAAAATTATTGAACGGACCAAACATCGACTGATTAAATGGCTTACACCTAATGAACATGCTAATAATATGCGTAATGCTTGCGTCCGATGAAGTAAGCCGTTTTTTCGGATTTCAGGGATTACCATCCGACAAGAAGCAAAATCGCCTGATTCGGTTCACTTGGCTTTCGTCCTGCTCTGAGTATTGGATAAAGCGATTTAAAGAAGACCATATTGATTTTCAAAAATAAACTTACATTTTCAATTTTCTGAATCATTTGTTTGGAGACAGATTTTGATAAAAAAAAAAATCCTTATAACAAAACAAAAACAAAATTTGTTCAAAAGTCACATTTCAAAACAGTTTACATTTGTTTAATTACGACAATTATTGAAAGAAAGCAGCAGAAAGGATTCGCTTTGAGATTAGAGCCTTAATGAGAAAACCATAAATTCAGCACCCGTTTTGACACTTAGCAAAGCAAAACTCGTTGTTTTCTATGATCTTAAAATGATTGATGTTATTAGAGAGGTTGTTTTTTACAGGGAATAATGAAACTAGTCAGTTTCATGCGGCTCGAATATTTGTTAAAGTTTGATTGTTGTTTATGTTGTTTGCTCAACCGTAACATTCCTGATAAAATTCTCCTCACACTTCAGGCTGTTCTATTTTGAAGAATGCTACCATATCACCTGAACAACCCACAGCTGTTTGCTTTAAGAAATGCGTAGACGTACACTCGTCGATTTTGATTAGATTTTTAGTTTGTTTAAGTGTCTAGTGAAGTGGAAAAATAACAACATCCCACAGGCATAATGTTGAGTTTATTTTTATAATAAACGTGCCATACTTACTCACAACACGAAGAATAATATCTGGATCAGATAGGCGTACATCCCACAGCAATGGTAAGACCTCGTCCATTACCTGCGGAACGGAACAATAAGCAATCAAATCATCTGTCAATATCACTTTAAAGGAAACACAACCCAGAAGATGCCGGCGAGGGCGAAAACCCACCTGAGATTTGTCTAATTTTTCGAGGGTCCTCTCGATGCAGGACAACACGTTGGCAACAATTTTAACATCATTATGATTCTTCTCGAATACCATCTTCACCTTTGGCAATACCATTCGTCGTATCGAAAGCTCATCGATGCAGTCGTACACATTGGTCACCGCTACCAGAGCTGCACTCTAAAAATAAAGCAAAAAAGTTCCATCTTAAATATAGTCAAAAAGTGTGTGTGTGTGTGTGTGTGTGTGTGTTTTTTATCGGATAAGGGAAATGGGTTATTTTTCACCTGAGCGAATATAAAATTCACAAAATTCCATCATGACAGGACGATATCTTTTCGAAATTACATCCTACACGGTAATCCCCACACGAAATCAATCGACGACGCATCCTGTTAATCTATTTAGGGAAGCAAGCAAGCAGGGGAATCGGGGTGAACATCGGCATTCACCTTCGAGCTTAATCTACTTTCGTGCAGATAATATATACCTCATGGAAACACATACACATCACTTTGGCTGTTATGTTGCCGCGGTTCCACAATACCCAAACCGAGTACGTATTCGCGTTTAGTATCCAATGCGTACCCCAGATTTTTTGTTCAGATAGTGAAGCGTATTCCCTGGCGTGCGTAGCGCAGATCTCTAATCTAATTTGCCAATTACGAGAAGAGTACCGACCGGCAGCGTGCCTTGCAGGCCAACCGTGAGGTGTGTACGGGTATTGAGCTATCCGAAATATGTATCTGTATCCGATGTTGAGCCACTGTCTATTTTCTGTCTATTAACTATAAATCGATTTTTTCGAATTTTGTTTTATTTTTGGGTATGATGGGATTTTCCTTTTCAAAGGATTTTGCTGGTTTCATTGGATTGGATGTCGGTGTTGTTTGAAACTGCTGAATGGCCGGCTAACCTTTCGGAAGGAGTATTTAATTTTCGCATAAAAGAATGCTTGTGGACATTTTTAAATTAAATTTTCGAGATAGTATTCGAAAATTTTGATAGTATTTCAGTTGGCTACGTGTTTTGAATCTTTGTACTGCAAACAAAGTAGACTATGACGAGGCTAATGGAAAAAAAGAACAGAGGAATTCTCAAATGATGCCGCAACAATGTAACTCGATTCAAGCGCTTGTTGTGTTTCTACCTAAGCATATCTAATCTAGAATTGAGAAGGAACTTAAAACCAAAACGAAAATTGCTGAAGACTTTAATATTCCTCACAGTACACTTTCATCGATATGGGGTGCAAGAGAAGAATTTAGGCTGCGGTATGGTTGTGTTAATACAAGTGGTCAAGTAAAGCGGAGCAAAATCCGTGAGTATGAAAATGTTGACAAAGCCGTTTTCAAGTGGTTTGAGAGTATGCGTGGCAATAATTTACCAGTAAGTGGTCCAATTATAAAAAAACAAGCTCTGGAATTGGCAAGCAGCTTAGGTTTTCACGATTTCAAGGCAAGTGAATATTAACTGAGCAAATTTTAAACCAGTCATATCATTCTTGACAAAGTCTTATCAGGTGAAAGCGCTTCTGTTGACAAAAGCAAAGGTGATGAAAGGAAGCAACAGTTATCGGAGGTTGTTAGAGGATTCAAACCGGAAGAAATTTTTAATGTCGATGAAATTTTTTTTCAAATGTTTACCGACACTCACCTTGACTTTTAAGGGCGAAAAATGTATTGGAGGAAAAAACAGCTAAGATAGATTGACATGTCTTGTAGGACCCAACATGACAGGATCAGAAAAACTGAAACATAGCCGTTTGGCATTTTTCAGAAGTGGTCTGCGGAAATGACCAGCAACGACTTGGCGTCTTCGCCAACACTTCCACCTCTATCCAACAATTTTTTTGCTCTATGTTTTAAATCTTGAAATATTCGTTTTACGTTTTGATGAATCGATCGCTGTTCTGCAGAGTCATTTAAGGATAAAATCTTTTGGGAAGTTAATAATTTGAAGCCATCGCTTAAAATAAAATCTTTGCCAGTAGATTATGTAGCCAACCAATGGTCTTGGATTACGGCAGATCATTTTACGAGCTGGCTTTTGAAGCTCGACGCAAAATTTTAAAGATCACAGCGAAAGGTCTTATATAGTATATCATCGATAACAGCAGGGCAGTTACCCTAAACAAATAAAAGATAAGCTATAGTTTATAAATCTGGAGTACTTCCCGCCCAACATGACTTCAATAGTTCAGCCAATGTACATGGGAATAACACAAAACTTGAAAGTACACTATAAACGTCGTATACTAACAAAAACCTTAAAGATTTGAGTAAGCATAAAAAAGATTATAAAATATCGCTTTTAGACTGTGTATTTCAGGAGCAGATGTTAGTTGGAAAGATTTTATGGAAGTCGATAACGGTATCGCAAACGAAAGTGAAGATGAAGAAGAGCCAGTTTCAATTAACACAGAAATGCCCGGAAGTACCGAAATTGAGAACATGTTTGAAATTCTGCAATCTGCAATAGAAAAGAATTGACTGAACCGGATGAAGTTCAAAACTAGACAGTGGAGTCATTTTTCAGTCAAACACTCCACCTGTGATGACCCAATCAAAAATAACAAACTTTCGTACGTAAAGTTATTTGCCTTATTTAAGCTAGAATATGTCTTTTATTAATTTCATTTAATTAATTTTTTGTTATTTGGATGAACTACTTAGTTTAAGCCAAGGAAGAAACTATTTTTTTTTCTGTTACCTTTTTTTTAAATAAACGCTTTAAACCGAAAAAAAAAATTGTTTTCTCTCTAACTGGAATTTTCCCAAGACTTTCTCTAACTCGAACAAATCATGGTATCCCGTGAAATTTGGACTTAGGAAGAGTCCACTGAATATATATTAATATATTTCAATACATATGTAGTTTTAAGTATCGGGGTTTTCAATAAGTCCGCTACAAAATTTTTAAATAAAACAAAAACGGTTTTGGATATCAATGAAATTATTTATTCCTGTGAAATTACGTTCGATGCCATTATGTATGGAACTCGATTACTTTTGCACGTTTGCAGAAGTCAAGACGCTGAACCCAATTTTCGAGGGTTTTCAAGCATTAATCGGCCGATACTGCTGCAATTTCACGTTCGATATTCGTACGACGTTCATTAGTCGTCGCTGGCTTATTGGCATAAACCATAGACTTGAAGTAGCCCCACAGGAAATAGTCTAACGGCGTCAAATCGCACGACCGAGGCGGCCAAGCGACTGGACTATTTCGTGAGATAAAACGTTCTCCAAACTTGGTTTCCAATAAATTGAGTGTGACATTCGCTGTATGGCTTGTGGCACAGTTCTGCCATCCTGTTGGAACCACATATCCTCCAAGTCTATATCATCCAATTGTGGCCAAAAATATTCGGAAATCATTGAACGGTAGTGATCCCCATTCACAGTAACGTGCTGCTCTTGATCATCACGGAAGAAGTACGGCCCAATGACGCCGCCGGCCCATAAACCACACCAAAGCGTAATTTTTTTGGGATGCAATGACGACTCATGGCGTACGTGTGGATTGCTGCCTGACCAATACCGCATATTTTGTTTATTGACGGAGCCATTCAGCCAAAAATGAGCCTCATCGCTGTAGATTATTTTTCGATGAAAATCCGAATCATTTTTATGTTGTTGCTCAGCCCAATTCACAAACATACGACGCTTCTGGTGGTCAAGCGGTTTCAGTTCTTGCGACAATTTAATCTTATGAGGATGTAGGCCAAGATCTTTTCGCAAAATTCGCCACAACGACGTCACAGAGATGCCCAACGCTTGAGAACGACGTGTGAGAGACACATTTGGCCTGTCTGCAACTGAAGCCTCAGCGGCAGCAATATTCTTGACACTACGGGCACTTCTTTGTCTCACTGGCACGGGAACATTTTGTACTGTGCCTGTGGATTCAAATTTTTCCACAAGACGCTCAATTGTTGATCTGCTAGGACGATTATGACGACCATAAATCGGACGTAGCGCTCTTAACGTTGAGGCGCTGTAGTAGTAAATTTAAATAATTTCGACTCGTTGTTGGCTCGTATATCTTTCCACCATGAAATGGCAAACCTTACTGAAGAGAAATGTCAAAAGGGCGGCAAGAAATATGGCGTCGTTTGCTGTCCCTGTCGCTGTACTTTTGTTACGTCCCTGTTGAAAAACCCCTTAGATATAAGTATGTATTTTAGATTTAAGCCTTAGATATAGAATCAAATACGTTCAGATACTATTTCTTAGTTAAAAATTTGTTAACCTTAAGATATAAATAAAAATAGTTAGATCAAGTCGAAAGACATATAGTATAATTAATTTCTAGTATTAGCTTAGAGCGCCTGCATAGAGCCAGTAAGTTATTTAAGCAAATCAATTGATATAAACAAGTCTAAGCGTTTTTGTCTAGTATATAAGCATTTCTAATAAGTTAATAAAAACCGCTTTCAAACTAAAAACTTAACTACCAAACAAGCATGTCAGTTTCTGTTAAACAGTCGAGTGAATTCCTTTTGAAAAATAATCTTCTAGTTGTTTTTTCGAAAATGCTTGAATAATGGCTTCATTGCTTTCAAATTTTTTTCCCTTGAATTGAATTGGAAAAAGTAAAAAAAATTCACTTGGAGCTAGAGTGGGACAAAAGGGAAACTAATAAGGATATAAGCAAGATACTGAAACTAAAAACAAGTGAATATCATTACTTCTGGATCACCTCTCGTAACCCAAGTAAAACAAATGGAATATTATGCCGTCCACAGACTGTGAATCATTGCATGCATTTCAGTGAACTTCAAACCACATGGCACCAGCATTACATCCACTTAAGAAGCATTTCACAAGCTCCTGGTTAAGTCTATGCATATTTATGCAGCCATGTAGCCGTAGAATGGTTGAGTACCTCTTTGGAACTTACCTGAACTTGTATTGTTGTGCTCTCGAATGCATTGAACAACAATGGAAGGACATCGCTTTTGATTTCATCTGTTGGTGTCTTGTCTAATATCACATGTAAGTTCTCGAGTAACGTTACTGTCGCTTGAATTGATTTAGGCGACGCAAAAACAACCCTGAAAATAGACAAAAATAAATCCCAAAAACCGTCATTAAAAGGATACACAGGATGTTTAAAAGCAAACTCTAGCAAAATTCATAAACATGCATACAAAGCCCCCACTAGTATGTTCCAAAAAGTCCATGTTCCAAGGCAAGCAACCTGCTTGCTCATATAATTTTCCACACATGCTTGACGATTTTGCACAACACGAAAAACATACAAAGTTTTCATTTCCCAACCTTTCCCTTCTGCCAAACCACACAAGACTCTAAAACGAGATCTGTGTGTGTCGATGTACCGGAAACTCCCGAGCTTACGTATAAATTGTTGGCTGCAAGGACGACACAAGAACTCTCGATATCAAGATGCTTACCAAAAAATAAGCTTTAAATTTACAAGGCAAGGAGGACTTTGGTGGAGACGAAATGCGGAACTCAAGCATCCGGGGAGAAATGAAAACATTAAACTGCAATCCGACAAAGTAGCTCAGAATGTATTGCGCGTTGAGAATGGCGAAATGAAATTAAGCTACACAAGTTAAGCGTTCACAGTAAATCCTGACGTCGTTGTTATTTTTTTTTTGTTTTTTGCCGGGAATGGAGGCAGCAAAGGTTTTTCGGTACTCCTAAAGGAATTGGGTGAGAGGATTTCCTTTAAGCTGAAAGATTGATGCTGTGCGAAATGGCTTTTTGTTGTGTGTTGACTGTTTGTTGGGTTGGGAGGCAAGGACGCGATGCGGTTACTGATTTATTCATCATGTTTCCTAGGCTCTTGGTTTTATTTTCTGGTGTGTATCCATTGGAACCGAGACGACTTAAACGGTTTTAAGCTGACAAATTGCTCTGATGGTTTCATGCTAAAGTAGATTATCATCAAAATTAGTCCGCAATGCATTGGAGACATTTGGGTACACTCAGAAAATAAGAAAATGTCTTTTCATCTTTTATTCTTGAATTCGAACGTGATTCAGGTTCAGGCAGGTGGTTGACCTTATTCCCTAGACATCGACGGGAGAAATTTTCGTTGGGCACAATGCCTGGCGAAACATATTCAGAATATCAAATTATTGCTATGAATAATTTGTTTGGTAAGGTGCGAATGATGCTAACACTGCGACGTCTGACAGCTGTCAGATGGGTGATTTCTCTGCAATTTACTGTGAATATTTTAAGTAAAAATGTCTATGGGTTGCACGTGGTCTTAAGATAATATTTGGAGTCTATTTCAGTCGCAATTCGAAATCGTATATAAAGAGTCGGTATTTTTGTCAATTTATTATTTAAAAAAAAATTTAATTTGACAGTGAATCCGATCAGAATTGAGTAAGTATACTATGTGTATATGTATATAATCAAACTCATAGAGTGTTAGGAACCTAAATAAATCGGTACTTGCCAAGAGTCGAGCAGTTCTCGCAGGGGCCCAAGATCACTACAAATGCAAATAACAACTTCGATATATATTCTAGAGGCAGACGAATGAAGAAAAAACATTGCCCATTTGGATGTGAGCACGTATTCAGAGAAATACTTTTTGCATGTGATTGAACATTTCCTTACAATCTGCATCATATTCTCGCAAGCTCCAAGAAAAAGGATGATAGTAGTTAGGGAAATTGTAAGTAACTTTCGTGGTTAATTTCTCTGCTGCGTGGGGCTGTGTCTTAGAATGCAGCCTCTATTCTTAACTCATCGAAGTCTATATCCGTAGTAATATTGCCTACCAAATTCGGCAACAGCATTCCAGTTCTAAATATAAATTCGATTTCATGTGGTCCAAACTCAATGTCAATTCTATTTGCAAGGATTTTGATGCAGAGTCTGATTCCATCTTGAATATTGAATTTGTTTCATATTATCCTTGAACTGATTGGCTTCGGGATTCTAGATGGGCCTTCTGATGAATAACTTCATCAAGATTGAAAATAAGCTGGAATGGATAACTGACATTATCAGTCAAGTTGCCAAAACCCTTTCGCCTTGATAAATACACCATAAAAGTATTGTTGCCCCTAGATCACTGTATTAAACGAAACGAAACCCAAAGATAATAAACAAATAATCTGGCTTAACGAGAAAGCCAATTGCGACGACCTTAAAAATTTAACAAGCTTTTCTTCCTCGAAAGCGGTTTTCTGTATTCCTAAAAATATAAAGCTTTATCTTTTACAGGGGTGCAAAACATTCATTCTAATGCGAAATCATGGTGCGACTTGTGTTGTGAAGACGTTGTTAAGTCGAAAAGGTCGAGAGATTTTTCGGATTTTTAAAATGTGATGCACATGTACATGACTCTCATGAAAAATATTATTATTATGTAATATTATATTATTAAAAATTTGTGCATCATTATCCATTTCAATTTTTGTTAACAACAACATTCCAGGCCAATTTCGCCGTTGGAAGTATCTGTTTTTACACTCATTCAGTAAGTAGTGTTATAAATCTCGAATTTCAAAACCGTTGGTCAAGATTATATTCTCCTTTTCTTCTAAAGATTTGTTCGTTCACACTGCTTTCTTGGCCACTTTGGGAATAGATGAAAAACAGCATTTATCCAAATGTCCCTAAAAAACGAAACTTCATCAGCTTCCAACCATCGACGCATTTGACTAATGTCTCTTTTTCTTTTAAAAGGTCCACTTAAAAATTCATGGGATTTCTCATCGAACCTCTTTGCATCTTTCTGGTGAATTTGTGCTTAGTGTCTGAGAGTAGGCGTCTTAATCCTAGTCTCTTATTAGATAAGATTACAAACTTCCTTTCAGTTGAAGCCTTGAAGAGTTAGGCAATATCAAATTTGCAATCCACCATATAAATGCTAGTGTTCCGCAAGGCTCCGTTTTGTTTCCGTGTCTCTTTTTAATTTTTTAAAGCGATCTGCTGTCTGCTTTAGTTAGCCTTAATCCTAAAGCTTAAAATCTATTTTGTTGGAATGACAACAAAACTCGTATCACAAAAATACTGGAGCGATGCAGCAACTACTTTACCCTATCTGATCATAACTACTTTGTATGAGCAGGTGGTCCAAAGATCGTTTTGAACCTTATCAAAAAAGTGCTAAGTCAATGATAAAATTCAGAGGATACAAAGCAATCGGCGCAGGTCGACGTTTCATGTCTTTCATTGTTTTATCTTCTTTTTCATTAGGAGTCTAAATTAAAAAGCTGAATTCCTCACCCTTTTCACTTTCACCGAAAAACCTGCCCAATTTCAATCGTACAGTCAAGTATGGCGATTCGTTTATTAGCTCTCGCACACTCTTTCAATTTCAATTTAAAATTTAAAATAATGTGGATCATGTCCTGCGTCTAATTTCTTCATGACGGGTTTGGCTTTCGGTTGGGTTGTTTTTAAATCAAATATTACTTTGACATTGAGCTCAAAATTAGTGAAAATACTGACAGAAGCAGAATTGGATCGATTTCCGCTTGAATATTTGTCCTCAAAAATTATTTTTGTAATAAAGCCCATTAGCCCTTAAAAAATTTCAGTGTCAAAATCGTTACCAGTTGCTACTAAAAATAAATACTCAAAACCATAAAAGAAAGCTGTAACGTTGTTTTTGAAGTAGGATCAAAAACCACCTTAAGTTGATTTTATGAATAACATCAGCTTCCAGCACATGTTCTTCCAAATATTCCAACCAGTCATCCACCTGCCTTCTTTTACCTAATTAAAGTATCTCGCATAAGAAACCATAAATAGATACATGCTCGTCTTCAGATGAATATCCCTTTCTGGAATTTAAGCCCAATATTTTTATCTTCAACGAGAAATCCATTAAATGGAAAAAAATATATCAAACACATAGAAGCACCATTAAGTCATTCACATGATACACAGTACACCCAACCATATACCGGGACCTCAGCAACGTGTTCACTTACTTGAATGTCGGTAAAATTATTGCTTCATATTCCTCTGGAGTGGATTCCTGAACGAGTGCCAAAGCCGGTTGTAAAACAGCAGCCAACACCTCCGCTGTACGCATCTCCTGTTGCAGACACGGCCACACATGCTGCCACCATAATTTCTACAAAATAAAATAAAAGGATGAAAATTTAGACTCAAAGAGCATCATAATTCGAGAATGTTCATAAAAAGAAATCCACTCAAGGTGGCAGGTAATAATAAGTCGTAGTCAAGGACTCCATAAGCAAAACGTTGACACTCATAAAAGCTTACCCGCGGTATTAGATGAAGCACTTCCTTTAGTGTCGTTCTGTAGAAATGCGATTTTTGCGTTGGATCCTTCATGTTAATCACGTCCAGAAATTTAAGAGCATTTACAGCAGGGTCACTGTAAGGATGCAAGAAGACAAAATAGGAAATAAACAGCTTTAATTGATTCACTCAGACTGTCATCGTCACTAACTCGTAGGTGGATAGGAAAAGCAAGTAAAAAAAAAAGGATACAGGAAGAGTGAAATGTTCCACGAGCAACGATACTAATTCCATACTTGTTTGCGTAAAGGAAATCACTTACTTAAAGTACTTAATCAATTGCAAAAGCTGTGCCGTTGGTCTCGATGTTGGATCTTTGCTGACAAGACGTGACGTCGCCTCCTGTAGCGGTATCGGTACCCTTGGCAGCATATTGTGAACAGATACATCCAACTATAGACAACCAAAGAGATAAAAAAAATAAACAAAGCTAGTAAGAGCAGTGTAAACGAAATGATAAAAATGAGTACTCGTACAACCATTCAAAGGATCTTATCCTCTACCTCTCGGGACGACCATGTACTATACATCCTTTTGGCTATAACTACAGGTCCTTGTAAAGTTGCCATGTAAAATTTAATTAGGTATTTGGGGAAGTGGAATTTTGATTACATTTATATTGAGTTGGAATACTTCTCCGTATAGCTGGCAATACGGTAACTAGTTTCGAGTAAACGTAATATCTAAGGTTAAACAAAGTTTCTTAATAAAAATAAAATAAATAAAAAACAAAAAAAAAAAGGAAAGACAAAATCAATAGGGAAAACTTTGGCATGGAACTGATGGCATAGTTTGAAATTTTGCAATATACAAAATAAAAAGGAGCAGATAATAATTTTTCAATTCGCCGAGGAATTCCCTTGATCGAAATTCTTTTAATGGAATCTCGAAGGCAATAGGAAAGTTGTGCCTTCAAGACTTTGGAAAATCATAAATGATTGTTTACATTTCGGCGGGAATAAGTCTCTAGTGCTGCCATCGAATCTAATGGGGAGCCTATTTTCAACAATTTTTATTTTATTCAATTTATTGGTTGTATATTTTTAATAATAAACATTGCTTTATTTTTAGCATGATGGCCCAAAAATACTCCTTCGATGCTGTTTTGGCATACATATTCTTTAATTGACGAGGTAAAATTTCAAAGTTTTTTATTTTCAAAATTCAATTTCAAACTTTAAAGTTTTGTTAATTTTTTTTAAAGATGATATAAACCAAGTCGGTTCTGCATTAGATAATTAATATTTTGGCTAATTTTACAACATTTTTACACAATTTTCACGAGAACTTTGCGGGGAGAGTTTTCGCTTGTTCTTGTAAGCAAAAAAACTGAAAAGACTCGATGACAATTGTGCATAAAGGGCCCACTCCAACAGTTTGAGGTTCGATGTGAAAGTCGTATGCTACCAAGCATTTATCCGTCCAATCTTGACTTACGCGAGTTCAGTATGGTAGAACATTAGCCTGTCCTACATGGAAATGCTTCGTATATTTCAAAGAAAATGTCTCCGAGCCTGCTTGCATATGTACAGAAGCGCTCATTCAGATTTTAATTTTTATTGGATGCCTCAGGCCTATCAAGAATTGACAATGTTGTTCTTGATCTTGCGAGAAACCATTACGCGCGATCAGCAAACGTTATCGCAAACGATCATATTTCAGGTTTGTTTTATCCTAACCCTGGGTATTTCAGAAGTTGTATGGGTAGTGGACATATTCCGCCGGAGGCATTCTTGAACCTGGATGCCAATGGCTATTTATCGGACCTCACGAACGTACCTATAATATATCATTTTTCTAGAAGGGCAACAGACAAGCGTATTCTCTATGAGCCTTTTAATTCTGCGGATGGACGTGCAAACCTCAGATACTGCGTAAGTGTGCCTGAAAAGGATAAGGTAAATAACGAGAGGCTAAATAAATTAAAATATTGGTGGCTAGATTGGGTTGTGGCTAACGGTTAGTGACAGGCTGAACTCTGACATGTAATATCTTAGACTCTGAATAATAAGCTGGATAAGATAATTATAATATCTTATCATGCTCATTTTTTAACGACCTAAGAATTACATGACAGGATTCAGTCTTAGTGTAAGTTAGTTAGTAAGGTTTATTTAGGTAAAGTCAGTGTAGTAGTATTTAGGCTTTTTATTCTAAGAACATAATAGATACCATTGTATAAGGTTTTTTCATCACGTTTTCCTTCCAAACAAAAATTATAAATATATCATGAACAATTCAAATAAAATGTAATATCGTTTGTTTATCCTAATTGTATCATAATATCATATAGACTGTAATGAGAGCCGATCTGGCCATTTACTTAAACCATAAAAGCATAGATATTAAGTAGTTTTAAGTTTATTTACACTACATAAAAAGATGTTATTTAAAGGTGGATATAAATAAACAAAAATAAAAAAAAAGGGCCCACAGTTATTTCTATTTTTGTAACGGATCCGTTCAAATGGACCATTTTGCTAACGTCCGGGAGTGAGTGAGCTTACTGTAGACGCGATTGACTGTCTGCACTTTGAAAGAGTATGCTTACAAAATTTCTTGTTTTTGTCTTTGATTCTTATTTTGGCGGCTATTATGCTCTTTTTATTCATCTGTTGAGGAAAACTCATTTTCGTGCACTCGACTCTGAATAATCGACTAATAAAATGTTTACCCTATAGAAAAATTGCAAACTTAATTTTCATTGTTGGAAAGCCAGTGACCATATAGTTCACATACAGAGCATTGCGAAAAGAAAATACTATTAACAGTGCTGGTAGCTAAGAGGGTGCACGATGGGAATTCATAGCCATTCCCAATTTGTTTTCAACTCATCAATGCAGCTATCGTACCTCTCTGTCAGATCGTTCCAAAGCAGGTCGGATGATTAGGCAGGATGTTTCGTATTTTGCAGTATGATGCACTCTTCCTCGACAAAGCTCGAAAGAATCATTATCTTACAAAACAGTTCATGCGGGGTCTTTAAATCGCGTGTCCTATTAGTTCTGTAGTAAAAGCATAGCTTGGGATTCCCTGAATAGTTACATAAATCTGTATTGAACAGTAAAAAAAAAAACTCAAATTTAAATTATTTAAAGAATTGCTATTTGCTTCTAGGACAGGAGTGAGGAATCAATGATGCGATGGAGAGCAGGAAACACAAAGTGCAAGCAGAATTTCGCCAACAGCTTGGAAAAGTAAAAGATATATTCAAATACCGATTCGGAAACAATTATGTACAACTGTGTCCAAAAAATAAGGTGACATATGAATTTAAACTGCGCGCGTCGAAGGATTTGGAAATGTTTCTATCTTTTTAGGTTGGTAGTACTGTCAGTGACATCTATGTGAAATTTCATGTCAAAATATATTCATAGTGTATGAGATACGCGTCGTTTTGTGAACTGCTAAAAGTGAGTTTTTCGTTTTTTGCGATGTCGAAATTTATTGAGCAAAGAATTTGCATTAAATTTTGTTTGCGGAATCAATTTTCTGCTGCGGATACGTTGAGGATGGTGCAGAAAGCCTTTGATGATGAGGCTATGTCTAAAAAAAAATGTTTACAAGTGGTATAGTGATTTCCAAGCCGGCCGTGAACGTGTCGAAGACGAAGAGCGTTCTGGGCGACCATCAACCTCAACCGATGAAGCTCACGTCCAACAAATCAAAGATTTGGTGTTGAAAAACCATCGATTAACGATTAGAGACCTTGCTGATGAAGTTGGCTTATCGAAAGGCTCAGTCAATACCATTTTGAAGGATGCTTTGGGCCTCAAGCGCGTCAAATCTCGACTGGTACCGAAAACATTGAATTTTTTTAGAAAAAAAGGCGTCGCGTTGAAGTGTGTGAAACAATGCTTTCCGACTACCAGGATGTCATGAAACGCATTATAACTGGCCATGAGACTTGGATCTATGCTTACGACCCCGAAACAACCGATCAATCGAGCGAATATCGTGCCAAAGGAGAGCCGAGACCAAAAAAACCGCGCCAAAGTCGCTCAAAAATCAAGGTCATGTTGACTGTTTTCCTCGATTATCGTGGTGTTGTGCTTTATGAATTCCTTCCAACCGGCCAAACAGTCAACAAGGAATATTATTTGAACGTTATGCGTCGTTTGCGTAACGCTATCCGCCTAAAAAGGCCGGAATTGTGGAAAGACAATTCTTGATTTTTACACCACGATAATGCACCATCCCATACCGCACTCAAAATTCGTGATCATTTCGCCAAAAACTCAACCCATATCGTTTCGCAACCACCGTATTCACCTGATCTGGCGCCGTGCGACTTCTGGCTGTTCAAGAAGCTCAAAAGACCGCTCCGGGGACACCGTTTTGATACAATAGAGGAGATTCAAGCCACAGCGAAGACGGAACTGAAGGCCATCCCGGAAAGTGACTACAACCAGTGTAACAAAGATTGGAAAATCCGTTGGCATAAGTGCATTGCATCGGGAGGGGATTATTTTGAAGGGGATGAATGTTTTGGAAGAATAAATAAAGAATTTTCAAAATAAATACAATGTCACCTTATTTTTTGGACCCAGTAGTACGACAGAAATGCATCGGTCAAAAACATAGATGTCGAAATACATGTTAAGTGTCAAGAACGCCATCAGATCCATTTATCTCATTCTTAAGACAGAAAAGAGCTTGAGGATCACTATTGCTCTGAAGTTGTAACCTTTCTGGTTATTGTTTTTAATGAAAATGATTTTATTCAGGGCTGTACCAACATTTATAAAAATTTCATTTTATTTAAAAAAATATTGAAATTTTTCTCAATTTTTTTTTATTTAAATATTTTAAATACCCCCTAGATACAATGTAATCTATTGACGTGAGTCCTTACTAGTTTTAAATCTGTTTTATAAGATAAAATGTTTATTGAATGTAGTTGTTAAAGTTCGACCAAAGATTTTTTAACACCATGTGTTTCTGCTAGTTTTGAAAATTAAAAAAGTTACTTTTGAAAAATTCTAGTAAATCGAATCTAAAATTATGATTGAAGCAACGAAAAAAGTCAACTTTGCGGCGTTGTTATGTAAAATGAACGGAGTGTTAAACTACTCATCGGAAGTAAAATTTTAAATTGAATGTCAAATGTCACTTAGTTCATAGTTTACCGAAAGTTCTAATGTTTGCTGAACCAAGCCAACCAACGAAAAGGATTGAGGAATGTACACAGTAGTCCCTGATCTCTCGTTTTTTTTTCGTTAACAAAAACATAAATATATATTTAAAGGATTCAACTTACCACTTCTAGTTGTTTTAAATACGCGGATGACGAATTCCCAGCCTGAATAAGAGGTCGACCGTGATTAAATATCGTACACACAACCATTCCCAATGAGAACATATCACTAAGGATACTGCACGTGGAGTGTGCCTGCGTTTCAGGAGCTATGGTAAACGAAGAAGCAACAGACAAGAAAAAAAAAAAAAAAAAATTCAAAACAAAACTCAAAGCCGAAATGGACCCTCATTAAAATTTCTGTTTGATTAATTCCAACACGGTGTAGCCCCTAATTGCAATATCTCGAAGGTGCTAAAGCAAATAACGAGGTTCCCATTCCAATACCCGCACTTACCAGTGAAATCCAGATTGGGTTGAGCCATCTTTGATATCCGCGAGCTCCACGGTTGACAAACAATTGAGTCGGCTACATCAGTCTCGTTAACTTTTTCTGTGAATGAGAATAACAAAATTAATACAAAAGGACATTTGCAAGGAGAGAGGGTTTATTCTTGTTGGTGTTTACGAGGCTTGGTTGAAGGATAAGGATCTAGACGTTGAATGTGTGTAACAAAGTAATTAATGTGCCGTTGTGTAATTAAATGCTGCTTTCAAAGACTTTCGTGATTATTGTCAATTGGGAGTTTAAGTGCTTTTGTTCGGGGACTGTGTTTTTGGAAGATTCACACAAGGATAGATCAGTGTTGGTAATTTACTTATTTTTTTGGATGATTTGCATCCTTTGGCTAAGGAGGCTTCACTTGAGAAAGACTTTTATGAATACAAAGTCTGTTAAATAATTTATTGTTTTTCAAATCAAAGAATTTCAGATAAAATTACTAAAAACCCTTTTCATAAGCAGTATTCTGTTAGATATCTTTATTTTGATGGCGGTACTGTGACTCAATTAAGATGTTATATTCAATTGCGAGAGTTTCGTGTTGGTTAGTACATCGGGAATTAACTTTAACTGGAACAAAGATATGATTACCTAATTTATATTAAAAAATATCTTTCTTGTTCTTTAGCGGCTTTGACTGATTGGTTTCGATTTTTCACTAGAAATAGGCTTATTTGCATTCATTCAATTCACAGTATTTTCTTCGCCATTGGTTAGTATAACAGAAAAAGCCATTTTTTGCTTTGGAAGACTGCGTCGTGCGTTTAATCAAATGAACCAAGAACTGAAAAAAGCCTAACTATCGCTTGCTGCGCTTATTATTGACTAGATCGGATAGAAAAATGAGTTCAAGTTCAGTCCCTTAACGAAATGCCCCATCCAGCTTGTGCTCCAACATTATAAACATGTGACAAAGAAGTGGAATTTTTATAAACCGCCTAGAGGACTAGAGAGCTATGTAAGACGTCTTGTCTGCAACCTTAAACAGTGTCCAACTGCATTTTTGTTTTCGATAGTGTCGGTAAGGAACTCATTGCTGGTTCTCCAACAGGGATCGCCACTCGTTTACATTTTTTCTTAAGCTCAGCTGCCTTCAAGGGGTCACGAATACCCTTTTACCCTTTGTGATAAAATCTGAGTGGAAAAAGCTAGTAATGGGGAGCGTAGTGCTTCCTGAGCTCATTGTTTTTGAATTCGTCCAAAACGATTGTTAAGGATAAACAGAATATAAAAAGGTCATTCACGACGACGTTTCGTCAATATCGAATTGAGGCGACTGATTTTCCATTATTTTTTTCCTTAACATGCTTCGTCACTCGATTTTGAGGTTTAAAATTGGTTTTGGTTTATCTGGCAAAGGTTTTTGCAACTGGCTATGTGGTTATTCAAAAATTGCTTTTGACACGATTTCGGATATTGACATAGATGGATAAAAAGTTTTTCGGTTTCTGCGACATACAAGCAAACCATGTCTCGCTATTTACTTCACGCTTAAGAGACAATAGACAAGATTGAGCGTTGGAGGCATTAAGTTCTGCTTTGTATTGGGAGCATCCTTGAAATAAAACAACTTTCAAAATAAAGCTTGTTTACCCGTTCTGAGTCAACGAAACTAGGCCTGGGTTGCAAATGAACAGCTTTGCATAGCTTGTCAAAGTCTTTTAAAAAATTGTAAGGACGCATGACTGTAGAAGATTTTGTGAGAAAAGTTGAGTAAATCTTTCTATTCTATTTTTGAGAATTTTCTATATTGTTAGTGAAGGCCTCTCATTTGAATCAGTCATCGAATATGTATATATGTCTTGGATGCGTTTTTATAGCCTCTAACTTCTAACATTGGCTCGACTGCTTTAAGAATATTGGAATTTGGAGCCAGATCCAAAATTCCCCATTTACGCGAGCTCGTTATACTTTTCGTGTGTTTATTCTTAATTCCGTATGGCTCTGAAACTTATTGAGAGAATAATTGTCATTTACCCGCGAGCAAAGGGGCCATTAATAAACTTCCAATATCATTCCCGGCGTACAAACCACTGAACGTCGAATATAACAAGCTTAGACATCCTTCTGGAATTAATTGAAACCAATTCCATGAACCTCGATACGTGGAGATTTTATAGAATTTAAAGTTCAAAGAACCCGATCCATTCAAAAATGTTCGAAATTGGTGTAGGAAAAAAGTAGCCAAGTACGCGGTGGACATGCGCACGAAAGGCTCTATGCCACCGTACAATATTTAACGCTACATATTCTTTATAAAAATCTTAAGTAAAAAAAAAGCAGAATAACACATTTTTTGTTGTGAAAATAAATTGTAAGTGTCTTCTTCTTATAACGGTTTAGGAGATACAGCCCTGTATTTGTAATAGGGTCCTATAATCTTCCTTTGGGTCAGCAACCCTTAAGACATTCAGAGATGCTGGACTGATTATCGCTCATTCGGTATGGAATGAAGTCTTGCTTTCCTTCTTAAGGTAATGTGAAAAATTAAAATCCATTAACTTAACCAAAAGTAGCTGTTACTGCTTCTTGAAGAAAAATCTAAATCATAACCTGCCAACACCCCCCAAAAAATATTACAAAAGTACCTTTACACAAAAAAAAAGATAAAATTCAAAATGTCTCATTTGGAAGAGTATTTCAGTTCAATGATCTGTAAATTTTGTCAACAAAATAAAATCAATTCACTTGTTAATAATGCGCCTTGCTATCCTGTCAGTCAGCATATCCTTTTTAAATATAAAAGAAATACCAATTCAAGGTTAGCAGCGATTTATCCCAATTGCAGGAGCCCTTGTGATTGTGATACCGATAATGATTGCGAACGTAATGAAAATGATATCTGCGATGAAATGAGATACGATATTATTTGTGCGCGATGAATTGTTTAATGGAATTGAGGTCCTTGACAGGAGAAAGATATTCCGCTTCATAATTTCATGAACAGAAACGAATTTCTCGTCATGGTAGTCTCGGGGTAATCTTTCTTTTGTGTCGGAAGAGTGAAGAAAAACCTTAGTTTGAAATTAATGAGGAAAAGTGCTGTGTTTTTTTTTAATTGGAGCTTCAAAGTCAGTGATACAGATGGGGAAAAAAATTGACTTAATATTCAATAATTGGATTAATAGTACATTGCTAAAATGAACAACGATAAAATATAATTATTTTGATTTCGCCAAACTTCAGAATTTGAGACGTGTGGATTTTTTTTATTTTAAAGGAATGTAATAATGGCATAATGAAGGTAGGTTAGCTTTAGGTTAGACTGCTGAGTAACACTCGTGTGCAAATTGGGTAGCTAGTGATGGTTCTTATGTCAGATATCCTGCCAATGACCTTGCAAAATAAAATATTGTGGGAACAATACAAGCAAGCTGTCTGATAATATGTTTGACAATATTATAACATGATATGAAAAGCTGTTTGAAAAATGCAAAGTGATTAATTGCGGTCATTGAAGTAACTACTTTTATGTTTATAATCACAATTTAAATTTAGTTGCCCATTGTGAGTAGATGCGGCTTAAATTGTTGTTCATTTTGATTGAGTTGACATAGAGGTTTGATTGTGTTACGGAAACGTATTATGAATCTGAGTATGTGATATGAATTTCAATTAAATACCTCAACGCGTTCATAAGGAAAGGGATAGTTGGTTGAAAAATTATTCAAAATATTTTTATTAAATGATATATGATATGCAGCCTACTGGATAGCAACAGGAGGCCAATCACGTTCCACATTCCAAAATAAAAGTTCAACCAACTTGGGATATCGACTCGAAGGGTTTCGTACCGCACCCACCGTATAATGGCCTTGCCACAAACATCCTTTGCTAAACTCTGGTACAGGGATATTTTGCTGCGTCTGAGAATATGAGAAAATATTTAAAAGGCAAACGAAATGGTTTTGTACAAATTTTATTGCGTAGCGAAAAACATTTTTTAGGGCCCACTTCTAGACGTAAAATTGCGCTGCGATTTTTAAAGACACGTTTTTTTTTTTGTACGGGGACTCCCCTCTATTTTTAGCTTAAATTGCACTTGTCTACCTACTGTGGTTCAACGGATACAGCCTTGAGACAGACGGACATGTTCTTGGTCGCTTTTTTCCAATCTTAATTATTTTTTTTTTTTATCTTATTTTTGCAATAATCCATAACGATACGGAGGTTCCTTTTTATTTGCAGCAAAATGGGTTACATAGTCAACTGAAGTCGGAGCTTTATAACCAATGTGCTCAGTATTTTTTTCACCAACGCTAACACGTTAGAAACATGTTATATCTCAAATATGTGCTGGAGCTACTATACATTGCTTGAGTTCTTTCATGAGCTAACTTTACTGTGGCAAAAACTGTTCTATAAAAACGATCATCCAACTACCCTGGAGAAATCCAAACACTATTTGATAAGTACTAATATAAGTCGTTTCGGATATATCGAAATTAAAAAATCGTTTAAATTTTATTATAAATAATTTTCAAGGCACAACTCACCTATAAACTCTAATCCGGCTAATTTCCAAGTACCCTTTTTTGTGACCAGTATAGACGATGGACAGACATTCCGATGTATTACGTGACCAGAATAGTGTAGATATGATAAAGCTTCTGTTAACTATCAAAAAGAAAATCCAATTTATAAATTTTATGTTTTTTATTTTTGTAAAACGAAATTATCACAGGTGTTGTCTTAGAAAAATAAAAATTTACTGAATGTATTTGTAACTTTCATTAAAATTGTTATGCTCGTAATGGACTTGCCAATAAAATGACAAATACAAACCCACATCTTAAGTCCTTACGATTAGATACAATTATCATTCATGATGCGCTCACATGTGATACACCCTCAAAAAAGGTGAAGGCATATGACAAAAAAAAGGAAAACAAGGATACTGTTCGTATTTCATCACGCCTGAGAGGAGGAGATGAAAACTAATATCACAAGGGGGATTATTAAAGGACATAAATGACCTTAACGCTTGGTCCTATACGTTACCTGGGATTCATTGCGGGAACACCTGGAGAGTAATAAGAGATATTTTATGTCTGCCCCAAGTCTATATCTCTAGAGTGAAGATAACGAGGAGCTTAGGTGTATACTTGCTACCCCAACATAAGTACGAGTATTCCACACAATCAATGGGAAATCAAATTATACAAACAATTTCCTTTCAAGCCAATCGAACAAATCCCCAAAGGATAAGACACTTTCAAAGTTTCTGTTTTATTGTAAGAGTATTTTGTTTTTGTTTTTATTTTCACTCTAATAGGGCGGGCGTTGATCATTCTCGTTAGGTGCTACAATTGGGGCGGGTGTCCATTCTTTGGTTGTTAAAAAAAATAAATAAATCGCAATGATTTTGGTTTTTGGCTTTCATCCGTATCGTTTTGAAAATTGAAATTGTAGAACAGGAATCTCGTTAGGTATTCATGAGGACAGGGAGGGTGTGAAGGAAATTCTCTTCAATCATAAGATGGAATAATGAGAGAATGTTCTTTTGTAAGAAATTTAAATGCGTATGAAAAATTAATGAATTTATACTTTTCGAAGTCATCGTTCCGGTAATATTTTTCTCATCGTTTTATTGCTTTAAGGCCGTTACATCGCCTTAAAACAATAAAACTATGAAGAAAATATTACCGGATTCCGTCATTATTGCCCTTCAAGCCCCTCCATTCTAACTCGTAGGCACTGCGAAGCTCTAGACTTTTTAAAGGGGTTATAGGATGTTGTACTAACTCAGTCGATCAAGATCCATTTTAATCAAGAAGGGTCGTTTGACGCAAACGCTTCCTCGAAACTTTGCTCTCACGATTTTTATACTACTGTGTCCAAAAAATAAGGTGACATTGTATTTATTTTGAAAATTCTTTATTTATTCTTCCAAATCAATTTCATCCCCTTTAAAGTAATCCCCTCCCGATGCAATGCACTTATGCCAACGGATTTTCTAATCTTTGAAACACTGATTGTAGTCACTTTCCGGGATGGCCTTCAGTTCCGTCTTCGCTGCGGCTTGAATCTCCTCTATCGTATCAAAACGGTGTCCCCGGAGCTGTCTTTTGAGCTTGTTGAACAGCCAGAAGTGGCACGGCGCCAGATCAGGTGAATATGGTGGTTGCGGAACGATATGGGTTGAGTTTTTGGCGAAATGATCACGAATTACGAGTGCGGTATGGGATGGTGCATTATCGTGGTGTAAAAACCAAGAATTGTCTTTCCACAATTCCGGCCTTTTTAGGCGGATAGCGTTACGCAAACGACGCATAACGTTCAAATAATATTCCTTGTTGACGGTTTGACCGGTAGGAAGGAATTCATAAAGCACAACACCACGATAATCGAAGAAAACAGTCAACATGACCTTGATTTTTGAGCGACTTTGGCGCGGATTTTTTGGTCTCGGCTCTCCTTTGGCACGATATTCGCTCGATTGATCGGTTGTTTCGGGGTCGTAAGCATAGATCCAAGTCTCATCGCCAGTTATAATGCGTTTCATGACATCCTGGTAGTCGGATTAGATTGTTTTACACACTTCAACGCGACGCCTTTTTTCCAAAAAATTCAATGTTTTCGGTACCAGTCGAGATTTGACGCGCTTGAGGCCCAAAGCATCCTTCAAAATGGTATTGACTGAGCCTTTCGATAAGCCAACTTCATCAGCAAGGTCTCCAATCGTTAATCGATGGTTTTTCAACACCAAATCTTTGATTTGTTGGACGTGAGCTTCATCGGTTGAGGTTGATGGTCGCCCAGAACGCTCTTCGTCTTCGACACGTTCACGGCCGGCTTGGAAATCACTTGTAAACATTTTTTTTAGAAATAGCCTCATCATCAAAGGCTTTCTGCACCATCCTCAACGTATCCGCAGCAGAACATTGATTCCGCAAACAAAATTTAATGCAAATTCTTTGCTCAATAAATTTCGACATCGCAAAAAACGAAAAACTCACTTTTAGCAGCTCACAAAACGACGCGTAGCTCAAACACTATGAATATATTTTGACATGAAATTTCACATAGATGTCACTGACAGTACTACCAACCTAAAAAGAAAGAAAAATTTCCAAATCCTTCGACGCGCGCAGTTTAAATTCATATGTCACCTTATTTTTTGGACACAGTAGTACATTGTCTGGTAGTGCAACTGTAGTTAATACCCTTTCTATCAGCTAAGGGTCACATAAGAAAGCGGAGTTTTGTTGTCATTTCATCCACCTTAGCAGTAAAATGATTGATGAAAACTTCAATTTACTACACAATTGATCAAAGATCACAGATATTTAAACTTTTCGGACCTGGGATGAACATCGTCAAAAAAATAAAAAATTGAAATAACCATTCCCCCTTACAAAATCCACACATAAATCAAATGCAGATAAACAAAGAAAGCAATGAATAGCTAAGGGCTAAGAATAATCCACTGTTTCGATCGGGAACTCTTTGGTGGCTTTCGCGGGGCAATTTACTTTTTTCTGGAGCTCCATGTTTATTTGGTGCCCTTTTTTCATACAATTTTCAATTTCAAGTTTTCGTTCCTGAACTCTAATATTTGATGTTTTTACAAACTTTTTCGATTTTTATGTTATCGAAACTACTGCGTTGTTAGAAATGGATCTTTGAAAATATTGACCTCAACCATAAAAAACCCGCCCTTAGAGTTGCCAATAAAATTCGGCAAACGAATCTCATGAGAATTATTCCTTTATCTCTGAGAAGGTTTATGAAGATGGTTAAGCCTTGGTTCAAGTTTTTTTTTGGTTTCAATGCTAAGATAGTCTAGCCTGCACAGCCCTCCATATTTTTTTCCTGAATTTAAGCCTACATTTTCGTAAGAGCTCTGCAACTAGTTTCTGCAGTTCAAGGATTTTATATCACCTGAAGATATATAAAGCGTGTTTGCATTTGCTCCTCTTTCTGCTGCTCAATTTTAGTGACGGAACCAGTCTAGATGAAAACGAACAAAATATTTAGAATTTTTACACCGTCTCATGTGCGTGTTGTCATTGTGCCATGGCTGCACGTTTATGCGACTGCTATAAGCAATTTGAAGGACATTCATTATATTAAGCAGCTCGACATGTTGAAGATGTCTTCGTCATGCCCGTTTCACGTGTCGTATTCTTGTGACTCGCCCTCATGGTAGTCTTCATAATCAGCGTTTGACTTCCAGAGATTATCTTTTGAATTCATGGAACTCTCATTTTGGAATGTTTCTTTTTTTTAATTTTTAAAAATCTTCCGCAAATGCGAAAAGTCTTCATTTCTATTAATTTCAATTAGAGCTCGTCTTAACATCAAAGAATCGTGTTTTATTTCTTGTCGTTCATGATTTCATTCCTAGACCATAAAAGGTGTGCACTCGCTTTCTAACAATAATCGTTTTCAGGTTGTAGCTGCTCACACATACTTACGATCCTAATGCTTTTCGAAAATCGTGGCAATATTTTGATATCTTCCAGAAACCAAACAGCTTTGATTGAACATCAAGGATCACTTTCGTAGAATGTGCCGAGGAAGTGCTCATCTTAAAGCGTTTCTTGCCACAGTGCCATTGATTGAGCTTATTTTCCTTTTCAACAGGAATACGGTGCTTTGATTGCTTATTTGACACCGGAAGTCTCCAGTCATGCTAACTAAACCGGCCTATGTTAGACCTTGTCACCACTTACACCTAATATTACCTAACGTCTAGTTCAAGCCCAATGTAATTCTAACTTAAAATTGGTATTGCCTGTTAAAAGTGTGACTTCATCTTTTCATGAGTTAATAACCCAGCAAATCTTTGAAAAACATTTCAAATTGATACAAATCCAGTAAAATTAGTTTTGTAAATACTTGCTCCCAATTTTAAATTACAATTCGCCATGAATGAAAATCAAATTAAGTCCATTTCCTCAAAAAATTAAAATGACTTCAGTATTCAACGATGGCATTCAAATAAAGCAACCAGAAGAGCGCTCAATTCTCTATCAAGACAAACATTTTAATTCGAAAATACAAATCCAATTAAAAACACACACATATTCACCAAATATAATTCCATACGCCCACACACATACACATACACATGTTCGTGTTAATAAAACTCACCTGTAGTATTCCATATTTTAATTCAATATCCAAGAAATTATATTCGCGAGCATGAGCCGGCCTTTGTACCACAGGTGGCATTGGCTGTGATGCACCCGTGCTCGGTGGTCCAGAAACGGCTCCATAAGTTCCTGCCTCCTGAAGGGAATAACGAGAGCAAAAGATAACGTATAATTCCTCCGCCATTCAAACTTACAGTTTACAGGATCTAACCGCCCACTTTCCACCAACACTTTCAGAGCAAACATTTTAAGAGATCCTCAATTCAATTCTCTTGCAAGGATATGCATTACACTCGATATCAACTGCAAATTTCCGGAAAATGCACTCGAGTTACCCTCGAAGGTGATTTGATATTCGTAACGAGTGCACGAGTGCACGCCTCTGTGAGTGCCCTGAATAAGAAAAACTTTCATCCTTGGTATGCTTATTTGAATTCTTATGGCATAGCCAGGATAAATGTTAAATGTGGCACTGAACGTGTTGGTGGTTTTTGAATGGATCCTTGAAAACTTTAAACACTATTTTTGCTACTCACCTCGTATGCAAGGATATTCGCAAGACTGGCGAGAATTGGTTCGGTTGCGAATGCTAATGTGTCGGAGCTCTCTTCTACGGTATGAAGGATTTGTAAAATCTTTAAGGATATGAGAAAATGTGGGTACGTTGTTTGTTCTTCAAAGTGATGGAAAAATAATTGTTGGAACTTACCTTCGGATGGCGAAATCTTTCGAGCTGTTTCACCGAAGCTCTAAGGATTTCTGTGATTGCCTCCTTTCGCTTGGGCTTGTGAAGTTTTTCGGCAATTTTCTTTTCGAAAATAAACACAGAACTTTCCTGAAATAACAGAAAACATATAGAATAGAATATTTGTTAAAAGGATTTAGCTATTTAAACTGCTTAGGAAAAAAGTTAACTGGTTGGAAAATCAATTCTAATCTTGGTTGGCAGTTGGTTAAGTCCATGTCTTTTAATTGGATCAATTGATAGGTCGCAGGGTCGAGTCTTACAGGAGATCTTCAATTTTCGTGTAGTGTCACAATCTTGTTCAGTCATCGTTTGCCATTGATTAAGTGTTTGGAAATGCTTGTGAATTCCAAGTTCGTATAGTCAAACAATATTTCAGAGTCCAAGATTGCAAATCAGTTGATATCCATGAAGATATTGAAATGAAAATACATCTGAGTTTCTATTCAAAATACTATACATTATATGGGTAGACGTTATCCCTTAGGAGAGGGGAAATGTATTGATTCAGTCTCTTTAGCTGAAGTGGCTAACAGTCTTGATATTAAACAACCTGGGGTAGGGCACCAGTGAAAAGTGTGTAAAAATTCATGTTGTTTAATATTTGTTTTCGAATTATTTCGTAAAAAATAAGTCTCGAGTATTTCCCGGCTTTCTGTTTTATAAACAAATATTTACATGTCTTTTATCTTTTTAATGAAGACCCTAAAAAAAAAAGTGCCGCTTTTAACAAACGTTAAAGCACTTTCCGACCGAATGATACATTTTGGACAGCGTTGTGTAACTTTCAAAAAAATGCATCTCATACACCTGCAATTTAAATCTAATTATATATTTCCATTATTTTCCAGAAATTAAACAAATTGAAAAACCCACAATAATTATTTCGAAAAACAAGATTTAGTTGATTCGAATTGATTCCAACTATGATTGTGTCCTTTCCATATTGATTTCCAAATAGTCAGCTAAATTATTGCTCAATGAAACCATGCAGTGCAACATTCTATGCAAATGTGGTTCTGAAAAACCGAAATTATTTGGCGCATGGAAATGGGGCTTACACGCAATTCCTGAGCGGATTCATACTCATACGCGAAATAAAAAGATGAGTGGGTATAAACGAGTTTGGCTAACATAATAGAATTATAATTTATAATTCCCCACGATTTCCTTTTTTTTGTCAAAAATTACGTCGGAGTGTGTTATAAGGCTGTACGATATAAACAACGTGTTTGTTATGTCATGAGCCAGTGGTTATTAAAGGCAAATTACATGAAGAACAAAAAAAGGAAAGTAGGTTTTTATTATTTTTATCAAAAATGTTATTAACTTTAACTTATGACATATTAAATAATTACTTTAAATCGAAAGACATAAAATAAGTACACGGTTGAGCTTAGAGCTTCTGCATAATACAAGTAAGCTTAACTAAGTTTAGTAAAATTAATATCCACATATAAACTGGTTCAAGCGATTTTGTCTAGTTCTTTTAAATAATTTTCGATAAAATGTATCCACACTATTTCATCATCGTTTATCATACGCAGTTCCCTTTCGATAGCTTTTCTCGCATTCTGATGATTTACAAATTCGGATTTTTGTTTTTAAAGTCTTCTTGCAAGATTAAATTCATGCCTCCTTAGACTTTTTTAAATAAGCCGGGTGAACGGGGTCATATGCTTTCACTTTGGTCTATCTTGAAGCTTTGTTTACGAAATCATTCGACTAACAAATCTTGTGCCAAAATGGACCGCCAATTTGGTAAAACTATTCAAATGGTTTCAGCTCGAATGTATGGATCTTTTGTCGAACATGGAACTTTTACTCAAAAGCACAACCACCGATATTCTACATTTCGGACACAGGAAACACTTGCTTTTATGAATGCGACCAAACAGGTCACTCCCAGCGTTTCGACAAGGAATTATTTGTCTCCTTAAAAGAATATCAGCAATCAGTTACTGCAGACAATCATGCACAACGATTTGAATTTATTTGTTTATAATTTTTTAACAACAAGCAAACTTAATGCCGCTTTCCCACCTCTATATCAATCGACTTTTCCAGAAGCTCCTTCAAATGATTCACGAGGACGAAATACTTTATTTATATCTGTATTTATTAAAGAGTAATTGCTTTTCACATTAAGATGAATCTTATAAATTAGTGAAAGCCTTGAGGTTATGTTAACAAATTTTGTAAAAGAAGAAACAAAAGTGGTTAAAATTATTATAAATCTTATTAAATTATTGAAAAAATTTAAAATTTATTAAATAAGTAAATAATACAGAAATTAAGGAAAAAGAACTAACGTTAAATGGTTACTAACTACATGAGCTGGCCAAGTGACTCGAAAGTAGAGATTTAAAGTGATTCCCAATTCTCACTCCTCTCAGTTCGGTGGGCAGGGAGTTCCACAGGCGGATAGCATGGAAGAAGAATTGGCGCTCTGAGGTTAGACAGGAGTATTTTGTTTGAATTAAGGCGAAAGGCCTTTGTGAACGAGGGAAAAGTAATCTACTATATACAGTGGCGAGCAAAACCTGTCGAATAAATGAAAAAATTCAGGAAATCCTTCATAACATATTTATTTATAGTCCTACTAGGATTTCTTTTGATTTATTTTATTTGTTGGTGTTTACAGAACGAATAGTAAAAAAAAATTCATTCAATTAACAAAAAATACAAAAAATCAAAAAAGTCTACTACCTTTATTCGTCCACTTTTGCACGTTTTGGGTTACCCTAATATATTGTTATTCTTTAGTATTTTGTCCAGAGCCCTTTGTTTTTAATAACACTATTCACTCTTTTTGGCATGCTTTCTACCAATTTTTCAATATTAGAGTGAGGAATACTTTGCCATTCAGCCTTTAGTCTAGACCATAGTTCATTGAGATTGCTTGGTGCTTCCTCGTACTGCGACAGTCTTTTTTTCACGAACGCCACACAAATTCTCGATGGGGTTTAAATCGGGGCTTTGTGCCGGCCAAAGCATCGTTTGAAACTGCTGATCCTCAAGCCATTTCTTTACAATTTTGGCTGTGTGTTTGAAACACCATTTCATCAATTGGATACGTTGCTTCATCCAAGAGTTCTGGCAGATTTGTCCGTAAGATATCGAGATAGTCTTCTTTTTTCATAATGCCCATGATTCTCACCATTGGACCTATATGCCACCAAGTGAAACATCCCCACACCATTGATCAGGTTGATGTATCTGAACGATATCATGCAAACAACATAACGAACAAAAAGCAGCCTACAAGACGTTTTGAAAAATCTGATTTCTTGACCAAATTTAACTTTTGGCAAGATAAAAGTGTCTAGTGCTAGCCTCTGTATGGCGAGTGCTTTTGATTTTGTCGAATTCAAGCTCAGAAAGTTTCATCGGGACCGGAGAAGAATATCATTCAACTCATTGTTAATCTGTTCAATCACTTCTTGTAAATTGTTTATAGGTCCACTCAAACGCAATTGCACATCATCGGCATACATATGAATCAGGGAGCGTCGGGGAATAAGTGACAAATCGTCCGCCGCTCGAAACTATAAGGAAGCTTGAAGACTGGACGTTAACCGCAAGACATTGTAATCTCTCTCGTAAGTGACTGTATATAAGCTTCGCGGATTCTTTTGAAAATTTTACCATGGTCGAAAGCTTTCGACACAGCAGAACGTGATTTAAGGTATCGAAAGCGGAAAGGAAAGTGGAAAAGTCTAAAAGAATCAAGAAGGCTACAAACTACTTGGCCAGCGACTCTCTGACTTCATCAACGACCGACAACAGCGCAGTCTTGCAGCTGTGTTTGGGACAAAATCCAGACTGATGACTGCTGAGAAGCTTATTCGCTGTCAAATATGTTTGAATCCGTTTCAAAATAACTTTTTCAAATACCTTACTCAAAAACGGCAGAATTGCAATGGGTCTATAGTTTTAAAGTTCTCCACGTATATCGCGTCAATCTACTTTGACATAATTTATTTTCATAGTAAATCGTTTTCGCAGCTCTAATCTCCATCACCACTACGTTACGCAAACGACAGTACTCACGATGCAATGTTTCAAGTTTGTAACGCCTCCAAAGACTGTAAGCCTTATTTCGTTCTTGCGAATACTACCGCTTAACCAAGGTGGCGACGATCTACGGGCATTTCTAGACTTTATTGCAATATTTTTATCGAAGAGCTGAAAATGTTAAGGGAATGCAATTCATAAGGGAATTTCTATATCAGGATCAAAGATAATTCTTTCAAGAAGATTCGGACTGTCCACGAAACTACACCATGTCAAAATAATTTCAAGAAAGTCTTCATTTCTTCAGCCCTCTAAGTTTCAGATCTGAATTCACACATTTTTTCCTTATTTGATTGAATGAAGGTAATTAATTCAGACAATTCCCATTTCACCCCTCAAGTGATGCAAAATTTCTTAGTAAGATAAGACACATTTCTTACTAAGCGTGGATGCATTTTGAACTCAATTTTAATAACACCCATAAAAAAAAAAAAAATTATGTAAATAAAAAAATAAAGTTTTTCGAGTTTCTTAATGCAGCAAGAGTGGCTGCATTTATTTTATTTATTATTCATCCACCCTATATTTTGAAAGTCAAAGCCAATTTACCTCTTAACATCGCCACGTAAGGACACAAAATCCAATTCCTGACAGAATGCAATTCCAGTACAAATCCACTTCAGAAATTTCTTAAGCCTTGCAAACAATGTAAAGAAATCCACTTAGTATGATTTCTAGTGATTAAAGCAAAGTTAGAGAGAACTATTTCTCTTTTGTTAACTTCTCGGTTTTATGGAATTGCGAGTAGCCCTTATTTTGACCAGATCAAAGGATTTGCCAAGATTTAATTTCAGACAATTCGACTTTTTTGCATTTGCTCGATTCGCAGTATTTTATCAGTCAGTAGCTGATATGCTACAAAGTGGAGTTTTTTGGAAAATAAGTCGCTCACCGTGCTGTAAGATTCATCTTCACAAGCTAGTGCCTGCGGACTACTTTCGTTGATAAATTGTTCCAGTGAATGTACTTTTAACTGAGTTCTAAACCGCAAATGGAAACAGGATCAGATTCGAAAAATAGACAAGGGTTAAGAATTTACTTACTAAAGGAATCAAATCTGGGACATGGCGGAAGTTTCACGTAGTAAGCCATCCAGCAGTACTTTGTTGCTTTCAAGCTAACTTTTCCTCATCTCAATTTCCCAATATAATGTTCCACACTAATTTCTTTTTTTTTGATTTTGATATGTGAGGATCTCAATACTTGTCAAATCCATCCAAGTCAAAATGTTTCGTCTTTCATCCATTCAGATCCTCGACTACTGTAGAAATAGGTCACAGACTTAATGGAAGTTTGATGTTAATACAGCAAGCATTTACCTAACAGAGATATACGTTAAACAAAATCCTATCGTCCTTTAAGTGAGCCTCTTAGTGTGCATAATGCATGGCGTCATGCATAAGAGACGAAATCCTAAGCGATTTGCAACGCAGCCTCCCTGTGTTTCCTTGAATAACGAGTAATTTAAATTCACTTATGCCGAGCATAAGGACTTAAAGAGAATTAAAATTCATGCCAGGATTCAGTGTGCAAACAAATCCAAGTGTTGTTGCGGCATCCAAAACAGTTCGCCTTGCATCATGTACACAATTGAAATGGATTTCGTGCCTACGGTAAGGAAGGATTGAAATTTTCGTCACCCTTGACTGCTTCATACTCGTACACCATTAAGCAAGCTGTCGCCGAGTTAGACGTTACACAATCCAGTAATGGTGGAAAGAATTTCATTGGAATGGAATAAGGATTTTTGTATCCAGTTCAGTGTGTAGGGCAGTACTAGAGTAAGGCAAGCTTGAATCTATTTGGGAGAGTCGATTTGGTGTGCTGATGGGTCTGTAAAGGTAACAGGTGATTTTCGTTTGTTTTTCCATCTGTTTCTGTTTTTCCTTTTGCTTCGTTAAACGACACCCCTGAGGGTTGGATGGTCAAAGAAAAAAAAGGAAGCAACGAAAAAACAAAAAATCTGCGCCTTGATAATGAAATTCCAGGAAATGGACGAAACTGGTATCGATGTGAAATTTTATTCGTTGTGGACTTGGGTATTTGTGCTTAGAGGACATTTACTTTTTATGGGACTGTCTCGTGCAGATGTTAAATGCGAAATTTGTGTAGAGGAGGCATTTCTTTATGCCTAACAATTCTAGGTATTCGATAGTACAGGCTGTGAAACTCTTGGGCTTTACGAGGCACTCATTAAATAATTTTATATTTTTAAGGTTGCAGTTGAATAAGAACAGAAATGATTGCCGTAACATGACCAAATATTGAGACAAACTTTGATTAAATTCTGTGAAATTGCTATCAAGTTTTTAATAAATGAACAAACAAAAAAAAATCCGACAAAGTAGCACATCACAGACAGTATGTTAGTCAGAAATTTAAGTGTCTCTTTGACAAACAAACTCCAAGGATCTGTGAGAGAATAAAAGTTTTTAAAGCGATTTAAAATAAACTGAATTCAGACGTTCGGATAGAAGTTATTTTTAAGCTAAAACAATAAGCTTTTAATGAAGTGCTTTAAAAGGTGAAAATCAAGCGATAATCTCTCCCGGTATCAGAGTCTGATGCTTTCATGGATTAAGACTTTTTAGCAAATCCCTACAAATTTTACCAAATATCTTTTAGTTGTTATCGAATTTTCGTGGAGGAAAAATTGTTACTTTACTCGTATGATTTATCAAAACAGAATGAATGAGGTTTTCTTATCGCTGAATTGTTTTCTTCGCGGT
The DNA here is from genome assembly GCA_963555765.1 of Orthonevra nobilis. Taxonomy (NCBI): domain Eukaryota; kingdom Metazoa; phylum Arthropoda; class Insecta; order Diptera; family Syrphidae; genus Orthonevra; species Orthonevra nobilis. Next base: position 131,812,627 of record OY743225.1, read on the forward strand.
CAATATTTAATAATATTTATATATATTATAATATTTAATATTTTATTTATTTTAAGTTAAACATTCAGGGGGTATTCTACCCTAGAAATATAAAAAATCGATTTTTTCATATTTTCAAAGTTTTACTATTCAAGAATATATCTACAAGAGGATTTTTCAAAACTCAAATTTTTTTCGGAGCTATCGATCCAAACTGATTCGGCCGAAACTTATCGAACAAAAGACATTAGGGATTTTCCGTCTACCTGAATCTATATTTCTCAGTAAAACCTTTTGTCTTTTGTATATTTTGTAATACAAGAACCCAAGGTGACTTGTCTCTTTTATATTTAATGTTCACTAACGTCCAGTTGCTAACAGTTGAATTCTAACCTTCAAACCACGTGGACGTACATACTACTGTGTCCAAAAAATAAGGTGACATATGAATTTAAACTGCGCGCATCGAAGATTTGGAAATTTTTCTTTCTTTTTAGGTTGGTAGTACTGTAAGTGACATCAATATGAAATTTCATGTCAAAATATATTCATAGTGTTTGAGATACGCGTCGCTTTGTGAGCTGCTAAAAGTGAGTTTTTCGTTTTTTGCGATGTCGAAATTTATTGAGCAAAGAATTTGCATTAAATTTTGTTTGCGGAATCAATTTTCTGCTGCGGATACGTTGAGGATGGTGCAGAAAGCCTTTGATGATGAGGCTATGTCTAAAAAAAAATGTTTACAAGTGGTATAGTGATTTCCAAGCCGGCCGTGAACGTGTCGAAGACGAAGAGCGTTCTGGGCGACCATCCACCTCAACCGATGAAGCTCACGTCCAACAAATAAAAGATTTGGTATTGAAGAACCATCGATTAACGATAAGAGACCTTGCTGATGAAGTTGGCTTATCGAAAGGCTCAGTCAATACCATTTTGAAGGATGCTTTGGCCCTCAAGCGCGTCAAATCTCGACTGGTACCGAAAACATTGAATTTTTTGGAAAAAAGGCGTCGCGTTGAAGTGTGTGAAACAATGCTTTCCGACTACCAGGATGTCATGAAACGCATTATAACTGGCGATGAGACTTGGATCTATGCTTACGACCCCGAAACAACCGATCAATCGAGCGAATATCGTGCCAAAGGAGAGCCGAGACCAAAAAAACCGCACTAAAGTCGCTCAAAAATCAAGGTCATGTTGACTGTTTTCTTCGATTATCGTGGTGTTGTGCTTTATAAATTCCTTTCAACCGGCCAAACAGTCAACAAGGAATATTATTTGAACGTTATGCTTCGTTTGCGTAACGCTATCCGCCTAAAAAGGCCGGAATTGTGGAAAGACAATTCTTGGTTTTTACACCACGATAATGCACCATCCCATACCGCACTCGTAATTCGTGATCATTTCGCCAAAAACTCAACCCATATCGTTCCGCAACCACCGTATTCACCTGATCTGGCCCCGTGTGACTTCTGGCTGTTCAACAAGCTCAAAAGACCGCTCCGGGGACACCGTTTTCATACGATAGAGGAGATTCGAGCCGCAGCAAAGACGGTACTGAAGGCCATCCCGGAAAGTGACTACAACCAGCGTTTCAAAGATTGGAAAATCCGTTGGCATAAGTGCATTGCATCGGGAGGGGATTACTTTGAAGGGGATGAAATTGATTTGGAAGAATAAATAAAGAATTTTCAAAATAAATACAATGTCACCTTATTTTTTGGACACAGTAGTATGTGCTGTGAGTGAAATAAAAATATTGTGAAATATTTTTAATGAAGGCTTCATTCCTATTTTAAAAAATGATGCAGCTTATGGGAATGCTGTGAAACGAGACAACACCCGGATTGACCGCTCCGAGATACGAGCATCCAACGCATCAAAGGAGGCCAGAACTGCTCGCTATGAAGAGAGAAATGCGGGAATTAGTTTTTCGAAGTCGAGGAAGGTCCGATGTATGAAGCAGGAATGGCAGATTGACATAGACTGTGAAAAACTTTACGCGAAACTTTTAACGCGTTTTTCTCGAAACTGTCTTTTTCAAAACAATACCCACGATTTCTCAGGTTCTGCTGAAAATTTTTAGAGAGGCTTGGAACTATCCTCATCCTCAAATTTCTATTACTTTTTTTTCGAAAAAGTCAAAATAAGTGGTACAAAAATTGTTTTTTTTTCCAGGCAGTCGCCATTTTTCGAAAAATAATCTTTCAAACTTTTCCGTAGTTCCAGATATTGCGACATTATTCTAGATTAATATTTTTTTTTTGGTTTCCGATTTCTAGGAGGGTTGAAATCGTGGGTATTGTTACGCGCCAATTTTTGGAGACCCCCACTACTAATTTTTGAAATTTTCAATTTTTTTTTAATTTTTTGATTTTTTTCTGTATTCTTGTTATGTTAATAAATAACTAATAAAAAAATGGATAAAATGGAAATATTAATTGCCTTTTTTTTATGACACTTCAAAAATTACATGAAATTCATGCCTCTACACTAGAATACCCCCTTAATCTTAATTTTAAGTCATTCAAAACTTAGTTTTTCCGTCACAAGGATGTATCACGGTTCTCTTCAATAGAGTTGATGACATTTCGTTAAGTCTATGTTTCGTTCTTGTTGATTTTGCGAATTTCCATAAGTCACTCCTTTCCATTTGAAAAGCATTTTGGGTTTAATATTTGTTATAATTCGATACGCAGCAGAAAAACACGAGGTGCACACTTCGGAGTACGAAAGAGGAAGAAGGTATATTTTAAATTCGGAAATGACAGCCATTAGTACGAATACTTCAATGAGCGTATTGGATGACATATAATGTCATGTTGCCAAACTATGTTTGACTTAAGGTAAACAATTATTTAATTACGATTTTAAGGTACCCCATTTCTCGTTATCTACCCGACAGATGTCGAGACATAATCTCGAATTTCCTTTGTATATTAAAAGGTGTTCCTCAGGTTTTCATTTGTAGTCCATTGCTTTTCTCTGTTAACGAAATTGCAGGCGTTCCTGAGATTATCTCAAATAACTATCGTTGTCGTTGATTGTATTGCCCACATGCATGAAGAAATACAGGAAATCTATGATTGGGACAATTCCGGTTGGGGGTGTTGCCTCTGCTGTTATTTTTTTTTTGGTTCAGTCGCTTTCAGAGCCAGATGATACACTTTTGTTTTCAATTCTGCTTTTCTCATAAATTGTTAGCCTGTCGGGATTTGAATTCAAAATTCTTTCCGATGCAAGTTCATTGCTCTACGAAGATTTTAGCCAAGATAATCCATCCTGAGAATTATTGAATTTCTTAAAAAAGGTTTGAAGATTTTTTTTTTTTTTTTATGAAGTCATTTGTGAACGCGAATACGGGCCAGTTGCGTCCGCGAGCTATTTTTGGCAAAACTTCATGATGCGAAGGACGACTTGATTGGAAGCACTCAATTCATTCGGTAACATGATTTTCTGGCGTCGGAAAATCAACTGTCTTTGTTTATTCCTTTCATCTGCATAACCTTTAGTGACGGCATTGCAGTCGAAATTGACGCATGTACGGGTATCTTTGGTTGCCAAGAAAAACTTGTCCACTTTACACGTTTTTGCCATTTTCAACATTTCACAATATCTGATTCAGTTATGTTTAACCTTTGGTTGAATATTGTTAGACGATTGTTGAAATTGGGCAGCAGAGCAAAATTTTCAGTCCGCTACACTACACTGGTTTGGACACATAAAGTAAATAATGTAACAGCAAAATGAAACTCGAATCACATCCATAAGGTGAGGATGTTTTCAGGCTCAGGCTACTGCGTTTGGCATAGACAGCTGCGTCAAGAGTCGGGAGACTATGAAGAAAGAGAAAAATTTTCGAAGGGTAACCGCAAGCGTTTTGCGTAAGTTTTAATTTGAATTCATAAAACATGATAACGATGATTATAAATGATAAATGATTAAATCAAATTCAATGCCACACTGTTTAACACATATATCAACAATTTGACTGTAAGGTAAACACGCAACATGCGTCAACGCTTTGCCATTGATTAACCACATAGGCCCATTGGCGTGTCTAGCTGCGGTTTCCATATTTGTCCACCTTATCTGAATCCCCATCAAAACAAACATTCACGAAATAATTATCAAGACCCAAATTGCCATAGATTTCATTTGACCTTTCCACTATCGGCTATGTCATCGCTATGGTCTGAATTTCTAACAAATAAAGACAACCTATCTTCCAAGATGAGCGTCTGACCTTCCCTGATTTAATTAAACAAGTTGATGGTGAGGGCAAAATTTGATTAACCCACAACATCTGGGACTTTGGTTCAAAGTCCTTTGAATACACCAAATATCTTGGCCTAATTAGCCAAGTAGTGTTTGCGCTCTCAAACCCTCCACTCACACGACTTCAATCGATCAACATCAGCTCTCACTTTCAATTGGATGGGAATTGGGATTGGCAAACGCATGCCAAAGGCGCCCATGCAACCACAAATTGATTGGCCTACTTCCCATAACTATTTGGTCCTCAATTTTATGGACTGAGTGGATTGAAGCTAAGCCCTCCCCTTCCAATGCGGTCCCTTTTTTTGGGATGAAATTGCTACACATATATATTTATAAACAAACAAACATACCTTGCCATCGCTTTTCCGATACGCGTCATGAATTTTCCATGCCAATTCGGGACCAGCGCATGCTGTCTGCTTTCCAATCTCAAAGTACTGAATTATCGGATTCGTATCGACAGGATTCAGTGGGCCAGTGGTGCCGCTCTTGAATTTCGAGAACATCGTTGCAGCTGGCATACCATCGATTATCTTTGAGAATACCGAGGTGAAGCTGGTTGGCCGGGCCTTCTCCTCGACGCTGTCGTACCTTTCGAATGTTTTCGTCTTTTGCTCGAGCTCGCCCACTGCACCCATAAACAGTTCTGGTTGTTTGATTTTACCGGGTTGTGCGGAAAATCGACAGGGTACGACGGGCCGACGATGGGAATACAGTTTGTTGCTGTGTTGCCTTTGAAAATAAATGAAAAATAAAGGAAGATCCGCCTGACGTGGGTGTATGTCGCGTTTGGGTGTATTCTTTTTTTTTTTTTTTTCTGTCGATAATGATGGCTATAAGCACCGGGTTTACGGCTTTCGCATTTTATTTTTTATTGGTGCGACACTAACTGCGTGTCTGTACGTGATGGCACCTCTGCGGGGTTCCCATTAATCTCTCTGAAAATATAAACACATGCATGAGTGTGAAGTCTTGAATCGAAATTATTTTTATTATTATTATATAAATGTGTGCATATATTTTTTAATTTTAAATCTAGTGTGAGAAGGAAGCTTTAAAAAAATACAAATGATGATGACTCATTCGCTTAAAAATTTGATCAATTGAGGAGCTAAATATGTGTATCTGAAAGTAGGACTAGATTTAATGTAGACAATTAAAAAAATATCAACCCATGTAAGTCGTGAGGTAATTTTTACAGCCGGTTTTCCTGTCAATATTTAAAAGCAGACAAGAAGATTCATCGACAGGAGAATACCAACTTACTTGCTAATCAGGCTATAGATCCTAAGAGGATTTTAGTCTAACTACAGCATCTTTACATCCTTTGGACCGCTGCATTCCACCTCGTCCAAAACAAGAACCGGATGGAAGAATTTTTATAACCTTTTAATATTTTGGTTATCATCAAACTTTTCACCTCAAAAATGATTAATTGGCAAAATTAATGTTTCGTAGAACATGTTTTTCGTTCTTCGGGTTAGGAGTGATGATAACAGTTGTTTAGTACGAATAAGATCGATTGCCTTTGACAAGCATTTGGGTAATCTGGTGTCGTTTTCTTAGAGTTAATATTTGTCCCAATACAGATAAAGCTGTCCCAGCTAGTTTTGATGGACCGATGTCTTGTCAGCAACTTTGTTTTATCTTTATTTATTTCAAAACCAACCATTCTGACCTCTGGTCAATGCGAGCAATTTTGTCAACAGATTTTTGACAATTTTGTTCAGAAGAAATAACTTCTCTGAAATAGTTCTGTATATTTCAAGAGGATAAATGCATAGATCGGCATCTTTATGACTCTCGTTGGTTTTTTCAAGATTGGAATGGCTTTTGGGCATATTTATTGTAGGGTCACTTTTCTTGAAGTTGCCCGCAATTTAAAGTATTTTATGGCCCCAAAAACGTCTTTTTTAGTGCGCTGAAGGAGTTGGATTTACTTTAGCCGTATCGTATAAATTTCTACTGAGAATTCTACATGAACACATCCACATTTACGTGTGGATCAGTTATAATATTTTCGGCACTTAAACGCAGAGATTGTGTGCCAATTCCGTGGCTTCTTTGTAGAGTCTGTAGGCTTTTGTCTTCTGCTCATCCAGCTCCTCTAGCTTTTTACTGCTGCATTGTCTTAAGCCCGAATTTTTTTAATTTCTTACTTTTCACACGGTCGTACGCACTATCTCTCTAAAAATAATAGAATCCGAATCCCTGGACCTCGAAACTATGAGATATGTTAAAATTTTGAATTCCAGCAAAAGGATCGATAAAAACACCTTGCATCCGAGATAATTCCAAACGCAGTCACATAAAGAAGATGCGCAGACAAATTTACAATTTAGAAGCATCAAACTTTGTAATTTTCAATGCGATGGTATTTACCCTACAAACAAGGCCACGCACCTCCCCTTGTACCTCACGCGAATAAATAATTCCGCACCGGCAAATTAGCATTACAATAAAATTCAATTACTCCGCACCCTTGGCATCATCAGAGCCCTTAACCTGTCCAATTTCTCAACTTTGTCAAAATTCTTATTGAATTTCACGTAAAAATTGCGATGTCAACAAGTCAATTCATTGTACTGTCTTTCTAAAAATAAATCACCTCCGTGTACGATGAAAGTTAACCATCAAGAGCAACCATCTAGCTAGATACAGCAAAGTACATAGCGTTTAATCAGTATGTACTTACGCCAATCATTCCAAATCGCATTTGCATCTTACTTGTTGAAGTCTCCCTAGAAGCAGGGCCCCTAAACAATCAGATGTCGTTGCGTAGGTAAGTAGAAAAGCAAACCCAAGCCCAAAATCCATCACAGGACATATTCAGCATCTGTGAAATTCTCCCCATGAAAGTCGCCTGTTATCTGAGAATTAAATAAGCAGTTTATCCAACCTCCTGTTGCTGTAAGAAAGCCACTCCAATACGAGTGTTTGCCTATCTACCCTGAGATATATCCATAAATATTTACACTGCCAGTTCACAGAGCTCAATGGCTTCTACGGGGCGCCAACAGGACAAAAAATAAAACGAAAAGTCTCTAGAAAATTACGGAGCCGAAAACAGAAGCACTCATACCCAGGCATGTCCCATTATGAGGCGGAATTACCAGGCAAAGCGTCGGCGTCGTCAGCGTCGTCATTTGTATTCATTGTTTGCCTTCAAAAATTTTCCAAGCGGTTCGCTAAGACAAATTAATTAACTGCCGATTCCTACGGGCTTCGTACGTGAGAAAATCCAGGTGCGACTTTTTGGATATACGCAGGTACTCGCAACCGTATTCTTATCCTTCCAGAATACCCACATACCTACGCTTCCATGAAACAAAAAAAAAGGAAACTTTCAGATACAAAAAAATTGGAAAAGTTTCATGGTCCTTCGGCTCCTTGTTTATAAATCAACGCGAAAGGTGTTTCTGTGTGAGTACATCTGAATAAAATTGGGTGCAAAATAAAGTTTTTGTCGCGAGTCAGTTTTTTTTTTGTAGATCTACCACGTTTGTGGAAGCTGCAAACACGTCCATTCTACATCTTACAAAAGCAAAAAGAAAAGTTATTTTTATATAAAATTAGTTTCCCTGAATTACTTCAAATAGACTTTGTCTATTTTTAGACAAAATTAATTTCAGAACAAAAGAACTTCAGAAAATAAAAGTACTTTAAGATGGAAACAACTATGACAAGGACAGGGTTTTTTTTTCTATAGTCTATGGGACAAAAATTGCACAATTGTTTAAAACATCAGGGATGTTGAGACTTTTTTTTGAAAATAACAATAAAATCAGGGCACTCATCTCGTAACTTTTAAGGCGATCGTCGTCCAGACGATTACATCGAACGCCATCGTCGATCATTTGCCTGGAAAAGTCAGAGGGTAGCGGCAAGCCTCAAATTCGGAGGAACATACATACTTGCATCGATTCCCACATACGAAAATGCACCGATACCGAAGCTTTGAATAAAACTGAAAATTATAAAAATTATTAAAATTATTTTTACTCTCATTTCAAAAAAATACAACACAGTCCAGCAAAACATATTTGTCTTTTGTTGCTCTCTTAGAGCTTCTTGCCGGAAGATGATAGTGAAATAGCTATCGTCCAAACGATATCGACAAGACGATAATAAATGACGAGTTTCGCGTTACATTTAGAGAAGAAAGTACAAAATACTGCAGTTTCTGAGTTACGTGATGCAAACCCAGCGTCGAGATAAGATCGTCAGACGGCTATCGTGTTACGCGATGAGAACCCAGGAAAATATTTGTTTTGTGAAATTTAACATGAATATGGTGTTGCAGAGATACAAACGAAGGATATTTGTAAAAATGGTACCTTATTTTTAGGGTTCCGTACCTCTAAAGGAAAAAATGGAACCCTTATAGGAGCATATTATTGTCCATCTGTCTGTCTGTCAAGACTCCTTTTCTCAGGTACTCGGGAAGGTATCAAGCTAAAATTTATATCAAACCGTCAGGTCTTCTGTCCCCTGGAGACTGTGAAAAAATTAAACTTTTAAACCAACGCAATTAAAATATTCAACAAAATACTTAAACAGCAAATTTCCCACCCGTGAACTTGATATTTGCCACGAAGCAACGTCTTATAGCACAGATGAAGGAAAAATAACGAAAATTATTAATTTTTAGTTTTATCATTTAATAAAAATATTTTTAATAATTTTTAAACTTATTATCAATTTCCTCGTGAACGCGTAGAGGTTTTAATTTGAAATCCATATCGAATACTCAAATCTATTATACCTTTTAGCTGGAACAAAATCAAACTTCTATGTCAACGCAATCAAAAGAAACAGGAATTTAAGCCGTATATTTTGAAACTCGATACTACTCGCAGAGGAATAATAACCTTAATTAAAATTGTGACTATTAACAATATTGTAGTTACTGTAATGACTGCGACTTATCTCTTTGTATCGCGAGAGAACAAAATATTTCAAATAGGTTGTAATATTATATTATAATATTGTTAAACATATTATCAGACAGCTTGCTTGTATTGTTCCTACAATATATTATTTTGCAAGGCTGCTGCAAGGCTTATATAGATATTTCAGTTATATTATAAAATAAATGATATGTTTTAATATAAAATAAAGGATTACTCTAATAATAATGAGACCTCTGTCTTCAAAAATAACATAACTTTGACTCGATTGTCATGATGGATGAACTTTTACTTATACCTACAAGTTGGTACGGAACCCTCGGAGCGCGAGTCCGACTCGCACTTGCCCGGTTTATATTTGGTAGTATGGTATGAGTATGCCTTAAAAAACATGTATTCCACGAAAATTGTTCAATACAATAAAATTATTTTTGATTTAGTATTTTTACATGTTAAGATTGTTTATATTTCGACTTTAAACTGGTTACATAGCTTTAGTTAGGTTCATCATATCATTTGAGGTCAAGTTCAGGTTGATGCAAAAAACGGGTCCATGAAAATTGTGCGACAAAAAATCAAATGTCGTTTTTTTTGCACAGATTCAATCAACGAATGCCTTTGAAAATTTAACAAAAAAGTTTGCATAAACAATTTCTTCAAAGTCCTTTAAAAATCAAACTATTTGATTTATCTTAATTCGCCCCAAGGTAAAAAAAAATAAAGCGTTGAGCGAGCGTATATAATGGAAAAAGGTTCACCAACCGAAAAAGAAACAATGCTTAAGTAAACAATACCCAATTTTAACATTCTTCCCAGATACTGCCGGAAAGGCTCTTCAGATCGTAATGAATAAAGTCACCTGCCGAGAAGCCATTGTCCTTCCATCTTGGGATAGCGAAAAAGAAACAACAATGGCCCTTTACCGATATTCTTTGGTGTTTCCCCCTGAATACTCTTGTTCTTGGAACTTGGGCTTGTCTTCTTGTTAAAAGGAAATCAATCGATTGTCTTACAACTCTTTCTTCGATGATTATAAATAAAGCAGGCTGCTTAGCAAAAATTTCCTGTAAGGAATTCCGACATACATAATTTTAAGAGTGTTTATCGGCTTTAAATCCGCTTTTTATGGGACAGGGTCTATTGTAGATAAGGGAAAGGCATGAAAGAGTTGAAAGAAGGGAACACGATTAAAGGAATAGTCATCGGTATTTGTAAATTCTCTGAAGGCTTCACTTGAAAACTTAGAAAATCGAAATAATTTGAAACTAAAATAAATCCATCTGGACGTAAGCAAAACATAGTTCTAAGTTGTCGACCAGCGATAATAGTCTGGCCGGGTGGGTGGCCTCGCTGTGAGGACATAATACTGATAGTAGGGTTATGAACCAGTCTTCCAAAAGCACAAATTTCTAGTTTATCAAAAACTGTTGAATAAAGTCCTGCGAATGAAGCGGATGTAAATAAGTTGATCAAAAATTCTCTGCCGTAATTCGGACTCCAATCATTGAGTAATTGAAGAAACCAAGATCCAACCGAGTTTCAAACAAATTTTCTAATTTTTCTTCTAATCCTTCTGTTCACTTAATGCAAAATGCATGGTAAGGGTAGTCATAATCCCTTGAAAGCGCGCATATTACACTAAACAAAAAAGTATGTTCCATTACTTTAAGAAGAATTTCCGTTTTCAACGATGCTTCTAACGTTGGAACACCTAGAAGAGTGCTTACCGATTTCCAAGCCTTTGTAAAAGTGTTGTATGATGGCTTGAAGTATAAGTTTGAGGCTGAATTTTCCGAAGCAATCGTGTATGTTACTAGAATCCTAGGTAGAAAATTGACACGACAGTAAATACCCCTCAAGGTAAGATATTGCATTTGAGGTTCCACAAGGAAGGATTGGTCCGATATTGTACAAAAAATAAGGAATAATATTGGGTTTGGTATAAGGTTTTGCTTAATGCGAAACAATTTTACAAAATGTTCATCTCGAATTGTTTCCGGTCCCCAGAGTATCTACAAGCAAAAAAAAGTGTACAGACTATTCCTGCACCATGATCAAGAACAGATCATTGAAAAGGTAACGCATTGTTCATTTTAAATATTTTGAACCTTTCCTGTTTGTTTCTTATGTCATTCATATATGCAGGTTCCCCTTGACTTCCGACAAGTCCTTTGGGTATTAATTTTGAAATTCTTCTATTTTTAAGGTAAACACACAGCCTCTACGGAATTTGGATAATTGAAAGGATTGCGTTTTTTTGGAAATCATTTTGTATACCTCATCTACCACCACATATACAGCTGCCTTAAGCTTTTCATCTTAAACTTTCTCGTTGTAGTTAGTAACCCTTTAATATCCTAATAAATGACTGAAGTCGTATCAATAATTTAGCAAAAACAAAAAAAAATATTCTACTAAAAAACACAATTCTTGGTAGAAACATTTGTGTCACTCGTTCACCCTGTTGCTGTTCGTTTGCTGCGGGTAGCACCACCAGGAATGCATAAGTGTTCTCAGGATAATCACTTTCTTCTTTTTTTACCTTCCATTGTTGTCATGTGCCTTAAGGGAATCATATTTTTTTGTAGCAAGCCTGGATGGGAGAGGTCCAATTTGAAAACAAATTACAAACATTTTTGACGGCATACAATGCTGTCATGCGACCCGAGGATCCGTCGGACATGAGCGCACCCAATATCTAAGTTATTGTTGAAACCAATTATAGCTCAAAAAAATGCCCAACCGACCAGAAACCTACAATCTTCTCAGAGAGGAGATGGCGGCTGAGATAAAAGCACAGTGAAATAATATCATCATTTTGTTTTTTTTTTTTTGCTTTGTTGTTGCTCTATTGTTTTCCTAAAATAACGTTTTTAGGGAAAAGAAGATTCTTCGAGCATGATGCTGTCTGCCCGACATGTTGGCAGCAATGAATACACAAAAGGACGAATTACGGAAGAGAGCAAGCAAAATATGTATGTTAAATTTTAATGAAGATTTTTCCGTTTTGTTTGTTTTCCGTTTGTTTTGGGCGGGCGCCTTCTTGTGCCTTAATAACGAAATTTATAGCATCCCCCTGGGGGAGAATTATTCCATTTAGTTATCCATTTCACATCCGTGGACAAGTGTCATTCATAATTGAGGGCGCAAGACTGGAAATATTATATTTGCTATCTCGCAAGTTTGCTTGAGTTCACAATTCTATGGAATTTCGGTACTTGCCATTTGCAAGCCATAGGCTTCGATTTGTGGACAAATACTGTTTTATTGGACGTGAATCGTATTTACAGTGTAACGCCTAGAGGAGTTCTGGTTAAGGTGGACCGCGGAGCGAACTGTAGTTATGGGTGAAATGTTAATTTCGTAGGGAAAATTGTTGGACATGTGACATAATGCTTGATTTATGGCCTGAAGTTGTTAAGGAAGAAAATCCTTAGAGATTTATGGATGTTGGTAAAAACTTTTAAGAAACACGTTGTCAGTCTATATTAATAATTTCTCTTGAAGAGAATTTCGTAATAAATTTGAATTTATGTAAATAACAATATTTTTTTTTTAATTCAGTCTATCAAGCATAGTTTTTTTTACTTACAATCTTTAAATCAGTTCCGATTTGGATCATTGTTTGTTTACTCTCAACTGGATGGTAAGTGCTTAAGGCAAGACCTTTGCAGTGGAGAACTCCACCAAAATTTTTATTATAATATATTTTTTTTTTTCAGTCGCTCCAAATGTTTGTTTCTAAAAATGAATTAACCTACTGGAAAACATTTTGTTACCTTTCATTTCAACTTTTATTAATTTACTATCAAACCTGTTGAAACCATTTTTAAATGACGCTCCTTCGTGCCAAGATCCTCGATCTTTTTGGAATATTGAACCTTGGTACAAGTTGTCAAAGAAAAGAAAGATGTCAAAAATATTCATTCTGTGGTCAAGTTTCGACCACCAGACACCAAGCTACGATTTCGAATGAGGATGTAGAATTTGACATCGAATTATTTGCATTTGCTCACTTCGCATTTTTTTATTTTCGTTTTATTGAAATATTTTTGTGTAGGTTGGTTGGGTTTGGTTAGATTTATGAATTATGATTGAGGTGCTCTGCCTTTAGGAGAGCTTACATTTTTTGCCCGAAATTCATTTAGAATTGAGCAGTCCCCAATTGTACTTACTTAACTTCTAACCATGCCATCGATCCATTGAGAATTCCAGCCTAAACAAAGGCTTAGATATGAAAAAATATTGCGCCGGTCTGTTTGTAGACATTGCCAAAGCCTTTGACACTGTTGATCATAATATTCTTCTTAAAAAATCACATCGACCATGGTTTAGTGCTAAGTTGGTTTGAATCCTATCTTCAAGATAGAAAAAAGAAAGAGTCAAAGTTGGGGACTGTTTAAGCGATTGTGAAGTGCTACATTTGGTACACCCACAGGGGTCTGTCCTTCGTCCAATATTGTTCCTGATTTTTGTAAGCTCTTTACTTAATCAACAATTTGCAGGTAAGGTTACAGCTTTTGCGGATGATCTCGGCATTGCATATGAATCAGATAGCCAGGTGGACCTAATGACTAATATAAATCATGATGTACACTTTTTGAGTATCTGTTTGGGCAATCACAATCAGATAATTAGCAGCAAGACCAAGTTAATGTACTTCAGCTTGAAAAGGCAGGAACCTCTGGACTTCAACGTATTTTTCCACGCTCCAAATTGTCTTCGTCACAAAACGATACATTGTAGGTGCAATTCAGAGAGCTCTTCATCTTTTTTTCCATCGGCGTACGACGAAGATGTACCCTGCGCCGCAACGAATTGTTTCAAGGTCGAGTTAGTAAGGAATTTCAAATACCTGGGCGTCTTAATCGACCACAATCTTAATTGGTCTGCCAACATTTCGCTTATGCAAAAGTATCTACGCTCATCAATTCGGTATCTCTTTCATCTTCGAAAATTTTGTGATAAGAAGACTTTGAGAATGGCTTACTAAATACAAAAGTGCGCTATTAGAAGAAGCTGTGGCGTCCACCGCCTTACCCACTCTATGCTGCTCTTTAAGACTTTGAAAATATTACCAGTAAGACATTTGTACTATAGCAAATTTTAAAAATATTCTTTTTAAGAGGTGGCTACTTGCAAAGTCCGAATTCTGATGCACCCAGGTTGAGAAGCAATTCAGACTCTTAATATTAATATTATTACCTTTCGCACCACTCAATACAGAAACGTCTATTGCAAATTATACAATAGACTCCCTATAGAAATACGCGAAATAAGAACTTCCTCTGAATTCTTAAATAAAGTTAAAGCGTAGATCCTTAATTTCGATCACAAGGATATTGAAGTTTTGCTGCAGTACATTATCTAATGCAGTTTCCTTGGTTATTTTGTTTATACAAGAAATGTTAATTTATGTTATATGATATTATTTATATCGTTTTCCTCAAATTCTTTTTTATCTATCCTTTTTATGAATCATTTTTGAAATTGTTCACCCCACATTACTTTAATAATTTTTATATACTATATATACGCATATGTACATATAGAGTCAAATAAATTATAACGTAATTTCTTATTGTTTGTACATGCAATACGAAGTTTTTTATTTACTACTATTTTTATATACAAATATATACTTATGTAACTAACTATTCTAATCTCAACTTATTTCCTAAGAGCAATGTAATTTTTATGTATGTATATGTGAAGATTTGAATAATGAGTTAATAAATAAATAAAAAAAAAATATCACTGTGTCTCGGAGTAGTATATGTCTACGTAATTTTACAGATCTTACATTTTACGGTTGGATAATTTTTCTTCATTTGCACTACTCGCAGATTCAATCTGCTTTTGCATTTTAAAATTCGGCTCCAACAGAAGCACTTTGTAGAGAATAATTATTTTTTGAACAGAGTCTACTTCAATGTTATTGCTGCGAGTCTTAACAGCTAGACAGACTTGATAAATATACTGCATTCCATGTCGACACCTGCCCTTCGCAATACCTATTAATTTTTTGTTGTTGAAAAAATGAAGATATCCTTTCTTTTCCTATGAATCCGATGAATGGAGAGTCTGGAGGATCAGATTTCTGGGATCTAAAAATCGACCATCACTTTGCATACTGCGATGAATGCTCATATATTCTGCCTTGTCGATGAATAGGTGGTGACTGTCATCTTGAACAACTTTTGTTCTTTAATAATATTGGCACGTTGTGGAATTCGAACTATTGTTGTTTTGACAGGCAGGAAGCTAAACTGAAACTGCTTTATTCATTCACACAATGTACTGGATTGGATCTTGTAAACAAAGTTAAGCGATAATTGTTATAAGATTGCTCGTCTTATGCGGTGACAGATTGAGATGATATTCTTAAACTGGACAAAAAGCTCGCGTTTTGTGCAGCAGATCAATCTCGTTTCAATAAAAAGCGGCAAGTATCCCATGAAATTTAAGAGATCCAATGGGAATAAGACTCAAATTTGTCATGACAGTCATGCACTCTAAACTCTTGTTTGGTTACGAAGTCTGGGCTGATTGATGTATTTAAAAAAGAGCAACATTCTAAGTCAACTGGTAGCAGTACAGTGAAATGGAGCTATACGAAAGGGAAGCTCCCGTAGAACAGTGTTAAAATCAGCTGTCTTCGTAGTCACACGAGTAGTCCCTATAGACCTCTAAGCAGCGGAGGGGAATGAACAAAAACTACTGACCATTGGAAGAACAATGCAACAAAAAATCCAAGCAAAAAACCAGAATGCGGATTATGATATTTCAGAAATGTTGCTTTTGTTGTTTTCAAAGCTTTGGCACCTGCTTTCGTTTGAATCAATCTTTGAATATGTTGGGATCTACTCAGAGCTGTGTTCAATTTTCATTTAGAAAGCAGATTTATAATATTGTCATTTAAACTTTAGGAATTTACGAGGGTGGTCTGAAAAATTTCCAACGCAACAATGATACGAGACATTTTTTTTTCTTAATTATTTTTTTATTTTTCTACAGAGTCACCTTGTAACGCTACACACTTCCTCAGCGTTACTCCCATCTCTGTAACCCGTCCAAATACTACTCGGCGTTTTTCTCTACAAAAAAATTGTCCACGAAAGTGATTGCCACCTCATGTGACGAAAATCTGTGTCCTCCGAGTGCAATTTTTAGATGAGGGAACAAAGAGAAGTCGCTTGGGGCTAGATCTGGTAAGAAAGGCGGATGTTCAAGCAGTTCAAACTGTAATTCGTGGAATTTCGCCATGGTAACTGCTGAGGTAGGAGACGGCGAGTTGTCTTGGCGAAATAGGACCTTCTTTATTATGAAAATGTGTCTTTTTTTCGCAATTTCTGCCCCAGAAAATCATTTTCTCAGCTGAAATATCAGTTTTCGCTTTTTTTTTATCGGTTCCCCATTTTCAGTCAACGATTTTCACAGTGTTTTTATTTTGGGCGTATAATGGTGTTTCAAAGTTTAATTTAAAGTTATTAAGCGTCGCCAAGATTCAGTTTAATTGCACCTAAACTGCGCGAGCACAGTGTTGGAAGTGTTCATTCGAACATGTTTTTGGTCTAACGTAAGCAAATGCGGCACCCAACGCGCGGACAGCTTTTTCATGCCTAAATCTTGATTTAATATGTGTCAAAAACGTTCTTTGGACATTTTCATAACCTGTGCTCTCTCACTTACTTTAATTCGGCGTTTGTCTAACACCATTTGGCAAACCTTAGCGATGTTATCGTAAGTAGATGCATTTTTTTGATGTCCCAAACGTTCATCGCCTCACAAGCTCTTATGGTTACGTTTAAAAATTCGGCTGCCAAAAATTTCATTGTTGGAATTAGAGTACCCATAAACAGAGTCCAACTCATCATTGATTTGCGTAGGCGTTTTGCCTTTCACAATCCAAAATTTAATGACAGCTCGATACTCAATTTTTTTCCATTTTCACAAAAACTCTCACATCGGCTCACTTAACGATTAGTTTCCGTCCAAAATGGCTGAAACTTAAATGAGTTACTGCCACATGATTATCAATTACATTCGCTTGCTTTAATTGACCAGTACTGGTATCTTCACGTTGAGGTCCATCCTCGAATAAACCACCCTTTTTAATGGTAATTTACCTTGCCCATTGTTCACAACATTAAAATTGTCAGTTTTGAATGCATCCTCTTTCCGTACAAAAAATGTAATCTCTTTTTCATAAATATTAACAAGCGATAATTTGTTTCCATAATTCATTAGTAATAAATTTGTTTCTTTCCCTACAATCAATGCGATCTCTAATCGATGACTGGAGGATGGACAATTTCGCCTCAAGATGGGGACACGACTTCGAAAGAGCCATCCACAATGTGCAGAAGGACCAAGACACATAAAATAAAAATATTATTATCCTGTCGGAAGTTATTGATTCGTTTCGACACAGAGATCTCTCTCATTTGGTGCTCATCTTATGCCAGGACATCATTGTTGTTTTTCTTTAGGCATTTATCTTATATTGTGGAACGCGGGAAAGGAAGGAGTCCTTCTCGTCCCTTATTCTATTTCCAAAAATCAAAGATTATTTTATTTTCGTGCGTCCTTTTGCTTTATTTGGGTTGGTTCCCTTTTCTTATATTGTCGTTGTTACGTATGAGTGATGCGCCAGCAAGGATGTTTCAGGATGAATCAGATAAGGATATGACATGTGTCGTGACGAACAAAAGCTTTGTTTTTTTTTTGTTGTTGTATTTGTTTAAGGAATACAAATAATGGTTTTGAAAGGAAATTATTTTCTAGTGAGAGGAATTCCTTACGGTAGTCAATTATTGATACAACAGATTGTTGTAGGCCAACAGCCTGTGAAATAACTAAATACATAGATTCATGAATGAGAAAAGAATATGAAGACAACTGAACTGTTCTTTTGTGTGGTGCTTTAGTTGATTCATTATTACTGGACTTTTAGGCCAACCTCTGGTTCTGTGACTCTGGCATTGTTCGCCCCCTATAGCCTGAAAACAATTTTCTTATAAGATGTTGAAGAAACGAAACATGACAGAATTGTTCAGATGTGGTTTTGGTTTGAAGGATGTACATCTTGTTTTGGTGATAACCTCATTGCGATCAGGATATGATGGGATTGGAGTGATTAAATAATCAGATGCCTTCAAGACAGTGGATGAATTCTTCTCTTTTGCAGATTATACATTCTGCGTTTCATCTTAATATGTTTCAAGACCAGCTCGTTTCACGTAAGGACTTTTCCCATGGTATGCTGTGGACGATGGATGAAGAAAAGGCCTTCTTTATCTTCAAAGCCACTCAAGACATCGTTTATAGCACTGAACTGAATCGATAGCTGAATTTCGGATCCTGGAAAACTAATCTGCTCTGACTGATGTGGCGCATTGAAAAAATGCGGAACTTGATCCGAAAGCAAAACTTCATCAAATTCGAATTAACAACATGAGTCTGACTATCAGGATCACTTAGAAAGAAAGACCAAATATCCGTTTCGACGTTCGACGTTGAAAAGATGGTGGGTCTTGACTTGAAATTGAATGAACCATTTATAGGAAATGAAAAACAACGGCCATTTAGTCAGCTTGAATGACTTCTCCGAATATAGATTGTAGTGGAGTCGCGGTTCCTCCTAGTATTAGTTCACTTTCACTGCACTTGTTTCATAGTGTCGCATAAAAAACACTTTGAGGGCTTATTCAAGATTAGGAAGTCATGCACTTTTTGCTTTGATCGATTTTTTAAACATTCTGATCACTTACAGTAGAGCTATGCCGCAGTTCTTAAGGATGCCTTTTACTCTTGTGAAAGTTTTGATTTCCTATTCTTTTCTAATGAGGTTAAACATTTTTATTGTTTTAAAGCTGAAATGTTTGTTAATTTTAGCCAGAAGTTTTAGCTTCCATTAAACACTTCATTAAAAGCTTTCCCCTTACTTGCTAAACTTGAGTATTTAGAAAGCTTAAGCTTAAGTTCTATAACAAGGAAGCATGTGGTAGTTCTACTTTCGAGTATAATTACGTTCAAACTAGAACTTTCACTTAACACAAATACAAAGTTAGTTTGTGTTAACTTTCGACAGCACGGAAAAGGTAAAAATTAATAAATTTCATAAATAATTCAGTTCTCAGTAACCTCAGAAATAATCTGTAGTTGCTGCACCTTTTTTGAATGCCCTTTAATTTAACATGAAATTTTGTTGAAAAATATGCAAGAGTAATTTCCGGTTTAGTTCTGGCTTAGGGACAGAACGGATAAATATATTTACGCAAATATTTACATTCCCCCTTAAGGACATTCATCGGAAATTTAGTTTATCCCGATCTTTTATTTTAGAGATAAAATAAATAATTTGGGTGCTCTCATTAAAACAAATGCGGTATCTCTAGGCAGTGGCTAAATGAAATGACTCCAGACTCTCAGTGCGAATAATTCTATTCGAATGCGGTTTCGTATGATGGGGTCGACCTTATCCGAGTGAACAATTTTCTGATTAAATTTATTCGGAGGCATATAGCGAGAGCAAGGACCTGATCCTTGCGACTAACTTCATATGTTACGAGACATTGCGCTTTGATGGCTTCATTCCTCAAGATTCAGAATAACTTGTTGAATAGGTCAATAAGCACAAAAACAGGACGAAAGAAGAGTTTTGCACACAAAACATAATACCAGATTGTGCATTCCACCAGAGTGGTGTGGTTGTGTTGCTCATCATTTATCTGTTTTGTTATTATTCGCTCGCTATAGGCGGGATTATGACTTTCTTACACTACTACTAACAAGAGTAAGCAGAATAATAAGGAATAGAATGAGAAGATCGTGGAGTGATTTTAAGCTCAGAAGGATTTTGGTGAAGATTTTTCTAAACGTGGGAAATTTCGTATCCACTTATTTGCATTCATAAAGTTCACAGTGTTATTTTCAGCAGTATTTAATGTCAATTTTTTATCTTTCTGATGAATGCACATTGGAAGTAAAAACTCGATGCCTGTAAAGGAGAGTTATGTCAATTTTAGAACATTTCTTTTATTCAAACTTTTTTTTTCTGTGAAAATAATGTTTTCCTTGCACTTTGTTAATCGAAGACTCTGAAGACATGGCGAGGACTCATCGGAAATGCACTTCCAGTCGCGAACTCGTTTGTTATGTCAACTCCGCAATCAAATGTACGTTAGTTCCAATAATTTTTGCGGAAGGAGTTAATTAAAAGTTGGCACTGATTAAATGGGAAAAGCTGAAGCAATCATCAGATTCCATTGCTCGATAACGAAGCTTAAGCTCATGGTATCTTTTATTTCCTATCTCACTCACGAATAACAAGAATTGTTGAATAACACTTCCAAAAGAATTCCTCAAAGACTGGAACTGCGCCTGGCACATCAATCCGTTCTAAACACCCTTCCTCCACAACAATTTTGCTTTATTTTTGCTTAATACCTGTGTCTATTGAAGCACGCCCCAAAGCCCCAATTCGAAAGATACGAATAATGAGGCGTCAATGAAGTCGAAACTTTCCAGCTCCGCATCTGCTTAAATCGGGATTTATTTTCGGTACCAAAAATTTATCTAGCAAATTAGTTTGCAAATAACTTTTTAACCAGTAGCGGGTATGTTGAAATTGTTATTTTGCTTCACATTCACATGGCGAAATCCTTGCCGATAGCAGCATCATTTGTGGAGGCTTTGTGGTACTCACCTTTGTTCATGTGAAATTATGTTTTCTACACAAGAGGCACAACATGGCAAAGGATAATTTAATTGGTCGTCGGTTTGGCTTTTGCTACTGTTGTACAGTGCTGCTGAACGGATTTAGGTTCATTCAATTTGTTATATTTGGCTGGTTGGCTTTGGCAGTTGGTACAAGAGATTCTTTAGTAGGTTTAATGATTTTGTTAGTAGTGTGCAGCACGAATGGAATCAATGTTGATAGCGAAGTAATGGAAAATTGTGTGGAATGTTTTGAAATTGCGAAACTCGCAAATGGATGGTGTTTAACAGTGAAATTAATTAGGCCAAAAACTGCGTGAAGCTGTATGTTAGAAGGGCACCCCACCCACAGTCTGATGTTATACATTTTATTTTATTTGACATTATTTACATTCCGGATTGTTAATGAGATTGAATAACTTGCTTGGAAAAGGTGAACTGGTTAAATGGGACTGAAAGCGCTGAATGATCAAAAAAACGTTGTGGCAATGATCGTTTTTGTTAACGTTTTTGAATTTCGAAAACAGAAAATGATTTTTTACTTAATTACACAAAAGACAAACGACAGGGTAAAAAGTAATCATGTGAGAGTTGAAACAATGAAAGAGCTAGAATTCCAAATAGAAAACTGAAAAAACAAAAACCTTTTTTCAAAGTATCATTCGTAGGGAACTTGTGGAACGAATGTGAAAATGATTCTACCCAACCAAACGAAATGTCACATCCATGATTGTTCACGTTATTTGCTTTCATTGTGGCATTTTTTCAATCCGAAAATATTAAGAACAATGTCATTTTCTAGAAATGAATTATTCAAAAAAGTATTAAATGTGATTTTGATGTGTTTTTGAGTGATTGTCCCCGGCACACAAGGATATTCATTGTTTATTTTTATTTCACAATATTTTCCAATCCCTTCTTTAAATCAATTACTTGAATATTTGTCTTTAATTATTAGAAACTACCAAAGCAGCGGTCGTGGTGTCTTTTTGCAGCTCCCACCGTGACAAGGGTATCAGCTTATATCAACCTTCTCTTAAAAACTCCATTCCCGTCCATGGAACGAATATGATTGAGACTTTCATTTGAAAGTCAGAGGAGCGCTATATTTAACTTCCCATCAGGAAGTTCTTGTAATCGGTCCGATTTTCGAAATTCAAAATTTTTACATTTCTCCACGTTTGGCGGTCCCAGTAGTCGGATTCCATGATTTTTAGAAAGATGTCTGTGTGTGTGTGTGTACGTACGTACGTACGTACGTACGTACGTACGTTTGTGCGGATTCTTTCGTACAGCCTAACTCGAGAACAAATCAAGCTATCGAAGCCAAATTGGTTTCATTCGAAGCGTGTGTGCATAAAGATCACCTGAAAAGCTTTTGGTGAAATTTCACAGGGTGGTTTGAATTTTATGACGAAAAAACTGTCAAAAAAAGTGACAATTTGACTTCTTCAATTAAAATCAATTTAGTTTTCCAATAAAAAAAGCTCAATATTAATTAAATTTATAGTGTACAGCTTCCTTATCAGATAAAAAAATATGCATAAATATATACACTGCCGTTCATAAGTTTTCGGACAAAGTAATATAAAAATTTTTTTTTGTTCAATTTTAATGCCAAAAGTTTCATCAATATTATGTTTATTTAGCCAATTGACTAAACTAAGTAAGTTACTAACTATAGAGACTACCAAAAAGACTAAAACAGTTTTTAGTTGAGGCCATTACATACATTGATGTGCCCCTTTCTCTATTTCCTGATCCAAATTTCCACGGAAGTTCTTTGAAAATTGATTCAGAAATGTGAATCCTGTGAGTCTTTCCCATTTTTCAAGACTCAGAGTGACGTCTGCAGCACTGACACATGAAAACATCCTTAAAAAATTATGGAGCCACCAGTTTTTTTGTTCAAAACCTGCTCGGCTGTAGCTTGACGCTTTTTTATCGATATTATATATTAGCAAAAAAAAGCACATGGCTCAGATTACATGAGGCAATTGAATTTAAAGCAAAAGCATCGAGAGAAACCTAATTGACAAAGTTAAAACACATAGATAAAATTGCATTACTCGTATATTGCAAGGAAGACCTTAACTTCCGATTTAGTTTGTTTTCACTGTTGTGGTTTCTTATCATGAACCAAAGTCTAGAGGTCTTTCCAGTAAATGACACATGGAAGAAAAATATCTCAAAATCGGCCTGGAAACAGCTGTCGAAATCTCCAAAGAAAACTGGACTATATGTGCTAATCTTAAAGTCATCAATTTACCGGAACATTCTATGTCATCCGATGCTGAACATTTCCCCAGCTCGGATGGAAGAAATGGTGGAAATCTCTCGACTGAAACTATGTACTTTTGAACTTAATCGACATAAAGCTAATCACGATTTAATATTCCGAGCACAACAAGTGCATCGTCGTAGGTAGTAGAAATATTTTCTAAAATACATTGAACAAGGAGTTGACATAAGCGGTCTTTCACAATGATAATTTGTAAGTGACGCTTCAGTGATAGCTCAGCTCAAGTTTTACTTGTCTATATATTATTTCTTAATTCTGGCTGTCTAACGGGTTAAAATTGGTGAAGTTGAAAAATTAATTCAACTTCCAATGTAAAAGTTGTCTTAATATAACTCCAAATTTGACACATCTTATCTTAACGTGTGCTCGTTGAGCGATGCCTGTGTGCCACTATGTGCCTACAGAAGACTGGCTAAGAATTTGGGTCGTTGGTCCTATATTTTCTCTAACTCGATTGGTTATATGTTGGACATTTTGGTCACAGACAAAACAATTTCAGTAACAATCTGATTTTACAATTTCCATTCTTTTGGCAAACAAAACTCTTACACAAAGTGGTGACTAAGAAAATAAGCATTAAATGAAAGTTCAAAGAAAATCATAGTCGAATTGCAGTCAATGCTGAGGACTGTATAAGACGACGCAGGCCAATAACGTCTACCCGAGCTAGACGAAATAGATAGCAATAACATATAAGCTAAAATCTAATAAAGCCACTTTAGCTGTCAAACTTTTCAATGCGACGGCAATGAAACAATAGAGTATCAAAGATGAAAATGGAATCTCAGTATTGTTTGCCCGCTCTTTAAGAAAGGAGACCATCTTAACTGTGCCAATTGTAGAGTCCACCATAAATATATCGGCAGATGGTTTCTGTTTCGTCCACAGAGACGAGATGTATGAAGCCATGTCTAGGTTTGGCATCCCATCCAAGCTCGTCCTTTTGTATAATAAGGCAAAAAGAAACATATGCTGTCATCAAGAAAGGACACCCAAATGCGACGTCTGGTTCAGAATGTTAACATAGACAGCTATAACTTTGTGGTAGTTAGGGACTTTGCTTAGGCTTGGCTGCAAACAGAGATAATGACACCAGCGTTGAGGTCAAACGAAGAATACCCGTGGCTAAGAAAGCAATTTTGTAAAGCTCTTTGCATTTTTCTAGGGAATGATTGATGTTTTCACAACCCAAATGGAATTTGATGGTGGCGGTAAATAAAATAGCACCTACATTTTTTTTTATCTTGAGATGGGAAGTTCATGGTATGGGCAGACCTACTCGCACCCAAACCAATTTTTTAAATTCAAATAAAAACAAGGAACCAGATTGCCTTTACATCGTAACTCAGAGTTTTCTAAAATTTTCGCTTCCGAACAAAAGTATCTAAAAAATCTAGTGTTCTCAAAGCAAGCTCTTTTCCAATAAACTCTTGACTCAACATTTCCGAAAAAGTCCTCTTACCTTGCAACATTTTGTGTATACTTGAAGTTGATTGTCACCTTGCAGTTGGCTCAGTGCCAAGTTTTTTTAACGGCCTCTAAAAAATTATTTTTTGCAATTTTTAAAAAATTTTGATCTGAAAATATAAAAAAAGTCATTCAATGTCTGCTTCAACTATTTAGCTTAGGGGCAGGTCATCCTATATCGTAACTCCTGAAGGCATTTTCGATGTTTTCGCCATTTTTTACAAAAAGCTTAACCACTTCAGGCAGAAACTGAATATTCTTCTTTAAAAGTGGAGGATGATGTTTGGTTTTCAATCGGAAACCCAGTCTTAAAACTTGCGTGCATCAGCTACAGCTGGAGAGATGTTACGATCGAAATTTTATCTTCAAAATTCGTCCGTCGTTTAAATGCGAGACGAACCTTTACGTTCTGCTGTATGGAATCTTTGTATTCTATTAAGTGTATAGCAGAAGTAAAAGCGATACGTCACTCTAAGGAATAAAAGATTCAACATATAACTAAAACATGGCCCAACCTTATAGAGATATGTTTTTTTTTAATACCGAAGTGCGAATCGAACTCGCGCGCGAAGGGTTCCGCAGCACTGTATATTTTTCTAAGTGTAAATTTCTCATAGACTACTTCTAGCGTAAAATTGATGTTACAATAAACTAACGATTCTCTGATTTTTTTCCTTTACTTTTGTTATAAGAGATTGTTTCTTACAGCGAAGTGGTATTAAAAAGTTTCGTTTTACGTTTAATTTGCGGAACGGTCACCGGACTTGCGAACCTGTGCGATATATCACGGTAACTCGAAAGGTTTCAGGCAGGCAAGCAACACAGCAGGCAAACAATACAGTAGTTTATGTAAAAGCTTAAAAAAAAAAATTAACCTTACAACGAGAATACTACTTAGTTGCTCTCGATTTCAATGAAAAATTACATTGTCCTTTCGAAGATTTACAGCTCTTCAGATACAACGACCGACGTTAAAAGGCCCTCTACCTCTACCTTTCCAGTCTTACTTGTTACAAAATATGCCAAAAGAATCGCCTTCAAGAGGAATCCATCATCATTTGACACAATGTTATACAACAATTTGCGTCCATAAATTGTTGTGATGATTCACATTGACTCAATTTGCAAAGTGCCCCAACCAAAGGCAAAGGATGTCAGAAAGAAAATATATGGTCTCGTCATTTCTCACCTCATTTCGTTAGACCAAACCATCGGTGTGGAACAAGCAAATGAGACGAAAATCGATTCGCCTCACGTTAAGTATCTCATGTTATGTAAATGACTCATATCAAACCCAAAAGACTTTGGGCAGGGTCCATCAAAATTCACCTGAAGACATCCATTCCGTGTAATCATAAACCATTCGTCTACCTATTTCAACTAATGAACTCCTCGCAACCAGGATGCCGCAAGGTAAATAAACTGGTAACGTGTACATAAGCATGAATAATAAGCAAGACCCTTGAACTAAATATAGCATTCGAATAGACATAAAGGCGTTGTTGAGCTAAATAAGTTTGCTTGTTGTTTAACCAACCCCCACAACTATAAAAAGCCAACTTTTTCATCATCCTACGAACGCATGAGGACGTTATCCGCATGTAATCAAGCAAAAGATAGATGCATATAGATAGATCATGCTCCATCAATTATTGAAGACTCTTCAGAGTTTCATGTGTGCTTTGCATTGGGATGTCAGAGTACGGGAAGTGGATGTGAATTGGCTTAATGACTGGAGCAGAGAAAAACTCACATGTGAAACGAGCCCAAATGTATTGAATCTTTCTAGCTAAATGAACCCTATTGTGCGAGTTGATATGATGGCCTTTTTGTTTCGTTTTGGCTTTATGTTCAGTTGACAGGTTTTTCTTTTAGGTAAACTGAAAAATTGGTACCTTGAATTTAACGTAAATACTTGCTTTTCATCGGAATTAAAATAATCGGATAGCTTTCTATGAAAATCAAATAAAATAAATAACGAAAATAATATAAAAATTACTAAGCCCCAGCGGTTATTATCTAAGTACCTTTTCAAACCATCTGTTATGAACATTTATCTAATTTTCGAATCTGGTCTGGCCAACATTTGCCATTGGAATTGAATTTACAGCATTATCACCGGACAGGCTAACCAGGTTGGTGGTCTTGGTGTAGTGATTACTCCCACAGCTGGTCAAGTGGGAATTCAAAGCTGGTGCGGTTTCAATAGAAGTTTGTAAGGGAGATATTATTTGCTCTACTGTATTAATAATGATTGATTTTTCCAAAACAAAACAATTGTAAATAGCTTATTAAATATTTCGAAATGAGCGAATGCAAGACAGTTGATATCCTATTCTTCCTCCATATTTTGACTTCAACTGAGGAGCAATTGTAGCCATAATTCATCAAGCCATTTCAACCCGTTATGTAATATTTCAATCCTCCTCCAAATTCTAATACTCACTTTGTGCAAATCTCTTAACAAATAAGTAAATCTCCCTATGCATAATATACAATGGAGGAGATCTTGAAAATCCGAATTAAGATCCTAGAACGGTTTTAAAAAGAATCAATCAGAGATAAGTAAATTTGGCATTTTGATGGGGAATGAAATTGAACTTTTAAAATGTGGAGATCCCAAAATTCTGTATCAGCACATGTCTTTTTCTTCCCTGATTCTTTCCACTCGTTTTATGTGAAGAATTATCAACTCACCGCCCTG
The DNA here is from genome assembly GCA_963555765.1 of Orthonevra nobilis. NCBI lineage: Eukaryota > Metazoa > Arthropoda > Insecta > Diptera > Syrphidae > Orthonevra > Orthonevra nobilis. The sequence continues at coordinate 131,839,988 of OY743225.1, forward strand.
TTACAGCAAAGCGAACTGATTGGACGGAAAATGCCACAAATTTTCCTGCACACTTATATTGATTTCAAAAATATTTGTAGTCCTAATTTAACCATTTGTATATTTATCTTGACATATAGAGATATGGCGGACTTTTTTATGGAAGCTTTTGAGCTCTAAAAAATTTCTTTAAAAAGCAACTTAAGTAAGTTTTACCGAAACGATAGCGTTCGAAAAAAAATACCGCTTTTTCAAAAACTTATTTAAAAAAATTGGTCGCCACGAACCACCCTTTAGTAAAATGGATTAATTAATAGTTAATGTTCATTCCGCAGATTTGTTCTTATAATTGCTGGAAGAATTTTTGAAATCGGGTAGGTCGAGTCGAAGATTAAATCTTAAAAACAAACAAACAAGAAATATTTAGAAATATTTTTTTATAGTTTGATTTTGAATTTCCGTTAAAGCAGCATTCGCAAAAAAACACATTCCCTTGATCGATTTTTAGTTAAAAATTTATCGAATCGCCTGCCATGTAAGGATCTACGCTAAAAAACTTGAAATTTCAGCCTGAGCAGCAGAACTATAAATTGAATAATATCCTAGCCTAGCCGACTAGACAACATTCATCAAGCCGAAAAACGATGTCCATTCGAAGAATAGCATGAAAAACAACTCAAGTCATCACTATATCTGGACAATACTTGGTAAGCGAAGCATGTCAAGAGGCGAACTAGTATCCGTCTTTGAAAGTGTATGTCAAGTCACTCGTGCATTCACTATTCAGACTATCTGGTTTTCGAAAAACGATATCGGCGGAAATTCGAATTTGCCACCCGCACACAGTTGATGGTATATACATAAGTTTTTTCAAGTAAAAGCTCAGTTTGGATTTCGGTCAAAACCGATCAGTGTGAAACGAGACTTTGTCGTTTGGTGGTGTTCTATTTGACCAATAAGAATCTTAAGCACATTATTACGAAAAGGATGACAACGCAAACGTCATTTTTGTGTTCCTATAAACTCAAGGAGTCTCTCCTTAAGTAGGCTTATTTAATACCTTATTTGAGTATGTGCGAAAAGATGATAATATGTTTTTCAATTATTTTCGAATGACCATCGTCTCCCTCGATGAAAGTGCCGATATACAATTTGGGAAATCCATGCAACCAATTAGAAGTAGTCAAAACTAACATAAACTTCAAATAACATAATGATATGGAAAAAAAGGGTCCGCCAAATAACTTTTTTTTTTTTGAAAATGCTATAAAAAAAAACTGCTGAATATTTTCTCAAATTTCTTTTTTTATTTGAAAGTTATTACAATCCTTCCGGTTAATAATAGAAAATAATTTCATTCAAATGGCTGCCTAGGCTGGACATGCAGTAGCCTACAGGATCGGTTCAATTTTTAAGCACATTATCTATTGTGTGCAGCTGTATTTCACTAATGGCTTAACGAATATTGTCCTTTAAAGCGTCAATTGTCTCTGGCTTGTCGGCGAAACACTTATCTTTGAGGGCACCCCACAAATAATAGTCCAACGGTGTCAAATCGCAGCTTCGAGGTGACATCAGCTCTGCGGCTGATAATGCGATCTTCAAAAACAGGGCGCAAAACATCGAGTGAAGCTTCGGCTGTGTGGCACGTAGCGCCGTCCTGTTGAAACCAAATGTTGCCAATATCCTCCTCTTCAATTTTTGTGAACAAAAATTCGTTCAACATGGTCCGGTAACGATCGGCATTGACTATGGACCAAAATCCGCACCAAACAATGACTCGTTTTGGGTGTATCAGCTTTTCAATGTATGCATGCGGGTTTTCTGTGCCCCAAATGCGACAATTTTGCTTGTTTACATACCCGCCGCATCTTCTGTAAGTCGATCGTAGGCCCACTTAGCGAAGCGAAAACGCATTGGATGGTCAATTGGCTTCAACTCCTGAATCAATTGGACTTTTTATGGCGTCATACCAAGGTCTTCATGCAAAATTCGTCTCAATGATGTCTCCGAAATGTTCAATTGTTGAGAACGACGGTGAATTGATGTTGATGGCGCTTCACGCACACTTTCTGCCACAGCAGCAATATTCTCGGGTATACGCACAGTTTTTGGCTTTTCACGCTTTGGTTTATCGATGAGGTTGCCAGTTACTTTCACTTTTTTCACAAGATAATGAACATATGGAGCTGACGGTGCTTCTCTTCTTCCCAAATCTGTACGCAATTTTCGCACACATTCTGCAACATTACCACGATTTTCAAAGTAATGTCGCAATATTTCCCAGCATTGTTCCATATTCGTTCAGCGGAAGGATAAAACTAATTATCTGTCAAATCAGACATGAGCTAAGTGTTACCATTTACGAAATAAGTACTAGTTGAAAAAAAACGTTAGATGGCGGACCCTTTATTATACCAGTATTTTTCGTAGCATTTCCATCACTAAGGTTGTTGATAAATTTATCCAAAGGTACATGCCCTACTTGTTCAATTTTCAACTAACTTATAAAAATAATACATAATTAAATTGGCTCAAGTGGATCAAGGACAACTTATCTTACAATTTAAAAATCTAAAACGTACACGTATATTGTGTGGCCACTTTGGTTTGGCAGCCCGGCTTTTTGCCGTCTGTTCGAAATCGGATAATGTGAAAAGGAATTAGAAGCCGATGTGTGTCATTTTTTTTCGAAATAATGTAAGAAAATGTAGTGCAAAATTAGAGCTATATGGTGGCTTAAATAATACAATTGTAATTATTTTCGTCTTAATTTAATTTCATTAATTCTGCAAAAAATAACCGTTTTTGACTCCTAAAATAAGATCTTGTTTTTCGCTCAAGCAATATAAGCTTATAAATTACTCTTTCTTATTTAAATCCAATAAATTTCACGCGGATGAAACCTTTTAAATTATGATAATTTTCATTGCTTAAACGTAATTAACAACAGCGTGGCCATAAATTATTTATATGAAAATCACAAAAGCCTTATATAATATCTGTGTATTAACCAGAAATTTTCACTGCAACACGCTTTTATAATGATAGTCTTTTCATAAATTCTGTTGACTTCAAATTAACAACCCACTTAATGCAGATATTTGAGCCAACAAGTCCACGCAAAGTTCTGGTTCACTAAAGGGGCGACATTTTAATGAGTTTCCATAAGTGGTTTCGTTGAAAAATATTTGCGCTTGTTTTTCTGCGTAACACCATAAGCCCACAAAGGCCTTAACTTATTTAATCAATTTAAAGCCTTATGTAAAGGACTGCTTTTGTAGGCAATAAATGGCCCATAATGACAGAAAAATAATCTGATGAAAGAAAAACTTCGATGTGAGCTTGATCTATAATTGTTCGAATAAGGGAAGAATGAAAAAATGACCTTCTGAACACCAAAATCAGGGAAATGTTAAAAGACTTTCAAATACTCTGCTCAAAATTAATCAAATTTAACGTTTATTCAAGCGGGAGCTGGTTTCCCTATTTTTTTTTTGCTAAAGCTTTACTATTTTAATCCCTGAAGAAAAAAATGCAGCAATTATAGGAATAAGGTTGATTAAAATGGCGGTCCCTTAAAGCGGTAAAAAAATCATGCTTTAAAATCGACGCAATCAAAAGATATGACAGTTTTTGTCGCATATTTTGATACAAGCAAAGAGAATCAAAACCATAAGGGGACTACATGCAAACAAAAACATTTCCATAATTGTGAACTATTAACATCCCAACGAGTTTGTATGAAACCTTCGTTGCGTGAGTTCGACTCGTAATTGGCCAGTTTTTGTTTTATCTGACGTCAAACTATATGCATCCTGTGCACCCTAGCCTTGTCTTATCGTAAGTGTTTCCATAACATATGGCAGAGCGCTTAAGTCCCATGGGATCTTACGAATTTTTAACTCCATGCATTCTTCATTTCGATGTGTTTTTCTGAAATACATTTCCGAAGTGTTATTCGTATACGTTCAGTCAACATAGTCGCATATTTTAGCCCGGCTGTTTTCTTTTTATATGTTTAATAACAAGGATAACATCAGAAAATACCGCAATCGAATGGTAATTATTCGCACATGCTGGGGTTTCTGTTATTTTGTGACATCGTTAAGGACTTATAGTAGCCGAAACATCATTTGGTACTTTCAGAAAAGTCCGTGTTTACGGTCAATTGAAGCCAGTGTGCAATTAAAGTTGCTCTCATTTGCTTAGAAATTTACGATGGTTTTCGCGAAATTGAACTGGAATCAAGGAAATTTTGTAAAATCAGGAATTTGTTATTTTTCAGAATATACAGCGTTTTTCAATTAAACATCCTTTGCATGCATTATTGCGCATCCCGGAAAACGCTTCTCCTTTTCATTTGAAGGCAACTTTAAAAAAAAAAACCAACTCTAGCCTTATGTGCATCGAAAGTATCGTGGTATTTATAGTCACACATATCGCGTTCTCAGCTTTCAGACTCTTGAATAAATTAAAAAGCTACACCGGCCAACAACAAGGAGCTTCAACATTCGTTACCTCGGCACCATGGAATAGGCCAGAGATTGCAGAGAGCATCTTAGCAATGATCTTTCAAATGAACCATTACTTACTACAACCATCAACAATAAGGGCTCACGATGCCGTAATTTATGCCGTCCTATATTGCAGTCAACACGCTGGGCTGCGGTCAGAGTCCCGAAACAAAATTCCGATTCAAAATCCAAAATTTGTGCAAAATTGTTGCTTGAAATAAGATCGAATTGGATTACAATCGTTTTTAAAAAAAGTAGCCAAGCGAGAGTTGACTCTCAAATGAAGGGTTCCGTGCCTCCTGAGATTATGCAAGTACCTTTCAAGTAATAATTCTAAAGACCATGATCGCTACTTTTCCATTCATATGGAATTTCAGTCTTTTTCAAGTCGTCTTTATGACAACTATATTGGAAGAATGCGATTATCTCTTCTAAACGACCCAAAATCGTTTTGGAAATTCATCAACTGCAAGAGAAAATCTAATGGTTATGTTTCCACTCTTTCATACTTAAATAACTCAAGTAAAAAACCAGATGATATATGTTATTTCTTTTCCTCTTTTTTCAGTTCCGCCTATGATTCTGATAGATTTATACTCGACCCAAAAGAATTCGCTCACTTAGAGACCTTTTGCCCTAGTTCAATGGGTCAACTATCAATAACTCCTAGTGACGTGGAATACCATCTTGCTCGCCTTGGAACGGACACCACCTGCGAACCTGATGGGATACCTCCAATAATCTTTAAGAATTACTGTAGCTCTCTTGCAGCTCCTTTGGCTTTTTTATTTCAAGCCTCTATTAACCAAAAAGTTTTTCCAAAATTTTGGAAAAATGGTTTCATAATCCCGGTGCACAAAAAGGGCTTCCGGGGAGATGTTACTAATTACAGGCCCATAGCTAAGCTATCTTGCTTGCCGAAACTTTTTGAGGCTATAATTTTCGATAGCGTTTATTTTAGTTGTAAATTTTTTCTAACTGATAAGCAGCATGGCTTTGTCAAAAACAAATCCACTGTACCAAATTTGTTAGAGTTTACTTCATTCACAAATAAAACCCTAGAAGTAGGAAATCAAGTCGACTGCGTGTACACTGACTTCAGTAAGGCCTTTGATAAACTTTACCATAAGCTAATTACTTTTAAAATGAAATCCCTTGGTTTCCCTTTATCTTTCGTGGAGTAGATATGCTCGTATCTTGACGGGAGAACGTATCAAGTTTTGTTTAGGGGATCGACCTCTAAAACAATAAACGCTACCTCAGGTGTGCCTCAAGGTAGCCACCTTGGTCCTCTTTTATTCATTCTTGCCATTAACGATGTTGTTAGTGTGATCAAGAACTCAAATGTTCTAATTTATGCCGACGATATAAAAATATTTAAGTGTATCCACAATCTATCCGACTGCAGCGCTTTACAGGATGACCTTAATTCTTTTGCAAAATGGTGCTTCAATAATTGCTTATCATTAAACATATTTAATTGTTTTAGCATGTCCTTTTCGAGAAGACTTAATCCTCTCTCCTCTGTGTACACCATAAATAGTTCGCCGCTGGCTAAAGTAAAACTGACAAAGGACTTAGGTGTACAATTCGCTCCAAATCTTGACTTCTCAATTCATATTGAGCAAATAGTCAACAAAAGCAACACCCTTCTCGGCTTCATCAAACGGTGGAGTAAAGAATTTTCATGTCCATTAATCACGAGTACCCTGTACATTACATTTGTAAGGCCACAGCTTGAGTATGCATCCAATGTGTGGTCACCGTATTACTTAACACAAATTGACCGTATCGAGTCTGTTCAACGCAAATTTGTTCGTTTCGCACTTCGGAATTTATCATGGACTGATCCTCTGCGTCTTCCACCTTATAAGGACCGTCTTCTACTAATCGGCCTTGATTCATTACAAAAACGTCGGGAAGTCTGTGATATTGTGTTTTTACATCAGCTTATTGCTGGTAATATTGACGCACCAACACTTCTTAACCAAGTCAATTTTAGTGTAAAGTCTTTCAATTTTAGAAACTTAAACATTTTTGACATAAAATACCACCGTACGAATTACGGATGCAACGAACCGGTTACTCGGATGTCAATAGAAGCGAATGCAAACTGTCATATGTTCGATTTTGTATCCAGTAAACTGGCACTCAAACAAAAACTTTTTGGACGTGTCAATTCTTAATGTGCATGCTACGTATTTTTTCAGTACTCTTGTTTTTATTTGAATTTATTTTATAATTAACATTTGTAATTAAAATATATATTCTTTTTTTAATATTTGTTAAACTTTGTATTTGTGTATGGTGTTAGGCTTTATTTGTTTATGTCTACTAACAACTTACACCACACTTAATGATGACTGTGACAAGATGGGTATTACTCTCTGAGTAAAACTGTCACTTACAATGCTTGTTTTATAAGCAGTACTGATAGCGTTTAAAAAACTATTTTTATTTATTTTAAGATTTCTCATAGCATCGCCCGAGTAAGCCAGACAAAAAAGCCTATTATCAGTGTCCTTGTAATTTCAATAAAAACAAGAACTTTGAGCGGAGAAATAAAAAAGATAAAAAGGATGTAACTAAATATAAGGATTTAAGACGAACGCGTCCATCAAATTAAGATAAACAGCATGGGAAACTGGTCAAACTAACAAATATTTTTGCACAATGCAACTTAATTAAAAGGTAAAAAATTCACACTGAGGCTTTGTGCCTTCATTAAACTTTTCATATACTTTTGGGATTTTCGGAATTGCACTTCCCACTTGAAGCTTCTCTTAGAAGGACTTAAAATAATCAACCCGCATGCCACTTTACAATTTCACATATCGAGCTGCAAATCGTGTTTGCTTGATATTTTTAAATATTAAAATTAAATTACGTAGTTGGGAGCTTTGTTAATTTCTCTTTCCATTGAAACAGAAGAATGAGCTTGTCCACATTTTATGAAATAGAAAAGAAGAAAAAAAAAACTTCCGGAAATCAATTCTTTCGGAAAGATTTTCGGCCTCATTGCTTTGATTTTTTATTCTTTTTCTTTGAACCAAAAAAGTAAACATTTATTTTCAATAAGAAACACAATTCAAGTCCTGAATAAAAGTCCGTGCTCGAAATATTAATAACAAATATTCTGCACGAGGATATGTTTCACTTCACTCGCGTCTGAACAAAAGTCGTATTGAATTGATTCTGCGTTCTCGAACATATCCGCATTATTACCTCTTTTGTTTCGCTTAACCCTGACGACGGAGTTAATTTTTCAGGGATCATGTTGAAGGTGGTAAAAGGTACTATGTTGGACTATGTTGTTGAAATGCTAAGGTTAGGAAACCAAATTGCTATTTCCACCTGCACAAAATTAAACAGAAACACGAGCTGGAGGAAAAAAACTAGTTTAATATATGGAGATGACTACCAGTTTTTAAAAAATAATCCCTTCGAGCAACGAAGCTGATTTTGTTTATAAACAAGATGCTATTGACTTTGTTTATAAACAAGATGCTATTGGGGAACTTAAAAGCCTCCAACGTTATAGAGTAACTGCAAAATCTACCATTTCGGCTGACAGCATCATTGGATCCAGTAGGCCTGCAAAATATGTGCTCTTAACAAAACGGCAGCACAGTTTGTTTCATAGTGAGAAATCGAGAGAAATTTTCCAGCTGAATAATCATACAATTGATGACGTCGAGTGACCTCACGATTTCCTCTAATAGAAAAGGAAAAGTATTCACCAAGAAACAAATAGATAGAAATAGTATACGGAACGAATTTACTGAGACAAGGACATTATTCTGTGAAATTGTTAAAAAAAAAAAATGAAAAATTTTACAATGCCCAAAGGATATAAGGGCTTAAGAAGGAGTAATAACAGGATATAAGGATATAAGGATATAAGGGCTTAAGAAGGAGTAATAACACATTAATTTAAAAATAATATTTTATTTAAATTTATCAAAATCATGTAACTAACAGCTTAGAATAACTGTTTATTTGAATTTGAATTATAGATACATATAAGTAATCCATCATTGTTTACTCATCTCATTTCTACGTGTTTTAAGAAAACTATTTGAAAAAATTGTTAAGCTTATTTTCCAGCTTATTTTTTTAAAATTTTTGCCCAAATTCCTTGACGCAAAAAAGCTCACTGCAGTTCAACATGATAAACATCACCATTGCCTCCTGCAAAGTTGCCTTAGGACGAAACCCTTAAAACGATTTTAAAGAGTGAAAACTTACGAGTGCTTCAAGGTTTCGTGTTCTGACCCATTATGTTTGTTTTTTGCATTAATTATATTCTTCAACTTAGTTGTTCATCTTAAAACATTGCTTTCACTCATGATAGTTCTGACATAGTTTAATATCTCGTATCTCATGTTTACGAGTGTACTGACAGCCAATTCGTTATCGCTCCTCCATTTTGGTTTTAAAACATCTCGAAATTGATGACTCAATTTGTTAAAAAAATTGTCCTCTCAGATGTGGCGCATTTTCATGTAGTTTCTTTTTTAACTACATTTCAATCTGCGGGATTACTCGCTTATTACAATGTTCATTAGATCTTTTGAGCTACTTTGAGTCCGTTTTGATAAGAGAATGTTTTTGGTTCAGCAACTTGCTCATTATACACTCAACTTTCATAGTGGTTCCTTGCTGGCTTATTTAAAAACGAGAATTTACGAAACCATTGTAAGAAAGACTCCCGAATCACAAGGTTATTATACGACGCAATGAACTATTTATAAAAAAAACGCTTTCTGCTATTTTAGGAAAATTCAATGAGCAGTCAAACTGTTGCCACATACGAAAGAAAAAAATCGATTTTTCGAAAAAAAAAAAAAAAAACAGAGGGCTTACGTAATTCCCAACGCAGAAATCCTCAACGGCATGATGCCACCAAAAGTCACGAGACTAAAATTCAGTCTATTCGATAATAGAACGTAGGAATTCATATGCTCTGTGGTGAATATCCGGCTTGTCGTCGTCTCCTAATTCATGTCACAACAATTCGTCAATCATTCTGCGATAACATCGGCTTCGTCGTCGTCGCTAGGCTATTATGTTGTTTATTGTCATTCCATTCTAATGATGCTGATGGGATTAGCAGCCTTATCATGTTATTCAATTTGTGCTATTATTGTTGACATAATCAAGGCCAAGACGACATATTTAAACGTTTTCTGTCTCCAAGAAAATTTTAATATGAAAGGAATTATATCCTTTCGTAAAGGGAGCAATTGATCATAACTTTGTTGTTAAGTGGTTGGCCGAAGACTTTCAAAACTCGAGAATGGTTATTTGGAACACAAAGAAGCATTTGCCTGAAATACATAGATCAGGGAACGCAGGTATTTTGCGAACTTAAAAAAATATCCCCTCGAAGACAATAACTCTCCAAGAAGAACTCGTAAAAAGGACATTTGGTCCCTGCTGGTGCTGACTGTATTATAGTGAGGTAAGAGGATTTTTTTCAGGTTGACATTTGTCTCAAACAGGGAATCAAGACTGGAATCAATGTCGTGTACACCGACAGTCAGAAATAACGCGTCTCAGTAAATCCACATCAATCGAATAGATTCAAAAATCCATTTAACAAAGGACTTGAAACAAATTACAATACGCTATGTGATAGCTTTTCTTATTGGGCCTTATTGAACTCGAAGTTTTGATTAAAATATTACTTTAGATGAATCATGTGATCAGCCGTTTAAAAAAAAACCTTAAATATGTGACCCTCCCTACACTAAATATGTTATAGGAAAGAAATTGTGTCACATACGCCAGAGTACTCGCATTTTTGGGTTACAAAAATAGTGCGCATTCGCCACCGAACGATATTAACATATTTGCAATCAACACAATTCACACAAATAAGCCATAGTGGTGCACCAACCATAATTTTCTAAGAGATTCGAAAAGCGGGAAAGGTGCAGCAAACGTAAAGGCAATTAAGAGAGAAAGAAAGATAGAAAGACAATAAGACATTTAAAAGCGTCAGTTTAAATATAACAAATATGAAACACCTAAGGAACTGATAAGGTTTATTTAAAAATGAACAGTGGAAAATACAAAAATTAAAATACTCTTAAACACCGCCGCGAAGGTGTACGGGTCTTAAGTAACAACATTTCTCCACAGAGGAAATAAACACTTACCTACAAAATCTTAAAATGAGCATGTATTGTTTGATGTATGCATGTACTATATTTATGCATAAAAAAATTTTGACATTTCCGGAAACTCTTTATTTATAATCCTCAATGATGAACAACTTATGCCATCGTTCCAATCAGGATTTCGGGCTAAGCGCAGCTGCAAAACTGCCCTTTTATACGCTGTGGATGAAATAAAGCAAAGTTTAGATAAGAGAGAACTTACGTTTTTGACATTGCTTGACTTTTCGAGAGCTTTCGACACCGTTAATCATACAGTCCTATGCCGTAAGCTCTTAAGGAATTTTAAATTCTCAAATCAGGCAGTCAGGCTCATTCACTCATATTTAACTGGAAGACAGCAATCGGTTGTAGTAAACGGACGTATGTCGAATTTTCTTGCAATGACTAGTGGTGTTCCGCAGGGTTCTATACTCGGGCCTATCTTGTTCTGCATTTAAGCTGCCTAATTTAGTAAAGCACTGCTCCATTCACATGTATACAGACGACGTCCAATTGTTCACACGTTGCCCATTACACTCAAAAGAGGAATCCGCTTCCAAAATGAACGATGATCTTAACAGCATAGTGGCGTGGGCTAAAGCTCATAGTCTTTGCTTGAATCCCAGTAAATCAAAGACACTTGTCATCTATCGGGGTCTGTTGGATTTAAAGAATTTTCCTACAATCAAACTTGGACAGTCCAGCATAGAGTATGTGGACACCGCCAGAAATCTGGGAGTAATATTTAACCGCAATCTTTCTTGGGATAATCACGTTAACGTCACAATTGGAAAAGTTTATGGGCTTCTGCGAGTCCTATGGGCAACTCAGTCCTTTACGCCTATTAAAACAAAATTAATACTTGCAAAAACTCTGCTGCTACCAATTATGTTCTATGGCATCGAAGTTTTTTGTAATGTCGACTACAAAAGCAAAAGAAAGCTCTATGTGGCTTACAATAACATAGCTCGGTACATCTTCAATCGCAAAAAGCACGAACACATATTGTTTTCCTCGAAAAGCATATACGGATATACTTTAGAAAACATGATTAAATGCTTCTCTTTAACCTGCATTCACGGTATCATCCAAACCCGTCAACCTGATTACCTTTTCAATAAACTACGTTTTCCACTTATCTCAAAGGAATCTAACGCTCGTTCCACCAAGATTTAATTGTTTGACATCAGAGAGACAATTTTTCGTTCACGCAACTCGCCTGAGGAATTCCCTCCCGATTGACATAAGAAGAGTTAGAGACGCAACACTTTTCAAGCAAAAATAATTTCAGTTTATGGCCATGGACCAAGTTTAAATCATTTTGTTTTTTTTTTTTTCTTTTTTTTGAATTTAATTTGATGTTTTTCTTTCTTTAATGTAATTTTCTTTTTTCCTTAGGTATGTACATATTTATACATTTTTTTTCCAGCGATTCAAAAATTGTATAAACCTAAATTTATTAAACTTATTCTCTTTTTACTCATTATCTTATCCTTTCTTACTTTATCTACTTTGTAACCCATTTATATATTTAAGAAATGTCCATTCATTGTAGTCTTACACTTACTTATAAGAAATTTTCTTACTGTGTGAGTTAATAAGCTTCTTAATAAAATTGAAATTGAAATTGAAATCTTTGGTGTGGCTGTATGTTAGGTAATCAATAAGTTTTTAATTTCATAAATTTTTATAAAGTACAAAAATTAACCTATTGCAATTTTAATGTCACTTAACTGAAAGAAAGTTTAAAATCAACAGATTTAAACTCAATAATTAATGAACTCAAAAAGACATAAGAGAATTCAAGCAATCTGAGAACATTTTTTTTGGACTAAATTGTATACTTAAAAATCTAATGGATGTTAAGTTGAAGATATTTTTAATAGAGGGAGTTAACTTAAAGACTGGGATTTCTCAGAAAGTAATGGGACAGCTGACACTAGCATAATAAAAAATTATCATTTATCTTTGTAAGCTGTTAATCTCATATGAGAGAAAACGTATTTATGGATGAATTAACTTAAAAATGCCCTGACTTTCTTATTTAAAATTATGCAAGGTGTTATTTCAATAAGTTCACCATCATCCGTCAATCAGAAAGATTTCTTGATTTGGAACGAAAGCCGAAAAGTTGCTGAAAACAAAGACCGCATTTCAGTTCAAAGACATTCCGGAAAACAGTATTGCAGTCGCAGAAATATTTTTCATCAAATAGTGTGCAAAGCCGAATAGGTAAAGAAAGGAGCATATTCACAGATCTTTTAAATAAAATTCTTGTGAAAAATTTGTTAGAATTGCTAAACAAAGCTTGTTGTCGCTTTGTTGTGAATAGTGAATAATTATCAAATCTGTTACGTCTACATTAAAAAAACATTTAATCATAGGAAAAACCAAAAGGAACTATTTTTATTTGTGAGAGATAATTTAAAAAGCGACTGTATTTTTGGGGAAATTTTCCTTGGACAAATAGAGGAAATTCAATGATATTGGATGCGTAGTGAAAAGTGGCATGGGACCACTTGGGAGGAGCACAAATCAATTAAAGGGGTTTCTCATAAGAGATATGAAAGCATATTGTTCTCTTGGCAGGATCTATGTTTATCGGGAGCAGTTTTATATAACAACATGATACCATCAAGTCAAGAGGTGTTTAAATGAGCTCCAAAATCCACTTGATAATCTGCAGTCTAAAAAGAACTGTTTGAAAAATCTCTCAAGAGATATTGTACTATCAAAGCTTTTTTTTATTTAATTTCACAGACATTGTTGATCTTAAATTGGCAAACTCCTTTCTTGTTGGAGGCTATGCACAAATCCATAAAATCAGAAATCAAATTTATTTTTGACACAAATTCAAGTGAAAAGAATTTAAATTGTATATTTTTGAAAGGCAAATTCAATATTTGAATTGAAAGTGTTTTGTTTGTTTAGGACACATGACACTTTACCCTCAAAACCATGTTCTTTTACAATATTTTGTTGAAAGCAAACATTATTAAAAATCGTTGAAAAGACGTTGAATGTTTTCCCAATATTTTTAAATAAACAAAATATCAATTCATAAACCTTAAATTGGACGCGGAAGTAAACAGTTTGTTTGCCTAAATGTGATCAAGCTTCAATCTTTCTTCAAATCGATTTTATTTTATATGAAGTCCAAATTAAGGTCATCGTTTTTTTTAAAAAAAAGACTTTGATTTTGAAAAGTGAAAAAAATCGAAAAAACTATCGGAGAACAAATACAAATAAAAATTCTCAGCGTAAAATTATGCTCAACGGTCAGCAGGTTGGTATGAGAGAAAAAAAATTATCAAGACAAAGAGACAAGTATTTCCAAAATATCATGCAAATGGATTCTTCAAAAGACTAAGAGAAAAAAAAACGATCAGCTTGTTAAAGAAGACACCAATACTTTCACCAATACTTTTAGGTATTGAATAAGGTTTTATTTATTTCAAATTCCAAAGACTGTATTTAAAAGGAGGCTGCCCACAAAACTGTTGAACGACAAGTTTTGATACATTCACAATACAGGTGGAAAACAATTATCAGTTTTTTTGCTTTTACGCCCGTTGGAGAAGATGTAGACCACTTTGGTTTTGAGACCTTTCCTTCTATAAGATCCTTGATACTTTTTTGAAAATCTGCTCGAGTTTGGATTTCTTCTTTCTTAACATTTTTTTCTTAATTATGTTTAAAGGCCCGCTTGCGGTTTGAAAGATATTATATTAGGCAAAAGGGTGGATATAAAGCTTCCCCAAGGGTTATCTTTATCCTTGATGCATCTTTTCCTTGATGCATAAGAAAATAATAGCTTCAATCTAACGATTATATTTAATACATTCTGAGCAATGATATAGCTTTTTACTTTGTAAAGATTTTGGCTAAAAGTTTAGAACGACTTGTGGAAGAAATGACATGTTTATTCTTCTCTGAATTAGACTAGGCATCTTCTTTGCAAATGTGAACTACAAAGTGAGTTTCAAGAACAAGCTTACAAAGTGTTTTGATTGATTCAACGTTTTGTATTCTCTTGAACACTATTTATTTTGTATTTCTTATAATTTGCAAAAAACCAATTGACAACTTATTATGAGGTCCTCCCGCGAAGAGTACAACTGATGTAGCTTTTTTGGCCATTCCAAATTTGTTACAAGAAAAAGTTTAGCCATATAATCTCAAAAACAAATTTAGCTTTTTAAGAAAGAAGGTACTTTTTAGTTTTGTTTTTGAAAAAAAATATCTGATGTTGAGAACTAGTCACAAAGTTCATATGATTTGCCGTCTTTGAATTTTTACTGTACTATATACCTATATAAAAAAACTTTGAAAAGGAATATTCATCAAATTACCTTGCATGAACTCCATTGAAGGACATTGAAATGATGTTTTATTTTTTTCATAATGGGAAGATATTTACAATAATTGTTCGAAATCTAAACCATAAATTTATGATCCTTCATCCTTTATGAATAATTCAAATTATTCATAATTAATATATCAATAATGAGTAAGGCTGGCCTCAAAGCAGCTCAAAACTTAATTCAACTGAGAATATCTGATCTTAAAACTGAGCGAGAACATATTCAAAAAACTGCTTACTCTAAAAGAATTATAAATTTTCTGAAAATCTTTTCTGAAATAAGAACCTCATTCATAAATAATTAGTTAAAAAACAAGAATTATGGACAAAATTTATTTAACATCTTTGAACATATCGACAGCACTTCAATACAGAGTTTCACCCGTAATGGAATAACCCTTAATCTTTTTTTGATAAATAAAAAGGTTTAAAGTCTCAACAATAGAAACCCTACACTCTTGCTCGAAAGGACTTTGATCGGTTTCCATCTATTAACCAATTATCTGTTTTATGAAAAAAGGGATACGCAGTTGGTAGTTGGTAGGAGAACCACTTTATACAAGCAAACAAAAATTCCTGAGCCAAAGTGATTCACAGGAATTCACACAAAAAAACCACTAAATGCCTGAAGGTGTTTAGAGAATTCGAAAAAATGCTTTGAACTTGGATTCTGTAAAAAATTCGTGTAGCATTTCAATCAAGAAGAATCGCAAAGTAACGCCAGAGTATGTATCTGTTGCTCATGTTGCACCACTCAGCGGATCAAAGTTTTTCGTTTTAAAAAAAAAGGAATAAATAGCTTTGTTGTTATTTGCAGTTTAATGTAATTGAAAAATTTAGAAGCAACACAAACCTTTATTCGCAGGTATCCTCAAAAAATATTACGCTCAGATGCTAGGAAATTTTTCACAGCTAACTGCCAACACTAAAAAATAAACATCGTATTTCGAATATTTAAGCGCGACCCGTTTTTTCAACAAACTTTTAATCACCTTTAAACTCCCGTTAACACATGTACCAAAAGCACAATCACAGAACAAAAATAAACCAGAGGACAACAATTTATTCAAATATTCAATCAAGAAAATATGAAATACGTTCACTTTTAATGAGAGGACCTTAATTAGGATCCTTGTGTCAACCTGTTGAAAAATGTACACAGTACCGGATTCAAACAAACTTTTTTCTAAATTTCTCACAGAACGACTTTTCAAATTGAGTTCTTAAATTTGGACTTCCTCGCCAATTATTTAATTTTATTTTATTTCTTCAACCGTAAAGTCCTTATAAAGGATACAAAAATATTATATTAATATTTATTTTTTTTTTTTTTTGCAATAACTTATTTGTGTATATGTAGATACTTTTTTCTTTTGTTATTCACTTTTCTAGTTGCAAATATTTTTTTTTGTGGAACGATATGTGCTGCGCATCGAGGACCGGAAACGTTCGATCGCAATTGAGCCTCTTATCAGACTAACTTTTAGGCAAGAATTTCTACTCCTGGCACAAGGAAACTCATTATTATATCTCATTTGGAGGAAAGGTATCTCAGTGTGTATTGGCTTCACTATCCCTGGATGTGTTCCACAAGAAAGGAGGGGTTATTTACTTGTCCTGTACTAAAACGCAACAGTGTCTCTTGCCCCCAGATCTGTACTAAAATAAAGTGTGGCATCAACGCTTGTTGCTCAATTGAGAAGGAAAGCACACTGGGGCAAATTTTCATCGTTTGCAACTGGTGGCATTTCTCCATTGAGGAAAGCTTTCAAGGATATCGAGTCATATGGTAAACATTCAGAAAATTTCCCACATTTCTACTATTGAGGGAGAAATGCACAAGGGGCATATTGTGAAGATTTGTAGCCTGTGTGAGGAGATGGTTTGTGTAAAGGCGTTCAAGGCTATCGCAATATAAGCACCTACACTCACCTGTTGGCGAGAGGTTAACGAAAGATTTTTATATCCATTGTTATCTTTTCTGTTTTTTTTTGTTCCAATTTCTTTTTTTGAATTTTTTTTTCCTTCCTACAATGATATACTTTTTTTCAGTATTCACTTTTTTACGACGCAATCAGTTTTTGTTTATTGTTTTTATCAGGCTAAAGGTTTGGTTGTTGAATGGTAGTAATGAATTTTAGGGTAATATTTTTTTTATTAAAATATTTGCTGTTTAATATTATATATATAATGTATAAAATATTTGTTGTTAGGATTTACAATTTGATATTCATTTGAGTTTCATTAAAGCTTTGTTTTGGTGTACGTAATGAAATCGCAATTAATAACTAAACGTCCATTCAAGCTTTTCAGGATTGAAATGGATCTTTTCAAGTGTTTCATTTAATTGAATCGTAAGATAGTATTTGTTTTGAATTTTATTTCATCAAAATATAAACCACTGACATATTCTTGACTTTTGGGCACCATAATACCCTCCAAGGGATTTTTGACCCGTGAAAGGATTAGAAATAACCCTGAATGATTCCAAGTTGCATAAACGTTATAGTTCTTTGGAGGAGAGAATTATGGATTAATAATGTTAAAGCTGCTACAACTTTAACAACGTTATTTGTGAGGAACGGTGTCTGACATTTTTATATAATGAAGTCCTAGAATGCCTGCCATTTCACACAGAATGGGCAGACAGATTAGGAGTGGAACTAAAAGACTGTGTATTATTTGGAAACTCTGATTGAATAAGAACGGAGAATTTGACTTATTTGCAGTCTCTTACTTAAAAAATTGTATTTTGTTCGATTTATATGGTAACAAGTAAAATTTACAATTTTGTTAGGATCATTCTGCTTTTAGTGCTATGCTTTCGCAGCAGAGTCACGATTAGATCATTTTTTACTTAACCATTCTTTTGATAACATAAATTCAAGAATGACTGAGTCATACTTTTGGTCGATCACTCCATTCAAAGTACCGTCAAAACTGCTTTTGGTACCGAAGTCGAAAACTTGATAAAAGTTCAGGACCAACTCGTCCAAGCTTCTTACATTTATATT
Organism: Orthonevra nobilis; assembly: GCA_963555765.1. NCBI lineage: Eukaryota > Metazoa > Arthropoda > Insecta > Diptera > Syrphidae > Orthonevra > Orthonevra nobilis. The sequence goes on from OY743225.1 coordinate 131,858,025, forward strand.
GTTTGCAGAATTTTATTGCATTCATCTGGGTGAACGAAATTTGAAAGTGAATAAGGCCTTTTGCCCAGATTGTATACATAAAATATTTATGCGTGTATTTCAGAATTCTTACGATTCCCATGGTTCATGTTAGAGCAGGCTTCGATTTGCAGCATTCACTGTAATATCCAGCGCATAGTTCCATCGGTCCGCGTTTTCCGAGAAAACCATCAGAGCTCTGTTAAAATTGAAGATTGAAAACAGTAGTCTGGTCTGACGTTTAAATCAATCAATAAATCGTTTTCAATCAGATTGGATGATATATTTTTGACATTGCCCTTATGGTATGAGGATGTTTTACTCGGTGACATATTGGACCAATCCAATTGATGAACTCGTTTTGCAACAAGATAGGGATCCAGCTAAGGCCGTAGAAAAATGGCTTGCGCTTCAGCACTTTCAAACAATACTTTGGCCACACAAACTCCAATTTGAACCCCATTCAAAATTTGTGCGCATTTGTGAAAAAAGGTTGATCATCTTCATAGCACGCAACTTTTGAAAAATTGGCAGAAACTATTCTTTTGGACTTAATACTTAGAGTTAAACTATTGTTACTAGAATGATATCTATAGTATGTAAATGATATGATTTGTTCATCTCGATTACCTTGAGAATATATAAAGCTGATTTTATACACCTTGGGCACACCTGTAAAGATCTTTGTTGAGCTCGTATTTAACAACAACTATCAAAGCAATTGATGTCCAATATTCTAATAAGAAAGTGCCTTATCCTGTCGGAGAATTTCGTATTTAGCTCAATGTTGATATAATTTGTATAACCAATATGTGCTGTAAAAAGCTTTATCAATAGTTAGAATGTCAAGCCAAAGGACTTTGTTAATGAAACTCATAAAAATAAGGACTTGACTAATAACGATAGAGTTAAACCTTTTTTTCCTCAGAAAATTCTACCCATACTTGCTCCAATTCGGCTATCAATCTGAACATTTTCAAGATCAATTAAATCGAATTCAACATTTTCAATTTTTCTCTTCAATTCTGAACGTTATCGAACCTTTCTGTTCTATTTAGTTGTGCCAGTTTTAGGTTTTCATTCACAAAGGGTGCCAACCCAACCCTATTTTTAAGGCTCTACAGTCCGTACGTCTGTCTGTCATTGGGCTTCACGTTCTGAACCTTAATAGGTAATAGGTTTCAGTATAAAGGATAGATCCACATACAGAAACGTATTCTAAAAACTTGCAACCCACTTTGAGACATAGAAGTAGGCAATGAAAGTTTCTGTTCGCTATGCAAGAAAATTTGTTAAATTTAATTACTTCTGCTTTTTTAATTTTGCATCATATTTGCCGCTATTTTTTTAATTATTCGCGATTCCACGCAAGGCTTAGAATATTTTTTTTAAATTATTATCTCGTCTTCTCTATTTCTCATTCAATGACTTTTTAGGTACTGATGTGATTTGCAACTCCCGCACACGACCGACAACAAGTTTTCCACTGGACTGAACTGTTTTACTGGACTGTGGAGGCCTAAGGGCAACTAAGTGTTTTTCCATTTCCATTTTTCTGATATCTAATTTGAGTGCATCACTCACTTGGTCTTCTTTGCAGGCATAGAATTAGAAACAGTTATATGACATTACCTTACAAGTCAACTTCCACGTTATTCAGCTTATGTAATAATAGGGCACTCATAACTTCTGAAGAGCCACCAAAACATATAAAACAAATCATTTGCTTAAATAATTATTATTTGAGGATAATTCCAGCAAAAGTCGTCTTTCCTTCTAGTATACTGTCTTATCGTAAAACGACTAAAACCAGTTGATATCAAAATGTCTCATTAAACCGACAAACCAAAACGTAAGTTAGAGTATGAGAACAATGACTTTCCAAAAACAAAAACAAGCCAAGGGCAATAAAATCTTTGTCTGCTTTCAAGTACATACTTCCGCACATAACACGTACAGTCATACGAAGAAACTAACACCGAAGGAATATAATCCGTTTATAGACTTTGAAGGAACAACTCATAATGATACCATTCTGCTTCTTTCCTATTCAAGATTTTGAGACCGTTCCTCCTTCGAAAGAAATGCTGATAATATCTCTGACAAGCTCGTGAATGACATTTGAAGGCTCATTAAAAAATGTTATTACCTAAAGTGATACGACAACTGTTTGATTGTGCGACTTTTATACCCATCAGATTATACAACACCCTCACAAGGGACCTAAAATGAATAGTTGTCCTTTATAAAATAGGACAGAAAAAAACTTTTCTCGTTACGTTTTGCAAACTTTTCACATCCTATTAACATCAGGCTCGTTATTTTTCATTTGCACGTCTAAATACGAAAAGGGAAATGCTTTCCGACAATGCATTATTTTATATGCAGTACGCCTTCTTCAATGGATAAAAAGGTCCTTCGCTTAACATTTAGAGCGCCACGCGAGTCATTCGAAGTAGTAGTAAAAGTCTGCAATGGCAGGGTTTCCTTTCCGGTTGCAGGAACTTCCTCCTTTGAGATTTATGAATGCTATGCGACCTGAATTTATAATTCTATGTTTTAGTATTCGCATTTCTTGTTTGAGCTCATTTGTGTAGCTAAAGACTTAACGATTTCGTCGTGAGGTTGCCTTAAATTTGAATTAATTGTTTTATAGTTGGCTGGAGTTTTGGCTTGTTCAGACCTGGGGCAATAATATTGACATCATTGTTTAAACCGCTGCTCTCCCGACTATCTTGTTTCGTGGATGTTTTAATAAATGTTACTATCTTGGAATACCAAAAAGTATCAACATTCATTTCAGAAATTCACTTTTCTCTTTGTTGTGTGGCAAGGGTAATAAAAGTGTAACAAGATTTGGTTGAGTATACTCTACTACAAAAGCCCTAGCTGCGATAAGGATACACAGTTAAATGGGATTTGTTTTATGGCATTTAGTGACTCAGAACAGTGAGTGAGATGTGACAGCGTGAAGTGGAGTGGAGGGCCGCAACAAATTCCAAAACGAAAAGAATGCTTAGTCAAAAAATTTGTGTGTTAAATTCCATGTTTTTTTCTTTTTTCGATAAGACGTAAAAGTTGAGTTGAGTGCAGTTCACTATAAGCAATTTTTCAGTTTCCGCGAAATAATCAACTGAATAGATACAATGTTTTCAAATGTATATCAATCATTATTAGGATTCCGAATCCAAAGAGTTCTCATGGATCCATACATATTGCTACGACTCCAATGTTCATCCGTCTGTCCGTCCGTCCGTTAGATCGTGGCTATATCTCCTAAGCAGAATGCGAACCACTATGACCTATGACCAGCTGCTAACAGTTAAATTCTAACCTTCAAACCACGTGGACGTACATATAAACTGTGGGTGAAATTAAAAATAGTGTGAAATATTTTTGAAGAAGGCTTCATTCCTATTTTACAAATGATGGAGCTTATGGGAATGATCATTTTCCCGAAAGCTCATTCATTTGCTGTGAAACGAGACAACGCCCTCATTGACCGCTCCAAGATACGAGCATCCAACGCATCAAAGGAGGCCAGAACTGCTCGATATGAAGAGAAAAACGCGGAAAATAGTTTTTTCGAAGTCGAGGAAGGTCCGATGTATGAAGCAGGAATGGCAGATTGAATAGATGTAAGTCTACAATATCATTTCATGACCTATATGCCTCTAGACTAGAATACTCCTTAATATTTCACGATAAAAAAAGACCTTATGCTCCACATAAATTGCGGCGTCGAGTTGACCTTTGTAAGAGTAATCATTGTACCAGGGGGTTTGAAGACTTAATTATTCGGCATAAGTTTAGAGTTTAAAATCAAAAAAAAAAAATAAATTAAGAAATAAAGAAAAGAGCAAAAGGTTCTTCAAAATGTTCATGAACTACTATACGAATCAGTAATGTCTTTTTTGGCACACAAATGTCCGCTCACCTCCAGTAAATATAATAATCCGATACAACATACCTTTCATGGCTTATAAATATTTCTAAATCAACTCACTTGACGTCCAATCTACTCGATGCAAGGCCACATCATAAGATCCTTTTCATTTATCTATATCCATTGTTAATCCAAAGCACGAACTGAGTGCATAATTTTTTTTAATTGGCGATTTATATGTCACCGTAAGGACATTAGGAAAAGGAAAAATCCACTTTGCACAGTCGTCGCTTTATCGTGTTGCATCGCTTCGCAATCGTTCTGTAACACATCATCTATCTACATAGTGCTATCTACTGGTAGCTTAAAAGTCAGGGGTTCCAATTTCAATTCATTGCAGGGCAATGTGAGGGAATTCCGCACAAAACCAACATCATCTTGTATGTACATTGTTATCATCATTGCCATTATCCACTGCAATCCAATTTGCGATCCACGCTATCTTTGTCTTTAGTGTTGTGGCCTTGCTAGTCAAGTATACCAGTACACACCAACTGCAGGGCACCGACAACACAATAAATGATTGCGTGTAATATTATCATTTGAAATATTAAACATCCTTGCCGATGCCTTTGACAACGCATGAAGTCCTTTATGGTGACACGTAGACTTTGCGTTCCGAAGATTTATGAACTTTCTAAAGAGTAACGCCCTGGAAATTTATTTTGTATAGCTATTTAGGGCTAGTTTGATGATCCTTGAAAAGGTTTGTACATCTATCTATAACGTATAGTGTTAATTAATGAACGGATGGACGGATGGACGGATTCAAGGACCATCAAGATTTTCAAATTAACGTCTCGTGCAAAAAATAAAAAAACTAACTGTCGGAAGAAAAGGTTTATCTCAGCGTCAAAGAGTGTGAGTGGCAAATTCTTAAGCCTAAATCTTCACTTCGATTTTCAGTAATATGCATAAATAAAGGATATGAAAAAGTCAAATTCATTTCAATAGAAAGCTCCATTTTTTTCGAATGATGGTCCACAATTTGCATAGCAACTTTAAAAATAATGCTTGTAAAAACATTCTGTGGGTATCAGATTTCAAGCAACCTTCAGTTGCAACTGGTGTCTTTGGGGAACATATCTTCGAAAACTATTTAAGGGGAACAATTCAACAGTGCGCAAGATACGAAAACGCTTAAACCCTTATTCAGCAGAACAGCGGTTTTTGTGTACCCGAACGTGTCCATAGCAAATACAAAGTGTAAAAGCTTTGCGGTTGTAAAAAAGTTGCTGTTGTTTATTCTCACCCTTAATCATTCATTCAGACTTTCATTTATTGTAGTAGGGGAAGTTTGCTTGTACTCGATTATTTATTTGCCTGTTTTAAGGAGTTTTTGAAACTATTTTTAGATTTTCGGTTGTGGGATGTAGCTTTACCAGTGAAAACACATTTTCGATTTTCATTCACCTAAGCTTTGTTTCTTTTTTTCTATTTGATATGTATGTACTAATATATAAAAATTTTGAAGACTGCTGCAGTCTTCAATGGAATATGCACGAGCTGGTCTAACTATTACCTCGCTTCTATTATGATGCTTATTTAACGCAAAGTGGAAGCTCTTAGACTCTGATTGGAGACTACCCAGATGCTGAAAAAACGGACGAACGAACATTGTTGATCGGCTCAATTGTGGGCTGACGCAATAAATGTATGCGAAGCCTGCGCCGATGTAGATTAAAAACACTGACAGAATGTTTTTGAGCACCGTTTACATCCTCTTTTTCCATTGTCTTTCTGTTGTGAAATATAGAGCCAGAAAACTTTTCCGATAAACCTAGTTATATGCGAGAGATTGATAGCATTTCTTTCGAGCTTAGATGGGGTATAGCTCGGAACTTTGTTCGTTTTTATGAAAAGTAACATATCGGTAACTATAGCTCTACTATTCCATCAACTGATGCAATTGAAAGGCACGCTCTACCAACTGCGTCAGCCTGCCGTTCAAGAAACACGGCAACAACTACTTCTTCTAGCTAAAAGCTATTATCTTAATAGTCTTGTTACTGGATAACAATTTTTCCGTGTAGTGGCATGATATTTTGCGTTTGGTTCAAGAGGTTCCGTTCCTAGAGGCTCCAAAGCACCATTGTTACTAAGTAAGTCTGCATCAAATAATCTTTAAATCTTGTGATCGTTTTAAATCCATATTTTTTCAAACTTTTTAAGTTCTTATTCTCATTGGGATAACAAGTAAATCGACGTTGAGCCTTAACTTTGTCTCCCTTACTATTACATATTTATGGGCGATTCTATGAACAATCTAAATTTCAAGAAATATGGTGTTGCTTTCATTAAGAAGGCACAGAACCCTTCGTGTGAGAGTGAACTCTCACTTGGCTATTTTATTTTAGTACTTCAAAACATTTGATAAGACACAAATCACACTACAATAGATTTTCCAGCGATACGAAATTTAAGAATGAACCACAACTTCGCATAAGTCGTTGGTATATAAAATAAAATCCAAAGGTCTAAAGTCACTACCTTGCAGCACTCCAGGAATCTGACACTTCTATAAGTTACTACTACTACCTCTGCTTGCACAGTATACAATCCTTATTGTCCATGATAAAGCCGAAAAAATGTATCATAGGACAAATCCAATAGATGAGTTAGAAAACAGAACCATATACATACTACTGTGTCCAAAAAATAAGGTGACATATGAATTTAAACTGCGCGCGTCGAAGGATTTGGAAATTTTTCTTTCTTTTAAGGTTGGTAGTACTGTCAGTGACATCTATGTGAAATTTCATGTCAAAATATATTCATAGTGTTTGAGATACGCGTCATTTTGTGAGCTGCTAAAAGTGAGTTTTTCGTTTTTTGCGATGCCGAAATTTATTGAGCAAAGAATTTGCATTAAATTTTGTTTGCGGAATCAATTTTCTGCTGCGGATACGTTGAGGATGGTGCAGAAAGCCTTTGATGATGAGGCTATGTCTAAAAAAATGTTTACAAGTGGTATAGTGATTTCCAAGCCGGCCGTGAACGTGTCGAAGACGAAGAGCGTTCTGGGCGACCATCAACCTCAACCGATGAAGCTCACGTCCAACAAATCAAAGAATTGGTGTTGAAAAGCCATCGATTAACGATTAGAGACCTTGTTGATGAAGTTCACTTATCGAAAGGCTCAGTCAATACCATTTTGAAGGATGCTTTGGGCTTTATGAATTCCTTCCAACCGGCCAAACAGTCAACAAGGAATATTATTTGAACGTTATGCCTCTGCGTAACGCTATCCGCCTAAAAACGCCGGAATTGTGGAAAGACAATTCTTGGTTTTTACACCACGATAATGCACCATCCCATACCGCACTCGTAATTCGTGATCATTTCGCCAAAAACTCAACCCATATCGTTCCGCAACCACCGTATTCACCTGATCTGGCGCCGTTCGACTTCTGTTCAACAAGCTCAAAAGACCGCTCCGGGGACACCGTTTTGATACGATAGAGGAGATTCAAGCCGCAACGAAGACGGAACTGAAGGCCATCCCGGAAAGTGACTACAACCAGTGTTTCAAAGATTGGAAAATCCGTTGGCATAAGTGCATTGCATCGGGAGGGGATTACTTTGAAGGGGATGAAATTGATTTGGAAGAATAAATAAAGAATTTTCAAAATAAACACAATGTCACCTTATTTTTTGGACACAGTAGTATATGGTGGTGTAGTTATCGAAATGTTTTTACAGGCACCACATGCACTAAAAGTCCTATTTAATAAGCGATATGTTAGTAAAAGTGACACACCTTTGCCAAATGTCAACGGAAAAAACGTCCGAAATTGTTGGGTTCCTTAGCCTAGTGATTTGGTGAGTGAATCACGTTTTTTGCAGTTTGCAGGTTCAAAGTGCGAATCTGTGTGGGAAGGTTTTTTTTCCTTTTTAATAAGCAATACTGATTTTGTGTTGCTTTGTTTAGCATGAATTCGCAGACATGCTTCACGAATGCTTACAATGAGATTTATGATAAGGTGCCACGAAGCGGGCTTTATGATAACTAGGCAAGAAAAGAACCCAAAGGATAATTTAACAGTAATTTTAGCCACAGGATTATAATATTCGATTGTGTTAAGGCACAATGGATTTTCTTCGAATGCGAGAGACGGTAGTGACTAGAATCAAACCAAAGGAAATATCACAATTTTTTTTGGAAAAACAAAGTCAATATAAGGATCGGGGTAATAAGAAAGGTCTTCTTCGGCAGGTTTTGTGTCCCATGTTTAAAAAGTAATGATTGGATTGGCAAACGTACGCCTTTATAAAATGACCACACACCAAATATCACGTATTTTAATTTATTAATAGCTTATTATTCCGAAAATCGGACCGATTACAAGAACTTCCTGATTATTAAAAAGAAGATGTAATTTTTGGAAAACAAATTCTTTAGGCCAACGCAGAGCGCGATGTGCTCGAAGAAATTTATTTATCCTAGTTAATAATAAAAACAATTGCAAATCATAAGATATTTCTGAGATATAAAAATTTAATTGTAAATAAAACGAGTAGCTTAATCCTTGAATCAGGGATTCGATGTTCACCTATTTTTAACGTTTTTCTTTTGCGCAATTAAGCCTTTTCATTTTTTGAAAAACACTTTTTCGTCTCTTTTTCTTCGCAGTTCTTTTCCTTGTTTAAAGTATTTTCTTCATCTGTAATTAGTCGTCATCATGTCGTACACTTCTGTCTGGCTCAGTTAGAACTATAAAGTGGATCCGGGGACATCCTGAATCATAGAACGGCATTTTGTCCACTTATTGTTAATGTTTGGGATAGGCAATGTCCTATTTCAGTGTGCTTCAATAAGACGAACCCCATCTACTGTTTCTTAAAATTAGCTTAAGTCGACAATTGCCCGAGTAGTTGTCCTTTCCGTCTCATATCGAAAGCGTTTTTAATATAACCAGACCGCACAGCCAACATCTCTTGATCTCGTGAATTCACACCCATGTAAACGGATTCAAATTTCTCTTTCCCAATAGCAACGACCACCCACTATGGCAATTGGGCACTCAATAGAGGACCCCTAAGATGGTGTCAACATATTCGACTACATTTGATGAGTGACCGTATAATGCGGTACTTCAAGCCTAAATTGCTATGTAATTTATCCAACTAACTGTGGCTTGAATTGTTATTGCCAAATCGGTTTAGGGCGACCAACCAGCATAATCTATGGAACCAATAACTAAGATTCTACGAGGATATAAGTGCTTTTATGGTCAATACTCTCAACCATAACGTTATCTTAAGTGGGATCGGATTAAGACTGTAGTTATTCTGATGAAATCACATAAGCTCTGTTAAATCCTTTTGCTTTTTTCTGTACGAAAAATCGAAACATGAAAAAAGAAGAATTAAGAAATAAGAAATGTGTATCTCATAGGAGACTTTTTCTGAATGGTGTGACGCAAATTAGGAGCAAGGTTTAAGAACTACAGAGATATGCTCTGGAAGAGAACTGGCGTAGTAGATGATAAAGTCTTTACCAATAACACTGAAAATAAAAAAAAACGTAGATGCTTCAAAATAAACCACTAAGATTCCAAGAAGATACCACACTATTCTGCTGAAAAAGATTCTGAGCACTTATATACTATGTGAATCGGTGATGAACTGCGTTCACTGAAAAAACAGACATCATTTTACCTTATCAAGCGCATTTGATGCTACGGCAACACAAAACGATCCCAAACGATTTACAAACGGAGAGGTACAACATAGACGAAGCTCAAAAGTTGCCTGGAAACGATAAAGACAACAATTAACCAAGCTTTGAGAAACTATTATTTACTTACTTGGTTATTAGGCTATCTGTGTGTGGAGAATCTGAGCCTGAGCTTATACTCCACGACCAAAGCCACGCTCCTTTCACTTGGTTAAACGAAGCTGCCTCGCATCCTCCATTGCCTTTTTAGAAAATCTGGTTGCTGGATTTATACGACACTCTTAGCTTTCCGGTCTTGATTTACATCTTTCTCCAGATCATAGAGTTCACATCGTACCTACTTCTTCATTCGTCATCCTCGCAGACTGTGGCCCAAATCTATCAAAAACACAGGTTCAAGGAATCATATGACATCATCTTCTCGCAGAAATCTTATACAGGAGTGGAAAAAATCGGAGGTTCTTAGTCAAACAAAAAACCTTGAAGAACTAAACCTTTCTTAAAATAACATTAAAATCTATTTATAGTCTATATATTCGACTTTTAACAGCCAGACTGATAGGACATGCGAAACGCTATAAGTTTTGCCATAAGGGCACCTAAGATTAAATACGTGACAGAGATCGTTCTTCGAACTGCCACCAATATTTTTCATAAGCAAAAATGTTTGTTTAAATACAGACTGATCCAGCCAGATCCCAAGGTATCAGACCACATTTCGATTCCCAAGTGGCTGCCCATGTTGTCCAACTATGGAGAACGGTTGCCACTCCTTTCTAGCATTTGTTATGAAGAGAATGGGGCCACGCTTTTGGAAACGAATCTTCAACTTCCAATCGTCACAATATATCTGAATCTTTTCGAAGTCACGTTGCCAAGACACGATTGCCTCGATCTACGGACTTGAGCCAGGTTGCTGCGTAAATTGGAGCAACGGATGCTCTTATTAATTTTCGACACTTAAAAATCGTTTCTCAATAACCAAGTACAACAATTTTTTTTTGCTTACGTATACATTCAGATGAAGATGGGCCTCACCTTAACGTGACTAATTGCAGCCGAAAATCGTCCACTGTTTCGCTGATGTTGTACACATAGAATCCGAAGCGCTTTTTAAGGAAACATCTACAACTGCTTCACTTAAATGCGCTGGCTCACCAGGGGCAATATTCTCATCGAAAAGATAAACAATTCAGGATTTTTTTCTTTAAAATAAACCACAAGCGTTCTGCGATCCTGAGGCGGTGAAATACTATGGCCTGGACAAAGCTAAAAGCTAGACCTATCACCAGGAGCAGATGCGGCACCGTCAAATTGAAAAATATTTTATATCAATTTGTTTCTAAAGCAAGCTGTGGAAAAAATACATTCATATGTTCATATTTTGTACGTCAAACAAGAAACAATTAAAGTATTTCATTTCACGCTTTTTGAGATCTCAATTTACTGCCATGAAATCAAAGTATTATGGTCTCATTGTCGCCTGGGTAATGTTTGTTATATCGCAATTACTAGCTCTTCTTACAAGACATCAATTGAATTCCTATCACAAATCCCCCGCATATACTGACCCGATGAAAAAAGAACTTTCCCTTGCCATCATTCCTATGTTTATTTGCACGGTCGTCACAAATGGTCAAGGTGGGTAAGAGTCGAATTCAAATTTTTAGCCTCATCTAGACAGCTAATAAGAATTTCCTAGGTATGGTAATATTTCGACTGCTGCCAGGTTTCAAAACTAATATTATTAAATACATCCATGCTGTCGTACATACTGTCATCATCGTAACTGGGTTCCGAGCGTGGAAGATTATAACTAAATACGATTCTCTAGTGGAACAACCACGTGAAGATTACCACCGAATGCTTATAGAAGTTACCTGGATTCTGTACTTATTGCAGGTGCGCTTTTCCCAACCACAAAAATATCTGATCTAATCCTTATATGATAAAGCTCGATGTATGTAAGTATATCACATCTGTAAAGAATGCCAACGGCAAGAAAATATTGAAACGTTTTGGGTTCGTTGGCGTTCTTAGCAGTTTGCAGGTTCTGGGCTCAAATCTGGCTGGAATTTTTTTTTTTACTTTTTTTTAAGTTTTCTTTTTTTTTTTCATGACTAAACATTTCACATTCAGTACTTCGAAGTATTCTTTGTGCAATGAATATAATGAAATTTGTCTAATTGTAAGAAACAAAATCAAACTTAAGGCGGCGACGAAAAAAAATTAACAAATTTATTTAATTAAAGACTTCTCAGTACGAATAAGATGGACAGAGTAAAAGCTCGACATCTATAGTGGTTTTGTTGTGAATTCCATGTTCCTGCCTTAACGAATGTCACATCCGTGAACGTGTTTTGTTATCGCAACTAAAGATATTGATTATGATGACATTTTCTTGAAAATCAAATATTTAAGAAGAATATTTCTAGAGCGCGTTAAAGTTAAAGTTGTAGTTGCCAACGTTATCAAGAAATCGCTTTAAAGAAAGTATTGAAAAAGATTGAAAAATAAGAAAAAATTTAAACATTGAATATCCTTCCGTGCCTTAAGTGTTATAAATACACACGACGTCATTCAATGTTAACATTTTGCTTTAATCTTCAACCCTACAACCCCACTCATCAAAGTCACATGAAATATTTTTTTTTTATAATTTATTTGTAAAAAATTATATTTTTATCTTTTGACATTCATTGCGCAAATTCCCTACGAAAGACTTACTTGATTCCTCAACGCGATCCCTACTCGTGAAGTGTCTCTACTTGAAACATGGCAGACTTGCTCTTTCTTGAAGGTCATATAGAGTTGATATGCCAGTCGTCGGACTAGGCTGATAATTTTATGCATGACCCTACCAATGTATCACCACCATGCTTGAAGGGCTCCGCTGGCCGGCCATCACAGCTGGCGGATTTGTTATTTTTCAGCTTTTCGAAAGCTGAGCCAACCTCTTTCAAACTGGGAGGAAAAGGGTTCCGTATTGAGTGCATGCGAGTTCTCTTCTTGCCCTTTCTTTCTCTCTACCTGATGCTCATTAAATAGCTGCATGAAAAGCTGCTAAATAAGTCTACTATTCCCTGTGTTTCGGTGACTAGGTTTCCTTCACTGTTTCGCGAAGAGCCTGCTTCACTGGTGTAAAGCGTTCTGGGCCTGAAGCCAGCTGTCAGGTGCTTGGCTTTCCTGAAAAACATCTGGGTGTTGATTCTTCGATTTCATTGAGCTGGGAGGCTGCGGAGATTCCTTCCTTTTTCCACAGGATTTTCTTCATCTCCTTTCTTCTGGCTCGGTACTCTTGCCTCCCACTCTTGTTTTGCGTTGCAGCGCTTGTATGTGTGCATGTTCTGTCACTATTTTCCGTCATAAGTATGCATCATCATACCAAGGGCTCATTTTGTGTGGTTGCTTGTAGCCTATATTAGTCTCGGCTATGTCCTTGATGATGTGGATGGTGAGTGTACATCGGAGAGTCTCGCTCAGGTGCTCTCTGTATGCTCTGGCTACTATAGGTGTGCTAAGGCTTTCAATGTTGAAACATTTTTTTTTCTGGGCGATTCTGGGCAGCTTATCGTTGGATAGGCGATCTCTGAATTTGGTGACGCTTGCTCCTCTGAACGTTTGTACGTTCAGGAAATTGAATGCGTACATCGCATCCATTAGCACATGGTCAATTTGGTTGGCGGTTCGACAGTCTGGCGAGCGCCAGGTTACTGCGTGGATTTGTAGTTTCGGATACTTAGCTCTGCACTTCAGCAGAACTGTAATAGAAGAAATATAAGTGAACATGGCTGTCACCCATTCAATGATATCTGTGCATCCTGTCAAGCCAGAAATGACCACCATCATAAATGAATAATACATGCCCAACGTTCGACAGGCTTTTCTACTAATGGTAAAATTGTACTTCTTATTTTTCAGTGGGTGGTTGCAGTAATTATATATTTTAACCGGCGCTCGGTACAGCCTTGGCGAAAGATATTTTCGGCTTGGCACAATTTTGTCGGAATTTGTGCGTTCCAAATCTGTATAGTGGACACTATCGTTCATATTAAAAAATTGGATAATTATATGTAAGTCAGCCATGCGTTTTAGGCTGTCAAATCCATCTAGCATAGCTTTTTCACTGCCACGTCGCTCGTAAGTACGTTTTAAAACTCATAAAAAAACATGTTTAGATGGTTGATCCGAAGTCGCAAAATGTGCTAAAGCTAATGGCTTAGATAGAATTTTTTTTAAACTTTGTTGCTTCTTAGACTTATTGTTTTATTTGTAGGCCAAACTATTCTGATACAACTGGAGCCTCGTGTATTTGTCTTATCGTTGTTTATGGATTGTTTATCGACGCAATTGTGCTGAATCCTTACTTTGAGTGGCCACTGGTAAGGAATGCTTTGCAGATGAATCAAATTTTAAGGTTAAATAAATGTTGTCTTTCAGGTGGGACCGCTTTGATGTGTTTTCATGTCCAAATGAATGCTTAAAATATGTTTTTATGGCTTTGCATAATATAAAAAAAGTAAATAAAATTATAATTAAAATCTTTAATTCTTCATACGGTGGTATTGAATTTTTAGCGCAGATAAAGCACATCGAGAATTAGCACACGCTGCAAATTAATTTTCAGACTTGTACAAAAAGTGTTTAAATCAAGGAATTTAATTTGCAGTCAGTCAGAAGTAAGTCAATGCAACAAAAATTGATTGAATTCTTTTGAAGAATGTGAACTCTCTTCAACATAAGCAAAGTTAAGTTTACTACATATTTTATATATGAACATATTTTACTCCACCGTTTAATGAAGCCGACTATAGCAATATGCCGGAAGGCTGGGTAGCTGGTCGAACTGACACTTGTTGGATAAGGACCGAAACGTTTTTTGAATATATAGCAAACGATTTCTCCAATTGGCTCGATCAGCACCAAATTCAAAGACCAGTATGTCTCTAAGTAGATAGATTGTATTCCCTTCCATCCAATACAATGCATATCATGCAGCCTGCTGATGAAGGTGCTTTCAAAGGGCTAAAAAGTGACTATCGAAAAAGTGTCAAAGATTGGAGTAATTTACCAGAAAATTTTGACAAAACGATTACGAAAACAAACTTAAGTCAACTGCTGAAACAATTTCTGGACAAATCTTATCGGTGTTTTGTTTCTTTTGTTTTCTATTGAAAATTAGCTCAAAGATAATGGATCGAAATGAGAACTAAGAACAATTGTATCAAATTTAATCATTAAAGCTGAGGACAGTTTTTCGGTGAAAAATCGGATCTTCCTCCAGCTTTTCTAAGGCCAACATACAAAAGTTACAGGTCGTTTGGCTTCAGTGCCTGCATGAGCTGTTTAGATCCAGATCCTTGCGTAAAATATTCATATGAAGGTCCATAATAGCAACGGCGGAGAAGCGCGAAGAAAACGTTTTTCAAAGTCAGAATTTTGAAAATCCAAAATTAAGCAAAGCAACATATGATGATAGAGTACTTGTTTTACTTACTTGACTTACGCACAGGAATCGCGCGTGAGCTGTCAATAAAAATTCAAACAGCAAAAAAATCATCCATTATATTAAAATGTACATGAATTCAGAAGATACTTAGAAAATATGGTTTGGTGTTCGTTTATTGTTCAAGTAAGCCTTGCAAAGTCAGTTTGTTCCTTAAAAAAATCGAATAAAAAACAATAACAAATAAAAAGAGCATTTTTCTTAGACCTGATTCCTGGGCGAAATTCACTATTATGGCCTATGATTATAAAGGCATTATCGCTGTGTGGATTTTGTTCATAATCTCACAGTTGATCGCGCTATATGTAGTTATCGGAATGCATATGTTCCACAAAGACTTTAATGAGCAGAGAAGAAACGAATATTCTATGGATCTTATCCCGATGATCGTAGGCTCAGTCATTCTAAATGGACAAGGTAAGTAAAAAAGGGATTCAAATACAGGACACCAATACAAAGGTTTAATTTTTAGGTTTGGTTATGTTTCGACTGCTGCCGGGATTTAAAACGGTGGTTCTGAAATATGCCCACGGCTTTATTCACACTATAGTTCTCATCAGCGTTTGGTACGTATTCAATGTCATGAGCAAGTATGAAAACATATTGTCTGAGAGAACAGAGCTTGTATACCATAATTTTATGCTAGCAGCGTTCGTTATATACAGTGTGCAGGTGAGGTTTTTCCTTTAAGGAATATGTACCTTTATAATAACGTTCATTACGTATTTTTTGCAGTATGTGTTGTCAGTATTTGTATATATTTATATGTATGAAGATGACAGAAGGCGAGCGTTGTTTTCAGTATTTCATAACTTTGTAGGATTTTATTCTTTCCAATTCTGTGCAGGAAGTTGTGTCATTCAACTTAGAAAATTTAAGACTTATGGGTAAGCAAGCTTATTTCTGTAATATTTATCTAACGCATCAAATGCACAGTATAATCTCAGAATGATGAACAGAAACAGTCCCCGTTCATGTTTGTTGAATTGTTTATTTTTCTAGCGTCAAAATTAAGTTTAAGAAAAACGTATACTAAAGCTGTGTTTAGACGATTGACAGATCTGGTAATATTGTCAGATCTATCAATTGTCTGTCAATGAATTGCATATGAGCCGACAATATCAAACAACCTAACAATGCTAAATTGTCTGTTCACACGGTTGCCAGATTTTGTCCAAAACTCAGACAATTACATTGTCAGATGGTTGTCAGGTTGAGAATTGTCAGTTCACACGGTTGGAAGATGTTTGTTTACAAAAAAAATTGGCTGATCCGTTGACAGGCATTGTCAGACTAATCACAAATTATTTTTTCATTCTGAGAAGTGAATTTGAGAAACGTGAAAGAATTAAGAATCGAAATGGAGCAAAAGGATGCACTGAAGATTATTTTGGCCGCGTTCATATTGGAGAGCAGCGTGGAGGACAAATTGCCCCAGAAACGTCGGCCAGAATGTAATTGGTGACGGTGATACAAATTCCCCCAATATTACAGTCGCCAAGTTCGTGAAAGAATGAAATATCCTGAAAATGAATAACCTTGAAAGCTAAATCCATAAAGGCGAAGAAATAGATACCAATTCCATCGACGAAGTCGAGTTGGTAAGTATTTTCCAAACTCAGTGCATCCAACATCCCACAACCTGCGTGGTGTCAAATTTAATGATTTTTGTATTTTTTTGTTTGGCGGCAACTGTGAAAGTTGCAGAAATTTATCTGGCCGAAATGTGTGGTCGTTTTCCACATCAACGTATTCACTCATTCTCCAAATATCTGATTCAATCAAGGAAAATTAAAAAATTGAACCGAAACTTCATTTTCCTGTGAGAATCTGACAATTAATAAATTGTCCGACGTCTTAAACACAGCGCATCTGACAAAAGCAAATGAGTCTGCAAATGTCGTAAACGCCTGACAATGGCCCCGTTCCAGCATACCCTTGCTAAACTGGTATTTTGCTCCGCTACGGGGAAATTCCTCTGGAACGAAGCGAAGAAATCTTTGCTAAATTCCCTTCAAATATCCCTTAAATTTCCCCGTAGCGACTCGCTACCCTCCGCTACCTTCCGCTACAGTAAGAACTGTCATCTCAGTACATTTTTCGCGTAGCGGATCTGCGCTACGCCGTGCTGGAACGGGGCCAATGTTCTGACAAAGGGATAATTGTGTGTTCAGACTATTGCCAGATACCTGACAATTGACAACTGTGAGAAGGCGGTCTGACAATGTGTTTTCTTTTAATATTATCCGACAAAATTGTAAGTTCACACGGTTGTTGGACATTTGGGACAATTTCTTCACTACCATATCTAACAAAATTGTCTTTTTGGAGGAGCATTTTCGTCATCACTAGAAACTGTTTCAGATTCAAACAGTTTATGTCAACACTTTTCGATGACTTCCGGTATAAGTTTTTTCCAAGCCCCTTGATGACATGTTAGAGCGTCGAATCGTTGGCCGTGTTTTTTTATTCCCACAATCGTGGCTATAGCGAGTCCATATTTTTTTGCAATGCTTCGGTAGGATGTCAAATTTTCAAATATGTTAGCACTGCACATATTTGTTAAAGACCACACTGGAGAGATTACATAAAATGTTAAAACACACCTGAAAGTACCGTATCCACAACTCAATTCTGTTCTTTGCATATGGTATGACATACATATGTGTAACACGATGAAATTGGGACAAGGAAACAGAAATAAGGGGGATGCAAATAAAGCGTTCATCATTTCGAGTAGCGAAATTTCAACGTGTTCATAATTTGAAATACTTCAATGTTGTGGTTTCCGTACTTTTCATCTTACAGATTCGTTTGGGAAAGCGAGTTCAGTAAGTATATGGATTATTATCATCACACAAACTACATAATAGCCATCGTGCTTTATTTGCTGATAATTGATGCAATTGTGTTAAATCCTTACTTTGAGTGGCCAATGGTGAGCATAACTAATTAACTGGATCATAACAGAGGGATGAATAAAATAATTGTTTCAGGTTGGACACTTGTAATGACGCTTCAATAAAAGAATCTGGATATCATATCTTATAGTCCTATCCATTCAGTTGAGGTGGAGTTTATAATTTATAGAAACATGATCGTTCCTATGACCTACTAAAATAGAACTTTTGAATTTATCGGTCTGAGAAAAATGTAAAAATATAACTAAAACGTGAGTTTTTTTTTAATAGTACAATTCGAAGGCTCAGATTCGAATTATGTGTTTTGGTTCTCCAGCCTAGCTTATGACAAATGATCTACATTAAACAGAATTAAAATGATGTGAATTTGAAACCATTTATTCGTCATCAAATATATATCAGACACACTACAGTAATTACAATCAGTGTCAGCATGCATACTTAACGCCTGACATATAGAGGCATTGTCAAATTGTACTAGGGTTAGTGCGAATTGAATATTGTTTTCGGCCAGACCAAACAAAGTGTCACTCCGGCCTTTTCCTCACTGCATTTTACTTGGGGATACGGGATATCCATTAAAAGATAGGCTGATAACATCGGTCACAAGAACGCCATCTGCCTCATTTGATCGATAAATATTCTACATAAATACACATATTCATTTTTATAATATTTGTTCTCAAAATTAAACTTACTACGAGAACCTAAATATACCTATTTTTATTTTCCCCCGTTCACATATAATAAGAAATTATTCAAAAATTATGAAACCCAATAATGTTATGACTTTCATTTTCTCTGCATTTGTTACTCTTTAAAATTGGGTATTCTTTGTCAATGTCAGTGTTGAAGTGATTTGGCAGTAACCCCATTTCTTTTTCCTTTTTAGGAGTATCCTACTGAAGATTATAAATCTCCAGCACTAACATTCTTTTCCTTAAGCTGACAATAACATCGGCATCCTAATATTGTTATTGCGTAATATGAATAAAAACATTGTTCAGAATTTTGCAATATAATTGAACTAAAAAGTCTTGACTTACGTCTTCTCGACGTCATTGGTGCTCAGATTTGATTGTTCCAAAGAACCATCTTGGTTGCATCAGGTTTGTTCATCTTGATTATCGTCAATTTTTTCGACAGCAAGAGGGTGGAAAAATTTTTTTTAAAATCAACAAAAGCCCATACAGGGGAGGGTATTTTGTTCGTTTATATTTAATTCTTAAATTAGTTTATTAAATGAAGTTCTTTCGATATTTAAAAAAATCGACTGAAATTTTATTTCTCAAAAACTACCAATTCATTATATGAATTAATTTAAGAAGTAAACACAATTGAATACTTGCCTTTTATCCTTCAAAAAAGCTACAAGACTTCACTTTTTTTCCTGAATTTTCAAATTTGTTATCCGCTTTCTAAAAAATTCGTTTCTGCTCAGTCTTTTATTGGATCATATGAAATTTACTCTTCATACAAATGCTTTTGACTAACCACCGTTTTTAGTCTAAAATTTTTCCACACGACAACTTGTATTTCCAATCCTTATCTATTAAAATTGCACTAGATTTTAAAGCGTTGAAATGTTGGAAATGGTATCAGAAAATTTGCCGAGTAAAACATTTTTCTAATCACGATTTAAACTGGCGATAAAAATGTTATTCTCTTCATTCATTTTGGGCCTAAACACGTTTTTGATGTTATGTAAGCTCACTACAACTTACGAATTTGTGAGAAACAGTTGTTGTTAACAATTTTGCAAAGTAAAACAATTTTTTTAGTACTTATTAATAACATATACAATTTCCCTTAATTTGTTCTCTTTTTAACAAATTTGTTGGACTTTCGTTTGAAATTTGTGAAACAGAAAAGACCACTGACGTGTTTTCAACAATTCTGTCTGCAATATCAGTTACCGCATTAAGGGCAATGTCCTAATTGGCTGAGAGAATAGCTCCCACGTTGTTCGGACTGCGTATTTCCAATAGTCAAGAAAAAGAAAGATCCTTCAGATCTCTCAAGTTATAGGCCAATAAGTCTCCTGCCTAAAATTGAGAAGGTTGTCGAGGTAATTGTTTGCAAGTCAATCTTGCTCGAGTGGGAAAAAAAGATGATCATTCCGCGGAACCAATTTGGACTTAAAAGATACCATTCGGCATTCAATGCCAAGAGATGTACAGGTGCCTGTCTGGTGGACATCGAAAAAGCCATCGACACGTTTTGGATAGACTAGCTTGTATATAAATTAATAAAATATGAATTTTGCCCCACCTCATTAGAACTACAACGACTAGGGATTTCCAAATCACCGAAGATCTGGATCAGGGCACAGGATCGGGGCAATTACTATTCAACATCTTCAACGCAGAGATAAACAAGATTCGATAGAATTCCCTTATGATATCATTCTACACACACGGCTCAAAAATTAGAGAAATTTGAAGCATGAACGGTTTCGTCCTACAACTCACTCTACTGGCTTAGATAAGAACACATGTACCTTGTCATAGCTAGAGTTTTTGACTCAAAGCAATCTACGCAACTTCATACACGTCACATTAAAATCAAAATAAACATTTAGCCCACAATTTTGAGGATCCGACTTGTTGCCATGGGCTGGATATATTCTGGACTTTCTCTTGCCTGGATAATGTTCTTAATCTCACAGGGGGCGGCAGTTTTTACAGTATTGCAGCTGGAAAAATTTCAGTCGGACATTCTAAGTATGGAATACTTCCCTCGGCATCAGGTCCTCATGTTTATTTGCGGGGTCGTCTTAAATGGTCAAAGTACGTAAGATTTAAATTCAAATTAACGTTCATCATCGAAGGATTTTATTAAGGCATGGTTATATTTCGGCTGCTACCAGGATTCAGAACCCAATTTTTAAAGTTTCTTCACTTCCTCATTCAAACTTTTATTGGGGCAGTTGTTGGTTACGAATTCTATTTTTTAAGGGACCAGAACAAAATGATAAGTATATTCGGAAAGCTTCACAGCTATATGACCTTACTACTTGCGGCTGCTTATGTCTTCGAGGTAAGATTCTTACCAAAGCCTGGAAACCTTATTATAACACGCTTCTTTCTTTACAGTGGGCTCTAGCTTTAATCATATACACGTGTTTCTACCAAAAGAGGCGTATGACCTTTGCAGCTTGGCATAATTTTGTAGGCATTTGTATACTGCAAGTCGCTATAGCTACCATTGCCGTCACGATGCGCAGAATGGATCAGGATGAGTAAATAATTTAGGCACCTTCTTGCGATTTGAATAACGTTAAGATTGCAGAGTTACATACGGTGAATTCACAGAACCTATTTGTGTTGCTCTTTGTGTAGCTTATGGGCTGCTTATCAACGCAATTGTTCTGAATCCTTACGTGGAGTGGCCTCTGGTGAGACGAACTGCATAGAGGATGAATATAATTTTATTAATTGAAAGTTTTTTTTTTTTTTCAGATTGGACCCCTTTGATGGTGGATGGAATGTATATGCATACATACGTCTCTTCAGACCAAGTTTCGACTAAAGTGGAAGTAGTAATTTTGAAGATTCAAAATAAAGCTGTGGTATTGCTGATTGATATTGATTTAAACTGAAGCTTTCTAATTCCATTGTCCACCCTGTACTTAACCCGACTGTTCTTCGAGCTGTATGAAGAAGCATCAAGTGTTATTTACATAAAACCCACCGAGAAACAGCTGTAGAAACAAGAGCGAAAAAGCAGTAACAAAAAAAGCCTTAGCCGCAAAGGTTGAAACAAAAGCAAAACTGCCAAAGGCAAACCATGACATTTGCAGAAGCTGCAATTCTCTAACGCCTACAAAATGAAGGATACTATTCCGCTGTTGGATACTGTAGGCTACTTTGGAAGTTGGAATCATACATAACATCGAAGACCACAGGGGAAAATGTGATATTATCAATTTTCCTGATTCAACTATCGCGGGGTCTATGTTTCAGATTTTCAGTGAAAAACATTGAAAGTTTACAGGTTTAAGTAAAAGGGTACTCTTTGTGTATTGAACCCCGATACCGGTGCAACCCGTGATTAATATTCGAAAACAAGACAAAATACAAAAGGTTTTATTATCCCAGAATATACCATTCGTCCCAAGGTTAAATTTTCGTTGGGACAGGAAAGTTCCGACCATGGAGGAGTCTTGCTTATCAATTGTAGTCTTTATGGTGCTGTACTTTGGCGGCGCTAAAATTGGTCTCGGGGCGCAGACTCCGGCGGAAGATTTCTCTTCGGTTGATGGAATGGCACTTACTTAAACTTCCGTAAGTGGGAAGGTGTTTTTACATCGGAAGGTTAGCGGACCACTTCTTCATTCCGTTCCCGTACATCATCAAATGAACACTGTTTCCTTTAAGAGAAATTTTAATGTTAATCGCTGTTTTGCAACACGAAAAACTTCTTCAAGCGTTGTTATTGAAACCTGGCTTATTTTCTCCGATCGCATTCTTTGCTGCAGCGCAAATACCTTTTTATTTCGTCATGTTATTTTGAGATACAAATTTAAACCAAGTACGACACCACCATTTATTCGACATCGAATACATTTCAGGCAGAGGGCAAAGACGTACAGCAGTATCTAAGAACCACTCCGGAAGTACACTTCTCAAGCCTTTTTGCACCACGGAAAAAGTTCAATTGACCATATTTTTAAAAATCGATGAGAAAGGTTAGAAACCTCAGAATTGTTCTCGACTTGGCGCAGAGGGTACTTTTACAATGCTCGTCAAAATTGCAACTCAATTTCATGCCTAAAAGTATGCAATGATTCCGTTTCGTGGAGTAGTTAACGATTGGCGCCATATCTATGGGTAACTTTCTAACACAAAGTAAAAGCTCGAATTCGGTTTATATGCACTTCCAATTAGCGAAATGAAAAAAGGCACTTTTCAAACGATCATTCGTTCGGAATTTGTGTAATTATTGTCAAAATGTACTGGGGTTAGTGCGAATTGAATGTTGTATTGTGCCAAACCAAACAAATTGTACGTGTTTTTCATTCGTGTTTATTTCGGCCGTGAGATTTGTGAGCGTACGGTACCGTACACTGTTCGGTACACGGTACACAAATCTACATCCTTCCAAGAAAATATGTCTTCAAATAATTTCTGTGCTAAATGTCCCTACTGATCGATTATCATTCTCGACTGATACTACAATCAGGGCAGACACGTCATTATGGTCATAGGTAAAAGCAAATTCAAGGCAAGTTGTTCTACCGTTTCCAACAGACCACGCCGTATGGAGGCTGCGTTTGAGTTAACTGCACTCAAACATCCCAACGCTTACAAACTGAAAAATTCAAATCGTGCATCCCAACTGGGCATCAGTCATCCCCAAGATAAATCGCAAGAAGGCACCGCCACCCATCGCTAAATCAGCGGCACCACAAATATAAGACACCAATGATATTGAAGATTTAGCATTGTAGCGGACATAATTATTCACTCGACTTCTTACATGACACAAAAGGCAACAACCAAGGACCCAGCAAATCACCAGAAGGAGCAATGACTAGCAGCAGCACGGATGATGTCAACAACGACGGCGGGTCATGGGACAACTTCATAGGGGTAAGGTTTGTGTTCAAATCTTTATTCAAAATAAAGACATACCTAAGTTAACTCATGATGTCAAAACAAAAGCGATAATTTTCAATTTTTTTCTTGATGGTGCATCCATGCATAGCAAGCTACTTGCTCTTCTGAGAGTCAATCATGAGGTGAAGGCACACTCCTTCACCCTGACAAATCCCTATTACTCTGCAATGGACATGCCCCATATATAATATTTATAATATAATATATTCCTTGTTACCTAGTCTCGGTATTTTCATATCTTTTCAATGCTCGGGTCTTGTGGGAATGACCCAAGGGAACGAAAACCGACATACAATGTTTTGGACACATAGCATTAAACTGTGCAAACAATTATTAATTTTTGCATTTCGACGCAGGATCTATTATCATTCCAATTAAAGGGCAGTTAAGCTTTTTTAAAATTATGAGCTTCCGAGAAAGAAAATTCTTATTGAAAGAGCGTCGAGAAAACTACACACTAGAAAATCCTAGCACCAATCCTTGCTCTGATCGTGCATCCCATCTTATCGTCTTCTTGAACTCTAAGAAAAAAATATAGAGATTCTAGACCAAGTGAAGCGGTAAACATAAAAAAGAAACAGCATATTGTTAACCCATTGTAGCAGATAGAAAAAATTCATAGCCGCACTTGAACCAGATATTCTGAACGAAGTGGCTGATTTAGTTCAGAAGCCTCCAGAAAGAGATAAGTATATTACGTTCAAAACGCAACTCATAACCCGATTTTCAGAATCAAAAGAACGCCAACTCAATCGCCTTATGACTGGTCTAGAGCTAGGAGACAGACGTCCCTCAAGTTTACTTCGGGAAATGCGCCGGCTTTCTGGGGAAAACGTTCCAGATGAAATGCTGTGCACGCTTTGGATGTCTCGTATGCCCAGCCATGTCCGAGGGATTTTATCGGCCAGCCTCGAAATAAAATTGGACGCACTTGCAGAGATAGCGGATAAAATAATAGAGAACACGTCCTCGCAAAATATCTGCTCGGTGGGCACGAAAGATTCAAGCACTTCCAGCGATGCGAACACCCGTTTTAATGCCATCGAAGCATCGATATCAACGTTAACGGAACTTGTCCAGGCATTAACAACAAGACATAACGATGGAAACAGGCAACGGTCTCGCTCTAGGCCATCATACCGTCCCAGCAGAAATCTGTCCACATCTGAAGGAAAGCCGAAATCTTGTTACTACCATCGTAAATTCGGCAACAAGGCCAGGAAGTGCAACCAGCCGTGCAATTACTCAGTGAAGTTAAACTAAATTCGCTATTGTCAACTCAGGCGGTTGACAATAGCGTACAACACCGTGAGGAATACCGCCGAATATGCATTCGACAGGAACACGAATCAAAAGTTCCTCATCGACTCAGGTTCAACCATATCAGTACTCCCAAGAGCATCCACATTCAGAAACACTCCACAAGCACCCATATTGTACGCAGCAAACAACTCACCCACACACACCTGCGGTAAAAAACTTCTTTGCCTTGACCTGGGACTCCGACGCGTCATCAAATGGTCATTCACCATCGCCGATGTAAAAGTAGCCATTATTGGCGCAGATCTCATGGCACATTACGGATTAGTCATCGATTTAAAGTCAAGACGCATAATTGATGCAAAATCATCTTTTACAATTCCAGGTCGAGTTGAACCAACCAGTGTATTCGGACTTTCAACTGTGCACGGACAACATCCTTTTGGTGACACACTTAAAGAATTTTTAAATACTTCCATAGTTCTTTCTGTAAATTCTAGCACCAGTTCCGTACACCATCACATTATCACCGCGGGTCAACCGGTATCAGAACGCCCACGGCGACTTGCGGCCGACAAGCTCAAACAGGCCAAATTAAACTTCGAGCGATTGATGGAAAAAGGGATATGTCGGCCGTCCAGCAGTCCATGGGCAAGCCCACACCATGTTGTCAAAAAGAAAGATGGCGGCTGGCGTTGTTGCGGGGACTACCGTCGACTTAACGCCCAGACACAAGCTGACCGGTATCCTATCCCACATATAATGAACTTCACTGAGTTGTTGCACCAGAAGAACTATTTCACCATTCTTGATCTGGACAAGGCCTACTATCAGATCCCAATGGCACCTGAGGATATTCCAAAAACAGCCGTAACTACGCCATTTAGATTATTCGAATTTACCGCGATGCCGTTTGGTCTAAAAAACGCTACTCAGACATTCCAGAGACATATGGATATGGTACTGCGCGGTTTAGATTTCGTATTTTGCTACGTGGATGATATTTTAATTTTTTCTGAGACCGAAGACCTTCACAATGAGTACATTCGCAGTGTTTTACAGCGCCTCAAGGAACATAGACTTAATATCAACGTCAACAAGTGCATGTTTGGAAAACCTGAAGTCAATTATCTCGGCCACGTCATCAACAAATTCGGGAGCAAACCACCAGAAGATAGAGTACGAGCGATTTTAAACTACCCTAAGCCTTCTACCATATTGGAACTTCGACGTTTTCTTGGAGTAATGAACTTTTATCGTCGCTACATTAACAACTGCGCACACATCCAAGCACCGCTTAATTCATTTATAAAGGACTCAAAAAAAAAAACGACAAGCGACATATTCCCTGGACAACACAAGCTGAGGAGGCTTTTATTCTATGCAAGGAAAGTATCGGTAAAGCAACAATGCTAAATCACATCGATTCCAGCTCACCTTTGGTTCTGTCTACAGACGCATCTGATACTGGAACAATTGCAAGGTAAGAATTTTCAACCAATTGACTTTTTTTTGCAAGCTTTCACCATCCCAGACTCGATATTGTACATACGACCGGGAACTCCTTGCAATATATCTTGCCGTGAAGTTTTTCCGACATTTGGTTGAAGGCCGTCACTTCACAATACAAGCAGACCACAAGCCACTCACGTATGCCTTTCTTCAAAAATCTGACAAAGCATCTCCAAGACGATTAAGGCATCTGGATTATATATCCCAATTCACAACAAACATTGTTTATCTTCCTGGTCACGACAATATAGTCGCAGACGCATTATCGCGAATAAACATGATCACAATGCCACAGAAAATTGACCTTAGCGAACTTCAAAAAACCCAGGAAAACGATACTGAACAAAAAACCCTATTAGAAACTGATACATCCCTCAAATTACAGCAGCTAGCCATAGAACCGGACATCAAAATTAATTGTGACACCTCAACAAGCGTGATCAGACCATACATCCCAAAGCCATTGAGAAAAAAAGCTTTCGATATTGTCCATGGATTATCTCACCCCGGAGGAAAAGCGACAAGCCAGCTTTTGCGACAAAAATATATTTGGCCTAGTATCCGAAAGGATGCTTTGACTTGGTCCCGAAACTGCACTTCTTGTCAACGATCCAAAATCCACAGACACACACAGCTGCAGCCAAATTTCATACCGATACCAGACAATCGATTCCAACACGTTCACATAGATCTCATAGTTCTTCCTTATTGCCAAGGAAAAAGGTATTGCTTAACTATGATTGATCGTTACACAAGGTGGCCGGAAGCAGTACCGCTTGAGGATATGAACGCTGACACTGTAGCAACAGCCTTCTTCACTAATTGGATAGCACGTTTCGGATCACCGAGAACATTGACAACAGATCAAGGTTCGCAATTCGAGTCATCACTGTTCACAGCACTATTAAGATAATGCGGTATCCACAGGATACGAACATCGCCTTATCATTCGGCATCGAATGGACTTGTAGAACGTTGGCATCGAACACTTAAATCCGCACTCATGTGTCATAGTTCGGAAAAGTGGATCGATGCATTGCCAATTGTTTTGCTGGGATTGAGAACTTCGTACAAAGACGACTTGAAGTCATCGACAACCGAAATGTTGTACGGCACGAATCTAAGAATTCCTGGTGAGTTTTTCCTTGACATTGACGATAACGTTTCTCCCGCAGTATTTGTTGAAAAACATCGAGAAGTCATCCGGCATTTAGCAATTGACAGTGACAGCTAATGACATTTCATTCCTTCGTCATTGGGAGGGTAGTAATGTGGTGTTTTCACTATTCACCACTAGGTGACGCCACGATCGGAAAGAAAATTTCAACACTGGCGCCGACAAGTCCGAACAAGCCGTTTAAAGCAGCACTCACCGTTTTACCTTCGTTGCTGGCTGACGCAGCTCATTTATAATTAAGAACGTAGTTAATAAATAAATAATTAAAGTTTATTCATCATTTGTTTTTCATGTGATTTAAGGATTCCAAAAATCTGTGGCATTTGAAGTCTGACAGTTGACGTCGTAACTACTGCCATCCATCTGTCGGTAAATAGAACAAATACACTAATACACATACAGTGGCCACTCCTTCGAACAATGCTTTAATTTGTTCGAAAAATAAAAAAAGATAATACGAAACATCTTTTAGCAACTGCCATTTTCTTTGTCTCCAGGAATATCTGTTCAACGAGTCACAAGTTTCCTTTCATGTGTTTTTATAAAGAATAAGTATAAAATAAAGTTAATTTGAATATTTAAAAAGGTTTTTTATCGACTATTTAATTTAGTGGTTATAAGAGAGACCACAAATCTGTGGCAGTCAGATAAACCCTTACTAGATGTCATTATCATCGCAAAAAGGAAAAATATAATAGGTGACTGGAATTTTTGGTAGATAGAAATTCATTTGATCAAACGTAAACCATTAAGTAAATAAATATTATTGATATCAAAGTGGAGCTGCATTTTGTTTGATTAGCTGGATTCTGCAATTGGTTACCCCGACAACAGAATACATAATCAATTTTTTTTCCCTATTGCTTACAGTAGACAGTTCATCAGGATCGCCTGGAAATAAATCTCCAAACCAGCAAACGTCGTCTCTTTATAATGCCTCATCCTTGCTGGCATCATCGCAATCCCAAAACGCAAATTGCCAAACCTTGTATGCAGGTGATTGCGATGGACTAGAAATATCCGCACTAAAAAATGGAGGAATTCCTGTCTTTTTGGAAAATTGATCCATAACGACCGCGTTATTTCAGACAAAAACAAATTTAATGCCGTCATTGCCACGCTAGACCCTGAAGTCCTTAGTGAAGATCTGGTACAATCCCCTCCAGAGATAGATAATTATAAAACGTTCAAACACCAACTAATTTCAAGGTTCTCCGAACCAAAAAACCGGCATATGAACAGGCTCATGACAGGTTTGGAATTGGGTGACCGGCGACTTTCAAGTCTCCTTAGAGAGATGCGCAAATTGGCAGGCGAAAACCTGCCAGACGACATGCTGACGAACATTTGGATGGTTAGAGGCATAAGATCTGCTTACCTCTGAATTCAGCCTAACGCTTTGGCGAAAATCGCGGATTTCATCATGGACCTCTCACCATTTAAATGTTCTACCGAAAACCAAAACGTAGACGCTTTAAGCGATGTTCATTTGCGCTTACGCACGCTGGAAGTCACGTTGTCGAACTTAACCAAGTTGGTGCAGTAGTTGAAAATTGGTAACGACAAAACAAACAGGCGGCGATCCAACTCCAGACTCAGAAATCGTTCGACGTTACTATCTTCGGCACCACAGACATCATCATCATCCAAATTGTGCTACTACCATGAACGTTTTGGTGAAGACGTTAGGAAGGGTTCGAAACCATGCAATTATACAGCGTTAAAATGAAATCGCTATTTTCTCAGGCGGTAGACAACAGCGCAATAAGGAACAAGACATACCGCCTTCACATTTTCGATAGAAACACCAACAATAAAGGTTTAATAGATTCCGAGTCAGCTATATCCGTTTTACCTTGTCCTCCAAACTGCAAACCATATCTAAGCCATCCACTATTAAACGCAGCATGGTGAGAAAATACTTACAATAAATTTTAGACTCAGACGTATGATCACTAACGCTCACGCTCACAGCATCACAAAAAAGTGCAAGTAGCCCCTGTTTTCGGCTACAATTGATGGTCGACATACAAATCGACGTCCAGCAACGAGCAACACCGTATCATATGGGGGAAATAGAAATTTTCAAGAATTTATTCCCTTTTATCTTGGAGCTTCGTGGGTTTCCGTTCTGCATTGGGAAAAATCTCGACATCCTTGCTCGGCACTGTGTATAGAACATGAATCCTTATCGATGATAGAACCCCTTCCTATGAGCCTGTGAGTCAAGTGACGGTGAAGTTCGTCCTTCAGTCGCGATGCTCGTGTATTAGGTAATTGGTTTCCATCTGTGCTCATATCTGTGTTTTCAGACATGAGAGAGGATCAGGCCACAAAGTTTGACTTACCGGCAATGTAAATCAACTCGTAGTTGTACTCCTCAATTCGGGCCTTCCAACGTTTGAGTTTCGCGTTATGATTACAGTTGCTCATGGCAAGAGCCCAGACAATGGTCCCGATCTAGCATGCCTTTGCTAAACTGGTTTACTGTTCCGCTACGGAGAAATTTCTCTAGAACGAATTTGGAGCAACAGAAAATATGACGTCACGTTTTCCTTGCGTAGCGAAGAAATCTTTGCTAAATTTCCCTCAAATATCCCTTAAATTTCCCCGTACGGACGCGCTACCCTTCGCAACCTTTCGCTACGTGAAGAACTGTCATCTCAGTACATGTTTCGCGTAGCGGATCTGCGCTACGGCGTGCTGGAACGGGGCCAATGGGGAGCATCTCCTCATAAGTAGCGCAATTTTCTTATGTGAGATTCAGAGAACGAGAGATGTATGCAACTGGTCTTCCTTTACCATGCTCTCCTGTTGACAGGACAGAACTGAGAGCATATTCGAAGGCATATGTGGTCAAATTAAAGCTTTTTCCAAAGTATGGAAATGCTTGTACCTCCGCAGAAGTAAAGATTTCTGTGAAAGCTTCAACTGCATTTGTTGCCTCATGATTGAGAGATACCGGGACGTTTCTTGATATGTTTGCCTAAACTTGCGATAACACACCGCGAGTAATGTTATTTAAAGGTTTACCTACTTTCGAATTGTCTCGAATAAAATTCGAATAGTAAGAAGTTAGTCCGAGAAAGCTTTTAAGTTCCTTAAGGTTTGTCGGCAGAATTAACCTTTCAAACGCTCTGATCTTTCTTGGGTCCGGGACGATGCCATCAATTCGACAGAAGTGGTCAAGAAATGAGTCATTTCTAGAATTATTTTTAAGTCAGCATGATCGAGCTTTCAAAAGACAGTTTCCATATCCTTCAGATGATCTTCCTCAGTTTTGCTAAAGAAGATGATGCCACCGGTGTACGGCTAGCTAATTTTGTCGATTAGCTCTCTAAGTACATCTTCTATCATCCTTTATATAGCGGGGACAATTTTAAGCCTAAATGTAAGTCTGAAATACTCGTATGAACCATTCATTGTCGAGAATTCGGGATATCTTTTTCGTTCATCAGAATTTAATGAAATCCCGAGGTGAAATCAAGCGTACTAAAGTATCTGACTTCACGAAGACTGGCCAGTGTGCTTTTAATGTCGGGAATGGTATATTTGTCCGGGCTTGTTACTTAATTAAGCACTTTTTGAAGTACTGATAGTTGAGTTGTCGTTTGACCCCTTCCCTCATGCATGCGGGATAAGGGTAGCTGTTCACATAAATCTTCGGTTCTTCTGTATTTGTGCGAGTTCTTGCTCTTCCCTTAACCTTTTTTGCATATAGTCTCTAGGCTATACCTTACTGATGTGGAAATATTATACATGATTGACTGTTTCTGAAAGTCGATTTTTAAGGGGATTGCCTTTTCGGATTCAATATTGAGAAGATTTTTCCCTATCTAAGATTTCAGGGTGTCATCGCGAATTATACCATCAAACGCCTTAAAGGTTGGTAAAATTAAAAAAAGGTTACTTTCAACTCGGAGCCTAACTTTTGGTATTTCAATTAAAATCTTCCCGGCGGATCTGTTTACATAGAATGGTTTTTGGACGGGGTTTGGAAGAGTGACCAGGTGTGACCGAATAAAATTTTTATTGGCTCCTTTGTCTACGAGGAAACAAAGAATTTTCCGTGCCGCGTAAAATAGTCTATGTATGGCACGCTGTGAACGAGGCTCCTATCATAAAACATTCAGGTGTCGGGTCTTCGTTGGTGGGTTCAATCGAATCCTCTTTAGTTGGAGACCCTGATTCTGCAGGCGACAGTTGGTACAAACGTTGTTACTTGCGGGGACAATTGACGGAACTTGGTTCTCTCTTAAAGGGGTTAGCTCGATTGACAAAGGTGGTGTTCAGTGAATATTGCTGTTAGAATGAACGCTGGGCAAATATGTTTCTTACACCAAACGGCCTATTTATATTTTGGGGTGGGCCCGTATTTTTCCTTAAATTATAATTTAAAGGCGATGTTCTAACATTCGGCGTATTGACGTGCACCGAATTGCTCCTATAGTTCAGGTTTTGCATTTCTTGGCATTTCGATTAGGCCTCAGGTAATGTCCTTGTTTTTTGAATAATTAAGAGTTTCGAAAGCTCCCCATCGAAGGCACGATTACGAAGACATTCAAGGCACGATTACGGTGGTTCACAGTTGCGTAAAAGTTGGTTGAGCTTGTGCTCTTATGTTTGAATATCTCACTGGTCATTCTAATAAAGGGAGAGTCGTTGTCAAACACATTGTTTGATACAAGGGGCGAATCCGCCGTTCGCCTGATTTTCTTTCGGATGTGTTTTAGGATTGCCCGATAGATGCGCTTGTTACGAACTATTTCGTAATCCTTCAACACTGTCTCCCTGCTGAATATCCAAGAGACGTAGTGAACCGAGCTTCCATCAAAGACCTGCAGTTCTTTTACAGAATCGGGGAATTTGGAAATTGCTTCAGAACTCGGTGGGCACAGGCGTATTTGCTCCATGTGTGGAATGGAACCTCTCGCATCGCTTCCTGTGAATTGTTTCGCTAAATCGTAACCATGCGATTTTCTAGGTCCTTCAGCTGCCCTATGACCGTATTGATAGCAACCGGTTCTTGGGTTTTTAAGTTTTTTTAGCTCATCGATTTCATAAATTTGTTCCAAAAACCTACCGAGAGTGCGCACTGAAAGTCAATTTTATTTAATGCAATCTAAATGTATTTATAAACTATAACGGCAGGAGTGGGTTCTTTATATCTGCTCTTATGAAAATGAGCATACCACATATGTTCTTTATCTTTTCCAAACACAATTTTTCCTCTTTTATGTTTATGTAGTTTCCGTCTTTTTATAAATGAATGACACTCAATATTTTTCACTTTCTTTAAACTTTTATAAAACAAAAGAAACGTTTATGTGACTTAATGAACAAAATATTAATTATACTTAAAAGAAAGGACAAGTGAACCGTCTTGACTGAGTGCTTCGTTGCTACTACGTTGTCTGTACCTTATGTCGTTCGTCATTTGCGTATGCTTACATGTCTGTTTACTACGTGATCGTCTTGTTGTTTTCTTAGGTACTTTAGCCTTGGGCTTCGTTGCCAGCTGCGTAGGTAAGTCGTCTATGTCGTATGTCGTCAGTTATGAACGTCGCCCTATGGTTGGCTTCATACAATGGTATGAACTGAGCGAATTTCTTATAAAAACATTACAGAGTTTTACCAAAGACCATATAATAATTGTTATATTTTCTTTGGTTTTGGTTTTACTTCATTCTTCCCCAAGTATACTTTTTTTTTTTAATTGGAAGAAGTCCTTGTTCTTAGTATTTACCATTTAAAGAAAATAATTTATCTTACATTATAAACTCAAAAATCCTTTGCAAAAGTAAAAAAAAACAATTCAACTTTACATCTTGGTACTGAAAAGTAATCAAAATAACAGCGAATGTCAGGAATTAATTAATTAAGGAATACCATATTTATTAAAGCAATAATTTCAATAAGGGTTAGGTGCTTCTTTCTTCGTTATTGTTTCAAATATTCTATTTGGCATGGTTTTGATCAAATTTTGGAGAGTATCATTTGATATTGAGTTCCAAGACAATTCAATGACTTCTTTGAGTTCTCCTTAGGTGTTGAATTGTCGTCCATTTGCGTATACCAAGCGAGATATTGTTCCGCACAAGTTTTCTATTCGATTAAGATCGGGGCTTCTTGCCGGCCAATCCAAAACCTCAATATTTTTTTTTAAAGAAAACCAGTCTTAAACTATTTTTGCGGAGTGAACGGCAGCATTATCTTGCTGGAAGACCAAAATTATCACCACAGAATCCTTCAGAAGTTCAATTCATTTCTGCGAATTAATTTTGGTTGTAACAAAGCCAATCTGCATCTTACCAGCAGCACAAAACCCAGCCCAAATCATGACACTACCGCCCACAAAATCGCGGCTAAACTTTACTTCTTCCATCGGGTCCATCCAGGTTGAATTTCATTTCATCGCTAAACAAAACCTTTTTTTGTCATTCTTCAGTCCATGACATGAATTTTGTTGCGAAATCCATTCTGGCCAATTTGTGTCGTGTAGAAATTTGAGGCTTTTTTCGAACCCGATCATATGAAGGTCTGTTTGTTGCTGGATCTCATCTTATTTATCGAAATATGAGGGATTTTTAGCGGGCGGTTAGTTTCGTATTGAA
Source organism: Orthonevra nobilis (assembly GCA_963555765.1). Lineage (NCBI taxonomy): Eukaryota > Metazoa > Arthropoda > Insecta > Diptera > Syrphidae > Orthonevra > Orthonevra nobilis. The sequence goes on from OY743225.1 coordinate 131,892,280, forward strand.
ATCATATCGACGTATGGTCCCATATTTGACACTCAAATTCAAAAAAACTTCGTACAACTGTATGAGACCCGTACATTTTTTCCTTAAGCGCAATTATCTAACCCTTTTCCTTTTCCGTTTTCTATTTTTCTAAAAATTGCAAATTTGTAAAGGCGAAACTTATTAAACATATTACATTGAATCCTCTCAAAAAATGTTATTCGAATCACTTGATTGTTTTTATAAGAATTTCGCTCAGTGTATATATATATATATATATTTTAACTTTTTGCTTGTATGTTCATAGGTAACATTTTTTTTATTTCTATAGTCAATAACTTCGGATTTTTGTTTAGCTTGTCGTTAAATTTAATTAATTTTGCAAAATAACGGCCCCTTTTTTAAAAGTCGACCCAAAAGGCGTAATATTTTAATCTAGGTAGGTAAAGGTAGGTAAAAGTGGTGGTTCAGTGAGAACCTAATTAGCACTAAGTGTCGTTTTAATACCACAGCTCTGTTACCTTATTTATGATGTTATTTTGGTGTATTTGAGATATCTCTAAATCCTGCCCGAGGTATTTAAGAAGGACATTAGTTCCTTAATATCCTTAGCAGAAATCTCATTAATTGAGTTGAAGAAGGGTCTACCAAGCGCCCGCTGTCTGGCTCTAGCAAGAGCCGGACAGTCGCAAAAGAAGTGTGTTAGGGTCTCCCTCTCAGCTGTGTTTTTGCAGCTGCGACAGTGAGAGTTGTGTGGGATACCTAGCTTAATGGCATGATCTCCAATCGGCCAGTGTCCTGTGCAGACCGCCACTAATCTAGCAATATCATGACGGACTCGTCGAAGGAGATCTTTTGTTTTTGTCTGTTTGTATTCCGGCCATATTTTCCTTGATGTTGAACAGTTCGTAAGTCTGACCCATCTTAGATTTGCTACTTCAAGGAAGTATGAGGATATATTAGTCTTAACTGCTTGTAGTGAGATGAAAACTTCACCTGCAAGCGAGCGCTGAAGGGCAGATCCCTTTCTAGCAAGTTCATCGGCCTTCTCATTGCCTGGGATGGCACTGTGGCCGGGAACCCATATAAGGGAAATGAGCTTACCTTCTAACGACGCTATTTCAGCTCGGCATTCCTGTACTTATTTTGAATGTGAAGTAAAGGAGGCAATAGCTTTGATGGCTGCTTGACTATCAATGCATATGGCAACCTTCTGGCTTGGCAGGATGTTTGGATGTAATTTGATTTGACGACATGCTTCCCGGATTGCAAATAGTTCGGCTTGGAAAACACTGGAATTGTCGGGCAGTCTGTAGGCTTAACAGATGTTCAGAGATTCTGAGAACACACCCGCTCCGACTCCGCCGCCCATCTTAGAGCCGTCAGTGTAGATTGTCCAGTTAAAGTCCTTACATATCTGACCACTATTCCATTCCGCTCTTTCTGGGATTAGAGTGTCAAAGTTATTTGATGGATAAATTCTAGGGACCGTATAGTCCGTAGGTGAAGATACCAGATCGAGTATAGCGCTATGACCATAGGGTTTTGACGTCCAGCATCCAGACTCTCTGAGCCTAATGGCGCTGTGAGGAGTAGTGTTTTTAATGTGTAGGTCCAAAGGTAGGAGATGCAGAATTACCGTCAGAGCATCCGACGGAGTCGATCGTAGAGTGCCTGTGGTGCCTATGCATGCAGTTCTCTGTACCTTGTTTAGTTTGATGACATTGAATTTCTTCATGAGAGCCGGCCACCATACTAGTGATCCGTATGTTAGTATCGGGCGAACCACCGCCGTATACATCCATAGGATCAGCTTTGATTGGAGACCCCATTTTTTGCCAAAGGTTCTACTGCAGGCGTAAAAAGCTATGCACGCCTTTTTAACTCCCTGATCAACGTTTAGCTTCCAGCTGAGTTTAGGATCTAAGATAACGCCTAGGTACTTGGCGCTGGTAGACAGAGAAAGCGGTTGTTCATTCAGACGGGGGAGTGGGAAACTGGGTATCTTGGTTTTAGTGGTGAAGAGCATCAGTTCTGTTTTGCTATTTTAAGCTAAGTTCCTGGATTATTTTTTTTACTACACATTTCATGCGTTTATGTATGTATTTCAACTCTCATTTTCCTTCACGTTTTTTTTAATATTTACTTCTTCAATGTCACTGTTTTCCTTTTATAAATGTGAATGATTATAATTCCTTCTTTTACACTTATTTTAATAAATTTTTATCTCTTGAGGAGTTGACTTATTTAAGTTTTTCACGTTCACTTGAGGATTTTAAGGAAGTCCCTGCTCGGACGTCAGTTTAAGTCCTTTACGTGACTTTTACCAAAAAATATATTTGCACGGAATCTGTTCCACATTTGAATAAAACAACGAGTTCTGAAATAAGTTGCAAATTTTATTCTACTCGAATACCTTAGTTCCCACTAAACTGCTTATACAAATAAATGAAAAACAGTTGATCTTTACAATTTTGCAAAGTTAATGGTGAAACGATTGTTTTTTTTTTGTATTGTATACAATTTCACTAAATTTGTTCACTTTTAAACAAAATTGTTGGAATTTAGTTTGAAGTTTGTGAATCAATACAATTTTCTTATTTAAGCAATTTTTGGATGCCTGTCTGCGCATTTCTCTAAGGAGTCTGGAAGGTCACCTATCTCCTAACTCCAAGCCGGTCATGAGTTTATTAAGCTGCTTCAGACTACTTTATCGAAAAGTATCGACCAACCACATATTCAATGGTATACAAGCTTCCTCTTGAGCCAGAAGTTTTTCTAAATAGTATCAAACTTATAATCCACTGTATAAATGCTGGCTACCCGTGGGCTCTGTTTTGCTCCCGACTCTTTTTTTAATCTTCATAAACGATTTCCTATCTGGTAAATATAATCCACTTTTCTAGTAATTTGGCGTCAGTACCCTCTTTAAATTGCGATATTAACAGTAAAACTCTATGAACAGATTGGAACCATGAATATCAATTGCATTGCTGAACTTGGAAAGTCTGCAAAGTCAAATTCCTGGGTTTCTATAAAGACCATCCTTATCCTGCTCGACCGAGTTCAAAATCCAGCTTTAAAATTCATAGGAAACAAAAATTCGATTGCTTCAACAGCGACGTTACGGCTCCTCGTGTTCGATATTTTATCATAAACGGTGTTCCGGAAAATTAGACAGCTGCATTCTTCCCCCTTATCAGTTTCAATTTTCGCTCAGGCCCAATGTCCAGTAAAGGGATTCATTACTAACCACACAACGCAAATGTGGAAAATCATCAGACTTGATGTTTTCTACTTAATTCTTATAGGGTATTAATTAATGCGTGTGTTTTCTATTCATTAGAAGTTGCGGAAGCCAACAGCAATGTGCACCAGTTCTTGTCACAACTTTCTCCCTGATTAATTTAGACAACAGAATTCTCCGAAGGTGTATGTATCCGGGAAGGCTTAAGCCCGTTAACTTCCGTGACACGCAGATGCTGGGAAGTTCGTACAACTAGATGCAACAAGCGTAGAAGACAGGGTAAACGCAAACTTAAATTTCTCAAAGCTGTAGCTGTATCTAACGGACACAGATCAACTAAAGTTCACACAGCAAATCCAGAAATTCCGTAAATACGAGTTTAAGAATTAAAGTGCCCAAAAGAGCTACAGTGCTCACTACCTACATTTCTACCAGCATAATCATAGCTCCAATATTTTATTTAAAGTCACCTACGCAAATTCCGTTCAAACAAATTAAACAAAAAAAAAATTAACAAGAAAAAAACTTTTCAGACGACGATTTTTGCCATGGGCTGGAGATATACTTCACTTCTCGTCGCATGGATCTTGTTCTTGATATCACAGGGTTTGGCAATCTATGTGGTAATACTCTTAGAAGATTATAAAGCGGAGGGGCTAAGTTCCGGCAAATTTCCTCGTCACCAGGTCCTCATGTTCATATGCGGAGTCGTCTTAACTGGTCAAAGTAGGTAAGACGTAAATTCAATTCAATGTTCCTCATATAAAGGAGTTCATATTTAGGTATGGTTATATTTCGGTTGCTCCCTGGATTCAGAACCGAATATCTGAAGTTTGTCCACCTCTTCATCCACACATTTATCGGCGCTGTTTTTGTCTATGAATTCATCCTCATAAGAGGTGGCAAAGTTATGAAGGATACTCTTGGAGACCTTCACAAGTATATGACTTATGTACTTATGATTGTGTATGTGTTGCAGGTACGGTTTTCACACATTTTTCTAACATTGTGTAATGTTTTTTTTTTGGTTTTCAGTGGGTACTTGCGATTTTTATATATCTGTATATGTATTCAGTTCAGCGTAGGCGGAAGATATTCTCAGCTTGGCATAATTTTTTTGGAGTCTGTATTCTCCAACTTTGCATAGCCATAATTGCCGTAACGATGCGGAGAATGGATCGACATCCGTGAGTTGGTTTAGTTACTTCCTCCATTTTATTGAGATTTATAATTTCCCAATTGCAGATCGTTGAAAGGGAGTTATACAGGACCGATTTGCGTTTCTCTTTGCGTAGCGTATGGACTGCTTATCAATGCAATTGTTCTGAATCCTTACGTTGAGTGGCCTCTGGTAAGCTTAACTTTTTAGACGGATCATATAATATACACGAAATAATTTAAAACGCTGTTTTTGTTTTTTTTTCTTGCAGATGGGACCCCTTTAGGTATAATAGAATATAGAAAAAATATATAGTTGTGTGAAGATGAGAAGCATCCTTTCATTAAGCATTTGAAATTGTAAGTTTGATGAAATCCACACAAGTCCGAAAACAGTTAAATTTGTCATTTGAAATAAAAATACATGTAGGTAAACAAAGCCAACTCTTTTATTATTTAATTGCATTGATATTTCTCTGGATCGAAAGCTTATTTATGGTGGAATTTCCAGTTTGTATAGTATCATAACGAAAATGAACCAATATTGCAAAAAAGAACATACTACCACGAAAAGGTAGAAACAGAACCTTCGATTCAAGGACCAAGCTTCCAAAGCATATACAAATGAAGTGGTGAAACAAACTGCATCTGGTAGTATTTTCCGGGCCTTGCTTGTACTGTCCCAAATGGTGAACTTTCAGAAGAAGCTCAAGATGCCTGAAAGGATAACATCAAATGATATCGTGTGGTTTTCACCAGAAGAGAATCTTGAAATTCTTAAGACTATTACCATCTATGCATCCTTTTAAGTTTCACACCAAAATGTCTACTTGTACATGAAGAAACACAACTTTTTGATGCCTCAATCTAAATAATACAGTACCTTTGAAGCAGTAAAGGCTTCGTCGTAAAACCCACTTTACTTACTTAGGTAAGTACGGATGTACCTAATCACAGCTAGAGTTTTTGACTCAAAGAAATACGTCATATTAAAATCAGAACCAACATTTTAGGTAGGCATAAAATTTGAGGGTCCGACTTGTTGCCATGGGCTTCATATATTCTGGACTTTTCCGTGAAACTTTTATTGCGGGAGTTGTTGATTAAGAATTCTATTTTTTAAGGGACGAGAACAAAACGGTGAATTTATTTGGAAAGCTTCACAGCAACATTACTTTACTACTTGCGGCTGCTTATGTCTTTCATCTTTCAAAGCGAGGAAACCGCATCATTACAGGCTTTATATACACGTATTCCTACCAAAAGATGAGTATGATCTGCGCAGCTTGGCATAATTTTGTAGATATTTGTATAGAGCATGTCGCGAAGAATGGATCACGATGGGTAAGCAATTTAGGCACCTTCCGGCGGTTTGTATAATGTTTCGATTACAGAGTTTCAGACGCTTACTACACAAAACTTATTTGTGTTGCAATTTTATATTTTATTTTTTTAGACATCTTAGCATATGATTGCTAATCGAATGACAACTAAGCGTTAAACTGTGTTTAAAAAACAGATCAGAGCGCCCTAAACACGCTCAAAACCAGAGCCCTACTCAAAACTAAAAAAGAAAAACTCCTAATAGCGCCGCCAACGTACAGCACCATAAAAGATTTGAGAATATTGGCCTCGGGGCGCAGACTTCGGCGGTGTTATGCTTTTAATGAATTTAGCTTCAACTTCACAAAAATAACAAGCGCTTGCGACGTCTTTTATTTGTCACAGATGACGGAGGTTCAACGAACGGCCCCACAAGCTTTTTCTTGACAATTTGAACTCAGCTGTGGGATTGTAAGTCACTCATGAGAGATGGGCGAGCGAAAAATTGCAAGATGTTCTTACCCTGCTCAGCAAGTGCCGCAATTTCCACTGATTCACATATAAATCTATCTCTATAAAGAATTAAATAAACAATATTGCTAAAATTACGGTGAACAATAATAAGTGTTATTGGAAGTATGACGAATTAATGAATTGTATACTATATACTATACATATTCTAAAAAACCTTAATGTTGTAACAAGGCATCTGTACTGGTACACCCAATTCTCCGAACTTTGCAATTCACTCTTCCTGAACTATGTAAACACAGTGCAATCGAATCTGATTACTGATCCGAAGCGTTTCTACGACTTTATCAACGTTAAAAGTAAATCGGAAGGCTACCTATCCAGCCTCAAGTATCTCAACTCATCCTCAGCTGACCCTAATACAATCGCTAATTTTTTCGCTGATTTCTTCAGCCAATCATTTGCTGATCACAACGAACAGCCCGACCATGATTACTTCCGATATATGAACAACTGCCCCCATACAACTCTAACCTTAGTTGATATAGCACCTGAACTAGTAACAGAGAAGATAAGTTAACTCAAGGATGATAATTCCCCCGGCCCTGACGGTTTACCAGCCATAGTGCTAAAAAAATCCATCAGATTCCTGGTCCAACCCCTAACAGCAGTTTTCAAACTTTCCATTTCTCAAAGAGTTTTTCCTAAACTCTGGAAAAGCTCATATATTATCCCCATCCATAAGAAAGGGTCCTAAAAACGAAGTATCGAACTACAGACCAATTGCTAAACTCTCATGCATTCCGAAGCTTTTCGAGAGCATCACATATGATACCATGTGTTTTCGTTGCAAATCCATCATCATCTTCAAATCAACACGGATTCCTAAGAGGTAGGTCAATCAACAACCACCAACTTAACCGAATTCGTACCTCCAACCCACTGTGCCTTGGAAGAAGGTAAAGAAGTCGATGTTGTAGCCACTGACTTCAGGAAAATTTTTGATAAAATCTCCCAATCATGTAGGATCAAATCCTACATGGAAGATCGTCAATACGTCGTCCTTTTCAGATCTTCCAAATCCAATCCATTTATAACTCTCTCAGGAGTCGCTCAAGGTAGTCACGTTGGCCCAATGATATTAATTTTGAAAATAAATGATGTCGATCTTATCATCCAAAACGCATGTGTATCTGCATGCGCTGATGACATGAAAATATTTACGAACATTTCAACCCCCGCTGACTCATGTCTCCTCCAAGATGATCTGAACAGATTCTCAATTTGGTGCAAAAAAAAATTCTTGGAGCTCAATATCAGCAAATGCCAGGCCATCACATATACTCGAAAGCGTCTAGAACAACCTCCCAGAACCTACTTCATCTACAACGAACCTGTTCCTTCAGTCTCCTTCTTTCGCGATCTGGGTATAATCTGTGATACCGAACTTAATTTCCGCTCTCACATCGATAATATTATAAGTAGAGTCAACTCTGCGCTCAAACAATGGTCCAAGGAATTCACGAACACCTATGTTATTGTTAGACCCCTCCTTGAATACGCTTCCCAAGTCTAATCCCCTTACTACGAATCCCAGATCCAGCGAATCGAGGCAGTCCAGGGCAGATTCATTCGTTTCACACTACGTGGTCTCGCCTGGACAGACAGCTACAATCCTCTCCCTTACTCACATCGCTCGCTTCATATCAATTTGCAGTCCCTCTAGGAACACCTTGATATTGCTGATATTCTTTTCATTCACCAGCTTCTAACCGGAAATATTGACTGCCCCGCGCTGCTGCGATTGATCTCTCTCAATGCTTATCCCTGTAAACTTAGATTTGTCTCATTCGTCCGTCTCGTCCCTCACCGCACTAACTATGGCACCAATGAACCTATGTCCAGCATGTTGCGAAATGGTATCAAATTAATAATTATTTTAATATCAGCCCCTGCCCAAGTGGTGCACACTACGGTCTGAAAGAGTAGACCTTTTGTATCTTGGGGAGTTTGTTTAGGCTAACAGACATTCCATCCTTCTGATGAAAGTCAGAATGTGTTTACCATTGGACTGTCTAATGTCCAATAGGGAGCATATATCCCAAAGAATGTGTACAGCCGCTCCTTCGTGGTTTAGATTCGTCCACCGATCCCGAGGAGCTCCTTCAGGAGCTTCAAGCGAAGGAATGTGACGATCTTAAGTTCGTCAGTGTTAAGCCTTTCACTACAGCAAAGGCTCGAAGGTCCAGCTGACTCCCAACAGCAAAGTAGATAGTCTGAGGAAAATTAAAGTCGTAGACTATCAATGCATTAGTTGGGAAAAATTAAATCGCAGCGATAACATTTTACAATGTGTTCGCTGTCAAAGGTTCGGGCACGCCGCTGCGAACTGTCAAATGCAGTTTCGGTACGTTAAGTATGCATTGAACCACAAGGCAGAGGAATGTCCGCTAGGGAAAGATAGGGTTGCTGATAGCACGACTCTCAAGTGCATTCTATGTGGTAACTCGGGACACACCGCAAGCTATCGGGGTTGTTCCAGGTACCAATATGTTAGGAAATTAAACCTGGCTCGTCAACAGAAGTTGGAGGTGAAGCGCCCACCTGTTCCTAAAACTCCAGCCGTCACTCCCAATGTGACCTACGCCCAAATGGCAGCCGGTCAGAGGAGTACGGTACAACAAGCACCAAAGGTTGCTCCTCAGACCTCACGACCTGGAGCACCTAGTGGTGATGCTGATGCTGGCTATTTTGCTTTCTATTCAGGGGCAAATTAGTCAGCTGCAACAGCAAATTCAGGAACAGGCGACACGCGTAGATCGTATCTACACTCTGCTGCCGAGTCTAACGCGCCTCCAGTCGTAATGTGTTCGCTGGTGGAGAAACCCTTAAAGATCATTTCAGTGAATGTTAATTCGCTAATAAATATCGAACGAAGAGCTGTACGCTTCAAGTTGTTAGAAGACCGAAGTCCCGATGTTCTTCTGGTTAGCGAAACCAAGCTCTCTCAGAGGCACAAGTTGAGGCACAGCCATTATCATATCATGAGAAGAGACAGACCCAACTCCAACGGAGCTGGTGGCGTCGCTATCTTCATTAGAAAAAATCTGCGTTTTAAGGTTATATACAGCGGTGAAGTGCGTAGGTTCCAGGTGCTAGAGGCTTGCATCATATGCATCCTCCTCCGTAGTGGGAAGAGGCTGTATATGATCGCAACCTATGCGACTGAAGCTACTCAACAAACCTGTTTTATCTCAGAGCTCGAAACACTTTTTCAATACTTACGTCTGGGTTTGGAGGAGAATTATTACCTTATGGTCGGAGATCTAAACGCCAAACATAGCAATTGGAGAAATCATTCACCAAATACTAGACGGAACCTACTATTCAATTGGTGGGGTCAGAATAGTGTCGAGTATCGACTCGATCTAAAAGCGACGGATAGTCCGTCTTCTCCCAGATCAGGCTCTTACATAGATCTTATGCTGTTTGCCGAACGGATACAGCTAACTGACATGGACCGACAAACAATAAACTGTCTTCACACATTCGTGTACTATAGTGATCATTGCGGATTTAGTGCCCTACTTACAATTCGCAACGAAATTGCGGAACTGGAGGAGTATGTCCAAACGCATTCTTACAATTACAGTAGGACGCGGTGGACACGCTTCTCCCGAACAATGACAAGAGCACTCTCTTCGGACTCGCTCAACCCACCATCAAATAGGAATTTGTCGAACGAAGAGATCGACACTTACCTCAAACGGATGGACTACACAATAAAACAAATAATGGACAGAACAATTCCCAAATACCAACTGACTGACAATGTCAATATATACCGCAATGCTACGATACGAAAACTCGGAGGTTAGGACACTGAAATCACAGCTTAAAAACCTACAGCAATTAATTCAGCAAAATTATCGTGCTGCAATTAATTCGCATTGGAACACCAAAATTCGGGCTGTTAAAGCTAGCAATCTTAGTATGTTCCCGAAAATTAATCCGGTCGATAAGTCTCCTTCCCAACATCAGCAAAGTGTTTGAAAAAGTGATCAATAGAGCCCTGAGCGAGTGGGTTGAGGACAAAAATATTATTCCGGATAATCAATTCGGTTTCAGAGCGGGGCATGATTGCATACATGCCGCGTCTAAACTGGTATCGGATATCCAATGGAACAAAGGTAAGAAACAATGCACGGGTGCCTTGTAGATTGACTTGGAAAAGGCCTTTGACACTGTATGGTTGCAGGGGCTCTTTTTCAAGCTGGACCAGCGCGGCATAAGCAAACCGCTGCTGTACATAATCTTAGATATGCTCACCAGCAGGCAGTTTATTGTGAAAAATGGCAGTGTGAGGTCTGCTGGGACTTTTGAAATTAAAAACGGTCTACAACAGGGTGTAGTAATTTCGCCGATTTTATTTACTGACTTCGAAAAGGTTCAGGGATATTGCGATGATTGGAAGTTGAAAATCAATTTTCAAAAGTGGGAGACCATTCTGCTTAGGACTCCGTTGTCTGGAGCTTCTAGAAATACTAGAAAGAAGTGGCGAATGTTCTCTATTGTTGGACAAAACGGACAGCCATTAGCGAATCGAAGTGTTGTCAGATACCTTGGGATCTGGCTAGATCAATATCTGTATTTTAACAAACATACAGATGCTGCTCTGGCCAGAACAAGCTTAATGGAAAAGATTCGGGTTTTCGAGAGACGATGCCTTAGGCTTGGCTCCATCTATATAGAACTCCAGAGTCTGAGTACAAAAAATTCTATAGTAATGAGGTCCCGTACAACGGGGCCAACCTGATCAGAGTGGATGACTTTCTGGTCACATTGCCAGAGCAATGACTTCGACCAACAACTTGATCTCCGGGGCTTTTTACCCCAATGACATGCACCATGAGACTGTGCGCCTTAACGGCTTTATTCCCCCTGAAGCGTTTCTCTATTTAGATAGAAAAGGTCTGGTCCAGGATAGATTGGCGGTGCCGCTAATCTTCCACGTTGGTCGAAAAGCTGTGGACGGGCGAGTCAACTACGACCAAGACGTCGCAAGTAGCTCACCGGAGACTCTTCGGTTTAGTAGGGCGGTATCAGACCGCGACAGAGTGGATGTCGAAAGGCAATACCGACACTATTGGTGGCTGGACGAAAGGTAGAACTCTGTCGTCCATCATAAATCTTGGGTGCCCTTAAGGCAAAAAAATGTAATAGCATGTCCTGTCAGCCTTGGCCGGCTTACATATTTTTAAGCTAGTGTAAGTAGTTAGTAATTAGTCAGTAAGTAGTTTTAATTTTATTTTAAGCTAGGTTAAGATTTTAGGGATTAGATTAGTTTGTAGTTTTGTATTAAGGCCAAGATTAAGTTCAAATCGCACAGTCCTATCAATAAGTTTTTTCACAATTATTAGTATTTTCTTAGTTTTCCTTATTATTAGTTGTATATTTTTCATATAAATTAATGTTCAGTACTGGCAGAGGACCAGTAAGTTAGTTTGAAAATAGTTAAGTTACTTAAGCTAGCTTTAAGCGTTTTTTGTCTAGCATATAAGAAAATGAATTGAGAAAATTAAAATGCATTAAAATGAAAATAAAATGACGAAATACTCGAACGCATCTCCGATTTTGTTTTTAAGGTGAACATTGAAGGAAATCCAATGACAGTTTCTACAGAACGAATGAAACCAGCCTTCATCGAAAACAACACTGTTTCATTAACACCACAGGCACAAACGTCTTCAAGACAAAATACAAATACTACTCAAGCGCTCACTTCACCAACAAACACCAACAAACATCTGAACAGACGACAAATAGTGTTCAGCCATTCACACCAACAGTGTTAACAGCACCAGCAGCAACGAATTTGACACAACGAACATATAAAAAATTAAAGAAAGGAAAGAGAGTTAATTTCGTGACTCTCGCTCGACACTCGTCCCACTCGTGAGGGGTTCATGTGGCGCTTGACAGAAATATCCGAAACAGCACATAGAGGGCCCAGTTATCGGATTAAGGATATTGGGAGGAAGGCTTGCCACTCTTATTTACAAAAACATTATTCGTCTGGTGTTCTTGTTCAGATACGCTGCGCAGTTCACTACTTTTGAGAATAATAAAATTATTAGAGTTTAAAAATTAATCTTTTATTTTAATTGTGGTACCTAGTAGGAAGTAGCAAGGCGCCACAGCATAACACTGACAGCCGAGTTGTTCAGCTAAATCTACCAAACTTTCAAAAGGGCCTATATCAAACTAATGTCAAATAAAATCCTGTGAATTAGGCAAAAGCTTATATGTACTTGGTTTCAACTCACACGGAAGTGAGTTGAAACCAACTACATCTGAGTTTCTTAAACCACTACATAATCTTTCATTCTTCTTCTAATTCTTCCGCTCGCACTGTGCTACATGCATTATAAGAGTATTCATATCCTCTTGAAGAGCGAGTCAAATATGAAAAAAAAGTAAGCCTTGCAAAGTCAGTTTGTTCCTTACAAAAATAGAACAAAAAAAAACGATAACAAAAACGAAAAGCATTTTTCTTGGATCTGATTCCTGCGCGGAATTTATTATAATGGATATCGGTTATGTGGGCATTATCATTGCTTGGATTTTTTTTATAACCGCACAATCGCTCGGGCTGTATATAGTTCATGTTTTGCATTATTTCCCCACAGACTTTACTGATAAGAGAAGAATCGAATGTGCTGTGGATCTTATCCCAATAACCGTAGCCACAGTCTTCATAAATGGACAAGGTAAGTAAAATAGGGATTCAAATCAAGAATACCCGTGAAAAGTTTTAATTTTTAGGTTTGGTTTTGTTTCGACTGTTGCCGGGATTCAAAACGGTGTTTCTGAAATATGTCCACGGACTTATTCACACTTTAGTTCTCGTTATCGCTTGGCTAGAAATCGATACGATGAAGAAGTATGAAGACCTCGCACCTGAAAGAACATCGGAAATAATACGTAATTTTATGCTAGTAGCGTTCGCATCATACAGCGTGGAGGTAAGGATTTTTCTTTAAGGAATATGAACGTAAAAAATTTCGCTCATTCTCTATTTTTTTCAGTATGTGTTGTCAATATTTGTATATATATATCTGTATTCATTTGACAAAAGGCGAACGAGCTTTTCAATAATTCACAACTTTTTTGGATTTTGTATTTTCCAGCTCTGTACAATAAATTGTGCCATTCATATTAGAAAATTTAGACTTTATGGGTAAGCAAGCTTATTTTCGTAATGTTTATCTAACGCTTCACATGCACAGTAGAATCAAAGGAATAATCAACAGATTTAAAACAGCTTGTTCATATTTTCGAATTGTTGATCTTTTCCAGCGTCAAAATTAGAAACTAGAAACAAGAAACAAGAAACACCAATCTTTGACATAACTGACATATTCAAAAGTTTTGCTTAGAAATCTGATCTGCAGTGGATTGATGCCCAAGAGAACGTTGTCTTACAATTGCTTTGTCTCGAAAATTTCTAAAATTCAAACGTGTAGAAGCATCGCTTCAACATTGCTCTGGAAATTTCAAGGAGGTTTTAATGGCTGCAATGGCTTCTGCTGGTTTCATTAAATCGGCAACGTTGACTTCACTTTCCTCTCAGGGTCAGATCCATCTTCATTGTCAGAAGGTTAGCGTACCACTTTTTTATTCCGGTCCCGTACATCAACGTACATTGAACCTTTAAAGGAAATTTTTAATGTTAGTCATTGTTTTACATCAGGAAACTGCTTGAAGCATATTCAGCGATGTTATTGAAACCTGGCTTACTTTTTCCGATCGCATTCTTTGCTGCAGCGCTGCAGCGCTGTCTCAGATTCAAAGAAATTTTTCCAGAACTTCTCGATGACTACTGGTGTTATTTTTTTCCAAGCCCTCTGAAGACATGTTAGACCCTCAAGTAAAGTAAATTTTTCAACTTCTCCACTGATTGCTAAGAGTCGAACCCTGAGATTAATAATCCATTCATCGCCTGCGCTGAAAGAATTTTTCGCCTTGAAAATATCATGCAAACCTTTACCGTTGGCTTTCATACAATGGAACATGATGGTCACGTCGCTTCAGGAACCAGATTTATGCAATGTCTTGGGAATCTCAGCTGCAGAAATTGATGTTTTTTATACTCGCGAGGTGATTTCATTACAGTTTTAAGGTTCCGTCCTCAACAACCGAACCATTATAGAATCACTTTGTTGTCCGTCTGGTTGTAACCACCCTTTTTCTCAGGAACCCGTAGTAGAGATGTCAATCTGAAATTAATAGAAAATTCCCTTAGATTGTTGCAGTCAAAAGATATGGAAAATTCTTCGAGACTCAATTTCCGTGATGAAGAAACAGAATTCAATATCCACAAGTTCGCACGCATTTGGGTTTTTTTTTATTCAAATGATCGTGGATATAGCGATTCCGAGTTTATTTGCAACGAAGTCCATAGGCATTCAAATTTTCAAATCTTTTAGCACTTTTTTCTGCTAAACTGCTAAACTGTGGTCATCTCACCTAAAAGGTTAAAACACGCCTGAATGAACCGATATTTACACACGATATGATGTACTACATAAAAGACGACGAAATAAGGACAAAGAAACAGAAAAAATGGGGATGAAAATAAAGCATTCATCTTTTCGAGTACCAAAATTTGAACACATTCATGATTTGATGGGCTTTAATGTTGTTTTATCCAATTTTTTAAATTTACAGGAGAATTCCTCAGAAGGAATTTTATAAGTTTATATGTTATGAGCGCCATGTAACCGCTAATGTTTTTCTTTTAATACATACGGTGCTAATCGATGCAATTTTGCTGACGCCTTACTTTGAGTGGCCAAAGGTGAGCCTAACCATTTCACTGGATAATAACGTAGGGATGAATTAAATGTTTATTTCAGATTGGACACATATAAAGACACCTTAATAAAAGAATCAGGATATCCTATCGTGAATTCCTGGGCCCATCCACACGATCGTTCATATGACCTACTGAAATCCAAATTTTGAATTTATCGCTTTGAAATAAATGTAAAAATAAAACTAAGACGAGAGTTTTTTTGAAAAAACACTTGGAAGGCTTAGATTCGTGTTATGTGTTTTAGTTCTCCAGCCTAGCTAATGACAAATGATCTACATAAAACAGTATTAAAACGATGCGAATTTGGAGCTCCGGCATGACGAATCTTAAGACCACTATCTGAGTCAATCTATCCGGAAATCTAGAAACTAGAAGTTTGCAACAACGATTTTGAATTATGACGACAAAGTTTGATCAGTTTTGCATAGGCAATGAATACCTTTACGGGAGGGAGTATTTACCACCCACCCCCCACTTTGTCACATATTTATGAACCCGTATTTTAAGTGGTGCAAATTTGCCCATCTAATCGGAGAAAGAAAAAGTTGCTTGGGGTTGTAACTATTATTTTAGTTTTTCAGGATTAAGATATTTATCAATACAAACATGATTTTTTTTTGTTCCCTTATAATTACTTACTTTAGTTGACGTGTCTAAAGATTGAAATGGAAAAGCTAGCTCAAAGAAATTTTGAACTTTATCAATATTATTACTAACTTTTTTCCGTATTTTTTTTTTAATTCATTTCACTTTGCAATTTTAAAATTTTATTTTTCGGACTCCTATTTTCGTTTAGAATAATTGTTTATTTTGTACACAATTTCTACAGTTTTTTTTGGGTAAATTGCCGCAAATTTTACAGTTAAGTGATATGATATTTTCTAACATCTTTCAACTTAAACATTATTTAATTATTTGTTGAGTGAAACAAAGTATTAAATAGAGTTTGAAGGAAAAAATACTTACTACTGTGTCCAAAAAATAAGGTGACATTGTATTTATTTTGAAAATTCTTTATTTATTCTTCCAAATCAATTTCATCCCCTTCAAAGTAATCCCCTCCCGATGCAATGCACTTATGCCAACGGATTTTCCAATCTTTGAAACACTGGTTGTAGTCACTTTCCGGGATGGCCTTCAGTTCCGTCTTCGCTGCGGCTTGAATCTCCTATCGTATCAAAACGGTGTCCCCGGAGCGGTCTTTTGAGCTTGTTGAATAGCCAGAAGTCGCACGGCGCCAGATCAGGTGAATACGGTGGTTGCGGAACGATATGGGTTGAGTTTTTGGCGAAATGATCACGAATTACGAGTGCGGTATGGGATGGTGCATTATCGTGGTGTAAAAACCAAGAATTGTCTTTCCACAATCCCGGCCTTTTTAGGCGGATAGCGTTACGCAAACGACGCATAACGTTCAAATAATATTCCTTGTTGATTGTTTGGCCGGTTGGAAGGAATTCATAAAGCACAACACCACGATAATCGAAGAAAACAGTCAACATGACCTTGATTTTTGAGCGACTTTGGCGCGGTTTTTTTGGTCTCGGCTCTCTTTGGCACGATATTCGCTCGATTGATCGGTTGTTTCGGGGTCGTAAGCATAGATCCAAGTCTCATCGCCAGTTATAATTCGTTTCATGACATCCTGGTAGTCGGAAAGCATTGTTTCACACACTTCAACGCGACGCCTTTTTTCCAAAAAATTCAATGTTTTCGGTACCAGTCGAGATTTGACGCGCTTGAGGCCCAAAGCATCCTTCAAAATGGTATTGACTGAGCCTTTTAATAAGCCAACTTCATCAGCAAGGTCTCAAATCGTTAATCGATGGTTTTTCAACACCAAATCTTTGATTTGTTGGACGTGAGCTTCATCGGTTGAGGTTGATAGTCGCCCAGAACGCTCTTCGTCTTCGACACGTTCACGGCCGGCTTGGAAATCACTATACCACTTGCAAACATTTTTTTTAGACATAGCCTCATCATAAAAGGCTTTCTGCACCATCCTCAACATATCCGCAGCAGAAAATTGATTCCGTAAACAAAATTTAATGCAAATAAATTTCGACATCGCAAAAAACTTACTTT
Organism: Orthonevra nobilis; assembly: GCA_963555765.1. Classification (NCBI taxonomy): domain Eukaryota; kingdom Metazoa; phylum Arthropoda; class Insecta; order Diptera; family Syrphidae; genus Orthonevra; species Orthonevra nobilis. The sequence goes on from OY743225.1 coordinate 131,909,421, forward strand.
TAGCAGCTCACAAAACGACGCGTATCTCAAACACTATGAATATATTTTGACATAAAATTTCACATAGATGTCACTGACAGTACTACCAACCTAAAAAGAAAGAAAAATTTCCAAATCCTTCGACGCGCGCAGTTTAAATTCATATGTCACCTTATTTTTTGGACACAGTAGTACTTCACTTCTTGTTGCATGGATCTTGTTCTTCGTCTCACAGGTTGTGGCAATCGTTGTGGTAATAGAATTAGAAGATTATAAAGTGGAGGGGCTGAGTTCCAGCAAATTTTCTCGTCACCAAGTCCTCATGTTCATATGCGGTGTCGTCTTAACAGGTCAAAGTAGGTAAGACGTAAATTTTGAATTAATGATCCTCATCAAAAGGAGTTCATGTTAAGGTATGGTTATATTTCGGTTGCTCCTTGGATTCAGAACCGAATACTTGAAGAATATTCACTTCTTCCTGCACAGCTTTATCACCTTTGTTTTCTGCTATGAATTCTTTCTCGTAAGTGGTGGCAATGTTATAAAGGATACACTTGGACACCTTCACAAGTGTATGACTTTAATACTTTGAATTGTGTTATTTCTGCAGGTACGATTTTCACAAGGAAAGAATACATGTTTTTTTTAAACTATGTAATGTTTTTTGTTTTCAGTGGTTGTCTGCTTGTTTCATATATCTATATATATATTCAGGTCAACCTAGGCGGAAGACATTCTCAGCTTGGCATAATTTTTTTGGAATATGTTTTCTCCAACTCTGCATAGCCGTCGTTGCCGTCACGATACGAAGAATGGATCAACATCCGTAATTTGGTTAAGTTACTTCCTCCAGTTCATGTAGATTTATAATTTCCCAATTGCAGATCGTTGAAAGGGAGTAATACAGGAGCGATTTGCGTTTTTCTTTGCGTAGCTTATGGACTGCTTATCAATGCAATTGTTCTGAATCCTTACGTTGAGTGGCCTCTGGTTAGCTTAACTCATATAGTCGAAACAATTGAAAACACTGTTTTTGGTTTTTTGCAGATTGGACCCCTTTAGGTATAATAGAATAAAGAAAAAATATATATATTTGTATGGAGATGAGAAGCGTCCTGGCATTCAGCATTGGACATTATAAGTTTGATATCTACGAAAATCCAAATACAGGAAAATTTGTCATATGAAATAAAAATCGGTTTATTTATGCTGGAATTTCAAGCTCCAAAAAAGGACATCCTAGTAATTTACAAATAAATAATTAATAATTTCGAGTCCCTTCGAACTCTAACCAGGAAGTGGAAAACAGAACCTTCGATTCAAGGAAAACAAGAGAAAATGGAAATACATAATCAATCGCCCAGTGAGATATACTACTGTGTCCAAAAAATAAGGTGACATATGAATTTAAACTGCGCGCGTCGAAGGATTTGGAAATTTTTCTTTCTATTTAGGTTGGTAGTACTTTCAGTGAAATCTATGTGAAATTTCATGTCAAAATAATTCATAGTGTTTGAGATACGCGTCGTTTTGTGAGCTGCTAAAAGTGAGTTTTTCGTTTTTTGCGATGTCGAAATTTATTGAGCAAAGAATTTGCATTAAATTTTGTTTGCGGAATCAATTTTCTGCTGCGGATACGTTGAGGATGGTGCAGAAAGCCTTTGATGATGAGGCTTTGTCTAAAAAAAATGTTTACAAATGGTATAGTGATTTCCAAGCCGGCCGTGAACGTGTCGAAAACGAAGAGCGTTCTGGCCGACCATCAACCTCAACCGATGAAGCTCACGTCCAACAAATCAAAGATTTGGTGTTGAAAAACCATCGATTAACGATAAGAGACCTTGCTGATGAAGTTGGCTTATCGAAATGCTCAGTCAATACCATTTTGAAGGATGCTTTGGGCCTCAAGCGCGTCAAATCTCGACTGGTACCAAAAACATTGAATTTTTTGGAAAAAAGGCGTCGCGTTGAAGTGTGTGAAACAATGCTTTCCGACTACCAGGATGTCATGAAACGCATTATAACTGGCGACGAGACTTGGATCTATGCTTACGACCCCGAAACAACCGATCAATCGAGTGAATATCGTGCCAAAGGAGAGCCGAGACCAAAAAAACCGCGCCAAAGTCGCTCAAAAATCAAGGTCATGTTGGCTGTTTTCTTCGATTATCGTGGTGTTGTGCTTTATGAATTCCTTCCAACCGGCCAAACAGTCACAAGGAATATTATTTGAACGTTATGCGTCGTTTGCGTAACGCTTTCCGCCTAAAAAGGCCGGAATTGTGGAAAGACAATTCTTGGTTTGTACACCACGATAATGCACCATCCCATACCGCTCTCGTAATTCGTGATCATTTCGCCAAAAACTCAACCCATATCGTTCCGCAACCACCGTATTCACCTGATCTTGCGCCGTGCGACTTCTGGCTGTTCAACAAGCTCAAAAGACCGCTCCGGGGACACCGTTTTGATACGATAGAGGAGATTCAAGCCGCAGCGAAGACGGAACTGAAGGCCATCCCGGAAAGTGACTACAACCAGTGTTTCAAAGATTGGAAAATCCGTTGGCATAAGTGCATTGCATCGGGAGGGGATTACTTTGAAGGGGATGAAATTGATTTGGAAGAATAAATAAAGAATTTTCAAAATAAATACAATGTCACCTTATTTTTTGGACACAGTAGTACTATATATTAAGGAGTGTTCATGTTTCATATTTTTAGTGGAAAACGAACAAATGTTTGAAAACGTTAAAAGCTTACAGATTTAACGCGCAAAAAGCTTACAGATTTAACGCGCAAAAAGCTCAACAAACAAAACAGACCGTAGAGCAATAGCAAATACATCAGCTCTCTTTGTATATGGAACTTCGAAACCGGAGCAACTTTTTAACAAAATTACACAAGGTTTTATTTTCCTTAAATATACCATTCGTACCAAGGTTCAATTTTCGTTGGCACAGGAAAGCTCCGACCATGGGTGAGTCTTTGCTTACATATTGTAGTTTTTATGCAAACCTTTTATTGTGCTGTACTTTTGCTGCGTAGACTCTGGTGGTGTTATGCCTTTGATGAATAAAGCTTTAACTAAACTTCAAAAAAATAACAAGCGCTTGCTACAGAAGTATAAATATTGTTTTGAGATTCCTGTGGAAAGGAAAGATTTCTTTCCGGTTGTTGAATTGGCACGTTGAGGCTGATTTATACATGTTCATACAAATCTAAATATGAAAGATGCACAATGTTCGGTGAAACAACTATAATGTGCAGGTGGACGATAAATTCGCCAAGCTACGACCACTTTTTAACCTGTCGAGCCAGTAGTTCGTTGATTTCTTCCCAGTGGAAGAGTGTTATCAATGGTTCAATATTTCAATCCTACAGGTCGCAGATGCTGTACAAATTTGATATCCTGAATTTCCATTTGACATACGCATATCACCACAAAATTGTTCACAAGTGTAAAATTATTGTAAGAGCTGAGCTGGTCCAGAAATTTGAAAAAAAGCTTGGATGTCAAGAGAAAACAGTCATGGAAAAGATTGTATGCTGCCTCATTCTCGCATGCTGAAACACAAAGAACAAGGGTTAATTGATTACGTTTTCTCAGAGTGTAACATTGGCGTTATTTGCAAATGTTTTGACAACAGCGTTTTGACACTTGTTTCGAACAAAGGTGAAGTTTTTCACTTACTAGTTACAGTTAAGTAACAGTCAACTCAGTCAAGGGGAAAGCACAACAAGTGCAGTTAACCTTGGGTCCAAACGTAAGACTAACTGCTGGCTTGGTATTTCCCGGCCATCATAACCAATCGCTGATAATCAATTTGCGTCGTTTGCTACCTCAATAGATACAAAAATATTAAACAACGAAGAGTCTTGTTTGAACCGTTGTTGATACTGATTGCAAGTTTGGTGTTCTTATATTCTGTGTATTTCAAAAATTCTTTTGTCGCAAAAAGTCGAATGTTATTTGTCGAAAATGCGATCTTAAACTGCACCCGAAAGATAGCTTTTTGGTAAATCATAAATCTTTGTAAGGTTTCATTAGGAATTGTTACCTTCGTTATCAAGTTTTTATTGTTACATAGACCCTTAGTAAAATTAATTCTTTAAAGATATGAAATCTGTAACAGAACCCCAACACAGGAGTTGTACATTTATTTTAGTTAAAACCTTACTCAAATTGTCCTTGTATAACCACAGCTTCACTTTCATTGGGACGAATTCTGTCAAGCGAGCAACTTGCAAGAGACACATTCTGCGGTAAGTAATTTTCTTTGTGGTGTGAATTCGGGTAACGTATTTAATTTGTAGAATTAAAACACTAAACACTCATTCGCATAGCTGTTATACATTCGAGTATCAATTTGTTCACCTCTGACAGGATAAAATCAAATTTTCAATTTCAATTTGCTAGCGCATTTGACCACTGTCCTTTCAAAACGATGCCTATATTTGAGTATATAATTTTAAGCCATAATCAACATTTTCAAAAAAAAGTGCGTTACAAACGGCTCAAATCGCTAGCGCCATCGTAGCGAAGCAAAATAAGGCTTCATTCATTCATTCTTTTACGCCTGAAATCGATGTGGTTTTTTTGGTCTTAGGTCTCTGCGTCTCGATGTCTATATACCGATTATTTATAAAGCGTCATTCGCAATGTCATTTGGTTTTGTAGCGGCAAAAGCAGTACACATTCTGTGAAAATTGTAAATGTCTCCCTATAACGGTTTAGGATATAAAGCTCTATGACGGATGTTCCCTAAAAACTGTTACATACTCTAGTGAGGCGCGGAACCCTTCGTGTGAGAGAAAAACTCTCACCTTGGCAAATTTTCAAACATTAATATAAAAAAAAAAATTAAAAACGAAACAATTTAATAACAAAAAATAGATTTTAGGATGAGTTGGTATCGTATTTTTTGGTTTTTGTTTTGATTTAATGTACGTAAGTAAATCGAGTGGTCTCGTGAAAGTAAGCGGAGTTGTTTTCGCTTGTTGTGTAGTCGAAAATAGAATTGTCTGAGGCAGAATAGGGTTGCGTTTTTCACCCTTTTCGGTGTTGATGAGCTGAAATGTACCTTCAATCTGTTTTCATCGGCCCGCCGGCTGTAGTATTTGCGCTTGTTTTTACATACACCCGGAGATGTGCGTTTGGTGGGTGTCACATACGCAATATTAACTTCTCTTACGTGCATAATGATTTTGTCCTTGAATAAAGTTAATGTTAAATTATATTGGAAAAACAGAAATGAGCCCATACGTTGTTTTCATTATTTAAGCCTCCGATTAGCGACAGCTCCGCCAGCATTATACAAGCGACAAGGTCCCTAGGGACCTAAAAGCATTTGTGTTCAATTTTTCAAGAAATGAACTGCACTGTTATCTTGCATTTTTGCCTTGATGTTTATTTGTAAATTTTGGTTGTAGTAATGAGTCAACATTGTCTATTGCTCAACAAATTAATATAATTATGGTAACCAGATAGTGCAGTGGTGCAGGTTTGGCACCGATGCAATAGTGCTGAGTGTTCAGCTCAAAACGCTTTATTACAGCTGTAGCAGAAGGCGCGCGTTTTTCGCTGGCGCTTATGCTCCGCACGGCATATGTGACATGAGGGCCGATTTGTACGAGGTGCAAATGCAGGAGCAGATTTACAGTATTATATACTTTTTAATTTTTTTATATTTTAACTTACGACACTATCGAATGCTTCCATAGCATTTCGTAATTTGGGATAACACGTAATGCGGGGATTAGTGGCTCGTTCTTCTAGGCTTGGAACAGCAAGTTGTTTCGTTAATAATTTCAAAAATGACCGTCCTTTGTCTGATGTTTGGAGTGGATTCATTTCATCGTAAATTATGAACGTGGCCAATGCAACAATATCTATCATGTTGTAGAACATTGCAAGCGGCCAACGATTTGTTGAACGCTTGCATGAATATGTGCCAAGCATTTGATCCATAGTGTCTACACCAGATTTATGCGTGTTGTAGTAAAAAATTGCCCTTGGCTTTCATTTATCATCTGCATTATCCACTTCACATGTTTAATGTAATGTTATTGTAGACAGCATGAGTATAATGCAACTCTGCCTTCATAAAACGCTTTCTTCAAAAAGTCAAGCGGAACTAATGCTTTGTTTGACCGAACCGTTCCAACATAGGCAGTTTTTCGTCTCAATAGTATTTAAGCCAAATCCAACGTTGAGAAAAAATTGTCAGCATAGACTCTGCGTCCGGTGTCAAGGTATTTTTCAGCCAACCGAAGTACGACATTTTGTCCTTGATTGCTCTCGCGCTCCTGATCCGGCATCTTTCCACCATAAATCATACCCTTGAGGGGGTAGTAGGACTTAGAGTCACACAGCCACCAAACTTTTATGCCGTATTTGGTAGGCTTAGATGGTATGTATTGTGTTAATCGTGTACGTCCCCGGTAAGGAAATAGCTGCTCGTCTACGGTCAGCGAATCGTGCGGATCGTAAGCTGCTGCCAAATTCGCCTGCAAATCATCAATGGCAGCAGTTTTGCTGTTAAGTAATCTTGCAGGCCGTGTAATTGCATTATCAAAGCGAATGAATTTGGTGATCAATATGAAGCGATTGTACGACATATTGGCTTTGTATATTGGAGCATGTGTTGGGCCCTAAAGCTCTTTAGCGGGCTCGCTGTTTGATTTGCACATCCCAGCATACAAAAAACCATCAAACTCTTTTAGAGTCAACAGTTTCCATTCTTTGGCTGTTATCTGCTTTGCTTTTCGATTTGTTTCGCATTTACTAATATGCGCCATGTCCTCGGTGATTAGAGAACGAAATATTGCGAACGGGTCATGAATCGTGTTCTTCAATGGCCCTGGTTTGTTTCTGGTATAATCGACAATGTTGTGCTGATGAATGCGGCTGGTCGTTGGTGGATCTTTATACAATTTTGTCCCGTTTTTAGAAATAAAATTGGCAGTTTCAGCCACAGCTAGCAGACGGGAAGCTGTTCAATTTCATCATTTTCGTCTTCATCAAGTGCATCATTCATTTCCATGTTTACCTCGCTTTCGACATCAGATACATCATCTTCAGCACCTACAGGAAAATTTGTCTGTTCAGCGTCATCATCACCTTCGATCATATTCATTGTCACTCTCCTCGTTCATAAATGCAGCATATCTCCGATCCACTGCAAAGTCTCGCACTAGATAACAATAGCTGTCCAAAGAAAACAATTCCTATGAAGCAACGTTTGTCAAACACGAAAACAATTCGCGTAAACCGTAAAGTTTAGCACAGCTGAATGAGATTTTCGTCTCTATAATACATGGAGGTCGCTATGGACTTTGTTGCTGAAAACCGTACTAAATGTCTTGAAAGTGAAAAAGCTCACAGTGGAGTGAATGCATTGCGTTGAAATACTACTGTGTCCAAAAAATAAGGCGACATATGAATTTAAACTGCGCGCGTCGAAGGATTTGGAAATTTTTCTTTCTTTTTAGGTTGGTAGTACTGTCAGTGACATCTTTGTGAAATTTCATGTCAAAATAATTCATAGTGTTTGAGATACGCGTCGTTTTCTGAGCTGCTAAAAGTGAGTTTTTCGTTTTTTGCGATGTCGAAATTTCTTGAGCAAAGAATTTGCATTAAATTTTGTTTGCGGAATCAATTTTCTGTTGCGGATACGTTGAGGATGGTGCAGAAAGCCTTTGATGATGAGGCTATGTCTAAAAAAAATGTTTACAAGTGGTATAGTGATTTCCAAGCCGGCCGTGAACGTGTCGAAGACGAAGAGCGTTCTGGGCGACCATCAACCTCAACCGATGAAGCTCACGTCCAACAAATCAAAGATTTGGTGTTGAAAAACCATCGATTAACGACTAGAAGTTGGCTTATCGAAAGGCTCAGTCTATACCATTTTGAAGGATGCGTTGGGCTTCAAGCGCGTCAAATCTCGACTGGTACCGAAAACATTGATTTTTTTGGAAAAAAGGCGTCGCGTTGAAGTGTGTGAAACAATGCTTTCCGACTACCAGGATGTCATGAAACGCATTATAACTGGCGATGAGACTTAGATCTATGCTTACGACCCCGAAACAACCGATCAATCGAGCCAAGGGAGAGCCGAGACCAAAAAAACCGCGCCAAAGTCGCTCAAAAATCAAGGTCATGTTGACTGTTTTCTTCGATTATCGTGGTGTTGTGCTTTTTGAATTCCTTCCAACCGGCCAAACAGTCAACAAGGAATATTATTTGAACGTTATGCGTTGTTTGCGTAACGCTATCCGCCTAAAAAGGCCGGAATTGTGGAAAGACAATTCTTGGTTTTTACACCACGATAATGCACCATCCCATACCGCACTCGTAATTCGTGATCATTTCGCCAAAAACTCAACCCATATCGTTCCGCAACCACCGTATTCACCTGATCTGGCGCCGTGCGACTTCTGGCTGTTCAACAAGCTCAAAAGACCGCTCCGGGGACACCGTTTTGATACGATAGAGGAGATTCAAGCCGCAGCGAAGACGGAACTGAAGGCCATCCCGGAAAGTGACTACAACCAGTGTTTCAAAGATTGGAAAATCCGTTGACATAAGTGCATTGCATCGGGAGGGGATAACTTTGAAGGGGATGAAATTGATTTGGAAGAATAAATAAAGAATTTTCAAAATAAATACAATGTCACCTTATTTTTTGGACACAGTAGTAAGTTCGAATCGCTAAAGAATTATTTTTTTTTGGAATACAGTTTATATCAAATTGCTAGCCCAAAAAACGCAAAGATTTGTGAACATTTAAAAAACCCGAAAGTCCCTAGGGACCTTTTCGCTAATCGGAGGGTTAAAAGCACAGAAGCGACCCCGTCTACAAAAACAAAAATAATAATAATAAAGTTTAATTTTAAGGGTTTTTATTTTCAAAGTGTTGTGTTAAATTTTCTTTTCGATGCGTATGCAAAGAATTCGATCTGATATTTTTTACAATAGGTTGCTTGACCTATCAGCAGATGTAGGTACGTTGATTCATTACATTTTTTCACTCGTATGAGAACTGTCGGGCTTTTCCATTTCTTTTAATTTATCAAAAGGTAAGGAAAATGAGAAAAACAAAACGAAGCTGATGCGTGCCCAACTAGTATTTTGACTAGACTCCTTTCGAATTAACTTCACAAGGGTGGTGCAGTTCGTTAAACATCTGCCTTCCAGTTGAACCAATTGATGAGTCCCAAGTTTGAGTCCTAGAATAAGTATTGAGCTTTTTCATATTTAACGATTCTGATCGAGTTACCATTTTTTATCTCTGGAATGTTGGAAGGCCTTGCTCGTCATGTCGGAGTTCCATGTCCGTATCGTCAAAACAATGGCTTGCGTAGATGATATGTGATTGCATCCGCAGTGAAGGCATATCAATGAGAGTATAGTGATGACCCAACTTTTAAAACACAACTTTCTAGTACGAAATAAAAAACTGTGAATTGAGCGAAAACTAAGAATTCGATGTCACATCTTCAAATCCTCGGTCATCAACCATGAAGCAAATTATATCATAATGCATCTGAGTTAATCTAACTCTGCGCAAAATACATTATAAGTGTAGTCGTAGTCGTCCTATGGGAATCCGCAAGCAATGAAAATAAAAACGTCACCGATTCATTTGTTTTTGATTATCAGTAACCATTATCAATGGTCAACATTTTCTTTTTGGCTGCCGATAACCATTACGATGACCAAAATATTTTTTGGTTAACCAAAACTTTCAATACTATCAGTAAAAGAATGTTTTTTTGGTTTGCGGAACGAGTTTGACGATTTAAGTGAGAACCGTCTACGGAGAACTGAAAACTTGATTAAGGTGTTAATTCAACAAGAAATATAAAATTCACATTAAAAAGCAGTAGTTGTGAAAATTCCGCTTGTCGGAAGAATAAGAACGCTCTAAAATCTTGAAATCCACCACTTACAAATGTTGATCATTGTAGGCTACTAAAAACTCAACTTGTTATATCATAAGACCGAAATTCCTACCAAAAACTGAAAAAAACTGGAAGAAAACGAAATTACTCGCCCATATTTGTAATTCATAACCAAAAAAAAATATATGCAATTCGGAGTTTTGAGGACAACATATAGTATAATATAAATTTTACACTTTGGCCATTTAATCAAGCCTGATCTTACTTTGGAATTAACATATTTAACATACTTCTGTGTCCAAAAAATAAGGTGACATTGTATTTATTTTGAAAATTCTTTATTTATTCTTCCAAATCAATTTCATCCCCTTCAAAGTAATCCCCTCCGATGCAATGCACTTATGCCAACGGATATTCCAATCTTTGAAACAATGGTTATAGTCACTTTCAGGGATGGCCTTCAGTTCCGTCTTCGCTGCGGCTTGAATCTCCTCTATCGTATCAAAACGGTGTCCCCGGAGCGGTCTTTTGAGCTTGTTGAACAGCCAGAAGTCGCACGGCGCCAGATCAGGTGAATACGGTGGTTGCAGAACGATATGGGTTGAGTTTTTGGCGAAATGATCACGAATTATGAGTGCGGTATGGGATGGTGCATTATCGTGGTGTAAAAACCAAGAATTGTCTTTCCACATTTCCGGCCTTTTTAGGCGGATAGCGTTACGCAAACGACGCATAACGTTCAAATAATATTCCTTGTTGACTGTTTGGCCGGTTGGAAGGAATTGATAAAGCACAACACCACGATAATCGAAGAAAACAGTCAACATGACCTTGATTTTTGAGCGACTTTGGCGCGGTTTTTTTGGTCTCGGCTCTCCTTTGGCACGATATTCGCTCGATTGATCGGTTGTTTCGGGGTCGTAAGCATAGATCCAAGTCTCATCGCCAATTATAATGCGTTTCATGACATCCTGGTAGTCGGAAAGCATTGTTTCACACACTTCAACGCGACGCCTTTTTTCCAAAAAATTCAATGTTTTCGGTACCAGTCAAGATTTGACGCGCTTGAGGCCCAAAGCATCCTTCAAAATGGTATTGACTGAGCCTTTCGATAAGCCAACTTCATCAGCAAGGTCTCAAATCGTTAATCGATGGTTTTTCAACACCAAATCTTTGATTTGTTGGACGTGAGCTTCATCGGTTGAGGTTGATGGTCGCCCAGAACGCTCTTCGTCTTCGACACGTTCACGGCCGGCTTGGAAATCACTATACCACTTGTAAACATTTTTTTTAGACATAGCCTCATCATCAAAGGCTTTCTGCACCATCCTCAACGTATCCGCAGCAGAAAATTGATTCCGCAAACAAAATTTAATGCAAATTCTTTGCTCAATAAATTTCGACATCGCAAAAAACGAAAACTCACTTTTAGCAGCTCACAAAACGACGCGTATCTCAAACAATATGAATATATTTTGACATGAAATTTCACATAGATGTCACTGACAGTACTACTAACCTAAAAAGAAAGAAAAATTTCCAAATCCTTCGACGCGCGCAGTTTAAATTCATATGTCACCTTATTTTTTGGACACAGTAGTACAATTCGGAGTTTTGAGGACAACATACAATATAAATTTTACACTTTGGGCATTTAATCAAGCCTGATCTTACTTTGGAATTCACACATTTAACCTGTATATTTATAAGCTTACAGATGCAAGAAAGATCCTATAACAATTGTGTGACATGCTGTGCGAACCATTGCAATTGCTTTAGTAACTTCACATTCCCCTAGTGCAGTCATCTTCACTTAAGCCAACCAACAATAATGTGAATAAATAAATCACACTTACCCACTTGACTCAGCTTGATTAACCATCTATGAGTGGAAAAAAACGATACCCAAAAATAATAAAACTTATCTGCTACTTGGGAAAGTTGCTTGTACGAACTTCCTTGCCACTCTCATTGTCACTGCGCTTAACTTAATTTTTGTCACGTAGAAGTTCACGTGCCGCCGCACACCGCACCGCCAAAAATGCTCGAACACTCACGAACATAAAGTGTAATTTTGAAGGGACGTTTTTTTCAAAATGCAACATTTCAATCATGTTCACCGTTCTCTGGGCATGTACGCGCGAACTATGATACAATGAACGTTTCCAGATATACCCACTGGAATAAGATAAACAAAGAGAACCCTTTATGACAACCAATGCAGGTCGGCAGTTAGATCATGAATACATTTTAATTTATTAAATCCTGCCACGACTTCTTCCATGACATTTCGCAATTATCTCATTTCACGAGTCTGTGTTAAATCATTGGGCTTTTCCCAAAGACTTGTACTCCAGTAAGAACTGAACAAAACACACCCTGCACAGAACACGCTGACTATGAATGTCGTGACTGGATGTAATTGGAGATTGCCTCCATGTACTCTGGTAATCTCAGCGCAAATAGCGACAAACCAAAATAAAAAAAAAACACAAACACACCATTTTAACGACTTTAAAATTTTGTGTCCGTCCTTTTTGACGGGAACTGCACAGTGTCTGGACCCTGTGTGCCATTATCACTGTGTGCTGTGCGCTGCCGAACCATGTTTAATGTGCACTTCCGAATAATAAGAAAATTACATGTGAACCTTTGTATTAATTTTTAGTTGCTTCTTTCTCAGACACTTGCTGGCTTTTTGGCCACGCTACTAGGTTGGATAAAACAGAAAAACAGTAGAAATAATAGGAGTTAGGTAGCGAGACTATCGTTTATGTTTTGCGGCAGTATATCCTCGAGCGGAGTACTCTCACTAGTCGCTAACTTTTCTTTTCAGCAATATCCGATGATGAAGAGCAATGTGCATAAGCCACTTTTCTTCACAAGGACGACCATGAACATGCAGTACCCGACCTAATTCTTAAAATTTACACTTTCAGTTGATACGTAGAGTAGGGCTTGATAGTGGTGGTATAAATGATTTTTTTACATCTATTTTTGTCCTTTGACCGAGATATTCAACTGTCATAAACAATTTCCTTGCTAAATTACCACACAAGCTACCACAACCCATCCATGGTTGGTTTGGTTTTGAGTGCATGTACAAGCGATGTGACTATGGCCTGGTGGGCAAAATAAAATTTCCTTCTTGCAGGAGAAAAAAAAAATTGCAAAAGGAGAACCTGCCAGTGGCTAGGACGAAACGAACAGCGCTTCGCAGGAATGTCGACGGTGCAGTGGTGGGTGCGATAACGATTGCGTCGACATTATCGCTTTTTGCTTGAGTTCTTGTTGGTTGGCTGGTTGAATAGGTCAACCACACACACACAGATGTGGAAAAGAAGTCCTGTCTTTTTTTTTTCTCAATCCTTCTCTCCCCATTTTGCTGCTCCAGTGTTTGATCGGTGCAGTTGGAGGAACTTCGAAGAACTAGGCAGCATAAGTTTGGCTTGTTGGCTTGGCTAAAAAATCAGCGAAACATTTCCTTTGAAAATTGTTGATGAGCTGGTTACTGCTGTGCGTATTTATGTGGGGTTCAGGTGTAACAGAGGAAGGATTTATTGGAGCGAAATTTCTCAGGCAATTTAAGGATAAGTGACTTGCAATATAAATACTCAAAACAGTTACATTTGGTAGATTTTGTACACATGTTTCGACTGCAGATTGCAAGTTAACCGCTATAAATTTGAAAAATGAGTTTTTTGTCCTTCGAGCAAGGTACACAAAAAGTTGAGTGGCGTCAAATCGCCCGAACCCGATATTTATAAACTGGCACATCCCCAGATATATTGTTATTTTATATAAGATAAAGATATTTAACAATTCAATGAGAGTGATGGAACTTAGCGATATTCTGATGGAACTGAAATCAATATCTGACATATTTGTAAACAATTTCCAGTTTATGTCATTTTCTCGACGTAATTTGCCCAAATCAGTGTTGTTTCTGGACTGTTCAATCTTTAATCGAACAAAATCTTACATCTTGCCAAATCATGAATAGATAAAATAGTGTCAAGTTTATAATCACCAAATTTTTATCGACTTAAAGGCACTAAACTGTCTTAAACGATGAATCGAAAAACCTAATAACGTTTCAGTTTTGACAAAAATGCTCGAATCATTCCAGTTTATCCCCACATCTTGAGCACTCTAACACACATTATAAATTAATGCATCACGTCCTCTTCTTTTCCTAACTACTGGAAATTGGGTGTGCCTGTGCCAAAAAAGTCGCAGGCCTCGTGGGCAACCGACTTTCGCCCAATCAGTATATTACCGTGTCTGTCAAAAGTTTTGAAGAAAATCTTTGCAAATCAGATATCATGTTACGTACATGAACAATGCTTGTTATCCCCAGTTCAATCTGGTTTCCAACCGCATCATAGTTGTTCGACAGCAATGATTAAAATTCTGGATGACATAAGGATTAACTTTAAAGGTACTGTGTTTAACTTTTCCTAGGCTTTTGACATAGTGGATCATTAAGTGCTATGTCAGAAGCTCAGACTGTATTTTGGTTTTAGCGAAAGATCGGTACGTCTTATAAATAATTATTTATGTAATCGGTACCAGAGGGTCGAATATGATGGCAAATCTTCTGAATTTTGTTCATTACTATCTGGAGTGCCACAAGGAATATTATTGGGGCAAATATTATTCTGTTTTTTGTGAATGAACTCCCCAAAGTATGCTCTTATGTATCTATCCATTATCTGGCAAGACCGATTGGTCTGGTTGAGGATTTAATATGAAGAATAAATGAGGATTTGTCAAGGATATACAACTAGTCAATATGTAATGGGCTTACTCTGAATCCGGAAAAATCGCAGATGACTTAACAGACAACTTAAATAAAAGACAACTTCATTTTGTAAACGTTGTAACAGATCTTGGTTTTAAACTTTTCACTTTCCTCAATTGACCATATAAATTATGTCGTTGGTCGAATCTATGCTGCCCTTCGTAAACTTTGGTTATCTTTCAGTTTTGCTCCAATAAACGTGAATTTGTTAAAACATTGTTCCCATTGTCCCCATCATAGATTACGCCGCAGTCGTTTACTGCTTGTTACATTCAATGATATGATTAGGTATGTGTATGGGCTGAATCGTTATGATCACGTATCTCAATATCATAAACTGTTTCTGGGATATACGCTTCAGAAATTTTTAGAGATAAGATGCTGCCAATTTATGCATGAGCTCATCCATAACAGATCTCCAAAGTATTTGTTCGAAAAGCTTCAATTTAAGCAATGCAGTATTAGAATACTTCTCGTTACTACAACAATTTTATTTTTAAAATCTTACTTCTTTCCTTCTCACCTTTCTTTTATTTTTTTTCTATACATATATTTTTTATTTTATTTTTATTCATATTTACATCTCTTTCTTGTATATATCAATTATTTGTTATCACACACTTTAAACCAATAATTTATGTACTATAAAAGGCTAAGTCTTATTTGTACAATGCTATGTAAATAAATTTAATTTAATTGAATTGAAATTGAATTGAATGGACTCCGTACTTGCAACAGATACCAGCCACTTGAAGGATAAGATAATGTTCTTAAGACCACTCGTCCATGACCTTCTTTTCCGAATACTAGGTAAAAGTTACACAAAAGACCAGAACTTAGAAAGCCTATCGCCGGATATACGGCAGAGGAGGTACAACTACGAAATATATGAGCTGTACAAAGATGGAAATCTAGCCTGGTTCAACTTGGTTTAACCTTCAGAAGGCTCAAGTCTAATGAAGATGGAAAGGATCCATTGGTCAGTTTTAGATCTTCCAAGTATCGACGGTCTGATAAGTTTGAAAATAAATAAGATTATAAGTTCCAATGACTTATCCATGAAATGCTATCGAATTTTTTTTAAGGACGACTTTTCTATGTAGTGCATGGACATTTTTTGCAGCAATGCTCTTTCTCCTCTAGGCTGGAAAAAAAACCAAACCAGTTGTTACCGTACGGGAGCAAGTTGTGTAATGAACCACGGATAGGTTTGGTTCGTCCAAAGAGCTGCTATCTGGATTGTCATTGATAAAAAAGTTGCCAAGTGAGAGTTGACTCTCTCTTATATGATCGCCCATTAATATGTATGAGAAAGCCTGACAAAGTAAAAGCTCGACATCGGTTAACTTGAATTTGATATAAGCAAGTCCAATATAGTGGAACATAAATCCATCTTACATGGAAAAATATCGAATATTCGAAAGAAAATGCCTCCGAGCTTGCACTAAGTTACACAGGAGCGCGCGTACAGATTACAAGCATTATTTTTCGAATAAGGTCCTTCTAGACGCAGACTAATAAGAAATCACTTTGCGCGATCAGCGAATGGTGCTGATGTTTATTTATTTTATTTTTGTAAGTAGCTCTTAAGCAAGCTTGTAAGTATTCTAATTATAACTATAGTTAATAAAATAAATTATTATAGGTCCTAGAATTAAAAATGTGATGTATAAGATGTTAAATACTGCATACTGGATCTGTCCAGTACCCTTTAAATTAAGTTATATTTCAGATTTTTTACTCCTTTGTCTTAATTATCTAAATTGAATGATTGAGAATATAAATGAGTCAAAAAAAAGAATGTCCAGATGGTAAAATGAAAAGTTTAAAAAAATATGGATTTAAAACCAAAAACAAGATTAAAACATCAACGAAACGTGTAAATCTGTGGTTTTGACACTTTTGCCGAATTCATGCTAGAAATTCATTTCAACCTGAGTGCAAATTCGTTTGAAATTCAATAATGAATGTCAAAATGTAGTGGTGTTGGGACGAATTCCAATTTCCTACTCTAACGTAATGAGAGACAAGTGTACCATGAGATTTTGGAGCGTGTTTAAGTTATAGTTGTCGAAATATTCAAGAAATTGCTTTCAAGAAGGGATTTGAAAATATTGAAAAATAAGAAAAAATGGAATCATTGAATATCCTCAGTGTGGTAACCATTTGTTTTTGACAGTATATTATTTGTATTATTTGTTGTTATAGCGGCAATAGCAGTACATCTTCTGTGAAAATTGCAAGTGTCTCCTGGTTCATGGATACAGCTCTGTGACAGACAGACGGGCAGCGGAGGCTTAGTAAAAGGGTTCCTTTGGAACGTTTGGGAACGGAATCCTAAAAACGACAAGTGCTAGTTGGACGCGCGCACGAGGGGCTCCAAGCATCCAATGAAAAACACCGCTGAGACTTAGCTGGAATGCATATATCTTTTAAATTTTCCCGCACGCAGTTGCATCCCTCCGCTGACTGTCTTTACCATATTTTTCATAGGCAATTTCTAGGCGTGAAAAAATAGCGATTTCAGAAGAACATGCTTTTTGAACGGGTATCGCCTTTTATTTTTGCCAAATTTTGCAAAAAAAAACTGCAACTATCCGCCCACCATGAATCAGAAAGTACAGCCCCAAAACCGGAGGATGTACGGACGGAAATAGTATTTGTTAAGAACGAAAGTTTAAATTCAAATCAAGACAAACGACTCATTAATTATAAAATTAACCGAAATGTGCAAACAACAGCCAAATGGATTACTCCTTTACTGACTACCTACACAAAATATTGTTTGTCGCAAGTGGGAGCAAAGAATTTGTTAAACAGCTTTAACACAAAATTAGAAAGGCTCTGTTCGAATCCGCCAATCAATTAGTTTCAACAATACGCAAAGATTTTGTTTACGCAACAGTAAGCTCCTCGCTAAACGTTCCTCAGCCCACGGGTATTTTATTCAGCAAAACTTATGAAACCTCCCAAGAAATAGCAGTTTGCCTGTCACCTGCCCCTAATGTCCTGGAAATTAAATTTGTATGCGCCTACGCTTCTCTTTACGCCTGTTTACAAGCAAGTGCAAAATAACATAATGTGTAAATATTTACCTTAAACAAGTCATCTGTCTGCCAGTTTTGAAAGCGGTCAGTTAGGCGTCTGTCAAAGGATCCTTTTGAGCGTTATTACGTGCACGCTATTCGTGGTGCTGAAAATGCTTGTTCTGTTGCAGATTTGTGTTGAATTAATTCCCTGAAAGGACGCGAAGGACTGAGCAGTGAAAAAATCGTCGGGAATTTCGGAAATCGTGAAATAATAATTATCACTGTGAATTTATGTACGCACGTTTATTTTGTCACAAAGCTTCAGACGTACGAGCATGCGGCATGCATACTGTGAGCGCGGTTTTGTTTTTGTCAATTAATTGAAATTAAATGGCTCGCTAGATGGTGGTGGTTGCAAAGGGATGAAAATGCATTTTTAATGAAAAGAACATAAGCATACCTAAAGACTGTGTTTCCGGAGCACGCTAGAAATGGATATGCTGTTATTAATAAGAGGTATTAGTTGTGTGTCCTTTTTCTCCATGATTGCGTACGAACATGCATGCAACATGCTTTGGAGCTTAAAATCGTATAATCCTTCCTGTAAAGTCAAACATTGGTGCGTGATTTTGTGTGTGTTTTATTTTTTAATATTTGGATGTAACACGGGATTATCTGAAGCCTGCAACTGACATTGCAAAATGAGTTTTAGGGATCTTAATTGAAGTTGCACTTTTTTTTGTCTAATGTACTTTGTCTAAGAACATTAACTTGTATTATGTGAATTTTTCGAACGCGATGACAAAAAGAAGTAAAAGCTGCTGTGTAGAGGAATATAATAAGGATTTGGCGACATTAAGCGAAAAGTTGCATCTTAGTTGGGGCTCTGTCAAGGATCGAGACACGCTGCTCCCAGGCGACCAGACTAAGCTGTCATTCTTACCTCGCTTTTCACGAGTTTGCTGCCTTCGAAAACAATTAAACAATTAATAATTAAATAGATTTAAGTTTATTAATACTACAGAAAAACATGTTTTCTTAATATGGACAAACAAACCCCTTAGCTGGAGCATTGTTGCCCATTCGCTCGTTGTGGCTTAAAAACTTAACTGAAGAAGGACTCAACGCCTAATGAACTGGAAGAATTTAAACAAGGCGAAATGGTGATTGCATATAGGGCGTTGGATCTCATGCACAATCTCGGAAATGTACTGCAAACGAAAGTTATTTGCAGCCGATAAACGGTTTTGCCTGGCTGTAATCTACATTGAGGAAAAAGCCTGCAATGTCGATTTCAAAGGTGTGAATTCTTTACCGACGAAGCTTTTTTGAATTTGGACTTGAAGTACCCTTAAAGTGTTTTTTTACACAGCACGAGCAGAAGTAGAAGGGAGAGAAAGGAGGTACCAGTACACATTGGTTTTAAATTGTTGTAAGTTGCGGTGCAAAGAAAAAATAGAGCGACGTTACGCAGCTTCAATGAAGTATGACATCGAAATCATATTTGGGGACCTCAATCTACCACAAACGTAACATGTGGTCAAAATATAATTCTTCCTTCCTATCGAGGTAATCGATCCTTGGCCAATGTTGCTCTTCATCCTTCACTTACGCTGCTTTAGTTTGTTTGGACCAAGCTTGATCCTTACACCAAAGGTTCCATCTTTCCTTTTTTCGTAAGCGTGTTAGCTGATATCCGAAGATGAACTTTAAGCATCAT
This sequence comes from Orthonevra nobilis, assembly GCA_963555765.1. Classification (NCBI taxonomy): domain Eukaryota; kingdom Metazoa; phylum Arthropoda; class Insecta; order Diptera; family Syrphidae; genus Orthonevra; species Orthonevra nobilis. The sequence goes on from OY743225.1 coordinate 131,928,858, forward strand.
CTTTATTCTTCGACTAAGGATAAACCACAATACTTTCGACTTCCTATGTCATTGATATTTATCCCGTCATTACTGCCTCATTGTTTTTTCTGCTATAGGTGTTCGGCGGATGTACAGAATGCGGCAACAGGACTGTAGGAATAGTTCCAGAGTCGGTGAAGCCTATTTTTATAATGAAAACTCTGTGATCGCAACCCAGAGTCCTGCCGCGGACCGCAAGTATATTGTGACTTGTGTCACAGGTCACAACGTTCAGATAACTCCCGACTGTGCAAAGACGAAAAAGAGCCCTCTTCACGATGACCTTTATTATTATCTGTACAACTTGTTAATTGTGCATGAACTCTCCGAACTCGACTTCATTTCTCTGCATATGATGCACTTTTGGAAAACCATTTAATTGACTCAATTGGTTCCTTCATTGTGAAGCCTTTTTTTATCTGAGTGAAATCTACTCCAAGCAGAACCTGTGCGACTGGATAAAGTGTGCCTAAGGGACATAAGGAAGGATCAAGATCAATGACTGATTTGAGGCGACACTCCCCGCAGATCCTCATTTCAATAAATGTCGATTTGAAGTTTCAAGTCTCCCACAAGTTTTAGGTTAAGAAAGTCCACGATCGACCAAATCTTCTCACTACGGCAGATAGCTTCATTGACTTTTAGGCCGCGTATGCTTCCAGTTAAAGAGCCATTTAGTATTATAGTTAATTTTTCCATGTCACTCTTTAAAGAATCATTCGAAATGATGTTCGACTCTTCAGAAATCTGGACAGCCTCTTTCATCTGCAGACTAGATTGCAAGAGGATTTAGACCAAAGAGACAAAGATACAAATTGAATTGCTCCACGCTAGTTTAAAAAAAAAAATACACAAACGTTTTCTTTTTGTGTGTTTCATTTCTGGAGATTTCCATTTTCAATTCTACAAATTCAATGTACTTAGTTTATTTAAATTGTAACCTACCTTTATTTGGTACAAATCCCGCGACTGCTCCTTTGCATCTATGTGTGTTCACTTCGATCACAATTTCATACATAACCCTTGGATGTAATTCAAAGAACACCATCGAAATAAAGCATATACGCACTTGTATGGCACATGCCTTACTTGGGTGTTCAGGGTGGACCTCTTTGGGGATGGAATAAAATCGGCATAAATAAAACAAATGGATGGAATGAAAAAAACCAAGCCGAAAGGCGGAAGTAAATCTCAGCTATTATTTGTGTGCCGTTTGCAAGGCGGGGGTGGCAAGGTTTCTTTACATCTGCACGTACCTTTACGGCAAAAGTCGTGTGCCGATAATTCGTTGTTGAGTTCTCCATGCAAATAAATCACAAACTCAAGCATGCCAGCCGAACAGATCCTTTATGCCGACGACGCTGAGTTACACACAAATGCGGCAAATTAAATTCCTGCCAAAAGGACATTCAGCTAGCTGTGTGCTAACAAAAACATTAGAAATATTGATTTTCACTTCAAATTTCATGTCTCACAGATGAGATACAAGCATGTGTATGCTGTTCAAATAAATCCGAATTATTCCTTGATAAACCTCTGATATTGATGTCCTGCCTTACAACATGTGCTGTTGCCTGTGAGTTGTGTTGGATGTCCTGGTTGGATAAGACGGACGACATTCGGGGAATCTTTATAATAAACTTATTTGTTTGGCTTTATCCACTCAAGCTGCTTTTGTTGCAGCAGTACGGTTCAGTGGATCTCAAGAATTGCATTCATGTACGAGAAGTACGAGCCTAGTTGACTCGGAGGAGTAACCATTTGAGCATTGGACAATTTATCTTAACGATTCTAAAGATGAATATTGGAACAACACAAGGGTAGAGATCCAGTGAAGCAGCAAAGTGCTTCTATATTTCTTACTCGTTTCTAGCTGGTATTTTCTGATTGGTGTGAGGGTTGATCTCGATTGGATTAAATGTTAGAACTAAATGGCATACGATGTGCATTATGAAGGAGAGGATGGGGATTTGGTTTAAGCAAAATAACTAAGTTGAGCGTGAAACGAGCAAATAATGTTCGCTCGTCGAGCTAAGATTGTGAATGAATTTTTCTTAGAAATTTTCCTTTTCCCTTTCCTGTTTGTCCTTTAAAGAAGGTATACCATATTTCGAGAGATGGCGACAGCCCAGAAATCAATGAAATTTCGAGTACAAGTGCATTTATTCTGTAGTGTTTGATTTCAAAAAGTGTGAGATTAAATGTTTCTGGAAAAAATAGTATCCCGAAGCCCACATAACAATAGTAGTTCTGTTAACAGCTTTTACTTGGTCACTAGCGATTTTTGATGCACGATTTTCTACCAAGTAGTCGTTGTCGTTGGATATAGCCTTGACTTTTAAATCAAGGTTTGGTCAAGGTTTGATGGTTTGGCTGTCCGCTTAAAGCTACGGTATTTTGGAAGTGATGTTGGAATAGCTGATTACAATACTTACTAGTTTCCATAATGAAATACGAGCTGTAATGGAAATGCTATCAAGCTGCTGTTTTTACAAATCCAAAACAAAATAAAACTCTTTTGGAAGCAGAACCCAATCGAAGCACATCGATAATAGACTTTTTGCAACAACTGTGCTCTTCTGAGAATCGATTTCAATGCATTTCGGCGGTGAAAAAAATGCTAGATATTATTTCTCGAATTTGAAATGGCGACGACCTCACACTCAGCAGTTACTTCTTAATTAAAATTTAAAATGTTATCATTTGCCTTCTCAAGAATTTTGTTTTGAGAGCGCTACAGTGCAGCATGGTCCTGAACCTTAACCAGAAAGTCCCTACAGAAAGCTTGACATATGTATTGATACCTGATTTCAATTATATGCTCCAATATAGTTTAGATTAATTGCTGCTTGTGTACACCAACAAATGTTATTTGGGCCAGAGCGTTGACTCAATCGACTGTTAGCAAAAAAAAAACTGTACGAGTTCGGCAGAGATCCCGAAATTTAGTACGGATTTTTAAAGCGAACCCTTCAAATGCTGTCATACGCAGTTTTATCGATTTGGAACAGAGTTAAATCAGAATGCATTCTTTTGGCAAAACGTAAAAGAAATGTTTATCAAAAAATATTTGGATAAATGCGATTGAACATTGAATTAAAAAAAACTTAAATCACTTTTATTCCAAGTCAATGACTCTCAGCAATCATACAATTGAAATCACTCTCAGAAATCAATTTAATTCACTGATTATAAATGGAAGTCGGCAGTGAATCCATAGATTTCAGATACAGCACAAATCTCTGATATTGTCGGGCGTATTTACAAATTTCTGTATTATATTTGTACGCAAGATGCAATTCGTGTTACACCACCGAAAACATTTTCGAGATACACCAAATTCACTAGAGGCGGCTGGCCAAGAAATTCGTTTCGGCTCAAATAGTTTGAGTTTCAATCGTTCACTAACCGCCATGAATAATACATTCCTGTGAAACGGTGTTTAACCATTATTCAGAGAAACAATATTTAAAAAAGAGTCGGTTGATTTTCAAGCAGCAACGTAGCTCAGTGGTTAAGCCATTGATGTCTGCTCTCGAGAGTTTTTAAATGAGCTAAAAGCAAAGGCTTTTGAAGACCCTACGTTCGTGGTGGTCAAGTCGTTCACGACACCTGGTCCTCGGTGTAACAGAAATTACAGTTCTTTCTGGGATAAATGACACACAATAACACACTGGAAAGTGTTAGGAGCATTAAAGTCCAAGATTACCAATGCATAAAATAAGAAAAAGTAAAACGGTCTGACAACGTTTTAAAATGTGTTCGGTGCATAAGCCCCGAGGAAGCCACGTCGAGCAGCAAGATGCATCCACGGTGCGTTAAGTTTGCAAAAGACCATAAAGCGGAGGAATGAATAGAAGTTTGTATTCTCATTGGAATTACAAGTTATCCAATGTCGAGCTTTTACTACGTCTTTCTAACTCGTTCGTATGCATGTGCGATGCTATGAGATTAAAGAGCAATAATATAGTGTTGCATACTTTTAGGAGGCCTTCCCGTGAGTCAACTCCTACTTTGTTACTTTTGATATCCATATAGCAAGATCGCCTTAAATATGCCTCTTAAGATAATTGTTTTGTTTTCATTCGATAGATTTAATGAACGGACAAAGTATTTTAATGGCAATATTGATCTTACTAAGAGTTTGTTAAATATGCTTCTTGAATGTAAGTCGGTACCACTATCGCATTGAGAGAGAAGTCTCATGTGATGAGAATTCTACAGCATAAGTGGCGATCTTACATTCCGGAAGCACAGGGAAGTCTACACTAAGGGGGTATTTTAGTCTAGAGGCTAGAATTTCTAGAATTTCTTGTACTTTTTTGAAGTATCATAAAAAAAAGGCAAATAACATTTTAAGTATCCATTTTTTTATTAGTTATTTATTAACATAACAAAAATACAGAAAAAAAAATAAAAAAGTTGAAAAAATGGCCCGTATCCGTACCCACGATTTCAACCCTCCTAGCAATCTGAAACCAGAAAAAAAAATGGAATTACGGAAAAGTTAGAAATTTTTGTACCACTTTTACCAAGGTATATAAATTTGGGGATGGGGATAGTTCCAGACATAGACAAATCTATAAAGAAGACTCTCTAAAAATTTCAGGTGAATCGGTCCAGTAGAACTTGAGAAATCGTTGGTATTGTTTTGAAAAAGGCAGTTTCGAGAAAAACGCGTTTAAAGTTTCGCGTAAAGTTTTTCGCAATCTAAGTCATGAAATGATATTATAGATTTACATCTATTCAATCTTTCATTCCTGCTTCATACATCGGACCTTCCTCGACTTCGAAAAAACTATTATACGCGTTTCTGTCTTCATATCGAGCAGTTCTCCGCTCTTTTAATGCGCTCGTATCTCGGAACCGTCAATGGGAATGAAGCCTTCATTAAAAATACAAACAGCAATAAATGTCGTAATCTCAATATTTCACAATATTTTTATTTCACTCACAGCACATATGTACGTACGGTTTTACTGAGAAATACGGATTCAGGTAGACGGAGAATCCCTAATGACTTTTGATCGATTAGTTCCGGCCGAACCAGTTAGGGCCAGCAAAATACCGATATCTCCGAAAATAATTTGAATTTTGAAAAATCCTCTTGTAGATATATTCTGGAATAGTTAAACTTTGAAAATATAAAAAAAATCGATTTTTTTTAAATTTCTAGGCTAGAATACCCCCTAAAAAATACAGGACTGATGACTGCACCCTGAGTGGTATATGCTGATACACAGTTTAAGTTGGAAGCACTGCTATTAACGAAGACTCGGAAAGAACGATTGCAGAGAAATAGTTGAAATATTTTACAGAGCTATAACAGAAAACATCGTTTTATCATTTTGAAGATGTGACAATGGTGACAGACAGAAATTTCTAACAGAAACATTCCAGTTGATTTTCCAGAATTTCGGTTGCGTTGATATCGAAAGAATAATCTTTCCAAACGATTTACTTCTTTTAACACTCTGATTTCGAACAAAGGCATTGAGAGAGGCATTGTTGCCTGTCACCCCGGAAAAACCTCATTCGATCTTTTGTTGCAACTAAGAAGTGATCGATATTGATTCCTTGAAGCATCCGGACATCAGAGCTCTTGAACAGTGAATTGCCTCGATCGCATCGTGATCAATTAAATTTATTTATTTTATATGGAAACCTTCAGGTTACCTTATGTTATACTTACTTACTAACGAACGTCATTGACATTTTTCGGTTTGCATGTTTCGGCCGTAATTATATCCATATCCAAAGCTTTTCCTTGCTCCATTAAGTACACTACTGTGTCCAAAAAATAAGGTGACATATGAATTTAAACTGCGCGCGTCGAAGGATTTGGAATTTTTTCTTTCTTTTTAGGTTGGTAGTACTGTCAGTGACATCTATGTGAAATTTCATGTCAAAATATATTCATAGTGTTTGAGATACGCGTCGTTTTGTGAGCTGCTAAAAGTGAGTTTTTCGTTTTTTGCGATGTCGAAATTTATTGAGCAAAGAATTTGCATTAAATTTTGTTTGCGGAATCAATTTTCTGCTGCGGATACGTTGAGGATGGTGCAGAAAGCCTTTGATGATGAGGCTTTGTCTAAAAAAAATGTTTACAAGTGGTATAGTGATTTCCAAGCCGGCCGTGAACGTGTCGAAGACGAAGAGCGTTCCGGGCGACCATCAACCTCAACCGATGAATCTCACGTCCAACAAATCAAAGATTTGGTGTTGAAAAACCATCGATTAATGATTAGAGACCTTGCTGATGAAGTTGGCTTATCGAAAGGCTCAGTCAATACCATTTTGAAGGATGCTTTGGGCCTCAAGCGCGTCAAATCTCGACTGGTACCGAAAACATTGAATTTTTTGGAAAAAAGACGTCGCGTTGAAGTGTGTGAAACAATGCTTTCCGACTACTAGGATGTCATGAAACGCATTATAACTGGCGATGAGACTTGGATCTATGCTTACGACCCCGAAACAACCGATCAATCGAGCGAATATCGTGCCAAAGGAGAGCCGAGACCAATAAAACCGCGCCAAAGTCGCTCAAAAATCAAGGTCATGTTGACTGTTTTCCTCGATTATCGTGGTGTTGTGCTTTATGAATTCCTTCCAACCGGCTATACAGTCAACAAGGAATATTATTTGAACGTTATACGTCGTTTGCGTAACGCTATCCGCCTAAAAAGGCCGGAATTGTGGAAAGACAATTCTTGGTTTTTACACCACGATAATGCACCATCCCATACCGCACTCGTAATTCGTGATCATTTCGCCAAAAACTCAACCCATATCGTTCCGCAACCACCGTATTCACCTGATCTGGCGCCGTTCGACTTCTGGCTGTTCAACAAGCTCAAAAGACCGCTCCGGGGACACCGTTTTGATACGATAGAGGAGATTCAAGCCGCAACGAAGACGGAACTGAAGGCCATCCCGGAAAGTGACTACAACCAGTGTTTCAAAGATGGGAAAATCCATTGGCATAAGTGCATTGCATCGGGAGGGGTTGCTTTGAAGGGAAGAATAATTAAAGAATTTTCAAAATAAATACAATGTCACCTTATTTTTTGGACACAGTAGTATGTTGTTTTAATTTGATCTTTGGTCAAATTTGTACGATTGTCTTGTTGTTCAATCCAATCAATCGATAGCTTTAAATCTGCATGTTGTGGGCCTTTAAGAATTTCTCTACTTTTGTGCTTCTCATCCTCAGCTTCATACTACTAACCATTAAATCGGAAAGTGGAAAAAAAGGTACAGACGCTTAAAGCTAATCATCATATAACCCTAATATCCAAACATCTATATTCCAGAATCATCCACCGGAATCATCCACCACAAAACGCACAAACTCATACAAATCAATAACTTGTTTGCGCTCGTCCCCCCGAAGAGCTCATCACATTACTATACTCATAACCATAATTTCAGTCCCAACAAGCCGAAACTCATCCACTCCCGACACAATTACGCTCCATAAACTCCAAGCCGAGTCTATTCACCAAAGCTTACTATAAGCTCCATGTGCCATGAATTATTACAATGTTCGGTTCAAGTGAACTCAGCCGACACACACAAAGGTATATAATTACACATGATTCCCTCACCAATCATATACAACCTAATGATTATGGGCAATCCCCTAAGGACTCTGCTTGATTTATGAACATAGTACTCTCGCTTGCTTGCACTCATCTGCATTCAATGGCGGCTGTTAGCGTGCAAACTCGATAATTCTCCTTCCGGGGGCGAAACCCAACAAAATTCTAAAAATTATCAAAACAAAAATAAAAAAAAAAAATGCCCAGAGCCTCATAAAACTTATGAAACTTTAATGACTACACACGCCACGATTTGGGATTCAAAAAGACGACTTGTTGCCTTGGCCGTTGCGTTGTTCCAAAAGCAACATCGGTTGACGGCTACTGCCACCGACCGATCTTAACGAAAAAATAACACAAGACAGGACACTTGCATGGGATGAAAATTTACGACTACTCCTTGGAGCACCTCATTACGGTTGCAACTCATATTAAAAGAAAGTAAAAGAGAAAAGCCAGATAAAGTTCACCTTGTCAACAAGTTGAAGGAGTAGAACACCGAACAACAAGGATACAAAAGAAAACTTCTGACACTTGGAATTAGTTATAAGGAACGGTTCTCACTGAGGAGTTCTTCTAGGAGAGATTAGCGTGACTTGGGGTGTGACACAAGCACCTCTGTTTCAACAGGACCTTTCATATAAAAAGTTTTTCACCTCTTTGTTCAACAGTCGCCCACTTGCGTCCATCAAAGGTATAATGATATTGATGGGCAATGCAGGAAACAATGAAAAGACATAATTTTGAAAAAAGCACATTTAATTAATCATTAACTAATTGCAATTGACCTAAAGTAGCAGCGGGAAAGGGTTGCATTGCATATTTGGATTCTTTCACTAAGGAGAAACGGAAATGGCTTACAATTTCCGCTATTCTCCTTCGTCTGAAAACATTTCATGTGTGCCGAGGAAGGTGAAGTTAGTAACACCCGCTCATTGTCCCTTCGCCACAACGAATCTCATCAGGCTAACAATGGAAGTTTTGTGCCATATCGACACAATTACCCAGAAATAGGATTGCTCAGCCGACAATGTCAATTTGTGAATGTCTTCCGGTGCGGTCATGGAGTACGAGTATGCTGGAGTGCTGCTCTATGATGGTCGAATGATTACGTTGATGGTTGTATGAATTTTAGTGTTATGAAGCCGTTGATGGGATCAGTTTGCAGTTATTGGGGGGAGCAAGGATTGGGATTCATGGCGAATGTAACCAGTCGATGGTCTCAATAAAGCGGTTAACAAAGGCAGGTACATTATTTTGAGGGCATCCTTAGCTGAAGTTGGGATCAATGAAGACCGGTTAATGTACCCAAGTACATACGTTCATGTTTACATCATATGGTGTCGTGTATCTTTGCTCTGTGTTCGGTTATTAAGCAAGCAAATGGCAGTCATTATCAGGATGTTGATCATCGTTTTTGATGGGCCCGAAAAGTATCGAAAAACGATTTCGGGCGAGAAAATGTTTGTTTGCTCTAAGCGAGGGCATCCTTCAAATGAAGTGAGTATGAATGTGAGAGGTCAAATGCTATTAGATTCCCTATGGAAAAGTCCAGAGAGTGAAAGGTGAACAACGGAACCTTATGACTTAGCCTCCACTGTCCGTCCGTCCGTCTGGCACAGAGTTGTATCTCCTCAACCGTTATAAGGACACACTTGTTTCACAGAAGGTGAATTGCTATTGCCGCTGCAACAAAAAATAAATAAAATAAAAATGGTATAAGGTTTAAAAATAAATGGAGCTCGCCATACAAAGCGCCTAACAGAGACAATTAGTTTCACGGAAAATCTTAACAACTATTAAAAGTATGCAATTATTTCTTCCATTCAACACCATGGAAAAGCTCGAATTCCAATAAGAAAAAAAAAATATTTTGCAATTCTGCAGAACGTAGTGGTTAAATTGTGTGTTGAATCCTTATATAATAAATCGATACGGATGTAGAAAAGAATGTATGTATGTATGTATGAAAGTTATCGGCTTCGGTGACATAGTCGGTTGATACGAAATGTGTTTTGCATTTTTCAGGTTCTGGATTTGGAATCTGGCTTGCATTTCTTCATTTTTTTCGTGCAATACTATTTATAAAAGTATTTCATGTTATTTTGATATATGCTTGAGTCATTATTGTCACAGGATTTTAATAAATCACTGAAAACAGAGGGTTGCAAAATGAAGAAAAATGTAAACATTTCATGAAGTTGTTTGTATTTAAAGCACAAAAGGATACTCAACGTTTTGTCATTTCGGATTTGGGCAGGGAATTGTCAAACTATTGGACCTCTTCAATATCCTGTTGGTACAGAGTGTTAACATGGCGCTTTTTAAAAAAAAAAAACTGTTGAGCTGCTGCGATATGCATACGACATCAGCATCATCGGTCGATTCCAGCTTTTCGCCCTAGAGGCTTTTACGGCTATTAGAGAACAGGCGAAACAAGTTGGCCTTGAAGTAAATGAGGACAAAACTAAGTACATGATGCCAACAACGCAACTGCTGGCAACAGTAATTTCGAGGTGGCAAAGGAGTTTTCATACCTTAGGGTAAATACCAATTCCACGATTGACACCTAAGTGGAGTTTCGGCTAAGAAGTTTGTTAAAGCAAATGTGTTCCAAACTCTTTATTCGATGACGAAATGTAAACTACATTGATCCTGTCAGTTCTACTTTATGGAGCCGAGTGCTTGACGATAAGAAGAAATGCAGTGCAGATTTCAAGAGAAACATTTTCCGTAAAATATTTGGTCTCGCGTGCGAGGAGGGCGAATGGAGGAGGAGATATAACCGCAATTACTATGAGCTGTATCAAGATGTGGATGAAGTCGAAAAAGCCAAAATACGACGAATAGACAAAAATGCGAGACAACAAGGAAGGCCGAATCTCCGTTTTAAGGGTAAAGCGATCGCGGATGTAAGAGCGCTTTGTCTAGCTAACTGGAAGCAACGTGCCCGACAAGAGTGGAAAGCTGACATTTATCAAACAGAGACTTTTCACGAATGGTAAGCTAATTAACACTTAACGAACTTTATCAGCAATTTTACCTGAGGTAAAGCAAGAGCATCTTGGACTTGAGTAAATCACTACACATAACCACGCTCATTGAAGTTTCCACGAGGCCTTTCAATGCCTGTTTTTGACGCAAAATTGATTGAATTTTAAACATAAATTTAAATTCCATATCCAACTTTTTTGCATTCTGTTTACACCAGGCCCAAATATCTGATCAAACATTCACATTTATAACGATAAGCAGGACGTACATTTTTTTAACGACCTCAAAACAAGGCCAATCCGCTACAAAAACGGTTAAATACCAATTGAATGATTGAAAGCCTTATGAATGAAGCCTTATTGCATTCGGGACCTGCTGAAGGAGCAATGTCCTTTAGCTGCGTGGTCCCAGCAGCCAAGCAGCGCTGTGGTTCCATAAAAGTCTGCGATTTTTCTCTTTCGCCGGTGTTCTGGAATGCGGAGAAGCATAAATAGGTGAAGGAAGAAAACACATTACCAATGGGCTTGCGATAAGTAGATCCTGGATTCACATTTATGTAAGAATCCAATTCGAAGCGTGCTTCCTGGCTTGAAAGAATATATTAAATCGCTTGTAGAACTGCTTGGAAATAAACTTTACACAGCTGTTCGAAAGCAGCATCCAACATCGAAAATCAAACTGTGCCACAGAAAAGTTTTCTCGATGAAAATATGGTTTTTTGGTCTTTTTATTTGTAAGATTTTGCATCAGATTTGAATTTTTAAAAGGAAAAGGAAATACAGTTTCGTAAGAATTTCTCTGATAAAATTTACTGACCGAAAACTTTTAGAGGGTAGTGTTACTATGGTGCCTTATAAATAAATTAAATGTACCTTAAACCATATTAAGGTTAGGCTTGCTACGAGTACAATTACAAAAATAAAAATAAAAACAACCCCAAACTATAAGAGGCGTCCTTATAACGCTTAAACATACCTCCGGTCCGGAGTGAGCTATACTTGTCAGCAGAGCTTCCTTTGTCCGCTCCATTTCACTCGAGAATTGATGGACAATGTATCAAAACAATGGATTAATTAGGGAGAAGACAATTTATTAAGGCCGAACATTTATTTGTGTGTTGAGGGGCGGGTCGAAATTAATTGGTGAGTAAGGTCATCAATCACTTCAGCACTAAATGAAAGGGAATACTTGTTAAAAGTAGCTGCTGGGGTTTGAAACGAAAGGACTGAATCTTATAAAGGAGGATGGAACTGACAGTTGTTTTTGTTATGATGTTAACTTGAGTAAGGCAAATATAATTTATTGGTTGAACTCGACATGAGATACATTGTTAAAAACAAGTGAATCGAAATAATTACGAAAACCTTTTAAATATAAAATTATTTAGAGCGTCCGGTTTGAAATTTCTTTGAAATTGTATCAAATTTTCTGCTGGCGGTTGTAACGCAAACTTTTCGAAAAGCTTTTTGGAAAAAGAAAATGTTTCGAGTCTATCCCTAAACCAAAAATATAGTTCTTCAGTTATTTAGACTTTATTAGTATTAAGTTAATACTTTACAAAACTCATATTTTTCTTAAGGCTGTAATATAAGTAAGTTTTAACAATTTCAATTCAATCTTGTTAACTCTTATGTACATTTACGAGATCTAAGCATTTGCTTTTAAATATTCTAAAGTTTCTTTATTTTTTTTTAGTGTTGGGAAGGCTATTGAACAAACTCAAATATTTGTCTATAATTGTATTTCGACCGGCTGATGTGAACTGACTTCGTAATCTAAAATCATCAACACTTCGAAAATTTTACGGCTGCGCATCTCTCACTCGTTTGTCCTCGTTGGTTAAATACCTCGTCGCAGCTCAATTCTTGATTCTTAACACAGCTATCAATCTGTTATACTCCAGTCTTTGTTTGACGTTCAACCATGTAAGCGCTTCCAGCATACCCGGCACGGTATGATTTACTTTCGTACGTTGTAGTCTTGTGGTCAGAAAAGATATTAACCAATTAAGCTTAGTTCCCTTTATCCCATACTTATTGAGTTTTCTCAGAAGTATATTTCAATCAATGGTTTCGAAAGCACGTTTGGAGTCTAATAATAAGGCTTTTATTTTCTTTTTCTTTCCGCCGTCCTTCTATTAGTTTATTAAGTGGCCAATGGCCGCTTCGCAGGAATATTTTTGTTGGTACCCAGATTGGTAATTGATAGTGGATTGTTGCTTTTTAGATATTCCACTATCTGTTTCTCTATCGTGTTTTACGCCGCTGTAACCGTAGAATCCTGCCATGAACTTGGGAACTCGCCTTTTAATAGCGATATGTTTACTATCCTATGAATGGTCTTTCCTACGATATCCTAGTATTTTAATATCGCTTGTGGGCTTATTTTGTTCAAGTCTAGTTTATTATTCAGTTTTTTCAACAAATAGTTTTGAATTCCTGTGCTCATTGAGAATGATTTTTTATCGATACCTTGAAAGCTAATATAAAATCTTATTCTTTGCTCTCGGACTATATTGCTATCCAAAAGACGCGATGGAATGAGCTGGCAAAAAATATTGGACAACTGTGACATTTACGAATTTGAATGAACGAGAATTTGTGATCATATGCAGGAAAGTCTTCAGTGAATGAAAAGGATGGCACTCCTAAAGAAAGAAATTATGAGCTCCTCTGCAAGACCTACGAACAATGTTCCAATCATGTTGCTTTAATCGTATCCGGCAATTTTAACGCGAATGTTTGTAAAAAAAATTATATATGACACGTGCCCTCTGCGCGACATTGCATTCTTAAAAATTCTGTGATAGTCAGTGAGCTTCCTTAGTACATCATTAATATGAACACATATAAATAATTTGGCGTGAACATAGGAGCTCAACAGCCTTAACGACTCATCAGTCTTCAGGCGGATGATTAAGTCTAAACTCAAACAAGGTTCAAGTCTCCCCAATAGAACATCAACTTTCCAAGGAAATATTAGAAAAAAACGGAATATACTGACACTTAAATTAATTTGAAGGTTATGCAACGAAAGAGGACATTTTACGAATGCCAGAGAGGTATCGACACTATAATTTGGGGACGTGCATTGGCTTGTTTTTTTTAACCTTCAGTGAATTAAACTATCAGTCGACTTAGACGGAATCAAAAACGTAAAATAAGGAAAAGCGATAAACTGATTCGAAGACAATAACTCCATAAATTTTTGCCATAAGAACTTTTCAGTCTTTACTTCCTCAAACTAAGAGTCAAACTTTCCCTTAAGATATTAATCAAGCTTAAGGGGTTGCTGTTGTTATTTCTTGATCGCCGAAGCTTGAATGTCTGTAAGACTTATAACAACCTTCACACTGTTGATATGTGTTGAAGACTTTCTCGGATCATCGAACTTGGAATGGAAAGGAGCTTCATTTTGGCCGAGGTTAGACATCTTTCCTACAATCTGGTGCGTTGTTTGTAAAATTTGTGGTAAAGGTATACAGTGCTGATTGTGAGGTTCTGGTTTAGTGAGAGATACCCCGTTTTCATGCATCATCAGTACAGGAAATTGGCAGAGACCTTATTAATAGCTTATTTATAGCTATGTTAAAATGGGTTTTGTCTGATTTTTCTACCTTCGTTATGCTTGGTCCAAATTTTTCAGCATATGACACAGGATTTAAAGGTCAATTGAAATTAATATATTCGAATTTAAGAAATTTTGTACAAATAAAAGATGCAAACTTCTTATTTGAATTGTCAAACTCCATTTATATTTTTATGCTGCGGGAAAATTATCCGGGACGCGGCAAAAAATCAAAACCTGCAAGTGCGAATGGGATACGCACATGAAGGGCTCCATTCCACTGGTGATTGTTCCAGGCACCCTGTGCTTAGACCCATTTCGGGAAATTTTTCTGCAACGCATTGGTTGCGCCTTAATGAAAAACACAGCATACAGACGTAGTAGTACACATTCTGTGAGTGCTTTTCAATATGGTTCAAAACATACGACGAACGGACAAACGGACGAATGGATGAATGGATATATAGACGAAAAGACGAATGGACGAGGATCACACTTTAAACCAGTTTATAAATTGAATTTTAAATTTATATGGCCCACACCAACACTATAGTTTGATTTTGTTTTTGGCTAAAGGGGGATATCTTGATTTTGAAATAGAATAAGTTTTGCATTTCACTTTGAAACAAGCCTAATTCCCTTCCATATGTAATTCTTTCTTCTCGCCTCTCATTTCCGTAGTTTAACTCGACTTACACGGCTCTGAGAACGAAAACACTTTTAACGCTGCTACCATATCGCCTCAAGTTGATGATTAACATGCACATGTCTTATTGGCAAAATTTGACTTCAGAAAACGCTAAGCTTACAAGTTGTTTTTTTCTGCCGCATGTGCTGTCATTACAATAACTATTTCAATAATTCAAGTCTACCAACTTTTTAATAAGATTACACTTTTTATCCATAATAAGCTCTTTGAATACCTTTCAGTAAAGTTTCATCGTCACACCTCTAACTATGAGCGACTCTATTCACCGCAGGTGTGAACTTTTTCCATTGATATTAAAGTCAAATTGCAGGCACTAACTTCAAATTCAAAGCATAAATTCGTCGTATCCAACGCAAGCCTATGCATTCTCAATCCATTCGCAGCATCTGTGTATCTAACAAGAACAATATTTACACTTTATTCATCCTCTCATTCCTTGCACACGTACATTCGTAATACCAGACTTGTAGTTGACTTGCTGTAACAGTTCCAAAATGTCTACGGCTGGCCCCTTCGAGATGGAAAATCCGAGAACTCCAAACACAGGAACGTTGCCATCAAAGCTGTGTGGGTGAATGTTCCTGCTTGGATGGTTCTCTTTTGTGAGAAGCAGGTAACTGGAAATTTTCAATTGACTAAACGACAACGTGTAGATGCTCATGTGTATGTTAATCGTCGTATCAGCCATGCAGCCGGGAAAGCAGCTTCACGCATTCATATGAGTACGGGTAGACATTCATGCCTTTGTTTTAATATTAAAATTCTCCAACACAGCCGGATCCGTTGCCGGTGTTGTCATATCCATGCAACCCCACCTGAGGTCTTTGCATCGTTCCAAATCCCAAGACCCATGTGAAATTATGCGTTCATTTGAGATGAAAGCAAATCCTACCTTGGCTGCATCCAACCACATTCTCAACCTACGATACGGTTTTATGCAGGAATTCGCACAACAAAAGGATTCATCCTTCCGTTCTCAGCGGGAAAAACGTCGCTATTAACCAGAAAAGTAAAAGGCATACCTTTAAGGGATGGATTCTCTATCTGTTTCAAAAGACATTTCATTGCAAATATCGGCATTACAGTTAGGAAATTACTATTAAGTGACATCATAGATTTAGGATATTCAAGTTGCTTTACAATTTACGAAGAATAAGGATACTTTTGTTTTTCAAAAACTAAATAGGAATAAAGGATTATTCGGGAAATGGCATAGCTGGAGTCATAATCATATGGAATTGTGGATGTATTCAAGCAACATTTCTAGAAGGTGCTGTCGATAAAGACGAGAACATTGTAATAGGGCTGAGCAAAACCCAACTCCAGCTGAGGCAGTATTTCTCCTTCCCGCTGTAGACGATGTTAGCTTGGCCATAAAAAGTCTACTATTTCGCATTTTTTGCAGCGGAAATTTAAAAATATATTGCAGATCTTCACGTAGCAAGCGACAACTTGTACATCAGCTCTATCCGTCTCGTTTGCAAAAATCTGTGTGTTGCAACAACTATAAAGGCATCTCCCGCTTTAACGCCGCATACCAATTCCAATTTGGTTTATTGTTTGAACATTTAAAACTATTTTTGGAAACACAAACAACAAATTTCGAACACAATATTACAATGGCTTCTGGCCCGGCACATCGACTGAAGACTACTAAATTTTCGCACTTTGGGATCCTATTCGGTTCGGTGTTCTGGTTTTGTGTGCATTTCAGACGAATAACTTCCGAACTAATCCAAACTGGCATCGAATTTCGGCAATGAATATACGCTGTCATGTGACTTCCTTAACCTCATTTTTGAAAATTAATTTATAATAAAGGTTTCTTTATTTAATTTTGAACTAAGTGCTGCATATTCATAAGAAAACAAAATTGATGTGTTAAGGTTGGTCAAGAGAAATACAAATATAAAAGTAGGTTCGTTTTTAGGTGAAAAAGCTAAGAATAATCAAATGCCGTAAGGACATGTGTCGAATATACTTCAAATTAAAAAATAATCATTAAACATTGTTTGTTTATTGTTATTGGGGAAACATGAACACGATTTTTATTATCAACAAATTTTGTGTAGAATATTAATTTACAAAAAAATATTCGTATAACAAAAAACAAGAACAAATTATGAAATTACAAAAAAAAGCACATAAATTCCAGAGACAAGATTATAAAAAATAATTAATTAGGCAATAATATTTACTCGATATATTCGCATATGGGGCAGAGTTAAGCAATGGAAGAAAGAAGAGAAGGAATTAAAAGTTTTTTAAATAACTCGAGGATATATGGTTGAATTTAAAAACTACACGAAATGCGTATTTTTTTTTATTTAGCAAAGGCTTGGTATTTATGGAATGCGTACCTCCACAGTAAAATAAACCAAACTGTAACTTAGATTTAAAATATACACTTTACACAAGCTTTAAAACAGAACGGTTACAATACAGGCTCAGGTGAAGGAGCTGCCTCCGATTTTTGTTAAGATACTCCTATCGTCGTTCCAGCTAAACCTCAAATCCATTTTATACCTAAACATCTAATACTGTTTGCACGGTCAATATTGAAACATTTCTCAGAACAGTTGTCATATTCAACATACTATAAGTTTGCTCGTGTTTTCCAAGTCCAAATCTGTGGCAACTAGTCGTGTGATACTTAAGAATCAAATCTTCACAAATTGAGCCCATTGTGTAAAACAACATGAAATGTGGACACATCTTTCAAGTCTCGTATACGCTATCAATATTATCATCATCGGTTGCATCAGAAATTGAAGAAGAGACAAAAAGACGACGACAAAAAGACGATTAGCCGAATACCGTCTCGAATAGAATTAAGAAAGAAATTATCTATCTCAGAATAAAGATCAATTCTCAGTTGTACTATATTTAGGCTAGTTTTGGGGGACATGGAAATCTGCAAGCATGTTTCGGAAACCTTAAAAGAAATTCTCTGACGGATGCACGGTCAATGTTCAATAATTTTCCAGCTAAGGAAGATTTCAAACAAATTTTTTAAAATGTTGGCAAAAGTTTTAGGAAGTTTTTTAAGGAGAAAAGCATATGAAAAGTTGCTCGCAATAAGCGATAAGCAAATCGAAATGACAATCGTAATCCGTGATGAGGATGTTGACGTAATTCTGGAAACTTTTTCTTATTTGATTCGCAGCTCGATTGATTTGTGTGTACTCTAAGAAAGCAACATTTATCATGTCTCAGTCATTCCAGATAATGTCCCCCAAGAAATGCGTGTTCGAAACTCATTACAGCGCGATATCGTAACCCGTCAACTAAGTCTCAGATGTGGTATTTGAATAGTCAAATCTCCGCCAAAACTCAGATTCATCATGATGTGAACATCAATAGAACATTGAATACTCTGGACAAAAAGGCAAAACTATTCAGGAAAAATAAAAATAACAACATACCAAATCTCGATAAACACTCTGGTCTCCAAAATACGGGTGCGGATAAACGAACGCGTTTGTTGCAACATTTGTTGAGAGCCATTATATTACGCAAGACTTTGGGGATCTGAATTTAAATATTACTTTCAATAATGCTGCCAATTTATTTAAAAACCAACAGTCGTCGTGAGAAATCAAATTAAACGCTGAAACTATGCAAGCAATTTTTTTTTACCAGAAAAAAAAGGATTGTTTCATTCCAAACTGCGCCATAAACTGAAGCGGAGTCAACATTAGATTTGATGACAGCGCAAAATATCTTGGAATCCATTTTTACAAGAAGCTTACATTTTGGTACCATATTGCCAAAGGAATCCAAAAGAGTAATTTTGCAACCAATATGCTCTACCCCTCTCATAAATGGGAAGTCCTTACTAAATAAAGAGATAATATATCATAAAGTTATCTTCCAATCTATTCTACTCTACGGATGCTGAGCGTAGAGAAGTTATGCAGATTGTCAAATTTTAAGGCTGCAAATCAAGCAGACTAGCGAACGTTTTATTGATCTCCGACCGCATTTTCAAGCTTACGGAAAACTTATTGAGCAAATGTGCTTTTTTCGAAAACCATGTGATAAATGTCCTATTTTTTTCTTTATCCTATTTATGTTCTTTTTTTTTAAATTTAAATAAGTTGTCATTGTGATCTTTTTTAAGATCGTGAGCAAAAAATCCGAGTCTGGGTACATATTGGAAAAATTATAATCGAGTATATCTATTTTTTTTTATTGTTCAACCATAACGCTGCTTTTGCGCCACCCTGTATGAGGACAGGAGGTGATTCAAAAGTAATGAAAATAAGATAACTTTAGTGGCTATAAAATGTAAAAATAAAAGTCTAAGAAGCTTACATATGCTCTCACTTGTAATGAACAAAATCACATGAATACAAAAACACCCTCCAGACGCAATTTTCATTTAATTACTAGAGGCCTGATTGCTAACACGAGATACGAACCCTTTTTTTACCCTGAGAAGAAACAATAATGGACCATGGAAATTCATTCGACAATGTTAGAAGATTTCGCGAGACCAACCAAAAATGCTGTTTCACCAAGATCCTCTTCATCGCGCAAAGCCCAACCGTGATCTTTATGATGTCGGTAAAAAAGTACGCGAATAAGTAAGACAAGATGGCCCAGAAAACCATTTCCAACTAGTCAGTTCTTCTGTTGTGATTTTAACATTACGGTATTACTGTTTTAGGAAATTCTCACGAATTTAAATTTGCTAGCCACGCAAACTTCCTTTGCAAGGAGCATTCTTTTCGCCTCTTTTGCCATCTCAATCCATAAACAGAACCATGTCCTATGCAAAGAGGTTTACTTTAAAAAAAAAATATTTGTGGATGTGAAAGCTCTTTTTGTCCTTGACATTGCTACTATCTGCTTGCCTTTAATCAGATTCATCCACAAATCATTTAAGTCATCACTTCAATAAAGCATAAAGATGTATCCTGTCAAGGACTCCTCTCGAATTCTGTGAACTTTTTTCTCGCATTACATGCGAACCAATGATTATGGCCGCAAAGCTGAATGAACTTGACATTAAATGCAATCTACTCCAGCCGCATGCTTCCTTTGATGGTTGTAAAACCCACAAGCTCAGCATTCCCTGCTTTCGCAAGGACAAAGTCTAAGTCAATACTGTGTCGCCAATGTTCGGGAAATAAATTGATCAAAATTGAGTTGTCACGTGTAGCCACATCTAAACCGCTTCGATGGTTAACTTTTTTGCTGAATTTCGGTTCTCCTGTGAAGCGGCCTCTTGTATTTAAGGCTGAACACTCAAATCAAGGTCCTTGGATTCCCTTTTCACCGATAAAAATCAATTAGTTGTGTTGATTGATGAAAGAATTCTAGACAAAAAAAAACAATACTATGACTGTGCAGGAGGGGTGGAGTAGAGCTTTCTAGCTCCTTGTAGTTTATGAATGATGACACCATTAACGATGCGCTTAATGTCTCAATGCTGGGCGGATATTCGGGTAATGGTGTGTTTGGCTTTGAAACCTTTCAGTGTCTGACACGAGCGTTTTTAATCGCCCATGAATGTGTCAATAAGGACGAGAATGGGAATGTTTTTGCTTTTGTTGGCTTTGACGGAAACGTTTAGATAGGAAATGCCTAAGGTTGGTTTTTTTATGGCCTTCGTGAGAAAATAAGGATGTATATAGTGTTGACGGAGGAATGCTTAATTTTGAGATAAACTGCGACAATAGACACGCTTTAATTTGGGGTGAATTTTAATGAAGGCCACTTGGGTGCTTATCTGGCGCCATAGATCCTGACAAATTTTGGCCTGTAAAAATGGTGGACTTTGTGTTTGAGCAAGAACTTATAGTGGCCCGGTTGATTTCACTACCATCGCACCAGAAGTTGAAAGCGACATTAATTTGTGGGGTCTTCTTGGTAAGTGTTTTTACATTTTAATTAAGGTTTTGAGGTATCAAGTAAATTAGGTTGCAGGACAATATCTCACTGCCGAAATATTGGTTGGCTTGAAGTTTGACGAGGTCTATTCTTGTAAGGAAATACAAATAAAGAAAATAATGTTCTAGCAAGAATTGTAGTCTCAGTGCGACAATATGCGGATGATATTGATGAATGAAAAATGTTGCGGTCATGAGTATTGATACAAAAGCGGGAGAAATTAGGCTTAATTTAAACGAAATCATAAAAACTGCTTCTCTGGCTGCCTCTATAGTCAGTCTTAAACTGGCCGGCTCTAATACAAGTATTTGACTGTAAGGCTGGCTACGGACAGTAGTATGTAGTAGGTTTTGTGTCTGGTGCTTTCGCTTAACATTGCTAAGTGTGCAAGTATTTCATCCTCTCACCATATCTCGCCCTATATTGGTGACTACTCTGTTGATCAAGACTCATCTTATACGAGCATCTTGTATAAAAGGTCTTGGTGTTCTTCTAGATTGCAAACATTCTTTTAGAGAATATTTCGAATACATTGTTAGCAAAGCGTACAAATCTAGGGGGATTTTCTGACCCGTATGCTTCATGTTCAATTTCCCAAAAACAACAAACTTAACAAATTTCAGCTATTTCATCATTTAAACAAGAAAAAAAACAATGTTTGTTTTTTTTAAGTATTAAAAAAAGTATATTTTTTCTAATGGTCGCAAAATTTTTATTTATTGATTTAAAAAAAAAAAATAAAAAAAAAAATAAAAAAAATGATGAGCCTGCGGTTGCTTTCAAATTGCCGCACTGGTCACAGTCAAAAGTACATTACTTTTAACGACCAAAAGGAACTCAAGGCAGAAGAACATTGAAAAAGGGCTCAGATATCTAACACCCTTAATGGGGTAACTTTTTGTGTATCGGTAGATGGAATAATTTTCGTCCTTTGTTCGGCAAGGATAAGGGTAAAACAAGTGCTTAGAGAATTATGCTTTCATATTCAAACGTTAATTAGTTGTTTATTGCTATGAGACTTTTGTTAAAGCTTATTATATGAAGGTTTCAATAACTTCTCCGACTTTCGGAGCTTAACTTTTTGCCATGTTTCAAAGTTTCGGGGTCCACAGAGTTGCATACCATTGTTTAAAGAAGGATGTCTGTGTTTACGTGCCTTTGTGCAGATTATTTCGTTTCGAACATTGAAAAATGTTTTCGTTCTAAATTTTATAACACAAAAACTGTACACTTCTCTGAGAGAATACACTGTCTAGAAAAAGTTTATGTTAAACGTCGAAAGATCTATTTATTCTTATGATTTGCGAGACGACGTTCCTAGACTTTCCTAGATATTAATTGATCCTTCTATTCTAAAAATATTGGAATTCAACTTTGGCTACTTCGGCACGTGAAGATATTGAAGTGTACCTACATATCATCTAACACCTTACGAAATCGTGGCAACGACAGCACACGACATAAACGATCACTAACCCAAATGCGATGGCACCACATAAAACACATCAGATAACGTTTGACCCAGTGACAGCGCATTGCACTAAGGCATATGCTTGATTCAATTTGTAAACAAAAATCTGATCCGCAGTACAAGTGTCACTCGTTGGTCATTACCTCCAATTGCCTGATGTTCAATGTTATCGTTTGAGGATGTAATAGGACTCGGTCAACCTATTAAGCAATAGCGTGAGTCAGTGGATTGAACAAAATTGGGAATGCTAAGGACGGTCAATTAGAATTTAAGGAGAATAATTTTCAAAAATAAATCAGTATCATTTTGACTCAAAATCGACTTGTTTCTCTGAATGGCAATCACTATGGCGTATTGAGCCTACCTCCCTTCTCTTTTCTCAGCTTGATAGTATTCTGGCAAATACCAATGGCATAACTGCCTTGTCCTCATACTTCTAATCAGCGAATTCTAGCGCTCGTATTTTTTTGCTTGGCGATCTGGCTAGAGCAATAAATCAGGTTGAACACTTTACATTTTTAAATACATTGTAATATTTAAAAATTTTGAGATCCGAAAACTGAACCCTTTGCAAGAATTGTGATTTTCTTTATTACACACTATTTTGACCTATGATTTAACTCAAAGATATGACTACGCTGCTAGGGCTGATGTTTGATGATATCAAACTATTAACACTGTCAAGCCAGTTGATGCAAAACACATTCATTGTCCACTTTGCCTGCAGTTTTGGCTCCAAATGATGCAATGGTAAACGTTGGTAAAATTTCAATCAGCTTACATGGTGTGTGGTGTATGACTAAATGACACACTTTTCAGGCAACACAATGGCACCCGCCTTCGAGTGACGGAGAAAATAATAAGGACCCAAGTTTTGGGTCAACTGGATTGCCAACCGTATGCCGTTAGCCATAGCCTCAGCCGCCCACTATGCCGTGCCATGGTCGAATGAAGATGTTCCAATTGGTTTCGCAATATCGATTTTCTAATTGTATATCGAGTGGAATTGCAGCACCAAAACCAAAATTCAAGCACGACTCGTAGTGTGGCAGAGGACGGCAAATTTTCGCATGGAATAAATAGATTTTGTGTGTGGCACTCGTAAACACAAAGGCGCATATTCGTTGCTCCATCGAAATAATGTAAAGCCTTTCGAGGGATTATTAGGAATGCAGATTTTCGAATTGCAATTACAAGTGTGCCAAATTTTGTGATAGACTACTTTTGCAAGTGCGCTTCCCATTCGAGTGAATTTTTGTTCATACTTTTCATATGTACGTTTGTGGATTCTGGGAGGCTAGCAGATGTTTTGAAAACAAATGGGACCCGCATTCGCAATTACAGTCAGTTTATGCTTGATTTCGATTTGGAACCAGTCAAAAAGGGGCTCTTTGTTTCAATTTAGAATGGAAGCGATCATATGGTATGTTGGTGAATGTGTATAGCCCTCTTTTATTCGCAACATGCATAATCCGTTACAAGGATACGCCAGCAAGAATGCCTTCATGTGACTTGGAAGTGCAAGTACCTTAAGTGTGAGACAGAAGGGACTAGGGAACTTTGTCTATCTAAGAATGGCGTTTTGATCCAATATATATCTTCTTTGTAATTTAATAAGGTAATAAAAAAGGGAACGGATCCGCAAAGGGTAACATCATTTTTCATCAACTTATTTGCATTCGCTCAATTCGCAGTTTTTTTTTATTCGCCATTAGTTGAAAGTACAGGTTTTGTGTTTATAAACGTGCTGATAGATTTGTCTGATTCCTTTTGCTAGTTGACCACACCACTCCAGTGACAGCCAAGTAAATCGAAATGAATTTAAATCTATCAGGTCATTCTGTTCATTTTGCAGTTGTTGACATTCTTAAATTTGATGAAAATAGTTTTGAAGACTGAAGTAAAGCTGGAACCCAGATTAATGTAAAAATAGCATTATTAATACTTTAGAAGCAGAAGGTGTTTGAGCAGTGGGCCGTGGTAGCCGCCTGGATGTTTACACAGGTCGCTACTTATTCCAAAGTTTTTGATGTGGATCTAAGTATTTGGTACTTCCGGACCGATAGAACCTCAGTCGCAATCTCGCTTGTATGCTTCTGGGGGGCGGAAAGGCTTTGAAACGTTCAGTTCTTTTGAGAAAAAGCATGCCTGTATTCCATTTTTTGGACCGTCCCTTAAGATAGAAATTCATGTGAATTCATGTCTAGAAGGAAAGAGCGACTGAAATCGAGCTTGTGTATCATGTGCTCAGTACAAATTGACCATACGTCTTCCGTCTCTAGCTTTACGGTCCTGAAAAAATACATGTTTCTTCTAGTATAAACACGCTGCTACGTCGCGACGTATCGCTTCTAGTATGTACGAACAGGTTAGGGGCATCGGTCGATACTGTAAGCAACCAATGTACCTTGTGCTGGTAAAATTTGACAGTTCTTAATTTTTTGCCTTTGAGACATAACAATTCTGGCTTCATTCCGCTTTTCGGGGACTCCTACTTTTTCTGTTCGTCATTGTTTTTGTAGAGCTGCTAAGAATGCGACTCGATAACATCTACAATTCGTGGTGCTGTTCCATTTTTTTTTCTCTGTTGCAATCTCCTATGTGTCTTCTCTATCACCTCTTTCATAGACAGTGGCTGCAGAACCTGCCATGTTTACTGATGGGATAATAAGTAATCGGAGCAACTTATATCGGAACACTTTTTCTGTTACTGACTTAGCCAGTAATAATTCGTATTGGCTTTAGCAGTCGAAGATGATGGCCTCTGAACCCTCCCTTAAACTCTGCACCTTACTCTTAGCCGATTAAGGCCAACGTTAATGGCATGCAAACAACCATTTGATATGCGTACAGATAGCCTGGCTTTGTAGTTACATTATTCAAGTTACCTCCCATTGCGGGAGTGCGCCGTTTCCACCAGATGCCTCGTAAACATACTCCGTGCAGAATAAGTGTCGATTTTCCGGTGTCTAGCAGCTAGAAGGTACAACGTGTCTTCAGTTTAAGCTTGCGGAATAATTTTATCACTCTAGGCTATCTTAGCGGTTGTGCTATTCTATTCTATTATAATCATACCCTTACGGTATGCAAATAATATCCTGACGATAAACGGCAAGAGGCAAAAGGCCAGAGGACACACGACCGACATGCGAGATGATTTTGTTGTTAGCACAAACATTACATGGATATTGCACATATTATAACACAAACATTTGTCCAAGAAATCTCAAGGCACTCCTCTGACAATTTGACTAATTGCGTATTCATGAAAGCTAACGTTAAATTTAAACATTATTCATTTGATTTATGGCCGGCCTCGTGCCTGTTTGTCTGAAATGTGCCAGTGCATCTGTGCACTTTAGTGGGTGGGAAATCTCAACAATGAAAATTCCATCATTCAAGCAGCCTAAGACAACGAGCTATGGGCTTTTGCCACTGGACGACTCCACCAATATCGTTGCCGTCATCGTCATTTCTCCTGTCAAAAGTGACCGCCAAGTATTCGAATAGTATGTTCGAGTTTGTACTCTTGTGTGTCGTCCTGAAACAATGGATGACTCTGCCGTAATAAATTTCATTACAATGTTCTACGGTATCACTCCATCGATTTACAAGTATATGTACATGCAAGCTCTGTGTCGTTCATAAGGACTAGATGTGATGCAGTGCTTCCTTGCTGGTACCTGAGTGCACGACTGCGAGTATGTCTCAGGCGAATGCATGTGTGTTTATGTTTAACTCAATTCGAATTGAGATAAAATATATTGCAGTCAGCCACCGTATAGGGAAACTATTTTCCAATTTACATAATTCAAGGTATAGATAGTCGGTTTTCTGAAATCGATCGCAAAATTGTGAGCAGTCTCATGATGGATGGTGAAGGCTGTTGTTGTTTTTGCTTGTGTATGAGTCATGCAGTCGAGCAAGTGATACCACTCCTGTCTCTTGCTTCGTTTAATTAATTTTAATGAAAACCCTTATGATGTTTTACTTTTTGTTTTTTACCATCCCTCAGGATGCAGAGTCACAAAAAAAACACGGTACTGTATTTTTTTTTTTTTTATTTCTATTGGGATTTAAAATTCTTAGCCAAAGTAATAAGTGCTGCATTGATGAGTGCTCACTGAAGTTAAGTGAATGAAAAAAGGTCTCTCGAAAAAGCTTTTGCAAACGATCAGCGTCTTGAGGCTATTTCTGTTTTTTACCTATTTATACCGTGGGCTGCTCCAGGAAGTCGATTTTATATGAAGGGTGGGTCAATTACTGGTTAACTTTTAAATCGTATGTTATTTTGTTTTGTACGATCAAAAATTTTACAAGAACACAATATTGTACTGTGAATTGCATGGTTAACTACAAAGTGGTAATGTGTTGTAAAAAATGTGAATATTCCGAAAAAAAATTTCGGACAAAATACTGCACCTTACTGCGTGTCGGCCGGTATGCTCATCGGAAAATATTTGAGGCGTTTTTAAAAGTATTAAGCCAAAAGCTTAAGCAACATTTTGCATGAACATCACGGACAATTTACTTACTGAGTCAAATAGTCTTTGGAATTGTTGCCAAATGTCCACCGGCTTGGTACTCACTTCCCTCTTTGGTCTTTAACGCAGCTCGTAATTGGCATTGACGCCCTAATCTCTTCTGATACAATCTTTCTGTTAACATAAAATTTTATGTCTAATGTTTATTATTTTCTCTAAGGGTAATTTTCGTAGCTATCAAGATGGCTTTTACATTCGGCAATTGATTAGTCGCATTCATCGCAGAAAACTTCTGTCTTGAAAGAAAATTCTGTCTAAAAGGCCTACTCCGTATTGAAGCAGACTGCATCTGTAATACTTTGCCTTCTTCCCGAGACGAGTATTGTTCAAAGATATAGAATTTGGAACACCCCCTAAAAAGCTGTCAAAATAGGGTAAAAATCATCTTAATTTATATTTAATATTCGGTTTCTGAACTTTCTGAAAATTTATGATGTGCATATGTAATATGTCATACAATGTTTAGTGTACTCCCACTCCCGTTTCACTCGAGCTCACAGAAGAATTTAAAGCAAGATCTTTGCAAATGGTTCAACATTTACATGAAACCAATGAGCCGTCTGCGTCGTCCCTTCTGTGGATGAAATGTAGTTAAAGTAAATTTTCACCGCCAAGCTTTCATGTGTAATGAGCCCCATTTCTAGATTATGTCCTCACGTGACTTCGGAAGAAGTTATGTCAGAGGCATTGAAAGACCCACTATATGCCATTAAGCGGTTAAAGCCAAATGGCTGAGTGATTCTTCTAAAGAAATGTCCGTCTAGATCATGTTGATTGTTTGCAACTCACTGGTGTATGTTGGTATACTAGCTGCAGTTGATGACTTAAAGCCAACATTCTAATGGAAAGATTGATGATAAATCTGTCCTATAGGATTTCAATCTTAACTAGCGTCCTCGTAGGATCTTTACACGATGTTTTAGGCTTCGCAGTTGCCTTTAGTCATATACTATACGTTCACTGTATGTGTCCAAAATCTACGTTATTGTTAACCTTTCGCAACGTTTTTGCGAGATTACAATACGATCATACACATATACCGCAGGTGCGAATTCCAGAATAACTATAACTTTTAGGATGTATATATTATATATTAGCGCCAACAGTTTGGTGGTTAGTGAAGGAAGTGCAGGCCTTGTGGATTTCGACATCCTTACTCGGCATTGTCCGGACCAAAAAAAAAAAACTTCCAAGACTGACCAGTTTACACAGTTTTAAGATAGGTAAAGGTCCCATGTATAGGCAGATTTAAAATTATTTAGGCTTTTAACTCCTTTTTTCCGAGAGTTAAGTCGTTACTGAATAAAAATAAAAATAAGGCTTAAAAAATTAAAAACACTAGAGGGCATGACAGCTTGTAGTTCGTTCGCAGTTAGCGAAGTTTTTTAGTTTCGTAGTGTTCGTTGTTTTTGAAACAGTTCACAAATGTATGGAAACATTTGTGAATAACGAAATTTCTGCTTTACTATGAAGGTTAAAAGTTTCGTAAATCCAATGGGCGTACTTTCTTACTTTTGTACTTGCATTATGAGAGCTGTCAAATTCCACAACTTGGGCGGGACAATTACACTTTTATCGAACAATGGGTCCAAATATTTTTGTTTTTCACTTTTGCGTGGCATTTATATTCTTTTTTTTAATTTGTTGTGCAGCAAAACTTGAAACATCAATATTTTTAATTTTAATTTTAATGCACTGCGAAGCGCCGAAACTACGAAGCTATGAACAAACTACAAAGTGACAACTATATCTGTATGACATCGGCACAAGTGAATATGCTGATTGCCGTTTCTTTATCTGAACTAAAAAATAAAAACTTTATTTTTCAAATGGGTGTTGGACTACGGCTCACCGCACAACCACATAGTGGTTTCGTACAACTGACATCATCCACATCAGTTTTCGTTCAATTAAAGCCAAAAAAGTATCCTCGAACAACAAGAGAATAAAACTGCTTGGCGTTGACCGATAAACCAAGAGTGTTCTCAGGATTTTTGCGGCTGTGGTGCACCTCTACAGTCAAAGCTACTCATCAGATGATTCCTTTTTTTTCGTTCTCTTTTCGAGAGGAAGTTTAAAATTAAGACTGAAACTTTTGCTCCATTGGCAGGGAGAACAGAGTAAACCAAACACTTAATCAAGGGAACGTCTGGCTTGTAGCCGACCGACAAAGTGGCCAATCTGAAGCTTAGATTTGAAGTTTATTTGAATGGAAAAAAGTTCTTATTTGTGAAGGACCAGTGAAAGTTACAAAAGACAAGTTGTAGCGATACTCAGTGATTATTTGTTGTCTCAGTATTGTTTATTTTTTTTAAAGGATTAAAGTGACAGTATTATTTGATAATGTTTATTTTTCTTATCAAATTATTCATCACATTTTTAAGCCAACATAATATTTGGGTCTTCACTTTATTGATCTTAGGTCTGTTTGTACTTCATCAGTTCATAACTCTTTCAATTCAAGTCTGTCATCGCTTCCCTATAGTCATCAATTAAAAATTAAGTCCTATTCCCTTGATGAGGATAAAGAAAAGTGCACAACCATTATGCTTCGAGAATCCTGTGATCAAATTAATCTTTCTTATGCTTATTAATTATATTGAACTAAAATCCTCTACACTTCACAAACAATCATTTATTTTCCTGAAAGTGTCATCTCTCATTTATTTTTTGGATGAGTGTAAACCCTTTGTGAGAAGATATCAATTAATTGAATTGACTTCCCCCGAAGCAGCGAGCAGTCCTTTACTAACCTTTTGTGTACACAAAAGGTTTAGATACGTTAACATTGTTATTGTGGAATAAAACTAGTTCTTCTTTATACATATAAAAAGCTAAAAAAAAAAAAAACAAAAGTCCTTTCAATTAATAAAGTAAGAGAGATTTACATCGTTACTTGTAGTTCTTCAAAGTTCTCTTATTGCGAAAAAAAAAATCTTTAAGTATCTGCAAAGGAATTGCTATTTTCAAATTTGAAAAACAGTGAAACTGTTGCTGTTTTGTATGTCAAAATTTAATCAATTTCTATATTTCTACTAAAAATAAAAAGCTGAACTTTTTCACAACGGATAAGTCAAGTGTATGTATATAAGATTGCTTGCAATGTTCAATTGGAATAATAGAACCTCCAGCTTCGTTAAGGCTTCCACTGTTTGGGCCTAGTTTGGGCCTTGACAACGCTTTTGCTCAAAACATGTTCTTTTCAGATGAGACACCTAAAACCTGTCATTTAGTAAGCTTGAAAGGGGTAGGTTTTTAAGCACAGAATCCATTACAACCCTTATGTATAACTTATTAATGTTATTTTTCAAATTGTGATTCTTTTTTAACAAGGATTGAAACTTTACCCTCGTTGGAGAGCGTTATGGAGGCAGCCAACCTCTTTTTGTGGGGGGAAATTTAGGATGGATCATGGTTTCAGCTGAATGATAGATAATCTGTATTTACGTTTTTATCTTTTAAAAATTTTTTGGAGCTATTGTGAGATGCATGTAGTTTTATGAAACTAAAAACGAGAAACGATTATTAAATAGGTCAATACGGAGTAATTTTTTATCTAGCCGTCCAATAATCCATGACACTCGCCTCATTTGCCAAGATTTTCGAACAGTAGGTGCCAAAATTTTTGGAAATGTATTGACAGTTTGGGTGGATAAGACTCAAAAGCCCCCGTGATTAAAATAAATATTATTAACGTTAATATTCGGTAAGCAAAAAAAAATTGAAAGCAGGAAGCTGCCCTAGTAGGATAATAATGATGCCAAACGAAAGCACAGCATGCAACCTTCATAAACTGTTTTATAAATGAGTATTCGAATTAAGTATGTTTTTATTTTGTTAGAAATGAAATCAACTTTGTATCAAGCTCTGTGTTCAACGGTGTGAAGACTTTCGAAATGTTGAAGGAGTATTTGGACAACAAACCGAGTTTAAATGTTACAAGGCAAGGACCAATTTGCATTAATGGCTTTAATTTTTGGATTTGAAAACCCTTTTTTTTAACGTCAACCGCTCTTAGACTTTTTAACAAGCTACCTTGTAATTTACGTAATGAGATTAGTTTCCTTAAACAAATGAAGCATGGCCTTTAGAATGAAACTACAAAGATGTTCTTGACCTGCTTTGTGATTTGACATAGCCAATTTGTTTTTTCTTTATTGCTTTCAATGTAAATTTCTATTATTCATCATATTTTAATTTTTGACACTGTTTTTATGCTTATAGTTAATGACCCCACTCATTCAATTTGTAATTTAATTTTGTATATATCTTTGATTGTGAATCTGCTCTCGCTTCTTGTTCCTTAAGAACTACAGATTGCAGATACTTTTTCACAGGAAACTTATCCTTCACTTGCATACTTATTAATTGTATTTGCCGTTTAAAACACATCTGTAAAAATGTATTAAATAATTAAATGAATAATATATAAATAAAAATCGTATCCTCTTCTCGCCCATTTCGCAAATATGATGGTCTTGAAGATCACTAAAAACCTGGGTTACTATCTCTAAGATCGGACTAACGATGCTTAGGTTCCATAAGTCACACAAACTTTCGTTTATAAACCTGACTTATCTTCTCCAGCTGCTACGAAAATTCGACTTACGTTTGGCTATCACAGATATCGGTGCTATTTTGTCACATACGTTGAGAAATCCTTGAGATCATCGTTTAACATAGCCGAGTGCAGAGTTGGGTCTGCTGATACTATAGTCGATGTGCGAACGAAAATTGATTTAAGTTTCGAAGATGACTCTCAAAACACGTAGAAATGACAGAGCATTTCTTTCTATTTGGTTTTAGTTAGGCGACGAAATGGCAACGTAATGCAAATCTTTTAAGTAGGACCAGATCCTTGGGATAGTTTAACTTTAAGCTTAAGAAAGACTTTGAATGCGAAAGTGAATTCATTTAAGTTCGTGATTTTTTACCTCTCCTTAAAAAAATCCATTCTATCATTGATTAAACTCCTAAGGAACTTTTAATTGAAGGTAAGTTTTGCAATCTATCTTAAGTTCGATACATAATTTTTTATGAGAAAGGATTACCTTCGAGTTTTTCGAAACTTAAAAAAAAAATTATTAGAGTACCAAAAATATACATTTTTCTCTTTGTGGGATCGCTTACAGCTTCTTAAGGAAAATTTACCCTTCAATTCACTTTTTAGTAAGAACTACTTTTTGATGAAAAATTAAAGCGAGAAAAAGATAAATTGGCGTCATGTAATAATTGTGCTTTGGATTTTGATTTCTCCCACTCACAAAACAGGAAACAAGACCGTATTTAAGAGTTTTAAAAACTTAACTCGGAACTAATTCAAAACTAAAAAAAACTTAACGCGTAAGAAAAAATTTAATAACGTTACTAGACAGAAGGTGACAGCATAATTAAAAATTATATTCCACTCAACCTGTTTTTTTTTCCTTCAGTTTGCAAATAGTAAAGAGTATAGTCGCCGAAGGGCCTTTAGAGTACAGCAACAAGAACTGCAGGCAAAAAGTTGTGTAAATAACC
This sequence comes from Orthonevra nobilis, assembly GCA_963555765.1. Taxonomy (NCBI): domain Eukaryota; kingdom Metazoa; phylum Arthropoda; class Insecta; order Diptera; family Syrphidae; genus Orthonevra; species Orthonevra nobilis. Next base: position 131,961,180 of record OY743225.1, read on the forward strand.
TTTCATGCTCGAAAGGAGAGCCAAAACAATGGTATTGAATATCCATTATCGACATTCTTCTTCGGCTTTCATTTGTTGTTATTACAGTTTAAAGGATAATATTGAGTAGCTAGCTAAGGATGGAAAATAATTACAAAATCAAAAAAAAAAAAACCGTTAAGCTAGTGTAATTGACTTTCTTAGCTCAAGTTTTTCCTGTTCGTTTTTCAAACGGATCTCTAAAACTACGTCGAATGAAATTGCAGTGGGAGTTTCTCATTATACAAAAAGAAAAATAAAGCGTACGTTGCACATTTTAATTGCTTTAAGGACGTTTTGTGGAAAATTAGAGTTGAACATCACAGAGAGTATATATGCTTCAGTGATCTCGAATGAGCTCTAAATAATATTTAAAAAACAGGAATGTTATCCATATTATAATACATTTTTTTATTCTGTTTAAAGGCTCTTTGATCTTGTTATTAATTATAAGTCATAAACTAAAAATATTAAGTGACAGATAAATGAGAACAAAAAAAAAAAACAGTGTTGAATTCAGTTTCACATTATTTAGATCAAAGTAATTTGCAACACTTCGAAAAGTTTATTATTTTATTTTCATTTTATTTTAATGTCTCCAGAGGAAACATTAAAAGATTGAATCTATAACTTAAAGTAAGCTTGAAAGTCAGATACGCCACAGATGACAGTCCATCGAATATTGAAATGTTGACAGTGGTTTTATGGTATGATATTAAAAAAGTGCAGTTGGATTAAAATATTGAACAAAAATTGAGTGTCAAAAATGCCGCCGAAGCATATTTCTAGTCTATCATGACTTTGCAAGTAAGTCGAAATTTTGCATCTGGGGCTCAGGGGATTCAATAATAAATGACTCCTTGATTTCTGTAATATGTCAATTTTGTAAAGGAGAAATTATTTGATCTTAAACCTTTCAACATTTGTCGTTTATATTGATTAATCGCTCTTAAGGGGTTAAGAACACTCTTATAATGCGTTTAGCATGGTGCAAACTGAAGGTTGTTTGAAATCTTGTTTCCATTTTTTGTGGATAGTGCACAAATATAGACTGAGAGTTCAGGATGCCCTCGGTAAGATTCGCATAGAATTTTTGACAAACGTAAATATGTAGCGACATTCATATTTTATTGTTTTTACCAACAAGGCAAGCTGATTCCGTATAGAAAAAAGCGACACGAAAATATTCGAAAACGTTGGCCATTATATAGTATAAGTTGGATCAGAAAACTGAACTTTAATTGAAGGTGAGTGAAAAAAATTTATAAAAAAAATTCTAAATCATTGGTCTTCCATGCTTAACGATAAGTTTTACGAAAAAAAATAACAAAATTGAGCTGGGTTTTTTGCAAATTATTTCAAGCTCCCTAAGCAAATGAAGCAATCAAAATCAACACCTGTATCGAGTCATTAGTGTCGCATATCAATGAGTGCGTGAAGAAAAATATTGTGTAGTGAGCTTGGATGGTTGTACTTTATTAACACTGTTTAGGCAGAAGATTTTGTGAGTTCAATCCTTAGCAGATAATACGCCTTAAAATCGTAGATGTGTGTTGAAGGAATGTGGACCCTTTGGTAGGCAAACTTGTTCCAATATAATATGTTGCCGCAGTCAAGGTGTTGATAGTCTGATTTCACAGCTTGATTAGCTAATGGATTAGGATCTTAAGGCAGCTCGGTTCATAATTCGGCTTTTTGGTTGCTCCTGTCGATGGGTCAACAGCTAAATAATTTTCGTTTACGAATCCTTGCTCCCCATAAACAGAAGGCAACTTGATTCACGGTAAAAGCGCATATTCTGTTCGTTTGATCGTCGGCATCCCGGAGCAAGGCTTCGTGGGCAATTTTCTTTTTCACAGAACTTTTCGTTTCTCCTTTCGTCTTTCTAGTATGAGCCTGGTTGTAATATGTGCATCATAGCGACCATAGCTGGCCTTTGACCAAACTGCATATTCGCACATCCACGAGGTTGTATTGAATTCTTGTCTCAATCAGCGTAGTTGTCGATTTGTTTGACTGTTAAGCTAACTGGTTGAAAGCAATTAACATTAACCTCTTACATGCAGCACAACTAATAAGTATTCTCATGTCATCAGACTTTGTGATTCATGCAATGAAGTCATTGGGTTTCATTTTGTTGCCAGTCTTGAATTGTTGTGGTCGATCTGATATCGGCTCCTTTCAGATCTTAGTGGAGTTTGTCCACAAGTTTCAATTTCTTTGTTTTAGATCAAAGAGAAAGTAGTTGAGTCATTTTAAGCATGATATTACAATCAGCTCAAATAAGCAAAATATATAATTGATTAAATGATTCAATTTAGTCAATTCCATAAAACATAATATTAATGGTTAACATTTCATAATAAATAAATCTAATAAGTCAACTTCTTGGAATGAAGTCCTTCTATGACTTTGTAATATTCGCTTTCATTTCATCGTCCCACCCAAAAGAATGGAACTGTAAGCTCTCTAGGTTTCATTTGTATCAATAAAAGTCCATTGCTTACGTCTGCAAACAAATTGCACATCGAGAAGAAATGAATATTGAATATGCTTTCGAAGACAAATTCAAAACCATAAATAGATCTCGAGTATAGCCTTTAAAAGGAACAATGGAGTATGCGAAATCGAGAACTAGGTCCGTAAACTCTATTTGGCTACAAGAGAAGAAAATTCAATTCTTTTTCAAAAGCAAGAGGAAGGGTTTGCATTTGTGTGCATACAAAATTGACCATCAATCAAGGAGAGACCATTTGAACGAGACAATAGACTTTTTCGTCATTGATTTTTATCCATTTTCAATTCAAAGATTCATCATTTGTTTTTTGATCTAAAAGTTCTTTGAAGAAAATAATCCTTAGAGATACTCATCTGCTTAATCGAAAACCGAATTAACCACTTAAATTGACAAATCTAATTTAACTAGCGCAATCCACATGTAATCCTCATCGAACACCAAAATGTAACCGAATCGAAAAAGGACGAAAGGACGTCGTCGTTCAAATGATGAACACAATTTCAGAGACATTTTTCAATCCACCAACCGATGACACATCGTTTTCATCACCAATGGCAGGGTGCTCTTTATCGCTCTGCTTTAGATAGATATTTGTAGCGCCTCTAATTTATAAGGTAATCCATTTCAATTAAGGTCTACGAAACAAATTGATGATGAAGCCACACACATTTCTATCTGGCAAGCGCTACGGCAGACGATACTGTCATTAAAAAGGATTTCACACGGAAACCAACCAGTCGAGGATAGATACCTATCTAATTGTTGAATCCTGATGTATGTCATCTCATGCGCACCATCAGACGAACATGAAATAAACAATTCGCTTCAGTAATTTACGATAGTATCTATCTGCTCGAGTGAACTGTGTATGCCTATTTCAATGGTTTCACTGATTTAATTGCTCAAATCGATCCTAAAATCGTCCTTAGATTACAGTTTATATATATCTATGTGGTTGGTTTTATTGTGCTATCCCTAATAGATATGCGGTACACATGTGTTAACTCCACGCGACCAGGTGTGATTGGTGATAGTGAAGAAGCAGAAACCAAGATTTGGATTATAGCTCTGGCGTAAACGGAATTCTTTTTTTTTAATTGCTTTTTTTGGTTCAATGAAACACATTTATTTACAGATAGAATTGAGCAATTAAGAAAAGACTTTGATCTAATGAAGGGAGAGGAAGGAACGAATTTTAGCAACGCAACGGTCCTTTTGAAATCCTTTCGCTATAATACGCGTTTCGGGAATAATTTTTCTCTAATATAGTGAATACAAGAGTTATTGAATTTATTGAGTGAACGGATTTGTGTTGTTACTCATGCAAGATGCCCTCGGACTCGTAACCGATGGAACCTTATGGTCAGCAGTCTGACAATCTAACCACTGCCCCATAGACACCAACCTTCTGAGAGAATTTCTTGGCTCCCAAAAGAGAAGTAATTGTATTTGAACGTTTAAGCCATGTAGTACGTTTAATGTAAATCGTTGCATATGCATGTCCCTTGGGGACTTTCTTTCTTGGGATTTTGGCGACCTGTATAATGCATTTAGCACAGAGCGATCAGAAGAATTATAAGAATTGAAAGTCTGGGTTCTTTTTTTCAGTGGATAGGCAAAACCCCTCATATTAGTGAATGATTCTGATTATTCACGACCATGAAAAAATGTCAGATGGTCTTACCCGGATTTGAACCCGGGTCTCCACGCTCAGGAACAGAAGCACTTACCGCTGAGCCACGGCACGAAGATATCGACTAATTTGCATTCGCTAAATTCAAAGAATTTTATTTGTCATCAGTCTGTTATCAGTGTTATGTCTCCACAAATTACAAACCTTGCAGTTCAGATGACATTACTTCACCTCATCTCGTTTAAAGAAATAAAACGAAATAATATTTTACTACGCCTGTATGCCCCTCTTTTAAGAAGGATCCGCTTTTATCAACGAATTGAACAGGACACATATTAGAGCTTAGAATATCTTTAATATTTCAATTATCAGGTGCTAAACGGGTGACACGTTCAGAGTTGCTGGTTTCTTCAAGCTTTTTTTTTCAATAGAGGAAGTTTCAACGCGAAAACTCTGGACCCATCTGTGAGCCCATATTAGTTCAGTCTTCTGTGCATATCTCATGCTTTCTTTTGTGGCTAGATTTTGCTATTAAAATAATGTACGTGCCTCTTTTATCCCTCCAAATCTTACTGTTTTGTCAACTTTGACTCAAGTGTGATAGCAAAATATTTTAGATATTCAACTTTCGAAGGTAGGCATCGTTTTTTTGTGGACAGATCAATATGTAATTTTTATTTTGCTCTACAAAATCTTTTCGTTGGCAATTTCAATTAAGCGTTTTGGGTTTTGAGCAGGGTCTGGTCATTTATTTGGTTTCCGTTAAAAAAATTAATTACCCTGTCTATTGTCTTCACATAAGATTAATAGACCAGTGTTTTGTTACATTTTTTTTAACTTATCAATCCGATGAACACCAGAACACCATGCATAACATAAAGTAAGAAGTAACCTAAAGAATTAAAAAAATCATTGTCATAAGGAAATAGCGCTAGATTGCTCGCTGGTGTCGGAAAGGCTTTTTGAGGCAAGGTTCTCACCAATAGGTGAACGTGTTTTTCTACTTATTCCCTAACAATTCCCACAGTATATTGTAAGTAGGTTATATTGTTACCATTCAGTCAGATAGGTCCAGATCTCATTTCCGCGTACAGAACGTAAGGTCTAATTTTACTTAACTCATGTTCACAAGCCAAGATCAAGGTTTCATTTATCAAGGACCAATTAATGTTCCTTGTTTGAATAAGTTAAGCCTTTGGTATTCTTTTAACAAATTTGAAATTTGAAATTTTAAGAGAGTTGTCTGCTGCTAAAACTGCCCTTGTCTTACCATGTTATCATTTGTTTCTTTCGCCTAGATATTCCAATGTCTCTCTATCCCAAGTATTTGACTTCATTTCTTATATAAGTATGGTATTTCAGTATTTTCCTACATTACCTACCACAATGGTAATCATCAAATAGACAAGATAAAATATGTACTTGTATAGCTCTTGTTACTTTTTATAGGTTGCATTGATTTTCTTCTGAAAAACAATGAATGTGTGTGCTAATCTAAACAACTCAGATCTTCTTTTTGTCCTTTTCAGTAATTATCTCTTGGACTTGGTTCATGATAAGAAACCACAACATTGGTAAACAGGCGTCATCTTCGGACGTTTTGATCTTTCCCAACACTCAATGTACTTTGTCGTTTTGCTTCCTCATGACATTTTTTTAGCGAAATCCATTCGCCCACGAGTTGTCTTTTGCTATAAAAAGCCTTAAGTTACAACAGGCCATCATGGTAGTATTCGGACACATATACAGATGAATAGAAATTCGAAATTTGTGAACTAAAAAGCTGGTTATTTCACAAATATCTCAGACGTTAGTGTTGCAGAATAATTAAAATGGAAAAGTTTAGATTTACAATTCTGAAATTATTTTTCAAGTTCTGCTGTGCAAACGTGAAACGTGCATCGAGAGAAAATTTGCCAGTACGAGTACCGTTGACATCAATAACATTGGAAAACATAAAGTAGTTGATCGATTGAGTGTCGGTCAAATGGGTGCAAATATGATTTGGATTCTCGACCAAAATGGACTAACTAAATTAAGTAAGTAAGTAAACAAAATTTTGATGAAACTATTGAAATAAACTCTTATGTTAAAATTGAAAAGAAAAAAACATTTTATAAGAATTTGTCCGGAATCTTATGAACGGCAGTGTTTATAATATTTTAAAACATGTAGAATCTTAAAAGGAAGTTGAAACTATAAGTTTAATGCAATTGCGAACAAGTTTTATTTTAATTGAATGGTTGAAATTGTCCCTATTTTTGACATTTTTTATTTTTTTTAAAAAGTTTTAAGCCTCCGCATCAAATTTCTCCAAAATCTTTCAAAGTTTTCATTCTACTCAAACGATTCGAATAAAAAAAACTATTTCGATAGCTTAATTTGTTCTCGAGTTATGCGAGACGAAAAAAGCCGCACAACAGTATGTGGAAATATGTAAAATTTTGAATTCCGAAAATCGGACCGATTACAAGAACTTTCAGATGGAAAGTTCAAAGAACAAGTAAAAGTTAGATGAAAAAAGTTAGTTGGAACGAGACATCCCTTCCAAACTCCAATAGCTTTTGCAGGAAAAATTCTCGGAATTAAAAAAATAAATAATCAACGGAACGACGGTAAGGCACAGAAAATTAGGAAGACTTACCATGTTTTCTGCAGTTCTATTGAGGTGGTCTTCTGTCTTATAGAATTTGATTATAAAGACTAAATGAGACTAGAAATATCTTGCTTTTCTTTCATTTTGAATCACCTCTCATAGACTAGGCAAACTTAATATGCTTTTCGTAAACATCGCTTAAATCGCCAAGAAAAATGATGGTTCTCGTTCTAGATAAAAAGACATAACCTAAGTCTAATCTTTTTGTATTTGGCATGTGAAATCGGCCTTGACATCTTAATCTACATACTTCATGCACAATTGGATATTTTTTTCAGTTTTTCTTTGTACTTACAAAGAATCGCTTCACAATTACTTGAAAGGCATGACCCAGATAAACCTTATAATCCGACTGGTCTTAAAATCAACAAAGTAAAAGCATTTCTGTTCAAACTTCTTCCCTCTTTTTGGCTTCAATCAAGGCAACGGTTTATATGCCAAAGACCACTTTCATTGCAATTCTTCTGCAATTGTAAAAGGTCTCAACTGAACAACAAATAGTCTATCCTAAGTCGTCTTAAAATTTTTTTTTAGCATACACATGCATACACATTCACCTCAATAATGTCGCAGGCGTCCCAAACCTAACGACCATTCCTACGTCCACTATTTCCTTTGTGTTTCAGTATTTGAGGCTTATCGGGAGGACATTGAGACACCCCTTAGAACTGTTAAGTACTTGGCAGAAAGAAGGCACCCAAGTCAAAAGGATGAATACGAAAATAGAAATAGAGAAAAAAATGTGTGCGCCTTTTCTTCTCTGCAAGTGCTCTTCCCTTAATGACTATCCATTAGAATGAAAGAGCCTCTGCAATAGACGGACGAAAGTGTAAGCTTAAATCTTGGAATAGGTGTGATTATAGCTAAAAATGGACTCGCATTTTTTTCAACCTTTTTTTTTTTCTTCTTTTTAATGCTCTTGAAGATTGGAGGACTTTTGTTTTATCTAAGTTTTTACTTCGTCCTTTGGTTGAAGTCAACTATTGCTTCAGAGACATGCACTGGTACTTGGAGAGATGTCTGACAGGTTGGGCGGAATAAGGAGCAATTCGTAGGCAAGATCATTTATTCATGCATTTCAAATAGACATGTCGAGAGATTAGCATTTTAGCTGAGTAATTAAGAAATCCAATGAGGGACTTTAGTACTTTTGTCCTCGTTCTGAATGAAGGACACTCTGTTGGTCATACTATAGCGGTCTAATACCTAAAAGATTTTATTATCGACTTCTTTACTTCATTGCATACGGCACGTATCACTATTTGAATGTAATGACTCCAAAATTTCTGTCGGGTCTTGTTATAAAAAAAAGGATTTTTGTGGAATTTGTCTCTGAAAGAGCTTTTTAAAGAGATGATGTGGCATTTTAGAGAGCTTCATTCACACAATCTTCGATTCTAAGACTATTAATTCTGTTTTTCTAGTTCTTAAAGACGCACATTACTGACTCTGTTATAGCTTATGTTTTCCTGACGCTGTTGTCGATTTTTGATTGATGCTTTGTTTAAAACAGCGCATTCCATTCCAAAACTGATAGTCAACTCAAGCTCTAAGCCATAAATTCCTTGCAATTTTTTGGAGAATCTTCGACGAACATATTTTTACAGGAAGCGCAATACTTGATTGAGAAACTGTATCGTTAGAGTTAGATCGTTTTATTGTGTTTTGGTTTCGGGTAAGGGTTTTTATTAGAAGTGAAAAGGATAGGGTATATTTGGATGATAAAAGAGCGGCTTGGCTTTTGTTCCTTTTTCGCCAAATCAAGTATCAGAGCTGAATCCAATATTTTGTGGCGCAATCTCGTTTTTGCTGGGCTATGGTCACATATAACCATGTAATAGTTTCTGTTTAACCTGGATGAGTGGAGATTTGTGCTTTATTACCCTGTTGCCAGTCGCGCCAGTAACGGTAGATTACTCTTACTAGAACTCAGAACTCGTTACTGCCTGGTTTATCTATTACAAATCTAACCATTTTACATGTTGTTATGCTTTTTCAGTGACTTTGGAATTTCTCGTTTGTCAAATCGTTGATAGTTCTTTCAATGACTGTCAGTGGGACTCCTATTGACTGGATTCTGGTGCTTTCTTCGCTGGTACACCATCGTGGTCATACCTATGTTAACCGATGTCATTTAATGTTGCCACTTTATTTATTTTGTGTTAACCTTCTTTTACTTGTGTCGATGCCGATAAGGGATTTGTGATAGCTTAAATTCCGCAGTACTGTCTGAGCAGTTTTGTATTCCCTTCCCTCGTCTTTTAAGATCAGTAAGCATTTCTGCTATAGTAAGTTATAGTAAAGACTTCTGTTAATGTAAATGTAAAGTCAGAAATGTAAGATTGAAGATCCTTTTGACTCCACCGGAGTTTGTTGTTGAAGGTGTTATTGAAAATGAAAGTTTTCTCTAGTTTTTTTGATTCCTTCATTTATCAAAATAGAAAAAAACGTGTTGCAATCAAATTCTCTCTAAACATGACATTTCGAAAATGGTACTCTGCAGCTTTTTTTTTATATGATGCCATTCAGGCCAGAAATATAACAAGGTGTATTGATGTGATGTTAATAATTAGTTCGATGGCTTCGGTATCCAAGCCAAAGAGAACTTCGTCGTTGTGGATCCATGCAAAGAAGTAGTGAAAAGAGTGTATTGTTTTTTGGGCATCCGTGATAAAGTTTCTAACATGCAAAAGAAATATCTCAGCCGCTTGCTAATTTTTCAATCGAGTAACAAGGTTTTTGAGTAACTTTTCGTACAACAAATCATTAGGGCCCTTCGACTGGTCAAAAGAAGCTTTTAATATTTCTGAGCACCATGCTTTTTAAGCGCATCTTTAAGCCTATGATATTTTTTAAGGACCATTTTGCTAAATCTTGGATGGTGAAGGTATCCATAAAGAATATCAGGATCACTACTTGCAAGACTATAGATACAAAAACAAAATCAAAACTTAAACTAGTACTCACAGGGTACTAAATGAAAATAGATTATTTTGACAAATAAAAATGATCTTATAACTGCTTGCATAAGCCTCTATTGACAGCCGCGTTAAAAGTTTGGTGCAGTTATTTCAAAAATATTGGTACTTCTAGTATTGATTTCAGACAATATCACAAACTATCTTTCGTTTTTGCAGGGAACAAGATTCAAGAAGAAGACATACTATATAAAGTCGAAGGGGATTACTTCACTAAATGGTGAAGCGAAATCTGCGCTGTACGGTCTCGATAATCTTTTTCGCTCATCTGATGTCAGAATGAATCAGGTCCGCAAGTGGTGTCATTTCTGAGTCGAGCTAGAGGTATTCCATATCACTAGGAGTTACTTATAACTACCCAATTAAACTTGTTTTTTTTTTCCTGAAGCGAGAGCTTATCTCAGTTTATGTCAAAAAAATCACACAAATGATCTTGGTGTATTTGCCTTACACATCCACAAACGCGCATAACCTTTTCGGCCCATATCCTTGTTAATTGGTCGCAGAAGCAGAAGCGTAAGTAATATATCTGAAAAAATTCAGCAAAACAATAAAACTGAAACATGTATCTACGTCAAAAGGAAGTTTATCCCCGTATTAATCCACTTACGTTCAAATCACTTAATCCTTGACCTTGAATGTAACCACAAATTTTCCCAGAGAAGCAAATGTTTATTTTCTTGTCGGATAAGTTAATTTGGTATTGCTTATAAAGATAAACAAGATTTAAACACAATTGAGGTTCTTTTCAAAGATGGTGTCCTTAAAGAATTTGCAAAAACTTAGCGGCAAACAATCTTCAAAACATAACCACACAAAGAATTTAAAAAAAATGTGCGCGACATTTCATAATCAAATGGTCTTTCGTCATCCCCTGAGTCCTTGTAAAGATGATTGAAATATTTGTAGATTAATTAAGCGAACGAAACCCTAATGGATCCCTTCGTTAAGTAAAAGAACAGCCATTTACAAAGCCAAAAACTAATTAATCCACCCGCCACATGTGTGCTTGTCTTAAAGCCTGTCGCGTTCATGTTTATCAACACCCTCAGGGACAAACCCCACAGCCATCAACCATAAGCGCGCTGTAAATTATTTAAATGCAATTTTTGGCTTGCTCTTCAATCGAGCCAACTACGAAAAGGATCCGAGTACAAGGAGAGCGAACAGACTTCCTTGTTGTACAATATCGAACAAAATTAGAGCTCATGAAATTGTTTACAAACTTTTACATTTAACGCTGAGCGCACTCAAGGAATAAGTTTTACGAGTCCTTAAACGACTTTTTATTCTTACATTTCCCTGCGAAAACAAAAGAAGATGAACAGAAAATGGACTTTTTCCTCGGCTCAGTTAAACATTTGATATCCTTGATTAAATTTGCGGTTCAAACCAGCCAAGGTCTATGAGGGCCACACATTTCCAGGAATCCCATCGTCAAGTGACATCCGCATTTATAAAATGTCCTGCAGTTAATCAAACAGAGATATATTTCATGGATGTATCCCTTCTCTACACAACTGAAGAGAATGTTGCCATTTTAAAAGGATTCGTTTAACTTGTCCAAAACCTTGCAGCTATAAGGCATTGTTCGGCGGACGAAGGCATGTCTACGCGAGAATGTATTACGACCGCATAAATATTTTATTGCAAAGGATTACGTTGGTGTGGATTTAATTACCTCGAATACAGTGTGCGTTTGTGGAGGTGGATTCTGGCAAAATAATGAAAACTGGGAACACGTAAGGCGCCTTTGGGTAGATACGTATATCTTGCCAAGTTCTGACTAGAATTTGGCAATGGGGTGTTATAAATCAAAATTGTACGCGGAATCGCATAAGGAAGAGGGCAAGATTAGGTTTTACGACTCTTAGAAAATGAGGCCTTTTAAAGCCGTCGTGAGCATTGCTGAATTGAGATAAGCTTCTCTTTAATTGACCACGGAGTTGAGTTGAGGTTTAATTCGATGGTGGACTTAGTAACTCAATGTATACAAAAAAAAATTGATTTTGTTCAAACCGATTTCTTTTCTTACAATTTCAGGTCCCTCTCGGAAATTGGCTTTAAGCTGTTGTGTGGCTTATGAGCATACACCTTATTTTTAAGGTGTATGGAGATGTGAATGCGGCGAACGCGGTGGCCAGTTGAAAATAAAAAACTCGTCAGAAAAACGCTGTATTATCCGATCACCAAAAATTTCCCTCAGGAGAGACATGGTTGGTTAGGGTGAGCTTTGTTAGCTCTTCACACTTGTAGTGTGGTTATGTCTGAGGGATTACTATGGAGTGTCTTGATTTGTATGGTCGGAAAATCTTTTGTTCGTTTTGCGAAAACCATGATCTGTGTAGTGCTGACCGCAGTATTTTGTATCGCAGTCTCGCTGTTGCTGGGCAGGTGAAGAGAAAGTGCTCCAGATCTTCCTCTTCCTTCTAACAGCTTTGGTTTGTTGAGGTTTCTGCTAAGGTTGATATGCCCTATATTCCGTTTGGAGGAGTTCAGAGCTCGTTTCACTACCTTTTGTGTCTAGACATTGTAATGTTGACTCAGTGATTTTTGAATTCCCGAGTTGCCCGTTCATTTTTAGCTCTTTTATTAGTTGTCAGCTAGACGCGTATTTCTTTAACAGGGTGGTTTGTTAAGTTTGTGTTGTACTGAAATAGGGTTTGTAATAGCCTTGAGCTGCAGTACTATGGGAGCAGATGAGCATTCGCTTCTCCCGTATGTTGAGTTCGGTGAACTTTTCTAATCCAGTTAGTATTGCGAAAACTTCTGCTTGGAACACCGTAACGAATGTTCCCTTCCTCTAACCTAAAGCCATCCATATTAACCGCAACTTGTTCGTCATTTTCTGACGTTATTGCGCTCCATACTGTGCATCTAAGATGAGTCATTTGATGCTCAATAATTATTTTTGGATTTTCTATGCCGCATTTCTGTAATTTAGGGCCTCATCGCTCATTATGATTTTGTGATTAAAATCGTTGATTTTAGCTCATGAGCCAATTAAATCTTACGCCTTAAAATGCTTTGCAAAGACCGCCTGGACATCACCAACTACTGAGAACGTCACCGGGTAGAGCTTCAGTTTTCTCAATACTTTCTTGCACCCGAGCAATGTTCACATCGTTTCAAACTCAACAAGGTCTTCCAGCATGCGGGAGATCACAGACAGCCCCTTGTTGCTGAAAACGCAGAACCAATCGGTAAATTCTTGGAGCACTGTGCTCATTTCGAACATGAAGGAAATTTCGATATAATCTTCGTGTCGGAGGAAGGCATAAATTCAATCTCTCGGACCTTAAAAAAAGCAGGCTCTCGGCTAAGGTTATCCATTGTTGGTTTCATTAAATTACTGCATCCCATGAGGCTAGAAGCCTGCCTCATTTCTGCGATTGCATTGGAACATTAATAGATTAGGACATCTTGGGGGATCTTTTAATTTTTCGTGCCATGATTACTTCCCCGCATTTCTGATTTTCTGATCCGATCGCTGTCTTCTTTATATTAGATTACAGAAATTATATAATTTACATTTATGGGACAGGAAGAAGTTAAGCGTATGGTTTTTGACAAAATGCTCATGCGTCGTTCATTCATTACGACAGAAGTTAAGTTAGCTGGGTAGTTCTGCAGTATTGTCTCCTGAAGATGCAGATGAAGGGATGAATCAGGTCTCCGACCTGAGAGAAGCTGCAAGAGAGTACAATTTTTTTTCGTTGTCGAAGTTCACAAAACCTTTAAGTAACAATACTGCATTGATAAGGCTTCTCGGCTTTCTCAAAGGCTTTTGACACTGTAAACTACTTAGTTTTGTGTAGAAAGATTAGACGCAAACTCAACTCCTCTGATTCCTCCGTAAAGCTTAACTCTTCACATTTGAATTGCAGGCAACGCCGTTTGATCGCCGTAACTAACAGATCACAGTTGATTGATATAGTTTGAGGTCAATCATGGATCTTAGTCTATGAGAATTGTGCTACTTTTGTTTTAGTTTCCATAAGTGGCTATGTGGATGTTTCTACGCTTAAGCAAAGACAGCCGATAAATTGATTAAGAATCATAAACCTTTTTTTATTTCTAGAAACCAAGTGACTGAAAAGGGGAGTAAAACAAATTGGCGCCAAAAATAATTCCTTGTAAGCCCGATTTGGCTTTTGCTTGATTGCTAATAGCAGGCTTAAGTTGTATGATTCGATATCTGCTTGCCAATATGCATTCTGTTTCATCCTTATTAATTTGAAGTGCGACTCTTATGGCCTTTTCTTCAACCGACGTGAAAGCTTCAATGTTGGATGCAAGCGCCGATGTCAATATTGCCTACCTACTCGAGACTTGAGATATTGTTTTCCATGTCCACAATTGTCTTTGCAATATTTTTTCTAGAATTAAGTTGAAGGTTGTGTAGGCCTGGGATCAGTTTTCCAGGGATCCTGAGCTCGGTGATCAAGTGTGTAGAGTATTCAGCGTCTTTAGGAGGAGCAAGTACACATAAGAAACTGATGTTATACAATTTTTCTACGGTAATTAGTTCGCTGCAAACATTTGTTCATCATCCAACGGTTGTTGAGTTGGCTATCTAAAGCCGCCATTTTATTTTGTTTATTTATTTATTATAAACTTATTGCGAGTAATACTTAAACTATACTATACAATACTTAACTCAATGCTTAACTCATCCAGCGGATGAGGATGTTTGGTTAAGGACCACACACAGATGAAGGGCATTTTAAAGGATGTATCCGTTGCGGTGGAAAAAGATGCTGTATGGCAGCTGGAAAGCCAAGGCACATAGATTCTGTCTGGTTAAAGCATGTTTGTTTCATCTCTTCTATGCAATTAACAGTGTTTTATGTCGTCCAACCTTACCAAAGGTGTCCCCATATTCATAGATACGTGCTCCAAATATTGTCTTAAGCTTGCAAAATATTAATCAAAGCCGAACAATGGACATCGACATAATCAAAACATCAGTTTTTCATTGTTTTCCGTAATTTTTTTTTCAAATAGAGCAAAGAGCTAAGTACAGAGATTCCTTCTGCGACGAAAGATCCACCCGAGCTTTTTCCTGCCAATCCATTTCAAGTGTAAAAAGGTCAACGGCAAAAGAGTAGGCGTTGCCCCCTTCAAGGTGTGTAAATTAAAAAAAAAAAAACATTAAAAACAAAGGTCTTATTAGAAATGATGACAAAATCGTTTGACTGGACCACATACTCGTACACAATCGAAAACAAAATCCGTTTCTGCAAACTTATTCATTTATGTATCACAAACAAACAATATTAAGTCCTTTCTTAAGAATTCAAGATAATGGAATTAATCTGCAGCTAGCAAGGCAGTTGAAATTTCGCAAAGTGATTTCCTGCCACCATAGATAGATAAATACTAAAGCAGCTAATTATATACCAATAAAAAGCTTTTTAAATATGATATCTACTTTTCCGAACATTTAGATCGCCCCAGAATATTCAATTTTACGGCCACCTAAACAAACAAGCACAAGTGGATGCCTGTCAGCCACTGCCCAAGTATCTATTCGGGGATACTTTCTCATCCGTAGACTACGAGTCACATCGTTCATGCGTAAAGCGATACCATCAAATAATTAAAGATTTATGAGTAAACAAACGCGTGGTGTTCTTGTGACCTTAAGACGTTTCTTTCTCCATTACAGTCCAGTTATATCAATTAAAATTCCTATCATACCTTTATTCTTTAATTGGCAAATATCTTTTTGAAGGGATAAATTTATTGTTGAGTTTGTTACACGCGAATTTTATTTACCGATTAATTGTGATTCCACATCCTTGTTTGTTCTTCCTGCTGGCATTCGGTTCCAGTGAAAAATCTGATGGATTTTTTTTCTCCCACTAAACCCTCTGGAGACGCTAGCTGCCGCGGAAATCCAACTTGTTCCGAAAGACCATTCCGTGCTTGACTCCACATGGCCGCTTGTTGGCTATGCAATTTGTCCGATAACGTATTCCATTTAATTTAAGGCACCCAAAGGCACCCCGTAATGGGACACACAATTCATTCATTTTACGAGCTGCTGCGGGTGCGGTGAGGCACGGCGGTGATTTTGGTTGCGAGGGGTTATTTCTGCGGTAAACCAACAAAATGTAATTAGTAGCACTATGAGGACCTCACTGAATTTACACACATGCAGAGCGAGTGTCAAAAATAAAATATCGGCTTGTTGTTACAACAAGGGATGCTGTAAAGTAGTAACGTGTAAGAATGTAATAACCGCGCTGAAAGTCATTGAGTACGAAAATTTGAAGGATGCTGTGCCTTGACATTAGTCACATCCGTTCACGGACTAGAAATGGGGCTTACTTAATTCATAAATTAATGCTTTTTGGGTGGAAAAGATTTAGAAGGGAAGCCTAGTTTCTTTTATTTAAGTAAATATTTTGATCCTATTTGCAATATTAGAATTTATAAGTGAAATTTTAGCGAAGTGGTTCACAGCGAAATGAACCTAGCTAGTGGTTTCTTGGAGCAAATGGTGAGAGTGATATGTAGAGCAGGCGGGTATGAACCTTCAAGTCGGGATAACAATTTAGGAACCGAAATTATTCCACCACACATGTGCATATCCTACGCTATAAGACCTAAAGCGAAAGTAGATGTATTCACACTGAGATTCACAAGAATGAGGCCTGCGATGTTAAGCCTCTTACATTTACTTGATTGAAGTAGGAACATAAAGGGGGCTTAAAATTTCAGAGCTGAAAGTACACCTCTTTAGAATAATGTAGTAAGCTAATATTCTTATATTCTAAAGAGTTAAAGATTTATTGTACGAGGTATTTTTTAATACACCTCATTCGATTTCAAAAATTCTTTCACCAGTATTTAGAATAGACTTTCAGGATGGACATTGGCTATATTTTATCCCGTTTCAGTTAAAGTTTCTTTCAAGGCAACTAATTTTAAAACAAGGCAACTGCCAAGGAGCTGCTCATGGCTTAGTGGTAAGAGCATGAGACCGTGGGTTCAAATTCGGGATGGAACATCTGGCATTTTTTATAAATGTCAAGATTGATTTTCTTAGGGTTTTCGGAGTCGGCAATGAATTGAAATTCCGAGCCGCCATTTGCGCAAAAACATAAACACACAAATGATGAAGCAAACCGTGGCCCTCAAACGAGTTGTCTCGTCACGAATTTATTTATAATTTGCCTTTTCAGGTTTCCGTCCTATATTCTGCTTTTTTTAGACTTCTTTTTGAAATCTATGCAGACTAAGCCATTTCCAGTTATTGCGGGATTTCTATCGAGGATTGTTTTTTTCCAATGAATAGTTCTGAAGAGGTGTTCTTCTACGCTGGCAAAACCACTGCGTAAGTAGATGGAAAACTGCATTTGTCCAGCCTGTCCCTAAAAAAGCCGAATCTTCTTCTCCCTCCAATTACAGACCCGTAGCACTTACGTCCCTTTTTTCCAAGGTCATGGAAACGCTGATTAACCGTCAGCTAATGAAATATCTTGAATCACGAAAAATTCTTAATGACCGGCAATATGGTTTTCGTAGCAATAGTTCCACATGTGATATGATGACCTGTCTCAACGAAATGTGGAACCAATTTTTACATAATTTCGGCGAATCAAAGATCAGAGTTTGGCATCCAGCTCTCTTCTCCGATGGTTTAGAAACTACGTTTCGAGTCAATACAAGTTGTATTGGACGGTTTCAAGTCTGAAATTCACCATATAAATACTGGTGTTCCCATAGGCTCAGTTTTGTGTCCGACTCTCTTCTTAATTTTCATTAACTATCTCTTGTCTATCACATCTAATCCAATATATTCCTTTACAGATGACAGTACCCTCAGTTTTATGCGTTTAATTACTCACGCGAAAACGTATGCTAAACTCATTAAATTCTTATATTGACAGCGTATTCAAATGGAGACAAGCCAATAGAGTAGAATTTAATGCTTCCAAAACGCAATGCAGTCTTATGTCATCAAAGCGAATCTCTAACACCCAGTCATTGTCATACGCTGGACCACATATTTGATGTTGCAAGAATGCAGCGAAAAGCTTCCTTAACTATTGAAAGATAATACTTTACCTCCTCTGACTTAGCTACAATTTGAAAGCCTTTTATCCGGCCTGATATGGAGTACAATGCTTACATCTGGTCAGGTGCACCCAATACCACCTTGCAACTCCTAGATAGAATACAAAAGCGATAAAACGCATAAAAGATGATAACATAGCTAATTCAATGTACTCGCTGGAACAACGTAGAAATGTTTCTGGCTTAATCGTTGTTCTATCGCTTCTTTTACCACCAACATTTAAAAAAAAGAAATGCGTAAGATATTTGAGAAACTGTTGAAAAATAATGTTACCTTATTAATTGAAACACAAATTTGTCCCCGAAAGACGTCGAGAACGACGAAAGGTTAAAAAAAATGTTATTATATTATTATTGGTACTGTTAAACTATAAACAACTATCTTTGGGATGTCCAAATCTATTGGCAAAAGCAAAAAGGATGCTCAGCCAAAGCACGAATATCCCTAGATGAGCCGATGATTTTCTCAAATCCGGATAACTCAAAAACCCTTTCAACCAGCGCCTAAATTTAGGCCCAAAAACTGGGTAGAAACCAGCATAGCGTACAAGTGCTCTAATGAAACAAGAACAAAAAGACTTTGAATAAATTTCACAAGAGAACATGCCGCTTCAATCAGTGAATAGTAACGCCTTGCATTCAAGGATGAAAAGAAGTTGACGGTGGCGAAGATTATACCTTTTTTCCACAATTTAAGAAAAGGGGCACTTTATTTGTCAAGACAGGAAATCGTGTATGCGTACGTAATCGGATTGGAGTTTCTTTCAAGAACAATGAACAGACATTTACTCGTTACTACATAGGTTTGCTTAAATGTTAATTTCCAAAGATAACGAAGATATTTGTACGCTTGCCTTGGAATTTTTAACCAGACGCCCTATCCATTCTCCCGGGATTGCTTGAAGCTGAATTAGCTCATAAGACGTATAACTTTACTAAATTATCGTTTGCCTTGAAAATTTTACAAGGGCGGTGTACAATTTGAAGTCAATAACATCTTAGTTAAATAGGACGAGATTTCGCTTAACTCCATGATTTAATTCAGATTATATCAAAAATGTAGGAGGCCCATTTTCAGTAGTTCAGTATTTGATTTTGGGAAGTTCTATTGAGCTTCCCTTCTTAGCCCTTAAAATATAAGTATTTCTTTTCATAAAATCCTAATCCACTCTCAGGTAGTAAATGTGGCCGGCAAACTATGTATATCCAAGTGATTCGCAGTTTTTTTTGCAGATATAGGTTAAGCTCTCCAAGCAATAACCTCGCTGAACAGAAAAAAGATAAATTTTGTTTGTAAATTTGCCGACCGGTTTCTGGTAGGTTTAGTACTTAATCTATGTTTTAAGATTGAACCTATTACGATGCCGAAAACATTTTGATAAAACAAATAAAATAAAATGTATGCAAAAATTTCTTAAATGAGTATGAAAAATTAAGTGTGTAAGGGTGTAAGTCTCTGTTCTCATGATTTTACATTGGCTTAGATGTGAAAGCATTACGCACATCTAACAAAACCAAAACGGACTTATTCTGGAAGAAAGGTGTGGGCAGGCAGATAATATCCAGCTCAATAGGGCGGTCTCCGACAAGAAGGGTATAAAACAGCTCCATTAAAACTGTTATTCAAAGAAAGGAGACAAGGCTTCTTCCTTATTATTTTCTCATGTAGAGATGAGTCCATACGGACTTAGCAAGTAGTGCAAAGCCTTGCCGGCTTACAATTGTCAAAGTTTTGTTTAGTTCCCTAAGTGTAAGAAGTACAAATTACAAAATGAGTCTCTAAAACTAGAACTGAAATATTTCCGTAGGATAATCTCTTGGCTGCTAGTCACGAAACCATCATGCATTCCTTCCTAAAACCATTTACTCTGAGTGTAATGAGTTTAACCCTTATAATCGTCAACTTTATAACTCCAAGTAAAAAAACAGACAAGGCCAACAGACGTAAAGAAAAGAAAATCTCCGAAACGAATTTAGGACAAGTACAACAAAACAAAATACAGCTGGTATAGCCTTGCTTACCACTAAGGTAGCCCCAGCTTGAGGCTGAACAACAACCTATCAAAGGCTCATCCTATAGGCAATCGATGCTACTTGGTCTTAGCTAAAAGAATCATGCTCAACAAGCACTCACTCTCTAGCTCTGCTATATGGAGACGATTCTTT
This sequence comes from Orthonevra nobilis, assembly GCA_963555765.1. Lineage (NCBI taxonomy): Eukaryota > Metazoa > Arthropoda > Insecta > Diptera > Syrphidae > Orthonevra > Orthonevra nobilis. The sequence continues at coordinate 131,981,237 of OY743225.1, forward strand.
GAAGAAATTCATGCGAATGGAAAGGGACTTTCGGAAGAAAAATTTACCAACAGAAATACAAGCCTGTCTGCATGGAGGACTTTAAGAAAAAAAGACTTATTGGAGTGCAGCTTCCGGTCGGTTTGTAATACTCAAGCGAGCCTAGTATTATTATAACTTCAAGTCCTTTAAAAATGGACTAATAGTTAGCCTATGCTTAGGGAAATCTCGGAATGTTTTTTTCTAAAAATCACCGTTACAATTGAATTTCTAACTGACACACATCCCGAGGATTGAAGTTCAGCTGAAAGGAAATAATGTGTTTCGAGGCAACTGTTGGAGTAAGTCAAAAGTAAATACTCCATCCTGAGTAACCTTATTTTGAGCCGCCAAATGATTTGGAATTCGGCTGTCAATGTTCCCTCCTCAGTATGATTATTAGTGACCACCATTTCCAAGCTTGTTTAATCAAGTTTAATGCATAATTGGTTGATCCTCTCTTTTTTCTTAAGATCGCATATCAATGAAATGCCTAAAAGTATGCAATGATCGCGTTTCCTGGAGCAGATGATGCATTGCATGACAATGTTACTAATCAACAATATCTTTACTCGTACATATGTCCGGTGATATGGGAAATACGAAACACTTCATGTGTGAGTCAAACTCGCTCTTGGCCAGTGTTTTGGACGGGTCTGGGTTGCAATTTTTTTTTAAAAGATCTATTTTTTGCAACTTTGTTGCTAGCTTCGATTGTCTTCACATGCTAAATAATTACAAGACATACATATATAACTTTCAATCGATCCTATTCAAAATATAGCTCACTAAAACGTTCTACTTAATATATTGATTGTGGAACAACGTATTGACACCTGTTACCACGTCTATTATTCCGACTTATAAAATGGTTTTATGACTTCAACACTGAATGAATAAGCCTTTTTGCGTCGCCTTGTGTGAAAGTAAATAAATGCTTACTTCCGCCCGAAATGAGCAATAATTTCAGGAAGCAGTTACGATCCACCATCTGCCAAGGTAGTTATTACCTCTCAGCACTCCTTTCAGTCACTACGGACGAGTAGTTTAACAATTTCCTTCATCACCTCAAAATATGTATGCATATAAAAAAGGTGTATAAAAAAATAAATAAAAATAACATGGCTTTCGATCATAAGAGAAAAAACGCGCTACAACGTCGTCGGTTGTCGTTATCACCACCACCACCGTGAACATTGTCAAATGGATAGAAACCGTTCCACATCCGATTGGGTGCCTCACTGGTAGCCGGGAATATAGAAACTCCACTGAACTTGAAGCGCCATAAAACATCAAATGCCGTTTTATCAAGACAGGAAATGTTTTTCATATGCAAATGAGCACGACGCACTGAGACGTATACGTACCTTTTATCCTCGTATTTCGTCCTCGTCCTTGTACACCCGCACGCATCAGACGTACACACACACATACATTTCGATGGAACCCTTTCCATCTTTTCGTTTAGTATGCTGACGGTGATATGTCGAAAAATAGCTCAACATAATGCCGCAAAATATGAAGTATTAACATAACAAAGGCGAAATAGAGAAAACATATATTCAGGCAGCTGCCCCCCCGCCGCCTAAAAGGAACTATGAAATGAAATAAAATGAAGGAGAGAAAAAATGAATCCTTTGATGAATGAAACTGCTCTCATGACTCCTCAATTCATTTCTTTGTCAGATAAAATTGTGAAAAGCCCATATCACTGTACGTAAAGTGAAACGAGATGAATATCCTGCGAGCCTGCGAGTCTTTTAATTTCGCCAACAAAATTGGATGAAAATGCTGTTCGTGTGTGTCGTCGTCACGAAGGACACGGCTAAAAGATTCGAAAAGTAAGTAATCTACTTTGGCCTTATTATTATTTGCTTAGCCATTTCCATTTGCGAAAATAATCCTTTGTGAATTGTGAGTCACGTAGATGTTGGAAAAAATTGTACCTTTTTGTCCAGAACTCTCGCTCTTCTGAGTGAGTGGTGTTCTGTTTGGAATTCACATTCGTTTTGAGCGATCGATGATTATAAGTACACAAAAGAAACTGGGTCTCCTGGTTTATTCGCCATACTCAAGTGTCCTTTTTGTTAGGAGCAAGTTCTCAACTTCCTCGGTCCAACAATGCTCAACGAGATGTTATGCATGTGTGGGTGTGTATGCTCTTGGAAGGGGGAGTTCATTTGAAATTCTCAGAGGACAACGAAATCTCCAATTTCGACTTTGGGGATTTGTGACAAAAGATCCCCATCCTACAGGATTTCCACTCGAATCCTTTTTGCTTGCCTAGCAATGGTAGGCATGTATACTCCTACTCAGAGGCTGGGAAAATAATTTAAGCAGGATTCCGTTATAGAGGATCTCCTCTCAATATGTCGAAATATAATATTCCACTTTAGACTCGCATATTTGAGGACATCTAATGCTCGTACTTATTGTTGTTACCCATTGGGGGATGATGGTAGTATAGCGAGATTTATTAAAACGTGACTGGCAATGAGACGCATTGAGGTGTTCATGGCAGGTTCTATACTATTTCTATTTCAAAACACTTTACCTACTACCTTTCTGAGCATTCGAAATGTGATTCAGGGTAAAGATTAAAAACGAAGTGGACGAGGGCTCTAGTCTCGCTCTAGTCTGCGCGTGTAACGAGACAATCTCTTCACATTTAATTGACAATTTTGCAGATATCCTTACAGTCAAACTTTAATGTGATGTTGTTTCTCGGAAATCGTTTTATGAAATAATTTGTTAACGCGTATTCAGTGACCAGGCATTTTTTTCGTTCCTATTTGGAAAAGAATTTAGTCCTATTAGATTTAAATTTATTCAAGTGCTTTTTTGCATGCAAACGATTTAACTTGCAAGCCAAAAGTTCAGATCTGACCTTTGGGCATGAACAAATTGGAACATCGAAAAAAAAGTCTTTAATATTGAACGTGGAACATAAAAGGTAGGGTTTCATATGTTATTTTGACTCTGACAGCACTTATATGCCCAAATAATAGGCATAGACTTCGAAATATGAAGTTTACTGATTAACTCTGGAACAGTACGAATTTCGAGAAGAAACTGCAGCTTATATTCACAAGTTTTTGAAGTAAGCTCAGGATACTAAATTGTTGCTTGAAACCGAACAAGCCCAAGTCGCACTAGCATAAGAAGAATTGGGCACGCAAAAATTAGATTATCCGCTTAGAGGGTTCTCAGAAATTGAAGCACAAACTCGGACATGTGTCAAAATCAATCTTGTTCAATAAGCGTTGCCATTTCATCACGGAAAGACTTATACAACGCTTGGAAATAAGAGAATTTAATTATCATGCCTTTACACCCTTCGACCTTTTTACGAGTACTATCGCTATAATAGACCACCTAAGCAAGTAATTTACAGTCACAGTGGGACTTAATTTTGTACAAATTCCGCGCTATTAGAAACCAAGCCACCTACCCGTATGCAGAAAGTGCGTTCAGAGGAAATTTGACATATTTGTTCCCAGTACCTTACTTACCTTCGAAATATTTGCTTTCTATCAGACCACTAAAATATGACTTTTTCCAATTGTCGGCTGTTTATTCCTAGAGTTCGTTAGTCCACATAAAAATTTTCATAATTGCAAAGAGAAGTACATTTTGGGCAGCTCTACAGGCTTCAAAACTCATTTCACAATTTAGCCGGGTATGTACACTTCGTATGCTGATATTAATACAGCATATTTAAGTCCTTTCTCCAGCACCCAGGTTCCCTCGCCGTACTACCCATCGAGTTTACTTTTTTTCAAAAGCATTCTCACAGTGTTTTAGCAGTATCTCTAAGCGGTTGTAATTCGCTTCATTGAAAAGTGATGATGTGTCCTTTATCCACATTGCACAAAACTCTCGTAATATTCCTTCACCCTCGTCTTTGGTTTTTTTTTTCAAGTTTTGATTTCAAAAGACACGGTTTTTGTACGAGGACACCTCTTTATTTTTAAATTAATATTTCTTCAATTATTATCAGCGCAAGAAGAACATATTTTGTGAACAGTACTAGTCTTCATTATATAGTTGAGAATTATCAGCCCTGTGCTGGGCAGACGGACGAATGGACAGCGGAGTATTAGTAAAGGGGTTCCATTGCAAAAACAGCCCAGTAGCATGTCTCACCTTTGTTTTTTAGAAACAATCAAAATAGATATCAATTCCCCCTCTTTAGGCTCACTAATTAATGTATGACAGCTTTTCCATGGCAAATCCTTTAAGAATACATAATTAGCAGTAGGAGCGCGACTTTGCGAAATATATATACATATCCTTCTCATAGCAATCCACTTAAGAGTAAACCTGGCGCTTCAATACATCCCACACTTATGCGTACACTTAAGGTGTATCTTTAGCTACTGCCTCTCAAGACATGAATTATTTATGAGAAATATTAATTACGTGTGACTCCCTTTGACTGTTGGAATATTTAATAGAAATCTACTATGATAGCGTTGATTGTTTTAAGCTAAAAGAAACTCGCACCATTGTCACAAAAAATCAAAGTATAGAAAACCTCTCAAGACTCCCCAAGGAAAGCATTTCCTGCAACGTTTTTCACCAATACTATGATGCAAATCTCGGCAAGCAAATGACAAAAAGCCACTGTGACAACAGAGAAACTCAATCCAATCGGATTAGAACACGAACTCCAGAATGAGATGTTTAATTTGCATCCGAAATGTAAATTTATTCAACCGCTTCACGAAAGGAAATCTGCAATTGTGTTCCGTCTTAGGCCAAATGGAATTTTGACTTGATTGTTCCACCAACAACAAGAATGAGGCAACGAACCGAGAAGACTAAACAAAAGTGAGAACCCCCTCCCGTCTGATTGGATAAAACTATTTCTTCAATTCAGGTCCATTATCTTCTGCTGTTTGCCTAAAATCCGCAGACTAGCTGTAGGGGTTTCTAGGTTGTCCTTCGGATCGAAAGCTTTTCCTTTGCATTTGCTTGTGTGTTGGGTTCCTGGATTATTGACCCAAGGGATTAACTTCTTCATGCTTCATTTCGTTACAATCAAACCGGGTCAATGGGATGCAATGGAATTCGATTTGGTTTCAATTTTCTGCCGCTTAAGCTTAGTCAATAATAATTATTATTTTCGGTGATTGTTTTGGAGCACCAAACACGTGCTGGAGAGCCCGGGGCCATAACCAGCAAGCATGATAGCAGACCAATAAGAGAGGATAAATCATTTGATTTTATGTGCGCCTGAACTCAGTTTTGGTAGGAGAGTATTTGCAAATTGTTTTTACAGGCTATCTAGATTCGAGAAAATGAATTTGTGCGGTTATTTATCGTCGGAAAAACATAATGTCAGTTTGTGAAAAATGTGGAAACTTACAGTACAGTATGTCTAATTTATGGTGCTCATGTGCGTTCGCAAGAGGCCATCATACACGCCTCTTTAAAATTGAATTAACACAGATAAAAATCCAATAATTCAATTTGGAAGATGTCAGACAAACAAATCTTTTGGTCAGAAGTGAAATGAAGAGCTGAGTCTTGTCTGCCGGATAATGTAGGGATTACAAAAAATTACAATGTGCTCATACAGAGCAGCGAAATCCAGCTAAAAAAGGAATTGACCATCCTACAAAAAATTGAAATTTTACTTAGTTATCCTTGAGAGCACGAAAGCAGCACTTTAGGTTAGTCGTAAGAAATACAATACAAGCTTAAAAATTGTTTAAATCAAAAATTTTCATTTTCGTTGCAAATTTTAAATGAGCTAAAGTCCATGGTTTTTTTCCCATTTTTCCAAACCCTGACTATGATCTCAAGCGGTCTGGTGACTTATAGCAGAACGCTACTTAACTAGTTTTCAGTCGAAAAATAAACAATATAAAAACATATAAAATACAAAATCAAAAATCGTCTTTATCACTGCAAAAATTTTGTGGGCAATAGTCTATGATTATTTAACCGGTATTTCAACAAGACTGATTTTTACCTCAACTTGCTTGCTGATGCTTACAAAAGCGCTAGTAAAGTAGTTTTAAACCATTATATAAGCAACACAAACTTTGAAAAAATTCAAATCAAAGATTGTCATTTTCGTTGAAAACTATTTGTGGGTTACAGTCCATGATGTTTGACCGTTTTTTCTTTTTGACAAATCTGGTTCTGACCTTAATTGACCTGCTGATGTTTACAAAAGGGGTTATAAAGGTTAGGTTATAAAAACAAATCAAATTTTACAGAAAAAACTTAAATAAAAAATTGCAATTTTTTTTGGAATCATGGTTTCGTGGGCTATAGACCATGAATTTTTGCCCCATTTAACCTTTTATGACCTGCTGACGTAAATTTAAGTCAAATGATCGAATCTCAACCATCATGATTTTCTAGATCAGACCTTAGGCAACTTAAAGTTTAACTTATTGTTTTGAACATGGCAACAATTAACAAACCGATCTTAATCTACTTATTTCGCGATTGTTTGTTTTCTCGTGAAGGCTTCCTGGAATCTTTGAGCATGTGATTCGAACAATCTTCATCCCACTGGGTGAAGGTAGAGATGTGGACAAAGAAACTTGTTTCCGTTTAGTTTTTTCTAGTATGAAAGATTGTGTCTCACTCTGCTGTCAGTGCGATTATTATTTATATTTTAACAGGCTAAATTATGGCTTCAAAAATGGACCTATCAATTCATCAGCTTGACCATCTGCGCATCCAGAAACAAGAGATAAATAATAAATTCATACGAAGGCACTGCTGATTTAACATTCCGCGGAATTATCCTCAATTAACTTAATTATCCTTAAGAACAACACATGCATGAAATGAAATGAATATTTTCGTTTTACCATTATGGCAGGGCGAAAGCATTTTACTGTTAAATTATTCCATTGAACAATAAAGTTCAGGTCGAAAAAAATATTATTTTCAACTCCAATCTGGGATGACGGACTTTAAACTCACCTACTTCTTCAACTTCCACAATTTTTGTTCACAAATCGATTTCGCAGCTCTTGTTGAGAGTGACGGCACACGTGAATGCTATTTTCGTCGATTTCGATTCTGACATATATTAATGGCAGCAACCGGGTTTGCAATTCACGTCACAATTATGAAGGATCCTTTGCAAGTGGAGACAATGAGGTTGAAAAAAAAAAGTTCGCCATGTCCTGTGTGTACAAGAGAAAACTGTGTAGCATCCGCTGATTTGCATTCATGAATGGAGCCTCAGCACTTCCGCTTCATCTTTCCATCGAACCATACTCGGTAATATGTCTCTCGAGATGTGAGCTCTTGTGCCGAATAGTCACAAAGGGTTTGTCGAAAATGAATAATTGATCGTTTGTGATTGCGACTGACTGGCGGATACATTTGAACAATTCGTTTTGCGCCTCGGTACGTTCAACTCTTTTAAACCAGTAGAAAGGATTTTTCCAGCTATGTGTTCGATTCAATGCTGATATTTTCAGTGAGGGTTGCGTCAAATCTTCCCTCATGCGTGTTTTGACGTTTTAGTGGGTTGTTGGAAGGTGCAAAGCAAGTCAGCCGAAATGAAACGTCGAACGAAAGAGATAGATTTGTTGATACAACTCCACGGTGGCGATGATGAATTACTTGTTTACAATCAGGAAATAATCTTTTACTCCTCATACAAATCAACGTCATCGACTCAACACTAAAACTTCCAAAACTGTTGCCGAGCTAAAAAAGACAAAAAACATTCTGGTAGATCTTCAAAGCAAGGCTATGTACAAGCATAGTAAGATTACTTTAAATAAGGCAACCGGAGATGTCTTCAAGAAACCCCTTGGAGATATCGTCGAATGTAAGACGTGTAATTTTTTTTTTCAAAACAGATTATTTATAAATGAAACAACTAATAAAGATCGAAGCCCAACAAGACTCAGGCGGACCCCAACGTGCTTCGATAAAAGCTCGGTTCACGATATCACGCAATCGTCGCTAATGCGGACATTTCTCCGACACATTCCTTTATGGATGTGGAAATGCAGACCTTGGTGATGAGATCTCGCCCACGGGGTTTTTTCTCGGATCACCCCAGTCTGACAGAATAGAAGGATGCATATGTTGAATATATAGAAGTCCTCCTGCGTAGGCTTTTTGCGTATTTCCAAATGTGTCGATCCAAGTTCAAAGAAATTTGCAAGAAGGAGGATGGAAACGGATGCATAGGATGACCTCATCCTATTGAAGCTCTGAAGAAAACCTTCTGCCTTATCTTCATAGAATAGAATGGTGAGCCAAGAACTGGGATGTTAATACAAAATACGTATCCTAGTACGGATCGGGTATAATGTACTATACTTCATATTCTTCTTATTGAGAAATTCTCTCAGCCTTTTACATTAATGTACGACGTTAACTTTTATGATGTAACTACAAATTGATGGTTTTCGGATCTTCCTCTTTACTTGAGCGATACGAATTTTGCTTACGGCCACATTTCGTGATTCCAGGTCGACGTAAAGTATACTATAAATTTTGATTCCTTTTTGACAATCAAAATATGCGGCATAAACAGACGTACTTTTTGACTGTCTCGATTTAGAAGCTTCAACTGCAGTCGTACATAAGTATGAGGTATGAATATCAACTTGAAACCTCCACAAGCTCCTGAAAACAGGGGTTTTGACAGACAGACAGACCCTTATACTTTATTATGAGTTTCCTTCATTGATTCTCCTACATGTCGGCATTGGCAAATTTCCGAAGAACACAGTATTTAAAAATCTTGCTTATCCCCAAGGAACCAAGTTCCTAGCAATCAGGGAGGCGTGCCAATGGTTCAATGCAACAGAAAAAACTTTCCACTTAATATTTATATATATATGTTATATAATAATATTTATACCTTAACTAGGTTTACGGAACGTAGTAAAATATCCTTCTCTATGACGTTTCTGCAGGATGAAGGAAAGACGTACCAATTTTTCTTTTCTTTCAAATGTCGGAATTGATTTATATACAATTTCAAATATCACATATGGAGCTGCGAGGAAGTATAGCATTTCGTTTACCTTAGGATTCGAAGGAAATTCCTGCCACCTAACCACCCAAAACACAATTGAGTAGCAAAACTCTAGCTTGAACGATCGAACTAAAAATGTGCGATTGACATTCGGTGGAGCAAAAGCATCTCAAGTGCGTCATAATTTAGTTGGAAAATAGATTTGATAATTAAAAACATGTGCTTGGCGTAGCTGGTAAAGAGCCTGCATTTTAATTGAATCAATCGATGGATCGGAGTTTCGAAACCTGAAAAATTAAGTTTTTGAAACTGGTTCAGTCCCCTTTAATGTCAATTTCATTGAAGTTGTCAAGGACACTAAGTGTGAGTGCCAAATGATGTGGTGTTTGGGTAGATGGTCTGTCATAACCTCTGCTGTAAAATCATTTACCTGACGGCACACATTCTAGTTTTTCAAATATAATTTCAAATAAAAAATACTGTGAATTATGCGAAAACAAACAAAGACAATATCAAATTCTCCGTTCCATTTCGGATTCCACCTATGGCGCAATTGAAACCAAAATATGTACATTTGAGTAGCCATTTTTTCCCTATCCTGCTGCTTGCTCTATGCAACATGCACTAAAATAGTATTCATAACCTCTTTGAACGAAATTATATATACAAATTATATATTGGCCAAGACTACTATTTTCTAGGCTTTATGCGGAAAGAGGCGACTCGAGGCTTTAAATCAAACAAATACTTTGATGAGGTAAAATTGCGTAAGAAAAAAAATTGAAGAGAAAGGGACATTGAGATAGATAGAAGCTTCTGCTAATACCAAGGAGAATATGTCACAACATGTAGATAATTCTTTGTATGACCGCAACTAAAAGGAGTCTTAGCCCGACCGCCCCCAGACAGATTTATATAACCTTTCTTTTTAAGGTAACTGGTATCAGATCTGAAATCTGCTGTTGCATAAAAAATTCTTGAAGTCACTCGATAAGCATTTTCAATTCTTCAAGTTCCACACTTACAACAGTTTTTATTCCATTCCAAGACAAAGTCCCTCGCCAAATGCAGGTGACTTAAAAACCTGAGCCTGACAAATTCCTCTGTAGTAAAATTAAATTACCAAATGACTTCGTACCACTCGGGTCCTTGAATCCTTATAAATTGCATCAATTTGTCAAACGTAAATTATTTCCCATAAATGTATCCACCATCCGATACCACACAATCTCCTTACCCATCAACGTCACAGAGAAATTGTCTCCTTCCGTCCTATCGGTGTCTTTCAATCAATGTATTTTCTTCAATAAATTATTGACAACCAATCTCTGATGAATTATACCCAATTCCGATTAGACGACTCAGGATTCTTCTTTGCTCACCGGCATCCTATCGATTATTCATCAATATCCTTGGGAATCCTTACACGTGTAACATAATCCAAACCGTCCGCAAAACCAAATATTATTTTTGAAACTTTTTAAATAGAGTGGCAATATTATATCAGGGATACTAATTGGTCGTCCTTGACAAATATTCAAATTGACAAGTGACTGTAAAAAAATATTTCAAGTTTTGTTCACACCTGTCAGCAACCAGATAAGAGCTTCAGCTCACCCATGTTGACCTTGTGAGAGGCCGAAATAATTATTCGCTACTTGTTACTTTGTATCCCATTATTGATATCATCACGTTTCACAATAAATCATATCCCTAATGGAACCATGTATTACCGCCCTTCTCTTGGGTACGTGAAATGTGCTCGAATCCAGGCCATTGCTTCGTTGCTTCCTTTTGCCGTCGAGTGGTAGTCATTTCAGCTCGGTGTCTGTCCTTATTTGCTCTCAAGGATGTGTGCGTGTTTGTTGATGTCATGAAAAGAACTCATCATTACATGGCCTGAGGCTGTTTTAGCATGTATCCGTTTTCCGTTAAAGGCAACTGCGAAGCTCTTCATTGGAATCTGATAAAGGACCAGTAATTATTTTTCAACATAAACCTGCAGTCTTGACGTGGATGGAGCGATGAGTTATCCACTGATATGGTAACGTTCTTTGCTCCATTTAAACAAAGGGGATCACATAAGGGCTTCGGGGTCGGGCCCTGCCAACTGAATGACCCATTAAGCAGGTGGAAGTGTAGGGCTTGAGCATGAGGTGGAAAACGCTTAACACATTTTTGCTTCTTGAGAAATAGATACTCTACTTGGGTTGTATTAAAGACCATTAAGGCTTCATTTGGTGTAAAGGATCGTGGTTAAGCAATGGCGGATCTATTGAAACCGAGATTGTGGCTAAATTTGTGGGAGTCAATTTGTATGTTTGACGAGGGGAAAAACTATCAAAGCGGATAATTGCCTAATTTTTGAGGGTTGAACGCCACTTCCTAAGGCTTGTGCAAAATGTGTTGGATGAATGTGTCAAAAATTGTCCTTTTGTTCCAAATGCTCGATATCCGTATGATATCTCGGTCAGCCATTATGCGAAAATACTTGAAGGTCTCCTAATTTGAAAAGAAGGCTTCGACGTTTTAAAAGCTTTGATTTAGTTTCACCTGTCCTGGTGTCTGTTAGTCAACTAGTAACTAAATTTCAAACCATATCCTGCCAACTGAAATTTTCACTGTAATTCTTGTTTACAACACAATGCGTAGTACTTTATACTGTCGGTGTGTATTTTGTCAACGCTGCTTATATGCATATCAAATGAAAGAGCAGGAAGCTTTAAAGTTTTTGATGTCATTTCAAAAAAGCCGCTTTCTCAAGATGGGAATCCTGGAAGGTGCCAATAAGACTCTGTAGTTAAACAACACAAGCCCATCGAGTTTAGTCATTTTTAACTCGTCTCGACGAGTACTCTGCCTTCAGTCTATGATTAAAATAATAATATACAAATATTAATATGATAAAATCTAATTAACTAAATATTCAACATTAAAAATACTTAAAGTTAGACATTAATACAAAAACTTTTTTTTTAACCTGCGTTTGTAAGGTCATTAGTAAAAAAGAGCTAAAAAGTAAACAATAATTATTTATTAATAGAAAGTGAATTGTATTACATTTATGCACCAAGAGACAAAAAAAGGGGCTGTGAAAATACTTTGCTTTTATGAATTAATTATTATTTTTACTCTTATTTATAGCATCAAATAAAACCTTTTTTTTTAAAGTTCTTACAATGACGATGAAGTCGCATACTTAGCTCTCTTATATAATTTTTTTCATCTGCCGCGGTAGCAGTATGTTAATCTATGTTAATAACCTTTTTCCAAATTTATCACGTTGGTTGAAGAATTCTATCAACTAAAGACTGAATTTTGAATAAGTTGGGAACATTCCTGTTGCCCCAGAGATGTATACGTTAATTTCTTTCTGTATAAATATTCTTTTATAAAAACACTTAACTTTGAAGCAGTCAGTACATATCTCTGTATCTACATTAAACCTCAGCTAAGCATTTAGCGTTATTCGTAGATACCTGGCTTCGTTCGGATTTTGAGCTTTAAAGTTGCTCACTCGACTTAAATAACCGTCTTGTCTGTAGTGGCGCCATACGTCCCAGAGGATACTTATCTCTCGTTTACAAAACCGGGCCAAAGAAACTGCTTGCGGAAATGCGTATTTAAACAAGGAATAATTGTTCAATGTTCAACAGGGAGCATTCTGTTAACTAAAATAGACTCTACTAACGTTGTAACGTCGGTGAAACCTGTCGTCGCTTATACCTGAACCCTTATTATTCCAAGTTAATCTATAAGGCTTTTTCCGTCATCATATGTTAGATCGTGAAACCAAACTTGTGGCCACGGATAAGAGAATTGATTTCAATCCTGGTTGTAGGAGGTTCAAACAATTTTTTTTAAATAAATGTGATGTCGGTCTCTACACCTTTTTGTAGATTTGTCCGGTTTTAAAAACATTATTTCTTCCACGACTTTTTTCTGACATGCAACGTGCGTTTTTTTTATGTTCAAGAGAGAATTCAATTACAGCTCTTAAAGATATGTTTGGTTGTTGAACCGAAGCTTGATCAAAAGATCGTTCTTTGTATTTGCTGTTTCTGGACACGCTTCACTGCATTCCAATTGGAACTTTTTCCGCTCTTCTCATTTTTGACATTTGTAGAAAATTGAAGCCTTTGAAATCTGGAATAGTCTTCATCATTATGCAATCTTTCCGAAATCCGTACGACCAGTATTCAGTGCTTGAATTTAAGTCACCTCTTATGACAAGAACGCCTTACCTATGGTGTCTTTCAAAAACACTTCCATTTCAATGTAGCCTTGTACTTGACTTGCATTCACCTCAATTGATAATTATAGACTCACTAGACAACACACTATGGATTATGAAAGACTTGGCTTCTACAAACTCAAGGCTTCAAACTAACTTATTAGGTGAAGAAACTTTTCACACGCTGAATAACATAACTGCTTCACCAACTTCGATGAATTTTCAAAGCTTCTATTTAATCTTTTTAATTTAGAGCTCGACATTTAATGTGGTGTAAAGCGGCACCTTGTTATTTGTAACCAACCCCAAAAATTCATGTCAGCACACTGAAGTGTTTAAAAGTGGCATTAAAATGACACATGTCAGCGTTGTCGATGAATCCACATGTAATATGAAAACATATCCATGACAAGCATCTAAAACAACAATCAAGTTGCACAGAGAGTGACTGGCAATTTTGTGTCACAAAATCGTCACCCACAATAACGTGCAAAATACACAATCGAACATACCCCCACGTCATATTGTGCGATGGGATCGAGAGGAATCCCACTCAAGATACACATATGTATAGAGTCCTCAACAGGATGAAGAACAAACAACATGACGAGGCACTTTGGGGTACGTTCACTCTGTGAACTTAAAAATGATTAAATTTCATATGTCACTCGGAGGGAGCGCATATACGAGTATCTCACATGTGACTGAGCACACGAGTAAGCTGGGTAAGTAGGTAGTCAGCTAGATATTCATCTTTACAAAATGGGCCTCCTGCCTCCTAGTAATCATGAAGAAAACATCAATAAATCTGCAAATAATGATGATGTATCCGCGATTGTGTATGAGTGTGTGTTTATCTTTTTTTTTTGCTAATTTAGCAATAGGAGGTTTTATTTTTTTTGTAGAAATATGCTAATGGAAATACTTGAGTTAGATCCTATGACTGAACAACCCATCAAAATGGCACTAATCATGAAACTTCTACGAGTTATGAGGGTCGTTTGCATAATTTTACAGCAACTTTTGTGCCAAAGATGAATGGAGACTATTCTGGTTAAAGTCTAAATCTATTATTTTCACTTTGAAGAAGGATTTATTGAACTATATTGTAGGTCCTATTTTATGGGTTGATTTGAATAACAGATGGTAATTGGAAAAGCTTGGAAAATTACAAACGGGAGCAATGTTCCTGTTTACATTCCAAAGATGATTAAAAAACAGAAAAGTTTACAAAAATAAACAATTGGCAATTGGAACTTTCAGACGGTAAGGTGGACTTTAAATGGCAAATCCAAATCGCATTATAGGTGAGAGGCTGAAACACAATACGACTTGAATTCAGTGACTCCAGTTGAATTTTAATGAATTCACCGCAGACTTCGGCTTAATTCAATTTAATTTAACTTAGTTCTATCATTGGTTAACATTTTTGACTTAGGTTTTTTTTAAGACCCAGTCTATTTTAGCAAAATGTCTTAAGATTCTGGATGAAATCAAGGAAAATTTCAAAGGAGCCAACAAATTTGATTGAATTACGTTTTTGCGCATCATAAATCATTTATTCGAATGAGACCTTATCCAAAATCAAATACAAAGATCCTCATATTGACGCATATGAAAAAAAAAGATTGAGGTTGAGCCTTCTGCTTACGATCAGAAGCCTCTCAAAGCTGGGTTGGACCCTCAGTTCATCGCCGGTTTATGACAGTACCAGAAGCAGCATACAAGTTGTACTCTTCGAATAGCCGATCATTCCCGAGATATGGGGCCCTGAGAAAATGACAGAGGTTTATTCTGAGATTCGAACGCTTGACCTTACGTTAAGTGACACACAGCTACGCGATATTGCAGTCCTTCTAAAAAAAAACACAAGCATAAAAAAGAGGAATGAGGTTTTGTGGAGAATTCAGACTGAAACTTCATATATTTGTATCTTAAACTTTCTTAAGAAACTAAAGGTTTCCATACTAGGTAGATCGTTTTTAGAAATAGTCGTAAAGACCAGGAATAGTAACAATTTCAGTTATTAAAGTTGAAGTTTTCAAACGACTATGCTCCGCTCTAGCATCGATGAAAAGCGCAATTTCGGAGCTTACTTCTATGATCAAAGAAGACCCAAACAGCTCCAACTGCACTGGCGAACACAGCCTTACCTTCCCAGAACTAAACACTAAAATGTTGGGCCACCTCGGGACATAATTGAATGCAGTACTGTTGTTTAAAAAAAAAAATGCAAGTCGGCAGTTGTCTGTCGAATCAAACAAGAGACTGGTATAAGGCACCAGGAAAACTTCAAGATATCCTTAACTTGAGCAATACTTCCCGCTTTTTAAATTGTTCAGTTATACTGAAAACAAAAGTGAAAGCAAAATTATTATAAATTTAATTCAAATTGATTTTTAAGGATAACTGATGGAGAAGTTTCCCTCATCTGGAATGCATATTTTAATGCTTAATATTAGTATGTCTGGGATAAGAGTAAAATAAAAATCGCTTGAAAAAATATCCTCTGGATGCTAATATGAACCAAGCTATCCATAAACTTCGAGGAAATAACTGAGAGGCAAGTCGCTCAGAATAGACAAATTGCGCAGGAGGCTCATTCAATAAAGCTAGTGACGCTCATAAATGACACAACAATTTTATTCAGAGAGAGAAAATATTTTTAAAGAATTAAATGAGCATTAACTGTCCGGCAGAAATGAGGGAGTCATCAATATTTTCAAAAAATCGACGGCACTTGAAACAAGCTATCATACAATGAATCTTTAGAGCTTTACAAAAAGATTGGACGCTCCGAGAGTTTGCTTTGTTAGACTTCTCTTAAGATACTTATTTGGATTTTTGAATCTCGATAGAAGGGTTAAATGATTTTTGAAAGTTTCAGGAATTCAAACTATCACTAACAGGATCTGCCATAGTTGCGACTGCATCTGTGTTTTGTAAAACTTAGCTGATTACTTCCCTTTTTTCTGCATTAATGGATTCAGTTATAACCGCTCCCATATTCTTTAGCCGTAGCGTATCGGAGAATGTTCTAGTGACGGCAAAAGCTTAAAGGCTTTGGCCGTCTCCACAGTTTCTCCGATTTTAAATGTTTTCTTTTCGTTTTCTTAGGAGGATCTCGAAATGCTCTTTCTTCCTTTCGGATCATGGCGAAGCGCAGACCTTGTTGTAGGTAAAAGCTCTCGACTTTCCTTATGGCCTTTCGATTTTGAGAAGTGCCTGTAGCCACGGCCTCACCTTAATACCTTTTTTCTGCTCGTTTTATGTTCATTTGTTTTAATTGTTTTTTTTGTTAAGGATCTCCTCCTCCGAACGTAACTGCGTAAGATCCAATACAACGCTAGTATAAAGTTGTTTTCAACCAAATACGAAACATAGATTAAACATTAGCTTCAGATTGAAATAACAAGTTCACCCGTGTCCTGCCTGGAGTCCGTGTCATGACAGTCATCCCCTGTCAATCACGTCGGGCTCGGATATCCAGGGACTGTTATCTAAAGACCACTTAAGCTCATCTAGGCATTTTGTTTGCTTAAGCCATGATTAATTGAAGGTGTCCGCCATTTAATTTATAAACTCTATTATGCCACATTAAGATAACACCTGACCAACTATACCTTTCAGGCATACGACTTACATACGTTACATCCTTGAACGTCAATTGTCTTGTTATACCCGCCTTACCGCTCCATTCCACTGTACATCGTTCATTTAGCCAATGCCGCAAGGTGTAATGCTTCGTACTAATCCCGCATTGTTAATTGAAAATGGTGTGGATATTCCATGAGTCTTGTGTAAACGACCACGTTATCTCGTTATGCGATGCATACATACCGCAGGCACATCGTGATTATTGCTCCAATTTACAAGCAACAATCCTTTGCGGTTAGATGGCTCTACCAATGCTTAAACCATCACTCCACCATACCACTAACACCGATTCGATTTCCGATAACACGGCTCGAAGTGATGTTATGGTCTGAGGATGTTTTATGAATGACTACAATCGTCGATTGTCACATACGGTCAGGATTTTCTAGTGCATACATGCATACACACACAGACAACTGGACGAATTAATTAAAATTCCAATCATTGTGTAACTTTTGAGGTTTTCCATTTTTCGCGAGAAACATTTAACAGGACGACAAAAAAAAATTTAAATGAGATTTAAAGAGTTCTATGCAAAATACAATACACTGCGAAGCTGTAGGATGAGGCAACAGTTTTTCCACTTTTACAACGGAAATGTGAATATAAATTTTTTTTTTCTAACCAGGATGTACAAAGATTCTCTTCTTGGGTTAGACCGTTGCGAATAAAGCTTTATTTTATAATTATATTGCTTTAAATATTTTGGAAAATTTAGAAGATACTCTTGGGTTCAGGTAAGACGTTGGAAGTGGCTTAAAAAAAAGTGGCTCTTAGACTCTCAGACGGAGAAATGGCAAGGAGACTTCGCAAAACTGTCATAAACAAATAGTTTGCCAATCTTTAATGCATTGAACAAAAATTACGCTCAGTCAAAGTAACAACATCCCGGGTGTTGCGGTTGATGCTTGAATTAAATTGCCCTTCACCAGGGACTTAAGGTAGATCCAATAGCTGGGTATCAGCCTGCTTGTTGCATATCTGCTTTAATGGTGTGGCTTTCTATCACTATATAAGTCACAATCGAATTGCTTGTACGTACATTTCAATGTCCCCATCTACACTTCCACGATTGACAAAACCTCAAAAAATGTGGAACTTCTGTCATAGTCTTCCTAGTCACCGGCAAACGTGCGTCGCTAAAATCGGCCTCATCGTAGTGACTCTCAGTGTATAGTATGTTCTCATTCAGATTACTTTTGGGGTTAAAGTTGGTTCAAAATTTGTTTCAAATATTCAAATACTTTCATTCGTATCCGCTGGCAGTTTGAACGTAATATTTCTTCCGAATTCGTGCTGTACTTCTCTTGCCTCGGAACAATTCACTGTGGAAAGTTAATTCTCAAACTTTGTACGAGAATTCCTGATTACGTTGGCAAAAATGTCTCGCACACACATGAGAGTCTCTCGCAATCCTGTACCTAAACGTTGAACAGCGAACACAATCATGCACACGATGCACAACTGCAGGGCATCATCGCATGCGTTTCTGACAGAGGAACTGTCTCCTGTATCCTATCCTTTTTTTTTTTTTAATTTTTGCTCAGGATGCTGGATGCAGCAAAATTGCTTCCCATTTCTTCGTCATCCATTCAATACCGGAACAAAACAGAAAAAAAAAGGAAAAACCGATCTAAAGTGGAAGCGAAGGGAAAATGGAATTGTTTTCCTGTTGTTCAGAGCAAGGACATCTCTGGTTATTGCATTTATTAATATGACGCAAGCCTCTTGGTGCTGGTGTGAGTTCCTGTTAGTGTACAGCTTGTAAGCAGCTGAAAATTCTGTTTCACTGGGACTGAGACGACTTTTGTGGCAAAATATTTTCGAAATTGAGTTATGACTGCGAACAAGAACGCATTGGAATGGTAACCAAATGTGTATGTGTATGGTCCATGCGAGGGAGGACATGTGTACACATTGTTTCTATTTTGATTGTGTAGATTAAGAAGAATTTTCAGACCGAAATAGGACAATGGATATGGACAAATTAAATTTTCTCTGGTTTCCATAGACTTAACCATTCTGGACCTGAGTTTGTGTTTTTTATATTTTTTTTAAATTAATTTCTTCAGCTTATTGTATTTGCATGGAAAAGTCAGTCCCTAAGTGAATTAAGACTACGGTTACTAGATTAGTTGAGAAGATGTAAAGTTTACAAGGGTGATCTAGAGATAAGCTAAGTCGGTCAGGGACTCCGTGCACCTGACTGTTTCCACTGAAGAACGGCAGCATCGAATTTGGAAGGACGTAATGTTGAAAGTTATATTTTGAAACATAAATTGGACAGGAGTCGTTCTTGAACTCAGGATTATGGAAACTTTAATGCGATAGTTCATTATGCCATGCAAATTGTGTTGGTTAAAGTATGTTCAGGTTTGATGCACGTAAGTAAGATAAGAATGTTGAATAGAATTCATTCTAAAAACAAAACTTTTAAGTAAGCTGTACTTAAATTGGTTTGGGTAGATCAGAAATGTGTTGGCCCAGTTTAATCCATATTTCCTCCAAAATGTATTTGGTATGTCAAAACAGACAGCGGTTTCGTGGTGTTCGAAAGTTAACGAACTGCCATCCCCCATGCTGTAGATTCGACCACGTTCATTAAGGGCGTATTCGCGAACTCATTGAGATAACACCTAATCGCAATAAATCATCCGTGGTTTGACCATGATAGAGACAATGTAGAAATTGGAAGAAGCTGCCGTATCAATAAGCAAAGCGACAAAAACCAAAATAAGAATGCAACGCCTTATTTCGTTTGAAGGTGAATTGTATCTCCTCCGCTTTAGGTGGGATGGAAAATATTCTGGAAAAATACACGATAATGTTATAAAGCTTTTTGTAAAACTTAGATCTCATTACTCAAAAAAGTGTTTGACTCAAATTGTTTTAGTAAATAATTTTTGAGAGATAAAATTTCAAATTAAAAATTTCGAAGATAAAAATTAATATTTTTTTTTCAAATTGAAACTTCGTCAGGTTTTGTATGCGACTTTTTTTGCTCCCATTAATTTTAAGTCAAATCTCAAAAACCTGACCCCAAAAGGAGTCCTATTTTTTTGAAAAAAAAAGAAAAAAAAATCAATTTTTTGGGGAATTGCGAGGTTGAGACTTTTAGCTCAATTATGAAATGAGCGGATCTTTACTCTTGGTCTAAGAGAGGAACTCTGTTCAACTTTTTTCAACGTTCTTCTTTGTTTGTTATTCCTGCAAAGTTCATGTTTGTTTTCTCGAAGTTCATGTTCCCGAAGACGGTTGTGAATTCTTTAAATAAGCAAATTATGAGCACATTTCCTTTTGGGAAACAACAGCGTTCAATCTCTGTGCTTCATGATAATAGTATATAGTATATCTGTTAATCATTCAAGAGAGTAATATAATCTTGCCATGGTTTTGTGTTGAGGATTTGACATAGAAAATTCCAAGACTATGTCCTTGCACATTTGTGTATGTTTAGGTTAAGGTAAAACATATTTTTGTTTCTTAGGTTCAAATATTACAAACTTTTTAATTGGTTTTACAATTTTATTAAATTCAACAAGCTTTCCAAACCAAAGGTCAATTCGAGTGAGTCTAGGTTATTTAATATTTTTTTGCTAATACGACTGATGGTATAGAAGGAGAAATAATATTTGACCGAAAACACAAATTTAGAATTACGCAAGAAACATTTTTTTTTCTGAAAAAATCACTTTTAATTATTTTAAATTAAAAAAATGTTTTAACTAATGTTTTTCCATTTATAGTATTGTTTTTTTTTTTTTCAAAAAATTGCCCCTCCCGCCTAACCCGCCTAAGGAGGTAGACCTCCATTAGATTTTTTCCTTGTCTTGACCTAACCTCCTGAATCTAGACTTTTATCGCATCTCTTGCATATCACCCTCTATGTTTGAGTATATACAAATATATTAATTAATTGACATAGATTAACGTTAGTAAAGTTATTTTAACTTTTTGTAGCTTTGGATATCAAATAAAAAATGTCCAACTACTAAGTTCTTCTTTTTCATTTTCTTTGTTAAAAAACTGTCAATGTTTAGATAAAAATAAAATAAATACGTTTAAGTCGAAATTCATAGAATAAGAAGTAGGTTTATCTTAGAGCGCCCGCACAACACAGTAAAGTTATGATATTTTTCCTGATTCAGATCATCATTTTGACAGTTCCTTTGTCTCAAGAGTGAATTGATGGATCGATCGGAAGTTGGTAAAGGCCTGCCTTTCTATTACTCCAGAGGTAGATGATTTGTCATTGGCTCTGCCTCGTAAGTATATCACTGATAGTAAAGTGATGAACAAACCTTCATTCAGCTTTTAAAAGCATCAACTTATGTCGAATAAATTACTGCGAATTAAATGAATAGAAATGAGTCGTTATCAAATTTTTTGTCCCTATTGGGACTCTATTCATGGAAAAATTTAAACAAAAATACATTTGAGTGTCAAATCACTAAAAAATTTATCAATTCTTCTTCGTAGCCTTCTGCCCGCTCTGTACAAAATGTTGATCAAACCATTTAATAAAATGGCTTAAATTTAATATTGGAAGGCATTTCGGTTTAACGCATGTGATGGAAACAGTGATGTCAAATCTGCACCGCGAATCGGATGACCCTTTATCTGAATACAAATATCTTTCGTATGGTTCAGGGCCAAACACATTTACTTGAGACCGATAACTCAGTCCCCCTTACTTGTTAAAGGACATGGTGTACCTTTTTGCTATAAATATGTTGTGCTCTCCCTTGAGGCTTACTTTCCTAACTTTAAAAAAGTATCCAGCAATATCTGCCTTACTTGCGCGTTCCTTCTCGAGGCAGCTCACCTTGTTTAAAGAAACTGGGTGGAACTCGTGCAACCCTAATCAACTCTGTAGAACTCTTCACAGCAGGTGAGAAATCTTAAAGTACTTCAATTCGTTTATTCTTCTATTTGCTGCTCACCATAAAAAGTACATTTTTCAAAATACACACAAATTTCCACTGTGCGGAAAACTTACTCCGCACGTTATCTTTGGCACCCCCTTGCGGCTCAGTGAAACTTTGCCAAATGACTCCAATTATTCCGAGTTGCCCCAAACAACAATAGAAATGGTTATCGCCTTCACCGCCGCCGCCTTCATCTCGAGGTGTTATTTATTTCGGCTCCTTTTTTTTTTTTCTTCATCCTCTTTTTTTTCAATTGCCAGAAGAACGATGACAGTAGCGGTCCTAATGAATAGCATAATTATTTCCATGCAAAATGCGTACCGAGAAATAAACGGAAGGGATGAAAAAAAAACCGGGGGGAAGTCAAAAGCCATCCCAAAAGATAAGAATCTTAGGGCGAGGAGCAAGCACCAAAAAACCCTTTTCATGCGCAATAATATTAATAAAAACACGCACAGGGGCGGGCGTGAGATCTTTCCCCTGCCTTAATGAAAAGTTTCGCAATAAAATATAAGCAACCGAAATGGAGGGGGCGGGGCTGTTAAGGCGATGGCTATGCCGCGCTAAAGGATGGTAATTTCGTAGATAGACAACTTTTATAATTTCAAAATGAGAAATTGATATAACCTTTCGATATGACGCCCAAAAAGGGTCCGTGAGTCTCATGAAAGTCGAATAATAATGGAGTTCTCTGCTCTGTTGTTGTGGTGCGGTGTTAGTTTATGGCATAGGCTTTGTTTTCGACTCTACTGTTTGACACGTTTATTGTAAAATCTGGTCGAAATTATGAGGTAGAGGTGGGTGCGCGTAAAATTTACAAATGGAAATTTCGTTTGAAGATAAAACTTTCCTGGAGGAACTTTTTTAGAGGCTCATTGGATTAGGGTGTTCGAAGTGTCTGGAGATGTAAGACAACAAGAAATATTGACAAGCAAATCAGTATAATCCCAAGGACTCAGACATTTGACAAGACGACCACTGGTACTTATACTTCGGGGGGATTTAGACAAATACTTTGTTAAAGTGACCTGACCTAATTCAGAGGCTTACACATTCAATCTAATCTGGGACAGGCGATTGTTTGCATTCGTAATTGGATGTTAAAGCCGGGTCAATTCGCATGGATAAATGGATCGATTTATTTTAAACTTTTATTGATATTTCAATATCTTTTTAGGGTTTTTTTTAGATATTGTGTTTCGTCGCTTGAAAGGCATGCGCAAAAGTAGGAATGTGAAATTATTCATTCAGGAGCAACATATGTTGTCGTAGGTGTAAATGCAATAAGAACCGAACAGAAGACGAAAAAGAAGTTTATTATGTTTAACAGATACTGAAAGAATTTGGAACACTTATGTTGATATACTTTTCCATAATACATGCGTATATTGATGCCAAACAAGCTACATCCCAACATTGAACTTAACATCGAATGTTTCATGTTCTCCATGTTACTTCAAATACATTTTCGTTTGAAGGCTCTTGACTGTGCAGATATACCTTCATTATTTTTATTATAAATTTCAACCTACAATTTTTTTAGTGTTACGCTCACAAAGGGGGCCAACGGAACCCTCTCCGTCCGTCTGGTACAGAGCTGTATCTTCTTAACCATAATAGGTAGACTCTTGCAGTTTTCACAGAATGTGTACAAGTATATACTAACGTTCTAACAAGTAATTAAATTTATATTAAGTTAAGAATAACTGTGGGACACTATACAAAAGAAGTTGTCAAGTTACTCGAAGGGTTCAACGCGTCCCTAGACTATGCAATACTTTATATTTCTTTAGTTTAGCGTGTAAGCCACAGAAAGTAAAAGCTCGATATTGGTTTACTTGTAGTTCCAAATGGGATACATTAAAGTTTGAAAGAAGAAGAATTTAAATATAAGGATCAAAAACGATCACAAGACTTAAAAGATTGTTTGATGTACTATATACTTATTTCAGAAATGTGCCAAAATATGATTCTGACATTTTTTGACAAATTCATGCGAGAAATTCATCTCAAAGCGAGCGCAAATTCGTTCAGAATTCGTTGTTAAATATCAAAATGTAGTGGCGGACCACTTCCGTGTACGTGTTTTGTTATTGCACAGTTTATCTCAACTAATGATATTGATATCAATTGTATTTTGTTGAAAATAGTGTACCATGTGATTCTGGAGTGTGTTTTAGTTATTGTTATCTACGTATTCTGGAAATCGCTTTAAAAATGGGATTGGAAAATATTCGAAATTAAAAAAATGGAAACATTGAATATTAACACAACGTCAGTTAATGTTTACATTTTTCACTATTTTTCAACCCCTTGTTTTAAGTAGTTTATTGAATATGCGGGGGCAATCATGACTCAAAAACACATCACATTCATATGAAATACTTTTTTTAGTAATTTACTTTTAGAAAATGATATTGTAATTATATAATTTTTTCGGATTGAGAAAATGCCACCATGGATCTGACACTTCGTTTGGTTGGGTGGAAATCTTTATTCAATGTGCACTACCACCACTACATTTTGAAATGCATTGCATAAATTTCGAAGGAAGATCGTTTGAAAATTTTTTTTAATGTCTCTTATTGGATTTGCAAAATTGCATGTAAACCGATTTCGAGCTTTTACTTTGGGTTCGATAGGACTCGAATTCCTACTGAGTGTAGCATTGCATCCCATAACCAATCGTACTCCATAGAACGGAATCATTGCATACTTTTAATTGTTAAGTTGGCTACCTTTAATGGCTTAGGAGATACAGCTCTGTGGTCGGCGAACGAACAGCAAAGGCAAGGGGAAAAGGGTTACATTAGCACCCTAAAAACGTGTTAAAAAAGTCCTTCTTTATTGATACGTATTTTCGACGATAAGCAAAACATCGGAGTAAATTTCAGGGACCTATCCGGAAGCTGGAAGAAAGTAGCGGAAGGGGTAACCGCGAACTCTTCAATTTAAAAACTGATCTAGTATGGAAGTTAAAAATTACGGTGACCTACAATGGCTATGTCATGTTCATACCAGGTTCACGAAAAATCCGAATAATCATAGAGAAACGATGATGGATGAAAAAGTTAGCCACGTATGAAGAAGGACAAGATAATCCTGCAGCAAACTTTTATAATCCTTTCTACAAAAATCGATGCTATTACTCGTTGTGGATTAACCTCCAAAAGAACATAACGAAGCAATTATCCCCTGTATGTCATAAGAAATATATGTCATACTAATTCCAAACAATATTTATTGACGAGGATATAGGTCCCACTGTAATTGATGTGTTCCTTTGTATATTATTCAATAATTTAAATTTACATGGTGGAAAAAAATCTGGATGAACTTGTTGTAGCCTTGGCGTACCGAATCGAGGGGAAATAAATGTTTTCTTGGCAAAGTTAGGTTTGAAGAACATAGCTGTGTCGAAACCTACCGAGTGTTTCTCAGAATCAAATTTATTCTGGAACACCGCGACAAGTAGGAGGAATTACTTACTTCACGTGAGACCAAGGAACTTTTAACATTTTTCAGGTAATGTTGACGATTTGTTTTTCAATAATGTATATGATACTAGCTAAAAATGACTTAAAAATTTATATGATTTCGCCTTGTGAAACTTTTTGAAGAGATAGAAAATTGATTCACTGATCTATTTGATGATGAGGAGTTAAAAAGTGCTTTTTGGGCAATCTCCATGACTCAGCAGCAACTGGCTGTTTAAGGATTCATAGAAAAAGGAGAAATCCGGTCAAGTTCATTAAGAAAATCGACTGCAATCTTAAAAAAAATTATGGTTTAAGAACATGACAAACTCGCTGGATAAACCTCTTTTAAATTCGTATAAATCGCATCATTTGAAGCGGATAGTGGATGACGTGTTAATTGAATATTATTTTCCAGGATACGGCGTACTGTGAACGGACTATTGTCGATCTCGATCTTAATCTCATCTATTTGCAGCTTGAAAAGATTCAAAATTTCATCTATGTTTGAGGCTGTAAAATGTGTCCGCCCCTCATTTTGAACATTCCAAAAAGAAATCATTTTATATCTCGATTGTTGAAAATAAACAGTCAACTTTTCACAACTGTTGTTTGTTACAATAACTCACCAAAAATCGCCAAAAGATATCCTTCTCAACCATTCTCATTCAATAAAACGTTCCTAAATATTCCAAATTGAGGTCCTTCCCATCCTTTTCTTGGTTAATATCGACTCAACGATAAAATATTCCATGCTCAAAAAAATATTTTGCTTATGTTTTGGCAATAAAAAACTTTGTCTTGCAGAAATGGTATCCTCATCTTTTTACGGGTACATCCGACAAGCATGAGCACACACACATACACATAGACAGTTTTACATAATCTTTGAAGTAGATTTTTATATTTATGAAAGTCTCATTCAGAAAATAATGTAATCAACAATCAGGACATATTTCACAAAATCAGTGCGAACGAATCCATTTTTTATCGGCCTGATCCCATCGCTCCTTCGCCCACCATCACCATGGGGACATCCATAAATTGTGAATCCTCTAAAATACGAGCATATACATATACGAGTCTCATTGTGGCTGGGCACTTTCGGTCTGCGATAAATTTTGTTTATGAGGGTTGATTGAATCGTGGCACCAAATTATCCTTATTTGCATTCAAAAATACTCAGCACGTTACGTTGCGGTATTTTTAATTAAGCTGATTACGGTTGAAGTTGGATATCGTGCTTCCTGGGACGATATTTGTATCTTCCAGTAATTATCTGTTGACATGCTTGCATTTAAATTCTGATTTAAAACATCTCTAGTGTAAGCTTATTTAAACTTTCCCGCAAATATCGTTTTCGTTAGCTCCATTGAACCCGGATTGGTGATGCAATAAGCTTGTGGATTGGCTGTTCAGACTGCCATTGAGATCGGCAGCCGTATTATGCCACACGTCGGCATAGAAATCTAGCTCAATCAGCCGGTATGGGAAGATATCGTCGCTTGCTTTTGTTTTGCATCAGGCACAAGCAGGGTGAAGGATTTGCGTAAAAGTATCCTTGAGTGTGCACCACTAGTTGTCTGGTGAACTTCTGTACTTGCAGAGTAGAGGATTGCTTGGTGATGTGTATAGACAAGGAAACTCGCAACAAAGACTTTGTGTCGACTCGAAGAGGGCAGCAATTGTGAATGAACTACTGGAAGGAAAGGATGAACATTAGGTGAAATGCGATGCCTTGAAAGAGGTTTTCTCGGTAAAGTGAACAAACAAACAATGGAGGTGTTCGATGCTATCGTTTCTGTTGCCGGTGTTCGCGTGTATTCATTCAAATGACAGGAATCATGTTACTCCGAATCGAACAAAAGCAAGTGATGCACAGTTTGATTGAGGTGACGACACCTCAATTGTGCTCGTCGATGACAGGGTAGATAAGGGTTTTTGGCTTTTTGTTGATTTTCGTGTACTTTATATTGACAGGTGCCGATAAAGCAGTTCAAGGTAAGTGTTCTGAATGTTCTGAGTCAAGCTGTCAAGCGGTTAAATGGAAATGTTTACTTTGTACATCATGCTTTAAATTGATAACTTAAAGTATATCAAAAGGAGTTGAAAAAAAAACATATTATTCATTGAATTTTTCTTTTCAGCTTGAACGGCCACCCCATTCCACAGATCTAGCACACGGTGACTTCCTCCTCTTGCGTCGGCTCAAGAAACATTGAGAAAGACGGTGTTGAGGCGTTTTCGAAGAATCAGGATGATGAAAAACTTTTGAAGATATCCTGTGTTTGCAAAAATATGGACTAAATTTATTAACTTGTTCTAAGTTTTTTAAGGTTGATCACCTTGGCATAAATTTATCATCATTAATCGATTAATTTTCCTAAAAAAAATAAACAATTCAGCAGTAGAATTCACAATTCATAAGCATTAAAAATATTGAATCAAATTGAGGCTACATACATATTCATATGACGTCTCATTAAATCAATTTGGCTGCCATAGAACCTATAAAGAATTCCTTTTTTGAACAGCGCCATTAGTCCTTCGATTTATTTATTAATACTAAGGACAAAATATTCCAAAGTCGATCGATTCGCCCATTTATACATTTATGGTCCCTTTAGGAACTGAAATAATAATCTCACTGGATTATGATTACACTCGCAGATATTTGGTGACATTTGTACACATCCTTGGTCTGCTCTAGGGTCGTATCATTTATATGTTTATCGTTTGTCGACGGATGAACAAATTACTTTACTGACATGTACAGGGTGTGTCATATAAGTGGAATGACTCCTGGATACATGGATTCGGTAATCAAAAATAATGGAACACAACATGTTTGTCTTTAAGAATAAATGGTGCGACCGAGAAATGAAACTTAATGCTGTATCGAAATGTTACTGCCAAAGTATTGCATATATGTACATATGTACATACATATCAGTTAAAGGACGAGCGTGTATCAGAGGAAGGGAAAATAATGGACATTAACTGTGCGATACAATATTCGACAGATGGTTGTCAAGTCGTGCTTGGAGGGAATTTCCCCCTTCAGGTTATATGTCAAGTAGTAAAAGGAATACTTAAAGGTTGTTTTCAAGACAAATCTTTAATAATCGAATGAAAAAAGGTTTAAATTTAAAAATTAAGTTCGCACCCTTAGGTCATTTTATGGTCGTCATAATCGAGCAATTTATGCCAAGGTGACCAAATTTGGCACCAATTTCACGTTAGTAATTTTAAGTCTTTTAAACGTGTGAAGTTTTCCATATTTAAATAGATAAGATAAATTGGGATGATAGATTTCAAACACCAGGCAGACGGACTACGAAAATTACCGACTTTGTGTAAAATTGTTCACCATTGCCTTGTCTCCTGCGACACTACATGAAAATTTGAATCTTTCAATCGCACTTCAACCCGATATTTCTAGTATTTATATAAAATATTATCCACTTTAGTTTTGGGACTTTGTAAGGATGAAGTGTAAGGAAGCATCGCATTACTGTACTTTGTTTGAAATAAGACATATGTACATACCTCATTCATTCACGAACTTCTTCTAAGGGGCTTATATGCAGCCTGATCCTCTATCGAGCATAGTCCTTAAAAACGAGTCTGACAAATTCTTCGAACTTTTTTTATGTCTGAATTGGCTATATGATCAAGTCGATTTCAGAAATGAAGAAATCGGTTTCAAATGGTCCTGACCTGACCTTTCCAAGCTATGAAAATTAGGCTTTCTGAACTGGTTGCTCCGTAAGCTTTAAGAGGCCACTTTAAAAGTTGCCAGATCAAAAAATATACAAGTATTCTAGAGTGCAGCAATGTAGCCACCTCGGACCATTGCTTTTTATATTGTTTAAGAATGTCTTATGCGAAGTTCTGGTTCATTCTAAAATTTTGCTCAATAATCATGATGCAAACATGTTTTTTCTCTGAAAAATCTTTCGCTAATCAAAAGAACACCCGGGCTTCGGGCAGCTACCAAATTGAAAAGTATACCTCTTCGACCAATATGTACGATTCTAGTTAACTCGCATTCACCAAAAGAAAATTAAAGGGTTTCTCCGCCAGCGTACTCATTACGTCTGGAGACACTTAAGTTTATGCGTCAGCCTCAGGTGCACTGTTGCATGCGAAGCAGCCTTAAGCTCTTGTAGTATAGTCTTTGAGTTTGTTAATCCTTCCTACTATTCCAAAGGGGATATGTTTTGTAGTGGTAAATTAATAGACCCGTGATGATGAAGCTCCAAGTTTGCGTCGTCAAAATGCATAATTTGTCATTGTCTTTTATGAGAAGGTATACTACAGGAAACAGTGTGTCGACGACTAATTGCAAAATACCGACAATTTGGTAATAAATTACTGCGAACTAAGCGAATGCAAAAAGATCAATATAATTTTCCCCGTTACTATTTAGATAAAAATTAAAATATCTGCCCTATCATCGTATCCGTTCGGAACATATCTGTTATTTCGTTCATGGTATCCAAATCGTAAGAGAAATCTAGACGCATATCGACGCATGTAGCTGACGTAAAATATCAATGTTCTGTCAAATAATCAAGTGATAAATAAATCAAGATGTGAAAAATAAATAAGTGTAAGAAACATGGACATGAGTTATTCTAATAAATAAATTATAAATAAAATTTTGCTTACAATTCTTTTCCTTCCCCAATATCCATTGTTATTATGCTTATTCCTTTTTTTTCCTTTACGGCAAAAAAAATCCGTAAGACGGAAAGGAAAGATGAATTAAATAATTCGAGACGCGTTACTGCGATAGTAACAGTTAAATGATGCATGAATGCGGTACATTTAGTTTGACATTTGCAACGCATGCTTTATTTTGTTCCGAGGATTATCCGACTATTCGTAGTCTTTGAAGTCCACCAAAGTATAAAAATAGCAAATTGAATGTGTTGTGTACGAGTACCTCTTTCTTCACCGGATCTAAAACATATCCTTTTAACATGTAACCGAGTCTTAAAAATTTATGTTATCTTGGAAATTGTAAAAAAGTAGTATTCTGAATAATGGTACGAATTTATCTAGAACATATGTATATTTCTAACTGCATTTGGTATTAGCAATCAGGCTCGAAATACAATTACGCTGTAAGACTTAAGCATATTTGAACTTATGGAGAGTACTTTGAATTGAATTTTTTTAAAAATTTCACCCAAAAGGTGGCACTTAGGTCAGCCGATGTTTTATTTTTAATTTAACACCTATTATGGTATGGTATATATAAGAAGTCTAATGCTAGTGGTTCATGGGAACGATCGTAGTTTGACATGTTTTATACTTTTTTTAAACCACCTCATCGAAAGCAAAATCGTCATATTAAAATTGAAATGATGAGCTTATTCTTATATTTATTTTTTTAATGAACCAATTGGATTCTTAAGGCTTACTTTAAGAATAAACGGAAAATAAATAGCCACACTTTGCAAGTGTACTGTGAAGTAAGTTAGCTGTTGGTCGCGATCGCGAGAGAGCAAGAATTTCAACTGACAGTGACCACTTTCGTTCAATTCATTCATGCTTTATCCACCAGTATAAGTGGAGACCATGAATTATCCATTTTATTTATTGAAAATGCCAGAGTCTACCTCTTATGGTTCAGAAGATAAAATCCTGTGAGAAACGGACACACGAACGGACAGCGGATGCTAAGTTGTATTAATCCAATTTATAAAAATGACAGGTTTCGCATTTATTTCGTTAATAAGTTACAATAAAACATATATTGACGAAAATAGCGAAAAAAAACCTCAAATTTAAAGACCAAAAAAAAAATAAAAAAAAAAATTGTATTTATACTTGTACATACATGTGTACATAAAATAGTATCTATGTTTATGAGCATATATACTTTCGTATTTACACGCACTTACAGAGGTATTGCACAGCTGAATAAGATAGCTTAATTATTCTTATATTCAGTCTTTTATCTCACAAATTGCCGGTGCACATTAATTGTAATATGCAAATAGATTCTTGAACAATAAATAAATATATAAATAAATAGAAAAGTATTTCGAATAAATATAGAAATAGATGAATATATAAATAAAAAAATATAGAAATAAATATAAAAATAAATAAATATATAAATATATAAAAAATTAATAAATAAATAAATAAAAAAATTAAATAGAAATGTAGAAATAAATATAAAAATAAATAAATAAATAAATAAATAAAAAATAAATAAATAAAAATATATAAATAAATATAAAAATACATTCATTGATACATTTGATACATACATACATATATAAATAAATAAATAAATGAATAAATTCACATGGAAGAAGAAAAAATATATATGACAGTTCGGACCCTTTTATAAAATTTAAATTTTCTCAAATGCCATTTTTCTACCACAGTGCGATTATATTTGTAACTGTCATTTTTGGAAAGAACTATATTTTAAAATATTGTAAATTCCTGAAAGTTGGCATTTTTCAATAAACCAATTTCAATCGCCACTATCGCCAATGAATTAAAACAGTACTGAGACGTTTTGAGGTAAAATTCAGTTAAGATTTTGATCTTTATATTACGAGTATTTTTATTATTGGATGTAGTATGGACAATAGAAATATAAATTCTGTGAAAGATGACAGCGTCTAATTCTTATAGTTCAGAAGATACAGCCCTGTGAAAAACGGACATACGAACGGACAACAGGTGCTTAGTTGAACTTATCCCTAAAATCATCCTTTATCGCCTTTATCACCCCTTTATGCCCACAATTCGTGTCCAAATTTTTCAACGAACTATTGTCTTTCTTAGCTTCAAGGAATAACTCAGGGGTAAGAGATTTACCATAACGTACGTTCTCACATAATTCTCAATCCATGCGTCTTCTATTTTGAAGAAGATATCACTGTGGAAATAAGTTTTAACAGTTGCACATTAATTTCGGTTGTCTGACGATTCTTCTGACATTCGTCCTTCTAAGTGAATTCTTAGTTCTCATTGCTCAAAGAAGCCCTACACAATCTTCATCGCAACAAGAACAAACAAAGTGTAATTAATTGACGACTGCCAAAGACGTGAAGAAAAATCTCATTTGGCGCTCCCACAACCGAAAAAGTAAACATATTTCCCATAAGTCCTTCCAAACGAACGTTTCGACAGGATCATGTACTCAAGAACTACCTGCCACCCCCCAAGTGACCCTCCCAAGTTACACTGGAATGCGAAAACATAAGCGGCGTCGTCGTCTTAAAAATGTCTCTCGTAAATTAAACTTCTGAACGATGCCCTTTAGCCTGTCTCCTTCAGGAGGTCTCTCGATGACAGTGAAAAGTTACCCGGAAGCTGAGAGCGCGCATCGAGCCCGCCCGGTTGTTGACTGTTTATAATGGTCCATCGTCTCTTGCCGGCAGCCTTCTGTTTGCTCGCACGCTTCCTCGCGAACGTACACATACACAGAAACACAAAGACTTAACTACAGACAAAGTATGGCGATTTCTCTTTGCCAGCTTCTTGTACAGCACTTAAAACTCAATTCCCGCAAAAGGATCAAAACGTGGGCTTAGTTGCATGTACTCGTATTTACAGATAGTTGCACCTCCTGCAACTGACCTCTTGGAGAGAACGTGCAATTGTTACTCTCGGAAGGAGTGGCACCATCACTACCGGCGCGCAATATTTATCCTTTCAAGTGTTTTGTAGAAATTTTCAGAAATAAAAATTAACGTTCATCGTTTGTTCAAGGCAAGGACTCAAGTTCCATTTTGGTTTCTTTTTTTTTTTCTTTATTAAAAGCGATACAACGCCGAACAACATTGCACACTTCATTTTAATTTAATGGCCAAGAGAGGGATAGTTGCAGGACGATGATGATACGTACTTGAGCTCCGCTACAAACGGACGTGTAGTAGACATTGCTGGGCAACTTAAAAGTGGTCGGTTGAAACAAAATCCCAACAGCGTACAAAAGAATAGTACCAGACGAACATAATCAACATTTATTATTATTAACTTCTGTTTGGAGTGTAGATTTGTAAAGGAGAATCGCAAGGACGAGCTTGGTTATGAAAAAGGAAAGCGTTCCCAATGGAAACTGCAAAATGAGACTTTTAAAGTTTTTGTTTTTCTAGTACGTTGATTTTCGCCGTCATTTAAAGGATGATGCTGCAGAGTAGATTTTTCTGGAGATGCAGCGCGATTCTATTTAATGATGTGAATAGTAAGTTTTACTTGATCTCAAGGTATTTACGTGATTTGAATGTGAAGAAAAACAGAGAACGTTTTAATTATCATCAGTTCAACTTGTGATCATTGTTCGCCTAACCGGACTATTTGGATTATTTTTCAAACGAAAAAACTATGCAGGTTGTTATGTATTCCGAGTTCAATATATTGATGTATATTTTTGAAAACATTAAGAAAACAAATTTATCTACTTTCGAATTTTGAATTTAAGAAATCAGCTTACATAAAAGGTTCAACGATCCTAATCTATAAAAGGCGCCATAACTTATACAGTGTTGACTGTCATCTTCTTTATTTTATTTTTATTATTATTATTTTGTAAAAATTAATAATAATAAATATTTATTATTTTGACTAAGAACAATATAAAATATAATACATAAAGTCTCGCAGATCTTTTTTGTGGAAAGTTATGAGTAGGTACTATAAACGTAAAGTCCTTTATTTTATTTACCATAAAAGGTTTTTGCAGCGCTCGGCAAATAATGACTTGTATATGCAAATGTTTGATGCCTAGGGTACAATCAGTGTCTTATTTCAGCTTATTTATACAAAACTTTAATGAAAAATCCACATAAACCTTCCTCATGAATTACTCCTTTCATTTATGCAAACCATTTAAAAATCAGACGCTCAGTTCTGGCGATAGACTACCTCTCTTATGATTATGATTATTGGAGGTTAAATAGACAATTAGAAGTTTCCAATGAAGAAAAGCGTTAAAGAAAAACTGTCCAAGTGCGAGACGGACTCATGCAACGAAGGTTCCGTACAAATTTGTAGATATGTAGAAAGCCCATCGCGGAATCGAGTCTCAACGATTATTTTGCTCTTGCTGGCTGTATCCTTTAAGCTTTCATTTCCTTCCCAAATCTTTTGACTGCGTCGATTAAGCAGCTTTAAGGAACTGCAGTCGTCAGTATTTGGTATTAATTTTGACTTGGCGGACAGGCGGATAACGAAGAAATACTATAATGGATCTGGCATAAGTACGTAAGCCTGTGCCTGTTTCGACTCTGATGCTCAGTAATTCTTTGTTGTTTAAGTAAATGATTCCTCTTTCTATTGCAAGCAAAATTCAATCAAATTTGTACTTGTTACTACATCTCCATATCGGTCGCCTGGAAACAGCGTCTGCACGAAGATCATCGTGAAGGACACCTTTAAACGTCCCATAGTGAAGAAAGAGTGAAAAAAGGTCGAAAATATTTTGTCAGACGACCAAAAGGTGACCATAAGACATTCATTTGACATTCAGAGGACAAAAGGCGAATCTTGAAAATCACCAAGCTGACACAGGCAGACATTTGAGGTAATTTAATGGTTGCAACAAGACAGCCATTCAAGTATCGACTTTAAAATTGCATAAACAGATACCTTTCTCTACTAATCAAACCCTCAACTTGGCCAAAACAAGTGTCCTGACGATGAGCTTCAGTGCATAATTTGAATCTTTCAGAATCATTTCTCACAAAATTTAGAGAATAAGCATTTCCGATTTTTACGATGAAAATAAATATCCTTTCTTTCTTTCTACTGGCATTGCTTTAAGAAATTTATCTTGCGTCGAATAAAGTCTCAAGTCTTATGCAATTAAATAAATTACTCCCTTTTTAATCGGTTCAGAGCTTACAAGTAAAAAAAGTTCTCAGATCCTGTCAAGAAGAGTACTTCACTGTCGTCGTTTAGCAACCCCACTCTATCGTGCCCAACATCCGTTAAGTACTTACCCCGAAGGTAGGTACCACACAACAGTACTTCTTTTCAATTTAATTTGGAATTATTGTCGCCATTTCGACGGTTGATGGTGTTCTAGACGAGTGTCTCCTTCGTCCTTCTCAGCTTTCATCGTTTCGTTGGGCCAATGCCACAAATATCATCCTGAATGGATTCCATTCCAAAAGCAATTCACAGTCGGTATACCTCAATGCTATGACGTTCCAACAATAACGCTAGGCGGTAACAAAGGGTCCCATTGATGCTGCCAAGTCAGGAGTATTTTTAGCAACAACAGCAATATGCTTCGCAAGCTCATAATCTGCCTGGGGGTTTTGAATGAAAGACTGAAGCGTTGGTATACTCCTGCTGATGTACCGTTGAAATAAACCCTGCGATGCTGTCGGTCATGCCATATAGCTTTTCTGCTGGAGTAGAGGCATCCTTATCCCCATGCAATGGATTTTATTTTTTATTTTTCATCTACGACAATCAGGGAAAATTTATGAATAGAAGCTTCGTATGCACCATCAATGGGGGTAATGGCAAATTCGATGGAGGAGTGCGTGTTTTGGAAATTTCAAATGCTCAAACAGACGGAGGCAATTCCTGGGGTGTATTTTATTCTGTCGATCTCGGGAATGGGCTAGATAGTTGCAGACTTTACTAGATTCCACTGCAATCAAAAACTGTTTTGCTGCGGTTTTTTTTTTAACGGTAATAATGCGGGAAAACTACGCGCGAGGAAAAGTACTCCGTGACAGGAAAATGAGATACAAAAACAAATTTGAAGCTTAAGGTGTTCGTCGACTGCATTGGATAAATAGGTCGCTGGGAGAAGCTGGAGGGGCTTCTGTGTACAAAACTTCTCTGTGGGCTATGAAGTTTACAGTTTATTTACTGTTAACACTTGGAGTATACCGCGGGCATTGCACTTTAAAAAATAAAAAAACAAAAACTTTCCCAAGCCGTGTGATACGAACTTGCAAAACAAAAGCCGTGCGGTATTGTCGACATTGTGTTGTGCAAGAAAAGGTGACAGATTCAGAATTTCTAACATCATGTAAAAACAGAACTAAACATTTTTTTAAGTTAGGTGACGCATACCAGAACTCATACACCAGTCGTTATTTAGCAAAGCGACTGGTATATTGGCTATATTCTAACGAATCTTTGACTTCAGGTCTTGAATTGTCGTACCACGTGGAAATTAAAAAAAATCGTTAGAGTCAAAGCCGGTCAAGCGGCTTGGACATTCCAAATCGCCCCTGATAAAGAAGTGGCATCCCGGGAGGTATTCCCTTAATGTTCCCATTTCGTATCTTTCTTCAAGAACTGAAGTAGCATTCGGGGAGTTCCTGTAAAACTGGTATCTTATACGAATTGTAATAAGGGTCATCGTGGTGAAGTTGCGTCACTGTACTCAGGTGGTCTTTAAGATCGAGAAACTCCAGTTCTAAGTCTTGACATAGTCGCGGTTTGTTTGAATAAAGTGACGTGTAAAAGAATGGACTACCGGTCCGGAATAGAGCCCACCGAACATCTGTTTGAAAAGTAGGCCTCCAAAACGACTGTTCTTAGGCTTGATAGCTACTGGTCTGGGTGGAAACAAAACTCTTAAGCCACGCCAGTTGAATGAAATCAATTCCGCCTCGCTACTACTTCTATAGCCAGAATGGCGAACTTTTACTGCACTGTGTAAGCTATGCTGCCAGTCTTAAAAATGTCTCACAAAACTGAGACATAAACTTGTGGCAGAGAAAACATAAACCTCATTTCCCTCGTTGATCATACGGAATTGAATTTTATGGAAGCAAATATTAAAAATTTGTTGTGAAAAGGGTTTCTGCTGGAGAGTATACCGCCCCGTTCAACCGACGGTTGAACCGCAGCTTTGAGCGCATACATACGACTTGTCATGCAAAATCCCAAGTCTCAACCTACTATGTTTTCAACATTTGTTTGTTGTTAGCGGTCTAAGTCCAGCCTCGATCGGTTCTTTTTTAAGTCCACAGCTTACAATCCTTGAGCTTAAATTATAAAGAGTGATTTCGCTCATCACAGGAAGCTCATTGATGCAAGACAGAAAAATATCGTCCACAGAACTTTAGGGTAACAAATGAATTTTATCGGCAACTGGAAACAACAGAAAATGTCCAATGACACCACCTTGTAGCATTCCTTAATATGTTTTTGAGAACTGCCTAATTTCGGCTACTAATGATGTCGTCTGCATCACATCTGAATGGTTTTTCTTTTGAAGAACCCCAATATTTGCTCAGCTGCTTTACCTATCGTTCAGCATTCGTCTCTATAAAGCAGGACTTGTAAAATCAGTCCATAGTTTACAGTCAGTCAATAGTTTATATCCTTATGATTTCGATTAACTGAAATAGTAAGGGTTGCATAAGTTTAGTCTTCGTCGGATCTCCATTGTGGTGTCGTTTGTAGAGGTTATATTATCATAATTCCGAGGAAGATTAACCCCTTTATTACCTCACAATTGTGGCTGTCAATAGTTATATTTTGGCCGAGATGATGTTCGACGGATCGATGTCTGGTTGACAGCAAACATTTTGCTTTGTCCTTATTGATTCTTAGCTTAACCCAGTTTGCCTGTATTTCAATCGGACCGAACGATTATATTGATATCGTGTAAGTATCCCAGAAGCTCGGTAGTCTCGAAAATGACAGTCACTTCCCTGCCGACTTCTGCCCATCGTTCTATCTTTTCCAAGTCAAGTCAAGCTAGGAGTACGAGAACAATAGACCACAAGTTTCTAAATGCATGCGACAACCTAATAATCTGAAAAGGAACAGACTGATGTTCTTTCTGAGATTTTCCATTTTTATTTCCAACTTTTATCGTTGCCGATGATTTAAGTACTTGAGGACTTTTAATGATATTACTATGATAGTATTTATGTTGGAGCTTATTCCTTAAATAAGCCAATGTAAATTACTTTTCAAACCAGATCAAAGCCGAATCATGTTCGAAATCCATTTTCGTAACAAGCTTCCTTTTCTTTGTATTTCTTTGTTTAGACAAAAACTTAATATTTTGGAAAAGTTCGCCCCAATGCACTTTCACTGACGGAAGTAGTTTCCTTTGAGGACTATTTGCCTCAAAGTCGACCATTCAGAAGCTTCCTACGACAGCCAATTAAAAGTTGACAAAACCCTTCATTATCTGTTCATTACCCAACTTCTTCTCATCCCCACTGTAAGTACATGGGCATGGCTTACACCAGTACAAACATTCTTCTCATCGTATAAGGAAGGAAAAAAAAAACTTTTCTTTGCACCGCACAAACGTTTAAACTTCCGAAAAAGTTGTGTGCGCGCTCAAAATTGGGTAATGTTCCAAAAAAGTACCCCAAAATGAAAAGTAAACGAAACACGTTTGCTCGGAGGCAACAACCTTACAATGGAGCGTTGTTCGTTGATGGGCATGGCTCACGGGATCTGCGCAAAAGTGCACAAAACCGGGCCAACATCGTCGTCATCGTATGTTGCCATTTGTAGACGTACCCACAATTCTAGCCTCAACCAAAGCAACGCAACGGCAGGCAGCTCTGGGAATTAAAACTTTGTCAAAGGACATTGTCGCCAGGAAGTTTTCATTTTCTTCTCAATTGTCGTTGTTCTTATTTTTCTATTTTTCTCTCCAATTTATGTACGTGTGTGTCTCTTCGTCTGTCAAGCTGATTTAAATGGAAACATCCAACCATTGGAGAAGTGTCTGTGGTGAAATTTCCAAGTGTGCCGTTAAGGTGTTCATCACGTATCCGAAATAGAACGTGCATTGCGGAGGAAGAGAATGAATGGAGCCCTAAAAAAAAAGGCGGACAAATAATATGTATCCATGATGAGTTTGGTGGGATTGTCGGAGGGAATTCCAAGGTAATCGGATGAGAAGGGAATCTGCGTTACATCTTCTCCTTCGTGGGTCGCCTGTGGCTGAGCCCTTGTGGCAGACTTTTTATTTAATTAGAGTGAAGGAAAGTTGAGTGATTATCACTTTGGGTTAAGTTTGGCCGTCGAACACGAAGCTTAATCTTTGGATTAATTAATGTGGCAAATGGGAACAGTTCGGCAGTTTATTAGGTTTACCTTCGAGGCAGAGTTATTCAACTTGGCGTCCTTAATTGAGACAACTTTTTGGGAGCAATGATACGGCACTAATTTATAATTAAGACCCAATTGTGTGTGGGTTTTTTTTCCTATCAAGCACCTTGATAGTTAATAAGGAACAGTTGTTGTGAATTTGTCCGCTTAAATGATTCTTTATTGTTTTTATTGAGAACGTTATCTTTTATTCTCCGACGGAATGTGTTGGAGCAGTGTTATGAATGTTTTCAAATCCAATTTACTTATGCATTTAGAGCTAGATATCTAGGTTCTTACGGAAGACATCCCAATCTACTGGACTATCGAATTCCTTGCTGTTTCGGATCATTTCATTAGTGAATTGGTGGTCCATTAGTGTGATCCAAATCTTGCCTGTAAGCTAGAACATTGATTGACATAGGCGTTTTTGCACGGTTCGTAAGATCTTTCCTTCAAACATAACAATACCAATTGTGTTCCACTTTTACGGCTGAAAGGCGCAGTTGATTTGTTTGCTCCAAGTTGAAAGGTTCCGGATTTGAATCCTTGTGGAAGTCTGGCACTTTTATTAAGTTTCTAAAAGCTGCTTCAGTCACCATTAAATTTAAAGCGACTGGTTAAACTTAAAATCTAATACACTTGTGTGGCTATCGCAACAACAAATGACATGTTATCCAATGTTCATAGCAGGTGTGGGCCTTACTTGAAGACGCGAGGCGATCAGAATAGGAATTTTGAAAATACAATACACGTTTGAGTATATACGCTGGGTCTGAGTAAAAGTAAAGCTCTTTAGAGTCACACTGTATCCCTGCTAAGGTCCTCCTATTTTCTAAAATAAGGATGAAGAAGGCTGGATGCTCCATCAAGTTCGAAAACAATCTCAGAGATTCTATTGTCAAAAAAGTTTTCAAACAATACGACATATTATCATCCATTTTTTTAACATCAATATCTGCAGTCAGAGACACGGAAAACAAACAAAAATAAAATACTTAAATAAGACAATTAAACTGAGAAGATCCTGATACTTCGTCCAACTTTACACCTTCAAATTATGAACATTATAAGCGACAGAGGATTTCGGGTGCCTTTTGCATCAGTGGATAATAATGTTTAACGAAAAGCAGTACGATATTGGTTTGGCCAAAAGTTTCCAGATACAGTGGCTGGTATATGAAAAGACTTCTTCGACTTCTTCTTTAGAGGATCATCGTGCTACAGGTAAACGACTCAATTTATTTGGACAAACATTTGGTCAGCCAATAAGTTCATGAAATAGGCCTGTCAATTTGCCATCCCTTGACAAGTCGACAACTTCAGTTAAAGAAGCTTGCAAGAAGACCGGCGCTTATTGGCCAAAATCACTCCGGTCATGATGAAAAGTTGTGGCACAAGATTTAACAGATAGAATGGCCTTGATAAGCATCTAAGGTGGCCATATATTCGAAATTGTTCCCATGCCCTTAAATTCTTTTTATAATTCAGCAGATTATTAAGCAAGTCTCAAATGTAAGAATCGGAATTGAGTAAATTTCTCTGCTATTCGAATTGAGTAATTCAGAGCAATAATAAATATCAATTCCCATTTCACATTCCATAATCGTTTCAAGCTGCTTGAAAGCCAATTAAATTATCATTTCAATTGATCTGGAGAAAACACAAGTGTATTTCTTAAGGCCTAAACAGCCCACATCCGCCCAATGTCGCGTGGCTTAGTAAAGCTCGATTAGTCTTAAGTAGGGTATTGACTGCTGCCCATGTCTCGTGTTGATCATGATGATTCAATTATCTTTCGCTTTCCCTTTTATTCCTCGCCTATTGACTATGTTTAACATAATAAGCCATTCCTGTACCGACTGCTTCCAAAATGCTGAAGCATTATGGTGCGAATATAAATGCAACCAGGTTCCAACGAAGACAAAAAGTATGAATTTCTAGTCCTTTTGCTCATCTCAACATAAGAAGGAGTTCATCCAACTAAACATCGAAGCCAGTTTAAGACTTGGAATATCTTTTAATTTTTTTCTAAAAAGAGAAAAGTTCAATGAAAACTTTACGAACTTGTTTCTTTATTTAACGATTATTTCATTTTGATTCAATTAGAAATGCTCACATCATTTGGAGAAGCTGCATAACAATTTCCATCAATTACAATCAAACTCATACCCCATCATTGCGTCACATCTCAAGTTAAAAAGTGAAAAACGATGTTAATTCTCATCGACGAGACGCGCATTTGAAATGCCCCCACCAAAAAGATTGAAAGACTTTCTCATTTATTTATTTATTCACTTAAAAAACGTTCAACCTCCGAGTGGTAGATACTTTGTCACCTGGTCTTTCGCCCTGTCTCCGACTCTCTGAATGTCATTCATTAATTCAGTGTCACCGAAAACAGAAAAACAGAAATCATATAGAATTCGACGTTTTGTCGTTACGTAAATTTTCAAAAACAA
The DNA here is from genome assembly GCA_963555765.1 of Orthonevra nobilis. NCBI lineage: Eukaryota > Metazoa > Arthropoda > Insecta > Diptera > Syrphidae > Orthonevra > Orthonevra nobilis. The sequence goes on from OY743225.1 coordinate 132,023,062, forward strand.
AAAAAAAACAACCCAATTATAACAATCTAATCTGCTTTAAGCCTAACGAACTATAAACAGCGAAGAAGATGTAAAAAATAAAAATAAGCGGATCATCGGAGAAAGAGAAAGTGTTAACAGTGTTTTTTTTACTGGTGGGTAATCTGCATTTCCTCGGTGTCATCGATTTGATTTTAAGGTGCGAAAGTAAAACTTCCCGAATTCCACAAGAAGAAAACACAAAGCACGGGGCCATCACAAATCTGGCCAGACCGGACCGCATTATCGTTTCCAATCACGCAATGCGTCATTTAGGCACTTTTCCCCCAAACAAGACTCAAGAGAAACGTGTCAACAAACCTAAATTGTGCTGATCAACCTTTTTTTTTGCTACACGAATTCGTTTGGATATTTTTTTTGTTTTTTACAAAATCGTTTTGTGTTAAAATTTTGGCAGGACAAACTTCTTAACATTTTTAATCCTGTTTTCATTTGTATTTTATTTTTTTCTTCTTGAGTGAATGCAATTAACATAATCGGCAGGAGTGAATACCTGTTTAAATACCCATGGAATACAGTGGAGGCGTAAAGAACGTGGACAGCATAATTGTGGAATTTTTGAATTTGAGTGGTCATGACATCAAAGCTTATGAGATGGGAAAGGCCTGAATAAACAAATAAACTTTTGGAGGTCAAGGATAGGCAAATAAAGGCGGAAAAGCCTTAGGTCAATTAAGCACCAGCAGAGGAAGTTCTGTTAGTCTGACAGATGGGAATGTTTACTTTTTTCTTGTCAGAGTTCATGACTTTGAAGATGAAATCGTCATAAGATCACTCTTGTTTCCATCCGCCTGTGGGCGACAGATGATTTTTTTTAATTTTATAGAACCTTACCATGAGCAAATTATTCAGTAAAATTATATCATGGTTGATTTTCTTTAAATATTAACTTGACGGATCTATCGGCTTTTTTCTTTTGGAACTCAAATCTACTCATGATAATTAATCTGACTCAGTATCGGTTTTGTTGTGTTCTTTACGAGAAGAACAGAAAGGCATATCGACCAAAGCAACAAGATCTCGACTGTCGTGTTTCCTAGCAAATATTCTGACTTTTCCGTTATTTCTGAATGGTTTTCGATTGTTTTATAAAATTCGAAGCTTGTTAAGATGCTCCAACTACCTTCTTAAGGAAAGTGTAAAAGAATATTTTTCAAGAATTTTCGTTCTCAGCTCCTTTATAAAATATTATCATAAAACTTTTTTTACTAAAAAGTTTGAAAATATGAAACCTTTTGTTTTAATTTCGACTCCTTGGGTAATCTGCAGATGCCGTTGGATGCTCGAAAGTTCCCCATCGCATGTCGGATATTTTATCTACTAATTGGGATATCTGAAAAAAAAATCCAAGGAGATCTCCTTATAAAGGAACGTTTTTCACTCGGGAATTTACTACCATTAATGTAAATCGATAAAAAGAGAATGGCGAAATTTATTTCGGTTCGCTAACGTTGCATTTTAAATAAGTTCACAATTTTAACAAACTTACTTTCCGATTTACAAGAAGACACTGCGACACGTGTTATGTATTCAACATTGTATTGTGAATAAAAGAAACCGGAACTTTACAGAGGGTAAACAATTGTCAACCGGCAGCTACGTGAGCACTTCCATGGAATTTGAATTGAATTTTATCTGTGGAATTTCCAAAAAAAAAGCATGTGCAACCGCAGCTACATAGTCTCAACTTATTGATAAAGTCCAAAATATAGTCAACAAAAAAAAAAACCGTGTTCAACTCAAAACCTTGCTGGAGACCAGAACGCGTAGTACAACGAATAAAATATGAAGGGTACTATAATATCTTACTTGACTTTTTATGTTTTCGAGAAATCGGAAAAAACTAAATTTGCCCATATTTTTTTTTTCATAAGCTAATTCCGGAAAAAATTCAAAATGACTTATACAGTCATTGAATTCCACTCTTATCGAATCCAGATCGCCGAAAAGCGAGATATTAAATAAAAAATATCCAGCTACCTAGTTCTTGCACTCAGGTGACGGTTTAGTACACCTTACCACCCATAAATATCCGAAAACATATCCAGCGATTATATGTTTATTGATCTGTATGTAGGACTTGAATGAGAATGTTTTTTATACATCATATTGTTGTAGATATTACGTCATAATAAATCCCGAAGAAATAAAGAGTTTTAAGAAATAGGAGCTAAATAAAAGCATATATAGATAAAGAAAGCATTAAAAAAAATTAAGAAAGCCGAAAGCCACCCGAAAGCAAAGAACAATGTGGCCTTGTGTAAGAATGTTCCCAAAGATTAAACTGAGTCTTACTAACTAAAATAAGTTTGGTTAAGTTGATAAAAAAGAAGCAATCACAGACTCCTTAGACCCGAAAGAGCAGCGCAAAACCTAAATTAAAATCCAATTATCAATTTTATAAGCGAGATGAATAAGTAGATTACATCTAGAGTTATCTTTGCAGGCTTCAACAGGGCACATTCAAAGCAAATGTAAATTGTAACAGTTCAAAACCTTTGTTACGATCCTTGAATGCAAAACAATAAAATAGATACCGAAATTGATTATCAACCGACAGGTCGGAGTCGTTGTGGATGGACAAGTCGGCACTCAGTTTTTAAACAAAATAAGAGATGGTGCTCGGCAGGAGGCTTAATTTCATATAAAATTTTGAAAATTGAAATTTAAAGAAAGAAGGGAGGGGGCGGAATAAATAAAGTTAAATATTGTACAATCTATAAAAATATATCCATGAAAAAAATGAGAAAAACCTCGAAAATGAAAAACAACTTATTGTTCTAGGTGACACGAATCTCAATTTAAATTTATTTCAAAATTGTGGCATTGACACGCTTAACTGATATGGTCATGTAGCCAGTCGTCGAAATAAGAAAATGATCCCTCTCGAAATAATAAAAATATGTAAACACAGAGACGAACTCTATAGAAGAAAATTGCTTAAAATAATTCAGCAAACATTGGCTTAAAAATATTAAAGGCAATTGACAGTATTGACATCAACAAATGCAATGTAAGATGGAGATGTGATTTATCTCCATTCAATCCATATAGAGCAAGTGGTAGAGTGCATCGTTTTATTCATAAAAAATTTTTGCGTTCTACCAAGACAAAAACAAGAAAGTTATTATTTTGTTCGTGGATTCCCCTAATGTATTTGACACCTTATGAGATTATTCAATAGAAGCTTATAAAAAACGACAAGCCAAGAAAAAAAAGCTTATTTAGTGCACCACAAGGCTTAAAAATGTTATAATATCTGTTCACTCTTTTAACAAAGCTCACAGAAAGACAGAGTGAGAAAGAAGTTCGAAAATCAATTTATTTTTCTTTGTTGGAGTCCCGGTTAAGATATGGTTTGAGAATATGCGGCCAAAAATCATCTTTCTAACATATTCATCACAATACTAATAGCTGAAGACGGATCCAAGATCAGCTGAAAGAAGCGAGTATCCTCACGAGCTATGGAAGACAAAATTTGAGCTTCTTTGTACCAATAATTCTGAAAATGACACCAGAAAATCGTAAAAATTGTTCATATTTTGAAATATATATCGAAATAAGGACATTACTGAAAACAGCTTTCGACTAAGCTCGTATTTAACTTCAACATTTAGTTTTATATAACATGAAATTTATTTGGTTTTCTCTTTTTTTGCAGAACAAAAATTAAAAAAAATCAATAGTTTTTACTTTGTTATTTAACTTGCCTTTCGATTACCAAGGTGCAAATTATCACACCTCGACTGTATGCATAACGTCAAAAGATTCCAATCAATGGACGAGTACATAAGCCACTTTCATCGTCATTCAAACATTGACTTTTTGATGTCTTACCATCTTCTTACGCACGTCATGTACAGACGGCGCGTTGTGCTATCTGTCTGATCACCGAAAAGGCAACTCCATCGCGGGGGCACAGAAGAGAAGAAAAATAAGTAGAAATCGTCAACTTTAAGAGGCCCCACCGCGCCGCACAAATTGGCGTGGACGACTTAACCAAGTATCTCGAACTCAACGGACGGCGAAGACATTTTTTTTTTTTGAAAATGAAACTTCTTTCACGCAAATTAAATTCCAATCACATCAGCCAATTTGGCCCGAACCTTTCAGTCACTCCAATTGAGTTGAGTTCACGGTGACATTTGCCAGTGAGGATGGTGATAGCCACAATGGTTCACGGTATCTTGAGGAGGGGGATTCAGATACACGCGGTCTGGAATACTCAATAACATACAAATATGTTCACACATGGTGGAAAGTGTAACTCGGAGGGGCATGAATGCGACACTTTTAGGGCCAAGAGCTGCAGTGCGGAGGAGCATATGTACGAGTATGTGCCGCGCTTCTTGGTTTCTTCGTTTTCCGGTGGCTTGGAGCCAGAGTGAGACTTCCACTTTGTATGCGCACACAATTCAATTAACCCAATTGTCCAAATTGTGAGCGTATGTGGCATGGCCTCGCATACTTCTTGTTTGTTGGAGCTTTAAATCGGAAGCGTTACAGAGGCAATTGAACGTCTTGAGATTTTCAGTTATTGATGATACATTTTGTGGTGCTTTCGCTGTAAGGTTCGGGGAGGTATAGACTCTAATAAAAAGTAAATATTCGTTTTTTCCCAATTAAAGTGAGGTTTGGCCGGGGGTTTTTTATCTTTTACTTTCTAGGTGATAATTGATGAAAGGAGGCTTTGCATGCAAAACCTTTCCTTGGCACTGTTGCGAGTCGAACGTGCTTGCACGTTTCGCAAAGGAAACAATGCAACAATGCTCGTTTTATTGGTTTAAGTTGCAAATCGGCTTTTCACTGAATGAACGTGGTATATGTCATATAATTAATTATCAAGGTTCATTGGACTGAGCCTTTTTTTATTGTTATGGCGTCCTTGAGAGTGAACATCTTTGTTTACTCTGCTATGAATTTCCTTTTTGTCCATGAATAAGACATTGCACTGTTTTACAAATTACATGCTTACTTGCTAAGGGGTAAATCGTGAACAACCTTAGAGAATTTAAAGAGACCACTCAGTCAAAAATAGAACGATCTCAGAAAATTGTCCTCTGCCCTTGGACGATTTTAACAAAATAACGTGTTTTCTACTTTGAGAAGATCTAATTGCTGCAGCAGTTTAAGAAATCAGAAGTCTTATTAACAGTCATATAGTATTTCCATGCCGTGAGGTTTCTAGAATTGGATTATGTTCCAATACACCTGTACTCTTTCAGCTTTTTATGCTGGAGGTCCAAGAAAGTTTGGTCAAAATATTTGTTTAGGACGATAATAACACTGAGAGCAGAGTGAGTACAAAGTCCTAACAAAAAATGGAACCTGGTAGCATATCAACAATATTTTAATTAAAAACTACGAATTGAATGAAAAAAAATAAATTGATAGCAAATTTTCGGTGCCTATTCAGACTTCACCCGTTGGGTTTTCACCGACAAGACGGATTAAAGTGCGACATAAAGAATGAATTATCGTTGAAATGAACGAATTTACCGAGTGCTTGTGCTTGATGTTTTAAAAGCATCAGGATTTTGCATTAGTTTTTTTTTTCTCGAAAACACAGTCACAATCTCTATCTGATAAACGTCCCATACTGTTGTGTTCATCTAAGGACTGTTTAATGTCTTCCACCTCTAGCGTAATATTTACTATTAATTTACAGTACAAGCGTGAAAGAAGCCGAAAGACATTTCGTTATCACGACAAAGATTTACTCCTGATGAAGATGTCATTTATAACTTTTTTCGTTGTATTATGGAGGACAAAACTTACACCTTATTCGATCACTTTAAGGTGTGGTGATGTGGTGATGCGATGATGTGGTGTGGTTGCTTAGGCTTCGTTTTGAAACTTTTAAGCGGCAGCTTACAATTTTTGCATGAAAAAGTGAAATACATTCAGTTTTCTAAACAACATGAAGCGAGTTTAAATACCTATTGGTTGAGATAAAACTGAAGATAAAAAAAACTATTGGTGGGGAAAATTCAAACAATTCAAAAAAAATAATATTAAAAAGGAGAAAAAAAAATAAAAATTATTTAAAAAAAATAAAGTAGACAATCCAAACTAAAGGAAAAAAAATGAAAAATTAATCGATTGAAGAGATTGAGAGCAGTCATTTTTTGATATTGTTTAGAAATACTTTTGTTGTATAACTTGTTGGTACTTTAACAAAATTTGTGGTGTTGACACGTTAGATGTAGTTATCATAAACTCTAGTTGCAAAATAACTGGAATTTAAAAAAAATAAATTTAAATAATTTGTAACAATACAGATGCCTTAAAAAAAGTGTCTCAAGTTCTCTGAACAACTCAAAACTGGGTGTTAAACGATTCGCTTTACAAATAATTTTAATTGCATGTTTTTATTTAATAAGTAGAGGTTCGATATTATAGTAATAAGTTCCAACTCAACAAGATATTCCTTAATGCAATCTAGATTTCAATAAATCTTTGTATATTTTTTTTGAATAGGCAGACCACAGTAGAGACTAAAATGATCTATCAACTCTTTTTACATATTGCTTCATGTTGAGAGTCTGATCTTTCCAATTGAGCTTTTAATCGAATATAATACCCAAATACTTAAAATTATCGACACGGTCAATTGAAAAGCAGGGCTTTCTACAGCTTTCATTATTATTAAAGGTAATAGGATCATGGTGGCCCTCGGTAAAATAAAAACGTAAGCAGTTTGGTGAATGATAATATAGAAAAAAGCTATCGCAAACTGAGCCTTGATATTGAAGACCATAAATTTCATTTTGTTACCAAGCACAATTTTATGCTGCTTGAACGATTTTCGGCCCTCGGAGGACGGTTTCTTTGAACAATACATGTCTGAACTAAGTTTTCCCCTAATTTCTGCAAAATATACGACGGTCAAAAGGTTTGTTATAATTCCAAGTCGGAAGAATTTCTGTCCATAGAATGCATCTGTTCAAAGCAGAATTATGAATTAAATTAGAAAGGAAAGCCAATGGCCAGAGAAATTTTACTTATTAATCCCCATCAATACTAGCATAATCCTCATCTTAAAATCCAATTTGTGCTTCGTCCTGATTACCGTCTTGAAGAGCAGCAATCTGGTTTTCATTCAGGTGTGTCTTTGTCGAAATTTTCGTAACAAACATAAGTGTATGTATAGAAGAAAAAAATTATTACGCTCAATATTTTCATCAGCCATATTGTAAACAAATTCATTCATTTTAAAGAGAACTTATATCCACTGCAACAATTATCTTAATGACTTTAAAATGTGAAAACAGTTGTTTGCTGCTATTTCTCAAATATCTTACATGAATTTGAAAAAAAAAATCCTTCTATTTTCGTTGAGTCACAAAGTGACCTGAGAGATTACAGGTGTATACATTTACCCAAATATTTGGAAGACAGCTTTTGAATAATTTACAACAGCTATCAAAAATATTTTATAATTCGTGCACTAAGAAGAACAATAAATTTCCATTTCAAACCATTTTGGGTCATGAGGTTACTCCAGCAAAGCAGAAGAGTTAAATTTAGGTACAGATACAAGAACAGTGAGCATCCGTACTTCTCCCCTTTTCTCCTTCTGATTCCTTTCAGTAAGTGTACATTTTGAAAAATAAACTGATAAGGCAGTTCGTTGATAGTAAGATAGAATCCCAAATACTGGAGATATTGGCATTAAATCTACAGAAGGTCTGTAGCTTGTTATTCAGAAATAAAAATTTGGGAGTCTTATGACTAAATCCATGCAGATTTAAAAATACATATATCATTATAAAACCAGGAAATGTATTACAGGCCATAGAAAATTAAGTTCTTAAATTGGAAAAACACAACACTTAGAATACTAGCGGTTATTCGAATCTAACTCCAGATCAGAAGGTACAATCAATAAACAAACTAATATCCCGTCTAATGACTTACTCCGTAAAGCCTCGATCATAATTTAAAATTGTTCCCTTTATATGAACGTCTTTCCGTGTTCAAACAACTTTAACAATCACATTATAATCTCGCGCTTTGAGTTAAGTTCTTGCTCAAAGCACAGTTTGATTACAAAACTTACCTACCTACTTTCGTTGGCTCTTCAAGCCAAACCCACTTAATCCAGTTATTTCATCTCACTCGCTTCCTAGGAAATAAAAATAATCATAATAATTCCCAAGTCATGCAATATTCCACTGTACTTCTTTGAGTACATCCGATGAGGCCCGCACTTCAAGCATGACAAGCATAATAACAGTAAAAAATACAAAATGCTTCTAATTCTTGTTACCAATCTTGAAGTCAAGGATCACAAGCTAGAATGTGTTACAGAATGCTTACAAGTATTTTTTTTTTGTGCAATTTTCACTGTAGATGTTGGTAATTACCACAAAAGATACCGCTGGAGAGGGTCAATTCCAATGGCCCACCATCAGCTAGTGGTCTCAATTTGCAGTGGTAACTGCTGTCCATCAAAAGGTCACAACCAACTTCATATGTCGCCATAGCATAAACTGTCTAAGCCAACTCACGAAAAGCAACTTGTAATTTGGTCACGGGCAAGTCGCGTTTCTTCTTTCTCTTTATGTCTTGTTCTTCTTGGAGCATCTTCAACTTAATCTGGATGATATACAAGCACTTTTAACTTCAATTATTCCCGGATTTTATGACGTGAATCCATTGTGTTTCCCGTACGGATGTTGAATACCCTCATATACAGCCATATGGGTATACTTAGTGTGGATAGCCTACAAGTTGTATTTAGAGCCACATACCTTTGCGCACAATTCGATTTCACTTTGTGTGATTGCCACATACACATACATACACTCGCACAGCATATCTATCTATTCTAGCCAGGCGTGTGTCTATGCTGTGGGATAACTGTTAATCCAAAAATGAAAAGCTAAATATCTTTACAGCGTCAACAGGTATGATGGTAACTTTCGGTTCGACTGTTGATCAGTTCACTTCGTTGGGTCGATAAGCGCGCTTCTTGTGCACTCAGATATTTTACACAGCTAGACACCATCAGAAAGAAAGAACTACTAAAGGAAAGTGTGCCCCGAGTATCATCATAAAACGAAAGGTGAAAAGATTTTCGGTCTTCAATCCAAGTTTCGGTGGCAAAGAGTGAAGAGTGCTATAAATTTTTTTTCGCCTTTGGTGTTCCCTTAAAATAAAAAAGCCAAAAATTATATATAAAATTCAAAAACAAACTCAGGCCAAGTGAATTTAAGTGGATTAAAAAAAATACAAGCAACAGAAGAAGAAGCTGAGGGCGTCAGGTGAACATCAGCTTCGAATACTGCATAAGACGGATTTCGTTCTTGAATTTTGTGAGTTTAGTTTTCTTGTTTTTTGTTTTTTTTTCAATTTTTTTTTTTGAGAAAGTGATTTTTTATTATCATCTCCGTGCAGGTTTCTTTTGTGGAAAAGAAAGTGTTGTCAGTCAAATTTGTGATGAAGGTAGAAACAAGATTTTAATTTCCTTTTAACAGAAAGCCAAGAGAGCTCTTGACCCACATTTCGATATCAAAAACCGGTGTTTATGATTGAAAAATATTGAAAAAAGAAAAACACGCAAAGAAGCAATTCGGTGAGAAATCTCGACGAAGCGATCATCGAAGGATATGATATGATTAATTAGAAGAGTGTTTGAACGTTTACTTACTTAAAAAAATATCTTCTGAAATGTCAGTAAATTGATTAGAACCACATTTCGACTGCCAATCTTCAAGGCTTACAAAATATAGTCAAAATATTCACTGAGTTTCTATATTTTTTATACAAGTTATAAAAATATAGGTGGCAATCTGTAATAAAATCATGGCATTGCAAAGAAGAAATAACAATTTTGTTTTTAAATCTCGTATCTAAATTGTGCCTTTGATTTTTACAAAAAACAATGTTAATTTCGACTCATTAAATAATGAAAACAAAGTGTTCCTTATCTAACTTCTCGTAAAGAGCACTAAATATAACAGCGTTAGCTGCCTTGAATCCTCGTGAATTGAAGCAGTATTTTAACTCTATTATGTTTGCGGTTTTATCTTCAAAGCACGAAAAAAAGAAAATTTGTTGAGTTATTAACTTTAAAAATGAAGTGCAGTAAATTTATGCTGTAGTTTTTAAGAATGTTAGGAAGGCAGAATCATTATTAATTCTTTGCAATGTTATCTAGGGAATATAAGCGGCCTTCATTAATACCAGTCAATAAATTTCCGAGGTGATTTGAAGATCTGAAGGGGTCTATTTGTTATGTCTTCGGGCCTTATGTAAACATAGCGTTAGAGGTGATGAGAAGACAATTTTAGGATGGTACTGTCCTCAGTTATTTGTGTTGTTATTATATTCGTTCTCTCTTATCTGTTTGTTAAACCATACTTTTTTCTAACTCTAAAGGTATTTTGACTTCTTTTATAATGCATTTGCGCAGAGCGAGCAGAAGGATAAGGTTAACAATGGAAAGATTCTCAAATTATTTTTAATTGTTTTCTATTACTCCATGGGTGGAGTCCAAATGGCGATAGAAAATTTGATATGGACTTATTTGCATTCACTCGATTCGCAGTATTTTATCCCTCATCGGTTGGTATAATAACAAATGCAGTTTCTGTGACTATTTATTTATTACTTCTATAGATTCTATAACAAATTAAAACTCATTCAAATTCAATAACGTTGAACAGAAATATAATTTTAAGTTAAATTTTAAAAATATTAATTGCGACTGCTTAAAATTGAAGCAGTAGTAGTTGCAGCAGTTTTGCAATGCAAGCAGTATTTATATAAATTTAGTTAAGTGAAGAAATTCCAAACGTGCCCTCTTTTGTCAGTTTGTGTTCATTTGAAAAATGTAGCTGGCTAAGGTTTGCCGGAGGAAACCATTGGTTTGAGTGTTAATAAATTAGAAGGTAGCAACCTGGTCTCGGATCACTTACTCCATGTGCAATAATGCTTAAAGAAATGAAGAAAATCAAGTGATTAATAAGGACACATACAATTATTTAACCTGTTTGTCTCATCCGACGAGCTATATATAGTATGTTTAAGTTGCTGAGTTAAGTATTTTGTTTTCACATAAGAAAATGCTTCCTTACCTACAGATAAACTTTGAGATATGGAAAAATTTCATATTTCAAAGTCATCCTATGCCGTGTGCTCAAATAGTCGAAAATTCATCATTTTTTTTAGTGAATTTCAGCTTTTATCATCGTTCCATCTGTATTCATCGTGTTCTAAGATTTGGTTGGGTTTCTATCAAAATATTTCAGTTTCGTAGTTCAACATAAAAAAATGCAAGCCTCTAAAATGCCATGAGCAGGGTAGCACAAGAAAACACGCTGTCAGCACTCAGTTAAGGCAATATAACTTCTCCTATTAAAAAAAATTTACAAATTTGATAGATACATCAGAACGAAACGTGGATACTATAAATCGTGATGAGTCATCCTGGAATGGAATAAATTGACACTTCATTTTGAAGCATCCTCGATGTAATTTATCATCATTAAAGTAATGGAAGAGAAGAGCGTAATAAGGAATATGGATTAAGTGGATTTTGGATAAGTGTTCGAATATAATATTACCAATTGTCTGAATTGTTTTTTTTTAGAAGAAAGTTGATTGGAACAATATTAATAATGCGATTTACTGAATTTCAGTATTAACTTAAATCAATTTAACTTAAATCAAAATATTCGTCGTGCATTCAGACCAAATTCACTTTTTTAATTCGAAGAATTATAAAAACTTCCTATAAACAAAGATATTTTACTTATTTTACTAAATATTGTGACAATAATATGAAATAAATTCTTTAAAATATTGCAAACTAATCGTGGGTTCCTAATTTATCGTATTAAATAGTTTATAACATTTCGTTCTAGTGCAACGTGTGAATCTATCCTTTAAAATATAGTTGGACTTAATCTTTTTTGTTTGATAATTAACTTGATTATATTAACATTTATTTTTCTTCTGTTACATTGTTTGAAATAAATATATTTATTTTACCATTTCAAACTATACATTAAAAAGTTATGTATTTTTTATTGATAATTTTATATAACAATATAATTTTTGCACATTTTTTTGTTTTTCTTAATTGCTCATTTTACGAGCTTTTTAATTTATCTATTGTCTATTCAACAAATAAAGCATTAACATTCCACAATTTTATGTTGAAAAAAAAATTGGCAATTTGGTAAAAAATATAAAGACAAATATGGAAAAAAATATAAGCAAGTTCAGTTGAAGATTAATCAAATCAAGGATTACATTTACTTTATTCACCGGACAAAGAGAGAAATGTCAGTTATACATGCAGAAGTATTTTCGATCCAAGTTACCCCGTATAAGTAAACCTATAGTTTTTTTAATTTTGACCAGGTTGAAAAGAGTTAGGTAATGTTAGCAATTTTATTAGTTTTTTAGCCTGTTTTTCGAAACTCAGTTTTATTTACATCGAGGGTATCCATAGATTTGAGGTTCTACCTCAGAAGCAGAGAAAACTACTTATTTTCACATATTCTGATCGAACCTGAAACACAAGCATAACAAGTGGCAGTGTTGACGAATGTTTTTTTTTTAATTTAATAGCTTGAAAAGCGAAAAAATAATTGCAACAAATGAAATTGAAAGATTGATTGTTGGGGGATCGTTGACTCTGCCCTTAAATATTTAATATACTTCTTAGCCTTAAACTGCTTCATAACTGAGACCAAGTTTATAGTGATGTTGCTTCATTTGTGTGATTGACATGAGCTTAAGTTTGCTTCTTTTCTAATACGTTTTAGAGGAACATCTCAATTTTCAATGTGTTGTGTTATTTGATGCGATCGCTTCTTCAAATCTTCGCTCTTATCATTCAATTAAGTGCGATCCTACTAAGCTGAAGCCCATTTGTTTTCCAGATTCAGACAACTAGCAATTTGCTATTCTATCTGTTCATTATGGTTTCTTTTAAATTCACTGAAACTGAATTTGTTACTATATCAACCGATGGGGGATAAAATACTGCGAATTGAGTGAATGCAAATAAGTCCATATCAAATTTTCTATCGCCATTTGGACTCCACCCATGGAGTAATAGAAAACAATTAAAAATAATTTGAGAATCTTTCCATTGTTAACCTTATCCTTCTGCTCGCTCTGCGCAAATGCATTATAAAAGAAGTCAAAATACCTTTAGAGTTAGAAAAAAGTATGGTTAAACAAACAGATAAGAGAGAACGAATACAATAACCAAATAACTGAGGACAGTACCGTGTATCATCATCTTTTCTTCTTGGAAAAATCCTACTATTGTCTTCTCGTACACACCTTAAGCTATGTTAACATAAGTCCTGAAGGTATAACAAATAGACCCCTTCAGCTCACCTCTGTTCAAAAATGCTTTTCTTTCTCTTTCAAATCACCCCGGAAATGTATTGACTGGTATTAATGAAAGCCGCCTTTGTTCCGCAGATAACATTGCAGAGAATTAATCATGATTCTGCATTCTTAACTTCCCTTAAAAGTACAGCATAAATTAACTGCACTTCATTTTTTAAGTCAATAACTCAACAAATTTTCTTTTTTTTTGTACATTGAAGATAAAACCGCAAACACAATAGAGGTATCCTTATTGAGACTTGAAACTTTTTTGTCTAACATCCCAAGGCAGACTTTGTAAGATAAACCTTAAAAGCAACGATAAGAACTTCTTAAAGTTCATTAAAAAAAGAAGGCTCAAGTTTACACTTTCGCAATCTTGCTCCAAAGTTGGTTCCATAACAAGCTCGTTTGCTCGACTCTTGTAATTTTGTAAAATGGTCAAAAACAAGTTAAGCTACCCCACAGCTTATTCAATTATATATTGCGTGGGAAAGTTTCTTGCCGCAAACGAAAAAGTTGCCGCCTATCAGATATTAGATACTCCAAATCATAGCCTGCTGGTTTTTCAAGTTCATTTAAAACCAAACCGAACCACAAGTTGCGAATGTGTCTTCGTGGGGAACCCCAAGAGGAGGCGTTAAACTTGGCTACATAAATCGATATCGGCCAGTATGCTCCACTTACCGGGATAACAGCATAAAGTGAACGTCTTATATTTAGCCTGAGGCCAGAGCCAAGATGCGAAAACTACAGATACTTTTCCTACTTCAAAGTTAGCATTGCGGTGTAACTTTTTAACACACAAAGTTTGAAGGTGTGAATGCAGGTGGCAAATGACACGCAACGTGCAAGTGACGCGCCAGATTTTCTAGTCTCTTACTACCATCATGCATTTGCACAATATCTACCCGGACTAGATTGTGTTGTTCCAGATGCCATGTGTGCGTGAAAACAGACGCATACCTTTGTGTGCTGGTATCCATGAAATACAAATTCTGTGCCGCGATGAATCTGGGTCAATGTGAGAGCCAAGTGGATAGCAGAAATATATGGAAAAGCACACATTTTTTTTTTAGTATTTGGATGTCGGGAACGAACCTTTTCTCCGGTTGCTGGCATCGAGTAGGGCACGGATACTAGGATACACGGATTCCAAGTATTTCTACGATTAAGGTATGGCAAGGTCCTTTTAGTATGCATCACTGCAAGGGGGATTTAAGCAAGTTAATTTAGATTAGAACCGAAGGATACGGACGAGATCGAGTAAAAAAGGCCACCGCCAGCGGGGGAATCCATATCGGAGTGTGTCGTAGCGGATGGCCTGAGGCATGGTGTGTAATTACTATTCAGAATGTTCTACTGCAGATATCGAAATCAATGAAACACCTGTCACGATACAGATGGGGTGTTGAAGCCGAATCTGATGAGCAAAGTGGATTTGTAATGCTCTCCAGCTGTTGTGGTGCAGAGAAAGATAAACCAGCTAAAGCAATTTTTTTTTTAATTTATTTCTTCCTTGTAATGGGGTTTTTTTTTTGTCGAAGAAAGAAAATGTTCATAGAAAAGAGAATATCGATGAACATGCTCATTAAGATGATTGAACTTAGCCGTTGAGGGGCGATTATCCGACGGATGAGTGGTTTGAGTGGATCGAAATGATTTCCTATTTTGCGTGTTCGTTAAGGCGGGCGTCTAGATTTTAGGTTGATTGATTGTAGTCTGGTGGTGGGAAGTGTGGGCGAGCATGTATTATTGGAGTATTATGGCTAATGATTAAATGTCTTAACAAGAACGTAGTTGAGTGTCCTATATGAATAGTCTGAATGGGTTATATTAAGCTAATGCCATGTTTCTAAATCGATTATGTTAACAGAGCTTTATACAGAGTCTTGCATGGAATCAAAACGTAAGCAATCTTATTAATTAGGTCTATAATTTGTAGTGTGTTCTGACGGATATTAAGTAAAGTTGATTGGAATCTTTGCTGATGATTGTACCTAGGGATTAAAACAACATACAAAAGACCATGAATAGCTTAAGCCATGAGTGGCCGAAACAGTGGAATTGCCCAATTTTTGCTTGCGAGGCCTACAACCAACTGTAGTCGACATCATATTATCCCAATTCCTCAAATTTGGATTTTAAGTAGGGACTTAATCAAGAGTAGTAAACGGAGTGCGTTATTATTGTTACTTCTGTCTATTGTGAAGTATGTTGATATAGGGATTCCTTTTCTTTGGCACATACTTCGGTTTCAGCGCATCATTGTCTGGTTCTTTTAATTTCAATTATAAGTCTTGTCTGGGAACAGAGTACCTCTCATTTTTTTTAATTTCTCAAAAGACCAAAAACAAAAGAAAATTTGCTTAAAACTTCAAAATTTAGTAAAAATTCAAGTTGAGGGACCAAAACTAATATTTTTTTTGCAAAAGGCATTTTGACTTGAACCCTTATTACGACGTACAATATGGTCACAAGTATTCCGTGAAGGAGGATCGTTCCATGGCCTGTTGCGTGCCTTTTGCATCTTAATTACACTAATGTTAAAGGAAACCTCTAAACGCCACTTAAAAAATGTATTGTTCTTCCGATTGGGTGACATGTCCAAAAAAAAAACATTTTTGATTAAATGCTCTCTTGTAAGGAACAATTAAAAATACTTAACTGTGATGATAAGTTTTTCTTGACATGAAGACACAGAAGAAGAAGTTGCTTACTAATATTTAACCAAAATGTCAAAGCTTAGGAAATATGAACTTAAACTCTTGCATAATCCGATCAATAAAAGTTCATTGCACTTTAGCTTAACGAAGGCATTACGCAAACGGTACCAGCGCTTAATACAAGGAATCCAATTATCACCTGACTGCTAAGTATTGGCTTCACCCATTGCATAGCACGTTTCTTCTTATTTCAGCTCGTATACAGTCGTGCCGAAAACTTTTCACACCAAATTAATCAGAAGTTTATCCGTATTTAATCGGATGTAAGTCGATGTTTATTTTTCTAAAGTAAAATTTATTTATTTTAAAAATTATGAAACTAAAATTATTTAAATGCTTTTGTTGGACTTTTGTGTATTTTGTCGATTGGCTTTCGTTCACATCAAAACAACGACTGTAGTTTTTATTTTTACTGAAAAAGAATTGTCAATTCGTCGTGGTGTTGGTCAAAATCAATAAGATGTTCTAGCGCTAGTACAATTTGAGGCTGCGATGTCTCGTCGATCTGTCACTCTTGCAACTCACACCATTTTTTGAGAGTTTTTCACTTGCATTGGGTGGAGCCATTAAACAGTTGTGGGAAGATTGTTTTCCAATACACCGGCTTCTTAAAATATGAATGAAATAATCACGATTCCTGAAAGGATAATACATCAGTGAACTGAGGTTAAGCTAACTAGCGACTTAAGGTAACGTCCCTTCATTAGAGACTTAATGTTTGTCATACCGTTGTAACCCGAACCTCATTTGAGCGTGACTAAAAAAAACTCTTCGTTATGCAACTGAAAAATTATTGTTAAACAGTCAAAACTGTTTCGCACTTTGGCTCTTCGTCAAACGAAGTGGAACCAATTTCGCACCTGAAAAAATAATGATTGATATCCTTCAGTTATCAATTGTAGGCTTAAATGGGCGCCTTAAACCGATTTAAGGTTTGATGATTTCGAGAGAAGGACAAAGACGTTGAGTGTTAAGTCGCTAAAATCAGGTTTTTTTCCAACTAAAAAATACTCAAACTACTCAAAATCCCACTCGCAACATGTCAATAGATTAACAGCATTTATCCTTAAACCAGTTGGACATTGGCCGAAAATTGGCAATCTAGGAATTAAGGACATTATGATTGGGCGATTGCGATTACCTTTTCGACTTTCTTGATAGGTTCTCTTCTTCCAACATGAGAGATCAAACTGAGTCATTTACTATCCGGCTTTACTCAGCTGGATTGTTTGACATAAAAGTATCTTCGATTATGATGACGATGAACGCTTCCATCGCTATGTTAATTCTAAGCCCATCACAGGTTTCTGTCCACCTCTTCCCTAGATAAAGTCGGTGTCGTTTCCAAATTTTCTTCAAATTTTCTAGTTATTTCCTCTTACTGTAAAGGTTTTAAGGCGAGACAAGGCTGTTCTTATATGTTAAAGTTTTGATGAAAAAAAAGGATTTTAACATTTCAGATCTTTTTTAAGCTTAACAGACTTTGAAATATTCTTATTAATTTTGTTTTTTTTTTCTGTGAAAGTAGTATGAAAATAAGTTCAGTGTCTTTGAAGTTAATTTGTCCACCTTTAATTATCAGCCCAACTACATTATCCCTCCAATAAAATGTGTGTCTATTGACAAATATCTATTTTGCTTATTTAAAGCCCCTCCTAGACTTATAAATGGAACTTTGATGTTCACAAGTAGTAATCGAAAGTTCCCAACAAAGTTGATAACAACTATGTTCATCACATTGGATTTACCATAAGGCTAACGAATTAAAGATTGTCGAGATATAAAAGTACAAGTCCATACGGATTATTTCCCTTAGATGTACACATACTTGTAAGATAATATTATTGTGGATCACGATACATCGATTCCATGTGTTTTTGTATTTTTTTTTCTGGGGTTCTTTAATGGAAATACAAAAGCCCATGAAATAAAGTTGGGGATTCCGATAACATCAGAGAGAATTTTTCATGAAGTTGGGATAATTACAGTCGATTAACAAAATAGATTGCTACCAGAGAAGGGCGAAATGAGTTGCCTTACCCGTTAGTATTTTTAGGATTGATGACTGGGTTGTTGATAACGAATAGTAACCCAGAGAAAGTTTATTTTTTACGATTTGTTTAAGGCAAATTTCTCTTAAACAAATTGTACACAATGATAACGAAGAATGAAAAAAATCGAAAGTGACCTTTTTTTCATAGTCGTTGTTAGTGGGACTTTTCCAAGTGGCCTTACTCATGTTAAGGTTCACATCAATTAAATTTTTTGCAGATGCATTCCAAATAAGTGGAACTGAGTTCTAAGATTGAACACAAATGGCAAAAAATTAGCCGCGTTAACTGCACAAATAAGCTGCAGAGTTCTGGCCTTTTTTTCTACAAATTGTAAAAAGGCCTAAAGTCTGGCCATGTCTCAAGCTACAAGGTATTAATAAATATTGAATATATTAAACGGAATTAAACGAAAATTATGTTTTACAAAAAAAACATTTTAATCATTTTTTGATGTGGATGTAAGGGGGTACTTTCGCAATGTTATTGTCTCTCCAACTGAATTTTGAAAAACATAAACACAAATGAGCACAAAAATCTAGCTATTGGCGAATGTCAGATCTTTTTTTTGGAAATAAATCAAATTTAACCTCTGTAATCCATTTGAAATATTTTTTTTTATGCTACAAAAGATTGTTTCGCCAAATTTTGTTTTTAAGAGACTAAATAACTAGTTTGGTGCCGAATAGGTCAAAATTTTATTTTGTATTGGCCTGATGGACCGAAAAAGGCAATTCATCCCAGTTTAAAATAGTTTATTGAGGTTGTCGAAAATTTCATTTATTTATATAGTTAAATTTGTATATATGGTTGAGGATATTAAACAGCTTTATGACCGGACCTATTTTATGTTTAATATTTTCAAACAAGTTAAGATATTATGGAAAAACTGTTTGAAAAGTTACCTATAGATTGTTTCACTCCATCTGTTAACTGTTCTCATCAAAATTGAATCTCTAATCTTCAAACTTCAAACGTCACCACACAAACCAATAAAAGTTTGGAAGCCAAAATGACTCACCCAGAATTTTAACAATGTTGTCTTTTATATTCTCCTGGTTTCTTGAATGGTTGTTGCATGCGCAATTTGGAGAATCTTGATAAATAGGGTTTCGTTCAGCAATTATTTTGAGTACAACAAACTATTCCGAAATGTGAAACAAAAAAAACATTTTGCTTTTCCAATATACAATATCTTTTCTATACCCTGCCTATTTAGACCTCAGCACTTCGAATCTAGATCTTGATACACTTCAAGTTATGGAAAAATTTCTGTAACTTATTATGAGTTAAATGTAAGATTACTCATCATTTCTTGTCATTTTGACAGACCGTGTTAACTGATTTGAACGATAATGATCTATGCGGAATGATTCTGACAGAAAACCTGCGAGATAACTTAATTCTTAAGTTCTTGCTTATTGTTACCCAATTTTGATTACACCTTCATAAGTAAGTTTTGACGCATTTTACCTTAGTTGTACAGTTAGTTAATCAAATCAATTGAGGTTGTGTAGACGATTTGACATTGACAGTATAACACTGTAAAAGAGTGAGAACGCAATTTCGAAAGCACAAAAAATTACACCTGCCGGTACATATATCAAGAAAAGAAATAACTAACAAAATCCATTTCCATTGAGCAATCGTAAGGAAAAATTCATTTGAATTTCAAAGCGCTAAACAGTCTTCTAGTTCCTAATCCCTTTGCTATGTCTGCCCAAAATACAAATATGTGACACGTAATTCGACCCAAACACACTTCTATTTCGCCTTCATTCCAGTTTCAATGCATTTTGTTGACTAGTATTTCAAACAACCTATGGCATAATAGTTTTCAATTAAAAGGTTTCTAGATATTTGGAAGTGCGTTGATTTTCGCTCTGTTGTTGTTATATTTAAAGTTTATAGTTTGGCAGGAATCGTGCTTAATGTCTCACTTTATCGTCAAGTTTTCCAAAAAAATTATCCTATCGCTTTTAAAAATTTAAATCATACAAATTTTAATTTTCAAATTAATTTAAAAATTTAATTTCTAAACATAATATTTTACCGATTTGCATTTTCTTAAGGACTGATCTTTGGCAAAAATAAAAAAAAATCTCACTCGCGAACATGCGTCAACATAATCGGTATGCGTTTGCTTTCAAAAAGTGTAAGAAACCCAGCCGCCTTCACTTTTCTCTCGTTGCCATATTTAATTTCTGCTTTTTCTTTGATCATTTCACATTCCAGGTGGTGCGCATTAATAAATAACAACAACAACAATAGGTCAAGTTTTCTCTGTCGTCTTGAATGAAAACTAATGCGTACATACGAATGAGCTTTCACTCAATTAATTCATGATCATGACTAGTTGCTGTGACAGTTTAGTTCATATTCAAGTTTTTTTTTTTCATTTTCTTACTGTTGCTACAGTCTTTTCATTTATGCATCAACATACAGAAAGACTTACAAACAGTGTCTTGTTTAATAAATTTATAATCAACCTGCTTTCCCACTGATGCGCTGCACAGATGATGATGACGAAGAAAAGATACAACAAGTATTTTGTACTTCCATGTTCCTTAGAAAGTTTTATTATTGTTGGAGTTTTTTTTTTGTATCTCTCTACGTGCTCTTTGGTTTTGACTGCTTCACACAAGAAGTCGTTGTCACATAAAATTCGAAATCAAATCCAATGGATACAAAGATACTGTTAAAAAAAAGTAAAAGTTTTCGTTGAAAAATGGGCAACACAACGAATATAGATACGAAGTTTCACACCTGCTATGGTTGATTTGAATTCAAAATATATACTCGATTATTTGCAAACTATTTCCAGCACCGGGATGAATAATTGATTAGAAATTGTGACCACAGTTGAGTGCTATAGATAAAAATATCACGTACGAGCGAGTATGTATGGCGTCAGTTCATTGACTCCGGCCTGGAACACGGAAGGAGAAAAATATAACTAAGTTATTCTAACGAGAAGGCACCTGCATGTTCACACATCAAGTTCATTGTCGCCTTTGCAATGACGGCTTAGATACTAGCACGCCAAGTCATTTAAATGCACACGTCTTATTGTAGTTGAGCCGCGATTGTTGTTCCATTTTGTGTTTTCCTGTTTTGTACACTTTTTTTTTATTATTTTTCTTTGCCGTATATTTTTTTTAGTGTTACATTAAAATGTATGAAGCCAACTCGACCACATTCTGTTGGCTGGCCATAACAGCACACTTTTGCCTCATTGAGATACATTTTCTGTGATGGCTTCGTGCTGTGTAAGAGTATGCAGCGCAGTGTGCTTCAGTGTAAGAAGAAGTGGGTTAAGAGTCCACTTTTGTCTGTACGCTCTTCGACTTTCCCCCTCTCCTTCGGATGTATTCCGTCCGTGGATAAAAGTTTCTTCGTGGTAACAGGTATTCCACTGGCATTAACTGGGTTAATGTTACGCACTATAAAAAGAAAGGTAAACAGCACGAAAATCGACCACTTATATGCAGACCGAGATCTTCGTAGTGAGGACCTCTCCCTTTCCCGACTGTTAGAAGGAATCACACACATATTGAGGGATTGAGTTATGCCAAAGTATTGCCAGATTCATAAGTTTTTTTTATAAATAAACGAGTCTCCGGAAAAGTGAAATCTGAATATTGATTTTCAGCGCACGAATCCTTCGACCTAATATTCCTTTGATATCAAACATCTCTCGCCGTAGAAAAATTAGAATCTCATGAATACATTAAGTTTTATTTAAAAAAAAAAAAAAAAGTCCTCATTATAGGCCAAGTTGCTGCAAACAGAAGACAATCACAGAAATGACACAATAGACGGCAGCGAAACACATCCTTCAAAGTGTCCGTAGTTGCTGGTGGTGCATATGCGAGCTCACTGTCCTGTCGTACAATACAAATCAATGTATCGCACTAACAACTCTTTGTTTATGGAACTATATCGCTCAGCAGTCAAAGTAAAAATGTAACTCACAAGACCTTGGCTCTTGGGAAATGCTCAAATTTGGAGTGTTTACTTTTTCACTCAGCTTAGCTCATATTAAGTTGGGACTGAAGATCGTATACTACGTCACTAAGGTTCAGAAGAGCGCTTACGTAGTCTGATTGTCTGGATTTCACGTCGTCTAGTCGACATTGAGGACTCAGCAACGACACTTTCAGTCACTCTGGCCATGTTTTTGTCATAGTCAAAAAATCAAACCGAGCAGAGGACTACTTACGTTGTGTCAAAAGTACCAACTAATGATTCAGAAAAAAATACAGGTCTTGAAGAGTGTAGAATTCCATTCCTTGTCGAAATGGATTCTGCATTACAAATATCGAAACGAAATTGACAGTTGCCGATATTTTTAACTTCGTTCGACACACACTGAGCCTTTCATAGTCGGCAGATACAGAGATCTAGGACTAAATTGTAAAACTGAAGCTTATATGATAGGAAAACACTGAAGAAATAGCGAAACCCAACCGATTCGGGCAAAAGACCGTAGAATGGTGGTTTGTCCCATACATTTCAACGGAGCAATAGCAGGAAGCAACACAAACAAAATTTCGACGGACATTTTTGAAACCGTGTCGAGCTTTTTCTTTGAATTCAAGTGCCACAAACAGTTCGGGTTTGATTTTTCAAGTTGCCTCGAACTCTTATAAAGTCGAAGGCATATTGCCGTATCCAACGAAACTAGACCCGCCCATTGCCATTAGCGGGTCTGACTCCTAACTGACTTAAAATACGTAATTTTTAACAATTTTAAATAAATATTTCTTTTCAATGAAACTTAGAAAAAAAATCTTTCCTGGCAATGCTGTAATGTGGCAGCAGAACATCGCTTTGTACTGCGCTTGGAAATAAATTTTGTTTTCGAGGAAAATTTATGTGTAAAACATTCCTAGCTTGTCATGTTGTTGCATGGTGTACTTATGCCCCCTTTTTTTTCTTTGCAGGTACGTCGAGGAATAACTGAGTAGCATAAAATGAAATTAGCCATTTTAGCCGTATGCCTTTTTGGCTTTATGTTGTTGGAGTGTCATTCGTCGCCTGTCCAACTGGTGGAGAATCACGAGTTGATGGCAAAGGCTAGGGCACTTGGTGGTCGACAAGCCGGTGCGGCTGCTGATATTGCGCCCGCCGCTCCTGCAGCGCCGGCTGCTTCAAGTGATGATGAAGATGACGATGACGATGACGATGATGATGAGCCCGATCTAGGTGACCTAGTGGACGATGATGATGGTGAGTTTAAACAGAATTTTGGAACAACGGTTGTTTTCATTCAGTGCAATTTCTCTCGGGGATTGCAGACGACGATGATGACGATGAGGATGATGATGACGAAGAGGATGACGATGACGAGGAGGATGATACACCACAGGGTCAAGCTGCACCAGGCGCGACCACCTCAGATGATGACGAAGACGATGATGACGATGATGATTATTTAGACAGAATCTTCGATGACATACTTGGAGGTAGGTATCACCAAAGATAATGACTTCCGTTATCCACTTTGAATTCAACTATAATTTTTAGATGACGACGATGATGATGATGACGATGAAGATGAGAGCAGTCCAGTTGCTGCTGCTCCTCAGCCAGCGGCTGCTGTTGCCCCAGCACCAGCCCAGGCCGTCGCAACTCCTGCTGTTGCTCCGGCTCAAGCTGCTGCTGCCGCAGTTGAAGTCCTTGAAGAGGCTGCCTCGAATGCTGCCGAACAACCCGCCGATGCCGAAAATGCGATCTCTTCTGGTGCCGAAGATGTCGCTGAAGGTGAACAAAACGTATTTTACGACGAAGAAACCCCTGGTGGCATCGACACAAAGGTCGATATCCAATCCCTGAATAACAAACCCTTAGAATCGACTACAGCAAAGGTATCAGCAGCTGCCGCGCCTGTGGCCACCAATGAAATCGAATCATCTGACGATGACGATGACGATGATGAGGATGACATTACCGGTGCCCTAACCGGTGACGATGACGACGAAGATGATGATGACACCGATGATGATGACGACGAGGATGATATCGTTGGTGACGATGTCATTGAAGCAAGACGTGCACGTGAGTCAAAAAAATCAAAAACATCTAAAAAGTCGGCTTTGCATTAACCATTCGAAAATCCCTAGAATTAATTCTAAACAAATCGAAATTACATTATAGAATTAGCTAAAAGATACAGAGAGTTTGGTGCTAGTCAAACTATCTTACTCGAAAAAACAAAAACAGATAAATTCAATTTTAATGTTGCGAGATACCTTTAATTAGCTCTAATATTTATTTTTTTTTGTAAGTAGTGTATTTAAACAGTTATGCAAAAACAAAACATACATACATCGTTCAACATTATCACAACACAAAACGCCATTCAGTGGGTGGTTGGGAACCATAAAACGCTTGAAAAATGGTGTCCCATCTGATTTTGAAAAACCGAAAGAATAATCAAAATATGCCCGCCGGATTTCACCTCATTAAAATCTTGTTTTTTTTTTATTCCTTTCTCTTTAATTTATTTATTTATTTATTTTTTGTTATAAAAGAAAAAGCACACAAACACATTTAAAAACTAGTAAAAAAAACTACATTCTTCATTTTCCTCATGGGATCTTAGAGAAGAGAAAAGATTAATTAAATTTAATTTTATAATTGACCCTATAAGAATTGTGTCCTTTTGTCATATAAGCTATTTAATTTATTTATTTATTTATTTAAAACAAAACAACAAAAAAGCAAATCTTAAAAGAAAATAGAAAATGAAATTGTATAATATATTTGTGTTTTATTACATACAAGAAAAAAAAAGCAAAATGAAATCTTTTCCAATTTACATCGTTGAGGCAAAAACAAAAAAGTGAAACACAAACAAAAAAAATAAGGAAATCGAAAGGCGTGGTTTTGAGAAATGAATTAAGTAACTTGTGCATTCACAAAGGTTTTACAGAAAGTCAAGCCTGAGCAGAAATTTTAAAGCTTTGATAAGGAGTTCCAAATTATATTTTCTTCTAATTTGTAAAATAAATGTGAGCGTATCCTTGCTTGGTCCTTTGAAATGACTTCAAAACTATTGTAGTCTGTGCTTGCAAATCATATCATTCAAAAAACTACTACAAACAAAAAAACTTCTTGACAGACTTTTCCTAAAAATGAAAAGAGAACTTTACAAGCTAAATATTCTAAAAAAATTCAAGTTCTATTGTATGTGAGTCTTGAATGATCGCTTTGTTTTTGTAACAGATATATGTTCTCGAAAAGAAGAAGTTATTCGCCAACTGACGATTGTTGAACACCCAGTTAATGGAGAGTTACGTGAAAGGCTTCTTCACTGCGGCTCAGGTTTCTTTTCACAACTCCTGATATAAGAAAGCCATAGAAGAAGCACCTTTGGCCTTCGCAACCTTTTTATCCACTTTGCAATTTTAACACCAAAACCTATAACTTCGAATTAATTTTTTTCTACTCCTGAATCCGTTTTATTATATTAAATGAAACTTGTCATAAGCAATTTAAGGCCAAAACTTTGACTAACCTTTGTGAATGCAGAAAAATTAAGTGAGGAAATTTTTTCAAGCGTTTGAAATATTATTTGTTTTTTTTTTTTCTTGTAAATTTCTCTTTTCTTATTAAATTACCAAATATGTTTTTAGTGTGTTTATCCTCATTTAACATACTATACTATTATGTTTAAGTTCATACATAATGTAATGTAAATTCTTTCTTTCAAAACTACGCCTTCTGTAGTAGATTATCATTTCTACTGTCGCTTTGTTCTTTTCACTCTTCTTCGCTTTTTGTTTGTTCGTAGAAAAAAAAATTGTTGCTGCGCTTTTCTCTGCTTTGTGTGTTTATTTTCTTCTTCATTTCATTTGTTGCTTTTCTTTATTATCAGTCGCCTGGTTTCTTTAAATCTAGATTGAAAAACACAAAAAAAAATAAATTAAATTTCAAAAGTAAGTAAATGCAAAAAGGATCTCATCATTTTGTCTCATTTTTTTTTCTATCTGTCTTGTGTGTAGAGGTGTACTCAAGAGGCGAACTAAATTAGTTGCTAATTGAAAAACTTTGCAAAACGACATCTTCGTTAATGTTTTACTCGTACCTTACCCAAGGATATCGAAGTTTCTCCTTCGACTTGGTATTCCACGAGGCTTTCTTGGTCATATAAAAAAAACAAAGAAAAAAATATTTATAAAAAATAACCTTAAATTGACTGGATACAAATCGTCGATTTAATCAGATGCACATGTAAGACATGAAATGCTTAAGAATTCTCCTTGGAAAGGCACCGTTTTAAAGTAGTTAGAAAAAATTTCTTCAGTGAGAAAAAGTTTTGTTATCCGAAAAAAAGAAAAAAAAAACTTTTCCATGGTATGAGGAACAATGAATGGATTTCATTTAAAGTTTCATGATGAAACCGATTTAAGAATCGATAACCGAATCAGAATGAAACTGAATGGAGGGTTTTCCTGGTTGTGCTGAAATTGATTTGAAATAAAAGAAAACCGATGAAACTGAGGTCAAGATTTTCAAATAGTTTTCCTATCATGGGTCAATTTTCGAATAGTTTCAATTTTTCAATCCATTGCCATAATTTGGTTTAAGATTCGCAGCTTTTTTTTGTAATTAAAATATGAAAGTTTTTCCACAAAGCTTTGTTGACTAATTCTCGATTTGTGTATTTAATAAGTTTACCATAAATGTCTGACTACTGCTCAGTCTATACTTCTTTCTTCCACTGAAATATTATGAACCGCGGAAAATTCAAAACGACCTATTAAAAGCTTTTCATGGGAACAGGACACCTGAAAATTCAGAAATCAATGCAACGAAATGCTTGTTTTTTCTATCAAGTGAGAGTTTTCGTTATAGCATTGCATAGGCTTTGCCTAGTTTAGCCAAGAAATGATGTCATTTTAAGCCTACGAAATAATGAAATGTTGATACTTAAAATTGTGATTCACCCTGAAACACGAAACCTCTTGTAATAAAAACAACAAACACTGCAAAATGTCAGCCTCATAGCTGCGCACAAATAATCATTCTTTTGAATTCAAATGTAAATGTTTCCTCACACGATGTCTTGCGGCACGTGACACCATCCTTCTTTGTCTATAACATCAGTCAAAAATGTTAGGCAGTTAACGCAAAGCTTAAATTTTTGACCACAAAATTCATTCAACCATGACTAAATGTGGGTAAAGAGGTTTTTATAATATTTTTCTTGTTTTTTGGCTTCCCGAAAAGTGGATATGAGCCTCATCCCTCCGGATAGTTTTGTTTAAAAAATTTCACACAATCAGATAAAGCTCAACGTCATATGAAGTCTCAAGCCTTAAATGTTCTCAAAATCATGGCAACCGAGATTTTAATAAGAAATGTGGTAAAACGTATTCGTGGTAAGCCCGTGATGATGACCAAATGAGGAACGAACTTTAACAACCGTTTCTGCAATTTTTATTTGCAATTTTGAATTGATCCGTACTAAATAAGCGCCTTGGTTTTCCTAATAAAACATCAGAGAAATATTAGTTCAAAATAGTTAAATGGCGCCATATGCAAAATGATACTTCTTCTTGGACGACGCTTGCATACTAAAAGTGTCGTTTGTCACGATATTAACTTCATCATGCGATTCATATCGTTGAAATACCACTTCATCGCAATCACTTCTTTTCAAAATAGAGGAGCTTGAGATAAAGCGTAATTCCTCAGCTAACAGTACTGGCTTCTACTTAACCACAGAAACAGAGTTCATAATAAACCAGCTGGCAAAATCCATTTCTTAAGCCACAAATTCCCATCTAGGTTAAGATCATGAGCCAATAAACGTTAAGTGACCATTAAAAACTCATACGCACTTGCCCTTAAAATACCTTCTTACTTCCCTTAGAAGTGTGAACCACAATGACCCGCTTTCACTCCATGGCATGCAATTCTGGTAAGTCTATCATAATAGCCAGTTAAATTTTAATATCAACCATTAAACCGCTGTAAAAATATATATTAACATTTAACAATCAAATAATTGCAATTCTTTTGTTATTGTTAACCTCAAAATGATAAAACAAGGTTTGTATACAACGTCATTTCTTATTCTAATTGAATTAATTTCACTTAATGGCTTGGAACACTTCTATTTCTACAAACATGTATGCTTGTTACACTATAATACACTGACACACTAGCTACTAAAACACGAATATATAATATGCTTACACTGCTTATAGAAAAGCTTCCATTTGTTTTTTTTTTGCTCTTAAGTCATCAACTAGAATGCCAGTAATAAAGGCACAAAAAAAAGAAGAAAACTCATACACAACTGGAGTCGTAAACTCCGTCATTTTGGCTTAAATACCTAACATGCTAGATAATCATTAAACCGCCTCCCGCTGTAACCAAACAAACAAAAAAAGTATATAAAACCAAAATAAAACGTAAACGCTTGCTTCAATGTCGTCATAACCAATTGTAGTTGCTGGTAAGCACACAAGACGACGTTTCACCGCCGAAATAAAAGGACTAAAAAATAGCCATCATTTATTACAAGAAAAAAAAAAATAAATATATATCATTCATTAACAAAAATGCAATTGAACGCTTGTCTAACATCCACATGCATCACATCCACCTGAAAAAAGTCAAAGAACCATTAAACCATCACTATCGCCACCGCTTTGCAAGGCTGTAGTCGGTTATAAGCTTTTTGTTACGCTATCATCTTCATCTCCTTTTTTTGGTTTTGTTTTTGTAGCTCAAATCCGCTTACAATTGAATCCTTGTTCATGTATGGAAGAGCCACCGTCTCCACGACAATGTTATCTATTGTTACTATTTTCTTTCTTTCTATCTCTTTTATTTTTCTACAGGAGGAGTGGAAAAGAATGTCGTCATCGAGATGCCAAAGGACGCATTCCAGGAGCGTCACAATCAATTTATTGATGCGATTTTTGCACGAATCAATCGTATTGTATCCGATTCGTATGATCCGTTCAAAGTGCGTCTAGCCACTGCACCGAAGCAAGTTTCGAAAACAAAACCTAGCACCAGCAGCAAGACAACAAAGACCAACAAGAAGAGGTAAGATTGGAGTTTCTTTAAGCGTTTTTTTTTTGTACACATGAGAAAGGATTTTTTAGAGAGTTCGCAATGGAAAAACAAAAATTGAAAAGGTTTTACGAAGGTTCATCTACCTTGATGGATTTATGTTAATTTCACGAAAGATTGTGATGATTAGAAAGACCAATTAAAGAATATTATTTTTGTTGATTTCTAAGCCCCTCGAAAATTCAATTCTGCTATTACTTTTAACGTCGGATCATTTTTTAGCAAATATGTGTTCAAAACATATTCACTGAGGACTATCGAGCACAACTCCTGTCAAAAATATGGTTCATCTGTGAGAATCCAAGAGCGAAGCCATTTTCTTTCCATTAATTATTAATGAGAAATCAACGCGAGAGCATTTTGGTTGGGCCTGAGTAGTACGGTGATAATTCGTCAAAACCCCCGACTTTTGGTACCTTCAAAGAAAAGATTTGCATTTTTGAGGGCTGAAACTTTTGGTCATATTTTCACATTTGATTTTTTGCTGTAATTGCTGCCGACGTCGAATGTATGTTTATAAAGATTGGGTAACCGTTCAACTTCTTATCTAAGTTTTTCAACCTTCGTCCAGATGAGTTCTGGTCTCAGTCCATCACTTACTCGTTGAATATTGAACTGTGTAAAAAAAAACCCACTTGAATCTATAAACGGTCGGTTTTCAAATATAACCCAATCATGAACGTCCTGTACACTGCATGCCAGTGTCTTATAGAGACTTGAACATTTCAAAATCACGCTCGTTGAATATCCTTCTATTTTATCTGACTCCTTTGGCTTAAGAGGAATAAAAGTTTATTCTTGGAAACCTTCCGCCGGTCCGCCGGGTGCCCTTTTATCCAACAAAAACTTGCAATTTGAAAATTTGACATCCTTAAATAAAAAAATAAAATAAAAATACAAAAAAGAGTGGTCAACCAGAGGCTAGAAATTATGCAATAAAATGACTATGGATTTTTCAAATTCGAATATGAAATAACAAAATCACAGCTCAAAATTAAATAAAAAATTTTTGGAGCATTTTTCAGCGCTTTGTTTAGTTTTCAAGAAGTTTGATTTATTTATTCTGAGCGTACACGTTTCAGCTTAGTTTAATATCTGTGATCAAACGTTCGATAATTAAGTAGCGTGACAAACGATTCAACCCGGTAGCAGTATTTTTGACGTTTCTTTGCCACTAGTTTCCAAAAATTGTTGATACCAAATTTGTACTGCAAATATGAGTCCCAACTCCCATCGTAGATATCTCGAACAAATCAATATCTTCCAACTTGAGAAGGCCTCAAGTGCACGAGTCATCGTATATTTCCGTACTGTTCACAAGGGTCCATCCAAACCTTCAACTAGAGTATTCAGAAATATTGAGTGAGCTATTTTCAAAACGTCAACAGAGCAAGCACTAAAGAAGATGTATCCCATTCATAGTTAGCATCCAAATCAGGACTTTTAATATTCCGTGGAATCGGACTGCGAGTATTTCCATTATTTGTGGAGTATCGGTCATATTAAATAAGCTCAAGCTCAATTTGGCTTCAATGTAAAGGAATATCCTTAGGGAGTTTATTTAACGTTGTAGGCCTTCTCCGAATTTCCTGTCTACTAAAATTTTGTCTACGAGTATTAATTCACTCTAAGTATGCATGTTGCGAGCTTCATATCTTATCGATATTCCAGTTTTCCTTCTATGGAAAGTTATGGAACTTCTCAAGGGGATAAGAGATGTCAAAAGGCTTAAGATTTACTTGGGTAAATAAATTTTTAAAATAAAAATAACGCAGAAACCCAGTTCGAAATAGTCGAGCTATTAATGAGCTCAAAAAATATGTTTGAATTAAAGAAAGAATTTAAGACATATTTTTTGAACTGTAGTAATGGAAACCAAATTTGATCATTTTCGAGCTCAAGCTATGCAATTTTGTCTGTTTAAAGTCGTACAATTTTTTAATTATCCTCTTTACATTATTTCAATTAATTTAGCAAAACAAAGAAAGCCGCAAGCAAATCTAAAGCCCGCTCCACGAATAGTGGCGATAACAACAATGCCTTGCCAGATGTCAAATCCGAATCCAACATTGAACAAAAAACCCCTTCACCAGCCAATGCTGTTCCAACTCAAGAGACAACGCAGCCAAAACCCTCATCGCCCATCACTGAATCACCGGAACAGCGAACTGTGTCATCTCTGATTGGCCTCCGAAATAGGAAAAAAACGCAGCCCCTTCGTGCGAATGCACCCACCACCACTGCACCTGTAAGTAATGCCGTCAAACAGCCAACAAAGCCGAAGCTGAAGCAAAGTACCACCAATACTGTATCGAATGAAAAGCTCCGTCGCGCCGAGGGCACCCTCTCTGGATTGGCATCCCTTCGTCGTGTTGGCAATGCGAAAGTGGTTAGCGATCCGGAAGGCAGAAATTCGACAATCAAAAGCAAATTCACACTGGGACCACTGACACTCAAAGTGGAGAAGTCATTCAAGCGTGGCAGTGTCCGGAACGTGAAGACAGCCACAGCCCGCACCAATGAAATGATCGGCCGGATTAAGTTCAGCGTGGTGAATGACCAAGCTACCCTCGTCTCCATTAAGGTTCAACAGCCCAAACAGGTATGCAATCAACGATTAATTAGCAGCCATTTGGATTGCACAAATACTGAATCACAATTATTGCAGGTCGAGGTAGAGAGCAAGGATAATCATGACCGCACCCGAGAGTTTGTCTGGAGGCGTACACCGAAAATTGCTCGTCTTGTGTCCGAGAAACTGAAACTGGCTGCCGAGTCATTGTTCAAGCCAACCGCAGGAGTTGAAGTGGTTCGGTTGTGAATAATTTTAAACCAACTCACATCTCTTAATTAATTAATAAGTATCTATGAGATAATTAATTTATTTATTTATTTTATTTATTTAAGCGAATGAGAGTGCGATGCCATTCGCATCGTTGGGCTTCTTTCAGTAACTCATGGTTTTAGGTCTTTAAAATTAGCTTATTTTCTCGTTCGTGTCCTAAGCACGTGAAACTATTTTTTTCCTTCAGATAAAATAAAAAACAAAAGTGTACTTTGTCCTTTAATATTATACTCGAGGATATAATGAGTGAAAAATAAACGAATTTAAGAATAAAAACTTTTATTTAATCGTGCACTGGAATGCGGTGAAGATGTGGTTATTTCATTGCTTCGAAGGAAAAAAGATAATACCATTTTTAGGGTTCCATACCTCGAAAGGAAAATTATTGTACGTCCGGCCGTCTGTCTGTTAAAACCCTTCTTCTCAGGAACGCGTGAGGGTATCACGCTGGAATTCATATAAAATACCCAGGTCAAATGTCCATTAGAGCTGTACAAAAATCAAAGTTAAAACAGATACAGTCGTTTATGCAGCAAATTTCTGCAAATTTTCGACACCCACAAGGGAACCAAAACCTACAGGGTACTTCCCGTGAACTCAGAAACTCAATTTTGAAATTTGGTATGAAGCAACGTCTTTTAGCACAGATAAATGAAAAATTGCGAAAACCGTCATAATATAATGAAAATATTGTTAATAATCTTATACTTACTTCCCCTTTCCTCATGAACGTGTGGTAATAAAATCAAACTTCTATGTCAATGCAATCTAGAAATTTGGATTGGGAAATTTTTTTTTTATAGATTGTCGTGATGGGTGAAATATAACTTATATACCTACAGGATTGTACGGAACCCTCGGTGCGTGAGTCCGACTTCCAAATGGCGGGTTTTTGATTTCTTACTTTCATTGCGATATCTTGTTGTAACACCCCTGAGAAGCACCCAGACTATTCAAGAGTTATTGATTTGCATCACACTAAAAGCAATCAGGTCAAAATTGCCCCGAAATTACCTATTCTCGACAGGCTAAGAAGCTATGCTTCATAATTGGAGTCACTTTCCTGAATGATTAAGCCCGAACAGCTGTCTAACTTGAATGTTGGTAACCTTCCTCCGAAACTTTATGCATGCACTATCGAAAGGCTAATCTTGGAGTCTGGAGAATTCAAAACCTACCATATTTGATTCCGTTTGTTTCAAATCTGAAGCTTTAGCCAGTTTGGTGAATCACTCCTAATAGACCCTTGTCTAGAACCAAGGTGATCCAAAGAATACAACCAGCTGGCCTCATTTCATTCTTGTGTTGATCTCTTTTGATTGTAGGACTTTGATCAATAGTCCCGACGCCAAATCCATCAGAAGTTTTAAGAAGTTCTAGGAATAAGAGTCATCCTATTACTTTTTCGTATTTGCATCCATTTACAGGTATAGAGTTTTTGACAGAGTTATTTGGCATGTCAGGTGTCAGACTGTTAGACAAACTTCCACGCGAAGACTAACACCGGCATAATGTTCGTGAAATTAGCTTTGTTTCTCGGACATTTTTATGCAGCAAAGCTTATGAAAAACGTTCCACAGCTTACGGTGCTCTTTATAATCTATCTGATTAACTTATACAAAATACTTTATATATTTATATTTACGTAGTATATGATGGACAATATGCATTCAACATGAGCTCATATTATTCCTACCGAAAAGGGTATAACCTCAAAGGAGGTGCGTGTGACCGAAGACCCAAATTTGTCTATTCGATGCCATTTTCAGCAACTCAATCTCTGACCGTCTACTACATGAAACCTTTTTTTAAGGAAAGTAATCTGCCTGTAGCCGTCGCTTCGCCACTCTTTGATGAGGTTTTTATGCAGACAATGGGGCCAACATTGACGTCAGTGGCGAACATTAGACGCAACTTTTTGTCCCTTTTTACTGTGCTCAAAACTGGACTGAACAGCAGAGATGTAAAAGATTTAAATCTTTTTACTTTAAAAATCAAATGACTTTATATCTCTGACTCTTCAATTCATATATTAACTCTACGAACCAGACTTCAATATTGAAATCATCATTCTCTTTGAAGTCTTGAATGGATCAATCTTTACGACCAGTCTTTTGATTTGAAAACAATTGAATGCAATTCTATCGACTGACAGTGCATTCACCGAAGTCACTTTGAGGTCCTTACCATTCTCTTGAGGTCTCCCGCATTCAGTTGAAGTCCTTAGGACTTCAACAGATTTTCATTGCAGTCTTTGGGAACCCAACAAATTTTCATTGCAGTCTTTAGGACTTCAAAGTTTTTTGTTGCAGTCTTTGGGATTTCAGCATGTGAACAGGTTTGAAACGGAAAGAATCACGAATCACATTTTTATGATTCGGTCAGAGACATCATTAAACATAAAGAAAAAATCAATGAACGCTGCAAAAGGCTAGAAGTACAATCCTTCGACCAATCGCGGAAGCCCTAGATTTCCTCCAAGGAGAAAAGGGAATGCTGTATGGTTACTTGCTGCCCACCTTAGCAACAGTCAGAGTGTCGTATGAGAAGATATTTAGCGACAATCCATTAAAGGTTTTACCAATGGATTTTGTTAATAAAATCGAAGAATCGCTAGTTAGACGATTTCGCGAATACTTTTATTTAACGAGTGAAGATGCGATTGCTGCTTCGGTATTTTGTCCATTGGCAAAACTCAATTGGGTTTCAGCACTAAATTCAGAGTTTAATGACACCAAAATAGCGAAATTAAGTTCATTAGTCAGAAAAAGCAATGCTTCCGAAAATGATCAAAACTCTGAAAATGAAATAGCAAGCAGTGAACGTAAAATTTCATATTTTAATTTCGGCAATGCAGGTAACAAAATGAAAGCAACCATTTACAAAGACTTTAATTACTTCACATTCCAGATCAGTTATTAAAATCATCTAAAAACATTTTTAAGGTTAAACGCTCCACTACCTGCCTCAGCAGCTGTGGAAAGGCTGTTTTCAGTTGCTGGTCTGCTGAATACGCCTCGGCGAGGAGCCCTTTCAGACTCCAATTTTGAAAAAGTGTTGCTTCTGAAAGTTAATAGTTTGGAAAATTGATAAATATGTAATTTAAAATATGTTAATTCTTAATTGAAATAAATTTAATTTAATTACTTTCATTTTATTAATTGCTCTTAGTACGACTCCGTCCCCATCCCCATCCCCTCCTCCCGACGTGAGCACAGCGTACTCCTCTTCCTCTAAACCTAAAAGCCCATTATACTCCATATAAAAGTGTGATTCGTGATTCTTTCTTTTTCAAACCTATTCACATGCTGAAATCCCAAAGACTGCAACAAAAAACTTTGAAGTCCCAAAGACTGCAATGTAAATTTTTTGAAGTCCCAAAGACTGCAATGAAAATCTGTTGAAGTCCCAAAGACTTCAACTGAATGCGGGAGACTTCAAGAGAATTGTAAGGACTTCAAAGTGACTTCGGTGAATGCACTGTCAGTCGTTAGAATTGCATTCAATTGTTTTCAAATCAAAAGACTGGTCGTAAAAATTGATTCAATTAAAACTTCAAAAAGAATGAGAGATTTCAATGCTGGAGTCTAAGCAATCATATGAAGTAAATTGAATGAATCACTAATCATGAAATATTTTCCGAGAATTCAGGGATTGCATTGCAAAAGATTGCAGTCGTTTACAACTCTGCTGAACAGAATAAAGATGAGAGTGTCGAACATTTCCGTTATCACAACATCAACTAAAAGGATTGAGTTCTTATGAAACACATTACTTCGTGGAAAAAGGACATTTTCGTGAAGATCTCTTCTAGCTCTTAGTAATTCATAAATTAGATCGTAGAAGGAGTATTTTCATGGAAAAAAACGACGAACCTAATCGCCTATCGTATACCTTTATCCTAGACAACAAGAAAAAACACTTAAGAATATAGCTTCTCTCTCATTGACCATTCATTGTATTGTACTATTTACTGGCTCAAGTCAAGACCGTGCTTAACAATTCTGTTTAGGTCCTTCCAAATTACATAACAATTAATCAGAGAACTTTGTTGCCTTTAGCACAAGAAAATACCAATTTGATCTTGTTGCCTATACACAGAATTACCTGCATTAATAATAAATTTCTGCAAATGTGTTGTCGCATAATTACCCTTTCCGGTGTTGCTTTTCTCTTTTCGGTGATTATTTTTTACACTTTGTATATGCCATAGCGCACGACTTAATCATTACACGAATTTGCATTAACTGCTTTCATGTCATGCCCGCTTCTTTAATTCCAGTGTCAAGAGAAGCTTATGTGGTCGAAAATCATTGTACATCCTTTATTACACAATCAGGATTTTCCTTATGTCCACCAATATTTCCATCGTAAATCATAAATCATTGCCAAGCGTTCGCTTGTGAAGGAAGAAAATTGTTTTAAATCACCAAATGCAAATGTCCTTTCACTCAAAAATCATTCTTTTTTGTTAGGCAAAAGGAAATAATCAAGGAAACACACAAATCCAAGAAAATTCGAGCCTAATAAATGGCCGCTAACAAAAACATGCCTTTGGGACTTGTGTACATTCTTGCGTTGGCCATTATCCTGTGTGACGTGAATTTATATAAAATCTGTTGGCTCAAACTGAATTCATTCTAATTTATTAATTTTGCCATCCCCCAAAAAGGACGCAAATAGATTTGGCGATTTTTTGATACGAGTAGAGGAAGAACATTGAGCGGCCATCTATTAAGGGATTCCAGAAAGTCATTTGGGGTACTGGCATCGTGCCGCAATGAGGGTCATTCCAACTGTCACCTCAATTATTTATCCCTCCAAAGTATTATGAGTATTTTTTTTTTGCTTGTTTTATTTTTAGAGAAATTCGCGTGGTACTAAATGGTTTTGTGGAATTTGCATAATTATTTGAAAATGGGTGTTAACGAGGTTCTCTCGAAGCTTTAGAGTTATGAGGTTTCGATGGCATTGAAATGGGGTTTTAATATCGGAATGCGTACCCGTGTAATTATTCATTTGGATTGAATGCTGAGGAGGAAATGGTTTAAAATCATTATTTTACAGCAAGCAGGAGTACAAACTCGTGACAGTATTCTAAGAATAGATTCGTGTAAGTTCAATGAGTAATTTAAAGAATAGAAGCTGTGCTAAAATTCTTCTGGAAGCATTGAAAAATGTTCTATTTTCATTCAACACAAGTGATACGCCATCAATATAGTAGAGGCATGGTAATCATTCTGCATTGATAAAATCAATCTTTAAACCTTCTGGCCTCAGACAGACCACAGAGATTCTTTTGTATTTACATTTTGTTGGTTGAATCTTTGAAAACGTTATTGCTCGCGATACTTAGCATGAGGGACCGAATCCGTAGCCAAGAGGAATAATATGGCATTTATGCACGGCACAACTTCTCGTGAGTGATTAGCAATCCTCCGAAGAGTCAAACTGCCATGATAAGGCTTCTGAGGAACAGTGTATGATGCACCTTTATAATCTAAAATGTATTTTAATTAGCTTTATCAATATTGTGTGCCGAGACAAATGACCAGATTTGTTTTTTGTACAGCTTCCCTAATCTGCAGGCCTGTCATGGCGAGCGATGGAACTTTTCACCGATTTTTGGAGCTGTGAGTTATTGATTCCACTTTCAAAGTTACTTTACAGTCTTTTCTTTACGTTTTTTTTTTAATTTGATCCTCATACTTCTCCTTCGGATTTAAAGATTGGCTGGTTTTTTAAAGAGGAGTATGTCATTCTAAAACGTCAAGTGTGTTTCTCAAAGTTATTCTTATCTTAGCTTATCCTTATTTGCAATATTTAAAAAAAATTGGCTTGTCAGCAAAAGGTAGAGGTAAAACGTTTACCCGTTCTCAAAATATTTCATATTTTTCTTGGTCGGAGATTTTAACGCTACACAAAGAAATTGAAAGAAATCATATATCAAATTCTAGAGCGAATCTAGTATTCAATTCGTGTGGTCAGAACATACGAGGAGTCGATTTGACCATTAGATAGTTCGCCTAATCCTTAAGTCGGCTGATAGCTGGACGTAATACACTTTTGTAAAAGTGGTCATCTGCGACCTCAAGAAATATAAGGACGAAAATTTTCTATTCGATGCATCAACTCATTAATAACAATGAGTGGATTATCCGAGCCACAAATCCGACAATTTGCGTCTTTTGAGTTTTTGCCGAATATTCCCTTCAACTTGGCTCGAGTGGTGTCTAAGTGCTGAAATATATGAGTTAAAGTTGTCATGTTTAAGGCCAAACGTTGAACGTACAGTCCGAGATGGGAAAAGATTGTGTTACTAATCAGCAGTTGCAGAAAGAACATTTCTTCGTCCGAATATATATTTTTTTTAGGGTAAAATTGTCTCCATTCCGGGGATGCAGCATCCACTTTGGAAATCACTTTCCTTGCGATATCTATCTACTACTGTGTCCAAAAAATAAGGTTACATATGAATTTAAGCTGCGCGCGTCGAAGGATTTGGAAATTTTTCTTTCTTTATAGGTTGGTAGTACTGTCAGTGACATCTATGTGAAATTTCATGTCAAAATATATTCATACTGTTTGAGATACGCGTCGTTTTGTGAGCTACTAAAAGTGAGTTTTTCGTTTTTTGCGATGTCGAAATTTATTGAGCAAAGAATTTGCATTAAATTTTGTTTGCGGAATCAATTTTCTGCTGCGGATACGTTGAGGATGGTGCAGAAAGCCTTTGATGATGAGGCTATGTCTAAAAAAAATGTTTACAAGTGGTATAGTGATTTCCAAGCCGGCCGTGAACGTGTCGAAGACGAAGAGCGTTCTGGGCGACCATCAACCTCAACCGATGAAGCTCACTTCCAACAAATCAAAGATTTGGTGTTGAAAAACCATCGATTAACGATTAGAGACCTTGCTGACCATTTTGAAGGATG
The DNA here is from genome assembly GCA_963555765.1 of Orthonevra nobilis. Lineage (NCBI taxonomy): Eukaryota > Metazoa > Arthropoda > Insecta > Diptera > Syrphidae > Orthonevra > Orthonevra nobilis. Next base: position 132,062,114 of record OY743225.1, read on the forward strand.
CTTTGGGCCTCAAGCGCGTCAAATCTCGACTGGTACCGAAAACATTGAATTTTTTGGAAAAAAGGCGTCGCGTTGAAGTGTGTGAAACAATGCTTTCCGACTACCAGGATGTCATGAAACGCATTATAACTGGCGATTAGACTTGGATCTATGCTTACGACCCCGAAACAACCGATCAATCGAGCGAATATCGTGCCAAAGGAGAGCCGAGACCAAAAAAACCGCGCCAAAGTCGATCAAAAATCAAGGTCATGTTGACTGTTTTCGTCGATTATCGTAGTGTTGTGCTTTATGAATTCCTTCCAACCGGTCAAACAGTCAACAAGGAATATTATTTGAACGTTATGCGTCGTTTGCGTAACGCTATCCGCCTAAAAAGGCCGGAATTGTGGAAAGACAATTCTTGGTTTTTACACCACGATAATGCACCATCCCATACAGCACTCGTAATTCGTGATCATTTCGCCAAAAACTCAACCCATATCGTTCCGCAACCACCGTATTCACCTGATCTGGCGCCGTGCGACTTCTGGCTGTTCAACAAGCTCAAAAGACCGCTCCGGGGACACCGTTTTGATACGATAGAGGAGATTCAAGCCGCAGCGAAGACGGAACTGAAGGCCATCCCGGAAAGTGACTACAACCAGTGTTTCAAAGATTGGAAAATCCGTTGGCATAAGTGCATTGCATCGGGAATTGGATTACTTTGAAGGGGATGAAATTGATTTGGAAGAATAAATAAAGAATTTTCAAAATAAATACAATGTCACCTTATTTTTGGACACAGTAGTATTTTGTGTCCCGAATATGTAATTTGGAGTTCCAGTCAATCCTTTGAGCACATTAGAGATGTGTGTGTCAAAATAACAATCAAAAGGAACCCAACATCCTTTTTTTGTCTTCTCACTCAGCATAAAAAAATTCGTGATTTGATTTATTTCTAATAAATTTATGTTATCCTGTGATGAGACAAAGATAAAAGACAACGCCTGACAATAATTAAAAAAGAGCGGAAAAGTCCGAAATTAACTCCAATACGAAGGGTTCCGCACCACCCTTCATTAGGCAACACTAAATATTACTTTAGTTTTAGTTTTCTCATACCACCGCACATATTTACAGCAAAACCAATTGACGATTGGTAATGCGGAATTGGAATTTTGGAATTGAATGTTAACCGATTTCTATTGTCAGCTGCTATATGAAACGGGATCATCGTTTGCTTCTAGGCGTTAAATTGAGATTCGATTTTAAGACGGGTTTTTCCATGGTATAGACCTCCTTTGTTTGTTAGCTTTATATCATTTTTATAATTTGTTTTTCAAGCGGCCAAAGTAATGCATATGCTTTGAAAATTGCGAGTGCCTGCATTTTATGGTTCAAATATACAGACCTATTACAGACGGTGACGGAGGCTAAGTAAAATAATTCAGTTGGCACACTTTGAGTACGGACCCCTAAAAACTAAATTGAAAGACTTCTTTGTAAAGAAGAGGTTTTATTCTTCTATCCATCTTTCAAATAAACCGACATCTACTTAAATGTAAAAAGAACGCACCTCAGTGTCGCCTTGAATAGTAAATGCTAATGATTCATTTCGAAATTGCAGTAAAAAGCGGCACTCCGTTGCAAAATGAAAATCAGTCGCAACCTTCCATTTGGCTATATTGCAATCCCATCTATTTCCCTTTTAATCCTTTTGTCATTTCGTTCTCGATATAGAAATATGTATGAATGTTTCCGCAAATGCCTGTCACCCAATAAAATGCTTCTGCTTCGTCAGGATGTGTCCCCTGATACCTTTTTTTTGTGTCGTAAGTCGTCGTCGACGAGACCCAACTACCAACTCTTCCAGCAATAGTTAATAGCTTGCAATGATTTTTTTATCGTCCTTTTTTTTGTTATTCAGCTTCAGCTTTATTATTTGTGTGCCATTTTTCTATGGAGTATAACTTGTCTGTTTCTGACAGCAACAGCGCGGCAGGACTCCTTTGTGCTCCCTAGGAATTCACAGAATAGGATTTCGTATGCCCTGTCAGGGTGAAATGAATAAAACCTCTAAGAAACCGCAAGCAAAAAAAAAAAATTGAAGAAAAGGAAAATTGCTCAGAAAATGTGATAAAGCACAAACATTAAAGTGAGTAAAACATATTGAAGGTGATTTGTCGGAGGATTAAACGCTTCAACCCAAAAGTGAACGCAATTTTGGTGGAGAGCAAAAAGTGTATATCTTCACGTCCGATTGGTCACAAGCTTTTGAGAAACTGTTCTGCTCCAAACTGCATGCATGTCGAGATAAATCTGTGAGTGTCCTTGATTTTTTCGATGTCAGGCTGTGCTCAATTCAATCAACGGTTGGGTAGTGAATGGCCAGAGGATAGTGAATAACAATATCTTGATACATACAGCAGAGAAATAGGTTCCACTCGAACGCATGCTCATATATGCGTTCCACAAACATATGAACCGAACTGACCTACTCTGGCCACAGGCATTTTGGAGCTCTGCTCTCCCAGTCGAATTCGCAGTTGTTTGGGGCTGCTGCGTCAACTTGTTCATTGTTCTATTTCGAGCGCGCACATTTCTCGCGGCGAATTCGAAAAGCAACCGATTAGAATCCACACAACCTGCGCTGCATGGGAAAGTAACTCAACATCAGGTTCTGGGTTCAGTATCTTTGCGACGTTTTCTCATCGATGACGCGAGAAACAACAACGAGCATAAATTTTGATTAAGACTGCGTTTACGCATTTGTGTCTGTTGCATATAAAGACTCGTCCATGTCTACCCCTTCCTGAGTTTTGAATCTCCAAAACCTCAATATCGTGCTCAATCGTAAACTAATCGGTACGGTACGGCAATTGT